>JASUAD010000015.1:6823033-9557310 GCA_037013555.1 Sextonia rubra
ACAAAAGATTATTCCCCAAAACAAAACGATCTTGAGAAGCTTTTCGTATGAGTGCCCAAGCTTTCAGCTTCTCAATCAGAGCGCCAAAACTTTTTTCTTCTTCATCAAAGTGCCAAACCTTCATCTTCATTAGTAGAAATTGCACCCATCTTCTTCTCCAAGAGAAATCACACGAAGTAGGCCTAGATTGAGCATGCTCCTCTCCTAGACAAATCTCATCTAACTTAGGTATATTTCCTCCCTCTTTTTTTCTTCCATTTATTCATCTTTCCCATTTCCATTTGTATCATCATCTATCCTATATCTTGTGATGGGTTTTTAGGTGGATTCTTGACTTTTTATTTTTTCTGAGTCTACTATTGGTTTGCATATTTTCATTTGTAAATCTTTATTTTTTTAAAAAAACAAATCAGTATTTATGGATTATTTTCTTATGTGAGATTGCAATGACTATCTGAAAAGGATGAGATATTGTATCACGTACAGTGACATTCAATGTTGAATTAGATACCGAACTTTTGGGTCTGTAAAAATGATACCTAAATATGTCCAATCAAGCCAATTTTGGATCATCCTTTATCAATGGTGGGACCCTCCACTCGTTGCTAAGTGGAAACATTTTTTTAGGTTCAAATGGAAATTCTTAATGTGGATTAAGGGTGCACTAAAAAGGGCTCTGTATTAGTTTATAATTTGTGATGCAAGAGGCTTGGGATTTTACTGATTTTATTAAGTGTAGAGTTTTTTCATTAAATCTAATCGTGAATGGTAGTATGGTAGGTGTCAGGTTGTGGACTAGGGGAAAGGGGAGTGGCGTTCTTGGTAATTGGTACTATGAGTGGGTTGATTGATCATAGGGCTTGCACTTGAGCGACCCCAGATGTGATATGTGTGGTGCATACTTCAATTGAGAAACAAACTTCAACTGTGTATCATTATGTGTTTGGTACTCTTAAAAATTAAATCATATTGCTAATTGTAAAGAATACAGTACAATCCAAAAAGAATATAGTACAATCAGGTTATTGACTTGTCTATGGCTCTTATGATTATTTAGGTGCATGCATTAGAATTATAGTAAGGGCGCTCAACTTTCCAAAATAAGAAAATTTTTACTGTGTTCAATCCCTATATCAAATGCATACAGCATGCACATCAATGAGGAGAAATTTCTCTTTTGATGGCCCTTGAATAAAAAGGGGTAACACCAAAAAGGACATGGATGAATGTAGTACTGATGGATTTAATGAAGTGCAACCTATGTGAGGATTTGATAAGGGATAGAGTTGAATAATGATGACCTAAAATTCATGGAGCAGACTCCATTGTCACTACCAAACTTAACTATCCACTGAGTTGATCTATTACCAAACTTTCTAGCATTATTGATGTGGAAAAAATTGCTTAGCGCCATTGCTAACATGGCTGCCTTGGTATTTCCATAATTCTTTTCACTGTAACTTGGATTGCCGAGATGTTTGTGTTAGATTTTGTGGACTCAATCCATCAGTTGATGTAATAAATTGATTAATTTCTTTATTTATCAATAAAATCATGCTTTACTTTCATGAGATGAATATTATTTTACTACTTCATGCACATGACCAATACATATGATATAATGGTTCATGAGTTGAACCGGGTCCCATTAGTATATTAGATGTGATATATGTGCATGGATGAGATCCACACGTGGGAGATATATGTCAGAAATCTTATACTTAAATAGCTTCACAACCAGTAATGAGACTGGGCATCTCATTTGATAAGGTTGCAGCACTTTGATCACTATGAGATAGTGTGATTTGTCTCGATTATCAGAATGTAAGATTCTGGATCACAGTGCTGGTACATTGGATGTATTGAAGGACCATGAGATGCACCTTATGGAATTCCGTCTCAATAATAAGGTATACTCTCATAATTCCCTAGCAATAGGCTTTCAATCCTGAGACATTGATGAATTCAAGTTTCTATCTATTCATTTGCTTTGAGTCACCAATGAGTGAGGCCAACTATAGGTTAACACCTCGGTGTCTTGGGTATGTGGTAGTAGAACTGTGGGAACATTGAATGATCAAGATGGAATCTATCTCTATTATCCCCTTGTGCCAATTAATGAATTTGTCATTAGTAAGTGCGCACCCATCTCAATTAAGAGTTAATTGGATGGTACTGATGATTACTGTGATTAATTGGGGCTCAAGGATAATAAGATGTGGAACTTAGATTGGAAGAGATAGATTTATACCAATTGATCCACAGATATTGATAGAGGGGCCTACTTGTGGTAATTAGGAAGTTTAGGGTCTTCATTGTAATTTATTCCTAAGACTGGAGTGCAATTGCATTTATATAGTGGTGTTATTTGCAATTAACTGTGGGCCCAGATTGCACATGAGATGTGGGGTCGTGGTGTTCCAGTTGAAGCCAGCTTTCTAAAGAATCCCTAGTGGTCCCCACGCTAGCCCAAGATATTGGAAAATACTAATCCGACTTGAACTCTAAAAAGAAGAGTTTGGAAAGGAGAAAGTTGCAAATTGCTTTGGAAGTAAGACTTCTATTTCAATTAGACAAGGGAGAGATTTGAATGTCTATAAAATCTCTTGGACGTCCAATAAGACTCTCTCTCACGCCCAAAACCCTATTCGTGCAAGAGTTGCACGAGTTTCTCTCTCCTTCTCTCTTCTAGTTCCTTGGAGTTTCGAGTTAGGATTTCTCCTGAAGATTCCAACACTCTTCTTGAGAAAAGAAATCCAATTCGGGTCATAGCGTGGAAGGCTAAGAGGTGTTGAAGATTCTCATCATCAAGTAGAGTCGCAACTTCTCTATTAGAGCACTGTGGATCTCCAAAGGTATGATCTACTTCTTTCATGTCGTAGGTTATTGTGGATATTTAGTGCTATTTGATTCTATCTTTCAGATAGAATATTTACTGTACATGGTCACGAGATTGAGGGTAATGCATCCTGGATTGGGTTTTTGGTCTATGGATAGTTGATCCCTGTGTCAAGTGGGTCAAAAGTTTTGAAAATCTATCCACGAGACCCACTTACTTCCAACAATTGGTATCAGAGCCATACCTCATCTCTAATCATGTTAGATCAGTAATCTTGTTCTAGTCGTTACATGAGATGTGAAGAGGATAGAGCAAGGGCTATGAAAGGATCAGTGTTTATTGGGTTTGATTGCTTTTGTAATAGATCCATGTTTGAAAAGTCACAAAAGGTTTTAATCATGGTAGGAGGATGGTAAGATGCCATTAGAAGCATACTGAGATCATTAGAAGTGATCGGGGACAGCAGGAGCTGAATCTGAAAAAAAAAAAGGACCCAAATTTTTGGGTTCGTCAGGTCGGTTAGTTAAACGGACTACTATAGCTGTAGAGGTCCGTTGGCTAACCGTAGGGACCAAATCGGCTAGCCGAACCCAAGCAGAATCATTTTGTTCTTGGTCTGAGTTGTTGTTTTTTTTTTTTTTTTGGGGGGGGCACTGCCCCTTGGAACCCCGCGAGCTGACCGGGCAGTTCGACCCCCGCCGGGGGCACTGCCCCCGGACCCCCGCTGCGTAGGGGATCTTATATAGTGGTGGCAAACTATTGGCATCTTGTTTTTCCATTGTGGTTTGGCAACCTGGTTTTATGAGATGCTTTGTTGTATGAGATACTAACTTGTAGGTGATAATGTCCTCTCCATATGGCCCACATGTTTTTTTTCTTTCCTTTTACTTATTGGTTTATTTGTGGGTAAGTGTAAAGGGCATCATGGTTTCCTTGGTTTCCCATGAAAGGGCAAGGCATGGTGAATTTCCCTATGGCCCTTTTATTTCCATGTTTAGATTACCATGTAAGTCTCATTATAGAGACATAGGAATTTATGTATTTTTTTAAAATTTTGTAAATTCTGGAGATGTCCGAAACAAAGAAGGAAAGAGAAAAAGGACTCCTAATCAAAGAGTTTGAAGATTACCAAAAGCTGTTTTGGAGATGCCCAAAGAGTTTGAGGAATCCCAAAGTTTTGGAAAGTCTAGAAGTCCAAAAAGTCTTTTCCGCCTGGGCCATGTGGAGGAGAGGACTAGTCTTTTATTATAGCACTTTCTATTTATGGATGAATGCTTATTTTAGAATATTTCCATATCTGATCCAAACATAGCAAATTCCAAAATTGGTCAAATCAAATTAATTTTTGGAAAGAGTTCTAATTAGAGTTGGTGGGCCCATGAGATGGATCTATTGGTAACACTAATTTTAGAAACTGGACTTTCCTTAAAATAACTTGACTTGGAACCAATCATTGGTCGTATCATGAGATGAATTTATACCTATATTTGATGGACCAGTACACCTATAAGGAAATCCTCAACTCTAAAATATTAAGTGGGAGCGGGGCATTTATATATATACAAATCCCCATGGTTTTCCACCATAGGTCCATTGTAAGGAAAGTATTAGCCTTGCACCATTTTAAGAATGGCCATTCCCCACGGAGGACTTGTATTTATCTAAATACTGGATATGGATCTCCTATGGATAGTGTTGATAAGACGGGGTGGGAGCCCACTCCCCAAGGAGGAGCTGCCCGCAACGGTTGTCATGCAATGCTAGTTGGTGGGTCACACTTAACTAAAATAATGATGTAGTATCCCCAAGGATTTGCCTCATGTATTTTAGAAACCGAAGCTAATCAAGAATCATACATTATTTGGTATGAGATACCTAGATAGTAATGAATGAAGGGGATCATGGATAGTTAGTCTTAATCCCAATTTTGACCAACTTTGATCCACACCAGTCTAGGAGGTATTCGCACTCCCCAAGGACGCATACCCCGTAGGATTGGGATTCCGATGTATTCTGAATTTTGTGGTTATGAGGATTCCCACATAAATTTGGTAAAATACTAAACCCTAATGTCATTTAAATTCATTAATTGAATGTATGATTATGTGCTACAGTATTATAAGCATGAATTCGAATACTTTCAATCCACTTACGACCATCCTCAACCAGAATAAGTTGGTGGGATCCAACTAGGTAGACTGGAAATGGAATCTGGATATTGTCTTAACAGCTTCAGGATATAAATATGTCCTTACCAAAAACCCCCTTGAAAAGCCTGGCCCAAATGCATCAGAAGTAAAAAAGGACCTTTACACCAAATGGGCCAAAAACGATAAGATGGCCCAATGTTACATTCTGGCATCCATGTCTAGTGTGCTGCAACACCAACATCAATCTTATAAGACTGCATATGATATGATATCAAACTTAAAGGAGATGTTTGCAGAACAAGGCAGACCTGCTAGGCAGGCAGCCATGAGGGTGCTCATTAGCACCAAGATGGCTGAAGGTACATCAGTACAGCAACACATGTTGAAGATGATGGACTCATTAAATGAGTTAGATGTACTGGGAGCTGTGATTGATGCAGAATCACAGATTGACATAATCCTTGAGTCACTACCAGAGTCATTCAACAATTTCAAGGTCAATTATAATATGAATAAAATGAATCTGACTCTGGCTGAGCTATCTAGTCAGCTGGTAGCAACTGAAGGAATTATGAAGAAAAAACCAACTGCCTTAATGACAGAAAAGTCAGATGCCAAGTCCAAGCTGAAAGGCAAAGGGCGGAAAGGCAAAAAGAAATCAATTCCAAAGGGTCCTAAGGTGGAGAATGGTCCAACTGGTGGCGTGGCTAAAGCTAAGGGTTCAGGGACAAAAGGAAAGTGTTTCCATTGTGGTAAGACAGGACACTGGAAGAGGAATTGTCCAGAATATCTGTTTAAGAAAAAGACCCCAGGTATGATTGAGTCACTTATATCTGAAGTTAGTTTTGCAACTGGTACTTCAGAATCCTGGTGTGTGGATTCCGGGGCAACTAATCACATATGTAATACATTGCAGGGGTTCAGAGAAACCAGGAGGCTACGTGATGGAGAAATCATTGTCAACCTAGGATCGACGCTAAGGCAAAGGCTGTTTCAGTGGGAGTCATTACTTTATGTTTTTTAAATAATGAATTGGTTTTGTCAGAAACATTATATGTACCGTCTTTAAGGCGGAATTTAATTTCAGTTTCTAGTTTGGCGATTATTCTATTACTTTTTGTACTGAAGTTGTCATAAAGAGGAATGGTACTTTCATATGTTCTGGCAAGGTAACCAATGGACTTTATTTGTTAACTCCCACGATGTATGAGATACATGATACTGAAACAATTAATAGACCATCATTAAAGAGAAAGTCACCTTCATCTAATCCAACAAAACTTTGGCACCGAGGCTAGGTCATATAAACCTTAACTGGATTGAGAGGCTAGTGAAAGATGGTATCTTACCTTCATTGGTGGTAGAACCAATGCCTGTCTGTGAGTCCCGTTTGGAAGGTAAAATGACCAAAAGACCCTTTTCAGCTAAGGGTAATAAGGCCAAAGATTTATTGGAATTAGTGCATACTGATGTCTGCGGACCCATTAATGTCAGGGCCAGAGGAGGATATGAGTACTTCATCACTTTCACAGCTGATTACTCAAGATATGGTTATATATACCTTATGCACCGCAAGTCCAAAGCTTTTGAAAAGTTCAAAGAGTTTCAAGCGGAAGTAGAAAAGCAATTAGGTAAGAGTATCAAGGCTATTCAATCAGATCGAGGAGGGGAATATCTCTCTGCTGATTTTATGGGTTACTTATCAAAAAATGGGATTCTATCCCAGTTGTCTGCTCCGGTATGCCTCAACAGAATGGAGTCACATAAAGAAGGAACCGGACTCTTTTAGATATGATTAGGTCTATGTTGAGTTTCTCAAGATTACCTATATCCTTTTGGGGATACGCTTTGGATACTGTAATGTACATACTAAACCTCGTACCATCTAAGTCTATACCTAAGACTCCCCGGGAATTGTGGTCTGGGCGAAAGCCTAGTCTACAACATTTACACATTTGGGGTTGTCCAGCACACGTGCTCAAGGTTAAGACAGATAAGTTGGAAACGAAGTCAGAAGTATGCACTTTTGTAGGATATCCTAAAGGAACTAAAGGTTGGTTATTCTATAATCCCAGAGAGCAGAAAGTGCTGGTCAGCACCAATGCGGTTTTTCTGGAGGAAGATTATATGATGGACCAGAAATCCTTAGAAAAGGTGATCTTGGAAGAGATTCAAGAGCAATCAATTCCAAATCCAAGTATGACCGGACTTGAGGAAGAACCGCCCTTACCAGACCCAGTAGTTACACCAGTACTTCGTCGTAGTGGGAGGATTGTCAGACCCCCTGACAGGTTCTCATTCTTGGGAGAGTCTTATGAAGCAATCCTAAAAAAGCCGGAACAAGATCCCTCTAACTATGATGAAGCAATCAATGACTTAGACTCGGGACGCTGGCAAGATGCTATGAAAGCTGAGATGGAGTCTATGTACTCAAATCAGGTCTGGACAATTGTGGACTTGCCTGCCAATATTAAACCTATTGGGTACAAGTGGGTCTACAAGAGAAAAAGAGGACCAGATGGAAGAGTGGAAACCTATAAGGCTAGGCTTGTTGCGAAAGGATATACTCAGAAAGAGGAGATCGATTATGAGGAAACCTTCTCGCCAGTAGCCATGCTCAAATCCATCCGGATATTCTTATCCATTGCGGATCATCTTGATTATGAGATTTGGCAAATGGATGTCAAGACGGCATTTCTCAATGGCCATCTTGAGGAAGACATCTATATGGTGCAGCCAGACGGTTTTGTAGCTAAAAACCAGGAGCAAAAAGTTTGCAAACTGCAGAAGTCTATTTATGGACTGAAGCAGGCATCCCGAAGCTGGAATATCCATTTTGACCAGGCAATCAAGTCATTTGGTTTTTGTCAAAATCTGGATGAGTCATGAGTGTACATGAAAAGTGAAGGTGATAGGGTAGTTTTTCTGGTTTTATATGTCGATAACATCCTTCTCCTCGGGAAAGACATAGGAATGTTGTCAACGGTAAAAGTTTGGTTAGCCAAGACTTTTGATATGAAGGACTTGGGAGAAGCTAGTTACATCCTAGGGATCAAATTATATCGAGACCGGAAAAATAGGATGATTGGCTTATCCCAAACTGCATACATAGATAAGCTGCTAGTACGGTTTGCAATGCAAGACTCCAAGAAGGGTATCACGCCTTTCAGGCATGGAGTGCACCTTTCCAAGGATCAGTGTCCTAAGACACCCGAGGAAAAGGAGCAAATGAGGTCGATACCATACACTTCGGCTATTGGTAGCCTCATGTATGCTATGTTATGTACTAGACCAGATATCTGTTATGTAGTGGGCCTAGTCAGCAGATATCAATCTAATCCAGGACCTGAACTTTGGACTGCTGTAAAATATATTTTCAAATACTTGAGAAGGACTAGAGATTACATGTTGATTTATAGCATTGATGAATTGATTCCAGTCGGATACACAAATTCTGAATTTATGTCAGAAAAGGATTCTAGGAAATCCACCTCTGGTTATGTATTTATGCTTGGAGGCGGAGCTATCAGCTGGAGGAGTATAAAACAAGAATGTACCGCTGATTCAACCTCGGAGGCTGAATATGTAGCAGCTTGTGAAGCAGCTAAGGAAGCAGTATGGCTTAAAAGATTCCTTTTGGAACTTAGGGTGGTACCTTTGGCACAACAGCCACTCACAGTTTACTGTGACAGCAGCAGGGCAGTCGCTCAATGAAAGGAACCCAGAAGCCATAAAAGCCAAAAGCATGTACAGAGGAAGTATCACTTAGTCAGAGAAATTGTGTAGAGAAGTGATATTGCTATTACCAAGATAGCCTCTGTGGATAATTTGGCAGATCCCTTTACTAAGCCCTTGACTACCAAAGTCTTTGAGCAGCATATAGAAGGGATGGGCATGAGATGCAACCCTGACTGGAATTGAGCCCAAGTGGGAGATTGTTAGATTTTGTGGACTTAATCCATCAGTTGATGTAATAAATTCATTAATTTCTTTATTTATCAATAAAATCATGCTTTACTTTCATGAGATGAATATTATTTTACTACTTCATGCACATGACCAATACATATGACATAATGGTTCATGAGTTGAACCGGATCCCATTAGTATATTAGATGTGATATATGTGCATGGATGAGATCCACACGCGGGAGATATATGTCACAAATCTTATACTTAAATAGCTTCACAACCAGTAATGAGATTAGGCATCTCATTTGATAAGGTTGCAGCACTTTGATCACTATGAGATAGTGTGATTTGTCTCGATCATCAGAATGTAAGATTCTGGATCACAGTGCTGGTACATTGGATGTATTGAAGGACCATGAGATGCACCTTATGGAATTTCATCTCAATAATAAGGTATGCTCTTATAATTCCCTAGCAATAGGCTCTCAATCCTGAGACATTGATGAACTCAAGTTTCTATCTATTCATTTGCTTTGAGTCACCAATGAGTGAGGCCAACTATAGGTTAACACCTCGGTGTCTTGGGTATGTGGTAGTAAAACTGTGGGAACATTGAATGATCAAGATGGAATCTATCTCTATTATCCCCTTGTGCCAATTAATGAATTTGTCATTAATAAGTGCGCACCCATCTCAATTAAGAGTTAATTCGATGGTACTGATGATTACTGTGATTAATTGGGGCTCAAGGATAATAAGATGTGGAAATTAGATTGGAAGAGATAGATTTATTCCAATTGATCCACAGATATTGATAGAGGTGCCTACTTGTGGTAATTGGGAAGTTTAGGGTCTTCATTGTAATTTATTCCTAAGACTGGAGTGCAATTGCATTTATATAGTGGTGTTATTTGCAATTAACTGTGGGCCCAGATTGCACATGAGATGTAGGGTCGCGGTGTTCCAGTTGGAGCCAGCTTTCTAAGGAATCCCTAGTGGTCCCCACGCTAGCCCAAGATATTGGAAAATACTAATCCGACTTGAACTCTAGAAAGAAGAGTTTGGAAAGGAGAAAGTTGCTAATTGCTTTAAAAGTAAGACTTTTATTTCAATTAGACAAGGGAGAGATTTGAATGTCTATAAAATCTCTTGGACGTCCAATAAGACTCTCTCTCACGCCCAAAACCCTATTCGTGCAAAAGTTGCACAAGTTTCTCTCTCCTTCTCTCTTTTAGTTCTTTGGAGTTTCGAGTTGGGATTTCTCCTGAAGATTCCACCACTCTTCTTGAGAAAAGAAATCCAATTCAGGTCATAGTGTAGAAGGCTAAGAGGTGTTGAAGATTCTCATCATCAAGTAGAGTCGCAACTTCTCCATTAGAGCACTGCGGATCTCCAAAGGTATAATCTACTTCTTTCATGTCGTAGATTATTGTGGATATTTAGTGCTATTTGATTCTATCTTTCAGATAGAATATTTACTGTACATGGTCACAAGATTGAGGGTAATGCATCCTGGATTGGGTTTTTGGTCTTCTGGATAGTTGATCCCTGTGTCAAGTGGGTCAAAAGTTTTGAAAATCTATCCACGAGACCCACCTGCTTCCAACACAAAGTACACTACTAAATAGATTCTAAATCACAAATATAACCTCAAAAGCATATTTTTCTCCTCCGCATATGGCCTCTTACAAAATATATATAACACTCTGGCAAAGTATCCTTAAAAAGGTGCACCTGAATTTCTAGCCTGAGATCTTAGTCTCAAGTGATTTGCTATAGTGGTAGAGCACAATTGATTTATGTCATATGGGTGATTTACTACCTCATTTCTGTTTATTTCTTCGTTAGTGTGGAATTGTATATAATCTTTGTACTGTGCTTTTCAATGTTCTATCATTTATTTTAGATTGCCATTGTCTTGCTATCTCATTGTGCTTCTTTTTTGTAATTATAGGGACCCTTCTTAACTTAAGCAAGTGGAAGTTAGAACAAAACTAAGATATGGTAATTATTAAAAATTATTTTGATTCATGAATATTTTTTTCATTTAAATTTATTATTTACATATATTTCTTTTGCTGTAAATTCATACAGGCAAATCAGACTGTTTCTGCAACTGTGAAGCTAGACACTAGATGTTGCCCATCTAGATTTATTAAGTATATGCAAGGTTTAAATCTAGATAATGTTTATATTGATGTGATAAAAGAAACACCTTGTAAACATTTTATGGATATCCCAATGAACTTAAAATGTCAGCGTACATTTCTATCAACAATAATATCCAGATGGAATATTGAAAAAAGTGCTTTTCATCTTGGAGGAAAACTCCTTCCAATTCTACCTCAAGACATTGCTCTAATAATGGGGTTGAGTATGAATGGAGAGAAAATACAATTAAAAAAAAGGTCAAGCTATGAAGTTAGTGACTTTGTTGACAAATATTTCAATAATGACTCTCTAGAAGTAGATTCATTAGAGAAACACTTGAAAGCAATTTCAAAAAAGAGGTCATCAGAAAAAAAGAAGTTGTCAAATAAGAAGATTGTTGATTTCAAGAAGCTTTACATGTTATATGTTTGTAGTACCCTACTTTTTCCAAAGTCATGTCGGACATTTCCATTCAATCTTATCTACATGGTTGATAATTTGGAGAAAATTGAAAAGTATGCATGGGCTGTTGCTGTACATGAGTTTCTAGTTGAAAGTATACACATATGCGCCAAGAAGACAACTAGGTATATAAATGGATGTGTCATGGTGTTGGAAGTAAGTACTAATCCTTTTTTTTTTCATTTATAGTTTTATAATTTTATAATCTTGTAAAAGTTGTGACTTTTATTCCATTACTTATATTTTATAATTTTTTCACAGCCATGGTTGCATGAACATATTAATCAATATGAGCCTGATAGAGTTGATTTATATCTCCGTTATTTGCGATGGGCGAAGGCTTTCAAATATAGCCAATGCAAATCCTTTAGGGCTATTTTGGATAATCTTAAATATACAGAGGTGTACATACCTTCCCTATTCTAAATTATATATATTTCATGTTAGTGTTTTATATTAAAAACATTAAATTACATTCATCCATATTTTGTAGGTTATTACAGAAATTACTCCTGTAGAAGATGAGAAGATCCTTTTGTTTCCTCCATTAGTCTCTTCGGTATCACCTAGAATTACATTTATTATTTATCACAAAACACATGGTCACATATTTTTATAATTGTATCCTTATTGTTGTGTGTGTGTGTGTTTTTTTTTTTTAATTACGGGTTACAGGAGACAACTATATTGGCTGATCACATAGTGAAACAGATGGAAAGCAAAATGCAAGAGATCATGGTAACTGAGAACGAATTTGATTTGAGACTTTAATTTTAATGTTCTGTAAATTATTATTTACTTACTATTTGAAATTCTTATAGGATGATCGTGAAAAATACAGAATACAAATTAAGGAGTTGGAGTATAAACTTGTAAGAATGGAAGAAGACAATGAATGATTGAGGATTGAAAATATGGAGTTACGAAAGAAGGGAAGATTCATGCCTCAATGTGATGAGAATATAAATGCTTCACACTCTCTTAAAGATTATCATTCTTCTCCATGGCCGTCAGTGCATGACTATGTTGTGTCATCAAGAGTTGTTAAGGATACTAAAAGGAAATATGGGCGTAGGATACGGAAGCCATCACAGGTTTTACGAACCCCATATGATGCGTGCACAAGAAGAAAGAAAAAGATAGGAACCTGTAAGAGAGGAAGATTGATTTGTGATGATAAGATGGGAAAACCGTATATCTTGAAAGAAGAGGAGGATGCAATTGCAAGTTTTGAAAGCAAGAATGGAAAAGAGTGTGAACCAAATATCTTGTTTACTTTATAAGCTAATCATAAAATTCTCCATGTGCATGTTAATTTTCCTTAGTGATAGGTATTTTTAACTATTCATTACTTAATAATAATGATTGTTTTTTATAGTGCTGAGGAGGTGGGCCAACTAAAGATTTGGCGCTCACAAATCATGAATTTGTTGAATGAAAAAGGTTGGATTTCGAATCAGGTTAGCATTTGATTTCACAACATATTCTAAACATTTAATTATGCATACCAATTTTGAATATTAGTAAATAACAATGACTATGCTATATTAAGTTGCAGGTTATTGATGGTTATGCAAAGATATTGATTGGCAGAAAACCAATGGGAAAGTTAAAGTGTCACTTCTTCACAACATGGCTTAATGTAACACCTCTTCTCACTGAATTCAGTATTTTTGGAATTTATTTAAATAACATTCTAACGTGTAGCTTGCTAACTCTCAAGTAGCTTTACATTCCAAAAATGAAGGATTAATTGAAAAACATTTGAATATCCATAACTTGAAGTCCACTATAACCTCCTGTGACAGAATATTTTTCCCAATGAATTGGCAATCTAAACATTGGCTTCTTCTTGTACTTGATTCGAAAAGAAAGTTATTTTGTGTATATAACTCTTAGAAGTTATGTATTAACGTGGGCTACGTGAATCAAACGGTGAGTTCAATTCATAAGATATACCAACTTCTGAATTCAATGCAACAAACCATTAACTTTTTATAAAATCTTTAATCTTTCTCAATGATCGATGCAGGTAGCTTTATTAAAACAACAATTTAAACAAAGAAAGATTATGAAATGGGATGAAGCTGCTGTTTGTTTCATTGAAGATTGTCCCCAACAGGAAAATGGGTATGTTTTCTTATTAAATATTTTTGTATGAAATCTTGTTCAAATATGAAATCTTATATTCAATTGAACTAGTATAGTAATGTTTTTCTCATTTGTTGTTTTCACAGTTCTGACTGTGGTGTCTTTGTGATTAAATTCATGGACTGTCTATCCCGTAGAGATACTTTAGATTTTCAGTCGGTAAATACTTTGTCATTCTAAAGTGATACTTGTATTATATTGCAATTATATGAGATTAATTTGTCTTTTCTTCAATCTATCTTTTGTTTTAATAGGATGAAATTCCAATATACAGAAAGAAACTGGCTGCTCATTTACTGCTTGGGCGTATTCCGGAGGATGACACCTGTAGATTCTAGAAGATTTGAAATTGAATTTCTTTATTGTCGGTGCTTGCAAATGTACAATGTGTTCA
Source organism: Sextonia rubra (assembly GCA_037013555.1). Classification (NCBI taxonomy): domain Eukaryota; kingdom Viridiplantae; phylum Streptophyta; class Magnoliopsida; order Laurales; family Lauraceae; genus Sextonia; species Sextonia rubra. The sequence continues at coordinate 6,837,093 of JASUAD010000015.1, forward strand.
ATTTGCGCTTTATAGATGTTCAAGTGTATATGTCAATTCACCATGTAATAGATGTACATTTGAATGACAGAACTTCTTTTTGTCAAAGAAATATATTTTTGTTCAATTTGCTCTTCATTGATGTTTACTAGAATGAAATTTTGAGCTAAGATTTACATTCTATCTTATAAAGGATGCCTTTTTCTATTTTTAAAAAATTCATTTTTTATAAATGTGAAATCATTGAAAAGAACCCAGATGGTGAAAACAATCCAGTACAGGAAGAAGCAATTGTAACTATCATCATAACAGGAGGAAGGTGATGGGCCACCGTCTAAAGAATTATCATGGTCGACTTGTCAATTCAATTGAGGCACACAAAATGTATCAGTTTTTTTTACACCCACCACATATTCCTTCAAGGACCTCTTCTTCTGATGGGCAAATTAATTGTGGCTATCTCAATTTAGTCTGATTGCAACAATAACTAATTAGCCGTAGTATAAAGGATCTATATTCCCGTATTACTGAACCATAGTATTCCTTTCATCAAACCTCAGTATAAAGAGATCAAACATCTACATTTCATTCATTCAACCTTAGTATCTAAGGAAAAATTCTATTGTAGGTAACACCAAGATGCTAAGGTCCTCTAAAACGTGATGATGAAGGAACATCAGAATATACTGAGGTTGGACCCCCAAATACTAATGTTTCAATTCTGTGTACTGAGGTTTACTCAAGAAAATACTCAGGTTGAGAGATGGGAGCATTGCAATGACTATTAAGTTACTAGTCAAACTATTTCCTATTGGCCTATACGAAATTGATTTTGTAACTTCAAAATTTTTATGATTTTTATGACTTTGTATAGGAATAGTATTAACTCATATATATTTTTTCCAGGTGAAGCGTGCAATGGATTGATGGAAATTAGATTTCTGGACAATGAATTATGGGATGTTGGTTTTTGTTTTTGTATTTTGACTACAACATATAAGTTATTAGGATTTCAACTATTTGGAGTATTTGTTAGTTTTTGTGGACTCAATCCATCAGTTGATGTAATAAATTGATTAATTTCTTTATTTATCAATAAAATCATGCTTTACTTTCATGAGATGAATGTTATTTTACTATTCATGCACATGACCAATACGTATGACATAATGGTTCATGAGTTGAACCGGATCCCATTAGTATATTAGATGTGATATATGTGCATGGATGAGATCCACACGCGGGAGATATATGTCACAAATCTTATACTTAAAATAGCTTTACAACCAGTAATGAGATTGGGCATCTCATTTGATAAGGTTGCAGCACTTTGATCACTATCAGATAGTGTGATTTGTCTCGATCATCAGAATGTAAGATTCTGGATCACAGTGCTGGTACATTGGATGTATTGAAGGACCATGAGATGCACCTTATGGAATTCCGTCTCAATAATAAGGTATGCTCTCATAATTCCCTAGCAATAGGCTCTCAATCCTGAGACATTGACGAACTCAAGTTTCTATCTATTCATTTGCTTTGAGTCACCAATGAGTGAGGCCGACTATAGGTTAACACCTCGGTGTCTTGGGTATGTGATAGTAGAACTGTGGGAACGTTGAATGATCAAGATGGAATCTATCTTTATTATCCCCTTGTGCCAATTAATGGATTTGTCATTAGTAAGTGAGCACCCATCTCAATTAAAAGTTAATTGGATGGTACTGATGATTACTGTGATTAATTGGGGCTCAAGGATAATAAGATGTGGAACTTAGATTGGAAGAGACGGATTTATTCCAATTGATCCACGGATATTGATAGAGGGGCCTACTTGTGGTAATTGGGAAGTTTAGGGTCTTCATTGTAATTTATTCCTAAGACTGGAGGGCAATTGCATTTATATAGTAGTGTTATTTGCAATTAACTGTGGGCCCGGATTGCACATGAGATGTGGGGTCGCGGTGTTCCAGTTGGAGCCAACTTTCTAAGGAATCCCTAGTGGTCCCCACGATAGCCCAAGATGTTGGAAAACACTAATCCGACTTGAACTCTAGAAATAAGAGTTTGGAAAGGAGAAAGCTGCTAATTGCTTTGGAAGTAAGACTTCTATTTCAATTAGACAAAGGAGAGATTTGAAAGTCTATAAAATCTCTTGGACGTCAAATAAGACTCTCCCTCACGCCCAAAAACCCTTTCGTACAAGAGTTGCACAAGTTTCTCTCTCCTTCTCTCTTCTAGTTCCTTGGAGTTTCGAGTTGGGATTTCTCCTGAAGATTCCACCACTCTTCTTGAGAAAAGAAATCCAATTCGGGTCATAGCGTAGAAGGCTAAGAGGTGTTGAAGAAATCCATTAGAGCACTGCGGATCTCCAAAGGTATGATCTACTTCTTGCATGTCGTAGATTATTATGGATGTTTAGTGTTAGTAAAATATTTTCTGTACATGGTCACGAGATTGAGGGTAATGCATCCTGGATTGGGTTTTGGTCTTATGGATAGTTGATCCCTGTGTCAAGTGGGTCAAAAGTTTTAAAAATCTATCTACGAGACCCACCTGCTTCCAATAGTATTATCATTATATTAATTTAGATTGATTGATATATGTTTCTTGAAATCTAGATTTAATCTGTTTTCTCGATTAAATCCAGATTGCAAATTGCATCTGTATGTTGTGTTACAAAGTAAAGATCTTATCTATTTATATTTACTTCGCGAATTACAGATTTCATCTGTTTTCTCCCTTAACAAATCCAGATTTCATCTGTTTGGTGTGTGAACAATTCGAGACTTCATCTGCTTCTATATGTGTGATGAGTTCGAGATTTCATCTGTTTCCTTTATTAATGATTTCAGATTGCATTTATATGCTGTGGTAACAAAGTCGAGATTTCATCTGTTTATATTTGCTTCTCGAATTCCAGATTCCATCTATTTTCTCCCAAATCCAGATCTCATCTGTATGATGTGTGACCATTTCGAGATTTCATCTATTTATATATTTTTGATCAGTTCCAGATTTAATATGTTTTCTGTCTTAACTATTCGAGATTTCATCTGTGTATATTTGCTTGTTATATTCCAGATTTCATCTGTTTCCTCTATTAACAAATCCAGATTCCATCTGTTTGGTGGATTTACCAAGTCAAGAATACATCTATTTATATTTGTTTCTTGAATTCCCAATTTCATCCGTTTTCTCCCTTAACGAATCCAGATTCCATCTGTTTGGTAGATTTACCAAGTCGAGAATATATCTGTTTATATTTGCTTCTTGAATTCCCGATTTCATCTGTTTCTCCCTTAACAAATCTAGATTCCATCTGTTTGGTGGATTTACAAAGTCGAGATTTCATCTGTTTATATTTGCTTCTTGAATTCCAGATTCCATCTATTTACTCCCAAATCCAGATTTCATCTGTATGATGTTTGACCATTTCGAGATTTCATCTGTTTATATATGTTTGATGAGTTCCGAATTTAATTAGTTTTCTGTCATAACTATTTGAGATTTCATCTGTGTATATTTGCTTGTTACATTCCGGATTTCATCTATTTCCTCCATTAACAAATCCAGATTCCATCTGTTTGGTGGATTTACCAAGTTGATATTTCATCTATTTATATTTATTTCTCGAATTCCAGATTCCATCTGTTTGATGGATTTACGAAGTTGAGATTTCGCCTGTTTATATATGTTTCTCGAATTCCATATTTCATCTATTTTCTCCCTTAAAAAATCCAGATGTCATCTGTATGATGTGTGACCAATTTGAAATTTCATCTGTTTATATATGTCCTCAAGTTTGAGATCTCATCTGTTTCCCTAATTAACAATTCCAGATTTCATCTGTATGTTATGTTACAAAGTTAAGATTTCATTTGTTTATATTTGTTTCTAAAATTCTAGATTTCATCTGTTTACAACCCTAACCAAGATACTAAGGTCCTTTAAAACCTGATGATGGAGGAACATCAGAACATACTGAGATTCGACCGCAAATACTAATGTTTCATTTCTGTGTACTGAGGTCTACTTAAGAAAAATACTCAGGTTCAGAGATGCGAGCATTGCAATGACTGTTAAGTTACTAGTCAGACTATTTCCTAGTGCCCTATATGAAAGAGATTTTGTAACTTCACAATTTTTATGATTTTGAACTATAATGGAAAATGTATAATACTATATCTATGATCACATAAAAGGATTCGTCCTTCTCAGATTACTGAACCGTAGTGTTCCTTTCATCAAACCTCAGTATAAAGAGACCAAACATCAGCATTTCATTCATTCAACCTTAGTATCTAAAGAAAAATTCTATCGTAGGCAACACCAAGATATTAAGGTCCTCTAAAACCTGATGATGGAGGAACATCAGAACATACTGAGGTTCGACCCCTAAATACTAATGTTTCATTTCTATGTACTGAGGTCTACTCAAGATAATACTCAGGTTCAGAGATGCGAGCATTGCAATGACTGTTAAGTTACTATTCAAACTATTTCCTATTGCCCTATACGAAATTGATTTTGTAACTTCACAAGTTTCATGATTTTGAACCATAATGGAAAATATATAATATTATATCTATGGTCACATAAAAGGATCCGTTCTTTTCCGATTACTGAACCGTAGTATTCCTTTCATCAAACCTTAGTATAAAGAGACCAAACCTCAGCATTTCATTCATCAAACCTTAGTATCTAAGGAAAATTTCTATTGCAGGAATCACCAAGATATTAAAGTCCCATGAAACCTGATGACGGAGGAATATCAGAAAATACTGAGGTTTGACCCCCTTTTACTAAAGTTTCAATTCTGTGTACCGAGGTTTACTCAACAAAATACCGAGTTTCAGAGCTGCGAACATTGCAATGAATGTTAAGTTGCTAACAAGAATCTCTATAGTCCTTCATGTCTTTTAAAAACAATAGTATTTTTTTTTCATTCAACCATTTTCTAACACCGAATTGGAACCTAAAAATTCTATGATTTTAAACCATATTAGACTACACAAAATTCAGAATTGTTATGATCAAATAAAATAATCATTTGCCTTTTTCCAAAATACTTAACCTTAGTAGTTCATTCGTAAAACCTCAGTATATAAGATATAGTCCTTAGTATTTCTTTCATCAAACCCTAATATCATTAAACAAGAATCACTACAGTCTTTCATGCCCTTTAAAAACATTTATAATTTTTTTATCCAATCTTTTTCAAAATACTGAACCTCAGTAGTTCATTCATAAAACCTCAGTATATAAGATATAATCCTTAATATGTCTTTCATCACACGTTAGTATCATAATGCAAGAATCACTGCAGTCTTTCATGCCATTTAAAAACATTCATATTCTGATTCATCCAACCTATTTCAAACACAGAATCCGTGTGGAGAGCCATTGTATATTTCATAAAGTGATACTAAAACTGTAGAACTTTCTCAATTAACCTTACTTTACATAGTTGGTACATTGGTTCAAAGTAATGATTCAAAATAATGATTCCATTCAATCGAAATACAAAAAAAGACAATTACAATTCACTATTCCAGGTACTTCTAATATGTCACTAATTACATTGATCGATTCATTCTATATGGTATACACATTTGTACAATCTATATTCTTTTCAGTTATATACAGAAAAAACTTGGCACTACACATTAGAGATTAAAATAGGAATGGACATGGGATATGCAAAAAATAATGGAATGTTAACCATCTGCCACAAAACTCCCTACGAATCTTAAAAAAATATATTTCATAAGGAGCTCATATAACCATCAAAATTATCCAAAAAACCAAAATATGAACACTAGCATCTGGCATATCTAACCTACAAAACCAAATAAACTAACTTAAAATTAGTACGTTCACGATAATGTATCAAAATGTATCATGGAGAGAAATTTAATCTTACATGCAACTCATCAATTGGATCAGCTCTCTTGTAGATTCCTCAAGGATGTTTTCATTAGCACATTCATTCATGATTGTTGAGATATTATGGCAAAACACTGGATTCATTCCACCACCATATGTTCTCTATATAATGAAAAAAATTAATTATTTATTGAAAACAATTTGAACATTCTTCTATCAAGTAGAATAAAATATGATAAACTGTTTCATACCTTTGATATGTAGGTCGAGGGATCAGTCCGAAGATGGTACTGATTGCTAGAAGATATTGGTTTATACAAATTACCTAATGATCCCTGAGTAAAAAGAGAAATACATAATCTTGACTTAAAATTACTATTAATTAGATATGCACTAATTAACAATATTATCAATATAACAACAAACATACATGTGGCAACCAGTTTAGTGGATCAGTAACAGGATATTGAATTGAAGCCATCCCAATACTATATGGTTCCTGCAAGAAACACAGTAAGCCACAATCCTTTAATGCACTATTTCTCTATAATTTTCTTTATAAATTTCTAGATTTTTATTGGTAGACATACATTGACTAGAGTAGAACAAGTGTTAGGTGGAATGGTGCTTGTTGTGCACTCAGGTTCATTCTTTCTACTTCTTTTCTTTAATCTTTTTTCAAGACAACTTTTAGCTCTGCGCCTACTACGACAATTATCCTGCTTTTTTTTAATTTCACAAACAACATGCCTTTCTTCGCAAGTGTTAGTATTTGAAAACACTTCCTCAGCCCCTTTTATTGTCTCAACCCCTATGGGGGCAACATCCATTAAGTTTACAATTGTGGTTTCACTTACTGGAACTCTCTCTATGTCATGTAACAATGAATCTGATCATTTAAATGCACATAAAAATTTATCTTCACTTTCAGCAGCCTTTGATGCTATTTTAACAAAATGATGAAGAAGAACATTGTAACGATGCTACATGTCTGCCTTACAATCACCTGTTATGCATCCACTTGGCTTACCAGATGAATGTGAAGCAGCTTCTTGTGTCCACCTATTTAACACATATTTTGATGGAATACGTTGGATGACATGAATTATTGTCATTAATGAATGGCCACATAAAATTCCAACAAATTCAAATTTTTTACAGCTACATGAGATAGCATCATCCGTTGAGTCAAATGTAACTGTGTGCTTGCGACCATTTCTAGTGAAGACACAATATTTTCTCATAGGCCCCTCATCATTGCTTAATTGAACTTGCCAACTTAGGCCACTGAGGTATTCAGCTTCAAACATTTTATAAATGGTTGGTGTATAAACTTGTGCTACATGCCTTAAAATTGGAACATCAACCATTAATGTGGGCGAGGTTTGCGTCATCCTGAAATTGGCTTCCAATTCTGCATACATTCTTTCATCCAACAACCTTTCAAAATGACCAAAAAAGTCCACAATATTTCTTCTAGGATCCAAGTAATTCTTTAGTTCTTTATTCATACTTTCACTACGCTGTGTACTTTTCATATCTGCACAAAATGTATTTTTTCCATACACTAAGGCCCACTTTTCTCTATCATCAAATAATCTTGACAACCAACAATTATTGCGAAGATCATGCCATTCAAGCATATTATCCCATGCTGTAAGAAACTCATCTTCTTCATCAAAATCATATACACAGTTACTAAAATCATTAAGAAAAGATTTTGACCCACTAATAAGATGTCTAAGATGATTTAGTGCATTTTGAAACATATGCCATACACAAACGCGATGAACTGCTCCTAGTAATGCTTTCTCAATTGTTGTTGACATTGCCTTATCTTGATCCGTGAGAATAGTTTGTGGCCTTTTTCCAGACATTGCATCACAAAATGTTTCAAATAACCATACAAAAGAATCAATTGTCTTATCATAAAGAAGCGCAGCACCAAAAATTATGGTTTGCTTATGGTGATTAACTCCAATAAAAGGTGCAAAAGGCCGGCCATAAGTGTAACACTCCGATCCCCATTGAGCCGGATTAGTGGCTCATTAGTGTGTGTTTTGTTTTGTTTATTTCTTTTGGACTTGTTTTGGGTCATGGATAGGTAGTTGAGCAACCTTTGACCTGAGATAGGTAGTTCTAAGCCCTTTTTCGTAATTTTGCTTTTGTTTTGCTCATATCATCTTTGCATCATATTGGTGTCAGCACGCGTATTTCGTTGAGCTCGACAATTTCCATAACTGTGTCAGATCCGTTTGAAGTCAATTGGGGAAGATGGACCTTCGTGTGACTTGAACTGTAATTAGCATAAACTTACCGGACTTTGACTTAACTTTCAAAACCTATATATACAATGCAACCCCAGGTGTCTCTCTCCCTGCTCTTTTGTCTTCCACGTTGCATGCAAGAGAGAAAGCTCCAGGAGAAGCTCCATGTTCAGCTCGTTCTCTCTCTCTTCTTCCATTCTCTTGCTCGATTGAGGAGTGGATCCCTTGTTTGATTTGGGTTATCTCCCTCTCCTCTCTGTCTATGTTTTGTGGCTTTGGGTAAGTGGGTTCTTTCCCAACTCTTTCTTCTTCTTCTCCAATTGCACCTCTCATTCTCTGATTGCTATGTCTTCATCTCATGCATGGTGTATCTCTTTGATTTGCTTTGATTTTTAGTGGATTTGGAGCTTGTTTCAGAGGATTTGTCAGATTTGAGGCAAGTATAAGTACAGACTTTGATAACACACATGGGTGCTCTGTTTGAATGCTTTGATTTCCATCTTCTTTAGTGTATCTGATGTTTACAGCCAATGCTTGTGAATTTGGAACCTCTGTAGCTTGTTTGGAGATGTTTCTGTGTCAAATTTCAGTTTCGGTACTCAGCCCGAATTCATCTCTGTATTGTACGGCTAAGCCGTGAACTTCTACGGTTTGATTTCCAGAGACTCGAAATTTGAGCTTTGTTCTACGGCTAGGCTACGGCTAAGCCGTAAATTGTTCTACGGCTGAGCCGTAAGCTAGCCGTGACCCAAACCGTAACTCAGCCGTGAATTAAACCTCTGATCAGTCGAAACTTTTCCAACACAGGACTCCTACGGCGTGGACTACGGCTAAGCCGTGAAATGCTACGGCCAAGCCGTGGATTGGTCTACGGCTAAGCCGTATACTGACTGTAGCTCAGCCGAAAAAGGCATCAGATCAGAGGTGAAAGATGATCAGTTTAGCTGTGTTTTGAATGGAACCGGGGTTAAGCTGTGGTGCATAATACGTCGAGCGCGTAAGATGTCTCCGGCTCAACCATAGGTCCCTCATGGCTAAACCGTTAGGTATGGCAATTCTGAAACATAACTTAGGATAATGGTGTCACAACCCGAGCCCAGGGTTCGGGGGTTAGCAAAAGCCAAACCTAATGACACACGTACTCCCGTGCATGCACACGTAGACCGAGTCTAAATGCACACGCACAAGGGAACAAGCACACGTGCCAAGCAAGTATGCGGAAGCTGTAAATATCAGAAACATAAACAACTAATAGCACAAGAAGAGGATACAAGGAAAGGACTGACATAATTACATATGAACGTTTACAAAAGAACAAAAGGATAAATACAATAGTGACATGTCATGACATATACAAGTCTGAAAATCCTCAAAACATGACTCCAACATGATGCATGCCATGAACGCGCTCCCGTGGAGTGATCACATCCACTCCTCTAGGCCTGATGGGGCCCCGGGGGTCTCATCTGGAACCTGGCCGACCGGCGAGGGTTCGGCAGGGGGATCTGGGCCTGCAACACCAAAAACAACTGTGAATACGAAGATTCAGCAAAGTATAAACCATAGCAAGTTAACACACGCTGTGTTTAATAGAATAAAGAACATCATGTTATTAAAGAAAGCATTTTCGTATACTAGGCTATCATGCAAGAAAGAAAGATGCTGTGTGAATCAAGGATAACATGCTGTGTACATGACTAGTGGCTACTACATTACCATATGCTCCCAAAAGAGGGATCTTGTAACATGCAAAGAACACCATTGTCCGGGCCAGGGTACAATGGGTCTCGGTTTCCTGGGGTCCGGTTCCCCAAGACAAAATCCATACTGCAGCAGGTCCTTATAACTATACCAAATTCACCCCGTCGGGATCCTAAGGCTGAGGCTAAGTAGAGCCTGACCATACAAAGTCAATCATGAAAACCTGAGTAGATCGTGATCATATATCATGCGTGCATATCTGGAATTGAACATATCATACATGTATACTCAGGGTAAATAATCGCAATGTGAAAGTAAAGTAACGGGATACAAGTAATCATGTCAGAGTGTGAGATCAATGATCGAATGCAATATGGTATGCAACAAATCATGCGAAATCGAATCATCTTAAGTTACAAACCAATTCTAATCTAATTATCCGGTGTTTCTAACCGTGCATGATGATGTAGTTTTAAGTTATTCGATACACCGTTGTCTAGTGTTGCCTGGAATCGGGCGATGCACGAAGTCCCTTAAACCAACACCCATGGGGAGGTGCTTAACATCCGGATAACGAACATGAATGATTCGCAGCCCTCGAGATCATTCACGCGTAGTATCACATCCGTTGGGCAAGTCTCGGTGCTCTACATTCTATCATGAAGGTCATATAGGTCTTATCGTTACACCTAGCCTTATTCTTCATGTGTGGTTACGGCTTAGCCGTGTGTGTGCTACGGCTTAGCCGTGTGTGGTCTACGGCTTAGCCGTGGCTGGACCGTAGAAGGTCTGTCAGTTGCTGACTCTCAGTTATTCCAGAAATTGCACCCTGTATTGTTCTACGGCTGGGCCACGGCTGAGCTACGGCTTAGCCGTAGGGCATTCCACGGCTTAGCCGTGCCCTAGCCGTGGAGGAAAACTGGGTTTTTCTCCTCTCTGGATTGTGAGCCGTAAGAAGCATACGGCTTAGCCGTACCTGTACGAATTCCATTTCCTGAAACATGTACAGAATAGCTGGGAATGCATCATAGGGGCAATTTATCAATGGGAATACACAAGAACTGAAGCAATGAGTATCAAGTGAGCTGTAAACACTTATTTCCATATCAATACATGTAAGATCAACCCAATTCAATGCATACCAACATGGGTTCTCAATGTTATGGTTATACTTGCCTCAATTGGAAATTCAAATGCACAATGGTAGCCCTTGGATCCAAACACAACCTAACACAAGCAAAACCACATGCATGCATGAGAGATGGAGAGAAATCCACAACACACAGACACACCATGCAAAGAAGCAAGAAGGAGAAGAGAATTCCACGTGCACAGTGAAGTTGAGGGAAAACGAGAGAGAACAAGAGAGAGAACGTGAGTGTTGGTGAATTGGGTGAGAGCTTATATAAGTAATGGGTTGATCAAATTCCAAGAAGGGCCAAGTCATAAGTCTATTTTCAGTTTGAGTCAAATCAAGGTCCAATCGAAACACACGACGTCGGTTGCAAATGACGTAGTTACGAAAGTTAACGAGCTCAACGAAAGACACGTGTTGACCTCAAGATGATGCAAAAATGACCATGTCTAAGAAAAGCTAAAATTACGAAAAAGGGCTTGATCTACTTAATCCAGGTCAAACTCAACCCAACTACCTATCCATGACCCGTAACGAAAACAAAACACAAACAAAACACAATTAACAACAAAAACAAGATTAACTAGACGCTAAACGAGGTCAAGCTGGGTCGGAGTGTTACATCCTCCCCCACTTGAGAATCATTCCGTCCTCGGAATGAACACTAACTCGCTCATACCTGGGAAAACAAATCGGGGTACTGACGTGCCATCTGCTCTTCTAGCTCCCAAGTAGCCTCATCAGGACTGTGATGCTCCCAAAGCACTTTGACCCATCGAATTGTCCTGGTGCGGAGTATCTGCTCTCGGGTTCCCACGATACGGAGCGGTCGCTCAACGTATGCAGCGCTCGGCTGAATCTGAATCTCATCGTAACGAATGACATGGGAGGGATCGTGAACGTATCTCCGAAGCATCGAAACGTGGAAAACGTTGTGCACTCCTGAAAACATCTCGGGAAGCTCTAATCGATAAGCTAAATCACCGATCCGACTCTTGATCTCGAACGGTCCGACATAGCGTGGAGCTAACTTGCCTTTCTGGCCGAAACGGATCGTACCCTTCATCGGAGAGACCTTCAGAAAAACCCACTCGCCAACCTGAAACTCTAAGGGTCGTCTGCGGGTGTCTGCATAACTCTTCTGTCTCGACCGAGCAACTTTCAAGTTCTCAATTGCTTTCTGTACCTTCTCCGTAGTCTCGGCAATGATCGTCGGTCCGTGAAAACTTCGAGTTCCAACTTCTTCCCAACAAACCGGACTTCTACACTTCTTCCCGTACAATGCTTCATATGGTGCCATCCCAATGCTCTCGTGGAAACTGTTGTTGTAGGCGAACTCGCACAACGATAGATGAAGATCCCATTCTTTCTCGTAGCTCAACACACTGGCTCGCAACATATCCTCCAAAGTCTGAATCGTCCGCTCTGATTGTCCATCCGTCTGTGGGTGGTATGCCGTGCTGAAACTCAACTTCGTACCCAAAGCCTCTTGGAATGCTCTCCAGAAAGACGAAACAAAACGGCTGTCACGATCGGATACAATCGACACGGGGGTACCATGGAGCCTGACGATCTCATCCACGAACTTCCTAGCCATCTCTGAAAATGTCATACCCTTCCGAAAAGGAATGAAATGGGCTGTCTTCGTCAATCGATCTACAATCACCCAAATGGCGTTGTTCTTCCTGCTCGTCGGTGGTAACCCTGAAACGAAGTCCATGGTGATGTGTTCCCACTTCCACTGCGGTATATGCAAAGGATGCAACGAGCCTGGCGGTCTCTGATGATCAGCCTTCACCTTCTGACATGTCAAACAGCGAGCAACAAAGCCTGCTACTTCTCTCTTCATGTTGTTCCACCAAAAGCGATCCTTGAGATTCCGAAACATCTTCGTGCTGCCTGGGTGCATCGCGTAGCGAGCGTAATGCGCTTCGTTCATCAGCTTCTCCTTGAACTCATCAACTGCTGGCACGCACAACCTACTCCGAAAATAGAGTACACCATCCTCGAGTCTGAAATCGGGTCTGTCTCCAATGTGGTCTCGAATGCGCTTCAATGTTAGATCTTCAAACTGCCTGTCTTTAATCTGCTGAATCATCTCAGGCTGAAACACTAGCGTACTAGCCAAAGTCACGCACTCATCCACTAGTTTAACTTCAACAGGGAGACCATGGAACTCTAGGAGAAAACTGCTCAAAAGCTGCACTGACTCTGTTTTCCGACTGAGTGCATCTGCCACCACATTCCCCTTGCCTGGCTGATATTTGATCGGGAAGTCATAATCCTTAATAAGCTCAAGCCATCTCCGCTGTCTCATGTTCAGCTCCTGCTGTGTGAATAAATACTGCAAACTGTGGTGGTCAGAACGAACCTCAAACTGCACACCATATAGATAATGTCTCCACAGCTTCAACGCAAACACGATGGCTGCCAATTCCAAATCATGGGTGGCGTAATTCTTCTCATGTTCTCGCAACTGTCTCGATCCATAAGCAATCACCTTCCCATGCTGCATCAACACACAACCTAGGCCAACTCGAGAAGCGTCTGAATAAACCACGAATCCTTCACTACCATCTGGCAAGGCTAACACTGGGACCGTAGTCAACTTCTCTTTCAAAATCCTGAAACGGGCTTCACACTCCTCAGTCCAATCAAATGGTACATTCTTCCTGGTCAACTTCGTCAAAGGAGAAGAGATCTTAGCAAAGTCCTGGACAAATCGACGGTAGTAACCTGCTAGACCAAGGAAACTGCGAACCTCTGTCACTGTCTTGGGGCTAGACCAATTCACCACTGCCTCTACTTTAGATGGATCAACTGCCAATCCCTCTCGTGAAATGATATGACCTAAAAATGCAACCTGCTCAAGCCAAAAATCACACTTTGACAACTTAGCAAACAATCGATGTTCTCTCAACAACGACAAGGCTTTTCTCAAATGCTCCCTATGCTCCTCTGCTGACTTAGAATATATCAAGATATCATCAATAAACACAACTACGAATTGGTCCAAGAAAGGAGCAAAAATCTGATTCATCAATGCCATAAAAGCTGCAGGTGCGTTGGTTAGTCCAAAAGGCATCACGAGGAATTCATAATGTCCATAACGAGTCCTGAAGGCAGTCTTAGGAATATCATCTTCTTTGACTCTCAACTGGTGATATCCAGACCTCAAATCAATCTTCGAAAAGTATGCTGCGCCCTGAAGTTGGTCAAACAACTCGTCGATCCTGGGTAGGGGGTACTTGTTCTTGATAGTCACTTTGTTCAACTGGCGGTAATCTATGCACATCCGAAAAGTACCATCCTTCTTCTTGACAAACAAGACTGGTGCTCCCCAAGGTGAAACGCTCGGGCGAACGAAACCCTTATCCAAAAGCTCCTGCAATTGTTTCTTCAATTCTGACAACTCTGCTGGGGCCATGCGATACGGAGCCTTGCTGATCGGTGCCGTGCCGGGAACAAGCTCAATGGCGAACTCCACATCTCGAACCGGGGGTAAGTCTGGCACATCGTCTGGAAAGACATCTGGAAAGTCACAGACCACCTGAACCTCACCTAGCTGCTTCGGCTCCTTCTTCGCTGAGATAAAGGCAATGAAGCCTTCGCACCCTCGGCGGATCAAGCGATCTGCCTTACACGCCGAAATCATACGTCTGGGGCATCTCTGCTGACTGCCCTCGAAACGGAAGCCCTTGCCTAAATCGAAGAAGATCGTCCTGTTGTAACAGTTAACACAGGCACGATATCGAGCGAGCCAATCCATACCAAGGATCACGTCGAAGTCCAGCATCGACAACAGGATCAAATCAACAGGTAACTGATGACCTGCAATCTGCACGTCGCAATGGGGGTAGTACATACTACACTCCACTCGCTTGCCAACTGGGGTGGATACAACCAACACATATGGCAACGGCTCAGACGGCTGATGCAACCGCTTGGCGAAATGAGGTGCTACATAAGACCGTGTAGACCCCGAATCGAACAAAGCTAAAGCCTCGACGCGCGAAATCAAAACAGTACCTTCAACCACCTGTGGATCCTCGGCACTCTCGTGAGTAGCAGCGTAAGCACGGGCTGTCTGGCGAGGCTGTCTCGAGCCTGGACGAGCTGACTGTGGCTTGCTCGGAGCTGTAGGTGCACTGGGTCTGCTAGGAACTGCACCGGAAGCTCTCTGTCGAGGACAATTGGCGATCATATGCTCCCTCGAACCGCAAATAAAACAAGCACCGGCCTTCTTCCAACAAGCTTCGGTCGTGTGGCTCTTGCCGCAATATCCACAAGTCACTCCACTGGAACTAGAAGTACTCTGCTGGCCTTTGGTCTTCTTCTGTACTTGTCCTCGTGCACTGAAAGGCGGCTGTCGCTTGGGTTCAACGGCTCTAGCAGCTTGGTGGATGGCCTCAGCAGAATAGGCCCTGTCCACTGCATCATCGAACGTAGCGGGACGCTGAAACGCTGTCACGTGGTGCATGTACCGGGGATGCAAACCTTCCACAAACCTGTTCACCTTCCTCTCTTCGGTACTGATCATGTCCGGAGCAAAAAGCGACAACTGCATAAACTTGTTTACATACTCTGCTACTGTCATCTGCTGCTGGCGGAGAGCTAGGAACTCAACCTCCTTGGCTCGAAACACATGAGCCGGGATGAACTTCCTCCTGAACTGTTGCTTGAACATCTCCCACACCGTAGCACTAGGGATATCTCTGTATGAATCTTTCACGCTCTTCCACCAAGTCTTTGCGACATCTCTAAACATAGAAGTTGCTAGTCCGACCTTCTGTCGGTTCGTGCACACGACGGTCTCAAAGACATCCTCTGTCTGGTCTAACCACTGTTCTGCCTTCAGTGGCTCTTCTGTTCCATAGAACTCAATAGCTCCTCGCTTGCTAAATTTACCATAGAGGGCATTCGGGTCACTCTCTCGAGGCTGCAAGATCACCTGCTGGTCTACATGTGACTGAGCTGGGACTTGGCTTTGTCGGTCTAACATGGTTGTCACTTGGGCTTGCAAGTTCTGCATGGATTGCGATTGTGCCTGAAGGGACTGGAATAACATGAGGATGCGTTCATCTGTATTCGGTGTCTGCGGTGATGGTGCAGATCCGCTCTCGTTATTTCCGGCGTTCTGCTGAGAACCAGAACCTGATGCCATCCTGTAAAATGGAACGAGTCAGACACAAACACAAAACAATAGCGCCCAACAAACCCCAAAGTCTAGAAAGAACACAAAGAAATAATCGTATCCTCACCACGATCCTACATGCCTACATGCTTATCACACTAGAACAAGGAATGAGCAAGGAATGCTCTGATACCATACAATACGTATGTCACAACCCGAGCCCAGGGTTCGGGGGTTAGCAAAAGCCAAACCTAATGACACACGTACTCCCGTGCATGCACACGTAGACCGAGTCTAAATGCACACGCACAAGGGAACAAGCACACGTGCCAAGCAAGTATGCGGAAGCTGTAAATATCAGAAACATAAACAACTAATAGCACAAGAAGAGGATACAAGGAAAGGACTGACATAATTACATATGAACGTTTACAAAAGAACAAAAGGATAAATACAATAGTGACATGTCATGACATATACAAGTCTGAAAATCCTCAAAACATGACTCCAACATGATGCATGCCATGAACGCGCTCCCGTGGAGTGATCACATCCACTCCTCTAGGCCTGATGGGGCCCCGGGGGTCTCATCTGGAGCCTGGCCGACCGGCGAGGGTTCGGCAGGGGGATCTGGGCCTGCAACACCAAAAACAACTGTGAATACGAAGATTCAGCAAAGTATAAACCATAGCAAGTTAACACACGCTGTGTCTAATAGAATAAAGAACATCATGTTATTAAAGAAAGCATTTTCGTATACTAGGCTATCATGCAAGAAAGAAAGATGCTGTGTGAATCAAGGATAACATGCTGTGTACATGACTAGTGGCTACTACATTACCATATGCTCCCAAAAGAGGGATCTTGTAACATGCAAAGAACACCATTGTCCGGGCCAGGGTACAATGGGTCTCGGTTTCCTGGGGTCCGGTTCCCCAAGACAAAATCCATACTGCAGCAGGTCCTTATAACTATACCAAATTCACCCCGTCGGGATCCTAAGGCTGAGGCTAAGTAGAGCCTGACCATACAAAGTCAATCATGAAAACCTGAGTAGATCGTGATCATATATCATGCGTGCATATCTGGAATTGAACATATCATACATGTATACTCAGGGTAAATAATCGCAATGTGAAAGTAAAGTAACGGGATACAAGTAATCATGTCAGAGTGTGAGATCAATGATCGAATGCAATATGGTATGCAACAAATCATGCGAAATCGAATCATCTTAAGTTACAAACCAATTCTAATCTAATTATCCGGTGTTTCTAACCGTGCATGATGATGTAGTTTTAAGTTATTCGATACACCGTTGTCTAGTGTTGCCTGGAATCGGGCGATGCACGAAGTCCCTTAAACCAACACCCATGGGGAGGTGCTTAACATCCGGATAACGAACATGAATGATTCGCAGCCCTCGAGATCATTCACGCGTAGTATCACATCCGTTGGGCAAGTCTCGGTGCTCTACATTCTATCATGAAGGTCATATAGGTCTTATCGTTACACCTAGCCTTATTCTTCATGTGTGGTTACGGCTTAGCCGTGTGTGTGCTACGGCTTAGCCGTGTGTGGTCTACGGCTTAGCCGTGGCTGGACCGTAGAAGGTCTGTCAGTTGCTGACTCTCAGTTATTCCAGAAATTGCACCCTGTATTGTTCTACGGCTGGGCCACGGCTGAGCTACGGCTTAGCCGTAGGGCATTCCACGGCTTAGCCGTGCCCTAGCCGTAGAGGAAAACTGGGTTTTTCTCCTCTCTGGATTGTGAGCCGTAAGAAGCATACGGCTTAGCCGTACCTGTACGAATTCCATTTCCTGAAACATGTACAGAATAGCTGGGAATGCATCATAGGGGCAATTTATCAATGGGAATACACAAGAACTGAAGCAATGAGTATCAAGTGAGCTGTAAACACTTATTTCCATATCAATACATGTAAGATCAACCCAATTCAATGCATACCAACATGGGTTCTCAATGTTATGGTTATACTTGCCTCAATTGGAAATTCAAATGCACAATGGTAGCCCTTGGATCCAAACACAACCTAACACAAGCAAAACCACATGCATGCATGAGAGATGGAGAGAAATCCACAACACACAGACACACCATGCAAAGAAGCAAGAAGGAGAAGAGAATTCCACGTGCACAGTGAAGTTGAGGGAAAACGAGAGAGAACAAGAGAGAGAACGTGAGTGTTGGTGAATTGGGTGAGAGCTTATATAAGTAATGGGTTGATCAAATTCCAAGAAGGGCCAAGTCATAAGTCTATTTTCAGTTTGAGTCAAATCAAGGTCCAATCGAAACACACGACGTCGGTTGCAAATGACGTAGTTACGAAAGTTAACGAGCTCAACGAAAGACACGTGTTGACCTCAAGATGATGCAAAAATGACCATGTCTAAGAAAAGCTAAAATTACGAAAAAGGGCTTGATCTACTTAATCCAGGTCAAACTCAACCCAACTACCTATCCATGACCCGTAACGAAAACAAAACACAAACAAAACACAATTAACAACAAAAACAAGATTAACTAGACGCTAAACGAGGTCAAGCTGGGTCGGAGTGTTACAAATGGTGAGACTTGTAGGGCTCAAATACAGATTAATCACCCTTGTAAACCGGCCCAATGGATTCTTGGAGCGCATGAATAGTCTGTTCGGCTGTGACTCATTCATGTGGGCGTTGATCACTGTTAAGCACCTCCCCATGGGTGTTGGTTTAAGGGACGTCGGTGCATGCACAGATTACATTGCAACACTTTGATGGCAACGGTGCATTGACTAACTTAAAACTACATCAACATGCACGGTTAGTGACAGTGAACAACTAGCTTAGGACTGGCTTGTAATGAACCTTGACTCCGTATGAATCTGAGATGCATTGCATATTGTTTATGGTTTTGCCCTCTGTTCTGTTAATCTATGTTTATGCATTCCGTAGTCATTTTTGTTTTCGTCCTGTATATCTGTATCATTCTTTGTTCGGCACTAAGTTCTGATCTATGCTGTGCTTTGATTTAATCTATGTTCTAATCTGTAATTCGACTATGCTTTGTATATTCTCTGGCTTTGTATATTTTGGGTATTCCCTGGTGGCTCTGCCCAGAGATTAATACGTGAGGATAAGATCCGGTCTTTGCCATCGGTGAGTCCAAAGCGGATAATCTCCCTTTCTATGGATTTGATTTGATTGGTACTGGTCTGGCTTTACTCAGCCTCAGCCCTAGGATGCCCGACGGGGTTACCTCTGGCTTAGATCTCTGTATCTCTGTATTCACTGCAGTGTCGCTTTGTCTTGGGACCCCGGAACCCAGGAACCTGAGACCCACTTGTACCTTTGGCCTGGACAGTGGTGTTCTCCTCTGCTTTGCTTTGCTCTGCTCTCTATTAGAGAGAACATGGTTAACGTAGTAGCCACTTAGTCAGTATTTCTATGTTTGATTCACATATCATGTTTTACTTCTATGCACGATTGGCTTAGCTTCCTAATATGGAACTCTGTATTTAATCTTCTGTCATTATTATATTCACTTTGATACTATGAGTGTTACACCCCTGCTACTTATATTTGCTGGATCGTTGTATTCATTTGTGTTGTCTGTGGTGTTGCAGGCACAGATACCTTGCCCAGCTCCCCGGCGGTCGAGGAGGCTGCAGGGGCGAGTGTAGAGGCACCCTCAGGTTTGGCAGAGTGGGCTTGATCATCTCTGCCGAGCGCGTTCATGCATACTTCCAGTGGCTTTTGTTTTGGGATTTTGAGTTTTAGTTTCAGGGGATTTGTATTGGACTTTGGACTTTGGACTTGTATTCTGTATATTTTGTATATATTGGTTTTGGTGTGTATTCGGTTTTCTATCAGCGTAGTTGTCTTTGTCGTTTCCGTATTTGTATTTGCTTTGGCTTCCGCTATTTTCTTTGTTGCTTGCTATGATATCTACAGCTTCCGCGTTCGTCTGTTTCGTACGTGTTAGATCCCTTGTGTGTGTGCATCTGGACGGGGTTTGGATGCACGTGCACGGGAGTACGTGTGTCACTGGCTTAGCTTTTCGCTAACCCCCGATTTCTGGGCCCGGGTTGTGACAATAAGAATTTGTCTTATAAGTAGTATCAAAGCAAATGATGTCTCCAAAACGTTCATAGTCTATTAACATTCTTCCATCAGCCCAGAAAATATTAGTTATAAAATCATCTGCATCGAGTTGCATAGAGTAAAAGAATGTTGGATCTTCAACCTGCTTCTTTTTAAAATATCCTAGAAGACCTCCAGCATCAAAGAACTCCATGTTCTTCATTCTTTTTGTTCGCAAATAATTTTTGTAATCAACCGGAAAGAATCCAATATTTTCTCTACCACCTGCTTGTGTACTCTTTAAATCAGAAGTTGATTTTGGTCGTATGCCAGATTTATCACAGTCCTCAGCTACTACAGCTTGAGCAAGCGCAATTTTTCTTTGTGATCTTAACATATGTGCTTTATCTGGAGATGCAAAAGGATGATTGTGATTATCATTAAAATCTACAATACAATATTTTCCATTCATCCTCAAAATCACTCTCATGTAACTCGTACATCTAGTTCTTGTTTCATCATGGCGGTACTTCACATATGCATCTCGCTTATCATGTCTGCGCTGACCTTCTTTAGAACATACAAATATCCTTTTTTTCATTACACCAATTTTGTCCTTTGTAGCGTGATGCTTTCGAATGCTAAAACCTCGTACTCTCCCAAATCGATTATAGAAATCATAAGCATCTTCCATTGTTTCAAACTCCATGCCGACCTTTATGATAGGGGATCCTTCTTCTATACAATCCTTTGCATTTGATTCAAAGGTTGTTCCCACTTGCTCAGATTGATTTTCACTAACTGCAATATAGTTCTTTACAGTATGATTTGATGCATCTCTGTTCAAGTTAATTTGCTGTCTAACAAAAGACATAATATTAACATCTTCATACTGCTCACATGTACAAATTTCTTTGCTCTCCATCAACCTATAATAAAAAAAAATGCATTTAAATTAATATTAAGAAGCATTGAATATTATGACATACCATGCAATGCCTTAATATGGAATGCATAATTTTGTCTTTCATAATTTTAATATTGATAAAATGACAATGAAATTGGTGGGTCTATTCAACTCTCAGTCATCATGTTATATGGACAAAAAAAATTTATAAAAACCCAATGTAGACTCTGTAAAAATAAAATCAAGAAAACACGAAAAAAAAAACCCCAAACAAGATGAAGGATAAATATAAACCAAATATAACAGTTGCACAGTCCTATGGTGAGGAGAAGAATATGTTTTTAAAATTATGTTTGTGATTTAGAATTTATTTAGTAGTGTGCTTTACTCCTCTATTTATCCCAGTATTGTTGTGCTTCTGTCTCTGAAACCTTAGTATTCTGTTAAGCAAAGCATAGTATACAGAATATAAACCTTAGTAATTCAAGGTTGAACCTTAGAATTCTTTAATCTTCCCTACATCACATGTTATTGTGGTTATTGGTGTCACCACTACCTTCATCTTCTTCATACTAAAAACTTACAATACAACAAACTAAAGTCAGCTGTCACATCAGGCACAACCCATCAACTCACTCAAGTCCAACCATCTATTAAAGACTTAAATTGGTCAAAATAAATATAAATAGCTAACTCACTCATGATTGAGTGGTGCTGACACCTTAACATCACTTGCATGTCAAGGAATTGTCTTTCAAATTTAAAGCCTCAAATTTGACCAGTTGTTCAGCTTAGAAAAAATAAACTAAATAATTGTAAATAAATTGGGGGTTCACAAATCCACTACTAAGAAGTGGCCAATATTTTATCCTGAAGTGTTTGTCCTACACAAGAATTTGAGAGCCCCAGATGACCCCGAGAATTAAATTCAAAGGCCCAAAAATTTGGTCGAGTTGTTGACATTCATGAAAATTTGACCCTACATACTCCACATTCATCAATTTAAGAATAGAATAAAATTATTTTGGGGGCCAAAGAAACTTCTTAGTTTTCTGTTTAAAAAATTCCCAATAAATGCAGAGCCTAATATGAATGTGGACAAGCAGTTTGTCCAATTTTGGTCTAATTAATTCAATAGCAACAAAAGCCAGTGCTGAGCCCGGGCAAGAAATAAATATTTAATCAAGTTTAATGTTTTCTTTGAAAAATTCTTGATAAAATAAATAAATATATTATTTAGCAAAATGGCTATGATAATTTATTTATACAACTTATTTTGAAACACTAATGATATCTAGATTTGACATTGGTAAAAAAGAATTATAGAAAGAGAGAATGATGCGTATATTGATGATGGTTGTTGAGATTTCTATTTAAATAAACTATAAAAATAATATTTCTAAATTTATTTTATGTTTGCGTGTATTTGTGAGTTCAAATGTACTATAAAGCCCCAAAAATAAAAATAAAAAATAAAAAACACCTCAATACCTATTTAGAAAATGAAAAGCAAGCACACTTATAGTAATTATTGTTGCTAATCCAACAATGGTTCTAAAATATTTTGATTTCATAGAATAACATTCAATGATTTATAAAAACATTCATTCTAATTTTATTGAAGAAAGTTTTTTCTATTTTGCGAGAATATTTTGCTAGTAAAAAATAAAAAATGTAGTTGAAAAGCTCTTTTATATTATGGATGATATCGTTTATAAATATTTAGTTTAGAAGAAAAGGATCAAACCAAACAAAAATATCAATTCATAATTTGATGTATTGCCTTGTACAAGGTTCCAGTATCATTAATTATTGTTTTGATATATTAAAACTTAAAAGTGAATCAAATAAAAAATTTATATTTTCATGGTTACTAAAATTACTTTCTTACTTTGAACTCTAGAAAAAATTACTTATTTGATGCCCTAAGTTCATACACCCTGACCTCATATGGCTTTACCATATGTAACAATCATAAAAAAAATAATTATTGATCAATTACTTGGTCTTACAAACATTGGTAAGCAACAAATATTCATTTCACATATTTCTATGAAAAATAATAATCATCACCTTTAAAACATCATTAAAAACGATTACCATAGAAATGGGTAGAATTCTCAAGTCAAATAATTTTATAGGGTATAAGGGAGAAAACCAACATGATACATGACTGAAATAAAGTTCATAACAAAATCACTCAAATGCTATTAGGGATGCTCAGCGGCCCTAGCTTGGATTAAAATCCTTAAGCCCAAGCCCTAGCTCGGGCCATACGTCGGTAGCTCGGGCCTTGCCCATATAAAATCTATTAAGCTTGAGCCCATACTTTAATCAAGCTTGACCCTATTCAAGCTTGATTATTAAGCACCTTAAGTTGGTCTTTGGTAGGGCCAACATGACTATCATGCACCATTCATTCCTCTTTATACACACGGTCACGTCCAAATGAATCTATCTAAAAATAAAAAAATTCTTTCTTAAAAGTTATTACACCTTCACTATCAGTGGGCAAATGAGTCCATAACATGCACAAAATTTGTGGACGTCGTCGGCTGAAAAGAGGCTCAGCTTTTTTCTTCATTTAAATTGGGTCTCCTACAAATAAAATATATGGAAGGGGGCTTGTTCATGAATAATAAAACTTGAGAGTGAAAAATATATTCCCACCGATTGCACTCCTTGTACAATCTTCACGCCTCAATTCATACTCTTTAACATTAGCCTTTGAAATAACAAGCAATACTTCATCTTATCAAAATCTCAACACCTTAAAATTTTAAATAAAAAAATATCTTCTAGCATCTTTTAAGAATTCTGAAAAGTAAGTTGATTTTAAAAACAGTATAATTGAATCTCGTAATATCTTGTGAAAGTCCCAAATAAGAATATTGGAAAAGACCAAAAACAAAAAAAAAAAAAAACAAAAAATCAAACAAACATGTGGGAGAAAAAATTTCACCACTAGAGACTTGGCCTCCACAGCTCCACCTCAAAATCTCATCAATCCATTTGATGATGATTTTGAGGAGAAACAACAGAACCCCACCATCCATTTGCTTTTATTCGCCCACTGATGCTGACCTTATAACAATGGCGATAGACGATCCAAACTCTTACACACAAATACATCCTTGGGAATGGAGATTTGTAAAATTATTTATGATTTTATTGTTATTTATAAGCTAAGGATTCTTAAGCATTTTCTAAATGCTTGAATTTGTCTTTTCTTCATTACTTACCATTCACGATAGGCATATAAGCATCCATTAATTACATGGGTGTAGAGTAATATACACATTTATTAAAAGTGCATTCGTCTCAATTGCAAAGGAAAGAAAGAAAAAAGAAATCTAAGTAGGACAAATATAAAACTACCTAAATTTAAACTACGCATGCATTAATATAGACTATATATAATACATAAGCATGCATTTACAATCCTTTTTACTTTCACAAAACACATAAAAACAAAGGCTTATAACATGCATTTACAGTACTTTTTCCTTCTACGAAACATAAAAACACATAGGTTTATGGTTTTACATAAGAAGTGATTAATTCTTTAGTTGAGATTAATGCCCAAATTGGCTACTTTTATTTCTAGAGAGATGTACATTATTTAGACCGATAAAAAAAATGCTTTAAGTGAATTAACCAATATATTTTATCAACTACATTTCATCTCTCCTTCCCCATTGCCCATCCTTGTCAAGAGTTTATTGTGGTGATTTTAGTTTTTCTTACTAGCGAAACAGAAGTAGAAGGAAAAACAAAAGCTATTAGCATTTTATTAGCAAAGTTTTGGACCATTTTCTTCTAAGAAAGTAAAAAGGTTTTTTAGAAATTAAAAAAAATCTTAAAAGTAGCCATGAAAGGGTATCTCTAATTTCAGCAATGTGGGACACACTTATAAAAGTAATGTAATTTGAAGGAAAGAAAAGGAGAGGCAATAATATCATGATCACAAATATCGCAATATTCTCACAATATTTCAATATTTTAAAGGTATTACCAAAATTGAAAATATCACAAGAAAATCACAATAAATGATAATAAAAATGGAAATGCCCAATAAATCAAAAAAATAATGATTTTCATAATTAATTATTTTAAGATATTTTATCTAATTGATATTTTCTCATAGTAATTAGCGAAAACCCTAATCTTAAAGTAATACAATAATCTTCTCACGTGTGACAATAACCAAAGCGAAAAGGTCAAGCATAATATCCATTGTGATGAAAATGAGACATGCCTTTGTAGTTCGTAGTTTGTACAATCTGTAGTGTGATTTCTATAAATTTCTAAACAACAGTAACAACAAAATGATTTTTTTTTCCTCATGACAACAGCAATATGCCTTTTGAAAATGGGCTTTTTAGTCAAACACAGAAACATAACAGAGTTAAAAGAGCCATTGATAAACCATTAAAACATCGAGTCTGGATCATTTATCGCCATTGTCTCACGAAAAAGATGAATTGGAAGAAAGAAGAGGGAGAAAATATACCTAGATTAGGGCGATCTAAGCCTTGTCGGGTGATTTCTCTTTGAGAAGAAGATCCTTCGATCGCTCTCTTGCTAGAAGAAGATTGGCACCAAAGGAGGAGTGCAAGGAGAGAGGGGAGAACGACAAGGAACTTAGTTGTGAAGGATCCTTGCCGCTGCTGAAGAGTTTTGGCGCCCAAAAGAGAAGAGCAATCGGTGGGAATATATTTATCACTCTCAAGTTTTGTTATTTATGAAAAAGCCCCCTTTCATGTGTTTTATTTGCAGCAGACCCAGTTTAAAAGAAAAAAAATGGTGAGCCGATGTGAGCCGATGACGTCCACATCTGTTACTTGTCATGGACCCATTTGCCCACTTACGGTGACTATATCACAAGTGTTACAGGTGATCTGGACTCCATAAATCCACAACCAAGCCTACCTCTAGACTCACGGATTCTTGGCATAGGGTAAACTTCACTTGCAATCAGAATTGGGTGGATCATGAGAATGAACACTTGTAAAACATATGATCAAAATAACAATGGGCAAGACCATTAGATCACGTTAAAATCATTCATTTTGCAATTTATCATTCTGATCATGGGCTCTCGTGTGGCATCTCCTTCCCACTATGTGCACTTCCTCTTTACAAATGTGGGCTATCTCTTGGCCCAGTCCCTTGGGGCATCAAATAACAAAAGAAGATTTATTTGTAGAACAAGAGAATTTTGGCGTTTTCGATTAATATTTACGCCAGAGAAAAGCATTCTACATTCCTACTACTGGCGGGAGTTGAGATCTTTCCATTTCCATGGCGGGCCTCCACGTAACAAAAAAAAAAAAGAAAAATTGTTGGGGTGACTATGCGTAAAAACCATAAAATCACTCTTTAGTTGTACAATGCACCGTTATTAAAGTGGTTTTGAGCTTTTGATCTTAGAGGTTGCCCCAACCAGTGGTAGACCCAAGTATGGGGATCTGGGGGCAAAAGCCTACACCCACCCCTGAAAAAAGTTTAAAATTTCATAGAGCAGCCTCTATGTTTTTTTTTTTTTTTTGGCATATTCCTTCTCTCCTAAGTTTTTTTTACATAACCCCCAAAGGAAAACTTCTTGGTCCGCCCTTGGCCCTGACCATTGATTGAGAGAGAGAGAGCGAGAGAGAGAGAGTAAATCGATTGTTCAACAGGGCTATCCAATCCATGCATGTAGACAATTATATGTCCGGATGTATATTGCTCTAACTAAATTGATGTCCCAGTTAACTAAATACCTCGTTTAATCATTACTGCACATGGGAACTCTCTGGAGTGCCCTTTGTAAATTAGTGGACGATGAATGTAGTTCTAGCTTTTCTAGTTACGTACAACCATTTTGAGTGGAGACAACACTTAATGAAAGCAACCTTTTGAGACATGGTAAGTTGGCCAATACCCACAAGAAAGAATCTACAACTGGCTAAGATGTAGGGTTTCGCATCGAGTCCGGATCACCTGTAACACTTGTGATACCGTACCATCACCGTTTGGTTTTGGTATGGCCTCTGAAATACGAGTCCAGCTTTTTGTAGCATAGATAAGAACAAGGGTTGTAAACCCCAGCCCCAAAATCTCCAGACACAACAATATCAGATTTGGGGTGGGAAGGTCTTGCTATTTCTCTCTCGAAGAAAAGATTTCTCTATAAATGAAGAAAAAAGAGGGAGGAAATATACCTAAGTTAGATAAAATTCCTCTTGGAGAAGAGCATGTACAATCAGGTTCAGGGTGCCTTGTTTCTCTCCTTTGATCTCTTTCTTGCTGGAAAATTTTTGGCGCCCAAAGGAGGACTACATCTGGCGGGATGGATGGTGTCTTTAGGTATGAAGTTTTCTTATTTACGAAGAACCCCCTTTTCTTCTATTTTATTTGCAGCAGAACCAATTTAAAAGAGGATTCAGGGTGAGCCATTTTTGAGCCGATGACATCTGCTGGCCTTGACGTGTCGCCCATTCATTTACCCACTGACGGTGACGGTATCAAAATGATGATAGCCGATCTGGACTCTGCGGTAAGAGGGTTAAAGGGTGAAAAGTGCAAAAATACCACCCATTTTCACCCCCACCCCCACCCCCAGGCCCACCGCACCCCACCACCCCCACCCTTTTTTTTTGGGGCTGTTGGGGGTTCAACATGCGGTTCCGGCTCACGTACCGTGAAAATGCAGGCTAGGCATGTTTACATGCTTACCCTAGGTGAGCCTGACGCTTCCGCGGCAATGACCAACCCAACCCTACTGGAGTGAATCCAGGGTTTGGATTAGACCCATTTCAATGCACCGTTCGGACTTCATATTTTGATTTCACACCGGTTGATAAATTCCAGCCCTAGCTAGTCCTTTTTCTCCTCCCGCCAAGCTAATAAGCTGTAGCGTTGCATATTCAACCTCTCAGTTGGGACTGGAACTGGGAAGGTTCTTCCTCTTCCGCTCTCTCATCGTTACCTTCTTCTCTTTTCTCCCTCCCAAAACCCTAGAAATCTCTCTCCGTATCTCGGAAAGTTGCTATCCCTTCAATTCTTTTACCCCTTTTCTGTTTCCCTTCTCCTTCTTCGTCTTCTCCCAAAACCCTAGAAAAACCCTGAACCAGCAAACATGAGCTACGCTGCCTTCAAGATGATGCATTGCCCAACTGGGATCGAGAACTGCGCTTCCGGATACATCACCCACTCTGCTGCCGATTCCCCCACCCAGATCCCTCCAATCCTCTCCGACGAGCTCGATCCCGAATGGCCGGCCGCCAAACGCGGCATGGGCCCCATCCCCAACGTTATCGTCACCGCTGCCAATGTCCTCGAAGTCTATATTGTGAGAGTCCAGGAAGAAGATGGCAGGATTGCTCGACCTCCGGGGGAAGCGCCTCGCGGTCAGGTCATGGCGGGTGTTGCTGGGGCCTCGCTCGAGCTTGCCTGCCATTACAGGTGAGTTTCAATCC
The DNA here is from genome assembly GCA_037013555.1 of Sextonia rubra. Classification (NCBI taxonomy): domain Eukaryota; kingdom Viridiplantae; phylum Streptophyta; class Magnoliopsida; order Laurales; family Lauraceae; genus Sextonia; species Sextonia rubra. The sequence continues at coordinate 6,865,650 of JASUAD010000015.1, forward strand.
CATATCTAGATAAATTGACTGTTTTTTTTAATTTTAATCTTTCCTTGAGTATTGCTATGCCATGACACTTGGGTCTTTGCTATTCTGTCAAATTGTGGTTACTAGTTGGTTAGAATTGCACAATTTACCGAGTCATGATTGCTTTTGTAATGCCATTTTTTTCATTTTGTGGTGTTAAGGTTGCATGGCAATATAGAAACGATGGCGGTGTTGTCGCCTGGAGGTGATGATGGATGTAGAAGAAGGGATTCCATAGTATTAGCATTTCAAGATGCAAAAATTGTAGTGCTAGAATATGATGATTCCCTCCATGGACTTCGTACTAGGTGAGCCGGAATTGCTTTCGATGTTATTTATTGTTTTACTGAGTAGCAGTGCTTGTGTTTCAGGAAAACAATTAATCTTATGGGGGACGGGGGTCAGAGTTTTCTATTTTTTTTTTCTAGTACGGTTGGCATTTCTGTTCAATTTAAGCAGCACATTAGAAGTATTTGAAATCTATCATTTCATTTGATTGAAAATGAAGTGATCTTTTCCTACTAGGTCTGGATCTTGTTTGTATGAGCAAGTGAAATTAACTGTTCCTGAAACCTAGTGAGTATTGCTGAATGAACAGTTGGGTCCCATTGCATATTGATATGGACAATATACAGTATTCCAATATTACCAATGTGTATAAGTGGCCATTGTTTGTGAGCTCTACTGTTCTTCTGGTTGGCATCTGGCTCCCATTGGCAATGTGGTTAGATGAGCATTGCCATCTAATATTCTGGCTCCCATGTTCGTTGGAGCTGTAGATATATAATTTTTTTTCCCTAATAATATCTTCATAAGCTATTCTTCAAGGTAGTGTTCACTATTTGTTTCGGTCTGTTAGATCAGTTTTCTGAATCAACAAACACTGTATCAGAATATGATGCATGGTGAATTGTTGAATTTATGACTCTAACCTAATAAACCCATTATGCTAATGCTGTAAATCAAATGCCCTATGTAGTCTTTGATGTACTAGTAATTTATATCAGTCCGTTTTTCCACATGGTGAAACAAAGCCAGGACCAAGCTATAAAATGTGTTTCATATTGTGCAGTTCCATGCACTGTTTTGAAGGGCCAGAGTGGCATTACTTGAAAAGAGGTCGAGAATCCTTTTCTCAGGGTCCCTTGATAAAGATTGATCCCCAGGGCCGATGTGGTGGGGTCCTTGTATATGGTTTACAAATGATTATGCTGAAGGCTTCCCAGGTGCTTTTTCTGCTTTGCCCCTAATATCGTTATGATCTATTTTGTTGTGCTTTTGTAGAAGAATGCATTGATATTTTATTAATGTTTTCAGTTACTCTGGAAAATAAAAAATTAGCAGATGTTTTGTGTCTTGCAAAAAATTCTTATAATGAATGTGAAAAAAATGCCCAAAGCTGTTCAGTTAAAAGATATCAAACCTTAATGGAAATAAAATATTATTTTGTTCGTATTTGACAACACACCATCCTTAGATCAGGGTTTACTTGAGCAAATAAAATTCTTATAATGGGTACTTCTTAGCTTAACAGCTTCTAATTACATTTTGATGGCTATATTCATTTCTTCTTAACGATGGTATGTGTGAAGATTCATGAATAACGTCCTTCGAGTGAGGATATATCTAAGAATGGTTTTAGATAGTAACTCATGTGTTGCTCTGAAACTTTTGTGATGAAATGAGCTTTCATGAATTTCATGTAGAAGTATCTCTCAGTCTTGCTGTTCTGTGTGCACGTGTTAATGAGTGCATGAAGAAAGGACTGAGGGTATTTGTGTCGTAGCCCAAATCACATCTTCCTAGAGTTGCCTTTTGGCGCAGCCACTCAGGAGCTTATGGTTCAGACCTATGGGCATATGTGACAGATCTATCCTTTGATTATCTAGATGGATAGACTTGTTTGATCAATGAAATTTGAGATCCATGTTAACTGGGGCACAATCAACAAGTTTGAGTCAAAACATGGAATGAAGGGCCAAGATGGATGCAAATTAGATTTCAAATTAAATCCAATTTTGAATCATTTGGGGATCCAAATTAGAAAATTAGTGGATCAATTGATTTCATCCATCAATTCTAATTTGAATTAAAGGGCTAATAATGTAGAATTTGATGAACAACAATGCGATGGATTGAACCCACACGATCATGACAAAAAATAGGCCCAAACCACTTGCAATCCAACCCATAATGGACGGCCAAACATGATGGTCAGCCCTAGTCTAATATTTCATGGAGAGGAAGTAATTTCCATTGTCTAGTTTCTATTCATGTTTGCAGGCTTAATAAAGCCGGTAAGTAGTATACACCACTAAATTTCTTTGATACCTCCTAATATGTCACTCATAACCACCACCAGCATCAAACCCCTGTCCCAACCATGTTAGGTTCAACTACATGAATGCTGCTTAGCCATTTGAGTTTAAATCTATCCTTACTACTTCCATTTATGCCCTCTTTGGTCTACCCCTTTCCATTAAGGGCATTAACTTGTATGGAGAAAATTTTCCTCATCGGTGCTGTTGCTAGCTTGCATTGGACATATCCAAATTATCTCAAATGGGCCTCTCTTAATTTATCATCCATTGATGTTATCCCTAAATTCTCTCGAATTTGCTTATTATTATTATTTTTTATTTATCTTTCCTAGTTCTACCACTCATCCATCTCAACATTCTCATTTTTGCTCCACTTATTTTTTATGTATTGTTTCCTAAGTGGCCAATGTTATTCTCCATAGGCTATAGTTGGTCTAATCATTGTCTTGTAAAAATTTTCCTTCTATCTTATTGGTATGCATCTATCATAAAACACTCTAGAAGTAAGTCGCCACTTTAATTATCCAATTCTTATCCTATGTTCAACATCCTCCTCAAACTCCCATCCTTTTAATTATAGAGCCAAGGTATCAAAAGGACTCTCTTTGTGATATCTCTTGAGCCTTTAGTTCTCATAAGAGTTACATCTCTCTGCACATCTTTACTAAAGATTCAATTCATATATTTGGCCTTTTGTCATCATCATAATCATCAAAGCCTTGTCCCAACTATGTTGGGTCATCTATATAAATTTTGATTTTCCATTGCAATCCATCTTGAGCCAAATCTGCAAATAGGTTGCACTACCTTTGATCTTTCCTTCCATTTCCATCCGTGTCTTCTTATGCCTACACATTTTCCTTGGTTGGCTATTGACTTGCATGGAAAAAAACGTTTAGTTACCTCACCTACTCCATTGTTGGCCTGCATTGGTATGTGCAAATCATCTCAAATGAGCTTTTCTTAATTTATCACCCATTATCCTACCCTTAAATGCTTTTGAATGCTTTCATTTCTAGTTCTGTCTTTCCTACTTTTACTACACATCAATCTCAACGTTCTCATTATTTCATGGTTGGCCAACATCCTGCTCCGGTAGATTATGGCTATCTACTCACTATGTTGTAAAGGTTTCCTTCAATTTTGTTGGTATGTGTCAATCACAATCTTGTTCATATATTCTATCTTTGTATAACTTATTTTAAAGCCTTTGAATTCTAAAGCCTTCCTACATCTCTCAAGTTTTGTAGTCATTTCCTCTCTCGATTTGTCCACCAATGTTCTATCATTTGCAAACAATATACACCAAGATACCTCCTCTTGAATATAAGCAGTTTATTCATCATCCATAATTAGTACAAAGATATAAGAACTTAAAACCAACCCCGCAAACCCATGGTTTCTGGAAAACACCTGTATTTCCACAAGTATTTCACACACTTCTCACTGCTCTCCCATACATTTCTTTAATAGTATCAACATAGTCTCTTGACTTTCTCGAGACAAACATTTTATCTAAAACCCACCAAATAAAATCTCTAGGTACTTAGTTGTAGGTTTTCTCTAGATTGATGAAAACCATGTCAAGATTTTTCCTTTTTCACTTGGTATTTTTCCTTTAATTGTCTAGGTGAGAAGATAGTTTATAGAATTGACCTCCTTGGAATGAAACCAAATTGATTTTCAAATTTTTTGGTCTTTTGTCTAAGTTTTGTCCTGTAACTCTGTCCCATAGTTTCATAGTCTGAACCATAAGTTTAATATGGCGATAATTAGTGTGACTTTATAAATCTTATATTTGGGTTCTAGTAGACTTTGAAAATTCTTATATTTGGTGGATGCTTTAATAATCCCTACTTTGAGATGAGTAAATTCTGCGGATCAACTGTGATAAAATAGATTAAGGAATTGTATTATGAGGCAATATAGTTGTTATTTGCATGCATGGGAGATTGTTGAATTTACGTAAATTTCCGAGACAATATATACCTTGCTTGATATAGCTGGTAATGTGCAAATCTTCTATTTTATTTTATTTTATTTTATTTTTATTTTTATTTTTAAAATTATTCTGTCTGAGTTGGATGTGTGGCTTGGCACATGTATGACATTGAGAATGTGACACATCAATGGAGATGGTTGAGATGATACTCTTATTAGACCTTTGTATGTATGAACCATGTCTAATTGAAAAATGGCTTAGTAACCTTTTTTCGGAATGACTAGAAGTTTAGAGTTCAGTGATATGATCTACTCCATAATATATTGACGATTTTATGTGTCCAAATATAAATGGTGGGTGCGATTTGTTACTCTGATCGGTGACTTTAGTAGATATATAAAAATTTATTTGATTTAATATAAGCTTGAGGCATTGCAAAAATGTTTTAAGTGGTATGCTGTTGGGTTGTAGACCAATAGGGTTAGCAAGTTAACGGACAATATCTATTAAATGGGAGAGTATACTTGTGAGCAATTTAAAGAATATTGTGCATGGGGAGGATCATACATATATGTATTTGATTCTGTAAGCCCCACAACTAAAATGGTGTGCTTAGAAAATTTTGATTTAGTCATTGTTGGATATCTTAGATCGATCTTAATCACATGTATCTTCCGTTGTGTGCTTAAGGGGGGATAGTTTTAGTTGCATAATATATTGAATCGAATGCCTCTAAAATTGTGCCCTAGACCCATTTATGAACTATGGACTGGTGCCAAACCTAAAATTGATATTTGACATTAGGGAGATTTGTTGTATAGAAACTATTGTAGGCCACCAATATAATACCTACTGCAATAAAAACGAAGAAAATCATTCTTTTGTTAGAAAATTGAATCATCGTAAGGGATAATGTGTTCTCGATCATGATAATCGGATTATAACTAGGGGTCGTAATGTGTGTTTCGTTGTGGATCCCATAAAAATCTGATGTAGGATTTACTTCAATGGCCACATGTGTAGGGCCCACATAGATTAAGGATTTTAATTTATGTCATTTGTTTCTTTATTCAAATGGTTGTAATTAGGATTAGGTTTCTACTTTATTCAGTTTCCATTATTAGATTAGGTTTTCTTAGGCCCTAAGTTTGCTTTCTTGTTTATATGGCATTGTAGTATGTTATTTTACATACTTGATTATTGAATAGATTTGTGGATTTTACCCATGGAGGTGCATCCTTGTATCTTGAAGTCTTTTTTAAGATGATTCAAAGTGTCATTGGACATGTGCTTCGGCACTTTTTGTAAGCCCTAACCCTAGGGCCTGCACTAAAATCCTAGAGATGAACTACACCATCTTTGAGGATGAAGGGTGCTGCAGAAAGTAGGAGTTTCAACATTTGTAGTGTTGGAAGTGTAAGTCTTGGTCGGAGCTGCTTGACAAAGAGTATCCCGGGTTATTGAGAGTCCTGTAGGATTGATAACATTCGATATGGTTGGATGATTCTTGCAATTATTCGGTAGAAATCGTGCAAGATCTTAATATGCCATTCTTTGTTAATCTATGAAATTTGGTGATTGACCATACACTATAGAGGTGAAAATAAAATGAGAACTGGGCATCATAGTTGGTTGATCCACCTTAGGATCGAAGCGCTATGGGTTCATGGCAACAAAATGACAAATGATAGATCGGTAGTTAAGCACGATTGGTCCTAGGATTTAGGAATGGAAGGATTTGTTTATGTTGAGATAATCTCTTCAGGTGTTAACTACTATCCATATAAATTCAAAGGGCAATGATTAGTTGTAAAGATCTAATATTAGACTTGTTGGATAGAAAGGATGTGCTCTTAAACGACAAAGAGTAGGAGCAGCTTTACACATAATTTGCAAATTTGGTGGTGCAAAGAGTAGGAAGAGCCCAAATTGGGCGGACCACGGCTTCGCCTGACCTAACTTGATACTTTTTGCAAGAACAAAGGTGTGAATAGCCTCTCTTTCCCTCTTCTCAATGCACACTGCCCTAGGGAAAAAAGACAACATCAATAGAGGTTGTCTACTCATCTCTTTTGACCTAGGTGGCTTAGCTTAAATTTGTTCATGTGATCTGATAATATTAGTCAAGATAAGCCAAATAGGGAAAAAGACTTTGTACCCATTGACTTTTCTTACTGCATGTGCAATTAAAGAGGACAAAGCAACAAGCATCAACACATGGGTTCTTCTTCGATCTCCATGCCCAAAAAATGAATGCAAACCAATGCCATTTTCTCCTCTTTTGCATTCTTAGTTTCTCCATAAGAGAATGACAGAAGATAAGAACCCGAAAGCAAAGCTCAAGAATAAGAAATAACAAATCGTGGTCGATTTGCATCCCTATCACATGTTCGGAACCATCAAATGCACAGAGATTTGGCTCTAATACCAATTGAAAGAATTGCTCGTCACAAATGGGTGTTGGAATTGAACTCGTAAAGAACCTTTGTGTGTTTCGGTGTGAGATAGATCTTGCAAATTCGTTGTGAATGTTCTTAGATTTTTTGGATGATCAACAATCCTATCTCCTTTATATAGAGCAATCCCTAGGAGTCACAGCTACTATGGACTGTATCCCTCTTGGTATCCCACATCTCCTTGCCAGTGTGGAATTCTACCAAATTGGGAGTTTGATCTTGATCCAAACTCTACAACCAAGAGTTTGATCCCTATCTATCAAGAATTATTCAGAGTTCATTTGTGACACATCGTTGGGCTCAATCTGGTGTGGCCCCATGGCAATCGGGCCACACAATTTTCCAAATAGATACTACAACTCTTATTCTTCATTCATCTGGCATTTTTTCTTGTCCTTAATGTCTTTGATAAGCCTAGTTTATCGAACACATCCACTATCTCTTAAGCATTTTTAAGTCTTTATTGGAATGCCATTTAGCCCCTTAGCTTTTCTTATCTTCATTCCTATGCTTTCTTCACTTTTGCAACCTTTATTTTGTAATCTGTGGTAGATGGTATGTCATGCCAACAAAGTATTGTCCTTCGGTCGCAAGTCTTTTGCAAAATTTTTATTAAATATTTCCTCCACCTTACTTTAATATAATTTTCTTTCACTAAAAGCCTTTTGATTTCGTCACTCTTTATATATCTAGCTTGATTTAAGTCTTGCTTTTCCTTTCTTTCATTCTTTTGATTTGAATATATCTCTCTCCATTTATTCCCAATTTATTATGTAGGTTATTATATGCTTCGGTTTTTGCATCACTTACTAAACTTTTTTGTTTGCCCTTTTATATATTTCATACTCTTTTTATATTCCTAGGCTCCTGCCAAATTTTGTAATAGCGTCTTAAATAGCTTCTCGAGGACCTGAACCTCTATATGCCATCTCTAGTTTTTATTTATTTAATTATTATTATTATTTTTTTATGAAGGCGTCTTTTCTTTTGACTCTCCATAAACCTCTTTGTAACCTTTGCAATACCATCAGTCATTTGGTTCTACATCATTGCAGTTTTTCCCCCAAAATCGAATTCCCTCTTGATTACCTTTTTAAATTCCCTCACCTTGTATTAGGACACCTTTTATTTACTATTCTTTTTTCCCTACTTCTAATGGAAATATTTGAAACTATTATCCTATGTGGTGTGATTAATTTTTTCAAGAATAATCTTACAGTCTTTATAAACTAATCGGTTGTGTTTTCTTAGTAAGAAAAGGTCTGTCTGGTCTGGTTTCCATTAGTTTCACTGTTGTGCTTAATTAAATTCACCTCTTTTTGAAGTTGGTGTTTGCTATTAAGGTCAACTGCTAGCGTAAATTCCAAAAGCATGTCTCCCAACTCATTCCTTTCTCCAAATCCTTGTTCACGATGCACTCTCTCATATCCTATACTATTCTTTTAAACATGACCGTTTAAAGTCCCTCTTTGGAAAATCTTGTAAATAATTAGAATTTCTCTTATTAACAATCCATCTTTTTATTAATTGTCTTTGCTATGAGCACCTCTTCCAATCACCATTTGTATTATTGTTCCTTGAATTTCTTTCTAATCTTTATCTACTATTTTACGACTCCATTTCTATTATTATTCTATCTTGTAGAGTTTGTAGATATCAGTGAGCTCTTTAGCTTTATGTCATTCTACTTTGTTTCTGCAGGCATGCTATATTAAATCTTCTTCTTTTCATGGTATCAACCAACCTGTCCGAGTTCTTATATATTCCAAGTAGCAAGTGAAATCAAAATTTTTTTTTTCTTTTCCTTTGGATTAACTTCTTTATGCACACTCACTCAAATTGGTGTAGGAATGGTTGCCTACTTTCGATTGCAACCAGATGTTGGTGTGGTATTTTGTGTATAGTGGGGAAGGCCCTGATATGATTGTAGAACCTTGTATCATTTTGAATGCAACCGGTACCACTGTAGTGCTTCTCTTATAGCAGGGAATTTCCTACCATGATCATCTAAGAACAATGTCTCAGAATTCATGGTTTAGATGTGACAATATTCTATGGTAGATATTAATGCAATCCTCCTTTTTATCCAGGTTGATCTGCAGCAATCTGGTGGAGTTGAGTGTCACCCATAACCAAAATAAATTAGTAGGGGTTGAAGTGGAGCCTTTGTGCAATCTCACCCCAACCAGGAGCTCATACATCACCATTCACATTTGTTCTGCTTGCTGTTGCCCCTTCATACTTGTCTTGTATTATTTTGTTAAGATACTTTTTTTTTCCATTGTCTGTTGATTATTGCATAAAGTTTACTATTATAGTACAGGATGATGTGACAATGATACACCATGAATTTGACATGGACACGGGTGTTCATACAAAAGATGATGTATCAGATACAATACAATGTATTTGATAAAGAAAAAAAAAGATAAAATACAATACAACGTGAGACATTGCATGTTTTGAAGTACCTGGGTCTCATGTGCTGCATGCCTTCTCTAAATCAATGAAATGCATATGTAAAATATTTTGTCCTTATTCTTAACTTTTCCTGCAGGTCCATTTTTGTAGTATGTTTTGGTTAACCAATTGGTTCTTGTAGTTTTTGATAAAAGTACTAGAACAAATATTGGTACCTATTTTTGCTGTATGAAAATGTCCTCATAGACGGGAATTGAATGAAGTCATGAACATCAAGTGCGCAACTGAATCTCTTTGCATCTGACTTCAATTTGATGGTTAAACTTCTTAAGGGTTCCTCGTGGTCCAATAGGTGCTTGCAGAATCTGTTGGCTAAATAATTGCTGCCAAATAGCAACCACTTAACTTTGACTTACCTTTCAACAGATTCTGCTTTAAACCATCTCCTTTAGTCTATTTCTACAACTTGCCAGGTCAAACACAATTTCAGCCTTTAAACTTTTCCCCCTTTCTTTCCTGTGCTACTTACAGGGCTCTTCATGTATAGGTGGGCAAAGTTGTGTTTGTCCTTTGTTGTTCAATAGGCATGCTGAAAATTCTGTATGAAAATGCATATTGCAGTTGCAGATAATATGATGTGGTTTCTTATTATGAACATACTTGAGAGACACAGTTTTTCATAAATCTTAAGAATGGTATGAGCATTCTTCTTGGTTGGATAGCTGAGGTAATGCGGTAGGACCTCATTTATCCCTCCACATTTGTTCATAGCTTACAATTCTATTGGAGAAATGGAGATTTTTGTATTCTGTATGGTCTTGCGTTGGGCATGAGATCATGAAATAATATAATCTGGCTGGATTCCATGGATGACAAACTAACCAACTTAAGAGCAGTTTCCATGTTCTCTTTAGCTTCCATGAATGTCAAGCTGTACTCGTCTTGACTCTTGATGACTTTATCTATTCAAATTTATCAACTTGTGTTTTGTCTTTTGAATTTTCTATTGCCTTTTAGGCTGGTTATGGCTTAGTTGGGGATGATGAAGCTAGTGGTTCTGGAGGTACCATCTCAGTTCGTTTTGAGTCATCATATGTTATCAGCCTACGGGACCTAGAAATGAATCATGTAAAAGATTTTACATTCGTACATGGTGAGAATATTTTTTCTTTTTTTCTGTTCTTGTGTTTGAAAGCAACTCATCTTTACAAATGAATACAGTCGAGATTGTTAAATATGTGTGGAATTTTTAAGATAAGTGGCCAACAGTCTGATGGCAACTTAAAATCATTAAAATTGAGATTATCTTTGCCCATGAATTTGTATAGCACTATAGCTTGCTTGTGTTTTATTAGTTTCTACAAGTGGGGCCACAGTTCAGTGTTCAGCATTTTACAAGGTTAGAATTCATCCATTTAAACATTTAGGTGGAATGGCCATTGTTGGGAAGGTAAATCTCATCAACTTTTTGGTTCACTGAACCCAGCCCACTTGTGCAAACTATACCTCTATTTTTATTTTGAAAATTTATACATATTCTTTGGCCAACCGTTGTATATTTCCTCTTTAGGTTGTCTTTCATATTTGCTAGTTTACTTTTGTAGTTTTTAAACAATTACTAATTTAATTAATGGGTAAACAGGGACACAAAAGGACACTAGCAACCAAAACAAGCAGTAAAAACCGATGCAATCCTAGGGTTAGGATTTGTAGTTGTGAGTGCCTTGGCACAATGAGGGGTTTTCGTAGAAACAATTTCACAATGAAGAGAACTCTCCAACGATGGAATATTATATTAACTCAAACTCTTAGATTATGATCTCTGCAATGCCATATAAATAATAAAAGAAACTTAGGGTCTGAGACTCTTTACTCCTAATCAAATTAGGAAATTAGATAGGAATCCTACAAAATTAGAAAACCTTCCTAATAACAATTCCTAAATTAAGATTAGAAACTAAAAAAATAAGAAAGTCTTTAGACTTCCTTGGGTCTCACGTGGCCCACGGTGATGTTTCTAATGGAGTATCAGTGTTGCTACATCATTCCCCCTAGGTTGGAAAAGAGTTCGACCTCGAACTCGGTATGTCTTGATGTTGCTTCTTTAGACATTGTGTACTTGAAGCGCGTCTTTTGTAATGTAGGCTCGTGATCCTTGTTTGGGCGGTTTGGGCTTCTTAGGATGGAGTGTGACATGCTTTCCCTTGTGAGCAAATGTATATGTGTTATTGCGCATGCCATGATTTCTATTCGTGTCATACATCCACGGACGTACCAATAATATATTACCATTGGCCATTGGTAGCACATCGCACTAAACTGTATTTTTAGTCTTCACCAATGGCAAAAGTAACTAGATATACGTAACATACTTGCACTTCATCACTTGTCATTAGCCATGTAGCAAAACAGGGATGATAAGGCTTATGAATCTTTAGATTTAAACAATCCACTAAGGCTTGAGAGATGATATTTTCATAGATACCTCCATCAATCACCAACTGTGTGGGCTTCTTAATTGATTGTACCTTGTGAGCAAAAAATATTATTTCGCAACCATTTCCTCGCATCTATTTGTGAAGCCTCTTTGATAGCCATGAGAGTTTCAAGACCCTCCAGGGGACACCTCCAATACCTCATTTTCATTACCCTTAGGATCATCTTGTGTATCTTGCACATCACCTTTTGGGGTATTTTGCACATCTCCTTTACTATCAATGAGGTGTATGCATTTGGACATTTAATTGTGTGATGCCCCGGCTGTTTTCAATGAAAGCAAACCATCCTGTTCTCCCCTTTAGTTTTGGCAGAAATCTTTCCTGAAGAACCCCTTGGTTTAGGATCTTGCAGCAAGGAATTCTTTTGTAGAGCCCACTTAGATGCGCTAAGTTTGTGCCTGATGATTAGCAATACCCTTGGCTTTGATGGCATGTTGGATGATTTCATCTATATTATCAAAATTTTGGAATGCAAGGGTGTGCTGAATGCCAATTCGTAACCCATTAAAATATTTGTCAATGAACCCATCTTCATCTTTATTCAAACTACAATGAGCTTGCAATGTCATGAATTCTTCAAAGTTTTCAACAACTATTTTGGATCCTTGCTTCAAGTCTTGAAAGCTTGACATAGATCTCTTGAGTAATTGACAGGGAGGAATTTTTGCTTCAAAATATTTTTCGTCTTAATTCATGTTTTAATAGGGTCCATATTCTGATTACTCCTTTTTTGTTGTAATTCAGCCCACCATGTTGCAACCATGGTTTAAACAATTGGCCGAGTCTGAGTCGGACTAGGCCCATACCGAGTCGGGTCACATGGACTCGGACTCAAAACACGAGACTCGGCCATTGGACTTGCTCGACTCGGCTGAGTTTTATGTGACTCTGCCATGGGACTCGGTTGAGTCCTAATTTGACTCGGCTAAGTCCCATGTGATTCGGCAGAGTCGACTCAGACTCAGTCATGACTGAGTCGGGTCCCGAGTCCAACTTTTTAAACCTTGGTTGCAACATAATTACGAAACTGAGTGGCAATCAATAATATATATAATAAAAGTAATGCCGCACAAGAGAACGTCAAGTGGCTTTGCGAGAGAGCGACAAGTGATGTGTTCATATTTAAAGAAGTCTCCAACCTTTTAATTCTCTATTAAGTTTGAACTTTTCTAAAATCTCTCCATGCAAATCCTTTGTTTATTTAATCTCTCTCTAATTTCTTTCTCCCATTACAATCCCTCTTTTACACCTTTCTATTTTAAGAATTTTTTAATACATATCTATGCCATGCCATATTATGATGGAATGAGCTTGAACATATTATGAAGATGAGATTTGCTTGGATCAAACAAAAAAAATCATTGCTTGAAACTACTCAAAAATTACTAAAAGAAATGATTCAAAAGGAAGGGAGACTGAGGGCTCTATCATTCTACGAGGCCAATATTAGATTTCATGGTTTCGATCTAAATAGTGTGGGGCCCATTGTGATGGTAGGTGAGCATACATCCATGTGGCCACTATCTTCTATTTTATTGACTGCCGAAGGCCAAGTCGTATAATGTCCGATAAAAGGAAAAGTACAATTTAGAGTTATGGGTATGATTGGAATAAATGTTCTACTACTAATATGATTTTTCAATGGTTCGGAGTTCAAGTGTGGACCCCATTAATGACCAATACCACTATTGAGATGCACATCTCTTTTATTTTTCTTAGCTTTAAAAACTTCTCCTTAGATGACAAAGAATCTAGGCTCAATTAGATGGGAACGCGCGCGCGCGCGCACACACACACACTCTCTCTCTATATATATGCGTTTTGCCTTGTTTCTATATCATGATCAATCTTAAGGTGGCTAGCTCCCACTAGGGTAAAAATTGGGCTACTCCGTGTACTAGAAGGATGTTTATTATGGTAGCCTCTGATATCTAATATGTGAAACCCATATTATGTACTAGATGATTATGATTTCCATAAATAAATTTTAGTGAATATGTGAAACATGAGGAGGGTTCATTAGGTATTTATATTATGGATGAGAATAAGATGAGATGTAACCTTGAACTTGGTAGAGAGAGAGAGAGAGAGAGTACGGGGGCATTTGGCAGAATCATAGAATCCGTCACACCCAAGATCTAAGGCCCTTGGGACCCTCAAATTTCATAGTGCGACGGTCCCGCTGATCACATGTGGGGTTAATTCATGATAAATATATAATTGATTAAATAACATTAGTAATAGGTTGATTGAAAAAATAATAAATAAGTGGACTGATGCAGTGTAGGCCCCATAAGCAGCCCCTCTTCAAATTAGATTAGGATTATATTATTTTTATTAGTAAAATTGTTATTAGGGAAGTTTCTATTAATAGCGTCGGGTTTTCCTACACATTAAGTTTCTTTTACAATATATATGGCATTGTAGAGAAGAGATTCTCAAACTTGGTTGATTAATAGAATTGGGTTTTCCCCTGAGAGGTGCGTCCTTGTGTGTGTTGAAGTTTTTTGACGTTTTAAAGTGTCTTTGGACACGTGCTTCGGCACCTCTACACAAGCCCTAACTCTAGGGTTGCATGAGTTTGGTATCAGAGCTACCAGACCCCAAGCCGCCTTCCATCCTTGTCACAGAAACCCCCATCCGCTGTCCCAGTTGGACCAAACTCTTACCACCGCCCCTGTAAAAAACCAGAGATTGCAGCCTCACCTCCACTGTCGCAGCCCCAAAACCACAGACAACCACCACGCTAACCAATCCTCACCGTTTGACGTCACCACCATAGCCCTCTCACCTTTTCGATACCGTTCGCTAAATCAAAACCCTAATCCTTACCCTTTCGGCCTTCACCGGAGCACAACCCAATCCATAGACCCGATACCCAAATCCACAAAACCCAATTTTCCTAACACCCCATTATTGAAAACAGGCCCTAACTAGCTCGAACCCTAACCCTAATCGTCGCTACCTCCACCCTCTTCCCAACCTGCCCAAATCCCTCTTCACCTGCATCCTCTCTGCCATCGCCCTGCACGACCCGGTTCCTCACACCCCCACGCCATCGACATCCCATCCATACCCTAGAGTGAAAAAGAAAAAAAAAAGAAGACGAAGAAGAAGAAGAAGAATAAGAAGAAAGGGACGATAAGAGAAGAGCGTACCTCGAACATTTGCACCCTCGCTGGCCGTGTCGCATCCCAGCGTGCCTCGAACATCTGCATCCTCCCTAGCTGTGCTGCATCCCAGCATCCCTCGCTGTCGTCGTCAGAAGACCGCGTGCATCACGCCATCGTGTCGAATTGCCCCAAACTAGCTAGCATCGCACTACCCTACTTGATTGCCTGCCGCTTGATCTCGCTATGCGCCGTCGCCACCTGCCGTTGGCTGTACTCCTTCGTCGCTGATCGTCACCATCTCCCCTGCTAGCCACTCTTCTCGTCAACAGGCAACAGAAAGCAACGATAGAAAGGGCTTTTGGACCCTTTTCATCGTTTTCTCTGTGGTTTCAAAGAAATAGTCGCATGTGCCTTTCAATGTTGGTGTGACAAGTCCTTCGGGCTTGATTTCAATTCCGGTCCTTGTTGGGTCCAAACAGTTTCATTTCGACCCACTTGCAGCAGGAAGTCCACTTGTTTGCAATTTCAGTCAGCTTACATCATCCGATATCAGTAACATTCAATCGACGCCTAGAAATTATTGTCTTGATTTTGAAGCCATCTAACATCCGATTTCACATCCGTCTTCACCAGTGTGTTCCTGAAGCATAGATTTACACATCAGGTCAGTCAGATTTAAATTTTGCAATAAAACAAAATGCCACCTAAGAAGCACGTGGATGTTGAATCTTCATCTTCTTTACTTGAAGATTGGGCTAGTGTCATTCGAGGATTATCTGCAAAAGTTGATGGCATGCACACCACCTTGCAATAATTGGACACTAGAGTGACAAATTTGGAAAATAATGAGCGTGTGCATCTCAACCGTGATGATGGTGCAAATATTCCGAATCAACGGGATCCACTAGTCAATAATCCTGATCGAGATTTAGGGATTAAAATTGTAATTCCTAAATATAATGGAAAATTGTAGCCCACTGAATTCATGGGTTGGTTAGTGTGTGTAGAGAATATTTTCGCACACAAGCCAATGATTGAGCATCATAAAGTCACACTGATTGCTACTAGATTCCGTAATCATGCTGCAACTTGGTGGGTTGAATTGTAAAGAAAATGGAGGAATCAGAATATGGACCCTGTTGACACATGGACTGAGATGAAAAATATTTTGAAGCAAAAATTCCTCCTTGTCAACTATGCCAGAGATCTACGTTCCAGCTTTCAAAACTTGAAACAAAGGTCCAAAACAGTAGTTGATTATTCTGAGGAATTTCTAACTCTGCAAGCTCGTTGTGGCTTGAATGAAGATGATGATGTGGTAGTTGATAGATTCTTCAATGGGTTGAGAATAGACATTTAGCATATCCTTGCCTTCCAACATTTTGATAATGTCGATGAACTCATTCAATATGCTGTCAAAGCTGAGGAATTGCAAATCATCACGTACAAAAATCCAAATGGGTTCCACCAAAGAATTCCTCTCTACAAGAAGCTAAATCTAATGGACAGATTTTTTGCCAGGACTAAAGGTCAAAATAAAATGGTTTGTTTTCATTGTCAACAGCACGGGCATCGCGTAGCAAAATGTCCAAAGCGAATACATTTGATTGAGATTGAAGGTGTTGATAAAAATATATCAGATGATATTAAGGGTACTGATACTGATCCTAAGGATATTGACAATCCCAAGGATATTGACAATGAGGAACTTACTGAAATATATGCGGATACCACAGGTGAAGCTTTTATTGTCATCAAGGAGGCTCCAACTGTTGAGAATAAGTGGTTGCAAAAAAATATCTGCCGTTCTGCGGGTACAATTCAAGGACAAAATCACATAGTTGTTATTAACAGCGGAAGTTGCAAAAATCTCATCTCCCAAGCTTTTGTTAATCGCCTCCAGTTGTAAGTTTACAAGCACAACCGACCTTATTTTGTTAAGTGGTTAATGAATGGTGATCAAGCGCATGTTTGACATCCTTGCAAAGTTACTTTTGCCATTAGTGAGACTTATAAAGATACAATCTGGTGTGATGTGCTACCTATGGATAGTGGCGATATCTTATTGGGCCGTCCATGGATGTATGACAAAAATGGAACTCATGGTATGCGCGACAACACATATACCTTCATGCATGGTGGACAACAGGTTACTCTTCATCCTAAGAAACCACAACCGCCGAAAAAGAATTCCTGGAACGTTGCCATAAAGGAAGTCCTTCATTTCACCACATTTATAGAGGCAATCCGAAGCAGACTCGAGTTTGAGGATGAACTCTTCTTTCAACCAGGGGAGGATGATGCAGTCTAGGCCCCACAAGCAGCTCCTCTTCAAATTAGATTAGGATTATAAAATTTTTAATAGTAGAATTGTTATTAGGGAAGTTTCTATTAATAGCGTAGAGTTTTCTTATACATTAAGTTTGCTTTTACTATATATATGGCATTGTGGAGAAGAGATTCTCAGATTTGGTTGATTAATAGAATTGGGTTTTCCCCTGAGAGGTGCATCCTTGTGTGTGTTGAAGTTTTCTTGATGTTTTGAAGTGTCTTTGGACACATACTTCGGCACCTCTACGCAAGTCCTAACCCTAGGGCCTGCGTCACGGACCCCACAAAAGATTAAAATCATGATTAAGATTAAAATTTGCCAAAATTTAGAGATTAGATTCTTACATTCTCCCCACCTTAGTGTTTTTGGTCCCTCCAAGTTCTACTTACATAGTTGACATATACTCCTCACCCTGGAGAAATGATTTGAATCCTTTAAGACTCTTAGATTTTGAGACGTGATTGTCCCACTTAGTACATGTGGAGTTAATTCTTGTGGGCCAACCTATTCATTACAACTGTTTTTCTTTCCCTTACTCCTTCCCTCATTCTACTTCTTCTATAAAGAGTTTTTGTTAATATTTTAATATTTTTTGTTTATGTTTTCTTTGATATGCACATATATTGCTTGGTTATTAGTTTATGTGCAAAAATATTCTCCACACACAGTAATGAATGCAAAAATTTAGCGAGCTTCAATTGTCCATCATATTCCGGAATTACGAGTTTAATTCTTAAATCTCGATTAACATTATTGATTGGTGGACCTCATTGATTTTGAATATTTCCTCCATCAACTTTGTGATTATCCGCACCCTTATTATTTTCTAAATTTGTCAATCTGTTTTCCATTCTTTCCGATGCGTCTTGTAGTTGGGCCACAGTTGCAGATAATGTTGTAATGGCGCTAGTCAATTCTTCCATAGTACAAGAGGAAGACTCAGCTTCTACTTGCTTCTTAGGAGGTTTTTTTTAAAATGCAAATTAAATAATGGCTGACTTGATTAGTAGATTTTTTGCCTACGAACACGCTGGTGAAGACGGATCGGATCTGAAATCTGACCTTAAAAGGTTTCAGAATTGCGAAAAAAAATTCTGGTCCTTGATTTTCTAGCTTGTACTACTTATGTTGTTGGGGTGATGATGTCAGCAAAACAGCTAGATGAGTTTTCTTTTGCAAGTGGGTTGAAATTGACCTAGATTATCCTGGCCCAATAACAAAAGGGAGTGGGCTGTGTTGCACATGTCATAGAAAGTGCACGTGAGGCACTTTAGTTGCTGCCTGGGTTCGTTGCTCGAAGGACCTCGCAGTGCTAGGTATGCTTGTCTCCCTTTTTCCTTCTGCTCCTCTTTCCTTCTTTTCTCTGTTCTTATTTATTTATTTATTTTTTCTTCTCTGGTTTAGGACGGGAGGGATTGAAGTGGGATGGGAGAGTTTGGGGGATGGTTTTGAAGCGAGATGTGAGAGTCTAGGGAATGGATGAAACCAAAGATGGAATGTTTTGGGCTTATGCTTGGGTGAGTGGGGAGGTTTTTTTTTTCTTTTTTTTTTTTTTTCAGGGTTTAGGTTTTAGGGTTCGAGAGGGTTTGTGTTGGCTGGGTCGAGGGTAGCGAGTTGGGGCTCTTTTTGATGGGTCAGTGCCTGATGGGGGAAAAAGGGGGTGTCTCACTTTGAGGGGGTTATGAGTGATGGGGTTGTGCTTCGGGATCAATGGTAGGTTTGGTTTCTCGATTGGTTGACGGTGATGGTGGATGGATAAGGGAATCATGCCCACGATCGAGGGACCGTTCGGCTTTGATACCAATTGATGCAATCCTAGGGTTAGGATTTGCGATCATGAGTGTCTTGGCATAATGGGGGGTTTCTGTAGAAACAATTACATGATGTAGAGAACTCTCCAATGATGGAAAATTATATTAACTCAAACTCTGAGATTATGATCTCTACAATCCATATAAATAGTAAAAGAAACTTGGGGTCTAGGACTTTTACTCCAAATCAAACTAGGAAACTAGATAAGAATCCTATAGAATTGGAAAACCTTCCTTATAACAATTCTTAAATTTAAATTAGAAACTAATAAAATAAGAAAATCTCTAGACTTCCTTGGGTCCCACATGTGGCCCACGATGATGTTTCCAATGGAGTATCAGTGTTGCTGCATCACAAACTAATAACCAATTCACTGAGATGTAGATCACAGTGCTTTAAGCAATGCCAAGCCCTATTACCATTAGAAAAGCCCTAGCCCTATCATAAATTGCCATTTTCTTCTCCCATATCTATTTATGATCTTCTACCGTTATATTGACAATGCTTGGAGTTAGTCTCACCCAATAGGTTTATTATGAATTTAAATTCTTGGTGCTACGTTTGAGATTGGTAATACTTTATCCTTCAATATCTTATCATTCCTTTCCAGCTATATGCCCGAAAGAATTGGATAGGTTATTGTCTGCCATGTCTTTTATTTCAATCAAATTGTTATTTATTACATTGGTGGAATGGATGATGGTTTTAGATTTTCATTGATAGGTTTTTTTTTTGGTTTTTGATGACGAGGAACACACGGACCCTTCTTGTGGTTGATCATTGGTAGAATCTCAGATACACCACCAACCACTACACAACACTTGGTAGCCTATGACATCCTAATGTATGTTGTTTGCAGATGATATAGTGTTATTGGATGAATTAAGAGATGATGTATATGTAAAAATCAAGAGATGGCTGGAGGCTTTAGAAAACAAAGATAGAATGCATGATTGCAACTTGGGTGGACATATACAAAGAGCTGAAATTACTATGAGAATTGAGGACTAGGAGATACCACAAAGAGGTTCTTTTTCGTTATCTTAGCTCGATAATTTGTGAGGATGGAGATATCAATAAAGATGTTGAAGATAGGATCAAAGTGGTATGGTTGAAGTGAAGACTTGCTTCTAGAGTGCTTTGTGATTGATGAATGCCAACAAGATTGAAAGAAATTTTATAGGATAATGATTAGACCAACTATGAGCTATTGAAAGAGAAATTTTATTGGATAATGATTAGACCAACTATGACCTATGTAGAGAATGTTTGCCAATCAAGAAGCAACATATGCCTAAAGTGGATGTATTGGAGATGAGAATGTTGAGGTGGATGTGCTGTAAAAAGCAGGAAAGATAAAATTAGATATGAGCACTTTTGAGATTATTAGGGGTTGTGTCAATAGGGGATAAGATTACAAAAATCAGTTTGAGATGGTCTGCGCATGTTGAACGTAGGTCGGTAACATTGCTAGTAAAAAAAAGTTTGACTAGTTGAATGCTTACTGAGGGGAAGGGGTAGGCCGAAGAAGATGTGGATGGGGGTAGTAAAACTAGATTTGAAGAAATTTAACTTATCTAAGAATTTGGTTTAGGATAAATTAAAATGGAGAGATAGAGTTCATGTAGTTGACCCCAACATGGTGGACAAGCCTTTGATGATGATGATGATGCTTTGTCAAATTGTCCAACTTCATTTGGTGCACAATAAGATAGCTCCAGTTGAGAAAGAGCACTATAGCTCCAGTTGAGACAGAACGCTGTTCTTTTCTCAATAGGAACAAACGAGCTATTTAGAACTTACCAAACTATAGAATTATCAAACTTTTGAGCCGTACAATGGAACTTCAGGAGAGAGTAATATGATAACCCTTTTGACAAGAATCAGGTATTTCAGAGAAATAGTTTGGGTTTATATCTGGTAGATGAACTACAAAAAGATGTTTTCCTATTAAGATATATGATACCTGGATTCTGCATAATAGGCAATGTAATGTGTTGTATTGCATCCGACACTTTATTTTTTTGTGTAAAAGCCTTTCCCTGCTGTATCCATGATGTTCCCTTGCCGTCTTCATCCCGTCTCTTGGCATCATAGATTGAGATTACTCATTAAAACTTAAGTGTGAATAGGTAAAAAGTCACCTATAGTTTTCATTAATTTAGAAAAGTGCTATAATAGGGTATGAATCAGTTATTTTGATGGAAAGTGAATAAGAATTGCATCCCGAATAATTTCATTTTAAGCATTCAAGATATGAATGCAAAGCTACTAACAAGCATGGGAATTATTTCCAAGTTTTGAGTTCTATTTTTTTTTTCAAAAAGTTTCTATTTGTATTGCATCAACTATATGCTTTGAGCCTTTGTTTATTCGAATTGGTTATGGATGAACTAGTGGCAGATATCCAGAATGAAGCTCCTTGGTGTATGTTGTTTGTTGTTAATGTGGTAGTCATTAATTAGATAAGAAAGTGCATAAAGAATAATCTAATACTTTGGATCCAAATGGGTTGAAAATTAGAATATATCAAAGATAGAATGGATCGAGTGTAAACCTAGTGGATCTGAGAATAAAGAAGATGAGTTGGTGAAATCTGAAAGTCATTTAATGTCTTAGGTCATTTGTTTGCCGTCTTTTGCCTTGGTAAATGATTCATGTGTAGTGGTTTTTCATCACCACATTTGTTTGTGCTCATTTACGTATCATCACGATTGTGATGAGTAAATGAGGTGTGATAATGGTGTTTGTAAATAGGGCCATTTACAGACCAAAAATTTCACCCTGCTAAAGAGGTATTGAAGTCACTTTCACACTTGCTCTTGCAAAAGGCACTAGTATAGCCTCACACGTGGCCATTTAGAGACCATCAACTACCTTTATTTTTTCGTTCCTCTGGGCCCCATATTTGTGAACATATTGAATAAATTGGACTAATAAATCCCTAGACCTTGAAGCTGATTATCAAAAATATTCCTAGATTCTAAGTAATTTGTGAAAAACTCTTAACCTGTAGATAGAATCATGGTTTAAAAAATTGGCTGAGTTCGAGTTGACTCGGCCCAAATTGAGTTGGGTTGCATGGACTCGGACTCAAAACATTGGACTCGGCGGAGTCACATGCGACTTGGCCGACTCGGCCATGGGACTCAGTCAAGTCGACTCGGACTCGGTCATGACCGAGTCGGGTCCCGAGTCTGATTGTTTAAACTTTGGATATAATTTTCTGCACATTTGTGGGCTTCCAATTCATGATACTAACCATTCAATATTTCTTTATTAATGATAAGTGTCAAGACATTTAGTTTCATATCTTAAATGTTTATGGATTTTGAGAAATTCATGAAAAATGCCCAAAAATCCAAATACATCTAAAATCGATGGATGTACTCATTTACTCATGTGAAAATAGTGATTTGACAAACATGGTAATGCATTTCATATGTAACATTTACATATGTAAAACCTATTTTCCTATCATGTGCGTAAAAGGCAAATGACCACTTAGTGTGAGGTATTTCAATATCTAGGACAATTGTAGATAGAAACAATGGGTTTAAGTTAGCTATCGCAAATAGGATATTATGCATCTCAGCAGTTTTTATTTTTTTAACCATTTCATTTTTGGCACTAGTTGTATGAATCATCCTTCCTTGCCCCTAGCTACTTCTGGTTGGAAGAAGTATGAGGATTATTGGGACTTTTAGAATGTTGGAAATAGGACATCTGGTGACAACCTGATCGATATCATTCTTAAATGACCATATGTATTGAAATTTCACAAATTTAAATAATTTTAACGGAAGTAATTTTAAGTGTTTGGAACTTCCATGTGTCATGTGGTTTGGAATCTTTTAGGCCACATTTGTGTATGGTGCATTCTCTATTTCTTTTTAATCTAATGAGGAAATGCAATTTCTTTGTTCGTTGTACAGCCTTGGATAATATGTTTAGATATAAACATGTGTGTGTTTTGGCAATTTTCTGTGGATAATTGAAATTTGTATAGCTCACCTAGTGACTGACAGGGAGTCTGTCTCAACCGCTGCTGCCCTAACCTGCATTGAAGTAATTTCCTCACACCCTTGTGGCCTTGCCAAAACAGTGCTTAGTATTCCTAGCATGATTGGTTTGAGAAGTATCTAATAGTCAATCTATTTGAGTCTCATATACCAATACCTGCCTATATTGTCACTGTTGAAGATCTAAACTAAACAACACGAGGATTGTGGTACCCACTGAGCAGTTTGAACATTTGGCCTATCATCGTAAGAGAGAGAAGCTAACATATTTCTGCGCAGGTCAGAAATAAACATTCTTGTGAATATCTTTAATTCCACTACGGCACTACTGAATGTTGAACTTTCCTACTGATTCCCATAATTTAATCCCTCTTGTTGTCAGTTCTATCATTTCTTTGTCTATATAGAACACAAACCTATAACAAGAATCAGCTTCCAAAGAAACAATCCTCTTGAGTAGTATGCGCGACATTTTCAAGATGAAGGCAACTCTAATATAGTAATTGACATCATTATCACAATTATCGACGAATATTTGAAGATATCCAATAATGTCGTGGTAGCTACTTGAAGTGGTTTTTTCTTGTTATAATGATATTTTACAAATATCATCAAAAGTGAAAGTACTACCCAAAAAAAAAAAAAAATAAAAAGAAAAAGTGATGACATCAAAATAAAAATGGGAGATTGGGGAAACCTATGACAACTAATTTACAAGTTCTCTATATCTATTCTTTATGCTTATAATTTTGAAAATAATTTATTTTCATGACATTTTGTTGATACTACACTGAGAAAACCTCCTTTTTCTTAAATGCATCAAGTCTCCATTATTTTCCCAAATCCAATCATTTCCCAATGCTATATTTGACAATGCTTCATTACCAACGAAAGCCCAAACTACAGAAGAACAAATGACAGACTGACTGATACTAGTGGATCTGCAGGGAAATCCAAGGTTTTGAAGGAAAATGGATCTCTATGGGACTGGATGGAGAAGTGAACCTAGGAAAATCCTGTCTTAGGGAATTGACATTTCTACGGGACAATTTATGCAACCCTATATGCTCTTTACAATGTAGTTGTCAGCTCTTTTTTTTTTTTTTTTTTGGCCAAGTTTGTATTTTCATTGTTTACAGTGAATATATATGCATATGGGCAGTGATTATGAATTAAGTGCCAATTTTCTTATAGTTTGCATTGATAAGCTTGAAGTATATCATTCATGAATTGGATATTTCCATTATTCTTCGCCCTAGAGTATGATTTTTTCCATGTATCATCTATTTTGCATCCAAGCAGGTAATGTGTAGGCAATTTGTTGTTGTCTCTGTAAAGAAAGTGATCTTGCCTATGGTATCGCACTAATTTTAATGGTGTCAGTGCCTAATGATGATAGTGGCACAGACAATGGGGAGAGAAGGGAAGAAGCAAGAAATGAGTGATCTGCCCCACTTGTCATTAAAAGCACTAGAGAGTGAAGGAATACTAGTGACAGTGATTAAAAAATAGCCATGGCATGACATCAAAGTTGGGGGAAGCGAAAAATCTCTAGGTGTTTCTACATGTCACAAGGTCAAGACCTAAGTAACTATTTGAAGGGTATGGAACTATTTAGGAGAGTCAACCAGGATTACAATCAAGAGATACTGGAGTTGGAGAAGACATGATGTCTCCAGATGCTTTGACCTGGCTGGGCAAAAAATGTGAGGCACACTTTGCAGAATAGATTAATCTGTGTGCCTAATGGCGTGTTAACCTTGAGCAGATTCTCCTTTCATTGCGATGCTAAATGGCTTTAGGGCAGAATGGCAAAAAATCCTATAGTTCTGCCAAGGGGGATGTTAGATATGGAAGGTTTGCCATTGCTCTGATTTGGTGTGGCAAGTAAACCCTGTTGGCAATTGACGCCATTGCATATGCTCTGGATTTTAGCCTCTACAAATCCTTGTACAAAACATTTTTTCATTCAGCTATTTGTTTATTTTTGGCAGTATTTAATTGTGGCCCAATATTAGGATGCTTATAAGGACAATTAGGCCTCATTGTA
Organism: Sextonia rubra; assembly: GCA_037013555.1. Taxonomy (NCBI): domain Eukaryota; kingdom Viridiplantae; phylum Streptophyta; class Magnoliopsida; order Laurales; family Lauraceae; genus Sextonia; species Sextonia rubra. The sequence continues at coordinate 6,890,635 of JASUAD010000015.1, forward strand.
ATTAGGATGCTTATTATCAATAATATTTAAGTTATGAGAGTTTTCTCTTCAACTATGGTGTTTCTACTCATCGTGACTGTGCTGTAGTGGCTGAATCGTATTTTGGATTCGATCAATCCTTTTGGACATTGATCTATTTTCCGATCGTGGATCCTTGGTTGTACCAATAGCTTAGGTTTCAATTGTTTTAATTTAGATGTGATGCTATGAGTTTTTTTTTTAGTCATTTGCAAAGTTACTTTATGTATGTATTAGTTTTGTTTTTGTGGTGTGCACATGACGTTGAGAACTTGCTTTTTATTTATCTGTTATTTTTCAGGTTACATTGAGCCAGTAATGGTTCTTCTTCATGAAAGGGAACTTACATGGGCTGGTCGTATTTCATGGAAGCGTGACACTTGCATGGTTTCTGCATTTAGTGTTAGCACGACACTAAAGCAGCATCCTCTCATCTGGTCTGCCACTGTAAGCACCTAAACTTTGCATATTTTTACACTCTTTAAAATATTATTAAACTATATTCAAGCATGTGAGCTTATGCAGGTGGTATATTCTATCTATATCTTCAGAATGGCTTTGTATTCGTTATGCTTCACAAAAGCATATTTCTAGACCTTCGTTTTTAGTCATCACTGTTTTTTTTTCCAATTTATTTTTATAGAGTTGTGTTTGTCATTGAAATTAAAGTAGATAAATTCAAAAACCACATATTTGTGTGACTACATGATGACAACACAAGTGTCACTTCAACTGCCTCGAACCTGTTCTTTCATAAGCGAGGAAAACATATCAAGGTTGTTTGCCATTTCATAAGTCTCTTTTCCCGTAGGACATATTAGTCACCCTCATTGTCTTGTCAGTGTCAATTGGTTGACCTATTGATGCAATCCTGGGGTAGGATTTGATATCAAAGTGAGCACATTGGCAAAATTGGGGTTTCCCCAGAAACAATCACACGAGGAAGAGAAAGCCTGCAACGATAAAATCCCATAGAAAATATTATTAACTCAAAACTTTCTGAATAATTATTCCTTACAATGTCATATGAACAAAAAAAATATATCTAATGCTTAAGCAACCCTAATATAATAATGGAAACTCCCTAATAACAATGAAATTAGAAATCTACTAATAATAAAAATAATATAATCCTAATCTATTTGAAAGGGGACCATTTGTGGGCCCTTGCAGCATCATTCTCTCCAGGTTGGAAAAGAGTTCGACTATAAACTCCGTATGGCTTGGTATTGCATCTGTAGACATTGTGTACGTGAAGTGTGTCTTTGGTAATGCAGGCTCGTGATCTTTATTTGGGCGGTTTGGGCTTCATAGGATGGAGCGTGACATGCTTTCCATTGTGAGAAAGTATATGTGTTGTTGCGCATGCCATGAGTTCTGTTCTTGTCATACATCCACGGATGTCCTAATAAGATATCACTACTGTTTATTGGTAGCGTATCGCACCAAATTGTATCTTTGTAATCTTCACCAATGATAAAAGTAACTGGACATGCATACCGTACTTGCACTTCATCACCTTTCATTAGCCTCTTAGCAAAATAGGGATGATAATGCTGAGTTCTGTTCTTGTCATACATCTACGGACGTCCCAATAAGATATTACCACTGTTCATTGGTAGCATATCCCACCAAACTATATCTTTATAGTCTTCACCAATGGCAAAAGTTATTGGACATGTATACCATACTTGCACTTCATCACCTGTCATTAGTCACTTATCAAAATATGGACGATAATACTTTCGAACCTTCAGCTTCAAACGATCCACTTGGGCTTGAGAGATGATATTTTTAGAACTACCTCTATCAATCACAACTGTGCATGCTTCTCTATTGACTGGACCTTGTGAACAAAAAATATTATTGCGCAATCATTTCTTTTCTTCGGTCTGCTGAGTCCCTTTGATGACCATGAGCATGTCAATTTTTTCTAGGGGGTCCACTATTTCAATTTTCTCACTTTTATTTCCCTTAGAATCATCTGGAGTATCTTGCACATCACTTTCAAGGGTATTTTTCTTATTACTTTCAGTCTCAATGAGATGCACTTTGGACATTCTGTTGCGTTTCAATGAGATGTATGCACTTTGGACATTCTGTTGCGTGATGCTTGGTTGTTGACAATGAAAATAAATCGTCTTATTCTAACCTTCAGTCTTTACAAAAATCTTTCTAGATGAACCACTTGGTTTAGATGCACTGAGTTTTTGCGCTTGATGATTTGCAATACCTTTGGCTTTAATGGCATGTTGGATGAGTTCATCAACATTGTCAAAATTTTGAAATGCAAGGATGTGCTGAATGTTGATTCTTAACCCTTTGAAAAATCTATTAACAACTACATCATTATCTTCATTCAAGCTACAACGAGCTTGTATCATCATCATTATCATCATCATCAGAGCCTTATCCCAACCATATTGGGGTTGGCTACATGAATTCTGTTTCTCCATTCCGTTTTATTTTGAGTCAAATCCGTTCTATTTTGAGCCACAACGAGCTTGTATAGTGAGGAATTTTTCCTAGTATTCAACAATTGACTTCGACCGTTGTTTCTAGTTTTGAAAGCTTGAATGTACATCTCTGGCATAGTTGACGGGGAGAAATTTTTGTTTCAAAGTATTCATCATCTCATTCCATGTTTTAATGGGGTCCATGATCCGATTCCTCATTTTTCTTTTGTAATTTAGCCCACCATGTAGCAACATAATTATAAAACCTAGTGGCAATGAGTTTGACTTTATGGCATTTCGTAATTGGCTTGTGTGCAAAAATATTCTCCACACACACTAGACAATTCATGAATTCAGCGGGCTACCATTTTCCATCATATTTGAGAATTAAGAGTTTAATTCCTAAATCTCGATCTATGAAGCATGGGTATTGGTATGGGTGTCGGTACAGGTACGCTACGGGGTACTCCGACACGACACAATCTTAAAAAACAAGATACAAGTACAGCTGGTGTACGTCCATTAAAAAATTATATTTTTAAAATTTTATTAATGCAATAGGCTAATAATTAAAATAGGTTAGAATCCATTAATGCAATAAGCTAACAATTACTTAATACTATTACAAATTCAACCTATTACAAAATGGCAAGAAATATTAGAAGAATTCTAAAAGTTATAAAAAGATCGATCACTTGTAGTACAAATGGGCTGATTGATTTGGTGGGTCAACTTAAAAATATACAGATTTGGAGTCTTAGCCATGGAATCATCAGTTTAGAAATCAAACATTTTCAATAAAACAAATTCACTCCATTAGGGTAGTGAAACATGCCAAGCAGACTGATGGAAATACAATAAATACACATGACTGATTATATAACTGTATCATGTGCTAACACATGATAGAGAATAATTTTTCTAAAGCATGAGAAATCACATAGGAAGAGAACAATAGTAGTAATTAAAAAAACAAAAAAAGCAGCAGAGCAACATCAATTTAAAAGAAAAGAGATAATAGCAGCATGGAGGTAGTGGTAGCAGCAATTCAAAAGAATAAAAATAAAAAGAGCAGCAGAGCAGCTACAATACAAAAAAAAAAAAAAAAAAAGAAAAAGAAAAAGAAAAAGTAGCAACAAATGCATACCCATGTTGTACCTGGTACAATACCAAACACGTACCCATGTTGTGCCCAAAAGTCAAATTAAAAAACAAAACTTACTAGGTACATTTGACCGTACCCGATACATATTTACCCTTACCCATGTAGGTACCCGGTATGGGTACATGTACATTTTTGGAGTACCCGTGCTTCATAGATCTCGATCAACATTAGTAAGTGCTTGATCCCATTGATTCCGAATATTTTCTCCATTAGCGCTGTCATTATCTGCATGTTGATTATTTTCCAAATTTGTCACTCTAGTTTCTAGTTATTGTAGGGTGATTTGCACGCCATCAACTTTTGCGGATAGTTCTTTAATGGCACTAGCCAAATTTTCAAGTGAAGAAAATGAAGATTCGAGCTCAACTTGCTTCTGAGGAGGCATTTTCTTAAATGGAAAATTAAAATTTGACTAACCTAACGAGTAGATTTGGACTCCACATACACAATGGTGAAGGCGGATTGAAAATAGGGCTTCAAATGGTTTCAAAATCGCGAAAACAAATTCCGCCATTGATCTTAGTGTGGACTGCTGCTATTGGAAATGAGGTCTGTTTCGACTTGATGCAAGGTTGAAGTAATACTGCTGGGCTCCTTGCAATTGGGTTGGAATTGACCTGACCCGTATTCTACTTGGTTAGACCTGCCTTAATGGATCAGTTTTGCTTGATCTGATTTGAACCCAATATGGACACTAGGCCTAACTTACAAGCAGGCACATGTGGCTTTGTGTTGAAGGAAACAAAAGCTCCTCTCTTGTTATGTTGAAGTACTGATGCAGTTTAGGCCCTACAAGTGGTCTCTTTTCAAGTTAGATTAGGATTATATCATTTTGATTCGTAGATTTCTGATTACATTGTTATTAGGGAAGTTTCTATTCTTAGCTTAGGGTTTGCTTGGGCGTTAAGTTTGCTTTTATTATATATATGGCATTGTAGAGAAGAGTTTTTAGACTTTGATTGATTAATAGATTTGTGGATTTTGTGCTGGAGGTGTGTCCTCATGTGTGAAGTCTTCTTGATGATTCAAAGTGTACTTGGACACATGCTTTGGCACCCTAACGTAGCCCTAACCCTAGGGTAGTAGGGCCTGCACCAATTTGGTATCAGAGCCGAACGATTCCTAATTGTCGGCTTGTTACCCTATCTCCATCCATTTATCTTCCATTGACATCACTTACACATCCTGCCACACCATAATGCTCCGTAAACTCCCTTAACCACTGCGCCTTATCCCAAAAATCCCAAACTAGAACCGAGATTGATGCAGGCTGATCTTAGATCCGGCCCAGATCACAGCCCGTAGGCCAGTTGATTGATCCTTGATCTCCTCAAGGATCCCTATCCATAATTATTTACTTCCTAATTTATGTTGAGTTGAGATTAGAACTTGCTTAATTTATTTTTAGTAAGCAATGCTTGTTTAGAGTTAGTCCTTCCTACTTTAGAAACAATCACTCCTATAGAAAGAGGAGTTATTCATTATAGTAGATATGCTTTTATCAATTAAATTCAGTTCACAGTGAAATTTCTCTTGATGGTGTTCATTGTGAGTTAGATTGTGCTCTAAAGCTTGAATCCCTCTTTGGATTCGAATAATCTTTCGGGAGATTGTTCTACACCCGATCTAAGATCTGGGGCTGTGCCAGATTGGTATCAAAGCCCAGATTGGGTTGCCGAGAGCTATCTGTCGTTCTCGGAATTCGTCATTCCATCCACTGTTCACCGGCAATCCTCTCCACCATTAACACCGAAGAATTGTAACAGCCCAAACCTCACCATTGACACCCCTTCTTCAACAACAGAACTTCCCATTCCCGATTAACCTAGACCTGGTCCCATCCTTAACCACTATCTCCAAACCCAACCCTCCGCTGCCATCCCAAACGACCCCCACTTGATCGAAAAACCCTAGACCCCAAACCTACTTACTGAAACCACCGAAACCCTAAAACCACACCCCTGCGAAAACTCATTCGCCGGAACCATAATTCAGCCCAACCCCCATCGACCCTTTTCGGTCCATCCCAAGCCTTCACGATAGGGCGACACCACCCATACCCACCTAAGAGTGCAAAAGAAATAGTAGCAGAAGAAGGAGAAGAGAGACGCAGAGAGCGGCGAACCAAAAAAAAAAAAAAAAAAAACTGGGGGCCAGACAAAGCAGTCGAAGGAAAGGAGTAAAGGAAAAAGAGAGGAGATTGGTTTTGGTAGTACTTGGCACCGTTGGCTTTCGTCGTCGCCGGTCTCCAGCCCTAGCGCCGTCAGTAGTAGCGGCCAAGCAGCACTTTGACGATCATTGCGGCCTCTATCTCACCATCACAGGAGCAAGTGGGCTCCGTCGCATCATGCAACATCGTCGGTTGAACTTCAAGGCGTCGCCACCTCCAACCGATCTGCATCATCGAGCAGCAACAAGGTCTCTGAGTAACAGATAAGCCCTCAAAACAGCAGATAAGTCGACCATCCCCTCTTTTTATTTCTTCTCTGCATGTAGACCGAGGCAGGAAGAAGGAAAGGATAAGCCTCTCTTGCTCCCACGTGTAGTGCCAGGTTTCCACTTGGATTGAAGTAGGTCCGGCCCACCTGACCCAACCTACATTCAGTGGAAAAAAAAGGAGAGCAACCATGCCTAGAAAAAGGTGATGATCTCCAACATTGGATGACAGACTGACAGAAAGATGAAACCATACTGAAATTAAGTTAAGAATTAGAAAATGTCACTGGACGTCTAAAAATTGCAGAAATTGCTATTGCTGAACTACAAAATAAGCAATTTGTCAGTCAAGAAGGGTCATCCAATGTGTCTATGGTGTACACATCCATCCAATCAGAAAGACTTGAAAATCAAGAATCCATTCGTGATTTTATGCAGCGCCTTCTGGTTGAACGAGACCACCAGGGTCCTCCTATTACACCCCCACCTGATGACATCACAAGGAAAGTGAAAATTGATATTGCTGACTTTAGTGGTGATGCGAGCTCGGAAAATTTTATTGATTGGCTTAATTCTCTGGAGGACTATTTTGCTTGGTATGGTATGAATGATGCACAACGGATAGCCTTTGCCAATGTTAAGCTCAAGGGTCTTGCTCGAATTTGGTGGTATTTTCGTGGTATGGTGTTGAGAATAGCAAACTTGCAGTGGGCCAGCCTATTCTCCGGTGGAATATCATGAAAGATAAGCTTAAGAGCAATTTTCTTCCTTCTGATTATATGGATATACTCCACCAAGAGTATTTAAGTCTCCAGTAAGGCACCATGACTGCGGAAGAATACACCAGCAAGGCAACATGTTTGGTTTTGGGTTTGGAAGATGATGGTGGGTAGGGTTTTTGGAGGAGATCGGGAATGGGTTTGAGAGGGGTTGGGGCTCTTTTTGATGGGTGGGTGCCTGACAGAATGGACATATGGGTTTGGGAGGGAAATCCGCAGCGGGGATGATAACGATCGGGAGGGTTTGTAAAACTGAGATAGATGGATGGATAGGGGTAATCACGTCGAGACGATCAATGATTGTTCAGTTCTAATGCCAATTGATGCAATCCTAGGGTAGGATTTGATATCAAAGTGAGTACCTTGGCACAATGGGGTTTTCTATAGAAACAATCATACGAAGAAACTCCAATGATAAAATCCCACAGAAAATAGTATCAACTCAGAACTCTTTGGATAATTGTTCCATACAACATAGTTGTCAAATCGTGAATCATATCGAAAATCGCTCAAGAGGTTGAATTGAATCGAATCGCGAATTGAATCATGAATTGTAGGATATTTTCTACTTTTCTTAATATAGATGAGAAAAATGTGAAAAAATAGGAAAAGTTATAGAAGTCCACAATCTCTCTATTTTTCATTTATGTCAACATTAATGCATAACAAATATTAGCTTCTCCATAGTTTTGAAAATCGGAATCGTATCGCTAATTTTTTATGCCCATGAATCGAATTGAATCCTGAAACGTATTGTGAATCATAAGATTTTTTCCTTTTTATAAAAAAAATGAACAATAGTTAAAAATTAAAAGACAAACAAGCATTCATCCATAAGAATACCCATCCATTTCCCCATTTATAGCAATAAAAATACAATAAAAAATAACTGAATAAGTCTATCATACAATCATATCAAGAACATCATGACATATATTAATAAATAATAGATGTATGTATAAATAGTTAAATAAGTTTCAGGTACTTATATATTATTGTTGTTAAATCAAAATATAAAAGTAAAAATAAAATTCAAACCATGAATCGTATACAATGAGATATCTTTTGAAGTTAAGAAAGTGTTCATGAAGAAAAGAAAGACAAAAAAGGTTTAAAGGAAAGATATAGACAAGCACCGAACGTATAGTCTAACGCTTTAATTAAATCTATATTCGTTATTCATAGCTAAAACCTCCCCAAAGAGGCGAACATTCTTAAGAGGTTTAGTTAACAACTAGATAAACTTTTAAAAGAAAAACTGTTAAAAGAAAGAAAGAATAAAGAAGGAAAAAGATAAAAGATTGTTAGTAGTACCTTATTAATTATATCTATTCTTAGTTAACCGAATTGCTTGAATAGTAAAATTTGATGAAATGAGTATCAAATCGTAAGATTCACACTTGAATCCTAAGATTCACCTTAAAATGGGATTCGTTGAAATATACAAATCGTTTTCCTTGAGATTTGGGATACGAATCGGGATTCGGGATACGGATCGTAGGATTCTGATAACTATGCCTTACCAATATCATATAAATAGGATCTATGACCTAGTGCTTAAGCAACCCTAATATAATAATGGAAACTCCCTAATAACAATGAAATTAGAAATCTACTAATAATAAAAATAATATAATCCTAATCTACTTGAAAGGGGACCACTTGTGGGCCCTTGCTGCAACACCTATCCATGATAATGTCATGAATTTTCTGTTTGGCATATTGTTTCTGCAAAGTTCACCCTGTCAACTTGAGCGGGTAAGTTAAAATAACATTTGATGTACTAGGGGACTCCCATGAGTCTAAAAACATCATCTTTTGTTACACCTGTGGATCATACTCCTTTATGTTTCTTGTAGGCTGCTTGCTTTCATCAGTTTACTTTTTTGCACTTGTATTGATCTGTCAGGGTGGGAATGTGACAACCTTTAAATTGGTTTACCCGTGAATCTATTTAATGCGGATATAGGGTTCCCATCCTTATTTCCTCTTTGGCATTGTCTATCTCTATTCCCTCAGCAAAATCCTTCAGTTTGATTCAAGAGTTAGGCTTCTGCCCTTACTTTACAATCATATCAATCTCATGGATGGCCTTTTATCATTATATCAATTTATCAATGACTTGTCACTTTGATGTTATTATGTTCTCTTGTAGTTGTGAAGAAAATTTATTTTTATCTATTTGCATCTTGTCTTGAATTCTTGTCAGTTGTGACATTCACATATAGGTTTAGACACGCACAAGCTCATCACTGCTCGTACCTTTCCCTCTATAGTTAATATTCAAGAAATCTTTTTTTTTTCAGTAGCTTGCATGAATGTTCTACTATTTTGTGATTGACCTTATCCAAGCATTTAGTGTTTGCTTGGCACTTGGCAGCGCATGAAGACGCTACTATCACCAATGGTTGTATTTCTTCCTTAATCCTGACTTTGCATCAAATTATCATCATTAGAAGCTTCCACCAAAAGGGGTGCTTAGATTATGTTTTTCAGCATCTTTTTTAGCAGCTGGGTCTGGTTGGTTACGTTGATAATGAGGGTGGCAGCATTCCCACAAATTACTCTAGTGTTATTTCATATTGTGATGCTGGTAGGCTGAGATGAAAACTTTTAAGGGGATAAATCTGTCTTTTAGAAAAATTCTCAACTGTTTATTAATAGGGGGACTAGAAGAGTATTATGAATTGGGTGGGTAACAAGTGTGCGTGGAGGTTGCGCTCTTCACAGGTGGGATTATGCATCTCAAAGTGTACATCCAAGTATCCATTGCTCAGATTCCAAGAGGTGCCACTGCGGTGTCCAATTCTTTTCAAAGGAGGTGCTTATATTTGACCTTGTGTTTCTCCTGTATTTGGGCACTCTTCCATTGAAACTTATTTTGAAATGCACTGAAAGGAAGGCATCCTCATGTCAAATTCTTCGTGTTTTTACCTGGTCCTAGTGCTCAGGGTTATCAGGTGTCCAATAGTAAGCATCTTAATGGCATGAAGAAATTTCTCCTGATGCCGTAAAGGCTTATCTTTGGTTAATGCCTTCACTAGTTGCCTGGCTTTGTAATGCTCCTTTCTTCTAAAATGCCAGGAGACAATCTATTAGAAAAAGAGTGTACAAAATGAAAAGTATTTCTACCAAATGATAATAATCACTTTGATAAGAGGAAAAAATCTCTCTGATTATAGTGTTCATAGCTCTAAGCATTATGATTTATGAGTGCCCTTTTAATGTGAGAGACTATTACATCATTAACCTCCCTTCACATTCAAAATCTGAAATTCTGAATCCCTTCAAAAGTCAAGTATAGCCTGTGATTTTGTTTTTTTTTTTTTAAGGTGAGGTCTGGCTTTCTAAATTCCTAAATCTCTAGTCTAATACTCTGGCCCTATGCAGCCATTTTGCTCCTGAGCATATTCTTATTATTGTTTTATGTTATTCTTTGCATTGCTTTTTATATTGATTGTCTATGATTTTTTTGGTTTGCAGCACATAATATTTATTTCTTTTCCATTTGCTATATCATTTTACTGAATTTATTGGCAAACAATTGATAGTTATGTTTGCTGCATTGCTTGTTACCAGAAATGGTCATGTCCTCCATTACTTGTTAGATTCTCTGCATACTAGGTCTTATGTGGCATCTATGCTTTGGCCTTTTTCTTTTCTTTTTTCTTTTTGATAAGATCTTATCAATTTCAGTATCTCATGTGCTTCTTGTTGTTGCAGAATCTTCCACACGATGCCTATAAGCTTCTTGCTGTGCCTTCCCCAATTGGTGGAGTTCTAATAATTTGTGCAAATACCATTCACTATCATAGTCAGGTGAGCTGTTGGCCTTCACCTCTTGTACCTAGGGCTCTCAAAGTGTCAATGGACCCAGGTCCAACCTGAGTCTACCTTAGCCTGAGTCTGATAACTGAGGATTTGTACTATCCAACAAGTTCAATGGGTGGGTCCATACGCAGATTTAGGGTACAGATCTCTTATCAGGTTGCACTTAGTCCTTTAGCTGAAGGTCCGTTGGATTGTGGTTATAGACAAAGTTTGAGACATATATTTACATACGCATTAACAAATATATATACATTAAAGAAACAAATGTATATAGATATAAATCTATGTATTTGTATATGTATTACTTACATATGAACAAAATTGTATATAATATACTTTTTAAGTGTTTATTTGAATGGTTTCAAGAGAGCCCTTTGAGTGAAAAAGTTGGAACCTACGAAGCACAGACATGGATACGGGACACAGATACGACACGACACAGACACGGCGACATGGCAAATCCAAAAAAAATAGAATACGGACATGGATAGGACACGACAAATAATAAATATATATATTTTTATATATAATCATAAAATTAAAGAATAGTTATATTTTTAGCCAAATTAAAAAGCAAATAAAAGAAAGAAAACAGCAGCAATAGCACAACAGTCCCATGGAAAAAAAAAAAAAACAACAGCACTGAAAAAAAAAACAGCAGCAGCAGCTCGTAAAAAAAAAAAAATAGAAGAAAGAAAACAGCAGCAAATAAACAACAGCAACACTTAAAAAAAACAGTAGAAGCACAGCAGTCCCATTAAAAAAAAAAACAGCACTGGAAAAAACATAGCAGCAGCAGTAGTTCGAAAAAAAAAAGAAGAAAGAAAACAGCACCAGCAGTAGCAAAACAGCAGCAATAAAGCAGTCCCATGGAAGAAAAAAAAATAGCAGCACTGAAAAAAAAATAAAGAAAGAAAACAGCAACAGCAGCAGAATAGCAATAGCACAGGAATCAGTAAAAAAAGAAAAACAGTAGTAAAAAAAACAGCAACAAAAAGAAAAAGAAAAAAAAAACAGTAGTTAAAAAAACGGCAGTAGCACTGAAGAAAAACAGCAGTAGCAGCAATCAGATGGAAGAAAAAAGGAAAAAGAAAACAGCAGTTGGAAAAAAAAAAAGAAAGAAAGCAGTCGCAGCACAGCAATAGTTCAAAAAACAGAAAGAAAGAAAACAGTAGTAGCACACAGCATTGGAGAAAAAAAAAAAAACAGCTGCAACAAAAAAAAAAAGCACAGCAGCAACAGCACAACAAAAATAAAAAAAGAAAATAAAACAGCAGTAAAAAAAATAGTGACAGCAGCAGTCAGATGGAAGAAAAAAGGAAAAAGAAAACAGCAGTTAGACAAAAAAGAAAAGAGAAAGAAAGCAGCAGCAGCACAGCAGTAGTTTGAAAAAAGAAAAAAAAAAAAAAACAGTAGCAGCACATCTGCATTGGAGGAAAAAAAAAGCAGCAACCAAAGACAGCAGTACCTGTTCAGATCTTCCTCCTCCTTCTTCTTCCACGCGTAGGCGCATCTTAGCTGTCTTCCTTTTCTTCTTCCACGCGCAGGCGCAGCTTAGCTTTCTTCTTCTTCTTCCACGCGCAGGCGCAGCTTAGCTGTCGATCTTCCTCCTTTTTCTTCTTCTTCTTCTTCTTCTTCTTCTTCTTCCTCTGCGTTTCACAACTGCAGCCGTTTCCCCCTTTTCATCTCTCAAGTGAAGACAGCTGCAACCGTTTCCCCCTTTTCATCTCACAAGTGAAGACTGAATAGGAACATTAGGGTTATAACTTATTAGTTAAAAAAAATTACATTTACCCCCTTCCTCTTTCTTTTTTTCTAATTTTAACCTAAGTTGACCCAATTTTTATTACATTTCAGTCCCGCCGTGTCCACAACGGGTCCCATACGTGTCCACCCCGTGTCCGAGCCGTGCTTGAATTTTAAAAAATTAAAAAAAATTCTAGGACACGTTTTTGGCGTGTCGGACATGTGTCCCGGCGTGTCGGAGCCGTGTCTGTGTCCGACACGGACACGGGGACCATTTTGGAGTGTCCGTGCTTCATAGGTTGGAACCCTAGATTCATGAGATCTAGGGTTTCTTCTTGGATGTGTCATGAGAATGAAAAATGAGGAAAAATAGAAGAGAGCAAGAGAGAGAGAGAGTATTTTCGAGAATGTATAGAAAGATAATCACCCTTGGTTTGGCGCCCACTTCTATTATGTTATTTTATTATTTTTTGGAATTACAATAAAGTCCCTATATATTATTATATTTACATCCAAGTCCTTTTCTAAATTACAAAAAAGTCCCTCTCACTTATAACCCGCCCTCCTCTTGAGCTAGTGCATAGATATTTACTAGGCCCAGCTTGGAGAAAACATGATGGAACTTAGCTTTATTCACAACATTGGTCAGAAAGTTTGCTAACTGATATTTAGTATTGTTATGTATCCCTTCCACCTACTTTCTTTCATGGTAAATTGGCTTATTGGCAAGTTTATTGCTGATGTACTATTGGAGTACACCATCATCGGACCACCCTGTTTAAAACATAACTCTTCCAGCAATATATTGAGTCGTAGTAATTCACAACATCCATGAGCTATATGTCTATCCTCGGCTTCTGCACTAGACTTGGTTGTAACAACTTGTTTCTTAATTTTCCAAGAGACAAGATTTCCTTCAACCAGTATCCAGTATCCTGTGGTGGACTTTTTCTCTGTCAATGCTCCAGCCCAATTAGCATTAGTGAACACAATGTCATTTGAATATCCATGTGATCTGTATAAGATTCTAATGCTCTCCGCTATTTCTTAAGTCTCGCATTTGCACCATCTCTTGATTCATCCACCAATATTATATCATCTGGAAACAACATAACCATGTTGCTTTTTCTTGAATATGCGCAGTCAACTCATTTATAATCAATGCAAAGAGGTAAGGGCTTAAGGTTGATCCCTGATGCAAACCTATAGTCACGTGGAATCCACCTGTTTCTCTACATATGGTTCTTACGTTTGTTACTTCTCTTTCATACATATCCTTAAAAATTTCAATGGACCTTTTTTTTAAAACCCACCAAATTAAATCCCTCAATATCCTATCATAGGCCTTTTCTAAATCGATAAAGATCATATGTAGAATTTTCTTTTTTGCTTGATATTTTTCCATTAATTACCTAAGTGAAAAGATAGCTTTCATAGTTGACCTCCCTAGCATAAAGCTATATTTTTTTTAGCAATCTTGGTCTTTTGTTTAAATCTTTGCCCCATTATTCTCTCTCATAACTTCGTAGTATGACTTATAACTTTAATTGTTCGATATTTGGTACATTTTTTAGACCTTTTTTTTTCCTAATTTCAACACTTTATGGCAAAATGAAAGAGGCACATGCCTGCTGCGCCTTTTGCTTGCACATAAGGCGCACGCCTCATGTGCTTAGGCCTTGCATGAGTGATGTGCCTCACATGGAGCAAAGCGCAAAGGCTACGCTTTGTTGCGCCTGGCACATGCGCTTTTAAAAACACTGGGAGCATGCATAAATTGACTAACTAGATTGATAACATGGGAGATGTTAGGACATGTGATTGTGAGATATATCAGCTTCCCCACCAACCTCTGATACATTTTCTTATCTTGAAGCAAATTTCCACTTTCTAAGTGTAGACTATGATTTTGCTCAATCGCTGTATCAGCTGGCTTTGCATCTAGCTTCCATATCTCTTCAAGAAGGTCTAGAACATACTTCTTTTGTGATATAACAATTACTATCTTAGACCGTGCTATTTCAATCCTGAGAAAATATTTTAATAATCCTAGGTCTTTGATCTTAAACTCCATGCTTAGAAAATCTTTTAGTTTGGAAATTTCATTGACATAATTTCCTATGATGACTAAGTCTTGTGGAACCCATATTTGATCACAACTCTACTAAATTAATCAAACCACACTTGGAGTGACTGTTTTAGTCCATACAGAGATTTTTTAAGAAAACAAACATTATCTTCATGTCCCTTAACAACAAAACTAGGTGGAGCGTCCATATAGACTCCTTCCTTCGAATTCCCATGGAAAAATGCATTTTTTTACATCATGTTGGTATAATGGCCAATCAGAATTGGTTGCTAGGGACAATATTACTCGGATGGAAGTCAGTTTAACAATTTCAAAGTAATCAACCCCATACAAATGTCTAGAGCCTTTTGCAACAAGCTATGCTTTATACCTGTTAATTGTACCGTCAGAATTGTATTTCAAAGTAAACACCATTTACAACCAATGGTATGGTATATTTGTTAATTGTACCTCCAGAATTGTATTTCAAAGTAAACACCCATTTACAACCAATGGTTCGCTTTCCCTTCTGGAGAGTAGTCAACTCCCATGTATAATTTTTCTTTGCCAAAGCCGATATTTCTTCCACACATGTTTAGGTATGATATTTCAAAGTCAACTGATGCAGGACAATATGAGATCTAACCTAACATGAAGAGATCAGATCTGAATAAACAATTAAAATTCAGTTATAAACAGTCCAAGTAAATTAAACAATGGATTTCAAGTAAATAACAGATCCATGGTCCAAGATGATCTCACAGATCCCGCAATAATCCCTTTTCTTGGCATAGAAAATAATAGGATCTTAATGGAAGATAGAACTTCCAAATTGCTTAGGGCCAGTAATACTGATCCAATGTTTTGGTAAGGGTCTAAAGAGAAGATCTATGATGGCACAAGTCAGATCTAGTAGTTTCAGATCTGGAAGAGATCTAGATCTAACAATAGTTCAGATCTGAAATAGGCTTCAGATTTGGGATGGTTTACGGTTCAGATCTGAAGTTTGGTAACCAGTGGAATCTAGATCTGCAGGGTTCAGATCTGGGTGGTTTAGATATGAAACAATACTAGAAGGGCTTTAGATCTGAAAGGGGAAAAGCCAAAATGCTCTTAGAAAGAAGAAGAAAGTGGAAGAAATATCATTACCTTTATTGGGCTCTCACCAAACTCCGATCCGGAGGCGTTACAAGAAGAGATCTCAAGAGAAAGGTTGCTCAAGAGGCTCTTGGAAGAAGAAGAGAAAGCTTCTTTTCATTCAATCTTTGAATAACATGACATACCATGAGAATACAAGAGAGTTCTTATATATAAACCCTAAGAGAACATAACCCAACTAAGAAAACAAAAGAAAATAGGAAAAAAAACAACTTTTCACCAACCTTGGGATTCGTGCACATAGAATGTGCGCACGAAACCCAATGCATGTCCTTTAGTGCTTTAAGTTGTGGTCCCCCCCCTCTTTATTACATAAATCATTAAAACATGGGTCCCTTTTTATATTCTAAGACTCTTATAATGACTTGGGCCCCTCTAAACAAATTAAAACAAAGACAAAACTCTTTTATTCCTCCCATGTGGCACCTCCCAATGTGAGGCCTTCGAGTCAGTTGTGCACATGGGCCTCCTCCATGAAATCCTGCAAGATCTAGCCGTCGGATGTCTTCACCATATGGATCAACGGTGGATTTTCCATTTCTTCGCGATCAAAACTTGGGCATTGTTCATCCATCCAAATTAGAGCTTGATCCATCATTCTGCGCCTTCTTCTTTGATAAACCTTATAAGAACGAGAGGGATTGGATATGATGTCCCCATCATCAACCCCCTTACTTCAGATGAGTCAAGGCTCGACACATGTTTAGGTATATAAATGGTAGCAAGTTTGGAAACAAATGTCTGGTAGACAGGTGACAAATGATGATAAGTCACAAAATTTTAATTGGGATGATGATTAATGCAAGATCTATCTTTTTCCTTTTCGCAACGCAATAGGAAGATCTCCCAAGAATTGCTTGTAGTTCCTAGGAATTCTGTATGATTAAACAAATAAGCACAAGTGTTTTAGTATCTCCCATTATTATCTAGGGATGATGAATTGATGATTATGAGATGTAACATTGTGCACAATTGTAATGTCCATTGGCCTGACGGTTTATTTTATTTTATTTGGCAGTCTGTATCTTGTGCACTTGGCTTGAATAATTATGCCAGTTCTACCGAGGGAAGGTATGTCCCTGGCTGTCCTTTGATTTCTTTGGCATATATCCACATGTATTTTTTTTTTCACTTTTGTTTTAAGCATTTACTTTTGTCTAAGAAATGAGAGTACTGCATGTATAATTCATTGCTTCTATATTGTGCAATTCTCTGTCATGGTTTAATTTTAACAACCCAAATTTGAATCCTCATTTAGAGACTTATAGGGCGTTGTATGTGGAGAGGAACTTATTTTATTTTTTATTTTACTATTTCAGTCAAGAGATGCCAAGATCAAACTTAAATGTAGAGCTTGATGCAGCCAATGCAACATGGTTGTCGCATGATGTTGCCATGTTCTCAACCAAAACAGGAGAACTACTCTTGCTCACATTGGTTTATGATGGAAGGTAGGAAAACTAAAATAATTTAAATTTTGTGAATATCATTATTATTTATATCCACAGTGGTTCCTGTCACCTGTGATTCTGTCATAGATGTATATCATGCAAGAATTGAGACTGTTCATGTGTTTATGTGTGCATTTTTGTGAAATTATTTCAGCATTCTTTCTCAATTTCCATTTGCAGGGCTGTCCAGAGGCTTGAACTTTCAAAGTCAAAAGCTTCAGTTTTGACATCGGTTAGCTGCATTTGATGAGCCCTCTAGCTATTTTGACTTGTGATTGCAACTTTGCACAGTGTTGTTAATGTTTTGCTTGCTAATATGCTTACTTATGATGATCTCTTCCTTTCCTTCTAAGGCCATCACAACAATTGGAAATTCATTTTTTTTCTTGGGTAGCCGCTTGGGCGATAGCCTTCTTGTGCAATATAGCTGTGGGGTTGCAGCAACAATGTCTTCTGGCCATGGAAAGGATGAGGTAAATATCTGATGATCCTGTTGATTAATTTGATTGCGATGTGGCTGTGGCATTGACTAAACAACAGTCAATGAGCCATGATTTAAAACATAACACAGGGCAGTTTTGGAAAGACTTGCAGTAGGGCCTTTAAAGGCAGGAGAGCTCAAAATTCCTCTTCATTCATGAGAGAGGCAGATGAGATGTCTGCAGCAAAAGCCTCTAACAAGCGAGGTTTAGGAGATGAAAACATTTTTTTGGAGATCTGGGGATTGCATGAACACTCTCATCCCTCTCCAAATCTTTGCTGAAGTAGAACTTTAGGATTACATCTTGACTAAATTGTTTGATCTGTGTACAACCTAAGAAATCAACTTAAATAGTTAATCTAATTACAACCATACTAGGAAACCTTAGGATGACTAGCCAGTGGTTATTTGTAAAGTACAGTGAAAGATATCAACTTAAATTAGGAAATCTAATCACAACCATATTAGGAAACCTAATCCCATAATTACAGAAAGTAATACTCCTACTATAACACAAATTCCTAATCCTAAGCTAAGAGAGTCTTATTATAATAGATATAAATAAACCCATTAACTTATAATTACAAGTAAACCCTTACTTCTCAGCACAGAGACCTTATCCAATTCACCAATTACCACTTTTCACTTTACTCTTGTTTGCTAACTGGAGACAAGTCAGGGTGGAGAAATTCCTTTTTTGGATGGAGAGAAAAGTTAGGGAAGCACAAAGTTGTTCCTTGAGAAGAAAATTTTCTTGAGTGAGCTTACTTTTCCATGAGAGAGAGAGAGAGAGAGAGAGAGAGAGAGAAGTGAGCTTACCATTCAATAAAAAAAATAATCATTTTTTTTGTTTCATTTCACTATCCAAAAGAGTGAGCACAATTTTCTTCCCCAAAACAAGATACTTAAAAGGTAGGATTGCTTTCCATTGAGAGAAAAGGTGCTTCTCATCCAAACAACCTTTCAGGTGTAGTTACAATTTGTTATTCTTTCAAAGTAGCAAGGTATTACTGGTTTCGTAACACATTTGAGTACAAATAGTTTTCTAATTTCTTTTGCTGTAAGGTTCTTATATTTGAATTCACTTTTTGTTTGTTTCTTCTATGATTTTGCTCTTTCTGATATGGTTGTATGATGATAATTTTGTCCCATATGGCTTTTAATCTATAGGTTACAGAGATTGAAAGTGATGCTCCTTTAGCAAAGCGATTGCGAAGGGCATCTTCTGATGCTTTACAAGATGTTGCTAGTGGTGAGGAGCTTTCATTATATACCTCAGCTCCAAACAACTCAGAATCTGCACAGGTCTGGTATCACTCTGTTGCAATTTAGTTGCCACTCATCATATGAAGCCAGTCTGTATCTCTGTGAGCATTTTTGTCTCTGATTAGCATCACTGTGATATATCAGTTCTTTGGCCCCAGCTAGATTTGTAATGTCACATGGCACAACACTAATAATTAATAACATGTGGATAATAAGCAACTTTTGTGATTTGAGTTTAACTAGATTCTAGTTTTAGAAATAAGGAAGTAGCTGTGCTTTCTTTTCTCTTTTAATTCTATGGATTTATTGCATAATTGCGATTATTTTTTTAATATTTTTTGATTTTTTTCGAGCGACTTTTTTCCTTATTGCTTGAAGCTATCACCTACTTCAACCTAGTGAAGACATGGTTTCTATTCTAATGGATCTCTAGATTCC
The DNA here is from genome assembly GCA_037013555.1 of Sextonia rubra. Taxonomy (NCBI): domain Eukaryota; kingdom Viridiplantae; phylum Streptophyta; class Magnoliopsida; order Laurales; family Lauraceae; genus Sextonia; species Sextonia rubra. The sequence goes on from JASUAD010000015.1 coordinate 6,909,928, forward strand.
ACTGCTCTATGAACACACAGTATTGGTTCTACTTCGACCTACTGAAGACATGGTTTCTATTCTAATGGAGATATCTAGATTCTACTGCTCTTTGAACACACAGTATTGGTTCTTTCTCTCTCTAGAGTGCCACAGAGAGAGAGAGAGAGAGTAATGGCCCAAGAATCTAGATCTCTTTAGATTCTCAAGATGTACTCAAATTTATAATAACACAACATAAATCAAATTTCAATGAGCATAGAGGTCCAAAAACATTCAGATGCAATCTATACTTAAATTATGATATGCGTTAGAAATCATAATAAAAGCTATTGAGTAGAAGACAAGTCTTTAAATCAAGTAGAGAAAATATCTAAATGTTGGGCTAATCCTGTTTTTAAATTTAATCATTGTTTTTCATGCTCTGGATCAGTCACGCATGTCAAAATCCACCGGCTGATCTCCATCATTTCCCTCAACCTTTTTGAATGCATTAGCTGAAGTGGGGTGAGCCACTAGTCAATAACACTGCTGGGTAGAATAAGTAAACATTAAGGTATAACATATTTACAATCATTCATTTGAATATTTAAAAATTTAATAATGATGTTTAAAATAATATTTTAATCAATTCTTTTCTGAGTATTTTTCCACCGCAAGCAACAAATGGTTCCGATACCCCCACTCGGAAGTATCTATGTTTCTGTCAACAATATGGCTTGTCATTTACCATGATTGTTGGGTCTGTTCTGACACTCGCACACAGGAGTATCTACATTTCTATCAACAACATGGCTAGTCCTACCACCATGATTGTTGAACCTACTTCCCTTGATCAACATCTACGAGAGAAGTTCTTTACTCAGTGCTAGCGGTTGTTGTTCCTCCAATTCAAACATCAAATTCAATTTCAATTCAATAAGCTTATTAGAGATTCACCTCCATCATAATTGATAGCATCATCTTACTCTTTTTTCTTGGCCAGTACCACATAAGACTAGGTTAGTCATCTCGCCCCACTCTGAATTAGAATTGGTACCAAGTTGTGGCATTGCCCATATCTTATTGAGGAAGCTAATTATTCATCGTAAAATTAACCACTAGAATCAAGACATAAATAATAAATTCATATAGATCATAATCCATCATATTTTAATATCCAGTAAAAATACCATATTAATTTATACCATATTCAAGGTTACATAATGTATGTGATTATTTTAATTTAAAAGAATCATGAACTAATATTTGGTAAGGAAAGGGGCCCATAGAAGCATCTGGATATCGGTCCCACTAGTTTAGTATTTTTGGTAGTGTTGGATTTATAACATTATTATACGGTATTCATCCTAAGGTTTAATGGGGTTCTTAAGTATAATTAGGAGCAACAGGGGTCCAACTGTAAATTTCCTAAGTTTATAAGTGCTTGTAAAAGTTGACAAAACCCATGGAATCCCACATGTTTTTTACCGTTAGGAGGGGGTCTCGCCAGGTTTGACTTGAGTAGTTCCATTGTGGAACTCAGTGGTCCAAATCACATGGGACCATCACCCTTGGGGTCGCCTTAGGGTCCACTAGCAGATGTGGAGACCAGATTTTTGATCGGGTGTCCCACAAGGATTTCTATCCCAAATACATTCATGGTTGTTTTGACGAGTAGAAGTTGTGAAAAACTCAGATCTTGGCTTGAGTTTCAATGGAATTTGTTTTTATGGAAATAAAGCTTTAATTGAAGGTTAAAGCAAGACCAAGGCAGCCATCTACCCAAGTTTTTGCATCTAAAGGGTAAGTCTCAATGACTATTTGCCCTCTTGTAAAGTTGTCACATTAATGAGGAGTCTTCTTCTCCACAATCGATGGCCTATTTGAGTTATTTTCCAAACTTATAGAGGGTTATTACTGTCGAACACTAGTTCTACTTCAGATTATCAAATCTGATTCATCATTGGATGGTTCATATGGGCCCTACAGAACAATTCGACCAATAAATCATGTAACAGTCACTGTAGCAGTTATGAATTTGACAGGAATCATCACTTTGGATGATCAATTCCATCATGGTTTCACTATATAACAGAGTCCTTAGGCCATGGTTCCTTGAATTTAGCTTTTCATCTAACAGTAGAGAGTTCTACTCACTTGGTGTAGAAATTTGTTGCTCTAGCAGTAATTGGTCTCAGGTCAGACATCTGCTATTTGTCCTGCTGTCGATCCTCCTCGTCCCCTTCGCAATCCTCTTCTTCTGCTAACAATTTCACAACTGAGATTAGTTTCTCTCTCTCTCTCTCTCAATTCCTATCATTGATGTGTAGAAGAAAAGATGAGTCTATCCTCTAATATATATTAGGGCTTGTACGGTCATGCACTAGGAGTCCTACCTGGAACTACAAAGGAGTCCTATTTGGAGTGTATTCTTGAGAGAGAATCCCATTTGAAATTCTCAGTTTTCTAATGACCTTAATCTAGTGTAATTATAATTCTATTAAGAGTCCTGGTTGGGATATTAGAGAGAGAGAGAGAGTAATTCTCCAAAACGCCCCCTTTTCCGCCCCTCTTCTTGTTGGTCATGTGGACCACCTTGAGTCAGTCTAGTTTTTTCACGCACACTACCCCACCATGAATAATCACAGGTCCAAATTTGACACTCGTCCAACTTTTCTTCACCGTTGGATTAAAATCATAAGAAAATGATGCTTCTAAAACCATTAAATTTTAAGGCCATGGATCAAACGATCAGGATGATATCATGGAGTTTCCATCCAACGGAGTTGTATAATCATCATGCATCCTAGTGGGTCCTATTAGGAGGCACATTTTCCCCCGATGCACACAAACATATACATATTTATTTTTCCCAAGGAAGGACTATCTCCTAAGCTAAGTGCTATCTTTCTCATGAGGCTCTTGTCATCCATCTATGCACAGTATTCTTTTTCTTTTGATCTTGTTCCCTCTCCCTTGGAAAGCCCTTATCTCCTAAGGAAAGGGATAACTGTCTACTTGTCTTCTACTCTGCACACTTTTAACTGAGCCTCTTTTTTTTTTTTTTTTTTTTTGTTTTTCTCTCTCTTTGAGCTCGGGCCTTTGAATGGCTTTTCATTGGGGTTCTTTCTTTTAACTTGATCCTTTGATTAGGTTTTAAACGTTATATCTTGATTTATCAATCTTTGGGTCTTGGCTTTTACAGATTGTAGTTGCATTAGTGCCATATAATGGAGATTCTTAGGGAGGTAGTGTGCAATTATCTATCAGCTTGGTTCTTCATTGCAATTATCTACTAACAAATCAGTTAGCTTTTCTTTGACTTGTTTTGGAATGTTGTGTATTGTTGTTTGATTTTTAAAAAACCTATAGTGGTTACCTCTGTCTGAGCACGAGAAGCAAAAATTGGTTCGGTCTAGGGTTGCAGTCAAGTCGGTTTCGGGAACCATTTATTATCCGGACTTGGATCCTTTTTTAAAGGGATGGTTCCAAAACTGGTTCCAGATCTGGTTGGAGCCTCTCATAGGATTCAGGATCTGGTTCCAACTTTGTCGTATCAGGTTCAGTTCCTCCTTTTTGGGTGAGGGAGACAAGTAGAGTGGTGGCAAAATGGTTGTTAGAGAATGTCAAGGGGAATGGCTGCTCAGTTTTCTTTGCAAATTGCAGAGCTGCATGTGGATTTCTACCTTTTTGTTGAAAGCAATCAACTGGATGGCAACATGGTAAATAGACTCATCCAAGGGTCAAATGATTGCATAAAAGGAAAAAATCGCATGAAAAGACAAAACTAAAGCTGCCTATACACGAGAGTTCAGTTCTGGAAATTTATGGTTCCAGGCCTGAAAATAGGTACCAGATCTGGATCCGAGTTCTTATCTAGAACTGAAAATCCATACAACTTGGGAACATTCCCAAATAATTCCTAACATATTTCCTATCATCTAGATAACAAAAGTGGAAGAAACAACTCAAACGAAGCAAAATTGGAAAAGCAAATCTCAACGTTATCAGTAGGTAGTACTGTTCTAGTCTTCTAGATATGTGCACGTCTTGGTCAATAGAGCTCAAGATTGTAGTGGGTATACAGTGGTACCTTGCAGTTAGATTCCTCTTCCAACCCAATTAGATAAGTACTAAGAGAAAAAATTGCCTACTAAATGGGAAACCGCACATTGGAAGCCAGCAAGACAAATCTGCACATAATAATCTGTGGGGCCCATTAGATGACCGTGTGGGACCAACTGAAAGCCTTGAATGTGTCACCAAGTCTGACTGACACTTTTAGGTGCCATCCCATCTGGACTGGGCCTTATTTGGGTCTAACCCAATGGACTGCTGTCCATATATTTTGAACTATTGGGTCTCTGTGTGTCACATCGAGCTTTATGGGTTTGGTCAATTGGATCATTTTGGGGCTGATTTTGATCATCAAATAATTCAGAATGTGTATAATTTGTGGAATACCTATGGATCCATCTTGACCATGCATTTTATGTTTTGTTCCGTTCTTCTTGATCAGAGCCTTGGTAAGGCGGATTGAGACCCCATTTAATTGCTCACATCAGTCTAAATTCTTTAGGATCTGATTTACCACATGATCCACTAAATCCAAGCTTTCCAATCCTACTTTATGGTCATTCACATAACTATGGTTGTTGTGTATTAGCAATTCAGTGGTGTCCTCACATTGTAGTTCTATTTAAGCATTCTAGCATCCAAGACATTCTAATCTATCACCCAGATGCATGCTTTAAAGTGAGCTAACTGCTCTATATCAGAGGGCCCGACAGTTGCCTTTGCACAGCTGGTTTACACGCGTATCAGGCCCAAAGAGGTGAATGTAGCACTTATTCCTATGGCCAATAGTCAAAATGATCCATCTTCTGGGTTTTCAGGATTATTCGCCAGCAAACCTTAGCAGCATGTGTGTGTTAAACAGCTGTGCACTTGATGATGCTAATGACAGTTTCTCCAATTGGAAAATAACAAAGCTTAAGAGCCTTCTCTCGATCTCCAATGGCAGAAATCCAATTGCGATTGCTGTTAGAGAGATGCGTTTGGAGTACTAATGCTCCACCTTGGGAGCATGAAACCTTCTGTTTATCATCTTTGGTGCACTGCTACCAACAAATAAATTTTAATAAATGCATTTTGTGTGTATGGGAAGCAGAGGTTGTCACCATTTTCTCATCTGTTATCCTTCTGCAGTGACAAACTGGGCTGCAATGTAGACCTTTTGAAGTGAAATTGGGTTCTGCCAAGGACTTAGCAGGAGTTATTGAAGGCTCGCCATTTTATATATTATATTAGGCGGTGGACTTATAATTGTTGTTGATGTTGATGTTGTTGTTGTTGTTTTTTTTTTCTTATTTTGTATTTATTTATTTATTTATTTTTTCTTTTGATTGGTTGGCTTTATAATTATGGCTTTGCTGGAATTCTTTGGTCTCCTTGTTTATTGTGAATAGTTGAGCTTTACCTAATGAATCGTTACTGCTTTGCTTGCATGGAAATTATATACATAGGAATTTGTGGTCAAATCAAATGGGTTCCAACAAGGATTATTAAAGTGATTATGGATGAAGTATATTAGGTGAAAATGTGGATGCAACCCTCACTTTAATAGGATTTGAATTACTAGGGTGGTGGCTAAGTATTCATTTTCTTTCTCTCCTTGATTTAATTTCCATTAGAGGGGTGATATGTGATTGTCTTTTTTGAATATTCACCTTTGCTTCTTCAACTTAACCATCATTTTTAGAAGTAGAAGTCTTACAGCTCCTATGTATTCAGTTACATGAAATAAAGAGTCCCTTGATGGCGTGGCTAATAAGACTAAGTGGAATGATGCAGAATAGACCCATGATCTCACATGCAAGATTGTTTAGATATTAATTCTGATTTTATTACTTTCTAATTTTATTAAAGAATTGTAATAGGATTAGATTTTTTATTTTCTAAGTTGATCTTATTTACTTTCCTATTTTGATTAGGTTTTTTAGCCATGAAATTTTCTCCTATTATTTACGTGCATTGTAAGAGATGGAATTTTTAGTGAGCTGATTAGTAGAATTGGGTTTTATAAAATGGTCCCTTTGATTGATTGATCAGGTGCTTTCCATCCACACTTGTCTCACCATCTTCATTCCATCCATTCCTATTATCCATTGCCCAAACCTTCCACTGTTCCCAATATATCCCAAATCGACTTCTCAAATCCCCAATTAATTGATAACCCTAGCCCCTTAATTCCATTCCACCTTCAATTAGAACCCTAAAATCCCCAACTGCAACTCCAAATCCTAGCCAACTCCAGCATCCACCAAAAAAAAAAAAAAAAAAAAAAACTCTAAAACCAAATCACACTGGGAAAGTAAATAAAGTCTTAGAAATAAGAAATCTAATCCTAAATACAACTCTTTATGAAATTAGAAAGTAATCCAAATCAGAAATAATATCTAAATAATCTTGCACGTGAGGTCATCGGTTTATTTTGCATCATGGAAGGTGGTCTCATGGGCTATGATGCCTAGACACAGAATGGATATGGCAAGGACACTCCATATATACGGCATAGACACGGAGTTTACCCAAAAAATGATTTATCGGATATGATATGACATGAGGCATTACCCATGTTGAAGTATCCTGGTATCATGCCTCATGGGCCTTTCTAGGAGGGAGTTTGAGCAAGTGCATCAGTGCATGCCTCCAATGTTGTTCTGTAGGATTTTTTTCCCCTTTTGGTGTGGTGTTGGTTGGCGTACTAGTTAATCATCTTTTCAAATGGGAGTGTGGGATCTTAATTTTGGTGGTAATGTTTCAAGGGTGTTTGAGAGGGTGAAGAAAAGGATCCAGTGATGGTCAAGGCAGAAATTATTCCAAGTTTTTACATGGGTCAAACTCCAATCTGGTAGAAGTAAATGGCTTTGTTGGGTGTAGAGTAGAGGAAGCAATTTGGAGGGTAATTCTTTATCTGCCATCCAATGGGGTGTGCGACATGTCATTTTGCTTGGCAGTTACATATTTTTGTAGATGAAGTACAAACCATAGTGCTTGAAGGCCGAATTAAGTTGTCTCATGTCCTCCAAAATGCAAACCATGATGCTGATCTATTAATCAAGGGTGGGGCTTATTGTGATGTGCTTTGTATGATATTTGATCTTTTCTCGTCCCCTCTGGTATGATTTTTCTATTTAATAAATAATTTTTACCTTCACTGAAAAAGGAAAAGGACAATGAAAGAGAATCAATATAAAAACTTTTGTCGTTGACAAGAAAAAAAAAGGAACAAACCAACTTGTTGGGAGTTAATTTGCACTGTGTAACTTGCAACATCAGAAATCGTCGTTTCTTAGATTAGTAATGGTTCAACTCTTCAAAAAACCATTCTTCTTATTTTTTATATATTTTAGCACCATTGTTCCTGCTCACATTTTTGCTTAATAGAACTTCATATATGATTTACTTATTTGGCATTTATGTGTTTTTTTTTGGCCATTATTTCTAGACATGCTGGTTCTTGTCTCAATTTTGTCTTCCTAGACTATCTTTTTTTGTGCAGAAAACCTTCTCATTCTCTGTGAGGGATTCTTTGATTAATATTGGCCCTTTGAAGGACTTCTCGTACGGCTTAAGGATCAATGCTGATGTTAATGCAACAGGGATTGCAAAGCAAAGCAACTATGAACTGGTGGGTGTAGGAAACTATCTTATGACTGCATTTTCTCTAAGCTTTGTTAATAATAATAATGACATACATCCTGCCCCAACTCAACCTGGCCCATGACAAGTACGGATGAATTGGATCAGGTTTGATACTATTGACTTTTTATTTTACAATAAAAATGAAGGTAGGTTTTGAACCTTTGATGTTGTGTAAGTACTTGCCACTTGTTCTGCTATGATGGCATTACAGCAAATATTTACAAAATATATAGAGTATAATCGCGGTGGGGGTTGTTAGTTGTCAGGCACACCTAGAACATAAATCTGAGTTGAAAACAACTCTGGTCAAAGAATGAAAAATTTATGCTTGCCAAACAAACTCACTACCAAACTTACTCCTAATAGGAGTAAGTTGGGGCAGGTCACTTGTTTTAGCCCAACCCATTGCCATCCCTAGCTTTATCCCATCTAACTGCTATTGGCTTTGTGAGGTTTACTTATTTGCTCAAGCTTTTTTGAACCCATATTGTCACTCAATCTCATATTTTTCGAGAACAAACCACATTCCAAATTGTTATTTTTCTCCCCCTTACCTTAGTTCATTGATCAAGTACCCCTTTGAATTTTCATAGTGAGTTGTCTACATGCTTAAGCAGTCTCAAATGACTTTTCTTGATTTTCACTTAGATTAGAGAAGTACCCACAATGTTATGACGACATTTTGTGATGCTTAGTTGGGCCCCTGCCATTTTAAAGGGGTAGGTGGGACGTGTGGGCAACCAGTTAGATTGGAGTTGGATGATTTTTTTACCCCACTCAGCCACCTCGAGGTTGTTATCCATATTACGCTTATTTGTGAACACTGAAATAAGTTGGCTTCAAAAGACTAGGGTGTCTGGTGTGGAGGTGAATGTTCATGCACTACTTATTCCCCTCCACATCTCGCCCACCTTGGTTGGCTATCTAGTATCTAGGGCTACCACATGCTCTCTTTTGAATGATTTATTGCACCATATCATTTCACCATACACATTCATGAGCCATCTGCCTAAAAGCACCTCACAATTAATGTGAGAGAACTATTTCAGCCCTGTGGGACCCACATATCATTAATGCAACCCCATCAAACCCATCACCCATGTGGGTTCTTAATTCGGGATTGTGGCAATTCATGGATGTTAGTGTGGGGGCGGCAAGTAGATCATAGGTGGCCTGGTGGCCAAGAAAATAGGGTGGGCTCTCACACATAATCTCCATGGTAGACATTATTATGAGGAATACGAGAAAAAGAGGCAAGAAGGAGAGACCTCTTGCTTTATGAATCTTGTGTCAGATGAATCTCAATGTGCTAAATTATATGAGAGGAGCCTCCTTTTTATAGGCTGGTAATCCTCATTATATAAGAAATTTAAATCTCCTAAGCAACACCAATCAAACTTAATATAACCAAATCAAATTTACACGAACAAAGGAATATCCAAAAAATATCCGAACTTGCGTGGGCCCTACTTGGATAATCTTCACAGGCCTTACCCATTCTGTGATATGCCGAGTCATTGATGACTCTTAACACTTTAACAGTAACACTCCCCCGGCACTAACTCTTTGTGCTTTATGCTGAGTTTCCATCAGAATCCACAGAAAGTTCTCCATGCTGACAGTGCTAGCTTTTGCTGGGCCTCAAAACCAGTGGCTGCTTCATGTAGCATGTAGTTCTCCTTACCAAGTTTTCCATGTAGAAAATGTGTTTTTGATATCCATCTGCTGGAGCTTCTATCATTTGCTAGTTGTGATAGCAATCAACTCCCGCATGGTAGTTATTTCTCCATTGGAATGAAAATCTCATCAAAACTAACCTCAGATTGCTGGGCTGACCACATATGCTACCAACCATTCCTTGTAGCATGGCCTATGGTGCATTGAACTGCCTTTTTATTTTGTAAACCCACATGCATGTTAACCAGCTTCACACTTAATGAACACGACACTAACTCTCATGTCTCTTCTCTTTGCCTATTGTGTCTTGCCTCTCCTCGATCCTTTGCGCATCATCAAACAAAGTTGGTGCTACTTCTACAACTGTGAGTCATTGATGTGTTGCAAGTAACAGTTTTTGCAAACACTACATTGATTATCTCTTGAGGATATGATCTGGTCCCAGACTGATTAACCTCCACCTCTTTTGATTCCTCATCCTGTGCACCTGATCTTCAAGTGCATATAAATATGACAACACCACCTCATCAATGTCATGCATCTCTGACATCAAGGCGTATTCTATGAGTTTGACGGTAGAACCAAAATTCCCCTCTGTTACAATTGCATAAAGTATGGATCATTACATTCATGCAAAGACTAAAAGGTGCAGTTTAATTGTGTTTCTCAATCTTAGGACTCAGCTGTGTAAATCTATACAGTTTAAACTGACAGGCAAAAGCACTGCCCTGATTGACAATGTGGATTGGAGGAATGTTCACCATACCAGTCAATAGCCATACTTGTGGTTTGGTAGCTGTTTCCTTCCTTTAAACATTATTATCTATAGAATTAAATTAAGGACAAAAAATATTGAACTTATTTCCTTATTAATTATTGCTTGGTGTACTCCTCGTGGTCCATTTTCTTTAGCATTTGAAGTATGCAACTGCAGGTTTATGCTGCATCTCTTTTGGCATTTCTTTTGTGATTGAATATATTGAAACACTATATATTTATCTATCTGAGAATATTAGTATGCATCTATCCCTCACCATAGGGTGAGGGACACTTATATTTGGATATATTAATGTGCAAAAGACAAAAAACTATATGAAAAAGAGAAATGCTCAAATACTGATAGGGAAAGCCATGTAAGTATCTCTCATCCTATGGTATATATATATATATAGAGAGAGAGAGAGGTGGTGCCAACACCATTCAACCATGAGTGTGCCTATAATAAATAGTTCCGCTTCTCTCATTTATATACCATATCAGAGCCTTTCTGATGTTTACAAACGACCTTGTCACTGTTTCTGTATAATAGCAATTCTGCAGTTCCATTGGGTCCATCTAGTGTGAGATGTTTCCTATACATTTGATAACACATGTATATTCCATTTTTTTTATTTTTTATTTTATTTTTTTATGTTTGCTATGCATTTGATGGCACAAGTATATTCCATTTTTTGCTTTCTCTACACAGGTGCATAGTTTGATCTTATGTTTGGTTGGCAGGTGTGCTGTTCCGGTCATGGAAAGAATGGTGCTCTTTGTGTACTCCAACAGTCAATTCGCCCAGAGCTGATCACTGAGGTATGTAGGAGTTGTTTTTTTTTATCTTATCTAGATCTTCAGTGACTAACAGTAACAGCCATGCAAAATTTTGTCACATTGTTAATGTTCTCTATTTTTATTTCCAGCCATTCAACATCATTGATGATGGGTAGTGATTGCTTGAAATTGTCACTTTCTGCTCCTTTTGTTACTTAGTTCAGAACAAATGTCTGTGAAAATACTCATGCAGTCATGCACAGCATCTTTCCCAATAAATAAATTGCACAATATCAAGATTGTCCTAAAATAATGTGTTATTGAAATAATTGATTGCATGGTGTTATTGAAACCAGGAAGCGCATAGTATGTTAGTGTCATGCCCTGAAATTTGAGATCCTTGGGACCCTCAAATCACGATGCATGATGGGTTCACAATAAATAAAACAAAAGAAAGATTTTATTCAAAATAGAATTTTCTAAACCATACATCACTGAATAAAATCCTGAATAAAATCCTAAAACATGCCACTAGTGCTTCATACGAAAGTCTTGTAGCTTATTGTATTCCAGGCGCCTCAAGCATTTTAAATCTCTTCAATGTCTAGCTCAATTGCGAAATTTGGGTAAAAACAAAGGGGGGTGAGTAAACTAAACTCTGCAAATAGACCTACTATGAAATTGTAGCAAATAGATTACAATCAAAGGTATTAAATTTCGAAGCTACGGTTTTGAACAAATGAACGAGGAGTGGAAAATAGGAATCTCAAAGGCAATAGAGTTGAATAATAAGATCATATCAAATACAAATTGGCAAAATTGGATTTCAACAGAGTTTATACGAGATGGAGGAAATAAGCATGATTATACAATTTGAGTCGCGGAGTATGCATTCAGACATTTCAAAGGTAATTTCACAATTGCATGAGCCATGGTAACAAGAGAAACAGGAAGCGAGTAAAGAACACAATAAATAAAAAATGATCTCAAGCGCATAAGGAAAATTACTCGAACTATAATAACAAAAGAAATGGATCGAGCCAAAATATCAACAGCGAAAATGGTAAGCAATGCAAATGTGAAACAAATCATGAGCTAAAAGTCACAAATTTAGGAAAGTCATATGTTTAGCATAATTAAATACGAATTTAACAAAGACGGAAATGTACAATCTTCGAAGCAACAAGGAGGGTTAATCAAGATGTCACAATTGATGAGCAAACATTCTGGATAAAACTCAATATAAGGCATCTCCACAGTAAAACACAATAACAAAGTAAACATAGTGTGCTTGCTAGCGTTAAGCCTGGACCAAGCACTATTGCCCACTAGGTACAAGCAAGTTCATATCCAAAGTTGGTCCGAGGCCTGAGCTACCGGTAAGCTGGTATCTCTACAAAACAAAGTGGGTCTAGCTGCATACTAGAAGTATCGCACAAAGGGGTTTCAATCCCAATGTCATACCTAAAAAGGGCTAAAATCAGCGTGTAAGCGTCCCCACAGTGTATTGCCTATACTTTAGAATGCCTTAAGGTCAAATGGTGTACAAGTAACAGAGTCTGAAAATTCTCAGTTTTCAATTCACACATCTGTTTAGGGTTAGAAACACTAGTCTATCATATGATATTAAAATTTTCACAATCCAATGCTTTAAATCCAATGACCAATAATCATTGAGAATAATTCATAGAGCAATTTATTTTATATTGGAATGGTGTCTAACGATCAATATCAAATTTAGCCATCAATATAAACAAAACAAATCAAATAAAATCAAAGGGAGGAAATCCTCGGAATTTCTATGATTATTTCAATAAGTTCACAAGTCCAATTTAAATCATAATTAAGACAAGTAATAGAAAAACTCAGGTACTAGGATAACATAGTAAGACTACTCGCCTGGATTGACGGTGATTTAAGAATCTAATTTGCCTTGACCTGGATTTCGGCGTGTCTCAAAGGGGATTCTTGATAATGATTTTTAACAAATAAATTTAACAATTGGGCCCAATGATTAGGCTCATGTACTAATTACTAAACTCGGGTTGGGCTTGGATGCAGGTCATGAACTTGGGCCTACACGTCATGAATAAAACCTATGGGTCAGGTTTGAGTACGATTTTGGTGTAATGAGTTGGTACACATTGGCTTTGGCCCCATGTTGGATAATGCAAGTGGGCCCTGAATAATAGAATATAATATGGTTTATTCATGCCTGACGGTGAAAGTGATTGGACTTAGGGCCAAGAACTTGGGTAAGTGGGTTCAGTTTAGGTCACATAATACATTAGAAAATTAATGAGTGGGCCAAATGGAGTGAACTTGGGTCAATGAGTGATGTGGGAAAACCAGTGAGTGGGCTCAAGAGCTTGGAGGTCTAAAGGATAGCACAAGTGGGACCTGAGGTTGATAACCTTAGTATATATTCAACTGAGCGTGGGTTCAATGAATAGGACTCAGTTTAGCTTAGGCTTGAATGCAGAGTGGGCTAGGTATTTAACTGAATATAATGGTTTGGGTAGAATCACTATGGCTAATGGGCTATAATTTGGCTCGGGTTAAATGGGCACATGTGAGCCGGATAGTTAACGTGAAATGTTGGCCCTTGGCGAGGATGGTTAGGTTCTCTAGATGGGCCTTGATCAAATGGGTTCCTGGGCAGTGGATCCTATTTGCCTTAGATGGGTTCAGTTAGCATGTTTTATAGAGATGGGAAAGTTGGACTGGCTTCATGATCATGTGGTCGAGAGTATAAGGATAAGAATATGAATTTTTGTGTGTCCCACTTGATGGATCTGGAACAATGATGGAGAAAGTAATGAAATAACAACATGAGGGGCATGGGTATAGTTCTGGTTTGGTTGGTAATAGTGAGATCAGCTGCCCACGGTGGAGATGGGTTGGTGTTTGCATGATTGTGCTTGCTAGCTAAGGTGAAAACTGATGGGTTCATGGTTGATTGGAGATGGACTAGTGAATGGCAGAGAGGCGAGGCTGTTTTGATTGGTCTGGCTCTATTTTGAGATGATGGGAGAAATGCTGGTGGGGATCCTAGGTAATGAATAAGAGAGTTGCCATGATGGGAAAATACATGTGTTTTGTTTAGATGAGTTCTGGGAGATCGGTCTGTTTAGTGGGCATGACTTGACTAAGATGATGATGGTGAGAGTGGAGATCCCAGATTTAATGCAGAGGAAGGTAGCAAGAAGATGAAGAAGAACATGAAGGAAAGAAGGTGAAGAAGAAGAAGAAGAGGAATTGCAGAGGTGAGGTGGCTGTGGGAAAAAGAAGAACGAGAATGGATGGTTGTTGGGCAGTGGAGTTCGACCCTCAATGGCTTAGGTTGCGTACTGAGATCGGTCCAGCTTCTAGACTGGGTTTCTAGGTCAGGAATAGGGAGAGAGAAAAAGAAGGAAACAAAGAGAGAGATGGGTTGATGGGTTCTCTGCCTGCGTTGAGTTCAGTTAAAGCTCAGGTCTGGTTTGGTTGCAGGATTGACGGGGTGGGGCTTAACTTGATTGGGCATGTGGTGGTGCTGGCTAATGGTGATGATGAAGACTTTAGTTGCAGTGATTGGGCTAAGGTGGTGAGTTCTCGGTGATGGGTTGACTGGGTATGGTGATTGGTACACATGGTGGCCTGGTGATGTGTATGGGTGATAGAGATGAAGCCTTGATGATGGTAAATCCAATGGTGATGGGTAGATGGGCTATATGATGGTGACGACCATGAATCTAATAACATAATAACAACATAATAAAAGAAAGTTTACTATTATGGACGGTAGAAGAAAGAGAGAAAGGGGGAGAGAACCTTACCTTAAAAGTGAGAGAGAGCTTTACTCAAGAGAGGGTTGTAATATTCATAGATGGCCTTAGGGAGGGGGAAAGAGTCTATTTATAGGAAGAGAAAAAGTAGAGTCCAAAAAGTCACCAGTCCTTATCCAGAGTAAGCCAAGAAAGGCACTTTGGTTAAACTCTATCTCTAGGTAGAGTTTGAGATGAAAACTAATGTTCAAGTAGAGTTGGACTCAATTTTAACAAAGTAGATTAGGACTCTAATTCCTTAGTTAAGATTGGGAAAGGAATTTGCAACACAAGAAGTCTTGCAAAATTGGACTACTCGTTGAGCCAAACTTCTATCACCACAAATTCTAGCAAAACGTGAGACCCACTAATAGTAAACAAATAATTAACCAAATTTAAAGGGTGTAAATTCATAAAAGAAATTTAAATGCAAGTGAGGTCCATCAAAGATCAAATCTAAGGTCAAGATTAATTCTAATTGAAAAACAAAATTCGGGTCAGTACAGTTAGTCTCAGGGAGTGATTGCCTTTTCCGTTTGTTTCCCGCTTGATAAAATGCTAATATAAAAATTTGTTCTTGTTGAAATAGGATTATCTAGGGATGCCATATACCACTAAATGACACACTGATCTTGTTATCTCTTAAAGACACAAGATCACTTGTTAGATGAAATCAACCCTAGCAAAATTGGAAGGTGTTCATTGTAGCAACCAACATTACATTGTATTATTTATTTATTTACTTAGTGAGGGACTGTTCTGTAACTCCGTAAATTTGGTGTTCTTTGCTGTAAATTCACAAAACTGTTACTGCTGGGTGGGGGTTCTTTTTAATTATGGAAAATTTTGTCGATATAAATATATTGATGGATCACCAGTTAGAGGATGTCATTCAGTCCACCAAGATTTCTTACGGAGATTGCTGGTTGAAGTCATGTAACCAATTTAAGAAAAAGGGCTAGAAGATCTATTCTTAAAGTGAAGGCTTGTCTTGATTATAAAATCAAGATGATGGCAATTTTGATTGGCCACTTTCGTGGATCAAAATAGCAGCCACTACGCTGAACAGTATTTAGCACCATTCACATCCACAACGGCTGCTACGGCCCGCTATGGTTGCTATGGTCTGCTATGGCTGCTACAGGGCTGCTACAGAGTGAGACATACCTTAGCTTTCAAAAAATTTTAAAATGTATAATGATGCTTATGTTTTTTCTTCTTTTTTTGAATAACATGTTTACACAACTCTTTTACTCTTCTATGCTTAAAAGAACACCGAAAAAACACATGATCTAATTGAATTGGAGTTGACGTAGAAAGTTCCTCTCAAAGGCTCTTCTCTGGGTATATCCTAGTAGACACCCTCTTTGGTATATTTATTCTTTTCTTTACACCCAACAAAAATACATTGTTTGTTTTTATGAAAGTTAATTTGTTATTTGGTTTGAGCTTTACACTTTATTTAAGCATTATTGTATAATTTATATATACTTTGTTACATACACTTGTACTAAATGTCCCATTTGACTTTTGAATTTAGAAATGCATAATACAATCTAACTAGTATAGCCAACATGACTACATGGAAAAAGTTAGATTAATATTGTTTTTTATTTTTATAATCATTTAATGATACAAAACTTCTATGCATTGAAGGGACTGCTACACCACCTATCTTATTATTATTAGGAAAGATGCATCAAATTCTAACATTTTCCAATATTTTGAATGTTTTAGATATTTTTTTAAAAAAATTTTAACAACCTTTTCAATTCACATAGCTACTTCGCTTTGTATTGCCACTACCGTTACGTATCAGCTGCTATGTAGCATTTTTGCTATTGCCTACTACGCCTGCCGCAACCACTATTTTGATCTTTGGTCACATGGTACCAAAGTTGATCTGAATTTCTTATGTTCCATCATCCATCCTTGGGCCCGTGTTTAATACATCTCAACTGTTGATCAACTGCCCAGCTTTAATCCCTGCACTTAAGGAGTGGTAGACTTTTAGCTGATGGCCTTGTAATTTGATTTGCCCATCAACTATTTATTTTGTAATGCATAAATGGGAATAATAACCTGTGGTTATTCTCCAACTTATCGCATGTCTAGGTCTCACACAAAAGAAGACAGGTTTAACATTGAAATAACAAGAGAAAAATTTATCTCAGAGTGCTTGGAAAGAGAAAAGGTGTATCCTTTTTATAATGACAACCTCTAGGTGTTGAGCAAATCCTTTTACATGATTGATAGTATTTTATTTTTATATCTTAGCTTTTTTTTCACTTAGGCAATTATTGGAAAAATATCGAGCAAGAAGGAAAAATCTATACATGGTATTTATCGATTTAGAGAAAGCCTGTGATAGGATACCGACGGATTTAATTTGGTGGGTTTTGAAGCAAAGGAATGTCCCCAGCAGCTTCATTGAAAATTTTAAGGATATGTATGAAGGAGCAGTAACAAATGTGAGAACTACATGTGAAGAAACAGGTGGATTCCTCATGACTATAGGTTTGCATTAGGGACCAGCCTTAAGCCCTTATCTCTTTGCATTGATTATGGATAAGTTAACTGCGTTTATTTAAAAACAAGTATCATGGTGTATGTTGCTTGTAGATATAGTATTGGTGGATGAATTAAGAGATGGTGTAAATGCAAAACTCGAGACATGGCAGGGGGCATTAGAATTTATAGGTATTAAAATAATTCGCACAAAGATAGAATATATGGATTGCAACTTTAGTAGACTTATACAAAGTGTTGAAATCACTGTTAAAATTTAAACCCATGAGATTCCACATAGTGATTCTTTTCAGTATCTGGGCTCGATGATTAGTAAGGATGGGGAGATTGACGAAGATGTTGAGCATAGGATAAAAGCTGGATCGATGGAGTTGAGACTAACTTCTGGAGTGCTTTGTGACATACGAATGCCAACGAAATTGAAGGGCAAATTTTACGGGATAGTGGTTAGACTAGCTGACATATGGAGTAGAATGTTGGCAAATTAAGAAGACGCATATACATAAGATGGATATGACGGAGATGAGAATACTTAGGTGGATGTTTAGTAAAACTAGGAAAGATAAAATTAGAAATGAGCTCTTTCAAGAGTATTTAGGGGTAGCACCAATGGGGGATAAGATTAGTGAATCTCGTTTAAGATGGTTTGGGCATGTTGAGGTAGGCAGGTTATGGCACCGGTGAGGAAAAGTTTGGCTATCTAGATATATCGCCCATTAAGAGGTAGGGGTAGGCTGAAGAAAATATTGATGATGGTCATTAAATTTAATTTGAAGAAGTTTAACTTATCTAAAGATTTGGCTCAAAATAGAGCGGAATGGAGAAACAGAATTCATGTAGCCGACCTCAGCATGGTTGGGATAAAGTTTTGATGATATGATGGTGATGATGATCTTAGGTACTAGGAATTGAGTGAAATCGTTTTGATGATATATTCATCTTTAAATCTTAGCTAATAATGGATACTCTAAATCAACTAATAATACCACTCAACTAAACTTTTACTAATCTATGATTTTGAGATAGGAACAAAATGTAAAGAAAAGTTCTATTGACTTTTATAATGGCGTGACTCTAGTTAAATAAATACAGTAGATTTCTACTGATTTTCACCACTATAACACTTTAGGTAGGATTTTCCCAGATAGACATAGGAGATATCTACTGATTTATCTTCTTAACAGCGTGGTTATGCACGGGCCTCCTTTGGTGTATGATTAGACCCAGTTGGCCTTAAATCAGCCAATGTGCTTTGGCCTGTGGGCTGGTGTATTGGTTGCATCACTATGCCCCGTCCAACATCCTTTTTTTTTTTGCTAATAATATGCCCTGTCTAACTCATCCACTCACCAGAACTAGAGATTTTATCTTAGAACCTAGACTTGATCAGTTTCGGTTGGATTACTAACTTGCAACCCATCTTAGTGTGGTGTCCTCCTGTGATACCCAGATACCTCATTTGACCTTATTTATCCGTATCGATATGGTCCGATCCGGATATGGGTATGGGATACGGTAAGATATGGCTGTGATATGGCTCGCTATTTTAGGTACGGCTGTCTTGTATTTTACGAAAAGAAAAAGGTAAAATTGGAGGAATTTATTCAAAATTGAGTTAGACAACAAATCTCCTTTGAAATCTTTGGTTATAATTTAAAAAGAGTACTTTTATTTTTACATTTAGCCCCATTTGTTTTATTTTAATATTGCAAAACTCAAAACCGATTGTATATTTGATAGTTGTTTTCCCCCTTTCACTCTCATATTTAAAGTTCTGCCATTTTATTTATATTTTTTTATTGGATAGGGAAGTGGCCTTTTTTGTCATGTCATTCAATGTCCTTTTTTTCTCAGTTTCAATTATATTTTCCTCTCCTTGAAAAGTTGAAACTTCTTTCCCTGCCTCTGTTTTAATTTTGATAGCCGTAGTTTTTTAAGATTATAAGTTTGACCATATCACCCCACTTTAGATTGAGATTTTTAGGGACCCACTTCTAGTAATTAGTCACATATGATGTATCACATACTACTAAAATGTGTTATTCGTACTAGTATCTGTGTCTTATCCCATGTCCGTATCGTATTTTAAGTGATACAGTACTTGTATCCGTGTCCTAAATTTCTGGAGTTGCCGTGTCGAATCCCCGTTCTCCATACCGATATTTGTATCCATGTTCGTATCTGGGCATCATAGGTGTCCTCAAACCAGTTTTAACTTGTGATGCAGATGGAGAAACAATAACAATTGATGGTAAACCCAACAATAACCAATCTTCAATCAACAAAAATTAAATGTTAGTCAAGAAAAAAAATTAAGGATTCACTTACCATTGATCACGAAATTCACCATTGAGATCTTCAATCAATGGGAGATGCTTAACCAAGAGGTGAAGAAATAAAATTGAAACATTGAAACTTTGTCAAGTTTCATATTAAAAAAAAAAAAAAAAACCCAAGCTTCTCTTGATCAATGGCTAAAAAGTTTTCACTGTCCAAAATAAGTGCATTCCGATTTAACGGTCCAATTCATTTGGATGGGTGCCAAACAAACTTGGGATCAGTGACTATTTTGGAGGGTCCTTGTTTTATGGTTCACTTGGATGGATCAAAAGTTGGGCCCTAGTAGGTGTTTTGATATGTAGTCCTTACCTTATTGTGAGCACTGGTGCTTGGCGGAAGGATTCGCTATATACATATTTATAGATGAAGCTTAAAACATCTTTAAAAGACTAATGAAATCCTAGCAATCCATTAAGATCTTAAGAATAATGAAAATCCTAGAAAATAGTCATATTACATTCAAATTAGAAAAATAACAAAATACGAAACAGAGAAAGAAATAAGTTGCACTTGGACGTCCTTGTTTGGGTGGAAGTGGACTCCACTTGATTGGTACATAGAGATATCCTGTTGTTCTTGCTTCTAGAATCATGCATAGTCATTTGGACCCTCCTGCACATTTGTGGAGATTAAAGATTATCATTGGTAAGTGATGCAGCCTAAGGGTTAGGGCTTGCGTAGAGGTGCCTAAGCACGTGTCCAAGGACATTTCGAACGGTCACAAAGATTTTAACACATACGAGGACGCGCCTCTCTGGGAAAACCCAATTCTATTAATCAACGAAATCTGAGAATTTTTTCTCTACAATGCCATATATATAGTAAAAGCAAGCTTAGTGTGTAAGAAAATCCTAGGCTAATAATGGAAACTTCCTAATAACAATTTAATTAGAAATCTACTAATAATAATCCTAATCTAATTTGAAGAGGGGCTGCTGGGGCCTAGACTGCATCATCCTTCCCGGGTTGAAAGAAGAGTTCGTCCTCGAACTCGATTCTACTTCGGATTGCCAGTGTAAATGTGTTGAACATGAAGGATTTTCTTTGTGGCAGCTTTTCAGGAATTCTTCTTTGGCGGTTGTGGTTTCTCATGATGAAGAGGAACTTGTTGTCCACCATGCATGAATGTATAGGTGTTGTCGTACATATCATGAGTCCCATTTTTGTCATACATCTATGGACGGCCTAATAAGATATCACCACTATCCATAGGTAGCACATCACACCGGATTGTATTTGTGTAAGTCTCACCAATAGCGAAAGTAACTTTGCAAGTATGTTGAACATGCGCTTGATCACCATTCATTAGCCACTTGACAAAATAAGGACGGTTATGCTTATAAACTTTCAATTGGAGGCGATCAACAAGGGCTTGGGAGATGAGATTTTCACAACTTCTGCTATCAATAACAACTGTGCAATTTTGTCCCTGAATCATTCCTGTGGAACGGAAAATATTTTTGCGCAACCACTTCTGCTCAACAGTTGGTGGAGCGTCCTTGAGGACAATAAGAACTTCACCTATGGTATCTGCATCGATGAATTCAATTTCCTCAGTATCAATATCCTTGGGATTGTCAATATCCTTAGGATCAGTGTTAGTACCCTTAATATCATCTCGAATATTGTTATCAGCACCTTCAATCTCAATCAAATGTATTCGCTTCGAACATTCTGCTGCGCGATGCCCGTGCTGTTGACAATGAAAACAAACCATCTTATTTTGACCTTCAGTCCTAGCAAAAATCTGTCAATTGGATTTAGCTTCTTGTAGAGAGGAATTCTTTGGCGGAACCCATTTGGATTTTTGTACTTGATGATTTGCAATTCTCTCAGCTTTGATAGCATGTTGGATGAGTTCATCGACATTATCAAAATGTTGGAAGGCAAGGATATGCTGAATGTCTATTCTCAATCCATTGAAAAATCTATCAACGACCACATCATCATCTTCATTCAAGCCACAACGAGCTTGCAGAGTAAAAAATTCCTCAGAATATTCAACAACTGTCTTGGACCTTTGTTTCAAGTTTTGAAAGCTAGAATGTAGATCTCTTGCATAGTTGATAGGGAGGAATTTTTGCTTCAAAATATTCTTCATATCAGTCCATGTATTAACTGGGTCCATGTTTTGATTCCTCCGTTTTCTTTGCAATTCAGCCCACCAAGTTGCAGCAAAATTACGAAATCTGGTAGCAAGTAGTGTGACTTTATAATGCTTAGTCATTGGCTTGTGTGCGAAAATATTCTCCACACACACTAACCAATCCATGAATTCAGCGGGCTGCAATTTTCCATCATATTCAGGAATCACAATTTTAATCCCAAATTCTCGATGAGGATTATTGACTGGTGGATCCCGTTGATTCCGAATATTTGCACCATCATCACGGTGGTGATGCACATGCTGATGATTTTCCAAATTTGTCACTCGAATATCCAATTGTTGCAGGGTAGTGTGCATGCCATCAACTTTTGCAGATAATTCTCTAATGGCACTAGCCAAATCTTCAAGTGAAGAAGATGAAGATTCAGCATCCACTTGCTTCTTAGGGGGCTTTTTTTTTTTTTTTTTTTTGGAAAGAAGAAAGAAAGTGGGTCAGAATGGATTATTGATGGGGCAGCACACTTAGGCCCAAGTATAAACCCGGAACCACATGTGGGAACGATGGCTCGCTTTCTTTCCTTCCTGTCTTGGTAGTCGTGTGGATAAAGGAGATAAAGAGAGAGGATGGAGAATAAGAGAGAGGATCGAAGGACTTAGCTATTGCAGAGGAAAAGGAAAAAAAGGAGAGACGGGCGATGATCTGCCGCGACGATTGGAAGCACAACCAACGATGAACGCTGGAGTGCTTCGTGCCGCTGCTGGCAACGACGAAAACGAGGGAGGCCGCCACCGTTGCTGCTGTCGATGACGACGGGGAGCAGTGATGGTGCGTTGTCTCTCGCCTTTCTTCTCCGCTCGCTGCTCTCTCTCGTTCTGGCTTCTCTCTCTCTTCTTTTGTTTTTTTTATGCTTGGGGGGGGGGGGGGGGGGGGGGCGGCGGTGGTGAAGGGACGGCGGAGCCGTGAATGGATGGGATCGGTGCTGGATTAGGGTTTGGAAGTGATTGGAAAAGGCTAGGATTAGAGATGGGTTTTAGGATTTGAAGAGGGATATGGTTCGGGATGGACCGAAAGGAGTTGATGGGGTATGGGTTGGTGCCAGCAAATGGGTTTTGGTAAGGGTGTGGTGTATAGGTGCTGGGATCGTGGCTGGACCGTTAGGGGTGGGAACAGGGTGGAGACAACGACGAGTAGGGTTAGGGTTTTTTTTATGGCCAGTGCCTGGTGAAGATCAGGTGTCGTCTGGAATGGCAGCGGAGAGGATGGGTCGTCTGGGATAGCAGCGGAGAGGATGAGATGAACAGTGGATGGGGTGACAAAGTCCGGGAACAATAGAGGGCTCCCGGCGACCGGATTTGGGCTTTGATACCAATCTGATGCAGCCCAAGGGTTAGGGCTTGCGTGGAGGTGCCTAAGCACGTGTCCAAGGACACTTCGAACGGTCACAAAGACTTCAACACACACGATGATGCGCCTCTCTGGGAAAACCCAATTCTATTAATCAACGAAATCTGAGAATTTCTTCTCTACAGTGCCATATATATAGTAAAAGCAAACTTAATGTGTAAGAAAACCCTAGGCTAATAATGGAAACTTTTCTAATAACAATTTAATTAGAACTCTACTAATAATAATCCTAATCTAATTTGAAGAGGGGCTGCTGGAGCCTAGACTGCATCAGTAAGCCAACTATTTCTCCTCCTTTATTTTTATGTTATAGAAAATAAAGAATCATCATCCAGCCTAATCAATAGGAGTTTGTATTTAAGTCAACCCCTTAATTCCCTCCTTAACATAGGCCTTCTTAATAAAGGGTTTATAATATCGCTTTAATAGGAATGAAATTTACCTGAAGTCGTGTATTTCTGTGGTGACTTGTGTGTGGTTCAAAGTTCAAAGTATATGATGACCTCTATAATAGGTTTGGAACAAGAGAAGGAGAGAATGATAAGCTTGCAAAAGTAAGGGAAATGAAAAGTAGAGACTTAGATCATGTCAAATGTATTAAGGACGATGACCAAAAGGTTCTAATGAAGGACAACGATATCAAGGGAAGGCGGAAGGAATATTTTAGGAAGTTTTTTATTGAAGACAATATGGGAGATGCAAGAACAAGAGATGATACTTTGTTAGTTGAATATACATTTTTCCCTAGAATTAGGGTGATGGAAGTGAGGGAAGTGTTGAAACGAATGAAAACAAGAAAGGCTATGGGTCTAGCTGACATTCTGATAGAGGTTTGGAAATTGCTTAGCAGATAGGGGTGGTTAGGTTAACTAGTCTCTTCAATAAGATATTAATGACAAAGAAAATGCTAGATGAATGGAGAAGAAGTGTTGTAATGCCTATATGTAGGTAGGAATAAGGGAGATATACAGGACTATACCAACTATTGGGGTATTAAGCTTATGAGTCGTATCATGAAGCTATGGGAGAGCGTAATGGACTACAGTCTTTGACCCAATTTGGCAAGTCTAATTTCCGCCTTTTATTATCTAAAAGCTGTTTCAAATGGTAAGTAGACCGTTTGGCCACTTGAATATTGTCCTAGATTTAGAAACGCATAAAGATGGAAAGCGTATGTTTCGTAAAGCAACAAAATGTAGATGAATTGAAATAAAGCCTCACCTCTGAAGCGCAAAGGCATGTGCTACTGTTGTACATTGTGGGGTGAATTTTTGAATCAAAGTTTTTTTTTTCTTTTAAAATATGGGACCCTATATAATTGATGGGGGCATCAAGTCAAGGAGCAAGATGAAATTAAGTCACATGGTCCCGTTATGGATGGATTACCCTTTTATCGGGCTAATCCATCATGGTTTACAAGATCCACCGTTGGATCGAGGTTCAGAGGAAAATACACCGTTGAGGATCTCCTTAGGCATTTAAGCAAAAGGCCCCACACTGGGATGTGCCAAGGGGGAAGAGTTGTTGCTGTTTTAAAGATGTTTTAATTTTAAATGAGGGCCCTAGGTGTTTTAGTAGAGTTGTTAATTAGAAAAGGGTCCCATGATATGTGTTTAATTAAATGTATAGAGTGGATGGCCCTACCACAACTTAAATAAAGCCTTAGGGCTTTGTGAGGAGTAGACTTGCTCACAACAAGTCATGCGCAAGTCTCCTCCTCCCACGCACATTTTTTTTTCTTTCTTTCTTTCTTTTCTTTTATGTCTTCTAAGTTGATTTAATCTCAGCTGTCCAATGTTTAGGGCTGAGTTCTCTTTTCTTGTAAGTTGTAACTCCATCTTTGGAGACCATTGTTGATGAATACAAAGAAATCTTCTCCCTTGAAAGCTTCTTTGGATGTTTCCATGCAAGTTTTTCATATTTCCTTGCCTAGTTGGGGAGTTTGGTGTGAGGCCAAGGAATCATTCTTCACAAGAGATAATCTCCATCTCTTTCTTTCTTTTGGTTAAGATTTCCACTTCATCAACTTAGATTTCTACATTCAGCCCCAAGAAAGCCATTATTCTCCTTTTGGATCTAGCCAAATCTAAGAAGTATGGACACTTCTAAGAAAGTCACGTGTCCGTGTTGGACACGTATCGGACACCGACACTCTCGGACACTCTCGGACACGTGTCCGATACTATTTAGCCGTGTCCATAATTAAGAACCAAAAATCTTAATTTCGGACACTTGTTCGACACTCTTTTTACAACGTGTCCCACAATTCTTAGCCCATGTCTATGACTAAAAAATAAACATGTGGTTTATATCTGATGGACACTTTGTTAACATGTAGTTATTAAAACTTGTAAACTTGATATATGACAATTTATACCATGGAAAAATGTATGGTTATAAATATTAATCATATCACAAATTAAAGACAAATAAATATTTCACTAAAGAATAGGCCTCAAGATAGGCTTCTTTTTTGCTTTTTTTTTTTTTTTGGAGGAGAAAGAAATGATCCGCCCTTTTTTTATATGGATTTTATGGAACCGTGGATATTTCATGTTTAATGATTATGAATTATGTTTTAGTGTTGTATTGATATTTGATAATTTGATATGTTTGTTAGTTGGTACTTGAATTTTTATTTTTGATTGCTAAATTGATTAAAAAAGTTAAAATAATATTATTTTTTAGTAAATGATTATATATATTAATATATATTATTAACGTGTCCCTCGACGTGTCCGTGTCTTACTTTTTTGAGAAATGCCGTGTCAGCATATCCGTGTCGTATCGTATCTGTGTCCCGTGTCCGTGTCCGTGTCCGTGTCCGTGCTTCTTAGAGCCAAATATTTGCCAAACATAAGAAACCCTTCTCAACAGTTCTAGATCTCAAGTTTGGCTATTTAAAACTTTGCAATCCGATCTGAAATCAAGTAAGATGTAGCCTAAACTATCAATTGATCTCATTATCACCCTTGTTGGACCGATCTGAACGCTAGATTTGGCTCCAAGATTCCCTCATATTGGAAGAATATTGGAAGAATACTCTATTAATACAGTCCATTCAGATCTGAATCTTGATTTTGAGATCTGAAAATTAATTGGGCTTGAATCCCTAGAGTGGCTGGGAGTTCTAACTCCCAAGGATCCATCTCTCCACCTTAGGAACATCATTTGCAGGCCTGTGATTTAAGTGGCAGATTTAAACAAGTCTCTCTTGCTGAATTTAATTATGATCTTGTGCTGGTGCCAACTTTATATTAATTAGTGTGCATGTTATTTGAATATTTGATCTTTTTTTGCATTTCATTCAACATTTCTTAGGTCCTGCATCAATAATGATTCAGATCGTTAGAAATTTTAAGAAGACTGAACACGGCCATGTGGCCAAATTTGAACTCTAAGATATTTACAAAAAAAAAAAAAAAGGACCATAGATCTACATTTGTAGATTTTTGTGGGCCTTATAATCATGATCCGAATCGTAGATCCTCTTTGGAATAGTGAAAATGGCTATGGGTACACATATCAGCTAGTGATTAGGTGTGCATCTAAAGAAAATTACAAAAAACTAAGAGTCGTTAGA
The DNA here is from genome assembly GCA_037013555.1 of Sextonia rubra. Taxonomy (NCBI): domain Eukaryota; kingdom Viridiplantae; phylum Streptophyta; class Magnoliopsida; order Laurales; family Lauraceae; genus Sextonia; species Sextonia rubra. The sequence continues at coordinate 6,936,579 of JASUAD010000015.1, forward strand.
TATGCCTAGGTCACAAAAGTACGTTCATGTGACTTTTAACCAGCCTATTTTTTCTCTTCTTTCTTAACTCATGAGACCCTAAATGATGATCTGAACCATTGAAACTCTTCAAATAATTAGTCACGATTATATGTTCAAATTTGAGCCATTGATCATTCTCAAATCTTGAGATATTTGCAAAAAATTTAGAACCATATATTTTCAATTTTGGAATTATGTGGATCCCACAATTATGATCCTAGCCATTAATTTTCTTTGGAATATTGAAAACAACCATGGATCCAAATTTCAAGCCCCGATTCATTGTAGATTTTGAGAAATTAATGAAAAATCCTAAACCATTGGATTTTAAACATCTATTTCAAACAAAATTTTCCCCTACCAAACCAGTTATTTTTAAAACATCTATTTCAGATCTATATCATAGAGTTCTGTTTCATTCAAATAAGATTTTCCAAACAAGCCCTTAGACAAAAGACCCAGATATCTAAAAATGAATTTGGTTTGATGCTAGGAGGTCAAGTGGTCAACTATGGAAGTTATCTTATCATTTAGACAATTAATGAAAAAATATCGAGTGAAGAGGAAAAATCTGCATATGCTTTTTATCGATTCAGAAAAAGCTTATAATGGGGTACCGAGAGATATAATTTGGTGGGTTTTGAAGAAAAAGAATATTCGAAGAGGTTATATTGAAATGATTAAGGATATGAAAGGAGCGGTAATGAGTGTGATAACTACTTGTGAAGAGGCAGGTGTGTTCCTAGTGACCATATGTTGACATTTTGGTTTAGCCTTAAGCCCTTATATCTTTGCACTGATTATGGATGATTTAACTACTCATATTGAAGAGGAGGTACCTTGGTGTATGTTGTTTGTAGGTGATCTATTGTTGGTGGATGAATCAAAAGAGAGTGTAAATGCAAAACTCAAGAGATATAGGAGCCTTTAGAATGCAAAGGTTTTAAAATAAGTTATACAAAGATAGAATATATGGATTCAACTTCAGTGGCTATATACAAAGAGATGAAACTACTGTGGGAATTGAAGTTTAGAAAAAACCACAAAGAGATTCTTTCCATTATCTTGGCTAGATAATTAGTAAGGATGGGGAGATTGATGAAGATATTGAACTTGGCATAAAAGAGGGATGGTTGAAGTGGACATTTGCTTCTGGAGTGCTTTGTTCTAGGCGAATGCCGACAAAATTAAAGGAAAATTTTATAGGACAATAATTAGACCAGCTATAACCTATGGGGTGGAATGTTGGCCAATCAAGAAGCAGCATATGCATAAAGTGGATGTTGCAAAGATGAACATGTTAAAACTAGGAATGATAATATTAAAAATGAATGCTTTCGAGAGCATTTATGGGTACAATTAATATGGGATAAGATTTAAGTAACTTGTTTGAGATGGTTTGAGCATGTTGAACGCAGGCCGGCAATGACGCTGATAATAATAAGTTTGGCTATGTAGGTTGATAACCCGGCAAGGGGAAGGGGTAGGTCGAAGAAGACGTGGATGGTGGTAGTAAATTTGGATTTGAAGAAGTTTAACTGATCTGATGATTTGGCTCAAGATAGGTCGGAATGGAGAAACAAAATTCATGCAGCCAACCCCAACATAGTTGGCACATGGCTTTGATGATGATGACTTCCACTTACGCTCATCTTAATCCTTCATACCTTTTCATCTAAATGGCACATCAATTTCAGCCAAAGGTTTGGTTTAAATCCTTTTTTAATGTTAGCATCTTCACTATAGACTTGGGATTTATTTTTTCATGACCGTCCAACATACAATTTGAATCATTCCTTTTTTATTGGACTGTCATAAAAGTGGATTAAGACCCTATTTGTTGATCAACCCGATCTAAAGATTTTAGGGCCTGATTTACCACATGATCCACTAAATCCAAGTGATATGCTCCTGCATCACCTTGGTACCACCTAATCCTGTCCTCTCCTGCTGTCATGAACTTGACATCAAATCCAGTCCTATGCTGCTGTCATGAACTTTTATTAGCTGCTGACCTGCATAATACTTGAATCCTAGTGATGCAATCTTCACCAACCACTGCTCCAACTGTTTCTTCCTCAGATTCATACCTGAAACCCAAGATATGTTGTTACTTTGAAATAGTTGCTGTTCATGTATGCACTACTTAATTTTCTTGTGTAAATATTCATACCTAAAACCCAAGATAACGTTGTCACTTCGAAATAGTTGGTGTTCATGTATGCACTACTTAATTTTCATGTGTAAGTTCCATTTCCTTGCTGTATGACGGCCTGCCATCTTTGGATCTTCAACTAGGTTACTTCAAAATAGTTGTTGTTCAAGTATGCAGTATGCAATACTTAGTTTTCATGTGTAAATTCCATTTCCTTGCCGTATCATGGCCTCATATCTTTGGATCTTCGACTAATGACTTTGCAAACCTGAAACTTAATAGAAAAAGAGGATGGAAAGAAATAGGAAGAGAAAAACCACAAGAATGCATCTTTAGATGCATGGTGAATTATAGGGATCTGGACAACATTGATGAAATTTGGTTGGTTGGTGGGGCTTGAAAGGGAATTTAGGGTTTAGGGTTTTTTTGATTTGTGATAAATGGAATGCAGTTTTTTAATTCAGATCCTGAATCCAAGCAAGCCCTGAAAAAATATATCTTTTATCCCCTCATCATCTTCCTCCTCTTCTTGGTTACGGTTTTGGGTCATACGGGCTATGTGGGTTAACACTAACAATACAATGCTCTTTTTTTTTTTTTTTTTCTGAGGAAACGTGCCAATGCCTGTAGGGTCGATCAGTTTCATTCCTTCCAATCTCAAGGAAAGGAAGTTGGCAACTCAATCTGCTATCAGTTGTCTTGATTGTACTAGCAATGAAATGCAGTCTTTTTTATTCCATTTTCCCTTTAGTTTTACTCTATGGTTGGATGGACCATGTAATTCATTCTCCTTCTGCAGACTTTTGTTGGATGGATAACTCTTTTGTCATCTATCGATCCTGGGGTTTTTGAATGATCATAGGTCTGTGTTGTTTGTTTTTATTTTTTCCTCTCAATTGGTTTGTTTTTTATGGTTGTGTTTACTCGGTGTGGGTGATTTGTCTTTTCATTTAAATCATGATGTATATGTGGCCTTCTGTTAGGCAGCAACTTGATTTTTAGATGCGTGTTCTATATGCAGGTTGAGCTGCCTGGCTGCAAGGGAATTTGGACTGTGTACCACAAGAGCTCTCGCGGTCATAGTGCTGATTCTTCTAGAATTGCTTCTGATGATGATGAATATCATGCATATTTGATCATAAGCTTGGAATCTCGAACAATGGTACTTTGCAAAATGGAGTGTGAAGTATCTTTGTTTCTTTTTTTTGCACTTCTCATTTTTCCATTTGGAATAATGCATTAAAATTTGTAAACATATTATAATTTGTATTGTGGTTAAATTTGGCCTGTAGTTTGGGTTGAAAGACAATTGCTGTAGAAAAATTTCCCACCTCTGTCTTCAAGCTGATAAGGGATCTGAATTACAAAATTATGGTTGAAAGTCACATCTCTTCCCTTTCACTTAAAAAAAAAAATTGTATTACTTGAATTATACTTTCTTAATGGTGAATTTGCCGAAGTAGCGATGCACTCACCTCTAGTTCTTTTCCTTTACTTGTTGCCAACTAATGTTTACGTATTACAAAAATTATCCTATGTAGTGATCAATGCTTGTTTTCATTGTTGCCACATTTAGATCTGCATTGGTGAGTCCACCTTTTCGTGTTTCAAAGGTGGCCTATGTGATAGTGAGTCCAATCCTGAAACTGGGTGTTATTCTCTGGAGTGCATGTGGTCGATTTTTTCAGTCGATTAAATTTTTTTGTTATTTGAGTTTTGAAGGGCAATTTATTTATTTATTTAATTTTTTGTAGTGTTTGATAAACCTTGTTGGCATTGTTATGTATGATGCAACTGGTTTCAACCATTTTTTTCTTTCTGATAATCATGCTCTGTGCCATCCTCACTAACTATATTGTTTTTGCGACACTTAGGTTCTTGAGACAGCTGATCTTTTAGGGGAAGTTACAGAAACTGTTGACTATTATGTCAAGGGAAGTACTATTGCTGCAGGAAACTTGTTTGGAAGGTGAATATGCATGTGATCTTAAAACTTCTCGACTGTTAGGTTTAGTTCATATATTGTGTTGCTATTTTCTCCTTAAGTTCGACTTTTTGTGGGAAAATGGTAGGGACTGTATTTTGTCTTGTGCTTGTAAGCTAAAAAATATTTTCTGCTAACTCATGGCTTCTATTGGTTTTCTGATTAGGTTTGCTAGTAGAACTTCAATTTGAAAATGCTGATTTAAAACCTTAATCTGTTGTCCCGATGTGTTCATATAAATTTTTCATATTTTGAAAATGCTAGTTTTTTTTTCTTATTTTGATTTTTTCCTTTTTTGAATGTATAGTGCTAGTGTGAGCATTATGTTTTAGAATATGATGCCAAGTTATGGTGACATCAATTGAGTAACAAAATATGGGGAGAAGAGATTTGACAATGATGTTTCCTTTTATCTTGGACATGGATGCAGCGAGCTTCTAACATGTTATTCATAATTAATATTATGCTTTTGTAGGAAAACCTCATCATGTTGGTAACTTCAGTTCTATGTTTTATTTGGTTTTAAAATGTGTTAAGTTAAATGAAATTTATAGTATACTCCGTGGTTTTAAAAATTGGCCAAGTCCAAGTTTGAATCACCCCTCCCTCGGTCTATAAGGCCAAGTCTAGTGGATAAAAGGTCAAATTTATATGTTTCCTCTATTTTCTTGTTGGAAGAAGATGTTGAGGATTGTAGGGGTCCTTTTGCACTTATTTTTAAAGATGACAACCACATTTTCTGGAAGAGCTAAGCCTTCAATAATTGTGGTAATGTTCTTTCGATTGAACGAAAATTAAATCTAACTACCTAGTATTACTTAAAATTCATTTTATATAATTGAACACATGTTAAATTCATAATATAAGCTTGAAATACAAGAGAATTGGGCAAGTCTATGTAAATGTCATACTAGTAGGGACCAACTTATGGTCCATTCAAGTGGCACTAAAACAAGTACCTCCTGTTATAGTCACTGATCTAAAGTTTGGCACCCATCTAAATGGATTGGATCATTGGATCGGCTTGCATTATATATATAGATTGGTTATTAGGTGTTCACCGTGCACACATGGGTAGGGCCCACTATATGGTCCATCCAAATGGACCACACACAGGGTCCTCTTGAATTGCCGCCTCACCTAATTTTGGGTTAGATCCGAATAGACTCCTGTTGGATTGATTGCACACCCATCTGAATGGACTGTGTGCCGTTAAAATTGCCGAGCCTAGATGGAGATGATACAAGCAAAGGTATGGGGTTGATTTTTGGTAGAGAGGAAGGGTCGAGGGAGATCTTTTGATCCCCTCTGGTCCCAGTCTCAGGTAGGGCCCCACGTCAAGGTGTGCATAGTCATCTAGTGCATGCGGCTTGCAAGTGGGGCCCAACTTATGATCCATCCAATTGTACCATAAAACAAGGACCCTCGTGATAATCATTGATCCCAAGCTTGGCACCCATTCAAATGGATTGGATCATTGGATCGGCTTGCACTCATTTTGGATGGTGAAAACTATTCGGCTATTAATCAAGTGGTTTGGGTGATGATTTGATCCTCCGTCACCGTAGAAGGGTAGGTGGGGAGGAGATCTTTCAATTCCCTTGGTCTCATCCCCCAATGGGGCCCCTGATGGGTCCCACAAGAAAGTGGTGCTCACCTTATCGTGAGCATCAATGTTCGGTAGGGGGGTTTCTTAGATATATGTGAATGTGTGTGTGTGCGTTGTGTGTGTGTGTGGTGTGCGTCACTGAACCCTTGGGTTTTCAGCCATCCAAATGGATTGGACCGTTAGATAGAGTGTGCACCCATTTTTTTAGGTGAAATTTTGTGGGTCACTAATAAAAGGGTTAGGATGATTAGGGTGGGCTTCACTTTCAATCCAACCCAACCGCCCACCCCAACTCCCCCCCACCACCCCAACAAACCAAACCCCCAAACTCCACTTGGATTTTTTTGATCCTACTGTCCCATTACCTGTGGGGTCTAAGGTGGGCCCTGACAGCTTGTACAAGAGCAGGGCCCTACATATGTACACACTGGACTTTAACAAGTTTGGGTACAATTTAGGAACATTACTATTTTTATTATTATTGAGAATTAAGGAACATTATCCTTGTGAAATCACAAAGGATTATACCAATCTATTTGTTGCTTATTTCTCAGACTACAATGCCATGCAAGATAAACACAGTGGTACAGCTATTGAGGTGACAATGGGAATCATCATATTCCCTTCTTCATGGGCCATATAGAACCATTAAAAAAAAAAGGAAAAGAAAAGGGTTCTATTTAGGTCATCTTTAATCTTTTAGCCTTTCATCATTTTTTTTGTTTTTGTTTTTGTTTTGTTTTTTTTTTTTTTTGTTTTGTTTTGTTTTTTTTTTTTGCAATTTTTTAGGTTTTAGGGGAAAGAGGGTTCAATTTGGCTGGATTTGGCCTGAATTGGCCTTGCCGGCTCGACTTAAGGGTGGCTAAGTTACCCCGGGTCTGAGTTTTAAAACATTGGTATTATCTAAGAGAAATCATCGCATTTCACTAGATGCATGGCTGTACATAATGAATCCCCTGAAACAACTGCATGGCAAAGCCCTCTTATTCTAGAGGTAAACTGGAAGGAAACCACCTCACGTGAATTACTACTGGCTTGAATATCAGAGTAATTTGTTTTTGAATTGGAAGTGATTCTGGACTGATGATCTTACATTCTATTTTCGAGATGGAATAGTCATTTCAAACAAATGGTGCATACATTTGGATCTCACTGATATTTGGGCTAGTTAAATCACAGGAAGTGATCTTATGCGAACAGTCCTCTTTAATGAGAAGTTGGCCACCATGCAGATTCCAGGGTATATATTGTGGACTCCCATGTATCCGGGTACATATGATAATATCTCTTTACAGAAGCCTTATGATACGTTTTCTTTTCTTTTTTTAAAGTTTTTTTTTTTGGCACTTCTTGTACATTGTTAGCATTCTTGAAAATAATTAAACGCACATTGGACACATTTAAATTTATTTTGCCAAAGTTCTGTTGGTGATCTGTTACATATTAAGGGACTTCTTGGTCTAGACATATATCAATATGGTATTAGAATTCAACCTGTTATTATTGTTGTTGTTGAGAGACAAGGGACTGAAGGGACTGTTTTTTTATATGTCGAAAATACAGAAATAATATAATATCGCTTGTGTTTGAGCAGATCCACTGTTCATGCTCAGCACTATAATTTTCCCTTATTTCTTTCTTTCACTTCCTTTTTCCTTGTTCCCTTTTATTCCTCGAAGCCTTACATCTAAAAACCCATTAGCATCATCAAAGCATGGTCAACTGTGTTGGATTCATTGACATGAATTTTGTTTCTCCATTCTGATCACCATACATAATTATGAATTCTATTATATTTTATGTTATTTCTTTTGTGTTTGGTTTTTGACAATAAAATAGAAATCCATCACGTTAAAGCATCTTATCTTGATTTGCATACGTTCTAATGATACTCTCGCTGTAATTAGCCTTGAAATAAGCTTTCAATAGTTTGATTCCATGATCTATTTTGTGGAAATAAAAATCCAACCACTGATTATATATATATTTTTATTAAATCCTTCCAGTCCTAAGCTTGGTTAAAGTAGGGTTCCATTATGTAGGTTGACAGGCAGTGTAATTTTTTTATTTTTCCATAACTACGACATGAATTCTGGAATAGTGGCACTCCATCATCGTGCTAGGAAAGCTATAAACGACACACTGCAGTGGCAGGGATTACAGTGAAAACATAGGGCACGGTTCCTGCACCAATCTAGACAAATGTAAGTTAAAGAAGTTAGTCTGGAAGAGGATGAGAATTTGACTTGCTACTTGGAATATAGGAACTTTGACAAGAAAGACATGGAGTTGGTTGATTTAGAGTGAAGAAGAAGAGTAAATGTAGCGGCCTGCAAGAAACAAAATGGAAAGAGGATAAAGTTAAGGAGCTCATTGATGGCTACGAACTCTACTATATTAGAAAGAACAATTCTAGAAATGGATTTAGGATAGTAATATATAAGGATTTGAAGGAAAAAATTGGTGGGGTATAAAGATTGGGTGATCAATTCATAGCAATTAAACTAGTGTTAAGGAAGATATAGTACATATCATTAGTCCCTATGCACTTCAACATGACCAGATGAAAGTATTAAGAGACAACTTTGGGAGGAGATGGGTGTTTTGATGAAAGAAATTCCAATTAGTGAAAAGATTTTCTTAGGAGGGGACTTGATTGGGCATGTAGGATAGAATAGCAAAGGGTATGAGAGTGCATGATTAGAGAAAGAAATGAGTTGGGAGACATTATCTTAGAATTTGTGTTGGTGCTTTAAACTTGTAACAGCAAACACCTATAGTAAAAAGAGAAGAGAATTTAATTACCCATGAAAGTGGAACTATTGGGACCCTAATAGACTTTTTACTTATAAAACATTACCAAATTGCTTGTAAAGACTATAAGATTATTCCTAGAGGGAGTTTAATCATACAACATAGAATGGTAGTTTTAGATGTTTCCATTAAAAGTAAAAAGAGGGCGGTAGTAAATAAAAGGTGTCCAAAAACAAGGTGGGGCAATTTGAAAGTGGAAAGGGCAATGGCATTTAAGCATATAGTTTCTTCCTCTGAGAAGGGAACTTGGAGGAAGAAACTATGGTGATGTGGAAGGGAGTGGCTAAGTTTACTAGAAAGGTAGCAAAAGATGCTTACAGAGTTGAAAAGCAAGATACTTCGATAAAGAAACTTAGTGGTGGTGTGTAGAGGAGAAAATACGTTAGTACATAATTTGGCGGGGGGCTAGAAATGTGGGAAATTATGAACTGTGTAAGAAAGAAAAAAAAGAAAAGAAAAGAAAAGAAAGTAGTAAGTGGTGCAACATCCAAAACATATGATGATCTATCTGATAAATTGGGAACAAGAGAGCAATTTTCAACCTATTAAGAATGTGGGAAAGGAAATTGGGAGTTGGGACTTAGATCATGTGAGATGTATAAAAAATGATGACCAAAAGGTTTTGGTGAAGGACAACAATACTAAACGAAAGGTGGAGTTCACAAACTTTTAAATGAAGATTCTATAGAAGGCTTTCCTTCGTTGGTAGAACATAACTTATACTACAAAACTAGGTACTTGAAGGAAGAAAGTGTTAAGAAAAATGAAGATAAGCAAGGCTACAGGGCAGATGGTGTCTTAATAGAGGCTTAAACATGCTTAAGAGATATTGGATGGTTTGATTATTTAGGCTCTTCAATAAGATATTGAGGACAGAAAATGTCAAATGATTGGAGAAGTGTGGTAGTATCTATATACAAGAACAAAGAAGATATATGGAGTTGCACCAATTATCTTGGGAGTAAACTTATGAGTCTTATTATAAAACTATGGGGCAGAGTAATGGAGTAAAGGGCTAGATAAAATACCAAAATATCTGAAAATCAAACGGGTTTTGTGACAGGAAGGTCGACTATGGAAGTTATCTTCTTGCTAAGGGAATTAATGGAAAAATAAGGATAGAGCTGAAAATTTTTCATATGCCTTCATCAATCTAGAGAAAGCATACAATGGGCTATCTAGATCTATGATATCCAGATACCTCATTTGACCTGAGGTATCCATATATATATGGTTCGATACGAATACGGGTACGAGATGTGGTAAGATACGGCTCACAATTTTAGGATACGGCTTTCTTGTATTTTATAAAAAGAAAAAGGCAAAATTGGAAGAATTCATCCAAAATTGAGCTAAACAATGAATCTTGTCTAAAATATTTGGTTATAACTTAAAAAGAGTACTTTCATTTTTACGTTCAACCCTTTTTATTTTATTTTAATATTGCAAAACTCAAAACCCATTGTATATTCGATGGTTGTTTTCATGGATCGAGGACTCCGACTCGGGCCTGGCTGAGTCCGAGTCGACTCGGCCAAGTCCCTTCTTTTTTTTGTTTAAAAAATGTATAAAAATGATTAAAAATTTTCAGAAATTGTAAATAATTGAAAAATAAGCACAGGGACCCTTCCAAAACTTCCGAACGCGCCTGTATAATTCCTCAACTATTTATACAATGACAAACATTATATTGTGATTTGTGAAAATTGAAGTATAATGTGAATTATGAAGTATGAACTATTACATGAAAATCAATTAAAATCAACTGAACTCTCAAGTATGGAGTATTAACTATCAAGTATCAACTAAGGATTGAAGTATCAATTATCAACTATGAAGTATGAAATAACAAATGTCAAATGGCAAACATATGGTCATAATGTCATACCTTAGTCCTTAACACATTCTTCATAGAATTTAACACCATGTTGAATGCCTTGCTAGTTGAATGTCGTCGTCATCATCATCGTCATGTTGTTGACAATAGTATTGAGCAATATCAAAATTGAAGAACTCTTGTCCTCCTTGTCATTGATTGTGTTGTTTATGACCATAAGGATAGTGAGTTGGTGGTACTTGATGCATAGGTATCATAATTACTTCATATTGCTCTTACCTGCCATATCCATGTAAAATACCATTGTACGCACCATATTGCCTAATGGAGAGATCAAATTGTGATTGCTCATAGTCACCATATTGCTGTCCTCCATATAGACTTGTGGTTCTTCATAAAATTGTTTTGATTGCTCTCTTCCTTGTCCACCAATAGGCTCAGGTTCACCACCCATGTCATGGATAGTGATATTATCCTGAAATTCTTCAGTATCACCACCATCATCTAGTTGTTGTGCATAACAACGTTGATCCCCTTGTGGTGACCCATTTTTGCTTGAAGATGATGTATTGCGTTCTTCTTCTTCATGAGTCGCTAAATAATTGCTTGCTTGATCTTTATCTTTTGTTTCCTCTTGTATTAAAGAGTTGGATCTTTAAGAAATTGTTTGGCTTTGGAGAGGGTTGAAGTACCATGCAAATTTGAGTTATCCTTAGCACCTTAACACGTTATGAACTAGAACGTGTCAACTTTGGCTCATGTTGTGTGCCCTGTAAGGGACCCTCCGCCAGGCTCTTCCCCTTTTCCAATGTGGTAGTAGATTTACGAATGAGAGGTGGGGGTGGGGGTTCCGATTCTTGTTCTGGGGTTCGGTTTTGATCAGAATCATACATGCATTCATCTATGAAATCTGTATTTGATAAAACTGCACCCTTTCTTTCAGCCAACCAGTCTTTTAATGGGTCATTTTCTTCGAATATATAATCCAAATTAATTGGATTATGCTCTTCGTTATTCCTTCTTTGGAGATTTCTTGCCCTCAACCTCATTTTATAATGGACAAAAGCCAACTTATCCAATTTCCCTATATTGAGGTGATTCTTGGTTTTTGTGTGGATCAAGCTAAATGTACTCCAATTTCGTTCACAGCCGGATGATGATGCTGTTTGACTAAGAATTTTTCTTGCAAGATTTCTAAGGTCAGGAGCATCATCGCGAAAGTTGTTCCACTATTTAGTTGTAATTAAAATTTAAATTAAGCCATTTCTTATGAGAATACTGTAACTGATTATTAATCCACTAAAGATTATTAAGAATATAATATACCTGAATCCATTCTTTTACGAGACATTATACAGAGCTCATCTCCAAAACTTCTAAGACCGCCTTTATAATTCTTCAACTACAAAATTATCAAGTACAAATAAATAAGTTACAACTGTATTAGTTTACTAGTATCTTGATGCAAACAAAATGTGATATCATGAAACCTTACTTTCTTAAGAATTGCAATTTTCTTCATTTTATCACAATGTCACTAACTATTGTCTCTAATGTTTTTTTAAAGCCTTGAAAAACTTTCTCGTGCTTAGAGGATTCCTTGCTATAGAAGCATGATGGGTTCAAGAAGTATGCTTCATTATGTCATAAAGTATTATATTGATTAAATTCTAATAAATAAGTCAATGTTTAAAACTTCAAACATAAAATGAAGCAACTGTGCATATCTTAATTTACCTGTGGTGTGTATATTTTGATGTAATTGGTTGTTCCATCTTTGGTCATTAATTTTCCATAGCGTCTCATAAGAAGTCTCATACTTTTCTCTAAATCTTGCCTCAATAGCAAGTTTTGCAAGATCCATTGCATTATAGATATAGCCCATTGTAGGCTTCATGTCACCATCTAGCACTCTTAATACCTTCACAAGTGGCTCGAGTAAGTATGTAATTCTCTCAACCTTATGCCAAAAATTTGTACCCAATACAATTCCTTGTACAAGTTGTGGTAATCTTTGTATTGAAACCATAGAGTTTATATATGCTTAACTCGTCCATATCTGCATTACGTTAGCCTCCTGATGACAAAGACTCTCCAAAGCCAAAAAATTGGTAGCAAATCTTGTAATACTCGGCCTCAAAATCTCACGACCATCATTGAATTCTCTTATTATATCGGTCAACCACTGATGATTGTATATCAAACTTGTAATACTCTTTCCATCTTCAATAGTGGAGTGGACATCTTGCAATTTTCCAATGTCCTTCAACATAAGATCAATACAATGTGCCGCACGCGGCACCCAAATAATATGCGAAAACTTGTCATGTGATAGTTTTCCCATTGCCTTAAAATTCACTGCATTATCCGTTACAACTTGGACAACATAGTCACTGACTCACTGAATCCATCAATCATTTTTAGTGCTATTTCCATTAAACTAAAAAAATATTGGGCATCCAATTGATGTCCTTTTGTATCTACTGAGTGAATAAAACATGTTCCCGTTACAAAATAAGACATAAAATTAATTATGTGCCACTTATTGTTGTTTGTCCATCTATCATACATAAATGTGCACCCATATTTTTTCCAAATCTTAATATGGTCATACACATACTTCGTATAATCTCTATACTCCATATCAAGATATTTGCTGTTAATATCATAAGTGGTAGGTGGTTTAAGTCCGGGACCTGCCTCAGCAATAATATCCACAATTGTCCGATAGTATGGTGAGGTAGCCACATTTGGAGGAATCCGATTTTAATGGAAGAACTTTGAAATTGCTCTATCTATTTTCAAAGCTTTGGTTTTCATATCACCCATCATAGAACTAGGAATCTTGGGTTGCTTCATACTTTGGGTTCTCTGTAAAAATGAATCCATGGTACCTTTCCTTGTTGTATCCTCAGAAGGGTTTAAAGGTACTCTTGAAGGTCTAGCCCCACCTCGTTCTTTGAAACGAGCAAGCTCAGCTTCATAAGCTTGACGGCTCTGTTTCATTGCCCTCCTTATATTGCTAGTCTCTGCATCCTTATCATCATCCTCAGAAGAATTATCAATCCTCTCCATTCGAGCAATCCTCTCTTAAAATTTTTCCTTCTCTACTTTTTTAGTCTTCTTTGCGGATAAAATGTCCCTCATTTCTTTCTTGACTTCAGTGGCTACATTTGAACAACCTTTTGCATCTCCTGAAATATATGCAAGATGCTGTTTAAATCTGTAGATGCCACAATGCATGGTTTTTCTACAGCATTTACATTTCACCTTATGACGGTCTCCACCAATAATCTCTTTATGAGCCTATCTAGGATCAACTTCCTTCTCTTTCTTCTGTGATGCCATTTTATTTGTGAATAAAGTAACTAGTAATCTGTAGAATTTGTCAATTTTAAAAAATATGTTAATACTTAATGATATTTTTCTCAACCATCTGATCTAACTCTAGAAAATATGTTAAAAAGTTACAACTAAGGTAGTTGAACTAATAAGATTAAAAAAACCATAGATCTATCTATTAGACAACACATCTATTAAGTTCATATACATAACATAACAAAAATTTAGAAAAAAAGTATTTTTTATATATTTGATTTTTAAATCCTAGGCAAAAATTAAAAAAATTACATATTTCCAAAAAGTTTTGAGTGAAAATCCACCCACAAGCCTACATGCATACCTTATCATCTTTTTCAAACTATATGAGCATGTACAAATCAATAAATATAATTTTCTATTTATTTTATGCAAAATATCATAAAACTTACACCGTTAGATCATATATGCATAGATCTATAAAAAAAAACCATAGATATGTATACTAGACAACACATCCATTAAGTTCATATACAGAACATACCAAAATATCAAACAAAAAAAATTATATAATTAATTTTTAAATCCGAGGCAAAAATAAAAAAATTACATGTTTCCAAAAAGTTTTGGGTGGAAAATCCACCCACAAGCCTACATGCATACCTTATCATCTTTTCCAAACTATATAAGCATGTACAAATCAATAAATATAATTTTCTATTTATTTTATGCAAAATAAAAATTACACCTTTAGATCATACATGCGTAGATCTATGGAAAAAACCATAGAAATATATACTAGACAACACATTCATTAAGTTCATATACATAACATAACAAAATATTGAAAATTTTTTTTTATAATTAATTTTTGAATCATAGGAAAAAATTAAAAAAATTATATATTTCCAAAAAGTTTTGAGTGGAAAATCTACCCACAAGCCTACATGCATACCTTATTATCTTTTCCAAACTATATAAGCATGTACAAATCAATAAATATAATTTTTTATTTATTTTATGCAAAATATCATAAAAATTACAACTTTAGATCATATATGGATAGATTTATGAAAAAACCCATAGATCTATGTAGTACATACCCAAAAGAGTAAGAATCTACAAAAAAAAAAAAAGAAGTAAATCATGAAAAAAAAATTGATTTTTTCTATTTTTTTTAAATCCTAGCCAAAAAATACAAATAAATGTATTTGTCATGGCAATCATAAGTAAAAATTTCAACCTCAACCACAACCAACATAGTATGATCCTCTCTCACCCATGTAAGAAAAAAAAAAAAACATACTTGAAAAACCAAAATTTCAAAATCCCTCTTTTGAATGAATAGTATTCTTGATTTTTGGAAACATAAATCTCTTAAAAAATACAAATTTGAGCCATGATCTTTTCACAAAGAGTCTTCTCTCAACCTACCCTAGCCTCTTCTCTCTTTTAGAACATGAAAAATGAGGTTTAAGGGTTCCCTCTACCCATATATGTGTTAGCCAAGTCCGGCACTGTGCAGACTCGGTCGACTCAAGACTCACCCGAGTCCCCCTTGACCAAGTCCAAGTAGGTCGGACCCTACACGAGCTCAGCCGAGATTCATGGTTGTTTTCCTCTTTTTACTCTCATATTTAAAGTTCTTCCATTGTATTTATATCTTTTTTACTAGATGGGATAGTGACCTTTCTTGTCATATCATTCAATGTCCTTTTTTTCTCAATTTAAATTATATTTCTCTCTCATTGAAAAGTAGAAACTTCTCTCCCTCTCTCCATTTTAATTTTGATAATTGTAATTTTTTAGGATTATAAGCTTGACCATATCACCCCATTTTTTTACTGAGATTTTTAAGGACCCGCTTCTAGTAGTTAGTTACATATGATGTATCACATACTACTAAAACGTGTTATTCATAACTGTATCCATGTCGTATCCCATGTCCATATCATATTTTATGTGATACTGTACCCGTATCTCTATCCTAAATTTTTTAAGTTGCCATGTTGAATCTCTATTCCCCATGCCAGTATCTGTATCTGGGCATCATAGATCTAGAGATTTGATTTAGAGTGTTATAGAAAAATGCATTTCCCCAGGAGGTTATATTGACATCTTTTTAGGTATGTTTGAGGGAGTGATAATGAGTATAAGAACTACCTATGGTGACATAGGTGAATTTAAGTGCTTATCTTTTTTCATTGAGTATGGACAAGGTTACTACTTATATTTAAGAGGAAGTACCTCGGTGTATGTTGTTTGTAGATAATATAGTGTTGATGGATGAATCGAGAGAGAGCACAAATGTGAAACTTTAGAACTGACGTGTGGCTTTAGATTCTGATGGCTTTAAGATAAGTCATACAAAGGCGGAACATGTGAATTACAACTTCAATGAGGATGTGCACAGAAATGGAACTCTGGTGATAATTAAAGCTCAAGAGATACTATAAAGAGATTCTTTCTGATACATTGGCTCTACAATTGGTGAACACTGAGGAGGGTGTTCAAAGAAGGGAAGAGCCAGTTGGTTGAAGTGATACTTGCTTCTAAAGTGCTTTTTGATTTGCGTATACCAACATGATTTTAGGAAAAGTTTTATAGGACAACGATTAGACCATCTATACCTATGTAGCAAAATATTAGCGAATTAGGAAACAACGTAGCATGCGTGAAGCGAGAGTAGGAGAGTTGAGAATGTTGACATGGATGTGGTAAAACTAAGATAAAATTAGAAATGAGTACCACTGGGAGCATTTAGTGGTAATACCCAATAGGTAATAATTAAGAGATTCATTTAAAATGGCTTGGATATGAGGCTAGCGACAGCTCCAATGAGGAAGAGTTTTTTCATGTAGGTTGATGGCCCTTCAAGGAAAAGGTAGTCCGAAGAGGATATGGATGGAACTAGTGAGAATAGATATGAAAAGTGCAACCTATCTGAGGATTTGGCCTAGGCTAGACCGGAATGACAAACCAGAATTCATGTAGCTAACCCCATCATTCCTGGGACAAAGCTTGGATGATGACGACGACTAAATTTATCAAATAGAATCTAATGCTATAAATTAAAATAAAGTTTATTATCTCTTCCAATTATTAATTTATGATCAAACAAAATTTTTTTCCAAGTTTATTTTAGAAGCAAACGCAAACTGAAGAAAATAGAAGGTTAAGCTTCTAGGTATTCATTTTTTGGAAATTTAAATTTTCTGCAGTTAGCATCCATATTTCAGCGTTGTTATTATTATTTTTTTTTAATTTTTTTTTGCATTTTGTAAATGGTGTAATCGATGAGTTCTGTTATAGGTGGGGGGCACTAAAAATTATTGGTTTGTATCAATAGACACCCACTTTCTTCATGAACCTTTGTTGTGCAGACCGTGCCCACCCACCCACCCACCCACTCCCACAACAGAGGATCGTTTCTCCATGTTTGTTCTAACTAAATATTTTTATTCAAATGACTATAATGATGGGATAACAGTCAGATCTGATGCTGCTGCTGATAAATCAAATGGTGGTAATCATGTAATTGGGGAGACGCTGAGGATCCTCTATTGACAGTAGGGATTGTCTTTTCCAATCCCATAGATCATGGTTAATGAGACTTGCATGAAGAATTGGATTTGAACATTTTATGGTCTCTGATGTTCAGAACCATATAGTTCCCCAGGAATGATTATTGGGATCATATCCTGTTGATTCTGTATAGGAATCATATGCAAATATCCAGCTGTCTTTTGTTCTAAAAAGGTTGGATGATGAAATCTTAAGAGAATAGTCATACTAAATGGAGTATGCATGAGAATGCTTTGGAGGCTTACTCTGTGTATTTTCTAGGCGTCGAGTTGTCCAGGTTTTTGCACGTGGCGCTCGTATTCTAGATGGTTCTTATATGACCCAAGATCTGAGCTTTGGAGCTTCTAATTCTGAATCAAATTCAAGTTCTGAGAGTTCAACAGTGTCAGCTGTTTCTATAGCTGATCCATATGTTTTATTGAGAATGAGTGATGGAACCGTTCAACTTCTGGTTGGAGGTATGATATGATATTATGGATTTCATTATTTATTCTTACTTTATGTGACTGCCATTTATACCTTTCGTTGCTTCTCATGGTTTTCTATTGTCACTTTGGTCTATGTTATGAATGGACATCACAATCACTGTACACTTAAATATTTGAGGCTTAATATTTGTAATTTTGTTCTTTACTTTGTATGCTTGGATATATATTGCACATGTTATAGCTGAATGGTCGTATTTGCTTAACCTTCCTCCAATAAGTACAAGCACATGGCAAAATTGGCCCAGATGTTGGAACTAGGGTGTTTGATGCAGAGTTGATTTTTTTTTTTTTTAGAAGTTTGAATTGGTTGAATCCTTCATGGAGCAATTCAAGCATCTTAAGGAGGCCCGCAAGGTTCTCAACAAGACTTGATCGAAGTTTGGACCCAAACAGTCCGAATTTCAGTTTAAAAATATGTTTCTGGGAGTGTTTGGAGAGTAAGATAGAAGACATGGACTTATTTGCAAATCTTCAGAAAAATTCAGAACTTCAAAAGGTCTACTTATTTGTTCTTTGAGGCTTGGGTTCATGTGTCAAACTGCACCCAACATATACAAATTATACCTCAAGTTGGTCGCCCATGAGTCCACTGTCAAATCGTGGGCCTTGTTCCACCAATATATGGACCATGTGTGCCTCACAACCTGATTGCCAAAACTCTACACTGATGCCCAGATCTGATTCCAGCACTGATTTTCTTTATTTATTTTTAGATTTGATTCCTTTTTTTTGTTTAGAAATTGTATGGAAATACTTCTATTACTGATAGGACTATTTAGTAAGAGATTCTAGACTTTTTTGATGTTTTTAGTGGTATTTAAGCTTATGCATGGTCGACTGCTCCCATTTTCCATCTTATTCACTAAACAGTCCTAAAACATATTTCTAAACTGAAACTTGGAATTTTTTGGGTCCAATTCCTGTCGGGACCCTTGCGACCCTCTGGGATGTTCGAACTGTCTCAAAAAAGCTTCTACGTCTTCAAATTCATGATCTAAAATCAATTTTGCATCATTCTCCCTCAGTTGAAGAGAAAAACTTGTCCTATCACTAATAGAAGTCTTTCCATACAATTTCTAAACAAAAAAGGGAATCAAATCTATAAAAATAAATTTAAGAAATTCGATGCTGACCCCACACTCTCCCCCACCACCTCGACTCCGTTACTTTTGGCGCACGTGCACGCGTGCGGACTTTGTAGGCGGTTTACCCATCTTGGTATTGCTTCCGCACGAGCACGCTTAACTTCAGTGTTTTTATGGGATTTTGGGCCCCATTGTTAAGATAGGCTTAAGGCCCAATTGTACAGGCCCAAGCCCAAGTACATTCTGTGTATCAGGCTCAAGGCCCCATTGTACATTAAATGGCGTTTGACCCACTGTCCAAATAGGATCATACATTAAGTGTATAGATGAGCTGTGCAGGAATCTTCATATTCACATTCCTTATTTTATTCTTCTAGATGAAATTGTATAGATTGTAATTTGCATGATAAGAGCCTTGATTAAGGTGATTAGAGCCTTGATTTTGGTAACTTATTGTATATAAAAAGGAGAAGGATGAATCACAAGGATCATCCAATTATTACCAAACACTCTCTCAGTTTTCAACATCATTGTCTTTCTTAATTTTATGAGTTAAGATGGGGTTTGACTTATAAGCCCAGGGTAAGGACTTAGATATTTCCTATGAAGGACATGGACAAAGCCTCATGGTGCTGACCGAATCACTCCAACCTTAACCCTACAAATTCCTCTTTCTTGGCTCACAGGGTCACTTGACCTAGTTTTGCCCTAGGGATTACCTAGGTGGATTGGGGTCTCACAAAAATCAGATCCAATCATCAAAGATGCTTAGGTGTAGATTGGTTAGGCCCACCTGTTGATCAAACAAACTCCATGATCTTGAACTGGAATCCTGGGCAAGCCTGTTGGTGCCTTTTAGTGGATTGCGTTAGTTTTGAGTTTTGACCTGGTTAAGCTGCAAATCTGCACGTGAATGCTTATTTCAGCTATGAAGTTTCTGAAATTTTGAAAATAAGCCTGTCTTCTATCTTATTCTCCGAACAGTTCCTAAAACACATTTTTTAACTGGAACTTGGACTCTTTTGGGTCCAAACATCAATCAATACTTTTGATCAAAAATCAACTCCGCATCAGCTTTCAACAGGCTGGATTTGCACCAGAGTTTTATTGGCTGTTTTAGAATGACCCCATGCCACCCGCCCACGAAAGCCAAGCAGGAAAGCTAGAATTGTGCTGTGATAAATTTGAATGGGAGGTGGGGAGAGAAAATATATACTTTGAGCTACCATCAATGATGCTGCCCCTTAGATTGATAGACGCTTATTTATTGGCTTAGAAGCCCTCAGATAGAATTTTTTCGTCTTCTCTTTATTGATAGAATAGGAATTTTACTCAGTAGACCTAAAACCATGATATGGCAAACCTATAGCCACAATATAGTATTTGGCAGTCATATTGCAAACATAAAAATATTATTGAATATATATTTTTTTATATGACTAGCTATGATGCCTGGATACGGCATGGATACGATCAGGACACGGCAATGACATAGAAGGGACACAGATTTTACCATAAGAAGTGAAATATCGGATATGGTACGACACGATATATTGCCTATTTTGAAGTATTCGTGCATCATAGGTGACTAGTTTGGATTTATGCTTGGTGGATTTACAGCAGAGCCATTTTCGTATTGAATAACTCATGAAAAGAGTGTGGATTAAAAAGAATTATGTCTAATATTTCAGTGAAGGTCTGCAGTAGAATGTTGTGAGTATTAATTAGGTTGATATTGAAGACTGTTTGAGGTGGTTTAGGGTGTGTTTGGTTCGGATTATTATTTCATTTTCAAATGAACTTTTCTGCGAGCAATGGTTAAATTGCTTGTTCTAAAGAAGTGACCGAGGACCCACTTCGCATTTACACCGGCTTTTTCACTTAGGCAAGCAGTGCAACGAAACAATGCGAAAAGCTCGTGTGGCACAAATATATATATATATATATGTTTTTGTGTTTTGCAAGAAGCTCCTCAAAATCTATTTTTCTTATCTCTCTCTTTTTACCTTGCAAATCAGCCACTCTGTTCCTTTTATCATGGAATAGAGGAGAAAGAAAATGAGTGCTCCTTTGATTCGACAGTTGTCATTGCTTATTTAACCTCTCTCTGACTCTATTGTTCTCTTCTCCTATGGGTTTTTTCGCTATGAGATTCTAGATTAATAATTCTCAAGTTATATTAGGGTTAAAAATTTGGATTTCCTGTAGCGTGATTCATTGATTTCCTTCCAACTAATTTGTTTGCATGTATTTTGTGATGAATAGTTGGATGGTGTTCACGCCCTTTTTTATTCATACTCTTCTGGAAGATTGGGGAAGACAAGGAGATTTGAAGACAGTAGCGGGTTTGGGTGTGGAACTTCATCACCGGGTCCATGTCATGATAATCTGACCTATTTATCTTGAATCCATCACGTCCAATGGCATCTCATCAAATTTAAGTCATATATGAGTGGTCCTACCATTAGATTCAGATTGAGCAATTCTTCTTCTTTGGCTTGGGTAAAAAACTTCATACATACAACATCACTGGAATTCTACCGTGGGGCCCCCATGGTGATAATATGAAGCATTGATCTTTAATTCCATCCCCAAAAAAGTATATCCTCATATTTTACTTCTAAATCATGTTTCCATTAACCAACTTTTATTGAATATAAATTATTGAAGGATATAACACTAGAGGGATGAGGTTCAAGATATAGGGTTTGGATTATCATTATGTAGACCCCACGGTGGATTATTGGGCATTCAAATGATAAAGAGGATTCTCCCTCTCTAATGGTTGTACAAATACATTGGCCAGGAGAAATCAATAACCTAAGCTTATAGGGATTGTCCAAAATTTATACCCTACAAATTGTCCGTATGAGAGCATCTTTATTTTTTTATAAAATTTAAGATAAAATTATTTATTTTAATATTATAATAGTAGGTTTCTATATGTCGAACCAAACAACCTTTGAATGCTTTTATTGCTAGAAAGTATATTAAAAAGTTGATCCAACCAAACAATGTTTTATTTTAAAAAGCTATTTTGAAAAAGTAGATTTGCAAAAGTTATTTTCCTAAAAGCATATTTGAATTTTAAGAAGCCGAGCCAAACACACCCTTAGGCATTCAAATAGATGTCTGGATGCAGCATTGCTGTTGTTAAAAAATTTGAAGTGTTACAAGGAACAAGGATTAGGGAGCATGGTTTTAGAACTTGACCAAGTTCAAGTGGACTCAGCTGATTGGACACAGGCTTGATCCTGAGCAAGTTAAGATGGGCTCCAATCCCCCTTGCTAAAAGCTAATCAGCCGAGCCCCCCTTTTGTCTCAGCCAAGTCACCTAGTAGTGCAACTTGGCCGACTGTATAAAGGGCATCTTTCTTTGCAAGGCTTATTGGGCCAGGAGGGCCACTCGGGTAGCTCGTTTTGGCTTATAAGATGGACTGTAAAGTGTTGTAATGAAGGAGCTAAAACTGACATGTTAGATTGAGGAAATGATACTAAATTTAGCTATAAGTAGGAATAGTTGGAAATATAGAACTCATAAGATGGACCTGATATAGATGGGATAGGTGTGATGTTGTTCTATATTTTATAAGTTTAATTGTTAAATAACTTCTATTTTCATATTAAAATGCCTTCCCTTGAAGCTAAGTGCCTCTATTCACAAGTTGCATTTTTGTTGATCAGTATCTCTGTTGTTATGGTTGTATATATGTATTTCCTAATTCCTTATACTGAACATTTTGATTCAAACTCATAGACTCCTTTTCTACAGGTATTTATTTCTATATTATTGACTGTTTGCTCCCTGTTCTTGAAGATTTCTGTCTTGCTATTTTACCCTTCTAATGATTTTATTACCTTGAATTCTAATGACAGATCCCTCGACTTGCACTGTCTCTGTTAATGTTCCGGCTGCTTTTGAAAACTTAGCAGAATCAATTTCTTCCTGTACTCTCTATCATGACAAAGGACCTGAGCCATGGCTTCGTAAGGCAAGTACTGATGCCTGGCTCTCTAATGGAATTGCTGAGGCCATTGATGGTGGTGATGGGTCACTACATGACCAGGGTGATATATATTGTGTAATTTGTTATGAAAATGGTACTCTTGAAATTTTTGAGGTGCCTAGTTTCAAATGTGTTTTTTCAGTCAATAAGTTCATGTCTGGGAAGACCCATCTTGTAGATACCTGCATTCGAGAACCATCCAAAGACACACAGAAGTTTAAGAAAAATACGGCAGAAGATATGCCTAGCCAAATCACGAATGAGTCTGGACAAAATATGAAGGTTACTGAGTTGTCCATGCATAGGTGGTCGGGGCAGTTTAGCCGCCCTTTTCTTTTTGGAATTTTGACTGATGGGACAATGCTCTGCTACCATGCTTACTTATATGAGGGTCAAGAAAGTACAACCAAAGTTGAGGAAACCAATTCTGCTGATCTCAGCACAATTAGTACTTCAAGGCTTAGAAATTTGAGATTTGTTCGTGTCTCCATGGATACATTTACGAGGGAAGAACCTTCAGCTCTAAGTCAAAGCCAAAGAATCACAGTATTCAAGAATGTAGGTGGTTATCAAGGTTTGTTCCTTTCTGGATTGCGACCAGCATGGTTCATGGTTTGTAGAGAACGGCTACGAGTCCATCCACAGGTCTATACTTTATTCTTTTGTTTTCATTTAAAACACTTCATTTTTTTTTTTTTTGAAAGTTAACTGTGTTTTTGAAAATAGCTACAGTACAATAGCCATATACTGAAAAGCTAGCGAACAAAAGGCAAACTACAAATAATTGGGTCCAAATGACAAAACTAGAAGCAAGATACAATCCATCCTGGTCTATGTCCTATCTGCAATGCCCAACTCAGTCCTTCGCCAAAAGCTCTGCCACTGAACTAGCACTCCTCTTTACTTGATTAAATGATGCATCAAGAGCTCTGGCTAAATCCCTTACTCCTTTCACATTATCTAGAAATGCCTGATGGAGCTGTACAAATACATGGGCTCATCAGTTAGAATATTCATTGGGTAAAAACTTATCAGTTAAGACTTGTTGCAGCAAGAAATTAGATAGTTGGTTTGCTTAAAATACTATTCTTCGTAAACTGCATACCTTATGTTGTTCTGGACTAGTGTAGTACCTGTCTCATGTAAATAGTTACTCTGAATAATGTTAAGAGTTTCAGAAACATAAGCATTCACTTTATCTTTACACTTTGACCTTGATTTCACTCAAAACATTAATTTAGCCAGATGCCTTAAAGATCACAATATTTTCGTTGGAAGATGTGAACCAATATATTTGTGTTATCATCATAATATACTGATATTGCAAATATCATCAGAAGTGAGAGTATCATGTTATGCACGACATTTTGATGTGATTTACCTTAACTCTGTATTTTATTTACTTATAATTTTGAACGCTTTCTTGTTTGTTTATATATATTTGTATTTTTCTTTTGAATTTTTTTTTTAATTGCTAGGCAGGACTTGAACTCATGCTTGGCGTGCCCAACTAGCTGAGCTACAGCCAAGTCCTATTTTAATTAATTTATTTGTATTTTAAATTTTTATTGAGATAGGCCCAACATTTTTCCGAGATGATAAATTTCAAAGAGCAAGGTTTATTGCAATGATTCAGTTGTATGTAGTTCTAAATGGACATGTGTGCAAGGCATCAGGTATGTGTGGGTGTCAATAATGGTGACTACTGGTTTGGGTCAGCATCAAATCATCCCAAGCCTGACATGATAGCATAAAACTTTGCCTAAGGCCAGCCTAGTTGAGCATTTAACAGGCTTGAGCTTGACCCTGTAAGCAACAATAAATCCACGTATTTCATATATAGTGATGTATATTATCTGGAGGAAAATTCAACTAAGAACCAGTCATAAAACCAAAATAGTAACCATGATGTGGGGCCCACCTCAATACATGTCAATCACAGGGGTAGGAAGGTTTTAATGTGGGTTGAAGGTGCAACAAATATTGCTATGGTCTTATGATCGTAATTATCTATAAAGGGCCCAAATTTAACAGTTTTCACAAGAACATCTTCAACCATTATTACATTTGTCGCAATCATGACATTTTAAGCTTAAACCTACAATGAAAGGATGAAACCTTTCCCTCCCACTCTACATCTGTGAACAGAATGCATTAGGTGGACCCCACAGGCCACATCAAGCTTCATACTTTGGATGCTGTTTTCTAGCTGGTTCGTGCCCAAATTCCTCAAGAATATACAATTGACACATTATTATAATCTGGGTCTGGGATTGCCCCAATCTGATGGGCCTATGAACTTGACCAATTGACCAATGCCTAGCCTTACTTTTGAATCCTATGATGCACATCAGAATTAGTGGTCTAGGTCCAAATGCAATATGAGATGGTCTAAGCATGAAGACGTGAGGAGCTGTCCTGATCCTTACATGACTGTATACATGGAAGTTGGGAGCCCAGGGAACCACTTCTGATGACAGATGCACTAGCACCCTAGCACACAGGAATTTTATGCTGTACTTGGAAAGTACCCATGCACACAGTAATTAGAGGGTTCCAAAGTGACCACTGTGCTGACGGAGTCCATGGTCCAATGATCCAGACTATTGTCTAACCCCCACCTTGACTGGTGGATTCCCTATGAATATTCAGTATTGGAAGATCCTAACCCCATGATTTTTAACCTTGTTATGTGTTGGTTTATATATGATTTTCCTTTTAGCCTTGATATGTGTTGGTTTATATATGACTTTCTTTACCTTTCATTAACAAGCCAAAAAACAGATGGCTGTGGTCTCCCAGTAGTAACTTTTTTGGTTGAAAAAAAAATAAATAAAAATCTTGAGCTAAAAAACATCATAGAGGAATGTGGATGACAAAAACATATCTAATTGTCCAAATTGGATGAAATGGCACATCAGGACGCTGTACTTGTCCTGATGCATTGGGACCTTATGATTACAAGACTAAAACAGTATTAGGATTTTATATTGGAATACTGATATAAGATGAAATGTAGCTAAGAATTTCTTCTTAGACCTTTATATGCTAAATTAAGTACCATATGTTTCATTGTCATAATGTTCATCAAAATGCTTGTTACATTTGCATAGGGTTGGCTCACATGTAATGCCAATATCATTTTCAGAAAAAAAAAATGTAATGCCGATATACATTTATAAATTGTTTGAGAATCCTTACGAGTTCCAAGTGCATAAGCTTAATTCAGTTGTTCAAAAACTGCTCCAACTTTATTGAAAGGTGAAAGAGAATTTCTTAAATATTGTACAAATGTAATAAATGTGTTGGAGCCAAATTGTGCATGATGTAGAAGGTGGTTCACATGTAATTGCTCTTGTTGTTTATTTCTTACATTGATCGAACTTAATCTTCCTTTATAATCTTGATAAATGAAGTTATATATGGAAATAATTTATCTACTCAACCTTTTAGAAATCAGTTATTAGTTACTCACCATCATGATAGCTGTTTTCTGTTCCTATATTTTTTTACAGCTTTGTGATGGCTCCATTGTAGCATTTGCAATTCTTCATAATGTAAATTGCAATCGTGGGCTTATATATGTTACCTCACAGGTAATGGATCATTTTCTACCCTGTATTACCCTTTTATGGTTTATCAAAGAACTCATTAGACAATAAATTTACTTGCGACAGTTCTTCTGTTTTAGGGTTTCCTCAAAATTTGCCAACTACCATCTGCATCAAACTATGACAACTACTGGCCAGTTCAAAAGGTGGTTGATCAGTACTTATCCCATTGTCAGATTGATCCTTCTTTCTGTAAGATTGGCAGTCCTGTCATTGATTCTTAATTTTTTTTTCTTTATCTAAAATGCCAGATTCCTTTAAGAGGCACTCCACATCAAGTGACATATTATTCAGAAAAGAATCTCTATCCATTAATAGTCTCTGTTCCTGTGAGTGATTCCTTTTATTTGAATATAAATCTCACTCAGACATGGTCATCACTAGCATAATGTAGTGTCCATTTATTTTTTAAAATCTCTTTCTTATCTAGATGTGTGAGCCTTGCAAAATTCATTTTTTTTCCATTTAATAGAATGTTTGAAAAGAGCAGGCCACCTTGCTGAAAAAAAATGGAAAGGAAAGGATATTTTTATTTATTTGGAAATAATTTTTTTCTGACAGCACAATCTGTCATGATGTCCCATTCTTCTCGAGGACAAGCACTACTCTGGTTATAAATTTATTTGGAATAAAATAATGCTCTTGGTCATGTTTGGTTTTGACTGACCAGGTTGGATTTGTTTTAGTGCTATATTATTCTAGAGTTGTGGTTTAGTTTCTCTTCATTCTGCTTGCTTGCAGGTTGTTAAGCCGCTGAATCAAGTTCTTTCATCGCTGGTTGATCAAGAAGTTAACCATCAGATTGAGCATGATAACCTTGGTTCTGATGATTTGCACAGGACCTATACTGTTGATGAGTTTGAAGTCCGAATTTTAGAACCAGAAAAATCTGGTGGGCCTTGGGAAACAAGGGCCACCATTCCAATGCAAAGTTCAGAAAATGCACTAACTGTGCGCATGGTGACATTGTTTGTAAGTCGACAAAACGTTTTCGTTTTATTGTACACTTCTGAAACTACCTTACAGAATTGTTACTTTCTCTGTTTGTTTGTTATCTGTTCTTAGAAAATTTCCTTCAATCTAACATTTCCTTCCAGAATACCACAACAAAAGAAAATGAAACACTTTTGGCCATTGGAACGGCATATGTGCAAGGAGAGGATGTGGCTGCAAGAGGGCGTGTGCTGCTGTTTTCCATTGGAAAAAATCCTGATAATCCTCAAAATTTGGTAATAATAATTGATTATCTGGTTTGTTTTTTAAGAGGATATCGCCCTATGCAAACCAAATTCTCCATTAAATTATTGGTTATTTTGCAGCTATCTGAGGTTTATTCTAAGGAATTAAAGGGAGCTATCTCTGCTTTAGCCTCTCTTCAGGGCCATTTGCTGATAGCCTCTGGCCCTAAAATCATCTTGCACAAATGGACTGGTAGTGAGTTGAATGGTGTCGCATTTTATGATGCTCCTCCCCTACATGTTGTGAGCTTAAATATTGTATGTTCATTTTCTCTTTCTTTTTTTGTATCCTTACAAACTCTAACTGTAGATATTATACCTAAGTTTGAGTAGTTTATGTTGGGTCCTGGAGTTTGTTATTGCTTATTTCTTGTTCATGCATTTAACTGATTAACCTTCTACCACTTTTATTGGGATTCTTTAAAGATACTTTTTGAGGTGTATCTCCTTATTGACTTGTGGGTTGCTTTGCTTAAGGGATTAGTGAGAATGGGATGGAATCATCCAGCTGGCGAATATTGGGAATAAGTGGAAAATAGTTGGTCACAATGTCATACTGCTAGTTTCCACAAATGAGGCACATGCACCACTCAAGTGAAACATTGGATGGGAGCCACTCACATTGAAACAATCTCTTGAGAATGACTTTTGCAAAAGGAACCCCTTTATGGAGGGACTGATACCTAAATCCCATGCTCGTGTGGCTAAGACCTTGATGCAGAATGGGGTGCCTGATCTAGGGTGGGTAAAGGAAGATGGAAGTGATAGGGGATAGCTTGGGCTTGACACCTGAATATTGGCCTCACATCAAACTCCAATAATTGGAGGCAAAATTCTCCCATTGCAGGAGAGAGGAGAACAAAAATACTTAAAGGATGGCATTACATCATTATATAGGCACAAAAAAACCCAAAAACTAATCTCAACCCTCTAAACACATCAACGGTCGAGATTAAATTATCCACTTAGACTTAAATTACCATGAAAATAAATCCATATAAAATGAAGCAAATTGCATGAGTGGGCTGGGCCCAATGAATTGGTTGATCCATGGATCAAGGGCCTGTTGTGCATCACTTCCCTTAGAACACACGTCCTTCACCATTTCATCCTTGATATCTATTTTTGTGTTTCTCATGGTTTTCTGCCATCTCCCTCTCTCTCTCCCCCCACCTCTAATATTTCTTTTTCTTTGTCGAGAAAGTTCTCTCTAATTTTTTGGCAGTTGTTGTTTGGACTATTCTTATAGCACCCAGTTGCATCAACTTCTTCCTAGAACATTTCTGATTTCTTCTAGTGTGAATGATTGGATATTCATGTAGTTCTAGTCTACACTACTTTTGGTCTATAGCTGTTCCAAAAGGTGCCTAGTATTTGGTTCTTGGGATCTGTCACCATGCAAAGTAATAATTGGTTGGTCTAGCTGAACCATTTAGAAAATGGTACCTGACAGTTGACAGCCCCCACTCCTATACCTCCTTTAAAATGCATCCTCTTGGAACACATGCTTTGTAGCCAATTGCTTTTTATCATTATTTAGCATCTTCTCTTACATAAGTGGTGCTGGAAAATTTTGTATTTCTAGATTTACTTATTTTGCACAAATGTCCCTAGCATTTGATATCTAGTATTTGAATCTTCTATATTTGGCTAGTGTGTCCCAGTTGAAGTAAGAAATCCTCAATATCTTGTCTTCCCCAGTTCCATGTGAGAAATTCGTGGAGAGCAACTAAAGGTTGTGCATCTGCTGTGTTTTAAGTCAGACATTTTGAGGTGCATTTTTCCTTGTCCATACTTGTGTCACGTCATGACTAAGCTTTTTTTTTTCTTGTCCTACAAGAAAGATTGTGACCAGTCTGAAGTTGCACCTTTGTTTTAGTTCCATCTTGCCAATCGGTATTTTACTCAAAAGCTGCTCATTCAATGAAGACTTGGGCTTTGAGTTTTGATCAACTAAGTAGTCTCAGTCAGTATATTATTATTATTATTTTATTAATGGTTGGGCAAAACTAGTATCATTGTTCAGATACTTTTATTGATGTGATTATCATATTTTAAGAGTGTGATAGTGTATCATTGCAGGTGAAGAATTTTATCCTGCTGGGTGACATTCACAAAAGCATATACTTCCTTAGTTGGAAAGAACAAGGTGCCCAGTTGAGCTTGCTGGCTAAGGATTTTGGCACACTTAATTGTTACGCAACAGAATTTTTGATTGATGGAACTACCTTGAGTCTTGTTGTTTCAGATGATCAAAAGAACATTCAGGTAGGGCTCCTATTTACTGGTCTTTTGGATGTCCTGGCTGATACTTTCAGGGCATCACGCTGGTTATGTCAAATGTTGTGTTCATTTCGTGGTAGCATACAGTTCCTAAAAAAATTTACCATATGCAGTAGTTTAATGGTTCTGAGACATGAGAAGGTCATGTATACTGAATTGCCACCACTACCAACGTTTTATTCCCAAGTGTCCATGAGTCCTAAATACCATGCAAAAACCAGTCCTGGATGTCTCTCTATGCTATTACGATGGCAACCTGGCACCCAGAAAGCAAATATAGCCAACCAAAATTAAGGAATTCTAGGAGTCTATGGATAAGAAGGAAAGTTGTGTAAAATGGAGGACTGTAGATATGTTTCTCCACTTATTTTCTTTACACTAAAATGGCCTCTTAAATTTCTCCAGTCAAGAAGGGGTAAACAGAAAGAAAGAAAGAGATCCAAGTCTATAGTAAAAATTGGCCGGATGGGTTGGCAAGAAAGAGATCCAAGTCTATAGTAAAAATTGGCCAGATGGGTTGGCTATATAATAGAGTGCATCTGACAGGCCAATTTATTCTAATTCAAAGGTACATTGTTGAAATTGTACTACTCAGAGGCAACTTGGAATGTCCTGCTCTATTTTAGAAGGAATTCTTCCAACATCTTAGAGGTTTTTCACATGGATTAAAAACTCGGCCGAGCCCGAGTTGGGTCCGACCGACTCGGGCTTGGTTGGGGACTTGCCTGAGTAGGCTGAGTTTGTACAGTGACGGACTTGGCCAACATATATATAGGTAGAGGGAGCCCTAAAACCTCATTTTTCATGTTCTAAAAGAGAGGAGAGGAGAGGTTAGGGGAGGCTGGGAGAAGACTCTTTGTGAAGAGATCATGGCTCAAATTTGTATTTGTTGAGAGACTTATGCTTCCAATAATTATGACTGTTATTCATTCAAAAGAGGAGTTTGGAAATTTTGGCTTTTGAGGTATGTATTTTCTTTTTTCTTTTTTTTTTATTACATGGGTGAGAGAGGATCATACTACGTTGATTCTAGTTGAGATTGAAATTTTTACTTATGATTGCTATGGAAAATACATTTATTTGTATTTTTTGGCTCGGTTTTTAAAAAAAATAGAAAAAATCAATTTCTTTTCATGATTTACTTTTTTTTTTTTTTTTTGTAGATTCTCACTCTTTTGGGTATGTATTACATAGATCTATCATTTTTTTAATAGATCTAGGCATGTATGATCTAAAGTTGTAATTTTTATGATATTTTGCATAAAATAAATAGAAAATTATATTTATTGATTTGTACATGCTTATATAGTTTGGAAAAGATGATAAGGTATGCATGTAGGCTTGTTGGTGGATTTTCCACTCAAAACTTTTTGGAAACATGTAACTTTTTTAATTTTTGCCTTGGATTTAAAAATTAATTATATAAAAAATATTTTTTTTCAATATTTTGTTATGTTATGTATATGAACTTAATGGATGTGTTGTCTAGTATTTAGATTTATGGTTTTTTTCATAAATCTATGCATGTATGATTTAAAGGTTTTTGTATAAAATAAATAGAAAATTATATTTATTGATTTGTACGTGCTTATATAGTTTGGAAAAGATGATAAGGTATGCATGTAGGCTTGTGGGTGGATTTTTGCTCAAAATTTTTTGGAAATATGTAATTTTTTTAATTTTTTCCTCGGATTTAAAAATTAATTATATAAATTTTTTTTTCAACATTTTGTTATGTTATGTATATGAACGTAATGGATGTGTTGTCTAGTAGATAGATCTATGGTTTTTTTAATTTTATTAGTTCAACTAAGTTGTAACTTTTTAACATATTTTCTAGAGTTAGATTAGATGGTTAAGAAAAAGATCATGGGGTATTAATATATTTTTTTAAATTTACAAATTCTGTAGATTACTAGTTACTTTAGTCACAAATAGAATGACATCACAGAAAAAAGAGAGGGAAGTTGATCCTGGATGGACTTATGGAGAGATTGTTGGTGGAGACCATCATAAGGTGAATATAGATGGTGTGGAAAAACCATGCATGGTGGAATTCACAGATTTAAACTGCATGTTACACATATTTTAGGAGATGTAAAAGGTTGTCCAAATGTTTCTACTAAAGTCAGAAAAGAAATAAGGGACATTTTATCCACAAAGAAAACTAAAAAAGTAGAGAACAAAAAATTTTAAGAGAGGGTCACTTGAATGGAGAGGATTAATGATTCTTCTGAAAATGATAATGAGGATGAAGAAGCTAGCGACATAAGGAAGGCAATGAAGCATAGCTGTCAAGCTTATGAAATTGAGCTTGCTCATTTCAAAGAACAATGAGGTCAGGTTGGACCTTCAAGAGTACCTCCGAACCCTTCTAAGGATACAGCACGAAAAGGTACCTTGGATCTATTTTTTACATAGAATCCAAAGCATGAATCAACTCAAGATTTCTAGTTCTATGATGGGTGATATGAAAACCAAAGCTTTGAAGATAAGTAGAGTAATTTCAAAGTTCTTCTATTATAAACGGATTCCTCCAAATGTGGCTGCGTCACCATACTATCAAGCAATGGTAGATACCATTGCTGAGGTGGGTCTTGAAGTTAAACCACCTATCGCTTATGAGATTAGCAGCAAATATCTTAATATGGAGTATAGAGATTATACGGAGTACGTGTATGACCATATTGAGATTTGGAAAGAATAGGGGTGCACACTTATGTGTGATGGATGGACAAGCAACAATAAGTGGCACATAATTAATTTTATGGCTTATTCTGTAATGGGAACATGTTTTATTCACTCAATAGATACAAAAGGACATCGATTGGATGCCCAATATTTATTTAGTTTAATGGATATAGCACTTAAAATGATTAATGGATTCAGTGACTATGTTGTCCAAGTTGTGACGGACAATGTGGCAAATTTTAAGGTGGCGGGGAAACTATTATATGACAAATTTCTGCATATTATTTGGGTGCCGTGTGCGGCACATTGTATTAATCTTATGTTAGAGGACATTAGAAAATTGGAAGATGTTCACTCTACTATTGAAGATGGAAAGAGTATTACAAGTTTGATTTGATATACAATTATCAGTAGTTGACCGATATGATGAGAGAATTCAATAATGGTCATGAGATTTTGAGGTTGGGTATTACATGATTTGCTACTACGTTTTTGGCTTTGGAGAGTCTTTGTCATCATAACGTTAACATAATGCAGATATAGATGAGTGAAGCATATATAAACTCTATGTTTTCAAGACAGAAATTGCCACAACTTGTACAAGGAAATGTATTGGGTACAAATTTTTGGCATAAGGCTGAGAGAATTACATATTTACTTGAGCCACTTGTGAAGGTGTTGAAAGTGTTGGATGGTGATACGAAGCCTACAATGGGCTATATCTATAATGCAATGGATCTTGCGAAGCTTGCTATTGAGGCAAAATCTAGAGAAAAGTATGGAACTTATCATAAGACGCTGTGGAAATTATTGAGCAAAGATGGAACAACTAATTACATCAAAACATACATGCCACAGGTAAATTAAGATATACATAGTTGCTTCATTTTATGTTTGAAGTTTTAAACATTGATTTATTTATTAGAATTTAATCAATATAATACTTTATGACATAATGCAGCATACTTCTTAAACCCATCATGCTTCTATAGTAAGGGATTCTCTAAGTACGAGGAAGTTTTTTGAGGCTTTAAGAAAACATTAGCGACAATGGTTAGTGACAAGATGAAGAAAATTGCAATTCTTAACCAAGTAAGGTTTCATAATATCACATTTTGTTTGCATTAAGATACTAGTAAACCAATACAGTTGTAATTTATTTATTTGAACTTGATAATTTTATAGTTAAAAAATTATAAAGGCACTCTTGGAAGTTTTGGAGATGAGCTTTGTATAATGTCTCGTAAAAGGATGGATCAAGGTATGTTATATTTTTAATAATCTTTAGTGGATTAATATTCAGTTACAGTATTCTCATGGAGAATGGCTTAATTTAAATTTTAATTACAGCTGGATGGTGGAACAACTTTGGGGATGATGCTTTTGACCTTAGAGATCTTGCTAGAAAAATTCTGGGCCAAACAGAATCATCATTCGGCTATGAATGAAATTGGAGTACATTTAGCTTGAACCACATGAAAATTAGGAATCACCTCAATATGGGGAAATTGGATAAGTTAGTTTTTGTCTATTATACTATGAGGTTGAGTCCAAGAAATCTCCAAAGAAGGGATAACAGAGAGTATAATCCAATTAATTTGGATTATATATTCGAAGAAGATGACCTATTAGAGGACTGCTTGGCTGAAAGAACCTGTAATTTTACCAAATATAGATTTCATAGATGAATGCATGTATGATCCTTATGAAACCGAGCCCCCAGAACAAGAATCGGAACCCCCACCCCTACCTCCCATTCATAGATTTGCTACCACACGGGAAAAAGGGAAGAGTGTAGCAGAGGGGCCCTCACAGGGCCCACAACGTGAGCCAGAGTTGACACATTCTAGTTCAAAATGTATTAATGGGGCTAAGGATAAGTCAGATTTGTATGGTATTTCAACCCTCTCCAAAGCCAGATAATCTCTTAAAGAACCAACTCTTCAATACAAGAGAAAAACAAAAGCTAGGGATCAAGCAAGCAAATATTTAGCTACTCATGAAGAAGAAGAAGAACGCAATACATCATCTTTAACCAAAAGTGGCTCACCACAGGGGGATCAAGGTTGTTATGCACAACAACCAGATGATGGTGGTGATAATGAAGAATTTCATGATAATATCACTATCCATGACAAGGGTAGTGAACCTGAGCCTGCTGGTGGACAAGGAAGAGAGCAATCAGAATAATTTTATGAAGAACCACATCAACTAGTATCAAGTCCATATGGAGGGCAGTAATATGGTGACAATGAGCAGTCACAATTTGATCCCTCAATTGGGCAATGTGGTGCGTATGGTGGTATTTTACATGGATATGGCGGGCAAGAGCATTATGAAGTAATTATGATACCTATGCATCTAGTACCACCACCAACTCACTATCCTTACGGTCATGAATAACGCAATCAAGGACAAATAGGACAAGAGTTCTTCAATTTTGATATTGCTCAATACATCGTTAACAACAACATGACGATAATGATGACGACGACATCTAAACAACAAGGCATTCAACATGGTATTAAATTTTATGAAGAATGTGTTAAGGACTAAGGTATCTCACGATGACCATATGTTTGCCATTTGACACTTGTTATTTCATACTTCATAGTTGATAATTGATTCTTCAATTCTTAGTTGATTCTTTATATAGTTGATACTCCACACTTGAGAGTTCAGTTTGATTTTAATTGATTTTCATTTAATAGTTCATAGTTCATAATTCACATTATACTTCAATTTTCACAAATCACAATATAATGTTCGTTGTTGTATAAATAGTTGAGGAATTATAAAGGCGTGCACGGAAGTTTTTGAGGGGC
Source organism: Sextonia rubra (assembly GCA_037013555.1). Lineage (NCBI taxonomy): Eukaryota > Viridiplantae > Streptophyta > Magnoliopsida > Laurales > Lauraceae > Sextonia > Sextonia rubra. Next base: position 6,972,130 of record JASUAD010000015.1, read on the forward strand.
CTGTAAGGTTATTTTTCAATTTTTTACAATTTTTGAGAATTTTTAATCATTTTTATACATTGTTTAAACTAAAAAAAAAAAAGGACTCGGCCGAGTCCCAACCGACTTGGACTTGGCCAGGCCCGAGTAGGGCCCCGAGTCCGGGTCCTCGATCCATGGTTTTTCAGGCTCCTTCAATGTCTACCTAGGAATTTTTACTTGTGTGGCTGTGACTAGTCATTATTAATCGGTAATGTGTGTCATGCTGGTGATAACCTATTTGATTTCTGAAAATTAACGTCTGCTATTCAGGTTGATGTTATGTCATGTTTTTAGTCGGTAATCTTCTATCTTAAAGAACTCTCATGCTCCTTCAATCTTTCTTTTTTTTTTTTTGTTTTTTTGTTTTTTTGTGACATCGGCTATTATGAGCTATGTCAATTTCTATTTAGTAGAGAATCTTGTGTCTTAAAGAACTTTTAAGCAACTTTAAAGTTTACTTAGTAAAAGCTTTTATTTTGATTACTATTAGACAGATTATTTTTCCCTTCAAAAAAAAAGAAGAAAAAGAAAAAAGAAAAAAATAAAGAAAAGACTGAAGCCTGAATTCTGATCTGCTTGATCATTAGGTTTTTTCTGCTCATTCATAAAATATTTCAGTTCCTGCTATCTAAGCGCGTGTTGACATTTGTGGTTTGATTATCAGGTTCTTCGCATGCTTGTCATATGTTTTGTTTTGTCTACTTGCTCCCTTAAATCTAGTAATTATTGCATTTTCCATGCAGATCTTCTATTATGCTCCAAAGATGTTGGAGAGTTGGAAAGGGCAGAAGCTTCTTCCGAGGGCTGAGTTTCATGTTGGTGCCCATATCACAAAGTTTTTTCGGTTGCAGATGCTTCCTACAAACTCAGATCGAAGCAATGCAGCTCCAGTGTCTGACAAAACCAATAGATATGCTCTTTTATTTGGTACGCTAGACGGGAGCATTGGTTGCATTGCACCGCTTGATGAGCTAACATTCCGCAGGCTTCAGACACTACAAAGAAAACTGGTCGATGCTGTTCCCCATGTCTGTGGCCTGAATCCTAAAGCCTTCAGACAGTTCTGTTCAAATGGAAAGGCACATCGGCCTGGCCCTGATAATATAGTAGATTGTGAACTTCTCTGCCAGTAAGTCTTAACTGATCCATATTTGTAATCTGTAATTAAATATATGCAGGAAATTAACTGATCCTATGCATATTTGTAATTAAATATATACAGTTTCATTGTTGCACAGAAATCAGGTGTGGAGGAAATTAATTTAGGTTTTTTAATGATTGGTAGCAGTATTAAAGGAAATACAAGTGACAGACTATCATCATCATCATCATCATTATCATCATCAAAGCCTTATCCCAACCATGTTGGGGTCGGCTACATGAATTCTATTTCGCCATTCCGTTCTATTTTGAGCTAAATCTTTCGATAAATGAAACTTCTTCAAATTTGAATTAATGACTTTCATCTATGTTTTCTTCGGTCTGCCCCTATCTCTTGATGGGCCTTCCACCTGTATATCCAAACTTTTTCTCACCGGTGCCATTACTGGCTTACGTTCAACATGCCCAAACTATCTTAAACGGGTAAATACAAGTGAAAGACTATATCGAAGATAAATGACATAGGAGCCATTTACCATGGATCTCTCCTCAGAGAGCCAAAACAAACAGAAAATTACAAAAAAAAACCCCAATGCATTCTATGCACTCCTTGTGTTTTAGCAAACCAATTGAGATGATAAAAAGCCAAATGAAGTGATGCTGCTAGAAATCAAATCTCGTTAAGGATTTGTCAGAACCTCCAAGGGTTCTTTCCCTTGAGGGAAGCCAACATGTGTGAAACCCATGCCATGGCATACCCTGGTGTGTCCGTGCTAAATCTGGGGACATGGTTTTTAGTCTTCCATGATTAATAATTTCAGATCCAGCTATAATGTAGTGCTGCTATTTATTATGATGTATAGGCAGCTGACTATTTCCAAATTTTTCCTGCTGATGCCTTTGTGCTCTGATATTATTTATCTATTTTAGTAAAGTAATTTTTTGGCATGCCAAGTGGTGGAGTTCGTGCTTCACAGGCAACATTAAAATGTTATAGTTTCTATGGGTCCAGATCTCTTTTTTTTTTTTTATTCTTTCATTTTAAATGATTGTCCCTGTGTATGTGGTTCTGTGTGTGGTGGTTTTATTGGTTTTACCCATGTGCGTTTAGTGGCTGTGGTTGGGAAGTCTATGCAACACCTTTAAGCATATGAGTCAATCTTACCAGGTGGGTACATGCCCATTTTGTTTCTTTTTTCTTAACCTCCACCCCAGGGGCTGTTCACATGCGAAGGTAAAAATTGGCTGAAATCCCTGAAATTTTGGATGGAGGCTGGAAGAGTATGCCACAACTCTTAAACAAGAAGTAAAAAAAGGAGTGCCTTTTTTTTTATTTCAGCAAAACAGAATTGATGATATCCCCCTTTTTTTTCACATCAATTAAGGATTCAATTTTCCCCATAATCAAAGGGCTCAAACAAAATTGTTTTTTTTCTCCTCCAACAAAACAGCTCCTAAATGTGACAGTATCATGATACATCATGAGTCTTGCAAGTGGTGAGTGAGTCTATATTGATTTCTGTTCCCAACTCTTGTATAAAGTTGTCAATAGTTACACTGGAAAACATGTTCACCATACACATGCTATTCTTTCTCAAGTTCCTAGCTTTAATTCTGTCTCAACTCTCTTGCAGTTATGCGATGTTGCCATTGGAAGAACAGCTGGAGATTTCTCATCAAATTGGGACAACGCGTGCACAAATTCTGTCAAACTTGAACGATCTTTCTCTTGGCACTAGTTTCTTGTGATGGTTTATTTTCTATTTATGAAATTTGGCAGCACTCACTTCTGGAGAATAGAAGATAAACTTTGGCTTGCAAGGAACACTCAGACATTGAAAAATTAAGGATGTGGGGATAGCGTCAAGCAGTGTTGGTGGGTATCCTGCTTCACCTCCATATTGTCAGCCGATTGCTTTTTGGTATGCAAGCTGCTGATAAAAATTGATGGATATCTGTTCCCATTGGAGCTAATATTGGGTGTACTGTGTTAAGGTATTTCCCTATGTCAATTAATTTATGTACATCTCCCAATTTGTGGTGCTGTATTGACAAGATCTGTAGGGTATATTCAGTTGAGCTTCGATTTACTGCATTTGCAGAATGTGTATTCGAGATAGATTAACTAAATTTTTGGTGTATTTCCTTCATCTTAAACCTTCAGCTTGTAGGTTTGTATTTTAGTTCACCTACTTTTAAAATTAAACTCTATTGTGGAAAATCCCACCGTCCTGTAATGAGACATAAACTGGTTAATCTAATCTAATTGCTTCTTTTCTTCTGTTCTACTATTTTCCTGTATAGCATTAGCATGTTGGTTGTGGTGTTACTATGGAAGCACTTGGGTGGAGTTTGGATGTAAAGAAAAGGTGTAAAGACCAAGTGCAAAAGGCACGCTTGTTAGACAGAAATGTGGTGATACCCTGGAAAAATGAGTTTCAACTGTCTATTAGATATTGGGCTATCTACCACAACAATGCTTATAGATAATGTGCTGACAATTAAACTTGCTTTTGCTTTTGCTAAGGAAGCATTCTCAGGGTAATATCCTAGCTGCATGTTACCACGATTGAATAGTTTTAACGCCTTACTTTGGTGTGGTTTCTTTTACTCAACCACATGTATGGATCAACTGTGAACTGCTATTTTCTTGAACATTCTAACCACCTGATGGATTTGGCCAATTGATCTGCCCAGTCGGTCTGCATTGATTGACAACTTGGATATTGTACGTCCCGCACATTTTATCATGTGTAGTTGTTCAAGTAATAACTTATATTGAATTCCTTGGAATTCATATGAACGAATGAACTTTTTTAATACTGATACATCTAGATTGAGATGTACATTTAGTGTACTGTTCTTGATCTAATTTGCTAGGGTAGAGGGGTTGGCAATGATTTCCTTCGAGGGGTGCTCACTGCTCAGTCCTGTGGCCCGTGGTACCTTAACATTTACCTTATGTTCACATGGTCCCTTGTGTCATACCTTGACGACTGTCATCAAAGGTGGGATCCCCCTGAATTTCACCTGGTCCTGCATGACGAACAGCACAGATGCGCTGTGAGCAGGAGAAAATCATCCATTATTGGACATGTATCCAATAAATTGATATTGATTAATGCTACCGGATGATATGCAGAGGATAATTTTACCTACACCCTCAGAATTAGGTTTGGCATTCCTGTTTCTTCACCCTTGAGTTGATCTCACGACAAGCTAGTATTTGAACAGTTCCATCTAATGAAAAAAAAGTGTGTTAGGGTCGAAGCTTTTAAGGAAAAGGCTAAAAATGATCATATGGTCTTAATTTCTTAATGCGAAGAGATCTTAATTGGGGCCGTACTGCTGTAACCCTTCTATCTCCTCAGTGGTCTGGCCGTGATTGGCTCAAAAGTAGTCTACCGTTGAGGATGTATATTTGTGTACATATGGATTTGACCCGTGTGGCACCGTTGTCATGCGTGTACCCTTGTGAATGGTTCAAAATGATGTGGTCTTTCCATTAGATGTAGAATGATGATTTGCACGTGCAATAGAATCCATCAAGAAGCATCTTTTTTATCTTCTTTATTGTAATGGTGTTGTTTGGGACCATGTTCTCATAAAGTGGAACATGTTCCTTCCCCTGCCAAGATGAGATGATGAGATGAAGCATCTGACAATTCTTCTACTGCTGCATCGGAGAGCCTGTGTCGGCCGGACCTTCTTCATCCTTACTAGTTATTCTTCTCGCCATCATCCATCAAACAGCAGGAAGATGGATATGGCCCAACCCTTCAAACATCCTTTGACAAATGGATGGTTTCTTTCTCTGGCTCTTTTGACAGGCGGCCTGGATCACTTAAAAGGTGGGGACACGAGGGTTCCCTTTCCCATCCAGTGGTCCAACCTGTTCATTGATGAGCCTCTCACTCTTATGATCGAATGCACTGGATCATTCCGCCATAACTTGCACTTCTTGGGTATTGTTTGTTTGCTTCAAAATATATAGGAATTGAGGACATGGGAATTCACGGTGACATGGGAATTCCTATATATATAATTGCTGGGGTAATGTTTGGGTATTTATTTTCATCTTCTTTGGATAGTACTTCTTTAAAGGGAAAAGAATATATATATTCTCATATATATATATATATATGTGTCTCTCCCTCTCTCTCTCTCTCTCTAACGGATGGCTTGAAAATGTGTGGCCCACCCTGTTTGCTATGAGGGTTTGAAAATATTTGTGGCCCACCCGATTTGGTATGAGGGTTTGAAAATTTGGAAAACCCGCCATGGTCCATGGATCACGGCACAGAGGAAGTAGGTGTGGAACGTCAACGTGCAATTTCAAAGGCAGGGACAACTTTCATCGGAGTCGAAGCATTTTGATGAAATGAAATAGACCTGACCCCACCACCAAATCAATTTAAGTTGGCGGATTGTCTGGGAGTCGACATCCATCCAAGACAAAAGGTGGCCCACCTTCAGATGAATGCTATTTTCTCATGATGCTAGCTTTCCCAAAGCGAACGCTTGATTTACGGGGTGCGTCCCAAAGGCTGGCGTGGGGTTGTTTGTCTCCTGCCCAATCTCACTCCTGCCTCTCTGTCTTCTTTTTCATTACTGAATACTGATGTTTGCAAAGTCCCCACTCATTTTATTCAACTTGTCAGTGTTGCTTGTTTGTGGATTGTATTGTTGCAAGTTAATTGAGCTACTGACCATGGCTGGAACCGGAACCACCACTTGTGTTTAAGAATCTTCTTCCAAACTCTACCCTACTGGGTTCGTCAACGAGTCAAGTAACTCGGGCAAGTCTGACCAACCTCGCAAGAACTCAATTCAGGGTTTGTATAGGAGACGTCTTAATGTATATCTGAATTAAAGGTCCTACTCTCATGCTTTGGACCCTAATAATATGATAACAAAATAGTAGGGAGGTGAAGATCTTGATTGAACTCTGGACTTATCTACATGTATCCAGATGCGGGTTATTTGATCCAGGCTCAAAGCGCTTCAAGACCAACATTTTAGAATCGACCTTGGATCCAGGATTCCCATCAGATCCAAGTGTAGATAGATAATCATATTATGAAGGGCTCTTGCCTTTTTGCATAAAAATAGTGTATATCCAGGGTGCTACGGTTGGGGATGTGAGTCTGACTCCCGACAAAAAGGAGGCCTGTTTGACACAAACGCATTGTGCCTGTGCCATTTCTCCACTCATGTGTACGATCGTAGTGAAAACTCTAGGGTATAGTTTCCCAAAAAAAAAAAAAAAAAAAAAAAAAAAACCAGTGAAAACTATACACTAGAGTATAGATTGGCTTACACTTTTTTATTCCATTGGCTGTGCCCAGAAGCGATCTAGCCCATTAAGTAAAACCTGAACGGATTGAACCTGGATTAGAATATTTTTTACCCAAAATTTAAAAAAAAATTTAATAATATTTTTTGATCTGGAATATATATATATATATATATTATAAGTTACTACAATATATAGTAACTTGGTTGGTTATATAAATAATATATTATCTGTCATAGAATATGGAGGAATGACCACAAACAAGTAACTGAGTGGACAATTTTATCGCTAAGGACATATATACAAGAGATAATGGGGTCCTCAGGGCCCTCTTATTATCATCAACCAACCCTCTCACGTTTACAGCCCCTCGTGAATCCTTCACCTCAAATTTGACCCTTGTGTCTGCCATTAACAATTGTGCCGAAGTTATTCATTTTTCTTCTCTCTTCACCAATGTTTCTTTTAAGCCTTAAAATCTGAACTTACTGAGATCTAATCCTACGTATTTTAGGTGACTTTTTTTTTTTTTTTCTGATTCGCTCAGTGGCCAAGAAGTAGTAGGTGTAGGTGCCTGTACCACCACAATAACCCTAAGTTCCCATTTTAGATGACTTCTTTACTAACGCATAGAGATTCTCGTTCCCCGTGTCCCTTTCATTGGTAGTGTCCCAGGTGGGTTCCCAGTGTCCCTCAAATAAGAGGCAGGTCCCTTAGAGGCATATCATCCTACACTGGGGTAATTTGGTTTCTAGGTATGGAGTGACTGATCAGTATACTTCTAAATATCAATTGGATAAATAATAAAAATCCAAAAAAAAAAAAAAAACCTTTGCCCAAAATTTTGGATTGGGCCTTTGACTATATCTATCCAGTGTGACCAGGGATTAAATCCATTATTAGAGATTGGGTCACTAGTCCATGAGCGATTCTCAAGTTGCATCACACGCTCAACAGCTCTTCCCACTATACCAAGAAGTGGGTGGCCCTAAATTCAACTTCAAGTTGCGAAGCATCACCATCAATCCATGTCCCAATGATGCCTAAGAAGACGTAGCTTGACCAATGTGACTACACTCTCCTTCAGGTCTTGACAAGAAGAGCTTTTTTCTAATCCGGAATCATTTGTAGATTGCTATACACACAACCCCCGTATATGTGACAGCTTCTCTAGTATATGATTGTTGTGCATACCCATTGATCTGGGCCATTCATCAACAGACAAACCAACCTCTATCATTGATTTGATGTTCTGATATCCGCCAACAGCAAATGGGGCATCGCACAGATTGATCAAGGGACCACATTCTTTGATTGAACAATTAAAACCAGTTGATCGATGTGATTTGTATCCCAATCTAATTGAGGGTATATCAGTTGCATGAGCTCTTTTTTTTTTCTTCAGTCCAACTAATTGAGACATGAGCTTAAAAGGTTAAGGTTCAAAATTCATGACTGAACCCATCGGTTCAATCTGAACCCACCCCAGCATGTACAGGGTACACATTCCAACCCTGACCAAAAGGGTATGTTGGACTCGGGTTTAATCCAAACATTCTATTTAACCCTAAAAAGCTTCATTAACTGAACGCACCACTCTGTACTTTGACATTCGAAGCCAATCTTGACCAAACCCGAGATCCCAGAGTGTGTGATGACAATTTGGACCTGATTAAAAAATGTGCCCGGCATACACCCATTACCTTAGTGGGTTGACCCGACTCAGTGTAGCCCTTGGACTGGCGGGCACCTAAAATCTTAAAAATATAATTGGGTGGTTTTTGACACGGATTTTCCCCGTATATGTTGCATGATTGGTTTTTGGGTGAGTTTTCATTATATTTGTACTCAACATTGCTGAGAAGAAAATAAGTGGGGCCTGATGCATCCTTCACATGTCATCATCATTCGATTTTGATCAAAATCGAACGGAGACTGAACCCACCATTGCCAGATGCCGAGAAAGGGGATTTTGAAGTAGGCTTTGCTACTAAAAACAGGAGCATTGAGTCATTCACTACAGGACGATCATGTGGTCCAGCGCACGTGCTTTCCAGTTATTAATAATGCAAATTCACTTGCTCAAAAACAAAACATCAACCGAGTGACGAAACATATATAATTACCAAACAAAGAAATGGTAAAGGTTTGCTTCAGTCTTCACAACTCTAGATAGGTTCGTGTGGTAATCTTCCACTACCAAGATTTTGTGTCAACTCCTACCTACCTACAGTTTGGCACTAGTCCATCTAAATTCATTAATCCACAATGATCAAACTTCAAATGTATGCCCAAAGGTGGATATATGGAATATAACTTCGGACTTGGATGCTTCTGGCATAACAATTCGGATTGGACGGGAAGTTCTGCCTTTGGAGTTTGATCCACCAATGTAGAGCATAAGGGTACATGTAAATCCATCAATTGGACTCACTTAAAAAATTGAAACATCTAAAAGATTGATGCCTTTTGAAATTGATGCTCCCCAAAATTCAATCCACTCAAAAGATGATCACATGTATAAAATACATAGTAGAAAATTAAGTGGCTACCATTTTACCCTAATGCTAACATAATCTTAATACATAAAAAATGATATGCGTGTCACCTCTTTGTACTCTTTGTAACACACATTCAAAAAAATTCACACACCCACATACACTATGCAAGTCAAATGTCGGTTAACTGTTGCAATCATTGATAGAATATACATACGTTCACACCGAGAAGGAGGCCGCTCACTGCTCCTAGCGGATTGATTTGGGAGGTTTGAATTTCGTAAATGAAGGATTTAAACCCTAATACGGGTTAAGGTCTCAACTTAGATTTCTATTTGTAGTTCAATTAACCAGTTAATTAAAATTAAAATCAAACAACCACAAAGAAAGTTGCATATGACTTTTACTTAAAAAATCTGGACTCGGAGAAAACCACAAAACTTATAACTCAGTTCAACAGAAAAACCAAGCACTATAAAGGGATGGTTATAAGGTCTACGTACAACTCTTATATAATTGCAACTCAACCTAAGAACTATAGTTGTTTTTTTTTTTTTTTTTTTTTTTGCTGACACTCTGCCATTCACCATCAATTGTTTTTGAACCAACTGCCTTAAAGCCTCTTCAAGTTGAATAAACTACAAAGCGTAGATGGAAGGATCTTTAGAACAAAAACTTCAGGACAAAAGCAAAGGGCCCTCTTCAAGATTGCTCTAAAGAAGAAAAGAATCTCCAAAGGATGCTAGCGCATAAAAATAGGGAGATGAATAGCCTATGAGAGAGAGAGAGAGAGAGAGAGAGAGAGAGAGAGGAAATGTTTATAACGTCCCTAGGGTTGTGGTATAGAGATAGGGTTGCAATATGATAGAAATTAGGAAGTTTGCCTCAAAGCAAGAAAGAAATTGCAAACTTCTGATCATGACTTTGCATTGTCTGGGCGGAGTCTTAACCTTCAAGATTTATGATATGCATAGGTCTGCTTAAGCAAGCAGACATTCGCTCGAGCTGATAAACATTCTGTTTGGGGTAAAGTTATATTTGTTCAGCGTTTTCAGATATGCAATTTCCCTGTGTGGTCAGCTCGAGCGGAAAAGCCATCTACTCGAGTGAACAGTATTGTCTGTGGTCTTTAGGTATTCAATTTTCTTCTGGATTATTTGTAGTCTTATAGATCTGCAGTCCAGCTTAAAAGGAAGTAAAATTACAACTCAATGAACCCATCCACATCCCAATAAATTTGCCTAACACTCAAATTACTTACAGTAAATAGGTCCCACTTTTGAATTTATAGGACCTTCCACTTGCCTCAGAGATGTAGAAGTCTACAGTGGAAGAGTTGCCACAAGGTTGGGGTTTGTGAAAGACTAACACAAATGTAGCCCATATATGTTCTTCCTCATCCTCTCACAGTGTCTTTTATTACCCTTTTCGCTTTCTATATTGTTTCTTCTCATCTCCCTAAACAAATACCCAGAAAGAAACTCCGAAGAGAGGAAGGATTTGCTTCTCTTCTGCCTTGAAAAAAAAACAAAAAACAAAAAACACCATGGCTCTTGAGTCATGGCTAATCAAAGTAAAAGCCACCATCTCAAACATCCTTCCAACATCCAGCATCAAGAAGAGGCCCAAGATCGAGGTCCTATCCTTCGAGATCTCAGGCCTCATGTCGAAACTCATCCACCTCTGGCAATCCCTCTCGCACAACCAAATCACCCATCTCCACAAACAAGCAATCGCCCTTGATGGCGTGAGAAAACTGGTATCCAACGACGATTCCTTCCTCCTCGGCCTTGCCTGCGCAGAGATGGTAGAGACCTTGAGACTTATCGCCAAATCTATCTCCAGACTCTGCAAGCGCTGCAATGACTTGGGTCTCCAGCACTTCGATCGCAGCTTCGATGAGTTCGCTGACTCGGGTCTAGACACTCACTCCTGGGTCATGACTCGTAAGGAAATGGAAAAGACGGTGAAGAAGATGGCTCGATACGTCACAAACACATATGAGCTTCATAAGGAGATGGAGGAGCTGCCGGAGATGGAGCGCACGTTGAGGAGATTGCTTGAATCTAGTACTAAAGACTCAAGAGACTCGCCACCTCCAGCTATCAAGATGAAGAAGGCGGCTGAGCTCCAACAGAAGCTTTTACTGCAGAGAAATGATGTGAAGCATCTCAAGGAGAGCTCTCTCTGGTGCCTTACCTTCGAAACAGTTGCGTCAATGCTCGCAAGATCGTCCTTCACAGTCCTCGCTAGAATCAAACAAGTGTTTGCAATTGGACATGGGAAAGCACCCTCTTCTCTCCCTCGCACTTTCTCCACCTCCTCAGCAGCAGTTCACCCATCCGACAACTCTACTCCATACAAATTCATTTCAGAGCCTTTGACATCCAAACCCCGACTACTAGATTCTGGAGAAATCCCACACGGGAGCTTCTTCTTTTCCAATATGGATGCTCTAAAACCCCCTCCAACGGCGTTGGGAGCTGTTGCACTCGCTCTCCACTACGCCAACTTGATTATCGTTATAGAGAAGATGGTGAGATCGCCGCATCTGATCGGCATCGACGCGAGGGACGATCTCTATTCCATGTTGCCGACGAGCCTGAGGATGCTGTTGAGGAAGAGATTGAGAGGGGTTGGGTACTCAGCAAGCGATCCGGTGCTAGCCGGAGAGTGGCGGGAGGCTTTGAGGGGTGTCTTGGAGTGGCTGTCACCACTGGCGCATAACATGATAAGATGGCAGAGCGAGAGGAGTCTGGAGCAGCAGAAAACGGCAGTGGCGAGGCCGTCGACAACGGGTGTTTTGCTTCTGCAAACGCTGTATTTTGCGGACCAGTTGAGGACGGAGGCAGCAATAGCAGAGCTTTTGGTGGGGTTGAATTATGTATGGAGGTTTGAGAGGGAGATGAATGCTAAGTTGCTGTTGGAGTGTTCTAATGCCTTGTCAGAATTGAAAGGAAATGGATAGAATTATCTAATTACCTTCTTCATTTTGTTTTTCTTCTTTTACATGCATTTTTATGAGTGAGATATAGATGTCTATTTCATTTTGTTGTTTCTTCTTCTTCTTCTTCTTTTTCTCTCTTGTAGAAATGGGTTGAATGACGTGGAGAAGTGTTTTGGCTGAGATGTTTAGTGGGTTTGATTTACTAATTACTCTTGTAATTTCTGAAAGTTTAGTAGATTTATATGCATAAGTGAGAGAAATTCTGAGTTGGATTCATTGAATCCTCTTGTTTAGTTGCAGATTTGTGAATGCTGTGCATGCTTTCCATTCACGCATATCGACCGTGCTTCTGTGCGTTTGAGACTCAAATGAGTATTCGAAGAGTTTTTCACGTTGGCCTATGAAAAGGACGGTTTGATTCTTTTGACTTCAGTGGTGACTGTGGGCCCTGCACTCTTTCGAGTGTATATTAACTGAAAGTGGGCTTGGACCATCCTGGTCCTCATAAACAGGCTGTGTTGCACCAATGCCTGATAAAGTTTTGACTGGACAGTCCAGTCAACGTAGTGAACATTTCATGGGACCCAATTGCGGCCGCTACCGCTCCTAGTATGAGGATTTCGGATTTGCCCCAGAGTGAATGTGTGTGAACCAATTATGGTCCGCCATCACATTAGTGGAAGGCTTCCTTGGCTAGGTAGCCACCTGCCTATGAATTGAGATTCTATGAGGGTTTGCCTCTTGGTGACGGTGGGTCTCTATTACAATTTGCCATGTCCCCATGGACAGCTTTGCTTTCAATGGGGAAGCTGCCCATGTGCATGGCAGGCTGCCCCTTGATGATGTGGTGGAGCAGGGTTGCCTCTTGGTGACGTAGCAAATAGTGATAGGTCTCACCCACAATCACCATGGGTGAATACTCATAGGATCTGGAGTCCCTGCCTACATGAATGGTAAGCTTTTCTAGCGACAAGGTGGACTGTAGTTGGTCCACTCACCTTCATTGTGGGGAAAAATCTAAGATTTGGACTTCATTTAAGGTGGGTTCAGAGAGGTCTTATCATATATTAACTTTGGGTTCAAAATTCGTTCTCGTGAAATATGATAGCTATAGATTTAGGGCTCCTGAAATTTTATAGTGTAACTTAAGATGAATGGATCAAATGGTGAACATAAATAGGTTTGATTAGGATAAAAGTTAAAGTCCTTGATCACTATACCAATGAGAATTGATGAGTCTAAGGGAGTTGGATTGCCGAACATAAGTGGGTCCCACAAAAAAGCTCCATGCAATATCAAATTATGGCCCTCGTAATATGAATGGGCTGAGCCTGAATTCTTTTGGATTTTAGTGCATGTGGATTATTGATAATACTTGTAAAAACAAATAAGTGAGGAAGATGTTAGAAGTCATCAAAGTAATTGGTACGTTTGCCCAAGGATAAGACGACTTCCTTGGTAGGAAACTCCAGCAATCGTGTACTCGATTGGCTGAAATAACCAACAAATCTCACTCGTCATATTAACTTAATGCAGAAATGTTATGCCAATAGTTATGGTCTTGGGAAAGATGTGGGGGTCCACTTTTGGTAAAAAAACACACGCATGGGGTAAGGCCCAACGTAGGTGACCCAACAAGCAGGCCCATATGCACAACATGCCCGGCTAGCGTGCGCGTGTGGTAACTACCACCAAACCCATTAGAAAGCTTAACATCATAAGCTAGAGAGAAAACGTCACAACCCGAGCCCAGATATCGGGGGTTAGCGAAAAGCCAAACCTGTGACACACGTACTCCCATGCACGTGCATCCAAACCCAGTCCAGATGCACACACACAAGGGATCTAACACGTGCGAAACAAACGAACGCGGAAGCTGTAGATATCATAGCAAGCAACAAAGAAATAGAGGAAGCCAAAACAAATGCGGAACGGAAAAGACAAAGCTAAATACAATACTCGAAAACCAGATACAAGTCTGAGTACACGACAAAATCAAGATGTACAAATATACAGAGTGACAAAGTCCGAAGTGCAAAATACACAGCTCCAAAAACCAAAACTCAAAAGCTACGGAAGATATGCATATACGCACTCGGCAGAGGTGATCAGGCCCACTCTGCCAACCCGGAGGGTGCCTCTAGGCTCTGCCCTGCAACCTCCTCGACCGCCGGGGAGCCGGGCAAGGGATCTGTGCCTGCAACAACACAGACAACGCAGTGATTACAACGATCCAGCAAATATAAGTAACAAAGACGAAACACTCATAGTATCAAATTGAATAATGACATAATATGAATTACAGAGTTTCATATTAGTATGCTAAGCAAATCGTGCATAGAAGTAAAGCATGATATGTGAATCAAAGCATAGAAATACTGAACTAGGTGGCTAATACGTTAACCATATTCTCTCCAATAAAGAGCAGAGCAGAGCAAATGAGAACACCACTGACCGGGCCAAGGGTACAAGTAGGTCTCGGTTTCCTGGGTTCCGAGGTCCCAAGACAAAGTGACACTGCAGTGATACAGAGATACAGAGATCTAAGCCAGAGGTAACCTTGTCGGGCATCCTAGGGCTGAGGCTGAGTAGAGCCAGACTAATACCAATCAAATCAAATCCAAAAGAAGGGAGATTATCCGCTTTGGACTCACCGATGGCAAAGACCGGATCTTATCCTCACTTATTAATCTTTGGGCAGAACCACCAAGGAATACCCAATAAATCAGAGATATACAAGGCCAGAGATATACAGAGCATAACAGAAATACAGAGCATAGCATAGATCAAAGCGTAGCGCAGATCGAAGAATAAAATAGATATACAGGACGAAAGCAAAATGATCTCGTAATGCATAGACATAGATTTGCAAAACAGAGGGCAAAACTGTAAACAATATGCAATGCATCTCAGATTAATACGGAATCACGGTTAATTACAAGCCAACACTAATCTAGTTGTTCACTGTCACTAACCGTGCATGTTGACGTAGTTTTAAGTTATTCGATGCACCGTTGCCATCCAAGTGTTGCAAAGTAATCCTCACGTGCACCGAAGTCCCTTAAACCAACACCCATGGGGAGGTGCTTAACAGTAAATCAACGCTCACATGAATAAGTCACAGTCTAACAGGCTATTCATGCTGTCCAAAGAGTCCATTGGGCATGTTTACATGGGTGGTTAACCTGTATTTTAGCCCTACAAAATTACACCATTATCCTAAGTTTTATTTCAGATTTTCCAGGTTTTACGGTTTAGCCATGGGTGACCTACGGCTTAGCCGTATACACTTTACGGCCTAACCGTAACTTGCACTACGGCTTAACCATGGTTCCCTTCAATACACAGCTAAACTGGTCATCTTCCACCTCTGATCTGATACATTTCACGGCTGAGCTACGGTGGAGTCCATGGCTTAGCCGTAGACCAATCCACAGCTTAGCCGTAGCTTCCTTGTAAGAGTACTGAAATCAGAAAGTTTCGACTGATCAGGGTGATAATTCACGGCTGGGTCACGGCTAGCTTACGGCTCAGCCGTAGAACAATTTACGGTTCAGCCGTAGCCTAGCTGTAGAACAAAATACGAAAATTCAAGTCTCTGGAATTTGAGCCGTACAAAGTTACGGCTTAGCCGTACAATACAGAATCGAATTCGAGCTGAGTACATAAACTGAAATTTGGTACAGAAACTTAACAAAACAAGTTCCAGAGGTTCCAACATCACAGAATTTGGCTGTAAAACATAACATACATGTATAGAATGTAATAGATGAAATCAAATCAGTCAAACACAATACCCATATGTTTTATACAATCCTGTACTTATACTTGCCTCAAAGCTCTGTCAATCACTGAAGCCAAGCTCAAATCTAACTACAACCCAAGCAAAACAAATCCAAACACAAACCATGAGCATGCAGAGAGAGATGGGAGATCCAATTGGAGAAGAAGAAGAATTGGAGAGAACCCACTTACCCAAAGCAAAGACAGTGAATATCACAATGAGGAGAGAATCCAAAGCGAAACCCAACATCAACCAAGAGAGAACAGAAGTGAAGAGGGGAAGAGAAGAGAAGACGTGGACTGCTCTGGAGTTGCATGCAGTCGATCAATGAAATGAACAAGACATCTGGCTGATGACTCAACATATATAGGTTTTGGAGTTTAAAACAAAGTCCGAAGAGTTCAAGCTATTTACAGTTCAAGTCACACGAAGGTCCAACTTCTCCAATGTACTCCGAATGGATCTGACACAATTACGGAAAATAACGAGCTCAACAAAATACACGTGCTGACACTAAGATGATGCAAATATGATGCACTCAAAGCAAAAGCAAAAGCAAAATTACGAAAAAGGGCTTAGAACTACCTATCCCAGGTTAAAGGTTACTCAACTACCTATCCAAAACCCAAAACTAAGTCCGAAAGAATTAATTAACAGAAACGCACACTAATGAGCCACTAATCCGGCTCAAAAGGGATCGGAGTGTTACGGAAAACATTAATAAACCACTTAAGAGAAGTAGTAAATAATCAATGTGAGACAAGGAGAAATAATGAGAAGTAAAAGAAGAGGAAACCAGAGCACAAAAGGGGTGCGGAAACATGTGCTTTAATGCACATAAATCCAACAATTCCTAACACATTAAAGCACAAGAGAAATAATAAAACAGAGGAAAACCAGTTGCTACAAGTCATGGTTATGACGCTGTAAGGTCCTGACCCGACTTAATTGTAATTTATGTTAATTAAACTTGACTTCTTACTAATTAATATATTTTTTGCCTTAATTTCTATTATTCTTAATTCTTAGTGGCTTTTAGTTGGATAGGTAATTGTGTTTGAACTTACCTAGGTAGTTAACAGCCCTTTTGTAATTTGTTTTTGCATCATCTTGACACCTCATTAGTTGCATCTTGTATAATTCTTCGTGTAGATCTTCTTTTATGTTGGGTTTGACTTGATTCGGATCCATCTTGGCCTAATTGAGGTCTATTTAACATAAATTGTAATTTCTCAAAAGATATTGGACTTGCATGTAAAAAATCCAAGAAAATTAAGTTAAAAGGGAGAACCCAACGTTGACCTTCATTTCTCTTCTTTTGAGTTGCTGGAGTTGCTTTTCTTCTACCTTCTCCCTACTCACTTCTTCATCAAATCCTTCAAAAGGAACACCCTCTATTCATCTTCTTCTCCCAGTTTTTGTGCATCTCTTTCATTGGAACCATTACATTCATCCTCTTCTTCAAGCTATAGCTCAATATGGTGAATCTCTACCTCTATTTCAATTCTTTGGGTTTAATAGAGTCAAGGAGACCTAAAAATACTAGATGCATGCATTCTATATGAGAACCACCCTTTTTCATGTCTTTCATATAGAGAACCCATTTATTATTGAGGCTTTCTCTAACTATAAACCAAAGGAGAGGCTAGCTTTAGGTAAAGTACTGATAAAAGGTAAGTATTAAAGTATATATTACCATGTGTATGTCTAAACTTTGTTGATTCTTGAATTGATCATTCTAAATGTAAGTTACAGCTCATTCACCCTTGATTAAGCACACACATATGTTGAATTAGTCGATAATGAGTATAATTGTAAGACTCCAACCCAACTTAATCCGGTTTAATACCTAATTAAGATTCTTTTTGGTCATTTTTAGTGAATTCGTTTTATGCTTGTCGTTTTGTCTGATTGAGTTTTATTTCGAGTCATGGATAGATAGTTTAGATGAGTATAACCTGGATTAGGTAGGCATGAGCCATTTTTTGTAATTTTTTATTTTGTGTGATTTCATCATTCATGCATTATCTTGGCGTCATCACGTGTATCTCAACAAACTTTTTCCATTCCGTAACTAACTCGCATGCTAATGACTTCGTTTGTTTCCGTTGGATGATTATTTGACTCAAAATGTAATTATCTTTAACCTTTGGACTTTCTTGTAATTTCATACTTATCTTATAAAAGTAGATACATGCACCGACTCTCTCATTTCTTCTCCCAACTCCATTTCCCTTCTTCTCTTCCTCTTAATTCTCTTCTTCGGCTCTTAAGCAAGGAAAGGGGAGAATCCTTTGCATCCATTCTAGTAACTAGCTCTTGGTGTGTTCCAAGGTAAGACTTTGAATCCTAATATCAGCTATGAGTCTAGAATGCTTCATGCATTGCATGTACACTTTTCTTCTCACTGTTGGCATGCATGGTGGTAGGGTTGCATAGATTCATTCACTTTGGGCCAAAGGACAACAATTAACTTGACAACGCTCATTTAAGGCAAGTATAAGCATATTCTGGATGAACACACATTGATACACGATAATTGCAAATATTCTTCTAAATCTTGCATGTGGTTTATGTTTTACAAACCTTTTGTGTCCACTTATACACACTTGTTCTCCTTGTTGTCCAGTATGTGCAAATTCAGTTTTGTCTGTAACAGGTTCAACTCGTGACTTTCTGAAGCTTAGGCTAAGCCGTAGAGCTTCACGGCTCACTTTCCAAAGAGCTACAAAACCTAACTTTACACTACGGTCAGGCAACGGCTAAGCCATAGAATGCACTACAGCTATAGGTTAGCCGCGATCCAACCGTAGGTCAAGCTATGGCTTAATGTCTAGAGAGTAAAAAATGGAGAAAGCTTTTCTATGGTTCAGCTACGGCTATGCCGTCTACTGTACTACAGCTAAGTCTTACCCAACCGTATCTCAACCGCAGAGTAAACACGGTCTAACCGTAGTAGGAAGCACAGGTTAGCCGTGGCTTGCCATAAATGTGGAAAAAATTCTGGGGAACCACGGCAGAGCCATAGTGTATAATACGGCTAAGCCATAAGATGTTTAATGCTAAGCCGTAGGTTACCCATGGCTAAGCCATGAGACCATTGAAAAACAAGAAATTGTAGGTATTAAAGAGACCTTCTAGGGCCTTTGTGTTGGAATGTAGGTAACCCTTAACTTGTCCAATAGAATATGGGAATAGCAATAATAGTCTTGAGGCTTGTGACTCATTCATGTATATTATCCAGTTCTTAAGCACCTCCCCATGGGTGTTGGCTTAAGGGGCTCTGATACACCTTCTTAACACAATGCAATACGAAAAAAAAGACAACTGTGTATCGGATAACTCAAAACTACATTAGTATGCACGGTTAGAAACACTAGATGACTAGATTAGGGCTGGCTAGTAAACTATCTTGATTCTATCAAATTGAGTTGCATGGCATATTAGATGACGATTATTATCCTCCACTCTTATGTATGGATTTAATATTCATCGTTATGTCCTTTTGATATTGTATGCCTTAGATTTGTTTGATATGTCCTTGACAATTACTATTCCATGTACATTGGTTATTGATATTGACTTAAGTATTGTATGAATTGAACGTAATGTAGCATTGTTCTTATTCCCTAAATGACATGCATGTTTTACTTTAACTCAACATGGTCAGGCACTACTCAGCCTCAGCCTTAGGAAACCCGGTGGGATTGACTTTGGCATAGTATGTATGTTGCCACTGCAATGTGCTCATGTCTTGGGGCTTCCGGACCCCAGGAACCTGAGACCCATTCGTACCCTACGCCGATCGTTGGTGTTCTCCTATGTATAGATCCCTAGAAGGAGGATATGACAAATGTAGTAGCCAAGTAGTACAGTGTATGCAGTTATTGATCCTTATAGCATTTTTAGTCAAATGCACAATTTGCCTAGTATATGAAATTGAATTCTTTGCAATTTTATCTGTTAACTATTTTTATAGAAAAATACGTGTTACCTTATTATTGCTTATGCTTTGCTGAATCGTTGTATTCACTAGTTGTCCTTGGTGTTGCAGGCTCAGATTTTGCTGCCAACCCTTCGTTGGTCAGTAAGACTCCAGGGGAGACCATAAAAGCCCCATCAGAGCTAAAGGAGTGGATGTGATCACTCCACCAGAGAGCGGTGTGGCATGAGTATAGGTCTCATTTTGTTGTGTGAGATGCATCTGGTTCTTGTCTCAAGCATTTTGTTTAACTCTTTACCTTTTGTGTCATGGCTCAACTGTCCCTCACTCTTGTAAAGACAGGGATTCTTTTGTTTGTATATTGTGTAATTAATGTGATCTTTTGTGATCTTTTATCGATATTGTCCTGTGTTCATGTATCCTCTTCTTTTATGCAATGATACTTACAGCTTCCGCGTACATTGTATATTGCACGTGTGAATTCCCTTGTGCATGTGCATTTAGACAAGGTCTATGTGTGTATGCACAGGAATGCATGTGTCACGGTTAGGTTAAACTTAACCCCTGATTTCTTGGGCTCGGGTCGTGATAATAATTATGCAACACTAACGATATGGGGGCAATGTAAGACCTATTATAGAAATTTAAAAGCATAAGGAATCCCATTGGAACCATTAACTGAGAGTTCTATACTTAACTTAGGAGTCTTGTACTGAACTCAAATTTCAGGAACAATTTTCAAATTTTCTTAAGCTTATGGTGAAGCCCATGACTAAGCCATAAGTCTCTACGACTCAGAATCTAGGAAGTGCAAAACCTACTTTTGAACTATGGCTAACCCTCGGCTATGCCATGGAATCAACTACAGCTAAGTTGTAACTCTGTCGTGACCAAGCCCTAAGCCTTTCTATGGTGAATTTTCCAGAAAGCCCCAAAACCCAAAATTGCTCTACGGCTCACCCACATCTAAGCCATGGATCATTCTACGGTTAAGCCGTATCCCAACCGTAGCCTAGCCGTAGGCTTAACATGGCTAAGTCGTAGGCTAATATACGGTTAAGCCGTAAATGCATATGAACTTGAGGGAAAAATTGAGCCACTCGGCTAAGCCGTAATATATGTACGGCTAAGCCGTAAGAATACTGTGAACTTAGGATATTAGGGATTTTAAATGACTTTGTAGGGTTTTAGACATAGCATCTTTTCTACAATTAAATTAGCCCATTGGTGATCAAATAATAAAGAGGACAAGTGTAGAGCTGTCACTTATCCTCTTCGATTTTCCGAATGAATTCCTGATGTCACGTCATAGGTGTTGGCATAAGAAGAGGTGTCATTTGCATACACAATGTAATTCCAAGACTAGTAACACAATGACACCGAGTATTTTATGAATACATCGTATTGAACGACCTTGGGATCATGGATTATCTAGCATTGGGTTGGCTAGTAAATTCCCTTAATACCTTCTCAATTTAACTGCATTCATATTGTATGAAACCTTGCTCTTAACATGATTAAATTATGTACCCCTTTCTTCCTAGCAAACCTTGAGAGTAATAGGGCCTAAGCTTCTATTGAGTGCGTGCCTGTTGGGCCTAAACTTCTATCGAGGACATGCTTATTAGTCAAAATGAGTGTAACCAAGGTTAAGAGGATTCGAGCTCTCTTTTAGCTCATTTAAGTATGCATTGTCCAATATTAGCTACCTTGTTAATTCTAATTTCTATGATTGAATATGATTTCAAGATTGAATCACCCTTCTGTATGATATGATAAGTGCAACTGAAATGTATGAAAGATGTGAATTCAAGTCAGCCTTGAAATGTTGAGTCGGCACCACTTAACTTGTGCATTTATTAGGTTCGATGAGACCATTTTGGGTATCATTTATGTTGCTATTGCAGTAGTCCATGGAGGAGTTGTTGGCACTCCTCGGGAAGCTGGCCTGATCCCCTACCATCCCATATGCACACTTTCTCTAAATGATATGCTCTCTTTTGGGAGAATATAGCCTCGTGGATACCAACTAGTATGTATGATATCCTGTTTATAATTCGTTACTCATGTTTACTCATGCACGACATGCCTAGCTATGATTATTGCCTTCTTTAAATCTGTATATATTTCTTAATTCTTTTAATACAGCATAATGGTCTTATATACATCTTTGTACTTGCTTAACTGTCATATTAACAGTGCTACCCTTGGTGTTACAGGTACTGAACCCAACCCGGTAAGACAAATGATGGGCCCCAGCAAGAACCTCAATGGAAACTCAGGGAGTAGATGAGTGTAATGCGGATGATGTCTTCTGTTAGTCGTCCTAGGAAGAGCCACAATGGGTTTCTTATTGGGTTGTTTAGCTTAGACATACTTGGACTATGGTTGTTCTTGCATTTAGGAATTTGATACACACGTATATATGATTGTGGATCTTGTATATGCTTAAGTAATTATTGTCATATAAAGGTAAATGATTAAGTATAGACTTCAAATTTGTTTATGAAATAGATGATGTTTCTTTATTATTGCTTATGATCATTACAAGTGTATTACACAGGCTTCCGCTTATTGTTTAACGTAATTTACGTATTGGAAAAACTTCTCTACACATTCCTGTGGAATCTTCCTTTTAATGATTTGTATGTGTGTTTTCACATGCACAGATTGCTACGGGATTACATATGCACACCCCGTGGGGCCCATTGTAACCCCATTTCCCAGGATTGGGGCTTGACATAGGCTATGCTTAAATGAAGGTGAACGAGTCTTAAACCTCCACTTAGTATAGTTATGTTTAAAATACCCAAACTCTATGGTAAACTAAAATCTTAAACCAATAGTTTATCTGGTAAATCATACATAGTATACACATGGCCTCAAGATATTAGGAATTCCTAACTGAACCATGCACATTATTGGCCTTGTGCTATGCCAGTATTTATGAGCACTCTAAAGAGGAGTTTAAGCTCTCATAGAAAGCGGCTTGACTTCCACATACATATAGGAATACTATACTAAGGACAGTCTTGCACAACACTCCGCTTATAAAAGATATAAAGCTTTTACCAACTGCTTATACAGATTATAAACACCGCATATCATATGAATGGGTATGTATACATGTGAGGATCTTGAAGTGTTCCTCTAACGCCATCCAATAATAACTTTGTTTATTTTCAGTGAACCCGTCCCATGTGATCTTTAATCAAATAGGTTGGGTATCCGTTATTAGTGACTTGTCCTTAATAGGCTTAAGTCCCATTCCCCTCAATATAGAAAGTACTCGATCTCTAGCAAGTCCTTTGTAAGTGGATCGGCTAAATTTTCCATCAATCTCACAAAGTGCAAAGTAATTACTCATTGCTCGAGTAATTTTCTTAGCAAATTATGCCCAGATGTATATGTCAAGATTTTCCATTATAGGTTTTGTTGTTTACCTTGTCAATTGATGATTTGCAGTCTCCATACAAAGTTATGGCTGAAACCGGTTTATTTCGTAGAGGAATATCAGTCAACAGGTTCTTCAACCATTTAGATCTTTCACCGGCTAATGTCATGTTAATAATCTCCGCATCCATTGTGGATTGAGAAATATAAGATTATTTATTGGACTTCCAAGAGACAGCTACATTACCCTGGGTAAACATATAACTGCTTGTAGACTTTAATTCCTTAGAATTGGATATCCAATTAGCATCGCTCTATCCTTCAAGTATAATGGGATATGTCTCATATTGAAAACCATAATCAATAGTTCTCATCATATATCTAAATACCCAGATCACAGCCGTGTTGGAAGTAGGTGGGTCTCGTAGATAGATTTTCAAAACTTTTGACCCACTTGACACATGGATCAACTATCCATAAGACCAAAACCCAATCCAGGATGCATTACCCTCAATCTCGTGACCATGTACAGTAAATATTCTACCAGCACTAAACATCCATAATAATCTACGACATGCAAGAAGTAGATCATACCTTTGGAGATCCGCAGTGCTCTAATGGATTTCTTCAACACCTCTTAGCCTTCCACGCTATGACCCGAATTGGATTTCTTTTCTCAAGAAGAATGGTGGAATCTTCAGGAGAAATCCTAACTCGAAACTCCAAGGAACTAAAAGAAAGAAGGAGAGAGTAACTTGTGCAACTCTTGCACGAAAGGGTTTTGGGCGTGAGAGAGACTCTTTTGGACGTCCAAGGAGATTTTATAAACTTTCAAATCTCGTCCTTGCCTAATTGAAATAGAAGTCTTACTTCCAAAGCAATTAGCAACTTTCTCCTTTCTTATCCCTTCTTTTTAGAGTTCGAGTCGGATTAGTATTTTCCAATAACTTGGGCTAGCGTGGGGACCACTAGGGATTCCTTAGAAAGCTGGCTTCAACTGGAACACCGCGACCCCACATCTCATGTGCAATCCGGGCCCTCAGTTAATTGCAAATAACACCATTATATAAATGCAATTGCACTCCAGTCTTAGGAATAAATTACAATGAAGACCCTAAACTTCCTAATTACCACAAGTAGGCCCCTCTATCAATATCCGTGGATCAATTGGAATAAATCCGTCTCTTCCAATTTAAGTTCCACATCTTATTATCCTTGAGCCCCAATTAATCACAGTAATCATCAGTACCATTCAATTAACTTTTAATTGAGATGGGTGCGCACTTATTAATGACAAATCCATTAATTGGCACAAGGGGATAATAGAGATAGATTCCATCTTGATCATTCAACGTTCCCACAGTTTTACTACCACATACCCAAGACACCGAGGTGTTAACCTACAGTCGGCCTCACTCATTGGTGACTCAAAGCAAATGAATAGATAGAAACTTGAGTTCATCAATGTCCCAGGATTGAAAGCCTATTGCTAGGAAATTATGAGAACATACCTTATTATTGAGACGGAATTCCATAAGGTGCATCTCATGGTCATTCAATACATCCAATGTACCAGCACCGTGATCCAGAATCTTACATTCTGAAGATCGAGACAAATCACACTATTTCATAGTGATCAAAGTGCTGCAACCTTATCAAATGAGATGCCCAGTCTCATTACTGGTTGTGAAGCTATTTAAGTATAAGATTTGTGACATATATCTCCCGCGTGTGGATCTCATCCATGCACATATATCACATCTAATATACTAAGGGGACCCGGTTCAACTCATGAACCATTATGTCATATGTATTGGTCATGTGCATGAATTAGTAAAATAACACTCATCTCATGAAAGCAAAGCATGATTTTCTTGATAAATAAAGAAATTAATTAATTTATTACATCAACTGATGGATTGAGTCCACAAAATCTAACAATCTCCCACTTGGGCTCAATGCCAGTCAGGGTTACATCTCATGCCCATCCCTTCTACATGCTGCTCAAAGACTTTGGTAGTCAAAGGCTTAGTAAAGGGATCTGCCAAATTGTCCGCAGAGGCTATCTTGGTAATAGCAATATCACCTCTCTGCACAATCTCTCTGACTAAGTAATACTTCCTCTGTACATGCTTTTGGCTTTTATAGCTTTTGGGTTCCTTTGATTGAGCGACTGCCCCGCTGCTGTCACAGTAAACTATAAGTGGCTGTCGCACCAAAGGTACCACCCTAAGTTCCAAAAGGAATCTTTTAAGCCATACTGCTTCCTTAGCTGCTTCACAAGCTGCTACATATTCAGCCTCCGAGGTTGAATCAGTGGTACATTCTTGTTTTATACTCCTCCAGCTGATAGCTCCACCTCCAAGCATAAATACATAACCAGAGGTGGATTTCCTAAAATCCTTATCTGACATAAAGTCAGAATCTGTGTATCCGACTGGAATTAACTCGTCACTGCTATAAATCAACATGTAATCTCTAGTCCTTCTCAAGTATTTTGAGAATACATTTTACAGCAGTCCAATGTTCAGGTCCTGGATTAGATTGATATCTGCTGACTAGGCCCACTACATAACAGATATCTGGTCTACCAACAGCCGAAGCATATGGTACGACCTCATTTGCTCCTTTTCCTCGGGTGTCTTAGGACACTGATCCTTGGAAAGGTGAACTCCATGCCTGAAAGGTGTAATACCCTTCTTGGAGTCTTGCATTGCAAACCATACTAGCACCTTATCTATGTATGCAGCTTGGGATAAGCCAATCATCCTATTTTTCCGGTCTCGATAGAGTTTGATCCCTAGGATGTAACTAGCTTCTTCCAAGTCCATCATATCAAAAGTCTTGGCTAACCAAACTTTCACCGTTGACAACATTCCTATGTCTTTCCCGAGGAGAAGGATGTCATCAACATATAAAACCAGAAAAACTACCCTGTCACCTTCACTTTTCATGTACACACATGACTCATCCGAATTTTGACAAAAACCAAATGACTTGATTGCCTGGTCAAAACGGATATTTCAGCTTCGGGATGCCTGCTTCAGTCCATAAATAGACTTCTGCAGCTTGCAAACTTTTTGCTCCTGGTTTTTAGCTACAAAACCGTCTGGTTGCACCATATAGATGTTTTCCTCAAGATGGCCGTTGAGAAAAGCCGTCTTGACATCCATTTGCCAAAGCTCGTAATCGAGATGAGCCGTAATGGATAAGAGTATCCGGATGGATTTGAGCATGGCTACTGGTAAGAAGGTTTCCTCATAATCGATCCCCTCTTTCTGAGTATATCCTTTCGCAACAAGCCTAGCCTTATAGGTCTCCACTTTTCCATCTGGTCCTCTTTTTCTCTTGTAGACCCACTTGCACCCAATAGGTTTAATATTGGCAGGCAAGTCCACAAGTGTCCAGACCTGATTTGAGTACATAGACTCCATCTCAGCTTTCATAGCATCTTGCCAGCGTCCCGAGTCTAAGTCATTGATTGCTTCATCATAGTTAGAGGGATCTTGTTCCGGCTCTTTTGGGATTGCTTCATAAGACTCTCCCAAGAACGAGAACCTATCAGGGGGTCTGACAATCCTCCCACTACGACGAGGTACTGGTGTAACTACTGGGTCTGGTAAGGGCGGTTCTTCCTCAAGTCCTGTCATACTTGGATTTGGAATTGATTGCCTTCCAAGATCACCTTTTCTAAAAATTTCCGGTCCATCATATAATCTTCCTCCAGAAAAACTGCTTTGGTGCTGACCAGCACTTTCTGCTCTCTGAGATTATAGAATAACCAACCTTTAGTTCCTTTAGGATATCCTACAAATGTGCATACTTCCGACTTCGCTTCCAACTTATCTGTCATAACCTTGAGCACGTGTGCTGGACAACCCCAAATGTGTAAATGTTGTAGACTAGGCTTTCGCCCAGACCACAATTCCTGGGGAGTCTTAGGTATAGACTTAGATGATACGAGGTTTAGTATGAACATTGCAGTATCCAAAGCGTATCCCCAAAAGGATATAGGTAATCTTGAGAAACTCAGCATAGACCTAATCATATCTAAAAAAGTCCGGTTCCTACTTTCTGCTACTCCGTTCTGTTGAGGCATACCCGGAGCAGACAACTGGGATAGAATCCATTTTCTGATAAGTAACCTATAAAATCAGCAGAGAGATATTCCCCTCCTCGATCTGATCGAAGAGTCTTGATACTCTTACCTAATTGCTTTTCCGCTTCTGCTCGAAATTCTTTGAACTTCTCAAAAGCTTCGGACTTGCGGTGCATAAGGTATATCTAACCATATCTTGAGTAATCATCTGTGAAAGTGATGAAGTACTCATATCCTCCTCTGGCACTGACATTAATGGGTTCGCAGACATCAGTATGCACTAATTCCAATAAATCTTTGGCTCTATTACCTTTAACTGAAAAGGGTCTTTTGGTCATTTTACCTTCCAAACAGGACTCACAGATAGGCATTGGTTCTACCACCAATGAAGGTAAGATACCATCTTTCACTAGCCTCTCAATCTTGTTAAGGTTTATATGAGCTAGCCTCAGGTGCCAAAGTTTTGTTGGATTAGATGAAGGTGACTTTCTCTTTAATGATGATCTATAAATTATTTCAGTATCATGAATCTCATACAACGTGGGAGTTAACAAATAAAGTCCATTGGTTACCTTGCCAGAACATATGAAAGTACCATTCCTCTTTATGACAACTTCAGTACCAAAAGTAATAGAATAACCTTTATTCACAAAACTAGAAACTGAAATTAAATTCCGCCTTAAAGACGGTACATATAATGTTTCTGACAAAACCAATTTATTATTTGAAAAACATAAAGTAATGACACCCACTGAAACAGCCTCCGCCTTAGCGTCAGATCCTAGGTTGACAATGATTTCTCCATCACTTAGCCTCCTGGTTTCCCTGAACCCCTGCAACGTATTACATATGTGATTAGTTGCCCCGGAATCCACACACCAGGATTCTGAAGTACCATTTGCAAAACTAACTTCAGATATAAGTGACTCAATCATACCTGGGGTCTTTTTCTTAGACAGATATTCTGGAAAATTCCTCTTCCAATGTCCTGTCTTGCCACAATGGAAACACTTTCCTTTTGTCCCTGAACCCTTAGCTTTAGCCACGCCACCAGTTGGACCATTCTCCACCTTAAGACCTTTTGGAACTGATTTTTTTTCGCCTTTCCGCCCTTTGCCTTTAGGCTTGGACTTGGCATCTGACTTTTCTGTCATTAAGGCAGTTGGTTTTTTCTTCATAATCCCTTCAGTTGCTACCAGTTGACTAGATAGCTCAGCCAGAGTCAGATTCATTTTATTCATATTATAATTGACCTTGAAATTGTTGAATGACTCTGGTAGTGACTCAAGGATTATGTCAATCTGCGATTCTGCATCAGTCGCAGCTCCCAGTACATCTAACTCATTTAATGAGTCCATCATCTTCAACATGTGTTCCTGTACTGATGTACCTTCAGCCATCTTGGTGCTAATGAGCACCCTCATGGCTGCCTGCCAACAGGTCTGCCTTGTTCTGCAAACATCTCCTTTAAATTCAATATCATATAATTTTTTTTTACATTTCATTGAACAGTTCAGCAATACCATTACAACCATGAAACAGTCTAAAACTTAATATTTCAAGCATGAGATTCATAGATTAATTATACACATTCTGTACAACCCAATGTGATGTGTGCATGTATGCAAGGAGATCAAGGATAGCATTCAATGAAAGGAATACAAGAAGGTAAAGCTATATATAACAAGATCAAGCTATATGGATCCAATTAAATACGAATGCTAAAAGACTCAAAAACCCCCAATATGAACAATTCTTAACTACTAGTGGTAGCTCTCGACAAAAGGATCAGTCAGCAACTTCTGCTATCCACCAATACCATCTAAAGGAAACATTGTGGTCTCCTCCTGCGCCACCTGGGTTTGTGCTAGACCGGGTTTGGGACCTGAACCTGTAACACCACTAAACAACTTGTGAATAAGACTATTCAGCAGAGCATAAGGAAAATTAAGAAAACACCATTGTATCTAAAAGAATTAATGACATGTGGTCAATAGAAGTCAAGATAATACACTAGGCATATCATGCATTTGAAATAAATCTGTTTTGGGTCAAGGGACCCACACGACTTTGCTTCTGGCAGGCCGAACACCTGCTCCCACAAAAAATACGTTATATAAAAAAAAGGACATATGATTAATAGAGTTTCAAATTCATAACTAGGCACGTCGTGCATTTAAAATAAGCATGTTATAAGGATCAATAAATGCAATACATACTAGTTGGCAACCACATTTGCCATACCTTCCTTCTAGGGATCTATGCGTTAAGAACACCATCGTCCGGGTCAGGGTATGAATGGGTTACTAGTTCCTTAGGTCCGGAAGCCCCAAGACAAGAACACACTGCAGTGATAACAAACAAGCTACACCAAAGTCAACCCCACCAAGTATCATAAGGTATCATAAGGCTAAGGCTGAGTAGAGCCAGATCATTTTGATTCAATCATATTCTTGAACTTGAACAAACATAATACCAAATCATATACGTTCAATTCAGGGATGCAATACATTCATACTCATTTCAATACCCATGGTCGCTGTAAATTGAATATCAAGAACACATCAAGGGGGTCCAATGCATTTAATATGGAAATATTAGAAGTCAAGACATACGATAATCATTCAATCATTCAATTCCATTCATAAAAGTGGAGGACAAGAACCGTTGTCCAATATACCATGCAATTTAATTTAATGTAATCAAGGCAGTTTTACTAGCCAACCCTAATCTAGCCATCCATTGTTTCTAACCATGCATGATGATGTAGTTTTAAGTTATACGATATACAGTTGTCTTTCTTTTGTTGTTACATTGTATCAGAAAGGTGTATCGAAGTCTCTTAAACCAACACCCATGGGGCAGTGCTTAACAAATGGACAATATCTCATGAATAAGTCTCAGCCCTCAAGACTTTTCATAATATACATAATTATTCCTTTGAGCCAGTTAATGGTGTCTGGGGATCCAAAAACTAAGGCCCTACAAGGTATGGCAACAATACCTATTTAATCCTAGTTTTTGGTGGGCCCACGACTTAGCCGTGGGCAACTTACTGTTTAGCCGTATGCATCTTACGGCTTAGCCGTATTATGCACTAAGGCTTAACCGTAATTCCCTAGAATTACCTCATCAAATGCAACAAGCCATGGTTGAACCATGCTTCCTCTTATGGCTTAACCGTATTTAGTCTACGGTCGAGCCATGGTTTGGCTACAGGTTAGCCGTAGCTCAACATACAGCTTGGTTGTGGCTTAGCCATAGAAAGTTTATCAGATTTTCAGGATTTCGGGATTTCAGACTATAAATAGGCTTACAGCTGGACCACGTCTAAGTTACGACTCAGCCGTAGTACTTCCTGCGGCTTAGCCATAGCTTGGCCATAGTGTAATAACTGGGTTTTCTGCTCTCTGGAGTCTTAGCCATACATTACTTACAACTTAGCCGTAAGCTTCAGATTTTCTGAAGCAAGTTCAGTTCGTTTCCTGCAAATTCAGACTTAGGGGCTGTAAAACGCATACAAATTGATAGCTTTGTAAGAATCATAACATACCAATATGCATTCAACCAAAATTTGCTTATATTTGCCTTCAATTAAGCTTTTCAAACTCTTAAGCCTTTCTTTGGCTCAATTTGGGTATTTTGGACCTATGTGCCATGCATGCTAAAAATCGAGAAAAAGATGAGTGCATGCATAAAATAAGAGTCCTCTTGACTCTATTAACCCAAGAGATCAATGAATAAGAAAAGATCTTACTTTATTAGTATCTAGAGAGCAGTTTGAGAGGGAAGAACCCACTGACTTCAATTCCAATAAGGAAAGAAAGGAGAAAAGAGCTGGAAGAAGGGAGTGGTTGCTTAAGACCTAGCATGCAAGACCTCTCTTGGATGAAAAAGAAGAAGAAAAGAAAAAAGGAAGAAAAGCTCCAACAACAAGGAATCAATAATGATCAAATAAAATGGGTTATGAAACCCTTGACTCTATATATATATATATTGTGGGGTTTAAAAGAGAGTCCTTTGAGTTTGTCTTATTTCCAATACAAGTCAAATGAAGGTCCAACTAAATCAAATGACGTCTAAAGTGTTCGAGTCAAGTACGAAAGTTAACGAGCTCAACAAGATAAACG
The DNA here is from genome assembly GCA_037013555.1 of Sextonia rubra. Taxonomy (NCBI): domain Eukaryota; kingdom Viridiplantae; phylum Streptophyta; class Magnoliopsida; order Laurales; family Lauraceae; genus Sextonia; species Sextonia rubra. The sequence continues at coordinate 7,003,342 of JASUAD010000015.1, forward strand.
TGATGGTGTTGACATGATGCATGTATTACATGAAATCAAATATTCTAAAATTACGAAAAAGGGCTTTCATCTACTTAGGTAAAGTCAACATTTCTGGGGAAATTATAGCTTACGTCGCATGGCCTCAATTAGACCAAGATGAGTCCGAATCAAGTCGAGCCCAACACAAAAGATGATCTATACGAGGACTTACACAAGATGCGACTAATGAGGTGTCCATATGATACAGGAACAATTTACATAACTACTTAGGTAAAGTTCGAATCGAACCCAACTACCTATCCGAGATTCAAGCCCAAAGTGTTTGAGTTAAATTAGTTAAACACAATTTAATTAATATAAAATAAGATTAGTTAATATAAATCAAGGTTAGTTGATATTAGGACCTTACAAATACTAAAGTCAACTCCTTCTGGTATGATAAGGCTAAAGTTGAGTAAAGCCATATCATTTCGATTCATATAACTAAATTTGAGTAATCATGCAATTCGTTTTGATTCATTTTACGTTCGATTCATTCTTACTCAATTCAATACTAACAATAAGGAAACGATAAATCATGGAAAGTTCAGAACTAGAATCAGTTTATAACATGACTATTTCAAAATCATTTCAATAATAGAGAGCAATAATAACGATTCAATATGCTATGCAATTCAATTTAGCAGAATCAAGGCGATTTACTAGCTAACCCTAATCTAGTCATCCATTATTTCTAATCGTGCATGAGAATGTAGTTTTAAGTTATTTGATACACAATTGTCTTTGTTTGATGTTACATTGTGTAAGAAAGAGTGTATCAAAGTCCTTTAACCAACACCCATAAGGAGGTGCTTAACAAATTGACAACATTACATAAATGAGTCTTAGCCCTCAAGATACATCATGTTAAGTAATTTTTCATTGGGCCACATGATTAGGTTAAAGGTTCCAAGGAACTAAGGACCTACATGGTGTTTTTTTTTTTTCTAATGTTTCTAATTTTACCTAAATTTCTAGGTTGCTATGGCTTAGCCGTAGATGTCGCATGGCTTAGGCGTGAGACACAGAAATTATCCCCTATTTATGGCTTATATTAGACAGCTAATAACTTTCTTAATTAGTTGTTAATCATGCTTAATTGGAATCATAGTGTTACACCTTCTTTGGGACTGTTAAACCTTCGGGTTATTCCATATATATTTTTTCTTCCACCATTTAGAAATACAGTTCTCACGTTCATTTGATGGATGATCATATTGTGATGATAGTAATCTTGGTTATTGGAGCATATGTATCAAAGAAGTATATTGGAGCATATGTATCAAAGAAGTATACTCCTTTTCATTTAAAACCATTTGTAACTGGTTTAACTTTAAATTTCTCAATTGAACCATCAATTTTTAATTTCTTTTAGAATATTCATTTACAACCCAATGGCTTGGTTCCTAGAGGGAGATTAACCAATTTTCATGTATGATTGGCCAGTATAGACTCTTTCACTATTAAGAGCCTCTTTCCAAAAATAGCGTTAGCAGAAAGCATGATCTCCTGTAAGTTGTGGGGCATTTCTCGGAAAATAAGTAATGAAATCAGAGTCAAAGGTAGATTCTTTTCTAGGTCTCTTACTCCTATGTGGTTCTTGATTTTTAGGTTTAGAATCACTGGTGGGGCTGGTAGAACAACATCATGTTGCTAATAGAATTTGAAAATCAAATTTTAAAAGGAAAATTACTTTCAAAGAAAATGACATCTCTAGATTTAATGATTGAAACTTTATTTGAATATGAGATTACAAAGGATTTATAAGCCTTATTGTGCAAGGTATACCCTAAGAACACACTCTTATATGTTTTGGGTCAAAGTTTAAGTCTCTTAGGACTTGGAATTGCAACACAAGGTAAGCACCCCCACACTTTGAAGTATTCCAAGCTAAGGGTCCTACCTTTCCATAACTTATACGGAGTTTTATTTATCTTCTTGAAGGGAATTCGATTCATGATATGACAAGCTGTTAGAAGAGACTCCCCCCACAAGTTTTGGGTACTCCATAATTGTTTAACATTAAATTAACTATTTCTACGAATGTTCTGTTCTTCTTTTCAGCTACACTATTTTGTGGTGGAGAGTAAGGTGATATCACTTCATGAACTATCTCTATGATATTATAAGCCTCAATGAATTCATTAGACAAATTTCACCTTCTCAATCAAACCTCAAAGTCTTAATCTTTCTATCTAGTTGATTCTCAACTTTAAGTCTAAAGAGATTAAATTTTTTAAGGGCCTTAGATTTATGTTTATGTAAATATACATAACAAAATATGGAATGATTATCAATGAAAGTAATAAAATACTATTTTTTAATCACCTTTTATGATAATACCATTTTATTTACAAGCATCACTATGAATCAAACTAATAGTTCAAAACATCTTTCAACACTTTTGAAAGGTTTTTGAGAATATTCTGACTGAACACAAGTCTCACAAGATTTTGATTGAAAATTAATTTTTGAGATCAAACTTAAATCCATTATGTTTTTCATAGAAGAATAATTCACATGACCAAATCTAACATGCCATAGATCAAAAGACTCAAAAATATAAGCAGAAGTTGAAGCTTTATTATCGATGGAATTTACATTCAGCTTAAAAAGGCTTTTAATAACATAGCATTTTCCTACAAAAACTCCATTCTTGGTAATTACAAGTTTATTTGCTTTAAACACCATCTTGAAGCCATTCTTACTTAGTACGGAATTAGACGCCAAGTTCTTCCGTGCATCGGGTACATGAAGCACAGTGGTCAAAGTTAGTGCTTTAACGGATGAGAAGTATAGAACCACTTTCCCTTGACAAATTATTTTGCTCGTTGAGGAGTTTCCCATGTAGAGTTCTTAACTATCTCTTACTTGCTCATGTGAGACAAATGCATTTCTGTCACCATAGATGTGTCGGATTGCACTAATGTCAACCCATTAATCTTTACAGCTGCTCACAAGGTTTAGCTATGTCACTACCACCACAGAGTTCTCTATGAGATTAGCTTGATACTTTCCTTTGCTTACCTTTCGTTAGCGGCATTCTTTTGCATAATGCCCTTTTTTTCTGCATACAAAGCATTTAACATCTGTTATCTTGTATATATCTTCATGGGGATTAAGAGCTTGGTTTTGGTTTTCTTCTGACCTAACTTGGCTTTGGTCATGTTGGGTTTAAGCCTTTTCTATTTAGTTTTAGTTTTAGTAAGATTGGCCTTACTCACTGATGTAGGCCATAAGGTTAGGGCATGTGTAGGGGTACCGAAGCACGTATCCTAGGATACTTCGAATCATCTAGAAGACTTCACACACAAGGACACACCTTCAGGATAAAATCCACAACTTTAATACTCAATCAAAGCCTGAGAATCTCTTCTCTATGATGCCATATATATAATAAAAGCAAACCTGATGCCTAAACAAACCCTAAGCTATGAATAGAAACTTCCCTAATAACAATGTAATTAGAAATCTACTAATAAAGTTAATCTAATCCTAATCTAACTTGAAGAAGGACCACTTATGGGGTCCAGATTGCATCATCCTCCCTTGGTTGAAAAAAAAGGTTGTCCTCGAACTTGAGTCTTTTTCGAATTGCTTTTGTAAATGTGGTGAACATGAAAGACTTCCTTTATGGCAGCTTTCCAGGAATTTCTCTTTGGCGGACTTGGTTTCTTGGGGGTGAAGAGTAACCTGTTGTCCACCAGGCATAAATGCATAGGTGTTGTTGCGCATACCATGAGTTCCATTTTTGTCATACATCTATGGATAGCCCAATACGATATCACCACTATTCATAGGTAGCACATCACACCAGATTGTATCCTTGAAAGTCTCACCAATGGCAAAAGTACCTTTATAAGTATGTCAAACATATACTTGATCAACAATCATCAGCCATTTGACAAAATAAGGCAGTTGTGATTGTAAACTTTCAACTGGAGGCAATTAATAAGAGCTTGGGAGATCAAATTTTCATAACTGCCACCGTCAATAACAACTGTACAATTTTGTCCATGAATTGTACCTGCAGAACGGAAAATATTTTTTCTTAACCATTTATTTTTAACAGTGGGTGGAGCCTCTTTGATGATGATAAAAGCTTCACCTATGGTATCTGCATATGTTTTAGCAATTTCTTCATTTTCAATATTTTTGGGATCAGTTTTAGTACCCTGAAGATCATTTGAGATATTGTTATCATCACATTCAATTTCAATCAGATCTATGCGCTTTGAACATTCTGTTGTGCGATGCCTGGGCTATTGACAATGAAAACAAATCATGCTGTTTTGACCTTCAGTCCTTGTAAAAATCTATCCTGACAAACCATTGGCTTTAGCATCTTGTGGAGATGAATTCTTTGGTGGAACCCATTTGGATTTTTGTTATTGATGATTTGCAATTCCCTCAACTTTCACAGCATGTTGAATAAGTTTATCGACATTATCTGAATGTTGGAAGGCAAAGAGATGCTGAATGCCTATTCTCAATCCATTGAAAAATCTATCAACAACTACAGCATCATTTCATTCAAACCACAACGAACTTCTTGAGTCAGAAACTTCTCAGAAGAATCAACAATTGTCTTGGACCTTTATTTCAAGTTTTGAAAGCTTGGACGTAAATCTCTTACATAGTTGACCAAAAGAAACTCTTGCTTTAAAATATTCTTCATCTCTGTCTATGTATCAACAGGGTCCATGTGTTGAGTCATCCATTTTCTTTGCATTTTAGCCCACCAAGTTGCAGCATAATTATGGAATTTAATGCCAATTAGTGTAACTTTATGGTGCTTAGTCATTGGTTTGTATGAAAAAATACTCTCTACACACACTAACCAATCCATGAATTTAACAGGTTGCAATTTTCTATGATATTCAGGAATTACGAGTTTAATCCCCAAATCGTGATCAGGATTATTGAATGGTGGATCTCATGGATTCCGAATATTTACACCATCATCATGGTTGTGATTCACATGCTGATTATTTTCCAAATTTGTCACTCCAGTGTCCAATTGTTACAGGGCGGTGTGTATGCTATCAACTTTTGCAGATAATTCTCTAATGGCACCAACCAAATCTTCAATGGAAGAAGATGAAAAGTTCACCTCAACTTGCTTCTTAGGAGACATTTTATTTTATTTTATTGTAAATTTAAAAATCCGACTAACTTGATAAGAGATCTAATCCCTAAAAACATGTTGCTGAAGATGGAATGGAAATTGGAGTGCAGATGGTGTTGATATCTCAGAAACAATGTTGACCTTTGATTGCCTTTTTTTGTTTTCTTATGTAAGCAAAGTGGGGTTGTTCTTTCTGGTGGGCTTCTTGAGTGAATGAGTTGAATTGAACTAACTTGACCCACACTTGAAATACGTGCCAGAGACAGAGAACAAAGGGTTGAAACCCCGCCCCCCCCCCCCCACCCCCCGTCCACTTTGTGTTTTTTTTTTTTTTTTTTGGTTTATATAAATAAACAATGGGAGCTAGACAGTTTGTGACAATGGTCAAGGCTTTGGCGAGTGATGGATGGTGGCAAGTGGCGGAGGGCTTCGGAGGTTAGGGGTGGCTACAGTGAGGCGAACAGTGGTGTGGTGATGCATGTGGCAACGGCAGCCCAATACGTTTCTCCATCGGCTTTGGCAGCTAGGGTGGCTCCGGTTATGCAAATGGGCTTATCGAATTGTCTAGAAGATTTCACACACGAGGACACACCTCCAGGATAAAATCTACAACTCTATTAATCAATCAAAGTTTGAAAATCTCTTCTTTACAATGCTATATATATAATAAAAGCAAACTAATGCCTTAGCAAACAGTATGTTATGAATAGAAACTTCCCTAATAACAATGTAATTAGAAATCCACTAATAAAAATTATTTAATCCTTATCTAACTTAAAGAGGGACCACTTGTAGGGCCTAGATCGCATCACCCACATGTTCAAAAGCCTTACTCTTCGAGTCAGGTTCCTAATGATGCTCTTGGATTCTGAGTCGGGTGATAAGATCTTCCAACTTCATTTCTTTCTTCTTCTGTTTTAGGGTTATCCCAAAAGTCTTTCCATGATGGTGAGAGATTATGGATAGTGCTACCTATTACAAATTGTTCTAGTAGCTCCATTCCCTCAGTCTAGACTTTATAGATTATTTTTTCGAAGCTTCTCATTTGTGCTACCATAGATTTTCCTTCTTCCATTTGGAAGTCCATAAATTGTTCTAAAGCATATTTCTTGGTACTCGTATCCTTATTGGCATACTCCTTTATTAAAGTGTCCCATAATTCCTTGGCAGTTTTATATTTTGAGAACATGATATATGAGGAATTATCTAAGTGACTGAGAATCTCATTTTTGCAATCAAAATCAATGATTTCTACTAATCTTTTTTATAGATACCTATGGGCCTACCTCCATGTGGTTTAGTCATGCTTTCGTTAGTATATAAAGAATCTTCATGACTTATCGAAGATATTCCATTTTTATCATCTATATTATAAAATGTTGACCCTTAAAGTTGAAAATCTTAGGGTGGTAATCTTTAGTAGTTATTTTCAATAATCTTTAAAATAAAAAATTCCTACTAAAATTTTAGCAGCACTTCCCCTTAATATGAAAGGAGGCCTAAAAGCTTAAGAGAAAAGGATATTACTTAACTCTTGATCTTTTATCAAAGCAGTAAACCGCTCACATTAAGATTAGAGATGAGGTTTCTAGTCCAACTAGAACAGACTTTGTATAGGACCGTTAGTGAAAGCAAATGGGCTATGGGGTCGGTAAATATATAAACTGGAACTGGCCTAAATTGTTGGTTTCCAATTATGCGGATTACTGATAATAGTTGCAACCAAAATAATTAGTAGCCGTCTTTCGAGACGCTTTCTCTAGGCAGATTTCACCCCCACATAGATGCAAATGGACTCATGGATGCTGCCCAGGATAAAACAGCTTAATTAGAAACTCTAGCACTTGTGCACTTGATTGATTAAAGAGTGGTCGAATCCCAAAGGGACCACTTTTGCAAATTCAAAGCAATATCAAACCCAAAGAAAAAATAGAGAAAGAAATTAAAAAAAGAAGAAGAAAAAGATCTGTAGAGATTTCTTAGCATAAACGCAAGAAGAGCCAACAAATCTTCAGTTGTTATCCCGTGGGTCGAAAAACACTCGCACGACGGTGGTGGGGGGGGGGGGTGCAACTCGGGTGGCCCAACAAGTAAGCCCAGTGTAGAAGGGCAAGCCCGACTAGACCAGCCTTGCATGGCCCGACTAGCTAGCTAGTGTGCATGGGTGTGGTAACCACCACCAAACCTACTAGGAGCTCAACACCATAAGCTAGAGAGAAAACATTAACAAACCACTAAAGAGAAGTGGTACTTAACCGATGTGGGACAAGGAAAAATAAAGTGAAGTAAAGAAGGGGGAAACCAAAGCACGAAAATGGTTGGGAAACATGTGTTTTAGTGCACATATATCTAACAAATTCTATGTCTAATACGTACTAAGTGGGCTTGACAACTATTACTTGATCAACTTGATCCATCTACAGCCTAGAAGCCTTTACAGGTATGTTGTATATGAGAGAATTACTTCCCTGCTCTTGTGACTTGGCTCATTAGTTATTTTCCTATTAAAACAAAAGATGGGTCCATAAGAATTGAGGTTAAGCATGCTCATGAGGTGGTACACACATGAGTACAAAACTATGGGGTATGGGCAAAAAGCATACATCCCCCACCTAATGTTATTAGATGGTGCACACATGTATACAAGTATGATAATATGTGTTAGAATTAACAGTATTGGCAAATTTATAGGTTTGACAAAACTCGAGATCCAATTGAATTGTAATTTTATACTTTTTAGATTGAAATGTTACATACATCACCGAGTAGTTTAAATTAATGTGTTTGAAGAAATATGGTCACATCTCTCAAACCAATCATTGGATTGGGGCAATCTACATACCATTAGAAAGCTCTTTTCGAGTAGATATCCATTGGTTTTAAAATTGTATTAATCAGAGTTAAAACAACAAAGTTATAGCCTTAGAAAATTTTCAAAATAATTATAAAATGCCATCCAATCAATTTGGCATCCATCCGATCGATTAGGCAGTGTAGAGTCCTATTCAAATTTCGACTGAAGACAGAATTGATACTAGATCGATTGGATCTTGGTCCACTCAATCGGATGATGTACAGAAACCCACAGACCTGCGCGAAATTATTTCCTTTTTGTGATAGGACCACCTGTTTCTATTTTACATGGAGAATAACTTTAAGGCATGAAATGTGAGTTATAAAAGAAGATTCTCTCTTAACCCTAAAGCAAGAATCTCATTGTTTCTAGTTCAGAAAACTTGTGGGAGATTCATCTTCTCTAGAGCATTTATTGTAGAGGTTGCATTGAAGCTCTTGTTCTAAAGGTTGTTGCTTCTACATCCTCGGGGAAGATTGCCTTTTCTTGTAAAAGGTATTGTTGTTTGTCTTGAGTGACTTCAAGATGTGTTAGGTCAAGCGTGAAAAGGTTAGCAGCGTGTACATGGACAAGACGAACTGCAATATTTTAGGTTGTGTGCAATTGGACAAGGGTAGTAAGCATATCTTATAAACTTTGACATCATAGTGCTTGATTTCTATTTGAGCGGGAATTACATCTCATGGTTTTTTTCCCGTTTTTGAGTTTTCCATGTAAAAATCGTGTGTTTTGCTTTTTTGGTTGATTGCTGTTAATTTAATTTAATTACTGGTTAATTAAATTGCATATAGAAATTTATGTTGGGACCTTAACCCACATTAGAGTTAGAATCCTTCAATAACCAATATTGGAGATCTTCTTTTGATTTGACCCATGGTGATCATCATGTGTGGACCAATCATAGTCATGGTAGAGGAAAACCTCATAGGATTTGAACTCCATAATGACTCACGATGAAAAGATTATCTTACCCTGACCTTGAATATTATAATTACTTTTGACCGTTTCTCTGTCTCATAGAAATTATCTTCCTTCCCTTTGTCACGTCCCCAAAAAATAAAAATAGGGTTACGTGAAATTAGGAGTCAATTTTTTTTTTATTCTTCTGGAAACAAAACCATTGACTCCTAATTATTTCTTTTCCACAGGATCTTAGGCCGTGGTGAGTTTAGGCCATTCACATTCATTCCCATTCTACGGAAGTAATTTCAACCAATAGGTACCAAGAGAAGAAAACAAGTTTGCATATCACTAGATAACAATAATAATATTCCAAGTTACAAAAGAAGTAAATAATAATTTATTACAATGTCCCACTGAAAGATCAAGTCTCTAAAGAATGATTTATTTAAATTGATTGCAATTTAACGAGACACTCCTGTGCTTGGTCAGACGGCCTCGAAGCCATCGTTTGCACCCCACTCGGGAACATTAGTTGGCTCAAGCGTTTGAAACGCTTTAGCCTGCGCCTCCTCCTCGGCAAAGCCGGGCTCAGTACATATGCATCAATTTTAGAAAACAAGGGTCAACCATAAATGGCGGCAAGTAAAATACACATAACTCAAAATGAAGTACACTATCAATGTGAGATTAAGACACAAAAATCATAAGAATATGTAAGCAATATAAATAAAAGAATGCCATGCAACATAGAAAGAACGGGTCCTACATCTGACTCTACATCAAATGAACAATATCACTTCCGCCGAGCATCGCATCAGCTGATGCCCTTACGGAACTTATACCGTCTTCGGATGCCTCGCATCCAGTCCAGAAACGGTGGATCAAATCCGTCTTCGGATGCCTAGCATCCTGTCCAAGATCACGGTGAAACCAACCGTGTACGAGTGGTAAGCTCGTCTTCGGCCCTAAGTCCGGTAAAAATCATCACAGTGTACATCTGTGAACCGACTGCAGTCGTCCAACGACCAGATATGCATAATAATCTCACACAGCCCTGCCCCTTCCTGTGTCGAGACTCTTAAACATGGCTCAGTGATTGTTCGACAGACACATCCTATGGTAGTGTGAAGGGCTAGTCATAATAGGTATTCAAATACCATGAAATAAAACATTATACCAACCGAATAGTGTTCAACATAACATGAATGCCTCATAAATAAACACTGTATAGTCCAAGTCACAATACGGTCAAAGTCATCATAAAATAACGGGTATAAATTCTAACATGTATGCAACAAGATAAAGGGATACATCATAATGATCAAGAAATAACTCTACAAATATTCCTAACACTGTGACCACAATTTACGCATGCGACAATTCCACACGAACCAAGATGAAGTAAGGTTGGGAATTTTTGAAAACGGGGTGATGCATAAGCCCAATTCTCACTTCATCTGAGTGCGAGTGGTTTGTACCGTCATGTGCAAACCATGAAATCTGTAAGAGGAGATCTGCCCGCATAACCCCTTACTTTGATGATGTGATGGATTTGGTTAAATCGGAGTCATTGGGTTTTAAGACCAACACAAGGGTCTTACGGAGTATATAACCATCCAAAAATAATAATAATAAATGATTGGTTAAATAATCATTAAAATAAATTATCAGGCCCGAATTTATCATTCTCATGATCTCACGCAAAGGATGGCCCACCTGTTCATTCATTATGAATCCACATATATACCAAGGACCCACAAGGTGATGGACTCACCTCCAGACACCATTCTTCATCATATATATATATATACATTTTTTTTTTTTTTGAAGATGTTTCTGTGGACATCAATGGACATCAAGTGGCATTTCATAAGAGGGGTCACTAGTTTATCACCGCCAATGTCCACCATCATCCGGTAGCCAAGGGTCCACTCTGCAACCATGGCTCCAGGCATGGGATCAAAGAGGCCCACCACTGTTAGGGTCCCACCTGTCGAACCCCACCAATCAGGATTCAAATTACAATCATGGGGCCCACCTGTAGGTGGCGGACCCACGTAAATTTTTCAAGTGGAAACCTGCACATGTTACTGCCAAACAGCAACATGTGCAGGAAAATTGCTATCTCTGGGCTGGTCCCAGGCCTGATGAATCCCATCAGATTTTTTTTTTAATGCTGGTGATTAAGGTTGGGGGGGGGGGGGGGGGTGAATGGGGCCACCCGCCAACACAAGTAGGTGGGTGACCCACCTGTGCATTATTGCACAGGCACATTGTGCGCCTGTGCAGTAGTGCACAGGCTGCTGCCTGCACACAGCCAATGACGTCTGGGATAGATTCCCAGACGTCTTCATCTCCCTTTTTTTTTTTTTTTAAAACACTGGTGATCAAGGGGCCACCCACCATCATGTGCAGGTGGGTGGCCCACCTGTACATTACTGCCAGGCACATGTGTGCCTGTGCAGTAATGCACAGGCGCCAACCCGCCTGGCACACAAATCGTCTGGGATTCAATCCCAAACGTCTTCACCATTTGTTTTTTTTTTGTAGATGTTGGTGGCCCACCTGTTTTCACCAAGTTTAGGAAATTTTCCTGCACATACAGGGTAGCGTGTCTGGGTCCATTCCCAGACACGATCACCCCATTTCATTTTTTTTTTAAACAAAAGGCCCATCTTCAAAATGGCCCAATCCCCTTTCATCAAATCTATCAAGATCATCAAATCCATCGAAACACCATCAACCAAAAATCTGTGAAACACATACCCATCTAACCTGTCATCAATCTTTAGAGATTTAAATGGGCATTTACAATACATCTAAGATCATGAAATCAATGGAATTAGTGAAATCATTAGAGATATGTGCAAATCCACTTGCCTTTGATGCAAAAGATCTAGATCTCTCTCTTTTCCTCGGTCACGCCGCCTACCCCAACTGAGAAGATGAAGAAGAAGGAGGAAAGAAGAAGAGATGACGAAGAGGATCCACCTGTTGGGCTTGGATTTGGGCTTGCCCCCACCTTGGCCGATCAAGAGAAGGTGATGGAGGAAGAAAGGCTACTGTAGAGATAAAGGAAGAGAGCAGCCACCGATGGAATATAAGTAGGCTTAGGGTTTGGGGAAGAGTTTTGGGTTTTTATAAAAAGAACCCTATTGTTTAGGCTAATTATAAATATGGGCCTGGTTTGGTTTAATGGGCCCAGAATGGGTCCGAATTGGGCCGGGTCAGAAGATGGATACTCATGATCCTAAACTTACTATCCTATTAACCCAAAACCCAAAAGAAAATTAAATAATTATAATAGCCATAATTAACTAAAATACAAACAATTAAATAAAAATTATATTTAAATTAATGAAAATAAGAACTGGGTTAGGAACCTTACATTCCTTCCCCCTTAGAACATTTGGTCCTCCAAATGTCTAACATACCTCAGGGAGAAGATCCTGGTACAACTTCTTCACTTGGTCTCTGAGCTCCCAAGTGGCCTCCCTTGGACTGTGGTGCTCCCACTGAACCTTCACCCAATGAATAGTTCGTGTCCGTAGGACTTGCTCCTTCGTATCAATGATCCGCAACGGCTTCTCCACGTAGGTAGCATCCGGCTGAATCTCGAGTGGTTCATATTGAAGAACATGCGAAGGATCGGCGACGTACTTCTTCAGCATCGAGATATGGAAGACGTTATGAACTCCTGACAACTCTGCTGGCAATGCCAATCTGTAGGCTACATCTCCCACTCTCTCGAGAATCTCAAACGGCCCGATGAATCTTCGAGACAGCTTGCCCTTCTGTCCGAATCTGAGTGTTCCTCTAGCCAGCGACACTTTTAGAAACACATGATCGCCCACTACAAACTCGAGATCTCTCCTCTTCGAGTCAGCATAACTCTTCTGTCTACTCCTGGCAATTTTCAATCTAGCATGAATTTGCTGAACCTTCTCACTGGTATCACTAACTATCGATGGCCTATGAAAACTCCGAACACCAACTTCCTCCCAACAAAGTGGGGTTTTACATCTGCGCCCATACAATGCTTCAAAAGGGGCCATACCAATACTTGAATGGTAGCTGTTGTTGTATGCGAACTCACAAAAAGGAAGGCTTTTCTGCCAATCCTTTCCAAAGTCCAACACGCAAGCACGCAACATATCCTCCAGTGTTTGGTTGGTTCTCTCAGTCTACCCATCTGTCTCCGGGTGATACGCTGTACTGAAGTTCAAGGTAGTACCGAGTGCCTCTTGAAGTCATGTCCAGAACTTACTCAGAAATCTCGAATCTCTGTCTGAGACGATCGATACCGGTACACCATGCAATCTAACTACTTCCTCCATGTATATCTTGGCCAACTCATCTTTGGGTGTCTTTAAGCTCATTGGCAGAAAATGTGCAACTTTAGTTAACATGTCCACTATCACCCAAATACTATCTTTACCACGAATCATCGGAAGTCCTGATATAAAATCCATCGTGATATGTTCCCATTTCCAATCCGGCACTGCCAACTGCTTCAAAAGTCCTGGGGGTCTCTTGTGTTCTGCCTTAACCTGCTGACAAACCAAACACCTGGCAACAAATCCTGCAATCTCCTTTTTCATGTTGTTCCACCAGTAATGACTACGGAGATTCTGGTACATCTTTGTGCTACCAGGGTGAATGGTAAAACGAGAATGATGAGCTTCTGTCAGGATCTCATTCTTCAACTCCTCTATATTTGGCACACACAATCTATCCTGATAGTACAACACACCATCTATCAATCTAAAGTCTGGCCTGCTCTCAATCTGCTCAATCACCCTGACCAGCTCTGGATCCTTTGATTGTGTGCTTTTGATTCTGCCCAAAATTTCTGGTTTCCAAACAAACATACTGGCAATCATCACCCTATCATTAACCGGCTGCAAATAAACCCCTAAGTCCAGAAATATCTCTGCCCACGACCATTCTGTCCGCAAACATGCATTCCTTGCTGCTTTTCTGCTTAGTGCATCAGCCACCACATTGGCTTTCCCTGGATGGTATTTGATCGGAAATTCAAAATCCTTGATATATTCCATCCATCTGATCTGTCTCATGTTCAACTCTGGCTGAGTGAATAAATACTGAAGACTCTTGTGGTCTGAATGCACTTCAAATCTTACACCATATAGATAATGTCTCCACATTTTGAGCACAAAAACTACTGCTGCGAGCTCAAGATCATGGGTAGCATACTTTTTCTCATGTTCCTTAAGTTGTCTAGACCCATAGGCGACAACTTTTCCATCCTGCATGAGTACACATCCCAAACCAACACCCGAAGCATCAGTATAAATCACAAATTGACCATTCTCCGATGGTAGTGTGAAGGGCTAGTCATAATAGGTATTCAAATACCATGAAATAAAACATTATACCAATCGAATAGTGTTCAACATCACATGAATACCTCATAAATAAACACTGTATAGTCCAAGTCACAATACGGTTAAAGTCATCATAAAATAACGGGTATAAATTCTAACATGTATGCAACAAGATAAAGGGATACATCATAATGATCAAGAAATAACTCTACAAATATTCCTAACACTGTGACCACAATTTACGCATGCGACAATTCCACACGAACCAAGATGAAGTAAGGTTGGGAATTTTTGAAAATGGGGTGATGCATAGCCCAATTCTCACTTCATCTGAGTGCGAGTGGTTTGTACCGTCATGTGCAAACCATGAAATCTGTAAGAGGAGATCTGCCCGCATAACCCCTTACTTTGATGATGTGATGGATTTGGTTAAATCGGAATCATTGGGTTCTAAGACCAACACAAGGGTCTTACGGCGTATATAACCATCCAAAAATAATAATAATAAATGATTTGTTAAATAATCATTAAAATAAATTATCAGGCCCGAATTTAACATTCTCATGATCTCACGCAAAGGATGGCCCACCTGTTCATTCATTATGAATCCACATATATACCAAGGACCCACAAGGTGATGGACCCACCTGCAGACACCATTCTTCATCATATATATACATATACATTTTTTTTTTTTTTTGAAGATGTTTCTGTGGACATCAATGGACATCAAGTGGCATTTCATAAGTGGGGTCACTAGTTTATCACCGCCAATGTCCACCATCATCCGGTAGCCAAGGGTCCACTCTGCAACCATGGGACTAGGCATGGGATCAAAGAGGCCCACTACTGTTAGGGTCCCACCTGTCGAACCCCACCAATCAGGATTCAAATTACAATCATGGGGCCCACCTGTAGGTGGCGGACCCACGTAAATTTTTCAAGTGGAAACCTGCACATGTTGCTGCCAAACAGCAACATGTGCAGGAAAATTGCTATCTCTGGGCTGGTCCCAGGCATGATGAATCCCATCAGATTTTTTTTTTTTTTTTAATGCTGGTGATTAGGGGGGGGGGGGGGGGGGGTGGAATGGGGCCACCTGCCAGCACAAGCAGGTGGGTGACCCACCTGTGCATTACTGCACAGGCACATTGTGCGCCTGTGCAGTAGTGCACAGGCTGCTGCCTGCACACAGCCAATGACGTCTGGGATAGATTCCCAGACGTCTTCATCTCCCTTTTTTTTTTTTTTTCATAAAACACTGGTAATCAAGGGGCCACCCACCATCATGTGCAGGTGGGTGGCCCACCTGTACATTACTGCCAGGCACATGTGTGCCTGTACAGTAATGCACAGGCGCCAACCCGCCTGGCACACAAATCGTCTGGGATTCAATCCCAGACGTCTTCACCATTTTTTTTTTTGTAGACATTGGTGGCCCACCTGTTTTCACCAAGTTTAGGAAATTTTCCTGCACATACAGGGTAGCGTGTCTGGGTCCATTCCCAGACACGATCACCCCATTTCATTTTTTTTTTAAACAAAAGGCCCATCTTCAAAATGGCCCAATCCCCTTTCATCAAATCTATCAAGATCATCAAATCCATCGAAACACCATCAACCAAAAATCTGTGAAACACATACCCATCTAACCTGTCATCAATCTTTAGAGATTTAAATGGGCATTTACAATACATCTAAGATCATGAAATCAATGGAATTATGAAATCATTAGAGATATGTGCAAATCCACTTGCCTTTGATGCAAAAGATCTAGATCTCTCTCTTTCCCTCGGTCACGCCGCCTACCCCAACTGAGAAGATGAAGAAGAAGGAGGAAAGAAGAAGAGATGACGAAGAGGATCCACCTGTTGGGCTTGGAATTGGGCTTGCCCCCACCTTGGCCGATCAAGAGAAGGTGATGGAGGAAGAAAGGCTACTGTAGAGATAAAGGAAGAGAGCACCCACCGATGGAATATAAGTAGGCTTAGGGTTTGGGGAAGAGTTTTGGGTTTTTATTAAAAGAACCCTATTGTTTAGGCTAATTATAAATATGGGCCTGGTTTGGTTTAATGGGCCCAGAATGGGTCCGAATTGGGCCGGGTCAAAAGATGGATACTCATGATCCTAAACTTACTATCCTATTAACCCAAAACCCAAAAGAAAATTAAATAATTATAATAGCCATAATTAACTAAAATACAAACAATTAAATAAAAATTATATTTAAATTAATGAAAATAAGAACTGGGTTAGGAACCTTACATTCCTTCCCCCTTAGAACATTTGGTCCTCCAAATGTCTAACATACCTCAGGGAGAAGATCCGGGTACAACTTCTTCACTTGGTCTCTGAGCTCCCAAGTGGCCTCCCTTGGACTGTGGTGCTCCCACTGAACCTTCACCCAATGAATAGTTCGTGTCCGTAGGACTTGCTCCTTCGTATCAATGATCCGCAACGGCTTCTCCACGTAGGTAGCATCCGGCTGAATCTCGAGTGGTTCATATTGAAGAACATGCGAAGGATCGGCGACGTACTTCTTCAGCATCGAGATATGGAAGACGTTATGAACTCCTGACAACTCTGCTGGCAATGCCAATCTGTAGGCTACATCTCCCACTCTCTCGAGAATCTCAAACGGCCCGATGAATCTTCGAGACAGCTTGCCCTTCTGTCCGAATCTGAGTGTTCCTCTAGCCAGCGACACTTTTAGAAACACATGATCGCCCACTGCAAACTCGAGATCTCTCCTCTTCGAGTCAGCATAACTCTTCTGTCTACTCCTGGTAATTTTCAATCTAGCATGAATTTACTGAACCTTCTCACTGGTATCACTAACTATCGATGGCCTATGAAAACTCCGAACACCAACTTCCTCCCAACAAAGTGGGGTTTTACATCTGCGCCCATACAATGCTTCAAAAGGGGCCATACCAATACTTGAATGGTAGCTGTTGTTGTATGCGAACTCACAAAGAGGAAGGCTTTTCTGCCAATCCTTTCCAAAGTCCAACACGCAAGCACGCAACATATCCTCCAGTGTTTGGTTGGTTCTCTCAGTCTACCCATCTGTCTCCGGGTGATACGCTGTACTGAAGTTCAAGGTAGTACCGAGTGCCTCTTGAAGTCATGTCCAGAACTTACTCAGAAATCTCGAATCTCTGTCTGAGACGATCGATACCGGTACACCATGCAATCTAACTACTTCCTCCATGTATATCTTGGCCAACTCATCTTTGGGTGTCTTTAAGCTCATTGGCAGAAAATGTGCAACTTTAGTTAACATGTCCACTATCACCCAAATACTATCTTTACCACGAATCATCGGAAGTCCTGATATAAAATCCATCGTGATATGTTCCCATTTCCAATCCGGCACTGCCAACTGCTTCAAAAGTCCTGGGGGTCTCTTGTGTTCTGCCTTAACCTGCTGACAAACCAAACACCTGGCAACAAATCCTGCAATCTCCTTTTTCATGTTGTTCCACCAGTAATGACTACGGAGATTCTGGTACATCTTTGTGCTACCAGGGTGAATGGTAAAACGAGAATGATGAGCTTCTGTCAGGATCTCATTCTTCAACTCCTCTATATTTGGCACACACAATCTATCCTGATAGTACAACACACCATCTATCAATCTAAAGTCTGGCCTGCTCTCAATCTGCTCAATCACCCTGACCAGCTCTGGATCCTTTGATTGTGTGCTTTTGATTCTGCCCAAAATTTCTGGTTCCCAAACAACATACTGGCAATCATCACCCTATCATTAACCGGCTGCAAATCAACCCCTAAGTCCAGAAATATCTCTGCCCACGACCATTCTGTCCGCAAACATGCATTCCTTGCTGCTTTTCTGCTTAGTGCATCAGCCACCACATTGGCTTTCCCTGGATGGTATTTGATCGGAAAATCAAAATCCTTGATATATTCCATCCATCTGATCTGTCTCATGTTCAACTCTGGCTGAGTGAATAAATACTGAAGACTCCTGTGGTCTGAATGCACTTCAAATCTTACACCATACAGATAATGTCTCCACATTTTGAGCGCAAAAACTACTGCTGCGAGCTCAAGATCATGGGTAGCATACTTTTTCTCATGTTCCTTACGTTGTCTAGACCCATAGGCGACAACTTTTCCATCCTGCATGAGTACACATCCCAAACCAACACCCGAAGCATCAGTATAAATCACAAATTGACCATTCTCCGATGGTAGTGTGAAGGGCTAGTCATAATAGGTATTCAAATACCATGAAATAAAACATTATACCAACCGAATAGTGTTCAACATCACATGAATACCTCATAAATAAACACTGTATAGTCCAAGTCACAATACGGTTAAAGTCATCATAAAATAACGGGTATAAATTCTAACATGTATGCAACAAGATAAAGGGATACATCATAATGATCAAGAAATAACTCTACAAATATTCCTAACACTGTGACCACAATTTACGCATGCGACAATTTCACACGAACCAAGATGAAGTAAGGTTGGGAATTTTTGAAAATGGGGTGATGCATAGCCCAATTCTCACTTCATCTGAGTGCGAGTGGTTTGTACCGTCATGTGCAAACCATGAAATCTGTAAGAGGAGATCTGCCCGCATAACCCCTTACTTTGATGATGTGATGGATTTGGTTAAATCGGAATCATTGGGTTCTAAGACCAACACAAAGGTCTTACGGCGTATATAACCATCCAAAAATAATAATAATAAATGATTGGTTAAATAATCATTAAAATAAATTATCAGGCCCGAATTTATCATTCCCATGATCTCACGCAAAGGATGGCCCACCTGTTCATTCATTATGAATCCACATATATACCAAGGACCCACAAGGTGATGGACTCACCTCCAGACACCATTCTTCATCATATATATATATATATACATTTTTTTTTTTTTTGAAGATGTTTCTGTGGACATCAATGGACATCAAGTGGCATTTCATAAGTGGGGTCACTAGTTTATCACCGCCAATGTCCACCATCATCCGGTAGCCAAGGGTCCACTCTGCAACCATGGGTCCAGGCATGGGATCAAAGAGGCCCACTACTGTTAGGGTCCCACCTGTCGAACCCCACCAATCAGGATTCAAATTACAATCATGGGGCCCACCTGTAGGTGGCGGACCCACGTAAATTTTTCAAGTGGAAACCTGCACATGTTGCTGCCAAACAGCAACATGTGCAGGAAAATTGCTATCACTGGGCTGGTCCCAGGCATGATGAATCCCATCAGATTTTTTTTTTTTTTTAATGCTGGTGATTAGGGGGGGGGGGGGGGGGGGGGCGGGGAATGGGGCCACCTGCCAGCACAAGCAGGTGGGTGACCCACCTGTGCATTACTGCACAGGCACATTGTGCGCCTGTGCAGTAGTGCACAGGCTGCTGCCTGCACACAACCAATGACGTCTGGGATAGATTCCCAGACGTCTTCATCTCCCTTTTTTTTTTTATAAAACACTGGTGATCAAGGGGCCACCCACCATCATGTGCAGGTGGGTGGCCCACCTGTACATTACTGCCAGGCACATGTGTGCCTGTGCAGTAATGCACAGGCGCCAACCCGCCTGTCACACAAATCGTCTGGGATTCAATCCCAGACGTCTTCACCATTTTTTTTTTTTGTAGATGTTGGTGGCCCACCTGTTTTCACCAAGTTTAGGAAATTTTCCTGCACATACAGGGTAGCGTGTCTGGGTCCATTCCCAGACACGATCACCCCATTTCATTTTTTTTTTAAACAAAAGGCCCATCTTCAAAATGGCCCAATCCCCTTTCATCAAATCTATCAAGATCATCAAATCCATCGAAACACCATCAACCAAAAATCTGTGAAACACATACCCATCTAACCTGTCATCAATCTTTAGAGATTTAAATGGGCATTTACAATACATCTAAGATCATGAAATCAATGGAATTAGTGAAATCATTAGAAATATGTGCAAATCCACTTGCCTTTGATGCAAAAGATCTAGATCTCTCTCTTTCCCTCGGTCACGCCGCCTACCCCAACTGAGAAGATGAAAAAGAAGGAGGAAAGAAGAAGAGATGACGAAGAGGATCCACCTGTTGGGCTTGGATTTGGGCTTGCCCCCACCTTGGCCGATCAAGAGAAGGTGATGGAGGAAGAAAGGCTGCTGTAGAGATGAGGGAAGAGAGCACCCACCGATGGAATATAAGTAGGCTTAGGGTTTCGGAAAGAGTTTTGGGTTTTTATAAAAAGAACCCTATTGTTTAGGCTAATTATAAATATGGGCCTGGTTTGGTTTAATGGGCCCAGAATGGGTCCGAATTGGGCCGGGTCAATAGATGGATACTCATGATCCTAAACTTACTATCCTATTAACCCAAAACCCAAAAGAAAATTAAATAATTATAATAGCCATAATTAACTAAAATACAAACAATTAAATAAAAATTATATTTAAATTAATGAAAATAAGAACTGGTTTAGGAACCTTACACCCTTCAACTACTTTTGCAAAAAATCCTCTCACTACCCAAACAAGCTCTAAATTTCAAGTTTATTTTAAATAAAGTAAAATGAATTTTCTCTTCAATAAATGAATTTTCTCTCCCATCTTGTTGAAATGGGTTCCAGCCAATACTAAGGAAGATAATCTATTAAATATTGAAGATACTGAATTGATCAATGAGTAGGAAACACCACTGAGCTTGAACCATATATGATTTCATCGGAAACTATATGTTCATCAAATCTTGTTGGGATATATGTAGTTGTCCATGGTCCAGCATGCATGCAGTCATGCCTTGACCAAGCTGGGAGGAACACGAGACTCGGTCAATCAGCAATGGCATGGCGCGTAGACTGCATTGCATGTGCCTACATTCTACCCGAGAGAATAGAGATATGACACTTGCGGACTGAGTTAAAATACATGTGACAGTACATATTAGTGCATGTGCATGTACCGACTGATTGAGGCATTTTAGTTGTTCTTTACTCACATGCAGAGTCCTGTCTCTTCACTCCTCGATTCCGCACAGGCGGTGATTCAAACAGTATTGACCTTATAGAACCACCATCAATGGAACATGAACAAATATCTCCAGCATGGAAAATCCTACCCGTCTATGGATTTATCAAGTTGGGTCATAAGCAATCAAACGACCCCTATAAATACCTTTTCTGATTTCAGATTAAAAGTAAAATTAGTTCAATTTTAGCAATATAGCAATATATGATTAACAATAACAGCAATGAGAGGTTTACAGGAATTTAGAAACTTGTTTCAAGTTCTTTTGAATTTATAACGAGTGTTGCAAACAAGAAGACGTGCCAGTACTCAATGTTTGTAAACTCAATCCCAATAAAACGTAACTTCTAATACTATTTCTCAAAGTCAGATTCTTCATTGGAAAAAATGTAAAGCCATATCAGAGGCACTCGTGCGTCATGTTAGGCCAAGCTTTTAATTTTTGGGTTGAGTCGGTTTGTCAGGTTTGAGTCGGGTTGAGAGGGGTTAGATGGACAGATTAAACACTTTTGGGCCTCAGTTATTTGACCCTTTTAAGTCAAAAGACCTTTTCTGGAATTTTGTAAAACTCACTAGAAAGCAAGGAGCCCTTTCTTATAATTTAGAAAGACCTTTACATAATACAACCCTCAGGATTTCTTCCATTCTTCTATATTCTTCTTTTCCTCTATAACCAAGCCTTAGAAGTTCTCTGGGGGAAAATCAAGGTTTGATCTTCCAAAGTTTGATCTTCAAATTCACTTTCGGTATCGAGATTTAGGCAAGTGAATAATGGTAAACAATGTCTTCTTAGTTGCTTTCTTGAATCACATGCCCTAATTATGATTTATTTGTTTTGGTTTAATGTTTTGGGTTAGGGATTATTAATGAAGATTTGTTTGTGATTGAAACAAATATGATTCATTTGAATGGGTTTCAGGTTTTGATAATACGGATTTGATTTCTTTTATTTTAAATAAAGAATTAAAAAATATATATATTGTTGTAGCAGTGACGCAATGCAGCCCTGCTGCCTCTGCACACTAGGCAGCGTTGCTGCCAGGCATGCACAGGCAGCAAACGTTGCCTAGGCTACTGCCATGTGCAACCGGGTCCGCTAGCAGACTGTAGTTGGGCCAAGTCTGCTACCTGGTGTGCGTAGGCAGCAGGGTTGCCTGGGCTGCTGCCATGTGCAGCCGAGTTTGCTGGAAGACCATGGTTGGGCCGGATCTGCTGGCGGGCAGCGGCTGGGCTGGGTTCAACGGGCTGGGCCCATTAAAAAAATAATAATAATAACAAATAAATAAGTAATTAGGATTTAGGATATTAATTATAAATGGTTTAGATTGTTGTGTATTGATTAATGGTTAGTATATTAATGGTGATTGATTATATTATTTAATTCTTAATTAAGTGTTATTAGAAATTTAGTTTGGATTGTTTATAAATTTAATTGAGGTTTAATTACTTATGATTAATATTTTCTTTAGATTGATTAAAATTCAATTAAGATGTAAGTGGGAGTGATTAAGTCTTAATTAGAAAGTATTTGAATTTCTAATTTAGATTTTAGATTGAGTTTAAATTTCAAATTTAATCCGGGATTAGATCTTTCTTATTATATAAGATAATAAGGTATTTTTAAACACACCAAGGTTAATTAAGAACTTAATTGTTCTCTCCCTTTTTTTATCATAATTTGATTAAGTTTGGATTTGAAATTTGAATATCTTTTACCCAATTTATAACACATGCTAAATATATATAATTGGATTAGATGGATTCATGTCTTTTTAGAAACGTTGATTAAATGTTCACATGAGAATTGAACTAAATTCAGAATGAGAATGTGAGATTTGAGATGCACCACATGATAGACACTGAAAGTAGGATACTGGCATCGTAGACTCACATTTCCATTGTGAAAGAGGGTTGGTCCTCATGTGCATATTTATCTAACTATGACCGTCAGGTGGATTAGTGCTTACCCTTAGAGAACTTCAATTGAACACATTTATAATACACATTTAAATTAATCCAACCACTTAAATTGATATTGAGATAAATATTATGAAATAAGGGTTTCATTGCATGGCTCATTATGCATAGATAGAAGTATGTATTTGCATATGTTTATTTATATATATCTAACTGACTGCAGTTCGAAGGTGGACGTACGCCATCGGGTTAGCGTGTACTGTGGAATATAGTACACAGCTGTTTCATTTATTATATTTGGCGGAAATATCCGTTTTTATATATCTGTCTGCGAGAATACCCGTTTTTGTTTATTATATCTGCGGGAGTACCCGTTTTTGGTATATTGTATCTGCTGGAATACCTGTTTTTGTGTATTCATGCCATGGGTTTGCATTCAGTATGTTTGGGGTAGATTGTAATAGATGCTTTAAATTAATTTATTAACACCATTGCTTGTAGTTTACCCTCTTGCCAGATTACGTCAATCTGACCTATTATTTTTTGTGTCTAGGTTCTGTTACTCGTGTCGAATTGGAGAGTCAAGCATCGCAAGAGATTCCGCCAGATGGCGGAGTTATTGAGTGGAGCACCAATGACATCGTCTGAGGTGTCTTAGGATTGGTGCTAAGATTGGACTTTTAGATTATGTAATAAGGCCGTGTTTGAGGCCATTAGTTATTCATTAAATTTATTTGTTCTGGAATTATAACTTTAATTATTATGCTTCCTTGACTTTGACTTTATTAATATTGAGATTTATTCTATGATTGGTGTATGATACTTATCTACGCAGATTATGGATTTTAGTTATGCGTCCAATTATGGTTGTTTGATCACCAAGCATAGCCTCACGAAGGACTTCGATCCACCCAGAATTGGGGCCCCTATTATTTATGTAAGAAAAATTTTAATTAGCCCCAATTCTTATACCCTTAGAACCGGGTTTAGATCTGACCTAGTTTTGTGGGTGTGACAGGTCATTTGGCATGTGCATGGATCCGCCTAAGTGTCCTATAAATGCTACACCGATCCATAATAAAAAAATTAAAACTGATTAGTAATCACATAATAAATAGAAATGGTGTTCCTCCTGTAACACTCCGATCCCCTTTGAGCCGGATTAGTGGCTCATTAGTGTGTGTTTTGTTTTGTTTATTTCTTTTGGATTTGGTTTTGGGTCTTGGATAGGTAGTTGAGCAACCTTTGACCTGAGATAGGTAGTTCTAAGCCCTTTTTCGTAATATTGCTTTTGCGTTGCTTGCATCATATTTGCATCATATTGGTGTCAGCATATGTATTTCGTTGAGCTCGACAATTTCCGTAACTGTCTCAGAACCATTTGGAGTCAATTGGGGAAGATGGACCTTCGTGTGACTTGAACTGTAAATAGCTTAAACTCCATGGATCTTGTTTTAAACTTCCCAAACCATATATATATGAGTCACTCCAGGTGTCCCCCTCTCATGCTCATTCACTTGATCGTTGCATGCAAGAGAGATCTCCAGGAGAAGCTCCACGTTCCATCTCTTCTCTTCATTCTCTTCTTGTTTTTGGTTAGTGTGGGGATCTTGCACTCTTTTTGATTGGGTTCCTTTCTTCTTCTCCATCTCTGTTTGGGGCTTGGTAAGTGGGTTCTTTCCCAACTCTTCTCTCTTCTTCTCCAATTGCACCTCTCATTCTCTGATTTCTGTGTTTTCATCTCATGCATGGGTCATTGCTTTGATTTGTTTTGATTTTAGTGGATTTGGAGCTTGCTTCAGTGGATTTTCAGAGTTTGAGGCAAGTATAAGTACAAGCTTGATAACACATATGGGTATTTTGTTTGATGGCTTTGATTTCCTCTTATTCTTTGTCTAGCATGTTTTACAGCCACATTTTGTGAATTTGGAACCTCTGTAACTCATTTTGTTCAGCTTCTGTACCGAATTTCAGTTCTGTAACTATCCCGAATTTGTGTTCTGTATTGTACGGCTAAGCCGTAAGCTTCTACGGCTCACATTCCAGAGCCTCGAAATTGCACTTTTGTTCTATGGCTAGGCTACGGCTAAGCCGTAATTTGTCCTACGGCTGAGCCGTAAGCTAGCCGTGACCCAACCCGTACCCCAGCCGTGAATTAAATCTCTGATCAGTCGAAACTTTTCCAACACAGAACTCCTACGGTGTGGCTACGGCTAAGCCGTGAAATGCTACGGCCAAGCCGTGGATTGGGCTACGGCTAAGCCGTATACTGACTGTAGCTCAGCCGAAAAAGGTATCAGATCAGAGGTGAAAGATGACCAGTTTAGTTGTGTTTTGAATGGAACCATGGTTAAGCTGTAGTGCATAATACGTCGAGAGCGTAAGATGTCTCCGGCTCAACCATAGGTCCCTCATGGCTAAACCGTTAGGCATGGCAATTCGGAAACATAACTTAGGATAATGGTGAGACTTATAGGGCTCAAATACAGGTTAACCACCCGTGTAAACCGGCCCAATGGATTCCTTGGATCACATGAATAGTCTGTTAGGCTGTGACTTATGCATGTGAGTGTTGATCACTGTTAAGCACCTCCCCATGGGTGTTGGTTTAAGGGACGTCGGTGCACGCAAAGATTACGCAACACTTTGATGGCAACGGTGCATTGACTAACTTAAAACTACATCAACATGCACGGTTAGTGACAGTGAACAACTAGCTTAGGACTGGCTTGTAATGAACCTTGACTCCGTATTAATCTGAGATGCATTGCATATTGTTTATGGTTTTGCCCTCTGTTCTGTTAATCTATGTTATGCATTCCTCAGTCATTTTGCTTTCGTCCTGTATATCTGTATTACTCTCCGTTCGGCAGTAAGTTCTGATCTATGCTGTGCTTTGATTTAATCTATGTTCTAATCTGTATTTTGGCTATGCTTTGTACATTTCTGGCTTTGTATATTTTGGGTATTCCCGGGTGGCTCTGCCCAGAGGTTAATACGTGAGGATAAGATCCGGTCTTTGCCATCGGTGAGTCCGAAGCGGATAATCTCCCATTTCTATGGATTTGATTGATTGGTATTAGTCTGGCTCTACTCAGCCTCAGCCCTAGGATGCCCGACGGGGTTACCTCTGGCTTAGATCTCTGTATCTCTGTATTCACTGCAGTGTCGCTTTGTCTTGGGACCCCGGAACCCAGGAACCTGAGACCCACTTGTACCCTGGCCCGGTCAGTGGTGTTCTCCTCTGCTCTGCTTTGCTCTGCTCTCTATTGGAGAGAACATGGTTAACGTAGTAGCCAACTAGTTCAGTATTTCTATGTTTTGATTCACATATCATGCTCTACTTCTACGCACGATTTGCTTAGCATACTAAGATGAAATTCTGCAATTACTATTCTGTCCTTATTCTATTTGATACTATGAGTGTTTCATCTCTGTTACTTGTATTTGCTGGATCGTTGTATTCATTTGTATTGTCTGTGGTGTTGCAGGCACAGATACCTTGCCCAGCTCCCCGGCGGTCGAGGAGGCTGCAGGGGCGAGTGTAGAGACACCCTCAGGTCTGGCAGAGTGGGCCTGATCACTTCTGCCAAGTGCGTACATGCATACCCGTGGCTTTTGTTTCGAGTTTTGGTTTTTGGAGATTGTATTCAGACCTTGGACTTTGGGACTTGTATTCTGTGTATTTGTATATAGTGATTTTGGTGTGTATTCGGTTTTATATCGGTGTATTTGTCTTGGTCGTTTCCGTTTTGTATTTGCTTTGGCTTCCGCTATTTTCCTTCGTTGCTTGCTATGATATCTACAGCTTCCGCGTTTGTCTGTTTCGCACGTGTTAGATCCCTTGTGTGTGTGCATCTGGACTGGGTTTAGATGCACGTGCACGGGAGTACGTGTGTCACTGGTTTAGCTTTTCGCTAACCCCCGATTTCTGGGCCCGGGTTGTGACACCTCCCAAATGAAATCAAAGATATAGTGCATGCGTATATTCGATTAGCTTATAGACAACTATTTTCTTTTTACTTCTATTTAAGTATCTCAATGCCACCCACAAAGAAGTTACCACCATGAAGATCTAACCTTAAAAATACAATGTATGAATGCCTTTTATGTTGAATAAAGGGCCCGCATAGTAAGGTCCATAGCATATAAGGAAATTCTCAAAAATGCCCATTTTCCGCAGCACTTTTTTGTTGTCATGGAGCTCATGTTGAGTCAACCCAATCTTGTCACACATATTACCCCCACACCTTTTCCAAATGTATGGTTACAAGTTCAAGTTTGACACGCATCCAATTTTTTCTCACCATTAGATTGAAATCACAATAAAATATTGGAAGCAGGTGGGTCTCGTGGATAGATTTTCAAAACTTTTGACCCACTTGACACAGGGATCAACTATTCATAAGACCAAAAACCCAATCCAGGATGCATTACCCTCAATCTCGTGACCATGTACAATAAATATTCTATCTAAAAGATAGAATCAAATAGCACTAAATATCCACAATAATCTATGACATGAAAGAAGTAGATCATACCTTTGGAGATCCGCAGTGCTCTAATAGAGAAGTTGCGACTCTACTTGATGATGAGAATCTTCAACACCTCTTAGCCTTCCACGCTATGACCCGAATTGGATTTCTTTTCTCAAGAAGATTGGTGGAATCTTCAAGAGAAATCCCAACTCGAAACTCCAAGGAACTAGAAGAGAGAAGGAGAGAGAAACTTGTGCAACTCTTGCACGAAAGGGTTTTGGGCGTGAGAGAAACTCTTCTGGACATCCAAAAGATTTTATAAACTTACAAATCTCTTCCTTGCCTAATTGAAATAGAAGTCTTACTTCCAAAGCAACTTTCTCCTTTCTAATCCCTTCTTTCTAGAGTTCGAGTCGGATTAGTATTTTCCAATAACTTGGGCTAGCGTGGGGACCACTAGGGATTCCTTAGAAAGCTGGCTCCAACTGGAACACCGCGACCCCACATCTCTTGTGCAATCTCGAGCCACAGTTAATTGCAAATAACACCACTATATAAATGTAATTGCACTCCAGTCTTAGGAATAAGTTACAATGAAGACCTTAAACTTCCCAATTACCACAAGTAGGCCCCTCTATCAATATCCGTAGATCAATTGGAATAAATCCGTCTCTTCTAATCAAAGTTCCACATCTTACTATCCTTGAGTCCCAATTAATCACAGTAATCATCAGTACCATCCAATTAACTCTTAATTGAGATGGGTGCACACTTACTAATGATAAATCCATTAATTGGCACAAGGGGATAATAGAGATAGATTCCATCTTGATCATTCAATATTCCCACAGTTCTACTACCACATACCCAAGACACTGAGGTGTTAACCTATAGTCGGCCTCACTCATTGGTGACTCAAAGCAAATGAATAGATAGAAACTTGAGTTCATCAATATCTCAGGATTGAGAGCCTATTGCTAGGTAATTAAGAGAGCACACCTTATTATTGGGATGGAATTCCATAAGGTGCATCTCATGGTCCTTCAATACATCCAATGTACCAGCACCGTGATCCAGAATCTTACATTCTGATGATCGAGACAAATCACACTATCTCATAGTAATTAAAGTGCTGCAACCTTATCAAATGAGATGCCCAGTCTCATTACTGGGTGTGAAGCTATTTAAGCATAAGATTTGTGATATATATCTCCCGCGTGTGGATCTCATCCATGCACATATATCATATCTAATATACTAATGGGACCCGGTTTAACTCATGAACCATTATGTCATATGTATTGGTCATGTGCATGAATTAGTAAAATAACACTCATCTCATGAAAGCAAAGCATGATTTTATTGATAAATAAATAAATTAATCAATTTATTACATCAACTGATGGATTGAGTCCACAAAACCTAACAATCTCCCACTTGGGCTCAATGCCAGTCAGGGTTGCATCTCATGCCCATCCCTTCTACATGCTGCTCAAAGACTTTGGTAGTCAAAGGCTTAAAAAAGGGATCTGCCAAATTGTCCGTAGAGGCTATCTTGGTAATAGCAATATCACCTCTCTGCACAATCTCTCTGACTAAGTGATACTTCCTCTATACATGCTTTTGGCTTTTATGGCTTCTGGGTTCCTTTGACTAAGTGACTGCCCCGCTGCTGTCACAGTAAACTGTGAGTGGCTGTCGTGCCAAAGGTACCACCCTAAGTTCCAAAAGGAATCTTTTAAGCCATACTGCTTCCTTAGCTGCTTCACAAGCTACTACATATTCAGCCTCCGAGGTTGAATCAGCGGTACATTCTTGTTTTATACTCCTCCAGCTGATAGCTCTGCCTCCAAGCATAAATACATAACCAGAGGAGGATTTCTTAGAATCCTTATCTGACATAAAGTCAAAATCTGTGTATCCGACTGGAATCAACTGATCACTGCTGTAAATCAACATGTAATCTCTAGTCCTTCTCAAGTATTTGAGAATACATTTCACAGTAGTCCAATGTTCAGGTCCTGGATTAGATTGATATCTGCTGACTAGGCCCACTACTTAACAGATATCTGGTCTAGTACATAACATAGCATACATGAGGCTACCAACAGCCGAAGCGTATGGTATCGACCTCATTTGCTCCTTTTCCTCGGGTTTCTTAGGACACTGATCTTTGGAAAGGTGCACTCTATGCTTGAAAGGTGTGATACCCTTCTTGGAGTCTTGCATTGCAAACCATACTAGCACCTTATCTATGTATGCAGCTTGGGATAAGCCAATCATCCTATTTTTCCGGTCTCGATAGAATTTGATCCTTAGGATGTAGCTAGCTTCTCCCAAGTCCTTCATATCAAAAGTCTTGGCTAACCAAACTTTTACCGTTGACAATATTCCTAAGTCTTTCCAGAGGAGAAAGATGTCATCGACATATAAAACCAGAAAAACTACCCTATCACCTTCACTTTTCATGTACACACATGACTCATCT
Organism: Sextonia rubra; assembly: GCA_037013555.1. Taxonomy (NCBI): domain Eukaryota; kingdom Viridiplantae; phylum Streptophyta; class Magnoliopsida; order Laurales; family Lauraceae; genus Sextonia; species Sextonia rubra. The sequence goes on from JASUAD010000015.1 coordinate 7,033,504, forward strand.
GGATTTTGACAAAAACCAAATGACTTAATTGCCTGGTCAAAACGGATATTCCAACTTCGGGATGCCTGCTTCAGTCCATAAATGGACTTCTGCAGCTTGCAAACTTTTTGCTCCTGGTTTTTAGCTACAAAACCGTCTGGCTGCACCATATAGATGCCTTCCTCAAGATGGCCGTTGAGAAACGCTGTCTTGACATCCATTTGCCAAATCTCGTAATCGAGATGAGCCGTAATGGATAAGAGTATCCGGATGGATTTGAGCATGGCTACTGGCGAGAAAGTTTCCTCATAATTGATCCCCTCTTTCTGAGTATATCCTTTCGCAACAAGCCTAGCCTTATAGGTCTCCACTCTTCCATCTGGTCCTCTTTTTCTTTTGTAGACCCACTTGCACCCAATAGGTTTAATATTGGCAGGCAAATCCACAAGTGTCCAGACCTGATTTGAGTACATCGACTCCATCTCAGCTTTCATAGCATCTTGCCAGCGTCCCAAGTCTAAGTCATTGATTGCTTCATCATAGTTAGAGGGATCTTGTTCCGGCTCTTCTGGGATTGCTTCATAAGACTCTCCCAAGAATGAGAACCTGTCAGGGGGTTTGACAAACCTCCCACTACGACAAGGTACTGGTGTAACTACTGGGTCTGGTAAGGGCGGTTCTTCCTCAAGTCCTGTCATACTTGGATTTGGAATTGATTGCTTCTGAATCTCTTCCTCGATCACCTTTTCTAAGGATTTCTGGTCCATCATATAATCTTCCTCCAGAAAAACTGCATTGTTGCTGACCAGCACTTTCTGCTCTCTGTGATTATAGAATAACCAACTTTTAGTTCCTTTATGATATCCTACAAAAGTGCATACTTCCAACTTCGTTTCCAACTTATCCGTCTTAACCTTGAGCACGTGTGCTCAACAACCCCAAATGTGTAAATGTTGTAGACTAGGCTTTTGCCCAGACCATAATTCATGGGGAGTCTTAGGTATAGACTTAGATGGTACGAGGTTTAGTATGTACATTGCAGTATCCAAAGCATATCCCCAAAAGGATATAGGTAATCTTGAGAAACTCAGCATAGACCTAATCATATCTAAAAGGGTCCGGTTCCTTCTTTCTACTACTCCATTTTGTTGAGGTATACCAGGAGCAGACAACTGGGATGAAATCCCATTTTTTGATAAGTAACCCATAAAATTAGCAGAGAGATATTCCCCTCCTCGATCTGATCGAAGAGCCTTGATACTCTTACCTAATTGCTTTTCCGCTTCCGCTTGAAACTCTTTGAACTTTTCAAAAGTTTTGGACTTGCGGTGCATAAGGTATTTATAACCATATCTTGAGTAATCATCTGTGAAAGTGATGAAGTACTCATATCCTCCTCTGGCCCTGACATTAATGGGTCCGCAGACATCAGTATGCACTAATTCCAATAAATCTTTGGCCCTATTACCCTTAGCTGAAAAGGGTCTTTTGGTCATTTTACCTTCCAAACAGGACTCGCAGATAGGCATTGGTTCTACCACCAGTGAAGGTAAGATACCATTTTTCACTAGCCTCTCAATCCTGTTAAGGTTTATATGACCTAGCCTCAGGTGCCAAAGTTTTGTTGGATTAGATGAAGGTGATTTCTCTTTAATGATGATCTATTAATTGTCTCAGTATCATGTATCTCATACATCGTGGGAGTTAACAAATAAAGTTCATTGGTTACCTTGCCAGAACATATGAAAGTACTATTCCTCTTTCTGACAACTTCAGTACCAAAAGTAATAGAATAACCTTTATTCACCAAACTAGAAACTGAAATTAAATTCCGCCTTAAAGACGGTACATATAATGTTTCTGACAAAACCAATTTATTATTTGAAAAACATAAAGTAATGACTCCCACTGAAACAGCCTCCGCCTTAGCGTCAGATCCTAGGTTGACAATGATTTCTCCATCACTTAGCCTCCTGGTTTCCCTGAACCCCTGCAACGTATTACATATGTGATTAGTTGCCCCGGAATCCACACACCAGGATTTTGAAGTACCAGTTGCAAAACTAACTTCAGATATAAATGACTCAATCATAACTGGGGTCTTTTTCTTAGACAGATATTCTGGACAATTCCTCTTCCAATGTCTTGTCTTACCACAATGGAAACACTTTCCTTTTGTCCCTGAACCCTTAGCTTTAGCCACGCCACCAGTTGGACCATTCTCCACCTTAGTACCTTTTAGAACTGATTTCTTTTTGCCTTTCCGCCCTTTGCCTTTCGGCTTGGACTTGGCATTTGGCTTTTCTGTCATTAAGGTAGTTGGTTTTTTCTTCATAATCCCTTCAGTTGCTACCAGCTAACTAGATAGCTCAGCCAGAGTCAAATTCATTTTATTCATATTATAATTGACCTTGAAATTGTTGAATGACTCTGGTAGTGACTCAAGGATTAATCAATCTGTGATTCTGCATCAATCGCAGCTCCCAGTACATCTAACTCATTTAATGAGTCCATCATCTTCAGCATGTGTTCCTATACTGATGTACCTTCAGCCAGCTTGGTGCTAATGAGCACCCTCATAGCTGCCTGCCTAGCAGGTCTGCCTTGTTCTGCAAACATCTCTTTTAAGTTCGATATCATATCAAATGCAGTCTTATAAGATTGATGTTGGTGTTGCAGCACACTAGACATGGATGCCAGAATATAACATCGGGCCATCTCATCGTCTCTGGCCCATTTGGTGTAAAGGTCTTTTTCTGCTTCTGATGCATCTGGGCCAGGCTCTTCAAGGGGGTTTTTGGTAAGGACATATTTATATTATAAAGCTGTCATGACAATATCCAGATTCCGTTTCCAATCTACATAGTTGGATCCCACCAACTTATTCTGATTGGGGATGGTCGCAAGTGGATTAAAAGTATTCGAATCCATACTTGTAATACTGTATCACATAACCATACATTCAATTAATGAATTTAAAAGACATTAGGGTTTAGTATTCTACCAAATTTATGTGGGAATCCTCATAACCACAAAATTCAGAATACATCGGAATCCCATTCCTGCGGGGTATGCCTCCTTGGGGAGTGCGAATACCTCCTATACTGGTGCGGATCAAAGTTGGTCAAAATTGGGATTAAGACTAACTATCCATGATCCCCTTCATTCATTACTATCTAGGTATCTCATACCAAATAATGTATGACTCCCGATTAGCTTCGGTTTCTAAAATACATGAGGCAAATCCTTGGGGATACTACATCATTATTTTAGTTAAGTGTGACCCACCAACTACTATTGCATGACAACCGTTGCGGGCAGCTCCTCCTTGGGGAGTGGGCTCCCACCCCGTCTCATCAACACTATCCATAGGAGATCAATATCCAGTATCCAGATAAATACAAGCCCTCCATGGGGAATGGCCATTCTCAAAATGGCGCAAGGCTAATACTTTCCTTACAATGGACCTATGGTGGAAAACCATGGGGATTTGTATATATATAAATACCCCGCTCCCACTTAATATTTTAGAGTTAAGGATTTCCTTATAGGTGTACTGGTCTATCAAATATAGCTATAAATTCATCTCATGATAAGACCAATGATTGGTTCCAAGTCAAGTTATTTTAAGGAAAGCCCAGTTTCTGAAATTAGTGTTACCAATAGATCCATCTCATGGGCCCACCAACTCTAATTAGAACTCTTTCCAAAAATTAATTTGATTTGACCAATTTTGGAATTTGTTATGTTTGGATCAGATATGGAAATACTCTAAAATAAGCATTCATCCATAAATAGAAAGTGCTGTAATAAAAGACTAGTCCTCTCCTCCACATGGCCCAGGCGGAAAAGACTTCTTGGACTTCTAGACTTTCCAAAACTTTGGGATTCCTCAAACTCTTTGGGCATCTCCAAAGTACCTTTTGGTAATCTTCAAACTCTTTGATAAGGAGTCCAGCTTCTCTTTCCTTCTTTGTTTCGGATATCTCCAGAATTTACAAATTTTAAAAAATACATAAATTCCTATGTCTCAATAATGAGACTTACATGGTAATCTAAACATGGAAATAAAAGGGCTATAGGGAAATTCACCATGCCTTGCCCTTTCATGGGAAACCAAGGAAACCATGATGCCCTTTACACTTAGCTATAAATAAACCAATAATTAAAAGGAAAGAAAAACATGTGGGCCATATGGAGAGGACATTATTACCTGCAAGTTAGTATCTCATACAACAAAGCATCTCATAAAACCAGGTTGCCAAACCACAATGGAAAAACAAGATGCCAAATTTTTTGCCACCACGATACAAGATCCCCTACGCAGCGGGGGTCCGGGGGGCAGCGCCCCCGGCGGGGGTCGAGCTGGGTTCGGCAACAAGATGATTCTGCCTGGGTTCGGCAAGCCGATCTGGTCCATACGGTTAGCCAACAGACCTCTACAGCCATAGTGGTCCATTTGACTAACCGACCTGACGAACCCAGAAATTTGGGTTCCTTTTCAGATTCGGCTCCTGCTGTCCCCAGTCACCTCTAATGATCTCAGTATGCTTCTAATGGCATCTTATCATCCTCTTATCATGATTAAAACCTTTTGTGACTTTCCAAACATGTATCTACTACAAAAGCAAACAAACCCAATAAACACTGATCCTATCATAGCCCTTGCTCTATCCTCTTCACATCTCATGCAAAGATTAGAACAAGATTACTGATCTAACATGATTAGAGATGAGGTATGGCTCTGATACCAATTGTTGGAAGCAGGTGGGTCTCGTGGATAGATTTTCAAAACTTTTGACCCACTTGACACAGGGATCAACTATCCATAAGACCAAAAACCCAATCCAGGATGCACTACCCTTAATCTCTGACCATGTACAGTAAAATTCTATCTAAAAGATAGAATCAAATAGCACTAAATATCCACAATAATCTACGACATGAAAGAAGTAGATCATACCTTTGGAGATCCGCAGTACTCTAATGGAGAAGTTGCGACTCTACTTGATGATGAGAATCTTCAACACCTCTTAGCCTTCCATGCTATGACTCGAATTGGATTTCTTTTCTTAAGAAGATTGGTGGAATCTTCAAGAGAAATCCCAACTCGAAACTCCAAGGAACTAGAAGAGAGAAGGAGAGAGAAACTCGTGCAACTCTTGCACGAAAGGGTTTTAGGCGTGAGAGAGACTCTTCTGGACATCCAAAAGATTTTATAAACTTACAAATCTCTTCCTTGCCTAATTGAAATAGAAGTCTTACTTCCAAAGCAACTTTCTCCTTTCTAATCCCTTCTTTCTAGAGTTCGAGTCGGATTAGTATTTTCTAATAACTTGGGCTAGCATGGGGACCACTAGGGATTCTTTAGAAAGCTGGCTCCAACTGGAACGCCGCGACCCTACATCTCATGTGCAATCTGGGCCCACAGTTAATTGCAAATAACACTACTATATAAATGTAATTGCACTCCAGTCTTAGGAATAAGTTACAATGAAGACCCTAAACTTCCCAATTACCACAAGTAGGCCCCTCTATCAATATTCGTAGATCAATTGGAATAAATCCGTCTCTTCCAATCTAAGTTCCACATCTTATTATCCTTGAGCCCCAATTAATCACAGTAATCATCAGTACCATCCAATTAACTCTTAATTAAGATGGGTGCGCACTTACTAATGACAAATCCATTAATTGACACAAGGGGATAATAGAGATAGATTCCATCTTGATCATTCAATATTCCCACAGTTCTACTACCACATACCCAAGACACTGAGGTGTTAACCTATAGTCGGCCTCACTCATTGGTGACTCAAAACAAATGAATAGATAGAAACTTGAGTTCATCATTGTCTCAGGATTGAGAGTGAGTTCATCATTGTCTCAGGATTGAGAGCCTATTGCTAGGGAATTAAGAGAGCATACCTTATTATTGAGACGGAATTCCATAAGGTGCATCTCATGGTCCTTCAATACATCCAATGTACCAGCACCGTGATCCAGAATCTTACATTCTGATGATCGAGACAAATCACACTATCTCATAGTGATCAAAGTGCTGCAACCTTATCAAATGAGATGCCCAGTCTCATTACTGGTTGTGAAGCTATTTAAGTATAAGATTTGTGACATATATCTCCTGCGTGTGGATCTTATCCATGCACATATATCATATCTAATATACTAATGGGACCCGGTTCAACTCATGAACCATTATGTCATATGTATTGGTCATGTGCATGAATTAGTAAAATAACACTCATCTCATGAAAGCAAAGCATGATTTTATTGATAAATAAAGAAATTAATCAATTTATTACATCAACTGATGGATTGAGTCTACAAAATCTACCAAATTATGCATCTAAACCATTAAATTTTAGGGCTAGGGATGAAAATGTTAGGATGATCTAATGGACTCAAGATTTTGTATATAGGTAAGCCTCATATCAATCTTACCTAATAGACTTCCATGTATCATGCATTTCAGTGGGCCCAACTAGGAGGGGCATTTCTTCCAAAAAATGTCTAGGCACTATATAGAACTCATAAATATATATATATAGGGGTCTCTCTCCTAATCTTAAGCTTAGGATAAGGTAACCTTAAGTGTGAGGCCCACTTGGGGGCCCACATGGGGATGGGGATGGGGGGATCTAAAGGACTCCTTAAGACCCTCCTTTCTACAAAAAAATTAGCCCCACCCGTGGTTTCAATTATCTTCATCTAGGCCCTAAAAATTTAATGGTCAACAGTCTATTTAGATCAATGCATAGTCGATCCAATAGTCCAGTAAATCATATTTGACCAAAAATTGGCAAGCAAGTGCAATACAAGGGGGCCGTGTGTTTAGTTCATTTGGATGGACCAAAGCTTGGCCCCAAGGGTTCAGGCTTACAAAGTTTTTTATATAAGCTTGAACTTAAGAGAGGCTGGCCACATATATATAGGGAAATAATCCTATGAGAACTTTTCTATCCACTGAACTTTTGCAACATGGGCTAGTTCTCACTATTTTTTTGTAAAAAGTCTAGGCAGGGCCCATCTATTACCCAATCCAAATCATAAAATACACAAAAACTCCTCAATAGTCACACACCTCAAGTTTCGATCGAATCCAAATTTACTGGACTGTTGGATCGACTGTGCCCTAATCCGAATGGACTAGATTATGGACCGCGGATGAAGGTGGTAGGGACATGTGATGTCACGCCCCGAACCTGAGATTGGGGGATTAAAATGGATCTCGGGGTGCAGCACACATAATCCCGTAGCAATCTGTACCATGTGAAAACACGCATGAACCATTACAAGGAAGATTCCACAGGTACGTATGAGGAAGATTCACAAATACATATATTATGTTTCAAACAACAAAGTGGAAGCCTGTGAAATACATATGTAATCATCATAAGCACTAATAATAACTTTGATACATTACCACAAACGAAAGTCCATAAATTTAAAAACCATCCACATGCACACCATACTGCAATACAAGCATACAAATCCAAAACACATGTTTATCAAATCTTAGGCTCCAAAACAACATGACATAGATGGCATGTTTAACCACAAGTCCAAGCATATCTAAACTTAAACAACCCAAAAAGAAAACCCATTGACGCTCTTCATAGGATGACTAATAGAAAATGTTACCTTCGTTCTACTCATTTGTACCCTGAGGTACCATTAAGGTTCCTTCTAGGGGTGCATCGATTTCTAAATTGGTATTGGGTTCCGTACACTAAGGGTAGCACGTTAACATGACGGCTAAGCAAATATAAAGATATATAAGACTATCATATTGTATCAATTGAATTAGAGAACATATTGATTAAAAGAAAACAATAGCAAAAGCTAGGTATAATGTGCATAAAGTAATCATGAGCAACGAATCAAAAATAGAAATACAATAATATACTATTTGGCATCCACATGGCTATTTTCTCTCTAAGGAGAGCATATCATACTGTAGGAAATTACTAATGGTCAGACCAAGACCATCAAGCTATCCTAAGAGCACCTACCAACTCTTCATATAACTACTATAGTAAAAAAACTTATATAATACTCTCATTCGGTCTTGTTGAACCTCCTATGGTATAAGCTAAGTGGTGCTGACTCAATGTATTAAGACCGATCAGAATTCATATTGCTTACTTGTCATACATAGCGATCAACTCAATCTTATACAAAATCATATACTGGCATTGAGATCGTATATAGTCATAAAAATCAGATTTAAGCGAAGTAATCTGTTATTCAAACAATGTGTATTTAAATGAGCTATTGGAGCGTGAATTTTTCCAACCCAAGTTACCTCTATTTTGGCTCACAGGCTCACACTCAATAGAAGCTCCAGCTCCGATTTTGCCTTGAGGTTCACCGGGAAGAATCGGGTACATGATTAGATCATATTGAGGGTAAGGTTACTTAACAATATGAATGCATTTAGGTTGAGTAATTATCATTGATATTTACTAACCAACCCTATGCTGGATAATCCGTGTTTCCAAGGTTATTCAATACGATATATTCATAAAATGTCCGGTGTCATTGTGTTACCAAAAATCTCGGTGTTACATTATGTAAGCAATTGATTCCTCTTCTTATGCCAACACCCATGACTTGATATCGGGAAACTATCTAAAAAAACCAAGGGGATGAGTGATAGCTCTTAACTTTTCTTCCTTATTATTTGATCACCATTGGGCTAATTTAGTTGGGATAAAGGTGTCATATTTAAAGCCCTATAAAGTCTTGGAAATTCTTAATTTCCTAAGTTTACTGTATTTTTATAGCTTAATTATGTATAGGCCACGGCTTAGCCGTGTGGCATAAGTTTTCCCTTAAATTCACCAGCAATTACGGTTTAGCCATATGCTGGTCTATGGCTTAACTATATGAAGCCTAAAGGTAGGCCATGGTTGGGCTATGGCTTAGCTGTAGTACAATCATGGCTTGGTTGTGAGTTAACCGTAGGAGAATGCTGGATTTGGCTCCTCTCTGGAAAGCTAGTTGTGAAATAACTTATGGCTTGGTTACAAGGTGGTCATGGCTTAGCCGTAATGCATTCCACGGCTTGGCCGTAGTCTTAGACGTAGAGTAAACAGCAAATTTGAGCTCTCTCGGTTTCAAATCGTACTTAGCTGTAGTGTAACTTACGGCTTAGTTGTAAGCTTTAGAATATCGTAAGCTGTGTTGGTACGAGAATTCATTTCTCTATAGAAATTTTTTTATTCAATTCCACTATGATTTTCTCTAATCAAACTAACATCATACCTTTCTAGAACCCATAATTCATCAGTATTACATAATCATACTCATTATCACTTAATCTAATACATATATACTTAGTTAAGGGGCGAAAGAGCTTTAAACCTGCATTTAGAGAAGAATACTCCAAGAATCAACATAATTGAACATACATGCAGTAATATATACTCTTATACTTGCCTTATTCCAATGCTTTACCCAATCACTTTTCCTTTGGTTTAAAGATGGAGAAAGCCTCAATAGAAGGAATTCCTACGGCATGCAAAGACATGCAATGGTTGAATCGAGTGTAAGATGCATGCATATTGCTCATTTGAGTCTCCTTGACTCTTTAGAACTCAAAGGAATGAAATGGTGGCAATTCCTTACCTTAAAAAGCTATAGATTAAAGAAGAGAAAGAAGAGGAGATGGGATGGTTAACTCCAAAGGTAGAAGATGGGTAAAGAGATGATGGGGAAGAAGATGAGTGCCTTGATTCCTACATGCACAATCTCACAACTTCATTTCCTGTTCTAGCTTAAAGAGGAGATGAGAGAAGAGTGAGGATGAAGCTCCAGCAGAGAGAGACTTGAGGGTAAGGAAGAGGGAACGATGGTTACTTTTTTTTGAACTAAAATTTTTTGGAGTTTGCATGCAAGTCCATTTTTTTTGAGAAAATTATAGTTTGAGTTAAATGATATTCAATTGGGCCAAGATGGATCTGAATTAAGTTAGGCTAATTATGAAAGATGATTCACAAGATAAAATACACATAATGCAACTAATGTGGTGTTAAAATGATGAAACCATGTGACTCTAAAGTACAAAAAGGTCCTTGACTACCTAAGTAAGGTTCAAATTCAACCCAACTACATATTCATGACCCAAACCCAAGGGGGTTTGAGTTGAATTAGTCTAAACGAGCATTAATTAGCATAAAACAAGATTAATCAATTTTACTTCAGGTTTGGACCTTATATCATCTCTCTCTTTAAGATCATTCGGTCATCTGAATGCAACATACCCTACGTAAAAGTTCTGGATATTTTTCCCGAACTTGTTCCTCGAGCTCCCAAGTAGCTTTCTTTTTGTCCATGTTGCTCCCATAGAATCTTAACCCATTTAATTGTCCGAGTACGCAGCACTTGGTCCTTTGCGTCAATGACATGAAGGGGTCTTTTTTCATAGCTCACATCTGGCTCAACTTGGATGTTATCTATCTCGAAAACATGTGAAGGGTCTGGAAGACACTTTCTAAGCATCAATACATGAAACACATTATGAACTCCTGCAAGTTGATGTGGTAATTCCAACCTGTAAGTCAAATCTCCAACTCTGCTCTAAATTTCAAAAGGCCCTACAAATCCGAAGCTAGTTTGCCTTCCTGTCCAAACCTGATAGTCCTCATCAGAGAAACTTTCAAGAAAACCTTATCTCTTACTTGAAATTCAAGAGGTCTACAGCGATTGTCTGCATAACTCTTCTGACGAGATAGTGCAACCTTCAATCTATTCTGAACCTTTTGCACTTTTTCCACCATATCCGCAACAAGAGAGGGGTCTATGGAGACTTCTAACTCTGACTTCTTCCTAACAGACCAGTGTACGACACTTACGACCATACAAAGCTTCGAATGGAGCCATTCCGATGCTCGAGTGATAACTATTGTTGTATGAAAATTCACATAAAGAAAGGTGTTCATCCCACTCTTTCCCAAAGTCTAACATGCTAGCTCAAAGCATTTCCTCAAGAGTTTGGATTGCACGCTTTGATTGCCCATCGGTTTGAGGATGATAAGCGGTGCTGAAGTTGAACTTGGTGCCCATAATTTCCTGAAAAGACCGCCAGAAGGAAGAAATGAATCTATTATCTCTGTCGGAGACTATGGAGACTGGGGTACCGTGCAACCGTATAATCTCATTAATGAAGATCTTAGCTATCTCATGGAATTTCATCCCTTTCCTAATAGGAATAAAGTAGGCGGATTTAGTTGGTTGACAATCACCCATATAGTATCAAGATGTTTTGTTTGTTCGAGATTGCCCTGAAACAAAATCCATTGAAATAGTTTCCCATTTCCACTTTGGAATATGCAAAAGATGTAACAAACGAGGAGGCTTTTTTTGCTAAGCCTCTACACATTAACAGGTAAGATATCTTCTCACAAAACTTGCAATGTCTCTTTTCATATTATTCCACTAGAGCCTGCCATTCAGATTTCGGCACATCTTTGTACTCCCCGGGTGTATGGAATATCTTGCATGGTGTGCTTCGGTCATGATTGCTTCTTTTAAACTTTGAACTAGTGGGACACATAGTCTATCTTTGAAGTATAACACCATTCACTATCCTGAAATTTGGCCTCGAGATATATGGTCACGAACTTTAACAAACTCTGGGTCTTCAAACTGTCTCTCATTAATCTATTGTATCAAAGTGGGTTCAAAGACAGCATAGCTACTAGCATGACCTTGTCATCGACGAATTCGACTCCCACATCTAAATCTTGAAATTCTTCCACTAAAGACTACTCATCACACATAGCTGCCATCTAAATAGTTGATTTCCTACTTAGAGCATCAGCCACTACATTTCCTTTTCTTGGAAAGTCCTTGATTGGAAAATCATAGCCCTTTATAAACTCTAGCCATCTATGCTGTCCCATAGTGAGATCATGTTGAGAGAATAAGTACTGAAGACTGCGATGATCACTGTGAACTTCAAATCTTTCTCCATACAAGTAGTATCTCCATAACTTCAAAGCAAAGATGACAGTGGCCAAGTCTAGATCTTGTGTGGCATAATCATTCTCATGTTCCTTTAACTGCCAGGATCCGTATGCTATAACCTTCCCATTTTGCATTAACACACACACAATCCAATTATGAAAACATCAATATATATAACAAATCCGCCACTAACTTATGGTAAAGACAGGATTGGGGTTGAGCTTAACTCTCCTTAAGAAACTGGAAACTAGACTTGTATTCATCCGACCAAATAAATAGTACATTCTTCTGAGCTAGTTTCGTTAATGGTGCTGCTATCTTACAAAAATCTTTGACAAATCTTCGCTAATAACCCATAAGACCGACAAAACTTCTAACTTCTGCAACTTTTTTAAGGCTTTGCCAACTGATTATCACTGTAATATTAGCTGGGTCTACTGTAAGTCCATCTTTTGAAATTAAATGCCCTAAGAAAGTGTCACAGAAAGAAACTTGTTCTAATTAGAAATCACATCTATCCAATTTAGCGTACAACTAATGATCTCTTAACAATTGCAGTGAAGTTCTCAAATACTCAATATGTTCATCTCTGGTCTTAGAATACATCAACACATCATCAATGAGAATCACCACAAATCAGTCGAAATAGTTTGACAAGATTTTGTTCATTAAGGCCATAAATACCGCTGGGGCATTGGTTAACCCAAAAGGCATGACTAAGAATTCATATTGGCCATACCTATTCCTGAAAGCTATTTTAGATGTATCTTGATCTCTAATTCACAACTGATGATATCCAAACTTTAAATCAATCTTTGAGAAATGTGTTGTACCATGTAACTGATCGAACGGTTCATCAATTCTAGGCAGTGGATATTTGTTGATTGTCACCTGATTCAACTGTCTGTAATCAAATACACATTCTAAGGGTGTCATCTTTCTTCTTCACACATAAAACTAGGGCTCCCCAAGGTGATGTGCTAGGATGAATAAACCCCTTATCTAGTAAAACTTGCAACTGTATCTTCAACTCACGTAATTCTGCAGGTGCCATTCGATACGGAGCTCTAAAGATTGGAACTATACTAGGTACAAGTTCTATAGTAAAATCTACTTCCTTAACTGGAGGAAGACCAGGTACTTCATCCGAAAACACATCATGGAACTCGTAAACTACCGGGATCTCTTCTAACTTCTTGGGTGATTTCTTCTCAACAATGAAAGCGATATACCCTTCGCAACCACTATGGATTAATCTTTCTATTCGAAGTGTTGAGATTAACCTAGTATCCAAACTCTTTTTCTCACCTTGAAAGACAACACTTAGACCGGCTTCATCTATTACGTTGATAATCTTACGGAAATAATCCATACAAGCCATGTACTTAGTCAACCAGCCCATACCTAGGATTGCATTAAAATCGTGCATCAGTAACACGATGAGTTCCACTGGAAAAAGGAATTTTCCAATTAAAACTTTACAACCTAGGTAATAATCCTCACAAATTACACTCTTTCCTACAAGGGTGATGACATTCAATACATACGGTAGCTGCTCTAGCGGCTCCTATATTCTACTATAGAATTGTGGTGCAACAAAAGAGTGCGAGGATCCAAAATGAAACAACACTTTTGCTTCTATATCATAGATAGAAATTTTATCTACAACCACATGATCTATAGCCTTTGCTTCCTCATGAGTTAATGTGTATGCACAGCCTTACCTTTGAGGTCAATTGTGCTGTCCTTGCCTCTGTTGACCTTGCTTTTATTGGCCTTGAGCCTGTCATGCTTGTCCTTGGCCTTGCCTTCACATGTTGTTGCTGATGTGGAGGTACGGGTGGTGCTGCTTTAGGAGACTGTTGATATTACTGTTGTTGCAGGGCTTGACTGGAATTCTTTCTTTTTGGACATTTTGACAAGTGATGGTCTATTGAACCACAATCAAAATAAGCTCCTGTAACCCTCCAGCATTACTTGTCTCGTGGTTCTTCCCGCACATGCCACAGACTAATCTTGATGATCCACTAGCAACTTTTTTCTGTTTTTTGCAGTACTGTTGACTTCTTTTAAAAGGTGGGGCACTTCTCATAGGCTCTCCCAAGAATAAGCTCTTTTCAATTTCTTCAGCTGCGTAAGCTCTCTCCACAGTGTCATCATACTCCACTGGACACTGGAAAGTTGTAGCATGCCCCTTAATAGCTGACCTTAATCCTTTAAGAAACCTTTCAACCTTTTTCTCCTTAGTGTCAATCAGACCAAAGCAAACCGGGAAAGCTGACTAAACATATGCATATACTCTACAATTGTCATAGTGTTTTGTTGTAGAGTGTCATAGTGTTTTGTTGTAGAGTGAGGAATTCTACTTTCTTCTTGCTACTTACATACTCCGGAATAAACTTTTTTCTGAATTGTATTTTAAAAGCATCCTAAATTGTGGCTTCTGGCATGGCCCTAATATGTTCATGGATACTCTTCCATTATGTATCCGCGATATCTCTAAACATAGATGCTTTATGTATTACTTGTCACTTCTGCGTACAAGTTAGCAAATCAAAAACATTCTCTATGTGTACAAACCATTCATCAGCTTGTAACAGATCCTCTCTCCCTGTAAATTCTATAGCTCCTTTTTTTTCTAAACTTCCCATATAAGGAATTAGGATCACCAGCTTGGTTCTGCCTTTCCAAAAAAAGTGGCTAATTGCATCTGCATTGCTGCCTAATTAGCATTGCTTACAGCTAATTGATACATCATCATCATAAATCGCTCGTCTGTATTGTATATAGGATGAGGAGGTGGAGGCGGTGGAGGATCCACGTCGTTTGACGCGATGTTATCATGATCATTACCTCTCAAATTATTGTTCGTGCTTGATCCGAAAGCTATTTATCTATAATTATAATAGTGGTTATTGCAATTATAACAGTGGTTAGCTATAAACAACACCTTAATAGATAAGGTAAGTTATAATTCCTTATACAAAATCTATCCCCTAATCGAACCTATTGTATTCGCACCACGTTTCCTAGGGTTACTAAGTCTTTTCATTGACTTATTAATGCTCTGGTACCATTACTTACATATGTCACACCCCGAACTCGAGAATTGGGGATTAAAATGGATCCCGAGGTGTAGCCCATAAAATCCGGTAACAATCTGTGACAAGTGAAGACACGCACAAACCACTACAAGAGAGATTCCACAGGTATGTATAAGGAAGATCCATAAACACATATATTATATTTCAAACAATAAAGCGGAAACTTGTGAAATATACCTGTAATTATTATAAGCAATAATAATAACATTGATGCATTACCATAAATAGAAGTCTATAAACTATAAAATCATTTGCATGCACAAAATACTACAATGCAAGCATACAAATTTAAAATACATGCCCATCAAATCTTAGGCTCCAAAACAACATTGTTTAGATGGCATGTTTAACCTCAAGTCCAAGCATGTCTAAGCTTAAACAAGCCAAAAAGAAAACCCATTGATGCTCTTCGTACAATGACTAATAGAAAACATTGCCTCGATTCCACTTATCTATACCTTGAGTTACCGTTGAGGTTCTTTCCGGGGGCGCAATGATTTTTGAATTGGCGTTGGGTTCGCTACTTGTAATACCAAGGGTAACACGATTAACATGACGGTTAAGCAAATATAGAGATATATAAGACTATCATGTTGTGTCAATTGCATTAGAGAACATATTGATTAAAATAAAGTAATAGCGAAAGTTAGGCATATTGTGTATAAAATAAGCATGAGTAACTTATAATAAATAGAAATACAATAACATACTAATTGGCATCCATATGGTTATTTTCTCTCTAAGGAGAGCATATTAGTCGAGCCAAGACCATCTAGCTACCTTAAGAGTGCTGACTAACTCTTCATACAACAACTGCAGTAGGAAATATATATAATACCCTTATTCAATCTCATCGAACCTTTTATGGGTATGCGCTAAGTGGTTCCGACTTAACATATCAAGATCAATCAGAATTCGTTCTTCTTAATTGTTATACATAACGATCGACTCAATCTTATACAGAATCATATACCGGTCTTAAGATCATATACAGTCATAAAAATTGAAATTAAGCGAAGTAATCTATTATTCAAATAATGCTTACTTAAATGAGCTATTGGAGCTCGAATCTTTCTAACTCAAGTTACCCCTATCTTAGCTCATAAGCTCACACTCAATAGAAGCTCTAGCTCCAATCTTAAGGTTCACTGAAAAGAATCAAGTACATGATTAGATCATGTTGAGGGCAAGGTTACTTAACAATATAAATGCATTTGGATTGAGTGATTATCAAGGATATTTATTAGCCAACTCTATGCTAGAGAATCCGTGTTTTCAAAGTCATTAATAATGATGTATTCATAAATCGTCCGGTGTCATTGTATTACCCAAAATCTCAGTGTTACATTATATAAGCAAAGGATACCACTTCTTATGCCAACACCCATGACGTGACATTGTGAAACTATCCAAAAAAATCAAAGGGGATGAGTGACAGCTCTTCATTCTTCCTCCCTATCATTTGATCACCATTGGACTAATTTAATTTGGGTAAAGGTGTCATATCTAAAGCCCTACAAAGTTTTGGAAATTCCTAATTTCCTATGGCTTAGCCGTGTGGATAAATTTTCCATTAAATTCACCCGCAATTACTGTTCAACTGTATGCTGGTCTACGGCTTAACCGTATGAAGCCCATGGCTAGGCCACAACTGAGCTACGACTTAGCCGTAGTACAATCTGTAACATCCTGATCCTAACTAACCTCGATTTATATTAATTAATCTTGTTTTATATTAATTAAAATATATTTAGGCTAATTTAATTTAAACCCTTTGGGGCTTGGGTCATGAATAGGTACTTGGGTCGAGTTCGAACATTACCTGGGTAGTTAAATGCCCTTTTGTAATTTGCTCTTGCATTATATTGACACCTCATTAGTTGCATCTTGTGTAATTCTTCGTATAGGTCATCTTTTATGTTGGGCTCGACTTGATTCGGACCCATCTTGGCCCAAATGAGCTCCATTTGACTTAGACTGTAATGTTCCTAGAAATGTTGGGCTTGCATATAAATTTCAAAGAAAAATTGATTAAAAGGGATTAACCCAATGTCTTTTCCCATCTTTCCTTCTGTGTTTTCGTTGGAACCACTTCGCATCTCCACACTTCTTCACCTCCACTTCACTTTAGGGCTAAAAACAAGGCCTTGAAGCCTTGCATGCAAGAGGAATAGCCTCCATCCATCTTCTCCTTCTTCCTTTGCATATCTCTCTCTTTGAAAGCACCTTATTCTCTAAGCTACAGCTCCTTAAGGTGAAAACTCTACCTTCATTTCACTTCTTTAGGCTTGATAGAGTAAAAAATACTCAATTATACCACATGCATGCATTTTACATTAGATTCACCATTTCCATATCTTCCATATAGAGAACTCATCTTCTTATTGAGGTTTTCTCCTAACTACACACCAAGGAGAAGTTGGTAGGGTCAAGCACTATGAACAAAACAAGTATTAGAGTACATATGATGCTGCATGTGTGTTAAGTTGTTGATTCTTGGACTAATTACTCTAATTTCAAGTTACAGCTCTTTTTTCTTTGATTTAAGTAGATGTGAGTTGAATTGAATGAACTAGAGTATGACTATGTAATGTGGGTCTTGTGTGAGCATTGTAAAACCCAGAGTGATATTTTGAAGCTCACTATAACCTCCTTAAATTTAGAATTCCGTACTGAATTTGAGCTTTAGAATCACTTACAAAATTTCTGAAGCTTACGGCGAAGCCATGACTAAGCCATAAGTGTGTATGGCTCAAAGTCCCAAGAGTACCAAAACCCAATTTTGTATTGCGGCTAACACTCAGCTAAGCCGCGGAATGAATTACGAGTTAGCTGTACCCATCCCGTGACTAAGCCGTAAGCCATTTTACAATGAGCTTTCCTGAGAACCTGAAATCCTATTTTTTTCTACGGCTCACACACGGCTAAGTCGTGGATTGCACTATGGCTAAGCCATAGCTTAGCCGTAGGCTCAGCACGGCTAAGTTGTAGGCTAATGTACAGTGAAGCTGTAAATGTGTATGAACTTGAGGAAAAAACTAAGCCACTCGGCTAAGCCGTAATATATGTACAGCTAAGCAGTAAGAACACTATGGACTTAGGATATTGTGGATCTCAAATAACTTTGGAGGGCTTTAGATATGGCCCCTTTTTCCAATAATTAATTAGCCCAATGGTGATCAAATGATAAGGAAGATGAGTGTAAAGCTGTCACTTATCCCCTTCGATTTTCCAGATGAATTTCTAATGTCACGTCATGGGTGTTGGCATAAGAAAGGTGTCCTTTGCATACATAATGTAACGCCAAGATTGGTGACACAATGACACCAGATGTCTTGTGAATACATCATGTTGAATGACCTCGAGTTTATGAATTATCTAACATAGGGTTGGCTTGTAAATTTTCTTAATACCTTCTCAATTTAAATGCATTTATATTATTAAGAAACCATGCTCTCAACATGATATACATCAATTAAGTATGCATTAATTGATTATTAGATACTTGTTAAATTCCGATTACAATGAATGAATGTGACCTCAAGATGGAACTCCCATATGTATGATATGATAAGTACGATTGAAATGTATGAAAGATATAAATTTGAGTCGGTCTTGATACGTTGAGTCAACACCACTTGGCTTATGCCTTTATTAGGTTCAACGGGATCAGTTTGAGTATCATTATATCGCTACTGCAGTAGTCCACGGAGGAGTTGTCGGCGCTTCTTGGGAAGCTAGCTTGATCCCCTAGCGTCCCATACGCATGCTCTCTCTAGATGATATGCTCTCTTTTGGGAGAATATAGTCTCGTGGATGTGAACTAGTATATATAATATCTTGTTTATCATTCGTTACTCATGTTTACTTATGCACAACATGCCTAGTTTACATTTATTGCCTTCTTTTAATATATATATTTCTTAATTCATTTGATACAGCATACTAGTCTTATGTATCTCTATGTTTTCTTAACCGTCATGTTAACAATGCTACCCTTGGTGTTACAGGTACATAATCAAACCCTAACCCGAATGTTGATGAGTTCCCGAAGGGTGCCCTAATGGTACCTGGGGGTATAGATGAATGAAAATAAGATGACATTTTCTACTAGTCATTTATGAAGAGCGTCGAAAAGGGGTTGTTCACTGAGTTGATAGGCTTAGCCTTATTGGGACTGGTTTTGTATAGTGAACATAGTTAAGTGAATTATGGATCATATGTGGTTTATGTGTTTGAGAATATTAAGTAAAATACTTAAAGTTTATTTATGATTGTACAATGTTTTTTTTATGCATTGCTTATGATTATTACAAGTGTATTTCACAGGTTTCCGCTTTATGCTTAGAATTAAACTTTCGTGTTGTTGGACTTTCCTCACACATTCCTGTGGAGTCTCCCTTGTAGTGATTCGTGCATATCTTCACATGGCACGGATTACTATAGGATTACATATTCACGTCCTAGGGCCCAATTCTAATCCCTAATTCCAGGGATTAGGGTGTGACACAATCCATGGTTTCGCCGTGGGTTAACCATAGCAGAATTCTGAATTTGGGTCCCTTTTGGAAAACTAGCTGTGAAATAGCTTACAACTTGTTTACAGGGTGGTTACGGCTTAGCCGTAATGCATTCCACGGTTTGGCCATGGTCTTAGATGTAGAGTAAACAACAAATTTGAGCGCTCTGGATTTCTAACCGTACTTAGCCGTAGTGTAACTTACGACTTAGCTGTAAGCTTCAAAATTTTTGAAGTTGTGTTGGTACGGGGATTCATTTCTCTACGGAATTTTTTCCATTCAATTCCACTATGATTTTCTTTATTCAAACTAACATCATACCTTTCCAAAACCCACAATTCATTAGTATTACATAATTATACTCATTATCACTTAATCCAACACATATATATTTAATCAAGGAATGACATGGTCGTGGTTCCTTACCTTAAAGAGATGTAGATTGAAGAAGATAAAGAAGAGGAGATGGGATGGTTAGCTCCAAAGGTAGAAGATGGGTAAAGAGATGATAGGGAAGAAGATGAGTACCTTGGTTCCTACATGCATAGCCTCACGACCTGATTTCCAGCTCCTACTTGAAGAGGAGATGAGAAAAGAATGAGGATGGAGCTCCAGCAGAGAAAGACTTGAAGGTAAGGAAGAGGGAACGGTGGTTACTTTTTTTTTAACTCAAATTTTATGGAGTTTGCATGCAAGTTCATTTTCTTTGAGAAAATTTAAATTTGAGTCAAATGATCTTCAATTGGGCCAAGATGGATCCAAATTAAGTTGGGCCAATTATGAATAATGATCTACAAGATAAAATACACATGATATAATTAATGTGGTGCCAAAATAATGCAAACCATGTGACTCTAAAGTATAAAAAGGTCCTTGACTACCTGAGTAAGGTTCAAACCTGAACCAACTAACCCAAGGGGGTTTAAGTTGAATTAGTCTAAACATTAATTAGCATAAAATAAGATTAATCAAGATTAGTCCGGGTTTGGACCTTACATGTGATTAGGGCCAAACTTGATATTTGGGGTGGTTCCACATAGATCTTTCCATCCCTCATAGTCTCATCCCCAAATGGGACTCATAAGTGGGCTCCATAAAAAGTTCTCACGGTAGGTATGTGAGAACATTTCTCATTGGATTAAAACTCATATATATATAAACACAGAGAGAGAGAGAGAGAGAGGGAAAGAGAGAGAGAGATAGTCTTATAAGGACTGTCCAAAACATTTTGAACTAATTTGCATGGCTGGGCCCCCATCCAAATGGATCACACACACGACACCCTGAATTGCACACGTTTACCAATTTTGGGTCCTATCTGAATAGACTAGACTGATCATGTCAGATTTGGTTTGTAAGGCAGGACTATCAACACAAAATATCACATTTTTGTGTTAATGGTGCAAAGGCTGAATTAAAGGGATAAAACTCCACTAGAAGCTTCAAAATGCTCCTAGAAATGATTTTTCAAAGTTTCAAGGAAGTTTGATCTAGTATGGACCTATGGTCCCCCATGGTTGACCCACCTTTGGACCTAGCTGTAACACTCCGATCCCCTTTGAGCCGGATTAGTGGCTCATTAGTGTGCGTTTCAGTTAATTAATCCTTTTGGACTTGGTTTCGGGTCTTGGATAGGTAGTTGAGTAACCTTTGACCTGGAATAGGTAGTCCTAAGCCCTTTTTCGTAATTTTGCTTTTTCTTTGAGTGCAGCATCTTTGCATCATCTTGGTGTCAGCACATGTATTTTGTTGAACTCGTCAATTTCCATAACTGTCTCAGACTCATTCGGAGTCAATTGGAGAAGTTGGACCTTCGTGTGACTTAAACTGTAAATAGCTGAAACTCATTGGCTGTTGATTTAAACTCCCAAAACTATATATATATGAGTCATCCTCCAGGTGTCTCTCTCCTGCTCATTTCATTGCCTCAACGTTGCATGCACAGCTCTGGGAGAGCCACGTCCTTTCTCTTCCAATTCTTCTCTCCTCTTCGTTCTCTTCTTCGATCTTGTTGGTGTTGGAGTTACATCTCTTCCGATTGGGTTTTCTCTTCTCTCATCTCTGTCTATTGCTTGAGGTAAGTGGGTTCTCTCCAAGTCTTTTTCTTCTTCTCCAATTGGATCTCCCATCTCTCTCTGCATGCTCATGGTTTGTGTCTGGATTTGTTTTGCTTGGGTTGTAGTTGGATTTGGGCTTGGCTTCAGTGATTGATAGAGCTTTGAGGCAAGTATAAGTATAGGATTGTATAACACATATGGGTATTTTTGTTTGACTGCTTTGATCTCATCTATTACATCCTATACATGTCTGTTGTGTTTTACAGCCAAATTCTGTAATGTTGGAACCTCTAAAACTTGTTTTGTTCAGTTTCTGTATCAAATTTCAGTTTCTGTACTCAGCTTGAATTTGTGTTCTATATTGTACGGCTAAGCCGTAACTTTGTATGGCTCAGATTCCAGAGACTTGAATTTTCGCATTTTGTTCTACGGCTAGGCTACGGCTGAACCGTACATTGTTTTACGGCTAAGCCGTAAGCTAGCCGTGACCCAGCCGTGAATTATCACCCTGATCAGTCGAAACTTTCTGATTTCAGTACTCTTACGGGGAAGCTACAGCTAAGCCATGGATTGATCTACGGCTAAGCCGTGAACTCCACTGTAGCTCAGCCGTGAAAGGTATCAGATCAGAGGTGGAAGATGACCAGTTTAGCTGTGTATTGAAGGGAACCACGGTTAAGCCGTAGTGCAAGTTACTGCTAGGCCGTAAAGTGTATACGGCTAAGCCGTAGGTCACCCATGGCTAAACCGTAAGACTTGGAAAACCTGAAATAAAACTTAGGATAATGGTGTAACTTTGCAGGACTAAAATACAGGTTAACCACCCATGTAAACCTGCCCAATGGACTCTTTGGACCGCATGAATAGTCTGGTAGGCTGTGACTTATTCATGTGAGCGTTGATTTACTGTTAAGCACCTCCCCATGGGTGTTGGTTTAAGGGACTTCGGTGCACGTGAGGATTACTTTGCAACACTTGGATGGCAACGGTGCATCGAATAGCTTAAAACTACATCATCATGCACGGTTAGTGACAGTGAACAACTAGATTAGTGTTGGCTTGTAATTAACCTTGATTCCGTATTAATCTGAGATGTATTGCATATTGTTTATAGTTTTGCCCTCTGTTCTGCTAATCTATGTTTATGCATTACGAGGTCATTTTGCTTTCGTCCTGTATATTTGTTTTATTCTTCGATCTGCGCTATGCTTTGATCTATGCTGTGCTTTGACTTAATCTATGTTATGATTGGTATTTCTGCTATGCTCTGTATATCTCTGGCTTTGTATATCTCTGATTTATTGGGTATTCCCTGGTGGCTCTGCCCAGAGATTAATACGTGAGGATAAGATCCGGTCTTTGCCATCGGTGAGTCCAAAGCGGATAATCTCCCTTCCTTTGGGATTGATTTGATTGGTATTAGTCTGGCTCTACTCAGCCTCAGCCCTAGGATGCCCGACGGGGTTACCTCTGGCTTAGATCTCTGTATCTCTGTATCTGTATCACTGCAGTGTCGCTTTGTCTTGGGACCCCGGAACCCAGGAAACCGAGACCCACTTGTACCCTTGGCCCGGTCAGTGGTGTTCTCATCTGCTCTGCTCTGCTCTCTATTGGAGAGAATATGGTTAACGTAGTAGCCACTTAGTTCAGTATTTCTACGTTTTGATTCACATATCATGCTTTACTTCTATGCACGATTTGCTTGATACTATGAGTGTTTCATCCCTATTACTCATATTTGCTGGATCATTGTATTCACTGCGTTGTCTGTGGTGTTGCAGGCACAGATCCCTTGCCCGGCTCCCCGGCGGTCGAGGAGGCTGCAGGGCAGAGTCTAGAGGCACCCTCCGTGCTGGCAGAGTGGGCCTGATCACCTATGCCGAGTGCGTACATGCATACCATCCGTAGCTTGTGGGATTTGTTCTTTTTGGAGCAGTGTATTTTGTACTTCGGACTTTGTCACTCTGTATATTTGTACATCTTGATTTTGTCGTGTACTCAGACTTGTATCTGGTTTTCGAGTATTATATTTAGCTTTATCTTTTTCCGTTCCACATTTGTTTTAGCTTCCGCTATTTCTTTGTTGCTTGCTATGATATCTATAGCTTCCGCGTTCATTGTTTCGCACGTGTTAGATCCCTTGTGTGTGTGCATTTAGACTGGGTTTGGATGCACGTGCACGGGAGTACGTGTCACAGGTTGGCTTTTCGCTAACCCCCGATTTCTGGGCTCGGGTTGTGACACTAGCCCACCTATTTTAGTTTATTTAGGATTTTAATTTATCATCATTATCATCATCAAAGCCTTATCCCAACTATGTTGGGGTCGGCTATATGAATTTTATTTCTCCAATCTGTTCTATTTTGAGCCAAATCCTTAGATAAGTTAAACTTCTTCAAACTTGATTTAATGAACTTCATTAAGTTTACTTTGGCTTACCTTTTCCTCTTGATGGGCCATCTACCTGGATAGCCAAACTTTTACTCACCGGTGCCATAACCAAGTAACGCTTAACATGGCAAAACCATCTTAAACAGGTTTTTTTAGTCTTATCCCCTATTGATGCTACCCCTAAATGCTCTTAAAGCGCTCATTTATAATTTTTTCTTTCCTAGTTTTACTACACATCCACCTAAGCATACTCATCTCTGCCACATCCTTCTTACGTATATGCATATTCTTAATTGGCTAATATTCTACTCCATATGTTATAACTGGTCTAACCACTATCCTATAAAATTTACTCTTCAATTTTATTAGCATTCATTTGTCACAAAGTAATCAAGAAGGTAGTCTCTACTTCAGTCATCCAGCTTTTATTATATGCTCAACATCTTCGTCGATCTCTCCATCCTTACTAATCTTGAGCCCAAATACCGAAAAAAATCCCAACATGGTATCTCATGGGTTTCGATTTCGACAGAAGTTTCAACACTTTATATATATCCACTGAAGTTGCAATCCATATATTCTATCTTTATACGACTTATTTTAAAGCCTCTAGATTCTAATGCCCCCTTCCATCTCTCGAGTTTTGCATTTACACTATCTCTTGATTCATCCACTAATACTATATCATCTGCAAACAACATTCACCATGGTACTTCTTCTTGAATATGCTCAGTTAACTCATCCATAATCAATGCAAAGAGTTAAGGGCCTAAGGCTGATCTTTGATGCAAACCTATAGTCACGAGGAATCTACCTATTTCTCCACAAGTAATTCTCACATTTGTTACTGCTCTTCATATATATCCTTAAAAATTTTAATGTAACATCTGGGGACATTTCTTTTTTTTAAAACCCACCAAATTAAATCCTCGGTACCCTATTATAGGCTTTTTTTAAATCGATAAAGACCATTTGTAGATTTTTCATCTTTGCTCGATATTTTTCCATTAATTGCGTAAGTGAAAAGATAACTTTCATAGTTGACCTCCCTAACATAAAACCATATTGATTTTCAGCAATCTTGGCCATCTGTCTAAGTCTTTGCTACATTATTCTCTCCCATAACTTTATAATATGACTTATAAGTTTAATCTCTCAATAGCTGGTACAATTTTGTATGTCTCTCTTATTCTTATATATAGGTACTATAATGATTCTTTTCCATTTATTCAGCATTTTCTTTGTTACAAGTATTTTATTAAAGAGTCTACATAACCAAACCTAACCTCTCATAAGCATTTCTATACCTCTGTTGGAATATCATCTCGGTCTATTACCTTTTCTATCTTCATTTGCTTCAATATTTTCCTTCACTTCCACCCCATTAATTTTATGGAAAAAAGTATGCTCTGCCAATAAAGTATCCTCCCTAGTTCTTGTATCTCCCATATATTATTCATTTAAAAGTTTGTTAAAATATTCTTTTCACCTTTCTTTAATATCATTGTCTTTTACCAAAACATTTTGTTCATTGTCCTTATACATTTGACATGATCTAAGTCCCTACTTTTTTTTTCTTATTTTTGCGAGTTTAAAAATATCCTTCTTTCCTTCTGTTGTTCCCAACCTATTATAGAGGTCATCGCATGCTTTGGACTTTGCACTACTGATTGCTTTACTAGCGTTATTCTTTGCCTTCTTATACAATTCAAAATTTTTTATATTTTTAGTCCCCTTTCAAACTTTGTAGTAGTATCTTTTCTCTCGAATAGCTTTCTGAACCCCCACACTCCACCACCATGTTTCTTTATTAACATGTATCTTTCCTTATGATTCTTTAAGTACCTCCTTTGCAACCTTCCTAATGCAATTAGCCATTTAATTCCAGATTACTATAGTTTTTCCTTCAAGATTCCATTATCCCTTCTCAATTATTTTGTCCTTAAATATATTCGCTCTTTCCCCCTTCAATCTCTCACCTTGTTTTAGGGCTCATTTTGTTTACTACATCTCTTTTCTACTTCTAATGTAAATATCTAAAACTACGAGCCTATGTTGCGTGGTCAAACTCTCTGTTTGGATAACCTTGCAATTTTTACAAGCCAATCGGTCATATTTTCTAATTGGAAAAAAGTCTATCTGACTCCTATTACTCCCATTATTATAGGTAATTAAATGCTTATATCTTTTTCTAAAGTAAGTATTTGCTACTAGAAGATCAAATACCATTATAAAATCCAATATAGTATTTCCAAATTCATTCTTTTCTCCAAATCCTTACCCTCCATACACTTTCTCATATCCTTTATTATCTTTTTCCATATGCCCATTTAAATCTCCTCCAAGGAAAATCTTATCATTATTTGGGATTTCTAGCAGTAAATTATCATCTCCTCCCAAAATTGTCTTTTTACATTTTTCTTTAGTCCTATTTGGGGAGCATATGCACTGATGATATGGATTATGTCTTTTTGTAGCACTAGTTTCATTACTATAATTCTATCACCAAACCTCTTTAGCCCCACGATTTTCTCTTTCAAATCCTTATCTACAACCATACCCACTTAATTTCTTGTATTACTCTTTCCTACATAAAAAAGCTTATACCATTCATGAGCTCTTATGCTTTATTCCCTTTCTACCTTGTCTCCTGTATACAAGTCATACTAATACGTCTTCTTTTCATTATTTCAACTAACTCCATGTTATTGCCTTTCAAGGTTGCTATATTCTAAGTAACAAATCTAATTTTCCTATTCCTCTTTTTCTTTTCATGAACTAACTTCTTGAATCACATTAGTCCAGAGTTATGTGATAGCCCTTACATACTTTTCACTGCAACCGGGCGATGCTGCAATGCATTGCTTAAAGTGGAGAATGCCCTAACATTATCACGAAATATTGTTATCCCATAATTTATATTTGGGTTACGACAAAGTTTTACGCGTTAACGTACCTAACACAACCCTCCTTTCTTACCAGAGCTTGGCACCAGCGACAAGAACTGGTGAAGTTTTTATTTAGGATTTTAATAATATTTTCAATAAATTTAATGGGATATATTAATCCTGACAGTCAATGTGTTTGAATGGTCCAAATTATTTTTAGGTTTATTATTTGTCTATATAAGTGATATAAAGTTTTTTGGCTCCTCAACTATGGATAAATAAAAAAAAGAATTCTCAGAAGTGTTTCCAAATTTTCTAGAGTTTTCTTCTTCCTCACCCGCAATGGAAAGTTTGGCGTGAGGCCAAGATCTTCAGGAATTTCCTTAATATATCCCGCTTACCTTCCATCTCTGATCTCCCCATCTATGTCTGCCTACATCTGGCACCCCTCTCCACTTCATTTGGCATCAGAGCCGAAGATCGATCCAACCTAGATTCAATTCTCGGCATTCAATCATCAATGGCAAATCATTAACATCACCATTCGGCACCCCAAGATGCATCACCACTCCATCCTTACCGATCTCTTAACCACCAATGTCATTCCACGATCATCATCCCAGCGAACCCTATTTAACAATAGTCCAACAGTAGCCATCCCTCCTAAACCCTTTTCCTTGAAGACCCTGTTGATCCAACCTCCCTCTTCCGAAACTCTTCTGTTCGACCAACCCAATATCAGATCGAAGAGATCCAACTCGGTTGAATACCCTAAGCCCCATCGATCCTAATCCCTGAACTGAATAAAAAAAATCTACCGCTGTCAAACCTATCAACCCCATCCCTTTCTTCCAGAACAGAAGCCAACCCCATCCCTCTTTCCGGAACCTACGCAAAATGAAAAGGAAGAAAAAGAAGGAGATCTGAGCGAATGAAGCATACCTGTTTACGCCCACACGGGAGAAGATCACAGAAGTCATCGTCAGCACTTGCCACCCTTGCTGAATGCTTCCAGCCTTCTGTCATCATCAACGCAAAGGCAAGCAGCAGTGGGTGAGCAGTCGACTCCACCATCTCCACCTCAACCAACCATTTTCGACCAAGCAGCAGCATCTCCATCTTCATCTCTTTGCTCGACCTCTCCTTCCCCTTTCTTTCAGTCCCGTTGAAGCCCTCCAAAGCAACGGCAACGCCCTACAGTCTCTCTTGTTGAGGAACATCAGCCGAGCAGGGTTAGAACCATCGCCCTATCATTCCTTTCCGAGCAAACAAAAAAAAAAAAAAAAAAAAACCATAGAGAGGGGCATTGTAGTTGGATTGAGAACACACTGTTAAGTGGCACAACCCAAGTCACGTTAAATCAGTTCAAGTGGGTCCAATTTTCAGTTCAGCTTAGGCCATATCAATATTGGGTCAGGTGAACCCATTTATGGAGACACCAGGGACAACATCCTTGCACAGTTGCACGCGGCCTGTTACAACGTGTGTTGGATCCAAGTCCTTCGGACTTGTGAGTGGGTCAAGTACAAGTTAATCGCGACCCAAAAGGTGTTTAAAAAAAAAAGGTGTATTAGGCTGGTTCAACTTCGAAGCAGCAAAAAAACATTGACATCAGCAGCTCTTACTCAAATGCAAATTTGATCATTAATGGGCCCGCAGTTTATTCAGTTTTAGCCTTTATCTTTGCATTCAGATATTTTGATCATCTAAAGTCCGGTCCACGATCCACTTTCACCTGCAAACTCTTGGAGTTTAGATCAACACATCATATCAGATTAATTAAATTTTGAAGAGAATTAAATTTTCAATCTTCACAATCAAGTCAACATGCAATTTGAAAACAATGAAATTTTCAATACATTTCAAAGAATTCTCTACAAACTTAAATATGGAGATTGATATTTTCAACATGAGGTCCATTTTCACCAGTTTCTTAATTTGAGACAAAGGAACTTGATGATTGGTGAATATAGTGATAAATTTTTAAGACTACAAGTACAATGTGCATTAGATGAGGATAATGAACATTATGCCACTATCTTTACTAGAGGTTTGAGACCAAGTATATGGAATAATATAAAAAAGGAATATAAAGATATCTATGATGTATTTTGGGAAGCAATCCATATTGATCATTTGATAACGCTATCATTTTAGATGAGACAAGATGCAAAAAAAAAAAAAAAAATCTGTGCAAACTCCAGAAGCTCATGTTGTGGAACAAATTGGGGAAAATGAGGAACAAAAGCAAGGAACAATTGATTTCACATCAAATTCAAATGAAGTGGAAAACAGGGAATCTGAACATCTTTCCGATAGTGTTGATCAAGTAGTATAGGTAGAATATGAAAAAACAATGGACAATGATGAATTGGATTTAATTAACAAGCTAACTAGTCATATGCTAGATTCTATCATAAGTCCACTTCTTGAAAAGAAATATAAATCATCAAAAGAAAATGCTGTTTCGAAGGTTGAAAATGATAGTCAAGTCATTGAGATTCCCCATATCGATTTCATTATTGGGGATCACTTATTCATATTTGAAGATTGTGTGCAGCCCGTTGAAGTTCAAAAGTTGATACATCTAATGGGAAGATCGTACCTCCAAGCCAAAGTTAGAGACCAAAGGAAGCAATGCCTTTGATCTACTTTGAGTTGGAAGAACAAATCACATGAAGCCCCCACACTATACCCACAAAACAACGGTTAAGCAGCACATCAAAAGTTTATACAATTCATTTTTGACCCTGGAATACTTTTATAGAACTCGAGGTTAAGTTCTATTTAATAAGGGGAGAGTTGATGCAGGATAGACCCGCGGTCCCTCATAGGTCAATCCGCTTTTCAGCCTAGCCTACCTATCTTAGTTTATTTAGAATTTTAATTATGTTTTCAATAAATTTAGTGGGATGTTTTAATCCTGGCAATCAGTGTGTTTGAATGGTCTAAATTAGTTTTAAGTTTTATTATTTGTCTATATAAGTGAGGTAAAGCCTTTTGGCTCCTCAACTATGGATTAATGAAAAAGGAAAATTCTCAAAAGTGCATTTGGCTTTTCCGGAGTTGTTTTCTTCCTCACTTGTGATGAGTAGTTTAGTCTGAGGCCAAGATCTTCACGAATTTCTTTTGCCCATGGGCCTTACAGTTTTGTTTCTGATGCGCCTCAATCCAACAAAAGGCTTTATGCAAGGTAAGAATAAGAGCTCTACATATAAGTCCAATCCCTTTCCTCTGTATAGTCGATGTGGGACTCTAGGACGTCACAATCCACCCCTTTTAGGGCTGTACGTCCCTGTGCAGTAGTATGCTAGTTCCTATAACCTGTCAGTACTCTTGACACACCCACATGGAAACCCACCCACTTGCACCAGAGCACGATAGGGACAACACTCGAACGTCATGCCCCCAAAACTAGGCCGAATCCAAATCCGATCCTAGGGGTATGAGAATTAGGGCCAATTTAAAATTTTCTTGAATTTGTAACACGGACCCCAATTGCAGGTGAATTGAAGTCCTTCGTGAGGCTATGCCTGTTGATCAAGCAACCATAATCACGGGCGGAACTAAAATCCATAATATACGCAGCTGAGTATCATATAAAAATCATATAAACAAATCTCAATAATAATTAATAAATAGTTAAGAACTTCGAAGTATGATAGTTAAAGTTATAATTCCACAACAATTAAATTTAAAGCCTATAATAATAGCCTCCAAAACATGGCCTTATTATAAAGTCTAGAATTTTGACTCAGTCTTCACTACTAGGATATCTCAAATGATATCGTTGGCACTTCACTCAACAAGTCCGGCACTTGGCGAAATCTCCTGCTTCTCCCAAATTTTTAGTTAGGCACTGGCAATAAGACTAACATACGAAAAGTAGTGGGTTAGATTGACATAATTTAGCAAAAGGTAAACTACAAATAATGATGATAAGTGGAATAAATTACATTTTATAACGTAACTAGTATACCTAATGATAAGTCAATGTGATGAATGCACAAACACCGGTATTCCCGTTAGATACAATATACAAAAATAGGTATTCCCGCCAAATATAACAAACGCCATAGCTGTGTACTATATCACATTATACACGTTAGCCCGATGGGGTACGACTACCTCCAATAATAGTTGGTTAGATATATATATATATATATATATACGAACACATACGTATATAGATGCTAAATGAAGTCATGCTATGAAATCCCCAATTCCCAACATCCATACTATTACAATTAAAGTGATAAAGTTACATAAATTAAATGTATATTATGCTCATGTGATATTTTCCATTATTCTGAAGGTAAGCACTACACCACCTAATAGTCATAATTAGTTAGGAATACACATTGAATCAAACCTTTCTTTAAAGTGATAATATGAGCCCATGATACTAATGATCCACTTTCGGTGTCTATCATGTGATACATCCTAAAACTAACATTCTCATCCCAAGTCCAATTCAATTCTGTGTGTACATTTAACTAACCCTCCCTAAGAACAAAACTCGTCATATTTTTAGGCCCAAATCACATACTAATTTATTTATTAATTAACCATTGGACATGATATCATGTTATGTGATTCTACACATTTAAAGTCACTTACCTGGGGTTACTCACCTGTAGAGCAACCCACGTGGCTAGATTCTTCAGTACTGGTCACCAAACCTAACCTATTCTACTACCAATTTAGTTAAAGTCTCTAGCTCTCATAGCTTAGTCATAGTTCACTTACGGTTTAGCCATAAGAGAACTTACGACTAGCTGTGAGGTTCACTGTAGTACATTCTCATCCAAAACGGCTCAGTGGAGAGTGAGCCATAGCCTAGCCGTAGGCTGACCAACGACTTAGTCGTAAGTTCGTATGAATTTGCCTACCTTTGGGGTTTTATCTCAAAACCCATCTTACACATGCTGATACAGATCTATGCATTTCCAAAAAAATTTCCAATATATTTGATCTTCAATAACACCTTAAAATCAGCATTAAACAAAGGGAAACAAATAATTTAATCGCTAGTTATAGTTACCCACTTGCCTTGATTCTGATGCTCAAAATCAAATTTGAAGATGCAATTGGACGTGAATCCTCACTCCTAAACCCGAACTACTGATCAAATTTTCCCTACAATCCCACATGCAATACAACAATCCTATTTATTAATGCATGCCCTAATGAAACGAAGGGATCTAATGTGGTTTAGAGATAGATATTTACCAGGGTTGCAGACACTATCAAAATAGGCAGAAAGAGAGGAAGAAGATAAAGGTGATGGCATTATCTTTAAGCTCCTGAATCAAGCCATGATTTCCTTTGAGAGTTGCTAGGGCTTGGTTATAGAGGAGAGGAAGAAGAATGGAAGAAAAGAGTACAAAGAGAAAATGATTGGATGTTTTTAGGGTTGGATTTACGTAAAGGTTTATCTAAATTACAATGAAGGGCTCTCTACTTTTTAGTGAATTTTATGAAATCTGGAAAAAGGACTTTTGGCTCACAAAGGTCCAAATGACTTGAGCCAAGGCCTTAGAAGGTTTGATTAGCCCATCTCCAATGGGCCCTATACAAAATGCCATGAATGTAATGATCCAAAGCCCTAAATGACCTATCAAACAATCCATCTAACCTTCTTATCGACTTGAACTTGACAATTTGATCCGACCTAAAATTAAAAAATCTGGGACGTGACATATCCTGTCCACCTTCTATCTCTTATCTCTCCATCTTTATCGGGCACCATTTGGCACCCCGCTCCACATCATTTGGAGTTGATGCAAGACAAAGTTGGGGTTGTGGGTCTCACTGAGGCTGGGCAAAGGTAAAGATGTGAATGATTGGTTTGAGTTTCTGTGGTTGGGTTTCATCGGAGATGGGATTTGGGGATTTAAGTGGGCATAGGTAGTCAGATTTGGGTTGGGTTTTTTTATTTTTTTTTAAATCAAAAAAAGGGGAAATGGGCTTAGCAGATTAGGTTTTGTAGGAATTGGGCCGGTGGTGTTGGCTATGGGGGTTCAATGATGTTTTCGAAGGGTATGATTGTGAGTAGGGTTGTTGTGGGATTGTTTGCAGGGGTTCGGTAGATGGGGTTTTGCTGAGATTAGGTCGGTGGTGACACATGGATGAGGATTTGTGGCATTCGAGTAATCTGATGGAGATGAGTTAGTGACACAGGGATGAGTTAGTGACCCTAGGATGAGTTAGGACTGCAATGTTGATTAAGATGGTTGGGATAGGCAGATGGATTATCGAATCTCGACTCCGAGTAGCTCGATCTTCGACTCTAATGCCAAATGATAAAAAACAGGGTACCAGATGCGGGGTGGGTGGAAATATATTTATATATATTAGAGAGATGAAAGGTAGAGGGATAGATCAGGGAAATCCTTGAAGATATTGGCCTCATTCCAAACTCCCCATTGTGAGCAAATAAGAAGACAATTTCGGGAAACTCAAAAGCACTTTTGAGAATTCTCTTTTTTTTTTCATTAATCAGTAGCTGAGGAGCCAAAAGGCTTTAAAATGATCAGATAAAAAAAGCAAACTACCCTAGACTGATCTCAACCGTTAAAATAATTCTATGGTTAATATTAAAACATCCACTTAAACACTATTTAAAACATAACTAAATAAATAAATTCTAAATAAGCTAAGATAGGTGGGATGGGCACAAAGGTGGGTCAACCCATGGGAGATCATCAATCTATTTTGCATCAACTCTCCTCTTGTTGGAGAGAACTCACCTCGATTTGGAGTTATGTAGATGTTCTCTAGGATAAAAAATTCAACATACAACTTACTAATGTGCTTCTTGGTCTTCATCCTTTGGGCATCAATGTAATTGAAGAATGGAGCTGTGACTTTTTTTTTTTTTTTTTTTAGTTCTAAATCCATCAATGCCTTGTGATATGACCATCAGATTCATTAAGTTTTGAAGTAGATTATATTCTTCTAATTTTAATAGTCTATCCCTAAAGATGAAATCGGTATGTGGAATCTCCATGACTTGATTTTCTGTTGCATGCATTTGTTGACCAACATTGTACGAGGAATGAAACTTGAGTTCCTTGTCTTCGGATTATGCCAATGTATAACCATCTTCTAAAGTTCTGCAAGCTACTTCATCTGATAATGTCATAGAATTCTCTCTTTTTTATTTTGTCTCATCACTATCTAGTGTGATATTCTCAACTGTGGACTTCACATTATGGGCTTCAATGACTTGCGGAGACTATGCCTTTTAAGACTTAGATTTTTGTAATTGAGATCATCTAACTCTGTACTCAGCATGGATTGCTTTTTGATATCCTTCAAAAATGTCTTTAAAAAATGACTTGCGGAGACTATGCCTTTTAAGACCTAGATTTCATAATTGAGATTGTCTAAGTCTGTACTCAGCATGGATTGCTTCCTGATATCTTTCAAAAATATTTTTGTAACTCTCATGTTTTCCAAAATGTCTAGTTGTAAACCTCTGAGAAAGCGATTAAAGTCAAAGTTCTCACTGTTCAATTTACATACACATTGCAGCCTTGAGAACTCATCAATATATTCATCCATAGTCAATTTTTGTTGCCTTGAATTGAGGAATTGATCAACGTAAACTTTATTCTAATAAAGCCCTGTACCATATTTAATGGCATTCTCAAGCCTTTTAAATTGATCATGGAGGTTACTAATTTCGAACTACATATTAATTTAGATGTAAGAACTGAAATTGAGTGCTCTTCAAAATTAAAACAACCTGACCTGAAGCGAAGATCTAAATGTGAGGAGTATGAAGATGAAGACAGATCATCAATCAAAGTTTTGATGGTGAAGATCTTGCTATCTGAAGTTAGAACTTTGAAGCAGTCTAAGCCCACTTGTTAGCTGTAGCAGTTAGCTCTTATTATTATTATTATTATTATTTTTTAACTGTTGAGGCGGATTTGGGCCACACTCAAGCTCAAGCCTACAGAATGGGCAAGTTGAGTTTCAGAACAGGCAAGTGCCGGACTCAGGTCGGGGTTCAACTGACCCAACTTCTCAACCTAATCTTGGTGGAGGAAGGAAAGAAAGAAAAAGAAAGTGGAGGAGCGATGGGTTTTGAACCCTATTTCGGTTGTTGCTCTTCAACAAGAGGAAATGGAGGTGACTGCGTGGAAGGTGATGCTTGATGATGGAGACAACGAGGAGGTGTTGCTTCTAGCAAATGGGGCTGCTCTGGGATGGCGAGGAGAACTCAACAACGACGGAGGGAGATGATGGCTGACGATGGTGGGGATCTTAGGCTGCGGGTGGTGATAGTAATGGCCAAAGATGGTGGTGCTGTAGGCGAGTGTGATAGTGACGTTGCTGGAGTGGACCAACGATAGGAGCCAGGTACGCCTTCTCCCTCAAATCTCCTCCTTTTTCTTCTACCCCCTTGTTTTTTTTTTTTTTTGTTGGAGTCTGCTGGAAGAGATTCTTGATGTCTGGGGGTTTTAACAAAATAGAGAGGGTTTAGGGCTAGTGGAAAAACAGAGATGGGGTTGCGGGTCTTAGTGAGGCTGGGCGAAGGCAAAGATGTGGACGACGGTTCGAGTTTCTGTGGCGCGTTCTGTAGGAGATGGGATGTGGGGGATTTCAGGGGTGCTAGGTCGTCAGATTTGGGTTCGTTTTTTTTTTTTTTTTCTTTTTTGGAAAAGGGGAAATGGGTTCGGTAGATTGGGTTTTGTAGGGATTAGGTCGGTGGTGTTGTCTGTGGGGGTTCAGGGATGGTTTCGAAAGGTCTAATGGTGAGTAGGGTTGTTGCGGGATTGGTTGTAGGGTTCAGCAGATGGGGTTTTGTAGGGATTGGGTCTGTAGTGACACATGGATCAGGATTCGTGGCGTTCAGGTGGTCTGACAGAGATGAGTTGGTGACACGGGGATGAGTTGGGACTGCGACGGTGATTAAGATGGTTAGGGCAAGCAGACGGAGTACTGAATCTTGACTCTGGCTGGATCGATCTTCAGCTTTTATACCAAATGACGAGGAGAGGGGCACCAACCAGAGCGTGCAGAAATGGAGAGTTTAGAGAGATGGAGGTGGAGGGATGGATTAAGGATCAGGAAAATGCCTGAAGATGTTGGCCTCACCCTAAATTTTTATTACGAGGAAAGAAGAAGACAACTCCAATAAATTCGGAAGTACTTTTAATAATTTTCTTTTTTTTATTAATCAATAGCTAATGAGCCAAAAAAGCTTTACAATGCTTAAATAAAGACAACTAACTACCCTAGACTAATCTCAACCATTAAAATAATTTTATAGTTGAGATTAAAACATCTACTTAATCACTACTTAAAATATAAATAAACGAATAAAACTTTGAATAAGCTAAGATTAGTGGGCTGGGCTCAATGATGGGTCGACCCATGGGGTACCACAGGTCTATCCTGCATCATAGTTGAACCCCATTTAGATTCAAATCCAAGAGTCTTTCATACTGAGAGGTCACGGAAACTACATTCAATGGTCACAAAGTAGAATTCATCCTCCTCCTAGACCAAATTGAGCAAAACTCATACAAAGGTCTCAAAGAAAGCTTAGAAGCTATTCCTTAAAGTTTTAAAGCAACTGGACGTCATTTAGACTCAAATTCAAAAATCCTTTATGCTGAAAGATCAAAGAAACCACCCAGAGTGGTCACTGAGTATATTTATAGATCTTGAAGGCCAAATTAGCTGAAATTCTTGGGAAGCTCAAAAAACGCTCAGAGTTCATTTTTAAAAATTTTAGGCAATCAAATTTCATTTGATACCAAAAGGTCTTGGACACCAGCCCAATGGGTTGTTGAATTAGCATCTTATGGTCTAAGGGTCAAAACTTGCTCAATAAATGCCAAATCAAATAAAACCCATAGGAAGTCTTCAAAATATGTTCAAAGACAATTCCTCAAAGTTTTAAAATGATCGGACTTTATTTGATACCAAGAGGTCTTAACAGCTAACCTTAATGGTAACTGGATAGAAATTGTATTTCTCGAAGCCTGGAACATGTGAAATTCATGCCAAGGTCTTAAAATATGTCTGAGATTATCCCTACAAAGTTTCAGGACAATCATACTTCATTTGATATCAAGGGGTTCAGCAGCTAGCTTAGTAGTCATGGAGCCCAACCCTATTGGTCACTAAATAGAATTGTATTTCTTGAATCCTAAAACAGGTGAAGTTCATATTGTAGCCTTTAAATATGTTCAACATCATCCCTGCAAAATTTCAAGATAATCGAACTTCATTTGATACCAAGAGGTCCCAGCAGTCGACTCAAAGGTCGTAGAGTAAAACCCTAATGGCGGCAGAGTAGAAACTGCACTTCCCAATGGCCAAAGCATATGAAATTCATATAGGAGTCTTAAAATATGTTTAGGATTGTCTCTATAAAATTCTGAAGTAATCGGACTTTGTTTGATATGTAGAGGTCTTAGCGACCAACCCAAAGGTCATAGGATCAATTCTTGGTGGTCGCAGGCAAAAGAAGCACTTTGCGAGGCCTAAACTCTATGAAATTTTCATGGGAAGCTTTTAAAAATAAAGTTTAAAAAGGGTTCCTCAAAGTTTCGGAGCTTTTAGAGACCATTTGGACCCAAGTTGGGAAAAATTCCTCAACATCGATCAAGCGGTCTAAAAAACCCAAGGTTCCCATGACTGGCCACCATTGTGCACGGATCCTTCGACGGATCCCCAAGGTGTAAGATCCCACGACTTAGAGCCCTCGGTCGTAGGCATCTATAAAAAGCTGCCCATGGTTTTAAAGTGGTTCCAAAACGATTATCCACTTTAATTCGAAATGCAACTGCACAAAACAGTCTGAACTCTATGGCTCTATAAAAAAGGGTTCTCCACCCTCTTGGCCTGGATCCTTCGGCAACTCTTCAACATTCTTCCTTCATATCTACAACATCTCCTCCTTCTCTGCAACACTGGAGGCAACAATACAGACTTAAAATCTCGTACCAGTTCCTCTCTCTCTCCACCAGAAAAGGTGAGGTAAGGTCCTGGATAAAGGGAAATGTCTTCCATGTTCTTTAAACCCCCATTTTTTGGCCATGGCATGAGGATAAAACCCAGATGATGATACTACGATTCCTTTGTTCTTCCCACTACGGGGTGTATACAAACCATTAGGAGAGTTGTATGCATTCCATTCTAATCTTCAAAACATATGAGGTTAGAATGGCACAACACTAGTCCTCTTGCCAGAACAAATAATGGCAACCCCATCAGATTGTTATAAGACAGTCTGTAAACCAAGGTGGTCATCATCAAAGAGTCACAGTGATTCAAACATAGTTTTGGCCCCCAAAATATGGTCTAGAGACTTCAAAAGTGGCAAGGGCAGAAGCACAGTTTACTGTAGAAAAAACCACATAAGGGAACAGAACTAGAGAAAAGGAGAAAGAAGACAAAGGGTCCCAAAGACCAACTAGATTTGATCTTGGGCAGAAGAAAGAATGGTTAAGAATGAGAAAAGGGTCGCAGGGTCCGAAGACCGACTAGAATCAGTCTTGGACATGCACAAACCCAAACTCGACGCTCATAATCGTATCCGAACTTTAGCAATTGTTTAGAGGTTACTGGAGTTCGTTACTTTTTGCATTTTTGGTCGTTTAGTCACTAACATATGGGGGGATCGCCGAAGAGGTGGCTTGGACTACTTTTTGTAATCAGTCTCGCGAGAAGTACGTACCAGAGCATGTTTGTATTCAGAAACGAATAGAGTTTGATAGGCTAAAGTAAGGGAATCTATTTGTTTAGGAGTATGAGCTACAATTTATCCATTTCTCTCATCTCATTGCAACCCTCATCACTCCATTAAGCGAGAGGATTCGACGGTTTCTCGTTGGTCTTCGACCATATATACTACTTCATGCCAAGTTACAAGTTGTGACTACTTACTAGGCATTTTTGGATAAGGCATATTGGGCCGAGAAGGTGATTGGACGCATGGCCCCTACGAGCCAAATCAAGTAGAAAGTTACTCCGTCTTCGGTTTCACAGCACAAATTCGAGAAGCAGAAGAGGGAGTCTTGTGGCATTTGTGGCAATAATCACCCTACAACTAAGTGTTGGGGACGGAAGACAGTTGAGTTAATAGCAGATGATGGCGCCAAGGTGCAATTTGTGGGATCAAAGAAGAAGGTTATTACTTGTATGATTTCAATTATTAAGGCCACGAAGTTGTTGATGAAAGGTTTTGAGGGGTATATAGCATTTATCTCGGAGGATAAATAGACTAAAGTAGTAGAGGAGATACCAGTGGTATTTGAGTTTCTAGATGTTTTTCCCGATGATATTCCTGGATTGCCGCTGGTTCGTGAGATTGACTTAGCAATTGAACTTGTGCCGGGCACAACTCCGATCTCGAAAGCCCCTTATAGAATGGCCCCATAGAAGTTGAGAGAACTCAAGGAGGAATTGCAGGAGCTATTGAACAAGGGTTTTTATTAGATTGAGTATCTCTCCTTGAGGGGGGGCGGGGGGGCTCCAGTGTTATTTGTCAAGAAGAATGATGGTTCGATGAAAATGTGTATTGATTTTAGACAACTAAATTAAGTGACCATCAAGAACAAGTACCCTTTACCTAGAATTGATGAATTATTTAATTAATTACAGGGTGCTCAGTATTTTTCTAAAATCGATCTGAGGTCAGGATATCATCAGTTGAGGGTACGAGATCAGGATATTTCAAAAAAACTGCATTCAAAACTAAATATGGTCACTACGAATTTTTGGTGATGTCTTTTGGATCGACTAATGCACCGGCAACTTTTATGGCTATGATGAATAGGGTTTTGCATAGTACTTGGATAAGTTTATAGCGGTAGTTATCGACGATGTACTTGTGTATTCAAAGAGTCGGAAAGAGCATGCTTAGCATCTTCGTATGTTATTACAACTGTTGAGGGAATATCAATTGTGTGCTAAGGCAAGTAAAAGTGAATTTTGGTTAGGAACAGATAGGATTTGTTGGTCACATCATCTCCAGGGAAGGTTTAGCGGTAGACCCAACAAAGATTAAAGCAGTAATAAAGTGGGATAGACAAAAAACAGTGTCGAAAATCTGAAGTTTCCTAGGCCTCACAAGTTATTATCGCATATTCGTGGAAGGATTTTCCACAATAGCAGCCCCACTATCGAGATTGACTTGTAAGGGAGTTCCTTTTGTGTGGAATGAGGATTGTGAGCAGAGTTTCTGGGAGTTGAAAAGGAGGTTGACCATAGCCCCTCTATTGACCCTACATGTTGGCAATGATGGTTTTGTAATTTTCATCGATGCATCTGGAATTGGACTTGGTTGTGTTCCCATGCAACATGAGAAGGTGGTAGCATATGGGTTCAGACAGTTGAAGAAACATGAACGAAAGTATGCAACCCATGACTTGGAGCTAACAGTAGTAATTTTTGCTTTGAAAATGTGGAGACATTATCTTTATGGAGCCACTTTTGAAGTGCATTTAGTCTATAAGAGCCTCCATTATCTCTGCATGCAAGGGGGATTTGAAAATGAGACAGAGGAGATGGATGGAGTATATTAAGGATTATGATTTTGGATTGAAATACCATACAAGAAAAGCTAATGTAGTAGCAGATGCTTTAAGTAGAAAAGCAGCGTTCAGTGGAGAATTAATTGAAGCATGCTTCTAGATTCGATGTTTGGAAGATATGGATGTATAGTTCCGGCCCATCAATGAGCAGGCAGTGTTAACTAGTATATTCTCGTAGGAACTCGAATTACTTCTAAGGATCAGAGAATACCAGTTACTAGACCCTGAGATAACAAGAATAAAAAATAATATGGATGAGAGGCCTGATTTTAAGTTGGAAGATAATATTTTGTATTATAAAGGTAGAATTTGTGTGCCTGATTTTCCAGACTTGAAGGATGAAATCATGGTAGAGGCACACTATACTCGGTATACTATTCATCCAGGTAGTACCAAGATGTATCATGATCTGAAGGATCACTATTGGTGGAAGAATATGAAAAAAGATATCGCAGAATTTGTTGGAAAATGTTTGGTCTATCAGCATATTAAAGCAGATTATAGGAGACCCTAGGTCTTTTGCGTCAATTGAAGTTTCTTCAATGGAAGTGGGAGTACATCAATATGGACTTTGTGTCAGGATTGTCTAACACCAGAAAGGAATTTGATACTATTTGGGTGATAGTGGATCGTTTGACTAAGTCAGCCCACTTTGTACCGTTCAAGATTGGTCAAGGAATGGAGAAAATGGCAGATTTGTATATTAATGAAGTGGTGAGATTGCATGGAGCACCAGTTTCTATTGTCTCAGACCGGGATAGTAAGTTTGTATCTCGATTTTGGGTATCACTGCAGGAAGCCTTAGGAACTAAGTTGAGTTTAGGTACATCCTATCATCCATAGACAAGCGGACAGACATAGCGTACGAACCAAAAATTGGAGGATATGTTAAGGGCATGTGTCTTAAATTTCAAGACTAGTTGAGACGGAAGTTTGGCTCTATGTGAATTCGCATATAACAACTGTTACTACTCTAGCATTGGCATGACACCTTTTGAAGCTTTGTACGGGAGAAGATGTCGAACCCATAAATGTTGGTCGAATTTTGGAGCTCACGGTTTTCATGGACCGTCTGTGGTTAGAGAGTCTAGTGATAAGGTAAAACAGATTTGGGAAAGGCTGAAAGTTGTCATAGTCACTAAAATAGTTATACAGATAAAAGAAGGAGGGAGTTGCAATTTGAGGTTGGTGACCATGTATTTCTAAAGGTATCACCTATGTGTGGAACTTTACGATTTGGGCAGTAAGGAAAACTCTCCAGAAGATATGTGGGACCATTTTAGATTATCAGCAAGGTCAACGACGTGGCTTATCAGTTAGCACTACCACCAGAGCTGTCAGGTGTTCATAACGTCTTCCATATTTCTATGTTGAGGAAGTATGTAGCAGACCCTTCGCATATGTTGCAATATGAGCTGTTGCAAGTGCAGGATGATATAATATTTACTGAGCAGCCGGTTGGGATTGTCGACACCAAAGAGCAGGTGTTGAGGAACTGTGTCATCCATTGGGTGGAGGTTCAATCAAGTCATCATCGCCCAAAGGAAGTACCGTGAGAGCTTAGAGACAAAGTGCAGCGACAGTATTCGCACATTTTTCTTGAGGTATGTTAGTCATTTGGAGGACCAAATGTCCTTTAAGGAGAATGAGATGTCCGGTCCCAAATTTTTATATTGGGTCATACCGGTCTGTCGGGTTTGAGTTGGGTTAAAAGGGTCAGATGGATTGATTTAACACAGTTGAGCCTGAGTTATTTGACCCTTTTAGGTCAAATGACTCTTTTTGAAATTTCGTAAAACTCACTAGAAAGCAGAGAGCCCTTCTTTATAATTTAGAAAAAAACTCTTCATAATATAAACCCTTAGGGTTTTCCCCATTTTTCCATCTTCTTCCTTTCTTCAGCAACCAAGTCCTAGAAGTTCTCAGGGGGAAACCAAGGTTGGATCTTCTGATCTTCATATTTGCTTTTGGCTTCGAGATCCAGGCAAGTGAATAACTGTAAACAATGGCTTTTTGGTTACTTGTAATATCTTTTAGTTGTTTGTTGGATAACATGCTTTTGTAGGATTTTTCGTTTAGGTGTAAACTTATGATTTCTTCGTTTGATACCTTGATTTGGATTAACAACAGAGATTAGATTTCGTTTCTTTTTACGTAAAATAAAAATCAGTGCATATATTTGTATTTAAAAAAAAAAGAAAACATGCAGATGTGCAGTGTCGCAACACATGCTAGGCAGCGCTGCTTGGCTATTGTTGGGCGCAGCAGGCCAGGCCTGCTGGCGGGCTGGGCCTGCCGGCAGGCCGGGTCTGCTGCCGGGTCATGGGCGGGCCTGGTTTCTACCAGGCTGGTTCAATGGGTTTAGCCCATAAAAAAATAATAATAACTGTATATATAAATAAATACAATTAGACATTAGTATATTATCTATAAATGTTTAAGCATTATGATTTGGTAGGTTAATGGAGATAAGATCATATTAATCAATTCTTTGATTAAGGGCGATTAAATGTTAATTGGAGTATATCTGGAATCCTAATTTGAATTACAATTTGAGTTTAGGTTTTGAATCGGTATATGAGATTTGGATCCTTTGTTTATATTTAAAGTAATAAGGTGTTTAATACACAATAATGATAATTAAGGACTTAATTATTCCCTTTCCTTTTTTTAATCATAAATTGATTCAAGTTTTGATTTGGGATTGAATATTATTGTACCTAATTTGTGATGATTCATGTTTTTTGAAGAGTTAGTTGAATATTTACATGAGAATTGGACTAAAGGCAGAATGGGGATGTGAGATTCGGGATGCACCACATGATAGGCACTAAAAGTAGGATATCGGCATCATGGACTCATATTCTCATTGTGATAAAGAGTTGGTTCTCATATGTTTATTTAACTAACTATAACCGTTAGGTGATTTAGTGCTTACCTTCAAAGAACTTGAATTCATGCCATTGGGGTTTGCATCTGATATATTTTGGGTTATAATGAATATTATGTTTAATTCAGTTGATTAATC
Organism: Sextonia rubra; assembly: GCA_037013555.1. Taxonomy (NCBI): domain Eukaryota; kingdom Viridiplantae; phylum Streptophyta; class Magnoliopsida; order Laurales; family Lauraceae; genus Sextonia; species Sextonia rubra. Next base: position 7,077,024 of record JASUAD010000015.1, read on the forward strand.
CATTGCTTACAGTTTACCCTCTTGTTAAATTACGTTAATCTGACCCACTACTTTTGGTGTCTAGGTCCCGTTACCGTTGTCAAATCGGAGGGTTGGGCGACATAGGGGATCCCACCAGAAGGCAGAGTTATTGAGTGGAGCATTGATGATATCATCTGAGGTGTCTTAGAGTTGGTGCGGAGATCAGAATATTAGATTATGTAATAAGGTCATGTTTGGGCCATTAGTTTATTTATTAAATTTATTTTTCTTGGATTTATAACTTTAATTTATGCTTCGAAGCACTTGACTTTGATTTGTAATTGATGAGATTTGTTACATGATTATTATATGATAATCGTCTGCGATGAGTATGAATTTTAGTTCACGTGTAATTAGGGTTGCTTGATCACCAAGCATAGCCTCACGAAGGTGTTCGATCCACCCGGAATTGGAGCCCGTATTGTTTATGTTAAAAAAAATTTTAATTAGCCTCGATTCTCATACCCCTAGAACCGGGTTTGGATCCGGCCTAATTTTGGGGGCGTAACATCATAGATGCATATGGTGCTAAACATAGATAACATATCAGCTTGTATCAATCAGAATACAATCAACCAACTATAATAATTACAAAAAAAAAAGAAAAAAAGTTATTGAAACCTTCTACAAAGATAAAACAAAAACTCATGATGAACAATTTTTCATATCCTTAAATGAAGGTCCAACTTCGACATCAGATAAATCCATGAGAAATAGCACAAGATGGCATAGATAGATTCTTCTCATTTTAGCAACCATGAGGTTATTAGTTTAAGTCGTATTCTCTATTTATAAATAATTAAGTAATGATATATGCCTGAAAGACAATAACCAAATGAACCAGTGCCCATTACTCACTCTGCCATGTATGAGATTATCTGCCGTGACACCACCCAAGTAATATCAAATTTAAAATGGCTAACCGCCCAACACAAGTTTGGTATGGATCAAATAAGTGGACATTCACTTCACTACCATTATCAACCCAACCAAACCATCACCATAGCAGAGAATTTCCCAGCTCAATGATCGTTTTCTAATCACTGAGCCACTCCTTTTGTCAAAAAAGCTGTAACACTCTGATCCCACTTAACCCCGTTTAGCGACTAATGAATGATGCATTAGTTGTTAATTGTGTTTTCCTTTTGTTTTGATTTTGTTGCGGGTCATGGATAGGTAGTTGGGTTGAGTTTGACCTAGTTTAGGTAAACCAAGCCCTTTTTTGTAATTTTAGATTTTATAAGACATCGTCATTCTCGCATCATCTTAGTGTCAACACGTGTATTTTGTTGAGATAGTTAATTCCCGTAACTGCCCCGTTTGTAAAAGATGTTAATTGTTTCAGTTGGAGCCTCATTTGATTTGAATTGTCATTAGCCTTAACTCTTGGACTTTCTTGTAAATTGGACTTTATCCTTATCTTATATAAGGTAAACCACCGACTATTCTCTCTCACTCTCTTCTTTTCTCTCACGTTGGAGTCTCTATCTCTCTATCCCTCTATCTCGATTTTCCTCTTTTTCTTCTCCTTGATTAAACCAAGCTAGAAGAGGGGCTTAGAGCATCTTGTCTTCTCTTATTCCTTGTGTGACTCAAGGTATGCTTGGGGTTTTGGTTTTCTTCTTTCCTTTCTTCTTCTCATCCTCCATGGCTATGCTCATTCGCTCTCTCTATTTCTCATGCATGCTAGCTTTGAATCGTGTTTGGACGTGAATTGAGCCCAAGGACAACAGTTTGTGTGTTAGTACTCAATTGAGGCAAGTATAAGCATGGTTTGTATGAACCCATGTTGATATAAGTTTGATTATGAATAAATTCAATAATCTTGCATAGGAAATATGTTTACAGCCTAATTGTATTAGTTCCCTTCTATTTGAGGTGGTTTTATCATATTTGGATACGTTCAGTTGATTCTGTACCAAAGTCAGGAAATCGACCTAATGTAGTCACGGCTAAGCCATCTGGGTCACGGCTGAGCCGCCGTAGCTCAGCCGTGACCCAGCCGTAGATCAATATAAGGTGTAGATTTAAAATAACTGAGAGCTAGCAAATTTCAGTTCTTCTACGGTTCAGCCACGGCTAAGCCCTGAAGTCTTCTACGGCTAATCCGTAAGGTGCCTACGGCTAAGTCGTATGGTCACCCACGGCTGAGCTGTAAGACTTGTAACAAGTAATAAAGCTAGAAATGAATGAGACCTTGTAGGACCTTGGAATTAGAATGTAGGCAACCTTGACTTGCCTAACGGATTATGATAAAACGGCATAAATGATTTCGAGGGCTGCGAATCTAGTTGTTAAGTACCTCCCCATGGGTGTTAGTTTAAGGGACTTTGCTGCATTCTATGATGCAATGCAACACTAGACAATAGTGCATCGGATAACTTAAAACTACATCATTATGCACGATTAGAAACACTAGATAACTAGATTAGGGTTGGATAGTGAATGATCTTGACTTGATAATGATTGATTTGCATGGCATCTCGCATGACTATCATTGACCTCTACTCTTTAGCATGATGGATTAGTTTTTGCTTGAACGTCGACTTGTTAGCTTTGAGTTTGCACGTATGTTATTGAGTATGCACGTATGATCTAAGTTTATGTTCTTGAGTATATACGGATGATATGCTTGTCACGGTATGCACGATCTACTCAAGGTTTAGTACATGATTGACCTTATATGGTCCGGCACTACTCAACATCAGCCTTAGGATCCTGACGAGATGAATTTGGTGTAATTTATATGGCCCTGCTACAGTGAGAACACGTCTTGGGGAATTCGGACCACAGGAACCCGAGACTCATTCGTACCCTGGCTCAGTCGATGGTGTTCTCAGCACGGATATAAGATCCCTATTTTGGGAGCATATGGCAAATGTAGTAGCCAACTAGTTATATACACATCATGTATACCTTGATTCTAATGGCATGCTTTATTTAATGCACAACCGCCTAATATACGAACTTGACCTGCTAGGATTTACATCATGTTCTTTATTCTATTAGATACAACATGTGTAACTTATTATTGCTTATACTTTGCCGAATCATTGTATTCACGAGTTGTCTTGGTGTTGCAGGCTTAAATACCCAGACCGACCCTTCGTCGATCGATCAGACTCCAAGGGAGGCCCCCGAGGTCCCATCCGGACTAGAGGAGTGGATGTAGTCACTCCATCGGAGAGCGACATGAACACATTGCGTATAGGTCTTCCTTCTTTTGAGATTTGACACGTTGGATCCATTCATGATTTGTACATTTTGTTTTGATTCATTTTGTATAACTCTGACTTTTATATAGTCTTTTGTCATGTATCTTTATTGCAGTTTGTATTTCTTGTATTATGTTTTGATACCTACAGCTTCTGTGTACTTATTTGGCACGTGTGAACTTTTCCTTGTACGTGTGCATTTAGACCGGGTCTAGGTGTATACGTATAGGAGTACGTGTGTCATTGATTAGGTTTACACTAACCCCCGACTTCCTGGGCTCGGGTTGTGACAAAAGCTGGACCTGATTCTCAGGCCACGTCAATGAGGACCACCTTTTTTACTTTATACATACACATATCATTTCCATGGAAGAGGTGCAATTAATGGACAAGTCAAACTCAGTGAGAGGATGAGAGTGAGATGCTAAGGCTTTGAAGGTTATTAACTTACCATGGCACCGAATATCAGGTAGCAGAGACAGGGAAAATCACAATTGTTGAAGGAAGGTGTAGCCCATGTACATTATGCAGCTAGCAGTTAAATCATTTTCTTCACCAACAAAACATACAAAAGAACAAGTGGTCGGGCTATTTTTAAATGAGAGATTGTATAAACTTTAGTTAATCATTTCTTTAATACACTTGAGTGAATTGTAAATTGGGGTCATAATGAATTCAACAAGCCTAATTAAAGCATGATAAAATAGCAAGGGGAAAAGAAAAGAAAAAGAATGTAAACAGAAACATCTATGTAATAAGTAGCCCGCTCAATATTAAAATCAACCTTATTTTGTCTAATGCGGAATGTTTATTGTTGTGTCTGATGAATGCCTCATGTCTTGAATTTGTGATGAGAAAAGGATTTAATGTGATTTTTCTTCTTTTCCAAATGGAACTGGTGAGGTTTTTCTATCTCCAAGAGTGAGGTTGAGCATGAAATGAGTGTTGTTTGGGAAATGTGCGAGTTAAAAAATGGATATCTGGATCAAATTTTCCTTTATCTCAATCCATTTTAATCAAATTTTCCTTTAGATCTAGTGTGAGGCTTAAACTATTGCGCAGAATTTAGTCCATTTCAAGTCAATACCAATGATAATCCAATATGTTAGGCGTACAATTATTTTGGGTTACTAACCAATAAAGAGTATAACAAAGACCCGCCCAGGTTTCTTCTTTTCTGACAGTTTGGACAAATCTAGTTTGAAATCTGCAGAATAAAAAAGGTCCAAGAGACAAACATCTTTTTGAAACATCTAATAACCTTTTGTATCCATCTATTGAAAAGCATGCGATGGAGATCAAGACATACAAAAAGATGACATGGTGATACCTACTTCTACTTGTTGGTTCTACTGATTGAGACATTGTCAAGACAATATTAAAATGGAGATCGTTGAGGGTATATGTTAGTGAACTTCAGACATATTTGATGCAGGAAAAAGGAAAGCAAAGAATACTCATTGTTGAAAGAGTGAAAAACAAAGGTAGCCTACAGAATGGAGAACCACGGTTGCATGGCAAGTTCCCGCTGTGGGCTCTTCAACCCTTGGAAAGTACTGAATACATAAGAATAACACAGAAGTCAAATAATGAAATGATTCATGTACATGTAGGAGTCAATTCGACATGGCACGGTTACTACAGTAAGATAATTTAGATATATTTCATACTTTTCAATTAGAATTTGTAGTTATGAATTTGAGTTTTAATTAGATTAAATTTCCTACTTTACTTGTTCACTTCTACACTATAAATACGAATGCTCCTATTAACAGAAATTAATATAGTCGATTTAGGCAATTGCTAGGAGTAGTTCTCTATCATCAAATATTGACATGTGGTGGAAAGCAAACAGTTTGCCATCTATTGTGAAATTTCACATCCAAGCTATCATTTCATATACAGTAATATAGAAAGTAGTTTTGAGAAGACAGAATTTGTCTGGAGTCGATGGATCCTTACTTTTGATAATTCTCAATTGACTTGATTAAGGTTATGGTCAATCCATTTACAATCTATACACAGCTATGAAATCATACAAAAGGAGAAATAAAGGTGTACAAGATTACATCTTTGACTATGATAATTCTATTAATAGTATAATGGGTCAAGGCCCATTTGGTGTACATAGGTTTCTAGTGAACATGGGCTACTATTCTACATGGGCCAATGTTTACATCCCCCTCAAATTAATGTTGGTCGACTAGCAACAATTTGTGAACCAAGAACTTATGACGTGGCCTAAAAAGGTCTTTAGTGAAGATAATGATGAAGGCATTGATATATTGCTTGTTTCTATTAAATATTGGCGAAAGAGTTGCTTGAAATAAGTTAAAGATTGCTGATAAAAATTTTGTGAACTTACAACGCCTCTAGTGATTGGTACTCCCCAAGTTCTTTGATACAACCATGGAAATCAGATTATTTCTTAAGATTTTGCACAAAAGATTTGGAGCTCGGCTTATACTATAAGAACTAACAGAAGAAAAGCAGATGACACCGCCGCAGAATGAAATTATTTTGACTTACAAGTTTCTTAAGAACTTCATTTTGCCAATAAATGCCAATGACGAGCTCCCATTTGATATCTATGAAGCACTGGTACCGGTATGTGTACGCCGATATGGCAAAATCTTAAAAATAGATAAAGGTATGGCTAGGATACATCCATTAAAGAATTATATTTTTTAAAATTTTAATAATGCAATATGCTAATAATTAAAATAGGTTAGAATTTTTAGATGCAACAAGCCAATAATTACTTAATATAATTACAAATTCAACCTAATAGAAAAAAAAAGAGCAACAGTAATATTATTTTTTATATTTTATAATCTAGCATTCCTTCTTCTTCTTCTTCTTTCTTTCCATTTTCTTTTTTTTTTTAATTGGAAATGAAGGGATTGGGGATAAGTTAGGACTAAAGCCTTTTTTCTTTTAAGTTTGTCGAGAAGGGTTAGGGCTAAGGTTAAAAATCATATTTTTACCTATTTCAAACTCTTACAAAAGTACTGGAACATACTCATCCTGTACATCCTGTATCCACAAACGTGTCGATCCAATACCAACAAAGTCAAAATATATCGGATATGTTTGACCATACCCGATACTTTTTTGCCGTACCCATACCCGGTATGTATGCGGGTAAATACCCAATATGGATATGTATACATTTTGAAAGTACCCGTGCTTCATAGTTTGATATAACACTTATTTGACTACATAACCATTGAATAAATAAATAAGCTTAGATATAGTAAACAAAATGCCAAAGAACAAGACAAATGTCTAAGAAACAGAAACCTCACAAATCAAAGATTAGTTAAATTAGAACTCCTTAAAGGTAACGAACCTTGGAACAATTTGATTCGAAGCCTCCTGCAACATGTGTTAGTTGGAATTTTTCATAAATATCGATAAAATGAGGTTTTAAAAAAATGGGATATTTGTCTTGTTAAAGAATAAGAAATCAACTACACGACCATCATTAGCACTGCTACTCAAGTATTGCATAAGAACCACCATGAGCTGTAGGATATAAAAAAATCCAATGCGGAGAATAAAAACTCAATTGCACCTAAAAACTCATTTAAGTCTTGGTATAGTTTTGCTAACCATGTTACTTGGTAATTATTTACAAAAATTTACTAATTACGAAAATAAGTGTCACGATCCCAATATTTAAACCTGGGGTTTAGTGAGATTAGGGCCAATTAAAAAATTTTCCTATAATCATCTCGACATGTGGCTCCTAGTCAATCCTACATAGGATCTTTAATCCACAGTGAGTTTAATATTTCACACAAACACAACTATCTGCGGCAGCAATATCTAGTAGTTGACATTATCAAAATAAATAGAGTATTGCACATCAAAAGGGGTATAGAGTTGAGAGTTTAAATTTCAAAATTTAAAAGTTTATACAAAATATTTTAAATGCAAACCTACCAAAACTCAGGGTGCCCAAAAGAATAATGATGAAAAGCATTAAGATCCCAAAATAATGTGAGTCACTCACGTCCAGGTTTAGATGGATTAGTAGCCATTGTTTGTACCCCACTTGGACTCGACACTTGGCTCAAGCGTTTGTAGTGCTTTACCCTCCTCTATCGCCTCGGGGTAGTAGGACTCGGTACCTATGCACCAAATACTACAACATCAGTTTACAACAGTAGATGGCAAGTGAATAAATATAAACCATGATAATATACAATATCAAAATGGAATAAGGACATATATGATCATAAGAGTGATAAACAATAATAGCATAAGAAAAAACAGAATCCTAATCCATATGTGCATAAAAACGTACAACCATATAAGTCAATATCTGAGTAAAACTAGGCCCAGAATATGGTGGCCCAATTCATCTTCGGATGCTAGGCATCTTGTCCATATATGGTGTATCAATCCGCCTTAGGGTGCATCACACCCAACCCAAAGTCATAGAGCACAAGACTCCGTCCACAACGGTTGGTTAGTCCGTCTTAGGATGCATCACACCCAATCCAAAGTCATAGGGTACATCCGTACCAATACCGATCTGTATTCGTTTAGAAGACCCTGATCCCACACAATACGCACATAGGCTGACTCAGTGGTGCGCGTAAAAAAGTTCCTAAGTCAAATGTGAAGGGCTGGCTAAATTCATACATCATCATCATCATCATCATCAAAGCCTTATCCCAACCATGTTAAGGTCAACTACATGAATTTTGTTTCTCCATTCTATTCTATTTTAAGCCAAATCCTTAGATAATTTAAACTTCTTCAAATCTAATTTAATAACCTCCATCAATGTTTTATTTAGTCTATCCCTACCTCTTGATAGGACATCAACCTGAATAGCCAAATTTTTCCTCACCAGTACCATTACCGGCCTACTCTTAATATGTCCAAACCATCTTAAATGAATTTCTCTAATTTTATCCTCTATTGGTGTTACCCTTAAATGCTTTTATGGTATGTATGGTTAAATCCATACATACTATACAAATATTGAGGAACTCCTCTACATACATAATTTAGTCCACAACCATAAATCTATACCCACAATGAGTAGTCCTCCCGTATCCCAAATGAAGCCAAGCCTCAACACGGTCCACATAATGCCGATAAAGGATACAGCCACTAAAGAGTTATAAACAATGTAATAACAATGCAAAGTATCCAATCCCGAAGGTCAAGGAAGAATTACAAGCCGTCCCTAGGTCAACGATGGCAATTTGTGTACCCGACAACTCTACTCGAACTCCGGGTGATGTATGGTTGGGTAATTCATTTCATTTAAGTCATAAAGTTGCTTAGCCCATGTTTAACATCAACCGAGTTCGGTTAATTTGTGCATTGTACACAAATCATACAATCTATAAAAGGTACATTTGCTCCCCAATGACCCTCATAATAGGTCCTTAAAATACCCCCAATATATATGTAAAATGTCTATACAATTAGCTTCAAAAATGTGCAAAAAGACCCTTAAAGCAACTCCACAAACAACCCACACCCAGGCCTCCATCACCATATAACAATCCTTTATTAAAATGGGGTTTCAATCCTCTCATTCTTCTCACACTTCTTAGCATGCAGAAAATGAGTATTCCACCCATTCATTTATCACATTCAAATCACCTCAAACATCTATCAATCCATCACATACATTACCACACCTAAATCTAGCATTTTTAACTTAAAACCCAAAATGAGTGAAGGGGTGTACAAATGGCAAACAGAATGCTAAAATCAATAAAAAAAAAAATACATGTACATCATCAATAAAATATGTTAATCCACTTGCCTTTGATAAAGAATGTACAATGGGTATGCCCTTGCTCACCAAAGAAGCCCAATGAAATTCAAACTCAAGCAAATCCAAACCTAACTCAAATCAAACCTACAAAAGCAATTAAGAGAAGCTAATGAGCATGCCAAAAATCTATTTTAAATCAAAACTCTAAATGACCTAGTTTATGGGGGAGGAAAACCTTATCTAGGGCTTGTTTTGTATGGGGAAAACTTGAAAAATGTGTTCCTTGGGAAGATGGAGGCTTGAGTAGGAAGATGGAGGGAGAAGAGCAGAGACGAGCTGAGGCTGGGGCAGTTTCTGATGGAAAATAAAAGAGGAAAGAGATAAAAGAGATGCAAATAAGGAGAGACAGACATCGTTGGAGGTGGGGGGGGGGGGGGGAGGGGAAGAAAAACAAGTGAGGGAGTGAGGGGAGAGAATGAGGTGAGAGAAAAGTAAAATAAAATAAAAAAAATGTGGGCCCTTTTTGTTTAAAACTTGGTTAAAACCTTGTTTTGGGCATAACTTGCAAACTGTAGATCGGATTGAGTCACTGTAAGCGCCACTGTTCATAAAATAAAATAAGCTTTCCAATGACTATACTTTTGGCATGGTTTTGAGGAAGAGAAATTTTGGCTTATTTTAATGGGTTTTTAGGTATTTTTTTTCCATAAAAGGCTTAATTTTAGAAAATGAGGCTTTTGGTAGCCAAGATGAGTCTGGATCGGTCGGGGTAGAAGAATAAGGTTAAGGGAATTAGGAAAGTTACCCAATGACCCAAAACATCTCAAATTGAAAAACTACAAAAAAAGGCTTCTATACTTCTTAGAATTGCTAACTACCCCCTACTAAGCTTAAATAGACTCAAAACCCAATGAAACTGCGCACACATGGTCTCTAAGGGTTTATTTAGCTATAATACAACTTAGTCTATAATAATAACATAATTCAGATATGGAACGCTACGTTCCTTCCCCCTTAGGACATTAGGTCCTCCAAAATGCCTAATGTACCTTAGGAAGAAGATCTGAGTACTGTCTATTCACTTGGTCTCTAAGCCCCAAGTGGCCTCTCTTGGACTATGGTGCTCCCATTGAACTTTCATCCAATGAATCGTCTGCGTCCTCAAGATCTGTTCCTTCATGTCTATGATCTGTAAAGGTTGCTCCACATAAGTAGCATATGGCTGAAGTTCTAGCGGCTCATACTGAAGAACATGCGAAAGGTCGGCTACATATTTCTTCAACATCTAGACATGGAAGACATTGTGAACCCCTGCTAACTCTGCTGGAAGAGCCAATCTGTATGCAACTCCTCCCACTCTTTTTAAAATCTCGAAGGGACCCACGAATCTACGAGACAATTTGCCTTTCTATCCAAATCTAAATGTGTCTCTGGTAGGTGAAAACTTTAGAAATACATGGTCATTGACCTCAAACTCAAGGTCTCTTCTCTTCAAATCAATAAAACTTTTTTGTTTGCTTCTGGCCACTTTTAATCTATCTTGAATCTGTTTCACTTTCTCGCTAATATCACTGACAATCGAAGGACTGTGGAAACTCTTGGCACCAACCTCCTCTTAACAATTCGGAGTCCTGCATCTATGCCAGTACAAAGCCTCGAATGGTGCCATGCCAATATTGGAGTGATAGCTATTGCTGTATGCGAACTCATATTAAAAAAAGGGTGGCTCAGTGCACGAGGCTTCCACATAGTGGGGTCTAGGAGGGCAAGATGTACGTAGCCTTACCTTCATTTTGAAGAGGCTATTTCTGTAACTTGAACGCGCATTCTCCAGGATGCTATTGGTAAGCCTTTACCTGTATGTGAACTCATATAAGGGAAAACTTTTTGTCTAATCTTTCCCAAAATCCAACAAACAAGCTCGTACCATCTCCTCCGATGTCTGGTTGGTCCTCTCTGTCTGTCCATCTATTTGAGGGTGATATGCAGTGCTGAAGCTCAAAGTAATGCTCAAAGCATCCTAAGGTCTAGTGTAAAACTTGCCTAGAAACCTTGGGTCTTTGTCTAATACAACTGAGACCGCACTACACCAAAAATGCAGGTTTGGAATGGACTATGGGCTCAGTTTTGGGCTGTTCTTGAATTGAAATGGGTTTGACCCGTTCTGACCCGTTCTGACGTGGCCCACTTTTTTTTTACCGTCCTTTGTTTTCGCCAAGTCCTCACATTTGTATTCCTCATTTCTCCAAGGCTAGGGTTTTTTTCTCCCCTGTTTTCTTTAAAAATTCCAAACGTTCTCACTGGACAAAACATGAAGAAGAGCAAGAGATGAGCATCTTCGCCAAATGTTCTCACTCCATCGGATGGCTAGGGTTTTCTTCTCCAAATGTTCTCACTCAATCGGATGGCTAGGGTTTTCTTCTCCAAAAGGGTAGCATCTTCTTGTCTTTGTGACATGCAGATCTTTAAATCCTCTCTCCATTACTCACAATTGTTTTTGTGACCTTCAGATCTTCTCCATTACTCATGATATGCTGAAATCCCGTTCTGACTGGTATAAATCTCTCTCTACTACATGTCAATTTTTTTCTTAGGGATCATTGAGCGATTTTTGTGTTTTGCTTAATCTGATCTTCTTCCTAGGGTTTTTGTTTTGTCAGATCTGTTGATGTTTTGCTTGTTTTTGCTTGCTTGATCTCTCACTTTTTGAGAAATGATATGGTCTTTCTCTCCAAACCCATCCTCGTTTTCACTCGTTGCAATTCCTGCCTAGGTTCTTGATAGTTTACATTACTTGTGAATGATTTTAGTTTTTTGGGTTCTAATCTGGTTTCGGTTTTGTAGGGTCTTTTCTCATTGATCAACATCTCTCTCTAGCATCTTTTCACATTTTACTTATGAAAATTGATTTTTTTTTTTTGTAGTGAAAATGATTCAGTTTGGGTGATCTTTGTTTGCTTGTCTTGTGTGTGTGTGTGTGCCTGCGATCTTTGTTTTCTTCTTTGCATTTCAGGAATGGGAATATTTCTACTATGTATATTCCAATATGATATAATGTATGAGCAGGAGTTGAAAATCAATCTTATGATACTCCTGTATGCTGATTGATAAATGGCGTTGGATGGATTCCTTGATGTCAAGGGCAGTAGAAGGCTAGGTATATAAAAGCCAGCTTTATATATGGGCAATAATTAGGAAATGGGATTGATGGCATACAGTGAATTACCTCATTTGCGTTTGTTCATTATCACTAGTCTTAGGATAGTGACACAAATATGCAGGTTAGGCATTTATTTATAATTTTTTAAAAACCTTTCAGGTATGCTCCTGAGCCCAAACCAGATTAATTTTAGTTGAACTGAAGCCTAGTTTTCATGCATGCTTAACTAATTGGTTAGGATCAGGTGAACTAAGAAAATTAAAAGCTAGTACTTATTGCTAAGAAATGGATTTGCTTGTTTTTTAAGAGTTCCGAAATTAGTTAGTATGGCAAACTAAATGTTGGTGTTTGTTACCTAGTAAATCCACATATCCAATGATCTTGCTCCTCATAAAGGTGAATGTTAAGAGCTGTGAAAGGTTATCTTTCTCATTCTCCAATGAATTTCATTTTGTTGGTTTTGCAGGAAGCGTGTCATCCGCTCAGAGTTAACAAAGAAGAAGCTCCTGGAAGTCAGGAAAGCATTGGTGTGTAACTGTGTATCATTCCTTCCCTCGGTTGATTTCTTTAGTGTGCATATAACATCTCACATATATTGTCTGTAACATCGACCTAACCAGGAAATGGAAATCAATGGCAATGGACCATTGCTCAAATCCAATGGCCTTGAACTTCAATTAGCAGGTACACAGCACATCTTGAAAGAAAGCTTACTTCATGTCGACGGCATACATTGGTTACTATGTTTTTGTGCTCACTATTTCAGTCTAATCATGATTTGATAAGGATAGCTGGGTCATGACCAGATGGAAATAACTGGTGAGGTCTGGGGTGCAAAATCCTCTGCTCTTTCTCTCTCTCTATGCCTTCCATGCATCAATGATATGCTGGTTATGTAGTGCCTTTTTTAATGGTTGAGTAGATGGGAACCTCACTTATTCTCACATTTAGTGGCAACTAGCTAAGCTGTTGCTTATCCAGCGTTGCTGACTTTAAGAGCCTTCACATTTTCTAACTAGTTGAACACCTGTGAGTACTAGCAAGCAATCCCAAGGATGCATCTGTATGTGGGGGTATCCAGTTAATTGGATCTAATCTTACATGAACTCGAGCCAATTCCAGCACGCTTCATAATGTTCCAGTTCGAAGTGAACAAACAATATCCATGTGGATGGGAGAGCACAGCAACACACCAGTGAGTAGGATTGAGATCAATCTATATGGAGGCTATATCTCTTGTACATGTTAACTCTTTTACTTAATGTTGTAATGCAAAAGAAAGGCGACATATAATTGAACAAAAATTTTGGTTTCCTTTTAGCAACCAGTTGTTCTCGAGAAAGCGGCATCCTTGGAAACAAGCACAGTGGAGTAAATGGGATGATTCCTTACGGTGAGGAGGCTGGTGCTTTTCTCTCCAGCCACTCCTCGCAAGATAAGTGGTCTAGGAAAGCAAGCACAGTAAGTTGTGGATTCTTTTTTTTTTCTCACGTGTTATCAAGTGTGAAGCGTCCTTGGCAAGAACTCTGAGAAATTGTCATATTTGTCTCTTACAAATAGAGAAACCTCTTCACTTCACTTAAAATACTTATTTCTAGTAATAAAACATAGAACACCTATTAAACCACTCAAATGAAAATGAAGTCTTAATCCAACCATGACTTCAACACTATCTATCTAAGCTTCAGATTTCCTGTTTACTTTTTTCCTTTTATCTCTTATTGACCTTAACCCATCCAAAAAAATAAAATAAAAAAAGAGTAAACATGTGATGTTTTGATTCTGTGACAACTGAAAATTTAAAAATATAGAACACTCTTTTAAAAATTTAAAAACAGAGTGACCCACCTAATATGTCTCCTGTTTCCAAATTACTCCAAATGCAGGGCAAAATTGTTTGTTAAACAGAGTGCCAACATATTTGACCTGCTTCTGAATCAAACATCCAAGTGCACAATAGGCCAAAGTGCCATAACAAGATAGTCACTATATTTTGCCACTTTGGTTCTAACAGCAAAAGTTCTCATCTTTGTTAGGTAGTGAGCCGCAACACTTGTCCAGAATGGAATGAGGGATTTACTTGGGCATTTGATGTACCTCCCAAGGGACAAAAACTTCATATCATATGCAAGAGCAAAAATACATTGGGGAAGGTATCAAATTCTCACTGATATCTGTTTTGGTTAAAAAAAAAAAGGGTCTCGTACTTAATTTTATTTGCATGTGCTAACTGCTATATGTTGCAGTCAATTTTTGGGAGAGTGACAATTCAAATTAATAACATTGTGACGGAAGGACTATACAGTGGGTTCGTTAGTCAAAACCATGATGGCAACAAGGATGGATCATCCCAAACACTTGAAATTGAGATCCTGTTGTCCACCAGGACGAGTGATGGCATGTGATGGTTATGAGCATATATAATACACCAGAGCTTATATAGCTTATTTAGCTACCTGCTAATGCTTATTTAGCTTTGGGAAGGTGATAATGGAAAATGGAGCTTGCTGTAAGTTTGTACAGGTATGTACCCATTTCTCTTCCCCACTTGTGCATGGCACCATTTGATTATGTATGTTACTTTTTCCTGAGTTCAAAGTAGTACAAGAAAATCTAGAGTAGTTTAACAGGTGATGAAAGATGTGATTTCTTTTCATTTTTGTAACTTTTCTTCTAAACACACCCACATACCCCACACCGCAAACACCCCCCCCCCCCCCCCCCCCCCAGCGGATCACTACTTTGAATGTTAGCAGTGATTGTATGCCTTTTTTTGCTTTTTTGTGTATTTATTTTGGGATAGGGGAGGAGTTTTATCTGATTGAACGTTATTTCTTTGTACATGTTCTTTATATTTCTAAGAGTGAAACGTGCATTTGATGTACATGCATTTCATTGGTAATGACAAGGTATGCACATTAGAGTTTCTGCATTCCTGATAGCCATTGTAATTTGCTGACAGTTACAACCATCCTATTGTGAGTTTTAGATTGACTATATTTGACGCTTGATGGATTGATCAAGTGGGGTGGGGATGCATCGGCCTGATTGTTAATCAGCAATGAAAGATGAGATAAGCGTTGCTCTCTTTATTATGCATTCAGTGAACAAAAAAGATACTAAGTATATAATTTAAGCTCAAGGTTTGTTCTACTAATTCATTCTTTAAAAATAGTGGTACCTCATATAACAGAATATGTAACATCAAATTAGGAACAAAACCTTTTGTTGCCTAGTTTTATCTTCCTCTCCAATCTTCTGCTTAGTTGTGCAAGACTGAAAGCTAGCCTAAGAATTTCAATTGTTTTATTGTTTGGCTAAAGACTTCATGTGGGGTATGGTTATTGTCCATGATTAGTATTGTTTCTTGTTCATTCTCTTTCATGTTCACCTATTTTATCTTTATTGCTTTCAAGATTGTTGTAAGTTCTGTACCATTTCGTGTTTATTCTCTTTCATGTTCACCTATTTTACTTTTATTGTTTTTAGGATTATAGAAAGTCCTTAACTATTGAAGGTACAGACACTGCTCCTAACATGGACCCGGAAAATGATGTGAGTCTGGGTTCTCAGGGAAACCAAGAAGCCTTACTTGACATAACATGGTCGCGGTTGGCAGATTTCCACCGTCATGAAAGCTTGCACTTCGAGAAGAAAATTCAATTCAATTCATGTCACTTGATGATTTGATATCACTTGATGATTTACTTCTTTGGTTTTATTATCTCACTAATACCCTGGATTATTTTAAGCCGATAACGTGAAGCATGCACTAGCTACATGCTTGAAATAGTTCGACATGACAATCTGTAGATGCCATAGACTAGAAAACAACATGTCTGATCATTTAAATGTTTTCCACCAAAAAGAAGGTTCTTCAAAATATGTACTTTAAGAATCTAAAACTGAACCATTCTATTGTTCTGAGCTCATTTCCTTTTGGGGGAATGCAGTTGATAGAGCTGGAAGGCCAGCTAAAACTAGAGATTAAAGTGAGGAACAGAGTTGAGAAGATTTTGAAAATTGAAACGAAAAAGCTGGAATCCTTAAAACATTTTAGCTGCATTAGGCCAATCTAGTTCACCTACAAGTGAAGGCTTTGTCAGTTCATTCACATGTTCCTCAAGCCTCCAAGAACCAGATGAAAGGAGCAGCTTTCAAAAAGAGATTAAAACAAGCAATGAAGAGGAGCAGACTAAAGAGGAGGAAGATTTGTTGCTATCGAAGGATTTCAGAAGCGAAAATGCGGCCACTGCTACTGCTGATGTAGTCAATCAAATGCCTTGTTATGAACATAATTCGGGTTCAGCAGATGCTGCTAGTTTTCATAACAATGAAGATGGGTTTGTGGAAGATGCGAATGAATTTAAAGATAGTCTCGGCTCCAGAGAATCAACAACTAAGGCTTTCAGGTATGTTTATACTAGACAGAGAACATTTTCTGTATCAATTCTGGTATAAGATTCTGATTATCACTTCTATATATGTCCATTTATGCATGCACTTGTCTGTGCACATCAAGAATCTTTTGCAGTCTTCAGGCTCTAAATGCCTGTAATACATGCACATGTGTTTCCAAGTCATCGAGAAAATCACTTGTCATGCCCTGTTACAGATATGGCCATTGGTATCAAGAGGAAGGAATTATGATACTGCATTCATCAAATCATGGTTCAAAATATCTTCTGCTATGCTGTATTTTTTTGGCTGATGTAATTTTGTTAAAAGTCCCATGATAGAATAACATGAAGCTTTATTATTATTAGCCTATATTGTAGGTATTTTATATTATTATCATCCAATATATTTGAGACAGCCAATATGACCCGGTTGTTACCGCCAATATGTCTTATTTCCTATCCCCTCTTTTTCCTCTTCATCCCTCTCTATGATTGCCACATGCCTTCCTCAATCAGCAAAGGCCTTGGGAGTGTTTTGGAAGGGCAGGCGTCAAGAGTGTTGAGAGGGGTGCAGGTCTCTGGAGGGCTTGGAAGGGGCATAGTTCTTTGGAGCTGTTTTGGGAGGGGCATAGTTCTTTGGAGCTGTTTTGGGAGGGGCCTAAAGCCTCTTTCAATTTCGGAAATGGACCCAAAATTTGGATCCTCTATAGCCTCTGTATCGACGCACTACTACCCTTTTTATCAGGACACGTACCAAAAATTGTGGGGCTTATTGGTCCCAACGGATAAAAGTGGGCTTTGGGATATAATCACATGGAAAAACCTTAGGTCCATTGAATATTATTACCAAACAGAAAGTGATGTTTCTATTTTATCCATCCATTTTATGATCCTTGATAATAATAATAAAAAAAAAGATGATATGGTTCAATGAACCTAATTTTTGCGTGGTTAGGTCCTGAAGATGAAGTCCTCTTCTATCGATTGGGTAATGAGCTCCAAAAACTCCGTCACATGTTCTATTTTAATTGGTTGTTAGTTGTTACTTTTACCAGGCAGCCACTCTTTAAAATTTTCTAAGCTTGCCCTTGTAAATCCTTGGATAGAGCTAATATCATGAACCTAAACTACTCAAGATCATTGTAACCAGCTATATTCATCATCATCATCATCATCAAAGCCTTATCCTAACCATGTTGGGGTCGGCTACATGAATTCTGTAACCAGCTCTATTATGTTTGTAAATTCACTCTAATCAAAGTTGAGTCCATGGCTAGACTAATAAAAAAAATGAAAAAAAGACATGTCTGGTTTCCTAAAAGGAGTCTTGACCCTTGATTTTATGGCCTTAAAATTTTAATGATTTGTATGTTCTACTATTGTAGTGACAATCCAAACATTAATAATGGTGAGATTATTGTCAAATTGGGTTGAAGGCCAATTCATGAGAGGTCTTCTACTAGTTAAAGGACTACATCAAACATAGGTGGGCTATAAGGATCCGGATCCCACTAACCCTAATCTTCCTTAATTAATCTTGTTTTATATCTTCCTTAATTAATCTTGTTTTATACTTAGTAAACCTGACTAAGGCTAATTTAATTCAAAACTATTGGGTTTGGGTCTTGGATAGGTAGTTGGGCAGAGTTTGAACCTTACTTCCGTAGTCGAGGGCGTTTTTGTAAATTGTCCTCACATCTCTTGGACACCTCATCCATTGCCCTTCGTGTAATTTTTCACGTAGACCATCTTTTGTATTGGGCTCAATTTTATCCGAATTCGTTTTGCGCCAATTGAGGTGCACTTGCCTAAACTGTAATTTTGTAGAACCTATGGACCTGCATGTTAAATGCAGGAAGTTTTAAGTTGAAAAAGACTCCACGTTCCTTCTTCCTCCTTGATTCTTCTTCTTTACTGTTGGAGCCACTCGTTTCACCCCTCCATATTTCACGTATAGAGCTGGAAATGAAGAACTGGAGCTTATATGTGCTACTCATAGCGTCCATCCATCCCCTTCTTCTTCCTTGGGTACCTCTTCCTTAGAATCACAACCTTCTCCAACACTACAGTAGTACAAGAGAACCCATTTCAATTCGGAGTTTCTCCCTTAACTACACAACAAGAACGACTTGGGGAGGGCGAACACTGTTAAGAGGCAAGTATTTGAGTTGCATGTGTTGCATGCATGATTAAGTTATTGATTGATGAGTTAGCTCCTTGCATTTTCCAATTTCAGCCATTCTCATGGTTTAATTGATACAAATGTCATATGGAGTGAGTTAGGATGTAAACATGTAATAGGAGGGTGTGTGGGTGTTGAAATCCATCAGGCATATTATAATCAAGTCATAGAAACTCCCCACAATGAGGTTTTGTATTGATCCCGTACTGAAAATGAGCTACAGAACTGATTTCAGGTTTTCTGAAGCTTACGGCGAAGCTACGGCTAAGCCATGAGTATTTACGGCCCAAAATCCAGATAGCAGCAAAGCCTGGTTTTGTACTATAACTTACTCACAGCTACATCGTGAATTTCACTATGGCTAAGCCGTGTCCACCCCGTACCCAAGCCGTAAGCCTTCCTACGGCGAGCTTTCCAGAGAACTCAAAAGACCCAATTTCTTCTACGGCTTATCTACGGCTACACCGTAAAATAACTACGGCTAAGCCGTGACCCGACCGTAACCCAGCCATAGGCTTAGCACGGCTAAGCCGTAGGCTAATATACGGCTAAGCCGTAAATGTGTCTGTACTGTTGGAGGAAACCTGAATTACTCGGCTAAGCCGTAGCGTTGTATACGGCTAAATCGTATGAACCTAGTGAATTTAGGATGTTAGGAATTCTTCATTGATCTTATAGGACCTTAGTATTGGCACCTTCTTACCCCTACACGGGCCCAACTGTAATGATACGTTAAGAGGATAAACGAATTCCGAATGAATTCCCCGATGTTAAGTCATGGATGTTAGCATAAGAAGGGGTGTCCCCTATGCATATAGGGTAATACCAAGACGCGGTAACACCATAACACCGGACGTCTTATGACTACATCGTGTTGAATGTCCTTGGGGATTATGGGTTACATAATATGGGGTGGATAATGACTCTTGATTGAATGTCCTTGGGGATCATGGGTTGCATAATATGGGGTGGATAATGACTCTTGATTGAATGTCCTTGGGGATCATGGGTTGCATAATATGGGGTGGATAATGACTCTTGAATACTCATTCAATTTGAATGCATTCATATTGCTATGATAGATTACCTTCAACATGATTTGTTATCGGATTCACTTCCTCGAGCAAGCCCCGAGGCAATTCAGACTTGAGCTTCTAGTGAGTGCGTGTCTGACAAGCCAGAGCTTCTACTGAGTGTGTGCTTGCTAGCCAAGGGTATAGCCGAGGTTCGGGCCTTTGTAGCCCATATGCATATGCTTTGCTTAATTCTTCGTCTGCTTTCATGATTAACTATTCCTTATGTATGTTATGACTAGTTTGATTGAATCCGAGTTGGCACCACTTAGCTTGTGCCCTTTGGGTATATGTATGTCACTACTGCAGTAGTTTACGGAGGAGATGTCAGCGCTCCTCGGGAAGCTAGATTGATCCCCTAGCAACCCATATGAATGCTCCCTTTTTGGGAGAATAGAGCATCGTAGTTGCCAATTAGTATGTAAGACATTTGAATTGTACTTTCTCATCCACTGTCACTCATGCACCATATGTCTAGTAAAACATCAGTACTTTTCCTTAAATCAGTGTATACTGTTAAGTTCCTTTGATATATTATGTTATACTTGCTTCATATGCCTTAGTACTTGCTTAACCGTCGTGTTAATAGTGTTACCCTTGGTATTACAGGTACAGAACCCGATCCCAACTCGGCTGTTGATGCGGCCCCGAAGAGTGCCCCAATGGTACCTCGGGGCATAGACGATTGGAAGGATGATGATATCTTTTATTAGTCATCCCACGGAGTGCGACAGTTCTGGAAATGTTACAATCACATTTTGGTTTGTTCTTTAGGAAGAGCAATGGGACTTTCTCTACCTAATTCCTTTCAATACAATGTCGAATTGTGAAAAAATGTAATTGAAGACTTAGGTACTATTATGTATGTATATATATACATCTATGAATGACGAAGGATATGTGCATTTAACCTGCTCTTGATAATTTCTGAGTATTTCGCAGGATTTCGGTTATGATGAGTTATATTCGTACGTGTGTTGGCATACCTCACACATTCCTGTAGAATCTCGCTTGTAGGAATTTGTGTAAAATTCTTCAAGCATAGATTTCTATGGGATTACGTATCCACGCCCTGGGGGCCCACTCAAATCCCAAATTCCCGGGATCAGAGCGTGACATGGGCCTAATGCATAGTTAGGACTTAGGAGACCATTAAGTTTTAAGCCACTCATATCATGAGTTGCGATAATCTGATGTGATTTAGTTTTTGACCAATTTAATCTATGATGACACATTTCCACCCCTTTATTATCTCTCTTCTTGACAAGCATGCATTTATATTCTATGGACCCTGTAAAGAAAAAGCACGAATGTTACATCAGCCCAACTTGATGCTTTCACCGATGGAGTATGTTCCAGTGATTCAGATTATTGAAATAACGAGTTCCACTTCAATGGTCTATGGCAATATATGTTATGGAATCACCTAACTTAACAGATTCAGCAAGGATCAATCTGCTATACAAGATCTATATGACTTTGGGAGGATAATAAATTGTTTTACAATGTGCTTTATTGAAAAGAAAAGCCAAATTAGATCCTAGAATCTTCCAGTATTCTGTGTTTTTTTTCTAATAATATCTAGAATTCTTACCCGAGGAGCACCACAATGTGCCAACGGCATATAAAAAGCAACACCCACCACGACCACAATTATTAATCAAGGTTGTAATATTATGGTATTTGGTGGATGGTGGGAACTTGATATATCTGCATGGTCTTGTCCCTTCCGCAGATGTTTCTTGTAATGGTTTAAAGTAAACATCTTTTCATAGTTGTACAAAATGATGCAGACCAAAGATAATAGTGAATTCTTTCATACATATATCCACTCTAGGAATGTATACAACATCACTAAAGTTTCACCAATGTTGATTTTTCTTGCTTTTTCAATGCATGCTATGCTAAATTGTAATCCTCTTGGATATTGGGAGGACAGGTGGGAGACCCCAACATGGATCACAAATGCTAGGAGAGGCCAGAAGACATGGATACACCTCGCAATGTTTACAAAGTGTCTACACAGAACCGGGGCTCTGATGTTGCAGCAGAGACTGCAGCTGCACTGGCTACTGCCTCCATTGTATTTGGTGACTCTGATAGTGCCTACTCCAGAGAATTACTTCACACTACCATGAAAGTAATCCTCCCTCACAAGTGGATTCAATCAGGACTCAGAAATTCTCTTCATTGATCCTTTTGTAAGCTACTTCTCTAAAATACAGGTGTTCGAATTTGCAGATAAGTATAGAGGATCTTATAGTGATTCCCTTAGTTCAATTGTATGCCCGTTTTACTGCTCTTATTCTGGGTACAATGTAAGAACTACCATCAACACTTGCAACATTTCTTTAAAAAACTCTCATGTCAATTTAACTGGCTTGAAATCATATTATTCCTTATGTGAATTTGTATAAACAGGATGAGCTTCTGTGGGGTGCATCATGGCTTCATCAGGCATCACAAAATGCTTCATATATGACTTACATTTAGTCGAATGGCCACACACTAGGGGAGATGATGATAATTATTCTTTCAGTTGGGATGATAAACGAGTTGGAACCAAAATTCTTCTTTCCAAGGTTTTCATTCTCCTCCTTTCTTCTAGTTTCTCAAATGCAAGAGAAGCTAATAATTTATCTTCCATGGCCCACTTCCACAGGGCTTCTTGTAGGATAGGGTTGAAGAACTAAAGATATATAAAGTACATGCTGATAATTACATCTGCTCTCTTATCCCTGGAACATCTAGTTTCCAAGCCTGGTACACACCAGGTCTGTCCTGTCTTTGATTAAAAAGAAAAGGGTCCTTAGCCCTATCTAGCTATATCTGAGGCATCTGTTCCTCACAAGTGGAGCCTGTAAGTCTGTGATCTAGACCAATGATCTATGGGTCCACTTTGGGCATGGCCAAAAATGATCTCTTGGGATGGGCATTAGTACCCTTGGGATACAATAAAAGCTTATGAAAAAGATGCAGTAAAGGTCATCCTTCAAAATTGTCGGGAATTAGGATCATTTGATATGAGAAATTGTGGGGCATCAAGGTGTGATGACTAGGACCCATACAATAAATAGTCTAGACCATGAAACGGATTCATTTTGCAGTATAGCTTTTTGTTTCCTTCGAATCAAGCATCCCAAAAACTATTTATCTGCATCGACTTATAGGGGGGCTTCTCTACAAAGGAAGCGCGAGCAATCTGCAGTATGTAACATCCACAGCTTCTCTCCTACTAACATATGCTGATTATTTGAAATCTTCCGGAGGACACGCTTCATGTGGGACCACAACTGTCATAGCCAAAGACATCATCTCACTGGCAAAGAAAGAGGTATGTTCGAGCAAAGAAACATGTTTTATTTTGCTTTCTTCTATCAGAGCCAAAATTTCCTTCTTTTGTTTGTTTGCTTGAATTTTTTTCCCTTTTTTTTTTTTTTTGTGGGGTGGGGGTTGGGGGGGGGGGGGGGGGGGTGGTTTGCTTTTCTATCTAGACACTTCAATAGTTTGGTTTTCTTTCTAGACATCAAAGTGGGACTTTGGGTGTTTGTTTTTCCCCAGTTAAATAGTTTGTTCTTCTATCTAGCCAAAATATCATGTTAGGTTTGGATCTCTTAATGGATATAAATGGATCATTTGGATAAGATTTAAGGCTACAGTGGTGTTGACAACGTTGATCTGGGGTACCTTAGGTCCGCCCTTTTCACATTCAATCACACAAAAATATCATGTTCTTACACCAATGTTGTAAGATCGGGTATTTGATTTTTAGCTTCTTTCTTGGCATGAGTAGAACGCATTAAATTGACTCCAAATCTACTGAATTTAGGCAATAAGAGGAAGAAGATACTGTTGTGAATAATACCCATGTTTATTTTCTTTGCATTACAATATTTTATAAAGTTTTAGGTTTTCAATTTTTGTTGACATGGGTCTCTCATGTTTAGGTTCCATGCTTTGGCCAAGTTTGATGAAGTGAAAAGAAGTTGTAGGAAGCGATTAGCCGATCACAACCGCCGAAGGAGAAAACCCCAACCAAGAACAACATCAGATCCACCAGCTAGAAAGATACCACAAACTGGTATAGAGAAAAACCATGAAACAGAAAAAACAAAAGGTTTGTTTGTAATTACCCGTCTTTCTATAATTTCCAATACACAGTCCTTTGTCTTATTGAATTCTCCTTTTTCTTATTGAATTCTCTTATCTTCCAAGAGCATCTTCATATGCCTTGCTGATGACAAAAGAGCACAAGGCCAGCAGTCAAGAAGAATTGCAGTTTGAGCAAAAGGCAGCAGTTACCCAACTACAGAAAAGCCCATCTCTATCTCTCAGCAGCGCTAGATTGGTTGAAAAATGTCAGAATCACAATTGACATAGACCCACCAACCATTTTGTTTCCCTTCTTCCTTCTTTGGTACAGAATCTATGTCCCCATCTTCTTGTATGATGGATAGCCATTAGCAGCAACCAGAAGAGTTTTAATGATTGTCACCATAATAGTAACTTGTGGCCTGAAATTATTCAATATAATATGAATTTTTAATTATTGTGTTAAAAAAGAATTTTAATCATTGCATTTATATGAATGTGAATACCACAATTATTCTATTTTATTTTTAAATATATGATTAGTAGTGGTTTAAAAAACTTATGATTTAAAAAAATATTATTAAAACTGTTTTAAAGAAGTTAAAAAAATGGTAAGAAATCTAGAACGGTTTAAAACTGTTCTAGATTTCCAAATCTAGAATGGTTTTGAACCATTCCAGAATTGGGAATCTGGAACAGTACAAAACCATTCCAGATTTGGAAACCTGGAATAGTTTTGAACCATTCCAAAATTTCTGCGACACGCATTTTCGGAACGGTTTGAAACCGTTCCAGATTCATTTAGGAACAGTTTCAAACTGTTCCATATGGACATTTTTGGTGTAGTGCTGGAACACCAATTAACCTGAAGATTTCATCCATATACATCCTAGCCAGCTCATCCTTCGGTGTCATCAAACTCATAAGTAGAAGGTGAGAAACTTTCATCAATTTGTCAACTATGACCCATATACTGTCCTTGTTATGCATCGGTGGCAATCCTGAATAAAGTCCATCGTAATATGCTTCCATTTCCAATAATAAACTGCCAACTGTGTCAGAAGTCCGGGGGTTCTCTTGTGCTCTGCCTTGACCTGCTGACACACTAAACACCTTGAAACAAAACTTGCAGTTTGTCTTTTCATGTTGTTCCACCAATAATGGCTATGTAGATTATGATATATCTTTGTACTGCCTGGGTGAATGATGAATGAGAATGATGCGCCTTTGTCAATATCTCTTTCTTCAGCTCTTCTACGTTTGGCACACAGAATCTGTCTTGAAAATACAAAACACCCTCTATTAATCTAAAGTTCGGCCTACTATCAATCTGCTCAATCACTTTAACTAACTCCTGATCTTCTAACTACCTGTTCTTAATCCTGCCTAAAATTTTTTATTCCCAAACAAACATGCTAGCCAAGAGAACCTTATTATCACCAGATGGCTGCAAATCCACCCCCATATTTAAGAATATCTCTGCCCATGGACACTTTGCTCTCATGCATGCATTGGTCACTGCTCTTATGCTCAATGCATCAGCCATTATATTTGCTTTCCTGGGATGATATTTGATCGAAAAGTCAAAATCCTTTATGTATTCCATCCACCGAGTTTGCCTCATGTTAAGCTCTGGATGTGTAAACAAGTACTGAAGACTATGGTGATCAGAGTGAACCTGAAACTTTTCACCGTACAAGTAGTGTCACCACATCTTCAAAGCAAAAACTACTGCTACAAGCTCAAGATCATGAGTAACATACTTTTTCTCGTGTTCCTTAAGTTGTCTGGACCCGTAGGCCACCACTTTTCCATTTTGCATAAGTAAACAACCCAATTCGACTCCTGAAGCATCTGTGTAAATCAGAAATTTGCCATCTCCTATCGAAAGTGTAAACACTAGAGCTGTAGTCAATCTGCTTTTCAACTCCTAAAAGCTAGTCTCACACTCCTCAGTCCATACAAAAGGTACATCTTTTCGTGTCAACTTAGTTAGTGGTAATGCAATCGTAGAAAATTCCTTCAAGAACCTCTTGTAATAACCAGCCAAACCCAAGAAACTACGGACTTCAGACACTAACATCAGACTTTACCACTTAACCACCGCTTTTATCCTTGTTGTGTCCACTGCTAAGCCTTCTTTCCTAATAATATGGCCTACTCAAGCCGCCTACTCAAGCCAAAACTCACACTTGCTCAGTTTGGTGTAGATTTGATGATTCCTTAATGTTTGCAATGTTGTCTTCAAATGCTGCTCATGCTCCTCTTGAGACTTGGAATAAACCAACACATCATCTATAAACACGACCATAAACTGATCAAGAAATAGAGCAAAGATCTTGCTCATCAATGCCATGAAGACTCTTGGGGCGTTCGTCAATTCAAAAGGCATCATTAGAAATTCATATTGGCCATATCTGGTTTTGAATGTTGTTTTCTGAATGTCCTATTCTCTAACCCTGAGTTGATGATAACTTGATTTAAAATCAATCTTCAAAAAGAATTCGGCTCCCTGAAGCTGATTAAACAACTCATCGATTCTTAAGAGTGGATATTTATTCTTGATCGTGACCTAGTTAAGCTGTGTATAATCAATGCATATTCTCATAGAACCATCTTTCTTCTTCACAAAGAGTACCGGTGCTCTCCATGGTGATACACTATGCCTTATAAAGTCTTTTTCTAATAATTCTTGCAACTGAATTTTCAATTCCCTTAGTTCTACTGGTGCCATTCTATATAGAGCTCTTGAGATCGACATTATCCCTCGAACTAACTCGATTGTTAAGTCAATCTCTCTAATTGATGGCAAGCCTAGAATCTCCTTCGGAAAGACATCCGGGAACTCATGAACTACTAGTATCTCGGATACATCCTCTACCTCTTTGGATTGTTTATCCTCTGTGATAAACACCAAGTACCCTTCATAAACACTCCTCAACAAACTGTCTACCCTCAAGGCTGATATCTTGTTCGTAGGTATTTATTTGTGATTCCTAACAAACTCTACACTATCTAAATTAACCTACAACTTCACTGTCTTGTGATAACAATTCATTGCCGCTCTATAGGTAGATAACCAATCCACTCCTAATATGACGTCAAAGTCATTCATCATGAGGATAATAAGATTTGTGGGCAAAACAAACTCTCTTATTTGAACTCTGGTACCCGAAAAATATTGGTGACACTTGACCTGCCTAGCCATGGGTGTACTGACTCATCATCATCATCGATACTTTATCCCAGCCATGTTGGGGTTGGCTACATGAATTCTGTCTCTCCATTCCATTCTATTTTAAGCCAAATCCTTAGATAAGTTAAACTTCTTCAAATCTGATTCAATGACTTTCATTAATGCTTTTTTCGGCCTACCCCTACCTCTTATGGGCCGTCCACCTGTATAGCCAAATTTTTTCTCACTGATGCCATTATCGGCCTATGCTTAACATGCCCAAACCATTTTAAATGGGTTTCTTTAATCGTATCCCATATTAGTGCTACTCCTAAATGCTTTCGAAAGCACTTATTTTTAATTTTATTCCTTCCTAGTTTTACCATACATCCACCTAAGTATTCTTATCTTCGCCACATCCATCTTATGTTTATGCATCTTCTTAATTGACCAACATTCTGCTCCATATGTCATAGCTGGTCTAACAACTATCCTACAAAATTTGTCCTTTAATTTCATTGGCATTTGTCTGTTACAAAGCACTCCAAAAGCTAATCTCTACTTTAGCCATTCAGTCTTTATCCTATGCTCAACATCTTCATCAATCTCCCCATCCTTACTAGTCATCGAGCCCATCTACCGAAAAGAATCCCTACGTGGTATCTCATGGGTTTCAATTTTGATAGTAGTTTCAACACTTTATATATATCAATTAAAGTTGTAATCCATATACTTTGTCTTTGTACGACTTATTTTAAAGCCTCTAGATTCCAATGCTCCTCTCTATCTCTCGAGTTTTACATTTACACCATCTCTTGATTCATCCACCAGTACTATATCATCTGTAAACAACATTCACCATGGTACTTTTTTTTTAATATGCATAGTTAACTTATTCATAATTAATGCAAAAAGCGAAGGGCTTAAGGCTGGTCCCTGATGTAAACCTATAATCACGGGGAATCCACTTATTTTTTCACATGTAGTTCTCACATTTGTTACTGCTCCTTCATATATATCCTTAAAAATTTTAATGTAACCTCTGGGGACATCTTTTTTTCAAAACCTACTAAATTAAATCCCTCGGTACTCTATCATAAGCTTTTTCTAAATCAATAAAGACCATGTGTAGATTTTTCCTTTTTGCTCGATATTTTTCCATTAATTGCCTAAGTGAAAAGATAGCTTCCATAGTTAACATCTATGACATAAAACCATATTGATTTTTAGCAATCTTGATTTCTGTTTAAGTCTTTGCTCCATTATTCTTTTTTATTACTTTATAGTATAAGTCATAAGTTTAATCCCTCGATAGTTAATATAATTTTGTATATCTCTCTTATTCTTATATATAGATACTACAATGCTTCTTCTCCATTTATCCGGCATTTTCTTTCTCACAAGTATCTTATTGAATAGTACACATAACCAACTCACCCCAACCTCTCCTAAGTATTTCCATACTTTTATCGGAATATCATCTGGGCCTGTAGCTTTTCCTATCTTCATTCGCTTCAATGCTTCCTTCACTTCCACCCCTCTAATTCTCTGGAGAAAAGTATGCTCTGGTAATGAAGTATCATCCCTAGTTCTTATATCCCCCATATGCTCTTCATTTAAAAGTTTGCTAAAATATTTTTTCCATCTTTCTTTAATATTATTGTCCTTCACCAAAACATTTTCCTCATTGTCCTTAATACATTTGACATGATCTAAGTCCTTACTTTTCTTTTCTCTTATTTTTGCGAGCTTAAAAATATCATGGGTGTACTGACTAAGAGGATGAAATCTAACCTAATACAACAACACATGAAATAAGATAATTTTAATGAAATTGTCTTACAGCACATAAAGATTAGTCCAGGTGCCTATGAAGTTAGGTATCATTCCATTAAATGGATTGTTAGACCCCCACTTGAGAAAACAAATAATCTTTGGCATGGTGAATGTCCTTGTCAATAACCAAATTATTGAACTTCAAAAACAAGAGAAAAGAAACTTTACACTCTCTTCATGTTTACTAAGTAGGCAAATGTTGAGGGTATTTGACCACCCAATCCAAAATTGTCCGAGTAACTATCAAAAGTAAACAACGTTCATTGGTTCAATTGCAACATTTTGATCGTCTATCATAGAACAGTCAACAATTGTTCACAATCATACAACAAAGACATATTTCTTATAACAATATAAAGTTTTCTTAGATAAAATTCTATGGATTATGTAGAAGTGGGACTACAAAAATAACCCTTAGTAATGCCTATAGATAACTTAAGAGATGATATGGAAACCTTGAAGCTCAGTATTTGGGATTTTACCAAAAGTTCATAAGGAAATATACTTACTGCTAATTAACTACAGAAGTTTGAATTTTTTTTAAAAAAATTATAACAGTTAGCACTCAAATATATATATATATATATTTACAAAATTGTCCGCTACAATATTCTATGGCACATCGAACATCCTTTCTTTGCATTGTGTAGCTCATTAGACAACCAATCAAGACCAACCGCGCTAGGTTGCTAGGGCCCTGGGTTCACACTTTTTTGATCCCATCATGGGTCCATTGGTTGTTTTGTTTCTTGCAAATTTCTAGCATTTTTAATTTTCAATGAGAAAAAAGTCGCCACACCTTTTTTTTTCTTTTAATTCCCATGTTTATACATGTGACATGTGAATGTCCCATTGATCGTGAGCTCCAAGTGCAGAGCCACGATGTAGTAATAAAACTGGTGAGACTAGATTGATCCACAAGGACCAATGATTTTAAGATGTTTTCAACTTGCACCTGTTTTAAGTAAAAATCCAAAACTAGCCTAAAAGCTAAGAATTATAACCATCATTCTTACTTTCTAAAATTAAATTAATTACAATAAAAGAAACTTACTAAAACTAAAACTCCTAAATCTAAAACTTCCTTAAAAAAAAAAACTAAGTTATTACAAGATAACACACTAGTTAAAACTTCCAATAAAATAAATCTAAAATTAGAAACTTACTAAGAATAAAAAAAAAAATAAACAGTGTTAGAAACTACTTCAAAACAATGTCAATAAAAACAAAAACTTTCCTAAATAAAAAAAATTAAAGTAAAAATTGGAAATTAGCCTAGGTTAAGCAACTTACTAAAACTAAAAAATGCATATGAATGCAAATAATGAAAATTCTAAATTTAAGAATGCAACAAGTTAAACATGAAAAAAAACTTTCCTAAACATGATAAACATTAAAATGAATGTAAATATGAAATTTAACTTTCCTAAGGTAATCTATGATATATGAATGCAAACTAAAATGGATGAGTGGATGAAAGGGGTGTGTGTATGTGTGTGATGCATGAATTAAATGAGCTGCCTTTAAACAATCAAAAATGAGATTTCCACTGATAAATTAATACAGTTTTAGATTTGAAACTTTACAGAAAATCAGTTCTTAAAAGAGTTTAAACAATTCACAAATATGTCACACAATCACTTGGATAAAGGCTAGCTTTCTTGACAGTTTCAGGACTGATTTTCTTGACTATTTTAAAGGGTATTTCAAGTCTAATTTCAGGTTTAAAAGACTATTGAAAACACAGGTATTCATTTGTTAAAAACATGTGCAAATTAGTCTATGAAAAATCATCCAACACGTAACCCAATTGAGAATATTTTTTGTATAAAAATCTAGACTGAATCTGATTTTTAAACTTATCATGATCATCACCCCTAAACATGAATGAAGATACTTAAACCAAGCTATAAAAGAACATAAATTGCAGAAATTTAAATAAAGTCCAAAAAATAAATTAAAAGTGCAAATTATAATAATCAAAAGGGCGGGAAAATTGAAAATAAAAGTGCAGGAAGTCAAAGACGGTAAATAATGGAAGTCAAAGGCAGTAATATTGTTTTTTCAATTTCTTCTCTTAACATGGGCTCAAAAAAATTAGAAGTGTTGTCTTAGGGTCTTATTTTTCATCTTAGGTCATCAATCTAAGTGCAAATAACAAATCTTCATTCAATATAGAAATAAATTTTAGAATTGGCCTCTAATATTTTTCACTCAAATCTCTTTGACCACATCTTGCATTGCCTCTAAACATACTATGTATCTGAAGAGACAAAGTATATTGAAAAGGATACTAAGATGGGTTAATGGTTGTGATTCCAACTTTATCCCAATATTTAAACAAGAATGAAAATTAAGCCAATCACAAACAAGCCTAAAATTATGAACACCATAAAATTAAAGACAAGAAAAATTGAAAAGAAACAAATTTTATTACTAGCATGAAATTGTCTTATAAAAGATTGAAAATAAAAAGTAAACAATTACATACTAGGATGGATGAGAATTCTTCCTTCTAGTTGACACTTTAAGGTTGGTAGTGTGACTTTAGGTCTAAGCCTCCTTGATGATGTAAGATGGAGAGACAAGAGAGGGAGAAATGGAGTGTAGAAGTCTAAAAGTGGGAGGTGGGTAATTCTTCCATAAAGAGTATGGGGAAGAGATTCCCTATTTATACTCTTTTCCTTCGACTCATTTTCAAAGAAGGTCTTATATGTGGCTTTCTTTCTTTCTTTTGGTAAGTCCTCTTCTTAGCCAACAAGTTTTCCAAATTTAAGATGAGATAAGATTCCTTCTCTTATTGAAATTCTAAGTGTATCCATCTTTCTTAGCTAACACTTATCAAAGGATAGGGCCTACCCTCGATGAAACAATCTTGATCCTGCCTAAAAATGTATAGTAAACTTCCCGTGGTCATATCTTTGTCGTTTTAACTTTGATTGGTGTAATTTTTGATCCTATGGATATCTACTCAAAAAGAGCTTTCTTATGGTAGGTAGATTATCAAATCCGACGCTCGATTTGAGAGTTATGATAATTTTAATGTATGTTGTCCAAAGAAAAATGGGATTGACTTTTTATTTTTGAATTCTCCTTTTTTGACTTTTCTTTCCTTCAATTCTCTCTACCTTGGCTTTCTTTTCTTATATTAATTTTAAATTCTTGCAACAATTAGAGAATGAGACCCCTTTCTTGAACATTCCACAAGTGTGTCCCCACACATGTGAATATCTGTGTGTTGGACCATGAAGCCAACTTAGCAAATTTTTCTTTTTTTCTCCTTTTTCTCTATAATTCTTTTCTCCTTTCTTTTGAAAATCATTTCTTTGTCCCAATTCTTTGAAAATGGGACCTAAATCATCAATTTCCTACAAAACAAGTGTGAATTCATGTGAAAAGACAATTTTAAACCTAAGATAACAAATGCATGAATGTGGGCCCATCTCTTATGAAATGCTAATGAAAATGCACACCATTTTTCATGATTTTATGTGAATGAACTAATGATGATGAAAATTAAATTTATTTCAGGAGAATATAAATTTTTACAAAACTTTCCAAAAATAGACTTTCCAAATTACCAGGTTTTATAAATGTAAGCAAAAAGTGAAATTTTAAAGCAAATTATGCAAAAAAATACTAAAATGAATTTAAAATGCTTGAAACCACTAGATCACACTAAATGAAGTTCTTTTGACCCAATAAGTCCTTAAAATGGGTCAAAATGTATATGAAAATATGCATTTTTAAAGACTCATCACCCATCATAGGTCCATTGGTTGTTTTGTTTCTCGCACATTTCTAGCATTTTTAGTTTTCGGTGAGAAAAAAGTCACCATGCCTTGTTTTTTGTTTCTTTTAATTCCCATGTTTATACATGTGGCATGTGAATGTTGTCAATGGAGGCCCAGTACAGTAACAGAATTAGAAACGTGCAGATTCCACCAACCAACAGAGCAAGAAATTTGAAAATAGTGAGAGGAAGGAGAAGAACTGTTACAGTAACCTCTGGTCAGAGATGATCTACAGTAGATGATCCAACTGGTTGATGCAACCATTGTCTGAAACGGATCCCTGATGTGTTTATTACCAAAAGAAAGATTGATTTAACATTGTTTGAATATTTGATACCATGTCACCTCAATGAGATGCTTTGAAGAAAGAGAGGAAAATGGGAGAAATTTTGTGTATCCCTTAAGGGATTGACAGGTCCTTTATATAAGAGCTTATTGCCTAATCAATTAGATAGAGTCAAACCTTTAATTAGACATATAATTATACAATGAAATCTAGATCCTAAATCTAAGCTAATCCACTTGTACAACATATTACAATTCTATCATTAAGGCATATAATTATATAATGAAATCTAGATCCTAAATCTAAGCTAATCCACTTGTATAACGTATTATAGTTCTATCTTTGACCCAAATTGATGTGAGTCAGACGTGAGGCCTATAATGGGCCTCTATTGATAGTTAAAGGTTTTATTATGAAACTAATACTCAGCTACTTCTGTACATTTCATCACTTACATGCATTCGTTTATATTATCTTTGTGCTATAATCCTTGAGCTGTGTTTGTTTTTTTTTCATCTGGTATCTATTATTTTTATATATTTATTGGTTTCAGCCGATATTGAAATAGTCTATTAATACTTATATTTCTAGTTCGTAATGATATTTAGCTTAGGTATGTGGATTTTACTGTACAAATGTACGTTCCAATGATGGTATATTGTCAAGACTATAGACCTTATTTCACCACCAGATTTTACCCTCTGTAGGTACCCACCTCATGGGCATCAGACAATGGTGACGGAGTTCAATGGTTTTATCATAAGTAGGTATCCACCTCGTGGGCATCGAAAAATAGTGATAGCAGTTCAGTGGAAGAGACTACAAGCACCACCCATTGAAACCCCTGCACATGATCTTTCATGTATCAGATTGTTTGAGTGATATATGCCCTGGTGTTCACATCGCAATCCATTTCTAGGTAGGAAATGCTAGCTTGTATAAGCATAGGCTTGAGATATACATACCAAGCATAATCATGGTTCCAAATACTGGCTGTTACATAGCATAGCAACCGTGGTGATTGAAGCTGCTACGGTATTTTAAAAATAGTGGCACTACAATATGAAATCTAATAGAGTCAATTTTAATTTAAAACTTTGGTTTTCTATTTCTTTTCCTCAATAGCCGTTTCTAAAGTTGTCTCTACCCTTATACTTCATTTCAAATCACTAAAAGAAATACAAAATTGGCTGTTACAGAACATTTGAATTGTTTATACTACGTACAAAATTCATTTAGTTATGCTGCTATGTAGCACCACAACGGCTGTATATCATCTACTATGTACCATTTTGGCAAGTGTCTGCTACTTCCGCCGTAACCGTTCTTTTGATACTCGAACATAGTAACTCATTGCTTCAAATAGTTTTTTTACTGAACCCTTAACTATTGGAATTCGAATTTTAATGAAGACCCATTTGCAAATGATGGGTGCTAGAGTCAAAGCACTACAGTTGTTTTAGATAAAACAACTTATTCATATTACTAAGAGTATTAGTTTTTTGTACACTTCAATATGTATTTTCTAAAGAAAGACCAAAATAATACTCCCAACAGTTGAGAGATTGTTTGGATGCGTGGTGAAAGCATACATAAAATTTGCTTCCTTCATATATTCCTCCCATCTGATACATTCAAATATTGATTCTAAAGGCAATTCAAGGATATAGCTTCCTATAAATTCTTAGTTTTCTCTATATTCAATTTGCTAGTTCTTGATTGCCAGGTTGATTGTTGGTTTCAAGCATGCCAAAGAGGAATTATAATGGAAATGTAAGGTGTAATGATGCGGATCTTCTAAGATGAATTATCATACTTTGATAATAGATCTTATATTGTTTCACATTTAAATTGTGCATTTTATCAAATTTATGTTGTTGACACACATCAGTACAGAAGTAATTTGATGATCAAAATCTCTGTTTTAAAAACTGACCTGCAAAAGCCTAGCACACCACCACAATGGTCGTAATATTTTGCAAATGGTGCGGTTTTAGTCCTGTGGGCTGGATATCAGCCCAACAATTATACCCAATGAATAAATGACCTGCTTTACCAGCTCAGTACCTGCCCGAACTAGGTCATGACCACCTATGCGTACAAGTTGTGAGATGTCTTAAATATCAAGTAAAACTTAGTCGATCACAGTCAATTTCTATGTTCGTAGGATTTTGGAACAAAATTACTTAACATGCCATTTGGCTGCATTCATAGGCCATCTAAGGAGAGTTTGAGTACTTGGCAGTATTCACTGAACAACATACTGTGTGTTGGTTATACATAAAATTTGATAGGACTTCTTTTGTGATTCCTCGTTATTTTCATTTTGTAGGACCTTTGGTACCAATGCAGTATCCTATCCCATCCCAAAGGAAATTGAAAACCTTTGAAAGCTAAAAGGTAATGTAAGTTTCCCTATTCCTTAACAATCTAATCGTAATTATGGGGGCCAAAGCTTAGCTCAATATCACGTCATTAACTGTTACTGAAGAGCCATTAATGAATGATAACTAGGTAT
This sequence comes from Sextonia rubra, assembly GCA_037013555.1. Lineage (NCBI taxonomy): Eukaryota > Viridiplantae > Streptophyta > Magnoliopsida > Laurales > Lauraceae > Sextonia > Sextonia rubra. Next base: position 7,112,525 of record JASUAD010000015.1, read on the forward strand.
TGGGCTCATCTGCTGGACCATCTTTAGCCCATCTCCAACCCAGTTCCCTGTGGCTGAATTATTGGCCCATCAGCATGTTTAACTTGAACTGTAACGGTGATGCTCAGTTCTGACTATCGGGCCAGAAAGTGAGACCAGTGCCTGAATATGAGGCCCAAAAATAAATTATCGCATATGTTCAAAAGCAAATCAAGTCTGTGCCTTGTATAACCAAACTATTGTCCCTACATATATGAATTTAGGCTCGGTGTTTACTACAAAGAATCATATAATCCCTCAGTGGCCCTACACTTTGTCATTTAAAATGCCCTTGCAAAGCGTAGCCGTAGAACAATAAGTGCAGTATGGTGGGGACTCCAGTGTTCAATCTAACCTTTGAGAATTGGCATTTGTCCCATTTTAATGCCGATCCAATCATCTCCTACTATTGGATTAAGTCATAAAGATTCAAACAACCTCTAAAATTTGATGCCCTAAATTCGTCAGTTAGGGTGATTGTAGTGCAGTGATATTTGTCCCACCTTCACTCTACTAGTATATCCTTCCTTTTCTCCCTTCTCTTGTGACCTTTACAAACTATGATATCGGATATTTTAGATCGGGATCCTCTATTCTTCGGCTACTTATTTTAAAAAACAAAATAAGACAGTAGCAAAGTGTGGGCCCACTAGACCAACATTCTTTGGGATCTTTCCATCTACAAAAAAATCATGTTCATTAGACATTTTTAATTTTCGATCAATCGAAAGCCATAAAATAGATAGCCGAAAATGGAAGCTCCACCCTTTTTCTACTGACCATAAATATCTGAAAAGCTTATTTTCTATTGATGCTTAGATCTTAGTAAATCCCCAAAATCATGTCCATTAGACATTTTCAATTTCCAATCCAAGGCCATAAATTAGATAGCTAAAAAATGAGCTTCAACCTTTTTCCACTGACCATAAATAACTAAAAACCCCGATTTTGTATTGATGCCCAGCACCCTAGCGAACTCCAAAAGCTCTGATATATTCTTAGTTTTAAAATGCAAGAATGCATCACAGTGGAAAAGCAGTAGATGATGCAGGTCTGTCTTGGAGTTACTTTTTCTGATTTACATTTATTTATTCTGAATGTGTGTACTTGCAGTGGCATGGGCTCATGTAACTTTAGCTTGGGAATTTGGTAAATCTGCAAGACATGTAAAGATCCAACCTTATTATTTTGATATTTTATACTAGAGAAATCCTAGAATAGTGTGCCCATTATACTTTTTCGTTTTGCTAGCTTCATTGTCATCCGGATCGCTCATCGAGTAGGTTGCATCACAGGTTCTACGTGTTGAAAGTAGGTGGGTCTCGTGGATAGATTTTCAAAACTGTTGACCCACTTGACACAGGGATCAACTATCCATAAGATCAAAAACCCAATCCATGATGTATTACCCTCAATCTCGTGACCATGTACAGTAAATATTCTATCTAAAAGACAGAATCAAACAGCACTAAACATCCATAATAATCTACGACATACAAGAAGTAAATCATACATTTGGAGATCTGTAGTGCTCTAATGGAGAAGTTATAACTCTGCTTGATGATGAGAATCTTCAACATCTCTTAGCCTTCCACGCTATGACTCGAATTGGATTTTTTTTTCTCAAGAAGATTGGTGGAATCTTCAGGAGAAATCCCAATTCGAAACTCCAAGGAACTAGAAGAGAGAAGGAGAGAGAAACTCGTGCAAGAGGGTTTTGGGCCTGAGAGAGACTCTTATTGGACGTCCAAGAGATTTTATATATTTTCAAATCTCTTCCTTGCTTAATTGAAATAGAAGTCTTACTTCTAAAGCAATTAACAACTTTCTCTTTTTTAAAACGTTCTTTCTAGAGTTCAAGTCAGATTAGTATTTTCCAATAACTTGGGCTAGCGTGGGGACCACTAGGGATTTCATAAAAAGCTGGCTCCAACTGAAACACCGCGACCCCACATCTCATGTGCAATCCGGGCCCAGTTAATTGCAAATAACACCACTATATAAATGCAATTGTACTCCAGTCTTAGGAATAAATTACAATGAAGATCCTAAACTTCCCAATTACCACAAATAGGCTCCTCTATCAATACCCGTGGATCAATTGGAATAAATCTGTCTCTTCCAATATAAGTTCCATATCTTATTATCTTTGAGCCCCAATTAATCACAGTAATCATCAGTACCATCCAATTAACTCTTAATTGATATGGGTGCGCACTTACTAATGACAAATCCATTAATTGGCACAAGGGGATAATAGAGATAGATTCCATCTTGATCATTTAACGTTCCCACAGTTCTACTACCATATACCTAAGACACCGAGGTGTGTGTTAACCTACAGTCGGCCTCACTCATTGGTGACTCAAAACAAATGAATAGATAGAAACTTGAGTTCATCAATGTCTCAGGATTGAGAGCCTATTGCCAGGGAATTATGAGAACATACCTTATTATTGAGACAGAATTCCATAAGGTGCATCTCATGGTCCTTCAATATATCTAATGTACCAGCACTGTGATCAAGAATCTTACATTCTAATGATCGAGACAAATTACACTATATCATAGTGATCAAAGTGCTGCAACCTTATCAAATGAGATGCCCAGTCTCATTACTAGTTGTGAAGCTATTTAAGTATAAGATTTGCGACATATATCTCCCGCGTGTGGATTTCATCCATGCACATATATCACATCTAATATACTAATGGGACCTGGTTCAACTCATGAACCATTATGTCATATGTATTGGTCATGTGCATGAAGTAGTAAAATAACATTTATCTCATGAAAGTAAAGCATGATATTATTGATAAATAAAGAAATTAATCAATTTATTACATCAACTGATGGATTGAGTCCACAAAATCTAACACTACATGTAACAAGATGCCACACATGGGCACTTCAGTTTGAGTCAAGCACGGAATAGGTCAAAAGTTGGATGTATCAAATCACAGCTTTGCATTGACTGCACGACTGCAAGTAATGGCTTGGAAAAGAAGCAAATAAAATTTATATTGGCCACCGTTTTTTCTTCTGTTTTTTTTGTAAAATGTTTCTTAGATGATTCATTGCTATGAGATTTCTATTGTGGTCCATCCAAGTTATCTCTGGCAAGATGAATGGTCAAGGTTACATTAGTCAGATGTGGAGCCTAAAATGGTTCGCCTCCACTTAATACATTACATTGCTCCTCAATACCATCTTGCCTTCCTGATTGCGATGGTTTTACTCATGCTTCTCTTATGGCTTCTCTATCTTTTGCATCCGTACCTAATTCATATTCACAGGTTGTGCACCTTAATTACTGGAAACATGCTATGCAAGAAGAACTTAGTGCGTTAGAGATGAATCACACTTGGGATATTGTGGATTGTCCATCTAGTGTCAAACCTATTAGATGCAAGTAGATTTATTCGATCTAACTTAAATCTGATGGTTCTTTGGATAGGCACAAAGCTCGTCTCGTTGCCTTGGGAAACAGATAAGAATATGGAATATATTATAAAGAAACAATTGCTCCGATTGCCAAAATGACTATTGTTTGCCTGCTTCTTGCCATTGTTGCTTCTCAATCATGGCCATTGTATCAAATGGATGTGCAAAATGCCTTCCTTCATGGCAATCTTAAAGAAGAAGTTCATATGAAAATTCTTCAGGGAGTTTCCACACCTTCCAAAGGTTCTGTATGTTGATTGTGCATATCACTTTATGGCTCAAAGTAGGAACCTAGGGCGTGGTTTGACAAGTTTAAAACAACTTTGGTTCACCTACAGTTTGCTCAATGTCCTTATGACCCATCATTCTTTCTTCAACACACGTCTACATGTGTCACTGCTTTGTTGTTATATGTTGATGATATTATCATCATAGGTACCGATGCTGAAATGATAAAAAAATCTCTAAGCTTCTCTCAGCAAGTCCTTTTATATGAAAGATTTGGGTTCATTGCATTACTTCCTGGTTTGGAAATACAACAAACTTCCAATGGTTTTTTCATTAATCAACACAAATATACAATGCACCTAATCACTTTTGTTGAACTTCAAGAATCCACTCCAGTTGATACTCCGTAGAAAGTAAATCTGAAATTACGAAAAGATGTGGGTGATTTACTTTCTAAGCCTCATATGTATAGACAGTTAGTGAGAAGTCTTGTCTATCTCACTATTACCGGATCCGATGTATCTTATGTTGTGAATCTTGTAAGCCAATTTATAAGTGCTCCTCTCCATCTGCATTGCACAGCTATAAAATAGATTATTAGATACCTTTTAGGGACTTCAACTCATGGCCTCTTCTTCCTTAAAGAGAATTCTACTCATCTGATGGCATACGCTGTTGTTGACTGGGCTGACTATCCTAATACACGGCGATCGACGATTAAGTAGTGCATGTATCTGATAGTGCTCGAAACATGAATTTGAAATGCAATGGATTCAAGTCAAACATTCACACACTTCAAGCATTAAGAAGAATTAGAAATAACTACAGTTCATCATTATGTTTCCTTTTGTTTACATAGGTTCAAATGCTTTGACCGTGGGGAAGCATGTTGTTTATAAATTTTGAAATATTTACAACCCCTTCCTCTAGTCTCAGATGTGATTTAAATCTGGAATTTACAAGAAAATACATGAAAATGGGAAGAAAATGTGGAAAATGAAAAGAAAGGGGGGAGTGACATGGGCCACGGTCACTGGCTCCCTGCCAGTGATCGTGGCTAGTAGACAATGGCTGAAAGCCATTATTTGCTTCTATTTTCTCTCTGTTTCAGTTCTGTGACTTCTTCAGAGTATTGAACTTGTTTTCTTTGATTTTGCGGCATTGAATAACCATTAAGAGGGCTGAATTGGCTATGGAATCGATCAAAACCTTTGTTAATAATCATTTTTGGTTACAGACTATTTTCGTACAAATCTGGAGAGGGTGCTGTGTGCAAGCAAAATGGAGCCAAAATTGTGTCATTCTGAGCCTATGATTTCCAAGGGTTAGAATGAAGCCTAAAGAAGCCTTTTCACAATTCCGGGATGACTCCAAAAGCCTCCGAAGTGAGAAGAATAAAGGAATCGATTTCAATCTATGCATGCTTGATGGCATTTGAACATCATCTTCTCTAAGCAATACACATGCTCCGCCTCCTTCTTTGAACCATTTCTCACCTTAAGTGAGTGAGAAGGAGAATAAGAAGTGTGCTGGGACTACTTGGAGTGCCTTGTGAATGGCTTTGAATATTTGGAATTTTGCTTTTGGAAGGAACTGTTGTCTCTTCTGTGCTCCCCTGTGTGTTAAACTTCCTTTTATATACTCTAGTAGTGGTTTAGGGAGTTATGGGGAGTTAATAGGAGTTACAGGAAGTTAAGGCTCAAAAGAAAGTGGAGGGAACCGCTGAAAATCATAGGAACTACTCCACAGGTGTTAGTGATCGTAGCCATGGTCACTCCCACGTCTCAATTTGGACTTTTTGCATATGTGACCCTTTTTCATCTGTTTGGGGCCTAAACGGTATTTGATCTTTAGAAAACATGGAGGGATCCTTTTTGACATTATTTTGAGTGTGTCATAGAAATTTCAGCTCGTTTTAACCTTCTAAAGTTGGTCTACTCTCCCATTGACTTTTCATGTAAAAGGGCTCTTGTTTTAGCTGTTAAAGGCCCAAATGACCTCGGTTTGGTTTGAAACTTGGAGGGATTGATATCAGGGGTATCTTGGAGTGTCTAGATAAATTTCATATAGTTTGGATTTGTGAAAGTAGGATTTTGAACAGGGACCCATTTGCAGCATGTTCTAAGTCACTATTCACTTCACATTGTAGGTGGTTAGCTTGTTTTCTACCTGAGCAACTTTCAATTAACTTAAAACTTTGGAAAATTCATTTTGAACATATTTTGCATTTTAGTTCTGAATTTCATCAACTTTGACTCCCTGAAAATAAGATTTTGGCCAGTGACCTCCACGGCTCGAGGTCACTAACCTGTAAGCTGACATACAATAGAAATAGGACCCGATGAAGTCCTCTTGACTTGAAAATTTCCAGAATCAACCTTGGGTATGACTAAAGCTTTGTGCTTGAATTTCATCAATTTTTAATATTAGAAAGCAAGACTTTGGTAAATGACCTCCATGAGTTGGAGGTCACTAATCCAAAGTTGATATATTTGTATACTTTGGGTCAAATGATATTTGTTTGACCTGAAATTTTGTAGAGTCTCCTTTGAGCATAATTTGAGCTTCCTCCAAGAGTGTCAACTAATTTGATCTTCATGAGGTGTCACTTTGCAAGTGACTCCACAGAGCTTAATAGATGACCATTTGAACTAAGTTTAGGTCCAAATGATGTCCAAATGCTTTGAAACTTTGAAGAATAGTCTTTGAATATATTTGAAGGCATTCCAAGAAATTTGAGCTTGCTTTGACATGTAGAAGTATCAATTTCTATAATGACCCCCAGGAAGCAAACAGACAGTCACTGAAGCTCAGTTTGAGCAGAGATGAAGTCCAAATGCTTTGAGACTTTGGATCATCATTCCCAAGCATGTTTTGGAGTTGCTATGAGATTTTCAACCACTTAGGTAACCCCGAAGCTTGAGCGTGTTCAATGACCTTTAGATTTTCAGCCAATGAACTTTAAATTTGAAGTTTGGTGAGTCAAGTGACCAAATGAAGTTCACTAACTCTGGGATTAGAACTACTGCATTCTGAGCTCGTCTGAAGTCTTCTGAGTGGATTGCACCATCTTTGAACATCTGGAAGCGGCACTTAAATTGTCATTCCACAATCCTAGGGTTTATATACCCTTGGTTTGGAATTTGCTTATAACGTCTTTGCTGCAACATTTATAATTTTTATGGGTTAACAAGTGCTCTCTCAAAGTGCAATGATTATGTGTGACAATCATTGTGCCTCGAAATAGCTAATCTATGGGAATGATGAATGGCTTGTTGAAAATGTAGTTTTGTCAAGTTAGGTTGTAGGCTTAAACTTGGGATTTTGAAAATTTTGATAAAAACCATGAAGCGTTTGATGATGGAATTTGGTAAAAATATAAGAAATTTGAATTTCTTTGTGCTATTTTTATAGATATCTAAAGTAACATTTCTATAGGGACTGTGGGGAACACCCGCAAAAAGAAATCCCTGAGGTATTAGAAAATTCAGAAATTTATAAATTTAGTTTTTGATTTTGGATTTTGAAAACGGATTGATTTTCTTTCGACCTATTTGTCATAGACATCTAGAGTGGCATCTCTATGGGGATGTGGAGAATACCCACAAAAAAGAATCCTTGAGGTTTTTAAGAAAATCAAATGTTTGGTTTAAAATGGATTTGGGTTTGGATTTTCATTGATTTTTAGTTCATTTTCAAAAATTGAAGTTAAAGTTTTGACTTAGCTTGACATGAGTTAACATGAGATGGAATTTTGAAAAAGATTGGCTTTTATGGGTTTTGATTTAAAACAATTTGAGATGATGGCTCAAAATCTAGTGTGACCCATGATAAATTTGAAATTTTAGTTGTTAAACCCACCCCTTCCCTTTTTTTAAATAAGTTCCCCAAAATAGGTTCATTTTGTTATGGGAAATTCATTTCTTTTGTAAAATATCTGAAGTGGCTCTACCATGTGTTGTGGAAATTTTGAATGATCACATTTGACTAAGTGGACACAGTGGCTCTCACTACTCAAAATCGTCAGTGTTAGAAGGTGGTCTTGGGTGGATTGGGCCAAGTTGTGGACCCCATCACTTTACCATAGCTGTGTTAGTGGGAAAGAGGATGAAACACCAGTGGCCTTGAGCTTGAGGAGGGCAAGGCGATGGGCTCTATTGGTTCAAGTTTACGGTCTCCGTGGGAATGAGAGAAGGCCATGGAATTCATTTGCCAACATAATAGTGTTTCATGAGTCGAATCATTAAACCGCGGTCCCCATCTTTAAACATGCTATGTCCGTACAAGATGAGGTTAAAGCAACTATGACCGTGAGGTATGGTAGTGAGAGGAGGACTCCACTTTTCAAGGAATGGGTCCAATTGGTTCAAGACTGCAGTGAACATGGGAACTACCATGAAATGATCGAAAAGAAATGATAGGCCATTAAGCCATGGGTCCCAATGCTTAGGCACGTTGTGACCGTGGGCAAGAGGATCCATAGTAGTGACTGTGAAGGCTTGAGTGAGCATACTTGAGAGAAGAGGCCATTAAACAATGGGTCCCAGTGCAGAAACAATAGTGGCCGTGAGCCAAAGAGAGGAGCAGCAGTGACCATGGGGGACTTGCGGGGGATTCGTGTCAGGACCCAAGCTATAAAAGGAGCTTATTCAGTTCCTCCTCTTTTTTTTTTCTTTTTTTTTTCGCTATTCGAACCGCCTATAAGAGAGACCAAGCTCTAAGAATTTGAAAGCACCCAATATTCTCAGTCTTTCTTCTTCAATCTTGCAAACTTGACGGCTGCAAATAACTTGTCATGCCCCTAAAACTGGGCCTGATCCAAACCGGATCTAGGGGTGTAAGAATTGGGACCAATTAAAATTTTTCTAACATAAACAATTTGGACCCCGATTCCGGGTGGATCGAAGTCCTTCGTGAAGTTATGCTTGGTGATCAAGTGACCATAATCACACGCGGAATTAAAATCCATACTTATCGCAGATGATTATTATATAAAATCATGTAACAAATCTCATTAATAATAAAATAAGGTCAAGTGCTTCGAAGCATAGTAATTAAAGTTATAATTTCAAGACAAATAAATTTAATAAATAAACTAATGGCCCAAACATGATCTTATTACATAATCTAATGTTCCGATTATGCACCAACTCTAGGACACCTCGGATGATGTCCTCGGTGCTCCATTCAATAACTTTGCCATATGGCGAGATCCCCTACGTCGCCGACCCTCCGGTTCGACACCGGTAATAGAACCTAGACACCAAAAGTAGTTGGTCAGATTGACGTAATCTGGCAAAAGGGTAAACTGCAAGCAATGGATTAATCAACTGAATTAGACGTAATATTCATTATAACCCAAAATATATTAGATGCAAGCCCCAATGGCATGAATGCATAAAAACGGGTATCCCTTCAAATACTATATACCAGAAACGGCTATCCCCGTAGACAAATAAACAGAAACGGGTATTCTTGCGGATAAATACATAGAAACGGGTATTCCTGCAGATAGATAAATAAAAATGGGTATTCCCGTAGATAAATATACAGAAACGGATATTCCCGCAGATAGATAAATAGAAACGGGTATTCCCGCAGATAAATATACAGAAACGGATATTCCTGCAGATATAACAAAAGGCACAGCTGTGTACTATAATCCACAGTACACGCTGACCCGATAACGTACGTCCACCTCCGAATTACAGTTGGTTAGATATGCATATAAATATACATATTTACAAATATATACGTATACCGATGCAGAATGAACCATGATATGATACCCTTAATCCTTGTATTCAACCTAATATCAAATTGAGTATTTATACTTTTAAATTTGAAAATGTATTATGAACATGTGTCAATTCAAGTTCTTTGAGGGTAAGCACTAAACCACTTAATGGTCATAGTTGGTTAAATATATACATAAGAACTAACCCTCTATCACAATGGAAATATGAGTCCACGATGTCGATATCCTTCTTTTAGTATCTATCATGTGGTGCATCCCAAATCTCATATTCCCATTCTGCATTTAATCTAATTCTCATGTGAACATTTAACTAACTTTTTTAAAAGACATAATTCATCTAATCCAATTATGTAAATTTAGTGTACGTTACAAATTGATAAAAGATACCCAAATTCCAACTTCAAACTTAAATCAAATTATGATAAAAGGGGAATGGAATAATTAAGTCCTTAATTATCATTGTTGTGTATAATTACACATTATTATTTTATACAAAACAAAATGTACAAATTTCTAATTCAAACTCGAAGTCTAAACTCTAATAAAAATTCAATTTAGAATTTCAATTACATTCTAATGTAGGATTCAATCATCTCAAATACATCATAATTAAATTCTAATCAAACTAAATAAATTATTAATCACAAGCATTTAAATTTCCAAATAAATTTATAAGCAATCCTAACTAAATTTATATTAATACCTAATTAAGAATTAATTAATATAATCAAATCACCATTAATCTTCTAGACCATTAACTAAATTACAATATTCTAAATATTTACAAATAAAATCCTAATTTCTATATATATATTTATTATTTATTATTTTTTTAAAGAAAATGGGCTTAGCCCTTCAGATCCGGCCTTGTCGGCCCAGCCCAGCTAGCCCAGCAACCGCCAAGCTAGGCTTGGCCTGGCTGGCGGGCAACATGTGCTACCTGCACTAGCCAGGCAGCACTGCTGCTGTGCCGATTATTATTATTTTTTTTCAACATTCTTTTTACCCACCAATCTAATCTCACGAAAATACATCGTTGTTTCAAACCTTTATCTTTAATCTTTAATTCAGATACTAAACCCAATCAAAGAAATCATACCATTAAATCACATTTTAAAGCATATTAATCAACGAAATATATATCACATCTCAAAGCATATTAATCAGCAAAATAAGCAAAACTACATTAGTTACAGTTATCCACTTGCCTAGATCTTAAAGCCAAAAGCAAATCTGAAGATTAAAGCTTGGAAGATCCCACCTTGGTTTCCCCCTGAAGAACTTTTAGAGTTTAGTTGTAGAAGAAAGGAAGAAGATGGGAGAATGGGGAAAACCCTAAGGGTATATATTGAGAGAAGGCTTTTCTAAATAAATTACAAAGAAGGGCTCCTTGCTTTCTAGTGAGTTTTACGAAATTCCAAAAAAAGTCCTTTGGCCTAAAAGGGTCCAATAACTCAGGCCCAATTGTGATAAATCAATCCATTTGACCCTCTTAACCCAACTCAAACCCGACAGACCGGTATGACCCAAAATAAAAATTTGGGACTTGACATAACTGTTATGGCTGGTACGAGCCCCGACTCCACTTTCTTCTTGTTTGTCCATGGCCGAACCCAAGCTTGGATTTTGCATGCTTCTTGCTTGATTTCTGTGGCTTGGATTTTGTATGCTTCTTTCTTAAGTGCCCATCTTGGGTGATAGCTCTGTTGGTTGCCTTCTAAGGCAACTTGCTCAAATTGGGCATTGTCCGAGTGTACCCATGGTCACAGCCAGAACAATCTGTGAGGGGTTCATAGTCACAGTCACGGGCTGATGTGGTTTCTTTCTTCTTCTCTCTCTCTCTTTTTTTTTTTTTTAACTCAAGATGCATGACCTGATCAATGATTCTGATGCAAGATGGCTCTTGTGACATCATCTCAAACTTATCAATTCATTGCCCAGACAAATTCACAGTGGTGGCCACGGTCACCCCCTTTTTGGCATTGTTCAACTGATTTTTTTTTTGTTCTGTTCTATCCTTCTATGCTTTCATTCTTTGATTCATGCTAAGAATTCTTCTCATGCTCTGCTTGCAAATTGTCACAACTCAATCCAAAATTGCAAGTGTAGCTCACAAAGTTGGAAATTGGTTCACGGTAAACCCAATATTCAAATTTTGATGTTCAACTTGATACATCTAAGAATGAGAGAGTGCCACTGTGACTTTCTTCATGGTGACTAACATGAATTGGAGTTGTAGATTCGTGGAGAAATTCCATGTTGGAACACCACCTGGTCAAACCCATGGTCACTTCCATTAGAGTGACTCTGCAAATATATATATATATATATATATATATCACAGTCACTATCCATTTAGTGAACCGATTTTTTTTTTTTAAATGCTTGTTTGAATTTTGATTCTTTGGTAAATTCCTCTTAATGTTATCTCAAGCTCACAATATGACTAACAATGAAATTCTAGAAACTTTGTCATGCCCATGCACTGTCCTGGGGAGTCCCGTGGTCACTTCTTGTATGGTGACTGTTTATGCTCCTCTTTTCTTGTCTCTTTCTTTCCCCTTTTTTCTTTTATTTGTTTCATGGTCCCAGCTGCCTCTTGAGGGTTCTATTTGAGCTCTATTTATAGTGATCTACATAGGCCAAAATTTTAGGCTGAGGTTGCACATCCATGAAAATATTCCATGTTAAAACACTACTTGTGCAAATCCACTGTCATTACCAACAGTGGTCATGGAGGACCGCGCTCACTGTCATCTTGTGACTTTTCTCCCCCTTTGTTTTTTGTTTTGAGATGCTTGATTTCTTCAATCCTCTTGATACAAGATACAAAATTATTGATAGATATCATCCCAATTCCAATGCCAAGCCACTGTAGTTCATGGTCACCTTTCCTTGGTGACTTTTTCTTTCTTTTTGTTTGCTTTTGTGCTTTCATGCTTAGGCTAGTGTTAGCCTTTCATCATTGTACTTCATCTGTTTCATGTATTCACTGCCTCATATATTCACACCAAAGCTCTCCCCAAATTCTCAATGGATAGTCCATTATTTTAAAAGGTCAACATTAGGCTTTACTCCTTGTACTGGTGAATTTAGTGAAAGCATACTCACCTATTCTATTTAAGCCCCGACATAGTCTGAGAACACACTTGGCTTTTGCAAATTGTGAGAAGTGTTGGGGTTTGAGAAGTGACAACCCGCTTGATTCCTAGCATATTGTAAAAAAACAAGTTGAGTCACCATAGCCTCTATGGGAATTAAAGGAGATTGGTTTGTAGTAGTTTGCCCATTCACTAGCATAAGGTGAGCACAGACTTGAACACCATTGATTTTGTGGGAATCAAAACTGAATATTGATGAGTCTTTAAAAACGCATATTTTCATATACATTTTGGACCATTTTAAGATTTCATTTACTCAAAAGAGCCTCATTTAGAGTGGTATCATGGTTTCCTGCATTTATATATCATTGTAATGCATTTCTGCATAATTTGTTAAAAAATCACACTTTTTGCATAAAATGCATGAAACTACTATTTTAAGGAATCTATTTTTGGAAAGTTTTATGAAAATTATTTTTCTCATGAATTAAACTCAATTTTCATCATCATTAACTCATTCACATAAAATCATGAAAAATGATGTGCATTTTCATTATCATTTCATGAGAGATGAGCCTACAATCATGCATTTATGATATTAGAGTTAAAATTATCTTTTCATATGAATTCACATTTGTTTTTGTAGGAAATTAATGACATGGGTCCCATTTTCAAAAATTGAGGCAAGAAAATTATTTTCAAAAGAAAGGAGAGAAGACTTGAAGAAAGGAAAGAAGATAGAAGAGAAATTTGCAAAGTTGGCTTCATGGTCCCACACACATATGCATATGTGTGGGGATACACTTGTGGGACATTCAAGATGGGGTCCACCATCTTTTGTTGCATCATCCAAAATTATCTTTTGATAATTTAAAGATAATTTCAAGAGATCTTAAGATATTTCATAGAAGGAAAGCCACATAATAGACCTTCTTTGAAAAAGAGTAAAAATTGAAGAAAGAAAGTCAATCTCATCTTTTTTAGAATAACCTGGATTAAAATAGTCATATCTCTCAAATTGTAGATCAGATTGAGCCAATCTTGTACCATTGGAAAGCTTTGTCAAAGTAGATATCCATGGAGCCTAAGATTATACAATTTGGAGCTAAAATGAGAAAATTATGACTCCAACAAGATGGCTGTAATTTTTCTACTCGGCATTGAGATTGTCTCATCAAAGGTGAGCCCTATCCTTTGGTAAGTATTTGCTAAAAAGGTAGATACACTTAGAATTCCAGTAAGAGAAGGAATTGTATCTCATCTTAAACTTGGAATACTTGTTGGCTAAGAAGAGGACTTGCCAATTTAAGGAGATCTTTGCTACAAAGTAGGATCTACGGAGAGAAACAAGGGGCTCTGAACTCCTATAAATTAAAGGCATTGGCCTCCCATACTCTTCATGGAAGAATTACCCACTGCCTACCTCTAGATCTCTACAGCCACTTCTGTATCTCTTGTCTCTACATCTCAAGTCATCAATGAGACTTAGCCCTAAAACCACACTACAATCTTAAAGTGTTCAACTAGAAGGAGGAATTCTCATCCATTATAATATGTAATTGTTTGCTTTTAATTTTTAATCTTTTGTAAAACAATTTCACGCTAGTAATAAAGTTTGTTTCTTTTCAATTTTTCTTGTCTTGATTTTGTGGCGTTCTTAATATTAGTTTTGTTTGTGATTGGGTTAATTCTCATTCTTGTTTAAATATTGGGATAGAATTGGAATCACAGCTATTGACCCATCTTAGTACCCTTTTCAATATGCTTTGTCTCTTCAGATACATTGTATGTTTGGAGGCAATGCAAGATAAATCTAAAGAGATTTGAGTGAAAAAAAGATTAGAGGCCAATTTTGAAATTTATTTTTACATTGAATGGATATTTGTTATTCTCACTTAGATTGACAACCTAAGATGAAGAATAAGGCCTGTGGACAACACTTCTAATTTTTTTGAGCCCAAGTTGAGATAAGAAATTGAGAGAATAATTTACTGCCTTTGACTTCCTGTTTTATCGCCTTTGACTTCAGTTTATACCACCTTTGACTTCTTGCACAACCACCTTTAAATTTCTGCACCTTTTATTTTATTTTCTTGCACATTTTATGTTCTTGCACAGTTTTTTTTTTTAGAATTGTTTCACTACTTAAGGTTACATTAAATTCACGCATATTTTACTTTTCATTCATAATTTAGGGGTGTTAGTCAAATAAGATTTAGAAATCAGATTTGAAGATTTTTATGATTGATCATTATTTTGTGCAAAAACAAGACTATAGTTTAATGAAAAATCTGAATTTAACATAGACAAACTGAGCATGAAATGGTGGCAAGTTTGAATCAGCTATAACACTTGATTTCTTACACCACAAGCTGGATAAATTTCAACATTGAAACCAGTCCAGATTTGTGCAGACATTAATCTTAACAAGGTTCATGTTGGATGACTTTTTGCAAACCTGATTTGTACATATTGATAATAGCTGAATGCTTGATAATTACAACTGTTTTAAACCTGAATTCAAACCAAATGAATGAAAACAGTCCTAAATCAGTTCTGAAACTGCAGTGGAAGTTGGCCATTATTCAAGTAATTATTTGATGTATTTGTGAACTTTACAAACTACTTTTCTGCACTTGAAAGATTGAAGATTCAAGTCTAAAGCTAAATTGATTTAGAAGTAGAAACCTGATTTCTGAATGTTTTTTGGCAGCACACATTATTCTCATGCATCATATCCTCACACGCCACATTCATTCATGCATTAAAACATTTTTTGTATTAGACTAGTTTACTTGTCTCTTTCATCTTGTAGTTTTATTTTTTTTAGAAGTTTACATTGTCATACAACGTAGATTAGTTTAGGAAAGTCTAGTTTCAATTTTTTGTTTTTATTTCTAGAAAGATTCTCATGCATGATAGGTTAGGATAAATTCTTTCTTAATTTAGGAAGTTATTGTATTGTAGTTGATTTGTACGGCTGTAGTATATAGGTTGTTTTTAAAAATTTTTTAGCAATAGGAGATTATGAATTTGATTTCTGTCATCTTTTAGATTTCTTTCTAAAATTAACCCTCTTTCTAATTTGAATTGGATTTGGAAATCTTCTGTTGTAGAAAGTGTAGACTATTAACTTAATTTAACTTTTAATTTAGGAAAGTGCTTGTTTTCTTTCACTTTAGTTTCTAACATTGTTTAGTTTTTATTTTTAGTTAGTTTCTAATTTTAGTTTTTGCTTTATTGGAAGTTCTAATGTATGTTTTGTTTTGGAGAAATTTTTGTTTTTAGTAAGTTTTAGAATTAGGATTTTTAATTTAAGAATTGTTATTGTGATTGTTTAAATTTTAGGGATGAATGTATTTGTTAGATTTTAAATTAGGATAGTTTTAGAGTTTTATTTAGGCAGGTGACAATTTGGAAACATTTTAAAAACATTGCCCCCTAAGGATCGACTTGGTCTTACCAGTTTATTACTGCATCACAGCTCTCCACTTAGAGTTGATGAAAAAGTTTTTTACACCGTGGCTGAGGAGCGCCATTTAAGGTAACTTTTCAAATTTTTCTTATTTACATCGCTTTGTGGGTGTGATCTAATTTTGTCATCTTTCTATAAATAGGAGGAGATGCATGGAATGATGAACCACCTTAAATTGGAATAGGAAAGTGCATGGAATGTTAGAAAGTTCACATCACTCTTATTTTTAGAAACTTTCTAAAATTGAAAAAAGTTACTGTTATTCAACTTGTCATAACTTCTTTTGGAAGAAAGTGTAAGGTTCAAACCCTAGATAATCATGATTTATAGTAATGAAGTTGGGTTTACTTTAATTAATATGTTATTAGGCTAATTGAGCTCAAATCTTAAGAGGTTTGGGTCATGGCTAGGTAGTTCGGTTGGATTCGAACCTTATTAGGTAGTTCAGGACCTTTTGTACTTAAGCATTTTCATGGTTTTTGTATCATTTATGCATCATATTAATTGCATTAGGTGAGTTTCATCTTTTGGAACATCTTTTATGTTTAGCCCAATTCCATATGGACTCATTCCAGCCCATTTAAGCCCAATTGATTCAAACTGGATATACATAGAAACCAGGAGGGCTTATTCGCAATTTCCAGAACTCCACCTATTTAAACCCACAATCCATCATCCCTCTCTCATTTCTCTCTTTGTAATCGGCTGTAGCAGGAGACCTCTTTCTCTCCTCCCTTCTTCCTTCATTTTCTTCCTCATCTTGTCTCCATTCTTGGGTGATTGAAGTTACATGCATCAAGCTTGGGTTCTTTCTTCTTCCTCTTCATTCTTCTTGCTCTCCTCCTTGGAATCAAGGCACCATCTTCATTCTTCTTGCTTGTAAGAACTTGAGGTAAGGTAACCCCATCTTCATTTGAGTTATTGAGTTCAATAAGGGTCAAGAGATTCCATCTATTAGCATGCATCACATTCTTATTCTTCTTTATGCATGTGTTAGATTCTTCATTAGAGGAGCCTTCTCCACCATCTAACCAAGGGGCAAATTGATTTGAGTGAAGCACTAAGCCTAAGGCAAGTATAAGGATACATTTTCTTTACATGCATGGCTTTATTCTTTGATTCTTGATGGATTCTTGTGAATTACCCTTTTTACAGCTCAATGGATAATGCATGGATTTGATTTGTGATTTGCGATGATTATTGATGAATCAAATGATAATGGTCTTTTAAGGAACACGGGAGTGTGGAATGGAAGTTTTTATGTTGGTTTGATTGCAGGTGGAATGATAGATTGGAAGACAAAACCCATTAGAGACCAAACACGCCCGTAGTAGAGTGCTTCAGGGCTGACCGGTCCGTCCTGAAGCCAGATCGGTCGAATTGCCTCGTGGGTAGTCCGACCGGTCGGCCACTCTGCCCGACCGGTCGAATTTCCCTTCTAGATGCGGTCCGATCGGTCGGACCTATGTCCGATTGGTCGGGTAAGTCTGACCCTTAGATGATGTTAATGTGATTCAAACATGGATTTTATGCTTGACTATGGACTTGCTAAAGTCTACGGAGTAGCTTAGTGATGGGTTACACCCTTTTACTCTAGAAAGAGACTGAGGTATCCACCCACTCTTACTATAGGTTATAGGTTTAACCCAAGACCATTTATGACCATAGAAGAGGATCCTTTGTTACACCAAATCAGACCAACGGTAACTAAACAAGAAGAAAGAAGAGTATTGAGTTATCACTCCTTCTTTCTTGATTCTTCGGTTAGTTTTCAATGTCACGTCATGGGTGTTGGCATAAGGTGAAGTGTCCTTCATATACATGAGGTAACACCAAGAATGGTAATATAATGACCCCGAATGCTTTATGAATACACCGTAATGAATGACCTTGGAAACCCGGATTATCTAGTATAGGGTTGGCTAGTAATTATCCTTGATAACCACTAAATCTAATTGCATTCATATTGATAACAACCTTGACCTTAATATGATAGTTCATATCAGTATGTGTTAATGATAATCAGTACTTTACTTGGTTGTGATTCTCTGATGGATATCTTCAACAAGATTGAAATACATTTCTGAATAAGTATAACCAGATCAGTATATGTTGAACATGGGTATCAGATTTATTCCGACATGCTTAGAGTCGGCGCTACTTAGCTTATACCCCATCGGAGGTTTGATGGGACCAATGAGAGTATTTTATCAGTTGTTTACAGTAGTAGTTATTAGAAGAGTGAGTCAAAACTTTTAGGGTAGCTAGATGGTCCTGGCCCGATCGCTAGTGATTTCCCACAGATCAGTTTACTCTCTTACTAGAGAGGAGATAGCAAATGTGGTTGCCATTTTGGTATGATGTGTTCTTTATCCATGATTCCTTATCCATGCTTACTCATATACATAAGTGCTTATATTTCGATATTGCTCTTTTTTAATCATTATGTCATTTTAATTCAAGTGATTTATCATGTTAAGCTCATGTATCCTTATCTTTACTTAACCGTCGTGTTAACAAAATTACGAAGGTGTTACAAGTATGGAATCCGCCGCCGGTCCGGCATTCAGCGCGCTCCCGAAGGGAACCCCAACGTTACCTTGAGATGTAAACAAATGGAACGAGGAAGATATCTTTTCTTGATCCTCATCCACAGAGCGAAATAAGGTTAACCTGGGCTGGCTTAGTTTAGCCATGGAATGGCTTTGGATCCATCTTGGCACTTCTTGTATTTTTTTATTATTATGGATTTTCATACTTGGTGCATGTAGTTGGGATAATTAATAGACTTTGTTTTACTTAATGAACTGAAGTTAATATTTTATCGATGCTTATGATATGTACAGGTGAATTCTCCAGGTTTCCACTTAATTAATTATAATTGTTGATACGTGTTTATGGATCTTCCTCACACGTACTTATGGGCCACCCTTGTGACAGTTCGTTCGTGTCTTGTTATGGCATGAATTGTCATGGATACGTGTGCGCGCCTTCGAATCCTCAATAAATCCCCAATTCTTGGGTTCGGGGTGTGACAGAAAGTACACCAAAAGTGATCTCATTACTGTCCTTAATTTACTTGGTGTCCAAGAAACCCTTTGCCCCTTAGTGTGCGAAAGATGGTTTGTTAAGAGAACTAGTCCTTCAAACGGGTCCATTTGTGACTCAACCACTTCCTGGTGGCTAACCTAGCTGGGTTAGTTTCCTAGGACCGGATTGGAGAACTTAAGAAAACTTTTCAATTTAGGGAGTTATTTAAATTTTAGGTTTTTCTCATTTAAAAAAAAAATAAAAAAATCTCAAAATTCCAAAAGGAAAGGACAAGCCCTCTCAGCTAATTTGGTGAATAGGTTCAGCGCATAGATTAGAAAGCAAAGAATCTCCTAGACCCTTAAGTCCTTTGAGATTGTCTCAAATGGCGAGTGGGTCTGGTAACAATGATGCCCAACTCAGGAATGGAAATAATAATGGAGACCGCAATGGTGTGGAGGTTAATCGGCCACCTAGGACTTTACGTGATTATTTGAACCTCGCACGTCCCACACCCTCATGCATAGTGGTACTCGAAATTACGGGTCAACTTGAAATCAAACCTAGCATGATCCAACTTCTACCAAAGTTTCATGGGCTTGACTCTGAAAGTGTATACTTGCATTTAAAAGAATTTGATGAAGTATGTTCAACACTTCAGTTACAAAATCTAGTGCCAAATGTAATCAAACTTTAATTATTTTCGTTTTTTTTAAAAGATAAAGCAAACACTTGGCTCCATTCTTTTACCTAGTTCAATCAATGCCTAGGAAGGCCTTAAAATTGAGTTCTTGAAGAAATTCTTCCCACAACACAAAACCAACACTTTAAAAAGGGAGATTATGACATTCAGACAAAATTTCAAAGAACCCTACTATAAGTGTTGGGAAAGATTTAACGAATTGATCCTTGCATGTCCTCACCATGGATATGAAACATATTGTTTCATTGAAATTTTTATTAAGGGTTTAACTCATGATACCCAACAATTTATTGAGATGATATGCAACGGTCAATTTGATCAAAAGCGAATTGATGAAGTGCCAGAATTTTTGGCACTAACGGCCGAAAACGAACAAAAATGGGCCTCGTCTGATGGGTTAGATCAATCCAGGTCATTGAACCAATCTAAAAAAGTAAGATTATATCACTTGAACAATCAAACTGAAATCCAAGCCAAGTTTGCTGCACTTACAAGAGAAATAGAAACCCTGAAACTGGGAAAAAATAGAAATACAGTTATGGTTTGTGGTATTTGTGCCTTTGAAAATCACATTTCAGTGGATTGTCCAACTAGACCTACATTACAGGAAGCGATTCAAGAATAAGCTAACGCTTTGAACTCTTTTCAAAAGTTGTTCAATACAAATACCATGGGGAACACATATAAATCTTTGTGGCGGAACCACCCAAATTTCAACTGAAGGAATGGACCAAATGCTATTCCTGAGTATAGTCTCCAAAGATTATTAGATTCTCGTGCATACGTACCCCTGCAACATAATACATCTTATGCACCATAAGCTCATAATAGGTCATTGGAGGAATCACTCAGTATGCTAATACAATCTTAACAGCAGTTTATACAAAACCTACATAATAGTTAATAGATTATTCAGAATGACCAGCAACCTATTCAAGATAATCAAAAGGCTATCCAAAGGTTAGAAACCTCTATCGAACAAATCAAACGTAGCCTTCAAGTTTAAGGAAAAGAAACCTTTCTAGCACAACCTCTATCGAACACAAAAGGCTAGTTTAAAGTGAAAGACCAAATTAACCCAAACTATTAGGAGCATGTTCAGTTTGTCACTCTACGCAATGGCAAAGAGCTTCAAGAGATTCCCAAAAAAGATAAACAACATGTTTGTTCGGATGTGAATGAAAAGAGTGAAAAAGATAGTGATAATGCAGAGACTGCTGTTGAAAATGAGAAAAGTCCTGACCCCATGATCATTACACCCATTGCTCCTTTTCCAAAAAGATTGACCCATCCTAAGAAGCCAATCCCGAACCAGAAGATCTTAAATATTTCTAACGAAATAAAAATCAATATTCCTTTGTTGGATGTAATAAATTAGATCCCAACCTATGCCAAGTTCCTTAAGGATCTTTGCACTGTCAAGCATAGGACGAGTGTACAAAAGAAAGCTTTTTTCATTGAGCAAGTTAGTGCGCTCTTAAACGATAGTACGCTCCATAAATATAAAGATCCGGGATGCCCCACCATATCGTGCACCATTGGAAATCACTGGATTGGTCAAGCCTTGTTAGATTTGGGGGCCAGTGTTAATCTATTACCCTCCTTGGTTTATTAACAGCTGGTGCTAGGCAAGTTGAAACCTATCAAGGTCACTTTACAACTCGCAGATTGTTCGGTAAAGAAACTAAGTGGGGGTAATAGAGGACGTACTAATGCAAATTGGCAAGCTCTATTTTCTTGCTGATTTTTATATGCTGGACACTCAACCAATATATAGCAACAATGCTGAGATTCCGGTAATTCTGGGAAGACCATTTTAGCAACATCAAATGTACTAATCAATTACTGGAATGGAATGTTAAAACTTTCTTTTGGAAACATGACCATTGAACTAAACATATTCAATTTATACAATCATTTCGAGGATATTGATGATGATCTCCTTGAAGTAAACCTTGTGAATACTATGCTGACGTATGATTTAGAGGAATGTGTTAACTCCCACATTGTGTTGATGTTTGAGGCTAAAGAGGACATAGCTTTCTTGAGGAATTGGATGATGAAACTATGGAAGAAGTTCATGCAATATAGACACATAAGTTTGAGGAGCTTGTACCAACTAGGGCACCACCTCTTCCATTCAGGTTAAACCACTCAAACCTGAGCTGAAGCAACCCCCCCCCCCCCCCCCCCCTTTTACCCTCAAATATGCTTACTTGGGGATAAGAAGACTTACCTAGTAGTCATTTCTTTGCTTCTTACTAAGGACCAAGAGGCCCAGCTATTGAAAGTGCTCAAAAAACACAAGAATGTAATTGCTTGGAATGTGGCCAACATCAAAGGAATTGACCTTTTAGTGTGTACGCATCACATCTACCTTGAAGAGGATGCAAAACCATGCAGATAGATGCAACGTCGGTACAACTCTACCATGTAGGAAGTGGTTAGCGCTGAGGTGCTTAAACTTCTGGATGTGGGTATAGTCTATCCAATTTTGGATAGCCAGTGGGTCAGCCCTACCTAAGTTGATCCAAAGAAAGCCGGCGTTATTGTAGTCAAGAATGATCAAAATTAACTTGTACCGACCCGAATACCCACGGGATGGAGGGTATGCATAGATTACAGAAAACTCAATGCGGTCACATATAACGACCATTTCCCTACCCTTCATGGACCAAATTTTGGAAAGGGTAGCTGGCCACCAATATTATTGCTTTCTTTATGGATATTCTGGATATAACCAAATTGAGATCTCTCCTGAAGACCAGGAGAAAACCACATTCACATGCCCCTTTAATACTTTTGCTTATTGGTGAATGCCTTTTGGGTTATATAATGCTCCCACCACGTATTAACGTTGTATGCTGAGTATATTCAATGACATGGTGGAACATATTCTCGAGGCCTGCATGGATGATTTCTTTATATTTATTGATTCATTCAATGACTATTTGAATAACCACAAGATTGTTCTCACTAGATGTGAAGAAAAGAACCTGGCACTCAATTGGGAAAAGTGTCATTTCATGGTTTGCTGGGGAATTGTCCTTGGTCATATTGTGTTTGAAAAAGGTCTGGAAGTTGGCAAGTCAAAAATTAATTTGATCGCCAACTTACCCACACCAAAAACTGTAAGGGATATAAGATCATTCTTAGGGCATGTAGGGTTATACAGAAGGTTCATTAAAGATTTTAGCTCTATATCTCACCCTCAGAATAAATGGAGAAATAGAATTCATGTAGCCAACCCCAACATGGTTGGGATAAGGCTTTGATGATGATGATGATGATGATCTTTCCCTCTCTGTGTACTTTTATCCAAGGAGCACAATTCGAATGGATTGAGGCATGCCAAGTGGCTTTTGAAAAATTGAAGGGCATGTTGATGTCTGTTTTGATCATGCAACGTCTGGATTGGAACCTTTCCTTTGAACTCATGTGTGATGCCAGTGATTATGTCGGGGTTGTTTTAGGGCTACATAAAGATAAAAAGCCTTGTGTGATTTATTATGCATGTAAGAGCTTGAATAGTACATATATTAACTATTCAACCACTGAGAAGGAATTATTGGCAGTGGTCTTTGCACTTGACAAATTTCGCTCTTACTTGATTAGATCTAAGATTGTGGTGTTTACTGATCACTCTGTGCTAAAGTATCTTCTTTCTAAAAAAAGATGTTAAGCCCAGACTGATCAGATGGATCCTTCTATACAAAGAATTTGACTTAGAAATCAAGGATAAAAAGAGAGTAGAAAATGTTGTGGCAGATCACCTTTCTAGACTTGTCATTTTTTACCCTTTTGAGCCAACACCAATCTAGGATAATTTCCTAGATGAACACCCTTTTGCATTATCTTAACCCCCTTGGTTCACAGATATAGCAAATTCTCTTGCTATGGGCAGCATTCCTAGTCATTGGACTAAGTAAGATAAAGATTTGTTCTTTTTTAAGGTTTAAACATTTTTTCTGGGATGATCCATACTTGTTCAAATATTACCCAGATCAAATTATCAGGAGGTGTGTGCCAGATGTGAGATTCCTAGTATCATATTGTTTTGTCATTCACAGGCTTGTGGGAGCCATTTTTATGCTAAAAGACATCTTGTAAAATTTTGAAATGTGGTTTTCATTGGCCCACAACTTTTAAGGATGTTCATGAATTTTGCAAGACTTGTGAGTGCTACTAGAAATTGGGCAGTATTTTTAAAATAAACATGATACCTTTGAACCCATTTTTGGTTGTTGAACTTTTTGATGTATGAGGTATAGATTTCATGGGACCTTTTCCTCCTAGTTTTGGTTTTATTTATATCTTGGTTGCTATTGATTATGTCTCAAAATGGATAGAAGCTATTTCCTATCAGAAGAATGATTCTAAAATGGTACAACAATTTTTAAAGGATTTGTTTCTATGATTTGGAACCCCTCATGCCATCATAAGTAATGGGGGATCACATTTTTATAATATAACTTTTGACACTCTTATGAAGCAATATGGAATAACTCATAAAATAGCCACCCCTTATCACCAGCAAACCAATGGGCAAGGTATCAAATCGTGAAATCAAGCAGATTTTGGAGACTACCATAAACGCTAGTCGAAAGGACTGGTCTACTTGACTAGCCGATACATTATGGGCTTATTGGACAACATTCAAAACTCCCATCGAAATGTCTCCCTGCCGATTAATTTATGGGAAAGCTTGCCATTTGCTAGTGGAACTTGAGCATAAAGCTTATTGGGCTATTAAACAGTGTAACCTCGATATAAGTAAGGCTGGATCTAACAGGAAATTGCAAATGAATGAATTGGAAGAGTTGTGTAAGAAAGCCTATGTAAATTCTAAAATATATAAAAAAGGACAAAGGTTTTTTATGATAATCAAATCCTTAGGAAAATGTCCACCTTAAGCAAAATGCCCTCTTTTACAATTTTAGGCTTCGTTTGTCTCCTAACAGGCTCAACTCTTGATGGCTTGCTCATTACATTGTCAAAATAGTGTTTCCATATGGTGTTACTGAGATTCATGATCCCAAGGATGGCCAACTGTTTAAAGTCAATAGCAAACGATTGAAGCCATTCTTGAAGATCGTACCACCGGAGGAGGAAGACATTCCTCTTTTTAATCCTGTCTACAATGGTTAAACGACCTTAGATCTAACAGAGGCCTTTTGCTATGTATAGTATGTATATCATCGATTTTCTTTTGTTATTTCTTTTGTTGTTTTTGCCTAACCTTGGACAAGAAGCATCTTAGACATACTCTCAAGTGACATTTCTTGTTTTGCATTCCATTCATATACATTGAGGACGATGCACATAATTAGTTGGGGGGGTGAGAACAAGCACCCTTGTCCAATTTTAAGCAAGCTTTTCGGTATATAGGAAAAATTTTTTTATTTTTGTTTTTTTTAGGAAAATTTTTCAAATTTTTTTGTCAATTTTTGGGCATTTATTTTGGTTTTAGGAATTTTTGACAGCATTTAGTTTTCACTTACTTTACATTTATTTTTCATTTTTTTAATATATTTTTCATTTCAGAAAAGAAAGTCTTTAAAAGAAATGAAGTAATTTGAAGATATGTAGAAATCTAGATTTTTCATACTTTTGGAAGAAAGTAAAAAGTGAAAGTGCAATAGCTAGATCTCACCAAGTCCTAGAGGGGGGGGGGGGGGGTGAATAGGACTATTAACAATTTCTTTCCAAAAAAACGAGGTTTTATTAGTGTGCAATCTGAACGATTAATTAAGATTAAGGGTCCCCAAGAAGATTAAGAAAGATGCTCAGAGTTGTGTGTGCTAACAGTGTATAGAAATGCAATTAGAATAAGGAAGATATAGCTTAAAAAGATGATCAACACAAGTAAAAAGAATATAAGGCAACCACCACACACAACAAGCAATCAACACAGTAATTTATAGTGGTTCGGTCCTAGACCTACATCCACTCTCAAGAGCAATCTCTCTTGGTTCCACTAAGTATGAGGTACTTACATTACAAACACCTCTAGCAACAATTTTTTATTCGGTGGTTTGTCTTCCACCAACTGGATTTTTGATCAGGTGGTTGATCCTTGATCTAGTCCACCAACTACAACAATTTTTGATGCGGTGGTTTGTCTTTCACCAAATACAGCAAAGAGAATTGAAATATTAAAGAACACCTAAACAAGGAATTGTATACCTTAGTTTTGAGTGGTGCTCTTGATGCTTGAAAGATTACCTCCAAGCTTTGACCTCTTGTTCTTGCTCCTTGGTGATGAAGATCTTCAGATGAGTGCTCAGCCAAGGGAAGAGGTTTTAAGAGGGTTTGGAAGGCTAAGATATTCTCTTAGATTTAATGAGGCCTTTCCTAAATGACCAACTACTCTTCTTGGAACAATAATGGCACTTTAAGTGTTGAAGAGTAAGTGGTTGTGGGAGCTTTAAAAATGGTTTTACTGGAGGTGCAAAGGCTCAACTATACTGGTGATTTTCTCAGTAATAAAGTCAGTGTTTGGAGCAAAGGAGAGGTCCTCTTTAAATACAGATAAGCTCCAACGGATCGATCTACAACTGAGAACAAAATGGTCTACGGCTTAGCGGTATGCTCTTACAACATCCAACGGCTAGTTTGACCAGATTCAACGTTATTCCTTCTTACAGTTAAGCTTACGGCTTAACCGTAAATCCTTATACAACTTAGCCGTGAATACCTTTCGGTCTAGCAGTAGGTCAGCTGTAAGCTGAAATCTCCCAAAACTGCTCTATGGAAAGTGGCTCGTAAACTTTACGGCTTAGTCGTGAATCACACTACGAGTTAGCCGTGAAGGCCTTTCGGCTTAGCCGCAAGGTCAACCGTAGGCATTATATGGCCAAGAGCACTCTTCGGACTGTGGCCCGCAGATTTTACGGCTTAGCCGTGAAACATACTACGGCTTAGCCGTATCCCTTTTTCGGTGCAGCCGTAGGGTCAGCTGAAGAACAAAATGACTCAAAATAAACTCTCTGGAGAGTGAGCCGTAGGATCTACGGCTTCGCCGTGGTCCAAGCCGTAGAACAAAGTCAGGGTGTTTAGAAACCTTTTTTCCTATACAATTTCTATGGCAAATAAGGGCAATGTTACCTTATCCCTTGGCACTCATAGATGATCTTCTTGATTGATCTTCCTTGGACTTGCTTAATCTACCTTGAGCTTCCTTGATCTAGCTTGATCTTCATTGACGAAACTTGATCTTCCTTAGAGCAAGACTAGACTTGGGTCACGTAATTGACAACACATTCTTACAATGACACTAACAATCTCCCCCTTTGTCAATTTCGTGACAAAATTACATATAATGAAGAAGATACAACATCTGAGCTCAACAAACAGGATACAACAATTATTACAATACTCAATACACCTTATCCTAACAGATCTACATAAGTTTGAAGGTTCAACACATTGAAGCTCCCCTTTTGAAGATGCTTAACCTGTAAAAATCTACAAACACAATCTACTAGAAAGGTGGGAGGTTAGAAAGCTCCCCCTGAAGACATGCATATAACTCTCCCCCTTTTTGGCATAATATTGACAAGAAGCACCACAGCCATAAAGCAGAAAGAAGAGCATGAAGACAAATAAGTGCACACAAAGATAAGCAACGGTGAAGTAAAGGCCATTTGTTATTAGAAAATAAGGGCAGTACAAGGCACAACCATTTCAAAAGAGTGCATCACCCATAAAGACAAAAGATGTATCTACAAACAGAACCATCAGGTGAAATACAGTCAATGCCCAAAATATAGAAAGAATGCAGTGCCAACAAGACATGACAGAACAGACATCAATCAGAAGGAGGAGAGGGGGATGGAATCGCCACATCGTCTCTCCGGCAGCTCTTGGAGATCTTTGAAAGGTATTGAAAAGATTTCTTCAATAGCTTCTCCATCTTGGTTTGCCGTTGTTCGAGCACTGCTAGTCGAGCTTCAAAAAAGGCAGAGGAAGAAGCCGGGGGAGGAACCAAAACTGGTGAAGCAGTAGAGGGTGCAGTAAGAGGAGGCGCATTCGGTGAGTCTTCCTCATCCCTAGAATCATGAAAGCGGGGACTAGCCACTTGTTGCTTGGAGAAGCACATGTTCTAAATATTGACTATGCCAAAGGTGGGGTAAGACTCAGGAGCTTCATCAGAAGGTAAATTAACCCCACACTGAGAGGCAAGGTGAGTCATGAGATATCCAAATATGCAAGCATTGGTGCCTCGTCTCGGACAAATCTAAAAACGAATGATGGTAGCACAAATCAGAGAGGGAAGACACACTTTGACCCCCATATGGACATTGTAGAGGACATTAACCATGAAAGGGGTCAGGTCAGAGAAATTTCCCCTCCTAGGATAGATGTTACACGTGAAGATAGCATGGAGGATCCGGAAGTGAGGAAGCAGGGAAGCTGCAGGGAGGAAGCCCTTGTCCTTCCACGGGATGGTCGCTCCACATAAGGCAAAAGTGGCTGTTTGTTTTTCCTCTTCGGAGAGAGAATCCTTGAGGACCGAAGGGTGCACATCGGAAAGAGGAACACATAGAAGGGCAGAAATGATGGCAGGGGTGATGGTATTGGTGCCATCAGTGAAATCAAGTTCAAAAGACAGAGAGTCTAACGAGGCCGCCTTGATGGATGCATACATGGTTCGCACAGTAGAGGGGAAGCCAGGACCACCCCATTTGAGAATGTTTTCCCACCCAACTATTTTGAGGAGGGTATGAACGCCATAGGTTTCAACAGCAAGGAGATTGACATCGTGTTCCATAGTAATTGGATGGGAGAAGAAGGACCTATCTTGAGTGGGTTCCCTTGGAACCAAAACTCTGGGAGAGGGTGGAGAGTTCTGTCGAGGCCTGGAGGAGCTTCCCGAGGCTCGAGGCCTCTTACCGGTAGGGTAAGCATTTTTGGTTCGTGGAGGCATAGAGACAAATGAAGTGGGACAATAGAGTAAAACCAATCCACAAAACAGAAGGAAGGCCAAACACCCAAAACAGGAAGAGGCACACAGAAGAATCGAGCACAGTAAAACAAAGGAAACAGTAGTGAGCAAACAAGAAACGACAGAGAGAGGAGAACAGTACAGAGGAGGGAGAAATCGCCAAAAATACCTTGAAGGAGAAGGTCGGAAGAGGAAGAACGAAGAAAGAAGAAAAGACAGAAACCTAGGGCAGAAGTCTGGAGCAGGCGCAGAGTAAGAAAGAAATAAAGGGACGAAGTTAAGTACTCATCGGCGTGCAGAACGAGGACAAAAGAAATTGTACGGCTTAGCCGTAGAGTATTTTACGGCTAAGCCGTAAACCCTGATGGTTGAGCCATAGGGTAAATGATTGTGCAAATACGGGTTAACCGTAAGGAGATTAAGGCTTAGCCGTGAAATGACTTACGGCTTAGCCGTAGGCCCTGGGCAAAACACAGTTTATTCTAAACAGCAAACACCAATCGATTTCCTCAAATTTTCAAATTTTAACACATCAATAGATTTGGTCAAAATGTCTGCAAGTTGTTTTTCAGTCTAAATATACTCAAGCTCAATGATTCCTTCTTCAACCAATTCCCTAATGAAATGATGTCGGATATCAATGTGTTTGGTGCAAGAGTGCTGGACCGGATTTTTAGAAATATGTATGGCACTAGTGTTATCACAATACAAGCTCATTATTTCTTGTTTAATGCCATAGTCCATAAGCATTTGCTTCATCCACAAGAGTTGAGAGCAACAGCTTCCGGCAGCTATATATTCAGCCTCAACAGTGGAAAGAGATATAGAATTTTGCTTTTTACTATGCCAAGCTACTAGACAATTTCCAACGTAAAAACAGCCGCCACTTGTGGATTTTCTATCATCTAAGTTTCCTGCCCAATCAGCATCTGAGTATCCAGCAATGGAAGATGATGAGTCATGCGAATACCACAGACCATATTCAGTTGTATCTGCAACGTACTTAATGATTCTTTTTACAGCAGTCAGATGGGATTCTTTCGGATCTGCTTGATATCGTGCACATGACCCCACAGTAAATGCTATGTCTGGCCTACTTGCAGTAAGGTATAGCAGGCTACCGATCATACTTCTATATAGGCTAGAGTCAACCCCTTTACCATTAGCATCTTTAGTAAGTTTGATGGTTGTACTCATGGGGGTTTTGACATGTTTCCCAGTCATTAGACCAAATCATTTTACTAATTCTTTTGCATATTTGGACTGGGAAATGAAGATACCATCACGTAATTATTTGACTTGCAAACCTAAGAAGAAATTCAATTCGCCAACCATACTCATTTCGAATTCAGATTGCATTAGATTAGCTAACTGAGCAATCAATTCATTACACATGGAGCCAAAGATGATATCATCTACGTATATTTGCGCTAGTAAAACTTACTTTCTTGTCTTTTGGATAAAAAGAGTTTTATCAATACTACCTCTTTGAAAATTATTGTCTAACAAGAATTTTGTCAACCTTTCATTCCAAGCACGTGGAGCTTGCTTAAGACCATACAGAGCTTTCTTTAATCTAAACACATGATTAGGGAATTTGTGTCTATAAAACCTTTAGGTTGTTCAACATACACTTCCTCATTCAAAATTCCATTTAGGAAAGCACTTTTAACATCCATTTGATACAATCTGAACTTTAAAAAACAAGATATAGATAATAAAATCCTAATTGATTCTAAACGAGCAACTGGAGCAAAGGTCTCATTAAAGTCAATACCTTCAATTTGAGAATATCCCTGCGCTATCAACCTAGCTTTGTTCCTAACAATGACACCACTTTCATCTAGTTTATTTTTGAAGATCCATTTAGTGCCTATCACATTTTTATCCTTTGGTCTAGGAACTAGGTACCAAACATCACTTCTTGTAAATTGATTCAATTCTTCTTGCATAGCTTTTATCCAAGCATTGTCTGAAAAGGCTTCATCAATGCAGGTAGGTTCTAAAACAGAAGTAAAGCACAAGTGACTTATAATGTTCTCCAATTGTTTCCTAGTTTTTACACCTGTTAGAGGGTCACCCATAATCTGATCTATAAGATGATCTTTTACATTCACCAAATTTTCAGTGGAAGTAGGTACATCAGTTTTTACTATGAATCTGTGGGTTCAGACATTGAGGGCACTTCCACTTCATCAACATTATCAGATACTGTGGATTCATCATCTATAATAACATTTATTGACTCTTGGATGACTCCGGTTCTCATATTTAGAACACGATAGGCTCGACTCCGTGTTGAATAGCCTAAGAATATAACTTCATCACTTTTTGAGTCAAATTTACTCAGTTGTTCTCTATCCTTCAAAATGTAACATTTACTTCCAAAGACCTTAAAATATTTCACATTTGGTTTCTTCCCATGCCACAATTCATAAGCTGTCTGATTTGTACCAGTCCTAAGATAAACTCAGTTGATGATGTAGCAGCTGGTATTAACAGCTTCGGCCCACAAATCTCTAGGAAGATTCTTACTATGAAGCATGACTGTGGCCATGTCTTGGAGAACTCGATTTTTCCTTTCAGCTACCCCATTTTGTTATGGAGTTTTAGGTGCTGAATATTCATGATGAATCCCATATTTCTCACAGAATTTGTCAAATTGATCATTTTCAAATTCTCCACCATGATCACTTCTAATTCGGGCTACTGAAGTCCCTTTTTCAATTTGAATTTGTTTTACAATCCTTTTAAATTCTCCAAAGGCTTCAGATTTTTCTCTCAAGAATGCAACCCAAGTGAATCTAGAGAAATCATCTACCATGACAAGAAAGTACCTTTCCTTACCTCGACTCTCTCTTTTAGTTGGTCCAACCAAGTCCATATGAATAAGTTCTAGAGGTCGAGAAGTTTTCATAGCATTCACCATTTTATGGGCACTTCTAATTTGTTTTCCTTGAAGGCACTCTCCACAGATCATCTTTTCTTGACTACTGATCTTGGGTAGTCCTTCAACATATTTGTTTAGATGGGAGAAGTCCCTGAAGTTTACATGCCCAAGTCTTTGATGCCACAACTTAGCTTCATCAATACTAGTTAATAAGCAAGAAGCAGAGGATGAAGTATTAGACATTCCAACCACATAACAATTATCGATAGTTCTAAGACCTCTCAAGATTATCTTTCCATTCCTTGAGATCTCACAACTATGACTACTAAAGTTCACAGCATAGTCTTTATCACAGATTTGCGATATGCTAAGTAAATTATGTTTCAAACCATCAACGCACAAAACATTCTCAAAAGGTGGTAGGTTTGTAACATTTAACGTTCTTTTCCTAATAATTTTTGCAGTATTGCCATCACCAAAAGTAACCGTGCCTCCATCGAATTCAATCATTTTAGACAAACATGATTTATCACCAGTCATATGTTTTGAGCATCCACTATCCAGATACCATCTTGATTGTTCTGCAGCTTTAAAAGCTGTGTGGACCACTAGATTCTTGTTTTTAGGTATCCACTTAAGTGTACTAGTAGTGGGGATCACAATTGGCTTTTGGTGTTTCACTTGAAAAGTTTTATGTTGGGGAATAAGAATGTTTGCTCTAACCTTTTTGTATATTTCAAATTGTTTTCTTAACTTTTGGACTTCTTTTAACAGATTATCCATCTTTTGGTTCAAGGGGAACTTGTTTATTTGAGACTCCAGCTTTTTGTTTTCAAGTTCCACTTTCTTATAGGTGTTTTTCTCAATTTTTGGACTAATGTTATAATGAATTTTTCTTAACTTGCACTCCATTTTGAAATGACCTCTTTTCCACAATAATGACAGATGACATTTGATGAAACAGTATGAGTACTAGTAGATGCCTTATCCAAAGTGTTTTTAACACTAGTATCTTCCTTCTTTAAAGCACTTTTGACAAAAATAGTTCTAGAACTTGGTGATTGATTCACATTTTTGTCATATCCAAGACCGGTCATATCCTTATAAGCTTTCCCAATTTTGAATAGTCTAATGTATTTCTCATCATTTTGGGTAAATCTGTACTCATACTTTTCTTTATATCGTTTCAGAATAGTCACTTCATTGTGGAGAGCATTATTTTCATCTTTTATTTTCAAAAGGGATTTTTCATTTTCTCTTAATGTTGATAATTGGGTTTTTACACTTTCAAGTTCTTTGATTAACTCCTCCTTTTCAGCATTAATACTATCAACCTTTTCTTTTAAATTCTTAATTTTGTTTTGTTGATTGCTTATAGTTTCAACGAGCCTACAGGTTCCCTCATAAAGTAGTTCATAAGAATCCATGGTGTTGTCATTTTCCTCATCATCTGAATTTTCATATTCACTTTCTGACTCACTTCCTGAGATTTCTTCATTCGATATTTTAATCATTTCCTCAGAGAGATTGAATGTTGCAGTGGTAGCCATCAGAACTATATATTTGTCTAATTCATTTTGATGTGATTCATCTAAGTCAGAATCTGATTCAGATGAATCATCCCAAGTGGTTACAAGATTCTTCTTTTTGGATTTCCCTTTTAGTGGACAATCGGTGGATATGTGTCCAAATTTCTTACATCTGTAACACATGGGTTCCTTATGCTTACTTCTAGAGAATGAACTTGACCGACCTTTGTATTTATTATTAATGTTTTCATTTTTATAATCTTTCACTCTCTTTTTCTTAAATTGTTTCAAAAATCTTTTAGCCAAAAGGGCCACATCTTCATCCTCGTCATTACTAGTTATTCCTATGTCATCTTTAGAGGAAGATGTGTTATGAGAGGTGATTAGTGCAATTGATTTCTTTTTGTCATTGTTAAATTTGAGTTCAAAGGTCTGAAGGGATCCCACTAAATCTTCAATTTTCATTTGTTCCAAATCCTTGTGTTCCTCTATAGAGGTTACCTTAGGATGGAATCTTTCCGGAAGTAATCTCAAGATTTTACTACAAATTTTACCTTTCGGAAGAGTTTCCCCCAGAGCCCACATTTCATTTACAATTTTCATGAGCTTAGTATGAAAGTCAGTAAACATTTCATTTTCTTCTGTGCGAATGTTTTCAAACTGACTTGTGAGCATTTGAAGTTTAGATCTTTTGACAACAGAGGTACCCTCACAAGTCACTTCAAGGATTCTCCAGGCCTGTTTTGCATTAGTGGTTGTCATGATCTTTTTAAACTCTTCTTGATTCATGGCACACACTATAGCATTGTAAGCTCTAGCATTATTTTGTCTAAGAAGTAGCTGAGCAGGAGACCATCTTGCTGGATCCAATGGTCTAGTGGTTGTGACACCATTTATAGTCACATCTTCAGTGGGTTCCGTCCAGCTTTTCTCTATAGCCTCCCAAACAGCCCAGTCCATGGATTTCAAAATTGCTGTCATCTGGGCTTTCCAGAAGGCATAATTTGTTCCATCAAAGAAAGGTGGACGGGTGATAGAGCTTCCTTCAGGATTCATGGTGAATCTAGCAAAAGATAGATCTACTTCAGGTTATTACACCCTTAAGAAGTAACCCGCTCTGATACCAATTGAAAGTGCAATAGCTAGATCTCACCAAGTCCTAGAGGGGGGGTGAATAGGACTATTAAAAATTTCTTTTCAAAAAAATGAGGTTTTATTAGTGTGCAATTTGAATAATTAATTAAGATTGAGAGTCCCCAAGAAGATTAAGAAAGATGCTCAGAGTTGTGTGTGCTAACAGTGTATAGAAATGCAATTAGAATAAGGAAGATATAGCTTAAAAAGATGATCAATACAAGTAAAAAGAATATAAGGCAACCACCACACAAAACAAGCAATCAACACAGTAATTTATAGTGGTTCGGTCCTAGACCTACATCCACTCTCAAGAGCAATCTCTCTTGGTTCCACTAAGTATGAGGTACTTACATTACAAACACCTCTAGCAACAATTTTTTATTCGGTGGTTTGTCTTCCACCAACTGGATTTTTGATCAGGTGGTTGATCCTTGATCTAGTCCACCAACTACAACAATTTTTGATGCGGTGGTTTGTCTTTCACCAAATACAGCAAAGAGAATTGAAATATTAAAGAACACCTAAACAAGGAATTGTATACCTTAGTTTTGAGTGGTGCTCTTGATGCTTGAAAGATTACCTCCAAGCTTTGACCTCTTGTTCTTGCTCCTTGGTGATGAAGATCTTCAGATGAGTGCTCAGCCAAGGGAAGAGGTTTTAAAAGGGTTTGGAAGGCTAAGATATTCTCTCAGATTTAATGAGGCCTTTTCTAAATGACCAACTACTCTTCTTGGAATAATAATGGCACTTTAAGTGTTGAAGAGTAGGTGGTTGTGGGAGCTTTAAAAATCGTTTTACTGGAGGTGCAAAGGCTCAGCTATACTGGTGATTTTCTCAGTAATAAAGTCAGTGTTTGGAGCAAAGGAGAGGTCCTCTTTAAATACAGATAAGCTCCAACGGATAGATCTACGGCTGAGAACAAAATGGTCTACGGCTTAGCGGTATGCTCTGACAACATCCAACGGCTAGTTTGACCAGATTCTACGTTATTCCTTCTTACGGTTAAGCTTACGGCTTAGCCGTAAATCCTTATACGGCTTAGCCATGAATACCTTCCGGTCTAGCCGTGGGTCAGCCGTAAGCTGAAATCTCCCAAAACTGCTCTCTGGAAAGTGGCTCGTAAACTTTATGGCTTAGTCGTGAATCACACTACGGCTTAGCCATAAAGGCCTTTCGGCTTAGCCGCAAGGTCAACCGTAGGCATTATATGGCCAAGAGCATTCTCCAGACTGTGGCCCGTAGATTTTACGGCTTAGCCGTGAAACATACTACGGTTTAGCCGTATCCCTTCGGTGCAGCTGTAGGGTCAGCCGAAGAACAAAATGACTCAAAATAAACTCTCTGGAGAGTGAGCCGTAGGATCTACGGTTTAGACGTGGTCCAAGCTGTAAAACAAAGTCAGAGTGTTTAGAAACCCTTTTTCCTATACAATTTCTATGGCAAATAAGGGCAATGTTACCTTATCCCTTGGCACTCATAGATGATCTTCTTGATTGATCTTCGTTAGACTTGCTTGATCTACCTTGAGCTTCCTTGATCTAGCTTGATCTTCATTGACGAAACTTGAGCTTCTTTAGAGCAAGACTAGACTTTGGTCACGTAATTGCTAACACATTCTTAAAATGACACTAACAAAAAGAAAGTTTGCATTTTCTAAAAGAGAACCTATAAGAAGATTGCCAAACCTTGCTTTCCACATGCACACACATATACATTTTTTGACATTTTGGATAGGAAGCTTTAATGCTATTTTTGGAATTTTTCTAGAGAATACAATGTGAACTTAAGATTTAGTTTGTAGAATTTTTTTGTTTCCTAGTTCATTTTTGGTGAAATGTATATACTAGAACTAAGATGAATTATTTCGAGTGAAAATGAGAACTGCCACCTAGTGTTTACTTTTGATTTGAAAATAAAAAAGAGAGAGAAGTATAGAATGAGAAGTTTGTGACTAGTTTGGGTTCATAGGTTTTTTAACTCGAGCTAGTAAGTAGGGGTATTTTCATACCTAGTGCCT
Source organism: Sextonia rubra (assembly GCA_037013555.1). Taxonomy (NCBI): domain Eukaryota; kingdom Viridiplantae; phylum Streptophyta; class Magnoliopsida; order Laurales; family Lauraceae; genus Sextonia; species Sextonia rubra. The sequence goes on from JASUAD010000015.1 coordinate 7,148,802, forward strand.
TAAAGCCATCTGGTTTGAGAGTCATTAGCCTAATGCTCGCTACACGGGTTAATTAGAAAGTTTAAGGGACCTAGACATTACACAGTCACAACAAAAAAAAATGATTTATTAGAAAAAAGAATAATGATGAATTATGGCCTAACGAGTGTCCATAGAAATTTTTAAGGGATATGTATGAAAATACATAAGGACTAAGTTTACTCCTTAGATACTAACTTTTATTATATCATATGAACTTGAAAATTTCTACTTTGGAAAAAGTAAGTGAGTGAAGAGTGTCCGCAAGAGTTTGTAAGGAATTAAGTGAGGGGAAGGATAAAGACCAGATTTGCTCTCTGGATTCTAACTTTTCTTATATCATATGAACTTCGAAACCCTTGGTAGGAAAAAGACAATGAGAGAAAAGAGGCTAATTGAAGTAAACAATAAAGTGGTAGCTATCTTAGTAGCTTTGAGAGAAAATTTATTTTTGCAAGATTTCTGGGGATCAGATTATTTGAAGGAAAACTTTTGTTTTTGCAGCATTATTGTAGAATATTTGAAATAGGTTCTGATGTATACAATGTTTACCATGCATGCAAGTTGGTTTGAATTTGAGAAAGTTTTCAAAAATAGAACTGTGGATCAGACTTTGAAAAGTCTGAAAGTTTGATTATTCCAAATTTCGAAAATATTTGATATGAGTAAATTTTCTTTTGGGAAATTTCTTTTCTCCTTTATTATTGTTTCTTTTCAACAAAAAAAAAAAAAGAGAATGTTGCGGGTATTTCACTGCAAACCCTCATGAGATACAACCGGTTCACTAGGGGAAACCTAGGAGTTTAAGGGCTTGCTACATACACTAAATATAGTCGAGAGTACCGGCAAAAGTAGCATTACATTCATATTTATTTTTCTGACATTGCATTAGTTTTAGGTTAGATTAAGTCATGATGGAAGCCTCATATTTTTCGCAATTTTTGCTAGGGACTAGCAAAATGCTGGTTAGAGGGTGTGATGAGTCTTTAAAAATGCATATTTTCATATACATTTTGGATCATTTTAAGGATTTATTGACTTAGAAGAGCCTCATTTAGAGTGATATCATGGTTTCCTGCATTTATACATCATTGTAATGCATTTTTACATAATTTGTTTAAAAATCACACTTTCTACATAAATTCATGAAACCTACTATTTTTAGGAATCTATTTTTGGGAAGTATTGTGAAAATTATTTTGCTTATGAATTAAATTCAATTTTCATCATCATTAAGTCATTCACATAAAATTATGAAAAATAGTGTGTATTTTCATTATCATTTCATGAGAGAAGGGACCACAGCCATGCATTTGTGATCTTAGGGTTAAAATTGTCTTTTCACAAGAATTCACATTTTTTTTCGTTGGAAATTGATGACATGGGTCCCATTTTCAAGAATTGAGACAAAAAAATTATTTTCAAAAAAAAAGGAGAGAAGAATTGAAGAAAAGAAAGAAGTAAGAAGAAAAATTTGCAAAGTTGGCTTCATGGTCCCACACACATATGCACATGTGTGGGGATACACTTGTGGGACATTCAAGATGGGATCCACCATCTTTTGTTGTATCATCCAAAATTATCTTTTGATAATTTAAAGATTATTTCAAGAGATCTCAAGATATTTCATGGAAAGAAAGCCACATAAGAGACCTTCTTTGAAAATGAGTAGAAATTAAAGAAGGAAGGTCAATCTCGTTTTTTCTAGAATAACCTGGATTAACATGGTCATATCTTTCGAACTGTAGATCAGATTGAGCCAATCTTGGTACCATTGGAAAGCTTTTTCAGAGAAGATATCGATGGAGCCCAATTATACAATATGGAGTTAAAATGAGAAATTTATGACCCTAAGAAGATGGCTATAATTTTTCTATTCGGCATTGAGATTATCTCGTCAAAGGTGGGCCTTATCCTTTGGCAAGTGTGAGCTAAAAAGTTGGATACACTTTGAATTCCAGCAAAAGAAGGAATCATATCTCATATCAAACTTGGAATACTTATTGGCCAAGAAGAGGACTTGCCTATATAAAGAGATCTTTGCTACAAAGTAAGATCTACGTAGAGAAACAAGGGGCTCTAAACTCGTATAAATTAAAGGCATTGGCCTCCCATACTCTTCATGGAAGAATTACCCACCTCCCACCTCTGGATATCTACAGCCACCTCTCCATCTCTTGTCTTTGCATCTCAAATCATCAAGGAGGCTTAGCCCTAAAACCACACTACAACCTTGAAGGGTTCAACTAGAAGGGGGAGTTCTCATCTATCCTAGTATGTAATTTTTTACTTTTAATTTTTAATCTTTTGTAAAAAAAATTTTCCTCTATTAATAAAGTTTGTTTCTTTTCAATTTTTCTTGTCTTGATTTTGTGGTGTTCCTAATATTAGTTTTGTTTGTGATGGGGTTAATTCTCATTCTTGTTTAAATATTGGGATAGAATTGGAATCACAACTATTGGCCTATCTTAGTACCCTTTTCAATATACTTTGTCTCTTCGGATACATTGTATGTTTGGAGGCAATGCAAGATAATGCTAAAGGGATTTGAGTGAAAAAAAGATTAGAGGCCAATTCTGAAATTTATTTCTACATTGAATGGATATTTGTTATTCTCACTTAGATTGACAACCTAAGATGAAGAATAAGGCCTTTGGATAATAGTTCCATTTTTGTTGAGCCCAAGTTGAGATAAGAAATTGCAAAAGCAATTTACCACCTTTAACTTCCTGTTTTACAACCTTTGACATCCTGCACAACCACCTTTAAATTTCTGCACCTTCTATTTTATTTTCCTACACACTTTTTGTACTCACACAGATTTTTTTAAAATTGTTTCATTGCTGTAGGTTACATTAAATTCATGCATATTTTATTTTTCATTCATAATTTAGGGGTGTTAGTCATAAGATTTAGAAACCAGATTTGAAGATTTTTATAATTGATCATTATTTTGTGCAAAAACAAGCCTATAGTTTAATGAAAAATCTGAATTTAACATAGACAAACTGAGCATGGAGTGGTGGCATGTTTGAATCAGCTATGACACTTGATTTCCTGCACCACAAGTTGGATAAATTTCAGCATTGAAACCAGTCCAGATTTGTACAGAAATTAATTTTAACAAGGCCCATGTTGGAGGACTTTTTGCAAACCTGATTTGTACATATTGATAATAGCTGAATGCTTGATGATTACAACTATGTTAAACCTGAATTCAGACATGAGAAGTCAATGAAAACAGTCCTAAATCAGTTTTGAAATAGTGGTGAAAGTTGGCCATTATTCAAGTAATTATTTGATGTGTTTGTGAAATATTAAAAACTGATTTTCTGCACTTGAAAGATTGAAGATTCAGATCTAAAACTGAATTAATTTAGCAGTAGAAATCTGATTTTTGAATGTTTGTTGGCAACAGACATTATTCTCATGCATCATACCCTCACACGCCACATTCATTCATGCATTAAAACATTCTTTAAATTAGACTAGTTCACTTGTCTTTTTCATCTCATAGTTTCATTTTTTTTTAGAAGTTTACATTGTCATACATCATAGATTAGTTTAGGAGAGTCTAGTTTTAGATTTTTGTTTTTATTTCTGGAAAGATTCTCATGCATGATAGTTTAGGATAAATTCATTCTAAATTTAGGAAGTTGTTGTATTGTATTTGACTTATCTGGTTGTATCGTATTGGTTGTTGTTAGAAATTGTTTAGTAATAGGAGATTACTAATTTGATGTTAGGTCATCTTTTAGATTTCTTTCTAAAATTAACCCTCTTTCTAATTTGAATTGGACTTGGAAATCTTTTATTGTAGAAAGTGTAGACTATTAACTTAATTTAACTTTTAATTTAGGAAAGTGATTGTTTTCTTTCACTTTAGTTTCTAACATTGTTTAGCTTTTATTTTTAGTTAGTTTCTAATTTTAGTTTTTGTTTTATTGGAAGTTCTAATGTATGTTTTGTTTTAGAGAAATTTTAGTTTTCGTTTTTAGTTGGTTTAGAATTAGGAGTTTTAATTTAAGAATTATTATTTGTAATTGTTTAATTTTTAGGGATGAATGTATTTGTTAGATTTTAAATTAGGATAGTTTTAGCATTTTCTTTAGGCAGGTGACAAGTTGGGAACATCTTAAAAACATTGCTCCCTGAGGATCAACCCGGTTTTACCAATTTATTACTATGTCGCAACTATGCACTTGGAGTTGATGAACAAGTATGCCTTCGACACACTTCTTTTTGTTTTTGATGAGAATGTTACTCCCTTTAAATTTCAATAATCATGAGAAGTATAAGTCACCCAAAAATGAGCGGCCAGTTAAAGAAACCGATGAAAATAGGATGATCCTCTGGTCAAGTGGATGAATGTTGCTTTAAATTGAGCTAATTTACATTGTCTTTCTCAACTACAACTTTCAAGGTTGATGAACATCCAGTCACATGGTTGAATGTAGCTTTGAACAAGTTGTTTTACATTGTCTTTCTCAACTACAACTTCCAAGGCTAATTCACCTTTCTTGCTTTTTTTTCAATGTTGACCCGAGATGTATGATCCGAGTCACTTTGAGTGATGTTAATCATCTTTGTATAGGAAACTAATGGATATAATATCACCTTTTGATCATTGATGATAGTTGATGATCTTTGTTGTGAAATTAACTTTGCAAAGCAATATTTCCTTCGTTAGCTCTAAATACACTGAAAATAGTGCTTTTTCGATCTCCCATAAGAATGTCTAATGGTCCCATCATAGCAAATCACTGCCTAGGACTTTGTTTGCTAAAATTTGTTAGAGAAGCCATCTCGGGAATGTGTAAATCTTTTAGTTGGCTTTGAATTTGAATGTGGAGAGGAAAACAATTTCCAATAGTTGCAAGTAAGTCTAATGAAATCACGAGGAGTGATAGAAAGTGGTCACCAATAGATCGAGAGCACTTAACTTTTGTTTTCAATGCTTTGAAATTGGTGTTGCTCTTTGTTGACTTTGCTGAAAACACGTCATATACCTTTAAATGTTGTAGTTTCATACATGTTTGAGCTTTTTATGCTTTGTGCTATAGTTATAGCTACTGTCGTCCTTTACTTGTATTGTGCATGCATTTCTTGCATTGGATACTACATTTTTCGTGCTTGAACATGAATCTAATTGCCCCCTAAAAGGTCTTAAGGTGCTCAAGCACCTATTTGGACTGAGAGCCTCAGTTCTGGCACTTAAGTGTGCCTTGGTGCTAATTCTTGGTCCCAAAATTGAATATTATTTTCTCCTTTTGGCCTTTTGTTAAGGGGAGATGCTGCCGAAATTTCAGTAGAATTCTATGCCTTAGTTACTTTCACTATTACTGATATTTTCATCTCATTCTTTATTTTACAAACAGAAAAGGCAAAGCACCCGTGACTTTAACTTCTGGCACTACAAAGGGTCATTCTAAAGGTAAAGGTACAAGTGACCCTAACCCAAAAGATCTAAATGGGGTGCATGCATCTGCTTTGAGAAACCATAGAACTAGAGCCCTGGCAAGGAGGAATTGGTATACATATTGGTGTCTAGCCATCAGTACTACTTGGGAGAACAATGACAACATGAGTTTCAACATGCCACACTATATATTTGAAGATGCCGCGACAGAGACCGTGTAGTATCCTTCTGACAACATACAGTATCGCTATACAGACCTAGCTAGAATTTCTCATGACTTGACCACTATTTGATCTGTCAGGCGATATCTAATGATAATGTCAATGGCTCTCACTATTCCAGTAAGGAATGATCTATTTCCGTGGATAAAGCATCACAGTCATTACAAAACTGGTAAGTTCATGCTCTAGCCTCCATATTACTTCACAGAGTTCCCAAGGTCTGAAATAGAGGCAATAGAACCATGTATTTTAAATCTTGAGGTGGGCACAAAGATTTTACAACTCATGACAGTTGGGCTTAGTATCCACACTGGGGATGGGAGTGCCTAGCTAGGCAAAAGACACTAGTCTCATTGATGGTTTCCCTGCATTGGAGACTTGTAACGCTGGGTGACTTTGAACAAGCATCATTATGCAGAGGATTTGAAAGCGATTGGGATCTTTCATGCTATACATGCCACCATGCAGAAAGTCCCTTGCAAGAACAAGAACATCTGTAGCGCTATTCTGGAATTGTTTTGCTCGGTGACTAGTACCTTCATTATTCATAACATGGAAGCGGGGTTTTCTTTATGGGAAGTAAGGAAAATCTTTGGTCTAGAACCATATGGTTAAATTTATGATGAAACCATTCTACCGAGTAAAGAATTGGCTACCATGGATGACAAGTTCCAGGCTGCATATTATCTCCTCTTCACGTTTGAAGATTCAATCTAAACTCCTAGCTGTAGTTGAGGTAAATTCGCCCAATGGATAAGTCAGGTGAAGAGTATCACTAGCCCTTTCTTTGTAAATAAGTGCGAATATTTTAAATGGAAAGAGGTTATCCCTAACAAGGACCCCAAGAAGGACCCAACCATCATTTATCCAGCCATATATTTTTGCCAAGTATTTGAACTTGAAGTCGAAGTGTTAGCTTGCCACATTTTTGGTGGCATGGTTGTCTGATGTTCTTTTTCTAAGTTTCGGAGGTGACTTCAGGCTTGGTTGCATATATCTAGCATCAAAATGGCCTTCGGACATAGTCTCACCTTGGGTCTTGCTTTTGTAGCATATATGCTAACCAAGTTAAAGTTGTTGGGTTTTACCATCAGAGAGGGGAAGTCTTTCAACTAATATTATGCTAAGTATTTGCTAAACACTTGGTTCCTATCATTGCAATGGTCTTCATTCACATTGCAGTGCACCAGGAAGTATTCTTATGGAGGGTGTTGTAGGCGGTAGCTGTCAGATCAACACTTATTTTATGACTGATTTACGGCAACACTTATGAAATTTTAACAATTATGTTGCTTCTCGCGATGCTGTACTCGACATAGAAGTTCCAACTCGCATAAGAAATGTTGTAGAACCACCGATTGGCAAGATTGGAGAGGGGGGTCTAGATGTTAGCTTGTCAGATGAAGAAAAGAGTTAGTTCTTGAGCTTGAGACCCATAGATCTGGTATATAGGAAGAATTCATATATCAACATCCAACCTTATATACCTGCCAGGTTTTGCAGACAATTTGACTTTCATTAAGCCTTTGTGGGAACACTTGGCCAGATTCAAGGCAAGCCAGATTCAAGGCACTACTTGTTCTTTACAAGATGCTTGAAATGTTTGGAATTCTATCAAGCGCTTGGCACTGGGGCTCGTTTTGGCTATCCTCGCCTCCCAAATCCTAGATATATTAGTGGTTTTGCACAATGGTATGCCAAAAGTACCATTGCCATTGTACAAATGTATAAGTGCAATCCCCGCATTAAATGTCGTCCTTTGGTTGCCTCCAAAAAAGGAAATAAAATGGAGATAAATGGTGAATCATCTTGGTGGCCGGATCTAATGTCTGCAAAGCTCACTGTTCCTTAAGGGGTGAAGAAGATGACAGATTCTTGCCTCCTCTCAATGTGACTGCAGCAAGGATGCAGCGGGCTGTAGATGAAAATTTACAGGAGGGCGAGAGTCTTGCTGAGATCAAGTAAGTTAGTAGAGCTACGCTGGATTTTGGATCTACTTCAAGCTTTGTTAGAACCAAAGTTTTGGTTGGAGAAAAGACAAGGAAATTTGAAGAAGAGTAGGCCATCATGCGTGCAGCTGTTGAGGCAGACCTTGCTCACCAAGATTTGTTGAAGGCTACTACTATTGCACTGATGCCAATAGATGCACATGTTGTTCCAAGTCTAGTAGATATGGTCCAGTCAACTGAAGCAACTACCGGATCAAGATCACCTATTACGATGCCATCAAAACCTCTAGCAAGTCCGGTTTTACACAAGATGCTCAAAGCTAGTAACCAGATCCCTTGTCAGCAAAGGAGCTCCTTCGAAGAAGAGAAAAGTCAAAAGCCCTAGACATCGTCATTTTGAAAGGCTAAAAGCTGGTAAATTTTTCTATGTCTTTGTAAGATACTATTATTTATCGGTTATTTGACTTTTGTTTTGATATTTACACTTTTCCTTGCTACCTTATTAGCTCAAACTTCAATTGCTCGAGGGGTTGCAAGGAAGGTGGTTGAGTTTGTTGAGGACTATGCCTTAGACGATGGTGATGAAAGAGATAGCAGTTTTGACACTCCTGCCATTGAGGAACAAACTGTAATGACATTAATATCAAGTTCGATTTTGAGAAAGATATGTTTGATCAGGGAATGATACCTGAGTCTGAGAGAAAGGTTGCAGCGAATATGCCAGCAGAGTTCATTATTGTAGAGAAATCTGGCGATGATGTAGGCAATGCTACTACTGTTGATAAAGCAACTTGCAACGATGTACCCATGAAGCCAACAGATGTGGTGATAAGTGTTTAAAAATGCATATTTTCATATACATTTTAAACCATTTTAAGGACTCATTGACTCAAAAGAACTTCATTTAGTGTGATATAATAGTTTTATGCATTTTAAATTCATTTTAGTACTTTTCTACATAATTTGCTTAAAAATCACACTTTTTGCTTACATTTATTAAACTTGCCATTTTTGGAATCCATTTTTGGATAGTTTTGTAAAAATAATTTTTCTTATGAAAGAAATCAAATTTTCATCATCATTGGTTTGTTCAAATAAAATCATGAAAAATGGTATGCATTTTATCATCATTTCATGAAAGATGGGCCCACAGTCATGCATTTGTAATCTTAGGGTTAGAATTGTCTTTTCACATGAAATCACATTTGTTTTGTAGGAAATTGATCATATGGGTCCCATTTTCAAAGAATTAAGGTAAGGCATTTATTTTCAAAGGAAAGGAGAGAAGAATTGAAGAGAGAAAATAAATAACAAGAGAAAATGCAATAGTTGGCTTCATGGTCTCACACACATGCACATGTGTGGGGGTACACTTGTGGGACATCCAAGATGGGGTCCATTTGATTGTTGCACATTTCAAGATATTTTCAAGATAAATTTGAAGAAAATCTCATAAAGGATGAAGAAAAAAAGCCACGTAAGAGTTTTTCTTTTAAAAGGAGTAGAATTGAAAAAAAAATGCAAGAAGCAATTCATGCCCAAGGAGGATTTGGATCAGATTTTTTGTGTAAAAAGAAAGAAAAAAATGAAGGAGAATTATCCTTAAATATCTCTTTGCTTTTGGAGCCAACAAGGACAATCTTCCAAAGAAGAGAAGTTGACTATGCAAGAGATAAAGAAGGAAGTTTTACACCTCATGTGGGCCATGTTTGATTTCAAGAGAAGATTCTTATCCCTAAGTTATCTCTCCAAAGATCTCAATGCAAGGTGGCATATATAAGAAAAGAAAGGAGCATCAAAGAAGGATTCTACTGAAATAAAGAAAAGAAAGAAAAAGAGAAAAATCCAGCTAGGAATTCACACCCACCCTTATTATGAGCAGCCCAATTTTTCAACTTTTATTATTTTTTTGAAGATTTTATCATATCAAGAGAGAAGGAAACTTTGGGGGTTGAAAAAAATATAAATAGGAGACCCTAGTGGTAGTACAAGGCATGGAAAGAGCTCTTTTCTAGATTTCTATACTTCATCTTTTCATTTCTCTCTCCTTTCATCATAATCCACAAAGAGGCTTAGTGCTAAGGCCAACTACGCCTTGGGAGTTTCATTAGAAGAGGTTCTTCATTTCTGTCCTAGCATGTATTTTTCTTGATTTTATTTGTCAATCTCTTGTAAAGAATGTTATATGTTAGTATAATGTTATTCTTCTTAAATTTTTATTCTTTTCTTATGGTTTGTGTGGATATTTTATTAATATTTCTTGTGATTGGACTGACGACTACTTAAAGTAATCATGAATCCAATTAAAAGAAAATTTCAGGAAGATAACTGTACTACATTTACTTTCTTGTCTACTACATTTAAATTTAGCACTGCTACATTTACTTTTCTTGTCATCACTATATTTAATTTCTTGCAAATACTACATTTATTTTTCAGCACTACTACATTTAAATTCATATTGTACCAGCTTTGATTTCCAAGTTTTACTACTTTTAAATTCCTGCACTTTTAAATTTATTTTCCCGCACTTCTATTTTAATGTCTGCACTTTTATTTCAGTTTTCTGCATGCTATATGGTGATGTTCTTGCAAAATTTTACTTAGTAATGTTCACTACAGTAAGTTAGATAAGATTCATGCATATTTCAATTTTCAAAATCATGGTTAATGGTGTTGGTCATGGTACTTTAGAAATCTGATGTACACGTTTGAAAATATTGTCAAAAGCAAGACAGAAGTTGAGTTAAATCTGAAGATTGTTAGGCCGAATTTTCTCAATCAGATTTGTGGAAAAGTTTCAACTTTTATCTACCTAACGTTTGAACCAGTTTAGAAATCTAAAAGTCTGATTTGCAGACCACTTTTATTCAGTACAAGATTTATGACAAAGAACAAAACTGTTTGAGCTGAAACTTCTATTCAGTGGTGTGCATGTTTGTTGTTTTCGTCACAAGCCAATTCAGTAAATTGAAAAGGAGAATTAGAACTCAGAAAAGAGTAAAGGAATCAGATTTAAAACGAGTTACAATTTGACTAAATCAGGTATGGATTTATGTGGTTAATTGTGGACTATTTAGAGCAAAACTAAACTGATTTCCTGCACTTTAAATATATGAGATTCAGTTCTGAATAATGAATGTATCAGCACCATTAAAGCTAATTTCTGAAGTAGATTTGGCCATCTGTTAATCCCATGTATTATGTTTATACACACCTCATCTCATTTATGTATAATACCGTCGCATGTTAGAATTAGAACACATATTCATGTATTGGGTAGAATGTTTTTAGAAAATTGAGTCTTCATGATTTTTGCATCTTGTTTAACTTAGGAAATTTGGTTTTCAAACTTGCATTATTTTTTCTAGTTTATCATGTTTGAATAGAATCATTGTTAATTGAGATAGTTGCTTTGTTGCATTGTGTAGTTTTTAGAAATTGTTTAGCATTAGAAGGTTACTAATTTAGTTTCAGAAATTTTTTTAGATTTCTTTCTAATTTGAATTGATTTTGTAAATCTTTTATTTTAGAAAGTTTAGATTCTTAACATAACTTAGCTTTTAATTTAATAAAGTGTTGTTTTCTTTCACTTTTGTTTAATTAGTTTCTAACATTGCTTACCTTTTAGTTAGTATGTTTCTAATTTTAGTTTTCTTTTATGGGAACTTCTAATGTGTGTTTTACTTTGTAGAAATTCTAGTTTTTGTTTTTAGGAAGTTTTACATTTAGGATTTCTAATTTAGGAAATGTTGTTGTAATTGTTTAATTCTTAGGAATGAATGTATTTTTTAGATTTTAAATTAGGTTAGTTTTAGAATTTTATTTAGGTAGATAACAAGTTGAAAACATCTTAAATACATTGCTCTTTGTGGATTGACCTGGTCTCACCAGTTTATTACTACATTGCAACTCTGCACTTCGAGTTGATGAACATGTGGCTACTTAGATTGAGCAGCAAAAAATTCCTCCTAAAGCGGGACCAATTGCCAAAATCTCAATAGAAGAGGGGGAAATTCCGAGTGCTACAAAAGAGTTCTGACAAATCTAATTTCTAAAGGTAACTCTTGACTTAAGTTTTTTGGAAATTGAAGATCTATTGCATTGTTGTGATTTGATCTCATTCATTCCTTCTTAGGTACCCGAACAGAGGAAAGTGCTCCTGTTATACTTCCCACTTCAGTGAGAAAGCTTTTTGGGTCACCAATTGAGGAGCCAGCAGAGAAAGAGAGTCCCAAAGCTTCAATTGATTTAGACAATATCTCGATTCATAGTGGATATTTGAGGCGTCTTTGAGCGGCATCGTAAAGAGTGATTTGCAGCGTTTCGTGGAAGGTTTCTCCTTAGATTCACCAACTAAAAGTATCAATAATGATCTGGAGTTTTCATCAGCACTCATTGTACTGCCTATTGGCATTAACCCAAGGGTCGATGATGCTTTGGATATTCATACGGAATCAAACACTGAACCCATTAGCGTAGTGGAAAAAGAAGCTGATATTGTAATGATCCCAGCAGAAGAGGCCATTGTAACAGAATTGATTATAGCCAAAACTAGTCCTTCTTGTCAGATGAAGTTAGTTTTAGAAGATGTAGCTGCAAATCCCATGGAAGATGATGCTTTTGCAACACCTGTCATTAGTAGTGTGCCTCCAGTTATTCGTAGCTTTACACCTCCCAAAGCAATGATGATAAGTTCTTAAAAATGCATATTTTCATACATATTTTGGATCATTTTAAGAACTTATTAACTTAAAAGAGCCTCATTTAGTGTGATATAATGGTTTTAAGCATTTTAAATTCATTTTAGTATTTCTCTGCATAAATTATTTAAAAATCACACTTTTTGTATACATTCATACACTTGCCATTTTTGGAAAGTCTATTTTTGAAAATTTTTGTAAAAATAATTTTTCTCATGAAATAAATTGAGTTTTAATCATCATTAGTTCATTCACATAAAATCATGAAAAATAGTGTGCATTTTCATTGTTATTTCATGAGAAATGGGTCCACATTCATGCATTTGTGATTGATCGTGAGCTCCAAGTGTAAAGCTGCGATGTATTAATAATACTGGTGAGACCAAGTCGATCCACAGGAAACAATGTATTTTAAGGTTCCTTTTTCAACGTATACCTGTTCTAAATAAAAATATAAAACCAGACTAATTTAAAATCTAACAAATACAGGCATCCTACTTACCAAAATTAAATTAATTACAAACAAATGAAACTTTTCTAAAACTAAAAACCTAAATTTAAAATTTTCTAAAATAAACCTAAAGTTGCAGCAGAACTAAAACACAAGTTAGAACTTCTAAAAATAAAAACTAAAATTATAAACTAACTAAACTAAATAATGTTAGAAACAAAATAAACAAAAGTTTAAAACTTTCTTAAGTTAAAATTTCCAAAACTAGAAAGCTTTCCAATTTAAAATCTTCAATTAAAACAAATTTAGAAAGATCTTTAATTTTGGAAATTATCTAAAACAATAAAAAAACATAAAACTAGAAACAAATTTAAAATTAGAAACTTAGTAAAATTAGTAATGCAATGCATGCCATGAGATGCTGAAAAATTCTAAGTATGGAAAACTAGTATGTTGATACAAATTTATGCATGACTTGAACTATTCTAATGCATCCTAAATCTAAGTTTAATGGCTAGAAATCATGATCTACTGATGTAAGAAACTAACAAAAAAATGAAATTGAAAAATGATCTAAAATGAAAAAGTTATGAATGCATGAACATGACAACTTTGCAAAATTTTGTGTAGAAATTATGATCCGAGTTGACTGATTGGCAAAGTTTAAGTCTCTGGTTCACAAGCCTTCTGAAATTATTTTGAACTGAAATTCTGAAGAAAAATGAAAGATCACATCCAAAACTTTAATTTTCCAAAGTTTCAAAAAAAAATATTATGATTTGACTAATCTACCTACCTCGAACTTGTTATCAAAAACTGTTTTTGCAGTTTGCTAAAACTATTAAGCTATGCTGTTTGTGTATTGAGTCTGAATTTAATCATTAGATTCAGATCTGAAAGCTTAATTTTGAGCAACTTAAATGTGCACAAAATCTTATGATATGAAAATACATGCAATGAATTCTAATCCAACCATCAAACTAAGCAAAAACAAAACTTAAAATCAACATAAACATAACAAAAAAAAAAAAAAACAAAAGTGCAGAAAATAAAATAAAAGTGTAGGAAGTCAACGGCAGTAATAACATGAAGTCAAAGGCAGTAAATAATAGAAATCAAAGGTGGTAAACAACAGAAGTCAAAGGCTGTAGATTACTCCTTTTAATTTCTTATCTTAACTTGGGCTCAAAAAGATTAGAAGTGTTGTCTTAGGTTCTTATTCTTCATCTTGGGTCGTCAATCCAAGTGAGAATAACAAATCTTCATTCCATGTCGAAATAAATTTCAAAATTAGCCTTTAATCTTTTTTCACTCAAACCTCTTTAACTCCATCTTGCATTACCTCCAAACATATAATCTTTTTTCACTCAAACCTTTTTAACTCCATCTTGCATTGCCTCCAAACATACAATGTATCCAAAGAGACAAAGTATATTGAAAAGGTTACTAAGATGGGTTACTAGTTGTGATTCCAATTCTATCCCAATATTTAAATAAGAATGAAAATTAACTCAATCACAAATAGGACTAAAATTATGAACACCACAAAATCAAAGACAAGAAAAAATTGAAAAGAAACAAATTTTACTAGCATAAAATTGTTTTACAAAAGATTAAAAATATAAAGCAAACAATTACATACTAGGATGGATGAGAATTCCTCCTTCTAGTTGACTCTTCAAGTTTGGTGGTGTGGCTTTAGGCTAAGCTTCCTTGATGACTTAAGATGGAGAGACAAAAGAGGAAGAGACAGAGTGTAGAAATTCTAGTGGTGGGAGGTGGGTAATTCTTCCATGAAGGATATGAGAGAGGGATGCCCTATTTATACTTTTTCAGGTCCTACTCCTTCTCAAACTTTAAAATCTTAAAAATAATAAAAAAAATGAAAGAAAAAGGGCTCCAAACAATGCTTTGGATGTGACATATCTTTTGGAATTTTTTATCTTTTTATTTTTCTTTTCTTTCCTTGCTTGCTTTGTTTGAAAGTCCTTCTTGGATGCTTCTTTCCTTCTTTGTCTTTGCCACCTTGCATTGAGACCTTTTGAGAGATAATTTAGGAATAAAAATCCTCTCTTGGAATCAAACTTAGCCCACATCAGGTGTGAAACTTTCCCTTTTATCTCTTTGCATTGTCAACTTTCTTTTTTGGAAAGTTCTCCTTGTTGGCTCCAAACTTGAAGAGATCTTTGAAAATAACCCTCTTGATTTTTTTTTATTTTCTTTTTCAGCCAAAATCTGATCCAAAATCCTCTTTTGGATGTGGAATAGCTTGTTTGGATATTTTTTTTATTTCTTTTCAATTAAATCTTTTCTTTCTCCAAAAAGAACTCCCATGTGGCTTTCCTTGTTCATCTTTGATGAGATATTCTTCAAATTCTCTTCAAAATCTCTTGAAAATGTGCAACAAATAAACGGACCCCATCTTGGATGTTTTACAAGTGTACCCGACACATGCATGTGTGTGTGGGACCATGAAGCCAACTTTTTGCAATCTTCTTCTAATTTCTTTTTCTCCTTAATTTTCTTTCCTTTTTCTTGAAAATCAATTCCTTGCCTCAATTCTTTACAAATGGGACCCATATCATCAATTTCCTATAAAAAAATGTGAATTCATGTGAAAAGATAATTTTACCCCTAACATTACAAATGTATGAATACGGACCCATTTCTCATGAAATGACAATGAAAATGTACACCATTTTTCATGATTTTATGTGAATGAACTTATGATGATTAAAACTTAATTTATTTCGTGAGAAAAATTATTTTCACAAAACTTTCCAAAAATAGACTTTCCAAAAATGACAAGTTTATGAATATATGCAAAAAGTATGATTTTTAAACAATTTATGTAGAGAAATACTAAAATGAATTTAAAATGTTGAAAGCACTAGATCACACTAAATAAGGCTCTTTCAAGTTAATAAGTCCTTAAAATATTCCAAAATGTGGATAAAAATATGCATTTTAAAGAACTTATCAGTGATCTAGTGGTAAAATTGTCTTTTCACATGAATTCACATTTGTTTTGTAAGAAATTGATGATATGGGGTCCCATTTATAAAGAATTGAGGCAAGTAATTGATTTTTAAGAGAAAGAGAGAAGAATTAAAAAGAAAAAGAAATTGGAAGAAAATTACAAAACGTCGGCTTCATGGTCCCACACACACATGCACATGTGTGGGGTATACTTGTAAAACATCCAAAATGGGGTCCATTTATTTGTTGCACATTTTAAAGGGAATTTGAAGAGAATTTGAAGAATATCTCATCAAAGATGGACAAGGAAAGCCACATAGGAGTTATTTTTGGAGAAGGAGAAGATTTAATTGAAAAAAGTAAAAATAAATATCCAAGAAAGCTATTTCACATCCAACACATGTTTTGGATCATATTTTCATGTTTTAGATCAGATTTTGATTGAAAAAATAAAGGGAAAAAATAAAGGGAGAATTAACTAGAGATCTCTTCAAGTTTGAAGCCAACAAGGAGAACTTTTTAAAAAAGGAAAGTTGACAATGCAAAGAGAAAAAAGGGGAAGTTATACACCTCATGTAGGCCAAGTTTGATTCTAAGAGAAGATTCTTATCCTTACTTCATCTCTAAAAAAATCTCAATGCACGGTGGCAAACATTAAAAAAGAAAGAAGCATCCAAAAGAGACTTTCAATCAAAGCCAGCAAGGAAAGAAAATAAAAAAAAATAGAAAAAAAATCCCAAAAGACATGTCATGCCCAAAGCCTTGTATGGAGCCTATTTTTTTTTATCTTTTTCCTTTTTAAGAATTTATAGTTTGAGAAGGAATAAGACTTGAAAAAGTATAAATAAGGCACTCCTCTCTCATATCCTTCATAGAAGAATTACCCACCTCCCACCTCTATATTCCTACACTCCATCTCTCCTTCTCTTATCTCTCCATCTTAAGTCATCAAGGAGGCTTAGCCCTAAAGCCACACCACCAACCTTGAAGTGTCAACTAGAAGGAGGAATTCTCATCCATCCTAGTATGTAATTGTTTACTTTTTATTTTCAAACTTTTATAAAACAATTTCATGCTAGTAAAGTTTGTTTCTTTTCAATTTTTCTTGTCTTTGCTTTTGTGGTGTTCATAATTTTAGTCTTGTTTGTAATTGAGTTAATTTTCATTCTTGTTTAAATATTGGGATAGAATTAGAATCATAACTAGTAACCCATCTTAGTATCCTTTTCAATATACTTTGTCTCTTTGGATACATTGTATGTTTGGAGGCAACACAAGATGGAGTTAAAGAGGTTTGAGTGAAAAAAGATTAAAGGCCAAATTTGAAATTTATTTCTACATTGAATGGAGATTTGTTATTTTCACTTGGATTGACGACCCAAGATGAAGAATAAGACTCTAGGAAACACTTCTAATCTTTTTGAGCCCAAATTGAGGTAAGAAATTGAAAAGAGCAATCTACACCTTTGACTTCAGTTGTTTACGATTTTTGACTTCCTATTATTACCGCCTTTGACTTCCTGCAATTTTATTTTATGTTCTGGACTTTTGTTATTTTTCTTATTATATTTATGTTGATTTTAAGTTTTGTTTTTGAATAGTTTAGTGGTGGGATTAAAATTCATTGCGTGTATTTTCATGTCATAGAATTTGTGTATATTTAAGTTGATGAAAATTAAGCCTTCAGGTCTAAATCTAATGATTAAATTCAGACTCAATATACAAACAGGATAACTTAACAGTTTCAGCAAACTACAGAAATAGTTTTTGACAAAAAGTTCGAAGTGGGTAGACCAGTCAAATCATAATATTTTTCTTTGAAACTTCAAAAAATTAAAATTTAGGATGTGGTCTTTCATTCCCCATAATTTCAGACCAAAATAATTTTGGAAGGCATATGAACTAGAGGCTTAAACTTTGCTAATCAGTTAACTCGGATCAGAATTTCTACACAGAATTTACAAAGTTGTCATGTTCATGTGTTCATAACTTTTTCATTTTAGATCCTTTTTCACTTCCGTTTTTTAATTTGTCAATTTATTGCATCAGTAAAGCATGATTCTAGCGATTAAACTTAGATTTAAGATGCATTAACATAATTCAAATCATGCATAAAATTTGCATCAGCATATTAGTTTTTCAGACTTAGAATTTTCAGCATCCCATGCCATGTATTGCATTACTAATTTTACTAACTTTCTAATTTTAAATTTGTTTCTAGTTTTATCCTGTTGATTGTTTTAGTTAATTCCCAGAATTAAAGATCTTTTTAAATTTTTTTTAATTGAAGATTTTAAATTGAAAAGTTTTCTAGTTTTGGAAATTCTAACTTAGAAAAGTTTTTAACTTTTGTTTATTTTGTTTTTAACATTGTTTAGTTTAGTTAGTTTCTAATTTTAGTTTTTATTTTTGAAAGTTCTAACTTGTGTATTAGTTTGCAGAGACTTTAGTTTTGTTTAGGAAATTTTAGATTTCAGTTTTCTAGATTTAGGAAAGTTTCATTTTATTTGTTTGTAATTAATTTAATTTTGGTAAGTAGGATGCTTGTATTTGTTAGATTTTAAACTAGGCTAGTTTTAGATTTTTATTTAGGGAAGGTACAAATTGAAAAAGGAACCTTAAAATACATAGCTCCCTGTGGATTCGACACCATACTTACCGGAATATTACTACATCGCGATTTTGTACTTGAAACTCATGATCACATGACACCTTCGAGGGTTTATTTTAGGGATGATCATTAATCGCCCATGAAGATTATTGAGGACCCAGCTTTGCAAAAGAAATCAAATGAAGCTTCTACTACTAAAGGCTGGGGATCCTGAAAAGCATTATTGCATGTTACAGTAACACTGCATACAAATAGGGATCCCTTGCCACTTTGTCTTTACAAGGGTCACATGACTTGCCTTCTGTCCATGAAGAGGCATTGGTTACTCATGGGGTGAGGGTATAAATGTTGAGAAGGAAGGAGATGACCGCTTAAGCTCTCAGACTCAGTTAAATTTGCAAGAGCGGGAGTCAAAATTTTCCGTCCCTAATGAGCCCAGTTTGTTTGGTGATGCTCCGAAGCCCCAATTTGCCATAAATTTTGCCATGAAGATGGCTATTCATAGCATTTTGGCCACAGTCTTTCAAGGAGATCTTATTTCCGAGAAGATTCTAGGTGCCAAAGCCTTAGCTAATATGCTGATATCTTCTAGTGCCGAAATCGATTTAATCGGTCTTCGTGATACTTTTGTCCTATTTTTCAACAAACTTGAAGAAAAGGATACTTAGGAAAGAAGTATTGATCATGCTAATGCTTGCCAAGATGAAATTCTAAGGCATAAAGTTCAACTGGCCAAAGAGATTGAGAGCACCTAGGAAGAAATACGGGTGGTGAATTCATGCGTGTGGCCGAGAGTGAAAATACATAATAGTAGATCATCGTGTTGCAGCAACAATTATCTTTAGTGGATAATAATATTGAAGGCTTGAGAAAGCCTATTTCAGAAGGCAATCAACATAGAGATGATCTTCTTGCGCATGAAAAGGCAAAGCGCACAGCTTTTGGATGATTTTGTTCAATCTCTGGAGAGTGAATTGAATATCAAACTAGATGAGATTGACAGCAATACTGCTGTACTTACTTATGCAAGCTACAAAGGGTGTGCCCCGATGGAAGGTGTGCTGAATGTGAAGAGACAACTGGAGAAGTTCCTAGACTAAAAAACTCTGCTACAGCTTCTATTTAACTCTCTTTTTTTATTTTTGGCGCGGGTAAAGTACATTGAATATCAAACTTTGATTTTGTGTGGATGTTTAATGTGGTTTGTGTGGATACTTTGTTTGGCTTGGTTTTCTCAGACTTGTATGATAGTTTGATTTGTGATCTCTTGGATCCATAAATCGAAAATAAGGGAGTAATATAGGTGGACGTTATCCTATACCCATGTATGAGGTTTTCTCTAAGGTTCATGACTTGATCTTTTTGGTGTCGAAAGGGGCTAAATAAAGTAGATGTTATCCGGTGCCCATGTGTGAGGCTTTCCCTAGGATCCTTGACTTATTCCTCAGGACAAAGATTTGGTTTTGGTTTTTGTTTAGATTTTGGCTATACAAGGTCTACAAAAAGATTTGATCTATATAACCAAGGATTAGCTATATGGGGTCTGCAAAAAGACTTATTCCACACTGCTGAGTTTTGCGATATAGAGTTTGCAAAAAGACATAATCTATATAGCAAGATATTATAAGGGGTCTTGTAAGGACATTATCCAAGTAACAAAAAGTTGACTAGAGGGGCCAATGGGCTTTGTCCTCATAGTCATTTTGTACGAGTCCGAGGAGTTTTAGTCAAGCGTCATAAGTTATGAGGCTTGAAACCAAAAAATTTAGTGATGAGAATGCATATTATGCATGGTTTAGGTATGCTAATGACATTCAAGTGTAGTATTTCTTAAGAAGTTTTCTATTGATAGGCATTATGCATCTGTCTCCTTCAAGTGTGAGAAGTGTGTAGGTGTCATTGGAGTAGACCTTCTCGACAATGAAAAGTCCTTCCTACTTAGATTCAAACTTGCCTTTTGACAAGTGTGTGGAGAACTTGGGCCTCTTAATTGGAAGGACTAAGTCAACTTTCATTAAGCTCTGTATTTGACCTTTTTGTTGAATAACCCAGCCATACAAGCTTGATATAATTCGATGCTTATGAGCAGCAAGCATCTTTTCATTAGGCTTTTTAACTCTTGAAGTCTGAGCTAGGTGTTCTTTTCTTTAATATATTTGTTTAGCACAGTTACCCGAAGAGAAGGAAGTTGAATTTCCAATGGTGTTACAGCTTCACATCCATAAACCAAGGAATATGGTATTGATTTGGTTGGACCATGAACTGTAGCTCTGTAAGCCTATAATGCTTCTAGAAGTTTAGTACTCTAACTCTTTTTGTTGTCAGAGACCATTTTCCTCAGAATTTTTCAAATAGTCTTGTTGAATGCATCAACAAGTCCATTAGCTGTAGGGTTATATGCCGTAGAAAGATAACATTGGATCCCATACTTGTCACAGAATTTGTAAAATTTGTCGTTGTTGAACTGAGAACCATTGTCATGATGTCAATGTTTAGGTATACCAAAACAACAGATAATATGAGTCTTTAAGAAGCTAAAGACTATATCTGTTTTGACTTTTACAATAGGCACTGCTTTTGTCCATTTGAAAAAGTAATCTATCACAGCCAAAATTAAATAACGACCACGTTTTGATGGTGAATAGATTTTCCCGACTATGTCCATTCCCCAAGACTCGAACGACCAAGAGGTGGATGTAGGATGCAAATATTTAAGTGGTTGATCAATGTAATCACCATGAATTTGGCATTCATTACATCTTCTGGCAAAATTAATGGCATCAGATGCCATGGTAGGCCAATAGTAGCTTAACCCTCAAATTTGATCATGGAGTTTTGATCCAACCTGGTGCCACATAGGCCAGAATGAACTTCTTTGAATACTTAATCTGCTTCTTTTGGTGATAAGCAATGGAGAAGAACTCCATCATAGGATTTGCGATAAAGAGTTTTTGAAGGCAAATCGAAGTAAAATTTCAGAGCTCGTCTTTGAATACTAGTTTTATCTTTAGTATTCTCTGGTAGCACTCTATAAAGAATGTAATCAATAAAAGGGTCTCTCTAATCGCTGAATGAATTTTGGAAAGATGAAATTTGATTTTTGATCATATCGAAGTAATCTCCAACTGCTTTATGGGTATCGAGTGGAGGTAGAAGTCTTTTTTCAACTACTTCCAACACCATTTTGTCATTTTTGGGAATCGACATTGAGGCTGCCAAACTTGCTAATGCATTTGCTTTGACATGAATGTGGTGATGCTCAATTAGAATAAACCTCTCTTTGAGTTCACAACCTTTGTTAAAGAAGGTAATCAAGTTTAGTTTCTTCACTTCATACTCAAGATTCATTTGTTTGATCACAAGTTATAAATCTCGATAGACTCCAAGCATATTAATGCCTAATTTTAAGGCTAATTCGAGATGCATAATCAATGCGGTGTATTCTACCACAATGTTTGAGCATGGTTTGATTAATGAAAAAGAGTAAGGAATATGGAATCTTTCTAAGTGATAGAAAATGATTCCAACTCCTGAAACTGGCTCTCCTTGCTTATTAGTTCTAGAAGCTCCATTAAAATACATGATTCAGTGTAAGTCTGGATCAACGTTGGGTTTCCATAGTTATTCAATGAAGAAGATTGGCTCGTTAGGGAGATTGTCTATGAATTCAGGATTTTCTAAGAGTGGATGTTCTGCTAGAAATCAGCAAGAGCTTGTCCTTTTACTGCCTTTGCGGGAGTATATCTGATGTCGTACTAAGAAAGAAAAATAGATGATTTGGCTAGACGATCACTTAGCACTCAAGCTTTTATCACCAATGTCTTCAATAGGTTAATGTTAGAAACTAAGTATACCACATTGGAGAGGATGTAATGACTTAGTTTTTGTATTACGAACATTAGTGCAAGACATTCTTTCTCCATTGGATGATAATTATATTTAGCACCAACTAGTATCCGTGATAAATAATAAAGAGCCACCTCCTTACCTTCGTCATTATTTTAATCTAATAATACCCCCAAAAGTGATTAAGAGCTCGAGTATAGAGGATAAAAGGTTCGCTTGGAATTAGAGCCGAAAGAACCGGTGGGTCTATGAGATACCATTTGATATCTTGAAAGGCATCTTCGCAGGTTTTATCCCACACAAAGTCTATACCTTTCTTCATTAGTTTGAAGAATGCTCTGCACTTTTTGAAAAAGTTTGAGATGAATCGACGAATGTAGGCAAGTTTGCCTTATAATCCTTTCAATTCTTTGAGAGTTCTTGGAGAGGGCATCTCTAATATGACTTTGACTGGATCTAGTATAATGCCACCTTTTCGAACCACAAATCGTAGAAATCATCCAGAAGAGATACCAAAGAAACACTTCAAAGGATTTATTCAAAGGCTGAATTTTCACAACCTCTTGAAAACTGTGCGAAGATCAGCTATCTACTTGTTCTCGACTGCCAAGTCGTCGACATAGCATTCGATAGACTTATGTTGCATGTCTTTGAAAATTTTCATCATCGCCCTTTGGTATGTGGCTTCAACATTTTTTAAACCAAAAGTCATGACAGTGTAGCAGTACACACCAAAGGGGGTTATGAAGGATATGTAATTCTTATCCTTCTTGTACATCTTGATTTGATTGTATCTTGAAAACCCATCCATGAATGACATCCTTTTAAACCCAAAAGTATTGTCAATCATGATTGTTTGTATAGGTAATGGGAAATCATCTTTAGGACAAGCTTTGTTCAAATCTCTGAAGCCAATGTAGACTCTGATCTGCCCATTCTTTTTGGTGACCAGGACTATGTTAGCCAACCAGTTAGGATGCTGTTCTTCATGAATGAAGTGAACATTTTTGAGTTTCTAGACTTTTTTTTCTATTTTATCCATGATTTTGGTTTCATCCTTCTTTGTTCTTGCTTTACGGGTTTAACATTATCTGCTACGTTCAATTTGTGTACGGAAATTTCTGGATCTAGACCTGGCATTTCTGTATAAGTCCATGCAAAGTAATCCATGTACTCTCCCAAGAAACTCACATACACATCAAGTTCTTTTCCTTTGATTTGAGAACTTACAAAGGTAGGATGAGGATTTTCTGGGGTTTCCAAGTTTATTTTTTACACTTGGTCTTTAGTTGGAGGCTCAGGAGGAGGCTCTTCTACATCATTTTCAGAAGTTTCCAACTCTACAAAACCTTTTGGGGTTTTATTTGGGGGTTTAAGCCAAGGCTAGATCTTTTTCCATGGACTTGGGTTTTTAGGCTCTTTAGCTTTTACATTAAGTGCTAAACATTCCCAACGAGTGTGTTGAGATGGATCTATTTCTTCATGGAGTTTAGGTGGTCAATATTCAGTAATTTCTGACATGGTATCATCATCATCACTTGCCCCCTTAGGATGCTGAAAAAAGCCCAATCGGCAGGATCTTGGAAGGCAACAGTTTTGTGAGAGTCATCTGAGTCATACCCTTCAGTAAAGACTACATATCTTGCTCTAAAATTTTGATTTAACTTAGGAACATTGTTGTAAGCAACGTATCCTATGCAATGCCGCAGCTATTCAATTCTATGTCCCCTTTTGAGATCTTGCTTCATTTTTGAAGTGAAGACATCCAAAGAAATCTAAACGCCATTTGCACTTAATTTGAGGCCTATGGGCTTCTTGAGATTGTTCCCCATGTTCTTCATCATGTTGCAGACCACAGGAATATAGATGTCAAGCCTTATTCTCCTATCATTGGTGATCTTGACAATGGGACACAAAGTAGGGGCATCTTTGGCTCAATAAAAAATGATTGGGTGATTGTATTGCTTAGATGGAGGCACTAAGAAGCTAGAACCTCCAAAATCATAAATTTGAGATGGAGTGGGCCACGGCAAAAGTGGAGGATCTCAATTTGCTATAGAGTGCACAGAAGTGTCCATTTTTTCAGCATCCTCAGAATCCAACTCAGAATCTGAATCTCTAATCACTAAGATGACATGAACTGGGTGCGTCTATCTAAACCTCCCGTGTAGACAATAGAGTGCCACTTCGAGAGATGAAACAATCTAAGACATCTCATCAAAGGTTTGAAACTCCATATCCATGGTCAAGTTACAGAGGGCTAGCCAGCAACCTATTTAGCATAGATGAATCCATGCTGAGTAGTGTCAAGGATTCTCACATCTTTTTGCCAAGCGAAGCCATCTATCAATGTATCTATAAGTGATAAATTCTTAAAAATGCATATTTTCATATACATTTTGGACCATTATAAGGACTTATTAACTTGAAAGAGCCTCATTTAGTGTGATCTAATGGTTTCATGCATTTTAAATTCATTTTTATATTTCTCTGTATAATTTGTTTAAAAATCACACTTTTTGCTTACATTCATAAAATCTGCCATTTTTGGAAAGTCTATTTTTGAAAAGTTTTGTGAAAATAATTTTTCTCATGAAATAAATTGAATTTTAATCATCATTAGTTCATTCATATAAAATTATAAAAAATTGTGTGCATTTTTAGTATTATTTCACGAAAAATGGGCCCACAGTCATGCATTTGTGATCTTAGGGTTAAAATTATCTTTTCACATGAATTCACATTTATTTTGTAGGAAATTCATTATATGGGTCCCATTTATAAAGAATTGAGGAAAGGAATTGATTTTCAAAAGAAAGGAGAGAAGAACTGAAGAGAAGAAAGAAATTTGAAGAAAAATGCAAAAGTTGACTTTATGGTCCCACACAAATACACATATGTGTGGGGTATACTTGTAAAACATCCAAGATGGTGTCCATTTATTTTTTGCACATTTTCAAGAGATTTTGAAGAGAATTTGAAGAATATCTCATCAAAGATGGATAAGGAAAGCTACATAGGAGTTCTTTTTGGAGAAGGAAAAGATTTAATTGAAAAAAAAGGAAAAGATTTAATTGAAAAAAAATGAAAAAAAAATATCCAAGCAAGCATTCCACGTCCAAAAGAGGATTTTATTCAGATTTTATGCTGAAAGAGTAAAGGAAAAAATAAATAGAGAATTATCTAGAAGATCTCTTCAAGTTTGGAGTTAACAAGGAGAACTTTTTAAAAAAGGAAAGTTGACAATGGAAAGAGAAAAAAGGGGAAGTTCTACACCTCATGTGGGCCAAGTTTGATTCCAAGAGAGGATTCTTATCCCTACTTCATCATTTAAAAGATCTTAATGCAAGGTGGCAGGAAAGAAGTATCTAAGAGGGACTTCCAAACAAAGCAAGCAAGGAAAGAAAAAAAATAGAAAAAAAAATCCCAAAAGATATCTCACGCCGAAGCCATTGTTTGGGACCCTTTTTCTTTCCTATTTTTTATTATTTTTAAGATTTTAAAGTTTGAGAAGGAGTATAACTTGAAAAAGTATAAATAGGGCACCCTTCTCCTATATTCTTCATGGAAGAATTACCCGCCTCTTACCTCTAAAATTTCTATACTCCACCTCTCCCTTTCTTGTTCTCTACATCTTAAGTCATCAAGGAGGCTTAGCCTTGAAGCCACACCGCCATCCTTGAAGATCAACTAGAAGGATGAATTCTTTTCCATCCTAGTATGTGTAATCTTTTATTTTAATTTTTTCACCCTATGTAAAGAATTCTCATACTAGTTTAATAATATTCATCTTGATATTCTTCTTATTGTTATAGTTGCATGATTGCTTAATTTGTGTTTTTCTTGCTTGGATTGATGACCCAAATAGAGAGCGTACTTTAAGAAATTATTAGGCTTATATTAAAAGAGAATTTTGAGTGAATATACTGCCTTTGACTTCCATTGTTTACCGCCTTTGACTTCAGTTATACCGCCTTTGACTTTCTGCAAATTTTAATTTCTTTCACTGCACTTTTAATCTAAAATTTCTGCACTTTTAAATTTCTGCACCTTTATTTGAATTTTTACACTTTTTATTTTAATTTCTATACACTTTATATTCTTGCACAATGTTTTTTTTATTGTTTACTACTATAGCTTAAATTAGATTCATGCATATTTCAAGTTGTAGAATCATGTTTAATGGTGTCTATCATAGAACTTCATAAATCAAATTTGAATTGCACTAGAAAATAGTCCAGAATTTTGCAGAAAAATGGTCCCAATTAGGTTCATGTTGGACGAAGTTTCTTGGACAGTTTTGACATGTTTTTAATAGGTGAATGCCTATGTTTCCAATAGTTTTAAACTTGAAATCAGACTTGAAGAATAAATTTTCAAATCTGAAATCAATTTTTTTTTTAAATTGAATTCTGTGTGTTTGTTAATAGCCCAAACCTGTATTTCAATAGTAAAAAAAAATCTAATTGGAACTGAGTTCAATTTAGAGAAATTGTACATGGATATATGTGGATTGTTGGAACCATTATGAAAATTCATTTTCTATATTTAATTGACAAGTTTTAGATCTGAAAGTGAACCAAAACAATAAGAAGAAACTAATTTCTGAATATTTAAAGGCAACCCATTTAATTCATGCATCATCACACACCCCACTCATCCACTCTTTCATGTAGTTTTATTTTTATTTTTATTTTGCATTCATATATCATAGAATAGTTTAGAAAAGTTTATTTTCAGATATTAATTTTTAGACTTAGAAAGATTCTCATTATTTTTTTTATTTAGAAAGTTGTGTTGTTTGTATAGTTGTATTGTATGTTGTTGTTTCTATTTAGAGTTTTTCCTAAAGTTAAATTTCTTTTTAATTTTGAATAGGATTTATAAATCTTTTGTTCTTAGTTTAATTTAGTTTCTAATTTAGGAAGTTTTTGTTTTCTTTACCATTAGTTTATTTTTTTTCTTTCTAACTTTGTTTAGTTTTATTTTTAGTAAGTTTCTAATTTTAGATTTAGTTTTATTGCAAGTTTTAACATGTGTTTTGTTTTGCAGTAAATTTAATTTTTTTAGGAACTTTTAGATTTAGGATTTACTTTCTTTATTTGAATTGTGATTGTAATTATTATTATTACTTTTTTTTGGAATGTATTGATCGTGAGTTCCAAGTGCAGAACCGCGATGTAGTAATAAAACTGGTGAGACCAGGTCGATCCTCAGGGAGCAATGTGTTTAAGGTATTTTCAACTTGTAACCTGTCCTAAATAAAAATCTAAAACTTGCCTAATTTAAAATCTAACAAATACAAGTGTCCTACTTACCAAAATTAACTTAGTTACAAACCAATAAAAGAAACTTTCCTAAATCTAAAATTCCTAAAATAAAACTAAAGTTGCTACAAAACTAAAACACAAGTTAGAACTTCCAAAAATAAAAACTAAAATTAGAATCTTACTAAACTAAACAATGTTAAAAACAAAATAAAAAAAAGTTAAAATTTTTCCTAGGTTAGAATTTCCAAAACTAGTAAACTTTCCAATTTAAAATCTTCAATTAAAACAAGTTTAGAAAGATATTTAATTCTGAAAATTAACTAAAACAATCAAAAACATAAAACTAGAAACAAATTTAAAATTAGAAAGTTAGTAAAATTTGCAGAAAATAACATAAAATTGCAGGAAGTTAAAGGCGGTAATAACACGAAAGTCAAAGGCGGTAAACAACTGAAGTCAAAGGCGGTAATAACAAGAAGTCAAAGGCGGTAGATTGCTCTTTCAATTTCTTATCTTAATTTGGGCTAAAATAGATTAGCGGTGTTGTCTTAAGGTCTTATTCTTCATCTTAGGTCGTCAATCTAAGTGAGAATAACAAATTTCCATTCCATGTAGAAATAAATTTCAGAATTGGCCTCTAATCTTTTTTCACTCAAACCTCTTTAACTCCATCTTGCATTGCCTCCAAACATACAATGTATCCAAAGAGACAAAGTATATTAAAAAGGTTACTAAGATGGGTTACTAGTTGTGATTCCAATTCTATCCCAATATTTAAACAAGAACAAAAATTAACCCAATCACAAACAAGACTAAAATTATGAACACCACAAAATCAAAGACAAGAACAATTGAAAAGAAACAAGCTTTACTAGCATGAAATTGTTTTACAAAAGATTGGAAATAAAAAGCAAAGAATTACATACTAGGATGGATGAGAATTCCTCCTTCTAGTTGACACTTCAAGGTTGGTGGTGTGGCTTTAGGGCTAAGCCTCCTTGATGCCTTGAGATGTAGAGACAAGAGAGGGAGAGATGGATGAAGAAATCTAAAGGTGGGAGGTGGGTAATTCTTCCATGAAGAATATGGGAGAAGGGTGCCCTATTTATACTTTTTCAAGTCCTACTCCTTCTCAAACTTTAAAATCTTAAAAATAATAAAAAAATAAAAGAAAAAAAGGGCTCCAACCAATGCTTTGGACGTGCAATATCCTTGGGGATTTTTTTTCTTTTTATTTTTCTCTTCTTTCCTTGCTTGTTTTGTCCAGAAATCCCTCTTGGATGCTTCTTTCCTTCTTTGTCTTTGCCA
The DNA here is from genome assembly GCA_037013555.1 of Sextonia rubra. Taxonomy (NCBI): domain Eukaryota; kingdom Viridiplantae; phylum Streptophyta; class Magnoliopsida; order Laurales; family Lauraceae; genus Sextonia; species Sextonia rubra. The sequence goes on from JASUAD010000015.1 coordinate 7,177,577, forward strand.
CCTTGCATTGAGATCTTTTGAGAGATAACGTAGGGATAAGAATCCTCTCTTAGAATCAAACTTGGCCCACATAGGTGTAGAACTTCCCCTTTTATCTCTTTGCATCGTCAACTTTCCTTTTTTGGAAAGTTCTCCTTGTTGGCTCCTAACTTGAAGAGATCTTCTAGATAATTCTCCATTGATTTTTTCCTTTACTTTTTCAATCAAAATCTGATCCAAAATTCTCTTTTGGACGTAGAATAGCTTGCTTGGATATTTTTTTGCATTTTTTTTTCAATTTAATCTTCTCCTTCTCAAAAAAGAACACCTATGTGGCTCTCCTTGTCCATATTTGATGAGATATTCTTCAAATTCTCTTCAAAATCTCTTGAAAATGTGTAACAAATAAATGGACCCCATCTTGGTTGTTTTACAAGTGTGCCCCACACATGTGCATGTATGTGTGGGTCCATGAAGCCGACTTTTTACAATTTTCTTCCAATTTCTTTTTTCTCTTTAATTCTTCTCTCCTTTCTCTTGAAATCAATTCCTTGCCTCAATTCTTTACAAATGGGACCCATAAAATCAATTTCGTACAAAACATATGTGAATTCATGTGAAAAGGCAATTTTACCCCTAACATCACATATGCATGACTGTGGGCCCATTTCTCACGAAATGATAATAAAAATGTACATCATTCTTCATGATTTTGTATGAATGAACTAATGATGAAGAGAATTCAATTTATTTCATGAGAAAAATTATTTTCACAAAACTTTCCAAAAATAGACTGTCCAAAAATAGCAGGTTTCATGAATTTATGCAAAAAGTGTGATTTTTAACCAATTTATGCAGAAAAATATAAAGATGAATTTAAAATGAATTAAACCATGATATCACACTGAATGAGGCTCTTTCAAGTTAATAAGTCCTTAAAATGGGTCAAATTCTGCATGAAAATATGCATTTTTAAAGACTCATCACACCCCCCAACCAGCGTTTTGCTAGTCCCTTGCAAAAAATGCGATAAAATATGAGGAATTCATCCTAACCTAATCTTATCTTAAACTAATGCAATGCAATAAAACTAAACATGAATGCAACGCTACTTTCGCTGGCACTCTTGACTGCATTTAGAGCATGCAGCAAGCCCTTAAACCCCTAGGTTCACCATAGTGGACGAGCTGTGCCTCGTGAGGGTTTGCAGTGAATATACCCACAATATTCTCTTTTTTGTTTTTTTTAATGAAGAAAAAAATGAAAAAAAAAGCGAAAAGAAATTCCAAAAAGAAAATTCACTCATATCAGATATTTTCGAAATGTGGAATAATTACACTTTCAGATTTTTCAAATTCCAGTCCACAATTCTATTCTCAAAAACTTTCTCAAATTCAATCCAACTTGCACGCATTGTGCGAAACTGTATACATCAAAAACCTACTTCGGATATTTTACAATATTGCTGCAAAAATAGAGTTTTTCCTTCAAATAGTCTGATCCCCTGAAATTTAGCAAAAAGAAATTTCCTCTCAAAGTTACTAAGATAGTTGCCACTTTACTATTTACTTCGGTTGGCCTCTTTTTCTCTCACTATCTTTTTCCGACGCAAGAAGTCAAAGGCGGTAGATTGCTCTTTCAATTTCTTATCTTAATTTGGGCTAAAATAAATTATCAGTGTTGTCTTAAGGTCTTATTCTTCATCTTAGGTCGTCAATCTAAGTGAGAATAACAAATTTCCATTCCATGTAGAAATAAATTTCAGAATTGGCCTCTAATCTTTTTTCACTCAAACCTCTTTAACTCCATCTTGCATTGCCTCCAAACATACAATGTATCCAAAGAGACAAAGTATATTAAAAAGGTTAATAAGATGGGTTACTAGTTGTGATTCCAATTCTATCCCAATATTTAAACAAGAACAAAAATTAACCCAATCACAAACAAGACTAAAATTATGAACACCACAAAATCAAAGACAAGAACAATTGAAAAGAAACAAGCTTTACTAGCATGAAATTGTTTTACAAAAGATTGGAAATAAAAAGCAAAGAATTACATACTAGGATGGATGAGAATTCCTCCTTCCAGTTGACACTTCAAGGTTGGTGGTGTGGCTTTAGGGCTATGCCTCCTTGATGACTTGAAATGTAGAGACAAGAGAGGGAGAGATGGATGAAGAAATCTAGAGGTGGGAGGTGGGTAATTCTTCCATGAAGAATATGGGAGAAGGGTCCCCTATTTATACTTTTTCAAGTCCTACTACTTCTCAAACTTTAAAATCTTAAAAATAATAAAAAAATAAAAGAAAAAAGGGCTCCAACCAATGCTTTGGACGTGCAATATCCTTGGGGATTTTTTTTCTTTTTATTTTTCTCTTCGTTCCTTGCTTGTTTTGTCCAGAAATCCCTCTTGGATGCTTCTTTCCTTCTTTGTCTTTGCCACCTTGCAATGAGATCTTTTGAGAGATAAAATAGGGATAAGAATCCTCTCTTAGAATCAAACTTGGCCCACATGAGGTGTAGAACTTCCCCTTTTATCTCTTTACAACGTCAACTTTCCTTTTTTGGAAAGTTCTCCTTGTTCGCTCCTAACTTGAAGAGATCTTCTAGATAATTCTCCCTTGATTTTTTCCTTTACTTTTTCAACCAAAATCTGATCCAAAATCCTCTTTTGGACGTGGAATAGCTTGCTTGGATATTTTTTTGCATTTTTTTTTCAATTTAATCTTCTCCTTCTCAAAAAAGAACACCTATGTGGCTTTCCTTGTCCATCTTTGATGAGATATTCTTCAAATTCTCTTCAAAATCTCTTGAAAATGTGCAACAAATAAATGGACCCCATCTTGGATGTTTTACAAGTGCGCCCCACACATGTGCATATATGTGTGGGTCCATGAAGCCGACTTTTTACAATTTTCTTCCAATTTCTTTTTTCTCTTTAATTCTTCTCTCATTTCTTTTGAAATCAATTCCTTACCTCAATTCTTTACAAATGGGACCCATATAATCAATTTCCTACAAAACAGATGTGAATTCATGTGAAAAGGCAATTTTACCCCTAACATCACATATGCATGACTGTGGGCCCATTTCTCACGAAATGATAATAAAAATGTACATCATTCTTCATGATTTTGTATGAATGAACTAATGATGAAGAGAATTCAATTTATTTCATGAGAAAAATTATTTTCACAAAACTTTCCAAAAATAGACTTTCCAAAAATAGCAGGTTTCATGAATTTATGCAAAAAGTGTGATTTTTAACCAATTTATGCAGAAAAGTGTAAATATGAATTTAAAATGAATTAAACCATGATATTACACTGAATGAGGCTCTTTCAAGTTAGTAAGTCCTTAAAATGGGTCAAATTCTACATGAAAATCTGCATTTTTAAAGACTCATCACACCCCCCAACTAACGTTTTGCTAGTCCCTAGCAAAAAATGCGATAAAATATGAGGAATTCATCCTAACCTAATCTTATCTTAAACTAATGCATTGTAATAAAACTAAACATGAATGCAACGCTACTTTCGCTGGCACTCTCGACCGCATTTAGAGTATGCAGCAAGCCCTTAAACCCCTAGGTTCACCCTAGTCGACGAGCTGTGCCTCGTGAGGGTTTGCAGTGAATATACCCATAAAATTCTCTTTTTTGTTTTTTTTAATGAAGAAAAAAATGAAAAAAAAAAGCAAAAGGAAATTCCCAAAAGAAAATTCACTCATATCAAATATTTTCGAAATCTGGAATAATTACACTTTCAGACTTTTCAAATTCCAGTCCACAATTCTATTCTCAAAAACTTTCACAAATTCAAACCAACTCACATGCGTTGTGCGAAACTGTATACATCAGAAACCTACTTCGGATATTTTACAATAATGCTGCAAAAATAGAGTTTTTCCTTCAAATAGTCTGATCCCCAGAAATTTAGCAAAAAGAAATTTCCTCTCAAAGTTACTACGATAGTTGCCACTTTATTATTTACTTCGGTTGGCCTCTTTTTCTCTCACTATCTTTTTCCGACGCAAGAAGTCAAAGGCGGTAGATTGCTCTTTCAATTTCTCATCTTAATTTAGGCTAAAATAGATTAACAATGTTGTCTTAAGGTCTTATTCTTCATCTTAGGTCGTCAATCTAAGTGAGAATAACAAATTTCCATTCCATGTAGAAATAAATTTCAGAATTGGCCTCTAATCTTTTTTCACTCAAACCTCTTTAACTCCATCTTGCATTGCCTCCAAACATACAATGTATCCAAAGAGACAAAGTATATTAAAAATGTTACTAAGATGGGTTACTAGTTGTGATTTCAATTCTATCCCAATATTTAAACAAGAACAAAAATTAACCCAATCACAAACAAGACTAAAATTATGAACACCACAAAATCAAAGACAAGAACAATTGAAAAGAAACAAGCTTTACTAGCATGAAATTGTTTTACAAAAGATTGGAAATAAAAAGCAAAGAATTACATACTAGGATGGATGAGAATTCCTCCTTCTAGTTGACACTTCAAGGTTGGTGGTGTGGCTTTAGGGCTAAGCCTCCTTGATGCCTTGAGATGTAGAGACAAGAGAGGGAGAGATGGATGAAGAAATCTAAAGGTGGGAGGTGGGTAATTCTTCCATGAAGAATATGGGAGAAGGGTGCCCTATTTATACTTTTTCAAGTCCTACTCCTTCTCAAACTTTAAAATCTTAAAAATAATAAAAAAATAAAAGAAAAAAGGGCTCCAACCAATGCTTTGGACGTGCAATATCCTTGGGGATTTTTTTTCTTTTTATTTTTCTCTTCTTTCCTTGCTTGTTTTGTCCAGAAATCCCTCTTGGATGCTTCTTTCCTTCTTTGTCTTTGCCACCTTGCATTGAGATCTTTTGAGAGATAACGTAGGGATAAGAATCCTCTCTTAGAATCAAACTTGGCCCACATAGGTGTAGAACTTCCCCTTTTATCTCTTTGCATCGTCAACTTTCCTTTTTTGGAAAGTTCTCCTGGTTGGCTCCTAACTTGAAGAGATCTTCTAGATAATTCTCCCTTGATTTTTTCCTTTACTTTTTCAATCAAAATCTGATCCAAAATCCTCTTTTGGACGTAGAATAGCTTGCTTGGATATTTTTTTGCATTTTTTTTTCAATTTAATCTTCTCCTTCTCAAAAAAGAACACCTATGTGGCTTTCCTTGTCCATCTTTGATGAGATATTCTTCAAATTCTCTTCAAAATCTCTTGAAAATGTGCAACAAATAAATGGACCCCATCTTGGATGTTTTACAAGTGCGCCCCACACATGTGCATGTATGTGTGGGTCCATGAAGCCGACTTTTTACAATTTTCTTCTAATTTCTTTTTTCTCTTTAATTCTTCTCTCATTTCTCATGAAATCAATTCCTTGCCTTAATTCTTTACAAATGGGACCCATATAATCAATTTCCTACAAAACAGATGTGAATTCATGTGAAAAGGCAATTTTACCACTAACATCACATATGCATGACTGTGGGCCCATTTCTCACGAAATAATAATTAAAATGTACATCATTCTTCATGATTTTGTATGAATGAACTAATGATGAAGAGAATTCATTTTATTTCATGAGAAAAATTATTTTCACAAAACTTTCCAAAAATAGACTGTCCAAAAATAGCAGGTTTCATGAATTTATGCAAAAAGTGTGATTTTTAACCAATTTATGCAGAAAAATATAAATATGAATTTAAAATGGATTAAACCATGATATCACACTGAATGAGGCTCTTTCAAGTTAATAAGTCCTTAAAATGGGTCAAATTCTGCATGAAAATCTGCATTTTTAAAGACTCATCACACCCACCAACTAGCGTTTTGCTAGTCCCTAGCAAAAAATGCGATAAAATATGAGGAATTCATCCTAACCTAATCTTATCTTACTTTTTCAAGTCCTACTCCTTCTCAAACTTTAAAATCTTAAAAATAATAATAAAATAAAAGAAAAAAGGGCTCCAACCAATGCTTTGGACGTGCAATATCCTTGGGGATTTTTTTTCTTTTTATTTTTCTCTTCTTTCCTTGCTTGTTTTGTCCAGAAATCCCTCTTGGATGCTTCTTTCCTTCTTTGTCTTTCCCACCTTGCATTGAGATCTTTTGAGAGATAAAATAGGGATAAGAATCCTCTCTTAGAATCAAACTTGGCCCACATGAGGTGTAGAACTTCCCCTTTTATCTCTTTGCATCGTCAACTTTCCTTTTTTGGAAAGTTCTCCTTGTTGGCTCCTAACTTGAAGAGATCTTCTAGATAATTCTCCCTTGATTTTTTTCTTTACTTTTTCAATCAAAATCTGATCCAAAATCCTCTTTTGGACGTAGAATAGCTTGCTTGGATATTTTTTTGCATTTTTTTTTCAATTTAATCTTCTCCTTCTCAAAAAAGAACACCTATGTGGCTTTCCTTGTCCATCTTTGATGAGATATTCTTCAAATTCTCTTCAAAATCTCTTGAAAATGTGCAACAAATAAATGGACCCCATCTTGGTTGTTTTACAAGTGTGCCCCACACATGTGCATGTATGTGTGGGTCCATGAAGCCGACTTTTTACAATTTTCTTCCAATTTCTTTTTTCTCTTTAATTCTTCTCTCCTTTCTCTTAAAATCAATTCCTTGCCTCAATTCTTTACAAATGGGACCCATAAAATCAATTTCCTACAAAACATATGTGAATTCATGTGAAAAGGCAATTTTACCCCTAACATCACATATGCATGACTGTGGGCCAATTTCTCACGGAATGATAATAAAAATGTACATCATTCTTCATAATTTTGTATGAATGAACTAATGATTAAGAGAATTCAATTTATTTCATGAGAAAAATTATTTTCTCAAAACTTTCCAAAAATAGACTGTCCAAAAATAGCAGGTTTCATGAATTTATGCAAAAAGTGTGTTTTTTAACCAATTTATGCAGAAAAATATAAAGATGAATTTAAAATGAATTAAACCATGATATCACACTGAATGAGGCTCTTTCAAGTTAATAAGTCCTTAAAATGGGTCAAATTCCGCATGAAAATCTGGATTTTTAAAGACTCATCACACCCCCCAACCAGCGTTTTGTTAGTCCCTAGCAAAAAATGCGATAAAATATGAGGAATCCGTCCTAACCTAATCTTATCTTAAACTAATGCAATGCAATAAAACTAAACATGAATGCAACGCTACTTCAGTTGGCACTCTCGACTGCATTTAGAGTATGCAGCAAGCCCTTAAACCCCTAGGTTCCCCCTAGTGGACGAGCTGTGCCTCGTGAGGGTTTGCAGTGAATATACCCACAAAATTCTCTTTTTTGTTTTTTTTTAATGAAGAAAAAAATGAAAAAAATGGCGAAAAGAAATTCCCAAAATAAAATTCACTCATATCAGATATTTTCGAAATCTAGAATAATTACACTTTCAGACTTTTCAAATTCCGGTCCACAATTCTATTCTCAAAAACTTTCTCAAATTCAAACCAACTTGCATGCGTTGTGCGAAACTGTATACATCAAAAACCTACTTCGGATATTTTACAATAATGCTGCAAAAATAGAGGTTTTCCTTCAAATAGTCTGATCCACTGAAATTTAGCAAAAAGAAATTTCCTCTCAAAGTTACTACGATAGTTGCCACTTTACTATTTACTTCGGTTGGCCTCTTTTTCTCTCACTATCTTTTTCCGACGCAAGAAGTCAAAGGCGGTAGATTGCTCTTTCAATTTCTTATCTTAATTTGGGCTAAAATAAATTCGCAGTGTTGTCTTAAGGTCTTATTCTTCATCTTAGGTCGTCAATCTAAGTGAGAATAACAAATTTCCATTCCATGTAAAAATAAATTTCAGAATTGGCCTCTAATCTTTTTTCACTCAAACCTCTTTAACTCCATCTTGCATTGCCTCCAAACATACAATGTATCCAAAGAGACAAAGTATATTAAAAAGGTTAATAAGATGGGTTACTAGTTGTGATTCCAATTCTATCCCAATATTTAAACAAGAACAAAAATTAACCCAATCACAAACAAGACTAAAATTATGAACACCACAAAATCAAAGACAAGAACAATTGAAAAGAAACAAACTTTACTAGCATGAAATTGTTTTACAAAAGATTGGAAATAAAAAGCAATGAATTACATACTAGGATGGATGAGAATTCCTCCTTCGAGTTGACACTTCAAGGTTGGTGGTGTGGCTTTAGGGCTAAGCCTCCTTAATGACTTGAGATGTAGAGGCAAGAGAGGGAGAGATGGATGAAGAAATCAAGAGGTGGTAGGTGGGTAATTCTTCCATGATGAATATGGGAGAAGGGTGCCCTATTTATACTTTTTCAAGTCCTACTCCTTCTCAAACTTTAAAATCTTAAAAATAATAAAAAAATAAAAGAAAAAAGGGCTCCAACCAATGCTTTGGACGTGCAATATCCTTGGGGATTTTTTTTCTTTTTATTTTTCTCTTCTTTCCTTGCTTGTTTTGTCCAGAAATCCCTCTTGGACGCTTCTTTCCTTCTTTGTCTTTGCCACCTTGCATTGAGATCTTTTGAGAGATAAAATAGGGATAAGAATCCTCTCTTAGAATCAAACTTGGCCCACATGAGGTGTAGAACTTCCCCTTTTATCTCTTTGCATCGTCAACTTTCCTTTTTTGGAAAGTTCTCCTTGTTGGCTCCTAACTTGAAGAGATCTTCTAGATAATTCTCCCTTGATTTTTTCCTTTACTTTTTCAATCAAAATCTGATCCAAAATCCTCTTTTGGACGTGGAATAGCTTGCTTGGATATTTTTTTGCATTTTTTTTTCAATTTAATCTTCTCCTTCTCAAAAAAGAACACCTATGTGGCTTTCCTTGTCCATCTTTGATGAGATATTCTTCAAATTTTCTTCAAAATCTCTTGAAAATGTGCAACAAATAAATTGTCCCCATCTTGGATGTTTTACAAGTGTGCCCCACACATGTGCATGTATGTGTGGGTCCATGAAGCCGACTTTTTACAATTTTCTTCCAATTTCTTTTTTCTCTTTAATTCTTCTCTCCTTTCTCTGGAAATCAATTCCTTGCCTCAATTCTTTACAAATGGGACCCATATAATCAATTTCGTACAGAACATATGTGAATTCATGTGAAAAGGCAATTTTACCCCTAACATCACATATGCATGATTGTGGGCCCATTTCTCTCGAAATGATAATAAAAATGTACATCATTCTTCATGATTTTGTATGAATGAACTAATGATGAAGAGAATTCAATTTATTTCATGAGAAAAATTATTTTCACAAAACTTTCCAAAAATAGACTATCCAAAAATAGCAGGTTTCATGAATTTATGCAAAAAGTGTGATTTTTAACCAATTTATGCAGAAAAATATAAAGATGAATTTAAAATGAATTAAACCATGATATCACACTGAATGAGGCTCTTTCAAGTTAATAAGTCCTTAAAATGGGTCAAATTCTGCATGAAAATATGCATTTTTAAAAACTCATCACACCCCCCAACCAGCGTTTTGCTAGTCCCCTGCAAAAAATGCGATAAAATATGAGGAATTCATCCTAACCTAATCTTATCTTAAACTAATGCAATGCAATAAAACTAAACATGAATGCAACGCTACTTTCGCTGGCACTCTCGACTGCATGTAGAGTATGCAGCAAGCCCTTAAACCCCTAGGTTCCCCCTAGTGGACGAGCTGTGCCTCGTGAGGGTTTGCAGTGAATATACCCACAAAATTCTCTTTTTTGTTTTTTTTAATGAAGAAAAAAATGAAAAAAATGGCGAAAAGAAATTCCCAAAATAAAATTCACTCATATCAGATATTTTTGAAGTCTGGAATAATTACACTTTCAGACTTTTCAAATTCCGGTCCACAATTCTATTCTCAAAAACTTTCTCAAATTCAAACCAACTTGCATGCGTTGTGCGAAACTGTATACATCAAAAACCTACTTCGGATATTTTACAATAATGCTGCAAAAATAGAGTTTTTCCTTCAAATAGTCTGATCCCCTGAAATTCAGCAAAAAGAAATTTCCTCTCAAAGTTACTACGATAGTTGCCACTTTACTATTTACTTCGGTTGGCCTCTTTTTCTCTCACTATCTTTTTCCGACGCAAGAAGTCAAAGGCGGTAGATTGCTCTTTCAATTTCTTATCTTAATTTGGGCTAAAATAAATTCGCAGTGTTGTCTTAAGGTCTTATTCTTCATCTTAGGTCGTCAATCTAAGTGAGAATAACAAATTTCCATTCCATGTAGAAATAAATTTCAGAATTGGCCTATAATCTTTTTTCACTCAAACCTCTTTAACTCCATCTTGCATTGCCTCCAAACATACAATGTATCCAAAGAGACAAAGTATATTAAAAAGGTTAATAAGATGGGTTACTAGTTGTGATTCCAATTCTATCCCAATATTTAAACAAGAACAAAAATTAACCCAATCACAAACAAGACTAAAATTATGAACACCACAAAATCAAAGACAAGAACAATTGAAAAGAAACAAACTTTACTAGCATGAAATTGTTTTACAAAAGATTGGAAATAAAAAGCAATGAATTACATACTAGGATGGATGAGAATTCCTCCTTCGAGTTGACACTTCAAGGTTGGTGGTGTGGCTTTAGGGCTAAGCCTCCTTAATGACTTGAGATGTAGAGACAAGAGAGGGAGAGATGGATGAAGAAATCAAGAGGTGGGAGGTGGGTAATTCTTCCATGAAGAATATGGGAGAAGGGTGCCCTATTTATACTTTTTCAAGTCCTACTCCTTCTCAAACTTTAAAATCTTAAAAATAATAAAAAAATAAAAGAAGAAAGGGCTCCAACCAATGCTTTGGACGTGCAATATCCTTGGGGATTTTTTTTCTTTTTATTTTTCTCTTCTTTCCTTGCTTGTTTTGTCCAAAAATCCCTCTTGGATGCTTCTTTCCTTCTTTGTCTTTGCCACCTTGCATTGAGATCTTCTGAGAGATAAAATAAGGATAAGAATCCTTTCTTAGAATCAAACTTGGGCCACATGAGGTGTAGAACTTCCCCTTTTATCTCTTTGCATCGTCAACTTTCCTTTTTTGGAAAGTTCTCCTTGTTGGCTCCTAACTTGAAAAGATCTTCTAGATAATTCTCCCTTGATTTTTTCCTTTACTTTTTCAATCAAAATCTGATCCAAAATCCTCTTTTGGATGTGGAATAGCTTGCTTGGATATTTTTTTGCATTTTTTTTTCAATTTAATCTTTTCCTTCTCAAAAAAGAACACCTATGTGGCTCTCCTTGTCCATATTTGATGAGATATTCTTCAAATTCTCTTCAAAATCTCTTGAAAATGTGTAACAAATAAATGGACCCCATCTTGGTTGTTTTACAAGTGTGCCCCACACATGTGCATGTATGTGTGGGTCCATGAAGCCGACTTTTTACAATTTTCTTCCAATTTCTTTTTTCTCTTTAATTCTTCTCTCCTTTCTCTTGAAATCAATTCCTTGCCTCAATTCTTTACAAATGGGACCCATAAAATCAATTTCGTACAAAACATATGTGAATTCATGTGAAAAGGCAATTTTACCCCTAACATCACATATGCATGACTGTGGGCCCATTTCTCACGAAATGATAATAAAAATGTACATCATTCTTCATGATTTTGTATGAATGAACTAATGATGAAGAGAATTCAATTTATTTCATGAGAAAAATTATTTTCACAAAACTTTCCAAAAATAGACTGTCCAAAAATAGCAGGTTTCATGAATTTATGCAAAAAGTGTTATTTTTAACCAATTTATGCAGAAAAATATAAAGATGAATTTAAAATGAATTAAACCATGATATCACACTGAATGAGGCTCTTTCAAGTTAATAAGTCCTTAAAATGGGTCAAATTCTGCATGAAAATATGCATTTTTAAAGACTCATCACACCCCCCAACCAGCGTTTTGCTAGTCCCTTGCAAAAAATGCGATAAAATATGAGGAATTCATCCTAACCTAATCTTATCTTAAACTAATGCAATGCAATAAAACTAAACATGAATGCAACGCTACTTTCGCTGGCACTCTCGACTGCATTTAGAGTATGCAGCAAGCCCTTAAACCCCTAGGTTCCCCCTAGTGGACGAGCTGTGCCTCGTGAGGGTTTGCAGTGAATATACCCACAAAATTCTCTTTTTTGTTTTTTTTTAATGAAGAAAAAAATGAAAAAAAAAGCGAAAAGAAATTCCCAAAAGAAAATTGACTCATATCAGATATTTTTGAAATCTGGAATAATTACACTTTCAGACTTTTCAAATTCCGGTCCACAATTCTATTCTCAAAAACTTTCTCAAATTCAAACCAACTTGCATGCGTTGTGCGAAACTGTATACATCAAAAACCTACTTCGGATATTTTACAATAATGCTGCAAAAATAGAGTTTTTCCTTCAAATAGTCTGATCCCCTGAAATTTAGCAAAGAGAAATTTCCTTTCAAAGTTACTACAATAGTTGCCACTTTACTATTTACTTCGGTTGGCCTCTTTTTCTCTCACTATCTTTTTTCGACGCAAGAAGTCAAAGGCGGTAGATTGCTCTTTCAATTTCTTATCTTAATTTGGGCTAAAATAGATTAGCAGTGTTGTCTTAAGGTCTTATTCTTCTTGTTAGGTCGTCAATCTAAGTGAGAATAACAAATTTCCATTCCATGTAGAAATAAATTTCAGAAATGGCCTATAATCTTTTTTCACTCAAACCTCTTTAACTCCATCTTGCATTGCCTCCAAACATACAATGTATCCAAAGAGACAAAGTATATTAAAAAGGTTACTAAGATGGGTTACTAGTTGTGATTCCAATCCTATCCCAATATTTAAACAAGAACAAAAATTAACCTAATCACAAACAAGACTAAAATTATGAACACCACAAAATCAAAGACAAGAACAATTGAAAAGAAACAAGCTTTACTAGCATGAAATTGTTTTACAAAAAATTGGAAATAAAAAGCAATGAATTACATACTAGGATGGATGAGAATTCCTCCTTCCAGTTGACACTTCAAGGTTGCTGGTGTGGCTTTAAGGCTATGCCTCCTTGATGACTTGAGATGTAGAGACAAGAGAGGGAGAGATGGATGAAGAAATCTAGAGGTGGGAGGTGGGTAATTCTTCCATGAAGAATTTGGGAGAAGGGTCCCCTATTTATACTTTTTCAAGTCCTACTCCTTCTCAAACTTTAAAATCTTAAAAATAATAAAAAAATAAAAGAAAAAAGGGCTCCAACCAATGCTTTGGACGTGCAATATCCTTGGGGATTTTTTTTCTTTTTATTTTTCTCTTCGTTCCTTGCTTGTTTTGTCCAGAAATCCCTCTTGGATGCTTCTTTCCTTCTTTGTCTTTGCCACCTTGCATTGAGATCTTTTGAGAGATAAAATAGGGATAAGAATCCTCTCTTAGAATCAAACTTGGCCCACATGAGGTGTAGAACTTCCCCTTTTATCTCTTTGCATCGTCAACTTTCCTTTTTTGGAAAGTTCTCCTTGTTGGCTCCTAACTTGAAGAGATCTTCTAGATAATTCTCCCTTGATTTTTTCCTTTACTTTCTCAATCAAAATCTGATCCAAAATCCTCTTTGGACGTGGAATAGCTTGCTTGGATATTTTTTTGCATTTTCTTTTCAATTTAATCATCTCCTTCTCAAAAAAGAACACCTATGTGGCTTTCCTAGTCCATCTTTGATGAGATATTCTTCAAATTCTCTTAAAAATCTTTTGAAAATGTGCAACAAATAAATGGACCCCATCTTAGTTGTTTTACAAGTGTGCCCCACACATGTGCATGTATGTGTGGGTCCATGAAGCCGACTTTTTACAATTTTCTTCCAATTTCTTTTTTCTCTTTAATTCTTCTCTCCTTTCTCTTGAAATCAATTCCTTGCCTCAATTCTTTACAAATGGGACCCATATAATCAATTTCATACAAAACATATGTGAATTCATGTGAAAAGGCAATTTTACCCCTAACATCGCATATGCATGACTGTGGGCCCATTTCTCACGAAATGATAATAAAAATGTACATCATTCTTCATGATTTTGTATGAATGAACTAATGATGAAGAGAATTCAATTTATTTCATGAGAAAAATTATTTTCACAAAACTTTCCAAAAATAGATTGTCCAAAAATAGCAGGTTTCATGAATTTATGCAAAAAGTGTGATTTTTAACCAATTTATGCAGAAAAATATAAAGATGAATTTAAAATGAATTAAACCATGATATCACACTGAATAAGGCTCTTTCAAGTTAATAAGTCCTTAAAATGGGTTATATTCTGCATGAAAATATGCATTTTTAAAGACTCATTATATCCCCAACCAGCGTTTTGCTAGTCCTTTGCAAAAAATGCGATAAAATATGAGGAATTCATCCTAACCTAATCTTATCTTAAACTAATGCAATGCAATAAAACTAAACATGAATGCAACGCTACTTTCGCTGGCACTCTCGACTACATTTAGAGTATGCAGCAAGCCCTTAAACCCCTAGGTTCCCCGTAGTGGACGAGCTGTGCCTCGTGAGGGTTTGCAGTGAATATACCCACAAAATTCTCTTTTTCATTTTTTTTATTGAAGAAAAAACTGAAGAAAAAAGCCAAAAGAAATTCCCAAAAGAAAATTGACTCATATCAGATATTTTTGAAATCTGGAATAATTACACTTTCAGACTTTTCAAATTCCGGTCCACAATTCTATTCTCAAAAACTTTCTCAAATTCAAACCAACTTGCATGCGTTGTGCGAAACTGTATACATCAAAAACCTACTTCGGATATTTTACAATAATGCTGAAAAAATAGAGTTTTTCCTTCAAATAGTCTGATCCCCTGAAATTTAGCAAAAAGAAATTTCCTCTCAAAGTTACTACGATAGTTGCCACTTTACTGTTTACTTCGGTTGGCCTCTTTTTCTCTCACTATCCTTTTCCAACGCCAGAAGTCAAAGGCGGTAGATTGCTCTTTCAATTTCTTATCTTAATTTGGGCTAAAATAAATTCGCAGTGTTGTCATAAGGTCTTATTCTTCATCTTAGGTCGTCAATCTAAGTGAGAATAACAAATTTTCATTCCATGTAGAAATAAATTTCAGAATTGGCCTCTAATCTTTTTTCACTCAAACCTCTTTAACTCCATCTTGCATTGCCTCCAAACATACAATGTATTCAAAGAGACAAAGTATATTAAAAAGGTTAATAAGATGGGTTACTAGTTGTGATTCCAATTATATCCCAATATTTAAACAAGAACAAAAATTAACCCAATCACAAACAAGACTAAAATTATGAACACCACAAAATCAAAGACAAGAAAAATTGAAAAGAAACAGACTTTACTAGCATGAAATTGTTTTACAAAAGATTGGAAATAAAAAGCAAACAATTACATACTAGGATGGATGAGAATTCCTCCTTCCAGTTGACACGTCAAGGTTGGTGGTGTGGGTTTAGGGCTAGGCCTCCTTGATGACTTGAGATGTAGAGACAAGAGTGGGAGAGATGGATGAAGAAATCTAGAGGTGGGAGGTGGGTAATTCTTCCATGAAGAATATGGGAGAAGGGTGCCCTCTTTATACTTTTTCAAGTCCTACTCCTTCTCAAACTTTAAAATCTTAAAAATAATAAAAAAATAAAAGAAAAAGGGGCTCCAACCAATGCTTTGGACGTGCAATATCCTTGGGGATTTTTTTTCTTTTTATTTTTCTCTTCTTTCCTTGCTTGTTTTGTCCAGAAATCCCTCTTGGATGCTTCTTTCCTTCTTTGTCTTTGCCACCTTGCATTGAGATCTTTTGAGAGATAAAATAGGGATAAGAATACTCTCTTAGAATCAAACTTGGCCCACATGAGGTGTAGAACTTCCCCTTTTATCTCTTTGCATCGTCAACTTTCCTTTTTTAGAAAGTTCTCCTTGTTGGCTCCTAACTTGAAGAGATCTTCTAGATAACTCTCCCTTGATTTTTTTCCTTTACTTTTTCAATCAAAATCTGATCCAAAATCCTCTTTTGGACGTGGAATAGCTTGCTTGGATATTTTTTTGCATTTTTTTTCCAATTTAATCTTCTCCTTCTCAAAAAAGAACACCTATGTGGCTTTCCCTGTCCATCTTTGATGAGATATTCTTCAAATTCTCTTCAAAATCTCTTGAAAATGTGCAACAAATAAATGGACCCCATCTTGGATGTTTTACAAGTGTGCCCCACACATGTGCATGTATGTGTGGGTCCATGAAGCCGACTTTTTACAATTTTCTTCCAATTTCTTTTTTCTCTTTAATTCTTCTCTCCTTTCTCTTGAAATCAATTCCTTGCCTCAATTCTTTACAAATGTGACCCATATAATCAATTTCCTACAAAACAGATGTGAATTCATGTGAAAAGGCAATTTTACCCCTAACATCTCATATGCATGACTGTGGGCCCATTTCTCACGAAATGATAATAAAAATGTACATCACTCTTCATGATTTTGTATGAATGAAGTAATGATGAAGAGAATTCAATTTATTTCATGAGAAAAATTATTTTCACAAAACTTTCCAAAAATAGCAGGTTTCATGAATTTATGCAAAAAGTGTGATTTTTAACCAATTTATGCAGAAAAATATAAAGATGAATTTAAAATGAATTAAACCATGATATCACACTGAATGAGGCTCTTTCAAGTTAATAAGTCCTTAAAATGGGTTAAAATCTGCATGAAAATATGCATTTTTAAAGACTCATGATATCCCCGCACCAGCGTTTTGCTAGTCCCATGCAAAAAATGCGATAAAATATGAGGAATTCATCCTAACCTAGTCTAATCTTAAACTAATGCAATGCAATAAAACTAAACATGAATGCAACGCTACTTTCGCTGGCACTCTCGACTACATTTAGAGTATGCAGCAAGCCCTTAAACCCCTAGGTTCCCCCTAGTGGACGAGCTGTGCCTCGTGAGGGTTTGCAGTGAATATACCCACAAAATTCTCTTTTTCGTTTTTTTTATTGAAGAAAAAAATGAAAAAAAAAAGCCAAAAGAAAATTCACTCATATCAGATATTTTCGAAATCTGGAATAATTACACTTTCAGACTTTTCAAATTCCGGTCCACAATTCTATTCTTAAAAACTTTCTCAAATTCAAACCAACTTGCATGCGTTGTGCGAAACTGTATACATCAAAAACCTACTTCGGATATTTTACAATAATGTTGCAAAAATAGAGTTTTTCCTTCAAATAGTCTGATCCCCTGAAATTTAGCAAAAAGAAATTTCCTCTCAAAGTTACTACGATAGTTGCCACTTTACTATTTACTTCGGTTGGCCTCTTTTTCTCTCGCTATCTTTTTCTGACGCAAGAAGTCAAAGGCGGTAGATTGCTCTTTCAATTTCTTATCTTAATTTGGGCTAAAATAAATTCGCAGTGTTGTCTTAAGGGCTTATTCTTCATCTTAGGTCGTCAATCTAAGTGAGAATAACAAATTTCCATTCCATGTAGAAATAAATTTCAGAATTGGCCTCTAATCTTTTTTCACTCAAACCTCTTTAACTCCATCTTGCATTGCTTCTAAACATACAATGTATTCAAAGAGACAAAGTATATTAAAAATGTTAATCAGATGGGTTACTAGTTGTGATTCCAATTCTATCCCAATATTTAAACAAGAACAAAAATTAACCCAATCACAAACAAGACTAAAATTATGAACACCACAAAATCAAAGACAAGAACAATTGAAAAGAAACAAACTTTACTAGCATGAAATTGTTTTACAAAAGATTGGAAATAAAAAGCAAACAATTACATACTAGGATGGATGAGAATTCCTCCTTCTAGTTGACACTTCAAGGTTAGTGGTGTGGCTTTAGGGCTAAGCCTCCTTGATGACTTGAGATGTAGAGGCAAGAGAGGGAGAGATGGATGAAGAAATCTAGAGGTGGGAGGTGGGTAATTCTTCCATGAAGAATATGGGAGAAGGGTGCCCTATTTATACTTTTTCAAGTCCTACTCCTTCTCAAACTTTAAAATCTTAAAAATAATAAAAAAATAAAAGAAAAAGGGGCTCCAACCAATGCTTTGGACGTGCAATATCCTTGGGGATTTTTTTTCTTTTTATTTTTCTCTTCTTTCCTTGCTTGTTTTGTCCAGAAATCCCTCTTGGATGCTTCTTTCCTTCTTTGTCTTTGCCACCTTGCATTGAGATCTTTTGAGAGATAAAATAGGGATAAGAATCCTCTCTTAGAATCAAACTTGGCCCACATGAGGTGTAGAACTTCCCCTTTTATCTCTTTGCATCGTCAACTTTCCTTTTTTTGGAAAGTTCTCCTTGTTGGCTCCTAACCTGAAGAGATCTTCTAGATAATTCTCCCTTGATTTTTTCCTTTACTTTTTCAATCAAAATCTAATCCAAAATCCTCTTTTGGCCGTGGAATAGCTTGCTTGGATATTTTTTTGCATTTCTTTTCCAATTTAATCTTCTCCTTCTCAAAAAAGAACACCTATGTGGCTTTCCCTGTCCATCTTTGATGAGATATTCTTCAAATTCTCTTCAAAATCTCTTGAAAATGTGCAACAAATAAATGGACCCCATCTTGGATGTTTTACAAGTGTGCCCCACACATGTGCATGTATGTGTGGGTCCATGAAGCCGACTTTTTACAATTTTCTTCCAATTTCTTTTTTCTCTTTAATTCTTCTCTCCTTTCTCTTGAAATCAATTCCTTGCCTCAATTCTTTACAAATGTGACCCATATAATCAATTTCCTACAAAACAGATGTGAATTCATGTGAAAAGGCAATTTTACCCCTAACATCTCATATGCATGACTGTGGGCCCATTTCTCACGAAATGATAATAAAAATGTACATCACTCTTCATGATTTTGTATGAATGAAGTAATGATGAAGAGAATTCAATTTATTTCATGAGAAAAATTATTTTCACAAAACTTTCCAAAAATAGCAGGTTTCATGAATTTATGCAAAAAGTGTGATTTTTAACCAATTTATGCAGAAAAATATAAAGATGAATTTAAAATGAATTAAACCATGATATCACACTGAATGAGGCTCTTTCAAGTTAATAAGTCCTTAAAATGGGTTAAAATCTGCATGAAAATATGCATTTTTAAAGACTCATGATATCCCCGCACCAGCGTTTTGCTAGTCCCTTGCAAAAAATGCGATAAAATATGAGGAATTCATCCTAACCTAGTCTAATCTTAAACTAATGCAATGCAATAAAACTAAACATGAATGCAACGCTACTTTCGCTGGCACTCTCGACTACATTTAGAGTATGCAGCAAGCCCTTAAACCCCTAGGTTCCCCCTAGTGGACGAGCTGTGCCTCGTGAGGGTTTGCAGTGAATAAACCCACGAAATTCTCTTTTTCGTTTTTTTTATTGAAGAAAAAAATGAAAAAAAAAAGCCAAAAGAAAATTCACTCATATCAGATATTTTCGAAATCTGGAATAATTACACTTTCAGACTTTTCAAATTCCGGTCCACAATTCTATTCTTAAAAACTTTCTCAAATTCAAACCAACTTGCATGCGTTTTGCGAAACTGTATACATCAAAAACCTACTTCGGATATTTTACAATAACGCTGCAAAAATAGAGTTTTTCCTTCAAATAGTCTGATCCCCTGAAATTTAGCAAAAAGAAATTTCCTCTCAAAGTTACTACGATAGTTGCCACTTTACTATTTACTTCGGTTGGCCTCTTTTTCTCTCGCTATCTTTTTCCGACGCAAGAAGTCAAAGGCGGTAGATTGCTCTTTCAATTTCTTATCTTAATTTGGGCTAAAATAAATTCGCAGTGTTGTCTTAAGGGCTTATTCTTCATCTTAGGTCGTCAATCTAAGTGAGAATAACAAATTTCCATTCCATGTAGAAATAAATTTCAGAATTGGCCTCTAATCTTTTTTCACTCAAACCTCTTTAACTCCATCTTGCATTGCCTCTAGACATACAATGTATTCAAAGAGACAAAGTATATTAAAAATGTTAATCAGATGGGTTACTAGTTGTGATTCCAATTCTATCCCAATATTTAAACAAGAACAAAAATTAACCCAATCACAAACAAGACTAAAATTATGAACACCACAAAATCAAAGACAAGAACAATTGAAAAGAAACAAACTTTACTAGCATGAAATTGTTTTACAAAAGATTGGAAATAAAAAGCAAACAATTACATACTAGGATGGATGAGAATTCCTCCTTCTAGTTGACACTTGAAGGTTGGTGGTGTGGCTTTAGGGCTAAGCCTCCTTGATGACTTGAGATGTAGAGACAAGAGAGGGAGAGATGGATGAAGAAATCTAGAGGTGGGAGGTGGGTAATTCTTCCATGAAGAATATAGGAGAAGGGTGCCCTATTTATACTTTTTCAAGTCCTACTCCTTCTCAAACTTTAAAATCTTAAAAATAATAAAAAAATAGAAGAAAAAAGGGCTCCAGCCAATGCTTTGAACGTGCAATATCCTTGGGGATTTTTTTTCTTTTTATTTTTCTCTTCTTTCCTTGCTTGTTTTGTCCAGAAATCCCTCTTGGATGCTTCTTTCCTTCTTTGTCTTTGCCACCTTGCATTGAGATCTTTTGAGAGATAAAATAGGGATAAGAATCCTCTCCTAGAATCAAACTTGGCCCACATGAGGTGTAGAACTTCCCCTTTTATCTCTTTGCATCGTCAACTTTCCTTTTTTTGGAAAGTTCTCCTTGTTGGCTCCTAACCTGAAGAGATCTTCTAGATAATTCTCCCATGATTTTTTCCTTTACTTTTTCAATCAAAATCTGATCCAAAATCCTCTTTTGGCCGTGGAATAGCTTGCTTGGATATTTTTTTGCATTTTTTTTTCAATTTAATCTTCTCCTTCTCAAAAAAGAACACCTATGTGACTTTCCTTTTCCATCTTTGATGAGATATTCGTCAAATTCTCTTCAAAATCTCTTGAAAATGTGCAACAAATAAATGGACCCCATCTTGGTTGTTTTACAAGTGTGCCCCACACATGTGCATGTATGTGTGGGTCCATGAAGCCGACTTTTTACAATCTTCTTCCAATTTCTTTTTTCTTTTTAATTCTTCTCTCCTTTCCCCTGAAATCAATTCCTTGCCTCAATTCTTTACAAATGGGACCCATATAATCAATTTCCTACAAAACATATGTGAATTCATGTGAAAAGGCAATTTTACCCCTAACATCACATATGCATGACTGTGGGCCCATTTCTCACGAAATGATAATAAAAATGTACATCATTCTTCATGATTTTGTATGAATGAAGTAATGATGAAGAGAATTCAATTTATTTCATGAGAAAAATTATTTTCACAAAACTTTCCAAAAATAGACTGTCCAAAAATAGCAGGTTTCATGAATTTATGCAAAAAGTGTGATTTTTAACCAATTTATGCAGAAAAATAGAAAGATGAATTTAAAATGAATTAAACCATGATATCACACTGAATGAGGCTCTTTCAAGTTAATAAGTCCTTAAAATGGGTCAAATTCTGCATGAAAATATGCATTTTTAAAGACTCATCACACCCCCCAACCAGCGTTTTGCTAGTCCCTTGCAAAAAATGCGATAAAATATGAGGAATTCATCCTAACCTAATCTTATCTTAAACTAATGCAATGCAATAAAACTAAACATGAATGCAACGCTACTTTCGCTGGCACTCTCGACTGCATTTAGAGTATGCAGCAAGCCCTTAAACCCCTAGGTTCCCCCTAGTGGATGAGCTGTGCCTCCTGAGGGTTTGCAGTGAATATACCCACAAAATTCTCTTTTTCGTTTTTTTTATTGAAGAAAAAAATGAAAAAAAAAAGCCAAAAGAAATTCCCAAAAGAAAATTCACTCATATCAGATATTTTCGAAATCTGGAATAATTACACTTTCAGACTTTTCAAATTCCGGTCCACAATTCTATTCTCAAAAACTTTCTCAAATTCAAACCAACTTGCATGCGTTGTGCGAAACTGTATACATCAAAAACCTACTTCGGATATTTTACAATAATGCTGCAAAAATAGAGTTTTTCCTTCAAATAGTTTGATCCCCTGAAATTTAGCAAAAAAAAATTTCCTCTCAAAGTTACTACGATAGTTGCCACTTTACTATTTACTTCGGTTGGCCTCTTTTTCTCTCGCTATCTTTTTCCGACGCAAGAAGTCAAAGGCGGTAGATTGCTCTTTCAATTTCTTATCTTAATTTGGGCTAAAATAAATTCGCAATGTTGTCTTAAGGGCTTATTCTTCATCTTAGGTCGTCAATCTAAGTGAGAATAACAAATTTCCATTCCATGTAGAAATAAATTTCAGAATTGGCCTCTAATCTTTTTTCACTCAAACCTCTTCAACTCCATCTTGCATTGCCTCCAAACATACAATGTATTCAAAGAGACAAAGTATATTAAAAAGGTTTATAAGAAGGGTTACTAGTTGTGATTCCAATTCTATCCCAATATTTAAACAAGAACAAAAATTAACCCAATCACAAACAAGACTAAAATTATGAACACCACAAAATCAAAGACAAGAACAATTGAAAAGAAACAAACTTTACTAGCAAGAAATTCTTTTACAAAAAATTGGAAATAAAAAGCAAAGAAATACATATTAGGATGGATGAGAATTCCTCCTTCTAGTTGACACTTCAAGGTTGGGGGTGTGGCTTTAGGGCTAAGCCTCCTTGATGACTTGAGGTGTAGAGACAAGAGAGGGAGAGATGGATGAAGAAATCTAGAGGTGGGAGGTGGGTAATTCTTCCATGAAGAATATGGGAAAAGGGTCCCCTATTTATACTTTTTCAACTCCTACTCCTTCTCAAACTTTAAAATCTTAAAAATAATAAAAAAATAAAAAAAAAGGGCTCCAACCAATGCTTTGGACGTGCAATATCCTTGGGGATTTTTTTTCTTTTTATTTTTCTCTTCTTTCCTTGCTTGTTTTGTCCAGAAATCCCTCTTGGATGCTTCTTTCCTTCTTTGTCTTTGCCACCTTGCATTGAGATCTTTTGAGAGATAAAATAGGGATAAGAATCCTCTCTTAGAATCAAACTTAGCCCACATGAGGTGTAGAACTTCCCCTTTTATCTCTTTGCATCGTCAACTTTCCTTTTTTGGAAAGTTCTCCTTGTTGGCTCCTAACTTGAAGAGATCTTCTAGATAACTCTCCCTTGATTTTTTCCTTTACTTTTTCAATCAAAATCTGATCCAAAATCCTCTTTTGGCCGTGGAATAGCTTGCTTGGATATTTTTTTGCATTTTTTTTTTCAATTTAATCTTCTCCTTCTCAAAAAAGAACACCTATGTGGCTTTCCCTGTCCATCTTTGATGAGATATTCTTCAAATTCCCTTCAAAATCTCTTGAAAATGTGCAACAAATAAATGGACCCCATCTTGGATGTTTTACAAGTGTGCCCCACACTTGTGCATGTATGTGTGGGTCCATGAAACCGACTTTTTACAATTTTCTTCCAATTTCTTTTTTCTCTTTAATTCTTCTCTCCTTTCTCTTGAAATCAATTCCTTGCCTCAATTCTTTACAAATGGGACCCATATATTCGATTTCCTAGAAAACAGATGTGAATTCATGTAAAAAGGCAATTTTACCCCTAACATCTCATATGCATGACTGTGGGCCCATTTCTCACGAAATGATAATAAAAATGTACATCATTCTTCATGATTTTGTATGAATGAAGTAATGATGAAGAGAATTCAATTTATTTCATGAGAAAAATTATTTTCACAAAACTTTCCAAAAATAGACTTTCCAAAAATAGCAGGTTTTATGAATTTATGCAAAAAGTGTGATTTTTAACAAATTTATGCAGAAAAATATGAAGATGAATTTAAAATGAATTAAACCATGATATCACACTGAATGAGGCTCTTTCAAGTTAATAAGTCCTTAAAATGGGTTAAATTCTGCATGAAAATATGCATTTTTAAAGACTCATGATATCCCCGCACCAGCGTTTTGCTAGTCCCTTGCAAAAAATGCGATAAAATATGAGGAATTCATCCTAACCTAGTCTAATCTTAAACTAATGCAATGCAATAAAACTAAACATGAATGCAACGCTACTTTCGCTGGCACTCTCGACTACATTTAGAGTATGCAGCAAGCCCTTAAACCCCTAGGTTCCCCCTAGTGGACGAGCTGTGCCTCGTGAGGGTTTTGCAGTGAATATACCCACAAAATTCTCTTTTTCGTTTTTTTTATTGAAGAAAAAAATGAAAAAAAAAAGCCAAAAGAAAATTCACTCATATCAGATATTTTCGAAATCTGGAATAATTACACTTTCAGACTTTTCAAATTCCGGTCCACAATTCTATTCTTAAAAACTTTCTCAAATTCAAACCAACTTGCATGCGTTGTGCGAAACTGTATACATCAAAAACCTACTTCGGATATTTTACAATAACGCTGCAAAAATAGAGTTTTTCCTTCAAATAGTCTGATCCCCTGAAATTTAGCAAAAAGAAATTTCCTCTCAAAGTTACTACGATAGTTGCCACTTTCCTATTTACTTCGGTTGTCCTCTTTTTCTCTCGCTATCTTTTTCCGACGCAAGAAGTCAAAGGCGGTAGATTGCTCTTTCAATTTCTTATCTTAATTTGGGCTAAAATAAATTCGCAGTGTTGTCTTAAGGGCTTATTCTTCATCTTAGGTCGTCAATCTAAGTGAGAATAACAAATTTCCATTCCATGTAGAAATAAATTTCAGAATTGGCCTCTAATCTTTTTTCACTCAAACCTCTTTAACTCCATCTTGCACTGCCTCCAAACATACAATGTATTCAAAGAGACAAAGTATATTAAAAATGTTAATAAGATGGGTTACTAGTTGTGATTCCAATTCTATCCCAATATTTAAACAAGAACAAAAATTAACCCAATCACAAACAAGACTAAAATTATGAACACCACAAAATCAAAGACAAGAACAATTGAAAAGAGACAAACTTTACTCGCATGAAATTGTTTTACAAAAAATTGGAAATAAAAAGCAAAGAATTACATACTAGGATGGATGAGAATTCCTCCTTCTAGTTGACACTTCAAGGTTGGTGGTGTGGCTTTAGGGCTAAGCCTCCTTGATGACTTGAGGTGTAGAGACAAGAGAGGGAGAGATGGATGAAGAAATCTAGAGGTGGGAGGTGGGTAATTCTTCCATGAAGAATATGGGAGAAGGGTCCCCTATTTATACTTTTTCAACTCCTACTCTTTCTCAAACTTTAAAATCTTAAAAATAATAAAAAAATAAAAGAAAAAAGGGCTCCAACCAATGCTTTGGACGTGCAATATCCTTGGGGATTTTTTTTCTTTTCATTTTTCTCTTCTTTCCTTGCTTGTTTTGTCCAGAAATCCCTCTTGGATGCTTCTTTCCTTCTTTGTCTTTGCCACCTTACATTGAGATCTTTTGAGAGATAAAATAGGGATAAGAATCCTCTCTTAGAATCAAACTTGGCCCACATGAGGTGTAGAACTTCCCCTTTTATCTCTTTGCATCGTCAACTTTCCTTTTTTGGAAAGTTCTCCTTGTTGGCTCCTAACTTGAAGAGGTCTTCTAGATAACTCTCCCTTGATTTTTCCTTTACTTTTTCAATCAAAATCTGATCCAAAATCCTCTTTTGGACGTGGAATAGCTTGCTTGGATATTTTTTTGCATTTTTTTTTCAATTTAATCTTCTCCTTCTCAAAAAAGAACACTTATGTGGCTTTCCCTGTCCATCTTTGATGAGATATTCTTCAAATTCCCTTCAAAATCTCTTGAAAATGTGCAACAAATAAATGGACCCCATCTTGGATGTTTTACAAGTGTGCCCCACACTTGTGCATGTATGCGTGGGTCCATGAAACCGACTTTTTACAATTTTCTTCCAATTTCTTTTTTCTCTTTAATTCTTCTCTCCTTTCTCTTGAAATCAATTCTTTGCCTCAATTCTTTACAAATGAGACCCATATAATCAATTTCCAAGAAAACAGAGGTGAATTCATGTGAAAACGCAATTTTACCCCTAACATCTCATATGCATGACTGTGGGCCCATTTCTCACGAAATGATAATAAAAATGTACATCATTCTTCAGGATTTTGTATGAATGAAGTAATGATGAAGAGAATTCAATTTATTTCATGAGAAAAATTATTTTCACAAAACTTTCCAAAAATAGCAGGTTTCATGAATTTATGCAAAAAGTGTGATTTTTAACCAATTTATGCAGAAAAATATAAAGTTGAATTTAAAATGAATTAAACCATGATATCACACTGAATGAGACTCTTTCAAGTTAAAAAGTCCTTAAAATGGGTTAAATTCTGCATGAAAACATGCATTTTTAAAGACTCATCATATCCCCAAACCAGCGTTTTGCTAGTCCCTTGCAAAAAATGCGATAAAATATGAGGAATTCATCCTAACCTAATCTTATCTTAAACTATTGCAATGCAATAAAACTAAACATGAATGCAACGCTACTTTCGCTGGCACTTTCGACTACATTTAGAGTATGCAGCAACCCCTTAAACCCCTAGGTTCCCCCTAGTGGATGAGCTGTGCCTCCTGAGGGTTTGCAGTGAATATACCCACAAAATTCTCTTTTTCGTTTTTTTTATTGAAGAAAAAAATGAAAAAAAAAAGCCAAAAGAAATTCCCAAAAGAAAATTCACTCATATCAGATATTTTCGAAATCTGGAATAATTACACTTTCAGACTTTTCAAATTCCGGTCCACAATTCTATTCTCAAAAACTTTCTCAAATTCAAACCAACTTGCATGCGTTGTGCGAAACTGTATACATCAAAAACCTACTTCGGATATTTTACAATAATGCTGCAAAAATAGAGTTTTTCCTTCAAATAGTTTGATCCCCTGAAATTTAGCAAAAAAAAATTTCCTCTCAAAGTTACTACGATAGTTGCCACTTTACTATTTACTTCGGTTGGCCTCTTTTTCTCTCGCTATCTTTTTCCGACGCAAGAAGTCAAAGGCGGTAGATTGCTCTTTCAATTTCTTATCTTAATTTGGGCTAAAATAAATTCGCAATGTTGTCTTAAGGGCTTATTCTTCATCTTAGGTCGTCAATCTAAGTGAGAATAACAAATTTCCATTCCATGTAGAAATAAATTTCAGAATTGGCCTCTAATCTTTTTTCACTCAAACCTCTTCAACTCCATCTTGCATTGCCTCCAAACATACAATGTATTCAAAGAGACAAAGTATATTAAAAAGGTTTATAAGAAGGGTTACTAGTTGTGATTCCAATTCTTTCCCAATATTTAAACAAGAACAAAAATTAACCCAATCACAAACAAGACTAAAATTATGAACACCACAAAATCAAAGACAAGAACAATTGAAAAGAAACAAACTTTACTAGCAAGAAATTCTTTTACAAAAAATTGGAAATAAAAAGCAAAGAAATACATATTAGGATGGATGAGAATTCCTCCTTCTAGTTGACACTTCAAGGTTGGTGGTGTGGCTTTAGGGCTAAGCCTCCTTGATGACTTGAGGTGTAGAGACAAGAGAGGGAGAGATGGATGAAGAAATCTAGAGGTGGGAGGTGGGTAATTCTTCCATGAAGAATATGGGAAAAGGGTCCCCTATTTATACTTTTTCAACTCCTACTCCTTCTCAAACTTTAAAATCTTAAAAATAATAAAAAAATAAAAAAAAAGGGCTCCAACCAATGCTTTGGACGTGCAATATCCTTGGGGATTTTTTTTCTTTTTATTTTTCTCTTCTTTCCTTGCTTGTTTTGTCCAGAAATCCCTCTTGGATGCTTCTTTCCTTCTTTGTCTTTGCCACCTTGCATTGAGATCTTTTGAGAGATAAAATAGGGATAAGAATCCTCTCTTAGAATCAAACTTGGCCCACATGAGGTGTAGAACTTCCCCTTTTATCTCTTTGCATCGTCAACTTTCCTTTTTTGGAAAATTCTCCTTGTTGGCTCCTAACTTGAAGAGATCTTCTAGATAACTCTCCCTTGATTTTTTCCTTTACTTTTTCAATCAAAATCTGATCCAAAATCCTCTTTTGGAGGTGGAATAACTTGCTTGGATATTTTTTTGCATTTTTTTTTCAATTTAATCTTCTCCTTCTCAAAAAAGAACACCTATGTGGCTTTCCCTGTCCATCTTTGATGAGATATTCTTCAAATTCCCTTCAAAATCTCTTGAAAATGTGCAACAAATAAATGGACCCCATCTTGGATGTTTTACAAGTGTGCCCCACACATGTGCATGTATGTGTGGGTCCATGAAACCGACTTTTTACAATTTTCTTCCAATTTCTTTTTTCTCTTTAATTCTTCTCTCCTTTCTCTTGAAATCAATTCCTTGCCTCAATTCTTTACAAATGGGACCCATATAATCAATTTCCTAGAAAACAGATGTGAATTCATGTGAAAAGGCAATTTTACCCCTAACATCTCATATGCATGACTGTGGGCCCATTTCTCACGAAATGATAATAAAAATGTACATCATTCTTCATGATTTTGTATGAATGAAGTAATGATGAAGAGAATTCAATTTATTTCATGAGAAAAATTATTTTCACAAAACTTTCCAAAAATAGACTTTCCAAAAATAGCAGGTTTCATGAATTTATACAAAAAGTGTGATTTTTAACCAATTTATGCAGAAAAATATAAAGATGAATTTAAAATGAATTAAACCATGATATCACACTGAATGAGGCTCTTTCAAGCTAATAAGTCCTTAAAATGGGTTAAATTCTGCATGAAAATATGCATTTTTAAAGACTCATGATATCCCCGCACCAGCGTTTTGCTAGTCCCTTGCAAAAAATGCGATAAAATATGAGGAATTCATCCTAACCTAGTCTAATCTTAAACTAATGCAATGCAATAAAACTAAACATGAATGCAACGCTACTTTCGCTGGCACTCTTGACTACATTTAGAGTATGCAGCAAGCCCTTAAACCCCTAGGTTCCCCCTAGTGGACGAGCTGTGCCTCGTGAGGGTTTGCAGTGAATATACCCACAAAATTCTCTTTTTCGTTTTTTTTAATGAAGAAAACGATGAAAAAAATGGCGAAAAGAAATTTCCAAAATAATATTCACTCATATCAGATATTTTCGAAATCTGGAATAATTACACTTTCAGACTTTTCAAATTCCGGTCCACAATTCTATTCTCAAAAACTTTCTCAAATTCAAACCAACTTACATGCGTTGTGCGAAACTGTATACATCAAAAACCTACTTCGGATATTTTACAATAATGCTGCAAAAATAGAGTTTTTCCTTCAAATAGTCTAATCCCCTGAAATTTAGCAAAAAGAAATTTCCTCTCAAAGTAACTACGATAGTTGCTACTTTACTATTTACTTCGGTCGGCCTCTTTTTCTCTCGCTATCTTTTTCCGACGCAAGAAGTCAAAGGCGGTAGATTGCTCTTTCAATTTTCTATCTTAATTTGGGCTAAAATAAATTCGCAGTGTTGTCTTAAGGGCTTATTCTTCATCTTAGGTCGTCAATCTAAGTGAGAATAACAAATTTCCATTCCATGTAGAAATAAATTTCAGAATTGGCCTCTAATCTTTTTTCACTCAAACCTCTTTAACTCCTTCTTGCATTGCCTCCAAACATACAATGTATCCAAAGAGACAAAGTATATTAAAAAGGTTACTAAGATGGGTTACTAGTTGTGATTCCAATTCTATCCCAATATTTAAACAAGAACAAAAATTAACCCAATCACAAACAAGACTAAAATTATGAACACCACAAAATCAAAGACAAGAACAATTGAAAAGAAACAAACTTTACTAGCACGAAATTGTTTTACAAAAGATTGGAAATAAAAAGCAAACAATTACATACTAGGATGGATGAGAATTCCTCCATCTAGTTGACACTTCAAGGTTGGTGGTGTGGCTTTAGGGCTAAGCCTCCTTGATGACTTGAGATGTAGAGACAAGAGAGGGAGAGATGGATGAAGAAATCTAGAGGTGAGAGGTGGGTAATTCTTCCATGAAGAATATGGGAGAAGGGTGCCCTATTTATACTTTTTCAAGTCCAACTCTTTCTCAAAGTTTAAAATCTTAAAAATAATAAAAAAATAAAAGAAAAAAGGGCTCCAACCAATGCTATGGACGTGCAATATCCTTGGGGATTTTTTTTCTTTTTATTTTTCTCTTCTTTCCTTGCTTGTTTTGTCCAGAAATCCCTCTTGGATGCTTCTTTCCTTCTTTGTCTTTGCCACCTTGCATTGAGATCTTTTGAGAGATAAAATAGGGATAAGAATCCTCTCTTAGAATCAAACTTGGCCCACATGAGGTGTAGAACTTCCCCTTTTATCTCTTTGCATCGTCAACTTTCCTTTTTTGGAAAGTTCTCCTTGTTGGCTCCTAACCTGAAGAGATCTTCTAGATAATTCTCCCTGGATTTTTTCCTTTACTTTTTCAATCAAAATCTGATCCAAAATCCTCTTTTGGCCGTGGAATAGCTTGCTTGGATATTTTTTTGCATTTTTTTTTCAATTTAATCTTCTCCTTCTCAAAAAAGAACACCTATGTGGCTTTCCTTGTCCATCTTTGATGAGATATTCTTCAAATTCTCTTCAAAATCTCCTGAAAATGTGCAACAAATAAATGGACCCCATCTTGGTTGTTTTACAAGTGTGCCCCACACATGTGCATGTATGTGTGGGTCCATGAAGCCGACTTTTTACAATTTTCTTCCAATTTCTTTTTTCTCTTTAATTCTTTTCTCCTTTCTCTTGAAATCAATTCCTTGCCTCAATTCTTTACAAATGGGACCCATAAAATCAATTTCCTACAAAACATATGTGAATTCAAGTGAAAAGGCAATTTTGCCCCTAACATACATAGGCATGACTGTGGGCCCATTTCTCACGAAATGATAATAAAAATGTACATCACTCTTCATGATTTTGTATGAATGAAGTAATGATGAAGAGAATTCAATTTATTTCATGAGAAAAATTATTTTCACAAAACTTTCCAAAAATAGACTGTCCAAAAATAGCAGGTTTCATGAATTTATGCAAAAAGTGTGATTTTTAACCAATTTATGCAGAAAAATACAAAGATGAATTTAAAATGAATTAAACCATGATATCACACTAAATGAGGCTCTTTCAAGTTAATAAGTCCTTAAAATGGGTCAAATTCTGCATGAAAATATGCATTTTTAAAGTCTCATCACACCCCCAACCAGCGTTTTGCTAGTCCCTAGCAAAAAATGCGATAAAATATGAGGAATTCATCTTAACCTAATTTTATCTTAAACTAATGCAATGCAATAAAACTAAACATGAATGCAACGCTACTTTCGCTGGCACTCTCGACTGCATTTAGAGTATGCAGCAAGCCCTTAAACCCCTAGGTTCCCCCTAGTGGACGAGCTTTGCCTCGTGAGGGTTTGCAGTGAATATACCCACAAAATTCTCTTTTTCGTTTTTTTTAATGAAGAAAAAGATGAAAAAAAAGGCGAAAAGAAATTCCCAAAATAAAATTCACTCATATTAGATATATTCGAATTCTGGAATAATTACACTTTCAGACTTTTCAAATTCCGGTCCACAATTCTATTCTCAAAAACTTTCTCAAATTCAAACCAACTTGCATGCGTTGTGCGAAACTGTATACATCAAAAACCTACTTCGGATATTTTACAATAATGCTGCAAAAATAGAGTTTTTCCTTCAAATAGTCTGATCCCCTGAAATTTAGCAAAAAGAAATTTCCTCTCAAAGTTACTACGATAGTTGCCACTTTACTATTTACTTCGGTTGGCCTCTTTTTCTCTCGCTATCTTTTTCCGACGCAAGAAGTCAAAGGCGGTAGATTGCTCTTTCAATTTCTTATCTTAATTTGGGCTAAAATAAATTCGCAGTGTTGTCTTAAGGGCTTATTCTTCATCTTAGGTCGTCAATCTAAGTGAGAATAACAAATTTCCATTCCATGTAGAAATAAATTTCAGAATTGGCCTCTAATCTATTTTCACTCAAACCTCTTTAACTCCATCTTACACTGCCTCCAAACATACAATGTATTCAAAGAGACAAAGTATATTAAAAATGTTAATAAGATGGGTTACTAGTTGTGATTCCAATTCTATCCCAATATTTAAACAAGAACAAAAATTAACCCAATCACAAACAAGACTAAAATTATGAACACCACAAAATCAAAGAGAAGAACAATTGAAAAGAAACAAACTTTACAAGCATGAAATTGTTTTACAAAAAATTGGAAATAAAAAGCAAAGAATTACATACTAGGATGGATGAGAATTCCTCCTTCTAGTTGACACGTCAAGGTTGGTGGTGTGGCTTTAGGGCTAAGCCTCCTTGATGACTTGAGGTGTAGAGACAAGAGAGGGAGAGATGGATGAAGAAATCTAGAGGTGGGAGGTGGGTAATTCTTCCATGAAGAATATGGGAGAAGGGTCCCCTATTTATACTTTTTCAAGTCCTACTCCTTCTCAAAGTTTAAAATCTTAAAAATAATAAAAAAATAGAGGAAAAAAGAGCTCCAGCCAATGCTTTGGACGTGCAATATCCTTGGGGATTTTTTTTCTTTTTATTTTTCTCTTCTTTCCTTGCTTGTTTTGTCCAGAAATCCCTCTTGGATGCTTCTTTCCTTCTTTGTCTTTGCCACCTTGCATTGAGATCTTTTGAGAGACAAAATATGGATAAGAATCCTCTCTTAGAGTCAAACTTGGCCCACATGAGGTGTAGAACTTCCCCTTTTATCTATTTGCATCGTCAACTTTCCTTTTTTGGAAAGTTCTCCTTGTTGGCTCCTAACTTGAAGAGATCTTCTAGATAATTCTCCCTTGATTTTTTCCTTTACTTTTTCAATCAAAATCTGATCCAAAATCCTCTTTTGGACGTGGAATAGCATGCTTGGATATTTTTTTGCATTTTCTTTTCAATTTAATCTTCTCCTTCTCAAAAAAGAACACCTATGTGGCTTTCCTTGTCCATCTTTGATGAGATATTCTTCAAATTCTCTTCAAAATCTCTTGAAAATGTGCAACAAATAAATGGACTCCATCTTGGATGTTTTACAAGTGTGCCCCACACATGTGCATGTATGTGTAGGTCCATGAAGTCGACTTTTTACAATTTTCTTCCAATTTCTTTTTTCTCTTTAATTCTTCTCTCCTTTCTCTTGATAGCAATTCCTTGCCTCAATTCTTTACAAATGGGACCCATATAATCAATTTCCTACAAAACATATGTGAATTCATGTGAAAAGGCAATTTTACCCCTAACATCACATATGCATGACTGTGGGCCCATTTCTCATGAAATGATAATAAAAATGTACATCATTCTTCATGATTTTGTATGAATGAACTAATGATGAAGAGAATTCAATTTATTTAATGAGAAAAATTATTTTCACAAAACTTTCCAAAAATAGACTTTCCAAAAATAGCAGGTTTCATGAATTTATGCAAAAAGTGTGATTTTTAACCAATTTTTGCAGAAAAATATAAAGATGAATTTAAAATGAATTAAACCACGATATCACACTGAATGAGGCTCTTTCAAGTTTATAAGTCCTTAAAATGAGTCAAATTCTGCATGAAAATATGCATTTTTAAAGACTCATCACACCCCCCAACCAGCGTTTTGCTAGTCCCTAGCAAAAAATGCGATAAAATATGAGGAATTCATCCTAACCTAATCTTATCTTAAACTAATGCAATGCAATAAAACTAAACATGAATGCAACGCTACTTTCGCTGCCACTCTCGACTGCATTTAGAGTATGCAGCAAGCCCTTAAACCCCTAGGTTCCCCCTAGTGGACGAGCTTTGCCTCGTGAGGGTTTGCAGTGAATATACCCACAAAATTCTCTTTTTCGTTTTTTTTAATGAAGAAAAAGATGAAAAAAAATGCGAAAAGAAATTCCCAAAATAAAATTCACTCATATCAGATATTTTCGAAATCTGGAATAATTACACTTTCAGACTTTTCAAATTCCGGTCCACAATTCTATTCTCAAAAACTTTCTCAAATTTAAACCAACTTGCATGCGTTGTGCGAAACTGTATACATCAAAAACCTACTTCGGATATTTTACAATAATGCGGGAAAAATAGAGTTTTTCCTTCAAATAGTCTGATCCCCAGAAATTTAGCAAAAAGAAATTTCCTCTCAAAGTTACTACGATAGTTGCCACTTTACTATTTACTTCGGTTGGCCTCTTTTTCTCTCACTATCTTTTTCCGACGCAAGAAGTCAAAGGCGGTAGATTGCTCTTTCAATATCTTATCTTAATTTGGGCTAAAATAGATTAGCAGTGTTGTCTTAAGGTCTTATTCTTCATCTTAGGTCGTCAATCTAAGTGAGAATAACAAATTTCCATTCCGTGTAGAAATAAATTTCAGAATTGGCCTCTAATCTTTTTTCACTCAAACCTCTTTAACTCCATCTTGCATTGCCTCCAAACATACAATGTATCCAAAGAGACAAAGTATATTAAAAAGGTTACTAAGATGGGTTACTAGTTGTGATTCCAATTCTATCCCAATATTTAAACAAGAACAAAAATTAACCCAATCACAAACAAGACTAAAATTATGAACACCACAAAATCAAAGACAAGAACAATTGAAAAGAAACAAACTTTACTGGCATGAAATTGTTTTACAAAAGATTGGAAATAAAAAGCAAAGAATTACTTACTAGGATGGATGAGAATTCCTCCTTCTAGTTGACACTTCAAGGTTGGTGGTGTGGCTTTAGGGCTAAGCCTCCTTGATGACTTGAGATGTAGAGACAAGAGAGGGAGAGATGGATGAAGAAATCTAGAGGTGGGAGGTGGGTATTCTTCCATGAAGAATATGGGAGAAGGGTACCCTATTTATACTTTTTCAAGTCCTACTCCTTCTCAAACTTTAAAATCTTAAAAATAATAAAAAAATAGAAGAAAAAAGGGCTCCAGCCAATGCTTTGGACGTGCAATATCCTTGGGGATTTTTGTTCTTTTTATTTTTCTCTTCTTTCCTTGCTTGTTTTGTCCAGAAATCCCTCTTGGATGCTTCTTTCCTTCTTTGTCTTTGCCACCTTGCATTGAGATCTTTTGAGAGACAAAATATGGATAAGAATCCTCTCTTAGAGTCAAACTTGGCCCACATGAGGTGTAGAACTTCCCCTTTTATCTATTTGCATCGTCAACTTTCCTTTTTTGGAAAGTTCTCCTTGTTGGCTCCTAACTTGAAGAGATCTTCTAGATAATTCTCCCTTGATTTTTTCCTTTACTTTTTCAATCAAAATCTGATCCAAAATCCTCTTTTGGACGTGGAATAGCTTGCTTGGATATTTTTTTGCATTTTCTTTTCAATTTAATCTTCTCCTTCTCAAAAAAGAACACCTATGTGGCTTTCCTTGTCCATCTTTGATGAGATATTCTTCAAATTCTCTTCAAAATCTCTAGAAAATGTGCAACAAATAAATGGACCCCATCTTGGATGTTTTACAAGTGTGCCCCACACATGTGCATGTATGTGTGGGTCCATGAAGCCGACTTTTTTCAATTTTCTTCCAATTTCTTTTTTCTCTTTAATTCTTCTCTCCTTTCTCTTGAAATCAATTCCTTGCCTCAATTCTTTACAAATGGGACCCATATAATCAATTTCCTACAAAACATATGTGAATTCATGTGAAAAGGCAATTTTACCCCTAACATCACATATGCATGACTGTGGGCCCATTTCTCACGAAATGATAATAAAAATGTACATCATTCTTCATGATTTTGTATGAATGAACTAATGATGAAGAGAATTCAATTTATTTCATGAGAAAAATTATTTTCACAAAACTTTCCAAAAATAGACTTTCCAAAAATAGCAGGTTTCATGAATTTATGCAAAAAGTGTGATTTTTAACCAATTTATGCAGAAAAATATAAAGATGAATTTAAAATGAATTAAAACCATGATATCACACTAAATGAGGCTCTTTCAAGTTAATAAGTCCATAAAATGGGTCAAATTCTGCATGAAAATATGCATTTTTAAATACTCATCACACCCCCCAACCAGCGTTTTGCTAGTCCCTAGTAAAAAATGCGATAAAATATGAGGAATTCATCCTAACCTAATCTTATCTTAAACTAATGCAATGCAATAAAACTAAACATGAATGCAACGCTACTTTCGCTGGCACTCTCGACTGCATTTAGAGTATGCAGCAAGCCCTTAAACCCCTAGGTTCCCCCTAGTGGACGAGCTGTGCCTCGTGAGGGTTTGCAGTGAATATACCCACAAAATTCTCTTTTTCGTTTTTTTTAAGGAAGAAAAAGATGAAAAAAAAGGCGAAAAGAAATTCCCAAAATAAAATTCATTCATATCAGATATTTTCGAAATCTGGAATAATTACACTTTCATACTTCTCAAATTCCGGTCCACAATTCTATTCTCAAAAACTTTCTCAAATTCAAACCAACTTGCATGCGTTGTGCGAAACTGTATACATCAAAAACCTACTTCGGATATTTTACAATAATGCTGTAAAAATAGAGTTTTTCCTTCAAATAGTCTGATCCCCTGAAATTTAGCAAAAAGAAATTTCCTCTCAAAGTTACTACGATAGTTGCCACTTTACTATTTACTTCGGTTGGCCTCTTTTTCTCTCGCTATCTTTTTCCGACGCAAGAAGTCAAAGGCGGTAGATTGCTCTTTCAATATCTTATCTTAATTTGGGCTAAAATAGATTAGCAGTGTTGTCTTAAGGTCTTATTCTTCATCTTAGGTCGTCAATCTAAGTGAGAATAACAAATTTCCATTCCATGTAGAAATAAATTTCAGAATTGGCCTCTAATCTTTTTTCACTCAAACCTCTTTAACTCCATCTTGCATTGCCTCCAAACATACAATGTATCCAAAGAGACAAAGTATATTAAAAAGGTTACTAAGATGGGTTACTAGTTGTGATTCCAATTCTATCCCAATATTTAAACAAGAACAAAAATTAACCCAATCACAAACAAGACTAAAATTATGAACACCACAAAATCAAAGACAAGAACAATTGAAAAGAAACAAACTTTACTAGCACGAAATTGTTTTACAAAAGATTGGAAATAAAAAGCAAACAATTACATACTAGGATGGATGAGAACTCCTCCTACTAGTTGACACTTCAAGGTTGGTGGTGTGGCTTTAGGGCTAAGCCTCCTTGATGACTTGAGATGTAGAGACAAGAGAGGGAGAGATGGATGAAGAAATCTAGCGGTGCGAGGTGGGTAATTCTTCCATGAAGAATATGGGAGAAGGGTGCCCTATTTATACTTTTTCAAGTCCTACTCCTTCTCAAACTTTAAAATCTTAAAAATAATAAAAAAAATAGAAGAAAAAAGGGCTCCAGCCAATGCTTTGGACGTGCAATATCCTTGGGGATTTTTTTTCTTTTTATTTTTCTCTTCTTTCCTTGCTTGTTTTGTCCAGAAATCCCTCTTGGATGCTTCTTTCCTTCGTTGTCTTTGCCACCTTGCATTGAGATCTTTTGAGAGATAAAATAGGGATAAGAATCCTCTCTTAGAGTCAAACTTGGCCCACATGAGGTGTAGAATTTCACCTTTTATCTCTTTGCATCGTCAACTTTCCTTTTTTGGAAAGTTCTCCTTGTTGGCTCCTAACTTGAAGAGATCTTCTAGATAATTCTCCCTCGATTTTTTCCTTTACTTTTTCAATCAAAATATAATCCAAAATCCTCTTTTGTACGTGGAATAGCTTGCTTGGATATTTTTTTGCATTTTTTTTAATTTAATCTTCTCCTTCTCAAAAAAGAACACCTATGTGGCTTTCCTTGTCCATCTTTGATGAGATATTCTTCAAATTCTCTTCAAAATCTCTTGAAAATGTGCAACAAATAAATGGACCCCATCTTGGTTGTTTTACAAGTGTGCCCCACACATGTGCATGTATATGTGGGTCAATGAAGCCGACTTTTTACAATTTTCTTCCAATTTCTTTTTTCTCTTTAATTCTTCTCTCCTTTCTCTTGAAATCAATTCCTTGCCTCAATTCTTTACAAATGGGACCCATATAATCAATTTCCTACAAAACATATGTGAATTCATGTGAAAAGGCAATTTTACCCCTAACATCACCTATGCATGACTGTGGGCCCATTTCTCACGAAATGATAATAAAAATGTACATCATTCTTCATGATTTTGTATGAATGAACTAATGATGAAGAGAATTCAATTTATTTAATGAGAAAAATTATTTTCACAAAACTTTCCAAAAATAGACTTTCCAAAAATAGACTTTCCAAAAATAGCAGGTTTCATGAATTTATGCAAAAAGTGTGATTTTTAACCAATTTTTGCAGAAAAATATAAAGATGAATTTAAAATGAATTAAACCATGATATCACCCTGAATGAGGCTCTTTCAAGTTAAAAAGTCCTTAAAATGGGTCAAATTCTGCATGAAAATATGCATTTTTAAAGACTCATCACACCCCCCAACCAGCGTTTTGCTAATCCCTAGCAAAAAATGCGATAAACTATGAGGAATTCATCCTAACCTAATCTTATCTTAAACTAATGCAATGCAATAAAACTAAACATGAATGCAACGCTACTTTCGCTGGCACTCTCGACTGCATTCAGAGTATGCAGCAAGCCCATAAACCCCTAGGTTCCCCCAAGTGGACGAGCTGTGCCTCGTGAGGGTTTGCAGTGAATATACCCACAAAATTCTCTTTTTTGTTTTTTTTAAAGAAGAAAAAAATGAAAAAAAGGCGAAAAGAAATTCCCAAAATAAAATTCATTCATATCAGATATTTTCAAAATCTGGAATAATTACACTTTCATACTTCTCAAATTCCGGTCCACAATTCTATTCTCAAAAACTTTCTCAAATTCAAACCAACTTGCATGCATTGTGCGAAACTGTATACATCAAAAACCTACTTCGGATATTTTACAATAATGCTGCAAAAATAGAGTTTTTCCTTCAAATAGCTCCTTCAAATAGTCTGATCCCCAGAAATTTAGCAAAAAGAAATTTCCTCTCAAAGTTACTACGATAGTTGCCACTTTACTATTTACTTCGGTTGGCCTCTTTTTCTCTCGCTATCTTTTTCCGACGCAAGAAGTCAAAGGCGGTAGATTGCTCTTTCAATATCTTATCTTAATTTGGGCTAAAATAGATTAGCAGTGTTGTCTTAAGGTCTTATTCTTCATCTTAGGTCGTCAATCTAAGTGAGAATAACAAATTTCCATTCCATGTAGAAATAAATTTCAGAATTGGCCTCTAATCTTTTTTCACTCAAACCTCTTTAACTCCTTCTTGCATTGCCTCCAAACATACAATGTATCCAAAGAGACAAAGTATATTAAAAAGGTTACTAAGATGGGTTACTAGTTGTGATTCCAATTCTATCCCAATATTTAAACAAGAACAAAAATTAACCCAATCACAAACAAGACTAAAATTATGAACACCACAAAATCAAAGACAAGAACAATTGAAAAGAAACAAACTTTACTAGCACGAAATTGTTTTACAAAAGATTGGAAATAAAAAGCAAACAATTACATACTAGGATGGATGAGAATTCCTCCATCTAGTTGACACTTCAAGGTTGGTGGTGTGGCTTTAGGGCTAAGCCTCCTTGATGACTTGAGATGTAGAGACAAGAGAGGGAGAGATGGATGAAGAAATCTAGAGGTGGGAGGTGGGTAATTCTTCCATGAAGAATATGGGAGAAGGGTGCCCTATTTATACTTTTTCAAGTCCTACTCCTTCTCAAAGTTTAAAATCTTAAAAATAATAAAAAAATAGAAGAAAAAAGGGCTCCAGCCAATGCTTTGGACGTGCAATATCCTTGGGGATTTTTTTTCTTTTTATTTTTCTCTTCTTTCCTTGCTTATTTTGTCCAGAAATCCCTCTTGGATGCTTCTTTCCATCATTGTCTTTGCTACCTTGCATTGAGATCTTTTGAGAGACAAAATTGGGTTAAGAATCCTCTCTTAGAATCAAACTTGGCCCACATGAGGTGTAGAACTTCCCCTTTTATCTATTTGCATCGTCAACTTTCCTTTTTTGGAAAGTTCTCCTTGTTGGCTCCTAACTTGAAAAGATCTTCTAGATAATTCTCCCTTGATTTTTTCCTTTACTTTTTCAATCAAAATCTGTTCCAAAATCCTCTTTTGGATGTGGAATAGCTTGCTTGGATATTTTTTTGCATTTTCTTTTCAATTTAATCTTCTCCTTCACAAAAAAGAACAGTTATGTGGCTTTCCTTGTCCATCTTTGATGAGATATTCTTCAAATTCTCTTCAAAATCTCTAAAAAATGTGCAACAAATAAATGGACCCCATCTTGGATGTTTTACAAGTGTGCCCCACACATGTGCATGTATGTG
Source organism: Sextonia rubra (assembly GCA_037013555.1). Taxonomy (NCBI): domain Eukaryota; kingdom Viridiplantae; phylum Streptophyta; class Magnoliopsida; order Laurales; family Lauraceae; genus Sextonia; species Sextonia rubra. Next base: position 7,217,995 of record JASUAD010000015.1, read on the forward strand.
TGGGACCATGAAGCTGACTTTTTTCAATTTTCTTCCAATTTCTTTTTTCTCTTTAATTCTTCTCTCCTTTCTCTTGAAATCAATTCCTTGCCTCAATTCTTTTCAAATGGGACCCATATAATCAATTTCCTACAAAACATATGTGAATTCATGTGAAAAGGCAATTTTACCCCTAACATCACATATGCATGACTGTGGGCCCATTTCTCGCGAAATGATAATAAAAATGTACATCATTCTTCATGATTTTGTATGAATGAACTAATGATGATGATAATTCAATTTATTTCATGAGAAAAATTATTTTCACAAAACTTTCCAAAAATAGACTTTCCAAAAATAGCAGGTTTCATGAATTTATGCAAAAAGTGTGATTTTTAACCAATTTTTGCAGAAAAATATAAAGATGAATTTAAAATGAATTAAACCGTGATATCACACTGAATGAGGCTCTTTCAAGTTCATAAGTCCTTAAAATGGGTCAAATTCTGCATGAAAATATGCATTTTTAAAGACTCATCACACCCCCAACCAGTGTTTTGCTAGTCCCTTGCAAAAAATGCGATAAAATATGAGGAATTCATCCTAACCTAATCTTATCTTAAACTAATGCAATGCAATAAAACTAAACATGAATGCAACGCTACTTTCGCTGGCACTCTCGACTGCATTTAGAGTATGCAGCAAGCCCTTAAACCCCTAGGTTCCCCCTAGTGGACTAGCTGTGCCTTGTGAGGGTTTGCAGTGAATATACCCACAAAATTCTTTTTTTTGTTTTTTTTTAATGAAGAAAAAAATGAAAAAAAGGCGAAAAGAAATTCCCAAAATAAAATTCACTCATATCAGATATTTTCGAAATCTGGAATAATTACACTTTCAGACTTTTGAAATTCGGGTCCACAATTCTATTCTCAAAAACTTTCTCAAATTCAAACCAACTTGCATGCGTTGTGCGAAACTGTATACATCAAAAACCTACTTCGGATATTTTACAATAATGCTGCAAAAATAGAGTTTTTCCTTCAAATAGTCTGATCCCCTGAAATTTAGCAAAAAGAAATTTCCTCTCAAAGTTACTACGATAGTTGCCACTTTACTATTTACTTCGGTTGGCCTCTTTTTCTCTCACTATCTTTTTCCGACGCAAGAAGTCAAAGGCGGTAGATTGCTTTTTCAATTTCTTATCTTAATTTGGGCTAAAATAGAATAGCAGTGTTGTCTTAAGGTCTTATTCTTCATCTTAGGTCGTCAATCTAAGTGAGAATAACAAATTTCCATTCCATGTAGAAATAAATTTCAGAATTGGCCTCTAATCTTTTTTCACTCAAACCTCTTTAACTCCATCTTGCATTGCCTCCAAACATACAATGTATCCAAAGAGACAAAGTATATTAAAAAGGTTAATAAGATGGGTTACTAGTTGTGATTCCAATTCTATCCCAATATTTAAACAAGAACAAAAATTAACCCAATCACAAACAAGACTAAAATTATGAACACCACAAAATCAAAGACAAGAACAATTGAAAAGAAACAAACTTTACTGGCATGATATTGTCTTACAAAAGATTGGAAATAAAAAGCAAAGAATTACATACTAGGATGGATGAGAATTCCTCCTTCTAGTTGACACTTCAAGGTTGGTGGTCTGGCTTTAGGCCTAAGCCTGCTTGATGACTTGAGTTGTAGAGACAAGAGAGGCAGAGATGGATGAAGAAATCTCGAGGTGGGAGGTGGGTAATTCTTCCATGAAGAATATGGGAGAAGGGTGCCCTATTTATACTTTTTCAAGTCCTACCCCTTCTCAAACTTTAAAATCTTAAAAATAATAAAAAAATAGAAGAAAAAAGGGCTCCAGCCAATGCTTTGGACGTGCAATATCCTTGGGGATTTTTTTTCTTTTTATTTTTCTCTTCTTTCCTTGCTTGTTTTGTCCAGAAATCTCTCTTGGACGCTTCTTTCCTTCTTTGTCTTTGCCACCTTGCATTGAGATCTTTTGAGAGATAAAATAGGGATAAGAATCCTCTCTTAGAATCAAACTTGGGCCACATGAGGTGTAGAACTTCCCCTTTTATCTCTTTGCATCGTCAACTTTCCTTTTTTAGAAAGTTCTCCTTGTTGGCTCCTAACTTGAAGAGATCTTCTAGATAACACTTCCTTAATTTTTTCCTTTACTTTTTCAATCAAAATCTGATCCAAAATCCTCTTTTGGACGTGGAATAGCTTGCTTGGATATTTTTTTTGCATTTTTTTTTCAATTTAATCTTCTCTTTCTCAAAAAAGAACACCTATATAGCTTTCCTTGTCCATCTTTGATGAGATATTCTTCAAATTCTCTTCAAAATCTCTTGAAAATGTGCAACAAATAAATGGACCCCATCTTGGATGTTTTACAAGTGTGCCCCACACATGTGCATGTATGTGTGGGTCCATGAAGCCGACTTTTTTCAATTTTCTTCCAATTTCTTTTTTCTCTTTAATTCTTCTCTCTTTTCTCTTGAAATCAATTCCTTGCCTCAATTCTTTACAAAAGGGACCCATATAATCAATTTCCTGCAAAACAGATGTGAATTCATGTGAAAAGGCAATTTTACCCCTAACATCTCATATGCATGACTGTGGGCCCATTTCTCACGAAATGATAATAAAAATGTACATCATTCTTCATGATTTTGTATGAATGAACTAATGATGAAGAGAATTCAATTTATTTCATGAGAAAAATTATTTTCACAAAACTTTCCAAAAATAGACTTTCCAAAAATAGCAGGTTTCATGAATTTATGCAAAAAGTGTGATTTTTAACCAATTTATGCAGAAAAATATAAAGATGAATTTAAAATGAATTGAACCATGATATCACACTGAATGAGGCTCTTTCAAGTTAATAAGTCCTTAAAATGGGTCAAATTCTGCATGAAAATATGCATTTTTAAAGACTCATCATATCCCCAACCAGCGTTTTGCTAGTCCCTTGCAAAAAATGCGATAAAATATGAGGAATTCATCCTAACCTAATCTTATCTTAAACTAATGCAATGCAATAAAACTAAACATGAATGCAACGCTACTTTCGCTAGCACTCTCGACTACATTTAGAGTATGCAGCAACCCCTTAAACCCCTAGGTTCCCCCTAGTGGACGAGCTGTGCCTCGTGAGGGTTTGCAGTGAATATACCCACAAAATTCTCTTTTTTGTTTTTTTTATTGAAGAAAAAAATGAAAAAAAAAAGAAAAAAGAAATTCCCAAAAGAAAATTCACTCATATCAGATATTTTCGAAATCTAGAATAATTACACTTTCAGACTTTTCAAATTCCGGTCCACAATTCTATTCTCAAAAACTTTCTCAAATTCAAACCAACTTGCATGCGTTGTGCGAAACTGTATACATCAAAAACCTACTTCGGATATTTTACAATAATGCTGCAAAAATAGAGTTTTTCCTTCAAATAGTCTGATCCCCTGAAATTTAGCAAAAAGAAATTTCCTCTCAAAGTTACTACGATAGTTGCCACTTTACTATTTACTTCGGTTGGCCTCTTTTTCTCTCATTATCTTTTTCCGATGCAAGAAGTCAAAGGCGGTAGATTGCTCTTTCAATTTATTATCTTAATTTGGGCTAAAATAGATTAGCAGTGTTGTCTTAAGGTCTTATTCTTCACCTTAGGCCGTCAATCTAAGTGAGAATAACAAATTTCCATTCCATCTAGAAATAAATTTCAGAATTGGCCTCTAATCTTTTTTCACTCAAACCTCTTTAACTCCATCTTGCATTGCCTCCAAACATACAATGTATCCAAGGAGACAAAGTATATTAAAAAGGTTACTAAGATGGGTTACTAGTTGTGATTCCAATTCGATCCCAATATTTAAACAAGAACAAAAATTAACCCAATCACAAACAAGACTAAAATTATGAACACCACAAAATCAAAGACAAGAACAATTAAAAAGAAACAAACTTTACTGGCATGAAATTGTCTTACAAAAGATTGGAAATAAAAAGCAAAGAATTACATACTAGGACGGATGAGAATTCCTCCTTCTAGTTGACACTTCAAGGTTGGTGGTCTGGTTTTAGGCCTAAGCCTCCTTGATGACTTGAGATGTAGAGACAGGAGAGGCAGAGATGGATGAAGAAATCTAGAGGTGGGAGGTGGGTAATTCTTCCATGAAGAATATGGGAGAAGGGTGCCCTATTTATACTTTTTCAAGTCCTACTCCTTCTCAAAATTTAAAATCTTAAAAATAATAAAAAAATAGAAGAAAAAAGGGCTCTACCCAATGCTTTGGACGTGCAATATCCTTGGGGATTTTTTTTCTTTTTATTTTTCTCTTCTTTCCTTGCTTGTTTTGTCCAGAAATCCTTCTTGGATGCTTCTTTCCTTCTTTGTCTTTGCCACCTTGCATTGAGATCTTTTGAGAGATAAAATAGGGATAAGAATCCTCTCTTAGAATCAAACTTGGCCCACATGAGGTGTAGAACTTCCCCTTTTATCTCTTTGCATCGTCAACTTTCCTTTTTTGGAAAGTTCTCCTTGTTGGCTCCTAACTTGAAGAGATCTTCTAGATAATTCTCCCTTGATTTTTTCCTTTACTTTTTCAATCAAAATCTGATCCAAAATCCTCTTTTGGACGTAGAATAGCTTGCTTGGATATTTTTTTGCATTTTTTTTTCAATTTAATCTTCTCCTTCTCAAAAAAGAACACCTATGTGGCTTTCCTTGTCCATCTTTGATGAGATATTCTTCAAATTCTCTTCAAAATCTCTAGAAAATGTGCAACAAATAAATGGACCCCATCTTGGATGTTTTACAAGTGTGCCCCACACATGTGCATGTATGTGTGGGACCATGAAGCCGACTTTTTTCAATTTTCTTCCAATTTCTTTTTTCTCTTTAATTCTTCTCTCCTTTCTCTTGAAATCAATTCCTTGCCTCAATTCTTTACAAATGGGACTCATATAATCAATTTCCTACAAAACATATGTGAATTCATGTGAAAAGGCAATTTTACCCCTAACATCACATATGCATGACTGTGGGCCCATTTCTCACGAAATGATAATAAAAATGTACATCATTCTTCATGATTTTGTATGAATGAACTAATGATGAAGAGAATTCAATTTATTTCATGAGAAAAATTATTTTCACAAAACTTTCCAAAAATAGACTTTCCAAAAATAGCAGGTTTCATGAATTTATGCAAAAAGTGTGATTTTTAACCAATTTTTGCAGAAAAATATAAAGATGAATTTAAAATGAATTAAACCATGATATCACACTAAATGAGGCTCTTTCAAGTTAATAAGTCCTTAAAATGGGTCAAATTCTGCATGAAAATATGCATTTTTAAAAACTCATCACACCCCCCAACCAGCGTTTTGCTAGTCCCTAGCAAAAAATGCGATAAAATATGAGGAATTCATCCTAACCTAATCTTATCTTAAACTAATGCAATGCAATAAAACTAAACATGAATGCAACGCTACTTTCGCTGGCACTCTCGACTGCATTTAGAGTATGCAGCAAGCCCTTAAACCCCTAGGTTCCCCCTAGTGGACGAGCTGTGCCTCGTGAGGGTTTGTAGTGAATATACCCACAAAATTCTCTTTTTCATTTTTTTTAATGAAGAAAAAGATGAAAAAAAGGTGAAATGAAATTCCCAAAATAAAATTCACTCATGTCAGATATTTTCGAAATCTGGAATAATTACACTTTCAGACTTTTCAAATTCCGGTCCACAATTCTATTCTCAAAAACTTTCTCAAATTCAAACCAACTTGCATGCGTTGTGCGAAACTGTATACATCAAAAACCTACTTCGGATATTTTACAATAATGCTGCAAAAAAAGAGTTTTTCCTTCAAATAGTCTGATCCCCTGAAATTTAGCAAAAAGAAATTTCCTCTCAAAGTTACTACGATAGTTGCCACTTTACTATTTACTTCGGTTGGCCTCTTTTTCTCTCACTATGTTTTTCCGACGCAAGAAGTCAAAGGCGGTAGATTGCTCTTTCAATTTCTTATCTTAATTTGGGCTAAAATAGATTAGCAGTGTTGTCTTAAGGTCTTATTCTTTATCTTAGGTCGTCAATCTAAGTGAGAATAACAAATTTCCATTCCATGTAGAAATAAATTTCAGAATTGGCCTCTAATCTTTTTTCACTCAAACCTCTTTAACTCCATCTTGCATTGCCTCCAAACATACAATGTATCCAAAGAGACAAAGTATATTAGAACAAAAATTAACCCAATCACAAACAAGACTAAAATTATGAACACCACAAAATCAAAGACAAGAACAATTGAAAAGAAACAAACTTTACTGGCATGATATTGTTTTACAAAAGATTGGAAATAAAAAGCAAAGAATTACATACTAGGATGGATGAGAATTCCTCCTTCTAGTTGACACTTCAAGGTTGGTGGGGTGGCTTTAGGCCTAAGCCTCCTTGATGACTTGAGATGTAGAGACAAGAGAGGGAGAGATGGATGAAGAAATCTAGTGGTGGGAGGTGGGTAATTCTTCCATGAAGAATATGGGAGAAGGGTGCCCTATTTATACTTTTTCAAGTCCTACTCCTTCTCAAAATTTAAAATCTTGAAAATAATAAAAAAATAGAAGAAAAAAGGGCTCTAACCAATGCTTTGGACGTGCAATATCCTTGGGGATTTTTTTTTCTTTTTATTTTTCTCTTCTTTCCTTGCTCGTTTTGTCCAGAAATCCCTCTTAGATGCTTCTTTCCATCTTTGTCTTTGCCACCTTGCATTGAGATCTTTTGAGAGATAAAATAGGGATAAGAATCCTCTCTTAGAATCAAACTTGGCCCACATGAGGTGTAGAACTTCCCCTTTTATCTCTTTGCATCGTCAACTTTCCTTTTTTGGAAAGTTCTCCTTGTTGGCTCATAACTTGAAGAGATCTTCTAGATAATTCTCCCTTGTTTTTTTCCATTACTTTTTCAATCAAAATCTGATCCAAAATCCTCTTTTGGACGTGGAATAGCTTGCTTGGATATTTTTTTGCATTTTTTTTTCAATTTAATCTTCTCCTTCTCAAAAAAGAACACCTATGTGGCTTTCCTTGTCCATCTTTGATGAGATATTCTTCAAATTCTCTTCAAAATCTCCTGAAAATATGCAACAAATAAATTGACCCCATCTTGGATGTTATACAAGTGTGCCCCACACATGAGCATGTATGTGTGGGACCATGAAGCCGACTTTTTTCAATTTTCTTCCAATTTCTTTTTTCTCTTTAATTCTTCTCTCCGTTCTCTTGAAATCAATTCCTTGCCTCAATTCTTTACAAATGGGACCCATATAATCAATTTCCTACAAAACATTTGTGAATTCATGTGAAAAGGCAATTTTACCCCTAACATCACATTTGCATGACTGTGGGCCCATTTCTCACGAAATGATAATAAAAATGTACATCATTCTTCATGATTTTGTATGAATGAAGTAATGATGAAGATAATTCAATTTATTTCATGAGAAAAATTATTTTCACAAAACTTTCCAAAAATAGACTTTCCAAAAATAGCAGGTTTCATGAATTTATGCAAAAAGTGTGATTTTTAACCAATTTATGCAGAAAATTATAAAGATGAATTTAAAATGAATTAAACCATGATATCACACTGAATGAGGCTCTTTTAAGTTAATAAGTCCTTAAAACGGGTCAAATTCTGCATGAAAATATGCATTTTTAAAGACTCATCATATCCCCCAACCAGCGTTTTGCTAGTCCCTTGCAAAAAATGCGATAAAATATGAGGAATTCATCCGAACCAAATCTTATCTTAAACTAATGCAATGCAATAAAACTAAACATGAATGAAACGCTACTTTCGCTGGCACTCTCGACTGCATTTAGAGTATGCAGCAAGCCCTTAAACCCCTAGGTTCCCCCTAGTGGATGAGCTGTGCCTCGTGAGGGTTTACAGTGAATATACCTACAAAATTCTCTTTTTCATTTTTTTTATTGAAGAAAAAAATGAAAAAAAAAGCCAAAAGAAATTCCCAAAAGAAAATTCACTCATATCAGATATTTTCGAAATCTAGAATAATTACACTTTCAGACTTTTCAAATTCCGGTCCACAATTCTATTCTCAAAAACTTTCTCAAATTCAAACCAACTTGCATGCGTTGTGCGAAACTGTATACATCAAAAACCTACTACGGATATTTTATAATAATGCTGTAAAAATAGAGTTTTTCCTTCAAATAGTCTGATCCCCTGAAATTTAGCAAAAAGAAATTTCCTCTCAAAGTTACTACGATAGTTGCCACTTTACTATTTACTTCGGTTGGCCTCTTTTTCTCTCACTATCTTTTTCCGACGCAAGAAGTCAAAGGCGGTAGATTGCTTTTTCAATTTCTTATCTTAATTTGGGCTAAAATAGAATAGCAGTGTTGTCTTAAGGTCTTATTCTTCATCTTAGGTCGTCAATCTAAGTGAGAATAACAAATTTCCATTCCATGTAGAAATAAATTTCAGAATTGGCCTCTAATCTTTTTTCACTCAAACCTCTTTAACTCCATCTTGCATTGCCTCTAAACATACAATGTATCCAAAGAGACAAATTATATTAAAAAGGTTAATAAGATGGGTTACTAGTTGTGATTCCAATTCTATCCCAATATTTAAACAAGAACAAAAATTAACCCAATCACAAACAAGACTAAAATTATGAACACCACAAAATCAAAGACAAGAACAATTGAAAAGAAACAAACTTTACTGGCATGATATTGTCTTACAAAAGATTGGAAATAAAAAGCAAAGAATTACATACTAGGATGGATGAGAATTCCTCCTTCTAGTTGACACTTCAAGGTTGGTGGTCTGGCTTTAGGCCTAAGCCTGCTTGATGACTTGAGATGTAGAGACAAGAGAGGCAGAGATGGATGAAGAAATCTCGAGGTGGGAGGTGGGTAATTCTTCCATGAAGAATATGGGAGAAGGGTGCCCTATTTATACTTTTTCAAGTCCTACTCCATCTCAAAATTTAAAATCTTAAAAATAATAAAAAAAATAGAAGAAAAAAGGGCTCTAACCAATGCTTTGGATGTGCAATATCCTTGGGGATTTTTTTTCTTTTTATTTTTCTCTTCTTTCCTTGCTTGTTTTGTCTAGAAATCCCTCTTGGATGCTTCTTTCCTTCTTTGTCTTTGCCACCTTGCATTGAGATCTTTTGAGAGATAAAATAGGGATAAGAATCCTCTCTTAGAATCAAACTTGGCCCACATGAGGTGTAGAACTTCCCCTTTTATCTCTTTGCATCGTCAACTTTCCTTTTTTGGAAAGTTCTCCTTGTTGGCTCCTAACTTGAAGAGATCTTCTAGATAATTCTCCCTTGATTTTTTCCTTTACTTTTTCAATCAGAATCTGATCCAAAATCCTCATTTGGACGTAGAATAGCTTGCTTGGATATTTTTTTTCATTTTTTTTTCAATTTAATCTTCTCCTTCTCAAAAAAGAACACCTATGTGGCTTTCCTTGTCCATCTTTGATGAGATATTCTTCAAATTCTCTTCAAAATCTCTTGAAAATGTGCAACAAATAAATGGACCCCATCTTGGATGTTTTACAAGTGTGCCCCACACATGTGCATGTATGTGTGGGTCCATGAAGCCGACTTTTTTCAATTTTCTTCCAATTTCTTTTTTCTCTTTAATTCTTCTCTCCTTTCTCTTGAAATCAATTCCTTGCCTCAATTCTTTACAAATGGGACCCATATAATCAATTTCCTACAAAACATATGTGAATTCATGTGAAAAGGCAATTTTACCCCTAACATCACATATGCATGACTGTGGGCCCATTTCTCACGAAATGATAATAAAAATGTACATCATTCTTCATGATTTTGTATGAATGAACTAATGATGAAGATAATTCAATTTATTTCATGAGAAAAATTATTTTCACAAACCTTTCCAAAAATAGACTTTCCAAAAATAGCAGGTTTCATGAATTTATGCAAAAAGTGTGATTTTTAACCAATTTTTGCAGAAAAAAATAAAGATGAATTTAAAATGAATTAAACCGTGATATCACACTGAATGACGCTCTTTCAAGTTAATAAGTCCTTAAAATGGGTCAAATTCTGCATGAAAATATGCATTTTTAAAGACTCATCACACCCCGAACCAGCGTTTTGCTAGTCCCTAGCAAAAAATGCGATAAAATATGAGGAATTCATCCTAACCTAATCTTATCTTAAACTAATGCAATGCAATAAAACTAAACATGAATGCAACGCTACTTTCGCTGGCACTCTCGACTGCATTTAGAGTATGCAGCAAGCCCTTAAAGCCCTAGGTTCCCCCTAGTGGACGAGCTGTGCCTCGTGAGGGTTTGCAGTGAATATACCTACAAAATTCTCTTTTTTGTTTTTTTTATTGAAGAAAAAAATGAAAAAAAAAGCCAAAAGAAATTCCCAAAAGAAAATTCACTCATATCAGATATTTTCGAAATCTGGAATAATTACACTTTCAGACTTTTCAAATTCCGGTCCACAATTCTATTCTCAAAAACTTTCTCAAATTCAAACCAACTTGCATGCGTTGTGCGAAACTGTATACATCAAAAACCTACTTCGGATATTTTATAATAATGCTGCAAAAATAGAGTTTTTCCTTCAAATAGTCTGATGCCCTGAAATTTAGCAAAAAAAATTTCCTCTCAAAGTTACTACGATAGTTGCCACTTTACTATTTACTTCGGTTGGCCTCTTTTTCTCTTACTATCTTTTTCCGACGCAAGAAGTCAAAGGCGGTAGATTGCTCTTTCAATTTCTTATCTTAATTTGGGCTAAAATAGATTAGCAGTGTTGTCTTGAGGTCTTATTCTTCATCTTAGGTCGTCAATCTAAGTGAGAATAACAAATTTCCATTCCATCTAGAAATAAATTTCGGAATTGGCCTCTAATCTTTTTTCACTCAAACCTCGTTAACTCCATCTTGCATTGCCTCCAAACATACATTGTATCCAAATAGACAAATTATATTAAAAAGGTTAATAAGATGGGTTACTAGTTGTGATTCCAATTCTATCCCAATATTTAAACAAGAACAAAAATTAACCCAATCACAAACAAGACTAAAATTATGATCACCACAAAATCAAAGACAAGAACAATTGAAAAGAAACAAACTTTACTGGCATGATATTGTCTTACAAAAGATTGGAAATAAAAAGCAAAGAATTACATACTAGGATGGATGAGAATTACTCCTTCTAGTTGACACTTCAAGGTTGGTGGTCTGGCTTTAGGCCTAAGCCTGCTTGATGACTTGAGATGTAGAGACAGGAGAGGCAGAGATGGATGAAGAAATCTAGAGGTGGGAGGTGGGTGATTCTTCCATGAAGAATATGGGAGAAGGGTGCCCTATTTATACTTTTTCAAGTCCTACTCCTTCTCAAAATTTAAAATCTTAAAAATAATAAAAAAATAGAAGAAAAAAGGGCTCTAACCAATGCTTTGGACGTGCAATATCCTTGGGGATTTTTTTTCTTTTTATTTTTCTCTTCTTTTCTTGCTTGTTTTGTCCAGAAATCCCTCTTGGATGCTTCTTTCCTTCTTTGTCTTTGCCACCTTGCATTGAGATCTTTTGAGAGATAAAATAGGGATAAGAATCCTCTCTTAGAATCAAACTTGGCCCACATGCGGTGTAGAACTTCCCCTTTTATCTCTTTGCATCGTCAACTTTCCTTTTTTGGAAAGTTCTCCTTGTTGGCTCCTAACTTAAAGAGATCTTCTAGATAATTCTCCCTTGATTTTTTCCTTTACTTTTTCAATCAAAATCTGATCCAAAATCCGCTTTTGGACGTAGAATAGCTTGCTTGGATATTTTTTTGCATTTTTTTTTCAATTTAATCTTCTCCTTCTCAAAAAAGAACACCTATGTGGCTTTCCTTGTCCATCTTTGATGAGATATTCTTCAAATTTTCTTCAAAATCTCTTGAAAATGTGCAACAAATAAATGGACCCCATCTTGGATGTTTTACAAGTGTGCCCCACACATGTGCATGTATGTGTAGGTCCATGAAGTCGACTTTTTTCAATTTTCTTCCAATTTCTTTTTTCTCTTTAATTCTTCTCTCCTTTCTCTTGAAATCAATTCCTTGCCTCAATTCTTTACAAATGGGACCCATCTAATCAATTTCCTACAGAACATATGTGAATTCATGTGAAAAGGCAATTTTACCCCTAACATCACATATGCATGACTGTGGGCCCATTTCTCACGAAATGATAATAAAAATGTACAACATTCTTCATGATTTTGTATGAATGAAGTAATGATGAAGATAATTCAATTTATTTCATGAGAAAAATTATTTTCACAAAACTTTCCAAAAATAGACTTTCCAAAAATAGCAGGTTTCATGAATTTATGCAAAAAGTGTGATTTTTAACCAATTTTTGCAGAAAAATATAAAGATGGATTTAAAATGAATTAAACCATGATATCACACTGAGTGAGGCTCTTTCAAGTTAATAAGTCCTTAAAATGGGTGAAATTCTGCATGAAAATATGCATTTTTAAAGACTCATCACACCCCCAACCAGCGTTTTGCTAGTCCCTAGCAAAAAATGCGATAAAATATGAGGAATTCATCCTAACCTAATCTTATCTTAAACTAATGCAATGCAATAAAACTAAACATGAATGCAACGCTACTTTCGCTGGCACCCTCGACTGCATTTAGAGTATGCAGCAAGCCCTTAAACCCCTAGGTTCCCCCTAGTGGACGAGCTGTGCCTCGTAAGGGTTTGCAGTGAATATACCCACAAAATTCTCTTTTTTGTTTTTTTTAATGAAGAAAAAGATGAAAAAAAGGCGAATGGCAATTCCCAAAATAAAATTAACTCATATCAGATATTTTCGAAATCTGGAATAATTACACTTTCAGACTTTTCAAATTCCGGTCCACAATTCTATTCTCAAAAACTTTCTCAAATTCAAACCAACTTGCATGCGTTGTGCGAAACTGTATACATAAAAAACCTACTTCGGATATTTTACAATAATGCTGCAAAAATAGAGTTTTTCCTTCAAATAGTCTGATCCCCTGAAATTCAGCAAAAAGAAATTTCCTCTCAAAGTTACTACGATAGTTGCCACTTTACTATTTACTTCGGTTGGCCTCTTTTTCTCTCACTATCTTTTTCCGACGCAAGAAGTCAAAGGCGATAGATTGCTCTTTCAATTTCTTATCTTAATTTGGGCTAAAATAAATTCGCAGTGTTGTCTTAAGGTCTTATTCTTCATCTTAGGTCGTCAATCTAAGTGAGAATAACAAATTTCCATTCCATGTAGAAATAAATTTCAGAATTGGCCTCTAATCTTTTTTCACTCAAACCTCTTTAACTCCATCTTGCATTGCCTCCAAACATACAATGTATCCAAAGAGACAAAGTATATTAAAAAGGTTAATAAGATGGGTTACTAGTTGTGATTCCAATTCTATCCCAATATTTAAACAAGAACAAAAATTAACCCAATCACAAACAAGACTAAAATTATGAACACCACAAAATCAAAGACAAGAACAATTGAAAAGAAACAAACTTTACTAGCATGAAATTGTTTTACAAAAGATTGGAAATAAAAAGCAATGAATTACATACTAGGATGGATGAGAATTCCTCCTTCGAGTTGACACTTCAAGGTTGGTGGTGTGGCTTTAGGGCTAAGCCTCCTTAATGACTTGAGATGTAGAGACAAGAGAGGGAGAGATGGATGAAGAAATCAAGAGGTGGGAGGTGGGTAATTCTTCCATGAAGAATATGGGAGAAGGGTGCCCTATTTATACTTTTTCAAGTCCTACTCCTTCTCAAACTTTAAAATCTTAAAAATAATAAAAAAAATAAAAGAAGAAAGGGCTCCAACCAATGCTTTGGACGTGCAATATCCTTGGGGATTTTTTTTCTTTTTATTTTTCTCTTCTTTCCTTGCTTGTTTTGTCCAGAAATCCCTCTTGGATGCTACTTTCCTTCTTTGTCTTTGCCACCTTGCATTGAGATCTTTTGAGAGATAAAATAGGGATAAGAATCCTCTCTTAGAGTCAAACTTGGCCCACATGAGGTGTAGAACTTCCCCTTTTATCTATTTGCATCGTCAACTTTCCTTTTTTGGAAAGTTCTCCTTGTTGGCTCCTAACTTAAAGAGATCTTCTAGATAATTCTCCCTTGATTTTTTCCTTAACTTTTTCAATCAAAATCTGATCCAAAATCCTCTTTTGGACGTGGAATAGCTTGCTTGGATATTTTTTTGCATTTTTTTTTCAATTTAATCTTCTCCTTCTCAAAAAAGAACACCTATGTGGCTTTCCTTGTCCATCTTTGATGAGATATTCTTCAAATTTTCTTCAAAATCTCTTGAAAATGTGCAACAAATAAATGGACCGCATCTTGGATGTTTTACAAGTGTGCCCCACACATGTGCATGTATGTGTGGGTCCATGAAGCCGACTTTTTACAATTTTCTTCCAATTTCTTTTTTCTCTTTAATTCTTCTCTCCTTTCTCTTGAAATCAATTCCTTGCCTCAATTCTTTACAAATGGGACCCATATAATCAATTTCTTACAAAACATATGTGAATTCATGTGAAAAGGCAATTTTACCCCTAACATCACATATGCATGACTGTGGGCCCATTTCTCACGAAATGATAATAAAAATGTACATCATTCTTCATGATTTTGTATGAATGAACTAATGATGAAGAGAATTCAATTTATTTCATGAGAAAAATTATTTTCACAAAACTTTCCAAAAATAAACTTTCCAAAAATAGTAGGTTTCATGAATTTATGCAAAAAGTGTGATTTTTAACCAATTTTTGCAGAAAAATATAAAGATGAATTTAAAATGAATTAAACCATGATATCACACTGAATGAGGCTCTTTCAAGTTAATAAGTCCTTAAAATGGGTCAAATTCTGCATGAAAATATTCATTTTTAAAGACTCATCACACCCCCCAACCAGCGTTTTGCTAGTCCCTAGCAAAAAATGCGATAAAATATGAGGAATTCATCCTAACCTAATCTTATCTTAAACAAATGCAATGCAATAAAACTAAACATGAATGCAACGCTACTTTCGCTGGCACTCTCGACTGCATTTAGAGTATGCTGCATGCCCTTAAACCCCTAGGTTCCCCCTAGTGGACGAGCTGTGCCTCGTGAGGGTTTGCAGTGAATATACCCACAAAATTCTCTTTTTTGTTTTTTTTAATGAAGAAAAAGATGAAAAAAATGGCGAATGGCAATTCCCAAAATAAAATTCACTCATATTAGATATTTTCGAAATCTGGAATAATTACACTTTCAGACTTTTCAAATTCCGGTCCACAATTCTATTCTCAAAAATTTTCTCAAATTCAAACCAACTTGCATGCGTTGTGCGAAACTGTATACATCAAAAACCTACTTCGGATATTTTACAATAATGCTGCAAAAATAGAGTTTTTCCTTCAAATAGTTTGATCCCCTGAAATTTAGCAAAAAGAAATTTCCTCTCAAAGTTACTACGATAGTTGCCACTTTACTATTTACTTCGGTTGGCCTCTTTTTCTCTCACTATCTTTTTCCGACGCTAGAAGTCAAAGGCGGTAGATTGCTCTTTCATTATCTTATCTTAATTTGGGCTAAAATAGATTAACAGTGTTGTCTTAAGGTCTTATTCTTCATCTTAGGTCGTCAATCTAAGTGAGAATAACAAATTTCCATTCCATGTAGAAATAAATTTCGGAATTGGCCTCTAATCTTTTTTCACTCAAACCTCTTTAACTCCATCTTGCATTGCCTCCAAACATACAATGTATCCAAAGAGACAAAGTATACTAAAAAGGTTACTAAGATGGGTTACTAGTTGTGATTCCAATTCTATCCCAATATTTAAACAAGAACAAAAATTAACCCAATCACAAACAAGACTAAAATTATGAACACCACAAAATCAAAGACAAGAACAATTGAAAAGAAACAAACTTTACTGGCATGAAATTGTTTTACAAAAGACTGGAAATAAAAAGCAAACAATTACATACTAGGATGGATGAGAATTCCTCCTTCTAGTTGACACTTCAATCTTGGTGGTCTGGCATTAGGCCTAAGCCTCCTTGATGACTTGAGATGTAGAGACAAGAGAGGGAGAGATGGATGAAGAAATCTAGAGGTGGGAGGTGGGTAATTCTTCCATGAAGAATATGGGAGAAGGGTGCCCTATTTATACTTTTTCAAGTCTACTCCTTCTCAAACTTTAAAATCTTAAAAATAAAAAAAAATAGAAGAAAAAAGGACTCCAACCAATGCTTTGGACGTGTAATATCCTTGGGGATTTTTTTCCTTTTTATTTTTCTCTTCTTTCCTTGCTTGTTTTGTCCAGAAATCCCTCTTGGACGCTTCTTTCCTTCTTTCTCTTTGCCACCTTGCATTGAGATCTTTTGAGAGATAAAATAGGGATAAGAATCCTCTCTTAGAATCAAACTTGGCCCACATGAGGTGTAGAACTTCCCCTTTTATCTCTTTGTATCGTCAACTTTCCTTTTTTGGAAAGTTCTCCTTGTTGGCTCCTAACTTGAAGAGATCTTCTAGATAATTCTCCCTTGATTTTTTCCTTTACTTTTTCAATCAAAATCTGATCCAAAATCCTCTTTTGGACGTGGAATAGCTTGCTTGGATATTTTTTTGCATTTTCTTTTCAATTTAATCTTCTCCTTCTCAAAAAAGAACACCTATGTGGCCTTCCTTGTCCATCTTTGATGAGATATTCTTCAAATTCTCTTCAAAATCTCTTGAAAATGTGCAACAAATATATGGACCCCATCTTGGACGTTTTACAAGTGCGCCCCACACATGTGCATGTATGTGTGGGTCCATGAAGCCGACTTTTTACAATTTTCTTCCAATTTCTTTTTTCTCTTTCATTCATCTCTCCTTTCTCTTGAAATCAATTCCTTGCCTCAATTCTTTACAAATGGGACCCATATAATCAATTTCTTACAAAACATATGTGAATTCATGTGAAAAGGCAATTTTACCCCTAACATCACATATGCATGACTGTGGGCCCATTTCTCACGAAATGATAATAAAAATGTACATCATTCTTCTTGATTTTGTATGAATGAACTAATGATGAAGAGAATTCAATTTATTTCATGAGAAAAATTATTTTCACAAAACTTTCCAAAAATAAACTTTCCAAAAATAGCAGGTTTCATGAATTTATGCAAAAAGTGTGATTTTTAACCAATTTATGCAGAAAAATATAAAGATGAATTTAAAATGAATTAAACCATGATATCACACTGAATGAGGCTCTTTCAAGTTAATAAGTCCTTAAAATGGGTCAAATTCTGCAAGAAAATATGCATTTTTAAAGACTCATCACACCCCCCAACCAGCGTTTTGCTAGTCCCTAGCAAAAAATGCGATAAAATATGAGGAATTCATCCTAACCTAATCTTATCTTAAACTAATGCAATGCAATAAAACTAAACATGAATGCAACGCTACTTTCGCTGGCACCCTCGACTGCATTTAGAGTATGCAGCAAGCCCTTAAACCCCTAGGTTCCCCCTAGTGGACGAGCTGTGCCTCGTAAGGGTTTGCAGTGAATATACCCACAAAATTCTCTTTTATGTTTTTTTTAATGAAGAAAAAGATGAAAAAAAGGCGAATGGCAATTCCCAAAATAAAATTAACTCATATCAGATATTTTCGAAATCTGGAATAATTACACTTTCAGACTTTTCAAATTCCGGTCCACAATTCTATTCTCAAAAACTTTCTCAAATTCAAACCAACTTGCATGCGTTGTGCGAAACTGTATACATAAAAAACCTACTTCGGATATTTTACAATAATGCTGCAAAAATAGAGTTTTTCCTTCAAATAGTCTGATCCCCTGAAATTCAGCAAAAAGAAATTTCCTCTCAAAGTTACTACGATAGTTGCCACTTTACTATTTACTTCGGTTGGCCTCTTTTTCTCTCACTATCTTTTTCCAACGCTGGAAGTCAAAGGCGGTAGATTGCTCTTTCATTATCTTATCTTAATTTGGGCTAAAATAGATTAACAGTGTTGTCTTAAGGTCTTATTCTTCATCTTAGGTCGTCAATCTAAGTGAGAATAACAAATTTCCATTCCATGTAGAAATAAATTTCGGAATTGGCCTCTAATCTTTTTTCACTCAAACCTCTTTAACTCCATCTTGCATTGCCTCCAAACATACAATGTATCCAAAGAGACAAAGTATACTAAAAAGGTTACTAAGATGGGTTACTAGTTGTGATTCCAATTCTATCCCAATATTTAAACAAGAACAAAAATTAACCCAATCACAAACAAGACTAAAATTATGAACACCACAAAATCAAAGACAAGAACAATTGAAAAGAAACAAACTTTACTGGCATGAAATTGTTTTACAAAAGACTGGAAATAAAAAGCAAACAATTACATACTAGGATGGATGAGAATTCCTCCTTCTAGTTGACACTTCAAGGTTGGTGGTGTGGCTTTAGGGCTAAGCCTCCTTAATGACTTGAGATGTAGAGACAAGAGAGGGAGAGATGGATGAAGAAATCAAGAGGTGGGAGGTGGGTAATTCTTCCATGAAGAATATGGGAGAAGGGTGCCCTATTTATACTTTTTCAAGTCCTACTCCTTCTCAAACTTTAAAATCTTAAAAATAATAAAAAAATAAAAGAAGAAAGGGCTCCAACCAATGCTTTGGACGTGCAATATCCTTGGGGATTTTTTTTCTTTTTATTTTTCTCTTCTTTCCTTGCTTGTTTTGTCCAGAAATACCTCTTGGATGCTACTTTCCTTCTTTGTCTTTGCCACCTTGCATTGAGATCTTTTGAGAGATAAAATAGGGATAAGAATCCTCTCTTAGAGTCAAACTTGGCCCACATGAGGTGTAGAACTTCCCCTTTTATCTATTTGCATCGTCAACTTTCCTTTTTTGGAAAGTTCTCCTTGTTGGCTCCTAACTTGAAGAGATCTTCTAGATAATTCTCCCTTGATTTTTTCCTTTACTTTTTCAATCAAAATCTGATCCAAAATCCTCTTTTGGACGTGGAATAGCTTGCTTGGATATTTTTTTGCATTTTTTTTTCAATTTAATCTTCTCCTTCTCAAAAAAGAACACCTATGTGGCTTTCCTTGTCCATCTTTGATGAGATATTCTTCAAATTTTCTTCAAAATCTCTTGAAAATGTGCAACAAATAAATGGACCCCATCTTGGATGTTTTACAAGTGTGCCCCACACATGTGCATGTATGTGTGGGTCCATGAAGCCGACTTTTTACAATTTTCTTCCAATTTCTTTTTTCTCTTTAATTCTTCTCTCCTTTCTCTTGAAATCAATTCCTTGCCTCAATTCTTTACAAATGGGACCCATATAATCAATTTCTTACAAAACATATGTGAATTCATGTGAAAAGGCAATTTTACCCCTAACATCACATATGCATGACTGTGGGCCCATTTCTCACGAAATGATAATAAAAATGTACATCATTCTTCATGATTTTGTATGAATGAACTAATGATGAAGAGAATTCAATTTATTTCATGAGAAAAATTATTTTCACAAAACTTTCCAAAAATAAACTTTCCAAAAATAGTAGGTTTCATGAATTTATGCAAAAAGTGTGATTTTTAACCAATTTTTGCAGAAAAATATAAAGATGAATTTAAAATGAATTAAACCATGATATCACACTGAATGAGGCTCTTTCAAGTTAATAAGTCCTTAAAATGGGTCAAATTCTGCATGAAAATATTCATTTTTAAAGACTCATCACACCCCCCAACCAGCGTTTTGCTAGTCCCTAGCAAAAAATGCGATAAAATATGAGGAATTCATCCTAACCTAATCTTATCTTAAACAAATGCAATGCAATAAAACTAAACATGAATGCAACGCTACTTTCGCTGGCACTCTCGACTGCATTTAGAGTATGCTGCATGCCCTTAAACCCCTAGGTTCCCCCTAGTGGACGAGCTGTGCCTCGTGAGGGTTTGCAGTGAATATACCCACAAAATTCTCTTTTTTGTTTTTTTTAATGAAGAAAAAGATGAAAAAAATGGCGAATGGCAATTCCCAAAATAAAATTCACTCATATTAGATATTTTCGAAATCTGGAATAATTACACTTTCAGACTTTTCAAATTCCGGTCCACAATTCTATTCTCAAAAATTTTCTCAAATTCAAACCAACTTGCATGCGTTGTGCGAAACTGTATACATCAAAAACCTACTTCGGATATTTTACAATAATGCTGCAAAAATAGAGTTTTTCCTTCAAATAGTTTGATCCCCTGAAATTTAGCAAAAAGAAATTTCCTCTCAAAGTTACTACGATAGTTGCCACTTTACTATTTACTTCGGTTGGCCTCTTTTTCTCTCACTATCTTTTTCCGACGCTAGAAGTCAAAGGCGGTAGATTGCTCTTTCATTATCTTATCTTAATTTGGGCTAAAATAGATTAACAGTGTTGTCTTAAGGTCTTATTCTTCATCTTAGGTCGTCAATCTAAGTGAGAATAACAAATTTCCATTCCATGTAGAAATAAATTTCGGAATTGGCCTCTAATCTTTTTTCACTCAAACCTCTTTAACTCCATCTTGCATTGCCTCCAAACATACAATGTATCCAAAGAGACAAAGTATACTAAAAAGGTTACTAAGATGGGTTACTAGTTGTGATTCCAATTCTATCCCAATATTTAAACAAGAACAAAAATTAACCCAATCACAAACAAGACTAAAATTATGAACACCACAAAATCAAAGACAAGAACAATTGAAAAGAAACAAACTTTACTGGCATGAAATTGTTTTACAAAAGACTGGAAATAAAAAGCAAACAATTACATACTAGGATGGATGAGAATTCCTCCTTCTAGTTGACACTTCAATCTTGGTGGTCTGGCATTAGGCCTAAGCCTCCTTGATGACTTGAGATGTAGAGACAAGAGAGGGAGAGATGGATGAAGAAATCTAGAGGTGGGAGGTGGGTAATTCTTCCATGAAGAATATGGGAGAAGGGTGCCCTATTTATACTTTTTCAAGTCTACTCCTTCTCAAACTTTAAAATCTTAAAAATAAAAAAAAAATAGAAGAAAAAAGGACTCCAACCAATGCTTTGGACGTGTAATATCCTTGGGGATTTTTTTCCTTTTTATTTTTCTCTTCTTTCCTTGCTTGTTTTGTCCAGAAATCCCTCTTGGACGCTTCTTTCCTTCTTTCTCTTTGCCACCTTGCATTGAGATCTTTTGAGAGATAAAATAGGGATAAGAATCCTCTCTTAGAATCAAACTTGGCCCACATGAGGTGTAGAACTTCCCCTTTTATCTCTTTGTATCGTCAACTTTCCTTTTTTGGAAAGTTCTCCTTGTTGGCTCCTAACTTGAAGAGATCTTCTAGATAATTCTCCCTTGATTTTTTCCTTTACTTTTTCAATCAAAATCTGATCCAAAATCCTCTTTTGGACGTGGAATAGCTTGCTTGGATATTTTTTTGCATTTTCTTTTCAATTTAATCTTCTCCTTCTCAAAAAAGAACACCTATGTGGCCTTCCTTGTCCATCTTTGATGAGATATTCTTCAAATTCTCTTCAAAATCTCTTGAAAATGTGCAACAAATATATGGACCCCATCTTGGACGTTTTACAAGTGCGCCCCACACATGTGCATGTATGTGTGGGTCCATGAAGCCGACTTTTTACAATTTTCTTCCAATTTCTTTTTTCTCTTTCATTCATCTCTCCTTTCTCTTGAAATCAATTCCTTGCCTCAATTCTTTACAAATGGGACCCATATAATCAATTTCTTACAAAACATATGTGAATTCATGTGAAAAGGCAATTTTGCCCCTAACATCACATATGCATGACTGTGGGCCCATTTCTCACGAAATGATAATAAAAATGTACATCATTCTTCATGATTTTGTATGAATGAACTAATGATGAAGAGAATTCAATTTATTTCATGAGAAAAATTATTTTCACAAAACTTTCCAAAAATAAACTTTCCAAAAATAGCAGGTTTCATGAATTTATGCAAAAAGTGTGATTTTTAACCAATTTATGCAGAAAAATATAAAGATGAATTTAAAATGAATTAAACCATGATATCACACTGAATGAGGCTCTTTCAAGTTAATAAGTCCTTAAAATGGGTCAAATTCTGCAAGAAAATATGCATTTTTAAAGACTCATCACACCCCCCAACCAGCGTTTTGCTAGTCCCTAGCAAAAAATGCGATAAAATATGAGGAATTCATCCTAACCTAATCTTATCTTAAACTAATGCAATGCAATAAAACTAAACATGAATGCAACGCTACTTTCGCTGGCACTCTCGACTGCATTTAGAGTATGCAGCAAGCCCTTAAACCCCTAGGTTCCCCCTAGTGGACGAGCTGTGCCTCGTGAGGGTTTGCAGTGAATATACCCACAAAATTCTCTTTTTTGTTTTTTTTTAATGAAGAAAAAGATGAAAAAAAAGGCGAAAAGAAATTCCCAAAATAAAATTCACACATATCAGATATTTTCGAAATCTGGAATAATTACACTTTCAGACTTTTCAAATTCCGGTCCACAATTCTATTCTCAAAAACTTTCTCAAATTCAAACCAACTTGCATGCGTTGTGCGAAACTGTATACATCAAAAAGCTACTTCGGATATTTTACAATAATGCTGCAAAAATAGAGTTTTTCCTTCAAATAGTCTGATCCCCTGAAATTTAGCAAAAAGAAATTTCCTCTCAAAGTTACTACGATGGTTGCCACTTTACTATTTACTTCGGTTGGCCTCTTTTTCTCTCAGTATCTTTTTCCGACGCGAGAAGTCAAAGGCGGTAGATTGCTCTTTCAATTTCTTATCTTAATTTGGGCTAAAATAGATTAGCAGTGTTGTCTTAAGGTCTTATTCTTCATCTTAGGTCGTCAATCTAAGTGAGAATAACAAATTTCCATTCCATATAGAAATAAATTTCGGAATTGACCTCTATTCTTTTTTCACTCAAACCTCTTTAACTCCATCTTGCATTGCCTCCAAACATACAATGTATCCAAAGAGACAAAGTATACTAAAAAGGTTACTAAGATGGGTTAATAGTTGTGATTCCAATTCTATCCCAATATTTAAACAAGAACAAAAATTAACCCAATCACAAACAAGACTAAAATTATGAACACCACAAAATCAAAGACAAGAACAATTGAAAAGAAACAAACTTTACTGGCATGAAATTGTTTTACAAAAGATTGGAAATAAAAAGCAAACAATTACATACTAGGATGGATGAGAATTCCTCCTTCTAGTTGACACTTCAAGGTTGGTGGTCTGGCTTTAGGCCTAAGCCTCCTTGATGACTTGAGATGTAGAGACAAGAGAGGGAGAGATGGATGAAGAAATCTAGAGGTGGGAGGTGGGTAATTCTTCCATGAAGAATATGGGAGAAGGGTGCCCTATTTATACTTTTTCAAGTCTACTCCTTCTCAAACTTTAAAATCTTAAAAATAAAAAAAAATAGAAGAAAAAAGGGCTCCAACCAATGCTTTGGACGTGTAATATCCTTGGGGATTTTTTTTCTTTTTATTTTTCTCTTCTTTCGTTGCTTGTTTTGTCCAGAAATCCCTCTTGGACGCTTCTTTCCTTCTTTCTCTTTGCCACCTTGCATTGAGATCTTTTGAGAGATAAAATAGGGATAAGAATCCTCTCTTAGAATCAAACTTGGGCCACATGAGGTGTAGAACTTCCCCTTTTATCTCTTTGCATCGTCAACTTTCCTCTTTCGGAAAGTTCTCCTTGTTGGCACCTAACTTGAAGAGATCTTCTAGATAATTCTCCCTTGATTTTTTCCTTTACTTTTTCAATCAAAATCTGATCCAAAATCCTCTTTTGGACGTGGAATAGCTTGCTTGGATATTTTTTTGCATTTTCTTTTCAATTTAATCTTCTCCTTCTCAAAAAAGAACACCTATGTGGCCTTCCTTGTCCATCTTTGATGAGATATTCTTCAAATTCTCTTCAAAATCTTTAGAAAATGTGCAACAAATATATGGACCCCATCTTGGACGTTTTACAAGTGTGCCCCACACATGTGCATGTATGTGTGGGTCCATGAAGCCGACTTTTTACAATTTTCTTCCAATTTCTTTTTTCTCTTTAATTCTTCTCTCCTTTCTCTTGAAATCAATTCCTTGCCTCAATTCTTTACAAATGGGACCCATGTAATCAATTTCCTACAAAACATATGTGAATTCATGTGAAAAGGCAATTTTACCCCTAACATCACATATGCATGACTGTGGGCCCATTTCTCACGAAATGATAATAAAAATGTACATCATTCTTCATGATTTTGTATGAATGAACTAATGATGAAGAGAATTCAGTTTATTTCATGAGAAAATTTATTTTCACAAAACTTTCCAAAAATAGACTTTCCAAAAATAGCAGGTTTCATGAATTTATGCAAAAAGTGTGATTTTTAACCAATTTATGCAGAAAAATATAAAGATGAATTTAAAATGAATTAAACCATGATATCACACTGAATGAGGCTCTTTCAAGTTAATAAGTCCTTAAAATGGGTCAAATTCTGCATGAAAATATGCATTTTTAAAGACTCATCACACCCCAAACCAGCGTTTTGCTAGTCCCTAGCAAAAAATGCGATAAAATATGAGGAATTCATCCTAACCTAATCTTATCTTAAACTAATGCAATGCAATAAAACTAAACATGAATGCAACGCTACTTTCGCTGGCACTCTCGACTGCATTTAGAGTATGCAGCAAGCCCTAAAACCACTAGGTTCCCCCTAGTGGACGAGCTGTGCCTCGTGAGGGTTTGCAGTGAATATACCCACAAAATTCTCTTTTTTGTTTTTTTTTAATGAAGAAAAAGATGAAAAAAAAGGCGAAAAGAAATTCCCAAAATAAAATTCACACATATCAGATATTTTCGAAATCTGGAATAATTACACTTTCAGACTTTTCAAATTCCGGTCCACAATTCTATTCTCAAAAACTTTCTCAAATTCAAACCAACTTGCATGGGTTGTGCGAAACTGTATACATCAAAAACCTACTTCGGATATTTTACAGTAATGCTGCAAAAATAGAGTTTTTCCTTCAAATAGTCTGATCCCCTGAAATTTAGCAAAAAGAAATTCCCTCTCAAAGTTACTACGATGGTTGCCACTTTACTATTTACTTCGGTTGGCCTCTTTTTCTCTCAGTATCTTTTTCCGACGCGAGAAGTCAAAGGCGGTAGATTGCTCTTTCAATTTCTTATCTTAATTTGGGCTAAAATAGATTAGCAGTGTTGTCTTAAGGTCTTATTCTTCATCTTAGGTCGTCAATCTAAGTGAGAATAACAAATTTCCATTCCATGTAGAAATAAATTTCGGAATTGACCTCTAATCTTTTTTCACTCAAACCTCTTTAACTCCATCTTGCATTGCCTCCAAACATACAATGTATCCAAAGAGACAAAGTATACTAAAAAGGTTACTAAGATGGGTTAATAGTTGTGATTCCAATTCTATCCCAATATTTAAACAAGAACAAAAATTAACCCAATCACAAACAAGACTAAAATTATGAACACCACAAAATCAAAGACAAGAACAATTGAAAAGAAACAAACTTTACTAGCATGAAATTGTTTTACAAAAGATTGGAAATAAAAAGCAAACAATTACATACTGGGATGGATGAGAATTCCTCCTTCTAGTTGACACTTCAAGGTTGGTGGTCTGGCTTTAGGCCTAAGCCTCTTTGATGACTTGAGATGTAGAGACAAGAGAGGGAGAGATGGATGAAGAAATCTAGAGGTGGGAGTTGGGTAATTCTTACATGAAGAATATGGGAGAAGGGTGCCCTATTTATACTTTTTCAAGTCTACTCCTTCTCAAACTTTAAAATCTTAAAAATAAAAAAAAATAGAAGAAAAAAGGGCTCCAACCAATGCTTTGGGCGTGCAATATCCTTGGGGATTTTTTTTCTTTTTATTTTTCTCTTCTTTCCTTGCTTGTTTTGTCCAGAAATCCCTCTTGGACGCTTCTTTCCTTCTTTGCCTTTGCCACCTTGCATTGAGATCTTTTGAGAGATAAAGTAGGGATAAGAATCCTCTCTTAGAATCAAACTTGGCCCACATGAGGTGTAGAACTTCCCCTTTTATCTCTTTGCATCGTCAACTTTCCATTTTTGGAAAGTTCTCCTTGTTGGCTCCTAACTTGAAGAGATCTTTTAGATAATTCTCTCTTGATTTTTTCCTTTACTTTTTCAATCAAAATATGATCCAAAATCCTCTTTTGGACGTGGAATAGCTTGCTTGGATGTTTTTTTGCATTTTCTTTTCAATTTAATCTTCTCCTTCTCAAAAAAGAACACCTATGTGGCTTTCCTTGTCCATCATTGATGAGATATTCTTCAAATTCTCTTCAAAATCTCTAGAAAATGTGCAACAAATATATGGACCCCATCTTGGACGTTTTACAAGTGTGCCCCACACATGTGCATGTATGTGTGGGTCCATGAAGCCGACTTTTTACAATTTTCTTCCAATTTCTTTTTTCTCTTTAATTCTTCTCTCCTTTCTCTTGAAATCAATTCCTTGCCTCAATTCTTTACAAATGGGACCCATGTAATCAATTTCCTACAAAACATATGTGAATTCATGTGAAAAGGCAATTTTACCCCTAACATCACATATGCATGACTGTGGGCCCATTTCTCACGAAATGATAATAAAAATGTACATCATTCTTCATGATTTTGTATGAATGAACTAATGATGAAGAGAATTCAATTTATTTCATGAGAAAAATTATTTTCACAAAACTTTCCAAAAATAGACTTTCCAAAAATAGCAGGTTTCATGAATTTATGCAAAAAGTGTGATTTTTAACCAATTTATGCAGAAAAATATAAAGATGAATTTAAAATGAATTAAACCATGATATCACACTGAATGAGGCTCTTTCAAGTTAATAAGTCCTTAAAATGGGTCAAATTCTGCATGAAAATATGCATTTTTAAAGACTCATCACACCCCCCAACTAGCTTTTTGCTAGTCCCTAGCAAAAAATACGATAAAATATGAGGAATTCATCCTAACCTAATCTTATCTTAAACTAATGCAATGCAATAAAACTAAACATAAATGCAACGCTACTTTCGCTGGCACTCTCGACTGCATTTAAAGTATGCAGCAAGCCCTTAAACCCCTAGGTTCCCCCTAGTGGACGAGCTGTGCCTCGTGAGGGTTTGCAGTGAATATACCCACAAAATTCTCTTTTTTGTTTTTTTTTAATGAAGAAAAAAATGAAAAAAAAGGCGAAAAGAAATTCCCAAAATAAAATTGACTCATATCAGATATTTTCGAAATCTGGAATAATTACACTTTCAGACTTTTCAAATTCCGGTCCACAACTCTATTCTCAAAAACTTTCTCAAATTCAAACCAACTTGCATGCGTTGTGCGAAACTGTATACATCAAAAACCTACTTCGGATATTTTACAATAATGCTGCAAAAATAGAGTTTTTCCTTCAAATAGTCTGATCTCCTGAAATTTAGCAAAAAGAAATTTCCTCTCAAAGTTACTACGCTAGTTGCCACTTTACTATTTACTTCGGTTGGTCTCTTTTTCTCTCAGTATCTTTTTCCGACGCGAGAAGTCAAAGGCGGTAGATTGCTCTTTCAATCTCTTATCTTAATTTGGGCTAAAATAGATTAGCAGTGTTGTTTTAAGGTCTTATTCTTCATCTTAGGTCGTCAATCTAAGTGAGAATAACAAATTTCCATTCGATGTAGAAATAAATTTCAGAATTGGCCTCTAATCTTTTTTCACTCAAACCTCTTTAACTCCATCTTGCATTGCCTCCGAACATACAATGTATCCAAAGAGACAAAGTATATTAAAAAGGTTACTAAGATGGGTTACTAGTTGTGATTCCAATTCTATCCCAATATTTAAACAAGAACAAAAATTAACCCAATCACAAAAAAGACTAAAATTTTGAACACCACAAAATCAAAGACAAGAACAATTGAAAAGAAACAAACTTTACTAGCATGAAACTGTTTTACAAAAGATTGGAAATAAAAAGCAAACAATTACATACTAGGATGGATGAGAATTCCTCCTTCTAGTTGACACTTCAAGGTTGGTGGTGTGGCTTTAGGGTTAAGCCTCCTTGATGACTTGAGATGTAGAGACAAGAGAGGGAGAGATGGATGAAGAAATCTAGAGGTGGGAGGTGGGTAATTCTTCCATGAAGAATATGGGAGAAGGGTGCCCTATTTATACTTTTTCAAGTCCTACTCCTTCTCAAACTTTAAAATCTTAAAAATAATAAAAAAATAAAAGAAAAAAGGGCTCCAACCAATGCTTTGGACGTGCAATATCCTTGGGGATTTTTTTTCTTTTTATTTTTCTCTTCTTTCCATGCTTGTTTTGTTCAGAAATCCCTCTTGGACGCTTCTTTCCTTCTTTCTCTTTGCCACCTTGCATTGAGATCTTTTGAGAGATAAAATAGGGATAAGAATCCTCTCTTAGAATCAAACTTGGCCCACATGAGGTGTAGAACTTCCCCTTTTATCTCTTTGCATCGTCAACTTTCCTTTTTTGGAAAGTTCTCCTTGTTGGCTCCTAACTTGAAGAGATCTTCTAGATAATTCTCCCTTGATTTTTTCCTTTACTTTTTCAATCAAAATATGATCCAAAATCCTCTTTTGGACGTGGAATAGCTTGCTTGGATGTTTTTTTGCTTTTTCTTTTCAATTTAATCTTCTCCTTCTCAAAAAAGAACACCTATGTGGCTTTCCTTGTCCATCTTTGATGAGATATTCTTCAAATTCTCTTTAAAATCTCTAGAAAATGTGCAACAAATAAATGGACCCCATCTTGGATGTTTTACAAGTGTGCCCCACACATGTGCATGTATGTGTGGGTCCATGAAGCCGACTTTTTACAATTTTCTTCCAATTTCTTTTTTCTCTTTAATTCTTCTCTCCTTTCAATTGAAATCAATTCCTTGCCTCAATTCTTTACAAATGGGACCCATATAATCAATTTCTTACAAAACATATGTGAATTCATGTGAAAAGGCAATTTTACCCCTAACATCACATATGCATGACTGTGGGCCCATTTCTCACGAAATGATAATAAAAATGTACATCATTCTTCATGATTTTGTATGAATGAACTAATGATGAAGAGAATTCAATTTATTTCATGAGAAAAATTATTTTCACAAAACTTTCCAAAAATAGACTTTCCAAAAATAGCAGGTTTCATGAATTTATGCAAAAAGTGTGATTTTTAACCAATTTATGCAGAAAAATATAAAGATGAATTTAAAATGAATTAAACCATGATATCACACTGAATGAGGCTCTTTCAAGTTAATAAGTCCTTAAAATGGGTCAAATTCTGCATGAAAATATGCATTTTTAAAGGCTCATCACACCCCCCAACCAGCGTTTTGCTAGTCCCTAGCAAAAAATGCAATAAAATATGAGGAATTCATCCTAACCTAATCTTATCTTAAACTAATGCAATGCAATAAAACTAAACATGAATGCAACGCTACTTTCGCTGGCACTCTCGACTGCATTTAAAGTATGCAGCAAGCCCTTAAACCCCTAGGTTCCCCCTAGTGGACGAGCCGTGCCTCGTGAGGGTTTGCAGTGAATATACCCACAAAATTCACTTTTTTGTTTTTTTTTAATGAAGAAAAAAATGAAAAAAAGGCGAAAAGAAATTCCCAAAATAAAATTGACTCATATCAGATATTTTCGAAATCTGGAATAATTACACTTTCAGACTTTTCAAATTCCGGTCCACAACTCTATTCTCAAAAACTTTCTCAAATTCAAACCAACTTGCATGCGTTGTGCGAAACTGTATACATCAAAAACCTACTTCGGATATTTTACAATAATGCTGCAAAAATAGAGTTTTTCCTTCAAATAGTCTGATCCCCTGAAATTTAGCAAAAAGAAATTTCCTCTCAAAGTTACTATGATAGTTGCCACTTTACTATTTACTTCGGTTGGCCTCTTTTTCTCTCACTATCTTTTTCCGACGCAAGAAGTCAAAGGCGGTAGATTGCTCTTTCAATCTCTTATCTTAATTTGGGCTAAAATAGATTAGCAGTGTTGTCTTAAGGTCTTATTCTTCATCTTAGGTCGTCAATCTAAGTGAGAATAACAAATTTCCATTCCATGTAGAAATAAATTTCGGAATTGGCCTCTAATCTTTTTTCACTCAAACGTCTTTAACTCCATCTTGCATTGCCTCCAAACATACAATGTATCCAAAGAGACAAAGTATATTAAAAACGTTACTAAGATGGGTTACTAGTTGTGATTCCAATTCTATCCCAATTTTTAAACAAGAACAAAAATTAACCCAATCACAAACAAGACTAAAATTATGAACACCACAAAATCAAAGACAAGAACAATTGAAAAGAAACAAACTTTACTAGCATGAAACTGTTTTACAAAAGATTGGAAATAAAAAGCAAACAATTACATACTAGGATGGATGAGAATTCCTCCTTCTAGTTGACACTTCAAGGTTGGTGGTGTGGCTTTAGGGTTAAGCCTCCTTGATGACTTGAGATGTAGAGACAAGAGAGGGAGAGATGGATGAAGAAATCTAGAGGTGGGAGGTGGGTAA
Source organism: Sextonia rubra (assembly GCA_037013555.1). Classification (NCBI taxonomy): domain Eukaryota; kingdom Viridiplantae; phylum Streptophyta; class Magnoliopsida; order Laurales; family Lauraceae; genus Sextonia; species Sextonia rubra. The sequence continues at coordinate 7,248,757 of JASUAD010000015.1, forward strand.
TTCTTCCATGAAAAATATGGGAGAAGGGTGCCCTATTTATACTTTTTCAAGTCTTGCTCCTTCTCAAACTTTAAAATCTTAAAAATAATAAAAAAATAAAAGAAAAAAGGGCTCCAACCAATGCTTTGGACGTGCAATATCCTTGGGGATTTTTTTTCTTTTTATTTTTCTCTTCTTTCCATGCTTGTTTTGTCCAGAAATCCCTCTTGGACGCTTCTTTCCTTCTTTGTCTTTGCCACCTTGCATTGAGATCTTTTGAGAGATAAAATAGGGATAAGAATCCTCTCTTAGAATCAAACTTGGCCCACATGAGGTGTAGAACTTCCCCTTTTATCTCTTTGCATCGTCAACTTTCCTTTTTTGGAAAGTTCTCCTTGTTGGCTCCTAACTTGAAAAGATCTTCTAGATAATTCTCCCTTGATTTTTTCCTTTAATTTTTCAATCAAAATATGATCCAAAATCCTCTTTTGGACGTGGAATAGCTTGCTTGGATGTTTTTTTGCTTTTTCTTTTCAATTTAATCTTCTCCTTCCCAAAAAAGAACACCTATGTGGCTTTCCTTGTCCATCTTTGATGAGATATTCTTCAAATTCTCTTCAAAATCTCTAGAAAATGTGCAACAAATAAATGGACCCCATCTTGGACGTTTTACAAGTGTGCCCCACACATGTGCATGTATGTGTGGGTCCATGAAGCCGACTTTTTACAATTTTCTTCCAATTTCTTTTTTCTCTTTAATTCTTCTCTCCTTTCTCTTGAAATCAATTCCTTGCCTCAATTCTTTACAAATGGGACCCATATAATCAATTTCTTACAAAACATATGTGAATTCATGTGAAAAGGCAATTTTACCTCTAACATCACATATGCATGACTGTGCGCCCATTTATCACGAAATGATAATAAAAATGTACATCATTCTTCATGATTTTGTATGAATGAACTAATGATGAAGAGAATTCAATTTATTTCATGAGAAAAATTATTTTCACAAAACTTTCCAAAAATAGACTTTCCAAAAATAGCAGGTTTCATGAATTTATGCAAAAAGTGTGATTTTTAACCAATTTATGCAGAAAAATATAAAGATGAATTTAAAATGAATTAAACCATGATATCACACTGAATGAGGCTCTTTCAAGTTAATAAGTCCTTAAAATGGGTCAAATTCTGCATGAAAATATGCATTTTTAAAGACTCATCACACCCCCCAACCAGCGTTTTGCTAGTCCCTAGCAAAAAATGCGATAAAATATGAGGAATTCATCCTAACCTAATCTTATCTTAAACTAATGCAATGCAATAAAACTAAACATGAATGCAACGCTACTTTCGCTGGCACTCTCGACTGCATTTAGAGTATGCAGCAAGCCCTTAAACCCCTAGGTTCCCCCTAGTGGACGAGCTGTGCCTCGTGAGGGTTTGCAGTGAATATACCCACAAAATTCTCTTTTGTGTTTTTTTTTTAGTGAAGAAAAAAATGAAAAAAAAGGCGAAAAGAAATTCCCAAAATAAAATTCACTCATATCAGATATTTTCGAAATCTAGAATAATTACACTTTCAGACTTTTCAAATTCCGGTCCACGATTCTATTCTCAAAAACTTTCTCAAATTCAAACCAACTTGCATGCGTTGTGCGAAACTGTATACATCAAAAACCTACTTCGGATATTTTACAATAATGCTGCAAAAATAGAGTTTTTCCTTCAAATAGTCTGATCCCCTGAAATTTAGCAAAAATAAATTTCCTCTCAAAGTTACTACGATAGTTGCCACTTTACTATTTACTTCGGTTGGCCTCTTTTTCTCTCAGTATCTTTTTTCGACGCAAGAAGTCAAAGGCGGTAGATTGCTCTTTCAATTTCTTATCTTAATTTGGGCTAAAATAGATTAGCAGTGTTGTCTTAAGGTCTTATTCTTCATCTTAGGTCGTCAATCTAAGTGAGAATAACAAATTTCCATTCCATGTAGAAATAAATTTCGGAATTGGCCTCTAATCTTTTTTCACTCAAACCTCTTTAACTTCATCTTGCATTGCCTCCAAACATACAATGTATCCAAAGAGACAAAGTATATTAAAAAGGTTAATAAGATGGGTTACTAGTTGTGATTCCAATTTTATCCCAATTTTTAAACAAGAACAAAAATTAACCCAATCACAAACAAGACTAAAATTATGAACACCACAAAATCAAAGACAAGAACAATTGAAAAGAAACAAACTTTACTAGCATGAAACTGTTTTACAAAAGATTGGAAATAAAAAGCAAACAATTACATACTAGGATGGATGAGAATTCCTCCTTCTAGTTGACACTTCAAGGTTGGTGGTGTGGCTTTAGGGTTAAGCCTCCTTGATGACTTGAGATGTAGAGACAAGAGAGGGAGAGATGGATGAAGAAATCTAGAGGTGGGAGGTGGGTAATTCTTCTATGAAGAATATGGGAGAAGGGTGCCCTATTTATACTTTTTCAAGTCCTACTCCTTCTCAAACTTTAAAATCTTAAAAATAATAAAAAAATAAAAGAAAAAAGGGCTCCAACCAATGCTTTGGGCGTGCAATATCCTTGGGGATTTTTTTTCTTTTTATTTTTCTCTTCCTTCCTTGCTTGTTTTGTCCAGAAATCCCTCTTGGACGCTTCTTTCCTTCTTTGTCTTTGCCACCTTGCATTGAGATCTTTTGAGAGATAAAATAGGGATAAGAATCCTCTCTTAGAATCAAACTTGGCCCACATGAGGTGTAGAACTTCCCCTTTTATCTCTTTGCATCGTCAACTTTCCTTTTTTGGAAAGTTCTCCTTGTTGGCTCCTAACTTGAAGAGATTTTCTAGATAATTCTCCCTTGATTTTTTCCTTTACTTTTTCAATCAAAATCTGATCCAAAATCCTCTTTTGGACGTGGAATAGCTTGCTTGGATATTTTTTTGCATTTTTTTTTCAATTTAATCTTCTCCTTCTCAAAAAAGAACACCTATGTGGCCTTCCTTGTCCATCTTTGATGAGATATTCTTCAAATTTTCTTCAAAATCTCTTGAAAATGTGCAACAAATAAATTGTCCCCATCTTGGATGTTTTACAAGTGTGCCCCACACATGTGCATGTATGTGTGGGTCCATGAAGCCGACTTTTTACAATTTTCTTCCAATTTCTTTTTTCTCTTTAATTCTTCTCTCCTTTCTCTGGAAATCAATTCCTTGCCTCAATTCTTTACAAATGGGACCCATATAATCAATTTCATACAGAACATATGTGAATTCATGTGAAACGGCAATTTTACCCCTAACATCACATATGCATGATTGTGGGCCCATTTCTCTCGAAATGATAATAAAAATGTACATCATTCTTCATGATTTTGTATAAATGAACTAATGATGAAGAGAATTCAATTTATTTCATGAGAAAAATTATTTTCACAAAACTTTCCAAAAATAAACTTTCCAAAAATAGTAGGTTTCATGAATTTATGCAAAATGTGTGATTTTTAACCAATTTATGCAGAAAAATATAAAGATGAATTTAAAATGAATTAAACCATGATATCACACTGAATGAGGCTCTTTCAAGTTAATAAGTCCTTAAAATGGGTCAAATTCTGCATGAAAATATGCATTTTTAAAGACTCATCACACCCCCCAACCAGCGTTTTGCTAGTCCCTAGCAAAAAATGCGATAAAATATGAGGAATTCATCCTAACCTAATCTTATCTTAAACTAATGCAATGCAATAAAACTAAACATGAATGCAACGCTACTTTCGCTGGCACTCTCGACTGCATTTAGAGTATGCAGCAAGCCCTTAAACCCCTAGGTTCCCCCTAGTGGACGAGCTGTGCCTCGTGAGGGTTTGCAGTGAATATACCCACAAAATTCTCTTTTGTGTTTTTTTTTTAGTGAAGAAAAAAATGAAAAAAAAGGCGAAAAGAAATTCCCAAAATAAAATTCACTCATATCAGATATTTTCGAAATCTAGAATAATTACACTTTCAGACTTTTCAAATTCCGGTCCACGATTCTATTCTCAAAAACTTTCTCAAATTCAAACCAACTTGCATGCGTTGTGCGAAACTGTATACATCAAAAACCTACTTCGGATATTTTACAATAATGCTGCAAAAATAGAGTTTTTCCTTCAAATAGTCTGATCCCCTGAAATTTAGCAAAAATAAATTTCCTCTCAAAGTTACTACGATAGTTGCCACTTTACTATTTACTTCGGTTGGCCTCTTTTTCTCTCAGTATCTTTTTTCGACGCAAGAAGTCAAAGGCAGTAGATTGCTCTTTCAATTTCTTATCTTAATTTGGGCTAAAATAGATTAGCAGTGTTGTCTTAAGGTCTTATTCTTCATCTTAGGTCGTCAATCTAAGTGAGAATAACAAATTTCCATTCCATGTAGAAATAAATTTCGGAATTGGCCTCTAATCTTTTTTCACTCAAACCTCTTTAACTTCATCTTGCATTGCCTCCAAACATACAATGTATCCAAAGAGACAAAGTATATTAAAAAGGTTAATAAGATGGGTTACTAGTTGTGATTCCAATTCTATCCCAATTTTTAAACAAGAACAAAAATTAACCCAATCACAAACAAGACTAAAATTATGAACACCACAAAATCAAGGACAAGAACAATTGAAAAGAAACAAACTTTACTAGCATGAAACTGTTTTACAAAAGATTGGAAATAAAAAGCAAACAATTACATACTAGGATGGATGAGAATTCCTCATTTTAGTTGACACTTCAAGGTTGGTGGTGTGGCTTTAGGGCTATTCCTCCTTGATGACTTGAGATGTGGAGACAAGAGAGGGAGAGATGGATGAAAAAATCTAGAGGTGGGAGGTGAGTAATTCTTCCATGAAGAATATAGGAAAAGGGTGCCCTATTTATACTTTTTCAAGTCCTACTCCTTCTCAAACTTTAAAATCTTAAAAATAATAAAAAATAAAAGAAAAAAGGGCTCCAACCAATGCTTTGGATGTGCAATATCCTTTGGGATTTTTTTTCTTTTTATTTTTCTCTTCTTTCCTTGCTTGTTTTGTCCAGAAATCCATCCTGGACGCTTCTTTCCTTCTTTGTCTTTGCCACCTTGCATTGAGATCTTTTGAGAGATAAAATAGGGATAAGAATCCTCTCTTAGAATCAAACTTGGCCCACATGAGGTGTAGAACTTCCCCTTTTATCTCTTTGCATCGTCAACTTTCCTTTTTTGGAAAGTTCTCCTTGTTGGCACCTAACTTGAAGAGATCTTCTAGATAATTCTCCCTTGATTTTTTCCTTTACTTTTTCAATCAAAATCTGATCCAAAATCCTCTTTTGGATGTGGAATAGCTTGCTTGGATATTTTTTTGCATTTTCTTTTCAATTTAATCTTCTCCTTCTCAAAAAAGAACACCTATGTGGCCTTCCTCGTCCATCTTTGATGAGATATCCTTCAAATTCTCTTCAAAATCTCTAGAAAATGCGCAACAAATATATGGACCCCATCTTGGATGTTTTACAAGTGTGCCCCACACATGTGCATGTATGTGTGGGTCCATGAAACCGACTTTTTACAATTTTCTTCCAATTTCTTTTTTCTCTTTAATTCTTCTCTCCTTTCTCTTGAAATCAATTCCTTGCCTTAATTCTTTACAAATGGGACCCATTTAATCAATTTCCTACAAAACATATGTGAATTCATGTGAAAAGGCAATTTTACCCCTAACATCACATATGCATGACTGTGGGCCCATTTCTCACGAAATGATAATAAAAATGTACATCATTCTTCATGATTTTGTATGAATGAACTAATGATGAAGAGAATTCAATTTATTTCATGAGAAAAATTATTTTCACAAAACTTTCCAAAAATAGACTTTCCAAAAATAGCAGGTTTCATGAATTTATGCAAAAAGTGTGATTTTTAACCAATTTATGCAGAAAAATATAAAGATGAATTTAAAATGAATTAAACCATGATATCACACTGAATGAGGCTCTTTCAAGTTAATAAGTCCTTAAAATGGGTCAAATTCTGCATGAAAATATGCATTTTTAAAGGCTCATCACACCCCCCAACCAGCGTTTTGCTAGTCCCTAGCAAAAAATGCAATAAAATATGAGGAATTCATCCTAACCTAATCTTATCTTAAACTAATGCAATGCAATAAAACTAAACATGAATGCAACGCCACTTTCGCTGGCACTCTCGACTGCATTTAAAGTATGCAGCAAGCCCTTAAACCCCTAGGTTCCCCCTAGTGGACGAGCCGTGCCTCGTGAGGGTTTGCAGTGAATATACCCACAAAATTCACTTTTTTGTTTTTTTTTAATGAAGAAAAAAATGAAAAAAAGGCGAAAAGAAATTCCCAAAATAAAATTGACTCATATCAGATATTTTCGAAATCTGGAATAATTACACTTTCAGACTTTTCAAATTCCGGTCCACAACTCTATTCTCAAAAACTTTCTCAAATTCAAACCAACTTGCATGCGTTGTGCGAAACTGTATACATCAAAAACCTACTTCGGATATTTTACAATAATGCTGCAAAAATAGAGTTTTTCCTTCAAATAGTCTGATCCCCTGAAATTTAGCAAAAAGAAATTTCCTCTCAAAGTTACTATGATAGTTGCCACTTTACTATTTACTTCGGTTGGCCTCTTTTTCTCTCACTATCTTTTTCCGACGCAAGAAGTCAAAGGCGGTAGATTGCTCTTTCAATCTCTTATCTTAATTTGGGCTAAAATAGATTAGCAGTGTTGTCTTAAGGTCTTATTCTTCATCTTAGGTCGTCAATCTAAGTGAGAATAACAAATTTCCATTCCATGTAGAAATAAATTTCGGAATTGGCCTCTAATCTTTTTTCACTCAAACGTCTTTAACTCCATCTTGCATTGCCTCCAAACATACAATGTATCCAAAGAGACAAAGTATATTAAAAACGTTACTAAGATGGGTTACTAGTTGTGATTCCAATTCTATCCCAATTTTTAAACAAGAACAAAAATTAACCCAATCACAAACAAGACTAAAATTATGAACACCACAAAATCAAAGACAAGAACAATTGAAAAGAAACAAACTTTACTAGCATGAAACTGTTTTACAAAAGATTGGAAATAAAAAGCAAACAATTACATACTAGGATGGATGAGAATTCCTCCTTCTAGTTGACACTTCAAGGTTGGTGGTGTGGCTTTAGGGTTAAGCCTCCTTGATGACTTGAGATGTAGAGACAAGAGAGGGAGAGATGGATGAAGAAATCTAGAGGTGGGAGGTGGGTAATTCTTCCATGAAAAATATGGGAGAAGGGTGCCCTATTTATACTTTTTCAAGTCTTGCTCCTTCTCAAACTTTAAAATCTTAAAAATAATAAAAAAATAAAAGAAAAAAGGGCTCCAACCAATGCTTTGGACGTGCAATATCCTTGGGGATTTTTTTTCTTTTTATTTTTCTCTTCTTTCCATGCTTGTTTTGTCCAGAAATCCCTCTTGGACGCTTCTTTCCTTCTTTGTCTTTGCCACCTTGCATTGAGATCTTTTGAGAGATAAAATAGGGATAAGAATCCTCTCTTAGAATCAAACTTGGCCCACATGAGGTGTAGAACTTCCCCTTTTATCTCTTTGCATCGTCAACTTTCCTTTTTTGGAAAGTTCTCCTTGTTGGCTCCTAACTTGAAAAGATCTTCTAGATAATTCTCCCTTGATTTTTTCCTTTAATTTTTCAATCAAAATATGATCCAAAATCCTCTTTTGGACGTGGAATAGCTTGCTTGGATGTTTTTTTGCTTTTTCTTTTCAATTTAATCTTCTCCTTCCCAAAAAAGAACACCTATGTGGCTTTCCTTGTCCATCTTTGATGAGATATTCTTCAAATTCTCTTCAAAATCTCTAGAAAATGTGCAACAAATAAATGGACCCCATCTTGGACGTTTTACAAGTGTGCCCCACACATGTGCATGTATGTGTGGGTCCATGAAGCCGACTTTTTACAATTTTCTTCCAATTTCTTTTTTCTCTTTAATTCTTCTCTCCTTTCTCTTGAAATCAATTCCTTGCCTCAATTCTTTACAAATGGGACCCATATAATCAATTTCTTACAAAACATATGTGAATTCATGTGAAAAGGCAATTTTACCTCTAACATCACATATGCATGACTGTGCGCCCATTTATCACGAAATGATAATAAAAATGTACATCATTCTTCATGATTTTGTATGAATGAACTAATGATGAAGAGAATTCAATTTATTTCATGAGAAAAATTATTTTCACAAAACTTTCCAAAAATAGACTTTCCAAAAATAGCAGGTTTCATGAATTTATGCAAAAAGTGTGATTTTTAACCAATTTATGCAGAAAAATATAAAGATGAATTTAAAATGAATTAAACCATGATATCACACTGAATGAGGCTCTTTCAAGTTAATAAGTCCTTAAAATGGGTCAAATTCTGCATGAAAATATGCATTTTTAAAGACTCATCACACCCCCCAACCAGCGTTTTGCTAGTCCCTAGCAAAAAATGCGATAAAATATGAGGAATTCATCCTAACCTAATCTTATCTTAAACTAATGCAATGCAATAAAACTAAACATGAATGCAACGCTACTTTCGCTGGCACTCTCGACTGCATTTAGAGTATGCAGCAAGCCCTTAAACCCCTAGGTTCCCCCTAGTGGACGAGCTGTGCCTCGTGAGGGTTTGCAGTGAATATACCCACAAAATTCTCTTTTGTGTTTTTTTTTTAGTGAAGAAAAAAATGAAAAAAAAGGCGAAAAGAAATTCCCAAAATAAAATTCACTCATATCAGATATTTTCGAAATCTAGAATAATTACACTTTCAGACTTTTCAAATTCCGGTCCACGATTCTATTCTCAAAAACTTTCTCAAATTCAAACCAACTTGCATGCGTTGTGCGAAACTGTATACATCAAAAACCTACTTCGGATATTTTACAATAATGCTGCAAAAATAGAGTTTTTCCTTCAAATAGTCTGATCCCCTGAAATTTAGCAAAAATAAATTTCCTCTCAAAGTTACTACGATAGTTGCCACTTTACTATTTACTTCGGTTGGCCTCTTTTTCTCTCAGTATCTTTTTTCGACGCAAGAAGTCAAAGGCGGTAGATTGCTCTTTCAATTTCTTATCTTAATTTGGGCTAAAATAGATTAGCAGTGTTGTCTTAAGGTCTTATTCTTCATCTTAGGTCGTCAATCTAAGTGAGAATAACAAATTTCCATTCCATGTAGAAATAAATTTCGGAATTGGCCTCTAATCTTTTTTCACTCAAACCTCTTTAACTTCATCTTGCATTGCCTCCAAACATACAATGTATCCAAAGAGACAAAGTATATTAAAAAGGTTAATAAGATGGGTTACTAGTTGTGATTCCAATTCTATCCCAATTTTTAAACAAGAACAAAAATTAACCCAATCACAAACAAGACTAAAATTATGAACACCACAAAATCAAAGACAAGAACAATTGAAAAGAAACAAACTTTACTAGCATGAAACTGTTTTACAAAAGATTGGAAATAAAAAGCAAACAATTACATACTAGGATGGATGAGAATTCCTCCTTCTAGTTGACACTTCAAGGTTGGTGGTGTGGCTTTAGGGTTAAGCCTCCTTGATGACTTGAGATGTAGAGACAAGAGAGGGAGAGATGGATGAAGAAATCTAGAGGTGGGAGGTGGGTAATTCTTCTATGAAGAATATGGGAGAAGGGTGCCCTATTTATACTTTTTCAAGTCCTACTCCTTCTCAAACTTTAAAATCTTAAAAATAATAAAAAAATAAAAGAAAAAAGGGCTCCAACCAATGCTTTGGGCGTGCAATATCCTTGGGGATTTTTTTTCTTTTTATTTTTCTCTTCCTTCCTTGCTTGTTTTGTCCAGAAATCCCTCTTGGACGCTTCTTTCCTTCTTTGTCTTTGCCACCTTGCATTGAGATCTTTTGAGAGATAAAATAGGGATAAGAATCCTCTCTTAGAATCAAACTTGGCCCACATGAGGTGTAGAACTTCCCCTTTTATCTCTTTGCATCGTCAACTTTCCTTTTTTGGAAAGTTCTCCTTGTTGGCTCCTAACTTGAAGAGATTTTCTAGATAATTCTCCCTTGATTTTTTCCTTTACTTTTTCAATCAAAATCTGATCCAAAATCCTTTTTTGGACGTGGAATAGCTTGCTTGGATATTTTTTTGCATTTTTTTTTCAATTTAATCTTCTCCTTCTCAAAAAAGAACACCTATGTGGCCTTCCTTGTCCATCTTTGATGAGATATTCTTCAAATTTTCTTCAAAATCTCTTGAAAATGTGCAACAAATAAATTGTCCCCATCTTGGATGTTTTACAAGTGTGCCCCACACATGTGCATGTATGTGTGGGTCCATGAAGCCGACTTTTTACAATTTTCTTCCAATTTCTTTTTTCTCTTTAATTCTTCTCTCCTTTCTCTGGAAATCAATTCCTTGCCTCAATTCTTTACAAATGGGACCCATATAATCAATTTCATACAGAACATATGTGAATTCATGTGAAAAGGCAATTTTACCCCTAACATCACATATGCATGATTGTGGGCCCATTTCTCTCGAAATGATAATAAAAATGTACATCATTCTTCATGATTTTGTATAAATGAACTAATGATGAAGAGAATTCAATTTATTTCATGAGAAAAATTATTTTCACAAAACTTTCCAAAAATAAACTTTCCAAAAATAGTAGGTTTCATGAATTTATGCAAAATGTGTGATTTTTAACCAATTTATGCAGAAAAATATAAAGATGAATTTAAAATGAATTAAACCATGATATCACACTGAATGAGGCTCTTTCAAGTTAATAAGTCCTTAAAATTGGTCAAATTCTGCATGAAAATATGCATTTTTAAAGACTCATCACACCCCCCAACCAGCGTTTTGCTAGTCCCTAGCAAAAAATGCGATAAAATATGAGGAATTCATCCTAACCTAATCTTATCTTAAACTAATGCAATGCAATAAAACTAAACATGAATGCAACGCTACTTTCGCTGGCACTCTCGACTGCATTTAGAGTATGCAGCAAGCCCTTAAACCCCTAGGTTCCCCCTAGTGGACGAGCTGTGCCTCGTGAGGGTTTGCAGTGAATATACCCACAAAATTCTCTTTTGTGTTTTTTTTTTAGTGAAGAAAAAAATGAAAAAAAAGGCGAAAAGAAATTCCCAAAATAAAATTCACTCATATCAGATATTTTCGAAATCTAGAATAATTACACTTTCAGACTTTTCAAATTCCGGTCCACGATTCTATTCTCAAAAACTTTCTCAAATTCAAACCAACTTGCATGCGTTGTGCGAAACTGTATACATCAAAAACCTACTTCGGATATTTTACAATAATGCTGCAAAAATAGAGTTTTTCCTTCAAATAGTCTGATCCCCTGAAATTTAGCAAAAATAAATTTCCTCTCAAAGTTACTACGATAGTTGCCACTTTACTATTTACTTCGGTTGGCCTCTTTTTCTCTCAGTATCTTTTTTCGACGCAAGAAGTCAAAGGCGGTAGATTGCTCTTTCAATTTCTTATCTTAATTTGGGCTAAAATAGATTAGCAGTGTTGTCTTAAGGTCTTATTCTTCATCTTAGGTCGTCAATCTAAGTGAGAATAACAAATTTCCATTCCATGTAGAAATAAATTTCGGAATTGGCCTCTAATCTTTTTTCACTCAAACCTCTTTAACTTCATCTTGCATTGCCTCCAAACATACAATGTATCCAAAGAGACAAAGTATATTAAAAAGGTTAATAAGATGGGTTACTAGTTGTGATTCCAATTCTATCCCAATTTTTAAACAAGAACAAAAATTAACCCAATCACAAACAAGACTAAAATTATGAACACCACAAAATCAAGGACAAGAACAATTGAAAAGAAACAAACTTTACTAGCATGAAACTGTTTTACAAAAGATTGGAAATAAAAAGCAAACAATTACATACTAGGATGGATGAGAATTCCTCATTTTAGTTGACACTTCAAGGTTGGTGGTGTGGCTTTAGGGCTATTCCTCCTTGATGACTTGAGATGTGGAGACAAGAGAGGGAGAGATGGATGAAAAAATCTAGAGGTGGGAGGTGAGTAATTCTTCCATGAAGAATATAGGAAAAGGGTGCCCTATTTATACTTTTTCAAGTCCTACTCCTTCTCAAACTTTAAAATCTTAAAAATAATAAAAAATAAAAGAAAAAAGGGCTCCAACCAATGCTTTGGATGTGCAATATCCTTTGGGATTTTTTTTCTTTTTATTTTTCTCTTCTTTCCTTGCTTGTTTTGTCCAGAAATCCATCCTGGACGCTTCTTTCCTTCTTTGTCTTTGCCACCTTGCATTGAGATCTTTTGAGAGATAAAATAGGGATAAGAATCCTCTCTTAGAATCAAACTTGGCCCACATGAGGTGTAGAACTTCCCCTTTTATCTCTTTGCATCGTCAACTTTCCTTTTTTGGAAAGTTCTCCTTGTTGGCACCTAACTTGAAGAGATCTTCTAGATAATTCTCCCTTGATTTTTTCCTTTACTTTTTCAATCAAAATCTGATCCAAAATCCTCTTTTGGATGTGGAATAGCTTGCTTGGATATTTTTTTGCATTTTCTTTTCAATTTAATCTTCTCCTTCTCAAAATAGAACACCTATGTGGCCTTCCTCGTCCATCTTTGATGAGATATCCTTCAAATTCTCTTCAAAATCTCTAGAAAATGCGCAACAAATATATGGACCCCATCTTGGATGTTTTACAAGTGTGCCCCACACATGTGCATGTATGTGTGGGTCCATGAAACCGACTTTTTACAATTTTCTTCCAATTTCTTTTTTCTCTTTAATTCTTCTCTCCTTTCTCTTGAAATCAATTCCTTGCCTTAATTCTTTACAAATGGGACCCATTTAATCAATTTCCTACAAAACATATGTGAATTCATGTGAAAAGGCAATTTTACCCCTAACATCACATATGCATGACTGTGGGCCCATTTCTCACGAAATGATAATAAAAATGTACATCATTCTTCATGATTTTGTATGAATGAACTAATGATGAAGAGAATTCAATTTATTTCATGAGAAAAATTATTTTCACAAAACTTTCCAAAAATAGACTTTCCAAAAATAGCAGGTTTCATGAATTTATGCAAAAAGTGTGATTTTTTAACCAATTTATGCAGAAAAATATAAAGATGAATTTAAAATGAATTAAACCATGATATCACACTAAGTGAGGCTCTTTCAAGTTAATAAGTCCTTAAAATGGGTCAAATTCTGCATGAAAATATGCATTTTTAAGGACTCATCACACCCCCCAACCGGCGTTTTGCTAGTCCCTAGCAAAAAATGCGATAAAATATGAGGAATTCATCCTAACCTAATCTTATCTTAAACTAATGCAATGCAATAAAACTAAACATGAATGCAACGCTACTTTCGCTGGCACTCTCGACTGCATTTAGAGTATGCAGCAAGCCCTTAAACCCCTAGGTTCCCCCTAGTGGACGAGCTGTGCCTCGTGAGGGTTTGCAGTGAATATACCCACAAAATTCTCTTTTTTGCTTTTTTTAATGAAGAAAAAAATGAAAAAAAGGCGAAAAGAAATTCCCAAAATAAAATTCACTCATATCAGATATTTTCGAAATCTGGAATAATTACACTTTCAGACTTTTCAAATTCCGGTCCACAATTCTAATCTCAAAAACTTTCTCAAATTCAAACCAACTTGCATGCGTTGTGCGAAACTGTATACATCAAAAACCTACTTCGGATATTTTACAATAATGCTGCAAAAATAGAGTTTTTCCTTCAAATAGTCTGATCCCCTGAAATTTAGCAAAAAGAAATTTCCTCTCAAAGTTACTACGATAGTTGCCACTTTACTATTTACTTCGGTTGGCCTCTTTTTCTCTGAGTATCTTTTTTCGACGCGAGAAGTCAAAGGCGGTAGAATGCTCTTTCAATTTCTTATCTTAATTTGGGCTAAAATAGATTAGCAGTGTTGTCTTAAGGTCTTATTCTTCATCTTAGGTCGTCAATCTAAGTGAGAATAACAAATTTCCATTCCATGTAGAAATAAATTTCGGAATTGGCCTCTAATCTTTTTTCACTCAAACCTCTTTAACTCCATCTTGCATTGCCTCCAAACATACAATGTATCCAAAGAGACAAAGTATATTAAAAAGGTTACTAAGATGGGTTACTAGTTGTGATTCCAATTCTATCCCAATATTTAAACAAGAACAAAAATTAACCCAATCACAAACAAGACCAAAATTATGAACACCACAAAATCAAAGACAAGAACAATTGAAAAGAAACAAACTTCACTAGCATGAAATTGTTTTACAAAAGATTGGAAATAAAAAGCAAACAATTACATACTAGGATGGATGAGAATTCCTCCTTCTAGTTGACACTTCAAGGTTGGTGGTGTGGCTTTAGGGCTAAGCCTCCTTGATGACTTGAGATGTAGAGACAAGAGAGGGAGAGATGGATGAAGAAATATAGAGGTGGGAGGTGGGTAATTCTTCCATGAAGAATATGGGAGAAGGGTGCCCTATTTATACTTTTTCAAGTCCTACTCCTTCTCAAACTTTAAAATTTTAAAAATAATAAAAAAATTAAAGAAAAAAGGGCTCCAACCAATGCTTTGGACGTGCAATATCCTTGGGGATTTTTTTTCTTTTTATTTTTCTCTTCTTTCCTTGCTTGTTTTGTCCAGAAATCCCTCTTGGACGCTTCTTTCCTTCTTTGTCTTTGCCACCATGCATTGAGATCTTTTGAGAGATAAAATAGGGATAAGAATCCTCTCTTAGAATCAAACTTGGCCCACATGAGGTGTAGAACTTCCCCTTTTATCTCTTTGCATCGTCAACTTTCCTTTTTTGGAAAGTTCTCCTTGTTGGCTCCTAACTTGAAGAGATCTTCTAGATAATTCTCCCTTGATTTTTTCCTTTACTTTTTCAATCAAAATCTGATCCAAAATCCTCTTTTGGACGTGGAATAGCTTACTTGGATATTTTTTTGCATTTTCTTTTCAATTTAATCTTCTCCTTCTCAAAAAAGAACACCTATGTGGCCTTCCTTGTCCATCTTTGATGAGATATCCTTCAAATTCTCTTCAAAATCTCTAGAAAATGCGCAACAAATATATGGACCCCATCTTGGATGTTTTACAAGTGTGCCCCACACATGTGCATGTATGTGTGGGTCCATGAAACCGACTTTTTACAATTTTCTTCCAATTTCTTTTTTCTCTTTAATTCTTCTCTCCTTTCTCTTGAAATCAATTCCTTGCCTCAATTCTTTACAAATGGGACCCATATAATCAATTTCCTACAAAACATATGTGAATTCATGTGAAAAGGCAATTTTACCCCTAACATCACATTTGCATGACTGTGGGCCCATTTCTCACGAAATGATAATAAAAATGTACATCATTCTTCATGATTTTGTATGAATGAACTAATGATGAAGAGAATTCAATTTATTTCATGAGAAAAATTATTTTCACAAAACTTTCCAAAAATAGACTTTCCAAAAATAGCAGGTTTCATGAATTTATGCAAAAAGTGTGATTTTTTAACCAATTTATGCAGAAAAATATAAAGATGAATTTAAAATGAATTAAACCATGATATCACACTAAGTGAGGCTCTTTCAAGTTAATAAGTCCTTAAAATGGGTCAAATTCTGCATGAAAATATGCATTTTTAAGGACTCATCACACCCCCCAACCGGCGTTTTGCTAGTCCCTAGCAAAAAATGCGATAAAATATGAGGAATTCATCCTAACCTAATCTTATCTTAAACTAATGCAATGCAATAAAACTAAACATGAATGCAACGCTACTTTCGCTGGCACTCTCGACTGCATTTAGAGTATGCAGCAAGCCCTTAAACCCCTAGGTTCCCCCTAGTGGACGAGCTGTGCCTCGTGAGGGTTTGCAGTGAATATACCCACAAAATTCTCTTTTTTGCTTTTTTTAATGAAGAAAAAAATGAAAAAAAAGGCGAAAAGAAATTCCCAAAATAAAATTCACTCATATCAGATATTTTCGAAATCTGGAATAATTACACTTTCAGACTTTTCAAATTCCGGTCCACAATTCTAATCTCAAAAACTTTCTCAAATTCAAACCAACTTGCATGCGTTGTGCGAAACTGTATACATCAAAAACCTACTTCGGATATTTTACAGTAATGCTGCAAAAATAGAGTTTTTCCTTCAAATAGTCTGATCCCCTGAAATTTAGCAAAAAGAAATTTCCTCTCAAAGTTACTACGATAGTTGCCACTTTACTATTTACTTCGGTTGGCCTCTTTTTCTCTCAGTATCTTTTTTCGACGCAAGAAGTCAAAGGCGGTAGATTGCTCTTTCAATTTCTTATCTTAATTTGGGCTAAAATAGATTAGCAGTGTTGTCTTAAGGTCTTATTCTTCATCTTAGGTCGTCAATCTAAGTGAGAATAACAAATTTCCATTCCATGTAGAAATAAATTTCGGAATTGGCCTCTAATCTTTTTTCACTCAAACCTCTTTAACTTCATCTTGCATTGCCTCCAAACATACAATGTATCCAAAGAGACAAAGTATATTAAAAAGGTTAATAAGATGGGTTACTAGTTGTGATTCCAATTCTATCCCAATTTTTAAACAAGAACAAAAATTAACCCAATCACAAACAAGACTAAAATTATGAACACCACAAAATCAAGGACAAGAACAATTGAAAAGAAACAAACTTTACTAGCATGAAACTGTTTTACAAAAGATTGGAAATAAAAAGCAAACAATTACATACTAGGATGGATGAGAATTCCTCATTTTAGTTGACACTTCAAGGTTGGTGGTGTGGCTTTAGGGCTATTCCTCCTTGATGACTTGAGATGTGGAGACAAGAGAG
Organism: Sextonia rubra; assembly: GCA_037013555.1. Taxonomy (NCBI): domain Eukaryota; kingdom Viridiplantae; phylum Streptophyta; class Magnoliopsida; order Laurales; family Lauraceae; genus Sextonia; species Sextonia rubra. The sequence continues at coordinate 7,265,691 of JASUAD010000015.1, forward strand.
GGAGAGATGGATGAAAAAATCTAGAGGTGGGAGGTGAGTAATTCTTCCATGAAGAATATAGGAAAAGGGTGCCCTATTTATACTTTTTCAAGTCCTACTCCTTCTCAAACTTTAAAATCTTAAAAATAATAAAAAATAAAAGAAAAAAGGGCTCCAACCAATGCTTTGGATGTGCAATATCCTTTGGGATTTTTTTTCTTTTTATTTTTCTCTTCTTTCCTTGCTTGTTTTGTCCAGAAATCCATCCTGGACGCTTCTTTCCTTCTTTGTCTTTGCCACCTTGCATTGAGATCTTTTGAGAGATAAAATAGGGATAAGAATCCTCTCTTAGAATCAAACTTGGCCCACATGAGGTGTAGAACTTCCCCTTTTATCTCTTTGCATCGTCAACTTTCCTTTTTTGGAAAGTTCTCCTTGTTGGCACCTAACTTGAAGAGATCTTCTAGATAATTCTCCCTTGATTTTTTCCTTTACTTTTTCAATCAAAATCTGATCCAAAATCCTCGTTTGGATGTGGAATAGCTTGCTTGGATATTTTTTTGCATTTTCTTTTCAATTTAATCTTCTCCTTCTCAAAAAAGAACACCTATGTGGCCTTCCTCGTCCATCTTTGATGAGATATCCTTCAAATTCTCTTCAAAATCTCTAGAAAATGCGCAACAAATATATGGACCCCATCTTGGATGTTTTACAAGTGTGCCCCACACATGTGCATGTATGTGTGGGTCCATGAAACCGACTTTTTACAATTTTCTTCCAATTTCTTTTTTCTCTTTAATTCTTCTCTCCTTTCTCTTGAAATCAATTCCTTGCCTTAATTCTTTACAAATGGGACCCATTTAATCAATTTCCTACAAAACATATGTGAATTCATGTGAAAAGGCAATTTTACCCCTAACATCACATATGCATGACTGTGGGCCCATTTCTCACGAAATGATAATAAAAATGTACATCATTCTTCATGATTTTGTATGAATGAACTAATGATGAAGAGAATTCAATTTATTTCATGAGAAAAATTATTTTCACAAAACTTTCCAAAAATAGACTTTCCAAAAATAGCAGGTTTCATGAATTTATGCAAAAAGTGTGATTTTTTAACCAATTTATGCAGAAAAATATAAAGATGAATTTAAAATGAATTAAACCATGATATCACACTAAGTGAGGCTCTTTCAAGTTAATAAGTCCTTAAAATGGGTCAAATTCTGCATGAAAATATGCATTTTTAAGGACTCATCACACCCCCCAACCGGCGTTTTGCTAGTCCCTAGCAAAAAATGCGCTAAAATATGAGGAATTCATCCTAACCTAATCTTATCTTAAACTAATGCAATGCAATAAAACTAAACATGAATGCAACGCTACTTTCGCTGGCACTCTCGACTGCATTTAGAGTATGCAGCAAGCCCTTAAACCCCTAGGTTCCCCCTAGTGGACGAGCTGTGCCTCGTGAGGGTTTGCAGTGAATATACCCACAAAATTCTCTTTTTTGCTTTTTTTAATGAAGAAAAAAATGAAAAAAAGGCGAAAAGAAATTCCCAAAATAAAATTCACTCATATCAGATATTTTCGAAATCTGGAATAATTACACTTTCAGACTTTTCAAATTCCGGTCCACAATTCTAATCTCAAAAACTTTCTCAAATTCAAACCAACTTGCATGCGTTGTGCGAAACTGTATACATCAAAAACCTACTTCGGATATTTTACAATAATGCTGCAAAAATAGAGTTTTTCCTTCAAATAGTCTGATCCCCTGAAATTTAGCAAAAAGAAATTTCCTCTCAAAGTTACTACGATAGTTGCCACTTTACTATTTACTTCGGTTGGCCTCTTTTTCTCTGAGTATCTTTTTTCGACGCGAGAAGTCAAAGGCGGTAGAATGCTCTTTCAATTTCTTATCTTAATTTGGGCTAAAATAGATTAGCAGTGTTGTCTTAAGGTCTTATTCTTCATCTTAGGTCGTCAATCTATGTGAGAATAACAAATTTCCATTCCATGTAGAAATAAATTTCGGAATTGGCCTCTAATCTTTTTTCACTCAAACCTCTTTAACTCCATCTTGCATTGCCTCCAAACATACAATGTATCCAAAGAGACAAAGTATATTAAAAAGGTTACTAAGATGGGTTACTAGTTGTGATTCCAATTCTATCCCAATATTTAAACAAGAACAAAAATTAACCCAATCACAAACAAGACCAAAATTATGAACACCACAAAATCAAAGACAAGAACAATTGAAAAGAAACAAACTTCACTAGCATGAAATTGTTTTACAAAAGATTGGAAATAAAAAGCAAACAATTACATACTAGGATGGATGAGAATTCCTCCTTCTAGTTGACACTTCAAGGTTGGTGGTGTGGCTTTAGGGCTAAGCCTCCTTGATGACTTGAGATGTAGAGACAAGAGAGGGAGAGATGGATGAAGAAATATAGAGGTGGGAGGTGGGTAATTCTTCCATGAAGAATATGGGAGAAGGGTGCCCTATTTATACTTTTTCAAGTCCTACTCCTTCTCAAACTTTAAAATTTTAAAAATAATAAAAAAATTAAAGAAAAAAGGGCTCCAACCAATGCTTTGGACGTGCAATATCCTTGGGGATTTTTTTTCTTTTTATTTTTCTCTTCTTTCCTTGCTTGTTTTGTCCAGAAATCCCTCTTGGACGCTTCTTTCCTTCTTTGTCTTTGCCACCATGCATTGAGATCTTTTGAGAGATAAAATAGGGATAAGAATCCTCTCTTAGAATCAAACTTGGCCCACATGAGGTGTAGAACTTCCCCTTTTATCTCTTTGCATCGTCAACTTTCCTTTTTTGGAAAGTTCTCCTGGTTGGCTCCTAACTTGAAGAGATCTTCTAGATAATTCTCCCTTGATTTTTTCCTTTACTTTTTCAATCAAAATCTGATCCAAAATCCTCTTTTGGACGTGGAATAGCTTGCTTGGATATTTTTTTGCATTTTCTTTTCAATTTAATCTTCTCCTTCTCAAAAAAGAACACCTATGTGGCCTTCCTTGTCCATCTTTGATGAGATATCCTTCAAATTCTCTTCAAAATCTCTAGAAAATGCGCAACAAATATATGGACCCCATCTTGGATGTTTTACAAGTGTGCCCCACACATGTGCATGTATGTGTGGGTCCATGAAGCCGACTTTTTACAATTTTCTTCCAATTTCTTTTTTCTCTTTAATTCTTCTCTCCTTTCTCTTGAAATCAATTCCTTGCCTCAATTCTTTACAAATGGGACCCATATAATCAATTTCCTACAAAACATATGTGAATTCATGTGAAAAGGCAATTTTACCCCTAACATCACATATGCATGACTGTGGGCCCATTTCTCACGAAATGATAATAAAAATGTACATCATTCTTCATGATTTTGTATGAATGAACTAATGATGAAGAGAATTCAATTTATTTCATGAGAAAAATTATTTTCACAAAACTTTCCAAAAATAGACTTTCCAAAAATAGCAGGTTTCATGAATTTATGCAAAAAGTGTGATTTTTTAACCAATTTATGCAGAAAAATATAAAGATGAATTTAAAATGAATTAAACCATGATATCACACTAAGTGAGGCTCTTTCAAGTTAATAAGTCCTTAAAATGGGTCAAATTCTGCATGAAAATATGCATTTTTAAGGACTCATCACACCCCCCAACCGGCGTTTTGCTAGTCCCTAGCAAAAAATGCGCTAAAATATGAGGAATTCATCCTAACCTAATCTTATCTTAAACTAATGCAATGCAATAAAACTAAACATGAATGCAACGCTACTTTCGCTGGCACTCTCGACTGCATTTAGAGTATGCAGCAAGCCCTTAAACCCCTAGGTTCCCCCTAGTGGACGAGCTGTGCCTCGTGAGGGTTTGCAGTGAATATACCCACAAAATTCTCTTTTTTGCTTTTTTTAATGAAGAAAAAAATGAAAAAAAGGCGAAAAGAAATTCCCAAAATAAAATTCACTCATATCAGATATTTTCGAAATCTGGAATAATTACACTTTCAGACTTTTCAAATTCCGGTCCACAATTCTAATCTCAAAAACTTTCTCAAATTCAAACCAACTTGCATGCGTTGTGCGAAACTGTATACATCAAAAACCTACTTCGGATATTTTACAATAATGCTGCAAAAATAGAGTTTTTCCTTCAAATAGTCTGATCCCCTGAAATTTAGCAAAAAGAAATTTCCTCTCAAAGTTACTACGATAGTTGCCACTTTACTATTTACTTCGGTTGGCCTCTTTTTCTCTGAGTATCTTTTTTCGACGCGAGAAGTCAAAGGCGGTAGAATGCTCTTTCAATTTCTTATCTTAATTTGGGCTAAAATAGATTAGCAGTGTTGTCTTAAGGTCTTATTCTTCATCTTAGGTCGTCAATCTAAGTGAGAATAACAAATTTCCATTCCATGTAGAAATAAATTTCGGAATTGGCCTCTAATCTTTTTTCACTCAAACCTCTTTAACTCCATCTTGCATTGCCTCCAAACATACAATGTATCCAAAGAGACAAAGTATATTAAAAAGGTTACTAAGATGGGTTACTAGTTGTGATTCCAATTCTATCCCAATATTTAAACAAGAACAAAAATTAACCCAATCACAAACAAGACCAAAATTATGAACACCACAAAATCAAAGACAAGAACAATTGAAAAGAAACAAACTTCACTAGCATGAAATTGTTTTACAAAAGATTGGAAATAAAAAGCAAACAATTACATACTAGGATGGATGAGAATTCCTCCTTCTAGTTGACACTTCAAGGTTGGTGGTGTGGCTTTAGGGCTAAGCCTCCTTGATGACTTGAGATGTAGAGACAAGAGAGGGAGAGATGGATGAAGAAATATAGAGGTGGGAGGTGGGTAATTCTTCCATGAAGAATATGGGAGAAGGGTGCCCTATTTATACTTTTTCAAGTCCTACTCCTTCTCAAACTTTAAAATCTTAAAAATAATAAAAAAATAAAAGAAAAAAGGGCTCCAACCAATGCTTTGGACGTGCAATATCCTTGGGGATTTTTTTTCTTTTTATTTTTCTCTTCTTTCCTTGCTTGTTTTGTCCAGAAATCCCTCTTGGACGCTTCTTTCCTTCTTTGTCTTTGCCACCTTGCATTGAGATCTTTTGAGAGATAAAATAGGGATAAGAATCCTCTCTTAGAATCAAACTTGGCCCACATGAGATGTAGAACTTCCCCTTTTATCTCTTTGCATCGTCAACTTTCCTTTTTTGGAAAGTTCTCCTTGTTGGCTCCTAACTTGAAGAGATCTTCTAGATAATTCTCCCTTGATTTTTTCCTTTACTTTTTCAATCAAAATCTGATCCAAAATCCTCTTTTGGACGTGGAATAGCTTGCTTGGATATTTTTTTGCATTTTCTTTTCAATTTAATCTTCTCCTTCTCAAAAAAGAACACCTATGTGGCCTTCCTTGTCCATCTTTGATGAGATATCCTTCAAATTCTCTTCAAAATCTCTAGAAAATGCGCAACAAATATATGGACCCCATCTTGGATGTTTTACAAGTGTGCCCCACACATGTGCATGTATGTGTGGGTCCATGAAGCCGACTTTTTACAATTTTCTTCCAATTTCTTTTTTCTCTTTAATTCTTCTCTCCTTTCTCTTGAAATCAATTCCTTGCCTCAATTCTTTACAAATGGGACCCATTTAATCAATTTCCTACAAAACATATGTGAATTCATGTGAAAAGGCAATTTTACCCCTAACATCACATATGCATGACTGCGGGCCCATTTCTCACGAAATGATAATAAAAATGTACATCATTCTTCATGATTTTGTATGAATGAACTAATGATGAAGAGAATTTAATTTATTTCATGAGAAAAATTATTTTCACAAAACTTTCCAAAAATAGACTTTCCAAAAATAGCAGGTTTCATGAATTTATGCAAAAAGTGTGATTTTTTAACCAATTTATGCAGAAAAATATAAAGATGAATTTAAAATGAATTAAACCATGATATCACACTAAGTGAGGCTCTTTCAAGTTAATAAGTCCTTAAAATGGGTCAAATTCTGCATGAAAATATGCATTTTTAAGGACTCATCACACCCCCCAACCGGCGTTTTGCTAGTCCCTAGCAAAAAATGCGATAAAATATGAGGAATTCATCCTAACCTAATCTTATCTTAAACTAATGCAATGCAATAAAACTAAACATGAATGCAACGCTACTTTCGCTGGCACTCTCGACTGCATTTAGAGTATGCAGCAAGCCCTTAAACCCCTAGGTTCCCCCTAGTGGACGAGCTGTGCCTCGTGAGGGTTTGCAGTGAATATACCCACAAAATTCTCTTTTTTGCTTTTTTTAATGAAGAAAAAAATGAAAAAAAGGCGAAAAGAAATTCCCAAAATAAAATTCACTCATATCAGATATTTTCGAAATCTGGAATAATTACACTTTCAGACTTTTCAAATTCCGGTCCACAATTCTAATCTCAAAAACTTTCTCAAATTCAAACCAACTTGCATGCGTTGTGCGAAACTGTATACATCAAAAACCTACTTCGGATATTTTACAATAATGCTGCAAAAATAGAGTTTTTCCTTCAAATAGTCTGATCCCCTGAAATTTAGCAAAAAGAAATTTCCTCTCAAAGTTACTACGATAGTTGCCACTTTACTATTTACTTCGGTTGGCCTCTTTTTCTCTGAGTATCTTTTTTCGACGCGAGAAGTCAAAGGCGGTAGAATGCTCTTTCAATTTCTTATCTTAATTTGGGCTAAAATAGATTAGCAGTGTTGTCTTAAGGTCTTATTCTTCATCTTAGGTCGTCAATCTAAGTGAGAATAACAAATTTCCATTCCATGTAGAAATAAATTTCGGAATTGGCCTCTAATCTTTTTTCACTCAAACCTCTTTAACTCCATCTTGCATTGCCTCCAAACATACAATGTATCCAAAGAGACAAAGTATATTAAAAAGGTTACTAAGATGGGTTACTAGTTGTGATTCCAATTCTATCCCAATATTTAAACAAGAACAAAAATTAACCCAATCACAAACAAGACCAAAATTATGAACACCACAAAATCAAAGACAAGAACAATTGAAAAGAAACAAACTTCACTAGCATGAAATTGTTTTACAAAAGATTGGAAATAAAAAGCAAACAATTACATACTAGGATGGATGAGAATTCCTCCTTCTAGTTGACACTTCAAGGTTGGTGGTGTGGCTTTAGGGCTAAGCCTCCTTGATGACTTGAGATGTAGAGACAAGAGAGGGAGAGATGGATGAAGAAATATAGAGGTGGGAGGTGGGTAATTCTTCCATGAAGAATATGGGAGAAGGGTGCCCTATTTATACTTTTTCAAGTCCTACTCCTTCTCAAACTTTAAAATCTTAAAAATAATAAAAAAATAAAAGAAAAAAGGGCTCCAACCAATGCTTTGGACGTGCAATATCCTTGGGGATTTTTTTTCTTTTTATTTTTCTCTTCTTTCCTTGCTTGTTTTGTCCAGAAATCCCTCTTGGACGCTTCTTTCCTTCTTTGTCTTTGCCACCTTGCATTGAGATCTTTTGAGAGATAAAATAGGGATAAGAATCCTCTCTTAGAATCAAACTTGGCCCACATGAGATGTAGAACTTCCCCTTTTATCTCTTTGCATCGTCAACTTTCCTTTTTTGGAAAGTTCTCCTTGTTGGCTCCTAACTTGAAGAGATCTTCTAGATAATTCTCCCTTGATTTTTTCCTTTACTTTTTCAATCAAAATCTGATCCAAAATCCTCTTTTGGACGTGGAATAGCTTGCTTGGATATTTTTTTGCATTTTCTTTTCAATTTAATCTTCTCCTTCTCAAAAAAGAACACCTATGTGGCCTTCCTTGTCCATCTTTGATGAGATATCCTTCAAATTCTCTTCAAAATCTCTAGAAAATGCGCAACAAATATATGGACCCCATCTTGGATGTTTTACAAGTGTGCCCCACACATGTGCATGTATGTGTGGGTCCATGAAGCCGACTTTTTACAATTTTCTTCCAATTTCTTTTTTCTCTTTAATTCTTCTCTCCTTTCTCTTGAAATCAATTCCTTGCCTCAATTCTTTACAAATGGGACCCATTTAATCAATTTCCTACAAAACATATGTGAATTCATGTGAAAAGGCAATTTTACCCCTAACATCACATATGCATGACTGCGGGCCCATTTCTCACGAAATGATAATAAAAATGTACATCATTCTTCATGATTTTGTATGAATGAACTAATGATGAAGAGAATTTAATTTATTTCATGAGAAAAATTATTTTCACAAAACTTTCCAAAAATAGACTTTCCAAAAATAGCAGGTTTCATGAATTTATGCAAAAAGTGTGATTTTTTAACCAATTTATGCAGAAAAATATAAAGATGAATTTAAAATGAATTAAACCATGATATCACACTAAGTGAGGCTCTTTCAAGTTAATAAGTCCTTAAAATGGGTCAAATTCTGCATGAAAATATGCATTTTTAAGGACTCATCACACCCCCCAACCGGCGTTTTGCTAGTCCCTAGCAAAAAATGCGATAAAATATGAGGAATTCATCCTAACCTAATCTTATCTTAAACTAATGCAATGCAATAAAACTAAACATGAATGCAACGCTACTTTCGCTGGCACTCTCGACTGCATTTAGAATATGCAGCAAGCCCTTAAACCCCTAGGTTCCCCCTAGTGGACGAGCTGTGCCTCGTGAGGGTTTGCAGTGAATATACCCACAAAATTCTCTTTTTTGTTTTTTTTTAATAAAGAAAAAAAAGAAAAAAAAGGCGAAAAGAAATTCCCAAAATAAAATTCGCTCATATCAGATATTTTCGAAATCTGGAATAATTACACTTTCAGACTTTTCAAATTCCGGTCCACAATTCTATTCTCAAAAACTTTCTCAAATTCAACCTAACTTGCATGCGTTGTGCGAAACTGTATACATCAAAAACCTACTTCGGATATTTTACAGTAATGCTGCAAAAATAGAGTTTTTCCTTCAAATAGTCTGATCCCCTGAAATTTAGCAAAAAGAAATTTCCTCTCAAAGTTACTACGATAGTTGCCACTTTACTATTTACTTCGGTTGGCCTCTATTTCTCTCAGTTTCTTTTTTCGACGCGAGAAGTCAGAGGCGGTAGATTGCTCTTTCAATTTCTTATCTTAACTTGGGCTAAAATAGATTAGCAGTGTTGTCTTAAGGTCTTATTCTTCATCTTAGGTCGTCAATCTAAGTGAGAATAACAAATTTCCATTCCGTGTAGAAATAAATTTCGGAATTGGCCTCTAATCTTTTTTCACTCAAACCTCTTTAACTCCATCTTGCATTGCCTCCAAACATACAATGTATCCAAAGAGACAAAGTATATTAAAAAGGTTACTAAGATGGGTTACTAGTTGTGATTCCAATTCTATCCCAATATTTAAACAAGAACCAAAATTAACCCAATCACAAACAAGACCAAAATTAAGAACACCACAAAATCAAAGACAAGAACAATTGAAAAGAAACAAACTTTACTAGCATGAAATTGTTTTACAAAAGATTGGAAATAAGAAGCAAACAATTACATACTAGGATGGATGAGAATTCCTCCTTCTAGTTGACACTTCAAGGTTGGTGGTGTGGCTTTAGGGCTAAGCCTCCTTGATGACTTGAGATGTAGAGACAAGAGAGGGAGAGATGGATGAAGAAATCTAGAGGTGGGAGGTGGGTAATTCTTCCATGAAGAATATGGGAGAAGGGTGCCCTATTTATACTTTTTCAAGTCCTACTCCTTCTCAAACTTTAAAATCTTAAAAATAATAAAAAAATAAAAGAAAAAAGGGCTCCAACCAATGCTTTGGACGTGCAATATCCTTGGGGATTTTTTTTTCTTTTTATTTTTCTCTTCTTTCCTTGCTTGTTTTGTCCAGAAATCCCTCTTGGACGCTTCTTTCCTTCTTTGTCTTTGCCACCTTGCATTGAGATCTTTTGAGAGATAAAATAGGGATAAGAATCCTCTCTTAGAATCAAACTTGGCCCACATGAGGTGTAGAACTTCCCCTTTTATCTCTTTGCATCGTCAACTTTCCTTTTTTGGAAAGTTCTCCTTGTTGGCTCCTAACTTGAAGAGATCTTCTAGATAATTCTCCCTTGATTTTTTCCTTTACTTTTTCAATCAAAATCTGATCCAAAATCCTCTTTTGGACGTGGAATAGCTTGCTTGGATATTTTTTTGCATTTTCTTTTCAATTTAATCTTCTCCTTCTCAAAAAAGAACACCTATGTGGCCTTCCTTGTCCATCTTTGATGAGATATCCTTCAAATTCTCTTCAAAATCTCTAGAAAATGCACAACAAATATATGGACCCCATCTTGGATGTTTTACAAGTGTGCCCCACACATGTGCATGTATGTGTGGGTCCATGAAGCCGACTTTTTACAATTTTCTTCCAATTTCTTTTTTCTCTTTAATTCTTCTCTCCTTTCTCTTGAAATCAATTCCTTGCCTCAATTCTTTACAAATGGGACCCATATAATCAATTTCCTACAAAACATATGTGAATTCATGTGAAAAGGCAATTTTACCCCTAACATCACATATGCATGACTGTGAGCCCATTTCTCACGAAATGATAATAAAAATGTACATCATTCTTCATGATTTTGTATGAATGAACTAATGATGAAGAGAATTCAATTTATTTCATGAGAAAAATTATTTTCACAAAACTTTCCAAAAATAGACTTTCCAAAAATAGCAGGTTTCATGAATTTATGCAAAACGTGTGATTTTTTAACCAATTTATGCAGAAAAATATAAAGATGAATTTAAAAAGAATTAAACCATGATATCACACTAAGTGAGGCTCTTTCAAGTTAATAAGTCCTTAAAATGGGTCAAATTCTGCATGAAAATATGCATTTTTAAAGACTCATCACACCCCCCAACCGGCGTTTTGCTAGTCCCTAGCAAAAAATGCGATAAAATATGAGGAATTCATCCTAACCTAATCTTATCTTAAACTAATGCAATGCAATAAAACTAAACATGAATGCAACGCTACTTTCGCTGGCACTCTCGACTGCATTTAGAGTATGCAGCAAGCCCTTAAACCCCTAGGTTCCCCCTAGTGGACGAGCTGTGCCTCGTGAGGGTTTGCAGTGAATATACCCACAAAATTCTCTTTTTTGCTTTTTTTAATGAAGAAAAAAATGAAAAAAAAGGCGAAAAGAAATTCCCAAAATAAAATTCACTCATATCAGATATTTTCGAAATCTGGAATAATTACACTTTCAGACTTTTCAAATTCCGGTCCACAATTCTATTCTTAAAAACTTTCTCAAATTCAAACCAACTTGCATGCGTTGTGCGAAACTGTATACCTTAAAAACCTACTTCGGATATTTTACAATAATGCTGCAAAAATAGAGTTTTTCCTTCAAATAGTCTGATCCCCTGAAATTTAGCAAAAAGAAATTTCCTCTCAAAGTTACTACGATAGTTGCCACTTTACTATTTACTTCGGTTGGCCTCTATTTCTCTCAGTTTCTTTTTTCGACGCGAGAAGTCAAAGGCGGTAGATTGCTCTTTCAATTTCTTATCTTAATTTGGGCTAAAATAGATTAGCAGTGTTGTCTTAAGGTCTTATTCTTCATCTTAGGTCGTCAATCTAAGTGAGAATAACAAATTTCCATTCCATGTAGAAATAAATTTCGGAATTGGCCTCTAATCTTTTTTCACTCAAACCTCTTTAACTCCATCTTGCATTGCCTCCAAACATACAATGTATCCAAAGAGACAAAGTATATTAAAAAGGTTACTAAGATGGGTTACTAGTTGTGATTCCAATTCTATCCCAATATTTAAACAAGAACCAAAATTAACCCAATCACAAACAAGACCAAAATTAAGAACACCACAAAATCAAAGACAAGAACAATTGAAAAGAAACAAACTTTACTAGCATGAAATTGTTTTACAAAAGATTGGAAATAAGAAGCAAACAATTACATACTAGGATGGATGAGAATTCCTCCTTCTAGTTGACACTTCAAGGTTGGTGGTGTGGCTTTAGGGCTAAGCCTCCTTGATGACTTGAGATGTAGAGACAAGAGAGGGAGAGATGGATGAAGAAATCTAGAGGTGGGAGGTGGGTAATTCTTCCATGAAGAATATGGGAGAAGGGTGCCCTATTTATACTTTTTCAAGTCCTACTCCTTCTCAAACTTTAAAATCTTAAAAATAATAAAAAAATAAAAGAAAAAAGGGCTCCAACCAATGCTTTGGACGTGCAATATCCTTGGGGATTTTTTTTTCTTTTTATTTTTCTCTTCTTTCCTTGCTTGTTTTGTCCAGAAATCCCTCTTGGACGCTTCTTTCCTTCTTTGTCTTTGCCACCTTGCATTGAGATCTTTTGAGAGATAAAACAGGGATAAGAATCCTCTCTTAGAATCAAACTTGGCCCACATGAGGTGTAGAACTTCCCCTTTTATCTCTTTGCATCGTCAACTTTCCTTTTTTGGAAAGTTCTCCTTGTTGGCTCCTAACTTGAAGAGATCTTCTAGATAATTCTCCCTTGATTTTTTCCTTTACTTTTTCAATCAAAATCTGATCCAAAATCCTCTTTTGGACGTGGAATAGCTTGCTTGGATATTTTTTTGCATTTTCTTTTCAATTTAATCTTCTCCTTCTCAAAAAAGAACACCTATGTGGCCTTCCTTGTCCATCTTTGATGAGATATCCTTCAAATTCTCTTCAAAATCTCTAGAAAATGCACAACAAATATATGGACCCCATCTTGGATGTTTTACAAGTGTGCCCCACACATGTGCATGTATGTGTGGGTCCATGAAGCCGACTTTTTACAATTTTCTTCCAATTTCTTTTTTCTCTTTAATTCTTCTCTCCTTTCTCTTGAAATCAATTCCTTGCCTCAATTCTTTACAAATGGGACCCATATAATCAATTTCCTACAAAACATATGTGAATTCATGTGAAAAGGCAATTTTACCCCTAACATCACATATGCATGACTGTGAGCCCATTTCTCACGAAATGATAATAAAAATGTACATCATTCTTCATGATTTTGTATGAATGAACTAATGATGAAGAGAATTCAATTTATTTCATGAGAAAAATTATTTTCACAAAACTTTCCAAAAATAGACTTTCCAAAAATAGCAGGTTTCATGAATTTATGCAAAACGTGTGATTTTTTAACCAATTTATGCAGAAAAATATAAAGATGAATTTAAAAAGAATTAAACCATGATATCACACTAAGTGAGGCTCTTTCAAGTTAATAAGTCCTTAAAATGGGTCAAATTCTGCATGAAAATATGCATTTTTAAAGACTCATCACACCCCCCAACCGGCGTTTTGCTAGTCCCTAGCAAAAAATGCGATAAAATATGAGGAATTCATCCTAACCTAATCTTATCTTAAACTAATGCAATGCAATAAAACTAAACATGAATGCAACGCTACTTTCGCTGGCACTCTCGACTGCATTTAGAGTATGCAGCAAGCCCTTAAACCCCTAGGTTCCCCCTAGTGGACGAGCTGTGCCTCGTGAGGGTTTGCAGTGAATATACCCACAAAATTCTCTTTTTTGCTTTTTTTAATGAAGAAAAAAATGAAAAAAAAGGCGAAAAGAAATTCCCAAAATAAAATTCACTCATATCAGATATTTTCGAAATCTGGAATAATTACACTTTCAGACTTTTCAAATTCCGGTCCACAATTCTATTCTTAAAAACTTTCTCAAATTCAAACCAACTTGCATGCGTTGTGCGAAACTGTATACCTTAAAAACCTACTTCGGATATTTTACAATAATGCTGCAAAAATAGAGTTTTTCCTTCAAATAGTCTGATCCCCTGAAATTTAGCAAAAAGAAATTTCCTCTCAAAGTTACTACGATAGTTGCCACTTTACTATTTACTTCGGTTGGCCTCTATTTCTCTCAGTTTCTTTTTTCGACGCGAGAAGTCAAAGGCGGTAGATTGCTCTTTCAATTTCTTATCTTAATTTGGGCTAAAATAGATTAGCAGTGTTGTCTTAAGGTCTTATTCTTCATCTTAGGTCGTCAATCTAAGTGAGAATAACAAATTTCCATTCCATGTAGAAATAAATTTCGGAATTGGCCTCTAATCTTTTTTCACTCAAACCTCTTTAACTCCATCTTGCATTGCCTCCAAACATACAATGTATCCAAAGAGACAAAGTATATTAAAAAGGTTACTAAGATGGGTTACTAGTTGTGATTCCAATTCTATCCCAATATTTAAACAAGAACAAAAATTAACCCAATCACAAACAAGACCAAAATTATGAACACCACAAAATCAAAGACAAGAACAATTGAAAAGAAACAAACTTTACTAGCATGAAATTGTTTTACAAAAGATTGGAAATAAGAAGCAAACAATTACATACTAGGATGGATGAGAATTCCTCCTTCTAGTTGACACTTCAAGGTTGGTGGTGTGGCTTTAGGGCTAAGCCTCCTTGATGACTTGAGATGTAGAGACAAGAGAGGGAGAGATGGATGAAGAAATCTAGAGGTGGGAGGTGGGTAATTCTTCCATGAAGAATATGGGAGAAGGGTGCCCTATTTATACTTTTTCAAGTCCTACTCCTTCTCAAACTTTAAAATCTTAAAAATAATAAAAAAATAAAAGAAAAAAGGGCTCCAACCAATGCTTTGGACGTGCAATATCCTTGGGGATTTTTTTTTCTTTTTATTTTTCTCTTCTTTCCTTGCTTGTTTTGTCCAGAAATCCCTCTTGGACGCTTCTTTCCTTCTTTGTCTTTGCCACCTTGCATTGAGATCTTTTGAGAGATAAAACAGGGATAAGAATCCTCTCTTAGAATCAAACTTGGCCCACATGAGGTGTAGAACTTCCCCTTTTATCTCTTTGCATCGTCAACTTTCCTTTTTTGGAAAGTTCTCCTTGTTGGCTCCTAACTTGAAGAGATCTTCTAGATAATTCTCCCTTGATTTTTTCCTTTACTTTTTCAATCAAAATCTGATCCAAAATCCTCTTTTGGACGTGGAATAGCTTGCTTGGATATTTTTTTGCATTTTCTTTTCAATTTAATCTTCTCCTTCTCAAAAAAGAACACCTATGTGGCCTTCCTTGTCCATCTTTGATGAGATATCCTTCAAATTCTCTTCAAAATCTCTAGAAAATGCACAACAAATATATGGACCCCATCTTGGATGTTTTACAAGTGTGCCCCACACATGTGCATGTATGTGTGGGTCCATGAAGCCGACTTTTTACAATTTTCTTCCAATTTCTTTTTTCTCTTTAATTCTTCTCTCCTTTCTCTTGAAATCAATTCCTTGCCTCAATTCTTTACAAATGGGACCCATATAATCAATTTCCTACAAAACATATGTGAATTCATGTGAAAAGGCAATTTTACCCCTAACATCACATATGCATGACTGTGAGCCCATTTCTCACGAAATGATAATAAAAATGTACATCATTCTTCATGATTTTGTATGAATGAACTAATGATGAAGAGAATTCAATTTATTTCATGAGAAAAATTATTTTCACAAAACTTTCCAAAAATAGACTTTCCAAAAATAGCAGGTTTCATGAATTTATGCAAAACGTGTGATTTTTTAACCAATTTATGCAGAAAAATATAAAGATGAATTTAAAATGAATTAAACCATGATATCACACTAAGTGAGGCTCTTTCAAGTTAATAAGTCCTTAAAATGGGTCAAATTCTGCATGAAAATATGCATTTTTAAAGACTCATCACACCCCCCAACCGGCGTTTTGCTAGTCCCTAGCAAAAAATGCGATAAAATATGAGGAATTCATCCTAACCTAATCTTATCTTAAACTAATGCAATGCAATAAAACTAAACATGAATGCAACGCTACTTTCGCTGGCACTCTCGACTGCATTTAGAGTATGCAGCAAGCCCTTAAACCCCTAGGTTCCCCCTAGTGGACGAGCTGTGCCTCGTGAGGGTTTGCAGTGAATATACCCACAAAATTCTCTTTTTTGCTTTTTTTAATGAAGAAAAAAATGAAAAAAAAGGCGAAAAGAAATTCCCAAAATAAAATTCACTCATATCAGATATTTTCGAAATCTGGAATAATTACACTTTCAGACTTTTCAAATTCCGGTCCACAATTCTATTCTTAAAAACTTTCTCAAATTCAAACCAACTTGCATGCGTTGTGCGAAACTGTATACCTTAAAAACCTACTTCGGATATTTTACAATAATGCTGCAAAAATAGAGTTTTTCCTTCAAATAGTCTGATCCCCTGAATTTAGCAAAAAGAAATTTCCTCTCAAAGTTACTACGATAGTTGCCACTTTACTATTTACTTCGGTTGGCCTCTATTTCTCTCAGTTTCTTTTTTCGACGCGAGAAGTCAAAGGCGGTAGATTGCTCTTTCAATTTCTTATCTTAATTTGGGCTAAAATAGATTAGCAGTGTTGTCTTAAGGTCTTATTCTTCATCTTAGGTCGTCAATCTAAGTGAGAATAACAAATTTCCATTCCATGTAGAAATAAATTTCGGAATTGGCCTCTAATCTTTTTTCACTCAAACCTCTTTAACTCCATCTTGCATTGCCTCCAAACATACAATGTATCCAAAGAGACAAAGTATATTAAAAAGGTTACTAAGATGGGTTACTAGTTGTGATTCCAATTCTATCCCAATATTTAAACAAGAACAAAAATTAACCCAATCACAAACAAGACCAAAATTATGAACACCACAAAATCAAAGACAAGAACAATTGAAAAGAAACAAACTTTACTAGCATGAAATTGTTTTACAAAAGATTGGAAATAAGAAGCAAACAATTACATACTAGGATGGATGAGAATTCCTCCTTCTAGTTGACACTTCAAGGTTGGTGGTGTGGCTTTAGGGCTAAGCCTCCTTGATGACTTGAGATGTAGAGACAAGAGAGGGAGAGATGGATGAAGAAATCTAGAGGTGGGAGGTGGGTAATTCTTCCATGAAGAATATGGGAGAAGGGTGCCCTATTTATACTTTTTCAAGTCCTACTCCTTCTCAAACTTTAAAATCTTAAAAATAATAAAAAAATAAAAGAAAAAAGGGCTCCAACCAATGCTTTGGACGTGCAATATCCTTGGGGATTTTTTTTTCTTTTTATTTTTCTCTTCTTTCCTTGCTTGTTTTGTCCAGAAATCCCTCTTGGACGCTTCTTTCCTTCTTTGTCTTTGCCACCTTGCATTGAGATCTTTTGAGAGATAAAACAGGGATAAGAATCCTCTCTTAGAATCAAACTTGGCCCACATGAGGTGTAGAACTTCCCCTTTTATCTCTTTGCATCGTCAACTTTCCTTTTTTGGAAAGTTCTCCTTGTTGGCTCCTAACTTGAAGAGATCTTCTAGATAATTCTCCCTTGATTTTTTCCTTTACTTTTTCAATCAAAATCTGATCCAAAATCCTCTTTTGGACGTGGAATAGCTTGCTTGGATATTTTTTTGCATTTTCTTTTCAATTTAATCTTCTCCTTCTCAAAAAAGAACACCTATGTGGCCTTCCTTGTCCATCTTTGATGAGATATCCTTCAAATTCTCTTCAAAATCTCTAGAAAATGCACAACAAATATATGGACCCCATCTTGGATGTTTTACAAGTGTGCCCCACACATGTGCATGTATGTGTGGGTCCATGAAGCCGACTTTTTACAATTTTCTTCCAATTTCTTTTTTCTCTTTAATTCTTCTCTCCTTTCTCTTGAAATCAATTCCTTGCCTCAATTCTTTACAAATGGGACCCATATAATCAATTTCCTACAAAACATATGTGAATTCATGTGAAAAGGCAATTTTACCCCTAACATCACATATGCATGACTGTGAGCCCATTTCTCACGAAATGATAATAAAAATGTACATCATTCTTCATGATTTTGTATGAATGAACTAATGATGAAGAGAATTCAATTTATTTCATGAGAAAAATTATTTTCACAAAACTTTCCAAAAATAGACTTTCCAAAAATAGCAGGTTTCATGAATTTATGCAAAACGTGTGATTTTTTAACCAATTTATGCAGAAAAATATAAAGATGAATTTAAAATGAATTAAACCATGATATCACACTAAGTGAGGCTCTTTCAAGTTAATAAGTCCTTAAAATGGGTCAAATTCTGCATGAAAATATGCATTTTTAAAGACTCATCACACCCCCCAACCGGCGTTTTGCTAGTCCCTAGCAAAAAATGCGATAAAATATGAGGAATTCATCCTAACCTAATCTTATCTTAAACTAATGCAATGCAATAAAACTAAACATGAATGCAACGCTACTTTCGCTGGCACTCTCGACTGCATTTAGAGTATGCAGCAAGCCCTTAAACCCCTAGGTTCCCCCTAGTGGACGAGCTGTGCCTCGTGAGGGTTTGCAGTGAATATACCCACAAAATTCTCTTTTTTGCTTTTTTTAATGAAGAAAAAAATGAAAAAAAAGGCGAAAAGAAATTCCCAAAATAAAATTCACTCATATCAGATATTTTCGAAATCTGGAATAATTACACTTTCAGACTTTTCAAATTCCGGTCCACAATTCTATTCTTAAAAACTTTCTCAAATTCAAACCAACTTGCATGCGTTGTGCGAAACTGTATACCTTAAAAACCTACTTCGGATATTTTACAATAATGCTGCAAAAATAGAGTTTTTCCTTCAAATAGTCTGATCCCCTGAATTTAGCAAAAAGAAATTTCCTCTCAAAGTTACTACGATAGTTGCCACTTTACTATTTACTTCGGTTGGCCTCTATTTCTCTCAGTTTCTTTTTTCGACGCGAGAAGTCAAAGGCGGTAGATTGCTCTTTCAATTTCTTATCTTAATTTGGGCTAAAATAGATTAGCAGTGTTGTCTTAAGGTCTTATTCTTCATCTTAGGTCGTCAATCTAAGTGAGAATAACAAATTTCCATTCCATGTAGAAATAAATTTCGGAATTGGCCTCTAATCTTTTTTCACTCAAACCTCTTTAACTCCATCTTGCATTGCCTCCAAACATACAATGTATCCAAAGAGACAAAGTATATTAAAAAGGTTACTAAGATGGGTTACTAGTTGTGATTCCAATTCTATCCCAATATTTAAACAAGAACAAAAATTAACCCAATCACAAACAAGACCAAAATTATGAACACCACAAAATCAAAGACAAGAACAATTGAAAAGAAACAAACTTTACTAGCATGAAATTGTTTTACAAAAGATTGGAAATAAGAAGCAAACAATTACATACTAGGATGGATGAGAATTCCTCCTTCTAGTTGACACTTCAAGGTTGGTGGTGTGGCTTTAGGGCTAAGCCTCCTTGATGACTTGAGATGTAGAGACAAGAGAGGGAGAGATGGATGAAGAAATCTAGAGGTGGGAGGTGGGTAATTCTTCCATGAAGAATATGGGAGAAGGGTGCCCTATTTATACTTTTTCAAGTCCTACTCCTTCTCAAACTTTAAAATCTTAAAAATAATAAAAAAATAAAAGAAAAAAGGGCTCCAACCAATGCTTTGGACGTGCAATATCCTTGGGGATTTTTTTTTCTTTTTATTTTTCTCTTCTTTCCTTGCTTGTTTTGTCCAGAAATCCCTCTTGGACGCTTCTTTCCTTCTTTGTCTTTGCCACCTTGCATTGAGATCTTTTGAGAGATAAAATAGGGATAAGAATCCTCTCTTAGAATCAAACTTGGCCCACATGAGGTGTAGAACTTCCCCTTTTATCTCTTTGCATCGTCAACTTTCCTTTTTTGGAAAGTTCTCCTTGTTGGCTCCTAACTTGAAGAGATCTTCTAGATAATTCTCCCTTGATTTTTTCCTTTACTTTTTCAATCAAAATCTGATCCAAAATCCTCTTTTGGACGTGGAATAGCTTGCTTGGATATTTTTTTGCATTTTCTTTTCAATTTAATCTTCTCCTTCTCAAAAAAGAACACCTATGTGGCCTTCCTTGTCCATCTTTGATGAGATATCCTTCAAATTCTCTTCAAAATCTCTAGAAAATGCACAACAAATATATGGACCCCATCTTGGATGTTTTACAAGTGTGCCCCACACATGTGCATGTATGTGTGGGTCCATGAAGCCGACTTTTTACAATTTTCTTCCAATTTCTTTTTTCTCTTTAATTCTTCTCTCCTTTCTCTTGAAATCAATTCCTTGCCTCAATTCTTTACAAATGGGACCCATATAATCAATTTCCTACAAAACATATGTGAATTCATGTGAAAAGGCAATTTTACCCCTAACATCACATATGCATGACTGTGAGCCCATTTCTCACGAAATGATAATAAAAATGTACATCATTCTTCATGATTTTGTATGAATGAACTAATGATGAAGAGAATTCAATTTATTTCATGAGAAAAATTATTTTCACAAAACTTTCCAAAAATAGACTTTCCAAAAATAGCAGGTTTCATGAATTTATGCAAAACGTGTGATTTTTTAACCAATTTATGCAGAAAAATATAAAGATGAATTTAAAATGAATTAAACCATGATATCACACTAAGTGAGGCTCTTTCAAGTTAATAAGTCCTTAAAATGGGTCAAATTCTGCATGAAAATATGCATTTTTAAAGACTCATCACACCCCCCAACCGGCGTTTTGCTAGTCCCTAGCAAAAAATGCGATAAAATATGAGGAATTCATCCTAACCTAATCTTATCTTAAACTAATGCAATGCAATAAAACTAAACATGAATGCAACGCTACTTTCGCTGGCACTCTCGACTGCATTTAGAGTATGCAGCAAGCCCTTAAACCCCTAGGTTCCCCCTAGTGGACGAGCTGTGCCTCGTGAGGGTTTGCAGTGAATATACCCACAAAATTCTCTTTTTTGCTTTTTTTAATGAAGAAAAAAATGAAAAAAAAGGCGAAAAGAAATTCCCAAAATAAAATTCACTCATATCAGATATTTTCGAAATCTGGAATAATTACACTTTCAGACTTTTCAAATTCCGGTCCACAATTCTATTCTTAAAAACTTTCTCAAATTCAAACCAACTTGCATGCGTTGTGCGAAACTGTATACCTTAAAAACCTACTTCGGATATTTTACAATAATGCTGCAAAAATAGAGTTTTTCCTTCAAATAGTCTGATCCCCTGAATTTAGCAAAAAGAAATTTCCTCTCAAAGTTACTACGATAGTTGCCACTTTACTATTTACTTCGGTTGGCCTCTATTTCTCTCAGTTTCTTTTTTCGACGCGAGAAGTCAAAGGCGGTAGATTGCTCTTTCAATTTCTTATCTTAATTTGGGCTAAAATAGATTAGCAGTGTTGTCTTAAGGTCTTATTCTTCATCTTAGGTCGTCAATCTAAGTGAGAATAACAAATTTCCATTCCATGTAGAAATAAATTTCGGAATTGGCCTCTAATCTTTTTTCACTCAAACCTCTTTAACTCCATCTTGCATTGCCTCCAAACATACAATGTATCCAAAGAGACAAAGTATATTAAAAAGGTTACTAAGATGGGTTACTAGTTGTGATTCCAATTCTATCCCAATATTTAAACAAGAACAAAAATTAACCCAATCACAAACAAGACCAAAATTATGAACACCACAAAATCAAAGACAAGAACAATTGAAAAGAAACAAACTTTACTAGCATGAAATTGTTTTACAAAAGATTGGAAATAAGAAGCAAACAATTACATACTAGGATGGATGAGAATTCCTCCTTCTAGTTGACACTTCAAGGTTGGTGGTGTGGCTTTAGGGCTAAGCCTCCTTGATGACTTGAGATGTAGAGACAAGAGAGGGAGAGATGGATGAAGAAATCTAGAGGTGGGAGGTGGGTAATTCTTCCATGAAGAATATGGGAGAAGGGTGCCCTATTTATACTTTTTCAAGTCCTACTCCTTCTCAAACTTTAAAATCTTAAAAATAATAAAAAAATAAAAGAAAAAAGGGCTCCAACCAATGCTTTGGACGTGCAATATCCTTGGGGATTTTTTTTTCTTTTTATTTTTCTCTTCTTTCCTTGCTTGTTTTGTCCAGAAATCCCTCTTGGACGCTTCTTTCCTTCTTTGTCTTTGCCACCTTGCATTGAGATCTTTTGAGAGATAAAACAGGGATAAGAATCCTCTCTTAGAATCAAACTTGGCCCACATGAGGTGTAGAACTTCCCCTTTTATCTCTTTGCATCGTCAACTTTCCTTTTTTGGAAAGTTCTCCTTGTTGGCTCCTAACTTGAAGAGATCTTCTAGATAATTCTCCCTTGATTTTTTCCTTTACTTTTTCAATCAAAATCTGATCCAAAATCCTCTTTTGGACGTGGAATAGCTTGCTTGGATATTTTTTTGCATTTTCTTTTCAATTTAATCTTCTCCTTCTCAAAAAAGAACACCTATGTGGCCTTCCTTGTCCATCTTTGATGAGATATCCTTCAAATTCTCTTCAAAATCTCTAGAAAATGCACAACAAATATATGGACCCCATCTTGGATGTTTTACAAGTGTGCCCCACACATGTGCATGTATGTGTGGGTCCATGAAGCCGACTTTTTACAATTTTCTTCCAATTTCTTTTTTCTCTTTAATTCTTCTCTCCTTTCTCTTGAAATCAATTCCTTGCCTCAATTCTTTACAAATGGGACCCATATAATCAATTTCCTACAAAACATATGTGAATTCATGTGAAAAGGCAATTTTACCCCTAACATCACATATGCATGACTGTGAGCCCATTTCTCACGAAATGATAATAAAAATGTACATCATTCTTCATGATTTTGTATGAATGAACTAATGATGAAGAGAATTCAATTTATTTCATGAGAAAAATTATTTTCACAAAACTTTCCAAAAATAGACTTTCCAAAAATAGCAGGTTTCATGAATTTATGCAAAACGTGTGATTTTTTAACCAATTTATGCAGAAAAATATAAAGATGAATTTAAAATGAATTAAACCATGATATCACACTAAGTGAGGCTCTTTCAAGTTAATAAGTCCTTAAAATGGGTCAAATTCTGCATGAAAATATGCATTTTTAAAGACTCATCACACCCCCCAACCGGCGTTTTGCTAGTCCCTAGCAAAAAATGCGATAAAATATGAGGAATTCATCCTAACCTAATCTTATCTTAAACTAATGCAATGCAATAAAACTAAACATGAATGCAACGCTACTTTCGCTGGCACTCTCGACTGCATTTAGAGTATGCAGCAAGCCCTTAAACCCCTAGGTTCCCCCTAGTGGACGAGCTGTGCCTCGTGAGGGTTTGCAGTGAATATACCCACAAAATTCTCTTTTTTGCTTTTTTTAATGAAGAAAAAAATGAAAAAAAAGGCGAAAAGAAATTCCCAAAATAAAATTCACTCATATCAGATATTTTCGAAATCTGGAATAATTACACTTTCAGACTTTTCAAATTCCGGTCCACAATTCTATTCTTAAAAACTTTCTCAAATTCAAACCAACTTGCATGCGTTGTGCGAAACTGTATACCTTAAAAACCTACTTCGGATATTTTACAATAATGCTGCAAAAATAGAGTTTTTCCTTCAAATAGTCTGATCCCCTGAATTTAGCAAAAAGAAATTTCCTCTCAAAGTTACTACGATAGTTGCCACTTTACTATTTACTTCGGTTGGCCTCTATTTCTCTCAGTTTCTTTTTTCGACGCGAGAAGTCAAAGGCGGTAGATTGCTCTTTCAATTTCTTATCTTAATTTGGGCTAAAATAGATTAGCAGTGTTGTCTTAAGGTCTTATTCTTCATCTTAGGTCGTCAATCTAAGTGAGAATAACAAATTTCCATTCCATGTAGAAATAAATTTCGGAATTGGCCTCTAATCTTTTTTCACTCAAACCTCTTTAACTCCATCTTGCATTGCCTCCAAACATACAATGTATCCAAAGAGACAAAGTATATTAAAAAGGTTACTAAGATGGGTTACTAGTTGTGATTCCAATTCTATCCCAATATTTAAACAAGAACAAAAATTAACCCAATCACAAACAAGACCAAAATTATGAACACCACAAAATCAAAGACAAGAACAATTGAAAAGAAACAAACTTTACTAGCATGAAATTGTTTTACAAAAGATTGGAAATAAGAAGCAAACAATTACATACTAGGATGGATGAGAATTCCTCCTTCTAGTTGACACTTCAAGGTTGGTGGTGTGGCTTTAGGGCTAAGCCTCCTTGATGACTTGAGATGTAGAGACAAGAGAGGGAGAGATGGATGAAGAAATCTAGAGGTGGGAGGTGGGTAATTCTTCCATGAAGAATATGGGAGAAGGGTGCCCTATTTATACTTTTTCAAGTCCTACTCCTTCTCAAACTTTAAAATCTTAAAAATAATAAAAAAATTAAAGAAAAAAGGACTCCAACCAATGCTTTGGATGTGCAATATCCTTGGGGATTTTTTTTCTTTTTATTTTTCTCTTCTTTCCTTGCTTGTTTTGTCCAGAAATCCCTCTTGGACGCTTCTTTCCTTCTTTGTCTTTGCCACCTTGCATTGAGATCTTTTGAGAGATAAAATAGGGATAAGAATCCTCTCTTAGAATCAAACTTGGCCCACATGAGGTGTAGAACTTCCCCTTTTATCTCTTTGCATCGTCAACTTTCCTTTTTTGGAAAGTTCTCCTTGTTGGCTCCTAACTTGAAGAGATCTTCTAGATAATTCTCCCTTGATTTTTTCCTTTACTTTTTCAATCAAAATCTGATCCAAAATCCTCTTTTGGACGTGGAATAGCTTGCTTGGATATTTTTTTGCATTTTCTTTTCAATTTAATCTTCTCCTTCTCAAAAAAGAACACCTATGTGGCCTTCCTTGTCCATCTTTGATGAGATATCCTTCAAATTCTCTTCAAAATCTCTAGAAAATGCGCAACAAATATATGGACCCCATCTTGGATGTTTTACAAGTGTGCCCCACACATGTGCATGTATGTGTGGGTCCATGAAGCCGACTTTTTACAATTTTCTTCCAATTTCTTTTTTCTCTTTAATTCTTCTCTCCTTTCTCTTGAAATCAATTCCTTGCCTCAATTCTTTACAAATGGGACCCATATAATCAATTTCCTACAAAACATATGTGAATTCATGTGAAAAGGCAATTTTACCCCTAACATCACATATGCATGACTGTGGGCCCATTTCTCACGAAATGATAATAAAAATGTACATCATTCTTCATGATTTTGTATGAATGAACTAATGATGAAGAGAATTCAATTTATTTCATGAGAAAAATTATTTTCACAAAACTTTCCAAAAATAGCAGGTTTCATGAATTTATGCAAAAAGTGTGATTTTTTAACCAATTTATGCAGAAAAATATAAAGATGAATTTAAAATGAATTAAACCATGATATCACACTAAGTGAGGCTCTTTCAAGTTAATAAGTCCTTAAAATGGGTCAAATTCTGCATGAAAATATGCATTTTTAAAGACTCATCACACCCCCCAACCGGCGTTTTGCTAGTCCCTAGCAAAAAATGCGATAAAATATGAGGAATTCATCCTAACCTAATCTTATCTTAAACTAATGCAATGCAATAAAACTAAACATGAATGCAACGCTACTTTCGCTGGCACTCTCGACTGCATTTAGAGTATGCAGCAAGCCCTTAAACCCCTAGGTTCCCCCTAGTGGACGAGCTGTGCCTCGTGAGGGTTTGCAGTGAATATACCCACAAAATTCTCTTTTTTGCTTTTTTTAATGAAGAAAAAAATGAAAAAAAAGGCGAAAAGAAATTCCCAAAATAAAATTCACTCATATCAGATATTTTCGAAATCGGGAATAATTACACTTTCAGACTTTTCAAATTCCGGTCCACAATTCTATTCTCAAAAACTTTCTCAAATTCAAACCAACTTGCATGCGTTGTGCGAAACTGTATACCTTAAAAACCTACTTCGGATATTTTACAATAATGCTGCAAAAATAGAGTTTTTCCTTCAAATAGTCTGATCCCCTGAAATTTAGCAAAAAGAAATTTCCTCTCAAAGTTACTACGATAGTTGCCACTTTACTATTTACTTCGGTTGGCCTCTATTTCTCTCAGTTTCTTTTTTCGACGCGAGAAGTCAAAGGCGGTAGATTGCTCTTTCAATTTCTTATCTTAATTTGGGCTAAAATAGATTAGCAGTGTTGTCTTAAGGTCTTATTCTTCATCTTAGGTCGTCAATCTAAGTGAGAATAACAAATTTCCATTCCATGTAGAAATAAATTTCGGAATTGGCCTCTAATCTTTTTTCACTCAAACCTCTTTAACTCCATCTTGCATTGCCTCCAAACATACAATGTATCCAAAGAGACAAAGTATATTAAAAAGGTTACTAAGATGGGTTACTAGTTGTGATTCCAATTCTATCCCAATATTTAAACAAGAACAAAAATTAACCCAATCACAAACAAGACCAAAATTATGAACACCACAAAATCAAAGACAAGAACAATTGAAAAGAAACAAACTTTACTAGCATGAAATTGTTTTACAAAAGATTGGAAATAAAAAGCAAACAATTACATACTAGGATGGATGAGAATTCCTCCTTCTAGTTGACACTTCAAGGTTGGTGGTGTGGCTTTAGGGCTAAGCCTCCTTGATGACTTGAGATGTAGAGACAAGAGAGGGAGAGATGGATGAAGAAATCTAGAGGTGGGAGGTGGGTAATTCTTCCATGAAGAATATGGGAGAAGGGTGCCCTATTTATACTTTTTCAAGTCCTACTCATTCTCAAACTTTAAAATCTTAAAAATAATAAAAAAATAAAAGAAAAAAGGGCTCCAACCAATGCTTTGGACGTGCAATATCCTTGGGGATTTTTTTTCTTTTTATTTTTCTCTTCTTTCCTTGCTTGTTTTGTCCAGAAATCCCTCTTGGACGCTTCTTTCCTTCTTTGTCTTTGCCACCTTGCATTGAGATCTTTTGAGAGATAAAATAGGGATAAGAATCCTCTCTTAGAATCAAACTTGGCCCACATGAGGTGTAGAACTTCCCCTTTTATCTCTTTGCATCGTCAACTTTCCTTTTTTGGAAAGTTCTCCTTGTTGGCTCCTAACTTGAAGAGATCTTCTAGATAATTCTCCCTTGATTTTTTCCTTTACTTTTTCAATCAAAATCTGATCAAAAATCCTCTTTTGGACGTGGAATAGCTTGCTTGGATATTTTTTTGCATTTTCTTTTCAATTTAATCTTCTCCTTCTCAAAAAAGAACACCTATGTGGCCTTCCTTGTCCATCTTTGATGAGATATCCTTCAAATTCTCTTCAAAATCTCTAGAAAATGCGCAACAAATATATGGACCCAATCTTGGATGTTTTACAAGTGTGCCCCACACATGTGCATGTATGTGTGGGTCCATGAAGCCGACTTTTTACAATTTTCTTCCAATTTCTTTTTTCTCTTTAATTTTTCTCTCCTTTCTCTTGAAATCAATTCCTTGCCTCAATTCTTTACAAATGGGACCCATATAATCAATTTCCTACAAAACAAATGTGAATTCATGTGAAAAGGCAATTTTACCCCTAACATCACATATACATGACTGTGGGCCCATTTCTCTCGAAATGATAATAAAAATGTACATCATTCTTAATGATTTTGTATGAATGAACTAATGATGAAGAGAATTCAATTTATTTCATGAGAAAAATTATTTTCATAAAACTTTCCAAAAATAGCAGGTTTCATGAATTTATGCAAAAAGTGTGATTTTTTAACCAATTTATGCAGAAAAATATAAAGATGAATTTAAAATGAATTAAACCATGATATCACACTAAGTGAGGCTCTTTCAAGTTAATAAGTCCTTAAAATGGGTCAAATTCTGCATGAAAATATGCATTTTTAAAGACTCATCACACCCCCCAACCGGCGTTTTGCTAGTCCCTAGCAAAAAATGCGATAGAATATGAGGAATTCATCTTAACCTAATCTTATCTTAAACTAATGCAATGCAATAAAACTAAACATGAATGCAACGCTACTTTCGCTGGCACTCTCGACTGCATTTAGAGTATGCAGCAAGCCCTTAAACCCCTAGGTTCCCCCTAGTGGACGAGCTATGCCTCGTGAGGGTTTGCAGTGAATATACCCACAAAATTCTCTTTTTTGCTTTTTTTAATGAAGAAAAAAATGAAAAAAAAGGCGAAAAGAAATTCCCAAAATAAAATTCACTCATATCAGATATTTTCGAAATCTGGAATAATTACACTTTCAGACTTTTCAAATTCCGGTCCACAATTCTATTCTCAAAAACTTTCTCAAATTCAAACCAACTTGCATGCGTTGTGCGAAACTGTATACATCAAAAACCTACTTCGGATATTTTACAATAATGCTGCAAAAATAGAGTTTTTCCTTCAAATAGTCTGATCCCCTGAAATTTAGCAAAAAGAAATTTCCTCTCAAAGTTACTACGATAGTTGCCACTTTACTATTTACTTCGGTTGCCCTCTTTTTCTCTGAGTATCTTTTTTCGACGCGAGAAGTCAAAGGCGGTAGATTGCTCTTTCAATTTCTTATCTTAATTTGGGCTAAAATAGATTAGCAGTGTTGTCTTAAGGTCTTATTCTTCATCTTAGGTCGTCAATCTAAGTGAGAATAACAAATTTCCATTCCATGTAGAATTAGATTTCAGAATTGGCCTCTAATCTTTTTTCACTCAAACCTCTTTAACTCCATCTTGCATTGCCTCCAAACATACAATGTATCCAAAGAGACAAAGTATATTAAAAAGGTTACTAAGATGGGTTACTAGTTGTGATTCCAATTCTATCCCAATATTTAAACAAGAACAAAAATTAACCCAATCACAAACAAGACCAAAATTATGAACACCACAAAATCAAAGACAAGAACAATTGAAAAGAAACAAACTTTACTAGCATGAAATTGTTTTACAAAAGATTGGAAATAAAAAGCAAACAATTACATACTAGGATGGATGAGAATTCCTCCTTCTAGTTGACACTTCAAGGTTGGTGGTGTGTCTTTAGGGCTAAGCCTCCTTGATGACTTGAGATGTAGAGACAAGAGAGGGAGAGATGGATGAAGAAATCTAGAGGTGGGAGGTGGGTAATTCTTCCATGAAGAATATGGGAGAAGGGTGCCCTATTTATACTTTTTCAAGTCCTACTCCTTCTCAAACTTTAAAATCTTAAAAATAATAAAAAAATTAAAGAAAAAAGGGCTCCAACCAATGCTTTGGACGTGCAATATCCTTGGGGATTTTTTTTCTTTTTATTTTTCTCTTCTTTCCTTGCTTGTTTTGTCCAGAAATCCCTCTTGGACGCTTCTTTCCTTCTTTGTCTTTGCCACCTTGCATTGAGATCTTTTGAGATATAAAATAGGGATAAGAATCCTCTCTTAGAATCAAACTTGGCCCACATGAGGTGTAGAACTTCCCCTTTTATCTCTTTGCATCGTCAACTTTCCTTTTTTGGAAAGTTCTCCTTGTTGGCTCCTAACTTGAAGAGATCTTCTAGATAATTCTCCCTTGATTTTTTCCTTTACTTTTTCAA
Organism: Sextonia rubra; assembly: GCA_037013555.1. Classification (NCBI taxonomy): domain Eukaryota; kingdom Viridiplantae; phylum Streptophyta; class Magnoliopsida; order Laurales; family Lauraceae; genus Sextonia; species Sextonia rubra. The sequence goes on from JASUAD010000015.1 coordinate 7,295,243, forward strand.
TCAAAATCTGATCCAAAATCCTCTTTTAGACGTGGAATAGCTTGCTTGGATATTTTTTTGCATTTTCTTTTCAATTTAATCTTCTCCTTCTCAAAAAAGAACACCTATGTGGCCTTCCTTGTCCATCTTTGATGAGATATCCTTCAAATTCTCTTCAAAATCTCTAGAAAATGCGCAACAAATATATGGACCCAATCTTGGATGTTTTACAAGTGTGCCCCACACATGTGCATGTATGTGTGGGTCCATGAAGCCGACTTTTTACAATTTTCTTCCAATTTCTTTTTTCTCTTTAATTCTTCTCTCCTTTCTCTTGAAATCAATTCCTTGCCTCAATTCTTTACAAATGGGACCCATATAATCAATTTCCTACAAAACATATGTGAATTCATGTGAAAAGGCAATTTTACCCCTAACATCACATATGCATGACTGTGGGCCCATTTCTCTCGAAATGATAATAAAAATGTACATCATTCTTCATGATTTTGTATGAATGAACTAATGATGAAGAGAATTCAATTTATTTCATGAGAAAAATTATTTTCACAAAACTTTCCAAAAATAGCAGGTTTCATGAATTTATGCAAAAAGTGTGATTTTTTAACCAATTTATGCAGAAAAATATAAAGATGAATTTAAAATGAATTAAACCATGATATCACACTAAGTGAGGCTCTTTCAAGTTAATAAGTCCTTAAAATGGGTCAAATTCTGCATGAAAATATGCATTTTTAAAGACTCATCACACCCCCCAACCGGCGTTTTGCTAGTCCCTAGCAAAAAATGCGATAAAATATGAGGAATTCATCCTAACCTAATCTTATCTTAAACTAATGCAATGCAATAAAACTAAACATGAATGCAACGCTACTTTCGCTGGCACTCTCGACTGCATTTAGAGTATGCAGCAAGCCCTTAAACCCCTAGGTTCCCCCTAGTGGACGAGCTGTGCCTCGTGAGGGTTTGCAGTGAATATACCCACAAAATTCTCTTTTTTGCTTTTTTTAATGAAGAAAAAAATGAAAAAAAAGGCGAAAAGAAATTCCCAAAATAAAATTCACTCATATCAGATATTTTCGAAATCTGGAATAATTACACTTTCAGACTTTTCAAATTCCGGTCCACAATTCTATTCTTAAAAACTTTCTCAAATTCAAACCAACTTGCATGCGTTGTGCGAAACTGTATACATCAAAAACCTACTTCGGATATTTTACAATAATGCTGCAAAAATAGAGTTTTTCCTTCAAATAGTCTGATCCCCTGAAATTTAGCAAAAAGAAATTTCCTCTCAAAGTTACTACGATAGTTGCCACTTTACTATTTACTTCGGTTGCCCTCTTTTTCTCTGAGTATCTTTTTTCGACGCGAGAAGTCAAAGGCGGTAGATTGCTCTTTCAATTTCTTATCTTAATTTGGGCTAAAATAGATTAGCAGTGTTGTCTTAAGGTCTTATTCTTCATCTTAGGTCGTCAATCTAAGTGAGAATAACAAATTTCCATTCCATGTAGAAATAAATTTCGGAATTGGCCTCTAATCTTTTTTCACTCAAACCTCTTTAACTCCATCTTGCATTGCCTTCAAACATACAATGTATCCAAAGAGACAAAGTATATTAAAAAGGTTACTAAGATGGATTACTAGTTGTGATTCCAATTCTATCCCAATATTTAAACAAGAACAAAAATTAACCCAATCACAAACAAGACCAAAATTATGAACACCACAAAATCAAAGACAAGAACAATTGAAAAGAAACAAACTTTACTAGCATGAAATTGTTTTACAAAAGATTGGAAATAAAAAGCAAACAATTACATACTAGGATGGATGAGAATTCCTCCTTCTAGTTGACACTTCAAGGTTGGTGGTGTGGCTTTAGGGCTAAGCCCCCTTGATGACTTGAGATGTAGAGACAAGAGAGGGAGAGATGGATGAAGAAATCTAGAGGTGGGAGGTGGGTAATTCTTCCATGAAGAATATGGGAGAAGGGTGCCCTATTTATACTTTTTCAAGTCCTACTCCTTCTCAAACTTTAAAATCTTAAAAATAATAAAAAAATTAAAGAAAAAATGGCTCCAACCAATGCTTTGGACGTGCAATATCCTTGGGGATTTTTTTTCTTTTTATTTTTCTCTTCTTTCCTTGCTTGTTTTGTCCAGAAATCCCTCTTGGACGCTTCTTTCCTTCTTTGTCTTTGCCACCTTGCATTGAGATCTTTTGAGAGATAAAATAGGGATAAGAATCCTCTCTTAGAATCAAACTTGGCCCACATGAGGTGTAGAACTTCCCCTTTTATCTCTTTGCATCGTCAACTTTCCTTTTTTGGAAAGTTCTCCTCGTTGGCTCCTAACTTGAAGAGATCTTCTAGATAATTCTCCCTTGATTTTTTCCTTTACTTTTTCAATCAAAATCTGATCCAAAATCCTCTTTTGGACGTGGAATAGCTTGCTTGGATATTTTTTTGCATTTTCTTTTCAATTTAATCTTCTCCTTCTCAAAAAAGAACACCTATGTGGCCTTCCTTGTCCATCTTTGATGAGATATCCTTCAAATTCTCTTCAAAATCTCTAGAAAATGCGCAACAAATATATGGACCCCATCTTGGATGTTTTACAAGTGTGCCCCACACATGTGCATGTATGTGTGGGTCCATGAAGCCGACTTTTTACAATTTTCTTCCAATTTCTTTTTTCTCTTTAATTCTTCTCTCCTTTCTCTTGAAATCAATTCCTTGCCTCAATTCTTTACAAATGGGACCCATATAATCAATTTCCTACAAAACATATGTGAATTCATGTGAAAAGGCAATTTTACCCCTAACATCACATATGCATGACTGTGGGCCCATTTCTCACGAAATGATAATAAAAATGTACATCATTCTTCATGATTTTGTATGAATGAACAATGATGAAGAGAATTCAATTTATTTCATGAGAAAAATTATTTTCACAAAACTTTCCAAAAATAGACTTTCCAAAAATAGCAGGTTTCATGAATTTATGCAAAAAGTGTGATTTTTTAACCAATTTATGCAGAAAAATATAAAGATGAATTTAAAATGAATTAAACCATGATATCACACTAAGTGAGGCTCTTTCAAGTTAATAAGTCCTTAAAATGGGTCAAATTCTGCATGAAAATATGCATTTTTAAAGACTCATCACACCCCCCAACCGGCGTTTTGCTAGTCCCTAGCAAAAAATGCGATAGAATATGAGGAATTCATCCTAACCTAATCTTATCTTAAACTAATGCAATGCAATAAAACTAAACATGAATGCAACGCTACTTTCGCTGGCACTCTCGACTGCATTTAGAGTATGCAGCAAGCCCTTAAACCCCTAGGTTCCCCCTAGTGGACGAGCTGTGCCTCGTGAGGGTTTGCAGTGAATATACCCACAAAATTCTCTTTTTTGCTTTTTTTAATGACGAAAAAAATGAAAAAAAAGGCGAAAAGAAATTCCCAAAATAAAATTCACTCATATCAGATATTTTCGAAATCTGGAATAATTACACTTTCAGACTTTTCAAATTCCGGTCCACAATTCTATTCTCAAAAACTTTCTCAAATTCAAACCAACTTGCATGCGTTGTGCGAAACTGTATACATCAAAAACCTACTTCGGATATTTTACAATAATGCTGCAAAAATAGAGTTTTTCCTTCAAATAGTCTGATCCCCTGAAATTTAGCAAAAAGAAATTTCCTCTCAAAGTTACTACGATAGTTGCCACTTTACTATTTACTTCGGTTGCCCTCTTTTTCTCTGAGTATCTTTTTTCGACGCGAGAAGTCAAAGGCGGTAGATTGCTCTTTCAATTTCTTATCTTAATTTGGGCTAAAATAGATTAGCAGTGTTGTCTTAAGGTCTTATTCTTCATCTTAGGTCGTCAATCTAAGTGAGAATAACAAATTTCCATTCCATGTAGAAATAGATTTCAGAAGTGGCCTCTAATCTTTTTTCACTCAAACCTCTTTAACTCCATCTTGCATTGCCTCCAAACATACAATGTATCCAAAGAGACAAAGTATATTAAAAAGGTTACTAAGATGGGTTACTAGTTGTGATTCCAATTCTATCCCAATATTTAAACAAGAACAAAAATTAACCCAATCACAAACAAGACCAAAATTATGAACACCACAAAATCAAAGACAAGAACAATTGAACAGAAACAAACTTTACTAGCATGAAATTGTTTTACAAAAGATTGGAAATAAAAAGCAAACAATTACATACTAGGATGGATGAGAATTCCTCCTTCTAGTTGACACTTCAAGGTTGGTGGTGTGGCTTTAGGGCTAAGCCTCCTTGATGACTTGAGATGTAGAGACAAGAGAGGGAGAGATGGATGAAGAAATCTAGAGGTGGGAGGTGGGTAATTCTTCCATGAAGAATATGGGAGAAGGGTGCCCTATTTACACTTTTTCAAGTCCTACTCCTTCTCAAACTTTAAAATCTTAAAAATAATAAAAAAAAAAGAAAAAAGGGCTCCAACCAATGCTTTGGACGTGCAATATCCTTGGGGATTTTTTTTCTTTTTATTTTTCTCTTCTTTCCTTGCTTGTTTTGTCCAGAAATCCCTCTTGGACGCTTCTTTCCTTCTTTGTCTTTGCCACCTTGCATTGAGATCTTTTGAGAGATAAAATAGGGATAAGAATCCTCTCTTAGAATCAAACTTGGCCCACATGAGGTGTAGAACTTCCCCTTTTATCTCTTTGCATCGTCAACTTTCCTTTTTTGGAAAGTTCTCCTTGTTGGCTCCTAACTTGAAGAGATCTTCTAGATAATTCTCCCTTGATTTTTTTCCTTTACTTTTTCAATCAAAATCTGATCCAAAATCCTCTTTTGGACGTGGAATAGCTTGCTTGGATATTTTTTTGCATTTTTTTTTCAATTTAATCTTCTCCTTCTCAAAAAAGAACACCTATGTGGCCTTCCTTGTCCATCTTTGATGAGATATCCTTCAAATTCTCTTCAAAATCTCTAGAAAATGCGCAACAAATATATGGACCCCATCTTGGATGTTTTACAAGTGTGCCCCACACATGTGCATGTATGTGTGGGTCCATGAAGCCGACTTTTTACAATTTTCTTCCAATTTCTTTTTTCTCTTTAATTCTTCTCTCCTTTCTCTTGAAATCAATTCCTTGCCTCAATTCTTTACAAATGGGACCCATATAATCAATTTCCTACAAAACATATGTGAATTCATGTGAAAAGGCAATTTTACCCCTAACATCACATATGCATGACTGTGGGCCCATTTCTCACGAAATGATAATAAAAATGTACATCATTCTTCATGATTTTGTATGAATGAACTAATGATGAAGAGAATTCAATTTATTTCATGAGAAAAATTATTTTCACAAAACTTTCCAAAAATAGACTTTCCAAAAATAGCAGGTTTCATGAATTTATGCAAAAAGTGTGATTTTTTAACCAATTTATGCAGAAAAATATAAAGATGAATTTAAAATGAATTAAACCATGATATCACACTAAGTGAGGCTCTTTCAAGTTAATAAGTCCTTAAAATGGGTCAAATTCTGCATGAAAATATGCATTTTTAAAGACTCATCACACCCCCCAACCGGCGTTTTGCTAGTCCCTAGCAAAAAATGCGATAAAATATGAGGAATTCATCCTAACCTAATCTTATGTTAAACTAATGCAATGCAATAAAACTAAACATGAATGCAACGCTACTTTCGCTGGCACTCTCGACTGCATTTAGAGTATGCAGCAAGCCCTTAAACCCCTAGGTTCCCCCTAGTGGATGAGCTGTGCCTCGTGAGGGTTTGCAGTGAATATACCCACAAAATTCTCTTTTTTGTTTTTTTTAATGAAGAAAAAAATGAAAAAAAAGGCAACAAGAAATTCCCAAAATAAAATTCACTCATATCAGATATTTTCGAAATCTGGAATAATTACACTTTCAGACTTTTCAAATTCCGGTCCACAATTCTATTCTCAAAAACTTTCTCAAATTCAAACCAACTTGCATGCGTTGTGTGAAACTGTATACATCAAAAACCTACTTCGGATATTTTACAATAATGCTGCAAAAATAGAGTTTTTCCTTCAAATAGTCTGATCCCCTGAAATTTAGCAAAAAGAAATTTCCTCTCAAAGTTACTACGATAGTTGCCACTTTACTATTTACTTCGGTTGGCCTCTTTTTCTCTGAGTATCTTTTTTCGACGCGAGAAGTCAAAGGCGGTAGATTGCTCTTTCAATTTCTTATCTTAATTTGGGCTAAAATAGATTAGCAGTGTTGTCTTAAGGTCTTATTCTTCATCTTAGGTCGTCAATCTAAGTGAGAATAACAAATTTCTATTCCATGTAGAAATAAATTTCGGAATTGGCCTCTAATCTTTTTTCACTCAAACCTCTTTAACTCCATCTTGCATTGCCTCCAAACATACAATGTATCCAAAGAGACAAAGTATATTAAAAAGGTTACTAAGATGGGTTACTAGTTGTGATTCCAATTCTATCCCAATATTTAAACAAGAACAAAAATTAACCCGATCACAAACAAGACCAAAATTATGAACACCACAAAATCAAAGACAAGAACAATTGAAAAGAAACAAACTTTACTAGCATGAAATTGTTTTACAAAAGATTGGAAATAAAAAGCAAACAATTACATACTAGGATGGATGAGAATTCCTCCTTCTAGTTGACACTTCAAGGTTGGTGGTGTGGCTTTAGGGCTAAGCCTCCTTGATGACTTGAGATGTAGAGACAAGAGAGGGAGAGATGGATGAAGAAATCTAGAGGTGGGAGGTGGGTAATTCTTCCATGAAGAATATGAGAGAAGGGTGCCCTATTTACACTTTTTCAAGTCCTACTCCTTCTCAAACTTTAAAATCTTAAAAATAATAAAAAAATAAAAGAAAAAAGGGCTCCAACCAATGCTTTGGACGTGCAATATCCTTGGGGATTTTTTTTCTTTTTATTTTTCTCTTCTTTCCTTGCTTGTTTTGTCCAGAAATCCCTCTTGGACGCTTCTTTCCTTCTTTGTCTTTGCCACCTTGCATTGAGATCTTTTGAGAGATAAAATAGGGATAAGAATCCTCTGTTAGAATCAAACTTGGCCCACATGAGGTGTAGAACTTCCCCTTTTATCTCTTTGCATCGTCAACTTTCCTTTTTTGGAAAGTTCTCCTTGTTGGCTCCTAACTTGAAGAGATCTTCTAGATAATTCTCCCTTGATTTTTTCCTTTACTTTTTCAATCAAAATCTGATCCAAAATCCTCTTTTGGACGTGGAATAGCTTGCTTGGATATTTTTTGCATTTTCTTTTCAATTTAATCTTCTCCTTCTCAAAAAAGAACACCTATGTGGCCTTCCTTGTCCATCTTTGATGAGATATCCTTCAAATTCTCTTCAAAATCTCTAGAAAATGCGCAACAAATATATGGACCCCATCTTGGATGTTTTACAAGTGTGCCCCACACATGTGCATGTATGTGTGGGTCCATGAAGCCGACTTTTTACAATTTTCTTCCAATTTCTTTTTTCTCTTTAATTCTTCTCTCCTTTCTCTTGAAATCAATTCCTTGCCTCAATTCTTTACAAATGGGACCCATATAACCAATTTCCTACAAAACATATGTGAATTCATGTGAAAAGGCAATTTTACCCCTAACATCACATATGCATGACTGTGGGCCCATTTCTCACGAAATGATAATAAAAATGTACATCATTCTTCATGATTTTGTATGAATGAACTAATGATGAAGAGAATTCAATTTATTTCATGAGAAAAATTATTTTCACAAAACTTTCCAAAAATAGACTTTCCAAAAATAGCAGGTTTCATGAATTTATGCAAAAAGTGTGACTTTTAACCAATTTATGCAGAAAAATATAAAGATGAATTTAAAATGAATTAAACCATGATATCACACTAAGTGAGGCTCTTTCAAGTTAATAAGTCCTTAAAATGGGTCAAATTCTGCATGAAAATATGCATTTTTAAAGACTCATCACACCCCCCAACCGGCGTTTTGATAGTCCCTAGCAAAAAATGCGATAAAATATGAGGAATTCATCCTAACCTAATCTTATCTTAAACTAATGCAATGCAATAAAACTAAACATGAATGCAACGCTACTTTCGCTGGCACTCTCGACTGCATTTAGAGTATGCAGCAAGCCCTTAAACCCCTAGGTTCCCCCTAGTGGACGAGCTGTGCCTCGTGAGAGTTTGCAGTGAATATACGCACAAAATTCTCTTTTTTGTTTTTTTTAATGAAGAAAAAAATGAAAAAAAAGGCGAAAAGAAATTCCCAAAATAAAATTCACTCATATCAGATATTTTCGAAATCTGGAATAATTACACTTTCAGACTTTTCAAATTCCGGTCCACAATTCTATTCTCAAAAACTTTCTCAAATTCAAACCAACTTGCATGCGTTGTGCGAAACTGTATACATCAAAAACCTACTTCGGATATTTTACAATAATGCTGCAAAAATAGAGTTTTTCCTTCAAATAGTCTGATCCCCTGAAATTTAGCAAAAAGAAATTTCCTCTCAAAGTTACTACGATAGTTGCCACTTTACTATTTACTTCGGTTGGCCTCTTTTTCTCTGAGTATCTTTTTTCGACGCGAGAAGTCAAAGGCGGTAGATTGCTCTTTCAATTTCTTATCTTAATTTGGGCTAAAATAGATTAGCAGTGTTGTCTTAAGGTCTTATTCTTCATCTTAGGTCGTCAATCTAAGTGAGAATAACAAATTTCCATTCCATGTAGAAATAAATTTCGGAATTGGCCTCTAATCTTTTTTCACTCAAACCTCTTTAACTCCATCTTGCATTGCCTCCAAACATACAATGTATCCAAAGAGACAAAGTATATTAAAAAGGTTACTAAGATGGGTTACTAGTTGTGATTCCAATTCTATCCCAATATTTAAACAAGAACAAAAATTAACCCAATCACAAACAAGACCAAAATTATGAACACCACAAAATCAAAGACAAGAACAATTGAAAAGAAACAAACTTTACTAGCATGAAATTGTTTTACAAAAGATTGGAAATAAAAAGCAAACAATTACATACTAGGATGGATGAGAATTCCTCCTTCTAGTTGACACTTCAAGGTTGGTGGTGTGGCTTTAGGGCTAAGCCTCCTTGATGACTTGAGATGTAGAGACAAGAGAGGGAGAGATGGATGAAGAAATCTAGAGGTGGGAGGTGGGTAATTCTTCCATGAAGAATATGGGAGAAGGGTGCCCTATTTACACTTTTTCAAGTCCTACTCCTTCTCAAACTTTAAAATCTTAAAAATAATAAAAAAAAAAAGAAAAAAGGGCTCCAACCAATGCTTTGGACGTGCAATATCCTTGGGGATTTTTTTTCTTTTTATTTTTCTCTTCTTTCCTTGCTTGTTTTGTCCAGAAATCCCTCTTGGACGCTTCTTTCCTTCTTTGTCTTTGCCACCTAGCATTGAGATCTTTTGAGAGATAAAATAGGGATAAGAATCCTCTCTTAGAATCAAACTTGGCCCACATGAGGTGTAGAACTTCCCCTTTTATCTCTTTGCATCGTCAACTTTCCTTTTTTGGAAAGTTCTCCTTGTTGGCTCCTAACTTGAAGAGATCTTCTAGATAATTCTCCCTTGATTTTTTCCTTTACTTTTTCAATCAAAATCTGATCCAAAATCCTCTTTTGGACGTGGAATAGCTTGCTTGGATATTTTTTTGCATTTTCTTTTCAATTTAATCTTCTCCTTCTCAAAAAAGAACACCTATGTGGCCTTCCTTGTCCATCTTTGATGAGATATCCTTCAAATTCTCTTCAAAATCTCTAGAAAATGCGCAACAAATATATGGACCCCATCTTGGATGTTTTACAAGTGTGCCCCACACATGTGCATGTATGTGTGGGTCCATGAAGCCGACTTTTTACAATTTTCTTCCAATTTCTTTTTTCTCTTTAATTCTTCTCTCCTTTCTCTTGAAATCAATTCCTTGCCTCAATTCTTTACAAATGGGACCCATATAATCAATTTCCTACAAAACATATGTGAATTCATGTGAAAAGGCAACTTTACCCCTAACATCACATATGCATGACTGTGGGCCCATTTCTCACGAAATGATAATAAAAATGTACATCATTCTTCACGATTTCGTATGAATGAACTAATGATGAAGAGAATTCAATTTATTTCATGAGAAAAATTATTTTCACAAAACTTTCCAAAAATAGACTTTCCAAAAATAGCAGGTTTCATGAATTTATGCAAAAAGTGTGACTTTTAACCAATTTATGCAGAAAAATATAAAGATGAATTTAAAATGAATTAAACCATGATATCACACTAAGTGAGGCTGTTTCAAGTTAATAAGTCCTTAAAATGGGTCAAATTCTGCATGAAAATATGCATTTTTAAAGACTCATCACACCCCCCAACCGGCGTTTTGCTAGTCCCTAGCAAAAAATGCGATAAAATATGAGGAATTCATCCTAACCTAATCTTATCTTAAACTAATGCAGTGCAATAAAACTAAACATGAATGCAACGCTACTTTCGCTGGCACTCTCGACTGCATTTAGAGTATGCAGCAAGCCCTTAAACCCCTAGGTTCCCCCTAGTGGACGAGCTGTGCCTCGTGAGGGTTTGCAGTGAATATACCCACAAAATTCTCTTTTTTGTATTTTTTTAATGAAGAAAAAAATGAAAAAAAAGGCGAAAAGAAATTCCCAAAATAAAATTCACTCATATCAGATATTTTCGAAATCTGGAATAATTACACTTTCAGACTTTTCAAATTCCGGTCCACAATTCTATTCTCAAAAACTTTCTCAAATTCAAACCAACTTGCATGCGTTGTGCGAAACTGTATACATCAAAAACCTACTTCGGATATTTTACAATAATGCTGCAAAAATAGAGTTTTTCCTTCAAATAGTCTGATCCCCTGAAATTTAGCAAAAAGAAATTTCCTCTCAAAGTTACTACGATAGTTGCCACTTTACTATTTACTTCGGTTGGCCTCTTTTTCTCTGAGTATCTTTTTTCGACGCGAGAAGTCAAAGGCGGTAGATTGCTCTTTCAATTTCTTATCTTAATTTGGGCTAAAATAGATTAGCAGTGTTGTCTTAAGGTCTTATTCTTCATCTTAGGTCGTCAATCTAAGTGAGAATAACAAATTTCCATTCCATGTAGAAATAAATTTCGGAATTGGCCTCTAATCTTTCTTCACTCAAACCTCTTTAACTCCATCTTGCATTGCCTCCAAACATACAATGTATCCAAAGAGACAAAGTATATTAAAAAGGTTACTAAGATGGGTTACTAGTTGTGATTCCAATTCTATCCCAATATTTAAACAAGAACAAAAATTAACCCAATCACAAACAAGACCAAAATTATGAACACCACAAAATCAAAGACAAGAACAATTGAAAAGAAACAAACTTTACTAGCATGAAATTGTTTTACAAAAGATTGGAAATAAAAAGCAAACAATTACATACTAGGATGGATGAGAATTCCTCCTTCTAGTTGACACTTCAAGGTTGGTGGTGTGGCTTTAGGGCTAAGCCTCCTTGATGACTTGAGATGTAGAGACAAGAGAGGGAGAGATGGATGAAGAAATCTAGAGGTGGGAGGTGGGTAATTCTTCCATGAAGAATATGGGAGAAGGGTGCCCTATTTACACTTTTTCAAGTCCTACTCCTTCTCAAAATTTAAAATCTTAAAAATAATAAAAAAATAAAAGAAAAAAGGGCTCCAACCAATGCTTTGGACGTGCAATATCCTTGGGGATTTTTTTTCTTTTTATTTTTCTCTTCTTTCCTTGCTTGTTTTGTCCAAAAATCCCTCTTGGACGCTTCTTTCCTTCTTTGTCTTTGCCACCTTGCATTGAGATCTTTTGAGAGATAAAATAGGGATAAGAATCCTCTCTTAGAATCAAACTTGGCCCACATGAGGTGTAGAACTTCCCCTTTTATCTCTTTGCATCGTCAACTTTCCTTTTTTGGAAAGTTCTCCTTGTTGGCTCCTAACTTGAAGAGATCTTCTAGATAATTTTCCCTTGATTTTTTCCTTTACTTTTTCAATCAAAATCTGATCCAAAATCCTCTTTTGGACGTGGAATAGCTTGCTTGGATATTTTTTTGCATTTTCTTTTCAATTTAATCTTCTCCTTCTCAAAAAAGAACACCTATGTGGCCTTCCTTGTCCATCTTTGATGAGATATCCTTCAAATTCTCTTCAAAATCTCTAGAAAATGCGCAACAAATATATGGACCCCATCTTGGATGTTTTACAAGTGTGCCCCACACATGTGCATGTATGTGTGGGTCCATGAAGCCGACTTTTTACAATTTTCTTCCAATTTCTTTTTTCTCTTTAATTCTTCTCTCCTTTCTCTTGAAATCAATTCCTTGCCTCAATTCTTTACAAATGGGACCCATATAATCAATTTCCTACAAAACATATGTGAATTCATGTGAAAAGGCAATTTTACCCCTAACATCACATATGCATGACTGTGGGCCCATTTCTCACGAAATGATAATAAAAATGTACATCATTCTTCATGATTTTGTATGAATGAACTAATGATGAAGAGAATTCAATTTATTTCATGAGAAAAATTATTTTCACAAAACTTTCCAAAAATAGACTTTCCAAAAATAGCAGGTTTCCTGAATTTATGCAAAAAGTGTGACTTTTAACCAATTTATGCAGAAAAATATAAAGATGAATTTAAAATGAATTAAACCATGATATCACACTAAGTGAGGCTCTTTCAAGTTAATAAGTCCTTAAAATGGGTCAAATTCTGCATGAAAATATGCATTTTTAAAGACTCATCACACCCCCCAACCGGCGTTTTGCTAGTCCCTAGAAAAAAATGCGATAAAATATGAGGAATTCATCCTAACCTAATCTTATCTTAAACTAATGCAATGCAATAAAACTAAACATGAATGCAACGCTACTTTCGCTGGCACTCTCGACTGCATTTAGAGTATGCAGCAAGCCCTTAAACCCCTAGGTTCCCCCTAGTGGACGAGCTGTGCCTCGTGTGGGTTTGCAGTGAATATACCCACAAAATTCTCTTTTTTGTTTTTTTTTAATGAAGAAAAAAATGAAAAAAAAGGCGAAAAGAAATTCCCAAAATAAAATTCACTCATATCAGATATTTTCGAAATCTAGAATAATTACACTTTCAGACTTTTCAAATTCCTGTCCACAATTCTATTCTCAAAAACTTTCTCAAATCCAAACCAACTTGCATGCGTTGTGCGAAACTGTATACATCAAAAACCTACTTCGGATATTTTACAATAATGCTGCAAAAATAGAGTTTTTCCTTCAAATAGTCTGATCCCCTGAAATTTAGCAAAAAGAAATTTCCTCTCAAAGTTACTACGATAGTTGCCACTTTACTATTTACTTCGGTTGGCCTCTTTTTCTCTGAGTATCTTTTTTCGACGCGAGAAGTCAAAGGCGGTAGATTGCTCTTTCAATTTCTTATCTTAATTTGGGCTAAAATAGATTAGCAGTGTTGTCTTAAGGTCTTATTCTTCATCTTAGGTCGTCAATCTAAGTGAGAATAACAAATTTCCATTCCATGTAGAAATAAATTTCGGAATTGGCCTCTAATCTTTTTTCACTCAAACCTCTTTAACTCCATCTTGCATTGCCTCCAAACATACAATGTATCCAAAGAGACAAAGTATATTAAAAAGGTTACTAAGATGGGTTACTAGTTGTGATTCCAATTCTATCCCAATATTTAAACAAGAACAAAAATTAACCCGATCACAAACAAGACCAAAATTATGAACACCACAAAATCAAAGACAAGAACAATTGAAAAGAAACAAACTTTACTAGCATGAAATTGTTTTACAAAAGATTGGAAATAAAAAGCAAACAATTACATACTAGGATGGATGAGAATTCCTCCTTCTAGTTGACACTTCAAGGTTGGTGGTGTGGCTTTAGGGCTAAGCCTCCTTGATGACTTGAGATGTAGAGACAAGAGAGGGAGAGATGGATGAAGAAATCTAGAGGTGGGAGGTGGGTAATTCTTCCATGAAGAATATGGGAGAAGGGTGCCCTATTTACACTTTTTCAAGTCCTACTCCTTCTCAAACTTTAAAATCTTAAAAATAATAAAAAAATAAAAGAAAAAAGGGCTCCAACCAATGCTTTGGACGTGCAATATCCTTGGGGATTTTTTTTCTTTTTATTTTTCTCTTCTTTCCTTGCTTGTTTTGTCCAGAAATCCCTCTTGGACGCTTCTTTCCTTCTTTGTCTTTGCCACCTTGCATTGAGATCTTTTGAGAGATAAAATAGGGATAAGAATCCTCTCTTAGAATCAAACTTGGCCCACATGAGGTGTAGAACTTCCCCTTTTATCTCTTTGCATCGTCAACTTTCCTTTTTTGGAAAGTTCTCCTTGTTGGCTCCTAACTTGAAGAGATCTTCTAGATAATTCTCCCTTGATTTTTTCCTTTACTTTTTCAATCAAAATCTGATCCAAAATCCTCTTTTGGACGTGGAATAGCTTGCTTGGATATTTTTTTGCATTTTCTTTTCAATTTAATCTTCTCCTTCTCAAAAAAGAACACCTATGTGGCCTTCCTTGTCCATCTTTGATGAGATATCCTTCAAATTCTCTTCAAAATCTCTAGAAAATGCGCAACAAATATATGGACCCCATCTTGGATGTTTTACAAGTGTGCCCCACACATGTGCATGTATGTGTGGGTCCATGAAGCCGACTTTTTACAATTTTCTTCCAATTTCTTTTTTCTCTTTAATTCTTCTCTCCTTTCTCTTGAAATCAATTCCTTGCCTCAATTCTTTACAAATGGGACCCATATAATCAATTTCCTACAAAACATATGTGAATTCATGTGAAAAGGCAATTTTACCCCTAACATCACATATGCATGACTGTGGGCCCATTTCTCACGAAATGATAATAAAAATGTACATCATTCTTCATGATTTTGTATGAATGAACTAATGATGAAGAGAATTCAATTTATTTCATGAGAAAAATTATTTTCACAAAACTTTCCAAAAATAGACTTTCCAAAAATAGCAGGTTTCATGAATTTATGCAAAAAGTGTGACTTTTAACCAATTTATGCAGAAAAATATAAAGATGAATTTAAAATGAATTAAACCATGATATCACACTAAGTGAGGCTCCTTCAAGTTAATAAGTCCTTAAAATGGGTCAAATTCTGCATGAAAATATGCATTTTTGAAGACTCATCACAGCCCCCAACCGGCGTTTTGCTAGTCCCTAGCAAAAAATGCGATAAAATATGAGGAATTCATCCTAACCTAATCTTATCTTAAACTAATGCAGTGCAATAAAACTAAACATGAATGCAACGCTACTTTCGCTGGCACTCTCGACTGCATTTAGAGTATGCAGCAAGCCCTTAAACCCCTAGGTTCCCCCTAGTGGACGAGCTGTGCCTCGTGAGGGTTTGCAGTGAATATACCCACAAAATTCTCTTTTTTGTATTTTTTTAATGAAGAAAAAAATGAAAAAAAAGGCGAAAAGAAATTCCCAAAATAAAATTCACTCATATCAGATATTTTCGAAATCTGGAATAATTACACTTTCAGAATTTTCAAATTCCGGTCCACAATTCTATTCTCAGAAACTTTCTCAAATTCAAACCAACTTGCATGCGTTGTGCGAAACTGTATACATCAAAAACCTACTTCGGATATTTTACAATAATGCTGCAAAAATAGAGTTTTTCCTTCAAATAGTCTGATCCCCTGAAATTTAGCAAAAAGAAATTTCCTCTCAAAGTTACTACGATAGTTGCCACTTTACTATTTACTTCGGTTGGCCTCTTTTTCTCTGAGTATCTTTTTTCGACGCGAGAAGTCAAAGGCGGTAGATTGCTCTTTCAATTTCTTATCTTAATTTGGGCTAAAATAGATTAGCAGTGTTGTCTTAAGGTCTTATTCTTCATCTTAGGTCGTCAATCTAAGTGAGAATAACAAATTTCCATTCCATGTAGAAATAAATTTCGGAATTGGCCTCTAATCTTTTTTCACTCAAACCTCTTTAACTCCATCTTGCATTGCCTCCAAACATACAATGTATCCAAAGAGACAAAGTATATTAAAAAGGTTACTAAGATGGGTTACTAGTTGTGATTCCAATTCTATCCCAATATTTAAACAAGAACAAAAATTAACCCAATCACAAACAAGACCAAAATTATGAACACCACAAAATCAAAGACAAGAACAATTGAAAAGAAACAAACTTTACTAGCATGAAATTGTTTTACAAAAGATTGGAAATAAAAAGCAAACAATTACATACTAGGATGGATGAGAATTCCTCCTTCTAGTTGACACTTCAAGGTTGGTGGTGTGGCTTTAAGGCTAAGCCTCCTTGATGACTTGAGATGTAGAGACAAGAGAGGGAGAGATGGATGAAGAAATCTAGAGGTGGGAGGTGGGTAATTCTTCCATGAAGAATATGGGAGAAGGGTGCCCTATTTACACTTTTTCAAGTCCTACTCCTTCTCAAACTTTAAAATCTTAAAAATAATAAAAAAATAAAAGAAAAAAGGGCTCCAACCAATGCTTTGGACGTGCAATATCCTTGGGGATTTTTTTTCTTTTTATTTTTCTCTTTTTTCCTTGCTTGTTTTGTCCAGAAATCCCTCTTGGACGCTTCTTTCCTTCTTTGTCTTTGCCACCTTGCATTGAGATCTTTTGAGAGATAAAATAGGGATAAGAATCCTCTCTTAGAATCAAACTTGGCCCACATGAGGTGTAGAACTTCCCCTTTTATCTCTTTGCATCGTCAACTTTCCTTTTTTGGAAAGTTCTCCTTATTGGCTCCTAACTTGAAGAGATCTTCTAGATAATTCTCCCTTGATTTTTTCCTTTACTTTTTCAATCAAAATCTGATCCAAAATCCTCTTTTGGACGTGGAATAGCTTGCTTGGATATTTTTTTGCATTTTCTTTTCAATTTAATCTTCTCCTTCTCAAAAAAGAACACCTATGTGGCCTTCCTTGTCCATCTTTGATGAGATATCCTTCAAATTCTCTTCAAAATCTCTAGAAAATGCGCAACAAATATATGGACCCCATCTTGGATGTTTTACAAGTGTGCCCCACACATGTGCATGTATGTGTGGGTCCATGAAGCCGACTTTTTACAATTTTCTTCCAATTTCTTTTTTCTCTTTAATTCTTCTCTCCTTTCTCTTGAAATCAATTCCTTGCCTCAATTCTTTACAAATGGGACCCATATAATCAATTTCCTACAAAACATATGTGAATTCATGTGAAAAGGCAACTTTACCCCTAACATCACATATGCATGACTGTGGGCCCATTTCTCACGAAATGATAATAAAAATGTACATCATTCTTCATGATTTCGTATGAATGAACTAATGATGAAGAGAATTCAATTTATTTCATGAGAAAAATTATTTTCACAAAACTTTCCAAAAATAGACTTTCCAAAAATAGCAGGTTTCATGAATTTATGCAAAAAGTGTGACTTTTAACCAATTTATGCAGAAAAATATAAAGATGAATTTAAAATGAATTAAACCATGATATCACACTAAGTGAGGCTCTTTCAAGTTAATAAGTCCTTAAAATGGGTCAAATTCTGCATGAAAATATGCATTTTTGAAGACTCATCACAGCCCCCAACCGGCGTTTTGCTAGTCCCTAGCAAAAAATGCGATAAAATATGAGGAATTCATCCTAACCTAATCTTATCTTAAACTAATGCAGTGCAATAAAACTAAACATGAATGCAACGCTACTTTCGCTGGCACTCTCGACTGCATTTAGAGTATGCAGCAAGCCCTTAAACCCCTAGGTTCCCCCTAGTGGACGAGCTGTGCCTCGTGAGGGTTTGCAGTGAATATACCCACAAAATTCTCTTTTTTATATTTTTTTAATGAAGAAAAAAATGAAAAAAAAGGCGAAAAGAAATTCCCAAAATAAAATTCACTCATATCAGATATTTTCGAAATCTGGAATAATTACACTTTCAGACTTTTCAAATTCCGGTCCACAATTCTATTCTCAAAAACTTTCTCAAATTCAAACCAACTTGCATGCGTTGTGCGAAACTGTATACATCAAAAACCTACTTCGGATATTTTACAATAATGCTGCAAAAATAGAGTTTTTCCTTCAAATAGTCTGATCCCCTGAAATTTAGCAAAAAGAAATTTCCTCTCAAAGTTACTACGATAGTTGCCACTTTACTGTTTACTTCGGTTGGCCTCTTTTTCTCTGAATATCTTTTTTCGACGCGAGAAGTCAAAGGCGGTAGATTGCTCTTTCAATTTCTTATCTTAATTTGGGCTAAAATAGATTAGCAGTGTTGTCTTAAGGTCTTATTCTTCATCTTAGGTCGTCAATCTAAGTGAGAATAACAAATTTCCATTCCATGTAGAAATAAATTTCGGAATTGGCCTCTAATCTTTTTTCACTCAAACCTCTTTAACTCCATCTTGCATTGCCTCCAAACATACAATGTATCCAAAGAGACAAAGTATATTAAAAAGGTTACTAAGATGGGTTACTAGTTGTGATTCCAATTCTATCCCAATATTTAAACAAGAACAAAAATTAACCCAATCACAAACAAGACCAAAATTATGAACACCACAAAATCAAAGACAAGAACAATTGAAAAGAAACAAACTTTACTAGCATGAAATTGTTTTACAAAAGATTGGAAATAAAAAGCAAACAATTACATACTAGGATGGATGAGAATTCCTCCTTCTAGTTGACACTTCAAGGTTGGTGGTGTGGCTTTAGGGCTAAGCCTCCTTGATGACTTGAGATGTAGAGACAAGAGAGGGAGAGATGGATGAAGAAATCTAGAGGTGGGAGGTGGGTAATTCTTCCATGAAGAATATGGGAGAAGGGTGCCCTATTTACACTTTTTCAAGTCCTACTCCTTCTCAAACTTTAAAATCTTAAAAATAATAAAAAAATAAAAGAAAAAAGGGCTCCAACCAATGCTTTGGACGTGCAATATCCTTGGGGATTTTTTTTCTTTTTATTTTTCTCTTCTTTCCTTGCTTGTTTTGTCCAGAAATCCCTCTTGGACGCTTCTTTCCTTCTTTGTCTTTGCCACCTTGCATTGAGATCTTTTGAGAGATAAAATAGGGATAAGAATCCTCTCTTAGAATCAAACTTGGCCCACATGAGGTGTAGAACTTCCCCTTTTATCTCTTTGCATCGTCAACTTTCCTTTTTTGGAAAGTTCTCCTTGTTGCCTCCTAACTTGAAGAGATCTTCTAGATAATTCTCCCTTGATTTTTTCCTTTACTTTTTCAATCAAAATCTGATCCAAAATCCTCTTTTGGACGTGGAATAGCTTGCTTGGATATTTTTTTGCATTTTCTTTTCAATTTAATCTTCTCCTTCTCAAAAAAGAACACCTATGTGGCCTTCCTTGTCCATCTTTGATGAGATATCCTTCAAATTCTCTTCAAAATCTCTAGAAAATGCGCAACAAATATATGGACCCCATCTTGGATGTTTTACAAGTGTGCCCCACACATGTGCATGTATGTGTGGGTCCATGAAGCCGACTTTTTACAATTTTCTTCCAATTTCTTTTTTCTCTTTAATTCTTCTCTCCTTTCTCTTGAAATCAATTCCTTGCCTCAATTCTTTACAAATGGGACCCATTTAATCAATTTCCTACAAAACATATGTGAATTCATGTGAAAAGGCAACTTTACCCCTAACATCACATATGCATGACTGTGGGCCCATTTCTCACGAAATGATAATAAAAATGTACATCATTCTTCATGATTTCGTATGAATGAACTAATGATGAAGAGAATTCAATTTATTTCATGAGAAAAATTATTTTCACAAAACTTTCCAAAAATAGACTTTCCAAAAATAGCAGGTTTCATGAATTTATGCAAAAAGTGTGACTTTTAACCAATTTATGCAGAAAAATATAAAGATGAATTTAAAATGAATTAAACCATGATATCACACTAAGTGAGGCTCCTTCAAGTTAATAAGTCCTTAAAATGGGTCAAATTCTGCATGAAAATATGCATTTTTGAAGACTCATCACAGCCCCCAACCGGCGTTTTGCTAGTCCCTAGCAAAAAATGCGATAAAATATGAGGAATTCATCCTAACCTAATCTTATCTTAAACTAATGCAGTGCAATAAAACTAAACATGAATGCAACGCTACTTTCGCTGGCACTCTCGACTGCATTTAGAGTATGCAGCAAGCCCTTAAACCCCTAGGTTCCCCCTAGTGGACGAGCTGTGCCTCGTGAGGGTTTGCAGTGAATATACCCACAAAATTCTCTTTTTTGTATTTTTTTAATGAAGAAAAAAATGAAAAAAAAGGCGAAAAGAAATTCCCAAAATAAAATTCACTCATATCAGATATTTTCGAAATCTGGAATAATTACACTTTCAGAATTTTCAAATTCCGGTCCACAATTCTATTCTCAGAAACTTTCTCAAATTCAAACCAACTTGCATGCGTTGTGCGAAACTGTATACATCAAAAACCTACTTCGGATATTTTACAATAATGCTGCAAAAATAGAGTTTTTCCTTCAAATAGTCTGATCCCCTGAAATTTAGCAAAAAGAAATTTCCTCTCAAAGTTACTACGATAGTTGCCACTTTACTATTTACTTCGGTTGGCCTCTTTTTCTCTGAGTATCTTTTTTCGACGCGAGAAGTCAAAGGCGGTAGATTGCTCTTTCAATTTCTTATCTTAATTTGGGCTAAAATAGATTAGCAGTGTTGTCTTAAGGTCTTATTCTTCATCTTAGGTCGTCAATCTAAGTGAGAATAACAAATTTCCATTCCATGTAGAAATAAATTTCGGAATTGGCCTCTAATCTTTTTTCACTCAAACCTCTTTAACTCCATCTTGCATTGCCTCCAAACATACAATGTATCCAAAGAGACAAAGTATATTAAAAAGGTTACTAAGATGGGTTACTAGTTGTGATTCCAATTCTATCCCAATATTTAAACAAGAACAAAAATTAACCCAATCACAAACAAGACCAAAATTATGAACACCACAAAATCAAAGACAAGAACAATTGAAAAGAAACAAACTTTACTAGCATGAAATTGTTTTACAAAAGATTGGAAATAAAAAGCAAACAATTACATACTAGGATGGATGAGAATTCCTCCTTCTAGTTGACACTTCAAGGTTGGTGGTGTGGCTTTAAGGCTAAGCCTCCTTGATGACTTGAGATGTAGAGACAAGAGAGGGAGAGATGGATGAAGAAATCTAGAGGTGGGAGGTGGGTAATTCTTCCATGAAGAATATGGGAGAAGGGTGCCCTATTTACACTTTTTCAAGTCCTACTCCTTCTCAAACTTTAAAATCTTAAAAATAATAAAAAAATAAAAGAAAAAAGGGCTCCAACCAATGCTTTGGACGTGCAATATCCTTGGGGATTTTTTTTCTTTTTATTTTTCTCTTTTTTCCTTGCTTGTTTTGTCCAGAAATCCCTCTTGGACGCTTCTTTCCTTCTTTGTCTTTGCCACCTTGCATTGAGATCTTTTGAGAGATAAAATAGGGATAAGAATCCTCTCTTAGAATCAAACTTGGCCCACATGAGGTGTAGAACTTCCCCTTTTATCTCTTTGCATCGTCAACTTTCCTTTTTTGGAAAGTTCTCCTTATTGGCTCCTAACTTGAAGAGATCTTCTAGATAATTCTCCCTTGATTTTTTCCTTTACTTTTTCAATCAAAATCTGATCCAAAATCCTCTTTTGGACGTGGAATAGCTTGCTTGGATATTTTTTTGCATTTTCTTTTCAATTTAATCTTCTCCTTCTCAAAAAAGAACACCTATGTGGCCTTCCTTGTCCATCTTTGATGAGATATCCTTCAAATTCTCTTCAAAATCTCTAGAAAATGCGCAACAAATATATGGACCCCATCTTGGATGTTTTACAAGTGTGCCCCACACATGTGCATGTATGTGTGGGTCCATGAAGCCGACTTTTTACAATTTTCTTCCAATTTCTTTTTTCTCTTTAATTCTTCTCTCCTTTCTCTTGAAATCAATTCCTTGCCTCAATTCTTTACAAATGGGACCCATATAATCAATTTCCTACAAAACATATGTGAATTCATGTGAAAAGGCAACTTTACCCCTAACATCACATATGCATGACTGTGGGCCCATTTCTCACGAAATGATAATAAAAATGTACATCATTCTTCATGATTTCGTATGAATGAACTAATGATGAAGAGAATTCAATTTATTTCATGAGAAAAATTATTTTCACAAAACTTTCCAAAAATAGACTTTCCAAAAATAGCAGGTTTCATGAATTTATGCAAAAAGTGTGACTTTTAACCAATTTATGCAGAAAAATATAAAGATGAATTTAAAATGAATTAAACCATGATATCACACTAAGTGAGGCTCTTTCAAGTTAATAAGTCCTTAAAATGGGTCAAATTCTGCATGAAAATATGCATTTTTGAAGACTCATCACAGCCCCCAACCGGCGTTTTGCTAGTCCCTAGCAAAAAATGCGATAAAATATGAGGAATTCATCCTAACCTAATCTTATCTTAAACTAATGCAGTGCAATAAAACTAAACATGAATGCAACGCTACTTTCGCTGGCACTCTCGACTGCATTTAGAGTATGCAGCAAGCCCTTAAACCCCTAGGTTCCCCCTAGTGGACGAGCTGTGCCTCGTGAGGGTTTGCAGTGAATATACCCACAAAATTCTCTTTTTTATATTTTTTTAATGAAGAAAAAAATGAAAAAAAAGGCGAAAAGAAATTCCCAAAATAAAATTCACTCATATCAGATATTTTCGAAATCTGGAATAATTACACTTTCAGACTTTTCAAATTCCGGTCCACAATTCTATTCTCAAAAACTTTCTCAAATTCAAACCAACTTGCATGCGTTGTGCGAAACTGTATACATCAAAAACCTACTTCGGATATTTTACAATAATGCTGCAAAAATAGAGTTTTTCCTTCAAATAGTCTGATCCCCTGAAATTTAGCAAAAAGAAATTTCCTCTCAAAGTTACTACGATAGTTGCCACTTTACTGTTTACTTCGGTTGGCCTCTTTTTCTCTGAATATCTTTTTTCGACGCGAGAAGTCAAAGGCGGTAGATTGCTCTTTCAATTTCTTATCTTAATTTGGGCTAAAATAGATTAGCAGTGTTGTCTTAAGGTCTTATTCTTCATCTTAGGTCGTCAATCTAAGTGAGAATAACAAATTTCCATTCCATGTAGAAATAAATTTCGGAATTGGCCTCTAATCTTTTTTCACTCAAACCTCTTTAACTCCATCTTGCATTGCCTCCAAACATACAATGTATCCAAAGAGACAAAGTATATTAAAAAGGTTACTAAGATGGGTTACTAGTTGTGATTCCAATTCTATCCCAATATTTAAACAAGAACAAAAATTAACCCAATCACAAACAAGACCAAAATTATGAACACCACAAAATCAAAGACAAGAACAATTGAAAAGAAACAAACTTTACTAGCATGAAATTGTTTTACAAAAGATTGGAAATAAAAAGCAAACAATTACATACTAGGATGGATGAGAATTCCTCCTTCTAGTTGACACTTCAAGGTTGGTGGTGTGGCTTTAGGGCTAAGCCTCCTTGATGACTTGAGATGTAGAGACAAGAGAGGGAGAGATGGATGAAGAAATCTAGAGGTGGGAGGTGGGTAATTCTTCCATGAAGAATATGGGAGAAGGGTGCCCTATTTACACTTTTTCAAGTCCTACTCCTTCTCAAACTTTAAAATCTTAAAAATAATAAAAAAATAAAAGAAAAAAGGGCTCCAACCAATGCTTTGGACGTGCAATATCCTTGGGGATTTTTTTCTTTTTATTTTTCTCTTCTTTCCTTGCTTGTTTTGTCCAGAAATCCCTCTTGGACGCTTCTTTCCTTCTTTGTCTTTGCCACCTTGCATTGAGATCTTTTGAGAGATAAAATAGGGATAAGAATCCTCTCTTAGAATCAAACTTGGCCCACATGAGGTGTAGAACTTCCCCTTTTATCTCTTTGCATCGTCAACTTTCCTTTTTTGGAAAGTTCTCCTTGTTGGCTCCTAACTTGAAGATCTTCTAGATAATTCTCCCTTGATTTTTTCCTTTACTTTTTCAATCAAAATCTGATCCAAAATCCTCTTTTGGACGTGGAATAGCTTGCTTGGATATTTTTTTGCATTTTCTTTTCAATTTAATCTTCTCCTTCTCAAAAAAGAACACCTATGTGGCCTTCCTTGTCCATCTTTGATGAGATATCCTTCAAATTCTCTTCAAAATCTCTAGAAAATGCGCAACAAATATATGGACCCCATCTTGGATGTTTTACAAGTGTGCCCCACACATGTGCATGTATGTGTGGGTCCATGAAGCCGACTTTTTACAATTTTCTTCCAATTTCTTTTTTCTCTTTAATTCTTCTCTCCTTTCTCTTGAAATCAATTCCTTGCCTCAATTCTTTACAAATGGGACCCATATAATCAATTTCCTACAAAACATATGTGAATTCATGTGAAAAGGCAACTTTACCCCTAACATCACATATGCATGACTGTGGGCCCATTTCTCACGAAATGATAATAAAAATGTACATCATTCTTCATGATTTCGTATGAATGAACTAATGATGAAGAGAATTCAATTTATTTCATGAGAAAAATTATTTTCACAAAACTTTCCAAAAATAGACTTTCCAAAAATAGCAGGTTTCATGAATTTATGCAAAAAGTGTGACTTTTAACCAATTTATGCAGAAAAATATAAAGATGAATTTAAAATGAATTAAACCATGATATCACACTAAGTGAGGCTCTTTCAAGTTAATAAGTCCTTAAAATGGGTCAAATTCTGCATGAAAATATGCATTTTTGAAGACTCATCACAGCCCCCAACCGGCGTTTTGCTAGTCCCTAGCAAAAAATGCGATAAAATATGAGGAATTCATCCTAACCTAATCTTATCTTAAACTAATGCAGTGCAATAAAACTAAACATGAATGCAACGCTACTTTCGCTGGCACTCTCGACTGCATTTAGAGTATGCAGCAAGCCCTTAAACCCCTAGGTTCCCCCTAGTGGACGAGCTGTGCCTCGTGAGGGTTTGCAGTGAATATACCCACAAAATTCTCTTTTTTATATTTTTTTAATGAAGAAAAAAATGAAAAAAAAGGCGAAAAGAAATTCCCAAAATAAAATTCACTCATATCAGATATTTTCGAAATCTGGAATAATTACACTTTCAGACTTTTCAAATTCCGGTCCACAATTCTATTCTCAAAAACTTTCTCAAATTCAAACCAACTTGCATGCGTTGTGCGAAACTGTATACATCAAAAACCTACTTCGGATATTTTACAATAATGCTGCAAAAATAGAGTTTTTCCTTCAAATAGTCTGATCCCCTGAAATTTAGCAAAAAGAAATTTCCTCTCAAAGTTACTACGATAGTTGCCACTTTACTGTTTACTTCGGTTGGCCTCTTTTTCTCTGAATATCTTTTTTCGACGCGAGAAGTCAAAGGCGGTAGATTGCTCTTTCAATTTCTTATCTTAATTTGGGCTAAAATAGATTAGCAGTGTTGTCTTAAGGTCTTATTCTTCATCTTAGGTCGTCAATCTAAGTGAGAATAACAAATTTCCATTCCATGTAGAAATAAATTTCGGAATTGGCCTCTAATCTTTTTTCACTCAAACCTCTTTAACTCCATCTTGCATTGCCTCCAAACATACAATGTATCCAAAGAGACAAAGTATATTAAAAAGGTTACTAAGATGGGTTACTAGTTGTGATTCCAATTCTATCCCAATATTTAAACAAGAACAAAAATTAACCCAATCACAAACAAGACCAAAATTATGAACACCACAAAATCAAAGACAAGAACAATTGAAAAGAAACAAACTTTACTAGCATGAAATTGTTTTACAAAAGATTGGAAATAAAAAGCAAACAATTACATACTAGGATGGATGAGAATTCCTCCTTCTAGTTGACACTTCAAGGTTGGTGGTGTGGCTTTAGGGCTAAGCCTCCTTGATGACTTGAGATGTAGAGACAAGAGAGGGAGAGATGGATGAAGAAATCTAGAGGTGGGAGGTGGGTAATTCTTCCATGAAGAATATGGGAGAAGGGTGCCCTATTTACACTTTTTCAAGTCCTACTCCTTCTCAAACTTTAAAATCTTAAAAATAATAAAAAAATAAAAGAAAAAAGGGCTCCAACCAATGCTTTGGACGTGCAATATCCTTGGGGATTTTTTTCTTTTTATTTTTCTCTTCTTTCCTTGCTTGTTTTGTCCAGAAATCCCTCTTGGACGCTTCTTTCCTTCTTTGTCTTTGCCACCTTGCATTGAGATCTTTTGAGAGATAAAATAGGGATAAGAATCCTCTCTTAGAATCAAACTTGGCCCACATGAGGTGTAGAACTTCCCCTTTTATCTCTTTGCATCGTCAACTTTCCTTTTTTGGAAAGTTCTCCTTGTTGGCTCCTAACTTGAAGATCTTCTAGATAATTCTCCCTTGATTTTTTCCTTTACTTTTTCAATCAAAATCTGATCCAAAATCCTCTTTTGGACGTGGAATAGCTTGCTTGGATATTTTTTTGCATTTTCTTTTCAATTTAATCTTCTCCTTCTCAAAAAAGAACACCTATGTGGCCTTCCTTGTCCATCTTTGATGAGATATCCTTCAAATTCTCTTCAAAATCTCTAGAAAATGCGCAACAAATATATGGACCCCATCTTGGATGTTTTACAAGTGTGCCCCACACATGTGCATGTATGTGTGGGTCCATGAAGCCGACTTTTTACAATTTTCTTCCAATTTCTTTTTTCTCTTTAATTCTTCTCTCCTTTCTCTTGAAATCAATTCCTTGCCTCAATTCTTTACAAATGGGACCCATATAATCAATTTCCTACAAAACATATGTGAATTCATGTGAAAAGGCAATTTTACCCCTAACATCACATATGCATGACTGTGGGCCCATTTCTCACGAAATGATAATAAAAATGTACATCATTCTTCAGGATTTTGTATGAATGAACTAATGATGAAGAGAATTCAATTTATTTCATGAGAAAAATTATTTTCACAAAACTTTCCAAAAATAGACTTTCCAAAAATAGCAGGTTTCATGAATTTATGCAAAAAGTGTGACTTTTAACCAATTTATGCAGAAAAATATAAAGATGAATTTAAAATGAATTAAACCATGATATCACACTAAGTGAGGCTCTTTCAAGTTAATAAGTCCTTAAAATGGGTCAAATTCTGCATGAAAATATGCATTTTTAAAGACTCATCACAGCCCCCAACCGGCGTTTTGCTAGTCCCTAGCAAAAAATGCGATAAAATATGAGGAATTCATCCTAACCTAATCTTATCTTAAACTAATGCAGTGCAATAAAACTAAACATGAATGCAACGCTACTTTCGCTGGCACTCTCGACTGCATTTAGAGTATGCAGCAAGCCCTTAAACCCCTAGGTTCCCCCTAGTGGACGAGCTGTGCCTCGTGAGGGTTTGCAGTGAATATACCCACAAAATTCTCTTTTTTATATTTTTTTAATGAAGAAAAAAATGAAAAAAAAGGCGAAAAGAAATTCCCAAAATAAAATTCACTCATATCAGATATTTTCGAAATCTGGAATAATTACACTTTCAGACTTTTCAAATTCCGGTCCACAATTCTATTCTCAAAAACTTTCTCAAATTCAAACCAACTTGCATGCGTTGTGCGAAACTGTATACATCAAAAACCTACTTCGGATATTTTACAATAATGCTGCAAAAATAGAGTTTTTCCTTCAAATAGTCTGATCCCCTGAAATTTAGCAAAAAGAAATTTCCTCTCAAAGTTACTACGATAGTTGCCACTTTACTGTTTACTTCGGTTGGCCTCTTTTTCTCTGAATATCTTTTTTCGACGCGAGAAGTCAAAGGCGGTAGATTGCTCTTTCAATTTCTTATCTTAATTTGGGCTAAAATAGATTAGCAGTGTTGTCTTAAGGTCTTATTTTTCATCTTAGGTCGTCAATCTAAGTGAGAATAACAAATTTCCATTCCATGTAGAAATAAATTTCGGAATTGGCCTCTAATCTTTTTTCACTCAAACCTCTTTAACTCCATCTTGCATTGCCTCCAAACATACAATGTATCCAAAGAGACAAAGTATATTAAAAAGGTTACTAAGATGGGTTACTAGTTGTGATTCCAATTCTATCCCAATATTTAAACAAGAACAAAAATTAACCCAATCACAAACAAGACCAAAATTATGAACACCACAAAATCAAAGACAAGAACAATTGAAAAGAAACAAACTTTACTAGCATGAAATTGTTTTACAAAAGATTGGAAATAAAAAGCAAACAATTACATACTAGGATGGATGAGAATTCCTCCTTCTAGTTGACACTTCAAGGTTGGTGGTGTGGCTTTAGGGCTAAGCCTCCTTGATGACTTGAGATGTAGAGACAAGAGAGGGAGAGATGGATGAAGAAATCTAGAGGTGGGAGGTGGGTAATTCTTCCATGAAGAATATGGGAGAAGGGTGCCCTATTTACACTTTTTCAAGTCCTACTCCTTCTCAAACTTTAAAATCTTAAAAATAATAAAAAAATAAAAGAAAAAAGGGCTCCAACCAATGCTTTGGACGTGCAATATCCTTGGGGATTTTTTTCTTTTTATTTTTCTCTTCTTTCCTTGCTTGTTTTGTCCAGAAATCCCTCTTGGACGCTTCTTTCCTTCTTTGTCTTTGCCACCTTGCATTGAGATCTTTTGAGAGATAAAATAGGGATAAGAATCCTCTCTTAGAATCAAACTTGGCCCACATGAGGTGTAGAACTTCCCCTTTTATCTCTTTGCATCGTCAACTTTCCTTTTTTGGAAAGTTCTCCTTGTTGGCTCCTAACTTGAAGATCTTCTAGATAATTCTCCCTTGATTTTTTCCTTTACTTTTTCAATCAAAATCTGATCCAAAATCCTCTTTTGGACGTGGAATAGCTTGCTTGGATATTTTTTTGCATTTTCTTTTCAATTTAATCTTCTCCTTCTCAAAAAAGAACACCTATGTGGCCTTCCTTGTCCATCTTTGATGAGATATCCTTCAAATTCTCTTCAAAATCTCTAGAAAATGCGCAACAAATATATGGACCCCATCTTGGATGTTTTACAAGTGTGCCCCACACATGTGCATGTATGTGTGGGTCCATGAAGCCGACTTTTTACAATTTTCTTCCAATTTCTTTTTTCTCTTTAATTCTTCTCTCCTTTCTCTTGAAATCAATTCCTTGCCTCAATTCGTTACAAATGGGACCCATATAATCAATTTCCTACAAAACATATGTGAATTCATGTGAAAAGGCAATTTTACCCCTAACATCACATATGCATGACTGTGGGCCCATTTCTCACGAAATGATAATAAAAATGTACATCATTCTTCATGATTTTGTATGAATGAACTAATGATGAAGAGAATTCAATTTATTTCATGAGAAAAATTATTTTCACAAAACTTTCCAAAAATAGACTTTCCAAAAATAGCAGGTTTCATGAATTTATGCAAAAAGTGTGACTTTTAACCAATTTATGCAGAAAAATATAAAGATGAATTTAAAATGAATTAAACCATGATATCACACTAAGTGAGGCTCTTTCAAGTTAATAAGTCCTTAAAATGGGTCAAATTCTGCATGAAAATATGCATTTTTAAAGACTCATCACAGCCCCCAACCGGCGTTTTGCTAGTCCCTAGCAAAAAATGCGATAAAATATGAGGAATTCATCCTAACCTAATCTTATCTTAAACTAATGCAGTGCAATAAAACTAAACATGAATGCAACGCTACTTTCGCTGGCACTCTCGACTGCATTTAGAGTATGCAGCAAGCCCTTAAACCCCTAGGTTCCCCCTAGTGGACGAGCTGTGCCTCGTGAGGGTTTGCAGTGAATATACCCACAAAATTCTCTTTTTTATATTTTTTTAATGAAGAAAAAAATGAAAAAAAAGGCGAAAAGAAATTCCCAAAATAAAATTCACTCATATCAGATATTTTCGAAATCTGGAATAATTACACTTTCAGACTTTTCAAATTCCGGTCCACAATTCTATTCTCAAAAACTTTCTCAAATTCAAACCAACTTGCATGCGTTGTGCGAAACTGTATACATCAAAAACCTACTTCGGATATTTTACAATAATGCTGCAAAAATAGAGTTTTTCCTTCAAATAGTCTGATCCCCTGAAATTTAGCAAAAAGAAATTTCCTCTCAAAGTTACTACGATAGTTGCCACTTTACTGTTTACTTCGGTTGGCCTCTTTTTCTCTGAATATCTTTTTTCGACGCGAGAAGTCAAAGGCGGTAGATTGCTCTTTCAATTTCTTATCTTAATTTGGGCTAAAATAGATTAGCAGTGTTGTCTTAAGGTCTTATTCTTCATCTTAGGTCGTCAATCTAAGTGAGAATAACAAATTTCCATTCCATGTAGAAATAAATTTCGGAATTGGCCTCTAATCTTTTTTCACTCAAACCTCTTTAACTCCATCTTGCATTGCCTCCAAACATACAATGTATCCAAAGAGACAAAGTATATTAAAAAGGTTACTAAGATGGGTTACTAGTTGTGATTCCAATTCTATCCCAATATTTAAACAAGAACAAAAATTAACCCAATCACAAACAAGACCAAAATTATGAACACCACAAAATCAAAGACAAGAACAATTGAAAAGAAACAAACTTTACTAGCATGAAATTGTTTTACAAAAGATTGGAAATAAAAAGCAAACAATTACATACTAGGATGGATGAGAATTCCTCCTTCTAGTTGACACTTCAAGGTTGGTGGTGTGGCTTTAGGGCTAAGCCTCCTTGATGACTTGAGATGTAGAGACAAGAGAGGGAGAGATGGATGAAGAAATCTAGAGGTGGGAGGTGGGTAATTCTTCCATGAAGAATATGGGAGAAGGGTGCCCTATTTACACTTTTTCAAGTCCTACTCCTTCTCAAACTTTAAAATCTTAAAAATAATAAAAAAATAAAAGAAAAAAGGGCTCCAACCAATGCTTTGGACGTGCAATATCCTTGGGGATTTTTTTTCTTTTTATTTTTCTCTTCTTTCCTTGCTTGTTTTGTCCAGAAATCCCTCTTGGACGCTTCTTTCCTTCTTTGTCTTTGCCACCTTGCATTGAGATCTTTTGAGAGATAAAATAGGGATAAGAATCCTCTCTTAGAATCAAACTTGGCCCACATGAGGTGTAGAACTTCCCCTTTTATCTCTTTGCATCGTCAACTTTCCTTTTTTGGAAAGTTCTCCTTGTTGGCTCCTAACTTGAAGAGATCTTCTAGATAATTCTCCCTTGATTTTTTCCTTTACTTTTTCAATCAAAATCTGATCCAAAATCCTCTTTTGGACGTGGAATAGCTTGCTTGGATATTTTTTTGCATTTTCTTTTCAATTTAATCTTCTCCTTCTCAAAAAAGAACACCTATGTGGCCTTCCTTGTCCATCTTTGATGAGATATCCTTCAAATTCTCTTCAAAATCTCTAGAAAATGCGCAACAAATATATGGACCCCATCTTGGATGTTTTACAAGTGTGCCCCACACATGTGCATGTATGTGTGGGTCCATGAAGCCGACTTTTTACAATTTTCTTCCAATTTCTTTTTTCTCTTTAATTCTTCTCTCCTTTCTCTTGAAATCAATTCCTTGCCTCAATTCTTTACAAATGGGACCCATATAATCAATTTCCTACAAAACATATGTGAATTCATGTGAAAAGGCAATTTTACCCCTAACATCACATATGCATGACTGTGGGCCCATTTCTCACGAAATGATAATAAAAATGTACATCATTCTTCATGATTTTGTATGAATGAACTAATGATGAAGAGAATTCAATTTATTTCATGAGAAAAATTATTTTCACAAAACTTTCCAAAAATAGACTTTCCAAAAATAGCAGGTTTCATGAATTTATGCAAAAAGTGTGACTTTTAACCAATTTATGCAGAAAAATATAAAGATGAATTTAAAATGAATTAAACCATGATATCACACTAAGTGAGGCTCTTTCAAGTTAATAAGTCCTTAAAATGGGTCAAATTCTGCATGAAAATATGCATTTTTAAAGACTCATCACAGCCCCCAACCGGCGTTTTGCTAGTCCCTAGCAAAAAATGCGATAAAATATGAGGAATTCATCCTAACCTAATCTTATCTTAAACTAATGCAGTGCAATAAAACTAAACATGAATGCAACGCTACTTTCGCTGGCACTCTCGACTGCATTTAGAGTATGCAGCAAGCCCTTAAACCCCTAGGTTCCCCCTAGTGGACGAGCTGTGCCTCGTGAGGGTTTGCAGTGAATATACCCACAAAATTCTCTTTTTTATATTTTTTTAATGAAGAAAAAAATGAAAAAAAAGGCGAAAAGAAATTCCCAAAATAAAATTCACTCATATCAGATATTTTCGAAATCTGGAATAATTACACTTTCAGACTTTTCAAATTCCGGTCCACAATTCTATTCTCAAAAACTTTCTCAAATTCAAACCAACTTGCATGCGTTGTGCGAAACTGTATACATCAAAAACCTACTTCGGATATTTTACAATAATGCTGCAAAAATAGAGTTTTTCCTTCAAATAGTCTGATCCCCTGAAATTTAGCAAAAAGAAATTTCCTCTCAAAGTTACTACGATAGTTGCCACTTTACTGTTTACTTCGGTTGGCCTCTTTTTCTCTGAATATCTTTTTTCGACGCGAGAAGTCAAAGGCGGTAGATTGCTCTTTCAATTTCTTATCTTAATTTGGGCTAAAATAGATTAGCAGTGTTGTCTTAAGGTCTTATTCTTCATCTTAGGTCGTCAATCTAAGTGAGAATAACAAATTTCCAATCCATGTAGAAATAAATTTCGGAATTGGCTTCTAATCTTTTTTCACTCAAACCTCTTTAACTCCATCTTGCATTGCCTCCAAACATACAATGTATCCAAAGAGACAAAGTATATTAAAAAGGTTACTAAGATGGGTTACTAGTTGTGATTCCAATTCTATCCCAATATTTAAACAAGAACAAAAATTAACCCAATCACAAACAAGACCAAAATTATGAACACCACAAAATCAAAGACAAGAACAATTGAAAAGAAACAAACTTTACTAGCATGAAATTGTTTTACAAAAGATTGGAAATAAAAAGCAAATAATTACATACTAGGATGGATGAGAATTCCTCCTTCTAGTTGACACTTCAAGGTTGGTGGTGTGGCTTTAGGGCTAAGCCTCCTTGATGACTTGAGATGTAGAGACAAGAGAGGGAGAGATGGATGAAGAAATCTAGAGGTGGGAGGTGGGTAATTCTTCCATGAAGAATATGGGAGAAGGGTGCCCTATTTACACTTTTTCAAGTCCTACTCCTTCTCAAACTTTAAAATCTTAAAAATAATAAAAAAATAAAAGAAAAAAGGGCTCCAACCAATGCTTTGGACGTGCAATATCCTTGGGGATTTTTTTTCTTTTTATTTTTCTCTTCTTTCCTTGCTTGTTTTGTCCAGAAATCCCTCTTGGACGCTTCTTTCCTTCTTTGTCTTTGCCACCTTGCATTGAGATCTTTTGAGAGATAAAATAGGGATAAGAATCCTCTCTTAGAATCAAACTTGGCCCACATGAGGTGTAGAACTTCCCCTTTTATCTCTTTGCATCGTCAACTTTCCTTTTTTGGAAAGTTCTCCTTGTTGGCTCCTAACTTGAAGAGATCTTCTAGATAATTCTCCCTTGATTTTTTCCTTTACTTTTTCAATCAAAATCTGATCCAAAATCCTCTTTTGGACGTGGAATAGCTTGCTTGGATATTTTTTTGCATTTTCTTTTCAATTTAATCTTCTCCTTCTCAAAAAAGAACACCTATGTGGCCTTCCTTGTCCATCTTTGATGAGATATCCTTCAAATTCTCTTCAAAATCTCTAGAAAATGCGCAACAAATATATGGACCCCATCTTGGATGTTTTACAAGTGTGCCCCACACATGTGCATGTATGTGTGGGTCCATGAAGCCGACTTTTTACAATTTTCTTCCAATTTCTTTTTTCTCTTTAATTCTTCTCTCCTTTCTCTTGAAATCAATTCCTTGCCTCAATTCTTTACAAATGGGACCCATATAATCAATTTCCTACAAAACATATGTGAATTCATGTGAAAAGGCAATTTTACCCCTAACATCACATATGCATGACTGTGGGCCCATTTCTCACGAAATGATAATAAAAATGTACATCATTCTTCATGATTTTGTATGAATGAACTAATGATGAAGAGAATTCAATTTATTTCATGAGAAAAATTATTTTCACAAAACTTTCCAAAAATAGACTTTCCAAAAATAGCAGGTTTCATGAATTTATGCAAAAAGTGTGACTTTTATCCAATTTATGCAGAAAAATATAAAGATGAATTTAAAATGAATTAAACCATGATATCACACTAAGTGAGGCTCTTTCAAGTTAATAAGTCCTTAAAATGGGTCAAATTCTGCATGAAAATATGCATTTTTAAAGACTCATCACAGCCCCCAACCGGCGTTTTGCTAGTCCCTAGCAAAAAATGCGATAAAATATGAGGAATTCATCCTAACCTAATCTTATCTTAAACTAATGCAGTGCAATAAAACTAAACATGAATGCAACGCTACTTTCGCTGGCACTCTCGACTGCATTTAGAGTATGCAGCAAGCCCTTAAACCCCTAGGTTCCCCCTAGTGGACGAGCTGTGCCTCGTGAGGGTTTGCAGTGAATATACCCACAAAATTCTCTTTTTTATATTTTTTTAATGAAGAAAAAAATGAAAAAAAAGGCGAAAAGAAATTCCCAAAATAAAATTCACTCATATCAGATATTTTCGAAATCTGGAATAATTACACTTTCAGACTTTTCAAATTCCGGTCCACAATTCTATTCTCAAAAACTTTCTCAAATTCAAACCAACTTGCATGCGTTGTGCGAAACTGTATACATCAAAAACCTACTTCGGATATTTTACAATAATGCTGCAAAAATAGAGTTTTTCCTTCAAATAGTCTGATCCCCTGAAATTTAGCAAAAAGAAATTTCCTCTCAAAGTTACTACGATAGTTGCCACTTTACTGTTTACTTCGGTTGGCCTCTTTTTCTCTGAATATCTTTTTTCGACGCGAGAAGTCAAAGGCGGTAGATTGCTCTTTCAATTTCTTATCTTAATTTGGGCTAAAATAGATTAGCAGTGTTGTCTTAAGGTCTTATTCTTCATCTTAGGTCGTCAATCTAAGTGAGAATAACAAATTTCCATTCCATGTAGAAATAAATTTCGGAATTGGCCTCTAATCTTTTTTCACTCAAACCTCTTTAACTCCATCTTGCATTGCCTCCAAACATACAATGTATCCAAAGAGACAAAGTATATTAAAAAGGTTACTAAGATGGGTTACTAGTTGTGATTCCAATTCTATCCCAATATTTAAACAAGAACAAAAATTAACCCAATCACAAACAAGACCAAAATTATGAACACCACAAAATCAAAGACAAGAACAATTGAAAAGAAACAAACTTTACTAGCATGAAATTGTTTTACAAAAGATTGGAAATAAAAAGCAAACAATTACATACTAGGATGGATGAGAATTCCTCCTTCTAGTTGACACTTCAAGGTTGGTGGTGTGGCTTTAGGGCTAAGCCTCCTTGATGACTTGAGATGTAGAGACAAGAGAGGGAGAGATGGATGAAGAAATCTAGAGGTGGGAGGTGGGTAATTCTTCCATGAAGAATATGGGAGAAGGGTGCCCTATTTACACTTTTTCAAGTCCTACTCCTTCTCAAACTTTAAAATCTTAAAAATAATAAAAAAATAAAAGAAAAAAGGGCTCCAACCAATGCTTTGGACGTGCAATATCCTTGGGGATTTTTTTTCTTTTTATTTTTCTCTTCTTTCCTTGCTTGTTTTGTCCAGAAATCCCTCTTGGACGCTTCTTTCCTTCTTTGTCTTTGCCACCTTGCATTGAGATCTTTTGAGAGATAAAATAGGGATAAGAATCCTCTCTTAGAATCAAACTTGGCCCACATGAGGTGTAGAACTTCCCCTTTTATCTCTTTGCATCGTCAACTTTCCTTTTTTGGAAAGTTCTCCTTGTTGGCTCCTAACTTGAAGATCTTCTAGATAATTCTCCCTTGATTTTTTCCTTTACTTTTTCAATCAAAATCTGATCCAAAATCCTCTTTTGGACGTGGAATAGCTTGCTTGGATATTTTTTTGCATTTTCTTTTCAATTTAATCTTCTCCTTCTCAAAAAAGAACACCTATGTGGCCTTCCTTGTCCATCTTTGATGAGATATCCTTCAAATTCTCTTCAAAATCTCTAGAAAATGCGCAACAAATATATGGACCCCATCTTGGATGTTTTACAAGTGTGCCCCACACATGTGCATGTATGTGTGGGTCCATGAAGCCGACTTTTTACAATTTTCTTCCAATTTCTTTTTTCTCTTTAATTCTTCTCTCCTTTCTCTTGAAATCAATTCCTTGCCTCAATTCTTTACAAATGGGACCCATATAATCAATTTCCTACAAAACATATGTGAATTCATGTGAAAAGGCAATTTTACCCCTAACATCACATATGCATGACTGTGGGCCCATTTCTCACGAAATGATAATAAAAATGTACATCATTCTTCATGATTTTGTATGAATGAACTAATGATGAAGAGAATTCAATTTATTTCATGAGAAAAATTATTTTCACAAAACTTTCCAAAAATAGACTTTCCAAAAATAGCAGGTTTCATGAATTTATGCAAAAAGTGTGACTTTTAACCAATTTATGCAGAAAAATATAAAGATGAATTTAAAATGAATTAAACCATGATATCACACTAAGTGACGCTCTTTCAAGTTAATAAGTCCTTAAAATTTGTCAAATTCTGCATGAAAATATGCATTTTTAAAGACTCATCACACCCCCCAACCGGCGTTTTGCTAGTCCCTAGCAAAAAATGCGATAAAATATGAGGAATTCATCCTAACCTAATCTTATCTTAAACTAATGCAGTGCAATAAAACTAAACATGAATGCAACGCTACTTTCGCTGGCACTCTCGACTGCATTTAGAGTATGCAGCAAGCCCTTAAACCCCTCGGTTCCCCCTAGTGGACGAGCTGTGCCTCGTGAGGGTTTGCAGTGAATATACCCACAAAATTCTCTTTTTTATATTTTTTTAATGAAGAAAAAAATGAAAAAAAAGGCGAAAAGAAATTCCCAAAATAAAATTCACTCATATCAGATATTTTCGAAATCTGGAATAATTACACTTTCAGACTTTTCAAATTCCGGTCCACAATTCTATTCTCAAAAACTTTCTCAAATTCAAACCAACTTGCATGCGTTGTGCGAAACTGTATACATCAAAAACCTACTTCGGATATTTTACAATAATGCTGCAAAAATAGAGTTTTTCCTTCAAATAGTCTGATCCCCTGAAATTTAGCAAAAAGAAATTTCCTCTCAAAGTTACTACGATAGTTGCCACTTTACTGTTTACTTCGGTTGGCCTCTTTTTCTCTGAATATCTTTTTTCGACGCGAGAAGTCAAAGGCGGTAGATTGCTCTTTCAATTTCTTATCTTAATTTGGGCTAAAATAGATTAGCAGTGTTGTCTTAAGGTCTTATTCTTCATCTTAGGTCGTCAATCTAAGTGAGAATAACAAATTTCCATTCCATGTAGAAATAAATTTCGGAATTGGCCTCTAATCTTTTTTCACTCAAACCTCTTTAACTCCATCTTGCATTGCCTCCAAACATACAATGTATCCAAAGAGACAAAGTATATTAAAAAGGTTACTAAGATGGGTTACTAGTTGTGATTCCAATTCTATCCCAATATTTAAACAAGAACAAAAATTAACCCAATCACAAACAAGACCAAAATTATGAACACCACAAAATCAAAGACAAGAACAATTGAAAAGAAACAAACTTTACTAGCATGAAATTGTTTTACAAAAGATTGGAAATAAAAAGCAAACAATTACATACTAGGATGGATGAGAATTCCTCCTTCTAGTTGACACTTCAAGGTTGGTGGTGTGGCTTTAGGGCTAAGCCTCCTTGATGACTTGAGATGTAGAGACAAGAGAGGGAGAGATGGATGAAGAAATCTAGAGGTGGGAGGTGGGTAATTCTTCCATGAAGAATATGGGAGAAGGGTGCCCTATTTACACTTTTTCAAGTCCTACTCCTTCTCAAACTTTAAAATCTTAAAAATAATAAAAAAATAAAAGAAAAAAGGGCTCCAACCAATGCTTTGGACGTGCAATATCCTTGGGGATTTTTTTTCTTTTTATTTTTCTCTTCTTTCCTTGCTTGTTTTGTCCAGAAATCCCTCTTGGACGCTTCTTTCCTTCTTTGTCTTTGCCACCTTGCATTGAGATCTTTTGAGAGATAAAATAGGGATAAGAATCCTCTCTTAGAATCAAACTTGGCCCACATGAGGTGTAGAACTTCCCCTTTTATCTCTTTGCATCGTCAACTTTCCTTTTTTGGAAAGTTCTCCTTGTTGGCTCCTAACTTGAAGAGATCTTCTAGATAATTCTCCCTTGATTTTTTCCTTTACTTTTTCAATCAAAATCTGATCCAAAATCCTCTTTTGGACGTGGAATAGCTTGCTTGGATATTTTTTTGCATTTTCTTTTCAATTTAATCTTCTCCTTCTCAAAAAAGAACACCTATGTGGCCTTCCTTGTCCATCTTTGATGAGATATCCTTCAAATTCTCTTCAAAATCTCTAGAAAATGCGCAACAAATATATGGACCCCATCTTGGATGTTTTACAAGTGTGCCCCACACATGTGCATGTATGTGTGGGTCCATGAAGCCGACTTTTTACAATTTTCTTCCAATTTCTTTTTTCTCTTTAATTCTTCTCTCCTTTCTCTTGAAATCAATTCCTTGCCTCAATTCTTTACAAATGGGACCCATATAATCAATTTCCTACAAAACATATGTGAATTCATGTGAAAAGGCAATTTTACCCCTAACATCACATATGCATGACTGTGGGCCCATTTCTCACGAAATGATAATAAAAATGTACATCATTCTTCATGATTTTGTATGAATGAACTAATGATGAAGAGAATTCAATTTATTTCATGAGAAAAATTATTTTCACAAAACTTTCCAAAAATAGACTTTCCAAAAATAGCAGGTTTCATGAATTTATGCAAAAAGTGTGACTTTTATCCAATTTATGCAGAAAAATATAAAGATGAATTTAAAATGAATTAAACCATGATATCACACTAAGTGAGGCTCTTTCAAGTTAATAAGTCCTTAAAATGGGTCAAATTCTGCATGAAAATATGCATTTTTAAAGACTCATCACAGCCCCCAACCGGCGTTTTGCTAGTCCCTAGCAAAAAATGCGATAAAATATGAGGAATTCATCCTAACCTAATCTTATCTTAAACTAATGCAGTGCAATAAAACTAAACATGAATGCAACGCTACTTTCGCTGGCACTCTCGACTGCATTTAGAGTATGCAGCAAGCCCTTAAACCCCTAGGTTCCCCCTAGTGGACGAGCTGTGCCTCGTGAGGGTTTGCAGTGAATATACCCACAAAATTCTCTTTTTTATATTTTTTTAATGAAGAAAAAAATGAAAAAAAAGGCGAAAAGAAATTCCCAAAATAAAATTCACTCATATCAGATATTTTCGAAATCTGGAATAATTACACTTTCAGACTTTTCAAATTCCGGTCCACAATTCTATTCTCAAAAACTTTCTCAAATTCAAACCAACTTGCATGCGTTGTGCGAAACTGTATACATCAAAAACCTACTTCGGATATTTTACAATAATGCTGCAAAAATAGAGTTTTTCCTTCAAATAGTCTGATCCCCTGAAATTTAGCAAAAAGAAATTTCCTCTCAAAGTTACTACGATAGTTGCCACTTTACTGTTTACTTCGGTTGGCCTCTTTTTCTCTGAATATCTTTTTTCGACGCGAGAAGTCAAAGGCGGTAGATTGCTCTTTCAATTTCTTATCTTAATTTGGGCTAAAATAGATTAGCAGTGTTGTCTTAAGGTCTTATTCTTCATCTTAGGTCGTCAATCTAAGTGAGAATAACAAATTTCCATTCCATGTAGAAATAAATTTCGGAATTGGCCTCTAATCTTTTTTCACTCAAACCTCTTTAACTCCATCTTGCATTGCCTCCAAACATACAATGTATCCAAAGAGACAAAGTATATTAAAAAGGTTACTAAGATGGGTTACTAGTTGTGATTCCAATTCTATCCCAATATTTAAACAAGAACAAAAATTAACCCAATCACAAACAAGACCAAAATTATGAACACCACAAAATCAAAGACAAGAACAATTGAAAAGAAACAAACTTTACTAGCATGAAATTGTTTTACAAAAGATTGGAAATAAAAAGCAAACAATTACATACTAGGATGGATGAGAATTCCTCCTTCTAGTTGACACTTCAAGGTTGGTGGTGTGGCTTTAGGGCTAAGCCTCCTTGATGACTTGAGATGTAGAGACAAGAGAGGGAGAGATGGATGAAGAAATCTAGAGGTGGGAGGTGGGTAATTCTTCCATGAAGAATATGGGAGAAGGGTGCCCTATTTACACTTTTTCAAGTCCTACTCCTTCTCAAACTTTAAAATCTTAAAAATAATAAAAAAATAAAAGAAAAAAGGGCTCCAACCAATGCTTTGGACGTGCAATATCCTTGGGGATTTTTTTTCTTTTTATTTTTCTCTTCTTTCCTTGCTTGTTTTGTCCAGAAATCCCTCTTGGACGCTTCTTTCCTTCTTTGTCTTTGCCACCTTGCATTGAGATCTTTTGAGAGATAAAATAGGGATAAGAATCCTCTCTTAGAATCAAACTTGGCCCACATGAGGTGTAGAACTTCCCCTTTTATCTCTTTGCATCGTCAACTTTCCTTTTTTGGAAAGTTCTCCTTGTTGGCTCCTAACTTGAAGATCTTCTAGATAATTCTCCCTTGATTTTTTCCTTTACTTTTTCAATCAAAATCTGATCCAAAATCCTCTTTTGGACGTGGAATAGCTTGCTTGGATATTTTTTTGCATTTTCTTTTCAATTTAATCTTCTCCTTCTCAAAAAAGAACACCTATGTGGCCTTCCTTGTCCATCTTTGATGAGATATCCTTCAAATTCTCTTCAAAATCTCTAGAAAATGCGCAACAAATATATGGACCCCATCTTGGATGTTTTACAAGTGTGCCCCACACATGTGCATGTATGTGTGGGTCCATGAAGCCGACTTTTTACAATTTTCTTCCAATTTCTTTTTTCTCTTTAATTCTTCTCTCCTTTCTCTTGAAATCAATTCCTTGCCTCAATTCTTTACAAATGGGACCCATATAATCAATTTCCTACAAAACATATGTGAATTCATGTGAAAAGGCAATTTTACCCCTAACATCACATATGCATGACTGTGGGCCCATTTCTCACGAAATGATAATAAAAATGTACATCATTCTTCATGATTTTGTATGAATGAA
The DNA here is from genome assembly GCA_037013555.1 of Sextonia rubra. Taxonomy (NCBI): domain Eukaryota; kingdom Viridiplantae; phylum Streptophyta; class Magnoliopsida; order Laurales; family Lauraceae; genus Sextonia; species Sextonia rubra. Next base: position 7,336,936 of record JASUAD010000015.1, read on the forward strand.
CTAATGATGAAGAGAATTCAATTTATTTCATGAGAAAAATTATTTTCACAAAACTTTCCAAAAATAGACTTTCCAAAAATAGCAGGTTTCATGAATTTATGCAAAAAGTGTGACTTTTAACCAATTTATGCAGAAAAATATAAAGATGAATTTAAAATGAATTAAACCATGATATCACACTAAGTGACGCTCTTTCAAGTTAATAAGTCCTTAAAATTTGTCAAATTCTGCATGAAAATATGCATTTTTAAAGACTCATCACACCCCCCAACCGGCGTTTTGCTAGTCCCTAGCAAAAAATGCGATAAAATATGAGGAATTCATCCTAACCTAATCTTATCTTAAACTAATGCAGTGCAATAAAACTAAACATGAATGCAACGCTACTTTCGCTGGCACTCTCGACTGCATTTAGAGTATGCAGCAAGCCCTTAAACCCCTCGGTTCCCCCTAGTGGACGAGCTGTGCCTCGTGAGGGTTTGCAGTGAATATACCCACAAAATTCTCTTTTTTATATTTTTTTAATGAAGAAAAAAATGAAAAAAAAGGCGAAAAGAAATTCCCAAAATAAAATTCACTCATATCAGATATTTTCGAAATCTGGAATAATTACACTTTCAGACTTTTCAAATTCCGGTCCACAATTCTATTCTCAAAAACTTTCTCAAATTCAAACCAACTTGCATGCGTTGTGCGAAACTGTATACATCAAAAACCTACTTCGGATATTTTACAATAATGCTGCAAAAATAGAGTTTTTCCTTCAAATAGTCTGATCCCCTGAAATTTAGCAAAAAGAAATTTCCTCTCAAAGTTACTACGATAGTTGCCACTTTACTGTTTACTTCGGTTGGCCTCTTTTTCTCTGAATATCTTTTTTCGACGCGAGAAGTCAAAGGCGGTAGATTGCTCTTTCAATTTCTTATCTTAATTTGGGCTAAAATAGATTAGCAGTGTTGTCTTAAGGTCTTATTCTTCATCTTAGGTCGTCAATCTAAGTGAGAATAACAAATTTCCATTCCATGTAGAAATAAATTTCGGAATTGGCCTCTAATCTTTTTTCACTCAAACCTCTTTAACTCCATCTTGCATTGCCTCCAAACATACAATGTATCCAAAGAGACAAAGTATATTAAAAAGGTTACTAAGATGGGTTACTAGTTGTGATTCCAATTCTATCCCAATATTTAAACAAGAACAAAAATTAACCCAATCACAAACAAGACCAAAATTATGAACACCACAAAATCAAAGACAAGAACAATTGAAAAGAAACAAACTTTACTAGCATGAAATTGTTTTACAAAAGATTGGAAATAAAAAGCAAACAATTACATACTAGGATGGATGAGAATTCCTCCTTCTAGTTGACACTTCAAGGTTGGTGGTGTGGCTTTAGGGCTAAGCCTCCTTGATGACTTGAGATGTAGAGACAAGAGAGGGAGAGATGGATGAAGAAATCTAGAGGTGGGAGGTGGGTAATTCTTCCATGAAGAATATGGGAGAAGGGTGCCCTATTTACACTTTTTCAAGTCCTACTCCTTCTCAAACTTTAAAATCTTAAAAATAATAAAAAAATAAAAGAAAAAAGGGCTCCAACCAATGCTTTGGACGTGCAATATCCTTGGGGATTTTTTTTCTTTTTATTTTTCTCTTCTTTCCTTGCTTGTTTTGTCCAGAAATCCCTCTTGGACGCTTCTTTCCTTCTTTGTCTTTGCCACCTTGCATTGAGATCTTTTGAGAGATAAAATAGGGATAAGAATCCTCTCTTAGAATCAAACTTGGCCCACATGAGGTGTAGAACTTCCCCTTTTATCTCTTTGCATCGTCAACTTTCCTTTTTTGGAAAGTTCTCCTTGTTGGCTCCTAACTTGAAGAGATCTTCTAGATAATTCTCCCTTGATTTTTTCCTTTACTTTTTCAATCAAAATCTGATCCAAAATCCTCTTTTGGACGTGGAATAGCTTGCTTGGATATTTTTTTGCATTTTCTTTTCAATTTAATCTTCTCCTTCTCAAAAAAGAACACCTATGTGGCCTTCCTTGTCCATCTTTGATGAGATATCCTTCAAATTCTCTTCAAAATCTCTAGAAAATGCGCAACAAATATATGGACCCCATCTTGGATGTTTTACAAGTGTGCCCCACACATGTGCATGTATGTGTGGGTCCATGAAGCCGACTTTTTACAATTTTCTTCCAATTTCTTTTTTCTCTTTAATTCTTCTCTCCTTTCTCTTGAAATCAATTCCTTGCCTCAATTCTTTACAAATGGGACCCATATAATCAATTTCCTACAAAACATATGTGAATTCATGTGAAAAGGCAATTTTACCCCTAACATCACATATGCATGACTGTGGGCCCATTTCTCACGAAATGATAATAAAAATGTACATCATTCTTCATGATTTTGTATGAATGAACTAATGATGAAGAGAATTCAATTTATTTCATGAGAAAAATTATTTTCACAAAACTTTCCAAAAATAGACTTTCCAAAAATAGCAGGTTTCATGAATTTATGCAAAAAGTGTGACTTTTATCCAATTTATGCAGAAAAATATAAAGATGAATTTAAAATGAATTAAACCATGATATCACACTAAGTGAGGCTCTTTCAAGTTAATAAGTCCTTAAAATGGGTCAAATTCTGCATGAAAATATGCATTTTTAAAGACTCATCACAGCCCCCAACCGGCGTTTTGCTAGTCCCTAGCAAAAAATGCGATAAAATATGAGGAATTCATCCTAACCTAATCTTATCTTAAACTAATGCAGTGCAATAAAACTAAACATGAATGCAACGCTACTTTCGCTGGCACTCTCGACTGCATTTAGAGTATGCAGCAAGCCCTTAAACCCCTAGGTTCCCCCTAGTGGACGAGCTGTGCCTCGTGAGGGTTTGCAGTGAATATACCCACAAAATTCTCTTTTTTATATTTTTTTAATGAAGAAAAAAATGAAAAAAAAGGCGAAAAGAAATTCCCAAAATAAAATTCACTCATATCAGATATTTTCGAAATCTGGAATAATTACACTTTCAGACTTTTCAAATTCCGGTCCACAATTCTATTCTCAAAAACTTTCTCAAATTCAAACCAACTTGCATGCGTTGTGCGAAACTGTATACATCAAAAACCTACTTCGGATATTTTACAATAATGCTGCAAAAATAGAGTTTTTCCTTCAAATAGTCTGATCCCCTGAAATTTAGCAAAAAGAAATTTCCTCTCAAAGTTACTACGATAGTTGCCACTTTACTGTTTACTTCGGTTGGCCTCTTTTTCTCTGAATATCTTTTTTCGACGCGAGAAGTCAAAGGCGGTAGATTGCTCTTTCAATTTCTTATCTTAATTTGGGCTAAAATAGATTAGCAGTGTTGTCTTAAGGTCTTATTCTTCATCTTAGGTCGTCAATCTAAGTGAGAATAACAAATTTCCATTCCATGTAGAAATAAATTTCGGAATTGGCCTCTAATCTTTTTTCACTCAAACCTCTTTAACTCCATCTTGCATTGCCTCCAAACATACAATGTATCCAAAGAGACAAAGTATATTAAAAAGGTTACTAAGATGGGTTACTAGTTGTGATTCCAATTCTATCCCAATATTTAAACAAGAACAAAAATTAACCCAATCACAAACAAGACCAAAATTATGAACACCACAAAATCAAAGACAAGAACAATTGAAAAGAAACAAACTTTACTAGCATGAAATTGTTTTACAAAAGATTGGAAATAAAAAGCAAACAATTACATACTAGGATGGATGAGAATTCCTCCTTCTAGTTGACACTTCAAGGTTGGTGGTGTGGCTTTAGGGCTAAGCCTCCTTGATGACTTGAGATGTAGAGACAAGAGAGGGAGAGATGGATGAAGAAATCTAGAGGTGGGAGGTGGGTAATTCTTCCATGAAGAATATGGGAGAAGGGTGCCCTATTTACACTTTTTCAAGTCCTACTCCTTCTCAAACTTTAAAATCTTAAAAATAATAAAAAAATAAAAGAAAAAAGGGCTCCAACCAATGCTTTGGACGTGCAATATCCTTGGGGATTTTTTTTCTTTTTATTTTTCTCTTCTTTCCTTGCTTGTTTTGTCCAGAAATCCCTCTTGGACGCTTCTTTCCTTCTTTGTCTTTGCCACCTTGCATTGAGATCTTTTGAGAGATAAAATAGGGATAAGAATCCTCTCTTAGAATCAAACTTGGCCCACATGAGGTGTAGAACTTCCCCTTTTATCTCTTTGCATCGTCAACTTTCCTTTTTTGGAAAGTTCTCCTTGTTGGCTCCTAACTTGAAGAGATCTTCTAGATAATTCTCCCTTGATTTTTTCCTTTACTTTTTCAATCAAAATCTGATCCAAAATCCTCTTTTGGACGTGGAATAGCTTGCTTGGATATTTTTTTGCATTTTCTTTTCAATTTAATCTTCTCCTTCTCAAAAAAGAACACCTATGTGGCCTTCCTTGTCCATCTTTGATGAGATATCCTTCAAATTCTCTTCAAAATCTCTAGAAAATGCGCAACAAATATATGGACCCCATCTTGGATGTTTTACAAGTGTGCCCCACACATGTGCATGTATGTGTGGGTCCATGAAGCCGACTTTTTACAATTTTCTTCCAATTTCTTTTTTCTCTTTAATTCTTCTCTCCTTTCTCTTGAAATCAATTCCTTGCCTCAATTCTTTACAAATGGGACCCATATAATCAATTTCCTACAAAACATATGTGAATTCATGTGAAAAGGCAATTTTACCCCTAACATCACATATGCATGACTGTGGGCCCATTTCTCACGAAATGATAATAAAAATGTACATCATTCTTCATGATTTTGTATGAATGAACTAATGATGAAGAGAATTCAATTTATTTCATGAGAAAAATTATTTTCACAAAACTTTCCAAAAATAGACTTTCCAAAAATAGCAGGTTTCATGAATTTATGCAAAAAGTGTGACTTTTATCCAATTTATGCAGAAAAATATAAAGATGAATTTAAAATGAATTAAACCATGATATCACACTAAGTGAGGCTCTTTCAAGTTAATAAGTCCTTAAAATGGGTCAAATTCTGCATGAAAATATGCATTTTTAAAGACTCATCACAGCCCCCAACCGGCGTTTTGCTAGTCCCTAGCAAAAAATGCGATAAAATATGAGGAATTCATCCTAACCTAATCTTATCTTAAACTAATGCAGTGCAATAAAACTAAACATGAATGCAACGCTACTTTCGCTGGCACTCTCGACTGCATTTAGAGTATGCAGCAAGCCCTTAAACCCCTAGGTTCCCCCTAGTGGACGAGCTGTGCCTCGTGAGGGTTTGCAGTGAATATACCCACAAAATTCTCTTTTTTATATTTTTTTAATGAAGAAAAAAATGAAAAAAAAGGCGAAAAGAAATTCCCAAAATAAAATTCACTCATATCAGATATTTTCGAAATCTGGAATAATTACACTTTCAGACTTTTCAAATTCCGGTCCACAATTCTATTCTCAAAAACTTTCTCAAATTCAAACCAACTTGCATGCGTTGTGCGAAACTGTATACATCAAAAACCTACTTCGGATATTTTACAATAATGCTGCAAAAATAGAGTTTTTCCTTCAAATAGTCTGATCCCCTGAAATTTAGCAAAAAGAAATTTCCTCTCAAAGTTACTACGATAGTTGCCACTTTACTGTTTACTTCGGTTGGCCTCTTTTTCTCTGAATATCTTTTTTCGACGCGAGAAGTCAAAGGCGGTAGATTGCTCTTTCAATTTCTTATCTTAATTTGGGCTAAAATAGATTAGCAGTGTTGTCTTAAGGTCTTATTCTTCATCTTAGGTCGTCAATCTAAGTGAGAATAACAAATTTCCATTCCATGTAGAAATAAATTTCGGAATTGGCCTCTAATCTTTTTTCACTCAAACCTCTTTAACTCCATCTTGCATTGCCTCCAAACATACAATGTATCCAAAGAGACAAAGTATATTAAAAAGGTTACTAAGATGGGTTACTAGTTGTGATTCCAATTCTATCCCAATATTTAAACAAGAACAAAAATTAACCCAATCACAAACAAGACCAAAATTATGAACACCACAAAATCAAAGACAAGAACAATTGAAAAGAAACAAACTTTACTAGCATGAAATTGTTTTACAAAAGATTGGAAATAAAAAGCAAACAATTACATACTAGGATGGATGAGAATTCCTCCTTCTAGTTGACACTTCAAGGTTGGTGGTGTGGCTTTAGGGCTAAGCCTCCTTGATGACTTGAGATGTAGAGACAAGAGAGGGAGAGATGGATGAAGAAATCTAGAGGTGGGAGGTGGGTAATTCTTCCATGAAGAATATGGGAGAAGGGTGCCCTATTTACACTTTTTCAAGTCCTACTCCTTCTCAAACTTTAAAATCTTAAAAATAATAAAAAAATAAAAGAAAAAAGGGCTCCAACCAATGCTTTGGACGTGCAATATCCTTGGGGATTTTTTTTCTTTTTATTTTTCTCTTCTTTCCTTGCTTGTTTTGTCCAGAAATCCCTCTTGGACGCTTCTTTCCTTCTTTGTCTTTGCCACCTTGCATTGAGATCTTTTGAGAGATAAAATAGGGATAAGAATCCTCTCTTAGAATCAAACTTGGCCCACATGAGGTGTAGAACTTCCCCTTTTATCTCTTTGCATCGTCAACTTTCCTTTTTTGGAAAGTTCTCCTTGTTGGCTCCTAACTTGAAGATCTTCTAGATAATTCTCCCTTGATTTTTTCCTTTACTTTTTCAATCAAAATCTGATCCAAAATCCTCTTTTGGACGTGGAATAGCTTGCTTGGATATTTTTTTGCATTTTCTTTTCAATTTAATCTTCTCCTTCTCAAAAAAGAACACCTATGTGGCCTTCCTTGTCCATCTTTGATGAGATATCCTTCAAATTCTCTTCAAAATCTCTAGAAAATGCGCAACAAATATATGGACCCCATCTTGGATGTTTTACAAGTGTGCCCCACACATGTGCATGTATGTGTGGGTCCATGAAGCCGACTTTTTACAATTTTCTTCCAATTTCTTTTTTCTCTTTAATTCTTCTCTCCTTTCTCTTGAAATCAATTCCTTGCCTCAATTCTTTACAAATGAGACCCATATAATCAATTTCCTACAAAACATATGTGAATTCATGTGAAAAGGCAATTTTACCCCTAACATCACATATGCATGACTGTGGGCCCATTTCTCACGAAATGATAATAAAAATGTACATCATTCTTCATGATTTTGTATGAATGAACTAATGATGAAGAGAATTCAATTTATTTCATGAGAAAAATTATTTTCACAAAACTTTCCAAAAATAGAATTTCCAAAAATAGCAGGTTTCATGAATTTACGCAAAAAGTGTGACTTTTAACCAATTTATGCAGAAAAATATAAAGATGAATTTAAAATGAATTAAACCATGATATCACACTAAGTGACGCTCTTTCAAGTTAATAAGTCCTTAAAATGGGTCAAATTCTGCATGAAAATATGCATTTTTGAAGACTCATCACACCCCCCAACCGGCGTTTTGCTAGTCCCTAGCAAAAAATGCGATAAAATATGAGGAATTCATCCTAACCTAATCTTATCTTAAACTAATGCAGTGCAATAAAACTAAACATGAATGCAACGCTACTTTCGCTGGCACTCTCGACTGCATTTAGAGTATGCAGCAAGCCCTTAAACCCCTAGGTTCCCCCTAGTGGACGAGCTGTGCCTCGTGAGGGTTTGCAGTGAATATACCCACAAAATTCTCTTTTTTGTATTTTTTTAATGAAGAAAAAAATGAAAAAAAAGGCGAAAAGAAATTCCCAAAATAAAATTCACTCATATCAGATATTTTCGAAATCTGGAATAATTACACTTTCAGACTTTTCAAATTCCGGTCCACAATTCTATTCTCAAAAACTTTCTCAAATTCAAACCAACTTGCATGCGTTGTGCGAAACTGTATACATCAAAAACCTACTTCGGATATTTTACAATAATGCTGCAAAAATAGAGTTTTTCCTTCAAATAGTCTGATCCCCTGAAATTCAGCAAAAAGAAATTTCCTCTCAAAGTTACTACGATAGTTGCCACTTTACTATTTACTTCGGTTGGCCTCTTTTTCTCTGAGTATCTTTTTTCGACGCGAGAAGTCAAAGGCGGTAGATTGCTCTTTCAATTTCTTATCTTAATTTGGGCTAAAATAGATTAGCAGTGTTGTCTTAAGGTCTTATTCTTCATCTTAGGTCGTCAATCTAAGTGAGAATAACAAATTTCCATTCCATGCAGAAATAAATTTCGGAATTGGCCTCTAATCTTTTTTCACTCAAACCTCTTTAACTCCATCTTGCATTGCCTCCAAACATACAATGTATCCAAAGAGACAAAGTATATTAAAAAGGTTACTAAGATGGGTTACTAGTTGTGATTCCAATTCTATCCCAATATTTAAACAAGAACAAAAATTAATCCAATCACAAACAAGACCAAAATTATGAACACCACAAAATCAAAGACAAGAACAATTGAAAAGAAACAAACTTTACTAGCATGAAATTGTTTTACAAAAGATTGGAAATAAAAAGCAAACAATTACATACTAGGATGGATGAGAATTCCTCCTTCTAGTTGACACTTCAAGGTTGGTGGTGTGGCTTTAGGGCTAAGCCTCCTTGATGACTTGAGATGTAGAGACAAGAGAGGGAGAGATGGATGAAGAAATCTAGAGGTGGGAGGTGGGTAATTCTTCCATGAAGAATATGGGAGAAGGGTGCCCTATTTATACTTTTTCAAGTCCTACTCCTTCTCAAACTTTAAAATCTTAAAAATAATAAAAAAATAAAAGAAAAAAGGGCTCCAACCAATGCTTTGGACGTGCAATATCCTTGGGGATGTTTTTTCTTTTTATTTTTCTCTTCTTTCCTTGCTTGTTTTGTCCAGAAATCCCTCTTGGACGCTTCTTTCCTTCTTTGTCTTTGCCACCTTGCATTGAGATCTTTTGAGAGATAAAATAGGGATAAGAATCCTCTCTTAGAATCAAACTTGGCCCACATGAGGTGTAGAACTTCCCCTTTTATCTCTTTGCATCGTCAACTTTGCTTTTTTGGAAAGTTCTCCTTGTTGGCTCCTAACTTGAAGAGATCTTCTAGATAATTCTCCCTTGATTTTTTCCTTTACTTTTTCAATCAAAATCTGATCCAAAATCCTCTTTTGGACGTGGAATAGCTTGCTTGGATATTTTTTTGCATTTTCTTTTCAATTTAATCTTCTCCTTCTCAAAAAAGAACACCTATGTGGCCTTCCTTGTCCATCTTTGATGAGATATCCTTCAAATTCTCTTCAAAATCTCTAGAAAATGCGCAACAAATATATGGACCCCATCTTGGATGTTTTACAAGTGTGCCCCACACATGTGCATGTATGTGTGGGTCCATGAAGCCGACTTTTTACAATTTTCTTCCAATTTCTTTTTTCTCTTTAATTCTTCTCTCCTTTCTCTTGAAATCAATTCCTTGCCTCAATTCTTTACAAATGGGACCCATATAATCAATTTCCTACAAAACATATGTGAATTCATGTGAAAAGGCAATTTTACCCCTAACATCACATATGCATGACTGTGGGCCCATTTCTCACGAAATGATAATAAAAATGTACATCATTCTTCATGATTTTGTATGAATGAACTAATGATGAAGAGAATTCAATTTATTTCATGAGAAAAATTATTTTCACAAAACTTTCCAAAAGTAGACTTTCCAAAAATAGCAGGTTTCATGAATTTATGCAAAAAGTGTGATTTTTTAACCAATTTTTGCAGAAAAATATAACGATGAATTTAAAATGAATTAAACCATGAGATCACACTAAGTGACGCTCTTTCAAGTTAATAAGTCCTTAAAATGGGTCAAATTCTGCGTGAAAATATGCATTTTTAAAGACTCATCACACCCCCCAACCGGCGTTTTGCTAGTCCCTAGCAAAAAATGCGATAAAATATGAGGAATTCATCCTAACCTAATCTTATCTTAAACTAATGCAATGCAATAAAACTAAACATGAATGCAACGCTACTTTCGCTGGCACTCTCTCGACTGCATTTAGAGTATGCAGCAAGCCCTTAAACCCCTAGGTTCCCCCTAGTGGACGAGCTGTGCCTCGTGAGGGTTTGCAGTGAATATACCCACAAAATTCTCTTTTTTGTTGTTTTTAATGAAGAAAAAAATGAAAAAAAAGGCGAAAAGAAATTCCCAAAATAAAATTCACTCATATCAGATATTTTCGAAATCTGGAATAATTACACTTTCAGACTTTTCAAATTCCGGTCCACAATTCTATTCTCAAAAACTTTCTCAAATTCAAACCAACTTGCATGCGTTGTGCGAAACTGTATACATCAAAAACCTACTTCGGATATTTTACAATAATGCTGCAAAAATAGAGTTTTTCCTTCAAATAGTCCGATCCCTTGAAATTTAGCAAAAAGAAATGTCCTCTCAAAGTTACTACGATAGTTGCCACTTTACTATTTACTTCGGTTGGCCTCTATTTCTCTCAGTTTCTTTTTTCGACGCGAGAAGTCAAAGGCGGTAGATTGCTCTTTCAATTTCTTATCTTAATTTGGGCTAAAATAGATTAGCAGTGTTGTCTTAAGGTCTTATTCTTCATCTTAGGTCGTCAATCTAAGTGAGAATAACAAATTTCCATTCCATGCAGAAATAAATTTCGGAATTGGCCTCTAATCTTTTTTCACTCAAACCTCTTTAACTCCATCTTGCATTGCCTCCAAACATACAATGTATCCAAAGAGACAAAGTATATTAAAAAGGTTACTAAGATGGGTTACTAGTTGTGATTCCAATTCTATCCCAATATTTAAACAAGAACAAAAATTAACCCAATCACAAACAAGACCAAAATTATGAACACCACAAAATCAAAGACAAGAACAATTGAAAAGAAACAAACTTTACTAGCATGAAATTGTTTTACAAAAGATTGGAAATAAAAAGCAAACAATTACATACTAGGATGGATGAGAATTCCTCCTTCTAGTTGACACTTCAAGGTTGGTGGTGTGGCTTTAGGGCTAAGCCTCCTTGATGACTTGAGATGTAGAGACAAGAGAGGGAGAGATGGATGAAGAAATCTAGAGGTGGGAGGTGGGTAATTCTTCCATGAAGAATATGGGAGAAGGGTGCCTTATTTACACTTTTTCAAGTCCTACTCCTTCTCAAACTTTAAAATCTTAAAAATAATAAAAAAATAAAAGAAAAAAGGGCTCCAACCAATGCTTTGGACGTGCAATATCCTTGGGGATTTTTTTTCTTTTTATTTTTCTCTTCTTTCCTTGCTTGTTTTGTCCAGAAATCCCTCTTGGACGCTTCTTTCCTTCTTTGTCTTTGCCACCTTGCATTGAGATCTTTTGAGAGATAAAATAGGGATAAGAATCCTCTCTTAGAATCAAACTTGGCCCACATGAGGTGTAGAACTTCCCCTTTTATCTCTTTGCATCGTCAACTTTCCTTTTTTGGAAAGTTCTCCTTGTTGGCTCCTAACTTGAAGATCTTCTAGATAATTCTCCCTTGATTTTTTCCTTTACTTTTTCAATCAAAATCTGATCCAAAATCCTCTTTTGGACGTGGAATAGCTTGCTTGGATATTTTTTTGCATTTTCTTTTCAATTTAATCTTCTCCTTCTCAAAAAAGAACACCTATGTGGCCTTCCTTGTCCATCTTTGATGAGATATCCTTCAAATTCTCTTCAAAATCTCTAGAAAATGCGCAACAAATATATGGACCCCATCTTGGATGTTTTACAAGTGTGCCCCACACATGTGCATGTATGTGTGGGTCCATGAAGCCGACTTTTTACAATTTTCTTCCAATTTCTTTTTTCTCTTTAATTCTTCTCTCCTTTCTCTTGAAATCAATTCCTTGCCTCAATTCTTTACAAATGGGACCCATATAATCAATTTCCTACAAAACATATGTGAATTCATGTGAAAAGGCAATTTTACCCCTAACATCACATATGCATGACTGTGGGCCCATTTCTCACGAAATGATAATAAAAATGTACATCATTCTTCATGATTTTGTATGAATGAACTAATGATGAAGAGAATTCAATTTATTTCATGAGAAAAATTATTTTCACAAAACTTTCCAAAAGTAGACTTTCCAAAAATAGCAGGTTTCATGAATTTATGCAAAAAGTGTGATTTTTTAACCAATTTATGCAGAAAAATATAACGATGAATTTAAAATGAATTAAACCATGAGATCACACTAAGTGACGCTCTTTCAAGTTAATAAGTCCTTAAAATGGGTCAAATTCTGCGTGAAAATATGCATTTTTAAAGACTCATCACACCCCCCAACCGGCGTTTTGCTAGTCCCTAGCAAAAAATGCGATAAAATATGAGGAATTCATCCTAACCTAATCTTATCTTAAACTAATGCAATGCAATAAAACTAAACATGAATGCAACGCTACTTTCGCTGGCACTCTCTCGACTGCATTTAGAGTATGCAGCAAGCCCTTAAACCCCTAGGTTCCCCCTAGTGGACGAGCTGTGCCTCGTGAGGGTTTGCAGTGAATATACCCACAAAATTCTCTTTTTTGTTTTTTTTAATGAAGAAAAAAATGAAAAAAAAGGCGAAAAGAAATTCCCAAAATAAAATTCACTCATATCAGATATTTTCGAAATCTGGAATAATTACACTTTCAGACTTTTCAAATTCCGGTCCACAATTCTATTCTCAAAAACTTTCTCAAATTCAAACCAACTTGCATGCGTTGTGCGAAACTGTATACATCAAAAACCTACTTCGGATATTTTACAATAATGCTGCAAAAATAGAGTTTTTCCTTCAAATAGTCTGATCCCTTGAAATTTAGCAAAAAGAAATTTCCTCTCAAAGTTACTACGATAGTTGCCACTTTACTATTTACTTCGGTTGGCCTCTATTTCTCTCAGTTTCTTTTTTCGACGCGAGAAGTCAAAGGCAGTAGATTGCTCTTTCAATTTCTTATCTTGATTTGGGCTAAAATAGATTAGCAGTGTTGTCTTAAGGTCTTATTCTTCATCTTAGGTCGTCAATCTAAGTGAGAATAACAAATTTCCATTCCATGCAGAAATAAATTTCGGAATTGGCCTCTAATCTTTTTTCACTCAAACCTCTTTAACTCCATCTTGCATTGCCTCCAAACATACAATGTATCCAAAGAGACAAAGTATATTAAAAAGGTTACTAAGATGGGTTACTAGTTGTGATTCCAATTCTATCCCAATATTTAAACAAGAACAAAAATTAACCCAATCACAAACAAGACCAAAATTATGAACACCACAAAATCAAAGACAAGAACAATTGAAAAGAAACAAACTTTACTAGCATGAAATTGTTTTACAAAAGATTGGAAATAAAAAGCAAACAATTACATACTAGGATGGATGAGAATTCCTCCTTCTAGTTGACACTTCAAGGTTGGTGGTGTGGCTTTAGGGCTAAGCCTCCTTGATGACTTGAGATGTAGAGACAAGAGAGGGAGAGATGGATGAAGAAATCTAGAGGTGGGAGGTGGGTAATTCTTCCATGAAGAATATGGGAGAAGGGTGCCCTATTTATACTTTTTCAAGTCCTACTCCTTCTCAAACTTTAAAATCTTAAAAATAATAAAAAAATAAAAGAAAAAAGGGCTCCAACCAATGCTTTGGACGTGCAGTATCCTTGGGGATGTTTTTTCTTTTTATTTTTCTCTTCTTTCCTTGCTTGTTTTGTCCAGAAATCCCTCTTGGACGCTTCTTTCCTTCTTTGTCTTTGCCACCTTGCATTGAGATCTTTTGAGAGATAAAATAGGGATAAGAATCCTCTCTTAGAATCAAACTTGGCCCACATGAGGTGTAGAACTTCCCCTTTTATCTCTTTGCATCGTCAACTTTCCTTTTTTGGAAAGTTCTCCTTGTTGGCTCCTAACTTGAAGAGATCTTCTAGATAATTCTCCCTTGATTTTTTCCTTTACTTTTTCAATCAAAATCTGATCCAAAATCCTCTTTTGGACGTGGAATAGCTTGCTTGGATATTTTTTTGCATTTTCTTTTCAATTTAATCTTCTCCTTCTCAAAAAAGAACACCTATGTGGCCTTCCTTGTCCATCTTTGATGAGATATCCTTCAAATTCTCTTCAAAATCTCTAGAAAATGCGCAACAAATATATGGACCCCATCTTGGATGTTTTACAAGTGTGCCCCACACATGTGCATGTATGTGTGGGTCCATGAAGCCGACTTTTTACAATTTTCTTCCAATTTCTTTTTTCTCTTTAATTCTTCTCTCCTTTCTCTTGAAATCAATTCCTTGCCTCAATTCTTTACAAATGGGACCCATATAATCAATTTCCTACAAAACATATGTGAATTCATGTGAAAAGGCAATTTTACCCCTAACATCACATATGCATGACTGTGGGCCCATTTCTCACGAAATGATAATAAAAATGTACATCATTCTTCATGATTTTGTATGAATGAACTAATGATGAAGAGAATTCAATTTATTTCATGAGAAAAATTATTTTCACAAAACTTTCCAAAAATAGACTTTCCAAAAATAGCAGGTTTCCTGAATTTATGCAAAAAGTGTGACTTTTAACCAATTTATGCAGAAAAATATAAAGATGAATTTAAAATGAATTAAACCATGATATCACACTAAGTGAGGCTCTTTCAAGTTAATAAGTCCTTAAAATGGGTCAAATTCTGCATGAAAATATGCATTTTTAAAGACTCATCACACCCCCCAACCGGCGTTTTGCTAGTCCCTAGCAAAAAATGCGATAAAATATGAGGAATTCATCCTAACCTAATCTTATCTTAAACTAATGCAATGCAATAAAACTAAACATGAATGCAACGCTACTTTCGCTGGCACTCTCTCGACTGCATTTAGAGTATGCAGCAAGCCCTTAAACCCCTAGGTTCCCCCTAGTGGACGAGCTGTGCCTCGTGAGGGTTTGCAGTGAATATACCCACAAAATTCTCTTTTTTGTTTTTTTTAATGAAGAAAAAAATGAAAAAAAAGGCGAAAAGAAATTCCCAAAATAAAATTCACTCATATCAGATATTTTCGAAATCTGGAATAATTACACTTTCAGACTTTTCAAATTCCGGTCCACAATTCTATTCTCAAAAACTTTCTCAAATTCAAACCAACTTGCATGCGTTGTGCGAAACTGTATACATCAAAAACCTACTTCGGATATTTTACAATAATGCTGCAAAAATAGAGTTTTTCCTTCAAATAGTCTGATCCCTTGAAATTTAGCAAAAAGAAATTTCCTCTCAAAGTTACTACGATAGTTGCCACTTTACTATTTACTTCGGTTGGCCTCTATTTCTCTCAGTTTCTTTTTTCGACGCGAGAAGTCAAAGGCAGTAGATTGCTCTTTCAATTTCTTATCTTGATTTGGGCTAAAATAGATTAGCAGTGTTGTCTTAAGGTCTTATTCTTCATCTTAGGTCGTCAATCTAAGTGAGAATAACAAATTTCCATTCCATGCAGAAATAAATTTCGGAATTGGCCTCTAATCTTTTTTCACTCAAACCTCTTTAACTCCATCTTGCATTGCCTCCAAACATACAATGTATCCAAAGAGACAAAGTATATTAAAAAGGTTACTAAGATGGGTTACTAGTTGTGATTCCAATTCTATCCCAATATTTAAACAAGAACAAAAATTAACCCAATCACAAACAAGACCAAAATTATGAACACCACAAAATCAAAGACAAGAACAATTGAAAAGAAACAAACTTTACTAGCATGAAATTGTTTTACAAAAGATTGGAAATAAAAAGCAAACAATTACATACTAGGATGGATGAGAATTCCTCCTTCTAGTTGACACTTCAAGGTTGGTGGTGTGGCTTTAGGGCTAAGCCTCCTTGATGACTTGAGATGTAGAGACAAGAGAGGGAGAGATGGATGAAGAAATCTAGAGGTGGGAGGTGGGTAATTCTTCTATGAAGAATATGGGAGAAGGGTGCCCTATTTATACTTTTTCAAGTCCTACTCCTTCTCAAACTTTAAAATCTTAAAAATAATAAAAAAATAAAATAAAAAAGGGCTCCAACCAATGCTTTGGACGTGCAATATCCTTGAGGATTTTTTTTCTTTTTATTTTTCTCTTCTTTCCTTGTTTGTTTTGTCTAGAAATCCCTCTTGGACGCTTCTTTCCTTCTTTGTCTTTGCCACCTTGCATTGAGATCTTTTGAGAGATAAAATAGGGATAAGAATCCTCTCTTAGAATCAAACTTGGCCCACATGAGGTGTAGAACTTCCCCTTTTATTTCTTTGCATCGTCAACTTTCCTTTTTTGGAAAGTTCTCCTTGTTGGCTCCTAACTTGAAGAGATCTTCTAGATAATTCTCCCTTGAGTTTTTCCTTTACTTTTTCAATCAAAATCTGATCTAAAATCCTCTTTTGGATGTGGAATAGCTTGCTTGGATATTTTTTTACATTTTCTTTTCAATTTAATCTTCTCCTTCTCAAAAAAGAACACCTATGTGGCCTTCCTTGTCCATCTTTGATGAGATATCCTTCAAATTCTCTTCAAAATCTCTAGAAAATGCGCAACAAATATATGGACCCCATCTTGGATGTTTTACAAGTGTGCCCCACACATGTGCATGTATGTGTGGGTTCAGGAAGCCGACTTTTTACAATTTTCTTCCAATTTCTTTTTTCTCTTTAATTCTTCTCTCCTTTCTCTTAAAATCAATTCCTTGCCTCAATTCTTTACAAATGGGACCCATATAATCAATTTCCTACAAAACATATGTGAATTCATGTGAAAAGGCAATTTTACCCCTAACATCACATATGCATGACTGTGGGCCCATTTTCTCACGAAATGATAATAAAAATGTACATCATTCTTCATGATTTTGTATGAATGAACTAATGATGAAGAGAATTCAATTTATTTCATGAGAAAAATTATTTTCACAAAACTTTCCAAAAATATACTTTCCAAAAATAGCAGGTTTCATGAATTTATGCAAAAAGTGTGATTTTTAACCAATTTATGCAGAAAAATATAAAGATGAATTTAAAATGAATTAAACCATGATATCACACTAAATGAGGCTCTTTCAAGTTAATAAGTCCTTAAAATGGGTCAAATTCTGCCTGAAAATATGCATTTTTAAAGACTCATCACACCCCCCAACCAGCGTTTTGCTAGTCCCTAGCAAAAAATGCGATAAAATATGAGGAATTCATCCTAACCTAATCTTATCTTAAACTAATGCAATGCAATAAAACTAAACATGAATGCAACGCTACTTTCGCTGGCACTCTCGACTGCATTTAGAGTATGCAGCAAGCCCTTAAACCCCTAGGTTCCCCCTAGTGGACGAGCTGTGCCTCGTGAGGGTTTGCAGTGAATTTACCCCCAAAATTCTCTTTTTTGTATTTTTTTAATGAAGAAAAAAATGAAAAAAAAGGCGAAAAGAAATTCCCAAAATAAAATTCACTCATATCAGATATTTTCGAAATCTGGAATAATTACACTTTCAGACTTTTCAAATTCCGGTCCACAATTCTATTCTCAAAAACTTTCTCAAATTCAAACCAACTTGCATGCGTTGTGCGAAACTGTATACCTCAAAAACCTACTTCGGATATTTTACAATAATGCTGCAAAAATAGAGTTTTTCCTTCAAATAGTCTGATCCCTTGAAATTTAGCAAAAAGAAATTTCCTCTCAAAGTTACTACGATAGTTGCCACTTTACTATTTACTTCGGTTGGCCTCTATTTCTCTCAGTTTCTTTTTTCGACGCGAGAAGTCAAAGGCGGTAGATTGCTCTTTCAATTTCTTATCTTAATTTGGGCTAAAATAGATTAGCAGTGTTGTCTTAAGGTCTTATTCTTCATCTTAGGTCGTCAATCTAAGTGAGAATAACAAATTTCCATTCCATGTAGAAATAAATTTCGGAATTGGCCTCTAATATTTTTTCACTCAAACCTCTTTAACTCCATCTTGCATTGCCTCCAAACATACAATGTATCCAAAGAGACAAAGTATATTAAAAAGGTTACTAAGATGGGTTACTAGTTGTGATTCCAATTCTATCCCAATATTTAAACAAGAACAAAAATTAACCCAATCACAAACAAGACCAAAATTATTAACACCACAAAATCAAAGACAAGAACAATTGAAAAGAAACAAACTTTACTAGCATGAAATTGTTTTACAAAAGATTGGAAATAAAAAGCAAACAATTACATACTAGGATGGATGAGAATTCCTCCTTCTAGTTGACACTTCAAGGTTGGTGGTGTGGCTTTAGGGCTAAGCCTCCTTGATGACTTGAGATGTAGAGACAAGAGAGGGAGAGATGGATGAAGAAATCTAGAGGTGGGAGGTGGGTAATTCTTCCATGAAGAATATGGGAGAAGGGTGCCCTATTTATACTTTTTCAAGTCCTACTCCTTCTCAAACTTTGAAATCTTAAAAATAATAAAAAAATAAAAGAAAAAAGGGCTCCAACCAATGCTTTGGACGTGCAATATCCTTGGGGATTTTTTTCTTTTTATTTTTCTCTTCTTTCCTTGCTTGTTTTGTCCAGAAATCCCTCTTGGACGCTTCCTTCCTTCTTTGTCTTTGCCACCTTGCATTGAGATCTTTTGGGAGATAAAATAGGGATAAGAATCCTCTATTAGAATCAAACTTGGCCCACATGAGGTGTAGAACTTCCCCTTTTACCTCTTTGCATCGTCAAATTTCCTTTTTTGGAAAGTTCTCCTTGTTGGCTCCTAACTTGAAGAGATCTTCTAGATAATTCTCCCTTGATTTTTTCCTTTACTTTTTCAATCAAAATCTGATCCAAAATCCTCTTTTGGACGTGGAATAGCTTGCTTGGATATTTTTTTGCATTTTCTTTTCAATTTAATCTTCTCCTTCTCAAAAAAGAACACCTATGTGGCCTTCCTTGTCCATCTTTGATGAGATATCCTTCAAATTCTCTTCAAAATCTCTAGAAAATGCGCAACAAATATATGGACCCCATCTTGGATGTTTTACAAGTGTGCCCCACACATGTGCATGTATGTGTGGGTCCATGAAGCCGACTTTTTACAATTTTCTTCCAATTTCTTTTTTCTCTTTAATTCTTCTCTCCTTTCTCTTGAAATCAATTCCTTGCCTCAATTCTTTACAAATGGGACCCATATAATCAATTTCCTACAAAACATATGTGAATTCATGTGAAAAGGCAATTTTACCCCTAACATCACATATGCATGACTGTGGGCCCATTTCTCACGAAATGATAATAAAAATGTACATCATTCTTCATGATTTTGTATGAATGAACTAATGATGAAGAGAATTCAATTTATTTCATGAGAAAAATTATTTTCACAAAACTTTCCAAAAATAGACTTTCCAAAAATAGCAGGTTTCATGAATTTATGCAAAAAGTGTGATTTTTTAACCAATTTATGCAGAAAAATATAAAGATGAATTTAAAATGAATTAAACCATGAGATCACACTAAGTGACGCTCTTTCAAGTTAATAAGTCCTTAAAATGGGTCAAATTCTGCATGAAAATATGCATTTTTAAAGACTCATCACACCCCCCAACCGGCGTTTTGCTAGTCCCTAGCAAAAAATGCGATAAAATATGAGGAATTCATCCTAACCTAATCTTATCTTAAACTAATGCAATGCAATAAAACTAAACATGAATGCAACGCTACTTTCGCTGGCACCCTCGACTGCATTTAGAGTATGCAGCAAGCCCTTAAACCCCTAGGTTCCCCCTAGTGGACGAGCTGTGCCTCGTGAGGGTTTGCAGTGAATATACCCACAAAATTCTCTTTTTTGTTTTTTTTAATGAAGAAAAAAATGAAAAAAAAGGCGAAAAGAAATTCCCAAAATAAAATTCACTCATATCAGATATTTTCGAAATCTGGAATAATTACACTTTCAGACTTTTCAAATTCCGGTCCACAATTCTATTCTCAAAAACTTTCTCAAATTCAAACCAACTTGCATGCGTTGTGCGAAACTGTATACCTCAAAAACCTACTTCGGATATTTTACAATAATGCTGCAAAAATAGAGTTTTTCCTTCAAATAGTCTGATCCCCTGAAATTTAGCAAAAAGAAATTTCCTCTCAAAGTTACTACGATAGTTGCCACTTTACTATTTACTTCGGTTGGCCTCTTTTTCTCTGAGTATCTTTTTTCGACGCGAGAAGTCAAAGGCGGTAGATTGCTCTTTCAATTTCTTATCTTAATTTGGGCTAAAATAGATTAGCAGTGTTGTCTTAAGGTCTTATTCTTCATCTTAGGTCGTCAATCTAAGTGAGAATAACAAATTTCCATTCCATGTAGAAATAAATTTCGGAATTGGCCTCTAATCTTTTTTCACTCAAACCTCTTTAACTCCATCTTGCATTGCCTCCAAACAAACAATGTATCCAAAGAGACAAAGTATATTAAAAAGGTTACTAAGATGGGTTACTAGTTGTGATTCCAATTCTATCCCAATATTTAAACAAGAACAAAAATTAACCCAATCACAAACAAGACCAAAATTATGAACACCACAAAATCAAAGACAAGAACAATTGAAAAGAAACAAACTTTACTTGCATGAAATTGTTTTACAAAAGATTGGAAATAAAAAGCAAACAATTACATACTAGGATGGATGAGAATTCCTCCTTCTAGTTGACACTTCAAGGTTGGTGGTGTGGCTTTATGGCTAAGCCTCCTTGATGACTTGAGATGTAGAGACAAGAGAAGCAGAGATGGATGAAGAAATCTAGAGGTGGGAGGTGGGTAATTCTTCCATGAAGAATATGGGAGAAGGGTGCCCTATTTATACTTTTTCAAGTCCTACTCCTTCTCAAACTTTAAAATCTTAAAAATAATAAAAAAATAAAAGAAAAAAGGGCTCCAACCAATGCTTTGGACGTGCAATATCCTTGAGGATTTTTTTTCTTTTTATTTTTCTCTTCTTTCCTTGCTTGTTTTGTCCAGAAATCCCTCTTGGACGCTTCTTTCCTTCTTTGTCTTTGCCACCTTGCATTGAGATCTTTTGAGAGATAAAATAGGGATAAGAATCCTCTCTTAGAATCAAACTTGGCCCACATGAGGTGTAGAACTTCCCCTTTTATTTCTTTGCATCGTCAACTTTCCTTTTTTGGAAAGTTCTCCTTGTTGGCTCCTAACTTGAAGAGATCTTCTAGATAATTCTCCCTTGATTTTTTCCTTTACTTTTTCAATCAAAATCTGATCCAAAATCCTCTTTTGGGCGTGGAATAGCTTGCTTGGATATTTTTTTACATTTTCTTTTCAATTTAATCTTCTCCTTCTCAAAAAAGAACACCTATGTGGCCTTCCTTGTCCATTTTGATGAGATATCCTTCAAATTCTCTTCAAAATCTCTAGAAAATGCGCAACAAATATATGGACCCCATCTTGGATGTTTTACAAGTGTGCCCCACACATGTGCATGTATGTGTGGGTCCATGAAGCCGACTTTTTACAATTTTCTTCCAATTTCTTTTTTCTCTTTAATTCTTCTCTCCTTTCTCTTGAAATCAATTCCTTGCCTCAATTCTTTACAAATGGGACCCATATAATCAATTTCCTACAAAACATATGTGAATTCATGTGAAAAGGCAATTTTACCCCTAACATCACATATGCATGACTGTGGGCCCATTTCTCACGAAATGATAATAAAAATGTACATCATTCTTCATGATTTTGTATGAATGAACTAATGATGAAGAGAATTCAATTTATTTCATGAGAAAAATTATTTTCACAAAACTTTCCAAAAATAGACTTTCCAAAAATAGCAGGTTTCATGAATTTATGCAAAAAGTGTGATTTTTTAACCAATTTATGCAGAAAAATATAAAGATGAATTTAAAATGAATTAAACCATGAGATCACACTAAGTGACGCTCTTTCAAGTTAATAAGTCCTTAAAATGGGTCAAATTCTGCATGAAAATATGCATTTTTAAAGACTCATCACACCCCCCAACCGGCGTTTTGCTAGTCCCTAGCAAAAAATGCGATAAAATATGAGGAATTCATCCTAACCTAATCTTATCTTAAACTAATGCAATGCAATAAAACTAAACATGAATGCAACGCTACTTTCGCTGGCACCCTCGACTGCATTTAGAGTATGCAGCAAGCCCTTAAACCCCTAGGTTCCCCCTAGTGGACGAGCTGTGCCTCGTGAGGGTTTGCAGTGAATATACCCACAAAATTCTCTTTTTTGTTTTTTTTAATGAAGAAAAAAATGAAAAAAAAGGCGAAAAGAAATTCCCAAAATAAAATTCACTCATATCAGATATTTTCGAAATCTGGAATAATTACACTTTCAGACTTTTCAAATTCCGGTCCACAATTCTATTCTCAAAAACTTTCTCAAATTCAAACCAACTTGCATGCGTTGTGCGAAACTGTATACCTCAAAAACCTACTTCGGATATTTTACAATAATGCTGCAAAAATAGAGTTTTTCCTTCAAATAGTCTGATCCCCTGAAATTTAGCAAAAAGAAATTTCCTCTCAAAGTTACTACGATAGTTGCCACTTTACTATTTACTTCGGTTGGCCTCTTTTTCTCTGAGTATCTTTTTTCGACGCGAGAAGTCAAAGGCGGTAGATTGCTCTTTCAATTTCTTATCTTAATTTGGGCTAAAATAGATTAGCAGTGTTGTCTTAAGGTCTTATTCTTCATCTTAGGTCGTCAATCTAAGTGAGAATAACAAATTTCCATTCCATGTAGAAATAAATTTCGGAATTGGCCTCTAATCTTTTTTCACTCAAACCTCTTTAACTCCATCTTGCATTGCCTCCAAACAAACAATGTATCCAAAGAGACAAAGTATATTAAAAAGGTTACTAAGATGGGTTACTAGTTGTGATTCCAATTCTATCCCAATATTTAAACAAGAACAAAAATTAACCCAATCACAAACAAGACCAAAATTATGAACACCACAAAATCAAAGACAAGAACAATTGAAAAGAAACAAACTTTACTAGCATGAAATTGTTTTACAAAAGATTGGAAATAAAAAGCAAACAATTACATACTAGGATGGATGAGAATTCCTCCTTCTAGTTGACACTTCAAGGTTGGTGGTGTGGCTTTAGGGCTAAGCCTCCTTGATGACTTGAGATGTAGAGACAAGAGAAGGAGAGATGGATGAAGAAATCTAGAGGTGGGAGGTGGGTAATTCTTCCATGAAGAATATGGGAGAAGGGTGCCCTATTTATACTTTTTCAAGTCGTACTCCTTCTCAAACTTTAAAATCTTAAAAATAATAAAAAAATAAAAGAAAAAAGGGCTCCAACCAATGCTTTGGACGTGCAATATCCTTGGGGATTTTTTTTCTTTTTATTTTTCTCTTCTTTCCTTGCTTGTTTTGTCCAGAAATCCCTCTTGGACGCTTCTTTCCTTCTTTGTCTTTGCCACCTTGCATTGAGATCTTTTGAGAGATAAAATAGGGATAAGAATCCTCTCTTAGAATCAAACTTGGCCCACATGAGGTGTAGAACTTCCCCTTTTATTTCTTTGCATCGTCAACTTTCCTTTTTTGGAAAGTTCTCCTTGTTGGCTCCTAACTTGAAGAGATCTTCTAGATAATTCTCCCTTGATTTTTTCCTTTACTTTTTCAATCAAAATCTGATCCAAAATCCTCTTTTGGACGTGGAATAGCTTGCTTGGATATTTTTTTACATTTTCTTTTCAATTTAATCTTCTCCTTCTCAAAAAAGAACACCTATGTGGCCTTCCTTGTCCATTTTGATGAGATATCCTTCAAATTCTCTTCAAAATCTCTAGAAAATGCGCAACAAATATATGGACCCCATCTTGGATGTTTTACAAGTGTGCCCCACACATGTGCATGTATGTGTGGGTTCATGAAGCCGACTTTTTACAATTTTCTTCCAATTTCTTTTTTCTCTTTAATTCTTCTCTCCTTTCTCTTAAAATCAATTCCTTGCCTCAATTCTTAACAAATGGGACCCATATAATCAATTTCCTACAAAACATATGTGAATTCATGTGAAAAGGCAATTTTACCCCTAACATCACATATGCATGACTGTGGGCCCATTTCTCACGAAATGATAATAAAAATGTACATCATTCTTCATGATTTTGTATGAATGAACTAATGATGAAGAGAATTCAATTTATTTCATGAGAAAAATTATTTTCACAAAACTTTCCAAAAATAGACTTTCCAAAAATAGCAGGTTTCATGAATTTATGCAAAAAGTGTGATTTTTTAACCAATTTATGCAGAAAAATATAAGGATGAATTTAAAATGAATTAAACCATGATATCACACTAAGTGAGGCTCTTTCAAGTTAATAAGTCCTTAAAATGGGTCAAATTCTGCATGAAAATATGCATTTTTAAAGACTCATCACACCCCCCAACCGGCGTTTTGCTAGTCCCTAGCAAAAAATGCGATAAAATATGAGGAATTCATCCTAACCTAATCTTATCTTAAACTAATGCAATGCAATAAAACTAAACATGAATGCAACGCTACTTTCGCTGGCACCCTCGACTGCATTTAGAGTATGCAGCAAGCCCTTAAACCCCTAGGTTCCCCCTAGTGGACGAGCTGTGCCTCGTGAGGGTTTGCAGTGAATATACCCACAAAATTCTCTTTTTTGTTTTTTTTAATGAAGAAAAAAATGAAAAAAAAGGCGAAAAGAAATTCCCAAAATAAAATTCACTCATATCAGATATTTTCGAAATCTGGAATAATTACACTTTCAGACTTTTCAAATTCCGGTCCACAATTCTATTCTCAAAAACTTTCTCAAATTCAAACCAACTTGCATGCGTTGTGCGAAACTGTATACCTCAAAAACCTACTTCGGATATTTTACAATAATGCTGCAAAAATAGAGTTTTTCCTTCAAATAGTCTGATCCCCTGAAATTTAGCAAAAAGAAATTTCCTCTCAAAGTTACTACGATAGTTGCCACTTTACTATTTACTTCGGTTGGCCTCTTTTTCTCTGAGTATCTTTTTTCGACGCGAGAAGTCAAAGGCGGTAGATTGCTCTTTCAATTTCTTATCTTAATTTGGGCTAAAATAGATTAGCAGTGTTGTCTTAAGGTCTTATTCTTCATCTTAGGTCGTCAATCTAAGTGAGAATAACAAATTTCCATTCCATGTAGAAATAAATTTCGGAATTGGCCTCTAATCTTTTTTCACTCAAACCTCTTTAACTCCATCTTGCATTGCCTCCAAACAAACAATGTATCCAAAGAGACAAAGTATATTAAAAAGGTTACTAAGATGGGTTACTAGTTGTGATTCCAATTCTATCCCAATATTTAAACAAGAACAAAAATTAACCCAATCACAAACAAGACCAAAATTATGAACACCACAAAATCAAAGACAAGAACAATTGAAAAGAAACAAACTTTACTAGCATGAAATTGTTTTACAAAAGATTGGAAATAAAAAGCAAACAATTACATACTAGGATGGATGAGAATTCCTCCTTCTAGTTGACACTTCAAGGTTGGTGGTGTGGCTTTATGGCTAAGCCTCCTTGATGACTTGAGATGTAGAGACAAGAGAAGGAGAGATGGATGAAGAAATCTAGAGGTGGGAGGTGGGTAATTCTTCCATGAAGAATATGGGAGAAGGGTGCCCTATTTATACTTTTTCAAGTCCTACTCCTTCTCAAACTTTAAAATCTTAAAAATAATAAAAAAATAAAAGAAAAAAGGGCTCCAACCAATGCTTTGGACGTGCAATATCCTTGAGGATTTTTTTTCTTTTTATTTTTCTCTTCTTTCCTTGCTTGTTTTGTCCAGAAATCCCTCTTGGACGCTTCTTTCCTTCTTTGTCTTTGCCACCTTGCATTGAGATCTTTTGAGAGATAAAATAGGGATAAGAATCCTCTCTTAGAATCAAACTTGGCCCACATGAGGTGTAGAACTTCCCCTTTTATTTCTTTGCATCGTCAACTTTCCTTTTTTGGAAAGTTCTCCTTGTTGGCTCCTAACTTGAAGAGATCTTCTAGATAATTCTCCCTTGATTTTTTCCTTTACTTTTTCAATCAAAATCTGATCCAAAATCCTCTTTTGGACGTGGAATAGCTTGCTTGGATATTTTTTTACATTTTCTTTTCAATTTAATCTTCTCCTTCTCAAAAAAGAACACCTATGTGGCCTTCCTTGTCCATTTTGATGAGATATCCTTCAAATTCTCTTCAAAATCTCTAGAAAATGCGCAACAAATATATGGACCCCATCTTGGATGTTTTACAAGTGTGCCCCACACATGTGCATGTATGTGTGGGTCCATGAAGCCGACTTTTTACAATTTTCTTCCAATTTCTTTTTTCTCTTTAATTCTTCTCTCCTTTCTCTTGAAATCAATTCCTTGCCTCAATTCTTTACAAATGGGACCCATATAATCAATTTCCTACAAAACATATGTGAATTCATGTGAAAAGGCAATTTTACCCCTAACATCACATATGCATGACTGTGGGCCCATTTCTCACGAAATGATAATAAAAATGTACATCATTCTTCATGATTTTGTATGAATGAACTAATGATGAAGAGAATTCAATTTATTTCATGAGAAAAATTATTTTCACAAAACTTTCCAAAAATAGACTTTCCAAAAATAGCAGGTTTCATGAATTTATGCAAAAAGTGTGATTTTTTAACCAATTTATGCAGAAAAATATAAAGATGAATTTAAAATGAATTAAACCATGAGATCACACTAAGTGACGCTCTTTCAAGTTAATAAGTCCTTAAAATGGGTCAAATTCTGCATGAAAATATGCATTTTTAAAGACTCATCACACCCCCCAACCGGCGTTTTGCTAGTCCCTAGCAAAAAATGCGATAAAATATGAGGAATTCATCCTAACCTAATCTTATCTTAAACTAATGCAATGCAATAAAACTAAACATGAATGCAACGCTACTTTCGCTGGCACTCTCGACTGCATTTAGAGTATGCAGCAAGCCCTTAAACCCCTAGGTTCCCCCTAGTGGACGAGCTGTGCCTCGTGAGGGTTTGCAGTGAATATACCCACAAAATTCTCTTTTTTGTTTTTTTTAATGAAGAAAAAAATGAAAAAAAAGGCGAAAAGAAATTCCCAAAATAAAATTCACTCATATCAGATATTTTCGAAATCTGGAATAATTACACTTTCAGACTTTTCAAATTCCGGTCCACAATTCTATTCTCAAAAACTTTCTCAAATTCAAACCAACTTGCATGCGTTGTGCGAAACTGTATACCTCAAAAACCTACTTCGGATATTTTACAATAATGCTGCAAAAATAGAGTTTTTCCTTCAAATAGTCTGATCCCCTGAAATTTAGCAAAAAGAAATTTCCTCTCAAAGTTACTACGATAGTTGCCACTTTACTATTTACTTCGGTTGGCCTCTTTTTCTCTGAGTATCTTTTTTCGACGCGAGAAGTCAAAGGCGGTAGATTGCTCTTTCAATTTCTTATCTTAATTTGGGCTAAAATAGATTAGCAGTGTTGTCTTAAGGTCTTATTCTTCATCTTAGGTCGTCAATCTAAGTGAGAATAACAAATTTCCATTCCATGTAGAAATAAATTTCGGAATTGGCCTCTAATCTTTTTTCACTCAAACCTCTTTAACTCCATCTTGCATTGCCTCCAAACAAACAATGTATCCAAAGAGACAAAGTATATTAAAAAGGTTACTAAGATGGGTTACTAGTTGTGATTCCAATTCTATCCCAATATTTAAACAAGAACAAAAATTAACCCAATCACAAACAAGACCAAAATTATGAACACCACAAAATCAAAGACAAGAACAATTGAAAAGAAACAAACTTTACTAGCATGAAATTGTTTTACAAAAGATTGGAAATAAAAAGCAAACAATTACATACTAGGATGGATGAGAATTCCTCCTTCTAGTTGACACTTCAAGGTTGGTGGTGTGGCTTTAGGGCTAAGCCTCCTTGATGACTTGAGATGTAGAGACAAGAGAAGGAGAGATGGATGAAGAAATCTAGAGGTGGGAGGTGGGTAATTCTTCCATGAAGAATATGGGAGAAGGGTGCCCTATTTATACTTTTTCAAGTCGTACTCCTTCTCAAACTTTAAAATCTTAAAAATAATAAAAAAATAAAAGAAAAAAGGGCTCCAACCAATGCTTTGGACGTGCAATATCCTTGGGGATTTTTTTTCTTTTTATTTTTCTCTTCTTTCCTTGCTTGTTTTGTCCAGAAATCCCTCTTGGACGCTTCTTTCCTTCTTTGTCTTTGCCACCTTGCATTGAGATCTTTTGAGAGATAAAATAGGGATAAGAATCCTCTCTTAGAATCAAACTTGGCCCACATGAGGTGTAGAACTTCCCCTTTTATTTCTTTGCATCGTCAACTTTCCTTTTTTGGAAAGTTCTCCTTGTTGGCTCCTAACTTGAAGAGATCTTCTAGATAATTCTCCCTTGATTTTTTCCTTTACTTTTTCAATCAAAATCTGATCCAAAATCCTCTTTTGGACGTGGAATAGCTTGCTTGGATATTTTTTTACATTTTCTTTTCAATTTAATCTTCTCCTTCTCAAAAAAGAACACCTATGTGGCCTTCCTTGTCCATTTTGATGAGATATCCTTCAAATTCTCTTCAAAATCTCTAGAAAATGCGCAACAAATATATGGACCCCATCTTGGATGTTTTACAAGTGTGCCCCACACATGTGCATGTATGTGTGGGTTCATGAAGCCGACTTTTTACAATTTTCTTCCAATTTCTTTTTTCTCTTTAATTCTTCTCTCCTTTCTCTTAAAATCAATTCCTTGCCTCAATTCTTAACAAATGGGACCCATATAATCAATTTCCTACAAAACATATGTGAATTCATGTGAAAAGGCAATTTTACCCCTAACATCACATATGCATGACTGTGGGCCCATTTCTCACGAAATGATAATAAAAATGTACATCATTCTTCATGATTTTGTATGAATGAACTAATGATGAAGAGAATTCAATTTATTTCATGAGAAAAATTATTTTCACAAAACTTTCCAAAAATAGACTTTCCAAAAATAGCAGGTTTCATGAATTTATGCAAAAAGTGTGATTTTTTAACCAATTTATGCAGAAAAATATAAGGATGAATTTAAAATGAATTAAACCATGATATCACACTAAGTGAGGCTCTTTCAAGTTAATAAGTCCTTAAAATGGGTCAAATTCTGCATGAAAATATGCATTTTTAAAGACTCATCACACCCCCCAACCGGCGTTTTGCTAGTCCCTAGCAAAAAATGCGATAAAATATGAGGAATTCATCCTAACCTAATCTTATCTTAAACTAATGCAATGCAATAAAACTAAACATGAATGCAACGCTACTTTCGCTGGCACCCTCGACTGCATTTAGAGTATGCAGCAAGCCCTTAAACCCCTAGGTTCCCCCTAGTGGACGAGCTGTGCCTCGTGAGGGTTTGCAGTGAATATACCCACAAAATTCTCTTTTTTGTTTTTTTTAATGAAGAAAAAAATGAAAAAAAAGGCGAAAAGAAATTCCCAAAATAAAATTCACTCATATCAGATATTTTCGAAATCTGGAATAATTACACTTTCAGACTTTTCAAATTCCGGTCCACAATTCTATTCTCAAAAACTTTCTCAAATTCAAACCAACTTGCATGCGTTGTGCGAAACTGTATACCTCAAAAACCTACTTCGGATATTTTACAATAATGCTGCAAAAATAGAGTTTTTCCTTCAAATAGTCTGATCCCCTGAAATTTAGCAAAAAGAAATTTCCTCTCAAAGTTACTACGATAGTTGCCACTTTACTATTTACTTCGGTTGGCCTCTTTTTCTCTGAGTATCTTTTTTCGACGCGAGAAGTCAAAGGCGGTAGATTGCTCTTTCAATTTCTTATCTTAATTTGGGCTAAAATAGATTAGCAGTGTTGTCTTAAGGTCTTATTCTTCATCTTAGGTCGTCAATCTAAGTGAGAATAACAAATTTCCATTCCATGTAGAAATAAATTTCGGAATTGGCCTCTAATCTTTTTTCACTCAAACCTCTTTAACTCCATCTTGCATTGCCTCCAAACAAACAATGTATCCAAAGAGACAAAGTATATTAAAAAGGTTACTAAGATGGGTTACTAGTTGTGATTCCAATTCTATCCCAATATTTAAACAAGAACAAAAATTAACCCAATCACAAACAAGACCAAAATTATGAACACCACAAAATCAAAGACAAGAACAATTGAAAAGAAACAAACTTTACTAGCATGAAATTGTTTTACAAAAGATTGGAAATAAAAAGCAAACAATTACATACTAGGATGGATGAGAATTCCTCCTTCTAGTTGACACTTCAAGGTTGGTGGTGTGGCTTTATGGCTAAGCCTCCTTGATGACTTGAGATGTAGAGACAAGAGAAGGAGAGATGGATGAAGAAATCTAGAGGTGGGAGGTGGGTAATTCTTCCATGAAGAATATGGGAGAAGGGTGCCCTATTTATACTTTTTCAAGTCCTACTCCTTCTCAAACTTTAAAATCTTAAAAATAATAAAAAAATAAAAGAAAAAAGGGCTCCAACCAATGCTTTGGACGTGCAATATCCTTGAGGATTTTTTTTCTTTTTATTTTTCTCTTCTTTCCTTGCTTGTTTTGTCCAGAAATCCCTCTTGGACGCTTCTTTCCTTCTTTGTCTTTGCCACCTTGCATTGAGATCTTTTGAGAGATAAAATAGGGATAAGAATCCTCTCTTAGAATCAAACTTGGCCCACATGAGGTGTAGAACTTCCCCTTTTATTTCTTTGCATCGTCAACTTTCCTTTTTTGGAAAGTTCTCCTTGTTGGCTCCTAACTTGAAGAGATCTTCTAGATAATTCTCCCTTGATTTTTTCCTTTACTTTTTCAATCAAAATCTGATCCAAAATCCTCTTTTGGACGTGGAATAGCTTGCTTGGATATTTTTTTACATTTTCTTTTCAATTTAATCTTCTCCTTCTCAAAAAAGAACACCTATGTGGCCTTCCTTGTCCATTTTGATGAGATATCCTTCAAATTCTCTTCAAAATCTCTAGAAAATGCGCAACAAATATATGGACCCCATCTTGGATGTTTTACAAGTGTGCCCCACACATGTGCATGTATGTGTGGGTCCATGAAGCCGACTTTTTACAATTTTCTTCCAATTTCTTTTTTCTCTTTAATTCTTCTCTCCTTTCTCTTGAAATCAATTCCTTGCCTCAATTCTTTACAAATGGGACCCATATAATCAATTTCCTACAAAACATATGTGAATTCATGTGAAAAGGCAATTTTACCCCTAACATCACATATGCATGACTGTGGGCCCATTTCTCACGAAATGATAATAAAAATGTACATCATTCTTCATGATTTTGTATGAATGAACTAATGATGAAGAGAATTCAATTTATTTCATGAGAAAAATTATTTTCACAAAACTTTCCAAAAATAGACTTTCCAAAAATAGCAGGTTTCATGAATTTATGCAAAAAGTGTGATTTTTTAACCAATTTATGCAGAAAAATATAAAGATGAATTTAAAATGAATTAAACCATGAGATCACACTAAGTGACGCTCTTTCAAGTTAATAAGTCCTTAAAATGGGTCAAATTCTGCATGAAAATATGCATTTTTAAAGACTCATCACACCCCCCAACCGGCGTTTTGCTAGTCCCTAGCAAAAAATGCGATAAAATATGAGGAATTCATCCTAACCTAATCTTATCTTAAACTAATGCAATGCAATAAAACTAAACATGAATGCAACGCTACTTTCGCTGGCACTCTCGACTGCATTTAGAGTATGCAGCAAGCCCTTAAACCCCTAGGTTCCCCCTAGTGGACGAGCTGTGCCTCGTGAGGGTTTGCAGTGAATATACCCACAAAATTCTCTTTTTTGTTTTTTTTAATGAAGAAAAAAATGAAAAAAAAGGCGAAAAGAAATTCCCAAAATAAAATTCACTCATATCAGATATTTTCGAAATCTGGAATAATTACACTTTCAGACTTTTCAAATTCCGGTCCACAATTCTATTCTCAAAAACTTTCTCAAATTCAAACCAACTTGCATGCGTTGTGCGAAACTGTATACCTCAAAAACCTACTTCGGATATTTTACAATAATGCTGCAAAAATAGAGTTTTTCCTTCAAATAGTCTGATCCCCTGAAATTTAGCAAAAAGAAATTTCCTCTCAAAGTTACTACGATAGTTGCCACTTTACTATTTACTTCGGTTGGCCTCTTTTTCTCTGAGTATCTTTTTTCGACGCGAGAAGTCAAAGGCGGTAGATTGCTCTTTCAATTTCTTATCTTAATTTGGGCTAAAATAGATTAGCAGTGTTGTCTTAAGGTCTTATTCTTCATCTTAGGTCGTCAATCTAAGTGAGAATAACAAATTTCCATTCCATGTAGAAATAAATTTCGGAATTGGCCTCTAATCTTTTTTCACTCAAACCTCTTTAACTCCATCTTGCATTGCCTCCAAACAAACAATGTATCCAAAGAGACAAAGTATATTAAAAAGGTTACTAAGATGGGTTACTAGTTGTGATTCCAATTCTATCCCAATATTTAAACAAGAACAAAAATTAACCCAATCACAAACAAGACCAAAATTATGAACACCACAAAATCAAAGACAAGAACAATTGAAAAGAAACAAACTTTACTAGCATGAAATTGTTTTACAAAAGATTGGAAATAAAAAGCAAACAATTACATACTAGGATGGATGAGAATTCCTCCTTCTAGTTGACACTTCAAGGTTGGTGGTGTGGCTTTAGGGCTAAGCCTCCTTGATGACTTGAGATGTAGAGACAAGAGAAGGAGAGATGGATGAAGAAATCTAGAGGTGGGAGGTGGGTAATTCTTCCATGAAGAATATGGGAGAAGGGTGCCCTATTTATACTTTTTCAAGTCCTACTCCTTCTCAAACTTTAAAATCTTAAAAATAATAAAAAAATAAAAGAAAAAAGGGCTCCAACCAATGCTTTGGACGTGCAATATCCTTGGGGATTTTTTTTCTTTTTATTTTTCTCTTCTTTCCTTGCTTGTTTTGTCCAGAAATCCCTCTTGGACGCTTCTTTCCTTCTTTGTCTTTGCCACCTTGCATTGAGATCTTTTGAGAGATAAAATAGGGATAAGAATCCTCTCTTAGAATCAAACTTGGCCCACATGAGGTGTAGAACTTCCCCTTTTATTTCTTTGCATCGTCAACTTTCCTTTTTTGGAAAGTTCTCCTTGTTGGCTCCTAACTTGAAGAGATCTTCTAGATAATTCTCCCTTGATTTTTTCCTTTACTTTTTCAATCAAAATCTGATCCAAAATCCTCTTTTGGACGTGGAATAGCTTGCTTGGATATTTTTTTACATTTTCTTTTCAATTTAATCTTCTCCTTCTCAAAAAAGAACACCTATGTGGCCTTCCTTGTCCATTTTGATGAGATATCCTTCAAATTCTCTTCAAAATCTCTAGAAAATGCGCAACAAATATATGGACCCCATCTTGGATGTTTTACAAGTGTGCCCCACACATGTGCATGTATGTGTGGGTTCATGAAGCCGACTTTTTACAATTTTCTTCCAATTTCTTTTTTCTCTTTAATTCTTCTCTCCTTTCTCTTAAAATCAATTCCTTGCCTCAATTCTTAACAAATGGGACCCATATAATCAATTTCCTACAAAACATATGTGAATTCATGTGAAAAGGCAATTTTACCCCTAACATCACATATGCATGACTGTGGGCCCATTTCTCACGAAATGATAATAAAAATGTACATCATTCTTCATGATTTTGTATGAATGAACTAATGATGAAGAGAATTCAATTTATTTCATGAGAAAAATTATTTTCACAAAACTTTCCAAAAATAGACTTTCCAAAAATAGCAGGTTTCATGAATTTATGCAAAAAGTGTGATTTTTTAACCAATTTATGCAGAAAAATATAAGGATGAATTTAAAATGAATTAAACCATGATATCACACTAAGTGAGGCTCTTTCAAGTTAATAAGTCCTTAAAATGGGTCAAATTCTGCATGAAAATATGCATTTTTAAAGACTCATCACACCCCCCAACCGGCGTTTTGCTAGTCCCTAGCAAAAAATGCGATAAAATATGAGGAATTCATCCTAACCTAATCTTATCTTAAACTAATGCAATGCAATAAAACTAAACATGAATGCAACGCTACTTTCGCTGGCACCCTCGACTGCATTTAGAGTATGCAGCAAGCCCTTAAACCCCTAGGTTCCCCCTAGTGGACGAGCTGTGCCTCGTGAGGGTTTGCAGTGAATATACCCACAAAATTCTCTTTTTTGTTTTTTTTAATGAAGAAAAAAATGAAAAAAAAGGCGAAAAGAAATTCCCAAAATAAAATTCACTCATATCAGATATTTTCGAAATCTGGAATAATTACACTTTCAGACTTTTCAAATTCCGGTCCACAATTCTATTCTCAAAAACTTTCTCAAATTCAAACCAACTTGCATGCGTTGTGCGAAACTGTATACATCAAAAACCTACTTCGGATATTTTACAATAATGCTGCAAAAATAGAGTTTTTCCTCCAAATAGTCTGATCCCTTGAAATTTAGCAAAAAGAAATTTCCTCTCAAAGTTACTACGATAGTTGCCACTTTACTATTTACTTCGGTTGGCCTCTTTTTCTCTGAGTATCTTTTTTCGACGCGAGAAGTCAAAGGCGGTAGATTGCTCTTTCAATTTCTTATCTTAATTTGGGCTAAAATAGATTAGCAGTGTTGTCTTAAGGTCTTATTCTTCATCTTAGGTCGTCAATCTAAGTGAGAATAACAAATTTCCATTCCATGCAGAAATAAATTTCGGAATTGGCCTCTAATCTTTTTTCACTCAAACCTCTTTAACTCCATCTTGCATTGCCTCCAAACATACAATGTATCCAAAGAGACAAAGTATATTAAAAAGGTTACTAAGATGGGTTACTAGTTGTGATTCCAATTCTATCCCAATATTTAAACAAGAACAAAAATTAACCCAATCACAAACAAGACCAAAATTATGAACACCACAAAATCAAAGACAAGAACAATTGAAAAGAAACAAACTTTACTAGCATGAAATTGTTTTACAAAAGATTGGAAATAAAAAGCAAACAATTACATACTAGGATGGATGAGAATTCCTCCTTCAAGTTGACACTTCAAGGTTGGTGGTGTGGCTTTAGGGCTAAGCCTCCTTGATGACTTGAGATGTAGAGACAAGAGAGGGAGAGATGGATGAAGAAATCCAGAGGTGGGAGGTGGGTAATTCTTCCATGAAGAATATGGGAGAAGGGTGCCCTATTTATACTTTTTCAAGTCCTACTCCTTCTCAAACTTTAAAATCTTAAAAATAATAAAAAAATAAAAGAAAAAAGGGCTCCAACCAATGCTTTGGACGTGCAATATCCTTGAGGATTTTTTTTCTTTTTATTTTTCTGTTCTTTCCTTGCTTGTTTTGTCCAGAAATCCCTCTTGGATGCTTCTTTCCTTCTTTGTCTTTGCCACCTTGCATTGAGATCTTTTGAGAGATAAAATAGGGATAAGAATCCTCTCTTAGAATCAAACTTGGCCCACATGAGGTGTAGAACTTCCCCTTTTATCTCTTTGCATCGTCAACTTTCCTTTTTTGGAAAGTTCTCCTTGTTGGCTCCTAACTTGAAGAGATCTTCTAGATAATTCTCCCTTGATTTTTTCCTTTACTTTTTCAATCAAAATCTGATCCAAAATCCTCTTTTGGACGTGGAATAGCTTGCTTGGATATTTTTTTGCATTTTCTTTTCAATTTAATCTTCTCCTTCTCAAAAAAGAACACCTATGTGGCCTTCCTTGTCCATCTTTGATGAGATATCCTTCAAATTCTCTTCAAAATCTCTAGAAAATGCGCAACAAATATATGGACCCCATCTTGGATGTTTTACAAGTGTGCCCCACACATGTGCATGTATGTGTGGGTCTATGAAGCCGACTTTTTACAATTTTCTTCCAATTTCTTTTTTCTCTTTAATTCTTCTCTCCTTTCTCTTGAAATCAATTCCTTGCCTCAATTCTTTACAAATGGGACCCATATAATCAATTTCCTACAAAACATATGTGAATTCATGTGAAAAGGCAATTTTACCCCTAACATCACATATGCATGACTGTGGGCCCATTTCTCACGAAATGATAATAAAAATGTACATCATTCTTCATGATTTTGTATGAATGAACTAATGATGAAGAGAATTCAATTTATTTCATGAGAAAAATTATTTTCACAAAACTTTCCAAAAATAGACTTTCCAAAAATAGCAGGTTTCATGAATTTATGCAAAAAGTGTGACTTTTAACCAATTTATGCAGAAAAATATAAAGATGAATTTAAAATGAATTAAACCATGATATCACACTAAGTGACGCTCTTTCAAGTTAATAAGTCCTTAAAATGGGTCAAATTCTGCATGAAAATATGCATTTTTAAAGACTCATCACACCCCCCAACCGGCGTTTTGCTAGTCCCTAGCAAAAAATGCGATAAAATATGAGGAATTCATCCTAACCTAATCTTATCTTAAACTAATGCAATGCAATAAAACTAAACATGAATGCAACGCTACTTTCGCTGGCACTCTCTCGACTGCATTTAGAGTATGCAGCAAGCCCTTAAACCCCTAGGTTCCCCCTAGTGGACGAGCTGTGCCTCGTGAGGGTTTGCAGTGAATATACCCACAAAATTCTCTTTTTTGTTTTTTTTAATGAAGAAAAAAATGAAAAAAAAGGCGAAAAGAAATTCCCAAAATAAAATTCACTCATATCAGATATTTTCGAAATCTGGAATAATTACACTTTCAGACTTTTCAAATTCCGGTCCACAATTCTATTCTCAAAAACTTTCTCAAATTCAAACCAACTTGCATGCGTTGTGCGAAACTGTATACCTCAAAAACCTACTTCGGATATTTTACAATAATGCTGCAAAAATAGAGTTTTTCCTTCAAATAGTCTGATCCCCTGAAATTTAGCAAAAAGAAATTTCCTCTCAAAGTTACTACGATAGTTGCCACTTTACTATTTACTTCGGTTGGCCTCTTTTTCTCTGAGTATCTTTTTTCGACGCGAGAAGTCAAAGGCGGTAGATTGCTCTTTCAATTTCTTATCTTAATTTGGGCTAAAATAGATTAGCAGTGTTGTCTTAAGGTCTTATTCTTCATCTTAGGTCGTCAATCTAAGTGAGAATAACAAATTTCCATTCCATGCAGAAATAAATTTCGGAATTGGCCTCTAATCTTTTTTCACTCAAACCTCTTTAACTCCATCTTGCATTGCCTCCAAACATACAATGTATCCAAAGAGACAAAGTATATTAAAAAGGTTACTAAGATGGGTTACTAGTTGTGATTCCAATTCTATCCCAATATTTAAACAAGAACAAAAATTAACCCAATCACAAACAAGACCAAAATTATGAACACCACAAAATCAAAGACAAGAACAATTGAAAAGAAACAAACTTTACTAGCATGAAATTGTTTTACAAAAGATTGGAAATAAAAAGCAAACAATTACATACTAGGATGGATGAGAATTCCTCCTTCTAGTTGACACTTCAAGGTTGGTGGTGTGGCTTTAGGGCTAAGCCTCCTTGATGACTTGAGATGTAGAGACAAGAGAGGGAGAGATGGATGAAGAAATCTAGAGGTGGGAGGTGGGTAATTCTTCCATGAAGAATATGGGAGAAGGGTGCCCTATTTACACTTTTTCAAGTCCTACTCCTTCTCAAACTTTAAAATCTTAAAAATAATAAAAAAATAAAAGAAAAATGGGCTCCAACCAATGCTTTGGACGTGCAATATCCTTGGGGATTTTTTTTCTTTTTATTTTTCTCTTCTTTCCTTGCTTGTTTTGTCCAGAAATCCCTCTTGGACGCTTCTTTCCTTCTTTGTCTTTGCCACCTTGCATTGAGATCTTTTGGGAGATAAAATAGGGATAAGAATCCTCTCTTAGAATCAAACTTGGCCCACATGAGGTGTAGAACTTCCCCTTTTATCTCTTTGCATCGTCAAATTTCCTTTTTTGGAAAGTTCTCCTTGTTGGCTCCTAACTTGAAGAGATCTTCTAGATAATTCTCCCTTGATTTTTTCCTTTACTTTTTCAATCAAAATCTGATCCAAAATCCTCTTTTGGACGTGGAATAGCTTGCTTGGATATTTTTTTGCATTTTCTTTTCAATTTAATCTTCTCCTTCTCAAAAAAGAACACCTATGTGGCCTTCCTTGTCCATCTTTGATGAGATATCCTTCAAATTCTCTTCAAAATCTCTAGAAAATGCGCAACAAATATATGGACCCCATCTTGGATGTTTTACAAGTGTGCCCCACACATGTGCATGTATGTGTGGGTCCATGAAGCCGACTTTTTACAATTTTCTTCCAATTTCTTTTTTCTCTTTAATTCTTCTCTCCTTTCTCTTGAAATCAATTCCTTGCCTCAATTCTTTACAAATGGGACCCATATAATCAATTTCCTACAAAACATATGTGAATTCATGTGAAAAGGCAATTTTACCCCTAACATCACATATGCATGACTGTGGGCCCATTTCTCACGAAATGATAATAAAAATGTACATCATTCTTCATGATTTTGTATGAATGAACTAATGATGAAGAGAATTCAATTTATTTCATGAGAAAAATTATTTTCACAAAACTTTCCAAAAATAGACTTTCCAAAAATAGCAGGTTTCATGAATTTATGCAAAAAGTGTGATTTTTTAACCAATTTATGCAGAAAAATATAAAGATGAATTTAAAATGAATTAAACCATGATATCACACTAAGTGACGCTCTTTCAAGTTAATAAGTCCTTAAAATGGGTCAAATTCTGCATGAAAATATGCATTTTTAAAGACTCATCACACCCCCCAACCGGCGTTTTGCTAGTCCCTAGCAAAAAATGCGATAAAATATGAGGAATTCATCCTAACCTAATCTTATCTTAAACTAATGCAATGCAATAAAACTAAACATGAATGCAACGCTACTTTCGCTGGCACTCTCGACTGCATTTAGAGTATGCAGCAAGCCCTTAAACCCCTAGGTTCCCCCTAGTGGACGAGCTGTGCCTCGTGAGGGTTTGCAGTGAATATACCCACAAAATTCTCTTTTTTGTTTTTTTTAATGAAGAAAAAAATGAAAAAAAAGGCGAAAAGAAATTCCCAAAATAAAATTCACTCATATCAGATATTTTCGAAATCTGGAATAATTACACTTTCAGACTTTTCAAATTCCGGTCCACAATTCTATTCTCAAAAACTTTCTCAAATTCAAACCAACTTGCATGCGTTGTGCGAAACTGTATACATCAAAAACCTACTTCGGATATTTTACAATAATGCTACAAAAATAGAGTTTTTCCTTCAAATAGTCTGATCCCCTGAAATTTAGCAAAAAGAAATTTCCTCTCAAAGTTACTACGATAGTTGCCACTTTACTATTTACTTCGGTTGGCCTCTTTTTCTCTGAGTATCGTTTTTCGACGCGAGAAGTCAAAGGCGGTAGATTGCTCTTTCAATTTCTTATCTTAATTTGGGCTAAAATAGATTAGCAGTGTTGTCTTAAGGTCTTATTCTTCATCTTAGGTCGTCAATCTAAGTGAGAATAACAAATTTCCATTCCATGTAGAAATAAATTTCGGAATTGGCCTCTAATCTTTTTTCACTCAAACCTCTTTAACTCCATCTTGCATTGCCTCCAAACAAACAATGTATCCAAAGAGACAAAGTATATTAAAAAGGTTACTAAGATGGGTTACTAGTTGTGATTCCAATTCTATCCCAATATTTAAACAAGAACAAAAATTAACCCAATCACAAACAAGACCAAAATTATGAACACCACAAAATCAAAGACAAGAACAATTGAAAAGAAACAAACTTTACTAGCATGAAATTGTTTTACAAAAGATTGGAAATAAAAAGCAAACAATTACATACTAGGATGGATGAGAATTCCTCCTTCTAGTTGACACTTCAAGGTTGGTGGTGTGGCTTTATGGCTAAGCCTCCTTGATGACTTGAGATGTAGAGACAAGAGAGGGAGAGATGGATGAAGAAATCTAGAGGTGGGAGGTGGGTAATTCTTCCATGAAGAATATGGGAGAAGGGTGCCCTATTTATACTTTTTCAAGTCGTACTCCTTCTCAAACTTTAAAATCTTAAAAATAATAAAAAAAATAAAAGAAAAAAGGGCTCCAACCAATGCTTTGGACGTGCAATATCCTTGGGGATTTTTTTTCTTTTTATTTTTCTCTTCTTTCCATGCTTGTTTTGTCCAGAAATCCCTCTTGGACGCTTCTTTCCTTCTTTGTCTTTGCCACCTTGCATTGAGATCTTTTGAGAGATAAAATAGGGATAAGAATCCTCTCTTAGAATCAAACTTGGCCCACATGAGGTGTAGAACTTCCCCTTTTATTTCTTTGCATCGTCAACTTTCCTTTTTTGGAAAGTTCTCCTTGTTGGCTCCTAACTTGAAGAGATCTTCTAGATAATTCTCCCTTGATTTTTTCCTTTACTTTTTCAATCAAAATCTGATCCAAAATCCTCTTTTGGACGTGGAATAGCTTGCTTGGATATTTTTTTACATTTTCTTTTCAATTTAATCTTCTCCTTCTCAAAAAAGAACACCTATGTGGCCTTCCTTGTCCATCTTTGATGAGATATCCTTCAAATTCTCTTCAAAATCTCTAGAAAATGCGCAACAAATATATGGACCCCATCTTGGATGTTTTACAAGTGTGCCCCACACATGTGCATGTATGTGTGGGTCCATGAAGCCGACTTTTTACAATTTTCTTCCAATTTCTTTTTTCTCTTTAATTCTTCTCTCCTTTCTCTTGAAATCAATTCCTTGCCTCAATTCTTTACAAATGGGACCCATATAATCAATTTCCTACAAAACATATGTGAATTCATGTGAAAAGGCAATTTTACCCCTAACATCACATATGCATGACTGTGGGCCCATTTCTCACGAAATGATAATAAAAATGTACATCATTCTTCATGATTTTGTATGAATGAACTAATGATGAAGAGAATTCAATTTATTACATGAGAAAAATTATTTTCACAAAACTTTCCAAAAATAGACTTTCCAAAAATAGCAGGTTTCATGAATTTATGCAAAAAGTGTGACTTTTAACCAATTTATGCAGAAAAATATAAAGATGAATTTAAAATGAATTAAACCATGAGATCACACTAAGTGACGCTCTTTCAAGTTAATAAGTCCTTAAAATGGGTCAAATTCTGCATGAAAATATGCATTTTTAAAGACTCATCACTCCCCCCAACCGGCGTTTTGCTAGTCCCTAGCAAAAAATGCGATAAAATATGAGGAATTCATCCTAACCAAATCTTATCTTAAACTAATGCAATGCAATAAAACTAAACATGAATGCAACGCTACTTTCGCTGGCACTCTTTCGACTGCATTTAGAGTATGCAGCAAGCCCTTAAACCCCTAGGTTCCCCCTAGTGGACGAGCTGTGCCTCGTGAGGGTTTGCAGTGAATATACCCACAAAATTCTCTTTTTTGTTTTTTTTAATGAAGAAAAAAATGAAAAAAAAGGCGAAAAGAAATTCCCAAAATAAAATTCACTCATATCAGATATTTTCGAAATCTGGAATAATTACACTTTCAGACTTTTCAAATTCCGGTCCACAATTCTATTCTCAAAAACTTTCTCAAATTCAAACCAACTTGCATGCGTTGTGCGAAACTGTATACATCAAAAACCTACTTCGGATATTTTACAATAATGCTGCAAAAATAGAGTTTTTCCTTCAAATAGTCTGATCCCCTGAAATTTAGCAAAAAGAAATTTCCTCTCAAAGTTACTACGATAGTTGCCACTTTACTATTTACTTCGGTTGGCCTCTTTTTCTCTGAGTATCTTTTTTCGACGCGAGAAGTCAAAGGTGGTAGATTGCTCTTTCAATTTCTTATCTTAATTTGGGCTAAAATAGATTAGCAGTGTTGTCTTAAGGTCTTATTCTTCATCTTAGGTCGTCAATCTAAGTGAGAATAACAAATTTCCATTCCATGCAGAAATAAATTTCGGAATTGGCCTCTAATCTTTTTTCACTCAAACCTCTTTAACTCCATCTTGCACTGCCTCCAAACATACAATGTATCCAAAGAGACAAAGTATATTAAAAAGGTTACTAAGATGGGTTACTAGTTATGATTCCAATTCTTTCCCAATATTTAAACAAGAACAAAAATTAACCCAATCACAAACAAGACCAAAATTATGAACACCACAAAATCAAAGACAAGAACAATTGAAAAGAAACAAACTTTACTAGCATGAAATTGTTTTACAAAAGATTGGAAATAAAAAGCAAACAATTACATACTAGGATGGATGAGAATTCCTCCTTCTAGTTGACACTTCAAGGTTGGTGGTGTGGCTTTAGGGCTAAGCCTCCTTGATGACTTGAGATGTAGAGACAAGAGAGGGAGAGATGGATGAAGAAATCTAGAGGTGGGAGGTGGGTAATTCTTCCATGAAGAATATGGGAGAAGGGTGCCCTATTTATACTTTTTCAAGTCCTACTCCTTCTCAAACTTTAAAATCTTAAAAATAATAAAAAAATAAAAGAAAAAAGGGCTCCAACCAATGCTTTGGACGTGCAATATCCTTGGGGATTTTTTTTCTTTTTATTTTTCTCTTCTTTCCTTGCTTGTTTTGTCCAGAAATCCCTCTTGGACGCTTCTTTCCTTCTTTGTCTTTGCCACCCTGCATTGAGATCTTTTGAGAGATAAAATAGGGATAAGAATCCTCTCTTAGAATCAAACTTGGCCCACATGAGGTGTAGAACTTCCCCTTTTATCTCTTTGCATCGTCAACTTTCCTTTTTTGGAAAGTTCTCCTTGTTGGCTCCTAACTTGAAGAGATCTTCTAGATAATTCTCCCTTGATTTTTTCCTTTACTTTTT
Organism: Sextonia rubra; assembly: GCA_037013555.1. Lineage (NCBI taxonomy): Eukaryota > Viridiplantae > Streptophyta > Magnoliopsida > Laurales > Lauraceae > Sextonia > Sextonia rubra. The sequence continues at coordinate 7,380,080 of JASUAD010000015.1, forward strand.
CAATCAAAATCTGATCCAAAATCCTCTTTTGGACGTGGAATAGCTTGCTTGGATATTTTTTTGCATTTTCTTTTCAATTTAATCTTCTCCTTCTCAAAAAAGAACACCTATGTGGCCTTCCTTGTCCATCTTTGATGAGATATCCTTCAAATTCTCTTCAAAATCTCTAGAAAATGCGCAACAAATATATGGACCCCATCTTGGATGTTTTACAAGTGTGCCCCACACATGTGCATGTATGTGTGGGTCCATGAAGCCGACTTTTTACAATTTTCTTCCAATTTCTTTTTTCTCTTTAATTCTTCTCTCCTTTCTCTTGAAATCAATTCCTTGCCTCAATTCTTTACAAATGGGACCCATATAATCAATTTCCTACAAAACATATGTGAATTCATGTGAAAAGGCAATTTTACCCCTAACATCACATATGCATGACTGTGGGCCCATTTCTCACGAAATGATAATAAAAATGTACATCATTCTTCATGATTTTGTATGAATGAACTAATGATGAAGAGAATTCAATTTATTTCATGAGAAAAATTATTTTCACAAAACTTTCCAAAAATAGACTTTCCAAAAATAGCAGGTTTCATGAATTTATGCAAAAAGTGTGACTTTTAACCAATTTATGCAGAAAAATATAAAGATGAATTTAAAATGAATTAAACCATGAGATCACACTAAGTGACGCTCTTTCAAGTTAATAAGTCCTTAAAATGGGTCAAATTCTGCATGAAAATATGCATTTTTAAAGACTCATCACTCCCCCCAACCGGCGTTTTGCTAGTCCCTAGCAAAAAATGCGATAAAATATGAGGAATTCATCCTAACCTAATCTTATCTTAAACTAATGCAATGCAATAAAACTAAACATGAATGCAACGCTACTTTCGCTGGCACTCTTTCGACTGCATTTAGAGTATGCAGCAAGCCCTTAAACCCCTAGGTTCCCCCTAGTGGACGAGCTGTGCCTCGTGAGGGTTTGCAGTGAATATACCCACAAAATTCTCTTTTTTGTTTTTTTTAATGAAGAAAAAAATGAAAAAAAAGGCGAAAAGAAATTCCCAAAATAAAATTCACTCATATCAGATATTTTCGAAATCTGGAATAATTACACTTTCAGACTTTTCAAATTCTGGTCCACAATTCTATTCTCAAAAACTTTCTCAAATTCAAACCAACTTGCATGCGTTGTGCGAAACTGTATACATCAAAAACCTACTTCGGATATTTTACAATAATGCTGCAAAAATAGAGTTTTTCCTTCAAATAGTCTGATCCCTTGAAATTTAGCAAAAAGAAATTTCCTCTCAAAGTTACTACGATAGTTGCCACTTTACTATTTACTTCGGTTGGCCTCTATTTCTCTCAGTTTCTTTTTTCGACGCGAGAAGTCAAAGGTGGTAGATTGCTCTTTCAATTTCTTATCTTAATTTGGGCTAAAATAGATTAGCAGTGTTGTCTTAAGGTCTTATTCTTCATCTTAGGTCGTCAATCTAAGTGAGAATAACAAATTTCCATTCCATGCAGAAATAAATTTCGGAATTGGCCTCTAATCTTTTTTCACTCAAACCTCTTTAACTCCATCTTGCATTGCCTCCAAACATACAATGTATCCAAAGAGACAAAGTATATTAAAAAGGTTACTAAGATGGGTTACTAGTTGTGATTCCAATTCTATCCCAATATTTAAACAAGAACAAAAATTAACCCAATCACAAACAAGACCAAAATTATGAACACCACAAAATCAAAGACAAGAACAATTGAAAAGAAACAAACTTTACTAGCATGAAATTGTTTTACAAAAGATTGGAAATAAAAAGCAAACAATTACATACTAGGATAGATGAGAATTCCTCCTTCTAGTTGACACTTCAAGGTTGGTGGTGTGGCTTTAGGGCTAAGCCTCCTTGATGACTTGAGATGTAGAGACAAGAGAGGGAGAGATGGATGAAGAAATCTAGAGGTGGGAGGTGGGTAATTCTTCCATGAAGAATATGGGAGAAGGGTGCCCTATTTACACTTTTTCAAGTCTTACTCCTTCTCAAACTTTAAAATCTTAAAAATAATAAAAAAAATAAAAGAAAAAAGGGCTCCAACCAATGCTTTGGACGTGCAATATCCTTGGGGATTTTTTTTCTTTTTATTTTTCTCTTCTTTCCTTGCTTGTTTTGTCCAGAAATCCCTCTTGGACGCTTCTTTCCTTCTTTGTCTTTGCCACCTTGCATTGAGATCTTTTGAGAGATAAAATAGGGATAAGAATCCTCTCTTAGAATCAAACTTGGCCCACATGAGGTGTAGAACTTCCCCTTTTATCTCTTTGCATCGTCAACTTTCCTTTTTTGGAAAGTTCTCCTTGTTGGCTCCTAACTTGAAGAGATCTTCTAGATAATTCTCCCTTGATTTTTTCCTTTACTTTTTCAATCAAAATCTGTTCCAAAATCCTCTTTTGGACGTGGAATAGCTTGCTTGGATATTTTTTTGCATTTTCTTTTCAATTTAATCTTCTCCTTCTCAAAAAAGAACACCTATGTGGCCTTCCTTGTCCATCTTTGATGAGATATCCTTCAAATTCTCTTCAAAATCTCTAGAAAATGCGCAACAAATATATGGACCCCATCTTGGATGTTTTACAAGTGTGCCCCACACATGTGCATGTATGTGTGGGTCCATGAAGCCGACTTTTTACAATTTTCTTCCAATTTCTTTTTTCTCTTTAATTCTTCTCTCCTTTCTCTTGAAATCAATTCCTTGCCTCAATTCTTTACAAATGGGACCCATATAATCAATTTCCTACAAAACATATGTGAATTCATGTGAAAAGGCAATTTTACCCCTAACATCACATATGCATGACTGTGGGCCCATTTCTCACGAAATGATAATAAAAATGTACATCATTCTTCATGATTTTGTATGAATTAACTAATGATGAAGAGAATTCAATTTATTTCATGAGAAAAATTATTTTCACAAAACTTTCCAAAAATTGACTTTCCAAAAATAGCAGGTTTCATGAATTTATGCAAAAAGTGTGACTTTTAACCAATTTATGCAGAAAAATATAAAGATGAATTTAAAATGAATTAAACCATGAGATCACACTAAGTGACGCTCTTTCAAGTTAATAAGTCCTTAAAATGGGTCAAATTCTGCATGAAAATATGCATTTTTAAAGACTCATCACACCCCCCAACCGGCGTTTTGCTAGTCCCTAGCAAAAAATGCGATAAAATATGAGGAATTCATCCTAACCTAATCTTATCTTAAACTAATGCAATGCAATAAAACTAAACATGAATGCAACGCTACTTTCGCTGGCACTCTTTCGACTACATTTAGAGTATGCAGCAAGCCCTTAAACCCCTAGGTTCCCCCTAGTGGACGAGCTGTGCCTCGTGAGGGTTTGCAGTGAATATACCCACAAAATTCTCTTTTTTGTTTTTTTTAATGAAGAAAAAAATGAAAAAAAAGGCGAAAAGAAATTCCCAAAATAAAATTCACTTATATCAGATATTTTCGAAATCTGGAATAATTACACTTTCAGACTTTTCAAATTCTGGTCCACAATTCTATTCTCAAAAACTTTCTCAAATTCAAACCAACTTGCATGCGTTGTGCGAAACTGTATACATCAAAAACCTACTTCGGATATTTTACAATAATGCTGCAAAAATAGAGTTTTTCCTTCAAATAGTCTGATCCCTTGAAATTTAGCAAAAAGAAATTTCCTCTCAAAGTTACTACGATAGTTGCCACTTTACTATTTACTTCGGTTGGCCTCTATTTCTCTCAGTTTCTTTTTTCGACGCGAGAAGTCAAAGGTGGTAGATTGCTCTTTCAATTTCTTATCTTAATTTGGGCTAAAATAGATTAGCAGTGTTGTCTTAAGGTCTTATTCTTCATCTTAGGTCGTCAATCTAAGTGAGAATAACAAATTTCCATTCCATGCAGAAATAAATTTCGGAATTGGCCTCTAATCTTTTTTCACTCAAACCTCTTTAACTCCATCTTGCATTGCCTCCAAACATACAATGTATCCAAAGAGACAAAGTATATTAAAAAGGTTACTAAGATGGGTTACTAGTTGTGATTCCAATTCTATCCCAATATTTAAACAAGAACAAAAATTAACCCAATCACAAACAAGACCAAAATTATGAACACCACAAAATCAAAGACAAGAACAATTGAAAAGAAACAAACTTTACTAGCATGAAATTGTTTTACAAAAGATTGGAAATAAAAAGGAAACAATTACATACTAGGATGGATGAGAATTCCTCCTTCTAGTTGACACTTCAAGGTTGGTGGTGTGGCTTTAAGGCTAAGCCTCCTTGATGACTTGAGATGTAGAGACAAGAGAGGGAGAGATGGATGAAGAAATCTAGAGGTGGGAGGTGGGTAATTCTTCCATGAAGAATATGGGAGAAGGGTGCCCTATTTACACTTTTTCAAGTCCTACTCCTTCTCAAACTTTAAAATCTTAAAAATAATAAAAAAAATAAAAGAAAAAAGGGCTCCAACCAATGCTTTGGACGTGCAATATCCTTGGGGATTTTTTTTCTTTTTATTTTTCTCTTCTTTCCTTGCTTGTTTTGTCCAGAAATCCCTCTTGGACGCTTCTTTCCTTCTTTGTCTTTGCCACCTTGCATTGAGATCTTTTGAGAGATAAAATAGGGATAAGAATCCTCTCTTAGAATCAAACTTGGCCCACATGAGGTGTAGAACTTCCCCTTTTATCTCTTTGCATCGTCAACTTTCCTTTTTTGGAAAGTTCTCCTTGTTGCCTCCTAACTTGAAGAGATCTTCTAGATAATTCTCCCTTGATTTTTTCCTTTACTTTTTCAATCAAAATCTGATCCAAAATCCTCTTTTGGACGTGGAATAGCTTGCTTGGATATTTTTTTGCATTTTCTTTTCAATTTAATCTTCTCCTTCTCAAAAAAGAACACCTATGTGGCCTTCCTTGTCCATCTTTGATGAGATATCCTTCAAATTCTCTTCAAAATCTCTAGAAAATGCGCAACAAATATATGGACCCCATATTGGATGTTTTACAAGTGTGCCCCACACATGTGCATGTATGTGTGGGTCCATGAAGTCGACTTTTTACAATTTTCTTCCAATTTCTTTTTTCTCTTTAATTCTTCTCTCCTTTCTCTTGAAATCAATTCCTTGCCTCAATTCTTTACAAATGGGACCCATATAATCAATTTCCTACAAAACATATGTGAATTCATGTGAAAAGGCAATTTTACCCCTAACATCACATATGCATGACTGTGGGCCCATTTCTCACGAAATGATAATAAAAATGTACATCATTCTTCATGATTTTGTATGAATGAACTAATGATGAAGAGAATTCAATTTATTTCATGAGAAAAATTATTTTCACAAAACTTTCCAAAAATAGACTTTCCAAAAATAGCAGGTTTCATGAATTTATGCAAAAAGTGTGATTTTTTAACCAATTTATGCAGAAAAATATAAAGATGAATTTAAAATGAATTAAACCATGAGATCACACTAAGTGACGCTCTTTCAAGTTAATAAGTCCTTAAAATGGGTCAAATTCTGCATGAAAATATGCATTTTTAAAGACTCATCACACCCCCCAACCGGCGTTTTGCTAGTCCCTAGCAAAAAATGCGATAAAATATGAGGAATTCATCCTAACATAATCTTATCTTAAACTAATGCAATGCAATAAAACTAAACATGAATGCAACGCTACTTTCGCTGGCACTCTCTCGACTGCATTTAGAGTATGCAGCAAGCCCTTAAACCCCTAGGTTCCCCCTAGTGGACGAGCTGTGCCTCGTGAGGGTTTGCAGTGAATATACCCACAAAATTCTCTTTTTTGTTTTTTTTAATGAAGAAAAAAATGAAAAAAAAGGCGAAAAGAAATTCCCAAAATAAAATTCACTCATATCAGATATTTTCGAAATCTGGAATAATTACACTTTCAGACTTTTCAAATTCCGGTCCACAATTCTATTCTCAAAAACTTTCTCAAATTCAAACCAACTTGCATGCGTTGTGCGAAACTGTATACATCAAAAACCTACTTCGGATATTTTACAATAATGCTGCAAAAATAGAGTTTTTCCTTCAAATAGTCTGATCCCTTGAAATTTAGCAAAAAGAAATTTCCTCTCAAAGTTACTACGATAGTTGCCACTTTACTATTTACTTCGGTTGGCCTCTATTTCTCTCAGTTTCTTTTTTCGACGCGAGAAGTCAAAGGCGGTAGATTGCTCTTTCAATTTCTTATCTTAATTTGGGCTAAAATAGATTAGCAGTGTTGTCTTAAGGTCTTATTCTTCATCTTAGGTCGTCATTCTAAGTGAGAATAACAAATTTCCATTCCATGCAGAAATAAATTTCGGAATTGGCCTCTAATCTTTTTTCACTCAAACCTCTTTAACTCCATCTTGCATTGCCTCCAAACATACAATGTATCCAAAGAGACAAAGTATATTAAAAAGGTTACTAAGATGGGTTACTAGTTGTGATTCCAATTCTATCCCAATATTTAAACAAGAACAAAAATTAACCCAATCACAAACAAGACCAAAATTATGAACACCACAAAATCAAAGACAAGAACAATTGAAAAGAAACAAACTTTACTAGCATGAAATTGTTTTACAAAAGATTGGAAATAAAAAGCAAACAATTACATACTAGGATGGATGAGAATTCCTCCTTTTAGTTGACACTTCAAGGTTGGTGGTGTGGCTTTAGGGCTAAGCCTCCTTGATGACTTGAGATGTAGAGACAAGAGAGGGAGAGATGGATGAAGAAATCTAGAGGTGGGAGGTGGGTAATTCTTCCATGAAGAATATGGGAGAAGGGTGCCCTATTTACACTTTTTCAAGTCCTACTCCTTCTCAAACTTTAAAATCTTAAAAATAATAAAAAAATAAAAGAAAAAAGGGCTCCAACCAATGCTTTGGACGTGCAATGTCCTTGGGGATTTTTTTTCTTTTTATTTTTCTCTTCTTTCCTTGCTTGTTTTGTCCAGAAATCCCTCTTGGACGCTTCTTTCCTTCTTTGTCTTTGCCACCTTGCATTGAGATCTTTTGAGAGATAAAAAAGGGATAAGAATCCTCTCTTAGAATCAAACTTGGCCCACATGAGGTGTACAACTTCCCCTTTTATCTCTTTGCATCGTCAACTTTCCTTTTTTGGAAAGTTCTCCTTGTTGGCTCCTAACTTGAAGAGATCTTCTAGATAATTCTCCCTTGATTTTTTCCTTTACTCTTTCAATCAAAATTTGATCCAAAATCCTCTTTTGGACGTGGAATAGCTTGCTTGGATATTTTTGTGCATTTTCTTTTCAATTTAATCTTCTCCTTCTCAAAAAAGAACACCTATGTGGCCTTCCTTGTCCATCTTTGATGAGATATCCTTCAAATTCTCTTCAAAATCTCTAGAAAATGCACAACAAATATATGGACCCCATCTTGGATGTTTTACAAGTGTGCCCCACACATGTGCATGTATGTGTGGGTTCATGAAGCCGACTTTTTACAATTTTCTTCCAATTTCTTTTTTGTCTTTAATTCTTCTCTCCTTTCTCTTGAAATCAATTCCTTGCCTCAATTCTTTACAAATGGGACCCATATAATCAATTTCCTACAAAACATATGTGAATTCATGTGAAAAGGCAATTTTACCCCTAACATCACATATGCATGACTGTGGGCCCATTTCTCACGAAATGATAATAAAAATGTACATCATTTTTCATGATTTTGTATGAATGAACTAATGATGAAGAGAATTCAATTTATTTCATGAGAAAAATTATTTTCACAAAACTTTCCAAAAATAGACTTTCCAAAAATAGCAGGTTTCATGAATTTATGCAAAAAGTGTGATTTTTTAACCAATTTATGCAGAAAAATATAAAGATGAATTTAAAATGAATTAAACCATGAGATCACACTAAGTGACGCTCTTTCAAGTTAATAAGTCCTTAAAATGGGTCAAATTCTGCGTAAAAATATGCATTTTTAAAGACTCATCACACCCCCCAACCGGCGTTTTGCTAGTCCCTAGCAAAAAATGCGATAAAATATGAGGAATTCATCCTAACCTAATCTTATCTTAAACTAATGCAATGCAATAAAACTAAACATGAATGCAACGCTACTTTCGCTGGCACTCTCTCGACTGCATTTAGAGTATGCAGCAAGCCCTTAAACCCCTAGGTTCCCCCTAGTGGACGAGCTGTGCCTCGTGAGGGTTTGCAGTGAATATACCCACAAAATTCTCTTTTTTGTTTTTTTTAATGAAGAAAAAAATGAAAAAAAAGGCGAAAAGAAATTCCAAAAATAAAATTCACTCATATCAGATATTTTCGAAATCTGGAATAATTACACTTTCAGACTTTTCAAATTCCGGTCCACAATTCTATTCTCAAAAACTTTCTCAAATTCAAACCAACTTGCATGCGTTGTGCGAAACTGTATACATCAAAAACCTACTTCGGATATTTTACAATAATGCTGCAAAAATAGAGTTTTTCCTTCAAATAGTCTGATCCCTTGAAATTTAGCAAAAAGAAATTTCCTCTCAAAGTTACTACGATAGTTGCCACTTTACTATTTACTTCGGTTGGCCTCTATTTCTCTCAGTTTCTTTTTTCGACGCGAGAAGTCAAAGGCGGTAGATTGCTCTTTCAATTTCTTATCTTAATTTGGGCTAAAATAGATTAGCAGTGTTGTCTTAAGGTCTTATTCTTCATCTTAGGTCATCAATCTAAGTGAGAATAACAAATTTCCATTCCATGCAGAAATAAATTTCGGAATTGGCCTCTAATCTTTTTTCACTCAAACCTCTTTAACTCCATCTTGCATTGCCTCCAAACATACAATGTATCCAAAGAGACAAAGTATATTAAAAAGGTTACTAAGATGGGTTACTAGTTGTGATTCCAATTCTATCCCAATATTTAAACAAGAACAAAAATTAACCCAATCACAAACAAGACCAAAATTATGAACACCACAAAATCAAAGACAAGAACAATTGAAAAGAAACAAACTTTACTAGCATGAAATTGTTTTACAAACGATTGGAAATAAAAAGCAAACAATTACATTCTAGGATGGATGAGAATTCCTCCTTCAAGTTGACACTTCAAGGTTGGTGGTGTGGCTTTATGGCTAAGCCTCCTTGATGACTTGAGATGTAGAGACAAGAGAGGGAGAGATGGATGAAGAAATCTAGAGGTGGGAGGTGGGTAATTCTTCCATGAAGAATATGGGAGAAGGGTGCCCTATTTACACTTTTTCAAGTCCTACTCCTTCTCAAACTTTAAAATCTTAAAAATAATAAAAAAATAAAAGAAAAAAGGGCTCCAACCAATGCTTTGGACGTGCAATATCCTTGGGGATTTTTTTTCTTTTTATTTTTCTCTTCTTTCCTTGCTTGTTTTGTCCAGAAATCCCTCTTGGACGCTTCTTTCCTTCTTTGTCTTTGCCACCTTGCATTGAGATCTTTTGAGAGATAAAATAGGGATAGAATCCTCTCTTAGAATCAAACTTGGCCCACATGAGGTGTAGAACTTCCCCTTTTATTTCTTTGCATCGTCAACTTTCCTTTTTTGGAAAGTTCTCCTTGTTGGCTCCTAACTTGAAGAGATCTTCTAGATAATTCTCCCTTGATTTTTTCCTTTACTTTTTCAATCAAAATCTGATCCAAAATCCTCTTTTGGACGTGGAATAGCTTGCTTGGATATTTTTTTACATTTTCTTTTCAATTTAATCTTCTCCTTCTCAAAAAAGAACACCTATGTGGCCTTCCTTGTCCATCTTTGATGAGATATCCTTCAAATTCTCTTCAAAATCTCTAGAAAATGCGCAACAAATATATGGACCCCATCTTGGATGTTTTACAAGTGTGCCCCACACATGTGCATGTATGTGTGGGTCCATGAAGCCGACTTTTTACAATTTTCTTCCAATTTCTTTTTTCTCTTTAATTCTTCTCTCCTTTCTCTTGAAATCAATTCCTTGCCTCAATTCTTTACAAATGGGACCCATATAATCAATTTCCTACAAAACATATGTGAATTCATGTGAAAAGGCAATTTTACCCCTAACATCACATATGCATGACTGTGGGCCCATCTCTCACGAAATGATAATAAAAATGTACATCATTCTTCATCATTTTGTATGAATGAACTAATGATGAAGAGAATTCAATTTATTTCATGAGAAAAATTATTTTCACAAAACTTTCCAAAAATAGACTTTCCAAAAATAGCAGGTTTCATGAATTTATGCAAAAAGTGTGATTTTTAACCAATTTATGCAGAAAAATATAAAGATGAATTTAAAATGAATTAAACCATGATATCACACTAAATGAGGCTCTTTCAAGTTAATAAGTCCTTAAAATGGGTCAAATTCTGCATGAAAATATGCATTTTTAAAGACTCATCACACCCCCCAACCGGCGTTTTGCTAGTCCCTAGCAAAAAATGCGATAAAATATGAGGAATTCATCCTAACATAATCTTATCTTAAACTAATGCAATGCAATAAAACTAAACATGAATGCAACGCTACTTTCGCTGGCACTCTCTCGACTGCATTTAGAGTATGCAGCAAGCCCTTAAACCCCTAGGTTCCCCCTAGTGGACGAGCTGTGCCTCGTGAGGGTTTGCAGTGAATATACCCACAAAATTCTCTTTTTTGTTTTTTTTAATGAAGAAAAAAATGAAAAAAAAGGCGAAAAGAAATTCCCAAAATAAAATTCACTCATATCAGATATTTTCGAAATCTGGAATAATTACACTTTCAGACTTTTCAAATTCCGGTCCACAATTCTATTCTCAAAAACTTTCTCAAATTCAAACCAACTTGCATGCGTTGTGCGAAACTGTATACCTCAAAAACCTACTTCGGATATTTTACAATAATGCTGCAAAAATAGAGTTTTTCCTTCAAATAGTCTGATCCCTTGAAATTTAGCAAAAAGAAATTTCCTCTCAAAGTTACTACGATAGTTGCCACTTTACTATTTACTTCGGTTGGCCTCTATTTCTCTCAGTTTCTTTTTTCGACGCGAGAAGTCAAAGGCGGTAGATTGCTCTTTCAATTTCTTATCTTAATTTGGGCTAAAATAGATTAGCAGTGTTGTCTTAAGGTCTTATTCTTCATCTTAGGTCGTCAATCTAAGTGAGAATAACAAATTTCCATTCCATGCAGAAATAAATTTCGGAATTGGCCTCTAATCTTTTTTCACTCAAACCTCTTTAACTCCATCTTGCATTGCCTCCAAACATACAATGTATCCAAAGAGACAAAGTATATTAAAAAGGTTACTAAGATGGGTTACTAGTTGTGATTCCAATTCTATCCCAATATTTAAACAAGAACAAAAATTAACCCAATCACAAACAAGACCAAAATTATGAACACCACAAAATCAAAGACAAGAACAATTGAAAAGAAACAAACTTTACTAGCATGAAATTGTTTTACAAAAGATTGGAAATAAAAAGCAAACAATTACATACTAGGATGGATGAGAATTCCTCCTTCTAGTTGACACTTCAAGGTTGGTGGTGTGGCTTTATGGCTAAGCCTCCTTGATGACTTGAGATGTAGAGACAAGAGAAGAAGAGATGGATGAAGAAATCTAGAGGTGGGAGGTAGGTAATTCTTCCATGAAGAATATGGGAGAAGGGTGCCCTATTTATACTTTTTCAAGTCGTACTCCTTCTCAAACTTTAAAATCTTAAAAATAAAAAAAAAATAAAAGAAAAAAGGGCTCCAACCAATGCTTTGGACGTGCAATATCCTTGGGGATTTTTTTTCTTTTTATTTTTCTCTTCTTTCCTCGCTTGTTTTGTCCAAAAATCCCTCTTGGACGCTTCTTTCCTTCTTTGTCTTTGCCACCTTGCATTGAGATCTTTTGAGAGATAAAATAGGGATAAGAATCCTCTCTTAGAATCAAACTTGGCCCACATGAGGTGTAGAACTTCCCCTTTTATTTCTTTGCATCGTCAACTTTCCTTTTTTGGAAAGTTCTCCTTGTTGGCTCCTAACTTGAATAGATCTTCTAGATAATTCTCCCTTGATTTTTTCCTTTACTTTTTCAATCAAAATCTGATCCAAAATCCTCTTTTGGACGTGGAATAGCTTGCTTGGATATTTTTTTACATTTTCTTTTCAATTTAATCTTCTCCTTCTCAAAAAAGAACACCTATGTGGCCTTCCTTGTCCATCTTTGATGAGATATCCTTCAAATTCTCTTCAAAATCTCTAGAAAATGCGCAACAAATATATGGACCCCATCTTGGATGTTTTACAAGTGTGCCCCACACATGTGCATGTATGTGTGGGTTCATGAAGCCGACTTTTTACAATTTTCTTCCAATTTCTTTTTTCTCTTTAATTCTTCTCTCCTTTCTCTTAAAATCAATTCCTTGCCTCAATTCTTTACAAATGGGACCCATATAATCAATTTCCTACAAAACATATGTGAATTCATGTGAAAAGGCAATTTTACCCCTAACATCACATATGCATGACTGTGGGCCCATTTCTCACGAAATGATAATAAAAATGTACATCATTCTTCATGATTTTGTATGAATGAACTAATGATGAAGAGAATTCAATTTATTTCATGAGAAAAATTATTTTCACAAAACTTTCCAAAAATAGACTTTCAAAAAATAGCAGGTTTCATGAATTTATGCAAAAAGTGTGATTTTTTAACCAATTTATGCAGAAAAATATAAAGATGAATTTAAAATGAATTAAACCATGATATCACACTAAGTGAGGCTCTTTCAAGTTAATAAGTCCTTAAAATGGGTCAAATTCTGCATGAAAATATGCATTTTTAAAGACTCATCACACCCCCCAACCGGCGTTTTGCTAGTCCCTAGCAAAAAATGCGATAAAATATGAGGAATTCATCCTAACCTAATCTTATCTTAAACTAATGCAATGCAATAAAACTAAACATGAATGCAACGCTACTTTCGCTGGCACTCTCGACTGCATTTGGAGTATGCAGCAAGCCCTTAAACCCCTAGGTTCCCCCTAGTGGACGAGCTGTGCCTCGTGAGGGTTTGCAGTGAATATACCCACAAAATTCTCTTTTTTGTTTTTTTTAATGAAGAAAAAAATGAAAAAAAAGGCGAAAAGAAATTCCCAAAATAAAATTCACTCATATCAGATATTTTCGAAATCTGGAATAATTACACTTTCAGACTTTTCAAATTCCGGTCCACAATTCTATTCTCAAAAACTTTCTCAAATTCAAACCAACTTGCATGCGTTGTGCGAAACTGTATACCTCAAAAACCTGCTTCGGATATTTTACAATAATGCTGCAAAAATAGAGTTTTTCCTTCAAATAGTCTGATCCCCTGAAATTTAGCAAAAAGAAATTTCCTCTCAAAGTTACTACGATAGTTGCCACTTTACTATTTACTTCGGTTGGCCTCTTTTTCTCTGAGCATCTTTTTTCGACGCGAGAAGTCAAAGGCGGTAGATTGCTCTTTCAATTTCTTATCTTAATTTGGGCTAAAATAGATTAGCAGTGTTGTCTTAAGGTCTTATTCTTCATCTTAGGTCGTCAATCTAAGTGAGAATAACAAATTTCCATTCCATGTAGAAATAGATTTCGGAATTGGCCTCTAATCTTTTTTCACTCAAACCACTTTAACTCCATCTTGCATTGCCTCCAAACATACAATGTATCCAAAGAGACAAAGTATATTAAAAAGGTTACTAAGATGGGTTACTAGTTGTGATTCCAATTCTATCCCAACATTTAAACAAGAACAAAAATTAACCCAATCACAAACAAGACCAAAATTATGAACACCACAAAATCAAAGACAAGAACAATTGAAAAGAAACAAACTTTACTAGCATGAAATTGTTTTACAAAAGATTGGAAATAAAAAGCAAACAATTACATACTAGGATGGATGAGAATTCCTCCTTCTAGTTGACACTTCAAGGTTGGTGGTGTGGCTTTAGGGCTAAGCCTCCTTGATGACTTGAGATGTAGAGACAAGAGAGGGAGAGATGGATGAAGAAATCTAGAGGTGGGAGGTGGGTAATTCTTCCATGAAGAATATGGGAGAAGGGTGCCCTATTTATACTTTTTCAAGTCCTACTCCTTCTCAAACTTTAAAATCTTAAAAATAATAAAAAAATAAAGGAAAAAAGGGCTCCAACCAATGCTTTGGACGTGCAATATCCTTGGGGATTTTTTTTCTTTTTATTTTTCTCTTCTTTCCTTGCTTGTTTTGTCCAGAAATCCCTCTTGGACGCTTCTTTCCTTCTTTGTCTTTGCCACCTTGCATTGAGATCTTTTGAGAGATAAAATAGGGATAAGAATCCTCTCTTAGAATCAAACTTGGCCCACATGAGGTGTAGAACTTCCCCTTTTATCTCTTTGCATCGTCAACTTTCCTTTTGTGGAAAGTTCTCCTTGTTGGCTCCTAACTTGAAGAGATCTTCTAGATAATTCTCCCTTGATTTTTTCCTTTACTTTTTCAATCAAAATCTGATCCAAAATCCTCTTTTGGACGTGGAATAGCTTGCTTGGATATTTTTTTGCATTTTCTTTTCAATTTAATCTTCTCTTTCTCAAAAAAGAACACCTATGTAGCCTTCCTTGTCCATCTTTGATGAGATATCCTTCAAATTCTCTTCAAAATCTCTAGAAAATGCGCAACAAATATATGGACCCCATCTTGGATGTTTTACAAGTGTGCCCCACACATGTGCATGTATGTGTGGGTCCATGAAGCCGATTTTTTACAATTTTCTTCCAATTTCTTTTTTCTCTTTAATTCTTCTCTCCTTTCTCTTGAAATCAATTCCTTGCCTCAATTCTTTACAAATGGGACCCATATAATCAATTTCCTACAAAACATATGTGAATTCATGTGAAAAGGCAATTTTACCCCTAACATCACATATGCATGACTGTGGGCCCATTTCTCACGAAATGATAATAAAAATGTACTTCGTTCTTCATGATTTTGTATGAATGAACTAATGATGAAGAGAATTCAATTTATTTCATGAGAAAAATTATTTTCACAAAACTTTCCAAAAATAGACTTTCAAAAAATAGCAGGTTTCATGAATTTATGCAAAAAGTGTGATTTTTTAACCAATTTATGCAGAAAAATATAAAGATGAATTTAAAATGAATTAAACCATGATATCACACTAAGTGAGGCTCTTTCAAGTTAATAAGTCCTTAAAATGGGTCAAATTCTGCATGAAAATATGCATTTTTAAAGACTCATCACACCCCCCAACCGGCGTTTTGCTAGTCCCTAGCAAAAAATGCGATAAAATATGAGGAATTCATCCTAACCTAATCTTATCTTAAACTAATGCAATGCAATAAAACTAAACATGAATGCAACGCTACTTTCGCTGGCACTCTCGACTGCATTTGGAGTATGCAGCAAGCCCTTAAACCCCTAGGTTCCCCCTAGTGGACGAGCTGTGCCTCGTGAGGGTTTGCAGTGAATATACCCACAAAATTCTCTTTTTTGTTTTTTTTAATGAAGAAAAAAATGAAAAAAAAGGCGAAAAGAAATTCCCAAAATAAAATTCACTCATATCAGATATTTTCGAAATCTGGAATAATTACACTTTCAGACTTTTCAAATTCCGGTCCACAATTCTATTCTCAAAAACTTTCTCAAATTCAAACCAACTTGCATGCGTTGTGCGAAACTGTATACCTCAAAAACCTGCTTCGGATATTTTACAATAATGCTGCAAAAATAGAGTTTTTCCTTCAAATAGTCTGATCCCCTGAAATTTAGCAAAAAGAAATTTCCTCTCAAAGTTACTACGATAGTTGCCACTTTACTATTTACTTCGGTTGGCCTCTTTTTCTCTGAGCATCTTTTTTCGACGCGAGAAGTCAAAGGCGGTAGATTGCTCTTTCAATTTCTTATCTTAATTTGGGCTAAAATAGATTAGCAGTGTTGTCTTAAGGTCTTATTCTTCATCTTAGGTCGTCAATCTAAGTGAGAATAACAAATTTCCATTCCATGTAGAAATAGATTTCGGAATTGGCCTCTAATCTTTTTTCACTCAAACCACTTTAACTCCATCTTGCATTGCCTCCAAACATACAATGTATCCAAAGAGACAAAGTATATTAAAAAGGTTACTAAGATGGGTTACTAGTTGTGATTCCAATTCTATCCCAATATTTAAACAAGAACAAAAATTAACCCAATCACAAACAAGACCAAAATTATGAACACCACAAAATCAAAGACAAGAACAATTGAAAAGAAAAAAACTTTACTAGCATGAAATTGTTTTACAAAAGATTGGAAATAAAAAGCAAACAATTACATACTAGGATGGATGAGAATTCCTCCTTCTAGTTGACACTTCAAGGTTGGTGGTGTGGCTTTAGGGCTAAGCCTCCTTGATGACTTGAGATGTAGAGACAAGAGAGGGAGAGATGGATGAAGAAATCTAGAGGTGGGAGGTGGGTAATTCTTCCATGAAGAATATGGGAGAAGGGTGCCCTATTTATACTTTTTCAAGTCCTACTCCTTCTCAAACTTTAAAATCTTAAAAATAATAAAAAAATAAAGGAAAAAAGGGCTCCAACCAATGCTTTGGACGTGCAATATCCTTGGGGATTTTTTTTCTTTTTATTTTTCTCTTCTTTCCTTGCTTGTTTTGTCCAGAAATCCCTCTTGGACGCTTCTTTCCTTCTTTGTCTTTGCCACCTTGCATTGAGATCTTTTGAGAGATAAAATAGGGATAAGAATCCTCTCTTAGAATCAAACTTGGCCCACATGAGGTGTAGAACTTCCCCTTTTATCTCTTTGCATCGTCAACTTTCCTTTTGTGGAAAGTTCTCCTTGTTGGCTCCTAACTTGAAGAGATCTTCTAGATAATTCTCCCTTGATTTTTTCCTTTACTTTTTCAATCAAAATCTGATCCAAAATCCTCTTTTGGACGTGGAATAGCTTGCTTGGATATTTTTTTGCATTTTCTTTTCAATTTAATCTTCTCCTTCTCAAAAAAGAACACCTATGTAGCCTTCCTTGTCCATCTTTGATGAGATATCCTTCAAATTCTCTTCAAAATCTCTAGAAAATGCGCAACAAATATATGGACCCCATCTTGGATGTTTTACAAGTGTGCCCCACACATGTGCATGTATGTGTGGGTCCATGAAGCCGATTTTTTACAATTTTCTTCCAATTTCTTTTTTCTCTTTAATTCTTCTCTCCTTTCTCTTGAAATCAATTCCTTGCCTCAATTCTTTACAAATGGGACCCATATAATCAATTTCCTACAAAACATATGTGAATTCATGTGAAAAGGCAATTTTACCCCTAACATCACATATGCATGACTGTGGGCCCATTTCTCACGAAATGATAATAAAAATGTACATCGTTCTTCATGATTTTGTATGAATGAACTAATGATGAAGAGAATTCAATTTATTTCATGAGAAAAATTATTTTCACAAAACTTTCCAAAAATAGACTTTCAAAAAATAGCAGGTTTCATGAATTTATGCAAAAAGTGTGATTTTTTAACCAATTTATGCAGAAAAATATAAAGATGAATTTAAAATGAATTAAACCATGATATCACACTAAGTGACGCTCTTTCAAGTTAATAAGTCCTTAAAATGGGTCAAATTCTGCATGAAAATATGCATTTTTAAAGACTCATCACACCCCCCAACCGGCGTTTTGCTAGTCCCTAGCAAAAAATGCGATAAAATATAAGGAATTCATCCTAACCTAATCTTATCTTAAACTAATGCAATGCAATAAAACTAAACATGAATGCAACGCTACTTTCGCTGGCACTCTCGACTGCATTTAGAGTATGCAGCAAGCCCTTAAACCCCTAGGTTCCCCCTAGTGGACGAGCTGTGCCTCGTGAGGGTTTGCAGTGAATATACCCACAAAATTCTCTTTTTTGTTTTTTTTAATGAAGAAAAAAATGAAAAAAAAGGCGAAAAGAAATTCCCAAAATAAAATTCACTCATATCAGATATTTTCGAAATCTGGAATAATTACACTTTCAGACTTTTCAAATTCCGGTCCACAATTCTATTCTCAAAAACTTTCTCAAATTCAAACCAACTTGCATGCGTTGTGCGAAACTGTATACATCAAAAACCTACTTCGGATATTTTACAATAATGCTGCAAAAATAGAGTTTTCCCTTCAAATAGTCTGATCCCTTGAAATTTAGCAAAAAGAAATTTCCTCTCAAAGTTACTACGATAGTTGCCACTTTACTATTTACTTCGGTTGGCCTCTTTTTCTCTGAGTATCTTTTTTCGACGCGAGAAGTCAAAGGCGGTAGATTGCTCTTTCAATTTCTTATCTTAATTTGGGCTAAAATAGATTAGCAGTGTTGTCTTAAGGTCTTATTCTTCATCTTAGGTCGTCAATCTAAGTGAGAATAACAAATTTCCATTCCATGTAGAAATAGATTTCGGAATTGGCCTCTAATCTTTTTTCACTCAAACCTCTTTAACTCCATCTTGCATTGCCTCCAAACATACAATGTAACCAAAGAGACAAAGTATATTAAAAAGGTTACTAAGATGGGTTACTAGTTGTGATTCCAATTCTATCCCAATATTTAAACAAGAACAAAAATTAACCCAATCACAAACAAGACCAAAATTATGAACACCACAAAATCAAAGACAAGAACAATTGAAAAGAAACAAACTTTACTAGCATGAAATTGTTTTACAAACGATTGGAAATAAAAAGCAAACAATTACATACTAGGATGGATGAGAATTCCTCCTTCTAGTTGACACTTCAAGGTTGGTGGTGTGGCTTTATGGCTAAGCCTCCTTGATGACTTGAGATGTAGAGACAAGAGAGGGAGAGATGGATGAAGAAATCTAGAGGTGGGAGGTGGGTAATTCTTCCCTGAAGAATATGGGAGAAGGGTGCCCTATTTATACTTTTTCAAGTCCTACTCCTTCTCAAACTTTAAAATCTTAAAAATAATAAAAAAATAAAGGAAAAAAGGGCTCCAACCAATGCTTTGGACGTGCAATATCCTTGGGGATTTTTTTTCTTTTTATTTTTCTCTTCTTTCCTTGCTTGTTTTGTCCAGAAATCCCTCTTGGACGCTTCTTTCCTTCTTTGTCTTTGCCACCTTGCATTGAGATCTTTTGAGAGATAAAATAGGGATAAGAATCCTCTCTTAGAATCAAACTTGGCCCACATGAGGTGTAGAACTTCCCCTTTTATCTCTTTGCATCGTCAACTTTCCTTTTTTGGAAAGTTCTCCTTGTTGGCTCCTAACTTGAAGAGATCTTCTAGATAATTCTCCCTTGATTTTTTCCTTTACTTTTTCAATCAAAATCTGATCCAAAATCCTCTTTTGGACGTGGAATAGCTTGCTTGGATATTTTTTTGCATTTTCTTTTCAATTTAAACTTCTCCTTCTCAAAAAAGAACACCTATGTGGCCTTCCTTGTCTATCTTTGATGAGATATCCTTCAAATTCTCTTCAAAATCTCTAGAAAATGCGCAACAAATATATGGACCCCATCTTGGATGTTTTACAAGTGTGCCCCACACATGTGCATGTATGTGTGGGTCCATGAAGCCGACTTTTTACAATTTTCTTCCAATTTCTTTTTTCTCTTTAATTCTTCTCTCCTTTCTCTTGAAATCATATCCTTGCCTCAATTCTTTACAAATGGGACCCATATAATCAATTTCCTACAAAACATATGTGAATTCATGTGAAAAGGCAATTTTACCCCTAACATCACATATGCATGACTGTGGGCCCATTTCTCACGAAATGATAATAAAAATGTACATCATTCTTCATGATTTTGTATGAATGAACTAATGATGAAGAGAATTCAATTTATTTCATGAGAAAAATTATTTTCACAAAACTTTCCAAAAATAGACTTTCCAAAAATAGCAGGTTTCATGAATTTATGCAAAAAGTGTGATTTTTTAACCAATTTATGCAGAAAAATATAAAGATGAATTTAAAATGAATTAAACCATGATATCACACTAAGTGACGCTCTTTCAAGTTAATAAGTCCTTAAAATGGGTCAAATTCTGCATGAAAATATGCATTTTTAAAGACTCATCACACCCCCCAACCGGCGTTTTGCTAGTCCCTAGCAAAAAATGCGATAAAATATGAGGAATTCATCCTAACCTAATCTTATCTTAAACTAATGCAATGCAATAAAACTAAACATGAATGCAACGCTACTTTCGCTGGCACTCTCGACTGCATTTAGAGTATGCAGCAAGCCCTTAAACCCCTAGGTTCCCCCTAGTGGACGAGCTGTGCCTCGTGAGGGTTTGCAGTGAATATACCCACAAAATTCTCTTTTTTGTTTTTTTTAATGAAGAAAAAAATGAAAAAAAAGGCGAAAAGAAATTCCCAAAATAAAATTCACTCATATCAGATATTTTCGAAATCTGGAATAATTACACTTTCAGACTTTTCAAATTCCGGTCCACAATTCTATTCTCAAAAACTTTCTCAAATTCAAACCAACTTGCATGCGTTGTGCGAAACTGTATACATCAAAAACCTACTTCGGATATTTTACAATAATGCTGCAAAAATAGAGTTTTTCCTTCAAATAGTCTGATCCCCTGAAATTTAGCAAAAAGAAATTTCCTCTCAAAGTTACTACGATAGTTGCCACTTTACTATTTACTTCGGTTGGCCTCCTTTTCTCTGAGTATCTTTTTTCGACGCGAGAAGTCAAAGGCGGTAGATTGCTCTTTCGATTTCTTATCTTAATTTGGGCTAAAATAGATTAGCAGTGTTGTCTTAAGGTCTTATTCTTCATCTTAGGTCGTCAATCTAAGTGAGAATAACAAATTTCCATTCCATGTAGAAATAGATTTCGGAATTGGCCTCTAATCTTTTTTCACTCAAACCTCTTTAACTCCATCTTGCATTGCCTCCAAACATACAATGTATCCAAAGAGACAAAGTATATTAAAAAGGTTACTAAGATGGGTTACTAGTTGTGATTCCAATTCTATCCCAATATTTAAACAAGAACAAAAATTAACCCAATCACAAACAAGACCAAAATTATGAACACCACAAAATCAAAGACAAGAACAATTGAAAAGAAACAAACTTTACTAGCATGAAATTGTTTTACAAACGATTGGAAATAAAAAGCAAACAATTACATACTAGGATGGATGAGAATTTCTCATTCTAGTTGACACTTCAAGGTTGGTGGTGTGGCTTTATGGCTAAGCCTCCTTGATGACTTGAGATGTAGAGACAAGAGAGGGAGAGATGGATGAAGAAATCTAGAGGTGGGAGGTGGGTAATTCTTCCATGAAGAATATGGGAGAAGGGTGCCCTATTTATACTTTTTCAAGTCCTACTCCTTCTCAAACTTTAAAATCTTAAAAATAATAAAAAAATAAAAGAAAAAAGGGCTCCAACCAATGCTTTGGACGTGCAATGTCCTTGGGGATTTTTTTTCTTTTTATTTTTCTCTTCTTTCCTTGCTTGTTTTGTCCAGAAATCCCTCTTGGACGCTTCTTTCCTTCTTTGTCTTTGCCACCTTGCATTGAGATCTTTTGAGAGATAAAATAGGGATAAGAATCCTCTCTTAGAATCAAACTTGGCCCACATGAGGTGTAGAACTTCCCCTTTTATCTCTTTGCATCGTCAACTTTCCTTTTTTGGAAAGTTCTCCTTGTTGCCTCCTAACTTGAAGAGATCTTCTAGATAATTCTCCCTTGATTTTTTCCTTTACTTTTTCAATCAAAATCTGATCCAAAATCCTCTTTTGGACGTGGAATAGCTTGCTTGGATATTTTTTTGCATTTTCTTTTCAATTTAATCTTCTCCTTCTCAAAAAAGAACACCTATGTGGCCTTCCTTGTCCATCTTTGATGAGATATCCTTCAAATTCTCTTCAAAATCTCTAGAAAATGCGCAACAAATATATGGACCCCATCTTGGATGTTTTACAAGTGTGCCCCACACATGTGCATGTATGTGTGGGTCCATGAAGCCGACTTTTTACAATTTTCTTCCAATTTCTTTTTTCTCTTTAATTCTTCTCTCCTTTCTCTTGAAATCAATTCCTTGCCTCAATTCTTTACAAATGGGACCCATATAATCAATTTCCTACAAAACATATGTGAATTCATGTGAAAAGGCAATTTTACCCCTAACATCACATATGCATGACTGTGGGCCCATTTCTCACGAAATGATAATAAAAATGTACATCATTCTTCATGATTTTGTATGAATGAACTAATGATGAAGAGAATTCAATTTATTTCATGAGAAAAATTATTTTCACAAAACTTTCCAAAAATAGACTTTCCAAAAATAGCAGGTTTCATGAATTTATGCAAAAAGTGTGATTTTTTAACCAATTTATGCAGAAAAATATAAAGATGAATTTAAAATGAATTAAACCATGATATCACACTAAGTGACGCTCTTTCAAGTTAATAAGTCCTTAAAATGGGTCAAATTCTGCATGAAAATATGCATTTTTAAAGACTCATCACACCCCCCAACCGGCGTTTTGCTAGTCCCTAGCAAAAAATGCGATAAAATATGAGGAATTCATCCTAACCTAATCTTATCTTAAACTAATGCAATGCAATAAAACTAAACATGAATGCAACGCTACTTTCGCTGGCACTCTCGACTGCATTTAGAGTATGCAGCAAGCCCTTAAACCCCTAGGTTCCCCCTAGTGGACGAGCTGTGCCTCGTGAGGGTTTGCAGTGAATATACCCACAAAATTCTCTTTTTTGTTTTTTTTAATGAAGAAAAAAATGAAAAAAAAGGCGAAAAGAAATTCCCAAAATAAAATTCACTCATATCAGATATTTTCGAAATCTGGAATAATTACACTTTCAGACTTTTCAAATTCCGGTCCACAATTCTATTCTCAAAAACTTTCTCAAATTCAAACCAACTTGCATGCGTTGTGCGAAACTGTATACATCAAAAACCTACTTCGGATATTTTACAATAATGCTGCAAAAATAGAGTTTTTCCTTCAAATAGTCTGATCCCTTGAAATTTAGCAAAAAGAAATTTCCTCTCAAAGTTACTACGATAGTTGCCACTTTACTATTTACTTCGGTTGGCCTCCTTTTCTCTGAGTATCTTTTTTCGACGCGAGAAGTCAAAGGCGGTAGATTGCTCTTTCGATTTCTTATCTTAATTTGGGCTAAAATAGATTAGCAGTGTTGTCTTAAGGTCTTATTCTTCATCTTAGGTCGTCAATCTAAGTGAGAATAACAAATTTCCATTCCATGTAGAAATAGATTTCGGAATTGGCCTCTAATCTTTTTTCACTCAAACCTCTTTAACTCCATCTTGCATTGCCTCCAAACATACAATGTATCCAAAGAGACAAAGTATATTAAAAAGGTTACTAAGATGGGTTACTAGTTGTGATTCCAATTCTATCCCAATATTTAAACAAGAACAAAAATTAACCCAATCACAAACAAGACCAAAATTATGAACACCACAAAATCAAAGACAAGAACAATTGAAAAGAAACAAACTTTACTAGCATGAAATTGTTTTACAAACGATTGGAAATAAAAAGCAAACAATTACATACTAGGATGGATGAGAATTTCTCATTCTAGTTGACACTTCAAGGTTGGTGGTGTGGCTTTATGGCTAAGCCTCCTTGATGACTTGAGATGTAGAGACAAGAGAGGGAGAGATGGATGAAGAAATCTAGAGGTGGGAGGTGGGTAATTCTTCCATGAAGAATATGGGAGAAGGGTGCCCTATTTATACTTTTTCAAGTCCTACTCCTTCTCAAACTTTAAAATCTTAAAAATAATAAAAAAATAAAAGAAAAAAGGGCTCCAACCAATGCTTTGGACGTGCAATGTCCTTGGGGATTTTTTTTCTTTTTATTTTTCTCTTCTTTCCTTGCTTGTTTTGTCCAGAAATCCCTCTTGGACGCTTCTTTCCTTCTTTGTCTTTGCCACCTTGCATTGAGATCTTTTGAGAGATAAAATAGGGATAAGAATCCTCTCTTAGAATCAAACTTGGCCCACATGAGGTGTAGAACTTCCCCTTTTATCTCTTTGCATCGTCAACTTTCCTTTTTTGGAAAGTTCTCCTTGTTGGCTCCTAACTTGAAGAGATCTTCTAGATAATTCTCCCTTGATTTTTTCCTTTACTTTTTCAATCAAAATCTGATCCAAAATCCTCTTTTGGACGTGGAATAGCTTGCTTGGATATTTTTTTGCATTTTCTTTTCAATTTAATCTTCTCCTTCTCAAAAAAGAACACCTATGTGGCCTTCCTTGTCCATCTTTGATGAGATATCCTTCAAATTCTCTTCAAAATCTCTAGAAAATGCGCAACAAATATATGGACCCCATCTTGGATGTTTTACAAGTGTGCCCCACACATGTGCATGTATGTGTGGGTCCATGAAGCCGACTTTTTACAATTTTCTTCCAATTTCTTTTTTCTCTTTAATTCTTCTCTCCTTTCTCTTGAAATCAATTCCTTGCCTCAATTCTTTACAAATGGGACCCATATAATCAATTTCCTACAAAACATATGTGAATTCATGTGAAAAGGCAATTTTACCCCTAACATCACATATGCATGACTGTGGGCCCATTTCTCACGAAATGATAATAAAAATGTACATCATTCTTCATGATTTTGTATGAATGAACTAATGATGAAGAGAATTCAATTTATTTCATGAGAAAAATTATTTTCACAAAACTTTCCAAAAATAGACTTTCCAAAAATAGCAGGTTTCATGAATTTATGCAAAAAGTGTGATTTTTTAACCAATTTATGCAGAAAAATATAAAGATGAATTTAAAATGAATTAAACCATGATATCACACTAAGTGACGCTCTTTCAAGTTAATAAGTCCTTAAAATGGGTCAAATTCTGCATGAAAATATGCATTTTTAAAGACTCATCACACCCCCCAACCGGCGTTTTGCTAGTCCCTAGCAAAAAATGCGATAAAATATGAGGAATTCATCCTAACCTAATCTTATCTTAAACTAATGCAATGCAATAAAACTAAACATGAATGCAACGCTACTTTCGCTGGCACTCTCGACTGCATTTAGAGTATGCAGCAAGCCCTTAAACCCCTAGGTTCCCCCTAGTGGACGAGCTGTGCCTCGTGAGGGTTTGCAGTGAATATACCCACAAAATTCTCTTTTTTGTTTTTTTTAATGAAGAAAAAAATGAAAAAAAAGGCGAAAAGAAATTCCCAAAATAAAATTCACTCATATCAGATATTTTCGAAATCTGGAATAATTACACTTTCAGACTTTTCAAATTCCAGTCCACAATTCTATTCTCAAAAACTTTCTCAAATTCAAACCAACTTGCATGCGTTGTGCGAAACTGTATACATCAAAAACCTACTTCGGATATTTTACAATAATGCTGCAAAAATAGAGTTTTTCCTTCAAATAGTCTGATCCCTTGAAATTTAGCAAAAAGAAATTTCCTCTCAAAGTTACTACGATAGTTGCCACTTTACTATTTACTTCGGTTGGCCTCCTTTTCTCTGAGTATCTTTTTTCGACGCGAGAAGTCAAAGGCGGTAGATTGCTCTTTCAATTTCTTATCTTAATTTGGGCTAAAATAGATTAGCAGTGTTGTCTTAAGGTCTTATTCTTCATCTTAGGTCGTCAATCTAAGTGAGAATAACAAATTTCCATTCCATGTAGAAATAGATTTCGGAATTGGCCTCTAATCTTTTTTCACTCAAACCTCTTTAACTCCATCTTGCATTGCCTCCAAACATACAATGTATCCAAAGAGACAAAGTATATTAAAAAGGTTACTAAGATGGGTTACTAGTTGTGATTCCAATTCTATCCCAATATTTAAACAAGAACAAAAATTAACCCAATCACAAACAAGACCAAAATTATGAACACCACAAAATCAAAGACAAGAACAATTGAAAAGAAACAAACTTTACTAGCATGAAATTGTTTTACAAACGATTGGAAATAAAAAGCAAACAATTACATACTAGGATGGATGAGAATTTCTCATTCTAGTTGACACTTCAAGGTTGGTGGTGTGGCTTTATGGCTAAGCCTCCTTGATGACTTGAGATGTAGAGACAAGAGAGGGAGAGATGGATGAAGAAATCTAGAGGTGGGAGGTGGGTAATTCTTCCCTGAAGAATATGGGAGAAGGGTGCCCTATTTATACTTTTTCAAGTCCTACTCCTTCTCAAACTTTAAAATCTTAAAAATAATAAAAAAATAAAAGAAAAAAGGGCTCCAACCAATGCTTTGGACGTGCAATGTCCTTGGGGATTTTTTTTCTTTTTATTTTTCTCTTCTTTCCTTGCTTGTTTTGTCCAGAAATCCCTCTTGGACGCTTCTTTCCTTCTTTGTCTTTGCCACCTTGCATTGAGATCTTTTGAGAGATAAAATAGGGATAAGAATCCTCTCTTAGAATCAAACTTGGCCCAGATGAGGTGTAGAACTTCCCCTTTTATCTCTTTGCATCGTCAACCTTCCTTTTTTGGAAAGTTCTCCTTGTTGGCTCCTAACTTGAAGAGATCTTCTAGATAATTCTCCCTTGATTTTTTCCTTTACTTTTTCAATCAAAATCTGATCCAAAATCCTCTTTTGGACGTGGAATAGCTTGCTTGGATATTTTTTTGCATTTTCTTTTCAATTTAATCTTCTCCTTCTCAAAA
Organism: Sextonia rubra; assembly: GCA_037013555.1. NCBI lineage: Eukaryota > Viridiplantae > Streptophyta > Magnoliopsida > Laurales > Lauraceae > Sextonia > Sextonia rubra. The sequence goes on from JASUAD010000015.1 coordinate 7,406,862, forward strand.
AAGAACACCTATGTGGCCTTCCTTGTCCATCTTTGATGAGATATCCTTCAAATTCTCTTCAAAATCTCTAGAAAATGCGCAACAAATAAATGGACCCCATCTTGGATGTTTTACAAGTGTGCCCCACACATGTGCATGTATGTGTGGGTCCATGAAGCCGACTTTTTACAATTTTCTTCCAATTTCTTTTTTCTCTTTAATTCTTCTCTCCTTTCTCTTGAAATCAATTCCTTGCCTCAATTCTTTACAAATGGGACCCATATAATCAATTTCCTACAAAACATATGTGAATTCATGTGAAAAGGCAATTTTACCCCTAACATCACATATGCATGACTGTGGGCCCATTTCTCACGAAATGATAATAAAAATGTACATCATTCTTCATGATTTTGTATGAATGAACTAATGATGAAGAGAATTCAATTTATTTCATGAGAAAAATTATTTTCACAAAACTTTCCAAAAATAGACTTTCCAAAAATAGCAGGTTTCATGAATTTATGCAAAAAGTGTGATTTTTTAACCAATTTATGCAGAAAAATATAAAGATGAATTTAAAATGAATTAAACCATGATATCACACTAAGTGAGGCTCTTTCAAGTTAATAAGTCCTTAAAATGGGTCAAATTCTGCATGAAAATATGCCTTTTTAAAGACTCATCACACCCCCCGACCGGCGTTTTGCTAGTCCCTAGCAAAAAATGCGATAAAATATGAGGAATTCATCCTAACCTAATCTTATCTTAAACTAATGCAATGCAATAAAACTAAACATGAATGCAACGCTACTTTCGCTGGCACTCTCGACTGCATTTAGAGTATGCAGCAAGCCCTTAAACCCCTAGGTTCCCCCTAGTGGACGAGCTGTGCCTCGTGAGGGTTTGCAGTGAATATACCCACAAAATTCTCTTTTTTGTTTTTTTTAATGAAGAAAAAAATGAAAAAAAAGGCGAAAAGAAATTCCCAAAATAAAATTCACTCATATCAGATATTTTCGAAATCTGGAATAATTACACTTTCAGACTTTTCAAATTCCGGTCCACAATTCTATTCTCAAAAACTTTCTCAAATTCAAACCAACTTGCATGCGTTGTGCGAAACTGTATACATCAAAAACCTACTTTGGATATTTTACAATAATGCTGCAAAAATAGAGTTTTTCCTTCAAATAGTCTGATCCCCTGAAATTTAGCAAAAAGAAATTTCCTCTCAAAGTTACTACGATAGTTGCCACTTTACTATTTACTTCGGTTGGCCTCTTTTTCTCTGAGTATCTTTTTTCGACGCGAGAAGTCAAAGGCGGTAGATTGCTCTTTCAATTTCTTATCTTAATTTGGGCTAAAATAGATTAGCAGTGTTGTCTTAAGGTCTTATTCTTCATCTTAGGTCGTCAATCTAAGTGAGAATAACAAATTTCCATTCCATGTAGAAATAAATTTCGGAATTGGCCTCTAATCTTTTTTCACTCAAACCTCTTTAACTCCATCTTGCATTGCCTCCAGACATACAATGTATCCAAAGAGACAAAGTATATTAAAAAGGTTACTAAGATGGGTTACTAGTTGTGATTCCAATTCTATCCCAATATTTAAACAAGAACAAAAATTAACCCAATCACGAACAAGACCAAAATTATGAACACCACAAAATCAAAGACAAGAGCAATTGAAAAGAAACAAACTTTACTAGCATGAAATTGTTTTACAAAAGATTGGAAATAAAAAGCAAACAATTACATACTAGGATGGATGAGAATTCCTCCTTCTAGTTGACACTTCAAGGTTGGTGGTGTGGCTTTATGGCTAAGCCTCCTTGATGACTTGAGATGTAGAGACAAGAGAGGGAGAGATGGATGAAGAAATCTAGAGGTGGGAGGTGGGTAATTCTTCCATGAAGAATATGGGAGAAGGGTGCCCTATTTATACTTTTTCAAGTCCTACTCCTTCTCAAACTTTAAAATCTTAAAAATAATAAAAAAATAAAAGAAAAAAGGGCTCCAACCAATGCTTTGGACGTGCAATGTCCTTGGGGATTTTTTTTCTTTTTATTTTTCTCTTCTTTCCTTGCTTGTTTTGTCCAGAAATCCCTCTTGGACGCTTCTTTCCTTCTTTGTCTTTGCCACCTTGCATTGAGATCTTTTGAGAGATAAAATAGGGATAAGAATCCTCTCTTAGAATCAAACTTGGCCCACATGAGGTGTAGAACTTCCCCTTTTATCTCTTTGCATCGTCAACTTTCCTTTTTTGGAAAGTTCTCCTTGTTGGCTCCTAACTTGAAGAGATCTTCTAGATAATTCTCCCTTGATTTTTTCCTTTACTTTTTCAATCAAAATCTGATCCAAAATCCTCTTTTGGACGTGGAATAGCTTGCTTGGATATTTTTTTGCATTTTCTTTTCAATTTAATCTTCTCCTTCTCAAAAAAGAACACCTATGTGGCCTTCCTTGTCCATCTTTGATGAGATATCCTTCAAATTCTCTTCAAAATCTCTAGAAAATGCGCAACAAATATATGGACCCCATCTTGGATGTTTTACAAGTGTGCCCCACACATGTGCATGTATGTGTGGGTCCATGAAGCCGACTTTTTACAATTTTCTTCCAATTTCTTTTTTCTCTTTAATTCTTCTCTCCTTTCTCTTGAAATCAATTCCTTGCCTCAATTCTTTACAAATGGGACCCATATAATCAATTTCCTACAAAACATATGTGAATTCATGTGAAAAGGCAATTTTACCCCTAACATCACATATGCATGACTGTGGGCCCATTTCTCACGAAATGATAATAAAAATGTACATCATTCTTCATGATTTTGTATGAATGAACTAATGATGAAGAGAATTCAATTTATTTCATGAGAAAAATTATTTTCACAAAACTTTCCAAAAATAGACTTTCCAAAAATAGACTTTTCAAAAATAGCAGGTTTCATGAATTTATGCAAAAAGTGTGATTTTTTAACCAATTTATGCAGAAAAATATAAAGATGAATTTAAAATGAATTAAACCATGATATCACACTAAGTGAGGCTCTTTCAAGTTAATAAGTCCTTAAAATGGGTCAAATTCTGCATGAAAATATGCATTTTTAAAGACTCATCACACCCCCCGACTGGCGTTTTGCTAGTCCCTAGCAAAAAATGCGATAAAATATGAGGAATTCATCCTAACCTAATCTTATCTTAAACTAATGCAATGCAATAAAACTAAACATGAATGCAACGCTACTTTCGCTGGCACTCTCGACTGCATTTAGAGTATGCAGCAAGCCCTTAAACCCCTAGGTTCCCCCTAGTGGACGAGCTGTGCCTCGTGAGGGTTTGCAGTGAATATACCCACAAAATTCTCTTTTTTGTTTTTTTTAATGAAGAAAAAAATGAAAAAAAAGGCGAAAAGAAATTCCCAAAATAAAATTCACTCATATCAGATATTTTCGAAATCTGGAATAATTACACTTTCAGACTTTTCAAATTCCGGTCCACAATTCTATTCTCAAAAACTTTCTCAAATTCAAACCAACTTGCATGCGTTGTGCGAAACTGTATACATCAAAAACCTACTTCGGATATTTTACAATAATGCTGCAAAAATAGAGTTTTTCCTTCAAATAGTCTGATCCCCTGAAATTTAGCAAAAAGAAATTTCCTCTCAAAGTTACTACGATAGTTGCCACTTTACTATTTACTTCGGTTGGCCTCTTTTTCTCTGAGTATCTTTTTTCGACGCGAGAAGTCAAAGGCGGTAGATTGCTCTTTCAATTTCTTATCTTAATTTGGGCTAAAATAGATTAGCAGTGTTGTCTTAAGGTCTTATTCTTCATCTTAGGTCGTCAATCTAAGTGAGAATAACAAATTTCCATTCCATGTAGAAATAAATTTCGGAATTGGCCTCTAATCTTTTTTCACTCAAACCTCTTTAACTCCATCTTGCATTGCCTCCAGACATACAATGTATCCAAAGAGACAAAGTATATTAAAAAGGTTACTAAGATGGGTTACTAGTTGTGATTCCAATTCTATCCCAATATTTAAACAAGAACAAAAATTAACCCAATCACAAACAAGACCAAAATTATGAACACCACAAAATCAAAGACAAGGGCAATTGAAAAGAAACAAACTTTACTAGCATGAAATTGTTTTACAAAAGATTGGAAATAAAAAGCAAACAATTACATACTAGGATGGATGAGAATTCCTCCTTCTAGTTGACACTTCAAGGTTGGTGGTGTGGCTTTATGGCTAAGCCTCCTTGATGACTTGAGATGTAGAGACAAGAGAGGGAGAGATGGATGAAGAAATCTAGAGGTGGGAGGTGGGTAATTCTTCCATGAAGAATATGGGAGAAGGGTGCCCTATTTATACTTTTTCAAGTCCTACTCCTTCTCAAACTTTAAAATCTTAAAAATAATAAAAAAATAAAAGAAAAAAGGGCTCCAACCAATGCTTTGGACGTGCAATGTCCTTGGGGATTTTTTTTCTTTTTATTTTTCTCTTCTTTCCTTGCTTGTTTTGTCCAGAAATCCCTCTTGGACGCTTCTTTCCTTCTTTGTCTTTGCCACCTTGCATTGAGATCTTTTGAGAGATAAAATAGGGATAAGAATCCTCTCTTAGAATCAAACTTGGCCCACATGAGGTGTAGAACTTCCCCTTTTATCTCTTTGCATCGTCAACTTTCCTTTTTTGGAAAGTTCTCCTTGTTGGCTCCTAACTTGAAGAGATCTTCTAGATAATTCTCCCTTGATTTTTTCCTTTACTTTTTCAATCAAAATCTGATCCAAAATCCTCTTTTGGACGTGGAATAGCTTGCTTGGATATTTTTTTGCATTTTCTTTTCAATTTAATCTTCTCCTTCTCAAAAAAGAACACCTATGTGGCCTTCCTTGTCCATCTTTGATGAGATATCCTTTAAATTCTCTTCAAAATCTCTAGAAAATGCGCAACAAATATATGGACCCCATCTTGGATGTTTTACAAGTGTGCCCCACACATGTGCATGTATGTGTGGGTCCATGAAGCCGACTTTTTACAATTTTCTTCCAATTTCTTTTTTCTCTTTAATTCTTCTCTCCTTTCTCTTGAAATCAATTCCTTGCCTCAATTCTTTACAAATGGGACCCATATAATCAATTTCCTACAAAACATATGTGAATTCATGTGAAAAGGCAATTTTACCCCTAACATCACATATGCATGACTGTGGGCCCATTTCTCACGAAATGATAATAAAAATGTACATCATTCTTCATGATTTTGTATGAATGAACTAATGATGAAGAGAATTTAATTTATTTCATGAGAAAAATTATTATCACAAAACTTTCCAAAAATAGACTTTCCAAAAATAGCAGGTTTCATGAATTTATGCAAAAAGTGTGATTTTTTAACCAATTTATGCAGAAAAATATAAAGATGAATTTAAAATGAATTAAACCATGATATCACACTAAGTGAGGCTCTTTCAAGTTAATAAGTCCTTAAAATGGGTCAAATTCTGCATGAAAATATGCATTTTTAAAGACTCATCACACCCCCCGACCGGCGTTTTGCTAGTCCCTAGCAAAAAATGCGATAAAATATGAGGAATTCATCCTAACCTAATCTTATCTTAAACTAATGCAATGCAATAAAACTAAACATGAATGCAACGCTACTTTCGCTGGCACTCTCGACTGCATTTAGAGTATGCAGCAAGCCCTTAAACCCCTAGGTTCCCCCTAGTGGACGAGCTGTGCCTCGTGAGGGTTTGCAGTGAATATACCCACAAAATTCTCTTTTTTGTTTTTTTTAATGAAGAAAAAAATGAAAAAAAAGGCGAAAAGAAATTCCCAAAATAAAATTCACTCATATCAGATATTTTCGAAATCTGGAATAATTACACTTTCAGACTTTTCAAATTCCGGTCCACAATTCTATTCTCAAAAACTTTCTCAAATTCAAACCAACTTGCATGCATTGTGCGAAACTGTATACATCAAAAACCTACTTCGGATATTTTACAATAATGCTGCAAAAATAGAGTTTTTCCTTCAAATAGTCTGATCCCCTGAAATTTAGCAAAAAGAAATTTCCTCTCAAAGTTACTACGATAGTTGCCACTTTACTATTTACTTCGGTTGGCCTCTTTTTCTCTGAGTATCTTTTTTCGACGCGAGAAGTCAAAGGCGGTAGATTGCTCTTTCAATTTCTTATCTTAATTTGGGCTAAAATAGATTAGCAGTGTTGTCTTAAGGTCTTATTCTTCATCATAGGTCGTCAATCTAAGTGAGAATAACAAATTTCCATTCCATGTAGAAATAAATTTCGGAATTGGCCTCTAATCTTTTTTCACTCAAACCTCTTTAACTCCATCTTGCATTGCCTCCAAACATACAATGTATCCAAAGAGACAAAGTATATTAAAAAGGTTACTAAGATGGGTTACTAGTTGTGATTCCAATTCTATCCCAATATTTAAACAAGAACAAAAATTAACCCAATCACAAACAAGACCAAAATTATGAACACCACAAAATCAAAGACAAGAACAATTGAAAAGAAACAAACTTTACTAGCATGAAATTGTTTTACAAAAGATTGGAAATAAAAAGCAAACAATTACATACTAGGATGGATGAGAATTCCTCCTTCTAGTTGACACTTCAAGGTTGGTGGTGTGGCTTTAGGGCTAAGCCTCCTTGATGACTTGAGATGTAGAGACAAGAGAGGGAGAGATGGATGAAGAAATCTAGAGGTGGGAGGTGGGTAATTCTTCCATGAAGAATATGGGAGAAGGGTGCCCTATTTATACTTTTTCAAGTCCTACTCCTTCTCAAACTTTAAAATCTTAAAAATAATAAAAAAATAAAAGAAAAAAGGGCTCCAACCAATGCTTTGGACGTGCAATATCCTTGAGGATTTTTTTTCTTTTTATTTTTCTCTTTTTTCCTTGCTTGTTTTGTCCAGAAATCCCTCTTGGACGCTTCTTTCCTTCTTTGTCTTTGCCACCTTGCATTGAGATCTTTTGAGAGATAAAATAGGGATAAGAATCCTCTTTTAGAATCAAACTTGGCCCACATGAGGTGTAGAACTTCCCCTTTTATCTCTTTGCATCGTCAACTTTCCTTTCTTGGAAAGTTCTCCTTGTTGGCTCCTAACTTGAAGAGATCTTCTAGATAATTCTCCCTTGATTTTTTCCTTTACTTTTTCAATCAAAATCTGATCCAAAATCCTCTTTTGGACGTGGAATAGCTTGCTTGGATATTTTTTTGCATTTTCTTTTCAATTTAATCTTCTCCTTCTCAAAAAAGAACACCTATGTGGCCTTCCTTGTCCATCTTTGATGAGATATCCTTTAAATTCTCTTCAAAATCTCTAGAAAATGCGCAACAAATATATGGACCCCATCTTGGATGTTTTACAAGTGTGCCCCACACATGTGCATGTATGTGTGGGTCCATGAAGCCGACTTTTTACAATTTTCTTCCAATTTCTTTTTTCTCTTTAATTCTTCTCTCCTTTCTCTTGAAATCAATTCCTTGCCTCAATTCTTTACAAATGGGACCCATATAATCAATTTCCTACAAAACATATGTGAATTCATGTGAAAAGGCAATTTTACCCCTAACATCACATATGCATGACTGTGGGCCCATTTCTCACGAAATGATAATAAAAATGTACATCATTCTTCATGATTTTGTATGAATGAGCTAATGATGAAGAGAATTCAATTTATTTCATGAGAAAAATTATTTTCACAAAACTTTCCAAAAATAGACTTTCCAAAAATTGCAGGTTTCATGAATTTATGCAAAAAGTGTGATTTTTTAACCAATTTATGCAGAAAAATATAAAGATGAATTTAAAATGAATTAAACCATGATATCACACTAAGTGACGCTCTTTCAAGTTAATAAGTCCTTAAAATGGGTCAAATTCTGCATGAAAATATGCATTTTTAAAGACTCATCACACCCCCCAACCGGCGTTTTGCTAGTCCCTAGCAAAAAATGCGATAAAATATGAGGAATTCATCCTAACCTAATCTTATCTTAAACTAATGCAATGCAATAAAACTAAACATGAATGCAACGCTACTTTCGCTGGCACTCTCGACTGCATTTAGAGTATGCAGCAAGCCCTTAAACCCCTAGGTTCCCCCTAGTGGACGAGCTGTGCCTCGTGAGGGTTTGCAGTGAATATACCCACAAAATTCTCTTTTTTGTTTTTTTTAATGAAGAAAAAAATGAAAAAAAAGGCGAAAAGAAATTCCCAAAATAAAATTCACTCATATCAGATATTTTCGAAATCTGGAATAATTACACTTTCAGACTTTTCAAATTCCGGTCCACAATTCTATTCTCAAAAACTTTCTCAAATTCAAACCAACTTGCATGCGTTGTGCGAAACTGTATACATCAAAAACCTACTTCGGATATTTTACAATAATGCTGCAAAAATAGAGTTTTTCCTTCAAATAGTCTGATCCCTTGAAATTTAGCAAAAAGAAATTTCCTCTCAAAGTTACTACGATAGTTGCCACTTTACTATTTACTTCGGTTGGCCTCTATTTCTCTCAGTTTCTTTTTTCGACGCGAGAAGTCAAAGGCAGTAGATTGCTCTTTCAATTTCTTATCTTGATTTGGGCTAAAATAGATTAGCAGTGTTGTCTTAAGGTCTTATTCTTCATCTTAGGTCGTCAATCTAAGTGAGAATAACAAATTTCCATTCCATGCAGAAATAAATTTCGGAATTGGCCTCTAATCTTTTTTCACTCAAACCTCTTTAACTCCATCTTGCATTGCCTCCAAACATACAATGTATCCAAAGAGACAAAGTATATTAAAAAGGTTACTAAGATGGGTTACTAGTTGTGATTCCAATTCTATCCCAATATTTAAACAAGAACAAAAATTAACCCAATCACAAACAAGACCAAAATTATGAACACCACAAAATCAAAGACAAGAACAATTGAAAAGAAACAAACTTTACTAGCATGAAATTGTTTTACAAAAGATTGGAAATAAAAAGCAAACAATTACATACTAGGATGGATGAGAATTCCTCCTTCTAGTTGACACTTCAAGGTTGGTGGTGTGGCTTTAGGGCTAAGCCTCCTTGATGACTTGAGATGTAGAGACAAGAGAGGGAGAGATGGATGAAGAAATCTAGAGGTGGGAGGTGGGTAATTCTTCCATGAAGAATATGGGAGAAGGGTGCCCTATTTATACTTTTTCAAGTCCTACTCCTTCTCAAACTTTAAAATCTTAAAAATAATAAAAAAATAAAAGAAAAAAGGGCTCCAACCAATGCTTTGGACGTGCAATATCCTTGAGGATTTTTTTTCTTTTTATTTTTCTCTTCTTTCCTTGCTTGTTTTGTCCAGAAATCCCTCTTGGACGCTTCTTTCCTTCTTTGTCTTTGCCACCTTGCATTGAGATCTTTTGAGAGATAAAATAGGGATAAGAATCCTCTCTTAGAATCAAACTTGGCCCACATGAGGTGTAGAACTTCCCCTTTTATCTCTTTGCATCGTCAACTTTCCTTTTTTGGAAAGTTCTCCTTGTTGGCTCCTAACTTGAAGAGATCTTCTAGATAATTCTCCCTTGATTTTTTCCTTTACTTTTTCAATCAAAATCTGATCCAAAATCCTCTTTTGGACGTGGAATAGCTTGCTTGGATATTTTTTTGCATTTTCTTTTCAATTTAATCTTCTCCTTCTCAAAAAAGAACACCTATGTGGCCTTCCTTGTCCATCTTTGATGAGATATCCTTCAAATTCTCTTCAAAATCTCTAGAAAATGCGCAACAAATAAATGGACCCCATCTTGGATGTTTTACAAGTGTGCCCCACACATGTGCATGTATGTGTGGGTCCATGAAGCCGACTTTTTACAATTTTCTTCCAATTTCTTTTTTCTCTTTAATTCTTCTCTCCTTTCTCTTGAAATCAATTCCTTGCCTCAATTCTTTACAAATGGGACCCATATAATCAATTTCCTACAAAACATATGTGAATTCATGTGAAAAGGCAATTTTACCCCTAACATCACATATGCATGACTGTGGGCCCATTTCTCACGAAATGATAATAAAAATGTACATCATTCTTCATGATTTTGTATGAATGAACTAATGATGAAGAGAATTCAATTTATTTCATGAGAAAAATTATTTTCACAAAACTTTCCAAAAATAGACTTTCCAAAAATAGCAGGTTTCATGAATTTATGCAAAAAGTGTGATTTTTTAACCAATTTATGCAGAAAAATATAAAGATGAATTTAAAATGAATTAAACCATGATATCACACTAAGTGACGCTCTTTCAAGTTAATAAGTCCTTAAAATGGGTCAAATTCTGCATGAAAATATGCATTTTTAAAGGCTCATCACACCCCCCAACCGGCGTTTTGCTAGTCCCTAGCAAAAAATGCGATAAAATATGAGGAATTCATCCTAACCTAATCTTATCTTAAACTAATGCAATGCAATAAAACTAAACATGAATGCAACGCTACTTTCGCTGGCACTCTCGACTGCATTTAGAGTATGCAGCAAGCCCTTAAACCCCTAGGTTCCCCCTAGTGGACGAGCTGTGCCTCGTGAGGGTTTGCAGTGAATATACCCACAAAATTCTCTTTTTTGTTTTTTTTAATGAAGAAAAAAATGAAAAAAAAGGCGAAAAGAAATTCCCAAAATAAAATTCACTCATATCAGATATTTTCGAAATCTGGAATAATTACACTTTCAGACTTTTCAAATTCCGGTCCACAATTCTATTCTCAAAAACTTTCTCAAATTCAAACCAACTTGCATGCGTTGTGCGAAACTGTATACATCAAAAACCTACTTCGGATATTTTACAATAATGCTGCAAAAATAGAGTTTTTCCTTCAAATAGTCTGATCCCCTGAAATTTAGCAAAAAGAAATTTCCTCTCAAAGTTACTACGATAGTTGCCACTTTACTATTTACTTCGGTTGGCCTCTTTTTCTCTGAGTATCTTTTTTCGACGCGAGAAGTCAAAGGCGGTAGATTGCTCTTTCAATTTCTTATCTTAATTTGGGCTAAAATAGATTAGCAGTGTTGTCTTAAGGTCTTATTCTTCATCTTAGGTCGTCAATCTAAGTGAGAATAACAAATTTCCATTCCATGTAGAAATAAATTTCGGAATTGGCCTCTAATCTTTTTTCACTCAAACCTCTTTAACTCCATCTTGCATTGCCTCCAGACATACAATGTATCCAAAGAGACAAAGTATATTAAAAAGGTTACTAAGATGGGTTACTAGTTGTGATTCCAATTCTATCCCAATATTTAAACAAGAACAAAAATTAACCCAATCACAAACAAGACCAAAATTATGAACACCACAAAATCAAAGACAAGGGCAATTGAAAAGAAACAAACTTTACTAGCATGAAATTGTTTTACAAAAGATTGGAAATAAAAAGCAAACAATTACATACTAGGATGGATGAGAATTCCTCCTTCTAGTTGACACTTCAAGGTTGGTGGTGTGGCTTTATGGCTAAGCCTCCTTGATGACTTGAGATGTAGAGACAAGAGAGGGAGAGATGGATGAAGAAATCTAGAGGTGGGAGGTGGGTAATTCTTCCATGAAGAATATGGGAGAAGGGTGCCCTATTTATACTTTTCCAAGTCCTACTCCTTCTCAAACTTTAAAATCTTAAAAATAATAAAAAAATAAAAGAAAAAAGGGCTCCAACCAATGCTTTGGACGTGCAATGTCCTTGGGGATTTTTTTTCTTTTTATTTTTCTCTTCTTTCCTTGCTTGTTTTGTCCAGAAATCCCTCTTGGACGCTTCTTTCCTTCTTTGTCTTTGCCACCTTGCATTGAGATCTTTTGAGAGATAAAATAGGGATAAGAATCCTCTCTTAGAATCAAACTTGGCCCACATGAGGTGTAGAACTTCCCCTTTTATCTCTTTGCATCGTCAACTTTCCTTTTTTGGAAAGTTCTCCTTGTTGGCTCCTAACTTGAAGAGATCTTCTAGATAATTCTCCCTTGATTTTTTTCTTTACTTTTTCAATCAAAATCTGATCCAAAATCCTCTTTTGGACGTGGAATAGCTTGCTTGGATATTTTTTTGCATTTTCTTTTCAATTTAATCTTCTCCTTCTCAAAAAAGAACACCTATGTGGCCTTCCTTGTCCATCTTTGATGAGATATCCTTTAAATTCTCTTCAAAATCTCTAGAAAATGCGCAACAAATATATGGACCCCATCTTGGATGTTTTACAAGTGTGCCCCACACATGTGCATGTATGTGTGGGTCCATGAAGCCGACTTTTTACAATTTTCTTCCAATTTCTTTTTTCTCTTTAATTCTTCTCTCCTTTCTCTTGAAATCAATTCCTTGCCTCAATTCTTTACAAATGGGACCCATATAATCAATTTCCTACAAAACATATGTGAATTCATGTGAAAAGGCAATTTTACCCCTAACATCACATATGCATGACTGTGGGCCCATTTCTCACGAAATGATAATAAAAATGTACATCATTCTTCATGATTTTGTATGAATGAACTAATGATGAAGAGAATTTAATTTATTTCATGAGAAAAATTATTATCACAAAACTTTCCAAAAATAGACTTTCCAAAAATAGCAGGTTTCATGAATTTATGCAAAAAGTGTGATTTTTTAACCAATTTATGCAGAAAAATATAAAGATGAATTTAAAATGAATTAAACCATGATATCACACTAAGTGAGGCTCTTTTAAGTTAATAAGTCCTTAAAATGGGTCAAATTCTGCATGAAAATATGCATTTTTAAAGACTCATCACACCCCCCGACCGGCGTTTTGCTAGTCCCTAGCAAAAAATGCGATAAAATATGAGGAATTCATCCTAACCTAATCTTATCTTAAACTAATGCAATGCAATAAAACTAAACATGAATGCAACGCTACTTTCGCTGGCACTCTCGACTGCATTTAGAGTATGCAGCAAGCCCTTAAACCCCTAGGTTCCCCCTAGTGGACGAGCTGTGCCTCGTGAGGGTTTGCAGTGAATATACCCACAAAATTCTCTTTTTTGTTTTTTTTAATGAAGAAAAAAATGAAAAAAAAGGCGAAAAGAAATTCCCAAAATAAAATTCACTCATATCAGATATTTTCGAAATCTGGAATAATTACACTTTCAGACTTTTCAAATTCCGGTCCACAATTCTATTCTCAAAAACTTTCTCAAATTCAAACCAACTTGCATGCGTTGTGCGAAACTGTATACATCAAAAACCTACTTCGGATATTTTACAATAATGCTGCAAAAATAGAGTTTTTCCTTCAAATAGTCTGATCCCCTGAAATTTAGCAAAAAGAAATTTCCTCTCAAAGTTACTACGATAGTTGCCACTTTACTATTTACTTCGGTTGGCCTCTTTTTCTCTGAGTATCTTTTTTCGACGCGAGAAGTCAAAGGCGGTAGATTGCTCTTTCAATTTCTTATCTTAATTTGGGCTAAAATAGATTAGCAGTGTTGTCTTAAGGTCTTATTCTTCATCATAGGTCGTCAATCTAAGTGAGAATAACAAATTTCCATTCCATGTAGAAATAAATTTCGGAATTGGCCTCTAATCTTTTTTCACTCAAACCTCTTTAACTCCATCTTGCATTGCCTCCAAACATACAATGTATCCAAAGAGACAAAGTATATTAAAAAGGTTACTAAGATGGGTTACTAGTTGTGATTCCAATTCTATCCCAATATTTAAACAAGAACAAAAATTAACCCAATCACAAACAAGACCAAAATTATGAACACCACAAAATCAAAGACAAGAACAATTGAAAAGAAACAAACTTTACTAGCATGAAATTGTTTTACAAAAGATTGGAAATAAAAAGCAAACAATTACATACTAGGATGGATGAGAATTCCTCCTTCTAGTTGACACTTCAAGGTTGGTGGTGTGGCTTTAGGGCTAAGCCTCCTTGATGACTTGAGATGTAGAGACAAGAGAGGGAGAGATGGATGAAGAAATCTAGAGGTGGGAGGTGGGTAATTCTTCCATGAAGAATATGGGAGAAGGGTGCCCTATTTATACTTTTTCAAGTCCTACTCCTTCTCAAACTTTAAAATCTTAAAAATAATAAAAAAATAAAAGAAAAAAGGGCTCCAACCAATGCTTTGGACGTGCAATATCCTTGAGGATTTTTTTTCTTTTTATTTTTCTCTTCTTTCCTTGCTTGTTTTGTCCAGAAATCCCTCTTGGACGCTTCTTTCCTTCTTTGTCTTTGCCACCTTGCATTGAGATCTTTTGAGAGATAAAATAGGGATAAGAATCCTCTCTTAGAATCAAACTTGGCCCACATGAGGTGTAGAACTTCCCCTTTTATCTCTTTGCATCGTCAACTTTCCTTTTTTGGAAAGTTCTCCTTGTTGGCTCCTAACTTGAAGAGATCTTCTAGATAATTCTCCCTTGATTTTTTCCTTTACTTTTTCAATCAAAATCTGATCCAAAATCCTCTTTTGGACGTGGAATAGCTTGCTTGGATATTTTTTTGCATTTTCTTTTCAATTTAATCTTCTCCTTCTCAAAAAAGAACACCTATGTGGCCTTCCTTGTCCATCTTTGATGAGATATCCTTTAAATTCTCTTCAAAATCTCTAGAAAATGCGCAACAAATATATGGACCCCATCTTGGATGTTTTACAAGTGTGCCCCACACATGTGCATGTATGTGTGGGTCCATGAAGCCGACTTTTTACAATTTTCTTCCAATTTCTTTTTTCTCTTTAATTCTTCTCTCCTTTCTCTTGAAATCAATTCCTTGCCTCAATTCTTTACAAATGGGACCCATATAATCAATTTCCTACAAAACATATGTGAATTCATGTGAAAAGGCAATTTTACCCCTAACATCACATATGCATGACTGTGGGCCCATTTCTCACGAAATGATAATAAAAATGTACATCATTCTTCATGATTTTGTATGAATGAGCTAATGATGAAGAGAATTCAATTTATTTCATGAGAAAAATTATTTTCACAAAACTTTCCAAAAATAGACTTTCCAAAAATTGCAGGTTTCATGAATTTATGCAAAAAGTGTGATTTTTTAACCAATTTATGCAGAAAAATATAAAGATGAATTTAAAATGAATTAAACCATGATATCACACTAAGTGACGCTCTTTCAAGTTAATAAGTCCTTAAAATGGGTCAAATTCTGCATGAAAATATGCATTTTTAAAGACTCATCACATCCTCCAACCGGCGTTTTGCTAGTCCCTAGCAAAAAATGCGATAAAATATGAGGAATTCATCCTAACCTAATCTTATCTTAAACTAATGCAATGCAATAAAACTAAACATGAATGCAACGCTACTTTCGCTGGCACTCTCGACTGCATTTAGAGTATGCAGCAAGCCCTTAAACCCCTAGGTTCCCCCTAGTGGACGAGCTGTGCCTCGTGAGGGTTTGCAGTGAATATACCCACAAAATTCTCTTTTTTGTTTTTTTTAATGAAGAAAAAAATGAAAAAAAAGGCGAAAAGAAATTCCCAAAATAAAATTCACTCATATCAGATATTTTCGAAATCTGGAATAATTACACTTTCAGACTTTTCAAATTCCGGTCCACAATTCTATTCTCAAAAACTTTCTCAAATTCAAACCAACTTGCATGCGTTGTGCGAAACTGTATACATCAAAAACCTACTTCGGATATTTTACAATAATGCTGCAAAAATAGAGTTTTTCCTTCAAATAGTCTGATCCCCTGAAATTTAGCAAAAAGAAATTTCCTCTCAAAGTTACTACGATAGTTGCCACTTTACTATTTACTTCGGTTGGCCTCTTTTTCTCTGAGTATCTTTTTTCGACGCGAGAAGTCAAAGGCGGTAGATTGCTCTTTCAATTTCTTATCTTAATTTGGGCTAAAATAGATTAGCAGTGTTGTCTTAAGGTCTTATTCTTCATCTTAGGTCGTCAATCTAAGTGAGAATAACAAATTTCCAATCCATGTAGAAATAAATTTCGGAATTGGCCTCTAATCTTTTTTCACTCAAACCTCTTTAACTCCATCTTGCATTGCCTCCAAACATACAATGTATCCAAAGAGACAAAGTATATTAAAAAGGTTACTAAGATGGGTTACTAGTTGTGATTCCAATTCTATCCCAATATTTAAACAAGAACAAAAATTAACCCAATCACAAACAAGACCAAAATTATGAACACCACAAAATCAAAGACAAGAACAATTGAAAAGAAACAAACTTTACTAGCATGAAATTGTTTTACAAAAGATTGGAAATAAAAAGCAAACAATTACATACTAGGATGGATGAGAATTCCTCCTTCTAGTTGACACTTCAAGGTTGGTGGTGTGGCTTTAGGGCTAAGCCTCCTTGATGACTTGAGATGTAGAGACAAGAGAGGGAGAGATGGATGAAGAAATCTAGAGGTGGGAGGTGGGTAATTCTTCCATGAAGAATATGGGAGAAGGGTGCCCTATTTATACTTTTTCAAGTCCTACTCCTTCTCAAACTTTAAAATCTTAAAAATAATAAAAAAATAAAAGAAAAAAGGGCTCCAACCAATGCTTTGGACGTGCAATATCCTTGAGGATTTTTTTTCTTTTTATTTTTCTCTTCTTTCCTTGCTTGTTTTGTCCAGAAATCCCTCTTGGACGCTTCTTTCCTTCTTTGTCTTTGCCACCTTGCATTGAGATCTTTTGAGAGATAAAATAGGGATAAGAATCCTCTCTTAGAATCAAACTTGGCCCACATGAGGTGTAGAACTTCCCCTTTTATCTCTTTGCATCGTCAACTTTCCTTTTTTGGAAAGTTCTCCTTGTTGGCTCCTAACTTGAAGAGATCTTCTAGATAATTCTCCCTTGATTTTTTCCTTTACTTTTTCAATCAAAATCTGATCCAAAATCCTCTTTTGGACGTGGAATAGCTTGCTTGGATATTTTTTTGCATTTTCTTTTCAATTTAATCTTCTCCTTCTCAAAAAAGAACACCTATGTGGCCTTCCTTGTCCATCTTTGATGAGATATCCTTCAAATTCTCTTCAAAATCTCTAGAAAATGCGCAACAAATAAATGGACCCCATCTTGGATGTTTTACAAGTGTGCCCCACACATGTGCATGTATGTGTGGGTCCATGAAGCCGACTTTTTACAATTTTCTTCCAATTTCTTTTTTCTCTTTAATTCTTCTCTCCTTTCTCTTGAAATCAATTCCTTGCCTCAATTCTTTACAAATGGGACCCATATAATCAATTTCCTACAAAACATATGTGAATTCATGTGAAAAGGCAATTTTACCCCTAACATCACATATGCATGACTGTGGGCCCATTTCTCACGAAATGATAATAAAAATGTACATCATTCTTCATGATTTTGTATGAATGAACTAATGATGAAGAGAATTCAATTTATTTCATGAGAAAAATTATTTTCACAAAACTTTCCAAAAATAGACTTTCCAAAAATAGCAGGTTTCATGAATTTATGCAAAAAGTGTGATTTTTTAACCAATTTATGCAGAAAAATATAAAGATGAATTTAAAATGAATTAAACCATGATATCACACTAAGTGACGCTCTTTCAAGTTAATAAGTCCTTAAAATGGGTCAAATTCTGCATGAAAATATGCATTTTTAAAGGCTCATCACACCCCCCAACCGGCGTTTTGCTAGTCCCTAGCAAAAAATGCGATAAAATATGAGGAATTCATCCTAACCTAATCTTATCTTAAACTAATGCAATGCAATAAAACTAAACATGAATGCAACGCTACTTTCGCTGGCACTCTCGACTGCATTTAGAGTATGCAGCAAGCCCTTAAACCCCTAGGTTCCCCCTAGTGGACGAGCTGTGCCTCGTGAGGGTTTGCAGTGAATATACCCACAAAATTATCTTTTTTGTTTTTTTTAATGAAGAAAAAAATGAAAAAAAAGGCGAAAAGAAATTCCCAAAATAAAATTCACTCATATCAGATATTTTCGAAATCTGGAATAATTACACTTTCAGACTTTTCAAATTCCGGTCCACAATTCTATTCTCAAAAACTTTCTCAAATTCAAACCAACTTGCATGCGTTGTGCGAAACTGTATACATCAAAAACCTACTTCGGATATTTTACAATAATGCTGCAAAAATAGAGTTTTTCCTTCAAATAGTCTGATCCCCTGAAATTTAGCAAAAAGAAATTTCCTCTCAAAGTTACTACGATAGTTGCCACTTTACTATTTACTTCGGTTGGCCTCTTTTTCTCTCAGTTTCTTTTTTCGATGCGAGAAGTCAAAGGCGGTAGATTGCTCTTTCAATTTCTTATCTTAATTTGGGCTAAAATAGATTAGCAGTGTTGTCTTAAGGTCTTACACTACAAGAAATTGCGTCTTTTCCGGCAGTTTTTCCCGGCAAAAAATTTAAACGCCGGCAAAAGATAACCTTTTCCGGCGAAAAAACTTAGCTCCCCCGGGAATAGTGGGTTCTTTCGCTGCGCAATAAAACGCCGGCGAAAGTGTGAGTTTCCCCGGCGAATAATTATTTTCACCGGAAAAGGTTGCGTTTTTACCGGCGAAAAATTTTTTTCGCCGGGGAAGGATAATTTTTACCGGCGTATTATTTTTTTCGCCGGTAAAAATACTCATTTTCATCTTCGCGCCTTTTCTTTACATGATCTAAAACCCAAACCCCTCTTTCCCCCCCCAAAACGCACACTGCTCCCCGCTTTTTTCCAGAAAACCCAGACTGGTCTCCTGCTGCTCGTGAAATCCTGCTGCTCATGAAATCCGCTAGCTGCTGCCCTAAAACGCAGACTGGTCTCCTGCTGCTCGTGAAATCCCCAAGCACTGCTCCAGCGCTGCAGCTGCTGCTGCACACTGCTCCCCTGTTACTCCAGGCGCTGCTGCTGCAGGCGGTGAAGGTACCCAAACCCTGCTTCTTGATTCTGTTAAATATATTGTTTCTTGATTCTTGGTTGCCATGTCCGCTTCCACCTCAAAGTCCCAAAAGGCAAAACCCATTTTGGCCCTTTGGAATCGTATCTGGGTTGAATCCGGCCTTTGTACTTTGGGGTTTCTGGTTGTGAGGGTTGGTTTCTGATGGTCGCTGCAAGAGAAAATCAGGAATTATAAGGTAGAATCAACTCGCTAACGCAAAATTACTTTGGGGCGACTGATGGTTGCTATGAATTTTTTTTATTTATGCCCTTTTGCTGCCCCTCTCTTTTCTGTATTGTGGGACAGACATTGAAGCCATTCGCAATTCCTTGACTCCATGAGTTGGTGCTCAATTCCCAATTTCACTCTGATTCAACCAAAAAAAGAATAGTACTTAGAGGCCTATTTACATTTTGAGGCTTTAAAATTGGTGGGATAATCTGATGACCGAAGTGCTACTTGGGGCAGGCACCCTCTATCTTCAATGCCCCTTGAATATAGTTGGAGATGCAGGCAATGGGTATTATGCAGGACAGATGGAGATGCAGTCGAGTGGATTTGGGTGCACATGGTTAATGGTACCCCTATCTACAGGGTTTTGTAGAAAGGAACTAAACCCCTTCATGTTCCAATTAATTATAAAACTTCACTGACAGAAGCTCTGTTAGTCATGATGCTTAAAGGAATTTTGTCAATCCTCCAGACCAGACTCTTGGATCGGTTGTTTCTTCGATCCAAGCAACTAAACCTCTTTATAATGCTTGGGGTGCTTCTTTACTTGTATACATACATTCATGTATGTGTAAATAATCTGGTGAGTTAACCTATTTATACTGCTGCTGTTTCATCCTTGAAATTAGTTCTGCTCCACTCTTCAATCGTCTTCTTTTCTTGAAATTTTTGATTTCTTGAAACCATTTCTGTAGGTTTCTTGAAACCACTGATTTCTGATGTCTGATTTGAAATTATCACCATATTAGCATGACAACCATTTTACAATGTAGAGTAACAAATCATGGTTTTAGGCTTTTAGCAAACAGTGGACAGAAGCATTTATAGATCAGAAAGGGGAATATCTTGATTCGCAAAAGTTGAGCTTCAATTCCTTCAGGTGAGACATACTTAGGCCAGCTTGGACAGGGTTCATTGCTGAAATTTGGACACTCTAATGGGAGTCTCTTTCCCCATTTCTTTGTTTGGAGAGGGCATGGGAGTTTGTTAGAGAAGAATTGGAGTCACTTTTTAAGATTAGTGAAATTTTGATGCTAGACCAAAGGATTGATAGATCAAGGTTCCTATTCATTCGAAAATAGCTTTTGGAGAATTAATTTTTTTCCCTCTTTAAGGTATGCTCCTCTCTAAAACTTACATTTCTTGCTTCAATCATTTCATGGTAGCCATTGTTACAAGATCTATGGGATCCATGGTTAATGTAAAGTATAGATCCATGGATCTATACCAAAATTTTAATTTCTTAGGGCATATTTTCTATGGCCGAATCATTTAATCCTACAATTGTAGGACATCATTTCCCATTTTTAAGATATTTTCTAAAGATTTTTCCTTTTACAGGAACTCTTTTTACAGGAAATTAACTATATATACGAATATAGTCTATTATAGGCATGGTGATGTCATCATTGAAACCACATCCCATGCATCTTAAAGCCACATGTGGTAGTGACTGCTTGTCTAAGATTGAGAATAAGGAGAAACTGCAATTCCTTGAAAAATAAGTTAAAAATAAATTGCAGAAACCAAACGAGGATACTCCTTTAACAAAAGACAGCAGGTAGTAACTATTGGTGCTTGGAACTTCTTAAGTTTGAATTTCAGCAAATACTTTTAGTTTTTCATTCATGGCTTATGTCAACAATCACACATGGTAGCTTGGGAATAAGAGTGAGGAGCAAATATAAAGGTACAAATAAGGAAGTATTATAAAATCATATTAAGGATAAGGAGTACTTCCAAATCAATTATAATTGCTAACTTATCACAATATTTTTTTTAAATTCTATTAAGTTTCTTAATGACATCTTTTATTGAATTTGAGTTAACTATCTCCTTGCATATATGAACAGATATGGACAAGAGTTGGATGTTACTGTATCAGAATAGATTCAGTCAGCCGTATATGGACGGGGTGAATTCTTTTATTGAATTCGCAAAGGTAAATTTGGGTGGAAGTAGAGTGATAAAGTGCCCATGTAACAACTGTTGCAACAGTTATAAACATGACTATGAGATTGTGAGAGAACATCTGCTCCGACGTGGGATGCTGGTATCCTACGACACCTGGTTACACCATGGAGAACTTGCACAATCCGATGAATTGGCTAATAGCGAGGATGAATCTAATGAAGATCTGGATGGATATGGTGAGATGCTAGTGGACCATGGAAGGGGGACTTACATGGTGGATGATACCTTAGGGATGGATGACATGCGGAACTTCGAAATTATGCTAGAAGCTTCTCAGTGTAGTTTGTACCCAGGTTGTAAAGATTCTGAAACCCTGTTAGCGTTTGTCATTAAGATGCTAGATGTGAAGGTAAAACACAAGTGGAGCAACAAGTCATTCGACAAGGTCTTGGAGATATTGAAAGACACCTTACCAGAAGGTAATGTGGTTCCGGCTTCCAATTATGAGGCAAAGAAGATATTGCGTGACTTGGGCTTATGGTATGAGCACATTGACGCATGCTATAATGATTGCATATTGTTTTGGAAGGAGAATTCTCACTTGGAGAAGTGTCCGGAATGTGGGGAACCTAGGTATAAGGTCAATGATGGCAAGGGTAAGCAGATCGCTCATAAGATACTGCGTTACTTCCCCTTGACACCGAGGTTGCGGAGATTATACATGTCTAGGATAACGGCTAAAGAGATGAGATGGTACCATGAGAATCGCATGGATGGCAACCTGGGTAGGCATCCAGCCGACTATAAAGAATGGAAGGAATTTGATTTGAAATTTCCAGAGTTTGCTCAAGAGATCCGCAATGTGAGGTTAGGACTAGCCACTGATGGGTTCAACCCATTTGGCAACATGAGCACTTCTTACAGCATGTGGCCTGTCATACTTACGCCTTATAACCTTCCACCCTGGATGTGCATGAAGGATCCATTTTTCATGATGTCTTTACTTATTCCAGGACCACGGGCACCTGAGAAGGAGATCGATGTGTACCTGAGGCCCTTGGTTGACGAGTTGAAGGAGTTATGGGAGAATGGTGTCCTGACTTACGATGCTCACAGTAAACAGACCTTCCGGATGCATGCAGCTGTGATGTGGACCATAAATGACTTTCCCGCATATGGTAGCTTATCTGGTTGGAGCACAAAAGGCTATAAAGCTTGTCCCACTTGCAATGAAGATTCATTATCACTTAGGCTAAAAAGTAAGATTGGTTGGGTGGGACATCGAACTTACTTGCCTAAGAACCATCAATGGAGAAAGAGCAAGAAGTTCAACGGTCAGCCAGAAAATAACATGAAATCCTTGGAGTTACCGGTGCAGAAGGTACTAGATCAGTTAGATCGACTACCGGAAAGTAGATTCGGGAAGGGCCCCACCAACAGGAAAAGACCTCATGAGCCTGCATTGTTGAATTGGACAAAGAAAAGCATCCTGTATGAGCTATCGTACTGGAAGAACCTAAACCTCAGGCATAACCTTGATGTCATGCACATAGAAAAGAACATTTGTGAAAATGTTGTTGGGACAGTGTTGGGCATAGATAAAAAGAACAAGGACACAGACAAAGCACGTGAGGATTTAGAAGAAATGGGCATCAGGCCAGAATTGCATCTGCAAAGGAATGAAAAAGGAACCCGTGTGAAACCCCAAGCGTTCTACACATTAGACCCGAAACAAAGGGAGGGTTTTTACGAATTCTTGAAATCGATCAAGTACCCGGATGGCTATGCAGCGAACCTTTCGAGGTGTGTGACCTCTAAAAATGGCAAGTTATCGGGTATGAAAAGTCACGACTATCATATCCTCCTTCAGCGTCTTCTTCCAATTGGCCTGCGTGGTTATGTAGACAAGGAGTTAAGTATAACTCTATTTGAGTTGGGCAGTTTTTTCCAGGACCTATGCTCGAAAACATTGAAGCAGAGCGATTTAGAAAAACTGGAGGAACGAGGAGTGCTTATACTTTGCAAGCTCGAGAGGATATTTCCTCCTGCATTCTTCGATGTAATGGTCCATCTGGCTATTCACTTGCCACGTGAGGCCATACTTGCTGGACCGGTGCAATATCGGTGGATGTACCCCATCGAAAGGTAACTATTACCATCCCATGAAGCGTTGCTCATGTGGTAGTGTGACTGTCTTACATAAGTAACTTTAATACTAATTTTTCCTTGTTTGAAGGTTTCTCGGGACTTTAAAAGGTTATGTTACCAATAGAGCACGACCCGAAGGTTCGATCGCGGAGGCATATATTGTTAAAGAGTGTTTGACTTTCTGCTCACTGTACCTAAAAGGTTTTGATCAAAACGAACGAAATGATGATGGTGGCGTGCGTGGTCCTGGGATGGAGATCTTCACGCAACTTGTCCGTCCCTTTGCACCGATTACAAGGGCACCAGATCCTTCTCAGAATGAACGCAATATGGCTCATTGGTTTGTATTGCATAATAGTCCCGAGTTAGAGCCGTATCTTGAGTAAGTGGTTTGGTTTATACAAATTTGTACATAAATTTTGAACTTGTTGATTCTTCCTCTACTTTTATATGCTCATGAATTGCTTTTCCTTAAGTAGGGAACACAGGAATACAATACAAAATCCAAGAGGGCATAACATCAATCAAATACAGCGAGACACATTTCCAAAATGGTTTAAGCAACGCGTAAGCTATATGATTCCTTAGTAACAAGATGAACATTATCTAACTTGGCTTCAATTGACTTTAACTTGATAAATTTGCTGTATGTTTTTCGTGTAGATGAATGAATTGCGAAATCTAGGGTCACCAGAAGCAACTGATGAAATGTGGTCGTTAGCAAATGGCCCTAGTTCGATAGTTTATCTATATTCAGGGTGCATATCCAATGGTGTTCGATTCCACACTAGAGATCGCGAGAACCGGCGTAAGTGCCAAAATAGTAGTTTGGTGGTGGCAGGGGAGCATAAAGGAAAGACAATTGACTTCTATGGGTACTTGTGCAAAGTCTGGGAATTAACATACATGCATGGGGGTAAAGTGGTTCTATTTCAGTGTGAATGGTACAACACTGGTACCAGAAACAAAATACATATTGATCAACACATGACAAGCATTGATGTACGGGGTCGGTGGTATAAAGATGATCCATTTGTCCTACCAAGTCAAGCGAATCAAGTTTTTTATGTTTGTGATACTATCAGAGGCAACAACTGGAGAGTTGTAGAACGAGTTAAGCATCGGGGGGTGTGGGATGTAGCGGATGTGGATGATGTCCCTGATGAGGCCTTTCAGCAACATGAAACCACTGATGCTGTCCCAATCTATGTTGAAGATAGTGATGTTCATTACTGTAGGGATGATATTCTGCCAGAGATAGTTAATGGTGATGAGCCGATGGAGGAGCATAGCGACGATGATGATGAAACTATGGCAGAGTATATAGATGATGATGAAAATGATTTGCATAGCCGGTTTGATCCAGATATAGATCCTGATATAGACTATGATGTGTAGTGTTTGTTTTCTAATTTGTGTATGGACAAGTGTTCTTAATTAGTAAAGTTGTTGGTTTACATATCATGGCTCACTATATATATCATATATCATTTTATTTTGTTTTCTTCATTTTTCTTGTATGTCAAATATAGTTGTCAAGAATGCACAAGGGAGGTAAAATGTTTGTCAAGCCCGGCTGGGTGGCCAAGCAGGTAAAGTTGACAGAATACGAGAAGGTGAGAAATAAGAACATCATAGATAACGACGCAAGATGTCGTGCTCTGGGGGTGAAGCACATGGCTAGCACAATTTTTGGAATGGGTCAAACGAGCAAGTGGAAAAATGGGGAGGGAAATAGAAAATCCGGTGAAGATGATAATGACGAGGAGTATATACCACCACAGGGTGATGTAGGGTTGGTCTACTCGGATGAAGATACATGTGATGACGAGGATGATGACTCTTTTGGGTCTCAGGCGAATATGGTAATATATGTGTCTAAATCAAGTTATTTTCAATTATTGATTTCTGATATGCAAGCCATACTAGTTGCAAACATCTTTCTTTCACTTTAAGTGAGCATTTATGTACTAATCATTCATTGTTTTATTATGATAGGTTACTCATATGAATCGAGGGAAGCGAAGTAGACATGCTCATGTTGTAGCAGCTGCACTGGTCCAGGCTACACTGGTACAGCCTCCAGCAGCTGCACTAACCCAGGCTACACTGGTACAGCCTCCAGCAGCTGCACTGACCCAGGCTACACTGGTACAGCCTCCAGCAGCTGCACTGACCCAGGCTACACTGGTACAGCCTCCAGCAGCTGCACTGGCCCAGGCTACACTGGTACAGCCTCCAGCAGCTGCACTGGCCCAGGCTACACTGGTACAGCCTCCAGTCATACAAACTCCTCGTGCAGAAAGCATACCTGAGGGGGTAGCCCAGGCTACACTAGCGCAGCCTCCAGTCACACGGTCTTCTCATGTTGGTAGTATGCCACCTTCGTTAGCAACCCCTGCGAGACTGATGGATCCTACACAAGTTGCCAATTCATCTGGCCAACCTGACCAAGTTTTAAGTCCACATACGGTTGGCAGTAGTGTTGGTGAGAAATATATAAATATTTAAGTATAAAGGCCTACCTTCTTTTAATGTGATATGCTTAGTAACTCAATTAATATTGTGGCCATGACAGCTTCAGCCTCAATTGAGGGCTCGAGCCATGTACGGGGTAGGACACGTGGGGTGAAGGTAGCAAAGCTGAGGAGGCAACTTGGCCATGCCATCCCAGTTTCGATCCCAGATTCAAGCAATGCGCCAGAGGGCGAATTTGCCACTACTTTGGCGAACCTTCTAGGTGCAGCGATTCGAGATGAGGCACCAGTTCGGAAAGAAGGCTGGAAGTCTGTTCCTGAGGGGATCAAGAAGTTAGTGGTAAAGAGAGTTCAGGTAATTTCGTTGAAAGTAACCTAATGCAGATTCAATTGGACTCATTTTAATTTAATTGTTGACTCACATAACTTGTTTTTGTTTGCAATTGAAGCAAATGTTTGAGTTCGGGGACTATACGAACGATCCGATCATCAAGGCTGCCATTGATGCGAAGTGCCAAAAATTGTATAGGGACTGGAAGAGTGACTTACATACCCACTATTTGTCTCTTGTGGAGGTGGGAGTGCCCAATCCAAAGAGCCACCCACTAACACCTTGTAAGGCAGATGACTGGGCCTGGATGATCGACAATTTGTGGGAGACTGAGAAGTGGAAGGTAACTGTTAAAGGTTTTGTATCAAGTTCATTGTATTAGTTAAGATGTGTTTAGGCAATATATTATTCTTTTTAATCTTTGTAGGAGAAGTCAAGGAAAGCAAGAAATAGCCGTTCGAAGATGCCATGGAATCATACGAGTGGCTCTAGATCCTTCCCAGCACGTCATTCAGTCATTGTAAGTGTGGGTTTAGGAATTTTTCCTATTTGACTAAGTCATGAAATTTTAATTTCTTATATTAATGAAATATCTAATGTCATAACAGAGAGCACAGAATGGTGGACAGGCACAGCCTTTTCCGGATTTCTACCACGACA
This sequence comes from Sextonia rubra, assembly GCA_037013555.1. Classification (NCBI taxonomy): domain Eukaryota; kingdom Viridiplantae; phylum Streptophyta; class Magnoliopsida; order Laurales; family Lauraceae; genus Sextonia; species Sextonia rubra. The sequence continues at coordinate 7,433,554 of JASUAD010000015.1, forward strand.
CCCACTATATGCATGGGAGTAATAAGTGGATAAATGAGGAGGCTCATAAGACATATGTACTTATGCCTAACTCTTATTTGATAAATCGATATAAATTAACTTTTATACATTTGTTCAACTCACTTTATTTGCTTCTTACTTCTTTAAAAATATCGCAGGAGGAATTGGTACGAGTGACAGCTGAACAGTCTCAACCCTCGATTACATCTCCGATGAGCGAGGAACAAATATCCGTTGAGGTTCTTGGCAAGAGGTCTGGATATCTGAAGGGTTTTGTCATTCGCACGAAGTCTGCTTTTGCTTCAGCCCATACTCGAACGGGCCGTGATTCTGAGGTGCATGTTTTGAGGGAGCAGTTAGAAGAGCACATAAAGAAAACTAGTTTTCTTGAGGGCTTAGTCCTTCGGTTAGCAGATCATGCAGGCATAGATCTGGGTATCGCCGTTGGTCGGGAGGGCGCCTCTAGTGGAGCTCAGGATGCACCTTCTCTAGGTATGTTCTTCAATTATAAAGTTGTTCCACCATCTCAAGTTGTTCCACCTCAATTCACGAGAGGCACAAACTACACTTTTATACTGGGGTATTCACTCACTACACACTACTTAAACGTCTCACTTACAAAAAATTGCCCTTATGGTTGCAAAGCATTGCAAGAGAGTCGTTGGTAAGGAAATAGTTGTTGTCTCAACCTCCTTATTCTTTGGTGAACGAACTACTCTCTTCAAGCCAAGCATTGTCCTTAGTCCTTAGACTCCTATGGCCTTTTAGCCTTGTAGTTGTGAAAGATGAAACATGCTCATGGGCAAAAAAATATGAAACATTACTAAATATATTCTGCTTCTTGAAACAATACTGAGTCATAGGAATTTAACTTAGGAATAAAGGTCCATTTTAACTTAGGAATAAAGGTCCAGCCGTCCAGCTGATGAGGGCTTAGATCTCATCATCTAATGCACCATCTGTACCTTAGACAAAAGAAGGGAAACAGTTACCTGAACTGGACAAAGAAAAACCAGAAAGAAGGGAAACAGTTTTACCCGTTTTCTGACACTGTCAGCCTAGCCCACCGTTTTCTGATCGGTGGTTCAGAATCTGGAAATTGTTGAAGCGGGAACCATCATATGTAAATCTTGTTAAGGAACCATCATATGTAAATCTTGTTAAGATTCACATGTAAATTGTTGAAGCGGGAACCATTTGTCCTTCCAGATGAATGATCTCTATTGCTGAAATATGGCCATACTTGCACTGTTGAGTTGTTGGATCTGGAGGAACTGTGGGATAACATCTATGCAGTGTGCGGAAAATGGTCTTAAAACAAATGGAAGAGTTAGAACCAAACATAAGGAGAAGCAGAATTGTAAAAAGGCAAACAGCTCACTGGAAAAATTCTGAGAATTATAGTCCACTTTGTCCTTCCAGATGAATGATCTCTATTGCTGAAATGTGGCCATACTTGCACTGTTGAGTTGTTGGATCTGGAGGAACTGTGGGATAACATCTATGCAGTGTGCGGAAAATGGTCTTAAAACAAATGGAAGAGTTAGAACCAAACATAAGGAGAAGCAGAATTGTAAAAAGGCAAACAGCTCACTGGAAACATTCTGAGAATTATAGTCCACTTTGTCCTTCCAGATGAATGATCTCTATTGCTGAAATATGGCCATACTTGCACTGATGAGTTGCTGGCTCTGGAGGAACTGTGGGATAAAATCTATGCAGTGTGCAGAGAAAGAATTCTCCAGAGACAACTGTAACGTCACTGCTGGGTCAGCAAATTTCTGAGGATATAGGGTGGAAAAGCACTGGCTTGAAGGAGTTTTGGGGATTTGCAAGTCCTAGGGGGCAGGGATAGTAGCTATGGCTCTTTCTGTAGATCTCCTTGCTCTTCCTCATTCACTATGGCAAACAAGAATCAAAAGAATTCAAGATCTTTTTTGATTCCAGAACCACAAGCTGTTCTTGATCGCCGGATTCAAATGAAAGCACATGAGGTTCTGATTCATTAGCAGGGATTGTCCCCAGCAGATGCCACTTGGGAGGAGCAGGAGTTAATTAAGGTGCAATTTCCTGATATCACTCTTGAGGATCAGCAAGATTTTAAGGGGGGAGGAGATGTCACGATCAGCATCTGTTGGCTACCAAGTTACTAGGATAGTCATTGCTGTTTTCACTCTGTTTTCTTAGCTTTATATTGAGAAGTTCTCTCTAGCTTCGGTTCAGTTTGAATTGCGCTAGGATTGTTTGATCTGTTACAGAATTTGTGCTCTCTCTGCCCTCTGTCAGTTACAAGATATGGAAGGAGAAAAACACAGGGCAGAGCTCAGCTGTACCATTTGGCCACAGACAAGCTTCAGCCCCTACTCAAACTCGGGCGTGAGTAATTTATGAGCTCTTTATGAGCTCAGTAATAAAGACCACATCACACTCTTCCCTGAGGCTTGGTTTTGCTCTTTATGAGCAAAATTGCTTATGCCTTGAGGCCAGCCAGTAACTATTGCTTACCTATTCTTCCCTGAGCATGGTTTTGCTCTTTTGTTGCTCTTTAAGTAATTTTGCTCTTTATGAGCAAAATTGCTCAGTAATTTAATAGCTAATTTATGAGCTCTTTATTGATTGGCCAGACCACAACCTGCAATAGAAGAGTGCTTGGTTTAGACTTGGTTTTATGCGCATCTTTGCGAACAAGTAAATTTACAGAAATGAAGGTCCACACATTTGGATAATCAGAAGTACTGTTGAAGTAAATCTTAGTTCAAAGCAATTAAGTTTACATGTAAAGCAGAATGCAACACAACCAAGTTCTAAATCCGATGATCTAAATGGTACGAACAGACAAGATATTTTCAGCTTGTCCATGGTGGGGATAAACTGGATCGGGAATGGGATTCACTGAGATCCTAGGCACATAAGCATGCAGCTCCATCACACTCTTCCCTTGCTTTTCTTCCACGATGACTTCATTCTTATTTTTTGTTTTTGGAATGTCATTATACCGATTAGAACTTTACATGATTCTGAGAATATCTCAGTTTTCTTTAGATTATTTGAGCACCTTGTTCAGGTTGAAGTGTAATGAAATTGTATGGAGCATGTGCATAGCTTGGCGATAGCTCAAATGATAAGTGTTGTACAGTCATGGGCAAGGCCATTTTAGCCTCTATCATGGCAAAGTTTTGCCCAACATTGATCCTTGGACCTCACCCAAATGGACTGAAAATGACCTGATTCTTCAATGCATTTGAAACTCCATCTGAGAATCTCTCTGGTTTGAATCCTTCACCCAAATGACGGATCATAAATATGATGTTGTGCTTTTGGATAACCTGGATATGGATATGGATATGTACATGTACATGACTGTTGAAATCTTTTTAGAACATTTCTGAATTAATGAAATTGTCATACTTTTTAATTATCAGTCCCATGGACCAGTCATGATGCATGTTTTATTTGAATTTATAGTCAAACTACCCAGCTCATTTTATGTTCTTTTTCTCATACAGATTGAGTAAAAAATGAAGAAAGACTCCATGGAGCTAAGATGCAGCACACATGAAGGACAAGTATATATATATGAAGAGTAACAGACTTTTGTGTATTGAAATGGGATGCAAGTGGTTGTTCTAAGCAATGTTACAACAATGACATGATTATATGAATATGTAAATTTTCATTGGTATTTGAATGTTGGATAGAATAGAATGTTATCATGGGTTTTATATTTGTAATGGTAAAGTGCTTCCAATATTGTTGAAATGGTATTTGAATATTGTTGAAAGGATGTTTGAATATTAATATGAAGTGGAATGAATTTTCTTGTTTTATTTTTTGGTGGTTTTGGATTGAAAAAGGAAATAAGGTGTGTAATAGATCTGGTATTGAATAATGGAATGAGAGAGGCTGGCAAATGTAACAAATTAATTATATATCAACAGGGATAGAAAGTTAAAAATAAAAAAAATAGAAAAGATGATATTATTATATTTGCCGGCGCAATTTTAAGTATTTCTGGCGAACAAAATCGCCGGTAAAAAACCTTCAAAAGCAATTAAATAACAAAAATAATAGTTATTGCCGGCGCTAAAAAACGCCGGTAAATGAATTTGATAAATATTTTCCCGTAAAATTTTTTAAAGTTTTTACCGGCGTTATAAATCGCCAGTGAAGAGCCTTAAAAAACAATTAAAATTAAAAAAATAATAGTTATTGCCGGCGCTAAAAAACGCCGGTAAATGAAGTTAGGAAATTTTTCTGGTAAATTTAAAACTTTTTACCGGCTTTAAAACACGCCGGCAATAGTTGTCCCTTCTCGCCGGCAGTCAATATGATTTACCGGCGTTTAGATTTTATCGCCGGTAAATGGTAACACAGGCGAATTTTTCCCGGCGGAATGCCGGCGCATAAGATATCGCCGGAAATGGATTTTGCCGGCGTTCTTTTTACTTTTACCGGCGCAAATTTTGCACCGGCAATGATAATAATTGTTGTAGTGTTATTCTTCATCTTAGGTCGTCAATCTAAGTGAGAATAACAAATTTCCATTCCATGTAGAAATAAATTTCGGAATTGGCCTCTAATCTTTTTTCACTCAAACCTCTTTAACTCCATCTTGCATTGCCTCCAAACATACAATGTATCCAAAGAGACAAAGTATATTAAAAAGGTTACTAAGATGGGTTACTAGTTGTGATTCCAATTCTATCCCAATATTTAAACAAGAACAAAAATTAACCCAATCACAAACAAGACCAAAATTATGAACACTACAAAATCAAAGACAAGAACAATTGAAAAGAAACAAACTTTACTAGCATGAAATTGTTTTACAAAAGATTGGAAATAAAAAGCAAACAATTACATACTAGGATGGATGAGAATTCCTCCTTCTAGTTGACACTTCAAGGTTGGTGGTGTGGCTTTATGGCTAAGCCTCCTTGATGACTTGAGATGTAGAGACAAGAGAGGGAGAGATGGATGAAGAAATCTAGAGGTGGGAGGTGGGTAATTCTTCCATGAAGAATATGGGAGAAGGGTGCCCTATTTATACTTTTTCAAGTCCTACTCCTTCTCAAACTTTAAAATCTTAAAAATAATAAAAAAATAAAAGAAAAAAGGGCTCCAACCAATGCTTTGGACGTGCAATATCCTTGGGGATTTTTTTTCTTTTTATTTTTCTCTTCTTTCCTCGCTTGTTTTGTCCAGAAATCCCTCTTGGACGCTTCTTTCCTTCTTTGTCTTTGCCACCTTGCATTGAGATCTTTTGAGAGATAAAATAGGGATAAGAATCCTCTCTTAGAATCAAACTTGGCCCACATGAGGTGTAGAACTTCCCCTTTTATCTCTTTGCATCGTCAACTTTCCTTTTTTGGAAAGTTCTCCTTGTTGGCTCCTAACTTGAAGAGATCTTCTAGATAATTCTCCCTTGATTTTTTCCTTTACTTTTTCAATCAAAATCTGATCCAAAATCCTCTTTTGGACGTGGAATAGCTTGCTTGGATATTTTTTTGCATTTTCTTTTCAATTTAATCTTCTCCTTCTCAAAAAAGAACACCTATGTGGCCTTCCTTGTCCATCTTTGATGAGATATCCTTCAAATTCTCTTCAAAATCTCTAGAAAATGCGCAACAAATATATGGACCCCATGTTGGATGTTTTACAAGTGTGCCCCACACATGTGCATGTATGTGTGGGTCCATGAAGCCGACTTTTTACAATTTTCTTCCAATTTCTTTTTTCTCTTTAATTCTTCTCTCCTTTCTCTTGAAATCAATTCCTTGCCTCAATTCTTTACAAATGGGACCCATATAATCAATTTCCTACAAAACATATGTGAATTCATGTGAAAAGGCAATTTTACCCCTAACATCACATATGCATGACTGTGGGCCCATTTCTCACGAAATGATAATAAAAATGTACATCATTCTTCATGATTTTGTATGAATGAACTAATGATGAAGAGAATTCAATTTATTTCATGAGAAAAATTATTTTCACAAAACTTTCCAAAAATAGCAGGTTTCATGAATTTATGCAAAAAAGTGTGATTTTTTAACCAATTTATGCAGAAAAATATAAAGATGAATTTAAAATGAATTAAACCATGATATCACACTAAGTGAGGCTCTTTCAAGTTAATAAGTCCTTAAAATGGGTCAAATTCTGCATGAAAATATGCATTTTTAAAGGCTCATCACACCCCCCAACCGGCGTTTTGCTAGTCCCTAGCAAAAAATGCGATAAAATATGAGGAATTCATCCTAACCTAATCTTATCTTAAACTAATGCAATGCAATAAAACTAAACATGAATGCAACGCTACTTTCGCTGGCACTCTCGACTGCATTCAGAGTATGCAGCAAGCCCTTAAACCCCTAGGTTCCCCCTAGTGGACGAGCTGTGCCTCGTGAGGGTTTGCAGTGAATATACCCACAAAATTCTCTTTTTTGTTTTTTTTAATGAAGAAAAAAATGAAAAAAAAGGCGAAAAGAAATTCCCAAAATAAAATTCACTCATATCAGATATTTTCGAAATCTGGAATAATTACACTTTCAGACTTTTCAAATTCCGGTCCACAATTCTATTCTCAAAAACTTTCTCAAATTCAAACCAACTTGCATGCATTGTGCGAAACTGTATACATCAAAAACCTACTTCGGATATTTTACAATAATGCTGCAAAAATAGAGTTTTTCCTTCAAATAGTCTGATCCCCTGAAATTTAGCAAAAAGAAATTTCCTCTCAAAGTTACTACGATAGTTGCCACTTTACTATTTACTTCGGTTGGCCTCTTTTTCTCTCAATTTCTTTTTTCGATGCGAGAAGTCAAAGGCGGTAGATTGCTCTTTCAATTTCTTATCTTAATTTGGGCTAAAATAGATTAGCAGTGTTGTCTTAAGGTCTTATTCTTCATCTTAGGTCGTCAATCTAAGTGAGAATAACAAATTTCCATTCCATGTAGAAATAAATTTCGGAATTGGCCTCTAATCATTTTTCACTCAAACCTCTTTAACTTCATCTTGCATTGCCTCCAAACATACAATGTATCCAAAGAGACAAAGTATATTAAAAAGGTTAATAAGATGGGTTACTAGTTGTGATTCCAATTCTATCCCAATATTTAAACAAGAACAAAAATTAACCCAATCACAAACAAGACCAAAATTATGAACACCACAAAATCAAAGACAAGAACAATTGAAAAGAAACAAACTTTACTAGCATGAAATTGTTTTACAAAAGATTGGAAATAAAAAGCAAACAATTACATACTAGGATGGATGAGAATTCCTCCTTCTAGTTGACACTTCAAGGTTGGTGGTGTGGCTTTATGGCTAAGCCTCCTTGATGACTTGAGATGTAGAGACAAGAGAGGGAGAGATGGATGAAGAAATCTAGAGGTGGGAGGTGGGTAATTCTTCCATGAAGAATATGGGAGAAGGGTGCCCTATTTATACTTTTTCAAGTCCTACTCCTTCTCAAACTTTAAAATCTTAAAAATAATAAAAAAATAAAAGAAAAAAGGGCTCCAACCAATGCTTTGGACGTGCAATATCCTTGGGGATTTTTTTTCTTTTTATTTTTCTCTTCTTTCCTTGCTTGTTTTGTCCAGAAATCCCTCTTGGACGCTTCTTTCCTTCTTTGTCTTTGCCACCTTGCATTGAGATCTTTTGAGAGATAAAATAGGGATAAGAATCCTCTCTTAGAATCAAACTTGGCCCACATGAGGTGTAGAACTTCCCCTTTTATCTCTTTGCATCGTCAACTTTCCATTTTTGGAAAGTTCTCCTTGTTGGCTCCTAACTTGAAGAGATCTTCTAGATAATTCTCCCTTGATTTTTTCCTTTACTTTTTCAATCAAAATCTGATCCAAAATCCTCTTTTGGACGTGGAATAGCTTGCTTGGATATTTTTTTGCATTTTCTTTTCAATTTAATCTTCTCCTTCTCAAAAAAGAACACCTATGTGGCCTTCCTTATCCATCTTTGATGAGATATCCTTCAAATTCTCTTCAAAATCTCTAGAAAATGCGCAACAAATATATGGACCCCATCTTGGATGTTTTACAAGTGTGCCCCACACATGTGCATGTATGTGTGGGTCCATGAAGCCGACTTTTTACAATTTTCTTCCAATTTCTTTTTTCTCTTTAATTCTTCTCTCCTTTCTCTTGAAATCAATTCCTTGCCTCAATTCTTTACAAATGGGACCCATATAATCAATTTCCTACAAAACATATGTGAATTCATGTGAAAAGGCAATTTTACCCCTAACATCACATATGCATGACTGTGGGCCCATTTCTCACGAAATGATAATAAAAATGTACATCATTCTTCATGATTTTGTATGAATGAACTAATGACGAAGAGAATTCAATTTATTTCATGAGAAAAATTATTTTCACAAAACTTTCCAAAAATAGACTTTCCAAAAATAGCAGGTTTCATGAATTTATGCAAAAAGTGTGATTTTTAACCAATTTATGCAGAAAAATATAAAGATGAATTTAAAATGAATTAAACCATGATATCACACTGAATGAGGCTCTTTCAAGTTAATAAGTCCTTAAAATGGGTCAAATTCTGCATGAAAATATGCATTTTTAAAGACTCATCACACCCCCCAACCGGCGTTTTGCTAGTCCCTAGCAAAAAATGCGATAAAATATGAGGAATTCATCCTAACCTAATCTTATCTTAAACTAATGCAATGCAATAAAACTAAACATGAATGCAACGCTACTTTCGCTGGCACTCTCGACTGCATTCAGAGTATGCAGCAAGCCCTTAAACCCCTAGGTTCCCCCTAGTGGACGAGCTGTGCCTCGTGAGGGTTTGCAGTGAATATACCCACAAAATTCTCTTTTTTGTTTTTTTTAATGAAGAAAAAAATGAAAAAAAAGGCGAAAAGAAATTCCCAAAATAAAATTCACTCATATCAGATATTTTCGAAATCTGGAATAATTACACTTTCAGACTTTTCAAATTCCGGTCCACAATTCTATTCTCAAAAACTTTCTCAAATTCAAACCAACTTGCATGCGTCGTGCGAAACTGTATACATCAAAAACCTACTTCGGATATTTTACAATAATGCTGCAAAAATAGAGTTTTTCCTTCAAATAGTCTGATCCCCTGAAATTTAGCAAAAAGAAATTTCCTCTCAAAGTTACTACGATAGTTGCCACTTTACTATTTACTTCGGTTGGCCTCTTTTTCTCTCAGTTTCTTTTTTCGATGCGAGAAGTCAAAGGCGGTAGATTGCTCTTTCAATTTCTTATCTTAATTTGGGCTAAAATAGATTAGCAGTGTTGTCTTAAGGTCTTATTCTTCATCTTAGGTCGTCAATCTAAGTGAGAATAACAAATTTCCATTCCATGTAGAAATAAATTTCGGAATTGGCCTCTAATCTTTTTTCACTCAAACCTCTTTAACTTCATCTTGCATTGCCTCCAAACATACAATGTATCCAAAGAGACAAAGTATATTAAAAAGGTTACTAAGATGGGTTACTAGTTGTGATTCCAATTCTATCCCAATATTTAAACAAGAACAAAAATTAACCCAATCACAAACAAGACCAAAATTATGAACACCACAAAATCAAAGACAAGAACAATTGAAAAGAAACAAACTTTACTAGCATGAAATTGTTTTACAAAAGATTGGAAATAAAAAGCAAACAATTACATACTAGGATGGATGAGAATTCCTCCTTCTAGTTGACACTTCAAGGTTGGTGGTGTGGCTTTATGGCTAAGCCTCCTTGATGACTTGAGATGTAGAGACAAGAGAGGGAGAGATGGATGAAGAAATCTAGAGGTGGGAGGTGGGTAATTCTTCCATGAAGAATATGGGAGAAGGGTGCCCTATTTATACTTTTTCAAGTCCTACTCCTTCTCAAACTTTAAAATCTTAAAAATAATAAAAAAATAAAAGAAAAAAGGGCTCCAACCAATGCTTTGGACGTGCAATATCCTTGGGGATTTTTTTTCTTTTTATTTTTCTCTTCTTTCCTTGCTTGTTTTGTCCAGAAATCCCTCTTGGACGCTTCTTTCCTTCTTTGTCTTTGCCACCTTGCATTGAGATCTTTTGAGAGATAAAATAGGGATAAGAATCCTCTCTTAGAATCAAACTTGGCCCACATGAGGTGTAGAACTTCCCCTTTTATCTCTTTGCATCGTCAACTTTCCATTTTTGGAAAGTTCTCCTTGTTGGCTCCTAACTTGAAGAGATCTTCTAGATAATTCTCCCTTGATTTTTTCCTTTACTTTTTCAATCAAAATCTGATCCAAAATCCTCTTTTGGACGTGGAATAGCTTGCTTGGATATTTTTTTGCATTTTCTTTTCAATTTAATCTTCTCCTTCTCAAAAAAGAACACCTATGTGGCCTTCCTTATCCATCTTTGATGAGATATCCTTCAAATTCTCTTCAAAATCTCTAGAAAATGCGCAACAAATATATGGACCCCATCTTGGATGTTTTACAAGTGTGCCCCACACATGTGCATGTATGTGTGGGTCCATGAAGCCGACTTTTTACAATTTTCTTCCAATTTCTTTTTTCTCTTTAATTCTTCTCTCCTTTCTCTTGAAATCAATTCCTTGCCTCAATTCTTTACAAATGGGACCCATATAATCAATTTCCTACAAAACATATGTGAATTCATGTGAAAAGGCAATTTTACCCCTAACATCACATATGCATGACTGTGGGCCCATTTCTCACGAAATGATAATAAAAATGTACATCATTCTTCATGATTTTGTATGAATGAACTAATGACGAAGAGAATTCAATTTATTTCATGAGAAAAATTATTTTCACAAAACTTTCCAAAAATAGACTTTCCAAAAATAGCAGGTTTCATGAATTTATGCAAAAAGTGTGATTTTTAACCAATTTATGCAGAAAAATATAAAGATGAATTTAAAATGAATTAAACCATGATATCACACTGAATGAGGCTCTTTCAAGTTAATAAGTCCTTAAAATGGGTCAAATTCTGCATGAAAATATGCATTTTTAAAGACTCATCACACCCCCCAACCGGCGTTTTGCTAGTCCCTAGCAAAAAATGCGATAAAATATGAGGAATTCATCCTAACCTAATCTTATCTTAAACTAATGCAATGCAATAAAACTAAACATGAATGCAACGCTACTTTCGCTGGCACTCTCGACTGCATTCAGAGTATGCAGCAAGCCCTTAAACCCCTAGGTTCCCCCTAGTGGACGAGCTGTGCCTCGTGAGGGTTTGCAGTGAATATACCCACAAAATTCTCTTTTTTGTTTTTTTTAATGAAGAAAAAAATGAAAAAAAAGGCGAAAAGAAATTCCCAAAATAAAATTCACTCATATCAGATATTTTCGAAATCTGGAATAATTACACTTTCAGACTTTTCAAATTCCGGTCCACAATTCTATTCTCAAAAACTTTCTCAAATTCAAACCAACTTGCATGCGTCGTGCGAAACTGTATACATCAAAAACCTACTTCGGATATTTTACAATAATGCTGCAAAAATAGAGTTTTTCCTTCAAATAGTCTGATCCCCTGAAATTTAGCAAAAAGAAATTTCCTCTCAAAGTTACTACGATAGTTGCCACTTTACTATTTACTTCGGTTGGCCTCTTTTTCTCTCAGTTTCTTTTTTCGATGCGAGAAGTCAAAGGCGGTAGATTGCTCTTTCAATTTCTTATCTTAATTTGGGCTAAAATAGATTAGCAGTGTTGTCTTAAGGTCTTATTCTTCATCTTAGGTCGTCAATCTAAGTGAGAATAACAAATTTCCATTCCATGTAGAAATAAATTTCGGAATTGGCCTCTAATCTTTTTTCACTCAAACCTCTTTAACTTCATCTTGCATTGCCTCCAAACATACAATGTATCCAAAGAGACAAAGTATATTAAAAAGGTTACTAAGATGGGTTACTAGTTGTGATTCCAATTCTATCCCAATATTTAAACAAGAACAAAAATTAACCCAATCACAAACAAGACCAAAATTATGAACACCACAAAATCAAAGACAAGAACAATTGAAAAGAAACAAACTTTACTAGCATGAAATTGTTTTACAAAAGATTGGAAATAAAAAGCAAACAATTACATACTAGGATGGATGAGAATTCCTCCTTCTAGTTGACACTTCAAGGTTGGTGGTGTGGCTTTATGGCTAAGCCTCCTTGATGACTTGAGATGTGGAGACAAGAGAGGGAGAGATGGATGAAGAAATCTAGAGGTGGGAGGTGGGTAATTCTTCCATGAAGAATATGGGAGAAGGGTGCCCTATTTATACTTTTTCAAGTCCTACTCCTTCTCAAACTTTAAAATCTTAAAAATAATAAAAAAATAAAAGAAAAAAGGGCTCCAACCAATGCTTTGGACGTGCAATATCCTTGGGGATTTTTTTTCTTTTTATTTTTCTCTTCTTTCCTTGCTTGTTTTGTCCAGAAATCCCTCTTGGACGCTTCTTTCCTTCTTTGTCTTTGCCACCTTGCATTGAGATCTTTTGAGAGATAAAATAGGGATAAGAATCCTCTCTTAGAATCAAACTTGGCCCACATGAGGTGTAGAACTTCCCCTTTTATCTCTTTGCATCGTCAACTTTCCATTTTTGGAAAGTTCTCCTTGTTGGCTCCTAACTTGAAGAGATCTTCTAGATAATTCTCCCTTGATTTTTTCCTTTACTTTTTCAATCAAAATCTGATCCAAAATCCTCTTTTGGACGTGGAATAGCTTGCTTGGATATTTTTTTGCATTTTCTTTTCAATTTAATCTTCTCCTTCTCAAAAAAGAACACCTATGTGGCCTTCCTTGTCCATCTTTGATGAGATATCCTTCAAATTCTCTTCAAAATCTCTAGAAAATGCGCAACAAATATATGGACCCCATCTTGGATGTTTTACAAGTGTGCCCCACATATGTGCATGTATGTGTGGGTCCATGAAGCCGACTTTTTACAATTTTCTTCCAATTTCTTTTTTCTCTTTAATTCTTCTCTCCTTTCTCTTGAAATCAATTCCTTGCCTCAATTCTTTACAAATGGGACCCATATAATCAATTTCCTACAAAACATATGTGAATTCATGTGAAAAGGCAATTTTACCCCTAACATCACATATGCATGACTGTGGGCCCATTTCTCACGAAATGATAATAAAAATGTACATCATTCTTCATGATTTTGTATGAATGAACTAATGACGAAGAGAATTCAATTTATTTCATGAGAAAAATTATTTTCACAAAACTTTCCAAAAATAGACTTTCCAAAAATAGCAGGTTTCATGAATTTATGCAAAAAGTGTGATTTTTTAACCAATTTATGCAGAAAAATATAAAGATGAATTTAAAATGAATTAAACCATGATATCACACTAAGTGAGGCTCTTTCAAGTTAATAAGTCCTTAAAATGGGTCAAATTCTGCATGAAAATATGCATTTTTAAAGACTCATCACACCCCCCAACCGGCGTTTTGCTAGTCCCTAGCAAAAAATGCGATAAAATATGAGGAATTCATCCTAACCTAATCTTATCTTAAACTAATGCAATGCAATAAAACTAAACATGAATGCAACGCTACTTTCGCTGGCACTCTCGACTGCATTTAGAGTATGCAGCAAGCCCTTAAACCCCTAGGTTCCCCCTAGTGGACGAGCTGTGCCTCGTGAGGGTTTGCAGTGAATATACCCACAAAATTCTCTTTTTTGTTTTTTTTAATGAAGAAAAAAATGAAAAAAAAGGCGAAAAGAAATTCCCAAAATAAAATTCACTCATATCAGATATTTTCGAAATCTGGAATAATTATACTTTCAGACTTTTCAAATTCCGGTCCACAATTCTATTCTCAAAAACTTTCTCAAATTCAAACCAACTTGCATGCGTTGTGCGAAACTGTATACATCAAAAACCTACTTCGGATATTTTACAATAATGCTGCAAAAATAGAGTTTTTCCTTCAAATAGTCTGATCCCCTGAAATTTAGCAAAAAGAAATTTCCTCTCAAAGTTACTACGATAGTTGCCACTTTACTATTTACTTCGGTTGGCCTCTTTTTCTCTCAGTTTCTTTTTTCGATGCGAGAAGTCAAAGGCGGTAGATTGCTCTTTCAATTTCTTATCTTAATTTGGGCTAAAATAGATTAGCAGTGTTGTCTTAAGGTCTTATTCTTCATCTTAGGTCGTCAATCTAAGTGAGAATAACAAATTTCCATTCCATGTAGAAATAAATTTCGGAATTGGCCTCTAATCTTTTTTCACTCAAACCTCTTTAACTTCATCTTGCATTGCCTCCAAACATACAATGTATCCAAAGAGACAAAGTATATTAAAAAGGTTACTAAGATGGGTTACTAGTTGTGATTCCAATTCTATCCCAATATTTAAACAAGAACAAAAATTAACCCAATCACAAACAAGACCAAAATTATGAACACCACAAAATCAAAGACAAGAACAATTGAAAAGAAACAAACTTTACTAGCATGAAATTGTTTTACAAAAGATTGGAAATAAAAAGCAAACAATTACATACTAGGATGGATGAGAATTCCTCCTTCTAGTTGACACTTCAAGGTTGGTGGTGTGGCTTTATGGCTAAGCCTCCTTGATGACTTGAGATGTAGAGACAAGAGAGGGAGAGATGGATGAAGAAATCTAGAGGTGGGAGGTGGGTAATTCTTCCATGAAGAATATGGGAGAAGGGTGCCCTATTTATACTTTTTCAAGTCCTACTCCTTCTCAAACTTTAAAATCTTAAAAATAATAAAAAAATAAAAGAAAAAAGGGCTCCAACCAATGCTTTGGACGTGCAATATCCTTGGGGATTTTTTTTCTTTTTATTTTTCTCTTCTTTCCTTGCTTGTTTTGTCCAGAAATCCCTCTTGGACGCTTCTTTCCTTCTTTGTCTTTGCCACCTTGCATTGAGATCTTTTGAGAGATAAAATAGGGATAAGAATCCTCTGTTAGAATCAAACTTGGCCCACATGAGGTGTAGAACTTCCCCTTTTATCTCTTTGCATCGTCAACTTTCCTTTTTTGGAAAGTTCTCCTTGTTGGCTCCTAACTTGAAGAGATCTTCTAGATAATTCTCCCTTGATTTTTTCCTTTACTTTTTCAATCAAAATCTGATCCAAAATCCTCTTTTGGACGTGGAATAGCTTGCTTGGATATTTTTTTGCATTTTCTTTTCAATTTAATCTTCTCCTTCTCAAAAAAGAACACCTATGTGGCCTTCCTTGTCCATCTTTGATGAGATATCCTTCAAATTCTCTTCAAAATCTCTAGAAAATGCGCAACAAATATATGGACCCCATCTTGGATGTTTTACAAGTGTGCCCCACACATGTGCATGTATGTGTGGGTCCATGAAGCCGACTTTTTACAATTTTCTTCCAATTTCGCTTTTTTCTCTTTAATTCTTCTCTCCTTTCTCTTGAAATCAATTCCTTGCCTCAATTCTTTACAAATGGGACCCATATAATCAATTTCCTACAAAACATATGTGAATTCATGTGAAAAGGCAATTTTACCCCTAACATCACATATGCATGACTGTGGGCCCATTTCTCACGAAATGATAATAAAAATGTACATCATTCTTCATGATTTTGTATGAATGAACTAATGACGAAGAGAATTCAATTTATTTCATGAGAAAAATTATTTTCACAAAACTTTCCAAAAATAGACTTTCCAAAAATAGCAGGTTTCATGAATTTATGCAAAAAGTGTGATTTTTTAACCAATTTATGCAGAAAAATATAAAGATGAATTTAAAATGAATTAAACCATGATATCACACTAAGTGAGGCTCTTTCAAGTTAATAAGTCCTTAAAATGGGTCAAATTCTGCATGAAAATATGCATTTTTAAAGACTCATCACACCCCCCAACCGGCGTTTTGCTAGTCCCTAGCAAAAAATGCGATAAAATATGAGGAATTCATCCTAACCTAATCTTATCTTAAACTAATGCAATGCAATAAAACTAAACATGAATGCAACGCTACTTTCGCTGGCACTCTCGACTGCATTTAGAGTATGCAGCAAGCCCTTAAACCCCTAGGTTCCCCCTAGTGGACGAGCTGTGCCTCGTGAGGGTTTGCAGTGAATATACCCACAAAATTCTCTTTTTTGTTTTTTTTAATGAAGAAAAAAATGAAAAAAAAGGCGAAAAGAAATTCCCAAAATAAAATTCACTCATATCAGATATTTTCGAAATCTGGAATAATTATACTTTCAGACTTTTCAAATTCCGGTCCACAATTCTATTCTCAAAAACTTTCTCAAATTCAAACCAACTTGCATGCGTTGTGCGAAACTGTATACATCAAAAACCTACTTCGGATATTTTACAATAATGCTGCAAAAATAGAGTTTTTCCTTCAAATAGTCTGATCCCCTGAAATTTAGCAAAAAGAAATTTCCTCTCAAAGTTACTACGATAGTTGCCACTTTACTATTTACTTCGGTTGGCCTCTTTTTCTCTCAGTTTCTTTTTTCGATGCGAGAAGTCAAAGGCGGTAGATTGCTCTTTCAATTTCTTATCTTAATTTGGGCTAAAATAGATTAGCAGTGTTGTCTTAAGGTCTTATTCTTCATCTTAGGTCGTCAATCTAAGTGAGAATAACAAATTTCCATTCCATGTAGAAATAAATTTCGGAATTGGCCTCTAATCTTTTTTCACTCAAACCTCTTTAACTTCATCTTGCATTGCCTCCAAACATACAATGTATCCAAAGAGACAAAGTATATTAAAAAGGTTACTAAGATGGGTTACTAGTTGTGATTCCAATTCTATCCCAATATTTAAACAAGAACAAAAATTAACCCAATCACAAACAAGACCAAAATTATGAACACCACAAAATCAAAGACAAGAACAATTGAAAAGAAACAAACTTTACTAGCATGAAACTGTTTTACAAAAGATTGGAAATAAAAAGCAAACAATTACATACTAGGATGGATGAGAATTCCTCCTTCTAGTTGACACTTCAAGGTTGGTGGTGTGGCTTTATGGCTAAGCCCCCTTGATGACTTGAGATGTAGAGACAAGAGAGGGAGAGATGGATGAAGAAATCTAGAGGTGGGAGGTGGGTAATTCTTCCATGAAGAATATGGGAGAAGGGTGCCCTATTTTTACTTTTTCAAGTCCTACTCCTTCTCAAACTTTAAAATCTTAAAAATAATAAAAAAATAAAAGAAAAAAGGGCTCCAACCAATGCTTTGGACGTGCAATATCCTTGGGGATTTTTTTTCTTTTTATTTTTCTCTTCTTTCCTTGCTTGTTTTGTCCAGAAATCCCTCTTGGACGCTTCTTTCCTTCTTTGTCTTTGCCACCTTGCATTGAGATCTTTTGAGAGATAAAATAGGGATAAGAATCCTCTGTTAGAATCAAACTTGGCCCACATGAGGTGTAGAACTTCCCCTTTTATCTCTTTGCATCGTCAACTTTCCTTTTTTGGAAAGTTCTCCTTGTTGGCTCCTAACTTGAAGAGATCTTCTAGATAATTCTCCCTTGATTTTTTCCTTTACTTTTTCAATCAAAATCTGATCCAAAATCCTCTTTTGGACGTGGAATAGCTTGCTTGGATATTTTTTTGCATTTTCTTTTCAATTTAATCTTCTCCTTCTCAAAAAAGAACACCTATGTGGCCTTCCTTGTCCATCTTTGATGAGATATCCTTCAAATTCTCTTCAAAATCTCTAGAAAATGCGCAACAAATATATGGACCCCATCTTGGATGTTTTACAAGTGTGCCCCACACATGTGCATGTATGTGTGGGTCCATGAAGCCGACTTTTTACAATTTTCTTCCAATTTCGCTTTTTTCTCTTTAATTCTTCTCTCCTTTCTCTTGAAATCAATTCCTTGCCTCAATTCTTTACAAATGGGACCCATATAATCAATTTCCTACAAAACATATGTGAATTCATGTGAAAAGGCAATTTTACCCCTAACATCACATATGCATGACTGTGGGCCCATTTCTCACGAAATGATAATAAAAATGTACATCATTCTTCATGATTTTGTATGAATGAACTAATGACGAAGAGAATTCAATTTATTTCATGAGAAAAATTATTTTCACAAAACTTTCCAAAAATAGACTTTCCAAAAATAGCAGGTTTCATGAATTTATGCAAAAAGTGTGATTTTTTAACCAATTTATGCAGAAAAATATAAAGATGAATTTAAAATGAATTAAACCATGATATCACACTAAGTGAGGCTCTTTCAAGTTAATAAGTCCTTAAAATGGGTCAAATTCTGCATGAAAATATGCATTTTTAAAGACTCATCACACCCCCCAACCGGCGTTTTGCTAGTCCCTAGCAAAAAATGCGATAAAATATGAGGAATTCATCCTAACCTAATCTTATCTTAAACTAATGCAATGCAATAAAACTAAACATGAATGCAACGCTACTTTCGCTGGCACTCTCGACTGCATTTAGAGTATGCAGCAAGCCCTTAAACCCCTAGGTTCCCCCTAGTGGACGAGCTGTGCCTCGTGAGGGTTTGCAGTGAATATACCCACAAAATTCTCTTTTTTGTTTTTTTTAATGAAGAAAAAAATGAAAAAAAAGGCGAAAAGAAATTCCCAAAATAAAATTCACTCATATCAGATATTTTCGAAATCTGGAATAATTATACTTTCAGACTTTTCAAATTCCGGTCCACAATTCTATTCTCAAAAACTTTCTCAAATTCAAACCAACTTGCATGCGTTGTGCGAAACTGTATACATCAAAAACCTACTTCGGATATTTTACAATAATGCTGCAAAAATAGAGTTTTTCCTTCAAATAGTCTGATCCCCTGAAATTTAGCAAAAAGAAATTTCCTCTCAAAGTTACTACGATAGTTGCCACTTTACTATTTACTTCGGTTGGCCTCTTTTTCTCTCAGTTTCTTTTTTCGATGCGAGAAGTCAAAGGCGGTAGATTG
Source organism: Sextonia rubra (assembly GCA_037013555.1). Classification (NCBI taxonomy): domain Eukaryota; kingdom Viridiplantae; phylum Streptophyta; class Magnoliopsida; order Laurales; family Lauraceae; genus Sextonia; species Sextonia rubra. The sequence goes on from JASUAD010000015.1 coordinate 7,452,527, forward strand.
CTCTTTCAATTTCTTATCTTAATTTGGGCTAAAATAGATTAGCAGTGTTGTCTTAAGGTCTTATTCTTCATCTTAGGTCGTCAATCTAAGTGAGAATAACAAATTTCCATTCCATGTAGAAATAAATTTCGGAATTGGCCTCTAATCTTTTTTCACTCAAACCTCTTTAACTTCATCTTGCATTGCCTCCAAACATACAATGTATCCAAAGAGACAAAGTATATTAAAAAGGTTACTAAGATGGGTTACTAGTTGTGATTCCAATTCTATCCCAATATTTAAACAAGAACAAAAATTAACCCAATCACAAACAAGACCAAAATTATGAACACCACAAAATCAAAGACAAGAACAATTGAAAAGAAACAAACTTTACTAGCATGAAACTGTTTTACAAAAGATTGGAAATAAAAAGCAAACAATTACATACTAGGATGGATGAGAATTCCTCCTTCTAGTTGACACTTCAAGGTTGGTGGTGTGGCTTTATGGCTAAGCCCCCTTGATGACTTGAGATGTAGAGACAAGAGAGGGAGAGATGGATGAAGAAATCTAGAGGTGGGAGGTGGGTAATTCTTCCATGAAGAATATGGGAGAAGGGTGCCCTATTTATACTTTTTCAAGTCCTACTCCTTCTCAAACTTTAAAATCTTAAAAATAATAAAAAAATAAAAGAAAAAAGGGCTCCAACCAATGCTTTGGATGTGCAATATCCTTGGGGATTTTTTTTCTTTTTATTTTTCTCTTCTTTCCTTGCTTGTTTTGTCCAGAAATCCCTCTTGGACGCTTCTTTCCTTCTTTGTCTTTGCCACCTTGCATTGAGATCTTTTGAGAGATAAAATAGGGATAAGAATCCTCTGTTAGAATCAAACTTGGCCCACATGAGGTGTAGAACTTCCCCTTTTATCTCTTTGCATCGTCAACTTTCCTTTTTTGGAAAGTTCTCCTTGTTGGCTCCTAACTTGAAGAGATCTTCTAGATAATTCTCCCTTGATTTTTTCCTTTACTTTTTCAATCAAAATCTGATCCAAAATCCTCTTTTGGACGTGGAATAGCTTGCTTGGATATTTTTTTGCATTTTCTTTTCAATTTAATCTTCTCCTTCTCAAAAAAGAACACCTATGTGGCCTTCCTTGTCCATCTTTGATGAGATATCCTTCAAATTCTCTTCAAAATCTCTAGAAAATGCGCAACAAATATATGGACCCCATCTTGGATGTTTTACAAGTGTGCCCCACACATGTGCATGTATGTGTGGGTCCATGAAGCCGACTTTTTACAATTTTCTTCCAATTTCGCTTTTTTCTCTTTAATTCTTCTCTCCTTTCTCTTGAAATCAATTCCTTGCCTCAATTCTTTACAAATGGGACCCATATAATCAATTTCCTACAAAACATATGTGAATTCATGTGAAAAGGCAATTTTACCCCTAACATCACATATGCATGACTGTGGGCCCATTTCTCACGAAATGATAATAAAAATGTACATCATTCTTCATGATTTTGTATGAATGAACTAATGACGAAGAGAATTCAATTTATTTCATGAGAAAAATTATTTTCACAAAACTTTCCAAAAATAGACTTTCCAAAAATAGCAGGTTTCATGAATTTATGCAAAAAGTGTGATTTTTTAACCAATTTATGCAGAAAAATATAAAGATGAATTTAAAATGAATTAAACCATGATATCACACTAAGTGAGGCTCTTTCAAGTTAATAAGTCCTTAAAATGGGTCAAATTCTGCATGAAAATATGCATTTTTAAAGACTCATCACACCCCCCAACCGGCGTTTTGCTAGTCCCTAGCAAAAAATGCGATAAAATATGAGGAATTCATCCTAACCTAATCTTATCTTAAACTAATGCAATGCAATAAAACTAAACATGAATGCAACGCTACTTTCGCTGGCACTCTCGACTGCATTTAGAGTATGCAGCAAGCCCTTAAACCCCTAGGTTCCCCCTAGTGGACGAGCTGTGCCTCGTGAGGGTTTGCAGTGAATATACCCACAAAATTCTCTTTTTTGTTTTTTTTAATGAAGAAAAAAATGAAAAAAAAGGCGAAAAGAAATTCCCAAAATAAAATTCACTCATATCAGATATTTTCGAAATCTGGAATAATTATACTTTCAGACTTTTCAAATTCCGGTCCACAATTCTATTCTCAAAAACTTTCTCAAATTCAAACCAACTTGCATGCGTTGTGCGAAACTGTATACATCAAAAACCTACTTCGGATATTTTACAATAATGCTGCAAAAATAGAGTTTTTCCTTCAAATAGTCTGATCCCCTGAAATTTAGCAAAAAGAAATTTCCTCTCAAAGTTACTACGATAGTTGCCACTTTACTATTTACTTCGGTTGGCCTCTTTTTCTCTCAGTTTCTTTTTTCGATGCGAGAAGTCAAAGGCGGTAGATTGCTCTTTCAATTTCTTATCTTAATTTGGGCTAAAATAGATTAGCAGTGTTGTCTTAAGGTCTTATTCTTCATCTTAGGTCGTCAATCTAAGTGAGAATAACAAATTTCCATTCCATGTAGAAATAAATTTCGGAATTGGCCTCTAATCTTTTTTCACTCAAACCTCTTTAACTTCATCTTGCATTGCCTCCAAACATACAATGTATCCAAAGAGACAAAGTATATTAAAAAGGTTACTAAGATGGGTTACTAGTTGTGATTCCAATTCTATCCCAATATTTAAACAAGAACAAAAATTAACCCAATCACAAACAAGACCAAAATTATGAACACCACAAAATCAAAGACAAGAACAATTGAAAAGAAACAAACTTTACTAGCATGAAATTGTTTTACAAAAGATTGGAAATAAAAAGCAAACAATTACATACTAGGATGGATGAGAATTCCTCCTTCTAGTTGACACTTCAAGGTTGGTGGTGTGGCTTTATGGCTAAGCCTCCTTGATGACTTGAGATGTAGAGACAAGAGAGGGAGAGATGGATGAAGAAATCTAGAGGTGGGAGGTGGGTAATTCTTCCATGAAGAATATGGGAGAAGGGTGCCCTATTTATACTTTTTCAAGTCCTACTCCTTCTCAAACTTTAAAATCTTAAAAATAATAAAAAAATAAAAGAAAAAAGGGCTCCAACCAATGCTTTGGACGTGCAATATCCTTGGGGATTTTTTTTCTTTTTATTTTTCTCTTCTTTCCTTGCTTGTTTTGTCCAGAAATCCCTCTTGGACGCTTCTTTCCTTCTTTGTCTTTGCCACCTTGCATTGAGATCTTTTGAGAGATAAAATAGGGATAAGAATCCTCTGTTAGAATCAAACTTGGCCCACATGAGGTGTAGAACTTCCCCTTTTATCTCTTTGCATCGTCAACTTTCCTTTTTTGGAAAGTTCTCCTTGTTGGCTCCTAACTTGAAGAGATCTTCTAGATAATTCTCCCTTGATTTTTTCCTTTACTTTTTCAATCAAAATCTGATCCAAAATCCTCTTTTGGACGTGGAATAGCTTGCTTGGATATTTTTTTGCATTTTCTTTTCAATTTAATCTTCTCCTTCTCAAAAAAGAACACCTATGTGGCCTTCCTTGTCCATCTTTGATGAGATATCCTTCAAATTCTCTTCAAAATCTCTAGAAAATGCGCAACAAATATATGGACCCCATCTTGGATGTTTTACAAGTGTGCCCCACACATGTGCATGTATGTGTGGGTCCATGAAGCCGACTTTTTACAATTTTCTTCCAATTTCGCTTTTTTCTCTTTAATTCTTCTCTCCTTTCTCTTGAAATCAATTCCTTGCCTCAATTCTTTACAAATGGGACCCATATAATCAATTTCCTACAAAACATATGTGAATTCATGTGAAAAGGCAATTTTACCCCTAACATCACATATGCATGACTGTGGGCCCATTTCTCACGAAATGATAATAAAAATGTACATCATTCTTCATGATTTTGTATGAATGAACTAATGACGAAGAGAATTCAATTTATTTCATGAGAAAAATTATTTTCACAAAACTTTCCAAAAATAGACTTTCCAAAAATAGCAGGTTTCATGAATTTATGCAAAAAGTGTGATTTTTTAACCAATTTATGCAGAAAAATATAAAGATGAATTTAAAATGAATTAAACCATGATATCACACTAAGTGAGGCTCTTTCAAGTTAATAAGTCCTTAAAATGGGTCAAATTCTGCATGAAAATATGCATTTTTAAAGACTCATCACACCCCCCAACCGGCGTTTTGCTAGTCCCTAGCAAAAAATGCGATAAAATATGAGGAATTCATCCTAACCTAATCTTATCTTAAACTAATGCAATGCAATAAAACTAAACATGAATGCAACGCTACTTTCGCTGGCACTCTCGACTGCATTTAGAGTATGCAGCAAGCCCTTAAACCCCTAGGTTCCCCCTAGTGGACGAGCTGTGCCTCGTGAGGGTTTGCAGTGAATATACCCACAAAATTCTCTTTTTTGTTTTTTTTAATGAAGAAAAAAATGAAAAAAAAGGCGAAAAGAAATTCCCAAAATAAAATTCACTCATATCAGATATTTTCGAAATCTGGAATAATTATACTTTCAGACTTTTCAAATTCCGGTCCACAATTCTATTCTCAAAAACTTTCTCAAATTCAAACCAACTTGCATGCGTTGTGCGAAACTGTATACATCAAAAACCTACTTCGGATATTTTACAATAATGCTGCAAAAATAGAGTTTTTCCTTCAAATAGTCTGATCCCCTGAAATTTAGCAAAAAGAAATTTCCTGTCAAAGTTACTACGATAGTTGCCACTTTACTATTTACTTCGGTTGGCCTCTTTTTCTCTCAGTTTCTTTTTTCGATGCGAGAAGTCAAAGGCGGTAGATTGCTCTTTCAATTTCTTATCTTAATTTGGGCTAAAATAGATTAGCAGTGTTGTCTTAAGGTCTTATTCTTCATCTTAGGTCGTCAATCTAAGTGAGAATAACAAATTTCCATTCCATGTAGAAATAAATTTCGGAATTGGCCTCTAATCTTTTTTCACTCAAACCTCTTTAACTTCATCTTGCATTGCCTCCAAACATACAATGTATCCAAAGAGACAAAGTATATTAAAAAGGTTACTAAGATGGGTTACTAGTTGTGATTCCAATTCTATCCCAATATTTAAACAAGAACAAAAATTAACCCAATCACAAACAAGACCAAAATTATGAACACCACAAAATCAAAGACAAGAACAATTGAAAAGAAACAAACTTTACTAGCATGAAACTGTTTTACAAAAGATTGGAAATAAAAAGCAAACAATTACATACTAGGATGGATGAGAATTCCTCCTTCTAGTTGACACTTCAAGGTTGGTGGTGTGGCTTTATGGCTAAGCCCCCTTGATGACTTGAGATGTAGAGACAAGAGAGGGAGAGATGGATGAAGAAATCTAGAGGTGGGAGGTGGGTAATTCTTCCATGAAGAATATGGGAGAAGGGTGCCCTATTTATACTTTTTCAAGTCCTACTCCTTCTCAAACTTTAAAATCTTAAAAATAATAAAAAAATAAAAGAAAAAAGGGCTCCAACCAATGCTTTGGATGTGCAATATCCTTGGGGATTTTTTTTCTTTTTATTTTTCTCTTCTTTCCTTGCTTGTTTTGTCCAGAAATCCCTCTTGGACGCTTCTTTCCTTCTTTGTCTTTGCCACCTTGCATTGAGATCTTTTGAGAGATAAAATAGGGATAAGAATCCTCTGTTAGAATCAAACTTGGCCCACATGAGGTGTAGAACTTCCCCTTTTATCTCTTTGCATCGTCAACTTTCCTTTTTTGGAAAGTTCTCCTTGTTGGCTCCTAACTTGAAGAGATCTTCTAGATAATTCTCCCTTGATTTTTTCCTTTACTTTTTCAATCAAAATCTGATCCAAAATCCTCTTTTGGACGTGGAATAGCTTGCTTGGATATTTTTTTGCATTTTCTTTTCAATTTAATCTTCTCCTTCTCAAAAAAGAACACCTATGTGGCCTTCCTTGTCCATCTTTGATGAGATATCCTTCAAATTCTCTTCAAAATCTCTAGAAAATGCGCAACAAATATATGGACCCCATCTTGGATGTTTTACAAGTGTGCCCCACACATGTGCATGTATGTGTGGGTCCATGAAGCCGACTTTTTACAATTTTCTTCCAATTTCGCTTTTTTCTCTTTAATTCTTCTCTCCTTTCTCTTGAAATCAATTCCTTGCCTCAATTCTTTACAAATGGGACCCATATAATCAATTTCCTACAAAACATATGTGAATTCATGTGAAAAGGCAATTTTACCCCTAACATCACATATGCATGACTGTGGGCCCATTTCTCACGAAATGATAATAAAAATGTACATCATTCTTCATGATTTTGTATGAATGAACTAATGACGAAGAGAATTCAATTTATTTCATGAGAAAAATTATTTTCACAAAACTTTCCAAAAATAGACTTTCCAAAAATAGCAGGTTTCATGAATTTATGCAAAAAGTGTGATTTTTTAACCAATTTATGCAGAAAAATATAAAGATGAATTTAAAATGAATTAAACCATGATATCACACTAAGTGAGGCTCTTTCAAGTTAATAAGTCCTTAAAATGGGTCAAATTCTGCATGAAAATATGCATTTTTAAAGACTCATCACACCCCCCAACCGGCATTTTGCTAGTCCCTAGCAAAAAATGCGATAAAATATGAGGAATTCATCCTAACCTAATCTTATCTTAAACTAATGCAATGCAATAAAACTAAACATGAATGCAACGCTACTTTCGCTGGCACTCTCGACTGCATTTAGAGTATGCAGCAAGCCCTTAAACCCCTAGGTTCCCACTAGTGGACGAGCTGTGCCTCGTGAGGGTTTGCAGTGAATATACCCACAAAATTCTCTTTTTTGTTTTTTTTAATGAAGAAAAAAATGAAAAAAAAGGCGAAAAGAAATTCCCAAAATAAAATTCACTCATATCAGATATTTTCGAAATCTGGAATAATTACACTTTCAGACTTTTCAAATTCCGGTCCACAATTCTATTCTCAAAAACTTTCTTAAATTCAAACCAACTTGCATGCGTTGTACGAAACTGTATACATCAAAAACCTACTTCGGATATTTTACAATAATGCTGCAAAAATAGAGTTTTTCCTTCAAATAGTCCGATCCCCTGAAATTTAGCAAAAAGAAATTTCCTGTCAAAGTTACTACGATAGTTGCCACTTTGCTATTTACTTCGGTTGGCCTCTTTTTCTCTCACTATCTTTTTTCGACGCGAGAAGTCAAAGGCGGTAGATTGCTCTTTCAATTTCTTATCCAAATTTGGGCTAAAATAGATTAGCAGTGTTGTCTTAAGGTCTTATTCTTCATCTTAGCTCGTCAATCTAAGTGAGAATAACAAATTTCCATTCCATGTAGAAATAAATTTCGAAATTGGCCTCTAATCTTTTTTCACTCAAACCTCTTTAACTCCATCTTGCATTGCCTCCAAACATACAATGTATCCAAAGAGACAAAGTATATTAAAAAGGTTACTAAGATGGGTTACTAGTTGTGATTCCAATTCTATCCCAATATTTAAACAAGAACAAAAATTAACCCAATCACAAACAAGACCAAAATTATGAACACCACAAAATCAAAGACAAGAACAATTGAAAAGAAACAAACTTTACTAGCATGAAATTGTTTTACAAAAGATTGGAAATAAAAAGCAAACAATTACATACTAGGATGGATGAGAATTCCTCCTTCTAGTTGACACTTCAAGGTTGGTGGTGTGGCTTTAGGGCTAAGCCTCCTTGATGACTTGAGATGTAGAGACAAGAGAGGGAGAGATGGATGAAGAAATCTAGAGGTGGGAGGTGGGTAATTCTTCGATGAAGAATATGGGAGAAGGGTGCCCTATTTATACTTTTTCAAGTCCTACTCCTTCTCAAACTTTAAAATCTTAAAAATAATAAAAAAATAAAAGAAAAAAGGGCTCCAACCAATGCTTTGGACGTGCAATATCCTTGGGGGTTTTTTTTCTTTTTATTTTTCTCTTCTTTCCTTGCTTGTTTTGTCCAGAAATCCCTCTTGGATGCTTCTTTCCTTCTTTGTCTTTGCCACCTTGCATTGAGATCTTTTGAGAGATAAAATAGGGATAAGAATCCTCTGTTAGAATCAAACTTGGCCCACATGAGGTGTAGAACTTCCCCTTTTATCTCTTTGCATCGTCAACTTTCCTTTTTTGGAAAGTTCTCCTTGTTGGCTCCTAACTTGAAGAGATCTTCTAGATAATTCTCCCTTGATTTTTTCCTTTACTTTTCAATCAAAATCTGATCCAAAATCCTCTTTTGGACGTGGAATAGCTTGCTTGGATATTTTTTTGCATTTTCTTTTCAATTTAATCTTCTCCTTCTCAAAAAAGAACACCTATGTGGCCTTCCTTGTCCATCTTTGATGAGATATCCTTCAAATTCTCTTCAAAATCTCTAGAAAATGCGCAACAAATATATGGACCCCATCTTGGATGTTTTACAAGTGTGCCCCACACATGTGCATGTATGTGTGGGTCCATGAAGCCGACTTTTTACAATTTTCTTCCAATTTCTTTTTTCTCTTTAATTCTTCTCTCCTTTCTCTTGAAATCAATTCCTTGCCTCAATTCTTTACAAATGGGACCCATATAATCAATTTCCTACAAAACATATGTGAATTCATGTGAAAAGGCAATTTTACCCCTAACATCACATATGCATGACTGTGGGCCCATTTCTCACGAAATGATAATAAAAATGTACATCATTCTTCATGATTTTGTATGAATGAACTAATGACGAAGAGAATTCAATTTATTTCATGAGAAAAATTATTTTCACAAAACTTTCCAAAAATAGACTTTCCAAAAATAGCAGGTTTCATGAATTTATGCAAAAAGTGTGATTTTTTAACCAATTTATGCAGAAAAATATAAAGATGAATTTAAAATGAATTAAACCATGATATCACACTAAGTGAGGCTCTTTCAAGTTAATAAGTCCTTAAAATGGGTCAAATTCTGCATGAAAATATGCATTTTTAAAGACTCATCACACCCCCCAACCGGCGTTTTGCTAGTCCCTAGCAAAAAATGCGATAAAATATGAGGAATTCATCCTAACCTAATCTTATCTTAAACTAATGCAATGCAATAAAACTAAACATGAATGCAACGCTACTTTCGCTGGCACTCTCGACTGCATTTAGAGTATGCAGCAAGCCCTTAAACCCCTAGGTTCCCCCTAGTGGACGAGCTGTGCCTCGTGAGGGTTTGCAATGAATATACCCACAAAATTCTCTTTTTTGCTTTTTTTAATGAAGAAAAAAATGAAAAAAAAGAAGAAAAGAAATTCCCAAAATAAAATTCACTCATATCAGATATTTTCGAAATCTGGAATAATTACACTTTCAGACTTTTCAAATTCCGGTCCACAATTCTATTCTCAAAAACTTTCTTAAATTCAAACCAACTTGCATGCGTTGTACGAAACTGTATACATCAAAAACCTACTTCGGATATTTTACAATAATGCTGCAAAAATAGAGTTTTTCTTTCAAATAGTCCGATCCCCTGAAATTTAGCAAAAAGAAATTTCCTGTCAAAGTTACTACGATAGTTGCCACTTTGCTATTTACTTCGGTTGGCCTCTTTTTCTCTCACTATCTTTTTTCGACGCGAGAAGTCAAAGGCGGTAGATTGCTCTTTCAATTTCTTATCCTAATTTGGGCTAAAATAGATTAGCAGTGTTGTCTTAAGGTCTTATTCTTCATCTTAGCTCGTCAATCTAAGTGAGAATAACAAATTTCCATTCCATGTAGAAATAAATTTCGAAATTGGCCTCTAATCTTTTTTCACTCAAACCTCTTTAACTCCATCTTGCATTGCCTCCAAACATACAATGTATCCAAAGAGACAAAGTATATTAAAAAGGTTACTAAGATGGGTTACTAGTTGTGATTCCAATTCTATCCCAATATTTAAACAAGAACAAAAATTAACCCAATCACAAACAAGACCAAAATTATGAACACCACAAAATCGAAGACAAGAACAATTGAAAAGAAACAAACTTTACTAGCATGAAACTGTTTTACAAAAGATTGGAAATAAAAAGCAAACAATTACATACTAGGATGGATGAGAATTCCTCCTTCTAGTTGACACTTCAAGGTTGGTGGTGTGGCTTTAGGGCTAAGCCTCCTTGATGACTTGAGATGTAGAGACAAGAGAGGGAGAGATGGATGAAGAAATCTAGAGGTGGGAGGTGGGTAATTCTTCGATGAAGAATATGGGAGAAGGGTGCCCTATTTATACTTTTTCAAGTCCTACTCCTTCTCAAACTTTAAAATCTTAAAAATAATAAAAAAATAAAAGAAAAAAGGGCTCCAACCAATGCTTTGGACGTGCAATATCCTTGGGGGTTTTTTTTCTTTTTATTTTTCTCTTCTTTCCTTGCTTGTTTTGTCCAGAAATCCCTCTTGGACGCTTCTTTCCTTCTTTGTCTTTGCCACCTTGCATTGAGATCTTTTGAGAGATAAAATAGGGATAAGAATCCTCTCTTAGAATCAAACTTGGCCCACATGAGGTGTAGAACTTCCCCTTTTATCTCTTTGCATCGTCAACTTTCCTTTTTTGGAAAGTTCTCCTTGTTGGCTCCTAACTTGAAGAGATCTTCTAGATAATTCTCCATTGATTTTTTCCTTTACTTTTTCAATCAAAATCTGATCCAAAATCCTCTTTTGGACGTGGAATAGCTTGCTTGGATATTTTTTTCCATTTTCTTTTCAATTTAATCTTCTCCTTCTCAAAAAAGAACACCTATGTGGCTTTCCTTGTCCATCTTTGATGAGATATCCTTCAAATTCTCTTCAAAATCTCTAGAAAATGCGCAACAAATATATGGACCCCATCTTGGATGTTTTACAGGTGTGCCTCACACATGTGCATGTATGTGTGGGTCCATGAAGCCGACTTTTTACAATTTTCTTCCAATTTCTTTTTTCTCTTTAATTCTTCTCTCCTTTCTCTTGAAATCAATTCCTTGCCTCAATTCTTTACAAATGGGACCCATATAATCAATTTCCTACAAAACATATGTGAATTCCTGTGAAAAGGCAATTTTACCCCTAACATCACATATGCATGACTGTGGGCCCATTTCTCACGAAATGATAATAAAAATGTACATCATTCTTCATGATTTTGTATGAATGAACTAATGATGAAGAGAATTCAATTTATTTCATGAGAAAAATTATTTTCACAAAACTTTCCAAAAATAGACTTTCCAAAAATAGCAGGTTTCATGAATTTATGCAAAAAGTGTGATTTTTTAACCAATTTATGCAGAAAAATATAAAGATGAATTTAAAATGAATTAAACCATGATATCACACTGAATGAGGCTCTTTCAAGTTAATAAGTCCTTAAAATGGGTCAAATTCTGCATGAAAATATGCATTTTTAAAGACTCATCACACCCCCCAACCGGCGTTTTGCTAGTCCCTAGCAAAAAATGCGATAAAATATGAGGAATTCATCCTAACCTAATCTTATCTTAAACTAATGCAATGCAATAAAACTAAACATGAATGCAACGCTACTTTCGCTGGCACTCTCGACTGCATTTAGAGTATGCAGCAAGCCCTTAAACCCCTAGGTTCCCCCTAGTGGACGAGCTGTGCCTCGTGAGGGTTTGCAATGAATATACCCACAAAATTCTCTTTTTTGCTTTTTTTAATGAAGAAAAAAATGAAAAAAAAGGCGAAAAGAAATTCCCAAAATAAAATTCACTCATATCAGATATTTTCGAAATCTGGAATAATTACACTTTCAGACTTTTCAAATTCCGGTCCACAATTCTATTCTCAAAAACTTTCTTAAATTCAAACCAACTTGCATGCGTTGTACGAAACTGTATACATCAAAAACCTACTTCGGATATTTTACAATAATGCTGCAAAAATAGAGTTTTTCCTTCAAATAGTCCGATCCCCTGAAATTTAGCAAAAAGAAATTTCCTGTCAAAGTTACTACGATAGTTGCCACTTTGCTATTTACTTCGGTTGGCCTCTTTTTCTCTCACTATCTTTTTTCGACGCGAGAAGTCAAAGGCGGTAGATTGCTCTTTCAATTTCTTATCCTAATTTGGGCTAAAATAGATTAGCAGTGTTGTCTTAAGGTCTTATTCTTCATCTTAGCTCGTCAATCTAAGTGAGAATAACAAATTTCCATTCCATGTAGAAATAAATTTCGAAATTGGCCTCTAATCTTTTTTCACTCAAACCTCTTTAACTCCATCTTGCATTGCCTCCAAACATACAATGTATCCAAAGAGACAAAGTATATTAAAAAGGTTACTAAGATGGGTTACTAGTTGTGATTCCAATTCTATCCCAATATTTAAACAAGAACAAAAATTAACCCAATCACAAACAAGACCAAAATTATGAACACCACAAAATCAAAGACAAGAACAATTGAAAAGAAACAAACTTTACTAGCATGAAATTGTTTTACAAAAGATTGGAAATAAAAAGCAAACAATTACATACTAGGATGGATGAGAATTCCTCCTTCTAGTTGACACTTCAAGGTTGGTGGTGTGGCTTTAGGGCTAAGCCTCCTTGATGACTTGAGATGTAGAGACAAGAGAGGGAGAGATGGATGAAGAAATCTAGAGGTGGGAGGTGGGTAATTCTTCGATGAAGAATATGGGAGAAGGGTGCCCTATTTATACTTTTTCAAGTCCTACTCCTTCTCAAACTTTAAAATCTTAAAAATAATAAAAAAATAAAAGAAAAAAGGGCTCCAACCAATGCTTTGGACGTGCAATATCCTTGGGGATTTTTTTTCTTTTTATTTTTCTCTTCTTTCCTTGCTTGTTTTGTCCAGAAATCCCTCTTGGACGCTTCTTTCCTTCTTTGTCTTTGCCACCTTGCATTGAGATCTTTTGAGAGATAAAATAGGGATAAGAATCCTCTCTTAGAATCAAACTTGGCCCACATGAGGTGTAGAACTTCCCCTTTTATCTCTTTGCATCGTCAACTTTCCTTTTTTGGAAAGTTCTCCTTATTGGCTCCTAACTTGAAGAGATCTTCTAGATAATTCTCCCTTGATGTTTTCCTTTACTTTTTCAATCAAAATATGATCCAAAATCCTCTTTTGGACGTGGAATAGCTTGCTTGGATGTTTTTTTCCATTTTCTTTTCAATTTAATCTTCTCCTTCTCAAAAAAGAACACCTATGTGGCTTTCCTTGTCCATCTTTGATGAGATATTCTTCAAATTCTCTTCAAAATCTCTAGAAAATGTGCAACAAATATATGGACCCCATCTTGGACATTTTACAAGTGTGCCCCACACATGTGCATGTATGTGTGGGTCCATGAAGCCGACTTTTAACAATTTTCTTCCAATTTCTTTTTTCTCTTTAATTTTTCTCTCCTTTCTCTTGAAATCAATTCCTTGCCTCAATTCTTTACAAACGGGACCCATATAACCAATTTCTTACAAAACATATGTGAATTCATGTGAAAAGGCAATTTTACCCCTAACATCACATATGCATGACTGTGGGCCCATTTCTCACGAAATGATAATAAAAATGTACACCATTCTTCATGATTTTGTATGAATGAACAAATGACGAAGAGAATTCAATTTATTTCATGAGAAAAATTATTTTCACAAAACTTTCCAAAAATAGACTTTCCAAAAATAGCAGGTTTCATGAATTTATGCAAAAAGTGTGATTTTTTAACCAATTTATGCAGAAAAATATAAAGATGAATTTAAAATGAATTAAACCATGATATCACACTGAATGAGGCTCTTTCAAGTTAATAAGTCCTTAAAATGGGTCAAATTCTGCATGAAAATATGCATTTTTAAAGACTCATCACACCCCCCAACCGGCGTTTTGCTAGTCCCTAGCAAAAAATGCGATAAAATATGAGGAATTCATCCTAACCTAATCTTATCTTAAACTAATGCAATGCAATAAAACTAAACATGAATGCAACGCTACTTTCGCTGGCACTCTCGACTGCATTTAGAGTATGCAGCAAGCCCTTAAACCCCTAGGTTCCCCCTAGTGGACAAGCTGTGCCTCGTGAGGGTTTGCAGTGAATATACCCACAAAATTCTCTTTTTTGTTTTTTTTAATGAAGAAAAAAATGAAAAAAAAGGCGAAAAGAAATTCCCAAAATAAAATTCACTCATATCAGATATTTTCGAAATCTGGAATAATTACACTTTCAGACTTTTCAAATTCCGGTCCACAATTCTATTCTCAAAAACTTTCTCAAATTCAAACCAACTTGCATGCGTTGTGCGAAACTATATACCTCAAAAACCTACTTCGGATATTTTACAATAATGCTGCAAAAATAGAGTTTTTCCTTCAAATAGTCTGATCCCCTGAAATTTAGCAAAAAGAAATTTCCTCTCAAAGTTACTACGATAGTTGCCACTTTACTATTTACTTCGGTTGGCCTCTTTTTCTCTGAGTTTCTTTTTTCGACGCGAGAAGTCAAAGGCGGTAGATTGCTCTTTCAATTTCTTATCTTAATTTGGGCTAAAATAGATTAGCAGTGTTGTCTTAAGGTCTTATTCTTCATCTTAGGTCGTCAATCTAAGTGAGAATAACAAATTTCCATTCCATGTAGAAATAAATTTCGGAATTGGCCTCTAATCTTTTTTCACTCAAACCTCTTTAACTCCATCTTGCATTGCCTCCAAACATACAATGTATCCAAAGAGACAGAGTATATTAAAAAGGTTACTAAGATGGGTTACTAGTTGTGATTCCAATTCTATCCCAATATTTAAACAAGAACAAAAATTAACCCAATCACAAACAAGACTAAAATTATGAACACCACAAAATCGAAGACAAGAACAATTGAAAAGAAACAAACTTTACTAGCATGAAACTGTTTTACAAAAGATTGGAAATAAAAAGCAAACAATTACATACTAGGATGGATGAGAATTCCTCCTTCTAGTTGACACTTCAAGGTTGGTGGTGTGGCTTTAGGGCAAAGCCTCCTTGATGACTTGAGATGTAGAGACAAGAGAGGGAGAGATGGATGAAGAAATCTAGAGGTGGGAGGTGGGTAATTCTTCCATGAAGAATATGGGAGAAGGGTGCCCTATTTATACTTTTTCAAGTCCTACTCCATCTCAAATTTTAAAATCTTAAAAATAATAAAAAAAATAAAAGAAAAAAGGGCTCCAACCAATGCTTTGGACGTGCAATATCCTTGGGGATTTTTTTTCTTTTTATTTTTCTCTTCTTTCCTTGCTTCTTTTGTCCAGAAATCCCTCTTGGACGCTTCTTTCCTTCTTTGTCTTTGCCACCTTGCATTGAGATCTTTTGAGAGATAAAATAGGGATAAGAATCCTCTGTTAGAATCAAACTTGGCCCACATGAGGTGTAGAACTTCCCCTTTTATCTCTTTGCATCGTCAACTTTCCTTTTTTGGAAAGTTCTCCTTGTTGGCTCCTAACTTGAAGAGATCTTCTAGATAATTCTCCCTTGATTTTTTCCTTTACTTTTTCAATCAAAATATGATCCAAAATCCTCTTTTGGATGTGGAATAGCCTGCTTGGATGTTTTTTTCCATTTTCTTTTCAATTTAATCTTCTCCTTCTCAAAAAAGAACACCTATGTGGCTTTCCTTGTCCATCTTTGATGAGATATTCTTCAAATTCTCTTCAAAATCTCTAGAAAATGTGCAACAAATATATGGACCCCATCTTGGACGTTTTACAAGTGTGCCCCACACATGTGCATGTATGTGTGGGTCCATGAAGCCGACTTTTTACAATTTTCTTCCAATTTCTTTTTTCTCTTTAATTCTTCTCTCCTTTCTCTTGAAATCAGTTCCTTGCCTCAATTCTTTACAAACGGGACCTATATAATCAATTTCTTACAAAACATATGTGAATTCATATGAAAAGGCAATTTTACCCCTACCATCACATATGCATGACTGTGGGCCCATTTCTCACGAAATGATAATAAAAATGTACATCATTCTTCATGATTTTGTATGAATGAACTAATGATGGAGAGAATTCAATTTATTTCATGAGAAAAATTATTTTCACAAAACTTTCCAAAAATAGACTTTCCAAAAATAGCAGGTTTCATTAATTTCTGCAAAAAGTATGATTTTTAACCAATTTATGCAGAAAAATATAAAGATGAATTTAAAATGAATTAAACCATGATATCACACCGAATGAGGCTCTTTCAAGTTAATAAGTCCTTAAAATGGGTCAAATTCTGCATGAAAATATGCATTTTTAAAGACTCATCACACCCCCCAACCGGCGTTTTGCTAGTCCCTAGCAAAAAATGCGATAAAATATGAGGAATTCATCCTTACCAAATCTTATCTTAAACTAATGCAATGCAATAAAACTAAACATGAATGCAACGCTACTTTCGCTGGCACTCTCGACTGCATTTAGAGTATGCAGCAAGCCCTTAAACCCCTAGGTTCCCCCTAGTGGACGAGCTGTGTCTCGTGAGGGTTTGCAGTGAATATACCCACAAAATTCTCTTTTTTGTTTTTTTTTATGAAGAAAAAAATGAAAAAAAAGGCGAAAAGAAATTCCCAAAATAAAATTCACTCATATCAGATATTTTCAAAATCTGGAATAATTACACTTTCAGACTTTTCAAATTCCGGTCCACAATTCTATTCTCAAAAACTTTCTCAAATTCAAACCAACTTGCATGCGTTGTGCGAAACTGTATACATCAAAAACCTACTTCGGATATTTTACAATAATGCTGCAAAAATAGAGTTTTTCCTTCAAATAGTCTGATCCCCTGAAATTTAGCAAAAAGAGATTTCCTCTCAAAGTTACTACGATAGTTGCCACTTTACTATTTACTTCGGTTGGCCTCTTTTTCTCTCACTATCTTTTTCCGACGCAAGAAGTCAAAAGCGGTAGATTGCTCTTTCAATTTCTTATCTTAATTTGGGCTAAAATAGATTAGCAGTGTTGTCTTAAGGTCTTATTCATCATCTTAGCTCGTCAATCTAAGTGAGAATAACAAATTTCCATTCCATGTAGAAATAAATTTCGGAATTGGCCTCTAATCATTTTTCACTCAAACCACTTTAACTCCATCTTGCATTGCCGCCAAACATACAACGTATCCAAAGAGACAAAGTATATTAAAAAGGTTACTAAGACGGGTTACTAGTTGTGATTCCAATTCTATCCCAATATTTAAACAAGAAAAAAAATTAACCCAATCACAAACAAGACTAAAATTATGAACACCACAAAATCAAAGACAAGAACAATTGAAAAGAAACAAACTTTACTAGCATGAAATTGTTTTACAAAAGATTGGAAATAAAAAGCAAACAATTACATACTAGGTCGGATGAGAATTCCTCCTTCTAGTTGACACTTCAAGGTTGGTGGTGCGGCCTTAGGGCTAAGCCTCCTTGATGACTTGAGATGTAGAGACAAGAGAGGGAGAGATGGATGAAGAAATCTAGAGGTGGGAGGTGGGTAATTCTTCCATGAAGAATATGGGAGAAGGGTGCCCTATTTATACTTTTTCAAGTCCTACTCCTTCTCAAACTTTAAAATCTTCAAAATAATAAAAAAAATAAAAGAAAAAAGGGCTCCAACCAATGCTTTGGACGTGCAATATCCTTGGGGATTTTTTTTCTTTTTATTTTTCTCTTCTTTCCTTGCTTCTTTTGTCCAGAAATCCCTCTTGGACGCTTCTTTCCTTCTTTGTCTTTGCCACCGTGCATTGAGATCTTTTGAGAGATAAAATAGGGATAAGAATCCTCTCTTAGAATCAAACTTGGCCCACATGAGGTGTAGAACTTCCCCTTTTATCTCTTTGCATCGTCAACTTTCCTTTTTTGGAAAGTTCTCCTTGTTGGCTCCTAACTTGAAGAGATCTTCTAGATAATTCTCCCTTGATTTTTTCCTTTACTTTTTCAATCAAAATATGATCCAAAATCCTCTTTTGGACGTGGAATAGCCTGCTTGGATGTTTTTTTCCATTTTCTTTTCAATTTAATCTTCTCCTTCTCAAAAAAGAACACCTATGTGGCTTTCCTTGTCCATCTTTGATGAGATATTCTTCAAATTCTCTTCAAAATCTCTAGAAAATGTGCAACAAATATATGGACCCCATCTTCGACGTTTTACAAGTGTGCCCCACACATGTGCATGTATGTGTGGGTCCATGAAGCCGACTTTTTACAATTTTCTTCCAATTTCTTTTTTCTCTTTTATTCTTCTCTCCTTTCTCTTGAAATCAGTTCCTTGCCTCAATTCTTTACAAACGGGACCCATATAATCAATTTCTTACAAAACATATGTGAATTCATGTGAAAAGGCAATTTTACCCCTACCATCACATATGCATGACTGTGGGCCCATTTCTCACGAAATGATAATAAAAATGTACATCATTCTTCATGATTTTGTATGAATGAACTAATGATGGAGAGAATTCAATTTATTTCATGAGAAAAATTATTTTCACAAAACTTTCCAAAAATAGACTTTCCAAAAATAGCAGGTTTCATGAATTTCTGCAAAAAGTGTGATTTTTAACCAATTTATGCAGAAAAATATAAAGATGAATTTAAAATGAATTAAACCATGATATCACATTGAATGAGGCTCTTTCAAGTTAATAAGTCCTTAAAATGGGTCAAATTCTGCATGAAAATATGCATTTTTAAAGACTCATCACACCCCCCAACCAGCGTTTTGCTAGTCCCTAGCAAAAAATGCGATAAAATATGAGGAATTCATCCTTACCAAATCTTATCTTAAACTAATGCAATGCAATAAAACTAAACATGAATGCAACGCTACTTTCGCTGGCACTCTCGACTGCATTTAGAGTATGCAACAAGCCCTTAAACCCCTAGGTTCCCCCTAGTGGACGAGCTGTGCCTCGTGAGGGTTTGCAGTGAATATACCCACAAAATTCGCTTTTTTGTTTTTTTTTAATGAAGAAAAAAATGAAAAAAAAGGTGAAAAGAAATTCCCAAAATAAAATTCACTCATATCAGATATTTTCAAAATCTGGAATAATTACACTTTCAGACTTTTCAAATTCCGGTCCACAATTCTATTCTCAAAAACTTTCTCAAATTCAAACCAACTTGCATGCGTTGTGCGAAACTGTATACATCAAAAACCTACTTCGGATATTTTACAATAATGCTGCAAAAATAGAGTTTTTCCTTCAAATAGTCTGATCCCCTGAAATTTAGCAAAAAGAGATTTCCTCTCAAAGTTACTACGATAGTTGCCACTTTACTATTTACTTCGGTTGGCCTCTTTTTCTCTCACTATCTTTTTCCGACGCAAGAAGTCAAAAGCGGTAGATTGCTCTTTCAATTTCTTATCTTAATTTGGGCTAAAATAGATTAGCAGTGTTGTCTTAAGGTCTTATTCATCATCTTAGCTCGTCAATCTAAGTGAGAATAACAAATTTCCATTCCATGTAGAAATAAATTTCGGAATTGGCCTCTAATCATTTTTCACTCAAACCACTTTAACTCCATCTTGCATTGCCGCCAAACATACAACGTATCCAAAGAGACAAAGTATATTAAAAAGGTTACTAAGACGGGTTACTAGTTGTGATTCCAATTCTATCCCAATATTTAAACAAGAAAAAAAATTAACCCAATCACAAACAAGACTAAAATTATGAACACCACAAAATCAAAGACAAGAACAATTGAAAAGAAACAAACTTTACTAGCATGAAATTGTTTTACAAAAGATTGGAAATAAAAAGCAAACAATTACATACTAGGACGGATGAGAATTCCTCCTTCTAGTTGACACTTCAAGGTTGGTGGTGCGGCCTTAGGGCTAAGCCTCCTTGATGACTTGAGATGTAGAGACAAGAGAGGGAGAGATGGATGAAGAAATCTAGAGGTTGGAGGTGGGTAATTCTTCCATGAAGAATATGGGGGAAGGGTGCCCTATTTATACTTTTTCAAGTCCTACTCCTTCTCAAACTTTAAAATCTTCAAAATAATAAAAAAAATAAAAGAAAAAAGGGCTCCAACCAATGCTTTGGACGTGCAATATCCTTGGGGATTTTTTTTCTTTTTATTTTTCTCTTCTTTCCTCGCTTGTTTTGTCCAGAAATCCCTCTTGGACGCTTCTTTCCTTATTTGTCTTTGCCACCTTGCACTGAGATCTTTTGAGAGATAAAATAGGGATAAGAATCCTCTCTTAGAATCAAACTTGGCCCACATGAGGTGTAGAACTTCCCCTTTTATCTCTTTGCATCGTCAACTTTCCTTTTTTGGAAAGTTCTCCTTGTTGGCTCCTAACTTGAAGAGATCTTCTAGATAATTCTCCCTTGATTTTTTCCTTTACTTTTCAATCAAAATCTGATCCAAAATCCTCTTTTGGACGTGGAATAGCTTGCTTGGATGTTTTTTTGCATTTTCTTTTCAATTTAATCTTCTCCTGCTCAAAAAAGAACACCTATGTGGCTTTCCTTGTCCATCTTTGATGAGATATTCTTCAAATTCTCTTCAAAATCTCTAGAAAATGTGCAAAAAATATATGGACCCCATCTTCGACGTTTTACAAGTGTGCCCCACACATGTGCATGTATGTGTGGGTCCATGAAGCCGACTTTTTACAATTTTCTTCCAATTTCTTTTTTCTCTTTAATTCTTCTCTCCTTTCTCTTGAAATCAATTCCTTGCCTCAATTCTTTACAAATGGGACCCATATAATCAATTTCTTTCAAAACATATGTGAATTCATGTGAAAAGGCAATTTTACCCCTAACATCACATATGCATGACTGTGGGCCCATTTCTCACGAAATGATAATAAAAATGTACATCATTCTTCATGATTTTGTATGAATGAACTAATGATGAAGAGAATTCAATTTATTTCATGAGAAAAATTATTTTCAGAAAACTTTCCAAAAATAGACTTTCCAAAAATAGCAGGTTTCATGAATTTATGCAAAAAGTGTGATTTTTAACCAATTTATGCAGAAAAATATAAAGATGAATTTAAAATGAATTAAACCATGATATCACACTAAATGAGGCTCTTTCAAGTTAATAAGTCCTTAAAATGGGTCAAATTCAGCATGAAAATATGCATTTTTAAAGACTCATCACACCCCCCAACCAGCGTTTTGCTAGTCCCTAGCAAAAAATGCGATAAAATATGAGGAATTCATCCTAACCTAATCTTATCTTAAACTAATGCAATGCAATAAAACCAAACATGAATGCAACGCTACTTTCGCTGGCACTCTCGACTGCATTTAGAGTATGCAGCAAGCCCTTAAACCCCTAGGTTCCCCCTAGTGGACGAGCTGTGCCTCGTGAGGGTTTGCAGTGAATATACCCACAAAATTCTCTTTTTGTTTTTTTTTAATGAAGAAAAAAATGAAAAAAAGGCGAAAAGAAATTCCCAAAATAAAATTCACTCATATCAGATATTTTCGAAATCTGGAATAATTACACTTTCAGACTTTTCAAATTCCGGTCCACAATTCTATTCTCAAAAACTTTCTCAAATTCAAACCAACTTGCATGCGTTGTGCGAAACTGTATACATCAAAAACCTACTTCGGATATTTTACAATAATGCTGCAAAAATAGAGTTTTTCCTTCAAATAGTCTGATCCCCTGAAATTTAGCAAAAAGAAATTTTCTCTCAAAGTTACTACGATAGCTGCCACTTTACTATTTACTTCGGTTGGCCTCTTTTTCTCTCAGTATCTTTTTTCGACGCAAGAAGTCAAAGGCGGTAGATTGCTCTTTCAATTTCTTATCTTAATTTGGGCTAAAATAGATTAGCAGTGTTGTCTTAAGGTCTTATTCTTCATCTTAGCTCGTCAATCTAAGTGAGTATAACAAATTTCCATTCCATGTAGAAATAAATTTCGGAATTGGCCTCTAATCTTTTTTCACTCAAACCTCTTTAACTCCATCTTGCATTGCCTCCAAACATACAATGTATCCAAAGAGACAGAGTATATTAAAAAGGTTACTAAGATGGGTTACTAGTTGTGATTCCAATTCTATCCCAATATTTAAACAAGAACAAAAATTAACCCAATCACAAACTAGACTAAAATTATGAACACCACAAAATCGAAGACAAGAACAACTGAAAAGAAACAAACTTTACTAGCATGAAACTGTTTTACAAAAGATTGGAAATAAAAAGCAAACAACTACATACTAGGATGGATGAGAATTCCTCCTTCTAGTTGACACTTCAAGGTTGGTGGTGTGGCTTTAGGGCTAAGCCACCTTGATGACTTGAGATGTAGAGACAAGAGAGGGAGTGATGGATGAAGAAATCTAGAGGTGAGAGGTGGGTAATTCTTCCGTGAAGAATATGGGAGAATGGTGCCCTATTTATACTTTTTCAAGTCCTACTCCTTCTCAAACATTAAAATCTTAAAAATAATAAAAAAATAAAAAAAAGGGCTCCAACCAATGCTTTGGACGTGCAATATCCTTGGGGATTTTTTTTCTTTCTATTTTTCTCTTCTTTCCTCGCTTGTTTTGTCCAGAAATCCCTCTTGGACGCTTCTTTCCTTCTTTGTCTTTGCCACCTTGCATTGAGATCTTTTGAGAGATAAAATAGGGATAAGAATCCTCTCTTAGAATCAAACTTGGCCCACATGAGGTGTAGAACTTCCCCTTTTATCTCTTTGCATCGTCAACTTTCCTTTTTTGGAAAGTTCTCCTTGTTGGCTCCTAACTTGAAGAGATCTTCTAGATAATTCTCCCTTGATTTTTCCCTTTACTTTTTCAATCAAAATCTGATCCAAAATCCTCTTTTGGACGTGGAATAGCTTGCTTGGATGTTTTTTTGCATTTTCTTTTCAATTTAATCTTCTCCTTCTCAAAAAAGAACACCTATGTGGCTTTCCTTGTCCATCTTTGATGAGATATTCTTCAAATTCTCTTCAAAATCTCTAGAAAATGTGCAACAAATATATGGAACCCATCTTGGACGTTTTACAAGTGTGCCCCACACATGTGCATGTATGTGTGGGTCCATGAAGCCGACTTTTTACAATTTTCTTCCAATTTCTTTTTTCTCTTTAATTCTTCTCTCCTTTCTCTTGAAATCAATTCCTTGCCTCAATTCTTTACAAATGGGACCCATATAATCAATTTCCTACAAAACATATGTGAATTCATGTGAAAAGGCAATTTTACCCCTAACATCACATATGCATGACTGTGGGCCCATTTCTCACGAAATGATAATAAAAATGTACATCATTCTTCATGATTTTGTATGAATGAACTAATGATGAAGAGAATTCAATTTATTTCATGAGAAAAATTATTTTCAGAAAACTTTCCAAAAATAGACTTTCCAAAAATAGCAGGTTTCATGAATTTATGCAAAAAGTGTGATTTTTAACCAATTTATGCAGAAAAATATAAAGATGAATTTAAAATGAATTAAACCATGATATCACACTAAATGAGGCTCTTTCAAGTTAATAAGTCCTTAAAATGGGTCAAATTCAGCATGAAAATATGCATTTTTAAAGACTCATCACACCCCCCAACCAGCGTTTTGCTAGTCCCTAGCAAAAAATGCGATAAAATATGAGGAATTCATCCTAACCTAATCTTATCTTAAACTAATGCAATGCAATAAAACCAAACATGAATGCAACGCTACTTTCGCTGGCACTCTCGACTGCATTTAGAGTATGCAGCAAGCCCTTAAACCCCTAGGTTCCCCCTAGTGGACGAGCTGTGCCTCGTGAGGGTTTGCAGTGAATATACCCACAAAATTCTCTTTTTGTTTTTTTTTAATGAAGAAAAAAATGAAAAAAAGGCGAAAAGAAATTCCCAAAATAAAATTCACTCATATCAGATATTTTCGAAATCTGGAATAATTACACTTTCAGACTTTTCAAATTCCGGTCCACAATTCTATTCTCAAAAACTTTCTCAAATTCAAACCAACTTGCATGCGTTGTGCGAAACTGTATACATCAAAAACCTACTTCGGATATTTTACAATAATGCTGCAAAAATAGAGTTTTTCCTTCAAATAGTCTGATCCCCTGAAATTTAGCAAAAAGAAATTTTCTCTCAAAGTTACTACGATAGCTGCCACTTTACTATTTACTTCGGTTGGCCTCTTTTTCTCTCAGTATCTTTTTTCGACGCAAGAAGTCAAAGGCGGTAGATTGCTCTTTCAATTTCTTATCTTAATTTGGGCTAAAATAGATTAGCAGTGTTGTCTTAAGGTCTTATTCTTCATCTTAGCTCGTCAATCTAAGTGAGTATAACAAATTTCCATTCCATGTAGAAATAAATTTCGGAATTGGCCTCTAATCTTTTTTCACTCAAACCTCTTTAACTCCATCTTGCATTGCCTCCAAACATACAATGTATCCAAAGAGACAGAGTATATTAAAAAGGTTACTAAGATGGGTTACTAGTTGTGATTCCAATTCTATCCCAATATTTAAACAAGAACAAAAATTAACCCAATCACAAACTAGACTAAAATTATGAACACCACAAAATCGAAGACAAGAACAACTGAAAAGAAACAAACTTTACTAGCATGAAACTGTTTTACAAAAGATTGGAAATAAAAAGCAAACAACTACATACTAGGATGGATGAGAATTCCTCCTTCTAGTTGACACTTCAAGGTTGGTGGTGTGGCTTTAGGGCTAAGCCACCTTGATGACTTGAGATGTAGAGACAAGAGAGGGAGTGATGGATGAAGAAATCTAGAGGTGAGAGGTGGGTAATTCTTCCGTGAAGAATATGGGAGAATGGTGCCCTATTTATACTTTTTCAAGTCCTACTCCTTCTCAAACATTAAAATCTTAAAAATAATAAAAAAATAAAAAAAAGGGCTCCAACCAATGCTTTGGACGTGCAATATCCTTGGGGATTTTTTTTCTTTCTATTTTTCTCTTCTTTCCTCGCTTGTTTTGTCCAGAAATCCCTCTTGGACGCTTCTTTCCTTCTTTGTCTTTGCCACCTTGCATTGAGATCTTTTGAGAGATAAAATAGGGATAAGAATCCTCTCTTAGAATCAAACTTGGCCCACATGAGGTGTAGAACTTCCCCTTTTATCTCTTTGCATCGTCAACTTTCCTTTTTTGGAAAGTTCTCCTTGTTGGCTCCTAACTTGAAGAGATCTTCTAGATAATTCTCCCTTGATTTTTCCCTTTACTTTTTCAATCAAAATCTGATCCAAAATCCTCTTTTGGACGTGGAATAGCTTGCTTGGATGTTTTTTTGCATTTTCTTTTCAATTTAATCTTCTCCTTCTCAAAAAAGAACACCTATGTGGCTTTCCTTGTCCATCTTTGATGAGATATTCTTCAAATTCTCTTCAAAATCTCTAGAAAATGTGCAACAAATATATGGAACCCATCTTGGACGTTTTACAAGTGTGCCCCACACATGTGCATGTATGTGTGGGTCCATGAAGCCGACTTTTTACAATTTTCTTCCAATTTCTTTTTTCTCTTTAATTCTTCTCTCCTTTCTCTTGAAATCAATTCCTTGCCTCAATTCTTTACAAATGGGACCCATATAATCAATTTCCTACAAAACATATGTGAATTCATGTGAAAAGGCAATTTTACCCCTAACATCACATATGCATGACTGTGGGCCCATTTCTCACGAAATGATAATAAAAATGTACATCATTCTTCATGATTTTGTATGAATGAACTAATGATGAAGAGAATTCAATTTATTTCATGAGAAAAATTATTTTCAGAAAACTTTCCAAAAATAGACTTTCCAAAAATAGCAGGTTTCATGAATTTATGCAAAAAGTGTGATTTTTAACCAATTTATGCAGAAAAATATAAAGATGAATTTAAAATGAATTAAACCACGATATCACACTAAATGAGGCTCTTTCAAGTTAATAAGTCCTTAAAATGGGTCAAATTCAGCATGAAAATATGCATTTTTAAAGACTCATCACACCCCCCAACCAGCGTTTTGCTAGTCCCTAGCAAAAAATGCGATAAAATATGAGGAATTCATCCTAACCTAATCTTATCTTAAACTAATGCAATGCAATAAAACTAAACATGAATGCAACGCTACTTTCGCTGGCACTCTCGACTGCATTTAGAGTATGCAGCAAGCCCTTAAACCCCTAGGTTCCCCCTAGTGGACGAGCTGTGCCTCGTGAGGGTTTGCAGTGAATATACCCACAAAATTCTCTTTTTTGTTTTTTTTTAATGAAGAAAAAAATGAAAAAAAAGGCGAAAAGAAATTCCCAAAATAAAATTCACTCATATCAGATATTTTCGAAATCTGGAATAATTATACTTTCAGACTTTTCAAATTCCGGTCCACAATTCTATTCTCAAAAACTTTCTCAAATTCAAACCAACTTGCATGCGTTGTGCGAAACTGTATACATCAAAAACCTACTTCGGATATTTTACAATAATGCTGCAAAAATAGAGTTTTTCCTTCAAATAGTCTGATCCCCTGAAATTTAGCAAAAAGAAATTTCCTCTCAAAGTTACTACGATAGTTGCCACTTTACTATTTACTTCGGTTGGCCTCTTTTTCTCTCAGTATCTTTTTTCGACGCAAGAAGTCGAAGGCGGTAGATTGCTCTTTCAATTTCTTATCTTAAATTGGGCTAAAATAGATTAGCAGTGTTGTCTTAAGGTCTTATTCTTCATCTTAGCTCGTCAATCTAAGTGAGAATAACAAATTTCCATTCCATGTAGAAATAAATTTCGGAATTGGCCTCTAATCATTTTTCACTCAAACCTCTTTAACTCCATCTTGCATTGCCTCCAAACATATAATGTATCCAAAGAGACAAAGTATATTAAAAAGGTTACTAAAATGGGTTACTAGTTGTGATTCCAATTCTATCCCAATATTTAAACAAGAACAAAAATTAACCCAATCACAAACAAGACTAAAATTATGAACACCACAAAATCGAAGACAAGAACAATTGAAAAGAAACAAACTTTACTAGCATGAAACTGTTTTACAAAAGATTGGAAATAAAAAGCAAACAATTACATACTAGGATCGATGAGAATTCCTCCTTCTAGTTGACACTTCAAGGTTGGTGGTGTGGCTTTAGGGCTAAGCCTCCTTGATGACTTGAGATGTAGAAACAAGAGAGGGAGAGATGGATGAAGAAATCTAGAGGTGGGAGGTGGGTAATTCTTCCATGAAGAATACGGGAGAATGGTGCCCTATTTATACTTTTTCAAGTCCTACTCCTTCTCAAACTTTAAAATCTTAAAAATAATAAAAAAATAAAAGAAAAAAGGGCTCCACCCAATGCTTTGGACGTGCAATATCCTTGGGGATTTTTTTTCTTTCTATTTTTCTCTTCTTTCCTTGCTTGTTTTGTCCAGAAATCCCTCTTGGACTCTTCTTTCCTTCTTTTTCTTTGCCACCTTGCATTGAGATCGTTTGAGAGATAAAATAGGGATAAGAATCCTCTCTTAAAATCAAACTTGGCCCACATGAGGTGTAGAACTTCCCCATTTATCTCTTTGCATCGTCAACTTTCCTTTTTTGGAAAGTTCTCCTTGTTGGCTCCTAACTTGAAGAGATCTTCTAGATAATTCTCCCTTGATTTTTTCCTTTACTTTTTCAATCAAAATCTGATCCAAAATCCTCTTTTGGACGTGGAATAGCTTGCTTGGATTTTTTTTGCCTTTTCTTTTCAATTTAATCTTCTCCTTCTCAAAAAAGAACACCTATGTGGCCTTCCTTGTCCATCTTTGATGAGATACTCTTCAAATTCTCTTCAAAATCTCTAGAAAATGTGCAACAAATAAATGGACCCCATCTTGGATGTTTTACAAGTGTGCCCCACACATGTGCATGTATGTGTGGGTCCATGAAGCCGACTTTTTACAATTTTCTTCCAATTTCTTTTTTCTCTTTAATTCTTCTCTCCTTTCTCTTGAAATCAATTCCTTGCCTCAATTCTTTACAAATGGGACCCATATAATTAATTTCCTACAAAACATATGTGAATTCATGTGAAAAGGCAATTTTACCCCTAACATCACATATGCATGACTGTGGGCCCATTTCTCACGAAATGATAATAAAAATGTACATCATTCTTCATGATTTTGTATGAATGAACTAATGATGAAGAGAATTCAATTTATTTCATGAGAAAAATTATTTTCACAAAACTTTCCAAAAATAGACTTTCCAAAAATAGCAGGTTTCATGAATTTATGCAAAAAGTGTGATTTTTAACCAATTTATGCAGAAAAATATAAAGATGAATTTAAAATGAATTAAACCATGATATCACACTAAATGAGGCTCTTTCAAGTTAATAAGTCCTTAAAATGGGTCAAATTCAGCATGAAAATATGCATTTTTAAAGACTCATCACACCCCCCAACCAGCGTTTTGCTAGTCCCTAGCAAAAAATGCGATAAAATATGAGGAATTCATCCTAACCTAATCTTATCTTAAACTAATGCAATGCAATAAAACCAAACATGAATGCAACGCTACTTTCGCTGGCACTCTCGACTGCATTTAGAGTATGCAGCAAGCCCTTAAACCCCTAGGTTCCCCCTAGTGGACGAGCTGTGCCTCGTGAGGGTTTGCAGTGAATATACCCACAAAATTCTCTTTTTGTTTTTTTTTAATGAAGAAAAAAATGAAAAAAAGGCGAAAAGAAATTCCCAAAATAAAATTCACTCATATCAGATATTTTCGAAATCTGGAATAATTACACTTTCAGACTTTTCAAATTCCGGTCCACAATTCTATTCTCAAAAACTTTCTCAAATTCAAACCAACTTGCATGCGTTGTGCGAAACTGTATACATCAAAAACCTACTTCGGATATTTTACAATAATGCTGCAAAAATAGAGTTTTTCCTTCAAATAGTCTGATCCCCTGAAATTTAGCAAAAAGAAATTTTCTCTCAAAGTTACTACGATAGCTGCCACTTTACTATTTACTTCGGTTGGCCTCTTTTTCTCTCAGTATCTTTTTTCGACGCAAGAAGTCAAAGGCGGTAGATTGCTCTTTCAATTTCTTATCTTAATTTGGGCTAAAATAGATTAGCAGTGTTGTCTTAAGGTCTTATTCTTCATCTTAGCTCGTCAATCTAAGTGAGTATAACAAATTTCCATTCCATGTAGAAATAAATTTCGGAATTGGCCTCTAATCTTTTTTCACTCAAACCTCTTTAACTCCATCTTGCATTGCCTCCAAACATACAATGTATCCAAAGAGACAGAGTATATTAAACAGGTTACTAAGATGGGTTACTAGTTGTGATTCCAATTCTATCCCAATATTTAAACAAGAACAAAAATTAACCCAATCACAAACTAGACTAAAATTATGAACACCACAAAATCGAAGACAAGAACAACTGAAAAGAAACAAACTTTACTAGCATGAAACTGTTTTACAAAAGATTGGAAATAAAAAGCAAACAATTACATACTAGGATGGATGAGAATTCCTCCTTCTAGTTGACACTTCAAGGTTGGTGGTGTGGCTTTAGGGCTAAGCCACCTTGATGACTTGAGATGTAGAGACAAGAGAGGGAGTGATGGATGAAGAAATCTAGAGGTGAGAGGTGGGTAATTCTTCCGTGAAGAATATGGGAGAATGGTGCCCTATTTATACTTTTTCAAGTCCTACTCCTTCTCAAACATTAAAATCTTAAAAATAATAAAAAAATAAAAAAAAGGGCTCCAACCAATGCTTTGGACGTGCAATATCCTTGGGGATTTTTTTTCTTTCTATTTTTCTCTTCTTTCCTCGCTTGTTTTGTCCAGAAATCCCTCTTGGACGCTTCTTTCCTTCTTTGTCTTTGCCACCTTGCATTGAGATCTTTTGAGAGATAAAATAGGGATAAGAATCCTCTCTTAGAATCAAACTTGGCCCACATGAGGTGTAGAACTTCCCCTTTTATCTCTTTGCATCGTCAACTTTCCTTTTTTGGAAAGTTCTCCTTGTTGGCTCCTAACTTGAAGAGATCTTCTAGATAATTCTCCCTTGATTTTTCCCTTTACTTTTTCAATCAAAATCTGATCCAAAATCCTCTTTTGGACGTGGAATAGCTTGCTTGGATGTTTTTTTGCATTTTCTTTTCAATTTAATCTTCTCCTTCTCAAAAAAGAACACCTATGTGGCTTTCCTTGTCCATCTTTGATGAGATATTCTTCAAATTCTCTTCAAAATCTCTAGAAAATGTGCAACAAATATATGGAACCCATCTTGGACGTTTTACAAGTGTGCCCCACACATGTGCATGTATGTGTGGGTCCATGAAGCCGACTTTTTACAATTTTCTTCCAATTTCTTTTTTCTCTTTAATTCTTCTCTCCTTTCTCTTGAAATCAATTCCTTGCCTCAATTCTTTACAAATGGGACCCATATAATCAATTTCCTACAAAACATATGTGAATTCATGTGAAAAGGCAATTTTACCCCTAACATCACATATGCATGACTGTGGGCCCATTTCTCACGAAATGATAATAAAAATGTACATCATTCTTCATGATTTTGTATGAATGAACTAATGATGAAGAGAATTCAATTTATTTCATGAGAAAAATTATTTTCAGAAAACTTTCCAAAAATAGACTTTCCAAAAATAGCAGGTTTCATGAATTTATGCAAAAAGTGTGATTTTTAACCAATTTATGCAGAAAAATATAAAGATGAATTTAAAATGAATTAAACCACGATATCACACTAAATGAGGCTCTTTCAAGTTAATAAGTCCTTAAAATGGGTCAAATTCAGCATGAAAATATGCATTTTTAAAGACTCATCACACCCCCCAACCAGCGTTTTGCTAGTCCCTAGCAAAAAATGCGATAAAATATGAGGAATTCATCCTAACCTAATCTTATCTTAAACTAATGCAATGCAATAAAACTAAACATGAATGCAACGCTACTTTCGCTGGCACTCTCGACTGCATTTAGAGTATGCAGCAAGCCCTTAAACCCCTAGGTTCCCCCTAGTGGACGAGCTGTGCCTCGTGAGGGTTTGCAGTGAATATACCCACAAAATTCTCTTTTTTGTTTTTTTTTAATGAAGAAAAAAATGAAAAAAAAGGCGAAAAGAAATTCCCAAAATAAAATTCACTCATATCAGATATTTTCGAAATCTGGAATAATTACACTTTCAGACTTTTCAAATTCCGGTCCACAATTCTATTCTCAAAAACTTTCTCAAATTCAAACCAACTTGCATGCGTTGTGCGAAACTGTATACATCAAAAACCTACTTCGGATATTTTACAATAATGCTGAAAAATAGAGTTTTTCCTTCAAATAGTCTGATCCCCTGAAATTTAGCAAAAAGAAATTTCCTCTCAAAGTTACTACGATAGTTGCCACTTTACTATTTACTTCGGTTGGCCTCTTTTTCTCTCAGTATCTTTTTTCGACGCAAGAAGTCGAAGGCGGTAGATTGCTCTTTCAATTTCTTATCTTAAATTGGGCTAAAATAGATTAGCAGTGTTGTCTTAAGGTCTTATTCTTCATCTTAGCTCGTCAATCTAAGTGAGAATAACAAATTTCCATTCCATGTAGAAATAAATTTCGGAATTGGCCTCTAATCATTTTTCACTCAAACCTCTTTAACTCCATCTTGCATTGCCTCCAAACATATAATGTATCCAAAGAGACAAAGTATATTAAAAAGGTTACTAAAATGGGTTACTAGTTGTGATTCCAATTCTATCCCAATATTTAAACAAGAACAAAAATTAACCCAATCACAAACAAGACTAAAATTATGAACACCACAAAATCGAAGACAAGAACAATTGAAAAGAAACAAACTTTACTAGCATGAAACTGTTTTACAAAAGATTGGAAATAAAAAGCAAACAATTACATACTAGGATCGATGAGAATTCCTCCTTCTAGTTGACACTTCAAGGTTGGTGGTGTGGCTTTAGGGCTAAGCCTCCTTGATGACTTGAGATGTAGAAACAAGAGAGGGAGAGATGGATGAAGAAATCTAGAGGTGGGAGGTGGGTAATTCTTCCATGAAGAATACGGGAGAATGGTGCCCTATTTATACTTTTTCAAGTCCTACTCCTTCTCAAACTTTAAAATCTTAAAAATAATAAAAAAATAAAAGAAAAAAGGGCTCCACCCAATGCTTTGGACGTGCAATATCCTTGGGGATTTTTTTTCTTTCTATTTTTCTCTTCTTTCCTTGCTTGTTTTGTCCAGAAATCCCTCTTGGACTCTTCTTTCCTTCTTTTTCTTTGCCACCTTGCATTGAGATCGTTTGAGAGATAAAATAGGGATAAGAATCCTCTCTTAAAATCAAACTTGGCCCACATGAGGTGTAGAACTTCCCCTTTTATCTCTTTGCATCGTCAACTTTCCTTTTTTGGAAAGTTCTCCTTGTTGGCTCCTAACTTGAAGAGATCTTCTAGATAATTCTCCCTTGATTTTTTCCTTTACTTTTTCAATCAAAATCTGATCCAAAATCCTCTTTTGGACGTGGAATAGCTTGCTTGGATTTTTTTTGCCTTTTCTTTTCAATTTAATCTTCTCCTTCTCAAAAAAGAACACCTATGTGGCCTTCCTTGTCCATCTTTGATGAGATACTCTTCAAATTCTCTTCAAAATCTCTAGAAAATGTGCAACAAATAAATGGACCCCATCTTGGATGTTTTACAAGTGTGCCCCACACATGTGCATGTATGTGTGGGTCCATGAAGCCGACTTTTTACAATTTTCTTCCAATTTCTTTTTTCTCTTTAATTCTTCTCTCCTTTCTCTTGAAATCAATTCCTTGCCTCAATTCTTTACAAATGGGACCCATATAATTAATTTCCTACAAAACATATGTGAATTCATGTGAAAAGGCAATTTTACCCCTAACATCACATATGCATGACTGTGGGCCCATTTCTCACGAAATGATAATAAAAATGTACATCATTCTTCATGATTTTGTATGAATGAACTAATGATGAAGAGAATTCAATTTATTTCATGAGAAAAATTATTTTCACAAAACTTTCCAAAAATAGACTTTCCAAAAATAGCAGGTTTCATGAATTTATGCAAAAAGTGTGATTTTTAACCAATTTATGTAGAAAAATATAAAGAAGAATTTAAAATGAATTAAACCATGATATCACACTAAATGAGGCTCTTTCAAGTTAATAAGTCCTTAAAATGGGTCAAATTCTGCATGAAAATATGCATTTTTAAAGACTCATCACACCCCCCAACCAGCGTTTTGCTAGTCCCCAGCAAAAAATGCGATAAAATATGAGGAATTCATCCTAACCTAATCTTATCTTAAACTAATGCAATGCAATAAAACTAAACATGAATGCAACGCTACTTTCGCTGGCACTCTCGACTGCATTTAGAGTATGCAGCAAGCCCTTAAACCCCTAGGTTCCCCCTAGTGGACGAGCCGTGCCTCGTGAGGGTTTGTAGTGAATATACCCACAAAATTCTCTTTTTTGTTTTTTTTTAATGAAGAAAAAATTGAAAAAAAAGGCGAAAAGAAATTCCCAAAATAAAATTCACTCATATCAGATATTTTCGAAATCTGGAATAATTACACTTTCAGACTTTTCAAATTCCGGTCCACAATTCTATTCTCAAAAACTTTCTCAAATTCAAACCAACTTGCATGCGTTGTGCGAAACTGTATACATCAAAAACCTACTTCGGATATTTTACAATAATGCTGCAAAAATAGAGCTTTTCCTTCAAATAGTCTGATCCCCTGAAATTTAGCAAAAAGAAATTTCCTCTCAAAGTTACTACGATAGTTGCCACTTTACTATTTACTTCGGTTGGCCTCTTTTTCTCTCAGTATCTTTTTTCGACGCAAGAAGTCAAAGGCGGTAGATTGCTCTTTCAATTTCTTATCTTAATTTGGGCTAAAATAGATTAGCAGTGTTGTCTTAAGGTCTTATTCTTCATCTTAGCTCGTCAATATAAGTGAGAATAACAAATTTCCATTCCATGTAGAAATAAATTTCGGAATTGGCCTCTAATCATTTTTCACTCAAACCTCTTTAACTCCATCTTGCATTGCCTCCAAACATACAATGTATCCAAAGAGACAAAGTATATTAAAAAGGTTACTAAGATGGGTTACTAGTTGTGATTCCAATTCTATCCCAATATTTAAACAAGAACAAAAATTAACCCAATCACAAACAAGACTAAAATTATGAACACCACAAAATCGAAGACAAGAACAATTGAAAAGAAACAAACTTTACTAGCATGAAACTGTTTTACAAAAGATTGGAAATAAAAAGCAAACAATTACATACTAGGATCGATGAGAATTCCTCCTTCTAGTTGACACTTCAAGGTTGGTGGTGTGGCTTTAGGGCTAAGCCTCCTTGATGACTTGAGATGTAGAGACAAGAGAGGGAGAGATGGATGAAGAAATCTAGAGGTGGGAGGTGGGTAATTCTTCCATGAAGAATATGGGAGAATGGTGCCCTATTTATACTTTTTCAAGTCCTACTCCTTCTCAAACTTTAAAATCTTAAAAATAATAAAAAAATAAAAAAAGGGCTCCAACCAATGCTTTGGACGTGCAATATCCTTGGGGATTTTTTTTCTTTCTATTTTTCTCCTCTTTCCTCGCTTGTTTTGTCCAGAAATCCCTCTTGGACGCTTCTTTCCTTCTTTGTCTTTGCCACCTTGCATTGAGATCTTTTGAGAGATAAAATAGGGATAAGAATCCTCTCTTAGAATCAAACTTGGCCCACATGAGGTGTAGAACTTCCCCTTTTATCTCTTTGCATCGTCAACTTTCCTTTTTTGGAAAGTTCTCCTTGTTGGCTCCTAACTTGAAGAGATCTTCTAGATAATTCTCCCTTGATTTTTTCCTTTACTTTTTCAATCAAAATCTGATCCAAAATCCTCTTTTGGACGTGGAATAGCTTGCTTGGATGTTTTTTTGCATTTTCTTTTCAATTTAATCTTCTCCTTCTCAAAAAAGAACACCTATGTGGCTTTCCTTGTCCATCTTTGATGAGATATTCTTCAAATTCTCTTCAAAATCTCTAGAAAATGTGCAACAAATATATGGACCCCATCTTCGACGTTTTACAAGTGTGCCCCACACATGTGCATGTATGTGTGGGTCCATGAAGCCGACTTTTTACAATTTTCTTCCAATTTCTTTTTTCTCTTTAATTCTTCTCTCCTTTCTCTTGAAATCAATTCCTTGCCTCAATTCTTTACAAATGGGACCCATATAATCAATTTCCTACAAAACATATGTGAATTCATGTGAAAAGGCAATTTTACCCCTAACATCACATATGCATGACTGTGGGCCCATTTCTCACGAAATGATAATAAAAATGTACATCATTCTTCATGATTTTGTATGAATGAACTAATGATGAAGAGAATTCAATTTATTTCATGAGAAAAATTATTTTCACAAAACTTTCCAAAAATAGACTTTCCAAAAATAGCAGGTTTCATGAATTTATGCAAAAAGTGTGATTTTTAACCAATTTATGCAGAAAAATATAAAGATGAATTTAAAATGAATTAAACCACGATATCACACTAAATGAGGCGCTTTCAAGTTAATAAGTCCTTAAAATGGGTCAAATTCTGCATGAAAATATGCATTTTTAAAGACTCATCACACCCCCCAACCAGCGTTTTGCTAGTCCCTAGCAAAAAATGCGATAAAATATGAGGAATTCATCCTAACCTAATCTTATCTTAAACTAATGCAATGCAATAAAACTAAACATGAATGCAACGCTACTTTCGCTGGCACTCTCGACTGCATTTAGAGTATGCAGCAAGCCCTTAAACCCCTAGGTTCCCCCTAGTGGACGAGCTGTGCCTCGTGAGGGTTTGCAGTGAATATACCCACAAAATTCTCTTTTTTGCTTTTTTTTAATGAAGAAAAAAATGAAAAAAAAGGCGAAAAGAAATTCCCAAAATAAAATTCACTCATATCAGATATTTTCGAAATCTGGAATAATTACACTTTCAGACTTTTCAAATTCCGGTCCACAATTCTATTCTCAAAAACTTTCTCAAATTCAAACCAACTTGCATGCGTTGTGCGAAACTGTATACATCAAAAACCTACTTCGGATATTTTACAATAATGCTGCAAAAATAGAGCTTTTCCTTCAAATAGTCTGATCCCCTGAAATTTAGCAAAAAGAAATTTCCTCTCAAAGTTACTACGATAGTTGCCACTTTACTATTTACTTCGGTTGGCCTCTTTTTCTCTCAGTATCTTTTTTCGACGCAAGAAGTCGAAGGCGGTAGATTGTTCTTTCAATTTCTTATCTTAATTTGGGCTAAAATAGATTAGCAGTGTTGTCTTAAGGTCTTATTCTTCATCTTAGCTCGTCAATCTAAGTGAGAATAACAAATTTCCATTCCATGTAGAAATAAATTTCGGAATTGGCCTCTAATCATTTTTCACTCAAACCTCTTTAACTCCATCTTGCATTGCCTCCAAACATACAATGTATCCAAAGAGACAAAGTATATTAAAAAGGTTACTAAGATGGGTTACTAGTTGTGATTCCAATTCTATCCCAATATTTAAACAAGAACAAAAATTAACCCAATCACAAACAAGACTAAAATTATGAACACCACAAAATCGAAGACAAGAACAATTGAAAAGAAACAAACTTTACTAGCATGAAACTGTTTTACAAAAGATTGGAAATAAAAAGCAAACAATTACATACTAGGATGGATGAGAATTCCTCCTTCTAGTTGACACTTCAAGGTTGGTGGTGTGGCTTTAAGGCTAAGCCTCCTTGATGACTTGAGATGTAGAGACAAGAGAGGGAGAGATGGATGAAGAAATCTAGAGGTGGGAGGTGGGTAATTCTTCCATGAAGAATACGGGAGAATGGTGCCCTATTTATACTTTTTCAAGTCCTACTCCTTCTCAAACTTTAAAATCATAAAAATAATAAAAAAATAAAAGAAAAAAGGGCTCCACCCAATGCTTTGGACGTGCAATATCCTTGGGGATTTTTTTTCTTTCTATTTTTCTGTTCTTTCCTTGCTTGTTTTGTCCAGAAATCCCTCTTGGATGCTTCTTTCCTTCTGTGTCTTTGCCACCTTGCATTGAGATCGTTTGAGAGATAAAATAGGGATAAGAATCCTCTCTTAGAATCAAACTTGGCCCACATGAGGTGTAGAACTTTCCTTTTTATCTCTTTGCATCGTCAACTTTCCTTTTTTGGAAAGTTCTCCTTGTTGGCTCCTAACTTGAAGAGATCTTCTAGATAATTCTCCCTTGATTTTCTCCTTTAATTTTTCAATCAAAATCTGATCCAAAATCCTCTTTTGGACGTGGAATAGCTTGCTTGGATATTTTTTTGCATTTTCTTTTCAATTTAATCTTCTCCTTCTCAAAAAAGAACACCTATGTGGCCTTCCTTGTCCATCTTTGATGAGATACTCTTCAAATTCTCTTCAAAATCTCTAGAAAATGTGCAACAAATAAATGGACCCCATCTTGGATGTTTTACAAGTGTGCCCCACACATGTGCATGTATGTGTGGGTCCATGAAGCCGACTTTTTACAATTTTCTTCCAATTTCTTTTTTCTCTTTAATTCTTCTCTCCTTTCTCTTGAAATCAATTCCTTGCCTCAATTCTTTACAAATGGGACCCATATAATTAATTTCCTACAAAACATATGTGAATTCATGTGAAAAGGCAATTTTACCCCTAACATCACATATGCATGACTGTGGGCCCATTTCTCACGAAATGATAATAAAAATGTACATCATTCTTCATGATTTTGTATGAATGAACTAATGATGAAGAGAATTCAATTTATTTCATGAGAAAAATTATTTTCACAAAACTTTCCAAAAATAGACTTTCCAAAAATAGCAGGTTTCATGAATTTATGCAAAAAGTGTGATTTTTAACCAATTTATGCAGAAAAATATAAAGAAGAATTTAAAATGAATTAAACCATGATATCACACTAAATGAGGCTCTTTCAAGTTAATAAGTCCTTAAAATGGGTCAAATTCTGCATGAAAATATGCATTTTTAAAGACTCATCACACCCCCCAACCAGCGTTTTGCTAGTCCCTAGCAAAAAATGCGATAAAATATGAGGAATTCATCCTAACCTAATCTTATCTTAAACTAATGCAATGCAATAAAACTAAACATGAATGCAACGCTACTTTCGCTGGCACTCTCGACTGCATTTAGAGTATGCAGCAAGCCCTTAAACCCCTAGGTTCCCCCTAGAGGACGAGCTGTGCCTCGTGAGGGTTTGCAGTGAATATACCCACAAAATTCTCTTTTTTCTTTTTTTTTAATGAAGAAAAAAATGAAAAAAAAGGCGAAAAGAAATTCCCAAAATAAAATTCACTCATATCAGATATTTTCGAAATCTGGAATAATTACACTTTCAGACTTTTCAAAATCCGGTCCACAATTCTATTCTCAAAAACTTTCTCAAATTCAAACCAACTTGCATGCGTTGTGCGAAACTGTATACATCAAAAACCTACTTCGGATATTTTACAATAATGCTGCAAAAATAGAGCTTTTCCTTCAAATAGTCTGATCCCCTGAAATTTAGCAAAAAGAAATTTCCTCTCAAAGTTACTACGATAGTTGCCACTTTACTATTTACTTCGGTTGGCCTCTTTTTCTCTCAGTATCTTTTTTCGACGCAAGAAGTCAAAGGCGGTAGATTGCTCTTTCAATTTCTTATCTTAATTTGGGCTAAAATAGATTAGCAGTGTTGTCTTAAGGTCTTATTCTTCATCTTAGCTCGTCAATATAAGTGAGAATAACAAATTTCCATTCCATGTAGAAATAAATTTCGGAATTGGCCTCTAATCATTTTTCACTCAAACCTCTTTAACTCCATCTTGCATTGCCTCCAAACATACAATGTATCCAAAGAGACAAAGTATATTAAAAAGGTTACTAAGATGGGTTACTAGTTGTGATTCCAATTCTATCCTAATATTTAAACAAGAACAAAAATTAACCCAATCACAAACAAGACTAAAATTATGAACACCACAAAATCGAAGACAAGAACAATTGAAAAGAAACAAACTTTACTAGCATGAAACTGTTTTACAAAAGATTGGAAATAAAAAGCAAACAATTACATACTAGGATCGATGAGAATTCCTCCTTCTAGTTGACACTTCAAGGTTGGTGGTGTGGCTTTAGGGCTAAGCCTCCTTGATGACTTGAGATGTAGAGACAAGAGAGGGAGAGATGGATGAAGAAATCTGGAGGTGGGAGGTGGGTAATTCTTCCATGAAGAATATGGGAGAAGGGTGCCCTATTTATACTTTTTCAAGTCCTACTCCTTCTCAAACTTTAAAATCTTAAAAATAATAAAAAAATAAAAGAAAAAAGGGCTCCACCCAATGCTTTGGACGTGCAATATCCTTGGGGATTTTTTTTCTTTCTATTTTTCTCTTCTTTCCTTGCTTGTTTTGTCCAGAAATCCCTCTTGGACTCTTCTTTCCTTCTTTTTCTTTGCCACCTTGCATTGAGATCTTTTGAGAGATAAAATAGGGATAAGAATCCTCTCTTAGAATCAAACTTGGCCCACATGAGGTGTAAAACTTCCCCATTTATCTCTTTGCATCGTCAACTTTCCTTTTTTGGAAAGTTCTCATTGTTGGCTCCTAACTTGAAGAGATCTTCTAGATAATTCTCCCTTGATTTTTTCCTTTACTTTTTCAATCAAAATCTGATCCAAAATCCTCTTTTGGACGTGGAATAGCTTGCTTGGATTTTTTTTGCCTTTTCTTTTCAATTTAATCTTCTCCTTCTCAAAAAAGAACACCTATGTGGCCTTCCTTGTCCATCTTTGATGAGATACTCTTCAAATTCTCTTCAAAATCTCTAGAAAATGTGCAACAAATAAATGGACCCCATCTTGGATGTTTTACAAGTGTGCCCCACACATGTGCATGTATGTGTGGGTCCATGAAGCCGACTTTTTACAATTTTCTTCCAATTTCTTTTTTCTCTTTAATTCTTCTCTCCTTTCTCTTGAAATCAATTCCTTGCCTCAATTCTTTACAAATGGGACCCATATAATTAATTTCCTACAAAACATATGTGAATTCATGTGAAAAGGCAATTTTACCCCTAACATCACATATGCATGACTGTGGGCCCATTTCTCACGAAATGATAATAAAAATGTACATCATTCTTCATGATTTTGTATGAATGAACTAATGATCAAGAGAATTCAATTTATTTCATGAGAAAAATTATTTTCACAAAACTTTCCAAAAATAGACTTTCCAAAAATAGCAGGTTTCATGAATTTATGCAAAAAGTGTGATTTTTAACCAATTTATGCAGAAAAATATAAAGATGAATTTAAAATGAATTAAACCATGATATCACACTAAATGAGGCTCTTTCAAGTTAATAAGTCCTTAAAATGGGTCAAATTCTGCATGAAAATATGCATTTTTAAAGACTCATCACACCCCCAACCAGCGTTTTGCTAGTCCCCAGCAAAAAATGCGATAAAATATGAGGAATTCATCCTAACCTAATCTTATCTTAAACTAATGCAATGCAATAAAACTAAACATGAATGCAATGCTACTTTCGCTGGCACTCTCGACTGCATTTAGAGTATGCAGCAAGCCCTTAAACCCCTAGGTTCCCCCTAGTGGACGAGCTGTGCCTCGTGAGGGTTTGTAGTGAATATACTCACAAAATTCTCTTTTTTGTTTTTTTTTTACAAAGAAAAAAATGAAAAAAAAGGCGAAAAGAAATTCCCAAAATAAAATTCACTCATATTAGATATTTTCGAAATCTGGAATAATTACACTTTCAGACTTTTCAAATTCCGGTCCACAATTCTATTCTCAAAAACTTTCTCAAATTCAAACCAACTTGCATGCGTTGTGCGAAACTGTATACATCAAAAACCTACTTCGGATATTTTACAATAATGCTGCAAAAATAGAGCTTTTCCTTCAAATAGTCTGATCCCCTGAAATTTAGCAAAAAAAAATTTCCTCTCAAAGTTACTACGATAGTTGCCACTTTACTATTTACTTCGGTTGGCCTCTTTTTCTCTCAGTATCTTTTTTCGACGCAAGAAGTCAAAGGCGGTAGATTGCTCTTTCAATTTCTTATCTTAATTTGGGCTAAAATAGATTAGCAGTGTTGTCTTAAGGTCTTATTCTTCATCTTAGCTCGTCAATCTAAGTGAGAATAACAAATTTCCATTCCATGTAGAAATAAATTTCGGAATTGGCCTCTAATCATTTTTCACTCAAACCTCTTTAACTCCATCTTGCATTGCCTCCAAACATACAATGTATCCAAAGAGACAAAGTATATTAAAAAGGTTACTAAGATGGGTTACTAGTTGTGATTCCAATTCTATCCCAATATTTAAACAAGAACAAAAATTAACCCAATCACAAACAAGACTAAAATTATGAACACCACAAAATCGAAGACAAGAACAATTGAAAAGAAACAAACTTTACTAGCATGAAACTGTTTTACAAAAGATTGGAAATAAAAAGCAAACAATTACATACTAGGATGGATGAGAATTCCTCCTTCTAGTTGACACTTCGAGGTTGGTGGTGTGGCTTTAGGGCTAAGCCTCCTTGATGACTTGAGATGTAGAAACAAGAGAGGGAGAGATGGATGAAGAAATCTAGAGGTGGGAGGTGGGTAATTCTTCCATGAAGAATACGGGAGAATGGTGCCCTATTTATACTTTTTCAAGTCCTACTCCTTCTCAAACTTTAAAATCATAAAAATAATAAAAAAATAAAAGAAAAAAGGGCTCCACCCAATGCTTTGGACGTGCAATATCCTTGGGGATTTTTTTTCTTTCTATTTTTCTGTTCTTTCCTTGCTTGTTTTGTCCAGAAATCCCTCTTGGATGCTTCTTTCCTTCTGTGTCTTTGCCACCTTGCATTGAGATCGTTTGAGAGATAAAATAGGGATAAGAATCCTCTCTTAGAATCAAACTTGGCCCACATGAGGTGTAGAACTTTCCTTTTTATCTCTTTGCATCGTCAACTTTCCTTTTTTGGAAAGTTCTCCTTGTTGGCTCCTAACTTGAAGAGATCTTCTAGATAATTCTCCCTTGATTTTCTCCTTCACTTTTTCAATCAAAATCTGATCCAAAATCCTCTCTTGGACGTGGAATAGCTTGCTTGGATATTTTTTTGCATTTTCTTTTCAATTTAATCTTCTCTTTCTCAAAAAAGAACACCTATGTGGCCTTCCTTGTCCATCTTTGATGAGATACTCTTCAAATTCTCTTCAAAATCTCTAGAAAATGTGCAACAAATAAATGGGCCCCATCTTGGATGTTTTACAAGTGTGCCCCACACATGTGCATGTATGTGTGGGTCCATGAAGCCGACTTTTTACAATTTTCTTCCAATTTCTTTTTTCTCTTTAATTCTTCTCTCCTTTCTCTTGAAATCAATTCCTTGCCTCAATTCTTCACAAATGGGACCAATATAATTAATTTCCTACAAAACATATGTGAATTCATGTGAAAAGGCAATTTTACCCCTAACATCACATATGCATGACTGTGGGCCCATTTCTCACGAAATGATAATAAAAATGTACATCATTCTTCATGATTTTGTATGAATGAACTAATGATCAAGAGAATTCAATTTATTTCATGAGAAAAATTATTTTCACAAAACTTTCCAAAAATAGACTTTCCAAAAATAGCAGGTTTCATGAATTTATGCAAAAAGTGTGATTTTTAACCAATTTATGCAGAAAAATATAAAGATGAATTTAAAATGAATTAAACCATGATATCACACTAAATGAGGCTCTTTCAAGTTAATAAGTCCTTAAAATGGGTCAAATTCTGCATGAAAATATGCATTTTTAAAGACTCATCACACCCCCAACCAGCGTTTTGCTAGTCCCCAGCAAAAAATGCGATAAAATATGAGGAATTCATCCTAACCTAATCTTATCTTAAACTAATGCAATGCAATAAAACTAAACATGAATGCAATGCTACTTTCGCTGGCACTCTCGACTGCATTTAGAGTATGCAGCAAGCCCTTAAACCCCTAGGTTCCCCCTAGTGGACGAGCTGTGCCTCGTGAGGGTTTGTAGTGAATATACTCACAAAATTCTCTTTTTTGTTTTTTTTTTACAAAGAAAAAAATGAAAAAAAAGGCGAAAAGAAATTCCCAAAATAAAATTCACTCATATTAGATATTTTCGAAATCTGGAATAATTACACTTTCAGACTTTTCAAATTCCGGTCCACAATTCTATTCTCAAAAACTTTCTCAAATTCAAACCAACTTGCATGCGTTGTGCGAAACTGTATACATCAAAAACCTACTTCGGATATTTTACAATAATGCTGCAAAAATAGAGCTTTTCCTTCAAATAGTCTGATCCCCTGAAATTTAGCAAAAAAAAATTTCCTCTCAAAGTTACTAC
Organism: Sextonia rubra; assembly: GCA_037013555.1. NCBI lineage: Eukaryota > Viridiplantae > Streptophyta > Magnoliopsida > Laurales > Lauraceae > Sextonia > Sextonia rubra. The sequence continues at coordinate 7,496,070 of JASUAD010000015.1, forward strand.
GATAGTTGCCACTTTACTATTTACTTCGGTTGGCCTCTTTTTCTCTCAGTATCTTTTTTCGACGCAGGAAGTCAAAGGCGGTAGATTGCTCTTTCAATTTCTTATCTTAATTTGGGCTAAAATAGATTAGCAGTGTTGTCTTAAGGTCTTATTCTTCATCTTAGCTCGTCAATCTAAGTGAGAATAACAAATTTCCATTCCATGTAGAAATAAATTTCGGAATTGGCCTCTAATCATTTTTCACTCAAACCTCTTTAACTCCATCTTGCATTGCCTCCAAACATACAATGTATCCAAAGAGACAAAGTATATTAAAAAGGTTACTAAGATGGGTTACTAGTTGTGATTCCAATTCTATCCTAATATTTAAACAAGAACAAAAATTAACCCAATCACAAACAAGACTAAAATTATGAACACCACAAAATCGAAGACAAGAACAATTGAAAAGAAACAAACTTTACTAGCATGAAACTGTTTTACAAAAGATTGGAAATAAAAAGCAAACAATTACATACTAGGATCGATGAGAATTCCTCCTTCTAGTTGACACTTCAAGGTTGGTGGTGTGGCTTTAGGGCTAAGCCTCCTTGATGACTTGAGATGTAGAGACAAGAGAGGGAGAGATGGATGAAGAAATCTAGAGGTGGGAGGTGGGTAATTCTTCCATGAAGAATATGGGAGAAGGGTGCCCTATTTATACTTTTTCAAGTCCTACTCCTTCTCAAACTTTAAAATCTTAAAAATAATAAAAAAATAAAAGAAGAAAGGGCTCCACCCAATGCTTTGGACGTGCAATATCCTTGGGGATTTTTTTTCTTTCTATTTTTCTCTTCTTTCCTTGCTTGTTTTGTCCAGAAATCCCTCTTGGACGCTTCTTTCCTTCTTTCTCTTTGCCACCTTGCATTGAGATCTTTTGAGAGATAAAATAGGGATAAGAATCCTCTCTTAGAATCAAACTTGGCCCACATGAAGTAAAGAACTTCCCCATTTATCTCTTTGCATCGTCAACTTTCCTTTTTTGGAAAGTTCTCCTTGTTGGCTCCTAACTTGAAGAGATCTTCTGGATAATTCTCCCTTGATTTTTTCCTTTACTTTTTGAATCAAAATCCGATCCAAAATCCTCTTTTGGACGTGGAATAGCTTGCTTGGATATTTTTTTGCCTTTTCTTTTCAATTTAATCTTCTCCTTCTCAAAAAAGAACACCTATGTGGCCTTCCTTGTCCATCTTTGATGAGATATTCTTCAAATTCTCTTCAAAATCTCTAGAAAATGTGCAACAAACAAATGGACCCCATCTTGGATGTTTTACAAGTGTGCCCCACACATGTGCATGTATGTGTGGGTCCATGAAGCCGACTTTTTACAATTTTCTTCCAATTTCTTTTTTCTCTTTAATTCTTCTCTCCTTTCTCTTGAAATCAATTCCTTGCCTCAATTCTTTACAAATGGGACCCATATAATCAATTTCCTACAAGACAGATGTGAATTCATGTGAAAAGGCAATTTTACCCCTAACATCACATATGCATGACTGTGGGCCCATTTCTCACGAAATGATAATAAAAATGTACATCATTCTTCATGATTTTGTATGAATGAACTAATGATGAAGAGAATTCAATTTATTTCATGAGAAAAATTATTTTCACAAAACTTTCCAAAAATAGACTTTCCAAAAATAGCTGGTTTCATGAATTTATGCAAAAAGTGTGATTTTTAACCAATTTATGCAGAAAAATATAAAGATGAATTTAAAATGAATTAAACCATGATATCACACTAAATGAGGCTCTTTCAAGTTAATAAGTCCTTAAAATGGGTCACATTCAGCATGAAAATATGCATTTTTAAAGACTCATCACACCCCCAACCAGCGTTTTGCTAGTCCCCAGCAAAAAATGCTATAAAATATGAGGAATTCATCCTAACCTAATCTTATCTTAAACTAATGCAATGCAATAAAACTAAACATGAATGCAACGCTACTTTCGCTGGCACTCTCGACTGCATTTAGAGTACGCAGCAAGCCCTTAAACCCCTAGGTTCCCCCTAGTGGACGAGCTGTGCCTCGTGAGGGTTTGCAGTGAATATACCCACAAAATTCTCTTTTTTGTTTTTTTTTAATGAAGAAAAAAATGAAAAAAAAGGCGAAAAGAAATTCCCAAAATAAAATTCACTCATATCAGATATTTTCGAAATCTGGAATAATTACACTTTCAGACTTTTCAAATTCCGGTCCACAATTCTATTCTCAAAAACTTTCTCAAATTCAAACCAACTTGCATGCGTTGTGCGAAACTGTATACATCAAAAACCTACTTCGGATATTTCACAATAATGCTGCAAAAATAGAGCTCTTCCTTTAAATAGTCCGATCCCCTAAAATTTAGCAAAAAGAAATTTCCTCTCAAAGTTACTACGATAGTTGCCACTTTACTATTTACTTCGGTTGGTCTCTTTTTCTCTCAGTATCTTTTTTCGACGCAGGAAGTCAAAGGCGGTAGATTGCTCTTTCAATTTCTTATCTTAATTTGGGCTAAAATAGATTAGCAGTGTTGTCTTAAGGTCTTATTCTTCATCTTAGCTCGTCAATCTAAGTGAGAATAACAAATTTCCATTCCATGTAGAAATAAATTTCGGAATTGGCCTCTAATCATTTTTCACTCAAACCTCTTTAACTCCATCTTGCATTGCCTCCAAACATACAATGTATCCAAAGAGACAAAGTATATTAAAAAGGTTACTAAGATGGGTTAATAGTTGTAATTCCAATTCTATCCTAATATTTAAACAAGAACAAAAATTAACCCAATCACAAACAGGACTAAAATTATGAACACCACAAAATCGAAGACAAGAACAATTGAAAAGAAACAAACTTTACTAGCATGAAACTGTTTTACAAAAGATTGGAAATAAAAAGCAAACAATTACATACTAGGATCGATGAGAATTCCTCCTTCTAGTTGACACTTCAAGGTTGGTGGTGTGGCTTTAGGGCTAAGCCTCCTTGATGACTTGAGATGTAGAGACAAGAGAGGGAGAGATGGATGAAGAAATCTAGAGGTGGGAGGTGGGTAATTCTTCCATGAAGAATATGGGAGAAGGGTGCCCTATTTATACTTTTTCAAGTCCTACTCCTTCTCAAACTTTAAAATCTTAAAAATAATAAAAAAATAAAAGAAAAAAGGGCTCCACCCAATGCTTTGGACGTGCAATATCCTTGGGGATTTTTTTTCTTTCTATTTTTCTCTTCTTTCCTTGCTTGTTTTGTCCAGAAATCCCTCTTGGACGCTTCTTTCCTTCTTTGTCTTTGCCACCTTGCATTGAGATCTTTTGAGAGATAAAATAGGGATAAGAATCCTCTCTTAGAATCAAACTTGGCCCACATGAGGTGTAGAACTTCCCCTTTTATCTCTTTGCATCGTCAACTTTCCTTTTTTGGAAAGTTCTCCTTGTTGGCTCCTAACTTGAAGAGATCTTCTAGATAATTCTCCTTTGATTTTTTCCTTTACTTTTTCAATCAAAATCCGATCCAAAATCCTCTTTTGGACGTGGAATAGCTTGCTTGGATATTTTTTTGCATTTTCTTTTCAATTTAATCTTCTCCTTCTCAAAAAAGAACACCTATGTGGCCTTCCTTGTCCATCTTTGATGAGATATTCTTCAAATTCTCTTCAAAATCTCTAGAAAATGTGCAACAAATAAATGGACCCCATCTTGGATGTTTTACAAGTGTGCCCCACACATGTGCATGTATGTGTGGGTCCATGAAGCCGACTTTTTACAATTTTCTTCCAATTTCTTTTTTCTCTTTAATTCTTCTCTCCTTTCTCTTGAAATCAATTCCTTGCCTCAATTCTTTACAAATGGGACCCATATAATCAATTTCCTACAAGACAGATGTGAATTCATGTGAAAAGGCAATTTTACCCCTAACATCACATATGCATGACTGTGGGCCCATTTCTCACGAAATGATAATAAAAATGTACATCATTCTTCATGATTTTGTATGAATGAACTAATGATGAAGAGAATTCAATTTATTTCATGAGAAAAATTATTTTCACAAAACTTTCCAAAAATAGACTTTCCAAAAATAGCTGGTTTCATGAATTTATGCAAAAAGTGTGATTTTTAACCAATTTATGCAGAAAGATATAAAGATGAATTTAAAATGAATTAAACCATGATATCACACTAAATGAGGCTCTTTCAAGTTAATAAGTCCTTAAAATGGGTCACATTCAGCATGAAAATATGCATTTTTAAAGACTCATCACACCCCCAACCAGCGTTTTGCTAGTCCCCAGCAAAAAATGCTATAAAATATGAGGAATTCATCCTAACCTAATCTTATCTTAAACTAATGCAATGCAATAAAACTAAACATGAATGCAACGCTACTTTCGCTGGCACTCTCGACTGCATTTAGAGTACGCAGCAAGCCCTTAAACCCCTAGGTTCCCCCTAGTGGACGAGCTGTGCCTCGTGAGGGTTTGCAGTGAATATACCCACAAAATTCTCTTTTTTGTTTTTTTTTAATGAAGAAAAAAATGAAAAAAAAGGCGAAAAGAAATTCCCAAAATAAAATTCACTCATATCAGATATTTTCGAAATCTGGAATAATTACACTTTCAGACTTTTCAAATTCCGGTCCACAATTCTATTCTCAAAAACTTTCTCAAATTCAAACCAACTTGCATGCGTTGTGCGAAACTGTATACATCAAAAACCTACTTCGGATATTTCACAATAATGCTGCAAAAATAGAGCTTTTCCTTTAAATAGTCCGATCCCCTGAAATTTAGCAAAAAGAAATTTCCTCTCAAAGTTACTACGATAGTTGCCACTTTACTTTTACTTCGGTTGGCCTCTTTTTCTCTCAGTATCTTTTTTCGACGCAAGAAGTCAAAGGCGGTAGATTGCTCTTTCAATTTCTTATCTTAATTTGGGCTAAAATAGATTAGCAGTGTTGTCTTAAGGTCTTATTCCTCATCTTAGCTCGTCAATCTAAGTGAGAATAACAAATTTCCATTCCATGTAGAAATAAATTTCGGAATTGGCCTCTAATCATTTTTCACTCAAACCTCTTTAACTCCATCTTGCATTGCCTCCAAACATACAATGTATCCAAAGAGACAAAGTATATTAAAAAGGTTACTAAGATGGGTTACTAGTTGTGATTCCAATTCTATCCTAATATTTAAACAAGAACAAAAATTAACCCAATCACAAACAAGACTAAAATTATGAACACCACAAAATCGAAGACAAGAACAATTGAAAAGAAACAAACTTTACTAGCATGAAACTGTTTTACAAAAGATTGGAAATAAAAAGCAAACAATTACATACTAGGATCGATGAGAATTCCTCCTTCTAGTTGACACTTCAAGGTTGGTGGTGTGGCTTTAGGGCTAAGCCTCCTTGATGACTTTAGATGTAGAGACAAGAGAGGGAGAGATGGATGAAGAAATCTAGAGGTGGGAGGTGGGTAATTCTTCCATGAAGAATATGGGAGAAGGGTGCCCTATTTATACTTTTTCAAGTCCTACTCCTTCTCAAACTTTAAAATCTTAAAAATAATAAAAAAATAAAAGAAAAAAGGGCTCCACCCAATGCTTTGGACGTGCAATATCCTTGGGGATTTTTTTTCTTTCTATTTTTCTCTTCTTTCCTTGCTTGTTTTGTCCAGAAATCCCTCTTGGACGCTTCTTTCCTTCTTTGTCTTTGCCACCTTGCATTGAGATCTTTTGAGAGATAAAATAGGGATAAGAATCCTCTCTTAGAATCAAACTTGGCCCACATGAGGTAAAGAACTTCCCCATTTATCTCTTTGCATCGTCAACTTTCCTTTTTTGGAAAGTTCTCCTTGTTGGCTCCTAACTTGAAGAGATCTTCTAGATAATTCTCCCTTGATTTTTTCCTTTACTTTTTCAATCAAAATCCGATCCAAAATCCTCTTTTGGACGTGGAATAGCTTGCTTGGATATTTTTTTGCCTTTTCTTTTCAATTTAATCTTCTCCTTCTCAAAAAAGAACACCTATGTGGCCTTCCTTGTCCATCTTTGATGAGATATTCTTCAAATTCTCTTCAAAATCTCTAGAAAATGTGCAACAAATAAATGGACCCCATCTTGGATGTTTTACAAGTGTGCCCCACACATGTGCATGTATGTGTGGGTCCATGAAGCCGACTTTTTACAATTTTCTTCCAATTTCTTTTTTCTCTTTAATTCTTCTCTCCTTTCTCTTGAAATCAATTCCTTGCCTCAATTCTTTACAAATGGGACCCATATAATCAATTTCCTACAAGACAGATGTGAATTCATGTGAAAAGGCAATTTTACCCCTAACATCACATATGCATGACTGTGGGCCCATTTCTCACGAAATGATAATAAAAATGTACATCATTCTTCATGATTTTGTATGAATGAACTAATGATGAAGAGAATTCAATTTATTTCATGAGAAAAATTATTTTCACAAAACTTTCCAAAAATAGACTTTCCAAAAATAGCTGGTTTCATGAATTTATGCAAAAAGTGTGATTTTTAACCAATTTATGCAGAAAAATATAAAGATGAATTTAAAATGAATTAAACCATGATATCACACTAAATGAGGCTCTTTCAAGTTAATAAGTCCTTAAAATGGGTCACATTCAGCATGAAAATATGCATTTTTAAAGACTCATCACACCCCCAACCAGCGTTTTGCTAGTCCCCAGCAAAAAATGCTATAAAATATGAGGAATTCATCCTAACCTAATCTTATCTTAAACTAATGCAATGCAATAAAACTAAACATGAATGCAACGCTACTTTCGCTGGCACTCTCGACTGCATTTAGAGTACGCAGCAAGCCCTTAAACCCATAGGTTCCCCCTAGTGGACGAGCTGTGCCTCGTGAGAGTTTGCAGTGAATATTCCCACAAAATTCTCTTTTTTGTTTTTTTTTAATGAAGAAAAAAATGAAAAAAAAGGCGAAAAGAAATTCCCAAAATAAAATTCACTCATATCAGATATTTTCGAAATCTGGAATAATTACACTTTCAGACTTTTCAAATTCCGGTCCACAATTCTATTCTCAAAAACTTTCTCAAATTCAAACCAACTTGCATGCGTTGTGCGAAACTGTATACATCAAAAACCTACTTCGGATATTTCACAATAATGCTGCAAAAATAGAGCTTTTCCTTTAAATAGTCCGATCCCCTGAAATTTAGCAAAAAGAAATTTCCTCTCAAAGTTACTACGATAGTTGCCACTTTACTTTTACTTCGGTTGGCCTCTTTTTCTCTCAGTATCTTTTTTCGACGCAAGAAGTCAAAGGCGGTAGATTGCTCTTTCAATTTCTTATCTTAATTTGGGCTAAAATAGATTAGCAGTGTTGTCTTAAGGTCTTATTCCTCATCTTAGCTCGTCAATCCAAGTGAGAATAACAAATTTCCATTCCATGTAGAAATAAATTTCGGAATTGGCCTCTAATCATTTTTCACTCAAACCTCTTTAACTCCATCTTGCATTGCCTCCAAACATACAATGTATCCAAAGAGACAAAGTATATTAAAAAGGTTACTAAGATGGGTTACTAGTTGTGATTCCAATTCTATCCTAATATTTAAACAAGAACAAAAATTAACCCAATCACAAACAAGACTAAAATTATGAACACCACAAAATCGAAGACAAGAACAATTGAAAAGAAACAAACTTTACTAGCATGAAACTGTTTTACAAAAGATTGGAAATAAAAAGCAAACAATTACATACTAGGATCGATGAGAATTCCTCCTTCTAGTTGACACTTCAAGGTTGGTGGTGTGGCTTTAGGGCTAAGCCTCCTTGATGACTTGAGATGTAGAGACAAGAGAGGGAGAGATGGATGAAGAAATCTAGAGGTGGGAGGTGGGTAATTCTTCCATGAAGAATATGGGAGAAGGGTGCCCTATTTATACTTTTTCAAGTCCTACTCCTTCTCAAACTTTAAAATCTTAAAAATAATAAAAAAATAAAAGAAAAAAGGGCTCCACCCAATGCTTTGGACGTGCAATATCCTTGGGGATTTTTTTTCTTTCTATTTTTCTCTTCTTTCCTTGCTTGTTTTGTCCAGAAATCCCTCTTGGACGCTTCTTTCCTTCTTTGTCTTTGCCACCTTGCATTGAGATCTTTTGAGAGATAAAATAGGGATAAGAATCCTCTCTTAGAATCAAACTTGGCCCACATGAGGTAAAGAACTTCCCCATTTATCTCTTTGCATCGTCAACTTTCCTTTTTTGGAAAGTTCTCCTTGTTGGCTCCTAACTTGAAGAGATCTTCTAGATAATTCTCCCTTGATTTTTTCCTTTACTTTTTCAATCAAAATCCGATCCAAAATCCTCTTTTGGACGTGGAATAGCTTGCTTGGATATTTTTTTGCCTTTTCTTTTCAATTTAATCTTCTCCTTCTCAAAAAAGAACACCTATGTGGCCTTCCTTGTCCATCTTTGATGAGATATTCTTCAAATTCTCTTCAAAATCTCTAGAAAATGTGCAACAAATAAATGGACCCCATCTTGGATGTTTTACAAGTGTGCCCCACACATGTGCATGTATGTGTGGGTCCATGAAGCCGACTTTTTACAATTTTCTTCCAATTTCTTTTTTCTCTTTAATTCTTCTCTCCTTTCTCTTGAAATCAATTCCTTGCCTCAATTCTTTACAAATGGGACCCATATAATCAATTTCCTACAAGACAGATGTGAATTCATGTGAAAAGGCAATTTTACCCCTAACATCACATATGCATGACTGTGGGCCCATTTCTCACGAAATGATAATAAAAATGTACATCATTCTTCATGATTTTGTATGAATGAACTAATGATGAAGAGAATTCAATTTATTTCATGAGAAAAATTATTTTCACAAAACTTTCCAAAAATAGACTTTCCAAAAATAGCTGGTTTCATGAATTTATGCAAAAAGTGTGATTTTTAACCAATTTATGCAGAAAAATATAAAGATGAATTTAAAATGAATTAAACCATGATATCACACTAAATGAGGCTCTTTCAAGTTAATAAGTCCTTAAAATGGGTCACATTCAGCATGAAAATATGCATTTTTAAAGACTCATCACACCCCCAACCAGCGTTTTGCTAGTCCCCAGCAAAAAATGCTATAAAATATGAGGAATTCATCCTAACCTAATCTTATCTTAAACTAATGCAATGCAATAAAACTAAACATGAATGCAACGCTACTTTCGCTGGCACTCTCGACTGCATTTAGAGTACGCAGCAAGCCCTTAAACCCATAGGTTCCCCCTAGTGGACGAGCTGTGCCTCGTGAGAGTTTGCAGTGAATATTCCCACAAAATTCTCTTTTTTGTTTTTTTTTAATGAAGAAAAAAATGAAAAAAAAGGCGAAAAGAAATTCCCAAAATAAAATTCACTCATATCAGATATTTTCGAAATCTGGAATAATTACACTTTCAGACTTTTCAAATTCCGGTCCACAATTCTATTCTCAAAAACTTTCTCAAATTCAAACCAACTTGCATGCGTTGTGCGAAACTGTATACATCAAAAACCTACTTCGGATATTTCACAATAATGCTGCAAAAATAGAGCTTTTCCTTTAAATAGTCCGATCCCCTGAAATTTAGCAAAAAGAAATTTCCTCTCAAAGTTACTACGATAGTTGCCACTTTACTATTTACTTCGGTTGGCCTCTTTTTCTCTCAGTATCTTTTTTCGACGCAAGAAGTCAAAGGCGGTAGATTGCTCTTTCAATTTCTTATCTTAATTTGGGCTAAAATAGATTAGCAGTGTTGTCTTAAGGTCTTATTCTTCATCTTAGCTCGTCAATCTAAGTGAGAATAACAAATTTCCATTCCATGTAGAAATAAATTTCGGAATTGGCCTCTAATCATTTTTCACTCAAACCTCTTTAACTCCATCTTGCATTGCCTCCAAACATACAATGTATCCAAAGAGACAAAGTATATTAAAAAGGTTACTAAGATGGGTTACTAGTTGTGATTCCAATTCTATCCTAATATTTAAACAAGAACAAAAATTAACCCAATCACAAACAAGACTAAAATTATGAACACCACAAAATCGAAGACAAGAACAATTGAAAAGAAACAAACTTTACTAGCATGAAACTGTTTTACAAAAGATTGGAAATAAAAAGCAAACAATTACATACTAGGATCGATGAGAATTCCTCCTTCTAGTTGACACTTCAAGGTTGGTGGTGTGGCTTTAGGGCTAAGCCTCCTTGATGACTTGAGATGTAGAGACAAGAGAGGGAGAGATGGATGAAGAAATCTAGAGGTGGGAGGTGGGTAATTCTTCCATGAAGAATATGGGAGAAGGGTGCCCTATTTATACTTTTTCAAGTCCTACTCCTTCTCAAACTTTAAAATCTTAAAAATAATAAAAAAATAAAAGAAAAAAGGGCTCCACCCAATGCTTTGGACGTGCAATATCCTTGGGGATTTTTTTTCTTTCTATTTTTCTCTTCTTTCCTTGCTTGTTTTGTCCAGAAATCCCTCTTGGACGCTTCTTTCCTTCTTTGTCTTTGCCACCTTGCATTGAGATCTTTTGAGAGATAAAATAGGGATAAGAATCCTCTCTTAGAATCAAACTTGGCCCACATGAGGTGTAGAACTTCCCCTTTTATCTCTTTGCATCGTCAACTTTCCTTTTTTGGAAAGTTCTCCTTGTTGGCTCCTAACTTGAAGAGATCTTCTAGATAATTCTCCTTTGATTTTTTCCTTTACTTTTTCAATCAAAATCCGATCCAAAATCCTCTTTTGGACGTGGAATAGCTTGCTTGGATATTTTTTTGCATTTTCTTTTCAATTTAATCTTCTCCTTCTCAAAAAAGAACACCTATGTGGCCTTCCTTGTCCATCTTTGATGAGATATTCTTCAAATTCTCTTCAAAATCTCTAGAAAATGTGCAACAAATAAATGGACCCCATCTTGGATGTTTTACAAGTGTGCCCCCCACATGTGCATGTATGTGTGGGTCCATGAAGCCGACTTTTTACAATTTTCTTCCAATTTCTTTTTTCTCTTTAATTCTTCTCTCCTTTCTCTTGAAATCAATTCCTTGCCTCAATTCTTTACAAATGGGACCCATATAATCAATTTCCTACAAGACAGATGTGAATTCATGTGAAAAGGCAATTTTACCCCTAACATCACATATGCATGACTGTGGGCCCATTTCTCACGAAATGATAATAAAAATGTACATCATTCTTCATGATTTTGTATGAATGAACTAATGATGAAGAGAATTCAATTTATTTCATGAGAAAAATTATTTTCACAAAACTTTCCAAAAATAGACTTTCCAAAAATAGCTGGTTTCATGAATTTATGCAAAAAGTGTGATTTTTAACCAATTTATGCAGAAAGATATAAAGATGAATTTAAAATGAATTAAACCATGATATCACACTAAATGAGGCTCTTTCAAGTTAATAAGTCCTTAAAATGGGTCACATTCAGCATGAAAATATGCATTTTTAAAGACTCATCACACCCCCAACCAGCGTTTTGCTAGTCCCCAGCAAAAAATGCTATAAAATATGAGGAATTCATCCTAACCTAATCTTATCTTAAACTAATGCAATGCAATAAAACTAAACATGAATGCAACGCTACTTTCGCTGGCACTCTCGACTGCATTTAGAGTACGCAGCAAGCCCTTAAACCCCTAGGTTCCCCCTAGTGGACGAGCTGTGCCTCGTGAGGGTTTGCAGTGAATATACCCACAAAATTCTCTTTTTTGTTTTTTTTTAATGAAGAAAAAAATGAAAAAAAAGGCGAAAAGAAATTCCCAAAATAAAATTCACTCATATCAGATATTTTCGAAATCTGGAATAATTACACTTTCAGACTTTTCAAATTCCGGTCCACAATTCTATTCTCAAAAACTTTCTCAAATTCAAACCAACTTGCATGCGTTGTGCGAAACTGTATACATCAAAAACCTACTTCGGATATTTCACAATAATGCTGCAAAAATAGAGCTTTTCCTTTAAATAGTCCGATCCCCTGAAATTTAGCAAAAAGAAATTTCCTCTCAAAGTTACTACGATAGTTGCCACTTTACTTTTACTTCGGTTGGCCTCTTTTTCTCTCAGTATCTTTTTTCGACGCAAGAAGTCAAAGGCGGTAGATTGCTCTTTCAATTTCTTATCTTAATTTGGGCTAAAATAGATTAGCAGTGTTGTCTTAAGGTCTTATTCCTCATCTTAGCTCGTCAATCTAAGTGAGAATAACAAATTTCCATTCCATGTAGAAATAAATTTCGGAATTGGCCTCTAATCATTTTTCACTCAAACCTCTTTAACTCCATCTTGCATTGCCTCCAAACATACAATGTATCCAAAGAGACAAAGTATATTAAAAAGGTTACTAAGATGGGTTACTAGTTGTGATTCCAATTCTATCCTAATATTTAAACAAGAACAAAAATTAACCCAATCACAAACAAGACTAAAATTATGAACACCACAAAATCGAAGACAAGAACAATTGAAAAGAAACAAACTTTACTAGCATGAAACTGTTTTACAAAAGATTGGAAATAAAAAGCAAACAATTACATACTAGGATCGATGAGAATTCCTCCTTCTAGTTGACACTTCAAGGTTGGTGGTGTGGCTTTAGGGCTAAGCCTCCTTGATGACTTGAGATGTAGAGACAAGAGAGGGAGAGATGGATGAAGAAATCTAGAGGTGGGAGGTGGGTAATTCTTCCATGAAGAATATGGGAGAAGGGTGCCCTATTTATACTTTTTCAAGTCCTACTCCTTCTCAAACTTTAAAATCTTAAAAATAATAAAAAAATAAAAGAAAAAAGGGCTCCACCCAATGCTTTGGACGTGCAATATCCTTGGGGATTTTTTTTCTTTCTATTTTTCTCTTCTTTCCTTGCTTGTTTTGTCCAGAAATCCCTCTTGGACGCTTCTTTCCTTCTTTGTCTTTGCCACCTTGCATTGAGATCTTTTGAGAGATAAAATAGGGATAAGAATCCTCTCTTAGAATCAAACTTGGCCCACATGAGGTAAAGAACTTCCCCATTTATCTCTTTGCATCGTCAACTTTCCTTTTTTGGAAAGTTCTCCTTGTTGGCTCCTAACTTGAAGAGATCTTCTAGATAATTCTCCCTTGATTTTTTCCTTTACTTTTTCAATCAAAATCCGATCCAAAATCCTCTTTTGGACGTGGAATAGCTTGCTTGGATATTTTTTTGCCTTTTCTTTTCAATTTAATCTTCTCCTTCTCAAAAAAGAACACCTATGTGGCCTTCCTTGTCCATCTTTGATGAGATATTCTTCAAATTCTCTTCAAAATCTCTAGAAAATGTGCAACAAATAAATGGACCCCATCTTGGATGTTTTACAAGTGTGCCCCACACATGTGCATGTATGTGTGGGTCCATGAAGCCGACTTTTTACAATTTTCTTCCAATTTCTTTTTTCTCTTTAATTCTTCTCTCCTTTCTCTTGAAATCAATTCCTTGCCTCAATTCTTTACAAATGGGACCCATATAATCAATTTCCTACAAGACAGATGTGAATTCATGTGAAAAGGCAATTTTACCCCTAACATCACATATGCATGACTGTGGGCCCATTTCTCACGAAATGATAATAAAAATGTACATCATTCTTCATGATTTTGTATGAATGAACTAATGATGAAGAGAATTCAATTTATTTCATGAGAAAAATTATTTTCACAAAACTTTCCAAAAATAGACTTTCCAAAAATAGCTGGTTTCATGAATTTATGCAAAAAGTGTGATTTTTAACCAATTTATGCAGAAAAATATAAAGATGAATTTAAAATGAATTAAACCATGATATCACACTAAATGAGGCTCTTTCAAGTTAATAAGTCCTTAAAATGGGTCACATTCAGCATGAAAATATGCATTTTTAAAGACTCATCACACCCCCAACCAGCGTTTTGCTAGTCCCCAGCAAAAAATGCTATAAAATATGAGGAATTCATCCTAACCTAATCTTATCTTAAACTAATGCAATGCAATAAAACTAAACATGAATGCAACGCTACTTTCGCTGGCACTCTCGACTGCATTTAGAGTACGCAGCAAGCCCTTAAACCCATAGGTTCCCCCTAGTGGACGAGCTGTGCCTCGTGAGAGTTTGCAGTGAATATTCCCACAAAATTCTCTTTTTTGTTTTTTTTTAATGAAGAAAAAAATGAAAAAAAAGGCGAAAAGAAATTCCCAAAATAAAATTCACTCATATCAGATATTTTCGAAATCTGGAATAATTACACTTTCAGACTTTTCAAATTCCGGTCCACAATTCTATTCTCAAAAACTTTCTCAAATTCAAACCAACTTGCATGCGTTGTGCGAAACTGTATACATCAAAAACCTACTTCGGATATTTCACAATAATGCTGCAAAAATAGAGCTTTTCCTTTAAATAGTCCGATCCCCTGAAATTTAGCAAAAAGAAATTTCCTCTCAAAGTTACTACGATAGTTGCCACTTTACTTTTACTTCGGTTGGCCTCTTTTTCTCTCAGTATCTTTTTTCGACGCAAGAAGTCAAAGGCGGTAGATTGCTCTTTCAATTTCTTATCTTAATTTGGGCTAAAATAGATTAGCAGTGTTGTCTTAAGGTCTTATTCCTCATCTTAGCTCGTCAATCTAAGTGAGAATAACAAATTTCCATTCCATGTAGAAATAAATTTCGGAATTGGCCTCTAATCATTTTTCACTCAAACCTCTTTAACTCCATCTTGCATTGCCTCCAAACATACAATGTATCCAAAGAGACAAAGTATATTAAAAAGGTTACTAAGATGGGTTACTAGTTGTGATTCCAATTCTATCCTAATATTTAAACAAGAACAAAAATTAACCCAATCACAAACAAGACTAAAATTATGAACACCACAAAATCGAAGACAAGAACAATTGAAAAGAAACAAACTTTACTAGCATGAAACTGTTTTACAAAAGATTGGAAATAAAAAGCAAACAATTACATACTAGGATCGATGAGAATTCCTCCTTCTAGTTGACACTTCAAGGTTGGTGGTGTGGCTTTAGGGCTAAGCCTCCTTGATGACTTGAGATGTAGAGACAAGAGAGGGAGAGATGGATGAAGAAATCTAGAGGTGGGAGGTGGGTAATTCTTCCATGAAGAATATGGGAGAAGGGTGCCCTATTTATACTTTTCAAGTCCTACTCCTTCTCAAACTTTAAAATCTTAAAAATAATAAAAAAATAAAAGAAAAAAGGGCTCCACCCAATGCTTTGGACGTGCAATATCCTTGGGGATTTTTTTTCTTTCTATTTTTCTCTTCTTTCCTTGCTTGTTTTGTCCAGAAATCCCTCTTGGACGCTTCTTTCCTTCTTTGTCTTTGCCACCTTGCATTGAGATCTTTTGAGAGATAAAATAGGGATAAGAATTCTCTCTTAGAATCAAACTTGGCCCACATGAGGTGTAGAACTTCCCCTTTTATCTCTTTGCATCGTCAACTTTCCTTTTTTGGAAAGTTCTCCTTGTTGGCTCCTAACTTGAAGAGATCTTCTAGATAATTCTCCTTTGATTTTTTCCTTTACTTTTTCAATCAAAATCTGATCCAAAATCCTCTTTTGGACGTGGAATAGCTTGCTTGGATATTTTTTTGCATTTTCTTTTCAATTTAATCATCTCCTTCTCAAAAAAGAACACCTATGTGGCCTTCCTTGTCCATCTTTGATGAGATATTCTTCAAATTCTCTTCAAAATCTCTAGAAAATGTGCAACAAATAAATGGACCCCATCTTGGATGTTTTACAAGTGTGCCCCACACATGTGCATGTATGTGTGGGTCCATGAAGCCGACTTTTTACAATTTTCTTCCAATTTCTTTTTTCTCTTTAATTCTTCTCTCCTTTCTCTTGAAATCAATTCCTTACCTCAATTCTTTACAAATGGGACCCATATAATCAATTTCCTACAAGACAGATGTGAATTCATGTGAAAAGGCAATTTTACCCCTAACATCACATATGCATGACTGTGGGCCCATTTCTCACGAAATGATAATAAAAATGTACATCATTCTTCATGATTTTGTATGAATGAACTAATGATGAAGAGAATTCAATTTATTTCATGAGAAAAATTATTTTCACAAAACTTTCTAAAAATAGACTTTCCAAAAATAGCTGGTTTCATGAATTTATGCAAAAAGTGTGATTTTTAACCAATTTATGCAGAAAAATATAAAGATGAATTTAAAATGAATTAAACCATGATATCACACTAAATGAGGCTCTTTCAAGTTAATAAGTCCTTAAAATGGGTCACATTCAGCATGAAAATATGCATTTTTAAAGACTCATCACACCCCCAACCAGCGTTTTGCTAGTCCCCAGCAAAAAATGCTATAAAATATGAGGAATTCATCCTAACCTAATCTTATCTTAAACTAATGCAATGCAATAAAACTAAACATGAATGCAACGCTACTTTCGCTGGCACTCTCGACTGCATTTAGAGTACGCAGCAAGCCCTTAAACCCCTAGGTTCCCCCTAGTGGACGAGCTGTGCCTCGTGAGGGTTTGCAGTGAATATACCCACAAAATTCTCTTTTTTGTTTTTTTTTAATGAAGAAAAAAATGAAAAAAAAGGCGAAAAGAAATTCCCAAAATAAAATTCACTCATATCAGATATTTTCGAAATCTGGAATAATTACACTTTCAGACTTTTCAAATTCCGGTCCACAATTCTATTCTCAAAAACTTTCTCAAATTCAAACCAACTTGCATGCGTTGTGCGAAACTGTATACATCAAAAACCTACTTCGGATATTTCACAATAATGCTGCAAAAATAGAGCTTTTCCTTTAAATAGTCCGATCCCCTGAAATTTAGCAAAAAGAAATTTCCTCTCAAAGTTACTACGATAGTTGCCACTTTACTATTTACTTCGGTTGGCCTCTTTTTCTCTCAGTATCTTTTTTCGACGCAAGAAGTCAAAGGCGGTAGATTGCTCTTTCAATTTCTTATCTTAATTTGGGCTAAAATAGATTAGCAGTATTGTCTTAAGGTCTTATTCTTCATCTTAGCTCGTCAATCTAAGTGAGAATAACAAATTTCCATTCCATGTAGAAATAAATTTCGGAATTGGCCTCTAATCATTTTTCACTCAAACCTCTTTAACTCCATCTTGCATTGCCTCCAAACATACAATGTATCCAAAGAGACAAAGTATATTAAAAAGGTTACTAAGATGGGTTACTAGTTGTGATTCCAATTCTATCCTAATATTTAAACAAGAACAAAAATTAACCCAATCACAAACAAGACTAAAATTATGAACACCACAAAATCGAAGACAAGAACAATTGAAAAGAAACAAACTTTACTAGCATGAAACTGTTTTACAAAAGATTGGAAATAAAAAGCAAACAATTACATACTAGGATCGATGAGAATTCCTCCTTCTAGTTGACACTTCAAGGTTGGTGGTGTGGCTTTAGGGCTAAGCCTCCTTGATGACTTGAGATGTAGAGACAAGAGAGGGAGAGATGGATGAAGAAATCTAGAGGTGGGAGGTGGGTAATTCTTCCATGAAGAATATGGGAGAAGGGTGCCCTATTTATACTTTTCAAGTCCTACTCCTTCTCAAACTTTAAAATCTTAAAAATAATAAAAAAATAAAAGAAAAAAGGGCTCCACCCAATGCTTTGGACGTGCAATATCCTTGGGGATTTTTTTTCTTTCTATTTTTCTCTTCTTTCCTTGCTTGTTTTGTCCAGAAATCCCTCTTGGACGCTTCTTTCCTTCTTTGTCTTTGCCACCTTGCATTGAGATCTTTTGAGAGATAAAATAGGGATAAGAATTCTCTCTTAGAATCAAACTTGGCCCACATGAGGTGTAGAACTTCCCCTTTTATCTCTTTGCATCGTCAACTTTCCTTTTTTGGAAAGTTCTCCTTGTTGGCTCCTAACTTGAAGAGATCTTCTAGATAATTCTCCTTTGATTTTTTCCTTTACTTTTTCAATCAAAATCTGATCCAAAATCCTCTTTTGGACGTGGAATAGCTTGCTTGGATATTTTTTTGCATTTTCTTTTCAATTTAATCATCTCCTTCTCAAAAAAGAACACCTATGTGGCCTTCCTTGTCCATCTTTGATGAGATATTCTTCAAATTCTCTTCAAAATCTCTAGAAAATGTGCAACAAATAAATGGACCCCATCTTGGATGTTTTACAAGTGTGCCCCACACATGTGCATGTATGTGTGGGTCCATGAAGCCGACTTTTTACAATTTTCTTCCAATTTCTTTTTTCTCTTTAATTCTTCTCTCCTTTCTCTTGAAATCAATTCCTTGCCTCAATTCTTTACAAATGGGACCCATATAATCAATTTCCTACAAGACAGATGTGAATTCATGTGAAAAGGCAATTTTACCCCTAACATCACATATGCATGACTGTGGGCCCATTTCTCACGAAATGATAATAAAAATGTACATCATTCTTCATGATTTTGTATGAATGAACTAATGATGAAGAGAATTCAATTTATTTCATGAGAAAAATTATTTTCACAAAACTTTCCAAAAATAGACTTTCCAAAAATAGCTGGTTTCATGAATTTATGCAAAAAGTGTGATTTTTAACCAATTTATGCAGAAAAATATAAAGATGAATTTAAAATGAATTAAACCATGATATCACACTAAATGAGGCTCTTTCAAGTTAATAAGTCCTTAAAATGGGTCACATTCAGCATGAAAATATGCATTTTTAAAGACTCATCACACCCCCAACCAGCGTTTTGCTAGTCCCCAGCAAAAAATGCTATAAAATATGAGGAATTCATCCTAACCTAATCTTATCTTAAACTAATGCAATGCAATAAAACTAAACATGAATGCAACGCTACTTTCGCTGGCACTCTCGACTGCATTTAGAGTACGCAGCAAGCCCTTAAACCCCTAGGTTCCCCCTAGTGGACGAGCTGTGCCTCGTGAGGGTTTGCAGTGAATATACCCACAAAATTCTCTTTTTTGTTTTTTTTTAATGAAGAAAAAAATGAAAAAAAAGGCGAAAAGAAATTCCCAAAATAAAATTCACTCATATCAGATATTTTCGAAATCTGGAATAATTACACTTTCAGACTTTTCAAATTCCGGTCCACAATTCTATTCTCAAAAACTTTCTCAAATTCAAACCAACTTGCATGCGTTGTGCGAAACTGTATACATCAAAAACCTACTTCGGATATTTCACAATAATGCTGCAAAAATAGAGCTTTTCCTTTAAATAGTCCGATCCCCTGAAATTTAGCAAAAAGAAATTTCCTCTCAAAGTTACTACGATAGTTGCCACTTTACTATTTACTTCGGTTGGCCTCTTTTTCTCTCAGTATCTTTTTTCGACGCAAGAAGTCAAAGGCGGTAGATTGCTCTTTCAATTTCTTATCTTAATTTGGGCTAAAATAGATTAGCAGTGTTGTCTTAAGGTCTTATTCTTCATCTTAGCTCGTCAATCTAAGTGAGAATAACAAATTTCCATTCCATGTAGAAATAAATTTCGGAATTGGCCTCTAATCATTTTTCACTCAAACCTCTTTAACTCCATCTTGCATTGCCTCCAAACATACAATGTATCCAAAGAGACAAAGTATATTAAAAAGGTTACTAAGATGGGTTACTAGTTGTGATTCCAATTCTATCCTAATATTTAAACAAGAACAAAAATTAACCCAATCACAAACAAGACTAAAATTATGAACACCACAAAATCGAAGACAAGAACAATTGAAAAGAAACAAACTTTACTAGCATGAAACTGTTTTACAAAAGATTGGAAATAAAAAGCAAACAATTACATACTAGGATCGATGAGAATTCCTCCTTCTAGTTGACACTTCAAGGTTGGTGGTGTGGCTTTAGGGCTAAGCCTCCTTGATGACTTGAGATGTAGAGACAAGAGAGGGAGAGATGGATGAAGAAATCTAGAGGTGGGAGGTGGGTAATTCTTCCATGAAGAATATGGGAGAAGGGTGCCCTATTTATACTTTTTCACGTCCTACTCCTTCTCAAACTTTAAAATCTTAAAAATAATAAAAAAATAAAAGAAAAAAGGGCTCCACCCAATGCTTTGGACGTGCAATATCCTTGGGGATTTTTTTTCTTTCTATTTTTCTCTTCTTTCCTTGCTTGTTTTGTCCAGAAATCCCTCTTGGACGCTTCTTTCCTTCTTTGTCTTTGCCACCTTGCATTGAGATCTTTTGAGAGATAAAATAGGGATAAGAATCCTCTCTTAGAATCAAACTTGGCCCACATGAGGTAAAGAACTTCCCCATTTATCTCTTTGCATCGTCAACTTTCCTTTTTTGGAAAGTTCTCCTTGTTGGCTCCTAACTTGAAGAGATCTTCTAGATAATTCTCCCTTGATTTTTTCCTTTACTTTTTCAATCAAAATCCGATCCAAAATCCTCTTTTGGACGTGGAATAGCTTGCTTGGTTATTTTTTTGCCTTTTCTTTTCAATTTAATCTTCTCCTTCTCAAAAAAGAACACCTATGTGGCCTTCCTTGTCCATCTTTGATGAGATATTCTTCAAATTCTCTTCAAAATCTCTAGAAAATGTGCAACAAATAAATGGACCCCATCTTGGATGTTTTACAAGTGTGCCCCACACATGTGCATGTATGTGTGGGTCCATGAAGCCGACTTTTTACAATTTTCTTCCAATTTCTTTTTTCTCTTTAATTCTTCTCTCCTTTCTCTTGAAATCAATTCCTTGCCTCAATTCTTTACAAATGGGACCCATATAATCAATTTCCTACAAGACAGATGTGAATTCATGTGAAAAGGCAATTTTACCCCTAACATCACATATGCATGACTGTGGGCCCATTTCTCACGAAATGATAATAAAAATGTACATCATTCTTCATGATTTTGTATGAATGAACTAATGATGAAGAGAATTCAATTTATTTCATGAGAAAAATTATTTTCACAAAACTTTCCAAAAATAGACTTTCCAAAAATAGCTGGTTTCATGAATTTATGCAAAAAGTGTGATTTTTAACCAATTTATGCAGAAAAATATAAAGATGAATTTAAAATGAATTAAACCATGATATCACACTAAATGAGGCTCTTTCAAGTTAATAAGTCCTTAAAATGGGTCACATTCAGCATGAAAATATGCATTTTTAAAGACTCATCACACCCCCAACCAGCGTTTTGCTAGTCCCCAGCAAAAAATGCTATAAAATATGAGGAATTCATCCTAACCTAATCTTATCTTAAACTAATGCAATGCAATAAAACTAAACATGAATGCAACGCTACTTTCGCTGGCACTCTCGACTGCATTTAGAGTACGCAGCAAGCCCTTAAACCCCTAGGTTCCCCCTAGTGGACGAGCTGTGCCTCGTGAGGGTTTGCAGTGAATATACCCACAAAATTCTCTTTTTTGTTTTTTTTTAATGAAGAAAAAAATGAAAAAAAAGGCGAAAAGAAATTCCCAAAATAAAATTCACTCATATCAGATATTTTCGAAATCTGGAATAATTACACTTTCAGACTTTTCAAATTCCGGTCCACAATTCTATTCTCAAAAACTTTCTCAAATTCAAACCAACTTGCATGCGTTGTGCGAAACTGTATACATCAAAAACCTACTTCGGATATTTCACAATAATGCTGCAAAAATAGAGCTTTTCCTTTAAATAGTCCGATCCCCTGAAATTTAGCAAAAAGAAATTTCCTCTCAAAGTTACTACGATAGTTGCCACTTTACTTTTACTTCGGTTGGCCTCTTTTTCTCTCAGTATCTTTTTTCGACGCAAGAAGTCAAAGGCGGTAGATTGCTCTTTCAATTTCTTATCTTAATTTGGGCTAAAATAGATTAGCAGTGTTGTCTTAAGGTCTTATTCCTCATCTTAGCTCGTCAATCTAAGTGAGAATAACAAATTTCCATTCCATGTAGAAATAAATTTCGGAATTGGCCTCTAATCATTTTTCACTCAAACCTCTTTAACTCCATCTTGCATTGCCTCCAAACATACAATGTATCCAAAGAGACAAAGTATATTAAAAAGGTTACTAAGATGGGTTACTAGTTGTGATTCCAATTCTATCCTAATATTTAAACAAGAACAAAAATTAACCCAATCACAAACAAGACTAAAATTATGAACACCACAAAATCGAAGACAAGAACAATTGAAAAGAAACAAACTTTACTAGCATGAAACTGTTTTACAAAAGATTGGAAATAAAAAGCAAACAATTACATACTAGGATCGATGAGAATTCCTCCTTCTAGTTGACACTTCAAGGTTGGTGGTGTGGCTTTAGGGCTAAGCCTCCTTGATGACTTGAGATGTAGAGACAAGAGAGGGAGAGATGGATGAAGAAATCTAGAGGTGGGAGGTGGGTAATTCTTCCATGAAGAATATGGGAGAAGGGTGCCCTATTTATACTTTTTCAAGTCCTACTCCTTCTCAAACTTTAAAATCTTAAAAATAATAAAAAAATAAAAGAAAAAAGGGCTCCACCCAATGCTTTGGACGTGCAATATCCTTGGGGATTTTTTTTCTTTCTATTTTTCTCTTCTTTCCTTGCTTGTTTTGTCCAGAAATCCCTCTTGGACGCTTCTTTCCTTCTTTGTCTTTGCCACCTTGCATTGAGATCTTTTGAGAGATAAAATAGGGATAAGAATCCTCTCTTAGAATCAAACTTGGCCCACATGAGGTAAAGAACTTCCCCATTTATCTCTTTGCATCGTCAACTTTCCTTTTTTGGAAAGTTCTCCTTGTTGGCTCCTAACTTGAAGAGATCTTCTAGATAATTCTCCCTTGATTTTTTCCTTTACTTTTTCAATCAAAATCCGATCCAAAATCCTCTTTTGGAAGTGGAATAGCTTGCTTGGATATTTTTTTGCCTTTTCTTTTCAATTTAATCTTCTCCTTCTCAAAAAAGAACACCTATGTGGCCTTCCTTGTCCATCTTTGATGAGATATTCTTCAAATTCTCTTCAAAATCTCTAGAAAATGTGCAACAAATAAATGGACCCCATCTTGGATGTTTTACAAGTGTGCCCCACACATGTGCATGTATGTGTGGGTCCATGAAGCCGACTTTTTACAATTTTCTTCCAATTTCTTTTTTCTCTTTAATTCTTCTCTCCTTTCTCTTGAAATCAATTCCTTGCCTCAATTCTTTACAAATGGGACCCATATAATCAATTTCCTACAAGACAGATGTGAATTCATGTGAAAAGGCAATTTTACCCCTAACATCACATATGCATGACTGTGGGCCCATTTCTCACGAAATGATAATAAAAATGTACATCATTCTTCATGATTTTGTATGAATGAACTAATGATGAAGAGAATTCAATTTATTTCATGAGAAAAATTATTTTCACAAAACTTTCCAAAAATAGACTTTCCAAAAATAGCTGGTTTCATGAATTTATGCAAAAAGTGTGATTTTTAACCAATTTATGCAGAAAAATATAAAGATGAATTTAAAATGAATTAAACCATGATATCACACTAAATGAGGCTCTTTCAAGTTAATAAGTCCTTAAAATGGGTCACATTCAGCATGAAAATATGCATTTTTAAAGACTCATCACACCCCCAACCAGCGTTTTGCTAGTCCCCAGCAAAAAATGCTATAAAATATGAGGAATTCATCCTAACCTAATCTTATCTTAAACTAATGCAATGCAATAAAACTAAACATGAATGCAACGCTACTTTCGCTGGCACTCTCGACTGCATTTAGAGTACGCAGCAAGCCCTTAAACCCCTAGGTTCCCCCTAGTGGACGAGCTGTGCCTCGTGAGGGTTTGCAGTGAATATACCCACAAAATTCTCTTTTTTGTTTTTTTTTAATGAAGAAAAAAATGAAAAAAAAGGCGAAAAGAAATTCCCAAAATAAAATTCACTCATATCAGATATTTTCGAAATCTGGAATAATTACACTTTCAGACTTTTCAAATTCCGGTCCACAATTCTATTCTCAAAAACTTTCTCAAATTCAAACCAACTTGCATGCGTTGTGCGAAACTGTATACATCAAAAACCTACTTCGGATATTTCACAATAATGCTGCAAAAATAGAGCTTTTCCTTTAAATAGTCCGATCCCCTGAAATTTAGCAAAAAGAAATTTCCTCTCAAAGTTACTACGATAGTTGCCACTTTACTTTTACTTCGGTTGGCCTCTTTTTCTCTCAGTATCTTTTTTCGACGCAAGAAGTCAAAGGCGGTAGATTGCTCTTTCAATTTCTTATCTTAATTTGGGCTAAAATAGATTAGCAGTGTTGTCTTAAGGTCTTATTCCTCATCTTAGCTCGTCAATCTAAGTGAGAATAACAAATTTCCATTCCATGTAGAAATAAATTTCGGAATTGGCCTCTAATCATTTTTCACTCAAACCTCTTTAACTCCATCTTGCATTGCCTCCAAACATACAATGTATCCAAAGAGACAAAGTATATTAAAAAGGTTACTAAGATGGGTTACTAGTTGTGATTCCAATTCTATCCTAATATTTAAACAAGAACAAAAATTAACCCAATCACAAACAAGACTAAAATTATGAACACCACAAAATCGAAGACAAGAACAATTGAAAAGAAACAAACTTTACTAGCATGAAACTGTTTTACAAAAGATTGGAAATAAAAAGCAAACAATTACATACTAGGATCGATGAGAATTCCTCCTTCTAGTTGACACTTCAAGGTTGGTGGTGTGGCTTTAGGGCTAAGCCTCCTTGATGACTTGAGATGTAGAGACAAGAGAGGGAGAGATGGATGAAGAAATCTAGAGGTGGGAGGTGGGTAATTCTTCCATGAAGAATATGGGAGAAGGGTGCCCTATTTATACTTTTTCAAGTCCTACTCCTTCTCAAACTTTAAAATCTTAAAAATAATAAAAAAATAAAAGAAAAAAGGGCTCCACCCAATGCTTTGGACGTGCAATATCCTTGGGGATTTTTTTTCTTTCTATTTTTCTCTTCTTTCCTTGCTTGTTTTGTCCAGAAATCCCTCTTGGACGCTTCTTTCCTTCTTTGTCTTCGCCACCTTGCATTGAGATCTTTTGAGAGATAAAATAGGGATAAGAATCCTCTCTTAGAATCAAACTTGGCCCACATGAGGTAAAGAACTTCCCCATTTATCTCTTTGCATCGTCAACTTTCCTTTTTTGGAAAGTTCTCCTTGTTGGCTCCTAACTTGAAGAGATCTTCTAGATAATTCTCCCTTGATTTTTTCCTTTACTTTTTCAATCAAAATCCGATCCAAAATCCTCTTTTGGACGTGGAATAGCTTGCTTGGATATTTTTTTGCCTTTTCTTTTCAATTTAATCTTCTCCTTCTCAA
Source organism: Sextonia rubra (assembly GCA_037013555.1). Classification (NCBI taxonomy): domain Eukaryota; kingdom Viridiplantae; phylum Streptophyta; class Magnoliopsida; order Laurales; family Lauraceae; genus Sextonia; species Sextonia rubra. The sequence goes on from JASUAD010000015.1 coordinate 7,521,499, forward strand.
AAAAGAACACCTATGTGGCCTTCCTTGTCCATCTTTGATGAGATATTCTTCAAATTCTCTTCAAAATCTCTAGAAAATGTGCAACAAATAAATGGACCCCATCTTGGATGTTTTACAAGTGTGCCCCACACATGTGCATGTATGTGTGGGTCCATGAAGCCGACTTTTTACAATTTTCTTCCAATTTCTTTTTTCTCTTTAATTCTTCTCTCCTTTCTCTTGAAATCAATTCCTTGCCTCAATTCTTTACAAATGGGACCCATATAATCAATTTCCTACAAGACAGATGTGAATTCATGTGAAAAGGCAATTTTACCCCTAACATCACATATGCATGACTGTGGGCCCATTTCTCACGAAATGATAATAAAAATGTACATCATTCTTCATGATTTTGTATGAATGAACTAATGATGAAGAGAATTCAATTTATTTCATGAGAAAAATTATTTTCACAAAACTTTCCAAAAATAGACTTTCCAAAAATAGCTGGTTTCATGAATTTATGCAAAAAGTGTGATTTTTAACCAATTTATGCAGAAAAATATAAAGATGAATTTAAAATGAATTAAACCATGATATCACACTAAATGAGGCTCTTTCAAGTTAATAAGTCCTTAAAATGGGTCACATTCAGCATGAAAATATGCATTTTTAAAGACTCATCACACCCCCAACCAGCGTTTTGCTAGTCCCCAGCAAAAAATGCTATAAAATATGAGGAATTCATCCTAACCTAATCTTATCTTAAACTAATGCAATGCAATAAAACTAAACATGAATGCAACGCTACTTTCGCTGGCACTCTCGACTGCATTTAGAGTACGCAGCAAGCCCTTAAACCCCTAGGTTCCCCCTAGTGGACGAGCTGTGCCTCGTGAGGGTTTGCAGTGAATATACCCACAAAATTCTCTTTTTTGTTTTTTTTTAATGAAGAAAAAAATGAAAAAAAAGGCGAAAAGAAATTCCCAAAATAAAATTCACTCATATCAGATATTTTCGAAATCTGGAATAATTACACTTTCAGACTTTTCAAATTCCGGTCCACAATTCTATTCTCAAAAACTTTCTCAAATTCAAACCAACTTGCATGCGTTGTGCGAAACTGTATACATCAAAAACCTACTTCGGATATTTCACAATAATGCTGCAAAAATAGAGCTTTTCCTTTAAATAGTCCGATCCCCTGAAATTTAGCAAAAAGAAATTTCCTCTCAAAGTTACTACGATAGTTGCCACTTTACTTTTACTTCGGTTGGCCTCTTTTTCTCTCAGTATCTTTTTTCGACGCAAGAAGTCAAAGGCGGTAGATTGCTCTTTCAATTTCTTATCTTAATTTGGGCTAAAATAGATTAGCAGTGTTGTCTTAAGGTCTTATTCCTCATCTTAGCTCGTCAATCTAAGTGAGAATAACAAATTTCCATTCCATGTAGAAATAAATTTCGGAATTGGCCTCTAATCATTTTTCACTCAAACCTCTTTAACTCCATCTTGCATTGCCTCCAAACATACAATGTATCCAAAGAGACAAAGTATATTAAAAAGGTTACTAAGATGGGTTACTAGTTGTGATTCCAATTCTATCCTAATATTTAAACAAGAACAAAAATTAACCCAATCACAAACAAGACTAAAATTATGAACACCACAAAATCGAAGACAAGAACAATTGAAAAGAAACAAACTTTACTAGCATGAAACTGTTTTACAAAAGATTGGAAATAAAAAGCAAACAATTACATACTAGGATCGATGAGAATTCCTCCTTCTAGTTGACACTTCAAGGTTGGTGGTGTGGCTTTAGGGCTAAGCCTCCTTGATGACTTGAGATGTAGAGACAAGAGAGGGAGAGATGGATGAAGAAATCTAGAGGTGGGAGGTGGGTAATTCTTCCATGAAGAATATGGGAGAAGGGTGCCCTATTTATACTTTTTCAAGTCCTACTCCTTCTCAAACTTTAAAATCTTAAAAATAATAAAAAAATAAAAGAAAAAAGGGCTCCACCCAATGCTTTGGACGTGCAATATCCTTGGGGATTTTTTTTCTTTCTATTTTTCTCTTCTTTCCTTGCTTGTTTTGTCCAGAAATCCCTCTTGGACGCTTCTTTCCTTCTTTGTCTTTGCCACCTTGCATTGAGATCTTTTGAGAGATAAAATAGGGATAAGAATCCTCTCTTAGAATCAAACTTGGCCCACATGAGGTGTAGAACTTCCCCTTTTATCTCTTTGCATCGTCAACTTTCCTTTTTTGGAAAGTTCTCCTTGTTGGCTCCTAACTTGAAGAGATCTTCTAGATAATTCTCCTTTGATTTTTTCCTTTACTTTTTCAATCAAAATCTGATCCAAAATCCTCTTTTGGACGTGGAATAGCTTGCTTGGATATTTTTTTGCATTTTCTTTTCAATTTAATCTTCTCCTTCTCAAAAAAGAACACCTATGTGGCCTTCCTTGTCCATCTTTGATGAGATATTCTTCAAATTCTCTTCAAAATCTCTAGAAAATGTGCAACAAATAAATGGACCCCATCTTGGATGTTTTACAAGTGTGCCCCACACATGTGCATGTATGTGTGGGTCCATGAAGCCGACTTTTTACAATTTTCTTCCAATTTCTTTTTTCTCTTTAATTCTTCTCTCCTTTCTCTTGAAATCAATTCCTTGCCTCAATTCTTTACAAATGGGACCCATATAATCAATTTCCTACAAGACAGATGTGAATTCATGTGAAAAGGCAATTTTACCCCTAACATCACATATGCATGACTGTGGGCCCATTTCTCACGAAATGATAATAAAAATGTACATCATTCTTCATGATTTTGTATGAATGAACTAATGATGAAGAGAATTCAATTTATTTCATGAGAAAAATTATTTTCACAAAACTTTCCAAAAATAGACTTTCCAAAAATAGCTGGTTTCATGAATTTATGCAAAAAGTGTGATTTTTAACCAATTTATGCAGAAAAATATAAAGATGAATTTAAAATGAATTAAACCATGATATCACACTAAATGAGGCTCTTTCAAGTTAATAAGTCCTTAAAATGGGTCACATTCAGCATGAAAATATGCATTTTTAAAGACTCATCACACCCCCAACCAGCGTTTTGCTAGTCCCCAGCAAAAAATGCTATAAAATATGAGGAATTCATCCTAACCTAATCTTATCTTAAACTAATGCAATGCAATAAAACTAAACATGAATGCAACGCTACTTTCGCTGGCACTCTCGACTGCATTTAGAGTACGCAGCAAGCCCTTAAACCCCTAGGTTCCCCCTAGTGGACGAGCTGTGCCTCGTGAGGGTTTGCAGTGAATATACCCACAAAATTCTCTTTTTTGTTTTTTTTTAATGAAGAAAAAAATGAAAAAAAAGGCGAAAAGAAATTCCCAAAATAAAATTCACTCATATCAGATATTTTCGAAATCTGGAATAATTACACTTTCAGACTTTTCAAATTCCGGTCCACAATTCTATTCTCAAAAACTTTCTCAAATTCAAACCAACTTGCATGCGTTGTGCGAAACTGTATACATCAAAAACCTACTTCGGATATTTCACAATAATGCTGCAAAAATAGAGCTTTTCCTTTAAATAGTCCGATCCCCTGAAATTTAGCAAAAAGAAATTTCCTCTCAAAGTTACTACGATAGTTGCCACTTTACTTTTACTTCGGTTGGCCTCTTTTTCTCTCAGTATCTTTTTTCGACGCAAGAAGTCAAAGGCGGTAGATTGCTCTTTCAATTTCTTATCTTAATTTGGGCTAAAATAGATTAGCAGTGTTGTCTTAAGGTCTTATTCCTCATCTTAGCTCGTCAATCTAAGTGAGAATAACAAATTTCCATTCCATGTAGAAATAAATTTCGGAATTGGCCTCTAATCATTTTTCACTCAAACCTCTTTAACTCCATCTTGCATTGCCTCCAAACATACAATGTATCCAAAGAGACAAAGTATATTAAAAAGGTTACTAAGATGGGTTACTAGTTGTGATTCCAATTCTATCCTAATATTTAAACAAGAACAAAAATTAACCCAATCACAAACAAGACTAAAATTATGAACACCACAAAATCGAAGACAAGAACAATTGAAAAGAAACAAACTTTACTAGCATGAAACTGTTTTACAAAAGATTGGAAATAAAAAGCAAACAATTACATACTAGGATCGATGAGAATTCCTCCTTCTAGTTGACACTTCAAGGTTGGTGGTGTGGCTTTAGGGCTAAGCCTCCTTGATGACTTGAGATGTAGAGACAAGAGAGGGAGAGATGGATGAAGAAATCTAGAGGTGGGAGGTGGGTAATTCTTCCATGAAGAATATGGGAGAAGGGTGCCCTATTTATACTTTTTCAAGTCCTACTCCTTCTCAAACTTTAAAATCTTAAAAATAATAAAAAAATAAAAGAAAAAAGGGCTCCACCCAATGCTTTGGACGTGCAATATCCTTGGGGATTTTTTTTCTTTCTATTTTTCTCTTCTTTCCTTGCTTGTTTTGTCCAGAAATCCCTCTTGGACGCTTCTTTCCTTCTTTGTCTTTGCCACCTTGCATTGAGATCTTTTGAGAGATAAAATAGGGATAAGAATCCTCTCTTAGAATCAAACTTGGCCCACATGAGGTGTAGAACTTCCCCTTTTATCTCTTTGCATCGTCAACTTTCCTTTTTTGGAAAGTTCTCCTTGTTGGCTCCTAACTTGAAGAGATCTTCTAGATAATTCTCCTTTGATTTTTTCCTTTACTTTTTCAATCAAAATCTGATCCAAAATCCTCTTTTGGACGTGGAATAGCTTGCTTGGATATTTTTTTGCATTTTCTTTTCAATTTAATCTTCTCCTTCTCAAAAAAGAACACCTATGTGGCCTTCCTTGTCCATCTTTGATGAGATATTCTTCAAATTCTCTTCAAAATCTCTAGAAAATGTGCAACAAATAAATGGACCCCATCTTGGATGTTTTACAAGTGTGCCCCACACATGTGCATGTATGTGTGGGTCCATGAAGCCGACTTTTTACAATTTTCTTCCAATTTCTTTTTTCTCTTTAATTCTTCTCTCCTTTCTCTTGAAATCAATTCCTTGCCTCAATTCTTTACAAATGGGACCCATATAATCAATTTCCTACAAGACAGATGTGAATTCATGTGAAAAGGCAATTTTACCCCTAACATCACATATGCATGACTGTGGGCCCATTTCTCACGAAATGATAATAAAAATGTACATCATTCTTCATGATTTTGTATGAATGAACTAATGATGAAGAGAATTCAATTTATTTCATGAGAAAAATTATTTTCACAAAACTTTCCAAAAATAGACTTTCCAAAAATAGCTGGTTTCATGAATTTATGCAAAAAGTGTGATTTTTAACCAATTTATGCAGAAAAATATAAAGATGAATTTAAAATGAATTAAACCATGATATCACACTAAATGAGGCTCTTTCAAGTTAATAAGTCCTTAAAATGGGTCACATTCAGCATGAAAATATGCATTTTTAAAGACTCATCACACCCCCAACCAGCGTTTTGCTAGTCCCCAGCAAAAAATGCTATAAAATATGAGGAATTCATCCTAACCTAATCTTATCTTAAACTAATGCAATGCAATAAAACTAAACATGAATGCAACGCTACTTTCGCTGGCACTCTCGACTGCATTTAGAGTACGCAGCAAGCCCTTAAACCCCTAGGTTCCCCCTAGTGGACGAGCTGTGCCTCGTGAGGGTTTGCAGTGAATATACCCACAAAATTCTCTTTTTTGTTTTTTTTTAATGAAGAAAAAAATGAAAAAAAAGGCGAAAAGAAATTCCCAAAATAAAATTCACTCATATCAGATATTTTCGAAATCTGGAATAATTACACTTTCAGACTTTTCAAATTCCGGTCCACAATTCTATTCTCAAAAACTTTCTCAAATTCAAACCAACTTGCATGCGTTGTGCGAAACTGTATACATCAAAAACCTACTTCGGATATTTCACAATAATGCTGCAAAAATAGAGCTTTTCCTTTAAATAGTCCGATCCCCTGAAATTTAGCAAAAAGAAATTTCCTCTCAAAGTTACTACGATAGTTGCCACTTTACTTTTACTTCGGTTGGCCTCTTTTTCTCTCAGTATCTTTTTTCGACGCAAGAAGTCAAAGGCGGTAGATTGCTCTTTCAATTTCTTATCTTAATTTGGGCTAAAATAGATTAGCAGTGTTGTCTTAAGGTCTTATTCCTCATCTTAGCTCGTCAATCTAAGTGAGAATAACAAATTTCCATTCCATGTAGAAATAAATTTCGGAATTGGCCTCTAATCATTTTTCACTCAAACCTCTTTAACTCCATCTTGCATTGCCTCCAAACATACAATGTATCCAAAGAGACAAAGTATATTAAAAAGGTTACTAAGATGGGTTACTAGTTGTGATTCCAATTCTATCCTAATATTTAAACAAGAACAAAAATTAACCCAATCACAAACAAGACTAAAATTATGAACACCACAAAATCGAAGACAAGAACAATTGAAAAGAAACAAACTTTACTAGCATGAAACTGTTTTACAAAAGATTGGAAATAAAAAGCAAACAATTACATACTAGGATCGATGAGAATTCCTCCTTCTAGTTGACACTTCAAGGTTGGTGGTGTGGCTTTAGGGCTAAGCCTCCTTGATGACTTGAGATGTAGAGACAAGAGAGGGAGAGATGGATGAAGAAATCTAGAGGTGGGAGGTGGGTAATTCTTCCATGAAGAATATGGGAGAAGGGTGCCCTATTTATACTTTTTCAAGTCCTACTCCTTCTCAAACTTTAAAATCTTAAAAATAATAAAAAAATAAAAGAAAAAAGGGCTCCACCCAATGCTTTGGACGTGCAATATCCTTGGGGATTTTTTTTCTTTCTATTTTTCTCTTCTTTCCTTGCTTGTTTTGTCCAGAAATCCCTCTTGGACGCTTCTTTCCTTCTTTGTCTTTGCCACCTTGCATTGAGATCTTTTGAGAGATAAAATAGGGATAAGAATCCTCTCTTAGAATCAAACTTGGCCCACATGAGGTGTAGAACTTCCCCTTTTATCTCTTTGCATCGTCAACTTTCCTTTTTTGGAAAGTTCTCCTTGTTGGCTCCTAACTTGAAGAGATCTTCTAGATAATTCTCCTTTGATTTTTTCCTTTACTTTTTCAATCAAAATCTGATCCAAAATCCTCTTTTGGACGTGGAATAGCTTGCTTGGATATTTTTTTGCATTTTCTTTTCAATTTAATCTTCTCCTTCTCAAAAAAGAACACCTATGTGGCCTTCCTTGTCCATCTTTGATGAGATATTCTTCAAATTCTCTTCAAAATCTCTAGAAAATGTGCAACAAATAAATGGACCCCATCTTGGATGTTTTACAAGTGTGCCCCACACATGTGCATGTATGTGTGGGTCCATGAAGCCGACTTTTTACAATTTTCTTCCAATTTCTTTTTTCTCTTTAATTCTTCTCTCCTTTCTCTTGAAATCAATTCCTTGCCTCAATTCTTTACAAATGGGACCCATATAATCAATTTCCTACAAGACAGATGTGAATTCATGTGAAAAGGCAATTTTACCCCTAACATCACATATGCATGACTGTGGGCCCATTTCTCACGAAATGATAATAAAAATGTACATCATTCTTCATGATTTTGTATGAATGAACTAATGATGAAGAGAATTCAATTTATTTCATGAGAAAAATTATTTTCACAAAACTTTCCAAAAATAGACTTTCCAAAAATAGCTGGTTTCATGAATTTATGCAAAAAGTGTGATTTTTAACCAATTTATGCAGAAAAATATAAAGATGAATTTAAAATGAATTAAACCATGATATCACACTAAATGAGGCTCTTTCAAGTTAATAAGTCCTTAAAATGGGTCACATTCAGCATGAAAATATGCATTTTTAAAGACTCATCACACCCCCAACCAGCGTTTTGCTAGTCCCCAGCAAAAAATGCTATAAAATATGAGGAATTCATCCTAACCTAATCTTATCTTAAACTAATGCAATGCAATAAAACTAAACATGAATGCAACGCTACTTTCGCTGGCACTCTCGACTGCATTTAGAGTACGCAGCAAGCCCTTAAACCCCTAGGTTCCCCCTAGTGGACGAGCTGTGCCTCGTGAGGGTTTGCAGTGAATATACCCACAAAATTCTCTTTTTTGTTTTTTTTTAATGAAGAAAAAAATGAAAAAAAAGGCGAAAAGAAATTCCCAAAATAAAATTCACTCATATCAGATATTTTTGAAATCTGGAATAATTACACTTTCAGACTTTTCAAATTCCGGTCCACAATTCTATTCTCAAAAACTTTCTCAAATTCAAACCAACTTGCATGCGTTGTGCGAAACTGTATACATCAAAAACCTACTTCGGATATTTCACAATAATGCTGCAAAAATAGAGCTTTTCCTTTAAATAGTCCGATCCCCTGAAATTTAGCAAAAAGAAATTTCCTCTCAAAGTTACTACGATAGTTGCCACTTTACTTTTACTTCGGTTGGCCTCTTTTTCTCTCAGTATCTTTTTTCGACGCAAGAAGTCAAAGGCGGTAGATTGCTCTTTCAATTTCTTATCTTAATTTGGGCTAAAATAGATTAGCAGTGTTGTCTTAAGGTCTTATTCCTCATCTTAGCTCGTCAATCTAAGTGAGAATAACAAATTTCCATTCCATGTAGAAATAAATTTCGGAATTGGCCTCTAATCATTTTTCACTCAAACCTCTTTAACTCCATCTTGCATTGCCTCCAAACATACAATGTATCCAAAGAGACAAAGTATATTAAAAAGGTTACTAAGATGGGTTACTAGTTGTGATTCCAATTCTATCCTAATATTTAAACAAGAACAAAAATTAACCCAATCACAAACAAGACTAAAATTATGAACACCACAAAATCGAAGACAAGAACAATTGAAAAGAAACAAACTTTACTAGCATGAAACTGTTTTACAAAAGATTGGAAATAAAAAGCAAACAATTACATACTAGGATCGATGAGAATTCCTCCTTCTAGTTGACACTTCAAGGTTGGTGGTGTGGCTTTAGGGCTAAGCCTCCTTGATGACTTGAGATGTAGAGACAAGAGAGGGAGAGATGGATGAAGAAATCTAGAGGTGGGAGGTGGGTAATTCTTCCATGAAGAATATGGGAGAAGGGTGCCCTATTTATACTTTTTCAAGTCCTACTCCTTCTCAAACTTTAAAATCTTAAAAATAATAAAAAAATAAAAGAAAAAAGGGCTCCACCCAATGCTTTGGACGTGCAATATCCTTGGGGATTTTTTTTCTTTCTATTTTTCTCTTCTTTCCTTGCTTGTTTTGTCCAGAAATCCCTCTTGGACGCTTCTTTCCTTCTTTGTCTTTGCCACCTTGCATTGAGATCTTTTGAGAGATAAAATAGGGATAAGAATCCTCTCTTAGAATCAAACTTGGCCCACATGAGGTGTAGAACTTCCCCTTTTATCTCTTTGCATCGTCAACTTTCCTTTTTTGGAAAGTTCTCCTTGTTGGCTCCTAACTTGAAGAGATCTTCTAGATAATTCTCCTTTGATTTTTTCCTTTACTTTTTCAATCAAAATCTGATCCAAAATCCTCTTTTGGACGTGGAATAGCTTGCTTGGATATTTTTTTGCATTTTCTTTTCAATTTAATCTTCTCCTTCTCAAAAAAGAACACCTATGTGGCCTTCCTTGTCCATCTTTGATGAGATATTCTTCAAATTCTCTTCAAAATCTCTAGAAAATGTGCAACAAATAAATGGACCCCATCTTGGATGTTTTACAAGTGTGCCCCACACATGTGCATGTATGTGTGGGTCCATGAAGCCGACTTTTTACAATTTTCTTCCAATTTCTTTTTTCTCTTTAATTCTTCTCTCCTTTCTCTTGAAATCAATTCCTTGCCTCAATTCTTTACAAATGGGACCCATATAATCAATTTCCTACAAGACAGATGTGAATTCATGTGAAAAGGCAATTTTACCCCTAACATCACATATGCATGACTGTGGGCCCATTTCTCACGAAATGATAATAAAAATGTACATCATTCTTCATGATTTTGTATGAATGAACTAATGATGAAGAGAATTCAATTTATTTCATGAGAAAAATTATTTTCACAAAACTTTCCAAAAATAGACTTTCCAAAAATAGCTGGTTTCATGAATTTATGCAAAAAGTGTGATTTTTAACCAATTTATGCAGAAAAATATAAAGATGAATTTAAAATGAATTAAACCATGATATCACACTAAATGAGGCTCTTTCAAGTTAATAAGTCCTTAAAATGGGTCACATTCAGCATGAAAATATGCATTTTTAAAGACTCATCACACCCCCAACCAGCGTTTTGCTAGTCCCCAGCAAAAAATGCTATAAAATATGAGGAATTCATCCTAACCTAATCTTATCTTAAACTAATGCAATGCAATAAAACTAAACATGAATGCAACGCTACTTTCGCTGGCACTCTCGACTGCATTTAGAGTACGCAGCAAGCCCTTAAACCCCTAGGTTCCCCCTAGTGGACGAGCTGTGCCTCGTGAGGGTTTGCAGTGAATATACCCACAAAATTCTCTTTTTTGTTTTTTTTTAATGAAGAAAAAAATGAAAAAAAAGGCGAAAAGAAATTCCCAAAATAAAATTCACTCATATCAGATATTTTTGAAATCTGGAATAATTACACTTTCAGACTTTTCAAATTCCGGTCCACAATTCTATTCTCAAAAACTTTCTCAAATTCAAACCAACTTGCATGCGTTGTGCGAAACTGTATACATCAAAAACCTACTTCGGATATTTCACAATAATGCTGCAAAAATAGAGCTTTTCCTTTAAATAGTCCGATCCCCTGAAATTTAGCAAAAAGAAATTTCCTCTCAAAGTTACTACGATAGTTGCCACTTTACTTTTACTTCGGTTGGCCTCTTTTTCTCTCAGTATCTTTTTTCGACGCAAGAAGTCAAAGGCGGTAGATTGCTCTTTCAATTTCTTATCTTAATTTGGGCTAAAATAGATTAGCAGTGTTGTCTTAAGGTCTTATTCCTCATCTTAGCTCGTCAATCTAAGTGAGAATAACAAATTTCCATTCCATGTAGAAATAAATTTCGGAATTGGCCTCTAATCATTTTTCACTCAAACCTCTTTAACTCCATCTTGCATTGCCTCCAAACATACAATGTATCCAAAGAGACAAAGTATATTAAAAAGGTTACTAAGATGGGTTACTAGTTGTGATTCCAATTCTATCCTAATATTTAAACAAGAACAAAAATTAACCCAATCACAAACAAGACTAAAATTATGAACACCACAAAATCGAAGACAAGAACAATTGAAAAGAAAGAAACTTTACTAGCATGAAACTGTTTTACAAAAGATTGGAAATAAAAAGCAAACAATTACATACTAGGATCGATGAGAATTCCTCCTTCTAGTTGACACTTCAAGGTTGGTGGTGTGGCTTTAGGGCTAAGCCTCCTTGATGACTTGAGATGTAGAGACAAGAGAGGGAGAGATGGATGAAGAAATCTAGAGGTGGGAGGTGGGTAATTCTTCCATGAAGAATATGGGAGAAGTGTGCCCTATTTATACTTTTTCAAGTCCTACTCCTTCTCAAACTTTAAAATCTTAAAAATAATAAAAAAATAAAAGAAAAAAGGGCTCCACCCAATGCTTTGGACGTGCAATATCCTTGGGGATTTTTTTTCTTTCTATTTTTCTCTTCTTTCCTTGCTTGTTTTGTCCAGAAATCCCTCTTGGACGCTTCTTTCCTTCTTTGTCTTTGCCACCTTGCATTGAGATCTTTTGAGAGATAAAATAGGGATAAGAATCCTCTCTTAGAATCAAACTTGGCCCACATGAGGTGTAGAACTTCCCCTTTTATCTCTTTGCATCGTCAACTTTCCTTTTTTGGAAAGTTCTCCTTGTTGGCTCCTAACTTGAAGAGATCTTCTAGATAATTCTCCTTTGATTTTTTCCTTTACTTTTTCAATCAAAATCTGATCCAAAATCCTCTTTTGGACGTGGAATAGCTTGCTTGGATATTTTTTTGCATTTTCTTTTCAATTTAATCTTCTCCTTCTCAAAAAAGAACACCTATGTGGCCTTCCTTGTCCATCTTTGATGAGATATTCTTCAAATTCTCTTCAAAATCTCTAGAAAATGTGCAACAAATAAATGGACCCCATCTTGGATGTTTTACAAGTGTGCCCCACACATGTGCATGTATGTGTGGGTCCATGAAGCCGACTTTTTACAATTTTCTTCCAATTTCTTTTTTCTCTTTAATTCTTCTCTCCTTTCTCTTGAAATCAATTCCTTGCCTCAATTCTTTACAAATGGGACCCATATAATCAATTTCCTACAAGACAGATGTGAATTCATGTGAAAAGGCAATTTTACCCCTAACATCACATATGCATGACTGTGGGCCCATTTCTCACGAAATGATAATAAAAATGTACATCATTCTTCATGATTTTGTATGAATGAACTAATGATGAAGAGAATTCAATTTATTTCATGAGAAAAATTATTTTCACAAAACTTTCCAAAAATAGACTTTCCAAAAATAGCTGGTTTCATGAATTTATGCAAAAAGTGTGATTTTTAACCAATTTATGCAGAAAAATATAAAGATGAATTTAAAATGAATTAAACCATGATATCACACTAAATGAGGCTCTTTCAAGTTAATAAGTCCTTAAAATGGGTCACATTCAGCATGAAAATATGCATTTTTAAAGACTCATCACACCCCCAACCAGCGTTTTGCTAGTCCCCAGCAAAAAATGCTATAAAATATGAGGAATTCATCCTAACCTAATCTTATCTTAAACTAATGCAATGCAATAAAACTAAACATGAATGCAACGCTACTTTCGCTGGCACTCTCGACTGCATTTAGAGTACGCAGCAAGCCCTTAAACCCCTAGGTTCCCCCTAGTGGACGAGCTGTGCCTCGTGAGGGTTTGCAGTGAATATACCCACAAAATTCTCTTTTTTGTTTTTTTTTAATGAAGAAAAAAATGAAAAAAAAGGCGAAAAGAGATTCCCAAAATAAAATTCACTCATATCAGATATTTTCGAAATCTGGAATAATTACACTTTCAGACTTTTCAAATTCCGGTCCACAATTCTATTCTCAAAAACTTTCTCAAATTCAAACCAACTTGCATGCGTTGTGCGAAACTGTATACATCAAAAACCTACTTCGGATATTTCACAATAATGCTGCAAAAATAGAGCTTTTCCTTTAAATAGTCCGATCCCCTGAAATTTAGCAAAAAGAAATTTCCTCTCAAAGTTACTACGATAGTTGCCACTTTACTTTTACTTCGGTTGGCCTCTTTTTCTCTCAGTATCTTTTTTCGACGCAAGAAGTCAAAGGCGGTAGATTGCTCTTTCAATTTCTTATCTTAATTTGGGCTAAAATAGATTAGCAGTGTTGTCTTAAGGTCTTATTCCTCATCTTAGCTCGTCAATCTAAGTGAGAATAACAAATTTCCATTCCATGTAGAAATAAATTTCGGAATTGGCCTCTAATCATTTTTCACTCAAACCTCTTTAACTCCATCTTGCATTGCCTCCAAACATACAATGTATCCAAAGAGACAAAGTATATTAAAAAGGTTACTAAGATGGGTTACTAGTTGTGATTCCAATTCTATCCTAATATTTAAACAAGAACAAAAATTAACCCAATCACAAACAAGACTAAAATTATGAACACCACAAAATCGAAGACAAGAACAATTGAAAAGAAACAAACTTTACTAGCATGAAACTGTTTTACAAAAGATTGGAAATAAAAAGCAAACAATTACATACTAGGATCGATGAGAATTCCTCCTTCTAGTTGACACTTCAAGGTTGGTGGTGTGGCTTTAGGGCTAAGCCTCCTTGATGACTTGAGATGTAGAGACAAGAGAGGGAGAGATGGATGAAGAAATCTAGAGGTGGGAGGTGGGTAATTCTTCCATGAAGAATATGGGAGAAGGGTGCCCTATTTATACTTTTTCAAGTCCTACTCCTTCTCAAACTTTAAAATCTTAAAAATAATAAAAAAATAAAAGAAAAAAGGGCTCCACCCAATGCTTTGGACGTGCAATATCCTTGGGGATTTTTTTTCTTTCTATTTTTCTCTTCTTTCCTTGCTTGTTTTGTCCAGAAATCCCTCTTGGACGCTTCTTTCCTTCTTTGTCTTTGCCACCTTGCATTGAGATCTTTTGAGAGATAAAATAGGGATAAGAATCCTCTCTTAGAATCAAACTTGGCCCACATGAGGTGTAGAACTTCCCCTTTTATCTCTTTGCATCGTCAACTTTCCTTTTTTGGAAAGTTCTCCTTGTTGGCTCCTAACTTGAAGAGATCTTCTAGATAATTCTCCTTTGATTTTTTCCTTTACTTTTTCAATCAAAATCTGATCCAAAATCCTCTTTTGGACGTGGAATAGCTTGCTTGGATATTTTTTTGCATTTTCTTTTCAATTTAATCTTCTCCTTCTCAAAAAAGAACACCTATGTGGCCTTCCTTGTCCATCTTTGATGAGATATTCTTCAAATTCTCTTCAAAATCTCTAGAAAATGTGCAACAAATAAATGGACCCCATCTTGGATGTTTTACAAGTGTGCCCCACACATGTGCATGTATGTGTGGGTCCATGAAGCCGACTTTTTACAATTTTCTTCCAATTTCTTTTTTCTCTTTAATTCTTCTCTCCTTTCTCTTGAAATCAATTCCTTGCCTCAATTCTTTACAAATGGGACCCATATAATCAATTTCCTACAAGACAGATGTGAATTCATGTGAAAAGGCAATTTTACCCCTAACATCACATATGCATGACTGTGGGCCCATTTCTCACGAAATGATAATAAAAATGTACATCATTCTTCATGATTTTGTATGAATGAACTAATGATGAAGAGAATTCAATTTATTTCATGAGAAAAATTATTTTCACAAAACTTTCCAAAAATAGACTTTCCAAAAATAGCTGGTTTCATGAATTTATGCAAAAAGTGTGATTTTTAACCAATTTATGCAGAAAAATATAAAGATGAATTTAAAATGAATTAAACCATGATATCACACTAAATGAGGCTCTTTCAAGTTAATAAGTCCTTAAAATGGGTCACATTCAGCATGAAAATATGCATTTTTAAAGACTCATCACACCCCCAACCAGCGTTTTGCTAGTCCCCAGCAAAAAATGCTATAAAATATGAGGAATTCATCCTAACCTAATCTTATCTTAAACTAATGCAATGCAATAAAACTAAACATGAATGCAACGCTACTTTCGCTGGCACTCTCGACTGCATTTAGAGTACGCAGCAAGCCCTTAAACCCCTAGGTTCCCCCTAGTGGACGAGCTGTGCCTCGTGAGGGTTTGCAGTGAATATACCCACAAAATTCTCTTTTTTGTTTTTTTTTAATGAAGAAAAAAATGAAAAAAAAGGCGAAAAGAAATTCCCAAAATAAAATTCACTCATATCAGATATTTTCGAAATCTGGAATAATTACACTTTCAGACTTTTCAAATTCCGGTCCACAATTCTATTCTCAAAAACTTTCTCAAATTCAAACCAACTTGCATGCGTTGTGCGAAACTGTATACATCAAAAACCTACTTCGGATATTTCACAATAATGCTGCAAAAATAGAGCTTTTCCTTTAAATAGTCCGATCCCCTGAAATTTAGCAAAAAGAAATTTCCTCTCAAAGTTACTACGATAGTTGCCACTTTACTTTTACTTCGGTTGGCCTCTTTTTCTCTCAGTATCTTTTTTCGACGCAAGAAGTCAAAGGCGGTAGATTGCTCTTTCAATTTCTTATCTTAATTTGGGCTAAAATAGATTAGCAGTGTTGTCTTAAGGTCTTATTCCTCATCTTAGCTCGTCAATCTAAGTGAGAATAACAAATTTCCATTCCATGTAGAAATAAATTTCGGAATTGGCCTCTAATCATTTTTCACTCAAACCTCTTTAACTCCATCTTGCATTGCCTCCAAACATACAATGTATCCAAAGAGACAAAGTATATTAAAAAGGTTACTAAGATGGGTTACTAGTTGTGATTCCAATTCTATCCTAATATTTAAACAAGAACAAAAATTAACCCAATCACAAACAAGACTAAAATTATGAACACCACAAAATCGAAGACAAGAACAATTGAAAAGAAA
Organism: Sextonia rubra; assembly: GCA_037013555.1. NCBI lineage: Eukaryota > Viridiplantae > Streptophyta > Magnoliopsida > Laurales > Lauraceae > Sextonia > Sextonia rubra. The sequence continues at coordinate 7,537,717 of JASUAD010000015.1, forward strand.
CAAACTTTACTAGCATGAAACTGTTTTACAAAAGATTGGAAATAAAAAGCAAACAATTACATACTAGGATCGATGAGAATTCCTCCTTCTAGTTGACACTTCAAGGTTGGTGGTGTGGCTTTAGGGCTAAGCCTCCTTGATGACTTGAGATGTAGAGACAAGAGAGGGAGAGATGGATGAAGAAATCTAGAGGTGGGAGGTGGGTAATTCTTCCATGAAGAATATGGGAGAAGGGTGCCCTATTTATACTTTTTCAAGTCCTACTCCTTCTCAAACTTTAAAATCTTAAAAATAATAAAAAAATAAAAGAAAAAAGGGCTCCACCCAATGCTTTGGACGTGCAATATCCTTGGGGATTTTTTTTCTTTCTATTTTTCTCTTCTTTCCTTGCTTGTTTTGTCCAGAAATCCCTCTTGGACGCTTCTTTCCTTCTTTGTCTTTGCCACCTTGCATTGAGATCTTTTGAGAGATAAAATAGGGATAAGAATCCTCTCTTAGAATCAAACTTGGCCCACATGAGGTGTAGAACTTCCCCTTTTATCTCTTTGCATCGTCAACTTTCCTTTTTTGGAAAGTTCTCCTTGTTGGCTCCTAACTTGAAGAGATCTTCTAGATAATTCTCCTTTGATTTTTTCCTTTACTTTTTCAATCAAAATCTGATCCAAAATCCTCTTTTGGACGTGGAATAGCTTGCTTGGATATTTTTTTGCATTTTCTTTTCAATTTAATCTTCTCCTTCTCAAAAAAGAACACCTATGTGGCCTTCCTTGTCCATCTTTGATGAGATATTCTTCAAATTCTCTTCAAAATCTCTAGAAAATGTGCAACAAATAAATGGACCCCATCTTGGATGTTTTACAAGTGTGCCCCACACATGTGCATGTATGTGTGGGTCCATGAAGCCGACTTTTTACAATTTTCTTCCAATTTCTTTTTTCTCTTTAATTCTTCTCTCCTTTCTCTTGAAATCAATTCCTTGCCTCAATTCTTTACAAATGGGACCCATATAATCAATTTCCTACAAGACAGATGTGAATTCATGTGAAAAGGCAATTTTACCCCTAACATCACATATGCATGACTGTGGGCCCATTTCTCACGAAATGATAATAAAAATGTACATCATTCTTCATGATTTTGTATGAATGAACTAATGATGAAGAGAATTCAATTTATTTCATGAGAAAAATTATTTTCACAAAACTTTCCAAAAATAGACTTTCCAAAAATAGCTGGTTTCATGAATTTATGCAAAAAGTGTGATTTTTAACCAATTTATGCAGAAAAATATAAAGATGAATTTAAAATGAATTAAACCATGATATCACACTAAATGAGGCTCTTTCAAGTTAATAAGTCCTTAAAATGGGTCACATTCAGCATGAAAATATGCATTTTTAAAGACTCATCACACCCCCAACCAGCGTTTTGCTAGTCCCCAGCAAAAAATGCTATAAAATATGAGGAATTCATCCTAACCTAATCTTATCTTAAACTAATGCAATGCAATAAAACTAAACATGAATGCAACGCTACTTTCGCTGGCACTCTCGACTGCATTTAGAGTACGCAGCAAGCCCTTAAACCCCTAGGTTCCCCCTAGTGGACGAGCTGTGCCTCGTGAGGGTTTGCAGTGAATATACCCACAAAATTCTCTTTTTTGTTTTTTTTTAATGAAGAAAAAAATGAAAAAAAAGGCGAAAAGAGATTCCCAAAATAAAATTCACTCATATCAGATATTTTCGAAATCTGGAATAATTACACTTTCAGACTTTTCAAATTCCGGTCCACAATTCTATTCTCAAAAACTTTCTCAAATTCAAACCAACTTGCATGCGTTGTGCGAAACTGTATACATCAAAAACCTACTTCGGATATTTCACAATAATGCTGCAAAAATAGAGCTTTTCCTTTAAATAGTCCGATCCCCTGAAATTTAGCAAAAAGAAATTTCCTCTCAAAGTTACTACGATAGTTGCCACTTTACTTTTACTTCGGTTGGCCTCTTTTTCTCTCAGTATCTTTTTTCGACGCAAGAAGTCAAAGGCGGTAGATTGCTCTTTCAATTTCTTATCTTAATTTGGGCTAAAATAGATTAGCAGTGTTGTCTTAAGGTCTTATTCCTCATCTTAGCTCGTCAATCTAAGTGAGAATAACAAATTTCCATTCCATGTAGAAATAAATTTCGGAATTGGCCTCTAATCATTTTTCACTCAAACCTCTTTAACTCCATCTTGCATTGCCTCCAAACATACAATGTATCCAAAGAGACAAAGTATATTAAAAAGGTTACTAAGATGGGTTACTAGTTGTGATTCCAATTCTATCCTAATATTTAAACAAGAACAAAAATTAACCCAATCACAAACAAGACTAAAATTATGAACACCACAAAATCGAAGACAAGAACAATTGAAAAGAAACAAACTTTACTAGCATGAAACTGTTTTACAAAAGATTGGAAATAAAAAGCAAACAATTACATACTAGGATCGATGAGAATTCCTCCTTCTAGTTGACACTTCAAGGTTGGTGGTGTGGCTTTAGGGCTAAGCCTCCTTGATGACTTGAGATGTAGAGACAAGAGAGGGAGAGATGGATGAAGAAATCTAGAGGTGGGAGGTGGGTAATTCTTCCATGAAGAATATGGGAGAAGGGTGCCCTATTTATACTTTTTCAAGTCCTACTCCTTCTCAAACTTTAAAATCTTAAAAATAATAAAAAAATAAAAGAAAAAAGGGCTCCACCCAATGCTTTGGACGTGCAATATCCTTGGGGATTTTTTTTCTTTCTATTTTTCTCTTCTTTCCTTGCTTGTTTTGTCCAGAAATCCCTCTTGGACGCTTCTTTCCTTCTTTGTCTTTGCCACCTTGCATTGAGATCTTTTGAGAGATAAAATAGGGATAAGAATCCTCTCTTAGAATCAAACTTGGCCCACATGAGGTGTAGAACTTCCCCTTTTATCTCTTTGCATCGTCAACTTTCCTTTTTTGGAAAGTTCTCCTTGTTGGCTCCTAACTTGAAGAGATCTTCTAGATAATTCTCCTTTGATTTTTTCCTTTACTTTTTCAATCAAAATCTGATCCAAAATCCTCTTTTGGACGTGGAATAGCTTGCTTGGATATTTTTTTGCATTTTCTTTTCAATTTAATCTTCTCCTTCTCAAAAAAGAACACCTATGTGGCCTTCCTTGTCCATCTTTGATGAGATATTCTTCAAATTCTCTTCAAAATCTCTAGAAAATGTGCAACAAATAAATGGACCCCATCTTGGATGTTTTACAAGTGTGCCCCACACATGTGCATGTATGTGTGGGTCCATGAAGCCGACTTTTTACAATTTTCTTCCAATTTCTTTTTTCTCTTTAATTCTTCTCTCCTTTCTCTTGAAATCAATTCCTTGCCTCAATTCTTTACAAATGGGACCCATATAATCAATTTCCTACAAGACAGATGTGAATTCATGTGAAAAGGCAATTTTACCCCTAACATCACATATGCATGACTGTGGGCCCATTTCTCACGAAATGATAATAAAAATGTACATCATTCTTCATGATTTTGTATGAATGAACTAATGATGAAGAGAATTCAATTTATTTCATGAGAAAAATTATTTTCACAAAACTTTCCAAAAATAGACTTTCCAAAAATAGCTGGTTTCATGAATTTATGCAAAAAGTGTGATTTTTAACCAATTTATGCAGAAAAATATAAAGATGAATTTAAAATGAATTAAACCATGATATCACACTAAATGAGGCTCTTTCAAGTTAATAAGTCCTTAAAATGGGTCACATTCAGCATGAAAATATGCATTTTTAAAGACTCATCACACCCCCAACCAGCGTTTTGCTAGTCCCCAGCAAAAAATGCTATAAAATATGAGGAATTCATCCTAACCTAATCTTATCTTAAACTAATGCAATGCAATAAAACTAAACATGAATGCAACGCTACTTTCGCTGGCACTCTCGACTGCATTTAGAGTACGCAGCAAGCCCTTAAACCCCTAGGTTCCCCCTAGTGGACGAGCTGTGCCTCGTGAGGGTTTGCAGTGAATATACCCACAAAATTCTCTTTTTTGTTTTTTTTTAATGAAGAAAAAAATGAAAAAAAAGGCGAAAAGAAATTCCCAAAATAAAATTCACTCATATCAGATATTTTCGAAATCTGGAATAATTACACTTTCAGACTTTTCAAATTCCAGTCCACAATTCTATTCTCAAAAACTTTCTCAAATTCAAACCAACTTGCATGCGTTGTGCGAAACTGTATACATCAAAAACCTACTTCGGATATTTCACAATAATGCTGCAAAAATAGAGCTTTTCCTTTAAATAGTCCGATCCCCTGAAATTTAGCAAAAAGAAATTTCCTCTCAAAGTTACTACGATAGTTGCCACTTTACTTTTACTTCGGTTGGCCTCTTTTTCTCTCAGTATCTTTTTTCGACGCAAGAAGTCAAAGGCGGTAGATTGCTCTTTCAATTTCTTATCTTAATTTGGGCTAAAATAGATTAGCAGTGTTGTCTTAAGGTCTTATTCCTCATCTTAGCTCGTCAATCTAAGTGAGAATAACAAATTTCCATTCCATGTAGAAATAAATTTCGGAATTGGCCTCTAATCATTTTTCACTCAAACCTCTTTAACTCCATCTTGCATTGCCTCCAAACATACAATGTATCCAAAGAGACAAAGTATATTAAAAAGGTTACTAAGATGGGTTACTAGTTGTGATTCCAATTCTATCCTAATATTTAAACAAGAACAAAAATTAACCCAATCACAAACAAGACTAAAATTATGAACACCACAAAATCGAAGACAAGAACAATTGAAAAGAAACAAACTTTACTAGCATGAAACTGTTTTACAAAAGATTGGAAATAAAAAGCAAACAATTACATACTAGGATCGATGAGAATTCCTCCTTCTAGTTGACACTTCAAGGTTGGTGGTGTGGCTTTAGGGCTAAGCCTCCTTGATGACTTGAGATGTAGAGACAAGAGAGGGAGAGATGGATGAAGAAATCTAGAGGTGGGAGGTGGGTAATTCTTCCATGAAGAATATGGGAGAAGGGTGCCCTATTTATACTTTTTCAAGTCCTACTCCTTCTCAAACTTTAAAATCTTAAAAATAATAAAAAAATAAAAGAAAAAAGGGCTCCACCCAATGCTTTGGACGTGCAATATCCTTGGGGATTTTTTTTCTTTCTATTTTTCTCTTCTTTCCTTGCTTGTTTTGTCCAGAAATCCCTCTTGGACGCTTCTTTCCTTCTTTGTCTTTGCCACCTTGCATTGAGATCTTTTGAGAGATAAAATAGGGATAAGAATCCTCTCTTAGAATCAAACTTGGCCCACATGAGGTGTAGAACTTCCCCTTTTATCTCTTTGCATCGTCAACTTTCCTTTTTTGGAAAGTTCTCCTTGTTGGCTCCTAACTTGAAGAGATCTTCTAGATAATTCTCCTTTGATTTTTTCCTTTACTTTTTCAATCAAAATCTGATCCAAAATCCTCTTTTGGACGTGGAATAGCTTGCTTGGATATTTTTTTGCATTTTCTTTTCAATTTAATCTTCTCCTTCTCAAAAAAGAACACCTATGTGGCCTTCCTTGTCCATCTTTGATGAGATATTCTTCAAATTCTCTTCAAAATCTCTAGAAAATGTGCAACAAATAAATGGACCCCATCTTGGATGTTTTACAAGTGTGCCCCACACATGTGCATGTATGTGTGGGTCCATGAAGCTGACTTTTTACAATTTTCTTCCAATTTCTTTTTTCTCTTTAATTCTTCTCTCCTTTCTCTTGAAATCAATTCCTTGCCTCAATTCTTTACAAATGGGACCCATATAATCAATTTCCTACAAGACAGATGTGAATTCATGTGAAAAGGCAATTTTACCCCTAACATCACATATGCATGACTGTGGGCCCATTTCTCACGAAATGATAATAAAAATGTACATCATTCTTCATGATTTTGTATGAATGAACTAATGATGAAGAGAATTCAATTTATTTCATGAGAAAAATTATTTTCACAAAACTTTCCAAAAATAGACTTTCCAAAAATAGCTGGTTTCATGAATTTATGCAAAAAGTGTGATTTTTAACCAATTTATGCAGAAAAATATAAAGATGAATTTAAAATGAATTAAACCATGATATCACACTAAATGAGGCTCTTTCAAGTTAATAAGTCCTTAAAATGGGTCACATTCAGCATGAAAATATGCATTTTTAAAGACTCATCACACCCCCAACCAGCGTTTTGCTAGTCCCCAGCAAAAAATGCTATAAAATATGAGGAATTCATCCTAACCTAATCTTATCTTAAACTAATGCAATGCAATAAAACTAAACATGAATGCAACGCTACTTTCGCTGGCACTCTCGACTGCATTTAGAGTACGCAGCAAGCCCTTAAACCCCTAGGTTCCCCCTAGTGGACGAGCTGTGCCTCGTGAGGGTTTGCAGTGAATATACCCACAAAATTCTCTTTTTTGTTTTTTTTTAATGAAGAAAAAAATGAAAAAAAAGGCGAAAAGAAATTCCCAAAATAAAATTCACTCATATCAGATATTTTCGAAATCTGGAATAATTACACTTTCAGACTTTTCAAATTCCGGTCCACAATTCTATTCTCAAAAACTTTCTCAAATTCAAACCAACTTGCATGCGTTGTGCGAAACTGTATACATCAAAAACCTACTTCGGATATTTCACAATAATGCTGCAAAAATAGAGCTTTTCCTTTAAATAGTCCGATCCCCTGAAATTTAGCAAAAAGAAATTTCCTCTCAAAGTTACTACGATAGTTGCCACTTTACTTTTACTTCGGTTGGCCTCTTTTTCTCTCAGTATCTTTTTTCGACGCAAGAAGTCAAAGGCGGTAGATTGCTCTTTCAATTTCTTATCTTAATTTGGGCTAAAATAGATTAGCAGTGTTGTCTTAAGGTCTTATTCCTCATCTTAGCTCGTCAATCTAAGTGAGAATAACAAATTTCCATTCCATGTAGAAATAAATTTCGGAATTGGCCTCTAATCATTTTTCACTCAAACCTCTTTAACTCCATCTTGCATTGCCTCCAAACATACAATGTATCCAAAGAGACAAAGTATATTAAAAAGGTTACTAAGATGGGTTACTAGTTGTGATTCCAATTCTATCCTAATATTTAAACAAGAACAAAAATTAACCCAATCACAAACAAGACTAAAATTATGAACACCACAAAATCGAAGACAAGAACAATTGAAAAGAAACAAACTTTACTAGCATGAAACTGTTTTACAAAAGATTGGAAATAAAAAGCAAACAATTACATACTAGGATCGATGAGAATTCCTCCTTCTAGTTGACACTTCAAGGTTGGTGGTGTGGCTTTAGGGCTAAGCCTCCTTGATGACTTGAGATGTAGAGACAAGAGAGGGAGAGATGGATGAAGAAATCTAGAGGTGGGAGGTGGGTAATTCTTCCATGAAGAATATGGGAGAAGGGTGCCCTATTTATACTTTTTCAAGTCCTACTCCTTCTCAAACTTTAAAATCTTAAAAATAATAAAAAAATAAAAGAAAAAAGGGCTCCACCCAATGCTTTGGACGTGCAATATCCTTGGGGATTTTTTTTCTTTCTATTTTTCTCTTCTTTCCTTGCTTGTTTTGTCCAGAAATCCCTCTTGGACGCTTCTTTCCTTCTTTGTCTTTGCCACCTTGCATTGAGATCTTTTGAGAGATAAAATAGGGATAAGAATCCTCTCTTAGAATCAAACTTGGCCCACATGAGGTGTAGAACTTCCCCTTTTATCTCTTTGCATCGTCAACTTTCCTTTTTTGGAAAGTTCTCCTTGTTGGCTCCTAACTTGAAGAGATCTTCTAGATAATTCTCCTTTGATTTTTTCCTTTACTTTTTCAATCAAAATCTGATCCAAAATCCTCTTTTGGACGTGGAATAGCTTGCTTGGATATTTTTTTGCATTTTCTTTTCAATTTAATCTTCTCCTTCTCAAAAAAGAACACCTATGTGGCCTTCCTTGTCCATCTTTGATGAGATATTCTTCAAATTCTCTTCAAAATCTCTAGAAAATGTGCAACAAATAAATGGACCCCATCTTGGATGTTTTACAAGTGTGCCCCACACATGTGCATGTATGTGTGGGTCCATGAAGCCGACTTTTTACAATTTTCTTCCAATTTCTTTTTTCTCTTTAATTCTTCTCTCCTTTCTCTTGAAATCAATTCCTTGCCTCAATTCTTTACAAATGGGACCCATATAATCAATTTCCTACAAGACAGATGTGAATTCATGTGAAAAGGCAATTTTACCCCTAACATCACATATGCATGACTGTGGGCCCATTTCTCACGAAATGATAATAAAAATGTACATCATTCTTCATGATTTTGTATGAATGAACTAATGATGAAGAGAATTCAATTTATTTCATGAGAAAAATTATTTTCACAAAACTTTCCAAAAATAGACTTTCCAAAAATAGCTGGTTTCATGAATTTATGCAAAAAGTGTGATTTTTAACCAATTTATGCAGAAAAATATAAAGATGAATTTAAAATGAATTAAACCATGATATCACACTAAATGAGGCTCTTTCAAGTTAATAAGTCCTTAAAATGGGTCACATTCAGCATGAAAATATGCATTTTTAAAGACTCATCACACCCCCAACCAGCGTTTTGCTAGTCCCCAGCAAAAAATGCTATAAAATATGAGGAATTCATCCTAACCTAATCTTATCTTAAACTAATGCAATGCAATAAAACTAAACATGAATGCAACGCTACTTTCGCTGGCACTCTCGACTGCATTTAGAGTACGCAGCAAGCCCTTAAACCCCTAGGTTCCCCCTAGTGGACGAGCTGTGCCTCGTGAGGGTTTGCAGTGAATATACCCACAAAATTCTCTTTTTTGTTTTTTTTTAATGAAGAAAAAAATGAAAAAAAAGGCGAAAAGAAATTCCCAAAATAAAATTCACTCATATCAGATATTTTCGAAATCTGGAATAATTACACTTTCAGACTTTTCAAATTCCGGTCCACAATTCTATTCTCAAAAACTTTCTCAAATTCAAACCAACTTGCATGCGTTGTGCGAAACTGTATACATCAAAAACCTACTTCGGATATTTCACAATAATGCTGCAAAAATAGAGCTTTTCCTTTAAATAGTCCGATCCCCTGAAATTTAGCAAAAAGAAATTTCCTCTCAAAGTTACTACGATAGTTGCCACTTTACTTTTACTTCGGTTGGCCTCTTTTTCTCTCAGTATCTTTTTTCGACGCAAGAAGTCAAAGGCGGTAGATTGCTCTTTCAATTTCTTATCTTAATTTGGGCTAAAATAGATTAGCAGTGTTGTCTTAAGGTCTTATTCCTCATCTTAGCTCGTCAATCTAAGTGAGAATAACAAATTTCCATTCCATGTAGAAATAAATTTCGGAATTGGCCTCTAATCATTTTTCACTCAAACCTCTTTAACTCCATCTTGCATTGCCTCCAAACATACAATGTATCCAAAGAGACAAAGTATATTAAAAAGGTTACTAAGATGGGTTACTAGTTGTGATTCCAATTCTATCCTAATATTTAAACAAGAACAAAAATTAACCCAATCACAAACAAGACTAAAATTATGAACACCACAAAATCGAAGACAAGAACAATTGAAAAGAAACAAACTTTACTAGCATGAAACTGTTTTACAAAAGATTGGAAATAAAAAGCAAACAATTACATACTAGGATCGATGAGAATTCCTCCTTCTAGTTGACACTTCAAGGTTGGTGGTGTGGCTTTAGGGCTAAGCCTCCTTGATGACTTGAGATGTAGAGACAAGAGAGGGAGAGATGGATGAAGAAATCTAGAGGTGGGAGGTGGGTAATTCTTCCATGAAGAATATGGGAGAAGGGTGCCCTATTTATACTTTTTCAAGTCCTACTCCTTCTCAAACTTTAAAATCTTAAAAATAATAAAAAAATAAAAGAAAAAAGGGCTCCACCCAATGCTTTGGACGTGCAATATCCTTGGGGATTTTTTTTCTTTCTATTTTTCTCTTCTTTCCTTGCTTGTTTTGTCCAGAAATCCCTCTTGGACGCTTCTTTCCTTCTTTGTCTTTGCCACCTTGCATTGAGATCTTTTGAGAGATAAAATAGGGATAAGAATCCTCTCTTAGAATCAAACTTGGCCCACATGAGGTGTAGAACTTCCCCTTTTATCTCTTTGCATCGTCAACTTTCCTTTTTTGGAAAGTTCTCCTTGTTGGCTCCTAACTTGAAGAGATCTTCTAGATAATTCTCCTTTGATTTTTTCCTTTACTTTTTCAATCAAAATCTGATCCAAAATCCTCTTTTGGACGTGGAATAGCTTGCTTGGATATTTTTTTGCATTTTCTTTTCAATTTAATCTTCTCCTTCTCAAAAAAGAACACCTATGTGGCCTTCCTTGTCCATCTTTGATGAGATATTCTTCAAATTCTCTTCAAAATCTCTAGAAAATGTGCAACAAATAAATGGACCCCATCTTGGATGTTTTACAAGTGTGCCCCACACATGTGCATGTATGTGTGGGTCCATGAAGCCGACTTTTTACAATTTTCTTCCAATTTCTTTTTTCTCTTTAATTCTTCTCTCCTTTCTCTTGAAATCAATTCCTTGCCTCAATTCTTTACAAATGGGACCCATATAATCAATTTCCTACAAGACAGATGTGAATTCATGTGAAAAGGCAATTTTACCCCTAACATCACATATGCATGACTGTGGGCCCATTTCTCACGAAATGATAATAAAAATGTACATCATTCTTCATGATTTTGTATGAATGAACTAATGATGAAGAGAATTCAATTTATTTCATGAGAAAAATTATTTTCACAAAACTTTCCAAAAATAGACTTTCCAAAAATAGCTGGTTTCATGAATTTATGCAAAAAGTGTGATTTTTAACCAATTTATGCAGAAAAATATAAAGATGAATTTAAAATGAATTAAACCATGATATCACACTAAATGAGGCTCTTTCAAGTTAATAAGTCCTTAAAATGGGTCACATTCAGCATGAAAATATGCATTTTTAAAGACTCATCACACCCCCAACCAGCGTTTTGCTAGTCCCCAGCAAAAAATGCTATAAAATATGAGGAATTCATCCTAACCTAATCTTATCTTAAACTAATGCAATGCAATAAAACTAAACATGAATGCAACGCTACTTTCGCTGGCACTCTCGACTGCATTTAGAGTACGCAGCAAGCCCTTAAACCCCTAGGTTCCCCCTAGTGGACGAGCTGTGCCTCGTGAGGGTTTGCAGTGAATATACCCACAAAATTCTCTTTTTTGTTTTTTTTTAATGAAGAAAAAAATGAAAAAAAAGGCGAAAAGAAATTCCCAAAATAAAATTCACTCATATCAGATATTTTCGAAATCTGGAATAATTACACTTTCAGACTTTTCAAATTCCGGTCCACAATTCTATTCTCAAAAACTTTCTCAAATTCAAACCAACTTGCATGCGTTGTGCGAAACTGTATACATCAAAAACCTACTTCGGATATTTCACAATAATGCTGCAAAAATAGAGCTTTTCCTTTAAATAGTCCGATCCCCTGAAATTTAGCAAAAAGAAATTTCCTCTCAAAGTTACTACGATAGTTGCCACTTTACTTTTACTTCGGTTGGCCTCTTTTTCTCTCAGTATCTTTTTTCGACGCAAGAAGTCAAAGGCGGTAGATTGCTCTTTCAATTTCTTATCTTAATTTGGGCTAAAATAGATTAGCAGTGTTGTCTTAAGGTCTTATTCCTCATCTTAGCTCGTCAATCTAAGTGAGAATAACAAATTTCCATTCCATGTAGAAATAAATTTCGGAATTGGCCTCTAATCATTTTTCACTCAAACCTCTTTAACTCCATCTTGCATTGCCTCCAAACATACAATGTATCCAAAGAGACAAAGTATATTAAAAAGGTTACTAAGATGGGTTACTAGTTGTGATTCCAATTCTATCCTAATATTTAAACAAGAACAAAAATTAACCCAATCACAAACAAGACTAAAATTATGAACACCACAAAATCGAAGACAAGAACAATTGAAAAGAAACAAACTTTACTAGCATGAAACTGTTTTACAAAAGATTGGAAATAAAAAGCAAACAATTACATACTAGGATCGATGAGAATTCCTCCTTCTAGTTGACACTTCAAGGTTGGTGGTGTGGCTTTAGGGCTAAGCCTCCTTGATGACTTGAGATGTAGAGACAAGAGAGGGAGAGATGGATGAAGAAATCTAGAGGTGGGAGGTGGGTAATTCTTCCATGAAGAATATGGGAGAAGGGTGCCCTATTTATACTTTTTCAAGTCCTACTCCTTCTCAAACTTTAAAATCTTAAAAATAATAAAAAAATAAAAGAAAAAAGGGCTCCACCCAATGCTTTGGACGTGCAATATCCTTGGGGATTTTTTTTCTTTCTATTTTTCTCTTCTTTCCTTGCTTGTTTTGTCCAGAAATCCCTCTTGGACGCTTCTTTCCTTCTTTGTCTTTGCCACCTTGCATTGAGATCTTTTGAGAGATAAAATAGGGATAAGAATCCTCTCTTAGAATCAAACTTGGCCCACATGAGGTGTAGAACTTCCCCTTTTATCTCTTTGCATCGTCAACTTTCCTTTTTTGGAAAGTTCTCCTTGTTGGCTCCTAACTTGAAGAGATCTTCTAGATAATTCTCCTTTGATTTTTTCCTTTACTTTTTCAATCAAAATCTGATCCAAAATCCTCTTTTGGACGTGGAATAGCTTGCTTGGATATTTTTTTGCATTTTCTTTTCAATTTAATCTTCTCCTTCTCAAAAAAGAACACCTATGTGGCCTTCCTTGTCCATCTTTGATGAGATATTCTTCAAATTCTCTTCAAAATCTCTAGAAAATGTGCAACAAATAAATGGACCCCATCTTGGATGTTTTACAAGTGTGCCCCACACATGTGCATGTATGTGTGGGTCCATGAAGCCGACTTTTTACAATTTTCTTCCAATTTCTTTTTTCTCTTTAATTCTTCTCTCCTTTCTCTTGAAATCAATTCCTTGCCTCAATTCTTTACAAATGGAACCCATATAATCAATTTCCTACAAGACAGATGTGAATTCATGTGAAAAGGCAATTTTACCCCTAACATCACATATGCATGACTGTGGGCCCATTTCTCACGAACGGATAATAAAAATGTACATCATTCTTCATGATTTTGTATGAATGAACTAATGATGAAGAGAATTCAATTTATTTCATGAGAAAAATTATTTTCACAAAACTTTCCAAAAATAGACTTTCCAAAAATAGCTGGTTTCATGAATTTATGCAAAAAGTGTGATTTTTAACCAATTTATGCAGAAAAATATAAAGATGAATTTAAAATGAATTAAACCATGATATCACACTAAATGAGGCTCTTTCAAGTTAATAAGTCCTTAAAATGGGTCACATTCAGCATGAAAATATGCATTTTTAAAGACTCATCACACCCCCAACCAGCGTTTTGCTAGTCCCCAGCAAAAAATGCTATAAAATATGAGGAATTCATCCTAACCTAATCTTATCTTAAACTAATGCAATGCAATAAAACTAAACATGAATGCAACGCTACTTTCGCTGGCACTCTCGACTGCATTTAGAGTACGCAGCAAGCCCTTAAACCCCTAGGTTCCCCCTAGTGGACGAGCTGTGCCTCGTGAGGGTTTGCAGTGAATATACCCACAAAATTCTCTTTTTTGTTTTTTTTTAATGAAGAAAAAAATGAAAAAAAAGGCGAAAAGAAATTCCCAAAATAAAATTCACTCATATCAGATATTTTCGAAATCTGGAATAATTACACTTTCAGACTTTTCAAATTCCGGTCCACAATTCTATTCTCAAAAACTTTCTCAAATTCAAACCAACTTGCATGCGTTGTGCGAAACTGTATACATCAAAAACCTACTTCGGATATTTCACAATAATGCTGCAAAAATAGAGCTTTTCCTTTAAATAGTCCGATCCCCTGAAATTTAGCAAAAAGAAATTTCCTCTCAAAGTTACTACGATAGTTGCCACTTTACTTTTACTTCGGTTGGCCTCTTTTTCTCTCAGTATCTTTTTTCGACGCAAGAAGTCAAAGGCGGTAGATTGCTCTTTCAATTTCTTATCTTAATTTGGGCTAAAATAGATTAGCAGTGTTGTCTTAAGGTCTTATTCCTCATCTTAGCTCGTCAATCTAAGTGAGAATAACAAATTTCCATTCCATGTAGAAATAAATTTCGGAATTGGCCTCTAATCATTTTTCACTCAAACCTCTTTAACTCCATCTTGCATTGCCTCCAAACATACAATGTATCCAAAGAGACAAAGTATATTAAAAAGGTTACTAAGATGGGTTACTAGTTGTGATTCCAATTCTATCCTAATATTTAAACAAGAACAAAAATTAACCCAATCACAAACAAGACTAAAATTATGAACACCACAAAATCGAAGACAAGAACAATTGAAAAGAAACAAACTTTACTAGCATGAAACTGTTTTACAAAAGATTGGAAATAAAAAGCAAACAATTACATACTAGGATCGATGAGAATTCCTCCTTCTAGTTGACACTTCAAGGTTGGTGGTGTGGCTTTAGGGCTAAGCCTCCTTGATGACTTGAGATGTAGAGACAAGAGAGGGAGAGATGGATGAAGAAATCTAGAGGTGGGAGGTGGGTAATTCTTCCATGAAGAATATGGGAGAAGGGTGCCCTATTTATACTTTTTCAAGTCCTACTCCTTCTCAAACTTTAAAATCTTAAAAATAATAAAAAAATAAAAGAAAAAAGGGCTCCACCCAATGCTTTGGACGTGCAATATCCTTGGGGATTTTTTTTCTTTCTATTTTTCTCTTCTTTCCTTGCTTGTTTTGTCCAGAAATCCCTCTTGGACGCTTCTTTCCTTCTTTGTCTTTGCCACCTTGCATTGAGATCTTTTGAGAGATAAAATAGGGATAAGAATCCTCTCTTAGAATCAAACTTGGCCCACATGAGGTGTAGAACTTCCCCTTTTATCTCTTTGCATCGTCAACTTTCCTTTTTTGGAAAGTTCTCCTTGTTGGCTCCTAACTTGAAGAGATCTTCTAGATAATTCTCCTTTGATTTTTTCCTTTACTTTTTCAATCAAAATCTGATCCAAAATCCTCTTTTGGACGTGGAATAGCTTGCTTGGATATTTTTTTGCATTTTCTTTTCAATTTAATCTTCTCCTTCTCAAAAAAGAACACCTATGTGGCCTTCCTTGTCCATCTTTGATGAGATATTCTTCAAATTCTCTTCAAAATCTCTAGAAAATGTGCAACAAATAAATGGACCCCATCTTGGATGTTTTACAAGTGTGCCCCACACATGTGCATGTATGTGTGGGTCCATGAAGCCGACTTTTTACAATTTTCTTCCAATTTCTTTTTTCTCTTTAATTCTTCTCTCCTTTCTCTTGAAATCAATTCCTTGCCTCAATTCTTTACAAATGGGACCCATATAATCAATTTCCTACAAGACAGATGTGAATTCATGTGAAAAGGCAATTTTACCCCTAACATCACATATGCATGACTGTGGGCCCATTTCTCACGAAATGATAATAAAAATGTACATCATTCTTCATGATTTTGTATGAATGAACTAATGATGAAGAGAATTCAATTTATTTCATGAGAAAAATTATTTTCACAAAACTTTCCAAAAATAGACTTTCCAAAAATAGCTGGTTTCATGAATTTATGCAAAAAGTGTGATTTTTAACCAATTTATGCAGAAAAATATAAAGATGAATTTAAAATGAATTAAACCATGATATCACACTAAATGAGGCTCTTTCAAGTTAATAAGTCCTTAAAATGGGTCACATTCAGCATGAAAATATGCATTTTTAAAGACTCATCACACCCCCAACCAGCGTTTTGCTAGTCCCCAGCAAAAAATGCTATAAAATATGAGGAATTCATCCTAACCTAATCTTATCTTAAACTAATGCAATGCAATAAAACTAAACATGAATGCAACGCTACTTTCGCTGGCACTCTCGACTGCATTTAGAGTACGCAGCAAGCCCTTAAACCCCTAGGTTCCCCCTAGTGGACGAGCTGTGCCTCGTGAGGGTTTGCAGTGAATATACCCACAAAATTCTCTTTTTTGTTTTTTTTTAATGAAGAAAAAAATGAAAAAAAAGGCGAAAAGAAATTCCCAAAATAAAATTCACTCATATCAGATATTTTCGAAATCTGGAATAATTACACTTTCAGACTTTTCAAATTCCGGTCCACAATTCTATTCTCAAAAACTTTCTCAAATTCAAACCAACTTGCATGCGTTGTGCGAAACTGTATACATCAAAAACCTACTTCGGATATTTCACAATAATGCTGCAAAAATAGAGCTTTTCCTTTAAATAGTCCGATCCCCTGAAATTTAGCAAAAAGAAATTTCCTCTCAAAGTTACTACGATAGTTGCCACTTTACTTTTACTTCGGTTGGCCTCTTTTTCTCTCAGTATCTTTTTTCGACGCAAGAAGTCAAAGGCGGTAGATTGCTCTTTCAATTTCTTATCTTAATTTGGGCTAAAATAGATTAGCAGTGTTGTCTTAAGGTCTTATTCCTCATCTTAGCTCGTCAATCTAAGTGAGAATAACAAATTTCCATTCCATGTAGAAATAAATTTCGGAATTGGCCTCTAATCATTTTTCACTCAAACCTCTTTAACTCCATCTTGCATTGCCTCCAAACATACAATGTATCCAAAGAGACAAAGTATATTAAAAAGGTTACTAAGATGGGTTACTAGTTGTGATTCCAATTCTATCCTAATATTTAAACAAGAACAAAAATTAACCCAATCACAAACAAGACTAAAATTATGAACACCACAAAATCGAAGACAAGAACAATTGAAAAGAAACAAACTTTACTAGCATGAAACTGTTTTACAAAAGATTGGAAATAAAAAGCAAACAATTACATACTAGGATCGATGAGAATTCCTCCTTCTAGTTGACACTTCAAGGTTGGTGGTGTGGCTTTAGGGCTAAGCCTCCTTGATGACTTGAGATGTAGAGACAAGAGAGGGAGAGATGGATGAAGAAATCTAGAGGTGGGAGGTGGGTAATTCTTCCATGAAGAATATGGGAGAAGGGTGCCCTATTTATACTTTTTCAAGTCCTACTCCTTCTCAAACTTTAAAATCTTAAAAATAATAAAAAAATAAAAGAAAAAAGGGCTCCACCCAATGCTTTGGACGTGCAATATCCTTGGGGATTTTTTTTCTTTCTATTTTTCTCTTCTTTCCTTGCTTGTTTTGTCCAGAAATCCCTCTTGGACGCTTCTTTCCTTCTTTGTCTTTGCCACCTTGCATTGAGATCTTTTGAGAGATAAAATAGGGATAAGAATCCTCTCTTAGAATCAAACTTGGCCCCACATGAGGTGTAGAACTTCCCCTTTTATCTCTTTGCATCGTCAACTTTCCTTTTTTGGAAAGTTCTCCTTGTTGGCTCCTAACTTGAAGAGATCTTCTAGATAATTCTCCTTTGATTTTTTCCTTTACTTTTTCAATCAAAATCTGATCCAAAATCCTCTTTTGGACTTGGAATAGCTTGCTTGGATATTTTTTTGCATTTTCTTTTCAATTTAATCTTCTCCTTCTCAAAAAAGAACACCTATGTGGCCTTCCTTGTCCATCTTTGATGAGATATTCTTCAAATTCTCTTCAAAATCTCTAGAAAATGTGCAACAAATAAATGGACCCCATCTTGGATGTTTTACAAGTGTGCCCCACACATGTGCATGTATGTGTGGGTCCATGAAGCCGACTTTTTACAATTTTCTTCCAATTTCTTTTTTCTCTTTAATTCTTCTCTCCTTTCTCTTGAAATCAATTCCTTGCCTCAATTCTTTACAAATGGGACCCATATAATCAATTTCCTACAAGACAGATGTGAATTCATGTGAAAAGGCAATTTTACCCCTAACATCACATATGCATGACTGTGGGCCCATTTCTCACGAAATGATAATAAAAATGTACATCATTCTTCATGATTTTGTATGAATGAACTAATGATGAAGAGAATTCAATTTATTTCATGAGAAAAATTATTTTCACAAAACTTTCCAAAAATAGACATTCCAAAAATAGCTGGTTTCATGAATTTATGCAAAAAGTGTGATTTTTAACCAATTTATGCAGAAAAATATAAAGATGAATTTAAAATGAATTAAACCATGATATCACACTAAATGAGGCTCTTTCAAGTTAAT
Source organism: Sextonia rubra (assembly GCA_037013555.1). Taxonomy (NCBI): domain Eukaryota; kingdom Viridiplantae; phylum Streptophyta; class Magnoliopsida; order Laurales; family Lauraceae; genus Sextonia; species Sextonia rubra. The sequence continues at coordinate 7,556,033 of JASUAD010000015.1, forward strand.
AAGTCCATAAAATGGGTCACATTCAGCATGAAAATATGCATTTTTAAAGACTCATCACACCCCCAACCAGCGTTTTGCTAGTCCCCAGCAAAAAATGCTATAAAATATGAGGAATTCATCCTTACCTAATCTTATCTTAAACTAATGCAATGCAATAAAACTAAACATGAATGCAACGCTACTTTCGCTGGCACTCTCGACTGCATTTAGAGTACGCAGCAAGCCCTTAAACCCCTAGGTTCCCCCTAGTGGACGAGCTGTGCCTCGTGAGGGTTTGCAGTGAATATACCCACAAAATTCTCTTTTTTGTTTTTTTTTAATGAAGAAAAAAATGAAAAAAAAGGCGAAAAGAAATTCCCAAAATAAAATTCACTCATATCAGATATTTTCGAAATCTGGAATAATTACACTTTCAGACTTTTCAAATTCCGGTCCACAATTCTATTCTCAAAAACTTTCTCAAATTCAAACCAACTTGCATGCGTTGTGCGAAACTGTATACATCAAAAACCTACTTCGGATATTTCACAATAATGCTGCAAAAATAGAGCTTTTCCTTTAAATAGTCCGATCCCCTAAAATTTAGCAAAAAGAAATTTCCTCTCAAAGTTACTACGATAGTTGCCACTTTACTTTTACTTCGGTTGGCCTCTTTTTCTCTCAGTATCTTTTTTCGACGCAAGAAGTCAAAGGCGGTAGATTGCTCTTTCAATTTCTTATCTTAATTTGGGCTAAAATAGATTAGCAGTGTTGTCTTAAGGTCTTATTCCTCATCTTAGCTCATCAATCTAAGTGAGAATAACAAATTTCCATTCCATGTAGAAATAAATTTCGGAATTGGCCTCTAATCATTTTTCACTCAAACCTCTTTAACTCCATCTTGCATTGCCTCCAAACATACAATGTATCCAAAGAGACAAAGTATATTAAAAAGGTTACTAAGATGGGTTACTAGTTGTGATTCCAATTCTATCCTAATATTTAAACAAGAACAAAAATTAACCCAATCACAAACAAGACTAAAATTATGAACACCACAAAATCGAAGACAAGAACAATTGAAAAGAAACAAACTTTACTAGCATGAAACTGTTTTACAAAAGATTGGAAATAAAAAGCAAACAATTACATACTAGGATCGATGAGAATTCCTCCTTCTAGTTGACACTTCAAGGTTGGTGGTGTGGCTTTAGGGCTAAGCCTCCTTGATGACTTGAGATGTAGAGACAAGAGAGGGAGAGATGGATGAAGAAATCTAGAGGTGGGAGGTGGGTAATTCTTCCATGAAGAATATGGGAGAAGGGTGCCCTATTTATACTTTTTCAAGTCCTACTCCTTCTCAAACTTTAAAATCTTAAAAATAATAAAAAAATAAAAGAAAAAAGGGCTCCACCCAATGCTTTGGACGTGCAATATCCTTGGGGATTTTTTTTCTTTCTATTTTTCTCTTCTTTCCTTGCTTGTTTTGTCCAGAAATCCCTCTTGGACGCTTCTTTCCTTCTTTGTCTTTGCCACCTTGCATTGAGATCTTTTGAGAGATAAAATAGGGATAAGAATCCTCTCTTAGAATCAAACTTGGCCCACATGAGGTGTAGAACTTCCCCTTTTATCTCTTTGCATCGTCAACTTTCCTTTTTTGGAAAGTTCTCCTTGTTGGCTCCTAACTTGAAGAGATCTTCTAGATAATTCTCCTTTGATTTTTTCCTTTACTTTTTCAATCAAAATCTGATCCAAAATCCTCTTTTGGACTTGGAATAGCTTGCTTGGATATTTTTTTGCATTTTCTTTTCAATTTAATCTTCTCCTTCTCAAAAAAGAACACCTATGTGGCCTTCCTTGTCCATCTTTGATGAGATATTCTTCAAATTCTCTTCAAAATCTCTAGAAAATGTGCAACAAATAAATGGACCCCATCTTGGATGTTTTACAAGTGTGCCCCACACATGTGCATGTATGTGTGGGTCCATGAAGCCGACTTTTTACAATTTTCTTCCAATTTCTTTTTTCTCTTTAATTCTTCTCTCCTTTCTCTTGAAATCAATTCCTTGCCTCAATTCTTTACAAATGGGACCCATATAATCAATTTCCTACAAGACAGATGTGAATTCATGTGAAAAGGCAATTTTACCCCTAACATCACATATGCATGACTGTGGGCCCATTTCTCACGAAATGATAATAAAAATGTACATCATTCTTCATGATTTTGTATGAATGAACTAATGATGAAGAGAATTCAATTTATTTCATGAGAAAAATTATTTTCACAAAACTTTCCAAAAATAGACTTTCCAAAAATAGCTGGTTTCATGAATTTATGCAAAAAGTGTGATTTTTAACCAATTTATGCAGAAAAATATAAAGATGAATTTAAAATGAATTAAACCATGATATCACACTAAATGAGGCTCTTTCAAGTTAATAAGTCCTTAAAATGGGTCACATTCAGCATGAAAATATGCATTTTTAAAGACTCATCACACCCCCAACCAGCGTTTTGCTAGTCCCCAGCAAAAAATGCTATAAAATATGAGGAATTCATCCTAACCTAATCTTATCTTAAACTAATGCAATGCAATAAAACTAAACATGAATGCAACGCTACTTTCGCTGGCACTCTCGACTGCATTTAGAGTACGCAGCAAGCCCTTAAACCCCTAGGTTCCCCCTAGTGGACGAGCTGTGCCTCGTGAGGGTTTGCAGTGAATATACCCACAAAATTCTCTTTTTTGTTTTTTTTTAATGAAGAAGAAAATGAAAAAAAAGGCGAAAAGAAATTCCCAAAATAAAATTCACTCATATCAGATATTTTCGAAATCTGGAATAATTACACTTTCAGACTTTTCAAATTCCGGTCCACAATTCTATTCTCAAAAACTTTCTCAAATTCAAACCAACTTGCATGCGTTGTGCGAAACTGTATACATCAAAAACCTACTTCGGATATTTCACAATAATGCTGCAAAAATAGAGCTTTTCCTTTAAATAGTCCGATCCCCTGAAATTTAGCAAAAAGAAATTTCCTCTCAAAGTTACTACGATAGTTGCCACTTTACTTTTACTTCGGTTGGCCTCTTTTTCTCTCAGTATCTTTTTTCGACGCAAGAAGTCAAAGGCGGTAGATTGCTCTTTCAATTTCTTATCTTAATTTGGGCTAAAATAGATTAGCAGTGTTGTCTTAAGGTCTTATTCCTCATCTTAGCTCGTCAATCTAAGTGAGAATAACAAATTTCCATTCCATGTAGAAATAAATTTCGGAATTGGCCTCTAATCATTTTTCACTCAAACCTCTTTAACTCCATCTTGCATTGCCTCCAAACATACAATGTATCCAAAGAGACAAAGTATATTAAAAAGGTTACTAAGATGGGTTACTAGTTGTGATTCCAATTCTATCCTAATATTTAAACAAGAACAAAAATTAACCCAATCACAAACAAGACTAAAATTATGAACACCACAAAATCGAAGACAAGAACAATTGAAAAGAAACAAACTTTACTAGCATGAAACTGTTTTACAAAAGATTGGAAATAAAAAGCAAACAATTACATACTAGGATCGATGAGAATTCCTCCTTCTAGTTGACACTTCAAGGTTGGTGGTGTGGCTTTAGGGCTAAGCCTCCTTGATGACTTGAGATGTAGAGACAAGAGAGGGAGAGATGGATGAAGAAATCTAGAGGTGGGAGGTGGGTAATTCTTCCATGAAGAATATGGGAGAAGGGTGCCCTATTTATACTTTTTCAAGTCCTACTCCTTCTCAAACTTTAAAATCTTAAAAATAATAAAAAAATAAAAGAAAAAAGGGCTCCACCCAATGCTTTGGACGTGCAATATCCTTGGGGATTTTTTTTCTTTCTATTTTTCTCTTCTTTCCTTGCTTGTTTTGTCCAGAAATCCCTCTTGGACGCTTCTTTCCTTCTTTGTCTTTGCCACCTTGCATTGAGATCTTTTGAGAGATAAAATAGGGATAAGAATCCTCTCTTAGAATCAAACTTGGCCCACATGAGGTGTAGAACTTCCCCTTTTATCTCTTTGCATCGTCAACTTTCCTTTTTTGGAAAGTTCTCCCTGTTGGCTCCTAACTTGAAGAGATCTTCTAGATAATTCTCCTTTGATTTTTTCCTTTACTTTTTCAATCAAAATCTGATCCAAAATCCTCTTTTGGACTTGGAATAGCTTGCTTGGATATTTTTTTGCATTTTCTTTTCAATTTAATCTTCTCCTTCTCAAAAAAGAACACCTATGTGGCCTTTCTTGTCCATCTTTGATGAGATATTCTTCAAATTCTCTTCAAAATCTCTAGAAAATGTGCAACAAATAAATGGACCCCATCTTGGATGTTTTACAAGTGTGCCCCACACATGTGCATGTATGTGTGGGTCCATGAAGCCGACTTTTTACAATTTTCTTCCAATTTCTTTTTTCTCTTTAATTCTTCTCTCCTTTCTCTTGAAATCAATTCCTTGCCTCAATTCTTTACAAATGGGACCCATATAATCAATTTCCTACAAGACAGATGTGAATTCATGTGAAAAGGCAATTTTACCCCTAACATCACATATGCATGACTGTGGGCCCATTTCTCACGAAATGATAATAAAAATGTACATCATTCTTCATGATTTTGTATGAATGAACTAATGATGAAGAGAATTCAATTTATTTCATGAGAAAAATTATTTTCACAAAACTTTCCAAAAATAGACTTTCCAAAAATAGCTGGTTTCATGAATTTATGCAAAAAGTGTGATTTTTAACCAATTTATGCAGAAAAATATAAAGATGAATTTAAAATGAATTAAACCATGATATCACACTAAATGAGGCTCTTTCAAGTTAATAAGTCCTTAAAATGGGTCACATTCAGCATGAAAATATGCATTTTTAAAGACTCATCACACCCCCAACCAGCGTTTTGCTAGTCCCCAGCAAAAAATGCTATAAAATATGAGGAATTCATCCTAACCTAATCTTATCTTAAACTAATGCAATGCAATAAAACTAAACATGAATGCAACGCTACTTTCGCTGGCACTCTCGACTGCATTTAGAGTACGCAGCAAGCCCTTAAACCCCTAGGTTCCCCCTAGTGGACGAGCTGTGCCTCGTGAGGGTTTGCAGTGAATATACCCACAAAATTCTCTTTTTTGTTTTTTTTTAATGAAGAAAAAAATGAAAAAAAAGGCGAAAAGAAATTCCCAAAATAAAATTCACTCATATCAGATATTTTCGAAATCTGGAATAATTACACTTTCAGACTTTTCAAATTCCGGTCCACAATTCTATTCTCAAAAACTTTCTCAAATTCAAACCAACTTGCATGCGTTGTGCGAAACTGTATACATCAAAAACCTACTTCGGATATTTCACAATAATGCTGCAAAAATAGAGCTTTTCCTTTAAATAGTCCGATCCCCTGAAATTTAGCAAAAAGAAATTTCCTCTCAAAGTTACTACGATAGTTGCCACTTTACTTTTACTTCGGTTGGCCTCTTTTTCTCTCAGTATCTTTTTTCGACGCAAGAAGTCAAAGGCGGTAGATTGCTCTTTCAATTTCTTATCTTAATTTGGGCTAAAATAGATTAGCAGTGTTGTCTTAAGGTCTTATTCCTCATCTTAGCTCATCAATCTAAGTGAGAATAACAAATTTCCATTCCATGTAGAAATAAATTTCGGAATTGGCCTCTAATCATTTTTCACTCAAACCTCTTTAACTCCATCTTGCATTGCCTCCAAACATACAATGTATCCAAAGAGACAAAGTATATTAAAAAGGTTACTAAGATGGGTTACTAGTTGTGATTCCAATTCTATCCTAATATTTAAACAAGAACAAAAATTAACCCAATCACAAACAAGACTAAAATTATGAACACCACAAAATCGAAGACAAGAACAATTGAAAAGAAACAAACTTTACTAGCATGAAACTGTTTTACAAAAGATTGGAAATAAAAAGCAAACAATTACATACTAGGATCGATGAGAATTCCTCCTTCTAGTTGACACTTCAAGGTTGGTGGTGTGGCTTTAGGGCTAAGCCTCCTTGATGACTTGAGATGTAGAGACAAGAGAGGGAGAGATGGATGAAGAAATCTAGAGGTGGGAGGTGGGTAATTCTTCCATGAAGAATATGGGAGAAGGGTGCCCTATTTATACTTTTTCAAGTCCTACTCCTTCTCAAACTTTAAAATCTTAAAAATAATAAAAAAATAAAAGAAAAAAGGGCTCCACCCAATGCTTTGGACGTGCAATATCCTTGGGGATTTTTTTTCTTTCTATTTTTCTCTTCTTTCCTTGCTTGTTTTGTCCAGAAATCCCTCTTGGACGCTTCTTTCCTTCTTTGTCTTTGCCACCTTGCATTGAGATCTTTTGAGAGATAAAATAGGGATAAGAATCCTCTCTTAGAATCAAACTTGGCCCACATGAGGTAAAGAACTTCCCCATTTATCTCTTTGCATCGTCAACTTTCCTTTTTTGGAAAGTTCTCCTTGTTGGCTCCTAACTTGAAGAGATCTTCTAGATAATTCTCCCTTGATTTTTTCCTTTACTTTTTCAATCAAAATCCGATCCAAAATCCTCTTTTGGACGTGGAATAGCTTGCTTGGATATTTTTTTGCCTTTTCTTTTCAATTTAATCTTCTCCTTCTCAAAAAAGAACACCTATGTGGCCTTCCTTGTCCATCTTTGATGAGATATTCTTCAAATTCTCTTCAAAATCTCTAGAAAATGTGCAACAAATAAATGGACCCCATCTTGGATGTTTTACAAGTGTGCCCCACACATGTGCATGTATGTGTGGGTCCATGAAGCCGACTTTTTACAATTTTCTTCCAATTTCTTTTTTCTCTTTAATTCTTCTCTCCTTTCTCTTGAAATCAATTCCTTGCCTCAATTCTTTACAAATGGGACCCATATAATCAATTTCCTACAAGACAGATGTGAATTCATGTGAAAAGGCAATTTTACCCCTAACATCACATATGCATGACTGTGGGCCCATTTCTCACGAAATGATAATAAAAATATACATCATTCTTCATGATTTTGTATGAATGAACTAATGATGAAGAGAATTCAATTTATTTCATGAGAAAAATTATTTTCACAAAACTTTCCAAAAATAGACTTTCCAAAAATAGCTGGTTTCATGAATTTATGCAAAAAGTGTGATTTATAACCAATTTATGCAGAAAAATATAAAGATGAATTTAAAATGAATTAAACCATGATATCACACTAAATGAGGCTCTTTCAAGTTAATAAGTCCTTAAAATGGGTCACATTCAGCATGAAAATATGCATTTTTAAAGACTCATCACACCCCCAACCAGCGTTTTGCTAGTCCCCAGCAAAAAATGCTATAAAATATGAGGAATTCATCCTAACCTAATCTTATCTTAAACTAATGCAATGCAATAAAACTAAACATGAATGCAACGCTACTTTCGCTGGCACTCTCGACTGCATTTAGAGTACGCAGCAAGCCCTTAAACCCCTAGGTTCCCCCTAGTGGACGAGCTGTGCCTCGTGAGGGTTTGCAGTGAATATACCCACAAAATTCTCTTTTTTGTTTTTTTTAATGAAGAAAAAAATGAAAAAAAAGGCGAAAAGAAATTCCCAAAATAAAATTCACTCATATCAGATATTTTCGAAATCTGGAATAATTACACTTTCAGACTTTTCAAATTCCGGTCCACAATTCTATTCTCAAAAACTTTCTCAAATTCAAACCAACTTGCATGCGTTGTGCGAAACTGTATACATCAAAAACCTACTTCGGATATTTCACAATAATGCTGCAAAAATAGAGCTTTTCCTTTAAATAGTCCGATCCCCTGAAATTTAGCAAAAAGAAATTTCCTCTCAAAGTTACTGCGATAGTTGCCACTTTACTATTTACTTCGGTTGGCCTCTTTTTCTCTCAGTATCTTTTTTCGACGCAAGAAGTCAAAGGCGGTAGATTGCTCTTTCAATTTCTTATCTTAATTTGGGCTAAAATAGATTAGCAGTGTTGTCTTAAGGTCTTATTCTTCATCTTAGCTCGTCAATCTAAGTGAGAATAACAAATTTCCATTCCATGTAGAAATAAATTTCGGAATTGGCCTCTAATCATTTTTCACTCAAACCTCTTTAACTCCATCTTGCATTGCCTCCAAACATACAATGTATCCGAAGAGACAAAGTATATTAAAAAGGTTACTAAGATGGGTTACTAGTTGTGATTCCAATTCTATCCTAATATTTAAACAAGAACAAAAATTAACCCAATCACAAACAAGACTAAAATTATGAACACCACAAAATCGAAGACAAGAACAATTGAAAAGAAACAAACTTTACTAGCATGAAACTGTTTTACAAAAGATTGGAAATAAAAAGCAAACAATTACATACTAGGATCGATGAGAATTCCTCCTTCTAGTTGACACTTCAAGGTTGGTGGTGTGGCTTTAGGGCTAAGCCTCCTTGATGACTTGAGATGTAGAGACAAGAGAGGGAGAGATGGATGAAGAAATCTAGAGGTGGGAGGTGGGTAATTCTTCCATGAAGAATATGGGAGAAGGGTGCCCTATTTATACTTTTTCAAGTCCTACTCCTTCTCAAACTTTAAAATCTTAAAAATAATAAAAAAATAAAAGAAAAAAGGGCTCCACCCAATGCTTTGGACGTGCAATATCCTTGGGGATTTTTTTTCTTTCTATTTTTCTCTTCTTTCCTTGCTTGTTTTGTCCAGAAATCCCTCTTGGACGCTTCTTTCCTTCTTTGTCTTTGCCACCTTGCATTGAGATCTTTTGAGAGATAAAATAGGGATAAGAATCCTCTCTTAGAATCAAACTTGGCCCACATGAGGTAAAGAACTTCCCCATTTATCTCTTTGCATCGTCAACTTTCCTTTTTTGGAAAGTTCTCCTTGTTGGCTCCTAACTTGAAGAGATCTTCTAGATAATTCTCCCTTGATTTTTTCCTTTACTTTTTCAATCAAAATCCGATCCAAAATCCTCTTTTGGACGTGGAATAGCTTGCTTGGATATTTTTTTGCCTTTTCTTTTCAATTTAATCTTCTCCTTCTCAAAAAAGAACACCTATGTGGCCTTCCTTGTCCATCTTTGATGAGATATTCTTCAAATTCTCTTCAAAATCTCTAGAAAATGTGCAACAAATAAATGGACCCCATCTTGGATGTTTTACAAGTGTGCCCCACACATGTGCATGTATGTGTGGGTCCATGAAGCCGACTTTTTACAATTTTCTTCCAATTTCTTTTTTCTCTTTAATTCTTCTCTCCTTTCTCTTGAAATCAATTCCTTGCCTCAATTCTTTACAAATGGGACCCATATAATCAATTTCCTACAAGACAGATGTGAATTCATGTGAAAAGGCAATTTTACCCCTAACATCACATATGCATGACTGTGGGCCCATTTCTCACGAAATGATAATAAAAATGTACATCATTCTTCATGATTTTGTATGAATGAACTAATGATGAAGAGAATTCAATTTATTTCATGAGAAAAATTATTTTCACAAAACTTTCCAAAAATAGACTTTCCAAAAATAGCTGGTTTCATGAATTTATGCAAAAAGTGTGATTTTTAACCAATTTATGCAGAAAAATATAAAGATGAATTTAAAATGAATTAAACCATGATATCACACTAAATGAGGCTCTTTCAAGTTAATAAGTCCTTAAAATGGGTCACATTCAGCATGAAAATATGCATTTTTAAAGACTCATCACACCCCCAACCAGCGTTTTGCTAGTCCCCAGCAAAAAATGCTATAAAATATGAGGAATTCATCCTAACCTAATCTTATCTTAAACTAATGCAATGCAATAAAACTAAACATGAATGCAACGCTACTTTCGCTGGCACTCTCGACTGCATTTAGAGTACGCAGCAAGCCCTTAAACCCCTAGGTTCCCCCTAGTGGACGAGCTGTGCCTCGTGAGGGTTTGCAGTGAATATACCCACAAAATTCTCTTTTTTGTTTTTTTTTAATGAAGAAAAAAATGAAAAAAAAGGCGAAAAGAAATTCCCAAAATAAAATTCACTCATATCAGATATTTTCGAAATCTAGAATAATTACACTTTCAGACTTTTCAAATTCCGGTCCACAATTCTATTCTCAAAAACTTTCTCAAATTCAAACCAACTTGCATGCGTTGTGCGAAACTGTATACATCAAAAACCTACTTCGGATATTTCACAATAATGCTGCAAAAATAGAGCTTTTCCTTTAAATAGTCCGATCCCCTGAAATTTAGCAAAAAGAAATTTCCTCTCAAAGTTACTACGATAGTTGCCACTTTACTTTTACTTCGGTTGGCCTCTTTTTCTCTCAGTATCTTTTTTCGACGCAAGAAGTCAAAGGCGGTAGATTGCTCTTTCAATTTCTTATCTTAATTTGGGCTAAAATAGATTAGCAGTGTTGTCTTAAGGTCTTATTCTTCATCTTAGCTCGTCAATCTAAGTGAGAATAACAAATTTCCATTCCATGTAGAAATAAATTTCGGAATTGGCCTCTAATCATTTTTCACTCAAACCTCTTTAACTCCATCTTGCATTGCCTCCAAACATACAATGTATCCAAAGAGACAAAGTATATTAAAAAGGTTACTAAGATGGGTTACTAGTTGTGATTCCAATTCTATCCTAATATTTAAACAAGAACAAAAATTAACCCAATCACAAACAAGACTAAAATTATGAACACCACAAAGTCGAAGACAAGAACAATTGAAAAGAAACAAACTTTACTAGCATGAAACTGTTTTACAAAAGATTGGAAATAAAAAGCAAACAATTACATACTAGGATCGATGAGAATTCCTCCTTCTAGTTGACACTTCAAGGTTGGTGGTGTGGCTTTAGGGCTAAGCCTCCTTGATGACTTGAGATGTAGAGACAAGAGAGGGAGAGATGGATGAAGAAATCTAGAGGTGGGAGGTGGGTAATTCTTCCATGAAGAATATGGGAGAAGGGTGCCCTATTTATACTTTTTCAAGTCCTACTCCTTCTCAAACTTTAAAATCTTAAAAATAATAAAAAAAATAAAAGAAAAAAGGGCTCCACCCAATGCTTTGGACGTGCAATATCCTTGGGGATTTTTTTTCTTTCTATTTTTCTCTTCTTTCCTTGCTTGTTTTGTCCAGAAATCCCTCTTGGACGCTTCTTTCCTTCTTTGTCTTTGCCACCTTGCATTGAGATCTTTTGAGAGATAAAATAGGGATAAGAATCCTCTCTTAGAATCAAACTTGGCCCACATGAGGTAAAGAACTTCCCCATTTATCTCTTTGCATCGTCAACTTTCCTTTTTTGGAAAGTTCTCCTTGTTGGCTCCTAACTTGAAGAGATCTTCTAGATAATTCTCCCTTGATTTTTTCCTTTACTTTTTCAATCAAAATCCGATCCAAAATCCTCTTTTGGACTTGGAATAGCTTGCTTGGATATTTTTTTGCCTTTTTTTTTCAATTTAATCTTCTCCTTCTCAAAAAAGAACACCTATGTGGCCTTCCTTGTCCATCTTTGATGAGATATTCTTCAAATTCTCTTCAAAATCTCTAGAAAATGTGCAACAAATAAATGGACCCCATCTTGGATGTTTTACAAGTGTGCCCCACACATGTGCATGTATGTGTGGGTCCATGAAGCCGACTTTTTACAATTTTCTTCCAATTTCTTTTTTCTCTTTAATTCTTCTCTCCTTTCTCTTGAAATCAATTCCTTGCCTCAATTCTTTACAAATGGGACCCATATAATCAATTTCCTACAAGACAGATGTGAATTCATGTGAAAATGCAATTTTACCCCTAACATCACATATGCATGACTGTGGGCCCATTTCTCACGAAATGATAATAAAAATGTACATCATTCTTCATGATTTTGTATGAATGAACTAATGATGAAGAGAATTCAATTTATTTCATGAGAAAAATTATTTTCACAAAACTTTCCAAAAATAGACTTTCCAAAAATAGCTGGTTTCATGAATTTATGCAAAAAGTGTGATTTTTAACCAATTTATGCAGAAAAATATAAAGATGAATTTAAAATGAATTAAACCATGATATCACACTAAATGAGGCTCTTTCAAGTTAATAAGTCCTTAAAATGGGTCACATTCAGCATGAAAATATGCATTTTTAAAGACTCATCACACCCCCAACCAGCGTTTTGCTAGTCCCCAGCAAAAAATGCTATAAAATATGAGGAATTCATCCTAACCTAATCTTATCTTAAACTAATGCAATGCAATAAAACTAAACATGAATGCAACGCTACTTTCGCTGGCACTCTCGACTGCATTTAGAGTACGCAGCAAGCCCTTAAACCCCTAGGTTCCCCCTAGTGGACGAGCTGTGCCTCGTGAGGGTTTGCAGTGAATATACCCACAAAATTCTCTTTTTTGTTTTTTTTTAATGAAGAAAAAAATGAAAAAAAAGGCGAAAAGAAATTCCCAAAATAAAATTCACTCATATCAGATATTTTCGAAATCTGGAATAATTACACTTTCAGACTTTTCAAATTCCGGTCCACAATTCTATTCTCAAAAACTTTCTCAAATTCAAACCAACTTGCATGCGTTGTGCGAAACTGTATACATCAAAAACCTACTTCGGATATTTCACAATAATGCTGCAAAAATAGAGCTTTTCCTTTAAATAGTCCGATCCCCTGAAATTTAGCAAAAAGAAATTTCCTCTCAAAGTTACTACGATAGTTGCCACTTTACTATTTACTTCGGTTGGCCTCTTTTTCTCTCAGTATCTTTTTTCGACGCAAGAAGTCAAAGGCGGTAGATTGCTCTTTCAATTTCTTATCTTAATTTGGGCTAAAATAGATTAGCAGTGTTGTCTTAAGGTCTTATTCCTCATCTTAGCTCATCAATCTAAGTGAGAATAACAAATTTCCATTCCATGTAGAAATAAATTTCGGAATTGGCCTCTAATCATTTTTCACTCAAACCTCTTTAACTCCATCTTGCATTGCCTCCAAACATACAATGTATCCAAAGAGACAAAGTATATTAAAAAGGTTACTAAGATGGGTTACTAGTTGTGATTCCAATTCTATCCTAATATTTAAACAAGAACAAAAATTAACCCAATCACAAACAAGACTAAAATTATGAACACCACAAAATCGAAGACAAGAACAATTGAAAAGAAACAAACTTTACTAGCATGAAACTGTTTTACAAAAGATTGGAAATAAAAAGCAAACAATTACATACTAGGATCGATGAGAATTCCTCCTTCTAGTTGACACTTCAAGGTTGGTGGTGTGGCTTTAGGGCTAAGCCTCCTTGATGACTTGAGATGTAGAGACAAGAGAGGGAGAGATGGATGAAGAAATCTAGAGGTGGGAGGTGGGTAATTCTTCCATGAAGAATATGGGAGAAGGGTGCCCTATTTATACTTTTTCAAGTCCTACTCCTTCTCAAACTTTAAAATCTTAAAAATAATAAAAAAATAAAAGAAAAAAGGGCTCCACCCAATGCTTTGGACGTGCAATATCCTTGGGGATTTTTTTTCTTTCTATTTTTCTCTTCTTTCCTTGCTTGTTTTGTCCAGAAATCCCTCTTGGACGCTTCTTTCCTTCTTTGTCTTTGCCACCTTGCATTGAGATCTTTTGAGAGATAAAATAGGGATAAGAATCCTCTCTTAGAATCAAACTTGGCCCACATGAGGTAAAGAACTTCCCCATTTATCTCTTTGCATCGTCAACTTTCCTTTTTTGGAAAGTTCTCCTTGTTGGCTCCTAACTTGAAGAGATCTTCTAGATAATTCTCCCTTGATTTTTTCCTTTACTTTTTCAATCAAAATCCGATCCAAAATCCTCTTTTGGACGTGGAATAGCTTGCTTGGATATTTTTTTGCCTTTTCTTTTCAATTTAATCTTCTCCTTCTCAAAAAAGAACACCTATGTGGCCTTCCTTGTCCATCTTTGATGAGATATTCTTCAAATTCTCTTCAAAATCTCTAGAAAATGTGCAACAAATAAATGGACCCCATCTTGGATGTTTTACAAGTGTGCCCCACACATGTGCATGTATGTGTGGGTCCATGAAGCCGACTTTTTACAATTTTCTTCCAATTTCTTTTTTCTCTTTAATTCTTCTCTCCTTTCTCTTGAAATCAATTCCTTGCCTCAATTCTTTACAAATGGGACCCATATAATCAATTTCCTACAAGACAGATGTGAATTCATGTGAAAAGGCAATTTTACCCCTAACATCACATATGCATGACTGTGGGCCCATTTCTCACGAAATGATAATAAAAATATACATCATTCTTCATGATTTTGTATGAATGAACTAATGATGAAGAGAATTCAATTTATTTCATGAGAAAAATTATTTTCACAAAACTTTCCAAAAATAGACTTTCCAAAAATAGCTGGTTTCATGAATTTATGCAAAAAGTGTGATTTTTAACCAATTTATGCAGAAAAATATAAAGATGAATTTAAAATGAATTAAACCATGATATCACACTAAATGAGGCTCTTTCAAGTTAATAAGTCCTTAAAATGGGTCACATTCAGCATGAAAATATGCATTTTTAAAGACTCATCACACCCCCAACCAGCGTTTTGCTAGTCCCCAGCAAAAAATGCTATAAAATATGAGGAATTCATCCTAACCTAATCTTATCTTAAACTAATGCAATGCAATAAAACTAAACATGAATGCAACGCTACTTTCGCTGGCACTCTCGACTGCATTTAGAGTACGCAGCAAGCCCTTAAACCCCTAGGTTCCCCCTAGTGGACGAGCTGTGCCTCGTGAGGGTTTGCAGTGAATATACCCACAAAATTCTCTTTTTTGTTTTTTTTAATGAAGAAAAAAATGAAAAAAAAGGCGAAAAGAAATTCCCAAAATAAAATTCACTCATATCAGATATTTTCGAAATCTGGAATAATTACACTTTCAGACTTTTCAAATTCCGGTCCACAATTCTATTCTCAAAAACTTTCTCAAATTCAAACCAACTTGCATGCGTTGTGCGAAACTGTATACATCAAAAACCTACTTCGGATATTTCACAATAATGCTGCAAAAATAGAGCTTTTCCTTTAAATAGTCCGATCCCCTGAAATTTAGCAAAAAGAAATTTCCTCTCAAAGTTACTGCGATAGTTGCCACTTTACTATTTACTTCGGTTGGCCTCTTTTTCTCTCAGTATCTTTTTTCGACGCAAGAAGTCAAAGGCGGTAGATTGCTCTTTCAATTTCTTATCTTAATTTGGGCTAAAATAGATTAGCAGTGTTGTCTTAAGGTCTTATTCTTCATCTTAGCTCGTCAATCTAAGTGAGAATAACAAATTTCCATTCCATGTAGAAATAAATTTCGGAATTGGCCTCTAATCATTTTTCACTCAAACCTCTTTAACTCCATCTTGCATTGCCTCCAAACATACAATGTATCCGAAGAGACAAAGTATATTAAAAAGGTTACTAAGATGGGTTACTAGTTGTGATTCCAATTCTATCCTAATATTTAAACAAGAACAAAAATTAACCCAATCACAAACAAGACTAAAATTATGAACACCACAAAATCGAAGACAAGAACAATTGAAAAGAAACAAACTTTACTAGCATGAAACTGTTTTACAAAAGATTGGAAATAAAAAGCAAACAATTACATACTAGGATCGATGAGAATTCCTCCTTCTAGTTGACACTTCAAGGTTGGTGGTGTGGCTTTAGGGCTAAGCCTCCTTGATGACTTGAGATGTAGAGACAAGAGAGGGAGAGATGGATGAAGAAATCTAGAGGTGGGAGGTGGGTAATTCTTCCATGAAGAATATGGGAGAAGGGTGCCCTATTTATACTTTTTCAAGTCCTACTCCTTCTCAAACTTTAAAATCTTAAAAATAATAAAAAAATAAAAGAAAAAAGGGCTCCACCCAATGCTTTGGACGTGCAATATCCTTGGGGATTTTTTTTCTTTCTATTTTTCTCTTCTTTCCTTGCTTGTTTTGTCCAGAAATCCCTCTTGGACGCTTCTTTCCTTCTTTGTCTTTGCCACCTTGCATTGAGATCTTTTGAGAGATAAAATAGGGATAAGAATCCTCTCTTAGAATCAAACTTGGCCCACATGAGGTAAAGAACTTCCCCATTTATCTCTTTGCATCGTCAACTTTCCTTTTTTGGAAAGTTCTCCTTGTTGGCTCCTAACTTGAAGAGATCTTCTAGATAATTCTCCCTTGATTTTTTCCTTTACTTTTTCAATCAAAATCCGATCCAAAATCCTCTTTTGGACGTGGAATAGCTTGCTTGGATATTTTTTTGCCTTTTCTTTTCAATTTAATCTTCTCCTTCTCAAAAAAGAACACCTATGTGGCCTTCCTTGTCCATCTTTGATGAGATATTCTTCAAATTCTCTTCAAAATCTCTAGAAAATGTGCAACAAATAAATGGACCCCATCTTGGATGTTTTACAAGTGTGCCCCACACATGTGCATGTATGTGTGGGTCCATGAAGCCGACTTTTTACAATTTTCTTCCAATTTCTTTTTTCTCTTTAATTCTTCTCTCCTTTCTCTTGAAATCAATTCCTTGCCTCAATTCTTTACAAATGGGACCCATATAATCAATTTCCTACAAGACAGATGTGAATTCATGTGAAAAGGCAATTTTACCCCTAACATCACATATGCATGACTGTGGGCCCATTTCTCACGAAATGATAATAAAAATGTACATCATTCTTCATGATTTTGTATGAATGAACTAATGATGAAGAGAATTCAATTTATTTCATGAGAAAAATTATTTTCACAAAACTTTCCAAAAATAGACTTTCCAAAAATAGCTGGTTTCATGAATTTATGCAAAAAGTGTGATTTTTAACCAATTTATGCAGAAAAATATAAAGATGAATTTAAAATGAATTAAACCATGATATCACACTAAATGAGGCTCTTTCAAGTTAATAAGTCCTTAAAATGGGTCACATTCAGCATGAAAATATGCATTTTTAAAGACTCATCACACCCCCAACCAGCGTTTTGCTAGTCCCCAGCAAAAAATGCTATAAAATATGAGGAATTCATCCTAACCTAATCTTATCTTAAACTAATGCAATGCAATAAAACTAAACATGAATGCAACGCTACTTTCGCTGGCACTCTCGACTGCATTTAGAGTACGCAGCAAGCCCTTAAACCCCTAGGTTCCCCCTAGTGGACGAGCTGTGCCTCGTGAGGGTTTGCAGTGAATATACCCACAAAATTCTCTTTTTTGTTTTTTTTTAATGAAGAAAAAAATGAAAAAAAAGGCGAAAAGAAATTCCCAAAATAAAATTCACTCATATCAGATATTTTCGAAATCTAGAATAATTACACTTTCAGACTTTTCAAATTCCGGTCCACAATTCTATTCTCAAAAACTTTCTCAAATTCAAACCAACTTGCATGCGTTGTGCGAAACTGTATACATCAAAAACCTACTTCGGATATTTCACAATAATGCTGCAAAAATAGAGCTTTTCCTTTAAATAGTCCGATCCCCTGAAATTTAGCAAAAAGAAATTTCCTCTCAAAGTTACTACGATAGTTGCCACTTTACTTTTACTTCGGTTGGCCTCTTTTTCTCTCAGTATCTTTTTTCGACGCAAGAAGTCAAAGGCGGTAGATTGCTCTTTCAATTTCTTATCTTAATTTGGGCTAAAATAGATTAGCAGTGTTGTCTTAAGGTCTTATTCTTCATCTTAGCTCGTCAATCTAAGTGAGAATAACAAATTTCCATTCCATGTAGAAATAAATTTCGGAATTGGCCTCTAATCATTTTTCACTCAAACCTCTTTAACTCCATCTTGCATTGCCTCCAAACATACAATGTATCCAAAGAGACAAAGTATATTAAAAAGGTTACTAAGATGGGTTACTAGTTGTGATTCCAATTCTATCCTAATATTTAAACAAGAACAAAAATTAACCCAATCACAAACAAGACTAAAATTATGAACACCACAAAGTCGAAGACAAGAACAATTGAAAAGAAACAAACTTTACTAGCATGAAACTGTTTTACAAAAGATTGGAAATAAAAAGCAAACAATTACATACTAGGATCGATGAGAATTCCTCCTTCTAGTTGACACTTCAAGGTTGGTGGTGTGGCTTTAGGGCTAAGCCTCCTTGATGACTTGAGATGTAGAGACAAGAGAGGGAGAGATGGATGAAGAACTCTAGAGGTGGGAGGTGGGTAATTCTTCCATGAAGAATATGGGAGAAGGGTGCCCTATTTATACTTTTTCAAGTCCTACTCCTTCTCAAACTTTAAAATCTTAAAAATAATAAAAAAAATAAAAGAAAAAAGGGCTCCACCCAATGCTTTGGATGTGCAATATCCTTGGGGATTTTTTTTCTTTCTATTTTTCTCTTCTTTCCTTGCTTGTTTTGTCCAGAAATCCCTCTTGGACGCTTCTTTCCTTCTTTGTCTTTGCCACCTTGCATTGAGATCTTTTGAGAGATAAAATAGGGATAAGAATCCTCTCTTAGAATCAAACTTGGCCCACATGAGGTAAAGAACTTCCCCATTTATCTCTTTGCATCGTCAACTTTCCTTTTTTGGAAAGTTCTCCTTGTTGGCTCCTAACTTGAAGAGATCTTCTAGATAATTCTCCCTTGATTTTTTCCTTTACTTTTTCAATCAAAATCCGATCCAAAATCCTCTTTTGGACTTGGAATAGCTTGCTTGGATATTTTTTTGCCTTTTTTTTTCAATTTAATCTTCTCCTTCTCAAAAAAGAACACCTATGTGGCCTTCCTTGTCCATCTTTGATGAGATATTCTTCAAATTCTCTTCAAAATCTCTAGAAAATGTGCAACAAATAAATGGACCCCATCTTGGATGTTTTACAAGTGTGCCCCACACATGTGCATGTATGTGTGGGTCCATGAAGCCGACTTTTTACAATTTTCTTCCAATTTCTTTTTTCTCTTTAATTCTTCTCTCCTTTCTCTTGAAATCAATTCCTTGCCTCAATTCTTTACAAATGGGACCCATATAATCAATTTCCTACAAGACAGATGTGAATTCATGTGAAAATGCAATTTTACCCCTAACATCACATATGCATGACTGTGGGCCCATTTCTCACGAAATGATAATAAAAATGTACATCATTCTTCATGATTTTGTATGAATGAACTAATGATGAAGAGAATTCAATTTATTTCATGAGAAAAATTATTTTCACAAAACTTTCCAAAAATAGACTTTCCAAAAATAGCTGGTTTCATGAATTTATGCAAAAAGTGTGATTTTTAACCAATTTATGCAGAAAAATATAAAGATGAATTTAAAATGAATTAAACCATGATATCACACTAAATGAGGCTCTTTCAAGTTAATAAGTCCTTAAAATGGGTCACATTCAGCATGAAAATATGCATTTTTAAAGACTCATCACACCCCCAACCAGCGTTTTGCTAGTCCCCAGCAAAAAATGCTATAAAATATGAGGAATTCATCCTAACCTAATCTTATCTTAAACTAATGCAATGCAATAAAACTAAACATGAATGCAACGCTACTTTCGCTGGCACTCTCGACTGCATTTAGAGTACGCAGCAAGCCCTTAAACCCCTAGGTTCCCCCTAGTGGACGAGCTGTGCCTCGTGAGGGTTTGCAGTGAATATACCCACAAAATTCTCTTTTTTGTTTTTTTTTAATGAAGAAAAAAATGAAAAAAAAGGCGAAAAGAAATTCCCAAAATAAAATTCACTCATATCAGATATTTTCGAAATCTGGAATAATTACACTTTCAGACTTTTCAAATTCCGGTCCACAATTCTATTCTCAAAAACTTTCTCAAATTCAAACCAACTTGCAAGCGTTGTGCGAAACTGTATACATCAAAAACCTACTTCGGATATTTCACAATAATGCTGCAAAAATAGAGCTTTTCCTTTAAATAGTCCGATCCCCTGAAATTTAGCAAAAAGAAATTTCCTCTCAAAGTTACTACGATAGTTGCCACTTTACTATTTACTTCGGTTGGCCTCTTTTTCTCTCAGTATCTTTTTTCGACGCAAGAAGTCAAAGGCGGTAGATTGCTCTTTCAATTTCTTATCTTAATTTGGGCTAAAATAGATTAGCAGTGTTGTCTTAAGGTCTTATTCTTCATCTTAGCTCGTCAATCTAAGTGAGAATAACAAATTTCCATTCCATGTAGAAATAAATTTCGGAATTGGCCTCTAATCTTTTTTCACTCAAACCTCTTTAACTCCATCTTGCATTGCCTCCAAACATACAATGTATCCAAAGAGACAAAGTATATTAAAAAGGTTACTAAGATGGGTTACTAGTTGTGATTCCAATTCTATCCCAATATTTAAACAAGAACAAAAATTAACCCAATCACAAACAAGACTAAAATTATGAACACCACAAAATCGAAGACAAGAACAATTGAAAAGAGACAAACTTTACTAGCATGAAACTGTTTTACAAAAGACTGGAAATAAAAAGCAAACAATTACATACTAGGATGGATGATAATTCCTCCTTCTAGTTGACACTTCAAGGTTGGTGGTGTGGCTTTAGGGCTAAGCCTCCTTGATGATTTCAGATGCAGAGACAAGAGAGGGAGAGATGGATGAAGAAATCTGGTGGTGGGAGGTGGGTAATTCTTCCATGAAGAATATGGGAGAAGGGTGCCCTATTTATACTTTTTCAAGTCTTACTCCTTCTCAAACTTTAAAATCTTACAAATAATAAAAAAATAAAAGAAAAAAGGGCTCCAACAATTGCTTTGGACGTGCAATATCCTTGGGGATTTTTTTTCTTTTTATTTTTCTCTTCTTTCCTTGCTTGTTTTGTCCAGAAATCCCTCTTGGACGCTTCTTTCCTTCTTTGTCTTTGCCACCTTGCATTGAGATCTTTTGAGAGATAAAATAGGGATAAGAATCCTCTCTTAGAATCAAACTTGGCCCACATGAGGTGTAGAACTTCCCCTTTTATCTCTTTGCATTGTCAACTTTCCTTTTTTGGAAAGTTCTCCTTGTTGGCTCCTAACTTGAAGAGATCTTCTAGATAATTCTCCCTTGATTTTTTCCTTTACTTTTTCAATCAAAATCTGATCCAAAATCCTCTTTCGGACGTGGAATAGCTTGCTTGGATATTTTTTTGCATTTTCTTTTCAATTTAATCTTCTCCTTCTCAAAAAAGAACACCTATGTGGCTTTCCTTGTCTATCTTTGATGAGATATTCTTCAAATTCTCTTCAAAATCTCTAGAAATGTGCAACAAATAAATGGACCCCATCTTGGATGTTTGACAAGTGTGCCCCTCACATGTGCATGTATGTGTGGGTCCATGAAGCTGACTTTTCACAATTTTCTTCCAATTTCTTTTTTCTCTTTAATTCTTCTCTCTTTTCTCTTGAAATCAATTCCTTGCCTCAATTCTTTACAAATGGGACCCATATAATCAATTTCCTACAAAACATATGTGAATTCATGTGAAAAGGCAATTTTACCCCTAACATCACATATGCATGACTGTGGGCCCATTTCTCACGAAATGATAATAAAAATATACATCATTCTTCATGATTTTGTATGAATGAACTAATGATGAAGAGAATTCAATTTATTTCATGAGAAAAATTATTTTCACAAAACTTTCCAAAAATAGACTTTCCAAAAATAGCAGGTTTCATGAATTTATGCAAAAAGTGTGATTTTTAACCAATTTATGCAGAAAAATATAAAGATGAATTTAAAATGAATTAAACCATGATATCACACTAAATGAGGCTCTTTCAAGTTAATAAGTCCTTAAAATAGGTCAAATTCTGCATGAAAATATGCATTTTTAAAGACTCATCACACCCCCCAACCAGCATTTTGCTAGTCCCTAGCAAAAAATGCGATAAAATATGAGGAATTCATCCTAACCTAATCTTATCTTAAACTAATGCAATGCAATAAAACTAAACATGAATGCAACGCTACTTTCGCTGGCACTCTCGACTGCATTTAGAGTATGCAGCAAGCCCTTAAACCCCTAGGTTCCCCCTAGTGGACGAGCTATGCCTCGTGAGGGTTTGTAGTGAATATACCCACAAAATTCTCTTTTTTGTTTTTTTTAATGAAGAAAAAAATGAAAAAAAAGGCGAAAAGAAATTCCCAAAATAAAATTCACTCATATCAGATATTTTCGAAATCTGGAATAATTACACTTTCAGACTTTTCAAATTCCGGTCCACAATTCTATTCTCAAAAACTTTCTCAAATTCAAACCAACTTGCATGCGTTGTGCGAAACTGTATACATCAAAAACCTACTTCGGATATTTCACAATAATGCTGCAAAAATAGAGCTTTTCCTTTAAATAGTCCGATCCCCTGAAATTTAGCAAAAAGAAATTTCCTCTCAAAGTTACTACGATAGTTGCCACTTTACTATTTACTTCGGTTGGCCTCTTTTTCTCTCAGTATCTTTTTTCGACGCAAGAAGTCAAAGGCGGTAGATTGCTCTTTCAATTTCTTATCTTAATTTGGGCTAAAATAGATTAGCAGTGTTGTCTTAAGGTCTTATTCTTCATCTTAGCTCGTCAATCTAAGTGAGAATAACAAATTTCCATTCCATGTAGAAATAAATTTCGGAATTGGCCTCTAATCTTTTTTCACTCAAACCTCTTTAACTCCATCTTGCATTGCCTCCAAACATACAATGTATCCAAAGAGACAAAGTATATTAAAAAGGTTACTAAGATGGGTTACTAGTTGTGATTCCAATTCTATCCCAATATTTAAACAAGAACAAAAATTAACCCAATCACAAACAAGACTAAAATTATGAACACCACAAAATCGAAGACAAGAACAATTGAAAAGAGACAAACTTTACTAGCATGAAACTGTTTTACAAAAGACTGGAAATAAAAAGCAAACAATTACATACTAGGATGGATGATAATTCCTCCTTCTAGTTGACACTTCAAGGTTGGTGGTGTGGCTTTAGGGCTAAGCCTCCTTGATGACTTGAGATGCAAAGACAAGAGAGGTAGAGATGGATGAAGAAATCTAGAGGTGGGAGGTGGGTAATTCTTCCATGAAGAATATGGGAAGGGTGCCCTATTTATACTTTTTCAAGTCTTACTCCTTCTCAAACTTTAAAATCTTAAAAATAATAAAAAAATAAAAGAAAAAAGGGCTCCAACCAATGCTTTGGACGCGCAATATCCTTGGAGATTTTTTTTCTTTCTATTTTTCTCTTCTTTCCTTGCTTGTTTTGTCCAGAAATCCCTCTTGGACGCTTCTTTCCTTCTTTGTCTTTGCCACCTTGCATTGAGATCTTTTGAGAGATAAAATAGGGATAAGAATCCTCTCTTAGAATCAAACTTGGCCCACATGAGGTGTAGAACTTCCCATTTTATCTCTTTGCATCGTCAACTTTCTTTTTTTGGAAAGTTGTCCTTGATGGCTCCTAACTTGAAGAGATCTTCTAGATAATTCTCCCTTGATTTTTTCCTTTACTTTTTCAATCAAAATCTGATCGAAAATCCTCTTTCGGACGTGGAATAGCTTGCTTGGATATTTTTTTGCATTTTCTTTTCAATTTAATCTTCTCCTTCTCAAAAAAGAACACCTATGTGGCTTTCCTTGTCTATCTTTGATGAGATATTCTTCAAATTCTCTTCAAAATCTCTAGAAATGTGCAACAAATAAATGGACCCCATCTTGGATGTTTTACAAGTGTGCCCCTCACATGTGCATGTATGTGTGGGTCAATGAAGCCGACTTTTCACAATTTTCTTCCAATTTCTTTTTTCTCTTTAATTCTTCTCTCCTTTCTCTTGAAATCAATTCCTTGCCTCAATTCTTTACAAATGGGACCCATATAATCAATTTCCTACAAGACAGATGTGAATTCATGGGAAAAGGCAATTTTACCCCTAACATCACATATGCATGACTGTGGGCCCATTTCTCACGAAATGATAATAAAAATATACATCATTCTTCATGATTTTGTATGAATGAACTAATGATGAAGAGAATTCAATTTATTTCATGAGAAAAATTATTTTCACAAAACTTTCCAAAAATAGACTTTCCAAAAATAGCAGGTTTCATGAATTTATGCAAAAAGTGTGATTTTTAACCAATTTATGCAGAAAAATATAAAGATGAATTTAAAATGAATTAAACCATGATATCACACTAAATGAGGCTCTTTCAAGTTAATAAGTCCTTAAAATGGGTCAAATTCAGCATGAAATATGCATTTTTAAAGACTCATCACACCCCCCAACCAGCGTTTTGCTAGTCCCTAGCAAAAAATGCGATAAAATATGAGGAATTCATCCTAACCTAATCTTATCTTAAACTAATGCAATGCAATAAAACGAAACATGAATGCAACGCTACTTTCGCTGGCACTCTCGACTACATTTAGAGTATGCAGCAAGCCCTTAAGCCCCTAGGTTCCCCCTAGTGGACGAGCTGTGCCTCGTGAGGGTTTGCAGTGAATATACCCACAAAATTCTCTTTTTTGTTCTTTTTAATGAAGAAAAAAATGAAAAAAAAGGCGAAAAGAAATTCCCAAAATAAAATTCACTCATATCAGATATTTTCGAAATCTGGAATAATTACACTTTCAGACTTTTCAAATTCCGGTCCACAATTCTATTCTCAAAAACTTTCTCAAATTCAAACCAACTTGCATGCGTTGTGCGAAACTGTATACATCAAAAACCTACTTCGGATATTTTACAATAATGCTGAAAAAATAGAGCTTTTCCTTCAAATTGTCTGATCCCCTGAAATTTAGCAAAAAGAAATTTCCTCTCAAAGTTACTACGATAGTTGCCACTTTACTATTTACTTCGGTTGGCCTCTTTTTCTCTTAGTATCTTTTTTCGACGCAAAAAGTCAAAGGCGGTAGATTGCTCTTTCAATTTCTTATCTTAATTTGGGCTAAAATAGATTAGCAGTGTTGTCTTAAGGTCTTATTCTTCATCTTAGCTCGTCAATCTAAGTGAGAATAACAAATTTCCATTCCATGTAGAAATAAATTTCGGAATTGGCCTCTAATCATTTTTCACTCAAACCTCTTTAACTCCATCTTGCATTGCCTCCAAACATACAATGTATCCAAAGAGACAAAGTATATTAAAAAGGTTACTAAGATGGGTTACTAGTTGTGATTCCAATTCTATCCCAATATTTAAACAAGAACAAAAATTAACCCAATCACAAACAAGACTAAAATTATGAACACCACAAAATCGAAGACAAGAACAATTGAAAAGAAACAAACTTTACTAGCATGAAACTGTTTTACAAAAGATTGGAAATAAAAAGCAAACAATTACATACTAGGATGGATGAGAATTCCTCCTTCTAGTTGACACTTCAAGGTTGGTGGTGTGACTCTAGGGCTAAGCCTCCTTGATGACTTGAGATGCAGACACAAGAGAGGGAGAGATGGATGAAGAAATCTAGAAGTGGGAGGTGGGTAATTCTTCCATGAAGAATATGGGAGAAGGGTGCCCTATTTATACTTTTTCAAGTCTTACTCCTTCTCAAACTTTAAAATCTTAAAAATAATAAAAAAATAAAAGAAAAAAGGGCTCCAACCAATGCTTTGGACGCGCAATATCCTTGGGGATTTTTTTTCTTTCTATTTTTCTCTTCTTTCCTTGCTTGTTTTGTCCAGAAATCCCTCTTGGACGCTTCTTTCCTTCTTTGTCTTTGCCACCTTACATTGAGATCTTTTGAGAGATAAAATAGGGATAAGAATCCTCTCTTAGAATCAAACTTGGCCCACATGAGGTGTAGAACTTCCCCTTTTATCTCTTTGCATCGTCAACTTTCCTTTTTTGGAAAGTTCTCCTTGTTGGCTCCTAACTTGAAGAGATCTTCTAGATAATTCTCCTTTGATTTTTTCCTTTACTTTTTCAATCAAAATCTGATCCAAAATCCTCTTTTGGACGTGGAATAGCTTGCTTGGATATTTTTTTGCATTTTCTTTTCAATTTAATCTTCTCCTTCTCAAAAAAGATCACCTATGTGGCTTTCCTTGTCCATTTTTGATGAGATATTCTTCAAATTCTCTTCAAAATCTCTAGAAAATGTGCAACAAATAAATGGACCCCATCTTGGATGTTTTACAAGTGTGCCCCACACATGTGCATGTATGTGTGGGTCCATGAAGCCGACTTTTTACAATTTTCTTCCAATTTCTTTTTTCTCTTTAATTCTTCTCTCCTTTCTCTTGAAATCAATTCCTTGCCTCAATTCTTTACAAATGGGACCCATATAATCAATTTCCTACAAGACAGACGTGAATTCATGTGAAAAGGCAATTTTACCCCTAACATCACATATGCATGACTGTGGGCCCATTTCTCACGAAATGATAATAAAAATGTACATCATTCTTCATGATTTTGTATGAATGAACTAATGATGAAGAGAATTCAATTTATTTCATGAGAAAAATTATTTTCACAAAACTTTCCAAAAATAGACTTTCCAAAAATAGCAGGTTTCATGAATTTATGCAAAAAGTGTGATTTTTAACCAATTTATGCAGAAAAATATAAAGATGAATTTAAAATGAATTAAACCATGATATCACACTAAATGAGGCTCTTTCAAGTTAATAAGTCCTTAAAATGGGTCAAATTCAGCATGAAAATATGCATTTTTAAAGACTCATCACACCCCCCAACCAGCGTTTTGCTAGTCCCTAGCAAAAAATGCGATAAAATATGAGGAATTCATCCTAACCTAATCTTATCTTAAACTAATGCAATGCAATAAAACTAAACATGAATGCAACGCTACTTTCGCTGGCACTCTCGACTGCATTTAGAGTATGCCGCAAGCCCTTAAACCCCTAGGTTCCCCCTAGTGGACGAGCTGTGCCTCGTGAGGGTTTGCAGTGAATATACCCACAAAATTTTCTTTTTTGTTTTTTTTTAATGAAGAAAAAAATGAAAAAAAAGGCGAAAAGAAATTCCCAAAATAAAATTCACTCATATCAGATATTTTCGAAATCTGGAATAATTACACTTTCAGACTTTTCAAATTCCGGCCCACAATTCTATTCTCAAAAACTTTCCCAAATTCAAACCAACTTGCATGCGTTGTGCAAAACTGTATACATCAAAAACCTACTTCGGATATTTTACAATAATGCTGCAAAAATAGAGCTTTTCCTTTAAATAGTCCGATCCCCTGAAATTTAGCAAAAAGAAATTTCCTCTCAAAGTTACTACGATAGTTGCCACTTTACTATTTACTTCGGTTGGCCTCTTTTTCTCTCAGTATCTTTTTTCGACGCAAGAAGTCAAAGGCGGTAGATTGCTCTTTCAATTTCTTATCTTAATTTGGGCTAAAATAGATTAGCAGTGTTGTCTTAAGGTCTTATTCTTCATCTTAGCTCGTCAATCTAAGTGAGAATAACAAATTTCCATTCCATGTAGAAATAAATTTCGGAATTGGCCTCTAATCATTTTTCACTCAAACCTCTTTAACTCCATCTTGCATTGCCTCCAAACATACAATGTATCCAAAGAGACAAAGTATATTAAAAGGGTTACTAAGATGAGTTACTAGTTGTGATTCCAATTCTATCCCAATATTTAAACAAGAACAAAAATTAACCCAATCACAAACATGACTAAAATTATGAACACCACAAAATCGAAGACAAGAACAATTGAAAAGAAACAAACTTTACTAGCATGAAACTGTTTTACAAAAGATTGGAAATAAAAAGCAAACAATTACATACTAGGATGGATGAGGATTCCTCCTTCTAGTTGATGCTTCAAGGTTGGTGGTGTGGCTTTAGGGCTAAGCCTCCTTGATGACTTGAGATGTAGAGACAAGAGAGGGAGAGATGGATGAAGAAATCTGGAGGTGGGAGGTGGGTAATTCTTCCATGAAGAATATGGGAGAAGGGTGCCCTATTTATACTTTTTCAAGTCCTACTCCTTCTCAAACTTTAAAATCTTAAAAATAATAAAGAAATAAAATAAAAAAGGGCTCCAACCAATGCTTTGGACGCGCAATATCCTTGGGGATTTTTTTTCTTTCTATTTTTCTCTTCTTTCCTTGCTTGTTTTGTCCAGAAATCCCTCTTGGACGCTTCTTTCCTTCTTTGTCTTTGCCACCTTGCATTGAGATCTTTTGAGAGATAAAATAGGGATAAGAATCCTCTCTTAGAATCAAACTTGGCCCACATGAGGTGTTGAACTTCCCCTTTTATCTCTTTGCATCGTCAACTTTCCTTTTTTGGAAAGTTCTCCTTGTTGGCTCCTAACTTGAAGAGATCTTCTAGATAATTCTCCTTTGATTTTTTCCTTTACTTTTTCAATCAAAATCTGATCCAAAATCCTCTTTTGGACGTGGAATAGCTTGCTTGGATATTTTTTTGCATTTTCTTTTCAATTTAATCTTCTCCTTCTCAAAAAAGAACACCTATGTGGCCTTCCTTGTCCATCTTTGATGAGATATTCTTCAAATTCTATTCAAAATCTCTAGAAAATGTGCAACAAATAAATGGACCCCATCTTGGATGTTTTACAAGTGTGCCCCACACATGTGCATGTATGTGTGGGTCCATGAAGCCGACTTTTTACAATTTTCTTCCAATTTCTTTTTTCTCTTTAATTCTTCTCTCCTTTCTCTTGAAATCAATTCCTTGCCTCAATTCTTTACAAATGGGACCCATATAATCAATTTCCTACAAGACAGATGTGAATTCATGTGAAAAGGCAATTTTACCCCTAACATCACATATGCATGACTGTGGGCCCATTTCTCACGAAATGATAATAAAAATGTACATCATTCTTCATGATTTTGTATGAATGAACTAATGATGAAGAGAATTCAATTTATTTCATGAGAAAAATTATTTTCACAAAACTTTCCAAAAATAGACTTTCCAAAAATAGCAGGTTTCATGAATTTATGCAAAAAGTGTGATTTTTAACCAATTTATGCAGAAAAATATAAAGATGAATTTAAAATGAATTAAACCATGATATCACACTAAATGAGGCTCTTTCAAGTTAATAAGTCCTTAAAATGGGTCAAATTCAGCATGAAAATATGCATTTTTAAAGACTCATCACACCCCCCAACCAGCGTTTTGCTAGTCCCTAGCAAAAAATGCGATAAAATATGAGGAATTCATCCTAACCTAATCTTATCTTAAACTAATGCAATGCAATAAAACGAAACATGAATGCAACGCTACTTTCGCTGGCACTCTCGACTGCATTTAGAGTATGCCGCAAGCCCTTAAACCCCTAGGTTCCCCCTAGTGGACGAGCTGTGCCTCGTGAGGGTTTGCAGTGAATATACCCACAAAATTCTCTTTTTTGTTTTTTTTTAATGAAGAAAAAAATGAAAAAAAAGGCGAAAAGAAATTCCCAAAATAAAATTCACTCATATCAGATATTTTCGAAATCTGGAATAATTACACTTTCAGACTTTTCAAATTCCGGCCCACAATTCTATTCTCAAAAACTTTCCCAAATTCAAACCAACTTGCATGCGTTGTGCAAAACTGTATACATCAAAAACCTACTTCGGATATTTTACAATAATGCTGCAAAAATAGAGCTTTTCCTTTAAATAGTCCGATCCCCTGAAATTTAGCAAAAAGAAATTTCCTCTCAAAGTTACTACGATAGTTGCCACTTTACTATTTACTTCGGTTGGCCTCTTTTTCTCTCAGTATCTTTTTTCGACGCAAGAAGTCAAAGGCGGTAGATTGCTCTTTCAATTTCTTATCTTAATTTGGGCTAAAATAGATTAGCAGTGTTGTCTTAAGGTCTTATTCTTCATCTTAGCTCGTCAATCTAAGTGAGAATAACAAATTTCCATTCCATGTAGAAATAAATTTCGGAATTGGCCTCTAATCATTTTTCACTCAAACCTCTTTAACTCCATCTTGCATTGCCTCCAAACATACAATGTATCCAAAGAGACAAAGTATATTAAAAGGGTTACTAAGATGAGTTACTAGTTGTGATTCCAATTCTATCCCAATATTTAAACAAGAACAAAAATTAACCCAATCACAAACATGACTAAAATTATGAACACCACAAAATCGAAGACAAGAACAATTGAAAAGAAACAAACTTTACTAGCATGAAACTGTTTTACAAAAGATTGGAAATAAAAAGCAAACAATTACATACTAGGATGGATGAGGATTCCTCCTTCTAGTTGACGCTTCAAGGTTGGTGGTGTGGCTTTAGGGCTAAGCCTCCTTGATGACTTGAGATGTAGAGACAAGAGAGGGAGAGATGGATGAAGAAATCTGGAGGTGGGAGGTGGGTAATTCTTCCATGAAGAATATGGGAGAAGGGTGCCCTATTTATACTTTTTCAAGTCCTACTCCTTCTCAAACTTTAAAATCTTAAAAATAATAAAGAAATAAAATAAAAAAGGGCTCCAACCAATGCTTTGGACGCGCAATATCCTTGGGGATTTTTTTTCTTTCTATTTTTCTCTTCTTTCCTTGCTTGTTTTGTCCAGAAATCCCTCTTGGACGCTTCTTTCCTTCTTTGTCTTTGCCACCTTGCATTGAGATCTTTTGAGAGATAAAATAGGGATAAGAATCCTCTCTTAGAATCAAACTTGGCCCACATGAGGTGTTGAACTTCCCCTTTTATCTCTTTGCATCGTCAACTTTCCTTTTTTGGAAAGTTCTCCTTGTTGGCTCCTAACTTGAAGAGATCTTCTAGATAATTCTCCTTTGATTTTTTCCTTTACTTTTTCAATCAAAATCTGATCCAAAATCCTCTTTTGGACGTGGAATAGCTTGCTTGGATATTTTTTTGCATTTTCTTTTCAATTTAATCTTCTCCTTCTCAAAAAAGAACACCTATGTGGCCTTCCTTGTCCATCTTTGATGAGATATTCTTCAAATTCTATTCAAAATCTCTAGAAAATGTGCAACAAATAAATGGACCCCATCTTGGATGTTTTACAAGTGTGCCCCACACATGTGCATGTATGTGTGGGTCCATGAAGCCGACTTTTTACAATTTTCTTCCAATTTCTTTTTTCTCTTTAATTCTTCTCTCCTTTCTCTTGAAATCAATTCCTTGCCTCAATTCTTTACAAATGGGACCCATATAATCAATTTCCTACAAGACAGATGTGAATTCATGTGAAAAGGCAATTTTACCCCTAACATCACATATGCATGACTGTGGGCCCATTTCTCACGAAATGATAATAAAAATGTACATCATTCTTCATGATTTTGTATGAATGAACTAATGATGAAGAGAATTCAATTTATTTCATGAGAAAAATTATTTTCACAAAACTTTCCAAAAATAGACTTTCCAAAAATAGCAGGTTTCATGAATTTATGCAAAAAGTGTGATTTTTAACCAATTTATGCAGAAAAATATAAAGATGAATTTAAAATGAATTAAACCATGATATCTCACTAAATGAGGCTCTTTCAGGTTAATAAGTCCTTAAAATGGGTCAAATTCAGCATGAAAATATGCATTTTTAAAGACTCATCACACCCCCCAACCAGCGTTTTGCTAGTCCCTAGCAAAAAATGCGATAAAATATGAGGAATTCATCCTAACCTAATCTTATCTTAAACTAATGCAATGCAATAAAACGAAACATGAATGCAACGCTACTTTCGCTGGCACTCTCGACTGCATTTAGAGTATGCCGCAAGCCCTTAAACCCCTAGGTTCCCCCTAGTGGACGAGCTGTGCCTCGTGAGGGTTTGCAGTGAATATACCCACAAAATTCTCTTTTTTGTTTTTTTTTAATGAAGAAAAAAATGAAAAAAAAGGCGAAAAGAAATTCCCAAAATAAAATTCACTCATATCAGATATTTTCGAAATCTGGAATAATTACACTTTCAGACTTTTCAAATTCCGGTCCACAATTCTATTCTCAAAAACTTTCTCAAATTCAAACCAACTTGCATGCGTTGTGCGAAACTGTATACATCAAAAACCTACTTCGGATATTTTACAATAATGCTGCAAAAATAGAGCTTTTCCTTCAAATAGTCTGATCCCCTGAAATTTAGCAAAAAGAAATTTCCTCTCAAAGTTACTACGATAGTTGCCACTTTACTATTTACTTCGGTTGGCCTCTTTTTCTCTCAGTATCTTTTTTCGACGCAAGAAGTCAAAGGCGGTAGATTGCTCTTTCAATTTCTTATCTTAATTTGGGCTAAAATAGATTAGCAGTGTTGTCTTAAGGTCTTATTCTTCATCTTAGCTCGTCAATCTAAGTGAGAATAACAAATTTCCATTCTATGTAGAAATAAATTTCGGAATTGGCCTCTAATCTTTTTTCACTCAAACCTCTTTAACTCCATCTTGCATTGCCTCCAAACATACAATATATCCAAAGAGACAAATTATATTAAAAAGGTTACTAAGATGGGTTACTAGTTGTGATTCCAATTCTATCCCAATATTTAAACAAGAACAAAAATTAACCCAATCACAAACAAGACTAAAATTATGAACACCACAAAATCAAAGACAAGAACAATTGAAAAGAAACAAACTTTACTAGCATGAAACTGTTTTACAAAAGATTGGAAATAAAAAGCAAACAATTACATACTAGGATGGTTGAGAATTCCTCCTTCTAGTTGACACTTCAAGGTTGGTGGTGTGGCTTTAGGGCTAAGCCTCCTTGATGACTTGAGATGTAGAGACAGGAGAGGGAGAGATGGATGAAGAAATCTGGAGGTGGGAGGTGGGTAATTCTTCCATGAAGAATATGGGAGAAGGGTGCCCTATTTATACTTTTTCAAGTCCTACTCCTTCTCAAACTTTAAAATCTTAAAAATAATAAAAAAATAAAAGAAACAAGGGCTCCAACCAATGCTTTGGACGCGCAATATCCTTGGGGATTTTTTTTCTTTCTATTTTTCTCTTCTTTCCTTGCTTGTTTTGTCCAGAAATCCCTCTTGGACGCTTCTTTCCTTCTTTGTCCTTGCCACCATGCATTGAGATCTTTTGAGAGATAAAATAGGGATAAGAATCCTCTCTTAGAATCAAACTTGGCCCACATGAGGTGTAGAACTTCCCCTTTTATCTCTTTGCATCGTCAACTTTCCTTTTTTGGAAAGTTCTCCTTGTTGGCTCCTAACTTGAAGAGATCTTCTAGATAATTCTCCCTTGATTTTTTTCCTTTACTTTTTCAATCAAAATCTGATCCAAAATCCTCTTTCGGACGTGGAATAGCTTGCTTGGATATTTTTTTGCATTTTCTTTTCAATTTAATCTTCTCCTTCTCAAAAAAGAACACCTATGTGGCTTTCCTTGTCCATCTTTGATGAGATATTCTTCAAATTCTCTTCAAAATCTCTAGAAAATGTGCAACAAATAAATGGACCCCATCTTGGATGTTTTACAAGTGTGCCCCACACATGTGCATGTATGTGTGGGTCCATGAAGCCGACTTTTTACAATTTTCTTCCAATTTATTTTTTCTCTTTAATTCTTCTCTCCTTTCTCTTGAAATCAATTCCTTGCCTCAATTCTTTACAAATGGGACCCATATAATCAATTACCTACAAGACAGATGTGAATTCATGTGAAAAGGCAATTTTACCCCTAACATCACATATGCATGACTGTAGGCCCATTTCTCACGAAATGATAATAAAAATGTACATCATTCTTCATGATTTTGTATGAATGAACTAATGATGAAGAGAATTCAATTTATTTCATGAGAAAAATTATTTTCACAAAACTTTCCAAAAATAGACTTTCCAAAAATAGCAGGTTTCATGAATTTATGCAAAAAGTGTGATTTTTAACCAATTTATGCAGAAAAATATAAAGATGAATTTAAAATGAATTAAACCATGATATCACACTAAATGAGGCTCTTTCAAGTTAATAAGTCCTTAAAATGGGTCAAATTCAGCATGAAAATATGCATTTTTAAAGACTCATCACACCCCCCAACCAGCGTTTTGCTAGTCCCTAGCAAAAAATGCGATAAAATATGAGGAATTCATCCTAACCTAATCTTATCTTAAACTAATGCAATGCAATAAAACTAAACATGAATGCAACGCTACTTTCGCTGGCACTCTCGACTGTATTTAGAGTATGCAGCAAGCCCTTAAACCCCTAGGTTCCCCCTAGTGGACGAGCTGTGCCTCGTGAGGGTTTGCAGTGAATATACCCACAAAATTTTCTTTTCTGTTTTTTTTAATGAAGAAAAAAATGAAAAAAAAGGCGAAAAGAAATTCTCAAAATAAAATTCACTCATATCAGATATTTTCGAAATATGGAATAATTACACTTTCAGATTTTTCAAATTCCGGTCCACAATTCTATTCTCAAAAACTTTCTCAAATTCAAACCAACTTGCATGCGTTGTGCGAAACTGTATACATCAAAAACCTACTTCGGATATTTTACAATAATGCTGCAAAAATAGAGCTTTTCCTTCAAATAGTCTGATCCCCTGAAATTTAGCAAAAAGAAATTTCCTCTCAAAGTTACTACGATAGTTGCCACTTTACTATTTACTTCGGTT
This sequence comes from Sextonia rubra, assembly GCA_037013555.1. NCBI lineage: Eukaryota > Viridiplantae > Streptophyta > Magnoliopsida > Laurales > Lauraceae > Sextonia > Sextonia rubra. The sequence goes on from JASUAD010000015.1 coordinate 7,590,610, forward strand.
GGCCTCTTTTTCTCTCAGTATCTTTTTTCGACGCAAGAAGTCAAAGGCGGTAGATTGCTCTTTCAATTTCTTATCTTAATTTGGGCTAAAATAGATTAGCAGTGTTGTCTTAAGGTCTTATTCTTCATCTTAGCTCGTCAATCTAAGTGAGAATAACAAATTTCCATTCTATGTAGAAATAAATTTCGGAATTGGCCTCTAATCTTTTTTCACTCAAACCTCTTTAACTCCATCTTGCATTGCCTCCAAACATACAATATATCCAAAGAGACAAAGTATATTAAAAAGGTTACTAAGATGGGTTACTAGTTGTGATTCCAATTCTATCCCAATATTTAAACAAGAACAAAAATTAACCCAATCACAAACAAGACTAAAATTATGAACACCACAAAATCAAAGACAAGAACAATTGAAAAGAAACAAACTTTACTAGCATGAAACTGTTTTACAAAAGATTGGAAATAAAAAGCAAACAATTACATACTAGGATGGATGAGAATTCCTCCTTCTAGTTGACACTTCAAGGTTGGTGGTGTGGCTTTAGGGCTAAGCCTCCTTGATGACTTGAGATGTAGAGACAGGAGAGGGAGAGATGGATGAAGAAATCTGGAGGTGGGAGGTGGGTAATTCTTCCATGAAGAATATGGGAGAAGGGTGCCCTATTTATACTTTTTCAAGTCTTACTCCTTCTCAAACTTTAAAATCTTAAAAATAATAAAAAAATAAAAGAAACAAGGGCTCCAACCAATGCTTTGGACGCGCAATATCCTTGGGGATTTTTTTTCTTTCTATTTTTCTCTTCTTTCCTTGCTTGTTTTGTCCAGAAATCCCTCTTGGACGCTTCTTTCCTTCTTTGTCTTTGCCACCTTGCACTGAGATCTTTTGAGAGATAAAATAGGGATAAGAATCCTCTCTTAGAATCAAACTTGGCCCACATGAGGTGTAGAACTTCCCCTTTTATCTCTTTGCATCGTCAACTTTCCTTTTTTGGAAAGTTCTCCTTGTTGGCTCCTAACTTGAAGAGATCTTCTAGATAATTCTCCCTTGATTTTTTCCTTTACTTTTTCAATCAAAATCTGATCCAAAATCCTCTTTCGGACGTGGAATAGCTTGCTTGGATATTTTTTTGCATTTTCTTTTCAATTTAATCTTCTCCTTCTCAAAAAAGAACACCTATGTGGCTTTCCTTGTCCATCTTTGATGAGATATTCTTCAAATTCTTTTCAAAATCTCTAGAAAATGTGCAACAAATAAATGGACCTCATCTTGGTAGTTTTACAAGTGTGCCCCTCACATGTGCATGTATGTGTGGGTCCATGAAGCCGACTTTTTACAATTTTCTTCCAATTTCTTTTTTCTCTTTAATTCTTCTCTCCTTTCTCTTGAAATCAATTCCTTGCCTCAATTCTTTACAAATGGGACCCATATAATCAATTTCCTACAAGACAGATGTGAATTCATGTGAAAAGGCAATTTTACCCCTAACATCACATATGCATGACTGTGGGCCCATTTCTCACGAAATGATAATAAAAATGTACATCATTCTTCATGATTTTGTATGAATGAACTAATGATGAAGAGAATTCAATTTATTTCATGAGAAAAATTATTTTCACAAAACTTTCCAAAAATAGACTTTCCAAAAATAGCAGGTTTCATGAATTTATGCAAAAAGTGTGATTTTTAACCAATTTATGCAGAAAAATATAAAGATGAATTTAAAATGAATTAAACCATGATATCACACTAAATGAGGCTCTTTCAAGTTAATAAGTCCTTAAAATGGGTCAAATTCAGCATGAAAATATGCATTTTTAAAGACTCATCACACCCCCCAACCAGCGTTTTGCTAGTCCCTAGCAAAAAATGCGATAAAATATGAGGAATTCATCCTAACCTAATCTTATCTTAAACTAATGCAATGCAATAAAACTAAACATGAATGCAACGCTACTTTCGCTGGCACTCTCGACTGCATTTAGAGTATGCAGCAAGCCCTTAAACCCCTAGGTTCCCCCTAGTGGACGAGCTGTGCCTCGTGAGGGTTTGCAGTGAATATACCCACAAAATTCTCTTTTTTGTTTTTTTTTATGAAGAAAAAAATGAAAAAAAAGGCGAAAAGAAATTCCCAAAATAAAATTCACTCATATCAGATATTTTCGAAATCTGGAATAATTACACTTTCAGACTTTTCAAATTCCGGTCCACAATTCTATTCTCAAAAACTTTCTCAAATTCAAACCAACTTGCATGCGTTGTGCGAAACTGCATACATCGAAAACCTACTTCGGATATTTTACAATAATGCTGCAAAAATAGAGCTTTTCCTTCAAATTGTCTGATCCCCTGAAATTTAGCAAAAAGAAATTTCCTCTCAAAGTTACTACGATAGTTGCCACTTTACTATTTACTTCGGTTGGCCTCTTTTTCTCTCAGTATCTTTTTTCGACGCAAGAAGTCAAAGGCGGTAGATTGCTCTTTCAATTTCTTATCTTAATTTGGGCTAAAATAGATTAGCAGTGTTGTCTTAAGGTCTTATTCTTCATCTTAGCTCGTCAATCTAAGTGAGAATAACAAATTTCCATTCCATGTAGAAATAAATTTCTGAATTGGCCTCTAATCTTTTTTCACTCAAACCTCTTTAACTCCATCTTGCATTGCCTCCAAACATACAATGTATCCAAAGAGACAAAGTATATTAAAAAGGTTACTAAGATGAGTTACTAGTTGTGATTCCAATTCTATCCCAATATTTAAACAAGAACAAAAATTAACCCAATCACAAACAAGACTAAAATTATGAACACCACAAAATCGAAGACAAGAACAATTGAAAAGAAACAAACTTTACTAGCATGAAACTGTTTTACAAAAGATTGGAAATAAAAAGCAAACAATTACATACTAGGATGGATGAGGATTCCTCCTTCTAGTTGACACTTCAAGGTTGGTGGTGTCGCTTTAGGGCTAAGCCTCCTTGATGACTTGAGATGTAGAGACAAGAGAGGGAGAGATGGATGAAGAAATCTGGAGGTGGGAGGTGGGTAATTCTTCCATGAAGAATATGGGAGAAGGGTGCCCTATTTATATTTTTTCAAGTCCTACTCCTTCTCAAACTTTAAAATGTTAAAAATAATAAAAAAATAAAAGAAAAAAGGGCTCCAACCAATGCTTTGGACGCGCAATATCCTTGGGGATTTTTTTTCTTTCTATTTTTCTCTTCTTTCCTTGCTTGTTTTGTCCAGAAATCCCTCTTGGACGCTTCTTTCCTTCTTTGTCTTTGCCACCTTGCATTGAGATCTTTTGAGAGATAAAATAGGGATAAGAATCCTCTCTTAGAATCAAACTTGGCCCACATGAGGTGTAGAACTTCCCCTTTTATCTCTTTGCATCGTCAACTTTCCTTTTTTGGAAAGTTCTCCTTGTTGGCTCCTGACTTGAAGAGATCTTTTAGATAATTCTCCCTTGATTTTTTCCTTTACTTTTTCAATCAAAATCTGATCCAAAATCCTCTTTTGGACGTGGAATAGCTTGCTTGGATATTTTTTTGCATTTTCTTTTCAATTTAATCTTCTCCTTCTCAAAAAAGAACACCTATGTGGCTTTCCTTGTCCATCTTTGATGAGATATTCTTCAAATTCTCTTCAAAATCTCTAGAAAATGTGCAACAAATAAATGGACCCCATCTTGGATGTTTTACAAGTGTGCCCCACACATGTGCATGTATGTGTGGGTCCATGAAGCCGACTTTTTACAATTTTCTTCCAATTTATTTTTTCTCTTTAATTCTTCTCTCCTTTCTCTTGAAATCAATTCCTTGCCTCAATTCTTTACAAATGGGACCCATATAATCAATTTCCTACAAGACAGATGTGAATTCATGTGAAAAGGCAATTTTACCCCTAACATCACATATGCATGACTGTGGGCCCATTTCTCACGAAATGATAACAAAAATGTACATCATTCTTCATGATTTTGTATGAATGAACTAATGATGAAGAGAATTCAATTTATTTCATGAGAAAAATTATTTTCACAAAACTTTCCAAAAATAGACTTTCCAAAAATAGCAGGTTTCATGAATTTATGCAAAAAGTGTGATTTTTAACCAATTTATGCAGAAAAATATAAAGATGAATTTAAAATGAATTAAACCATGATATCACACTAAATGAGGCTCTTTCAAGTTAATAAGTCCTTAAAATGGGTCAAATTCAGCATGAAAATATGCATTTTTAAAGACTCATCACACCCCCCAACCAGCGTTTTGCTAGTCCCTAGCAAAAAATGCGATAAAATATGAGGAATTCATCCTAACCTAATCTTATCTTAAACTAATGCAATGCAATAAAACTAAACATGAATGCAACGCTACTTTCGCTGGCACTCTCGACTGCATTTAGAGTATGCAGCAAGCCCTTAAACCCCTAGGTTCCCCCTAGTGGACGAGCTGTGCCTCGTGAGGGTTTGCAGTGAATATACCCACAAAATTCTCTTTTTTGTTTTTTTTTATGAAGAAAAAAATGAAAAAAAAGGCGAAAAGAAATTCCCAAAATAAAATTCACTCATATCAGATATTTTCGAAATCTGGAATAATTACACTTTAAGACTTTTCAAATTCCGGTCCACAATTCTATTCTCAAAAACTTTCTCAAATTCAAACCAACTTGCATGCGTTGTGCGAAACTGCATACATCAAAAACCTACTTCGGATATTTTACAATAATGCTGCAAAAATAGAGCTTTTCCTTCAAATTGTCTGATCCCCTGAAATTTAGCAAAAAGAAATTTCCTCTCAAAGTTACTACGATAGTTGCCACTTTACTATTTACTTCGGTTGGCCTCTTTTTCTCTCAGTATCTTTTTTCGACGCAAGAAGTCAAAGGCGGTAGATTGCTCTTTCAATTTCTTATCTTAATTTGGGCTAAAATAGATTAGCAGTGTTGTCTTAAGGTCTTATTCTTCATCTTAGCTCGTCAATCTAAGTGAGAATAACAAATTTCCATTCCATGTAGAAATAAATTTCTGAATTGGCCTCTAATCTTTTTTCACTCAAACCTCTTTAACTCCATCTTGCATTGCCTCCAAACATACAATGTATCCAAAGAGACAAAGTATATTAAAAAGGTTACTAAGATGAGTTACTAGTTGTGATTCCAATTCTATCCCAATATTTAAACAAGAACAAAAATTAACCCAATCACAAACAAGACTAAAATTATGAACACCACAAAATCGAAGACAAGAACAATTGAAAAGAAACAAACTTTACTAGCATGAAACTGTTTTACAAAAGGTTGGAAATAAAAAGCAAACAATTACATACTAGGATGGATGAGGATTCCTCCTTCTAGTTGACACTTCAAGGTTGGTGGTGTCGCTTTAGGGCTAAGCCTCCTTGATGACTTGAGATGTAGAGACAAGAGAGGGAGAGATGGATGAAGAAATCTGGAGGTGGGAGGTGGGTAATTCTTCCATGAAGAATATGGGAGAAGGGTGCCCTATTTATATTTTTTCAAGTCCTACTCCTTCTCAAACTTTAAAATCTTAAAAATAATAAAGAAATAAAAGAAAAAAGGGCTCCAACCAATGCTTTGGACGCGCAATATCCTTGGGGATTTTTTTTCTTTCTATTTTTCTCTTCTTTCCTTGCTTGTTTTGTCCAGAAATCCCTCTTGGACGCTTCTTTCCTTCTTTGTCTTTGCCACCTTGCATTGAGATCTTTTGAGAGATAAAATAGGGATAAGAATCCTCTCTTAGAATCAAACTTGGCCCACATGAGGTGTAGAACTTCCCCTTTTATCTCTTTGCATCGTCAACTTTCCTTTTTTGGAAAGTTCTCCTTGTTGGCTCCTGACTTGAAGAGATCTTTTAGATAATTCTCCCTTGATTTTTTCCTTTACTTTTTCAATCAAAATCTGATCCAAAATCCTCTTTTGGACGTGGAATAGCTTGCTTGGATATTTTTTTGCATTTTCTTTTCAATTTAATCTTCTCCTTCTCAAAAAAGAACACCTATGTGGCTTTCCTTGTCCATCTTTGATGAGATATTCTTCAAATTCTCTTCAAAATCTCTAGAAAATGTGCAACAAATAAATGGACCCCATCTTGGATGTTTTACAAGTGTGCCCCACACATGTGCATGTATGTGTGGGTCCATGAAGCCGACTTTTTACAATTTTCTTCCAATTTATTTTTTCTCTTTAATTCTTCTCTCCTTTCTCTTGAAATCAATTCCTTGCCTCAATTCTTTACAAATGGGACCCATATAATCAATTTCCTACAAGACAGATGTGAATTCATGTGAAAAGGCAATTTTACCCCTAACATCACATATGCATGACTGTGGGCCCATTTCTCACGAAATGATAATAAAAATGTACATCATTCTTCATGATTTTGTATGAATGAACTAATGATGAAGAGAATTCAATTTATTTCATGAGAAAAATTATTTTCACAAAACTTTCCAAAAATAGACTTTCCAAAAATAGCAGGTTTCATGAATTTATGCAAAAAGTGTGATTTTTAACCAATTTATGCAGAAAAATATAAAGATGAATTTAAAATGAATTAAACCATGATATCACACTAAATGAGGCTCTTTCAAGTTAATAAGTCCTTAAAATGGGTCAAATTCAGCATGAAAACATGCATTTTTAAAGACTCATCACACCCCCCAACCAGCGTTTTGCTAGTCCCTAGCAAAAAATGCGATAAAATATGAGGAATTCATCCTAACCTAATCTTATCTTAAACTAATGCAATGCAATAAAACTAAACATGAATGCAACGCTACTTTCGCTGGCACTCTCGACTGCATTTAGAGTATGCAGCAAGCCCTTAAACCCCTAGGTTCCCCCTAGTGGACGAGCTGTGCCTCGTGAGGGTTTGCAGTGAATATACCCACAAAATTCTCTTTTTTGTTTTTTTTTATGAAGAAAAAAATGAAAAAAAAGGCGAAAAGAAATTCCCAAAATAAAATTCACTCATATCAGATATTTTCGAAATCTGGAATAATTACACTTTAAGACTTTTCAAATTCCGGTCCACAATTCTATTCTCAAAAACTTTCTCAAATTCAAACCAACTTGCATGCGTTGTGCGAAACTGCATACATCAAAAACCTACTTCGGATATTTTACAATAATGCTGCAAAAATAGAGCTTTTCCTTCAAATTGTCTGATCCCCTGAAATTTAGCAAAAAGAAATTTCCTCTCAAAGTTACTACGATAGTTGCCACTTTACTATTTACTTCGGTTGGCCTCTTTTTCTCTCAGTATCTTTTTTCGACGCAAGAAGTCAAAGGCGGTAGATTGCTCTTCCAATTTCTTATCTTAATTTGGGCTAAAATAGATTAGCAGTGTTGTCTTAAGGTCTTATTCTTCATCTTAGCTCGTCAATCTAAGTGAGAATAACAAATTTCCATTCCATGTAGAAATAAATTTCTGAATTGGCCTCTAATCTTTTTTCACTCAAACCTCTTTAACTCCATCTTGCATTGCCTCCAAACATACAATGTATCCAAAGAGACAAAGTATATTAAAAAGGTTACTAAGATGAGTTACTAGTTGTGATTCCAATTCTATCCCAATATTTAAACAAGAACAAAAATTAACCCAATCACAAACAAGACTAAAATTATGAACACCACAAAATCGAAGACAAGAACAATTGAAAAGAAACAAACTTTACTAGCATGAAACTGTTTTACAAAAGGTTGGAAATAAAAAGCAAACAATTACATACTAGGATGGATGAGGATTCCTCCTTCTAGTTGACACTTCAAGGTTGGTGGTGTCGCTTTAGGGCTAAGCCTCCTTGATGACTTGAGATGTAGAGACAAGAGAGGGAGAGATGGATGAAGAAATCTGGAGGTGGGAGGTGGGTAATTCTTCCATGAAGAATATGGGAGAAGGGTGCCCTATTTATATTTTTTCAAGTCCTACTCCTTCTCAAACTTTAAAATCTTAAAAATAATAAAGAAATAAAAGAAAAAAGGGCTCCAACCAATGCTTTGGACGCGCAATATCCTTGGGGATTTTTTTTCTTTCTATTTTTCTCTTCTTTCCTTGCTTGTTTTGTCCAGAAATCCCTCTTGGACGCTTCTTTCCTTCTTTGTCTTTGCCACCTTGCATTGAGATCTTTTGAGAGATAAAATAGGGATAAGAATCCTCTCTTAGAATCAAACTTGGCCCACATGAGGTGTAGAACTTCCCCTTTTATCTCTTTGCATCGTCAACTTTCCTTTTTTGGAAAGTTCTCCTTGTTGGCTCCTGACTTGAAGAGATCTTTTAGATAATTCTCCCTTGATTTTTTCCTTTACTTTTTCAATCAAAATCTGATCCAAAATCCTCTTTTGGACGTGGAATAGCTTGCTTGGATATTTTTTTGCATTTTCTTTTCAATTTAATCTTCTCCTTCTCAAAAAAGAACACCTATGTGGCTTTCCTTGTCCATCTTTGATGAGATATTCTTCAAATTCTCTTCAAAATCTCTAGAAAATGTGCAACAAATAAATGGACCCCATCTTGGATGTTTTACAAGTGTGCCCCACACATGTGCATGTATGTGTGGGTCCATGAAGCCGACTTTTTACAATTTTCTTCCAATTTATTTTTTCTCTTTAATTCTTCTCTCCTTTCTCTTGAAATCAATTCCTTGCCTCAATTCTTTACAAATGGGACCCATATAATCAATTTCCTACAAGACAGATGTGAATTCATGTGAAAAGGCAATTTTACCCCTAACATCACATATGCATGACTGTGGGCCCATTTCTCACGAAATGATAATAAAAATGTACATCATTCTTCATGATTTTGTATGAATGAACTAATGATGAAGAGAATTCAATTTATTTCATGAGAAAAATTATTTTCACAAAACTTTCCAAAAATAGACTTTCCAAAAATAGCAGGTTTCATGAATTTATGCAAAAAGTGTGATTTTTAACCAATTTATGCAGAAAAATATAAAGATGAATTTAAAATGAATTAAACCATGATATCACACTAAATGAGGCTCTTTCAAGTTAATAAGTCCTTAAAATGGGTCAAATTCAGCATGAAAATATGCATTTTTAAAGACTCATCACACCCCCCAACCAGCGTTTTGCTAGTCCCTAGCAAAAAATGCGATAAAATATGAGGAATTCATCCTAACCTAATCTTATCTTAAACTAATGCAATGCAATAAAACTAAACATGAATGCAACGCTACTTTCGCTGGCACTCTCGACTGCATTTAGAGTATGCAGCAAGCCCTTAAACCCCTAGGTTCCCCCTAGTGGACGAGCTGTGCCTCGTGAGGGTTTGCAGTGAATATACCCACAAAATTCTCTTTTTTGTTTTTTTTTATGAAGAAAAAAATGAAAAAAAAGGCGAAAAGAAATTCCCAAAATAAAATTCACTCATATCAGATATTTTCGAAATCTGGAATAATTACACTTTAAGACTTTTCAAATTCCGGTCCACAATTCTATTCTCAAAAACTTTCTCAAATTCAAACCAACTTGCATGCGTTGTGCGAAACTGCATACATCGAAAACCTACTTCGGATATTTTACAATAATGCTGCAAAAATAGAGCTTTTCCTTCAAATTGTCTGATCCCCTGAAATTTAGCAAAAAGAAATTTCCTCTCAAAGTTACTACGATAGTTGCCACTTTACTATTTACTTCGGTTGGCCTCTTTTTCTCTCAGTATCTTTTTTCGACGCAAGAAGTCAAAGGCGGTAGATTGCTCTTTCAATTTCTTATCTTAATTTGGGCTAAAATAGATTAGCAGTGTTGTCTTAAGGTCTTATTCTTCATCTTAGCTCGTCAATCTAAGTGAGAATAACAAATTTCCATTCCATGTAGAAATAAATTTCTGAATTGGCCTCTAATCTTTTTTCACTCAAACCTCTTTAACTCCATCTTGCATTGCCTCCAAACATACAATGTATCCAAAGAGACAAAGTATATTAAAAAGGTTACTAAGATGAGTTACTAGTTGTGATTCCAATTCTATCCAAATATTTAAACAAGAACAAAAATTAACCCAATCACAAACAAGACTAAAATTATGAACACCACAAAATCGAAGACAAGAACAATTGAAAAGAAACAAACTTTACTAGCATGAAACTGTTTTACAAAAGATTGGAAATAAAAAGCAAACAATTACATACTAGGATGGATGAGGATTCCTCCATCTAGTTGACACTTCAAGGTTGGTGGTGTCGCTTTAGGGCTAAGCCTCCTTGATGATTTGAGATGTAGAGACAAGAGAGGGAGAGATGGATGAAGAAATCTGGAGGTGGGAGGTGGGTAATTCTTCCATGAAGAATATGGGAGAAGGGTGCCCTATTTATACTTTTTCAAGTCCTACTCCTTCTCAAACTTTAAAATCTTAAAAATAATAAAGAAATAAAAGAAAAAAGGGCTCCAACCAATGCTTTGGACGCGCAATATCCTTGGAGATTTTTTTTCTTTCTATTTTTCTCTTCTTTCCTTGCTTGTTTTGTCCAGAAATCCCTCTTGGACGCTTCTTTCCTTCTTTGTCTTTGCCACCTTGCATTGAGATCTTTTGAGAGATAAAATAGGGATAAGAATCCTCTCTTAGAATCAAACTTGGCCCACATGAGGTGTAGAACTTCCCCTTTTATCTCTTTGCATCGTCAACTTTCCTTTTTTGGAAAGTTCTCCTTGTTGGCTCCTGACTTGAAGAGATCTTTTAGATAATTCTCCCTTGATTTTTTCCTTTACTTTTTCAATCAAAATCTGATCCAAAATCCTCTTTTGGACGTGGAATAGCTTGCTTGGATATTTTTTTGCATTTTCTTTTCAATTTAATCTTCTCCTTCTCAAAAAAGAACACCTATGTGGCTTTCCTTGTCCATCTTTGATGAGATATTCTTCAAATTCTCTTCAAAATCTCTAGAAAATGTGCAACAAATAAATGGACCCCATCTTGGATGTTTTACAAGTGTGCCCCACACATGTGCATGTATGTGTGGGTCCATGAAGCCGACTTTTTACAATTTTCTTCCAATTTATTTTTTCTCTTTAATTCTTCTCTCCTTTCTCTTGAAATCAATTCCTTGCCTCAATTCTTTACAAATGGGACCCATATAATCAATTTCCTACAAGACAGATGTGAATTCATGTGAAAAGGCAATTTTACCCCTAACATCACATATGCATGACTGTGGGCCCATTTCTCACGAAATGATAATAAAAATGTACATCATTCTTCATGATTTTGTATGAATGAACTAATGATGAAGAGAATTCAATTTATTTCATGAGAAAAATTATTTTCACAAAACTTTCCAAAAATAGACTTTCCAAAAATAGCAGGTTTCATGAATTTATGCAAAAAGTGTGATTTTTAACCAATTTATGCAGAAAAATATAAAGATGAATTTAAAATGAATTAAACCATGATATCACACTAAATGAGGCTCTTTCAAGTTAATAAGTCCTTAAAATGGGTCAAATTCAGCATGAAAATATGCATTTTTAAAGACTCATCACACCCCCCAACCAGCGTTTTGCTAGTCCCTAGCAAAAAATGCGATAAAATATGAGGAATTCATCCTAACCTAATCTTATCTTAAACTAATGCAATGCAATAAAACTAAACATGAATGCAACGCTACTTTCGCTGGCACTCTCGACTGCATTTAGAGTATGCAGCAAGCCCTTAAACCCCTAGGTTCCCCCTAGTGGACGAGCTGTGCCTCGTGAGGGTTTGCAGTGAATATACCCACAAAATTCTCTTTTTTGTTTTTTTTTATGAAGAAAAAAATGAAAAAAAAGGCGAAAAGAAATTCCCAAAATAAAATTCACTCATATCAGATATTTTCGAAATCTGGAATAATTACACTTTAAGACTTTTCAAATTCCGGTCCACAATTCTATTCTCAAAAACTTTCTCAAATTCAAACCAACTTGCATGCGTTGTGCGAAACTGCATACATCGAAAACCTACTTCGGATATTTTACAATAATGCTGCAAAAATAGAGCTTTTCCTTCAAATTGTCTGATCCCCTGAAATTTAGCAAAAAGAAATTTCCTCTCAAAGTTACTACGATAGTTGCCACTTTACTATTTACTTCGGTTGGCCTCTTTTTCTCTCAGTATCTTTTTTCGACGCAAGAAGTCAAAGGCGGTAGATTGCTCTTTCAATTTCTTATCTTAATTTGGGCTAAAATAGATTAGCAGTGTTGTCTTAAGGTCTTATTCTTCATCTTAGCTCGTCAATCTAAGTGAGAATAACAAATTTCCATTCCATGTAGAAATAAATTTCTGAATTGGCCTCTAATCTTTTTTCACTCAAACCTCTTTAACTCCATCTTGCATTGCCTCCAAACATACAATGTATCCAAAGAGACAAAGTATATTAAAAAGGTTACTAAGATGAGTTACTAGTTGTGATTCCAATTCTATCCAAATATTTAAACAAGAACAAAAATTAACCCAATCACAAACAAGACTAAAATTATGAACACCACAAAATCGAAGACAAGAACAATTGAAAAGAAACAAACTTTACTAGCATGAAACTGTTTTACAAAAGATTGGAAATAAAAAGCAAACAATTACATACTAGGATGGATGAGGATTCCTCCATCTAGTTGACACTTCAAGGTTGGTGGTGTCGCTTTAGGGCTAAGCCTCCTTGATGATTTGAGATGTAGAGACAAGAGAGGGAGAGATGGATGAAGAAATCTGGAGGTGGGAGGTGGGTAATTCTTCCATGAAGAATATGGGAGAAGGGTGCCCTATTTATACTTTTTCAAGTCCTACTCCTTCTCAAACTTTAAAATCTTAAAAATAATAAAGAAATAAAAGAAAAAAGGGCTCCAACCAATGCTTTGGACGCGCAATATCCTTGGAGATTTTTTTTCTTTCTATTTTTCTCTTCTTTCCTTGCTTGTTTTGTCCAGAAATCCCTCTTGGACGCTTCTTTCCTTCTTTGTCTTTGCCACCTTGCATTGAGATCTTTTGAGAGATAAAATAGGGATAAGAATCCTCTCTTAGAATCAAACTTGGCCCACATGAGGTGTAGAACTTCCCCTTTTATCTCTTTGCATCGTCAACTTTCCTTTTTTGGAAAGTTCTCCTTGTTGGCTCCTGACTTGAAGAGATCTTTTAGATAATTCTCCCTTGATTTTTTCCTTTACTTTTTCAATCAAAATCTGATCCAAAATCCTCTTTTGGACGTGGAATAGCTTGCTTGGATATTTTTTTGCATTTTCTTTTCAATTTAATCTTCTCCTTCTCAAAAAAGAACACCTATGTGGCTTTCCTTGTCCATCTTTGATGAGATATTCTTCAAATTCTCTTCAAAATCTCTAGAAAATGTGCAACAAATAAATGGACCCGATCTTGGATGTTTTACAAGTGTGCCCCACACATGTGCATGTATGTGTGGGTCCATGAAGCCGACTTTTTACAATTTTCTTCCAATTTATTTTTTCTCTTTAATTCTTCTCTCCTTTCTCTTGAAACCAATTCCTTGCCTCAATTCTTTACAAATGGGACCCATATAATCAATTTCCTACAAGACAGATGTGAATTCATGTGAAAAGGCAATTTTACCCCTAACATCACATATGCATGACTGTGGGCCCATTTCTCACGAAATGATAATAAAAATGTACATCATTCTTCATGATTTTGTATGAATGAACTAATGATGAAGAGAATTCAATTTATTTCATGAGAAAAATTATTTTCACAAAACTTTCCAAAAATAGACTTTCCAAAAATAGCAGGTTTCATGAATTTATGCAAAAAGTGTGATTTTCAACCAATTTATGCAGAAAAATATAAAGATGAATTTAAAATGAATTAAACCATGATATCACACTAAATGAGGCTCTTTCAAGTTAATAAGTCCTTAAAATGGGTCAAATTCAGCATGAAAATATGCATTTTTAAAGACTCATCACACCCCCCAACCAGCGTTTTGCTAGTCCCTAGCAAAAAATGCGATAAAATATGAGGAATTCATCCTAACCTAATCTTATCTTAAACTAATGCAATGCAATAAAACTAAACATGAATGCAACGCTACTTTCGCTGGCACTCTCGACTGCATTTAGAGTATGCAGCAAGCCCTTAAACCCCTAGGTTCCCCCTAGTGGACGAGCTGTGCCTCTGAGGGTTTGCAGTGAATATACCCACAAAATTCTCTTTTTTGTTTTTTTTTATGAAGAAAAAAATGAAAAAAAAGGCGAAAAGAAATTCCCAAAATAAAATTCACTCATATCAGATATTTTCGAAATCTGGAATAATTACACTTTCAGACTTTTCAAATTCTGGTCCACAATTCTATTCTCAAAAACTTTCTCAAATTCAAACCAACTTGCATGCGTTGTGCGAAACTGCATACATCGAAAACCTACTTCGGATATTTTACAATAATGCTGCAAAAATAGAGCTTTTCCTTCAAATTGTCTGATCCCCTGAAATTTAGCAAAAAGAAATTTCCTCTCAAAGTTACTACGATAGTTGCCACTTTACTATTTACTTCGGTTGGCCTCTTTTTCTCTCAGTATCTTTTTTCGACGCAAGAAGTCAAAGGCGGTAGATTGCTCTTTCAATTTCTTATCTTAATTTGGGCTAAAATAGATTAGCAGTGTTGTCTTAAGGTCTTATTCTTCATCTTAGCTCGTCAATCTAAGTGAGAATAACAAATTTCCATTCCATGTAGAAATAAATTTCTGAATTGGCCTCTAATCTTTTTTCACTCAAACCTCTTTAACTCCATCTTGCATTGCCTCCAAACATACAATGTATCCAAAGAGACAAAGTATATTAAAAAGGTTACTAAGATGAGTTACTAGTTGTGATTCCAATTCTATCCAAATATTTAAACAAGAACAAAAATTAACCCAATCACAAACAAGACTAAAATTATGAACACCACAAAATCGAAGACAAGAACAATTGAAAAGAAACAAACTTTACTAGCATGAAACTGTTTTACAAAAGGTTGGAAATAAAAAGCAAACAATTACATACTAGGATGGATGAGGATTCCTCCATCTAGTTGACACTTCAAGGTTGGTGGTGTCGCTTTAGGGCTAAGCCTCCTTGATGATTTGAGATGTAGAGACAAGAGAGGGAGAGATGGATGAAGAAATCTGGAGGTGGGAGGTGGGTAATTCTTCCATGAAGAATATGGGAGAAGGGTGCCCTATTTATACTTTTTCAAGTCCTACTCCTTCTCAAACTTTAAAATCTTAAAAATAATAAAGAAATAAAAGAAAAAAGGGCTCCAACCAATGCTTTGGACGCGCAATATCCTTGGAGATTTTTTTTCTTTCTATTTTTCTCTTCTTTCCTTGCTTGTTTTGTCCAGAAATCCCTCTTGGACGCTTCTTTCCTTCTTTGTCTTTGCCACCTTGCATTGAGATCTTTTGAGAGATAAAATAGGGATAAGAATCCTCTCTTAGAATCAAACTTGGCCCACATGAGGTGTAGAACTTCCCCTTTTATCTCTTTGCATCGTCAACTTTCCTTTTTTGGAAAGTTCTCCTTGTTGGCTCCTGACTTGAAGAGATCTTTTAGATAATTCTCCCTTGATTTTTTCCTTTACTTTTTCAATCAAAATCTGATCCAAAATCCTCTTTTGGACGTGGAATAGCTTGCTTGGATATTTTTTTGCATTTTCTTTTCAATTTAATCTTCTCCTTCTCAAAAAAGAACACCTATGTGGCTTTCCTTGTCCATCTTTGATGAGATATTCTTCAAATTCTCTTCAAAATCTCTAGAAAATGTGCAACAAATAAATGGACCCCATCTTGGATGTTTTACAAGTGTGCCCCACACATGTGCATGTATGTGTGGGTCCATGAAGCCGACTTTTTACAATTTTCTTCCAATTTATTTTTTCTCTTTAATTCTTCTCTCCTTTCTCTTGAAATCAATTCCTTGCCTCAATTCTTTACAAATGGGACCCATATAATCAATTTCCTACAAGACAGATGTGAATTCATGTGAAAAGGCAATTTTACCCCTAACATCACATATGCATGACTGTGGGCCCATTTCTCACGAAATGATAATAAAAATGTACATCATTCTTCATGATTTTGTATGAATGAACTAATGATGAAGAGAATTCAATTTATTTCATGAGAAAAATTATTTTCACAAAACTTTCCAAAAATAGACTTTCCAAAAATAGCAGGTTTCATGAATTTATGCAAAAAGTGTGATTTTCAACCAATTTATGCAGAAAAATATAAAGATGAATTTAAAATGAATTAAACCATGATATCACACTAAATGAGGCTCTTTCAAGTTAATAAGTCCTTAAAATGGGTCAAATTCAGCATGAAAATATGCATTTTTAAAGACTCATCACACCCCCCAACCAGCGTTTTGCTAGTCCCTAGCAAAAAATGCGATAAAATATGAGGAATTCATCCTAACCTAATCTTATCTTAAACTAATGCAATGCAATAAAACTAAACATGAATGCAACGCTACTTTCGCTGGCACTCTCGACTGCATTTAGAGTATGCAGCAAGCCCTTAAACCCCTAGGTTCCCCCTAGTGGACGAGCTGTGCCTCGTGAGGGTTTGCAGTGAATATACCCACAAAATTCTCTTTTTTGTTTTTTTTTATGAAGAAAAAAATGAAAAAAAAGGCGAAAAGAAATTCCCAAAATAAAATTCACTCATATCAGATATTTTCGAAATCTGGAATAATTACACTTTCAGACTTTTCAAATTCCGGTCCACAATTCTATTCTCAAAAACTTTCTCAAATTCAAACCAACTTGCATGCGTTGTGCGAAACTGCATACATCGAAAACCTACTTCGGATATTTTACAATAATGCTGCAAAAATAGAGCTTTTCCTTCAAATTGTCTGATCCCCTGAAATTTAGCAAAAAGAAATTTCCTCTCAAAGTTACTACGATAGTTGCCACTTTACTATTTACTTCGGTTGGCCTCTTTTTCTCTCAGTATCTTTTTTCGACGCAAGAAGTCAAAGGCGGTAGATTGCTCTTTCAATTTCTTATCTTAATTTGGGCTAAAATAGATTAGCAGTGTTGTCTTAAGGTCTTATTCTTCATCTTAGCTCGTCAATCTAAGTGAGAATAACAAATTTCCATTCCATGTAGAAATAAATTTCTGAATTGGCCTCTAATCTTTTTTCACTCAAACCTCTTTAACTCCATCTTGCATTGCCTCCAAACATACAATGTATCCAAAGAGACAAAGTATATTAAAAGGGTTACTAAGATGAGTTACTAGTTGTGATTCCAATTCTATCCCAATATTTAAACAAGAACAAAAATTAACCCAATCACAAACAAGACTAAAATTATGAACACCACAAAATCGAAGACAAGAACAATTGAAAAGAAACAAACTTTACTAGCATGAAACTGTTTTACAAAAGATTGGAAATAAAAAGCAAACAATTACATACTAGGATGGATGAGGATTCCTCCTTCTAGTTGACACTTCAAGGTTGGTGGTGTCGCTTTAGGGCTAAGCCTCCTTGATGACTTGAGATGTAGAGACAAGAGAGGGAGAGATGGATGAAGAAATCTGGAGGTGGGAGGTGGGTAATTCTTCCATGAAGAATATGGGAGAAGGGTACCCTATTTATACTTTTTCAAGTCCTACTCCTTCTCAAACTTTAAAATCTTAAAAATAATAAAAAAATAAAAGAAAAAAGGGCTCCAACCAATGCTTTGGACGCGCAATATCCTTGGGGATTTTTTTTCTTTCTATTTTTCTCTTCTTTCCTTGCTTGTTTTGTCCAGAAATCCCTCTTGGACGCTTCTTTCCTTCTTTGTCTTTGCCACCTTACATTGAGATCTTTTGAGAGATAAAATAGGGATAAGAATCCTCTCTTAGAATCAAACTTGGCCCACATGAGGTGTAGAACTTCCCCTTTTATCTCTTTGCATCGTCAACTTTCCTTTTTTGGAAAGTTCTCCTTGTTGGCTCCTGACTTGAAGAGATCTTTTAGATAATTCTCCCTTGATTTTTTCCTTTACTTTTTCAATCAAAATCTGATCCAAAATCCTCTTTTGGACGTGGAATAGCTTGCTTGGATATTTTTTTGCATTTTCTTTTCAATTTAATCTTCTCCTTCTCAAAAAAGAACACCTATGTGGCTTTCCTTGTCCATCTTTGATGAGATATTCTTCAAATTCTCTTCAAAATCTCTAGAAAATGTGCAACAAATAAATGGACCCCATCTTGGATGTTTTACAAGTGTGCCCCACACATGTGCATGTATGTGTGGGTCCATGAAGCCGACTTTTTACAATTTTCTTCCAATTTATTTTTTCTCTTTAATTCTTCTCTCCTTTCTCTTGAAATCAATTCCTTGCCTCAATTCTTTACAAATGGGACCCATATAATCAATTTCCTACAAGACAGATGTGAATTCATGTGAAAAGGCAATTTTACCCCTAACATCACATATGCATGACTGTGGGCCCATTTCTCACGAAATGATAATAAAAATGTACATCATTCTTCATGATTTTGTATGAATGAACTAATGATGAAGAGAATTCAATTTATTTCATGAGAAAAATTATTTTCACAAAACTTTCCAAAAATAGACTTTCCAAAAATAGCAGGTTTCATGAATTTATGCAAAAAGTGTGATTTTTAACCAATTTATGCAGAAAAATATAAAGATGAATTTAAAATGAATTAAACCATGATATCACACTAAATGAGGCTCTTTCAAGTTAATAAGTCCTTAAAATGGGTCAAATTCAGCATGAAAATATGCATTTTTAAAGACTCATCACACCCCCCAACCAGCGTTTTGCTAGTCCCTAGCAAAAAATGCGATAAAATATGAGGAATTCATCCTAACCTAATCTTATCTTAAACTAATGCAATGCAATAAAACTAAATATGAATGCAACGCTACTTTCGCTGGCACTCTCGACTGCATTTAGAGTATGCAGCAAGCCCTTAAACCCCTAGGTTCCCCCTAGTGGACGAGCTGTGCCTCGTGAGGGTTTGCAGTGAATATACCCACAAAATTCTCTTTTTTGTTTTTTTTTATGAAGAAAAAAATGAAAAAAAAGGCGAAAAGAAATTCCCAAAATAAAATTCACTCATATCAGATATTTTCGAAATCTGGAATAATTACACTTTCAGACTTTTCAAATTCCGGTCCACAATTCTATTCTCAAAAACTTTCTCAAATTCAAACCAACTTGCATGCGTTGTGCGAAACTGCATACATCGAAAACCTACTTCGGATATTTTACAATAATGCTGCAAAAATAGAGCTTTTCCTTCAAATTGTCTGATCCCCTGAAATTTAGCAAAAAGAAATTTCCTCTCAAAGTTACTACGATAGTTGCCACTTTACTATTTACTTCGGTTGGCCTCTTTTTCTCTCAGTATCTTTTTTCGACGCAAGAAGTCAAAGGCGGTAGATTGCTCTTTCAATTTCTTATCTTAATTTGGGCTAAAATAGATTAGCAGTGTTGTCTTAAGGTCTTATTCTTCATCTTAGCTCGTCAATCTAAGTGAGAATAACAAATTTCCATTCCATGTAGAAATAAATTTCTGAATTGGCCTCTAATCTTTTTTCACTCAAACCTCTTTAACTCCATCTTGCATTGCCTCCAAACATACAATGTATCCAAAGAGACAAAGTATATTAAAAAGGTTACTAAGATGAGTTACTAGTTGTGATTCCAATTCTATCCAAATATTTAAACAAGAACAAAAATTAACCCAATCACAAACAAGACTAAAATTATGAACACCACAAAATCGAAGACAAGAACAATTGAAAAGAAACAAACTTTACTAGCATGAAACTGTTTTACAAAAGATTGGAAATAAAAAGCAAACAATTACATACTAGGATGGATGAGGATTCCTCCATCTAGTTGACACTTCAAGGTTGGTGGTGTCGCTTTAGGGCTAAGCCTCCTTGATGATTTGAGATGTAGAGACAAGAGAGGGAGAGATGGATGAAGAAATCTGGAGGTGGGAGGTGGGTAATTCTTCCATGAAGAATATGGGAGAAGGGTGCCCTATTTATACTTTTTCAAGTCCTACTCCTTCTCAAACTTTAAAATCTTAAAAATAATAAAGAAATAAAAGAAAAAAGGGCTCCAACCAATGCTTTGGACGCGCAATATCCTTGGAGATTTTTTTTCTTTCTATTTTTCTCTTCTTTCCTTGCTTGTTTTGTCCAGAAATCCCTCTTGGACGCTTCTTTCCTTCTTTGTCTTTGCCACCTTGCATTGAGATCTTTTGAGAGATAACATAGGGATAAGAATCCTCTCTTAGAATCAAACTTGGCCCACATGAGGTGTAGAACTTCCCCTTTTATCTCTTTGCATCGTCAACTTTCCTTTTTTGGAAAGTTCTCCTTGTTGGCTCCTGACTTGAAGAGATCTTTTAGATAATTCTCCCTTGATTTTTTCCTTTACTTTTTCAATCAAAATCTGATCCAAAATCCTCTTTTGGACGTGGAATAGCTTGCTTGGATATTTTTTTGCATTTTCTTTTCAATTTAATCTTCTCCTTCTCAAAAAAGAACACCTATGTGGCTTTCCTTGTCCATCTTTGATGAGATATTCTTCAAATTCTCTTCAAAATCTCTAGAAAATGTGCAACAAATAAATGGACCCCATCTTGGATGTTTTACAAGTGTGCCCCACACATGTGCATGTATGTGTGGGTCCATGAAGCCGACTTTTTACAATTTTCTTCCAATTTATTTTTTCTCTTTAATTCTTCTCTCCTTTCTCTTGAAATCAATTCCTTGCCTCAATTCTTTACAAATGGGACCCATATAATCAATTTCCTACAAGACAGATGTGAATTCATGTGAAAAGGCAATTTTACCCCTAACATCACATATGCATGACTGTGGGCCCATTTCTCACGAAATGATAATAAAAATGTACATCATTCTTCATGATTTTGTATGAATGAACTAATGATGAAGAGAATTCAATTTATTTCATGAGAAAAATTATTTTCACAAAACTTTCCAAAAATAGACTTTCCAAAAATAGCAGGTTTCATGAATTTATGCAAAAAGTGTGATTTTCAACCAATTTATGCAGAAAAATATAAAGATGAATTTAAAATGAATTAAACCATGATATCACACTAAATGAGGCTCTTTCAAGTTAATAAGTCCTTAAAATGGGTCAAATTCAGCATGAAAATATGCATTTTTAAAGACTCATCACACCCCCCAACCAGCGTTTTGCTAGTCCCTAGCAAAAAATGCGATAAAATATGAGGAATTCATCCTAACCTAATCTTATCTTAAACTAATGCAATGCAATAAAACTAAACATGAATGCAACGCTACTTTCGCTGGCACTCTCGACTGCATTTAGAGTATGCAGCAAGCCCTTAAACCCCTAGGTTCCCCCTAGTGGACGAGCTGTGCCTCGTGAGGGTTTGCAGTGAATATACCCACAAAATTCTCTTTTTTGTTTTTTTTTATGAAGAAAAAAATGAAAAAAAAGGCGAAAAGAAATTCCCAAAATAAAATTCACTCATATCAGATATTTTCGAAATCTGGAATAATTACACTTTCAGACTTTTCAAATTCCGGTCCACAATTCTATTCTCAAAAACTTTCTCAAATTCAAACCAACTTGCATGCGTTGTGCGAAACTGCATACATCGAAAACCTACTTCGGATATTTTACAATAATGCTGCAAAAATAGAGCTTTTCCTTCAAATTGTCTGATCCCCTGAAATTTAGCAAAAAGAAATTTCCTCTCAAAGTTACTACGATAGTTGCCACTTTACTATTTACTTCGGTTGGCCTCTTTTTCTCTCAGTATCTTTTTTCGACGCAAGAAGTCAAAGGCGGTAGATTGCTCTTTCAATTTCTTATCTTAATTTGGGCTAAAATAGATTAGCAGTGTTGTCTTAAGGTCTTATTCTTCATCTTAGCTCGTCAATCTAAGTGAGAATAACAAATTTCCATTCCATGTAGAAATAAATTTCTGAATTGGCCTCTAATCTTTTTTCACTCAAACCTCTTTAACTCCATCTTGCATTGCCTCCAAACATACAATGTATCCAAAGAGACAAAGTATATTAAAAGGGTTACTAAGATGAGTTACTAGTTGTGATTCCAATTCTATCCCAATATTTAAACAAGAACAAAAATTAACCCAATCACAAACAAGACTAAAATTATGAACACCACAAAATCGAAGACAAGAACAATTGAAAAGAAACAAACTTTACTAGCATGAAACTGTTTTACAAAAGATTGGAAATAAAAAGCAAACAATTACATACTAGGATGGATGAGGATTCCTCCTTCTAGTTGACACTTCAAGGTTGGTGGTGTCGCTTTAGGGCTAAGCCTCCTTGATGACTTGAGATGTAGAGACAAGAGAGGGAGAGATGGATGAAGAAATCTGGAGGTGGGAGGTGGGTAATTCTTCCATGAAGAATATGGGAGAAGGGTACCCTATTTATACTTTTTCAAGTCCTACTCCTTCTCAAACTTTAAAATCTTAAAAATAATAAAAAAATAAAAGAAAAAAGGGCTCCAACCAATGCTTTGGACGCGCAATATCCTTGGGGATTTTTTTTCTTTCTATTTTTCTCTTCTTTCCTTGCTTGTTTTGTCCAGAAATCCCTCTTGGACGCTTCTTTCCTTCTTTGTCTTTGCCACCTTACATTGAGATCTTTTGAGAGATAAAATAGGGATAAGAATCCTCTCTTAGAATCAAACTTGGCCCACATGAGGTGTAGAACTTCCCCTTTTATCTCTTTGCATCGTCAACTTTCCTTTTTTGGAAAGTTCTCCTTGTTGGCTCCTGACTTGAAGAGATCTTTTAGATAATTCTCCCTTGATTTTTTCCTTTACTTTTTCAATCAAAATCTGATCCAAAATCCTCTTTTGGACGTGGAATAGCTTGCTTGGATATTTTTTTGCATTTTCTTTTCAATTTAATCTTCTCCTTCTCAAAAAAGAACACCTATGTGGCTTTCCTTGTCCATCTTTGATGAGATATTCTTCAAATTCTCTTCAAAATCTCTAGAAAATGTGCAACAAATAAATGGACCCCATCTTGGATGTTTTACAAGTGTGCCCCACACATGTGCATGTATGTGTGGGTCCATGAAGCCGACTTTTTACAATTTTCTTCCAATTTATTTTTTCTCTTTAATTCTTCTCTCCTTTCTCTTGAAATCAATTCCTTGCCTCAATTCTTTACAAATGGGACCCATATAATCAATTTCCTACAAGACAGATGTGAATTCATGTGAAAAGGCAATTTTACCCCTAACATCACATATGCATGACTGTGGGCCCATTTCTCACGAAATGATAATAAAAATGTACATCATTCTTCATGATTTTGTATGAATGAACTAATGATGAAGAGAATTCAATTTATTTCATGAGAAAAATTATTTTCACAAAACTTTCCAAAAATAGACTTTCCAAAAATAGCAGGTTTCATGAATTTATGCAAAAAGTGTGATTTTCAACCAATTTATGCAGAAAAATATAAAGATGAATTTAAAATGAATTAAACCATGATATCACACTAAATGAGGCTCTTTCAAGTTAATAAGTCCTTAAAATGGGTCAAATTCAGCATGAAAATATGCATTTTTAAAGACTCATCACACCCCCCAACCAGCGTTTTGCTAGTCCCTAGCAAAAAATGCGATAAAATATGAGGAATTCATCCTAACCTAATCTTATCTTAAACTAATGCAATGCAATAAAACTAAACATGAATGCAACGCTACTTTCGCTGGCACTCTCGACTGCATTTAGAGTATGCAGCAAGCCCTTAAACCCCTAGGTTCCCCCTAGTGGACGAGCTGTGCCTCGTGAGGGTTTGCAGTGAATATACCCACAAAATTCTCTTTTTTGTTTTTTTTTATGAAGAAAAAAATGAAAAAAAAGGCGAAAAGAAATTCCCAAAATAAAATTCACTCATATCAGATATTTTCGAAATCTGGAATAATTACACTTTCAGACTTTTCAAATTCCGGTCCACAATTCTATTCTCAAAAACTTTCTCAAATTCAAACCAACTTGCATGCGTTGTGCGAAACTGCATACATCGAAAACCTACTTCGGATATTTTACAATAATGCTGCAAAAATAGAGCTTTTCCTTCAAATTGTCTGATCCCCTGAAATTTAGCAAAAAGAAATTTCCTCTCAAAGTTACTACGATAGTTGCCACTTTACTATTTACTTCGGTTGGCCTCTTTTTCTCTCAGTATCTTTTTTCGACGCAAGAAGTCAAAGGCGGTAGATTGCTCTTTCAATTTCTTATCTTAATTTGGGCTAAAATAGATTAGCAGTGTTGTCTTAAGGTCTTATTCTTCATCTTAGCTCGTCAATCTAAGTGAGAATAACAAATTTCCATTCCATGTAGAAATAAATTTCTGAATTGGCCTCTAATCTTTTTTCACTCAAACCTCTTTAACTCCATCTTGCATTGCCTCCAAACATACAATGTATCCAAAGAGACAAAGTATATTAAAAAGGTTACTAAGATGAGTTACTAGTTGTGATTCCAATTCTATCCAAATATTTAAACAAGAACAAAAATTAACCCAATCACAAACAAGACTAAAATTATGAACACCACAAAATCGAAGACAAGAACAATTGAAAAGAAACAAACTTTACTAGCATGAAACTGTTTTACAAAAGATTGGAAATAAAAAGCAAACAATTACATACTAGGATGGATGAGGATTCCTCCATCTAGTTGACACTTCAAGGTTGGTGGTGTCGCTTTAGGGCTAAGCCTCCTTGATGATTTGAGATGTAGAGACAAGAGAGGGAGAGATGGATGAAGAAATCTGGAGGTGGGAGGTGGGTAATTCTTCCATGAAGAATATGGGAGAAGGGTGCCCTATTTATACTTTTTCAAGTCCTACTCCTTCTCAAACTTTAAAATCTTAAAAATAATAAAGAAATAAAAGAAAAAAGGGCTCCAACCAATGCTTTGGACGCGCAATATCCTTGGAGATTTTTTTTCTTTCTATTTTTCTCTTCTTTCCTTGCTTGTTTTGTCCAGAAATCCCTCTTGGACGCTTCTTTCCTTCTTTGTCTTTGCCACCTTGCATTGAGATCTTTTGAGAGATAACATAGGGATAAGAATCCTCTCTTAGAATCAAACTTGGCCCACATGAGGTGTAGAACTTCCCCTTTTATCTCTTTGCATCGTCAACTTTCCTTTTTTGGAAAGTTCTCCTTGTTGGCTCCTGACTTGAAGAGATCTTTTAGATAATTCTCCCTTGATTTTTTCCTTTACTTTTTCAATCAAAATCTGATCCAAAATCCTCTTTTGGACGTGGAATAGCTTGCTTGGATATTTTTTTGCATTTTCTTTTCAATTTAATCTTCTCCTTCTCAAAAAAGAACACCTATGTGGCTTTCCTTGTCCATCTTTGATGAGATATTCTTCAAATTCTCTTCAAAATCTCTAGAAAATGTGCAACAAATAAATGGACCCCATCTTGGATGTTTTACAAGTGTGCCCCACACATGTGCATGTATGTGTGGGTCCATGAAGCCGACTTTTTACAATTTTCTTCCAATTTATTTTTTCTCTTTAATTCTTCTCTCCTTTCTCTTGAAATCAATTCCTTGCCTCAATTCTTTACAAATGGGACCCATATAATCAATTTCCTACAAGACAGATGTGAATTCATGTGAAAAGGCAATTTTACCCCTAACATCACATATGCATGACTGTGGGCCCATTTCTCACGAAATGATAATAAAAATGTACATCATTCTTCATGATTTTGTATGAATGAACTAATGATGAAGAGAATTCAATTTATTTCATGAGAAAAATTATTTTCACAAAACTTTCCAAAAATAGACTTTCCAAAAATAGCAGGTTTCATGAATTTATGCAAAAAGTGTGATTTTCAACCAATTTATGCAGAAAAATATAAAGATGAATTTAAAATGAATTAAACCATGATATCACACTAAATGAGGCTCTTTCAAGTTAATAAGTCCTTAAAATGGGTCAAATTCAGCATGAAAATATGCATTTTTAAAGACTCATCACACCCCCCAACCAGCGTTTTGCTAGTCCCTAGCAAAAAATGCGATAAAATATGAGGAATTCATCCTAACCTAATCTTATCTTAAACTAATGCAATGCAATAAAACTAAACATGAATGCAACGCTACTTTCGCTGGCACTCTCGACTGCATTTAGAGTATGCAGCAAGCCCTTAAACCCCTAGGTTCCCCCTAGTGGACGAGCTGTGCCTCGTGAGGGTTTGCAGTGAATATACCCACAAAATTCTCTTTTTTGTTTTTTTTTATGAAGAAAAAAATGAAAAAAAAGGCGAAAAGAAATTCCCAAAATAAAATTCACTCATATCAGATATTTTCGAAATCTGGAATAATTACACTTTCAGACTTTTCAAATTCCGGTCCACAATTCTATTCTCAAAAACTTTCTCAAATTCAAACCAACTTGCATGCGTTGTGCGAAACTGCATACATCGAAAACCTACTTCGGATATTTTACAATAATGCTGCAAAAATAGAGCTTTTCCTTCAAATTGTCTGATCCCCTGAAATTTAGCAAAAAGAAATTTCCTCTCAAAGTTACTACGATAGTTGCCACTTTACTATTTACTTCGGTTGGCCTCTTTTTCTCTCAGTATCTTTTTTCGACGCAAGAAGTCAAAGGCGGTAGATTGCTCTTTCAATTTCTTATCTTAATTTGGGCTAAAATAGATTAGCAGTGTTGTCTTAAGGTCTTATTCTTCATCTTAGCTCGTCAATCTAAGTGAGAATAACAAATTTCCATTCCATGTAGAAATAAATTTCTGAATTGGCCTCTAATCTTTTTTCACTCAAACCTCTTTAACTCCATCTTGCATTGCCTCCAAACATACAATGTATCCAAAGAGACAAAGTATATTAAAAGGGTTACTAAGATGAGTTACTAGTTGTGATTCCAATTCTATCCCAATATTTAAACAAGAACAAAAATTAACCCAATCACAAACAAGACTAAAATTATGAACACCACAAAATCGAAGACAAGAACAATTGAAAAGAAACAAACTTTACTAGCATGAAACTGTTTTACAAAAGATTGGAAATAAAAAGCAAACAATTACATACTAGGATGGATGAGGATTCCTCCTTCTAGTTGACACTTCAAGGTTGGTGGTGTCGCTTTAGGGCTAAGCCTCCTTGATGACTTGAGATGTAGAGACAAGAGAGGGAGAGATGGATGAAGAAATCTGGAGGTGGGAGGTGGGTAATTCTTCCATGAAGAATATGGGAGAAGGGTACCCTATTTATACTTTTTCAAGTCCTACTCCTTCTCAAACTTTAAAATCTTAAAAATAATAAAAAAATAAAAGAAAAAAGGGCTCCAACCAATGCTTTGGACGCGCAATATCCTTGGGGATTTTTTTTCTTTCTATTTTTCTCTTCTTTCCTTGCTTGTTTTGTCCAGAAATCCCTCTTGGACGCTTCTTTCCTTCTTTGTCTTTGCCACCTTACATTGAGATCTTTTGAGAGATAAAATAGGGATAAGAATCCTCTCTTAGAATCAAACTTGGCCCACATGAGGTGTAGAACTTCCCCTTTTATCTCTTTGCATCGTCAACTTTCCTTTTTTGGAAAGTTCTCCTTGTTGGCTCCTGACTTGAAGAGATCTTTTAGATAATTCTCCCTTGATTTTTTCCTTTACTTTTTCAATCAAAATCTGATCCAAAATCCTCTTTTGGACGTGGAATAGCTTGCTTGGATATTTTTTTGCATTTTCTTTTCAATTTAATCTTCTCCTTCTCAAAAAAGAACACCTATGTGGCTTTCCTTGTCCATCTTTGATGAGATATTCTTCAAATTCTCTTCAAAATCTCTAGAAAATGTGCAACAAATAAATGGACCCCATCTTGGATGTTTTACAAGTGTGCCCCACACATGTGCATGTATGTGTGGGTCCATGAAGCCGACTTTTTACAATTTTCTTCCAATTTATTTTTTCTCTTTAATTCTTCTCTCCTTTCTCTTGAAATCAATTCCTTGCCTCAATTCTTTACAAATGGGACCCATATAATCAATTTCCTACAAGACAGATGTGAATTCATGTGAAAAGGCAATTTTACCCCTAACATCACATATGCATGACTGTGGGCCCATTTCTCACGAAATGATAATAAAAATGTACATCATTCTTCATGATTTTGTATGAATGAACTAATGATGAAGAGAATTCAATTTATTTCATGAGAAAAATTATTTTCACAAAACTTTCCAAAAATAGACTTTCCAAAAATAGCAGGTTTCATGAATTTATGCAAAAAGTGTGATTTTCAACCAATTTATGCAGAAAAATATAAAGATGAATTTAAAATGAATTAAACCATGATATCACACTAAATGAGGCTCTTTCAAGTTAATAAGTCCTTAAAATGGGTCAAATTCAGCATGAAAATATGCATTTTTAAAGACTCATCACACCCCCCAACCAGCGTTTTGCTAGTCCCTAGCAAAAAATGCGATAAAATATGAGGAATTCATCCTAACCTAATCTTATCTTAAACTAATGCAATGCAATAAAACTAAACATGAATGCAACGCTACTTTCGCTGGCACTCTCGACTGCATTTAGAGTATGCAGCAAGCCCTTAAACCCCTAGGTTCCCCCTAGTGGACGAGCTGTGCCTCGTGAGGGTTTGCAGTGAATATACCCACAAAATTCTCTTTTTTGTTTTTTTTTATGAAGAAAAAAATGAAAAAAAAGGCGAAAAGAAATTCCCAAAATAAAATTCACTCATATCAGATATTTTCGAAATCTGGAATAATTACACTTTCAGACTTTTCAAATTCCGGTCCACAATTCTATTCTCAAAAACTTTCTCAAATTCAAACCAACTTGCATGCGTTGTGCGAAACTGCATACATCGAAAACCTACTTCGGATATTTTACAATAATGCTGCAAAAATAGAGCTTTTCCTTCAAATTGTCTGATCCCCTGAAATTTAGCAAAAAGAAATTTCCTCTCAAAGTTACTACGATAGTTGCCACTTTACTATTTACTTCGGTTGGCCTCTTTTTCTCTCAGTATCTTTTTTCGACGCAAGAAGTCAAAGGCGGTAGATTGCTCTTTCAATTTCTTATCTTAATTTGGGCTAAAATAGATTAGCAGTGTTGTCTTAAGGTCTTATTCTTCATCTTAGCTCGTCAATCTAAGTGAGAATAACAAATTTCCATTCCATGTAGAAATAAATTTCGGAATTGGCCTCTAATCATTTTTCACTCAAACCTCTTTAACTCCATCTTGCATTGCCTCCAAACATACAATGTATCCAAAGAGACAAAGTATATTAAAAAGGTTACTAAGATGAGTTACTAGTTGTGATTCCAATTCTATCCCAATATTTAAACAAGAACAAAAATTAACCCAATCACAAACAAGACTAAAATTATGAACACCACAAAATCGAAGACAAGAACAATTGAAAAGAAACAAACTTTACTAGCATGAAACTGTTTTACAAAAGATTGGAAATAAAAAGCAAACAATTACATACTAGGATGGATGAGGATTCCTCCATCTAGTTGACACTTCAAGGTTGGTGGTGTCGCTTTAGGGCTAAGCCTCCTTGATGATTTGAGATGTAGAGACAAGAGAGGGAGAGATGGATGAAGAAATCTGGAGGTGGGAGGTGGGTAATTCTTCCATGAAGAATATGGGAGAAGGGTGCCCTATTTATACTTTTTCAAGTCCTACTCCTTCTCAAACTTTAAAATCTTAAAAATAATAAAGAAATAAAAGAAAAAAGGGCTCCAACCAATGCTTTGGACGCGCAATATCCTTGGAGATTT
Source organism: Sextonia rubra (assembly GCA_037013555.1). Classification (NCBI taxonomy): domain Eukaryota; kingdom Viridiplantae; phylum Streptophyta; class Magnoliopsida; order Laurales; family Lauraceae; genus Sextonia; species Sextonia rubra. The sequence goes on from JASUAD010000015.1 coordinate 7,620,479, forward strand.
TTTTTCTTTCTATTTTTCTCTTCTTTCCTTGCTTGTTTTGTCCAGAAATCCCTCTTGGACGCTTCTTTCCTTCTTTGTCTTTGCCACCTTGCATTGAGATCTTTTGAGAGATAAAATAGGGATAAGAATCCTCTCTTAGAATCAAACTTGGCCCACATGAGGTGTAGAACTTCCCCTTTTATCTCTTTGCATCGTCAACTTTCCTTTTTTGGAAAGTTCTCCTTGTTGGCTCCTGACTTGAAGAGATCTTTTAGATAATTCTCCCTTGATTTTTTCCTTTACTTTTTCAATCAAAATCTGATCCAAAATCCTCTTTTGGACGTGGAATAGCTTGCTTGGATATTTTTTTGCATTTTCTTTTCAATTTAATCTTCTCCTTCTCAAAAAAGAACACCTATGTGGCTTTCCTTGTCCATCTTTGATGAGATATTCTTCAAATTCTCTTCAAAATCTCTAGAAAATGTGCAACAAATAAATGGACCCCATCTTGGATGTTTTACAAGTGTGCCCCACACATGTGCATGTATGTGTGGGTCCATGAAGCCGACTTTTTACAATTTTCTTCCAATTTATTTTTTCTCTTTAATTCTTCTCTCCTTTCTCTTGAAATCAATTCCTTGCCTCAATTCTTTACAAATGGGACCCATATAATCAATTTCCTACAAGACAGATGTGAATTCATGTGAAAAGGCAATTTTACCCCTAACATCACATATGCATGACTGTGGGCCCATTTCTCACGAAATGATAATAAAAATGTACATCATTCTTCATGATTTTGTATGAATGAACTAATGATGAAGAGAATTCAATTTATTTCATGAGAAAAATTATTTTCACAAAACTTTCCAAAAATAGACTTTCCAAAAATAGCAGGTTTCATGAATTTATGCAAAAAGTGTGATTTTCAACCAATTTATGCAGAAAAATATAAAGATGAATTTAAAATGAATTAAACCATGATATCACACTAAATGAGGCTCTTTCAAGTTAATAAGTCCTTAAAATGGGTCAAATTCAGCATGAAAATATGCATTTTTAAAGACTCATCACACCCCCCAACCAGCATTTTGCTAGTCCCTAGCAAAAAATGCGATAAAATATGAGGAATTCATCCTAACCTAATCTTATCTTAAACTAATGCAATGCAATAAAACTAAACATGAATGCAACGCTACTTTCGCTGGCACTCTCGACTGCATTTAGAGTATGCAGCAAGCCCTTAAACCCCTAGGTTCCCCCTAGTGGACGAGCTGTGCCTCGTGAGGGTTTGCAGTGAATATACCCACAAAATTCTCTTTTTTGTTTTTTTTTATGAAGAAAAAAATGAAAAAAAAGGCGAAAAGAAATTCCCAAAATAAAATTCACTCATATCAGATATTTTCGAAATCTGGAATAATTACACTTTCAGACTTTTCAAATTCCGGTCCACAATTCTATTCTCAAAAACTTTCTCAAATTCAAACCAACTTGCATGCGTTGTGCGAAACTGCATACATCGAAAACCTACTTCGGATATTTTACAATAATGCTGCAAAAATAGAGCTTTTCCTTCAAATTGTCTGATCCCCTGAAATTTAGCAAAAAGAAATTTCCTCTCAAAGTTACTACGATAGTTGCCACTTTACTATTTACTTCGGTTGGCCTCTTTTTCTCTCAGTATCTTTTTTCGACGCAAGAAGTCAAAGGCGGTAGATTGCTCTTTCAATTTCTTATCTTAATTTGGGCTAAAATAGATTAGCAGTGTTGTCTTAAGGTCTTATTCTTCATCATAGCTCGTCAATCTAAGTGAGAATAACAAATTTCCATTCCATGTAGAAATAAATTTCTGAATTGGCCTCTAATCTTTTTTCACTCAAACCTCTTTAACTCCATCTTGCATTGCCTCCAAACATACAATGTATCCAAAGAGACAAAGTATATTAAAAAGGTTACTAAGATGAGTTACTAGTTGTGATTCCAATTCTATCCAAATATTTAAACAAGAACAAAAATTAACCCAATCACAAACAAGACTAAAATTATGAACACCACAAAATCGAAGACAAGAACAATTGAAAAGAAACAAACTTTACTAGCATGAAACTGTTTTACAAAAGATTGGAAATAAAAAGCAAACAATTACATACTAGGATGGATGAGGATTCCTCCATCTAGTTGACACTTCAAGGTTGGTGGTGTCGCTTTAGGGCTAAGCCTCCTTGATGATTTGAGATGTAGAGACAAGAGAGGGAGAGATGGATGAAGAAATCTGGAGGTGGGAGGTGGGTAATTCTTCCATGAAGAATATGGGAGAAGGGTGCCCTATTTATACTTTTTCAAGTCCTACTCCTTCTCAAACTTTAAAATCTTAAAAATAATAAAGAAATAAAAGAAAAAAGGGCTCCAACCAATGCTTTGGACGCGCAATATCCTTGGAGATTTTTTTTCTTTCTATTTTTCTCTTCTTTCCTTGCTTGTTTTGTCCAGAAATCCCTCTTGGACGCTTCTTTCCTTCTTTGTCTTTGCCACCTTGCATTGAGATCTTTTGAGAGATAAAATAGGGATAAGAATCCTCTCTTAGAATCAAACTTGGCCCACATGAGGTGTAGAACTTCCCCTTTTATCTCTTTGCATCGTCAACTTTCCTTTTTTGGAAAGTTCTCCTTGTTGGCTCCTGACTTGAAGAGATCTTTTAGATAATTCTCCCTTGATTTTTTCCTTTACTTTTTCAATCAAAATCTGATCCAAAATCCTCTTTTGGACGTGGAATAGCTTGCTTGGATATTTTTTTGCATTTTCTTTTCAATTTAATCTTCTCCTTCTCAAAAAAGAACACCTATGTGGCTTTCCTTGTCCATCTTTGATGAGATATTCTTCAAATTCTCTTCAAAATCTCTAGAAAATGTGCAACAAATAAATGGACCCCATCTTGGATGTTTTACAAGTGTGCCCCACACATGTGCATGTATGTGTGGGTCCATGAAGCCGACTTTTTACAATTTTCTTCCAATTTATTTTTTCTCTTTAATTCTTCTCTCCTTTCTCTTGAAATCAATTCCTTGCCTCAATTCTTTACAAATGGGACCCATATAATCAATTTCCTACAAGACAGATGTGAATTCATGTGAAAAGGCAATTTTACCCCTAACATCACATATGCATGACTGTGGGCCCATTTCTCACGAAATGATAATAAAAATGTACATCATTCTTCATGATTTTGTATGAATGAACTAATGATGAAGAGAATTCAATTTATTTCATGAGAAAAATTATTTTCACAAAACTTTCCAAAAATAGACTTTCCAAAAATAGCAGGTTTCATGAATTTATGCAAAAAGTGTGATTTTCAACCAATTTATGCAGAAAAATATAAAGATGAATTTAAAATGAATTAAACCATGATATCACACTAAATGAGGCTCTTTCAAGTTAATAAGTCCTTAAAATGGGTCAAATTCAGCATGAAAATATGCATTTTTAAAGACTCATCACACCCCCCAACCAGCGTTTTGCTAGTCCCTAGCAAAAAATGCGATAAAATATGAGGAATTCATCCTAACCTAATCTTATCTTAAACTAATGCAATGCAATAAAACTAAACATGAATGCAACGCTACTTTCGCTGGCACTCTCGACTGCATTTAGAGTATGCAGCAAGCCCTTAAACCCCTAGGTTCCCCCTAGTGGACGAGCTGTGCCTCGTGAGGGTTTGCAGTGAATATACCCACAAAATTCTCTTTTTTGTTTTTTTTTATGAAGAAAAAAATGAAAAAAAAGGCGAAAAGAAATTCCCAAAATAAAATTCACTCATATCAGATATTTTCGAAATCTGGAATAATTACACTTTCAGACTTTTCAAATTCCGGTCCACAATTCTATTCTCAAAAACTTTCTCAAATTCAAACCAACTTGCATGCGTTGTGCGAAACTGCATACATCGAAAACCTACTTCGGATATTTTACAATAATGCTGCAAAAATAGAGCTTTTCCTTCAAATTGTCTGATCCCCTGAAATTTAGCAAAAAGAAATTTCCTCTCAAAGTTACTACGATAGTTGCCACTTTACTATTTACTTCGGTTGGCCTCTTTTTCTCTCAGTATCTTTTTTCGACGCAAGAAGTCAAAGGCGGTAGATTGCTCTTTCAATTTCTTATCTTAATTTGGGCTAAAATAGATTAGCAGTGTTGTCTTAAGGTCTTATTCTTCATCTTAGCTCGTCAATCTAAGTGAGAATAACAAATTTCCATTCCATGTAGAAATAAATTTCTGAATTGGCCTCTAATCTTTTTTCACTCAAACCTCTTTAACTCCATCTTGCATTGCCTCCAAACATACAATGTATCCAAAGAGACAAAGTATATTAAAAAGGTTACTAAGATGAGTTACTAGTTGTGATTCCAATTCTATCCAAATATTTAAACAAGAACAAAAATTAACCCAATCACAAACAAGACTAAAATTATGAACACCACAAAATCGAAGACAAGAACAATTGAAAAGAAACAAACTTTACTAGCATGAAACTGTTTTACAAAAGATTGGAAATAAAAAGCAAACAATTACATACTAGGATGGATGAGGATTCCTCCATCTAGTTGACACTTCAAGGTTGGTGGTGTCGCTTTAGGGCTAAGCCTCCTTGATGATTTGAGATGTAGAGACAAGAGAGGGAGAGATGGATGAAGAAATCTGGAGGTGGGAGGTGGGTAATTCTTCCATGAAGAATATGGGAGAAGGGTGCCCTATTTATACATTTTCAAGTCCTACTCCTTCTCAAACTTTAAAATCTTAAAAATAATAAAGAAATAAAAGAAAAAAGGGCTCCAACCAATGCTTTGGACGCGCAATATCCTTGGAGATTTTTTTTCTTTCTATTTTTCTCTTCTTTCCTTGCTTGTTTTGTCCAGAAATCCCTCTTGGACGCTTCTTTCCTTCTTTGTCTTTGCCACCTTGCATTGAGATCTTTTGAGAGATAAAATAGGGATAAGAATCCTCTCTTAGAATCAAACTTGGCCCACATGAGGTGTAGAACTTCCCCTTTTATCTCTTTGCATCGTCAACTTTCCTTTTTTGGAAAGTTCTCCTTGTTGGCTCCTGACTTGAAGAGATCTTTTAGATAATTCTCCCTTGATTTTTTCCTTTACTTTTTCAATCAAAATCTGATCCAAAATCCTCTTTTGGACGTGGAATAGCTTGCTTGGATATTTTTTTGCATTTTCTTTTCAATTTAATCTTCTCCTTCTCAAAAAAGAACACCTATGTGGCTTTCCTTGTCCATCTTTGATGAGATATTCTTCAAATTCTCTTCAAAATCTCTAGAAAATGTGCAACAAATAAATGGACCCCATCTTGGATGTTTTACAAGTGTGCCCCACACATGTGCATGTATGTGTGGGTCCATGAAGCCGACTTTTTACAATTTTCTTCCAATTTATTTTTTCTCTTTAATTCTTCTCTCCTTTCTCTTGAAATCAATTCCTTGCCTCAATTCTTTACAAATGGGACCCATATAATCAATTTCCTACAAGACAGATGTGAATTCATGTGAAAAGGCAATTTTACCCCTAACATCACATATGCATGACTGTGGGCCCATTTCTCACGAAATGATAATAAAAATGTACATCATTCTTCATGATTTTGTATGAATGAACTAATGATGAAGAGAATTCAATTTATTTCATGAGAAAAATTATTTTCACAAAACTTTCCAAAAATAGACTTTCCAAAAATAGCAGGTTTCATGAATTTATGCAAAAAGTGTGATTTTCAACCAATTTATGCAGAAAAATATAAAGATGAATTTAAAATGAATTAAACCATGATATCACACTAAATGAGGCTCTTTCAAGTTAATAAGTCCTTAAAATGGGTCAAATTCAGCATGAAAATATGCATTTTTAAAGACTCATCACACCCCCCAACCAGCGTTTTGCTAGTCCCTAGCAAAAAATGCGATAAAATATGAGGAATTCATCCTAACCTAATCTTATCTTAAACTAATGCAATGCAATAAAACTAAACATGAATGCAACGCTACTTTCGCTGGCACTCTCGACTGCATTTAGAGTATGCAGCAAGCCCTTAAACCCCTAGGTTCCCCCTAGTGGACGAGCTGTGCCTCGTGAGGGTTTGCAGTGAATATACCCACAAAATTCTCTTTTTTGTTTTTTTTTATGAAGAAAAAAATGAAAAAAAAGGCGAAAAGAAATTCCCAAAATAAAATTCACTCATATCAGATATTTTCGAAATCTGGAATAATTACACTTTCAGACTTTTCAAATTCCGGTCCACAATTCTATTCTCAAAAACTTTCTCAAATTCAAACCAACTTGCATGCGTTGTGCGAAACTGCATACATCAAAAACCTACTTCGGATATTTTACAATAATGCTGCAAAAATAGAGCATTTCCTTCAAATTGTCTGATCCCCTGAAATTTAGCAAAAAGAAATTTCCTCTCAAAGTTACTACGATAGTTGCCACTTTACTATTTACTTCGGTTGGCCTCTTTTTCTCTCAGTATCTTTTTTCGACGCAAGAAGTCAAAGGCGGTAGATTGCTCTTTCAATTTCTTATCTTAATTTGGGCTAAAATAGATTAGCAGTGTTGCCTTAAGGTCTTATTCTTCATCTTAGCTCGTCAATCTAAGTGAGAATAACAAATTTCCATTCCATGTAGAAATAAATTTCTGAATTGGCCTCTAATCTTTTTTTACTCAAACCTCTTTAACTCCATCTTGCATTGCCTCCAAACATACAATGTATCCAAAGAGACAAAGTATATTAAAAAGGTTACTAAGATGAGTTACTAGTTGTGATTCCAATTCTATCCCAATATTTAAACAAGAACAAAAATTAACCCAATCATAAACAAGACTAAAATTATGAACACCACAAAATCGAAGACAAAAACAATTGAAAAGAAACAAACTTTACTAGCATGAAACTGTTTTACAAAAGATTGGAAATAAAAAGCAAACAATTACATACTAGGATGGATGAGGATTCCTCCTTCTAGTTGACGCTTCAAGGTTGGTGGTGTGGCTTTAGGGCTAAGCCTCCTTGATGACTTGAGATGTAGAGACAAGAGAGGGAGAGATGGATGAAGAAATCTGGAGGTGGGAGGTGGGTAATTCTTCCATGAAGAACATGGGAGAAGGGTGCTCTATTTATACTTTTTCAAGTCCTACTCCTTCTCAAACTTTAAAATCTTAAAAATAATAAAAAAATAAAAGAAAAAAGGGCTCCAACCAATGCTTTGGACGCGCAATATCCGTGGGGATTTTTTTTCTTTCTATTTTTCTCTTCTTTCCTTGCTTGTTTTGTCCAGAAATCCCTCTTGGACGCTTCTTTCCTTCTTTGTCTTTGCCACCTTGCATTGAGATCTTTTGAGAGATAAAATTGGGATAAGAATCCTCTCTTAGAATCAAACTTGGCCCACATGAGGTGTAGAACTTCCCCTTTTATCTCTTTGCATCGTCAACTTTCCTTTTTTGGAAAGTTCTCCTCGTTGGCTCCTGACTTGAAGAGATCTTCTAGATAATTCTCCCTTGATTTTTTCCTTTACTTTTTCAATCAAAATCTGATCCAAAATCCTCTTTTGGACGTGGAATAGCTTGCTTGGATATTTTTTTGCATTTTCTTTTCAATTTAATCTTCTCCTTCTCAAAAAAGTACACCTATGTGGCTTTCCTTGTCCATCTTTGATGAGATATTCTTCAAATTCTCTTCAAAATCTCTAGAAAATGTGCAACAAATAAATGGACCCCATCTTGGATGTTTTACAAGTGTGCCCCACACATGTGCATGTATGTGTGGGTCCATGAAGCCGACTTTTTACAATTTTCTTCCAATTTATTTTTTCTCTTTAATTCTTCTCTCCTTTCTCTTGAAATCAATTCCTTGCCTCAATTCTTTACAAATGGGACCCATATAATCAATTTCCTACAAGACAGATGTGAATTCATGTGAAAAGGCAATTTTACCCCTAACATCACATATGCATGACTGTGGGCCCATTTCTCACGAAATGATAATAAAAATGTACATCACTCATCATGATTTTGTATGAATGAACTAATGATGAAGAGAATTCAATTTATTTCATGAGAAAAATTATTTTCACAAAACTTTCCAAAAATAGACTTTCCAAAAATAGCAGGTTTCATGAATTTATGCAAAAAGTGTGATTTTTAACCAATTTATGCTGAAAAATATAAAGATGAATTTAAAATGAATTAAACCATGATATCACACTAAATGAGGCTCTTTCAAGTTAATAAGTCCTTAAAATGGGTCAAATTCAGCATGAAAATATGCATTTTTAAAGACTCATCACACCCCCCAACCAGCGTTTTGCTAGTCCCTAGCAAAAAATGCGATAAAATATGAGGAATTCATCCTAACCTAATCTTATCTTAAACTAATGCAATGCAGTAAAACTAAACATGAATGCAACGCTACTTTCGCTGGCACTCTCGACTGCATTTAGAGTATGCAGCAAGCCCTTAAACCCCTAGGTTCCCCCTAGTGGACGAGCTGTGCCTCGTGAGGGTTTGCAGTGAATATACCCACAAAATTCTCTTTTTTGTTTTTTTTAATGAAGAAAAAAATGAAAAAAAAGGCGAAAAGAAATTCCCAAAATAAAATTCACTCATATCAGATATTTTCGAAATCTGGAATAATTACACTTTCAGACTTTTCAAATTCCGGTCCACAATTCTATTCTCAAAAACTTTCTCAAATTCAAACCAACTTGCATGCGTTGTGCGAAACTGCATACATCAAAAACCTACTTCGGATATTTTACAATAATGCTGCAAAAATAGAGCTTTTCCTTCAACTTGTCTGATCCCCTGAAATTTAGCAAAAAGAAATTTCCTCTCAAAGTTACTACGATAGTTGCCACTTTACTATTTACTTCGGTTGGCCTCTTTTTCTCTCAGTATCTTTTTTCGACGCAAGAAGTCAAAGGCGGTAGATTGCTCTTTCAATTTCTTATCTTAATTTGGGCTAAAATAGATTAGCAGTGTTGTCTTAAGGTCTTATTCTTCATCTTAGCTCGTCAATCTAAGTGAGAATAACAAATTTCCATTCCATGTAGAAATAAATTTCTGAATTGGCCTCTAATCTTTTTTCACTCAAACCTCTTTAACTCCATCTTGCATTGCCTCCAAACATACAATGTATCCAAAGAGACAAAGTATATTAAAAAGGTTACTAAGATGAGTTACTAGTTGTGATTCCAATTCTATCCCAATATTTAAACAAGAACAAAAATTAACCCAATCATAAACAAGACTAAAATTATGAACACCACAAAATCGAAGACAAGAACAATTGAAAAGAAACAAACTTTACTAGCATGAAACTGTTTTACAAAAGATTGGAAATAAAAAGCAAACAATTACATACTAGGATGGATGAGGATTCCTCTTTCTAGTTGACGCTTCAAGGTTGGTGGTGTGGCTTTAGGGCTAAGCCTCCTTGATGACTTGAGATGTAGAGACAAGAGAGGGAGAGATGGATGAAGAAATCTGGAGGTGGGAGGTGGGTAATTCTTGCATGAAGAATATGGGAGAAGGGTGCCCTATTTATACTTTTTCAAGTCCTACTCCTTCTCAAACTTTAAAATCTTAAAAATAATAAAAAAATAAAAGAAAAAAGGGCTCCAACCAATGCTTTGGACGCGCAATATCCGTGGGGATTTTTTTTCTTTCTATTTTTCTCTTCTTTCCTTGCTTGTTTTGTCCAGAAATCCCTCTTGGACGCTTCTTTCCTTCTTTGTCTTTGCCACCTTGCATTGAGATCTTTTGAGAGATAAAATAGGGATAAGAATCCTCTCTTAGAATCAAACTTGGCCCACATGAGGTGTAGAACTTCCCCTTTTATCTCTTTGCATCGTCAACTTTCCTTTTTTGGAAAGTTCTCCTCGTTGGCTCCTGACTTGAAGAGATCTTTTAGATAATTCTCCCTTGATTTTTTCCTTTACTTTTTCAATCAAAATCTGATCCAAAATCCTCTTTTGGACGTGGAATAGCTTGCTTGGATATTTTTTTGCATTTTCTTTTCAATTTAATCTTCTCCTTCTCAAAAAAGAACACCTATGTGGCTTTCCTTGTCCATCTTTGATGAGATATTCTTCAAATTCTCTTCAAAATCTCTAGAAAATGTGCAACAAATAAATGGACCCCATCTTGGATGTTTTACAAGTGTGCCCCACACATGTGCATGTATGTGTGGGTCCATGAAGCCGACTTTTTACAATTTTCTTCCAATTTATTTTTTCTCTTTAATTCTTCTCTCCTTTCTCTTGAAATCAATTCCTTGCCTCAATTCTTTACAAATGGGACCCATATAATCAATTTCCTACAAGACAGATGTGAATTCATGTGAAAAGGCAATTTTACCCCTAACATCACATATGCATGACTGTGGGCCCATTTCTCACGAAATGATAATAAAAATGTACATCATTCTTCATGATTTTGTATGAATGAACTAATGATGAAGAGAATTCAATTTATTTCATGAGAAAAATTATTTTCACAAAACTTTCCAAAAATAGACTTTCCAAAAATAGCAGGTTTCATGAATTTATGCAAAAAGTGTGATTTTTAACCAATTTATGCAGAAAAATATAAAGATGAATTTAAAATGAATTAAACCATGATATCACACTAAATGAGGCTCTTTCAAGTTAATAAGTCCTTAAAATGGGTCAAATTCAGCATGAAAATATGCATTTTTAAAGACTCATCACACCCCCCAACCAGCGTTTTGCTAGTCTCTAGCAAAAAATGCGATAAAATATGAGGAATTCATCCTAACCTAATCTTATCTTAAACTAATGCAATGCAATAAAACTAAACATGAATGCAACGCTACTTTCGCTGGCACTCTCGACTGCATTTAGAGTATGCAGCAAGCCCTTAAACCCCTAGGTTCCCCCTAGTGGACGAGCTGTGCCTCGTGAGGGTTTGCAGTGAATATACCCACAAAATTCTCTTTTTTGTTTTTTTTAATGAAGAAAAAAATGAAAAAAAAGGCGAAAAGAAATTCCCAAAATAAAATTCACTCATATCAGATATTTTCGAAATCTGGAATAATTACACTTTCAGACTTTTCAAATTCCGGTCCACAATTCTATTCTCAAAAACTTTCTCAAATTCAAACCAACTTGCATGCGTTGTGCGAAACTGCATACATCAAAAACCTACTTCGGATATTTTACAATAATGCTGCAAAAATAGAGCTTTTCCTTCAACTTGTCTGATCCCCTGAAATTTAGCAAAGAGAGATTTCCTCTCAAAGTTACTACGATAGTTGCCACTTTACTATTTACTTCGGTTGGCCTCTTTTTCTCTCAGTATCTTTTTTCGACGCAAGAAGTCAAAGGCGGTAGATTGCTCTTTCAATTTCTTATCTTAATTTGGGCTAAAATAGATTAGCAGTGTTGTCTTAAGGTCTTATTCTTCATCTTAGCTCGTCAATCTAAGTGAGAATAACAAATTTCCATTCCATGTAGAAATAAATTTCTGAATTGGCCTCTAATCTTTTTTCACTCAAACCTCTTTAACTCCATCTTGCATTGCCTCTAAACATACAATGTATCCAAAGAGACAAAGTATATTAAAAAGGTTACTAAGATGAGTTACTAGTTGTGATTCCAATTCTATCCCAATATTTAAACAAGAACAAAAATTAACCCAATCACAAACAAGACTAAAATTATGAACACCACAAAATCGAAGACAAGAACAATTGAAAAGAAACAAACTTTACTAGCATGAAACTGTTTTACAAAAGATTGGAAATAAAAAGCAAACAATTACATACTAGGATGGATGAGGATTCCTCCTTCTAGTTGACACTTCAAGGTTGGTGGTGTGGCTTTTGGGCTAAGCCTCCTTGATGACTTGAGATGTAGAGACAAGAGAGGGAGAGATGGATGAAGAAATCTGGAGGTGGGAGGTGGGTAATTCTTCCATGAAGAATATGGGAGAAGGGTGCCGTATTTATACTTTTTCAAGTCCTACTCCTTCTCAAACTTTAAAATCTTAAAAATAATAAAAAAATAAAAGAAAAAAGGGCTCCAACCAATGCTTTGGACGCGCAATATCCTTGGGGATTTTTTTTCTTTCTATTTTTCTCTTCTTTCCTTGCTTGTTTTGTCCAGAAATCCCTCTTGGACGCTTCTTTCCTTCTTTGTCTTTGCCACCTTGCATTGAGATCTTTTGAGAGATAAAATAGGGATAAGAATCCTCTCTTAGAATCAAACTTGGCCCACATGAGGTGTAGAACTTCCCCTTTTATCTCTTTGCATCGTCAACTTTCCTTTTTTGGAAAGTTCTCCTTGTTGGCTCCTGACTTGAAGAGATCTTCTAGATAATTCTCCCTTGATTTTTTCCTTTACTTTTTCAATCAAAATCTGATCCAAAATCCTCTTTTGGACGTGGAATAGCTTGCTTGGATATTTTTTTGCATTTTCTTTTCAATTTAATCTTCTCCTTCTCAAAAAAGAACACCTATGTGGCTTTCCTTGTCCATCTTTGATGAGATATTCTCCAAATTCTCTTTAAAATCTCTAGAAAATGTGCAACAAATAAATGGACCCCATCTTGGATGTTTTACAAGTGTGCCCCACACATGTGCATGTATGTGTGGGTCCATGAAGCCGACTTTTTACAATTTTCTTCCAATTTATTTTTTCTCTTTAATTCTTCTCTCCTTTCTCTTGAAATCAATTCCTTGCCTCAATTCTTTACAAATGGGACCCATATAATCAATTTCCTACAAGACAGATGTGAATTCATGTGAAAAGGCAATTTTACCCCTAACATCACATATGCATGACTGTGGGCCCATTTCTCACGAAATGATAATAAAAATGTACATCATTCTTCATGATTTTGTATGAATGAACTAATGATGAAGAGAATTCAATTTATTTCATGAGAAAAATTATTTTCACAAAACTTTCCAAAAATAGACTTTCCAAAAATAGCAGGTTTCATGAATTTATGCAAAAAGTGTGATTTTTAACCAGTTTATGCAGAAAAATATAAAGATGAATTTAAAATGAATTAAACCATGATATCACACTAAATGAGGCTCTTTCAAGTTAATAAGTCCTTAAAATGGGTCAAATTCAGCATGAAAATATGCATTTTTAAAGACTCATCACACCCCCCAACCAGCGTTTTGCTAGTCCCTAGCAAAAAATGCGATAAAATATGAGGAATTCATCCTAACCTAATCTTATCTTAAACTAATGCAATGCAGTAAAACTAAACATGAATGCAACGCTACTTTCGCTGGCACTCTCGACTGCATTTAGAGTATGCAGCAAGCCCTTAAACCCCTAGGTTCCCCCTAGTGGACGAGCTGTGCCTCGTGAGGGTTTGCAGTGAATATACCCACAAAATTCTCTTTTTTGTTTTTTTAATGAAGAAAAAAATGAAAAAAAAGGCGAAAAGAAATTCCCAAAATAAAATTCACTCATATCAGATATTTTCGAAATATGGAATAATTACACTTTCAGACTTTTCAATTTCCGGTCCACAATTCTATTCTCAAAAACTTTCTCAAATTCAAACCAACTTGCATGCGTTGTGCGAAACTGTATACATCAAAAACCTACTTCGGATATTTTACAATAATGCTGCAAAAATAGAGCTTTTCCTTCAAATTGTCTGTTCCCCTGAAATTTAGCAAAAAGAGATTTCCTCTCAAAGTTACTACGATAGTTGCCACTTTACTATTTACTTCGGTTGGCCTCTTTTTCTCTCAGTATCTTTTTTCGACGCAAGAAGTCAAAGGCGGTAGATTGCTCTTTCAATTTCTTATCTTAGTTTGGGCTAAAATAGATTAGCAGTGTTGTCTTAAGGTCTTATTCTTCATCTTAGCTCGTCAATCTAAGTGAGAATAACAAATTTCCATTCCATGTAGAAATAAATTTCTGAATTGGCCTCTAATCTTTTTTCACTCAAACCTCTTTAACTCCATCTTGCATTGCCTCCAAACATACAATGTATCCAAAGAGACAAAGTATATTAAAAAGGTTACTAAGATGAGTTACTAGTTGTGATTCCAATTCTATCCCAATATTTAAACAAGAACAAAAATTAACCCAATCACAAACAAGACTAAAATTATGAACACCACAAAATCGAAGACAAGAACAATTGAAAAGAAACAAACTTTACTAGCATGAAACTGTTTTACAAAAGATTGGAAATAAAAAGCAAACAATTACATACTAGGATGGATGAGGATTCCTCCTTCTAGTTGACGCTTCAAGGTTGGTGGTGTGGCTTTAGGGCTAAGCCTCCTTGATGACTTGAGATGTAGAGACAAGAGAGGGAGAGATGGATGAAGAAATCTGGAGGTGGGAGGTGGGTAATTCTACCATGAAGAACATGGGAGAGGGGTGCCCTATTTATACTTTTTCAAGTCCTACTCCTTCTCAAACTTTAAAATCTTAAAAATAATAAAAAAATAAAAGAAAAAAGGGCTCCAACCAATGCTTTGGACGCGCAATATCCTTGGGGATTTTTTTTCTTTCTATTTTTCTCTTCTTTCCTTGCTTGTTTTGTCCAGAAATCCCTCTTGGACGCTTCTTTCCTTCTTTGTCTTTGCCACCTTGCATTGAGATCTTTTGAGAGATAAAATGGGGATAAGAATCCTCTCTTAGAATCAAACTTGGCCCACATGAGGTGTAGAACTTCCCCTTTTATCTCTTTGCGTCGTCAACTTTCCTTTTTTGGAAAGTTCTCCTTGTTGGCTCCTAACTTGAAGAGATCTTTTAGATAATTCTCCCTTGATTTTTTCCTTTACTTTTTCAATCAAAATCTGATCCAAAATCCTCTTTTGGACGTGGAATAGCTTGCTTGGATATTTGTTTGCATTTTCTATTCAATTTAATCTTCTCCTTCTCAAAAAAGAACACCTATGTGGCTTTCCTTGTCCATCTTTGATGAGATATTCTCCAAATTCTCTTCAAAATCTCTAGAAAATGTGCAACAAATAAATGGACCCCATCTTGGATGTTTTACAAGTGTGCCCCACACATGTGCATGTATGTGTGGGTCAATGAAGCCGACTTTTTACAATTTTCTTCCAATTTATTTTTTCTCTTTAATTCTTCTCTCCTTTCTCTTGAAATCAATTCCTTGCCTCAATTCTTTACAAGTGGAACCCATATAATCAATTTCCTACAAGACAGATGTGAATTCATGTGAAAAGGCAATTTTACCCCTAACATCACATATGCATGACTGTGGGCCCATTTCTCACGAAATGATAATAAAAATGTACATCATTCTTCATGATTTTGTATGAATGAACTAATGATGAAGAGAATTCAATTTATTTCATGAGAAAAATTATTTTCACAAAACTTTCCAAAAATAGACTTTCCAAAAATAGCAGGTTTCATGATTTTATGCAAAAAGTGTGATTTTTAACCAATTTATGCAGAAAAATATAAAGATGAATTTAAAATGAATTAAACCATGATATCACACTAAATGAGGCTCTTTCAAGTTAATAAGTCCTTAAAATGGGTCAAATTCAGCATGAAAATATGCATTTTTAAAGACTCATCACACCCCCCAACCAGCGTTTTGCTAGTCCCTAGCAAAAAATGCGATAAAATATGAGGAATTCATCCTAACCTAATCTTATCTTAAACTAATGCAATGCAATAAAACTAAACATGAATGCAACGCTACTTTCGCTGGCACTCTCGACTGCATTTAGAGTATGCAGCAAGCCCTTAAACCCCTAGGTTCCCCCTAGTGGACGAGCTATGCCTCGTGAGGGTTTGCAGTGAATATACCCACAAAATTCTCTTTTTTGTTTTTTTTAATGAAGAAAAAAATGAAAAAAAAGGCGAAAAGAAATTCCCAAAATAAAATTCACTCATATCAGATATTTTCGAAATATGGAATAACTACACTTTCAGACTTTTCAAATTCCGGTCCACAATTCTATTCTCAAAAACTTTCTCAAATTCAAACCAACTTGCATGCGTTGTGCGAAACTGTATACATCAAAAACCTACTTCGGATATTTTACAATAATGCTGCAAAAATAGAGCTTTTCCTTCAAATTGTCTGATCCCCTGAAATTTAGCAAAAAGAAATTTCCTCTCAAAGTTACTACGATAGTTGCCACTTTACTATTTACTTCGGTTGGCCTCTTTTTCTCTCAGTATCTTTTTTCGACGCAAGAAGTCAAAGGCGGTAGATTGCTCTTTCAATTTCTTATCTTAATTTGGGCTAAAATAGACTAGCAGTGTTGTCTTAAGGTCTTATTCTTCATCTTAGCTCGTCAATCTAAGTGAGAATAACAAATTTCCATTCCATGTAGAAATAAATTTCTGAATTGGCCTCTAATCTTTTTTCACTCAAACCTCTTTAACTCCATCTTGCATTGCCTCCAAACATACAATGTATCCAAAGAGACAAAGTATATTAAAAAGGTTACTAAGATGAGTTACTAGTTGTGATTCCAATTCTATCCCAATATTTAAACAAGAACAAAAATTAACCCAATCACAAACAAGACTAAAATTATGAACACCACAAAATCGAAGACAAGAACAATTGAAAAGAAACAAACTTTACTAGCATGAAACTGTTTTACAAAAGATTGGAAATAAAAAGCAAACAATTACATACTAGGATGGATGAGGATTCCTCCTTCTAGTTGACGCTTCAAGGTTGGTGGTGTGGCTTTAGGGCTAAGCCTCCTTGATGACTTGAGATGTAGAGACAAGAGAGGGAGAGATGGATGAAGAAATCTGGAGGTGGGAGGTGGGTAATTCTTCCATGAAGAACATGGGAGAGGGGTGCCCTATTTATACTTTTTCAAGTCCTACTCCTTCTCAAACTTTAAAATCTTAAAAATAATAAAAAAATAAAAGAAAAAAGGGCTCCAACCAATGCTTTGGACGCGCAATATCCTTGGGGATTTTTTTTCTTTCTATTTTTCTCTTCTTTCCTTGCTTGTTTTGTCCAGAAATCCCTCTTGGACGCTTCTTTCCTTCTTTGTCTTTGCCACCTTGCATTGAGATCTTTTGAGAGATAAAATAGGGATAAGAATCCTCTCTTAGAATCAAACTTGGCCCACATGAGGTGTAGAACTTCCCCTTTTATCTCTTTGCATCGTCAACTTTCCTTTTTTGGAAAGTTCTCCTTGTTGGCTCCTAACTTGAAGAGATCTTTTAGATAATTCTCCCTTGATTTTTTCCTTTACTTTTTCAATCAAAATCTGATCCAAAATCCTCTTTTGGACGTGGAATAGCTTGCTTGGATATTTTTTTGCATTTTCTTTTCAATTTAATCTTCTCCTTCTCAAAAAAGAACACCTATGTGGCTTTCCTTGTCCATCTTTGATGAGATATTCTTCAAATTCTCTTCAAAATCTCTAGAAAATGTGCAACAAATAAATGGACCCCATCTTGGATGTTTTACAAGTGTGCCCCACACATGTGCATGTATGTGTGGGTCCATGAAGCCGACTTTTTACAATTTTCTTCCTATTTATTTTTTCTCTTTAATTCTTCTCTCCTTTCTCTTGAAATCAATTCCTTGCCTCAATTCTTTACAAGTGGGACCCATATGATCAATTTCCTACAAGACAGATGTGAATTCATGTGAAAAGGCAATTTTACCCCTAACATCACATATGCATGACTGTGGGCCCATTTCTCACGAAATGATAATAAAAATGTACATCATTCTTCATGATTTTGTATGAATGAACTAATGATGAAGAGAATTCAATTTATTTCATGAGAAAAATTATTTTCACAAAACTTTCCAAAAATAGACTTTCCAAAAATAGCAGGTTTCATGAATTTATGCAAAAAGTGTGATTTTTAACCAATTTATGCAGAAAAATATAAAGATGAATTTAAAATGAATTAAACCATGATATCACACTAAATGAGGCTCTTTCAAGTTAATAAGTCCTTAAAATGGGTTAAATTCAGCATGAAAATATGCATTTTTAAAGACTCATCACACCCCCCAACCAGCGTTTTGCTAGTCCCTAGCAAAAAATGTGATAAAATATGAGGAATTCATCCTAACCTAATCTTATCTTAAACTAATGCAATGCAATAAAACTAAACATGAATGCAACGCTACTTTCGCTGGCACTCTCGACTGCATTTAGAGTATGCAGCAAGCCCTTAAACCCCTAGGTTCCCCCTAGTGGACGAGCTGTGCCTCGTGAGGGTTTGCAGTGAATATACCCACAAAATTCTCTTTTTTGTTTTTTTTAATGAAGAAAAAAATGAAAAAAAAGGCGAAAAGAAATTCCCAAAATAAAATTCACTCATATCAGATATTTTCGAAATATGGAATAATTACACTTTCAGACTTTTCAAATTCCGGTCCACAATTCTATTCTCAAAAACTTTCTCAAATTCAAACCAACTTGCATGCGTTGTGCGAAACTGTATACATCAAAAACCTACTTCGGATATTTTACAATAATGCTGCAAAAATAGAGCTTTTCCTTCAAATTGTCTGATCCCCTGAAATTTAGCAAAAAGAAATTTCCTCTCAAAGTTACTACGATAGTTGCCACTTTACTATTTACTTCGGTTGGCCTCTTTTTCTCTCAGTATCTTTTTTCGACGCAAGAAGTCAAAGGCGGTAGATTGCTCTTTCAATTTCTTATCTTAATTTGGGCTAAAATAGACTAGCAGTGTTGTCTTAAGGTCTTATTCTTCATCTTAGCTCGTCAATCTAAGTGAGAATAACAAATTTCCATTCCATGTAGAAATAAATTTCTGAATTGGCCTCTAATCTTTTTTCACTCAAACCTCTTTAACTCCATCTTGCATTGCCTCCAAACATACAATGTATCCAAAGAGACAAAGTATATTAAAAAGGTTACTAAGATGAGTTACTAGTTGTGATTCCA
This sequence comes from Sextonia rubra, assembly GCA_037013555.1. NCBI lineage: Eukaryota > Viridiplantae > Streptophyta > Magnoliopsida > Laurales > Lauraceae > Sextonia > Sextonia rubra. The sequence goes on from JASUAD010000015.1 coordinate 7,639,408, forward strand.
ATTCTATCCCAATATTTAAACAAGAACAAAAATTAACCCAATCACAAACAAGACTAAAATTATGAACACCACAAAATCGAAGACAAGAACAATTGAAAAGAAACAAACTTTACTAGCATGAAACTGTTTTACAAAAGATTGGAAATAAAAAGCAAACAATTACATACTAGGATGGATGAGGATTCCTCCTTCTAGTTGACGCTTCAAGGTTGGTGGTGTGGCTTTAGGGCTAAGCCTCCTTGATGACTTGAGATGTAGAGACAAGAGAGGGAGAGATGGATGAAGAAATCTGGAGGTGGGAGGTGGGTAATTCTTCCATGAAGAACATGGGAGAGGGGTGCCCTATTTATACTTTTTCAAGTCCTACTCCTTCTCAAACTTTAAAATCTTAAAAATAATAAAAAAATAAAAGAAAAAAGGGCTCCAACCAATGCTTTGGACGCGCAATATCCTTGGGGATTTTTTTTCTTTCTATTTTTCTCTTCTTTCCTTGCTTGTTTTGTCCAGAAATCCCTCTTGGACGCTTCTTTCCTTCTTTGTCTTTGCCACCTTGCATTGAGATCTTTTGAGAGATAAAATAGGGATAAGAATCCTCTCTTAGAATCAAACTTGGCCCACATGAGGTGTAGAACTTCCCCTTTTATCTCTTTGCATCGTCAACTTTCCTTTTTTGGAAAGTTCTCCTTGTTGGCTCCTAACTTGAAGAGATCTTTTAGATAATTCTCCCTTGATTTTTTCCTTTACTTTTTCAATCAAAATCTGATCCAAAATCCTCTTTTGGACGTGGAATAGCTTGCTTGGATATTTTTTTGCATTTTCTTTTCAATTTAATCTTCTCCTTCTCAAAAAAGAACACCTATGTGGCTTTCCTTGTCCATCTTTGATGAGATATTCTTCAAATTCTCTTCAAAATCTCTAGAAAATGTGCAACAAATAAATGGACCCCATCTTGGATGTTTTACAAGTGTGCCCCACACATGTGCATGTATGTGTGGGTCCATGAAGCCGACTTTTTACAATTTTCTTCCTATTTATTTTTTCTCTTTAATTCTTCTCTCCTTTCTCTTGAAATCAATTCCTTGCCTCAATTCTTTACAAGTGGGACCCATATGATCAATTTCCTACAAGACAGATGTGAATTCATGTGAAAAGGCAATTTTACCCCTAACATCACATATGCATGACTGTGGGCCCATTTCTCACGAAATGATAATAAAAATGTACATCATTCTTCATGATTTTGTATGAATGAACTAATGATGAAGAGAATTCAATTTATTTCATGAGAAAAATTATTTTCACAAAACTTTCCAAAAATAGACTTTCCAAAAATAGCAGGTTTCATGAATTTATGCAAAAAGTGTGATTTTTAACCAATTTATGCAGAAAAATATAAAGATGAATTTAAAATGAATTAAACCATGATATCACACTAAATGAGGCTCTTTCAAGTTAATAAGTCCTTAAAATGGGTTAAATTCAGCATGAAAATATGCATTTTTAAAGACTCATCACACCCCCCAACCAGCGTTTTGCTAGTCCCTAGCAAAAAATGTGATAAAATATGAGGAATTCATCCTAACCTAATCTTATCTTAAACTAATGCAATGCAATAAAACTAAACATGAATGCAACGCTACTTTCGCTGGCACTCTCGACTGCATTTAGAGTATGCAGCAAGCCCTTAAACCCCTAGGTTCCCCCTAGTGGACGAGCTGTGCCTCGTGAGGGTTTGCAGTGAATATACCCACAAAATTCTCTTTTTTGTTTTTTTTAATGAAGAAAAAAATGAAAAAAAAGGCGAAAAGAAATTCCCAAAATAAAATTCACTCATATCAGATATTTTCGAAATCTGGAATAATTACACTTTCAGACTTTTCAAATTCCGGTCCACAATTCTATTCTCAAAAACTTTCTCAAATTCAAACCAACTTGCATGCGTTGTGCGAAACTGTATACATCAAAAACCTACTTCGGATATTTTACAATAATGCTGCAAAAATAGAGCTTTTCCTTCAAATTGTCTGATCCCCTGAAATTTAGCAAAAAGAAATTTCCTCTCAAAGTTACTACGATAGTTGCCACTTTACTATTTACTTCGGTTGGCCTCTTTTTCTCTCAGTATCTTTTTTCGACGCAAGAAGTCAAAGGCGGTAGATTGCTCTTTCAATTTCTTATCTTAATTTGGGCTAAAATAGACTAGCAGTGTTGTCTTAAGGTCTTATTCTTCATCTTAGCTCGTCAATCTAAGTGAGAATAACAAATTTCCATTCCATGTAGAAATAAATTTCTGAATTGGCCTCTAATCTTTTTTCACTCAAACCTCTTTAACTCCATCTTGCATTGCCTCCAAACATACAATGTATCCAAAGAGACAAAGTATATTAAAAAGGTTACTAAGATGAGTTACTAGTTGTGATTCCAATTCTATCCCAATATTTAAACAAGAACAAAAATTAACCCAATCACAAACAAGACTAAAATTATGAACACCACAAAATCGAAGACAAGAACAATTGAAAAGAAACAAACTTTACTAGCATGAAACTGTTTTACAAAAGATTGGAAATAAAAAGCAAACAATTACATACTAGGATGGATGAGGATTCCTCCTTCTAGTTGACGCTTCAAGGTTGGTGGTGTGGCTTTAGGGCTAAGCCTCCTTGATGACTTGAGATGTAGAGACAAGAGAGGGAGAGATGGATGAAGAAATCTGGAGGTGGGAGGTGGGTAATTCTTCCATGAAGAACATGGGAGAGGGGTGCCCTATTTATACTTTTTCAAGTCCTACTCCTTCTCAAACTTTAAAATCTTAAAAATAATAAAAAAATAAAAGAAAAAAGGGCTCCAACCAATGCTTTGGACGCGCAATATCCTTGGGGATTTTTTTTCTTTCTATTTTTCTCTTCTTTCCTTGCTTGTTTTGTCCAGAAATCCCTCTTGGACGCTTCTTTCCTTCTTTGTCTTTGCCACCTTGCATTGAGATCTTTTGAGAGATAAAATAGGGATAAGAATCCTCTCTTAGAATCAAACTTGGCCCACATGAGGTGTAGAACTTCCCCTTTTATCTCTTTGCATCGTCAACTTTCCTTTTTTGGAAAGTTCTCCTTGTTGGCTCCTAACTTGAAGAGATCTTTTAGATAATTCTCCCTTGATTTTTTCCTTTACTTTTTCAATCAAAATCTGATCCAAAATCCTCTTTTGGACGTGGAATAGCTTGCTTGGATATTTTTTTGCATTTTCTTTTCAATTTAATCTTCTCCTTCTCAAAAAAGAACACCTATGTGGCTTTCCTTGTCCATCTTTGATGAGATATTCTTCAAATTCTCTTCAAAATCTCTAGAAAATGTGCAACAAATAAATGGACCCCATCTTGGATGTTTTACAAGTGTGCCCCACACATGTGCATGTATGTGTGGGTCCATGAAGCCGACTTTTTACAATTTTCTTCCTATTTATTTTTTCTCTTTAATTCTTCTCTCCTTTCTCTTGAAATCAATTCCTTGCCTCAATTCTTTACAAGTGGGACCCATATGATCAATTTCCTACAAGACAGATGTGAATTCATGTGAAAAGGCAATTTTACCCCTAACATCACATATGCATGACTGTGGGCCCATTTCTCACGAAATGATAATAAAAATGTACATCATTCTTCATGATTTTGTATGAATGAACTAATGATGAAGAGAATTCAATTTATTTCATGAGAAAAATTATTTTCACAAAACTTTCCAAAAATAGACTTTCCAAAAATAGCAGGTTTCATGAATTTATGCAAAAAGTGTGATTTTTAACCAATTTATGCAGAAAAATATAAAGATGAATTTAAAATGAATTAAACCATGATATCACACTAAATGAGGCTCTTTCAAGTTAATAAGTCCTTAAAATGGGTTAAATTCAGCATGAAAATATGCATTTTTAAAGACTCATCACACCCCCCAACCAGCGTTTTGCTAGTCCCTAGCAAAAAATGTGATAAAATATGAGGAATTCATCCTAACCTAATCTTATCTTAAACTAATGCAATGCAATAAAACTAAACATGAATGCAACGCTACTTTCGCTGGCACTCTCGACTGCATTTAGAGTATGCAGCAAGCCCTTAAACCCCTAGGTTCCCCCTAGTGGACGAGCTGTGCCTCGTGAGGGTTTGCAGTGAATATACCCACAAAATTCTCTTTTTTGTTTTTTTTTATGAAGAAAAAAATGAAAAAAAAGGCGAAAAGAAATTCCCAAAATAAAATTCACTCATATCAGATATTTTCGAAATATGGAATAATTACACTTTCAGACTTTTCAAATTCCGGTCCACAATTCTATTCTCAAAAACTTTCTCAAATTCAAACCAACTTGCATGCGTTGTGCGAAACTGTATACATCAAAAACCTACTTCGGATATTTTACAATAATGCTGCAAAAATAGAGCTTTTCCTTCAAATTGTCTGATCCCCTGAAATTTAGCAAAAAGAAATTTCCTCTCAAAGTTACTACGATAGTTGCCACTTTACTATTTACTTCGGTTGGCCTCTTTTTCTCTCAGTATCTTTTTTCGACGCAAGAAGTCAAAGGCGGTAGATTGCTCTTTCAATTTCTTATCTTAATTTGGGCTAAAATAGATTAGCAGTGTTGTCTTAAGGTCTTATTCTTCATCTTAGCTCGTCAATCTAAGTGAGAATAACAAATTTCCATTCCATGTAGAAATAAATTTCGGAATTGGCCTCTAATCTTTTTTCACTCAAACCTCTTTAACTCCATCTTGCATTGCCTCCAAACATACAATGTATCCAAAGAGACAAAGTATATTAAAAAGGTTACTAAGATGAGTTACTAGTTGTGATTCCAATTCTATCCCAATATTTAAACAAGAACAAAAATTAACCCAATCACAAACAAGACTAAAATTATGAACACCACAAAATCGAAGACAAGAACAATTGAAAAGAAACAAACTTTACTAGCATGAAACTGTTTTACAAAAGATTGGAAATAAAAAGCAAACAATTACATACTAGGATGGATGAGGATTCCTCCTTCTAGTTGACGCTTCAAGGTTGGTGGTGTGGCTTTAGGGCTAAGCCTCCTTGATGACTTGAGATGTAGAGACAAGAGAGGGAGAGATGGATGAAGAAATCTGGAGGTGGGAGGTGGGTAATTCTTCCATGAAGAACATGGGAGAGGGGTGCCCTATTTATACTTTTTCAAGTCCTACTCCTTCTCAAACTTTAAAATCTTAAAAATAATAAAAAAATAAAAGAAAAAAGGGCTCCAACCAATGCTTTGGACGCGCAATATCCTTGGGGATTTTTTTTCTTTCTATTTTTCTCTTCTTTCCTTGCTTGTTTTGTCCAGAAATCCCTCTTGGACGCTTCTTTCCTTCTTTGTCTTTGCCACCTTGCATTGAGATCTTTTGAGAGATAAAATAGGGATAAGAATCCTCTCTTAGAATCAAACTTGGCCCACATGAGGTGTAGAACTTCCCCTTTTATCTCTTTGCATCGTCAACTTTCCTTTTTTGGAAAGTTCTCCTTGTTGGCTCCTAACTTGAAGAGATCTTTTAGATAATTCTCCCTTGATTTTTTCCTTTACTTTTTCAATCAAAATCTGATCCAAAATCCTCTTTTGGACGTGGAATAGCTTGCTTGGATATTTTTTTGCATTTTCTTTTCAATTTAATCTTCTCCTTCTCAAAAAAGAACACCTATGTGGCTTTCCTTGTCCATCTTTGATGAGATATTCTTCAAATTCTCTTCAAAATCTCTAGAAAATGTGCAACAAATAAATGGACCCCATCTTGGATGTTTTACAAGTGTGCCCCACACATGTGCATGTATGTGTGGGTCCATGAAGCCGACTTTTTACAATTTTCTTCCTATTTATTTTTTCTCTTTAATTCTTCTCTCCTTTCTCTTGAAATCAATTCCTTGCCTCAATTCTTTACAAGTGGGACCCATATAATCAATTTCCTACAAGACAGATGTGAATTCATGTGAAAAGGCAATTTTACCCCTAACATCACATATGCATGACTGTGGGCCCATTTCTCACGAAATGATAATAAAAATGTACATCATTCTTCATGATTTTGTATGAATGAACTAATGATGAAGAGAATTCAATTTATTTCATGAGAAAAATTATTTTCACAAAACTTTCCAAAAATAGACTTTCCAAAAATAGCAGGTTTCATGAATTTATGCAAAAAGTGTGATTTTTAACCAATTTATGCAGAAAAATATAAAGATGAATTTAAAATGAATTAAACCATGATATCACACTAAATGAGGCTCTTTCAAGTTAATAAGTCCTTAAAATGGGTCAAATTCAGCATGAAAATATGCATTTTTAAAGACTCATCACACCCCCCAACCAGCGTTTTGCTAGTCCCTAGCAAAAAATGCGATAAAATATGAGGAATTCATCCTAACCTAATCTTATCTTAAACTAATGCAATGCAATAAAACTAAACATGAATGCAACGCAACTTTCGCTGGCACTCTCGACTGCATTTAGAGTATGCAGCAAGCCCTTAAACCCCTAGGTTCCCCCTAGTGGACGAGCTGTGCCTCGTGAGGGTTTGCAGTGAATATACCCACAAAATTCTCTTTTTTGTTTTTTTTAATGAAGAAAAAAATGAAAAAAAAGGCGAAAAGAAATTCCCAAAATAAAATTCACTCATATCAGATATTTTCGAAATCTGGAATAATTACACTTTCAGACTTTTCAAATTCCGGTCCACAATTCTATTCTCAAAAACTTTCTCAAATTCAAACCAACTTGCATGCGTTGTGCGAAACTGCATACATCAAAAACCTACTTCGGATATTTTACAATAATGCTGCAAAAATAGAGCTTTTCCTTCAAATTGTCTGATCCCCTGAAATTTAGCAAAAAGAAATTTCCTCTCAAAGTTACTACGATAGTTGCCACTTTACTATTTACTTCGGTTGGCCTCTTTTTCTCTCAGTATCTTTTTTCGACGCAAGAAGTCAAAGGCGGTAGATTGCTCTTTCAATTTCTTATCTTAATTTGGGCTAAAATAGATTAGCAGTGTTGTCTTAAGGTCTTATTCTTCATCTTAGCTCGTCAATCTAAGTGAGAATAACAAATTTCCATTCCATGTAGAAATAAATTTCGGAATTGGCCTCTAATCTTTTTTCACTCAAACCTCTTTAACTCCATTTTGCATTGCCTCCAAACATACAATGTATCCAAAGAGACAAAGTATATTAAAAAGGTTACTAAGATGAGTTACTAGTTGTGATTCCAATTCTATCCCAATATTTAAACAAGAACAAAACTTAACCCAATCACAAACAAGACTAAAATTATGAACACCACAAAATCGAAGACAAGAACAATTGAAAAGAAACAAACTTTACTAGCATGAAACTGTTTTACAAAAGATTGGAAATAAAAAGCAAACAATTACATACTAGGATGGATGAGGATTCCTCCTTCTAGTTGACGCTTCAAGGTTGGTGGTGTGGCTTTAGGGCTAAGCCTCCTTGATGACTTGAGATGTAGAGACAAGAGAGGGAGAGATGGATGAAGAAATCTGGAGGTGGGAGGTGGGTAATTCTTCCATGAAGAACATGGGAGAGGGGTGCCCTATTTATACTTTTTCAAGTCCTACTCCTTCTCAAACTTTAAAATCTTAAAAATAATAAAAAAATAAAAGAAAAAAGGGCTCCAACCAATGCTTTGGACGCGCAATATCCTTGGGGATTTTTTTTCTTTCTATTTTTCTCTTCTTTCCTTGCTTGTTTTGTCCAGAAATCCCTCTTGGACGCTTCTTTCCTTCTTTGTCTTTGCCACCTTGCATTGAGATCTTTTGAGAGATAAAATAGGGATAAGAATCCTCTCTTAGAATCAAACTTGGCCCACATGAGGTGTAGAACTTCCCCTTTTATCTCTTTGCATCGTCAACTTTCCTTTTTTGGAAAGTTCTCCTTGTTGGCTCCTAACTTGAAGAGATCTTTTAGATAATTCTCCCTTGATTTTTTCCTTTACTTTTTCAATCAAAATCTGATCCAAAATCCTCTTTTGGACGTGGAATAGCTTGCTTGGATATTTTTTTGCATTTTCTTTTCAATTTAATCTTCTCCTTCTCAAAAAAGAACACCTATGTGGCTTTCCTTGTCCATCTTTGATGAGATATTCTTCAAATTCTCTTCAAAATCTCTAGAAAATGTGCAACAAATAAATGGACCCCATCTTGGATGTTTTACAAGTGTGCCCCACACATGTGCATGTATGTGTGGGTCCATGAAGCCGACTTTTTACAATTTTCTTCCTATTTATTTTTTCTCTTTAATTCTTCTCTCCTTTCTCTTGAAATCAATTCCTTGCCTCAATTCTTTACAAGTGGGACCCATATAATCAATTTCCTACAAGACAGATGTGAATTCATGTGAAAAGGCAATTTTACCCCTAACATCACATATGCATGACTGTGGGCCCATTTCTCACGAAATGATAATAAAAATGTACATCATTCTTCATGATTTTGTATGAATGAACTAATGATGAAGAGAATTCAATTTATTTCATGAGAAAAATTATTTTCACAAAACTTTCCAAAAATAGACTTTCCAAAAATAGCAGGTTTCATGAATTTATGCAAAAAGTGTGATTTTTAACCAATTTATGCAGAAAAATATAAAGATGAATTTAAAATGAATTAAACCATGATATCACACTAAATGAGGCTCTTTCAAGTTAATAAGTCCTTAAAATGGGTCAAATTCAGCATGAAAATATGCATTTTTAAAGACTCATCACACCCCCCAACCAGCGTTTTGCTAGTCCCTAGCAAAAAATGCGATAAAATATGAGGAATTCATCCTAACCTAATCTTATCTTAAACTAATGCAATGCAATAAAACTAAACATGAATGCAACGCTACTTTCGCTGGCACTCTCGACTGCATTTAGAGTATGCAGCAAGCCCTTAAACCCCTAGGTTCCCCCTAGTGGACGAGCTGTGCCTCGTGAGGGTTTGCAGTGAATATACCCACAAAATTCTCTTTTTTGTTTTTTTTAATGAAGAAAAAAATGAAAAAAAAGGCGAAAAGAAATTCCCAAAATAAAATTCACTCATATCAGATATTTTCGAAATCTGGAATAATTACACTTTCAGACTTTTCAAATTCCGGTCCACAATTCTATTCTCAAAAACTTTCTCAAATTCAAACCAACTTGCATGCGTTGTGCGAAACTGCATACATCAAAAACCTACTTCGGATATTTTACAATAATGCTGCAAAAATAGAGCTTTTCCTTCAAATTGTCTGATCCCCTGAAATTTAGCAAAAAGAAATTTCCTCTCAAAGTTACTACGATAGTTGCCACTTTACTATTTACTTCGGTTGGCCTCTTTTTCTCTCAGTATCTTTTTTCGACGCAAGAAGTCAAAGGCGGTAGATTGCTCTTTCAATTTCTTATCTTAATTTGGGCTAAAATAGATTAGCAGTGTTGTCTTAAGGTCTTATTCTTCATCTTAGCTCGTCAATCTAAGTGAGAATAACAAATTTCCATTCCATGTAGAAATAAATTTCGGAATTGGCCTCTAATCTTTTTTCACTCAAACCTCTTTAACTCCATCTTGCATTGCCTCCAAACATACAATGTATCCAAAGAGACAAAGTATATTAAAAAGGTTACTAAGATGAGTTACTAGTTGTGATTCCAATTCTATCCCAATATTTAAACAAGAACAAAACTTAACCCAATCACAAACAAGACTAAAATTATGAACACCACAAAATCGAAGACAAGAACAATTGAAAAGAAACAAACTTTACTAGCATGAAACTGTTTTACAAAAGATTGGAAATAAAAAGCAAACAATTACATACTAGGATGGATGAGGATTCCTCCTTCTAGTTGACGCTTCAAGGTTGGTGGTGTGGCTTTAGGGCTAAGCCTCCTTGATGACTTGAGATGTAGAGACAAGAGAGGGAGAGATGGATGAAGAAATCTGGAGGTGGGAGGTGGGTAATTCTTCCATGAAGAACATGGGAGAGGGGTGCCCTATTTATACTTTTTCAAGTCCTACTCCTTCTCAAACTTTAAAATCTTAAAAATAATAAAAAAATAAAAGAAAAAAGGGCTCCAACCAATGCTTTGGACGCGCAATATCCTTGGGGATTTTTTTTCTTTCTATTTTTCTCTTCTTTCCTTGCTTGTTTTGTCCAGAAATCCCTCTTGGACGCTTCTTTCCTTCTTTGTCTTTGCCACCTTGCATTGAGATCTTTTGAGAGATAAAATAGGGATAAGAATCCTCTCTTAGAATCAAACTTGGCCCACATGAGGTGTAGAACTTCCCCTTTTATCTCTTTGCATCGTCAACTTTCCTTTTTTGGAAAGTTCTCCTTGTTGGCTCCTAACTTGAAGAGATCTTTTAGATAATTCTCCCTTGATTTTTTCCTTTACTTTTTCAATCAAAATCTGATCCAAAATCCTCTTTTGGACGTGGAATAGCTTGCTTGGATATTTTTTTGCATTTTCTTTTCAATTTAATCTTCTCCTTCTCAAAAAAGAACACCTATGTGGCTTTCCTTGTCCATCTTTGATGAGATATTCTTCAAATTCTCTTCAAAATCTCTAGAAAATGTGCAACAAATAAATGGACCCCATCTTGGATGTTTTACAAGTGTGCCCCACACATGTGCATGTATGTGTGGGTCCATGAAGCCGACTTTTTACAATTTTCTTCCTATTTATTTTTTCTCTTTAATTCTTCTCTCCTTTCTCTTGAAATCAATTCCTTGCCTCAATTCTTTACAAGTGGGACCCATATAATCAATTTCCTACAAGACAGATGTGAATTCATGTGAAAAGGCAATTTTACCCCTAACATCACATATGCATGACTGTGGGCCCATTTCTCACGAAATGATAATAAAAATGTACATCATTCTTCATGATTTTGTATGAATGAACTAATGATGAAGAGAATTCAATTTATTTCATGAGAAAAATTATTTTCACAAAACTTTCCAAAAATAGACTTTCCAAAAATAGCAGGTTTCATGAATTTATGCAAAAAGTGTGATTTTTAACCAATTTATGCAGAAAAATATAAAGATGAATTTAAAATGAATTAAACCATGATATCACACTAAATGAGGCTCTTTCAAGTTAATAAGTCCTTAAAATGGGTCAAATTCAGCATGAAAATATGCATTTTTAAAGACTCATCACACCCCCCAACCAGCGTTTTGCTAGTCCCTAGCAAAAAATGCGATAAAATATGAGGAATTCATCCTAACCTAATCTTATCTTAAACTAATGCAATGCAATAAAACTAAACATGAATGCAACGCTACTTTCGCTGGCACTCTCGACTGCATTTAGAGTATGCAGCAAGCCCTTAAACCCCTAGGTTCCCCCTAGTGGACGAGCTGTGCCTCGTGAGGGTTTGCAGTGAATATACCCACAAAATTCTCTTTTTTGTTTTTTTTAATGAAGAAAAAAATGAAAAAAAAGGCGAAAAGAAATTCCCAAAATAAAATTCACTCATATCAGATATTTTCGAAATCTGGAATAATTACACTTTCAGACTTTTCAAATTCCGGTCCACAATTCTATTCTCAAAAACTTTCTCAAATTCAAACCAACTTGCATGCGTTGTGCGAAACTGCATACATCAAAAACCTACTTCGGATATTTTACAATAATGCTGCAAAAATAGAGCTTTTCCTTCAAATTGTCTGATCCCCTGAAATTTAGCAAAAAGAAATTTCCTCTCAAAGTTACTACGATAGTTGCCACTTTACTATTTACTTCGGTTGGCCTCTTTTTCTCTCAGTATCTTTTTTCGACGCAAGAAGTCAAAGGCGGTAGATTGCTCTTTCAATTTCTTATCTTAATTTGGGCTAAAATAGATTAGCAGTGTTGTCTTAAGGTCTTATTCTTCATCTTAGCTCGTCAATCTAAGTGAGAATAACAAATTTCCATTCCATGTAGAAATAAATTTCGGAATTGGCCTCTAATCTTTTTTCACTCAAACCTCTTTAACTCCATCTTGCATTGCCTCCAAACATACAATGTATCCAAAGAGACAAAGTATATTAAAAAGGTTACTAAGATGAGTTACTAGTTGTGATTCCAATTCTATCCCAATATTTAAACAAGAACAAAACTTAACCCAATCACAAACAAGACTAAAATTATGAACACCACAAAATCGAAGACAAGAACAATTGAAAAGAAACAAACTTTACTAGCATGAAACTGTTTTACAAAAGATTGGAAATAAAAAGCAAACAATTACATACTAGGATGGATGAGGATTCCTCCTTCTAGTTGACGCTTCAAGGTTGGTGGTGTGGCTTTAGGGCTAAGCCTCCTTGATGACTTGAGATGTAGAGACAAGAGAGGGAGAGATGGATGAAGAAATCTGGAGGTGGGAGGTGGGTAATTCTTCCATGAAGAACATGGGAGAGGGGTGCCCTATTTATACTTTTTCAAGTCCTACTCCTTCTCAAACTTTAAAATCTTAAAAATAATAAAAAAATAAAAGAAAAAAGGGCTCCAACCAATGCTTTGGACGCGCAATATCCTTGGGGATTTTTTTTCTTTCTATTTTTCTCTTCTTTCCTTGCTTGTTTTGTCCAGAAATCCCTCTTGGACGCTTCTTTCCTTCTTTGTCTTTGCCACCTTGCATTGAGATCTTTTGAGAGATAAAATAGGGATAAGAATCCTCTCTTAGAATCAAACTTGGCCCACATGAGGTGTAGAACTTCCCCTTTTATCTCTTTGCATCGTCAACTTTCCTTTTTTGGAAAGTTCTCCTTGTTGGCTCCTAACTTGAAGAGATCTTTTAGATAATTCTCCCTTGATTTTTTCCTTTACTTTTTCAATCAAAATCTGATCCAAAATCCTCTTTTGGACGTGGAATAGCTTGCTTGGATATTTTTTTGCATTTTCTTTTCAATTTAATCTTCTCCTTCTCAAAAAAGAACACCTATGTGGCTTTCCTTGTCCATCTTTGATGAGATATTCTTCAAATTCTCTTCAAAATCTCTAGAAAATGTGCAACAAATAAATGGACCCCATCTTGGATGTTTTACAAGTGTGCCCCACACATGTGCATGTATGTGTGGGTCCATGAAGCCGACTTTTTACAATTTTCTTCCTATTTATTTTTTCTCTTTAATTCTTCTCTCCTTTCTCTTGAAATCAATTCCTTGCCTCAATTCTTTACAAGTGGGACCCATATAATCAATTTCCTACAAGACAGATGTGAATTCATGTGAAAAGGCAATTTTACCCCTAACATCACATATGCATGACTGTGGGCCCATTTCTCACGAAATGATAATAAAAATGTACATCATTCTTCATGATTTTGTATGAATGAACTAATGATGAAGAGAATTCAATTTATTTCATGAGAAAAATTATTTTCACAAAACTTTCCAAAAATAGACTTTCCAAAAATAGCAGGTTTCATGAATTTATGCAAAAAGTGTGATTTTTAACCAATTTATGCAGAAAAATATAAAGATGAATTTAAAATGAATTAAACCATGATATCACACTAAATGAGGCTCTTTCAAGTTAATAAGTCCTTAAAATGGGTCAAATTCAGCATGAAAATATGCATTTTTAAAGACTCATCACACCCCCCAACCAGCGTTTTGCTAGTCCCTAGCAAAAAATGCGATAAAATATGAGGAATTCATCCTAACCTAATCTTATCTTAAACTAATGCAATGCAATAAAACTAAACATGAATGCAACGCTACTTTCGCTGGCACTCTCGACTGCATTTAGAGTATGCAGCAAGCCCTTAAACCCCTAGGTTCCCCCTAGTGGACGAGCTGTGCCTCGTGAGGGTTTGCAGTGAATATACCCACAAAATTCTCTTTTTTGTTTTTTTTAATGAAGAAAAAAATGAAAAAAAAGGCGAAAAGAAATTCCCAAAATAAAATTCACTCATATCAGATATTTTCGAAATCTGGAATAATTACACTTTCAGACTTTTCAAATTCCGGTCCACAATTCTATTCTCAAAAACTTTCTCAAATTCAAACCAACTTGCATGCGTTGTGCGAAACTGCATACATCAAAAACCTACTTCGGATATTTTACAATAATGCTGCAAAAATAGAGCTTTTCCTTCAAATTGTCTGATCCCCTGAAATTTAGCAAAAAGAAATTTCCTCTCAAAGTTACTACGATAGTTGCCACTTTACTATTTACTTCGGTTGGCCTCTTTTTCTCTCAGTATCTTTTTTCGACGCAAGAAGTCAAAGGCGGTAGATTGCTCTTTCAATTTCTTATCTTAATTTGGGCTAAAATAGATTAGCAGTGTTGTCTTAAGGTCTTATTCTTCATCTTAGCTCGTCAATCTAAGTGAGAATAACAAATTTCCATTCCATGTAGAAATAAATTTCGGAATTGGCCTCTAATCTTTTTTCACTCAAACCTCTTTAACTCCATCTTGCATTGCCTCCAAACATACAATGTATCCAAAGAGACAAAGTATATTAAAAAGGTTACTAAGATGAGTTACTAGTTGTGATTCCAATTCTATCCCAATATTTAAACAAGAACAAAACTTAACCCAATCACAAACAAGACTAAAATTATGAACACCACAAAATCGAAGACAAGAACAATTGAAAAGAAACAAACTTTACTAGCATGAAACTGTTTTACAAAAGATTGGAAATAAAAAGCAAACAATTACATACTAGGATGGATGAGGATTCCTCCTTCTAGTTGACGCTTCAAGGTTGGTGGTGTGGCTTTAGGGCTAAGCCTCCTTGATGACTTGAGATGTAGAGACAAGAGAGGGAGAGATGGATGAAGAAATCTGGAGGTGGGAGGTGGGTAATTCTTCCATGAAGAACATGGGAGAGGGGTGCCCTATTTATACTTTTTCAAGTCCTACTCCTTCTCAAACTTTAAAATCTTAAAAATAATAAAAAAATAAAAGAAAAAAGGGCTCCAACCAATGCTTTGGACGCGCAATATCCTTGGGGATTTTTTTTCTTTCTATTTTTCTCTTCTTTCCTTGCTTGTTTTGTCCAGAAATCCCTCTTGGACGCTTCTTTCCTTCTTTGTCTTTGCCACCTTGCATTGAGATCTTTTGAGAGATAAAATAGGGATAAGAATCCTCTCTTAGAATCAAACTTGGCCCACATGAGGTGTAGAACTTCCCCTTTTATCTCTTTGCATCGTCAACTTTCCTTTTTTGGAAAGTTCTCCTTGTTGGCTCCTAACTTGAAGAGATCTTTTAGATAATTCTCCCTTGATTTTTTCCTTTACTTTTTCAATCAAAATCTGATCCAAAATCCTCTTTTGGACGTGGAATAGCTTGCTTGGATATTTTTTTGCATTTTCTTTTCAATTTAATCTTCTCCTTCTCAAAAAAGAACACCTATGTGGCTTTCCTTGTCCATCTTTGATGAGATATTCTTCAAATTCTCTTCAAAATCTCTAGAAAATGTGCAACAAATAAATGGACCCCATCTTGGATGTTTTACAAGTGTGCCCCACACATGTGCATGTATGTGTGGGTCCATTAAGCCGACTTTTTACAATTTTCTTCCTATTTATTTTTTCTCTTTAATTCTTCTCTCCTTTCTCTTGAAATCAATTCCTTGCCTCAATTCTTTACAAGTGGGACCCATATAATCAATTTCCTACAAGACAGATGTGAATTCATGTGAAAAGGCAATTTTACCCCTAACATCACATATGCATGACTGTGGGCCCATTTCTCACGAAATGATAATAAAAATGTACATCATTCTTCATGATTTTGTATGAATGAACTAATGATGAAGAGAATTCAATTTATTTCATGAGAAAAATTATTTTCACAAAACTTTCCAAAAATAGACTTTCCAAAAATAGCAGGTTTCATGAATTTATGCAAAAAGTGTGATTTTTAACCAATTTATGCAGAAAAATATAAAGATGAATTTAAAATGAATTAAACCATGATATCACACTAAATGAGGCTCTTTCAAGTTAATAAGTCCTTAAAATGGGTCAAATTCAGCATGAAAATATGCATTTTTAAAGACTCATCACACCCCCCAACCAGCGTTTTGCTAGTCCCTAGCAAAAAATGCGATAAAATATGAGGAATTCATCCTAACCTAATCTTATCTTAAACTAATGCAATGCAATAAAACTAAACATGAATGCAACGCTACTTTCGCTGGCACTCTCGACTGCATTTAGAGTATGCAGCAAGCCCTTAAACCCCTAGGTTCCCCCTAGTGGACGAGCTGTGCCTCGTGAGGGTTTGCAGTGAATATACCCACAAAATTCTCTTTTTTGTTTTTTTTAATGAAGAAAAAAATGAAAAAAAAGGCGAAAAGAAATTCCCAAAATAAAATTCACTCATATCAGATATTTTCGAAATCTGGAATAATTACACTTTCAGACTTTTCAAATTCCGGTCCACAATTCTATTCTCAAAAACTTTCTCAAATTCAAACCAACTTGCATGCGTTGTGCGAAACTGCATACATCAAAAACCTACTTCGGATATTTTACAATAATGCTGCAAAAATAGAGCTTTTCCTTCAAATTGTCTGATCCCCTGAAATTTAGCAAAAAGAAATTTCCTCTCAAAGTTACTACGATAGTTGCCACTTTACTATTTACTTCGGTTGGCCTCTTTTTCTCTCAGTATCTTTTTTCGACGCAAGAAGTCAAAGGCGGTAGATTGCTCTTTCAATTTCTTATCTTAATTTGGGCTAAAATAGATTAGCAGTGTTGTCTTAAGGTCTTATTCTTCATCTTAGCTCGTCAATCTAAGTGAGAATAACAAATTTCCATTCCATGTAGAAATAAATTTCGGAATTGGCCTCTAATCTTTTTTCACTCAAACCTCTTTAACTCCATCTTGCATTGCCTCCAAACATACAATGTATCCAAAGAGACAAAGTATATTAAAAAGGTTACTAAGATGAGTTACTAGTTGTGATTCCAATTCTATCCCAATATTTAAACAAGAACAAAACTTAACCCAATCACAAACAAGACTAAAATTATGAACACCACAAAATCGAAGACAAGAACAATTGAAAAGAAACAAACTTTACTAGCATGAAACTGTTTTACAAAAGATTGGAAATAAAAAGCAAACAATTACATACTAGGATGGATGAGGATTCCTCCTTCTAGTTGACGCTTCAAGGTTGGTGGTGTGGCTTTAGGGCTAAGCCTCCTTGATGACTTGAGATGTAGAGACAAGAGAGGGAGAGATGGATGAAGAAATCTGGAGGTGGGAGGTGGGTAATTCTTCCATGAAGAACATGGGAGAGGGGTGCCCTATTTATACTTTTTCAAGTCCTACTCCTTCTCAAACTTTAAAATCTTAAAAATAATAAAAAAATAAAAGAAAAAAGGGCTCCAACCAATGCTTTGGACGCGCAATATCCTTGGGGATTTTTTTTCTTTCTATTTTTCTCTTCTTTCCTTGCTTGTTTTGTCCAGAAATCCCTCTTGGACGCTTCTTTCCTTCTTTGTCTTTGCCACCTTGCATTGAGATCTTTTGAGAGATAAAATAGGGATAAGAATCCTCTCTTAGAATCAAACTTGGCCCACATGAGGTGTAGAACTTCCCCTTTTATCTCTTTGCATCGTCAACTTTCCTTTTTTGGAAAGTTCTCCTTGTTGGCTCCTAACTTGAAGAGATCTTTTAGATAATTCTCCCTTGATTTTTTCCTTTACTTTTTCAATCAAAATCTGATCCAAAATCCTCTTTTGGACGTGGAATAGCTTGCTTGGATATTTTTTTGCATTTTCTTTTCAATTTAATCTTCTCCTTCTCAAAAAAGAACACCTATGTGGCTTTCCTTGTCCATCTTTGATGAGATATTCTTCAAATTCTCTTCAAAATCTCTAGAAAATGTGCAACAAATAAATGGACCCCATCTTGGATGTTTTACAAGTGTGCCCCACACATGTGCATGTATGTGTGGGTCCATTAAGCCGACTTTTTACAATTTTCTTCCTATTTATTTTTTCTCTTTAATTCTTCTCTCCTTTCTCTTGAAATCAATTCCTTGCCTCAATTCTTTACAAGTGGGACCCATATAATCAATTTCCTACAAGACAGATGTGAATTCATGTGAAAAGGCAATTTTACCCCTAACATCACATATGCATGACTGTGGGCCCATTTCTCACGAAATGATAATAAAAATGTACATCATTCTTCATGATTTTGTATGAATGAACTAATGATGAAGAGAATTCAATTTATTTCATGAGAAAAATTATTTTCACAAAACTTTCCAAAAATAGACTTTCCAAAAATAGCAGGTTTCATGAATTTATGCAAAAAGTGTGATTTTTAACCAATTTATGCAGAAAAATATAAAGATGAATTTAAAATGAATTAAACCATGATATCACACTAAATGAGGCTCTTTCAAGTTAATAAGTCCTTAAAATGGGTCAAATTCAGCATGAAAATATGCATTTTTAAAGACTCATCACACCCCCCAACCAGCGTTTTGCTAGTCCCTAGCAAAAAATGCGATAAAATATGAGGAATTCATCCTAACCTAATCTTATCTTAAACTAATGCAATGCAATTAAACTAAACATGAATGCAACGCTACTTTCGCTGGCACTCTCGACTGCATTTAGAGTATGCAGCAAGCCCTTAAACCCCTAGGTTCCCCCTAGTGGACGAGCTGTGCCTCGTGAGGGTTTGCAGTGAATATACCCACAAAATTCTCTTTTTTGTTTTTTTTAATGAAGAAAAAAATGAAAAAAAAGGCGAAAAGAAATTCCCAAAATAAAATTCACTCATATCAGATATTTTCGAAATCTGGAATAATTACACTTTCAGACTTTTCAAATTCCGGTCCACAATTCTATTCTCAAAAACTTTCTCAAATTCAAACCAACTTGCATGCGTTGTGCGAAACTGCATACATCAAAAACCTACTTCGGATATTTTACAATAATGCTGCAAAAATAGAGCTTTTCCTTCAAATTGTCTGATCCCCTGAAATTTAGCAAAAAGAAATTTCCTCTCAAAGTTACTACGATAGTTGCCACTTTACTATTTACTTCGGTTGGCCTCTTTTTCTCTCAGTATCTTTTTTCGACGCAAGAAGTCAAAGGCGGTAGATTGCTCTTTCAATTTCTTATCTTAATTTGGGCTAAAATAGATTAGCAGTGTTGTCTTAAGGTCTTATTCTTCATCTTAGCTCGTCAATCTAAGTGAGAATAACAAATTTCCATTCCATGTAGAAATAAATTTCGGAATTGGCCTCTAATCTTTTTTCACTCAAACCTCTTTAACTCCATCTTGCATTGCCTCCAAACATACAATGTATCCAAAGAGACAAAGTATATTAAAAAGGTTACTAAGATGAGTTACTAGTTGTGATTCCAATTCTATCCCAATATTTAAACAAGAACAAAACTTAACCCAATCACAAACAAGACTAAAATTATGAACACCACAAAATCGAAGACAAGAACAATTGAAAAGAAACAAACTTTACTAGCATGAAACTGTTTTACAAAAGATTGGAAATAAAAAGCAAACAATTACATACTAGGATGGATGAGGATTCCTCCTTCTAGTTGACGCTTCAAGGTTGGTGGTGTGGCTTTAGGGCTAAGCCTCCTTGATGACTTGAGATGTAGAGACAAGAGAGGGAGAGATGGATGAAGAAATCTGGAGGTGGGAGGTGGGTAATTCTTCCATGAAGAACATGGGAGAGGGGTGCCCTATTTATACTTTTTCAAGTCCTACTCCTTCTCAAACTTTAAAATCTTAAAAATAATAAAAAAATAAAAGAAAAAAGGGCTCCAACCAATGCTTTGGACGCGCAATATCCTTGGGGATTTTTTTTCTTTCTATTTTTCTCTTCTTTCCTTGCTTGTTTTGTCCAGAAATCCCTCTTGGACGCTTCTTTCCTTCTTTGTCTTTGCCACCTTGCATTGAGATCTTTTGAGAGATAAAATAGGGATAAGAATCCTCTCTTAGAATCAAACTTGGCCCACATGAGGTGTAGAACTTCCCCTTTTATCTCTTTGCATCGTCAACTTTCCTTTTTTGGAAAGTTCTCCTTGTTGGCTCCTAACTTGAAGAGATCTTTTAGATAATTCTCCCTTGATTTTTTCCTTTACTTTTTCAATCAAAATCTGATCCAAAATCCTCTTTTGGACGTGGAATAGCTTGCTTGGATATTTTTTTGCATTTTCTTTTCAATTTAATCTTCTCCTTCTCAAAAAAGAACACCTATGTGGCTTTCCTTGTCCATCTTTGATGAGATATTCTTCAAATTCTCTTCAAAATCTCTAGAAAATGTGCAACAAATAAATGGACCCCATCTTGGATGTTTTACAAGTGTGCCCCACACATGTGCATGTATGTGTGGGTCCATGAAGCCGACTTTTTACAATTTTCTTCCTATTTATTTTTTCTCTTTAATTCTTCTCTCCTTTCTCTTGAAATCAATTCCTTGCCTCAATTCTTTACAAGTGGGACCCATATAATCAATTTCCTACAAGACAGATGTGAATTCATGTGAAAAGGCAATTTTACCCCTAACATCACATATGCATGACTGTGGGCCCATTTCTCACGAAATGATAATAAAAATGTACATCATTCTTCATGATTTTGTATGAATGAACTAATGATGAAGAGAATTCAATTTATTTCATGAGAAAAATTATTTTCACAAAACTTTCCAAAAATAGACTTTCCAAAAATAGCAGGTTTCATGAATTTATGCAAAAAGTGTGATTTTTAACCAATTTATGCAGAAAAATATAAAGATGAATTTAAAATGAATTAAACCATGATATCACACTAAATGAGGCTCTTTCAAGTTAATAAGTCCTTAAAATGGGTCAAATTCAGCATGAAAATATGCATTTTTAAAGACTCATCACACCCCCCAACCAGCGTTTTGCTAGTCCCTAGCAAAAAATGCGATAAAATATGAGGAATTCATCCTAACCTAATCTTATCTTAAACTAATGCAATGCAATAAAACTAAACATGAATGCAACGCTACTTTCGCTGGCACTCTCGACTGCATTTAGAGTATGCAGCAAGCCCTTAAACCCCTAGGTTCCCCCGAGTGGACGAGCTGTGCCTCGTGAGGGTTTGCAGTGAATATACCCACAAAATTCTCTTTTTTGTTTTTTTTAATGAAGAAAAAAATGAAAAAAAAGGCGAAAAGAAATTCCCAAAATAAAATTCACTCATATCAGATATTTTCGAAATCTGGAATAATTACACTTTCAGACTTTTCAAATTCCGGTCCACAATTCTATTCTCAAAAACTTTCTCAAATTCAAACCAACTTGCATGCGCTGTGCGAAACTGCATACATCAAAAACCTACTTCGGATATTTTACAATAATGCCGCAAAAATAGAGCTTTTCCTTCAAATTGTCTGATCCCCTGAAATTTAGCAAAAAGAAATTTCCTCTCAAAGTTACTACGATAGTTGCCACTTTACTATTTACTTCGGTTGGCCTCTTTTTCTCTCAGTATCTTTTTTCGACGCAAGAAGTCAAAGGCGGTAGATTGCTCTTTCAATTTCTTATCTTAATTTGGGCTAAAATAGATTAGCAGTGTTGTCTTAAGGTCTTATTCTTCATCTTAGCTCGTCAATCTAAGTGAGAATAACAAATTTCCATTCCATGTAGAAATAAATTTCGGAATTGGCCTCTAATCTTTTTTCACTCAAACCTCTTTAACTCCATCTTGCATTGCCTCCAAACATACAATGTATCCAAAGAGACAAAGTATATTAAAAAGGTTACTAAGATGAGTTACTAGTTGTGATTCCAATTCTATCCCAATATTTAAACAAGAACAAAACTTAACCCAATCACAAACAAGACTAAAATTATGAACACCACAAAATCGAAGACAAGAACAATTGAAAAGAAACAAACTTTACTAGCATGAAACTGTTTTACAAAAGATTGGAAATAAAAAGCAAACAATTACATACTAGGATGGATGAGGATTCCTCCTTCTAGTTGACGCTTCAAGGTTGGTGGTGTGGCTTTAGGGCTAAGCCTCCTTGATGACTTGAGATGTAGAGACAAGAGAGGGAGAGATGGATGAAGAAATCTGGAGGTGGGAGGTGGGTAATTCTTCCATGAAGAACATGGGAGAGGGGTGCCCTATTTATACTTTTTCAAGTCCTACTCCTTCTCAAACTTTAAAATCTTAAAAATAATAAAAAAATAAAAGAAAAAAGGGCTCCAACCAATGCTTTGGACGCGCAATATCCTTGGGGATTTTTTTTCTTTCTATTTTTCTCTTCTTTCCTTGCTTGTTTTGTCCAGAAATCCCTCTTGGACGCTTCTTTCCTTCTTTGTCTTTGCCACCTTGCATTGAGATCTTTTGAGAGATAAAATAGGGATAAGAATCCTCTCTTAGAATCAAACTTGGCCCACATGAGGTGTAGAACTTCCCCTTTTATCTCTTTGCATCGTCAACTTTCCTTTTTTGGAAAGTTCTCCTTGTTGGCTCCTAACTTGAAGAGATCTTTTAGATAATTCTCCCTTGATTTTTTCCTTTACTTTTTCAATCAAAATCTGATCCAAAATCCTCTTTTGGACGTGGAATAGCTTGCTTGGATATTTTTTTGCATTTTCTTTTCAATTTAATCTTCTCCTTCTCAAAAAAGAACACCTATGTGGCTTTCCTTGTCCATCTTTGATGAGATATTCTTCAAATTCTCTTCAAAATCTCTAGAAAATGTGCAACAAATAAATGGACCCCATCTTGGATGTTTTACAAGTGTGCCCCACACATGTGCATGTATGTGTGGGTCCATGAAGCCGACTTTTTACAATTTTCTTCCTATTTATTTTTTCTCTTTAATTCTTCTCTCCTTTCTCTTGAAATCAATTCCTTGCCTCAATTCTTTACAAGTGGGACCCATATAATCAATTTCCTACAAGACAGATGTGAATTCATGTGAAAAGGCAATTTTACCCCTAACATCACATATGCATGACTGTGGGCCCATTTCTCACGAAATGATAATAAAAATGTACATCATTCTTCATGATTTTGTATGAATGAACTAATGATGAAGAGAATTCAATTTATTTCATGAGAAAAATTATTTTCACAAAACTTTCCAAAAATAGACTTTCCAAAAATAGCAGGTTTCATGAATTTATGCAAAAAGTGTGATTTTTAACCAATTTATGCAGAAAAATATAAAGATGAATTTAAAATGAATTAAACCATGATATCACACTAAATGAGGCTCTTTCAAGTTAATAAGTCCTTAAAATGGGTCAAATTCAGCATGAAAATATGCATTTTTAAAGACTCATCACACCCCCCAACCAGCGTTTTGCTAGTCCCTAGCAAAAAATGCGATAAAATATGAGGAATTCATCCTAACCTAATCTTATCTTAAACTAATGCAATGCAATAAAACTAAACATGAATGCAACGCTACTTTCGCTGGCACTCTCGACTGCATTTAGAGTATGCAGCAAGCCCTTAAACCCCTAGGTTCCCCCGAGTGGACGAGCTGTGCCTCGTGAGGGTTTGCAGTGAATATACCCACAAAATTCTCTTTTTTGTTTTTTTTAATGAAGAAAAAAATGAAAAAAAAGGCGAAAAGAAATTCCCAAAATAAAATTCACTCATATCAGATATTTTCGAAATCTGGAATAATTACACTTTCAGACTTTTCAAATTCCGGTCCACAATTCTATTCTCAAAAACTTTCTCAAATTCAAACCAACTTGCATGCGCTGTGCGAAACTGCATACATCAAAAACCTACTTCGGATATTTTACAATAATGCCGCAAAAATAGAGCTTTTCCTTCAAATTGTCTGATCCCCTGAAATTTAGCAAAAAGAAATTTCCTCTCAAAGTTACTACGATAGTTGCCACTTTACTATTTACTTCGGTTGGCCTCTTTTTCTCTCAGTATCTTTTTTCGACGCAAGAAGTCAAAGGCGGTAGATTGCTCTTTCAATTTCTTATCTTAATTTGGGCTAAAATAGATTAGCAGTGTTGTCTTAAGGTCTTATTCTTCATCTTAGCTCGTCAATCTAAGTGAGAATAACAAATTTCCATTCCATGTAGAAATAAATTTCGGAATTGGCCTCTAATCTTTTTTCACTCAAACCTCTTTAACTCCATCTTGCATTGCCTCCAAACATACAATGTATCCAAAGAGACAAAGTATATTAAAAAGGTTACTAAGATGAGTTACTAGTTGTGATTCCAATTCTATCCCAATATTTAAACAAGAACAAAACTTAACCCAATCACAAACAAGACTAAAATTATGAACACCACAAAATCGAAGACAAGAACAATTGAAAAGAAACAAACTTTACTAGCATGAAACTGTTTTACAAAAGATTGGAAATAAAAAGCAAACAATTACATACTAGGATGGATGAGGATTCCTCCTTCTAGTTGACGCTTCAAGGTTGGTGGTGTGGCTTTAGGGCTAAGCCTCCTTGATGACTTGAGATGTAGAGACAAGAGAGGGAGAGATGGATGAAGAAATCTGGAGGTGGGAGGTGGGTAATTCTTCCATGAAGAACATGGGAGAGGGGTGCCCTATTTATACTTTTTCAAGTCCTACTCCTTCTCAAACTTTAAAATCTTAAAAATAATAAAAAAATAAAAGAAAAAAGGGCTCCAACCAATGCTTTGGACGCGCAATATCCTTGGGGATTTTTTTTCTTTCTATTTTTCTCTTCTTTCCTTGCTTGTTTTGTCCAGAAATCCCTCTTGGACGCTTCTTTCCTTCTTTGTCTTTGCCACCTTGCATTGAGATCTTTTGAGAGATAAAATAGGGATAAGAATCCTCTCTTAGAATCAAACTTGGCCCACATGAGGTGTAGAACTTCCCCTTTTATCTCTTTGCATCGTCAACTTTCCTTTTTTGGAAAGTTCTCCTTGTTGGCTCCTAACTTGAAGAGATCTTTTAGATAATTCTCCCTTGATTTTTTCCTTTACTTTTTCAATCAAAATCTGATCCAAAATCCTCTTTTGGACGTGGAATAGCTTGCTTGGATATTTTTTTGCATTTTCTTTTCAATTTAATCTTCTCCTTCTCAAAAAAGAACACCTATGTGGCTTTCCTTGTCCATCTTTGATGAGATATTCTTCAAATTCTCTTCAAAATCTCTAGAAAATGTGCAACAAATAAATGGACCCCATCTTGGATGTTTTACAAGTGTGCCCCACACATGTGCATGTATGTGTGGGTCCATGAAGCCGACTTTTTACAATTTTCTTCCTATTTATTTTTTCTCTTTAATTCTTCTCTCCTTTCTCTTGAAATCAATTCCTTGCCTCAATTCTTTACAAGTGGGACCCATATAATCAATTTCCTACAAGACAGATGTGAATTCATGTGAAAAGGCAATTTTACCCCTAACATCACATATGCATGACTGTGGGCCCATTTCTCACGAAATGATAATAAAAATGTACATCATTCTTCATGATTTTGTATGAATGAACTAATGATGAAGAGAATTCAATTTATTTCATGAGAAAAATTATTTTCACAAAACTTTCCAAAAATAGACTTTCCAAAAATAGCAGGTTTCATGAATTTATGCAAAAAGTGTGATTTTTAACCAATTTATGCAGAAAAATATAAAGATGAATTTAAAATGAATTAAACCATGATATCACACTAAATGAGGCTCTTTCAAGTTACTAAGTCCTTAAAATGGGTCAAATTCAGCATGAAAATATGCATTTTTAAAGACTCATCACACCCCCCAACCAGCGTTTTGCTAGTCCCTAGCAAAAAATGCGATAAAATATGAGGAATTCATCCTAACCTAATCTTATCTTAAACTAATGCAATGCAATTAAACTAAACATGAATGCAACGCAACTTTCGCTGGCACTCTCGACTGCATTTAGAGTATGCAGCAAGCCCTTAAACCCCTAGGTTCCCCCTAGTGGACGAGCTGTGCCTCGTGAGGGTTTGCAGTGAATATACCCACAAAATTCTCTTTTTTGTTTTTTTTAATGAAGAAAAAAATGAAAAAAAAGGCGAAAAGAAATTCCCAAAATAAAATTCACTCATATCAGATATTTTCGAAATCTGGAATAATTACACTTTCAGACTTTTCAAATTCCGGTCCACAATTCTATTCTCAAAAACTTTCTCAAATTCAAACCAACTTGCATGCGTTGTGCGAAACTGCATACATCAAAAACCTACTTCGGATATTTTACAATAATGCTGCAAAAATAGAGCTTTTCCTTCAAATTGTCTGATCCCCTGAAATTTAGCAAAAAGAAATTTCCTCTCAAAGTTACTACGATAGTTGCCACTTTACTATTTACTTCGGTTGGCCTCTTTTTCTCTCAGTATCTTTTTTCGACGCAAGAAGTCAAAGGCGGTAGATTGCTCTTTCAATTTCTTATCTTAATTTGGGCTAAAATAGATTAGCAGTGTTGTCTTAAGGTCTTATTCTTCATCTTAGCTCGTCAATCTAAGTGAGAATAACAAATTTCCATTCCATGTAGAAATAAATTTCGGAATTGGCCTCTAATCTTTTTTCACTCAAACCTCTTTAACTCCATCTTGCATTGCCTCCAAACATACAATGTATCCAAAGAGACAAAGTATATTAAAAAGGTTACTAAGATGAGTTACTAGTTGTGATTCCAATTCTATCCCAATATTTAAACAAGAACAAAACTTAACCCAATCACAAACAAGACTAAAATTATGAACACCACAAAATCGAAGACAAGAACAATTGAAAAGAAACAAACTTTACTAGCATGAAACTGTTTTACAAAAGATTGGAAATAAAAAGCAAACAATTACATACTAGGATGGATGAGGATTCCTCCTTCTAGTTGACGCTTCAAGGTTGGTGGTGTGGCTTTAGGGCTAAGCCTCCTTGATGACTTGAGATGTAGAGACAAGAGAGGGAGAGATGGATGAAGAAATCTGGAGGTGGGAGGTGGGTAATTCTTCCATGAAGAATATGGGAGAAGGGTGCCCTATTTATACTTTTTCAAGTCCTACTCCTTCTCAAACTTTAAAATCTTAAAAATAATAAAAAATAAAAGAAAAAGGGCTCCAACCAATGCTTTGGACGCGCAATATCCATGGGGATTTTTTTTCTTTCTATTTTTCTCTTCTTTCCTTGCTTGTTTTGTCCAGAAATCCCTCTTGGACGCTTCTTTCCTTCTTTGTCTTTGCCACCTTGCATTGAGATCTTTTGAGAGATAAAATAGGGATAAGAATCCTCTCTTAGAATCAAACTTGGCCCACATGAGGTGTAGAACTTCCCCTTTTATCTCTTTGCATCGTCAACTTTTCTTTTTTGGAAAGTTCTCCTTGTTGGCTCCTAACTTGAAGAGATCTTTTAGATAATTCTCCCTTGATTTTTTCCTTCACTTTTTCAATCAAAATCTGATCCAAAATCCTCTTTTGGACGTGGAATAGCTTGCTTGGATATTTTTTTGCATTTTCTTTTCAATTTAATCTTCTCCTTCTCAAAAAAGAACACCTATGTGGCTTTCCTTGTCCATCTTTGATGAGATATTCTTCAAATTCTCTTCAAAATCTCTAGAAAATGTGCAACAAATAAATGGACCCCATCTTGGATGTTTTACAAGTGTGCCCCACACATGTGCATGTATGTGTGGGTCCATGAAGCCGACTTTTTACAATTTTCTTCCAATTTATTTTTTCTCTTTAATTCTTCTCTCCTTTCTCTTGAAATCAATTCCTTGCCTCAATTCTTTACAAGTGGGACCCATATGATCAATTTCCTACAAGACAGATGTGAATTCATGTGAAAAGGCAATTTTACCCCTAACATCACATATGCATGACTGTGGGCCCATTTCTCACGAAATGATAATAAAAATGTACATCATTCTTCATGATTTTGTATGAATGAACTAATGATGAAGAGAATTCAATTTATTTCATGAGAAAAATTATTTTCACAAAACTTTCCAAAAATAGACTTTCCAAAAATAGCAGGTTTCATGAATTTATGCAAAAAGTGTGATTTTTAACCAATTTATGCAGAAAAATATAAAGATGAATTTAAAATGAATTAAACCATGATATCACACTAAATGAGGCTCTTTCAAGTTAATAAGTCCTTAAAATGGGTCAAATTCAGCATGAAAATATGCATTTTTAAAGACTCATCACACCCCCCAACCAGCGTTTTGCTAGTCCCTAGCAAAAAATGCGATAAAATATGAGGAATTCATCCTAACCTAATCTTATCTTAAACTAATGCAATGCAATAAAACTAAACATGAATGCAACGCTACTTTCGCTGGCACTCTCGACTGCATTTAGAGTATGCAGCAAGCCCTTAAACCCCTAGGTTCCCCCTAGTGGACGAGCTGTGCCTCGTGAGGGTTTGCAGTGAATATACCCACAAAATTCTCTTTTTTGTTTTTTTTAATGAAGAAAAAAATGAAAAAAAAGGCGAAAAGAAATTCCCAAAATAAAATTCACTCATATCAGATATTTTCGAAATCTGGAATAATTACACTTTCAGACTTTTCAAATTCTGGTCCACAATTCTATTCTCAAAAACTTTCTCAAATTCAAACCAACTTGCATGCGTTGTGCGAAACTGCATACATCAAAAACCTACTTCGGATATTTTACAATAATGCTGCAAAAATAGAGCTTTTCCTTCAAATTGTCTGATCCCCTGAAATTTAGCAAAAAGAAATTTCCTCTCAAAGTTACTACGATAGTTGCCACTTTACTATTTACTTCGGTTGGCCTCTTTTTCTCTCAGTATCTTTTTTCGACGCAAGAAGTCAAAGGCGGTAGATTGCTCTTTCAATTTCTTATCTTAATTTGGGCTAAAATAGATTAGCAGTGTTGTCTTAAGGTCTTATTCTTCATCTTAGCTCGTCAATCTAAGTGAGAATAACAAATTTCCATTCCATGTAGAAATAAATTTCGGAATTGGCCTCTAATCTTTTTTCACTCAAACCTCTTTAACTCCATCTTGCATTGCCTCCAAACATACAATGTATCCAAAGAGACAAAGTATATTAAAAAGGTTACTAAGATGAGTTACTAGTTGTGATTCCAATTCTATCCCAATATTTAAACAAGAACAAAACTTAACCCAATCACAAACAAGACTAAAATTATGAACACCACAAAATCGAAGACAAGAACAATTGAAAAGAAACAAACTTTACTAGCATGAAACTGTTTTACAAAAGATTGGAAATAAAAAGCAAACAATTACATACTAGGATGGATGAGGATTCCTCCTTCTAGTTGACGCTTCAAGGTTGGTGGTGTGGCTTTAGGGCTAAGCCTCCTTGATGACTTGAGATGTAGAGACAAGAGAGGGAGAGATGGATGAAGAAATCTGGAGGTGGGAGGTGGGTAATTCTTCCATGAAGAATATGGGAGAAGGGTGCCCTATTTATACTTTTTCAAGTCCTACTCCTTCTCAAACTTTAAAATCTTAAAAATAATAAAAAATAAAAGAAAAAAGGGCTCCAACCAATGCTTTGGACGCGCAATATCCATGGGGATTTTTTTTCTTTCTATTTTTCTCTTCTTTCCTTGCTTGTTTTGTCCAGAAATCCCTCTTGGACGCTTCTTTCCTTCTTTGTCTTTGCCACCTTGCATTGAGATCTTTTGAGAGATAAAATAGGGATAAGAATCCTCTCTTAGAATCAAACTTGGCCCACATGAGGTGTAGAACTTCCCCTTTTATCTCTTTGCATCGTCAACTTTCCTTTTTTGGAAAGTTCTCCTTGTTGGCTCCTAACTTGAAGAGATCTTTTAGCTAATTCTCCCTTGATTTTTTCCTTCACTTTTTCAATCAAAATCTGATCCAAAATCCTCTTTTAGACGTGGAATAGCTTGCTTGGATATTTTTTTGCATTTTCTTTTCAATTTAATCTTCTCCTTCTCAAAAAAGAACACCTATGTGGCTTTCCTTGTCCATCTTTGATGAGATATTCTTCAAATTCTCTTCAAAATCTCTAGAAAATGTGCAACAAATAAATGGACCCCATCTTGGATGTTTTACAAGTGTGCCCCACACATGTGCATGTATGTGTGGGTCCATGAAGCCGACTTTTTACAATTTTCTTCCTATTTATTTTTTCTCTTTAATTCTTCTCTCCTTTCTCTTGAAATCAATTCCTTGCCTCAATTCTTTACAAGTGGGACCCATATAATCAATTTCCTACAAGACAGATGTGAATTCATGTGAAAAGGCAATTTTACCCCTAACATCACATATGCATGACTGTGGGCCCATTTCTCACGAAATGATAATAAAAATGTACATCATTCTTCATGATTTTGTATGAATGAACTAATGATGAAGAGAATTCAATTTATTTCATGAGAAAAATTATTTTCACAAAACTTTCCAAAAATAGACTTTCCAAAAATAGCAGGTTTCATGAATTTATGCAAAAAGTGTGATTTTTAACCAATTTATGCAGAAAAATATAAAGATGAATTTAAAATGAATTAAACCATGATATCACACTAAATGAGGCACTTTCAAGTTAATAAGTCCTTAAAATGGGTCAAATTCAGCATGAAAATATGCATTTTTAAAGACTCATCACACCCCCCAACCAGCGTTTTGCTAGTCCCTAGCAAAAAATGCGATAAAATATGAGGAATTCATCCTAACCTAATCTTATCTTAAACTAATGCAATGCAATAAAACTAAACATGAATGCAACGCTACTTTCGCTGGCACTCTCGACTGCATTTAGAGTATGCAGCAAGCCCTTAAACCCCTAGGTTCCCCCTAGTGGACGAGCTGTGCCTCGTGAGGGTTTGCAGTGAATATACCCACAAAATTCTCTTTTTTGTTTTTTTTAATGAAGAAAAAAATGAAAAAAAAGGCGAAAAGAAATTCCCAAAATAAAATTCACTCATATCAGATATTTTCGAAATCTGGAATAATTACACTTTCAGACTTTTCAAATTCCGGTCCACAATTCTATTCTCAAAAACTTTCTCAAATTCAAACCAACTTTCATGCGTTGTGCGAAACTGCATACATCAAAAACCTACTTCGGATATTTTACAATAATGCCGCAAAAATAGAGCTTTTCCTTCAAATTGTCTGATCCCCTGAAATTTAGCAAAAAGAAATTTCCTCTCAAAGTTACTACGATAGTTGCCACTTTACTATTTACTTCGGTTGGCCTCTTTTTCTCTCAGTATCTTTTTTCGACGCAAGAAGTCAAAGGCGGTAGATTGCTCTTTCAATTTCTTATCTTAATTTGGGCTAAAATAGATTAGCAGTGTTGTCTTAAGGTCTTATTCTTCATCTTAGCTCGTCAATCTAAGTGAGAATAACAAATTTCCATTCCATGTAGAAATAAATTTCGGAATTGGCCTCTAATCTTTTTTCACTCAAACCTCTTTAACTCCATCTTGCATTGCCTCCAAACATACAATGTATCCAAAGAGACAAAGTATATTAAAAAGGTTACTAAGATGAGTTACTAGTTGTGATTCCAATTCTATCCCAATATTTAAACAAGAACAAAACTTAACCCAATCACAAACAAGACTAAAATTATGAACACCACAAAATCGAAGACAAGAACAATTGAAAAGAAACAAACTTTACTAGCATGAAACTGTTTTACAAAAGATTGGAAATAAAAAGCAAACAATTACATACTAGGATGGATGAGGATTCCTCCTTCTAGTTGACGCTTCAAGGTTGGTGGTGTGGCTTTAGGGCTAAGCCTCCTTGATGACTTGAGATGTAGAGACAAGAGAGGGAGAGATGGATGAAGAAATCTGGAGGTGGGAGGTGGGTAATTCTTCCATGAAGAATATGGGAGAAGGGTGCCCTATTTATACTTTTTCAAGTCCTACTCCTTCTCAAACTTTAAAATCTTAAAAATAATAAAAAATAAAAGAAAAAAGGGCTCCAACCAATGCTTTGGACGCGCAATATCCATGGGGATTTTTTTTCTTTCTATTTTTCTCTTCTTTCCTTGCTTGTTTTGTCCAGAAATCCCTCTTGGACGCTTCTTTCCTTCTTTGTCTTTGCCACCTTGCATTGAGATCTTTTGAGAGATAAAATAGGGATAAGAATCCTCTCTTAGAATCAAACTTGGCCCACATGAGGTGTAGAACTTCCCCTTTTATCTCTTTGCATCGTCAACTTTCCTTTTTTGGAAAGTTCTCCTTGTTGGCTCCTAACTTGAAGAGATCTTTTAGATAATTCTCCCTTGATTTTTTCCTTCACTTTTTCAATCAAAATCTGATCCAAAATCCTCTTTTGGACGTGGAATAGCTTGCTTGGATATTTTTTTGCATTTTCTTTTCAATTTAATCTTCTCCTTCTCAAAGAAGAACACCTATGTGGCTTTCCTTGTCCATCTTTGATGAGATATTCTTCAAATTCTCTTCAAAATCTCTAGAAAATGTGCAACAAATAAATGGACCCCATCTTGGATGTTTTACAAGTGTGCCCCACACATGTGCATGTATGTGTGGGTCCATGAAGCCGACTTTTTACAATTTTCTTCCAATTTCTTTTTTCTCTTTAATTCTTCTCTCCTTTCTCTTGAAATCAATTCCTTGCCTCAATTCTTTACAAGTGGGACCCATATAATCAATTTCCTACAAGACAGATGTGAATTCATGTGAAAAGGCAATTTTACCCCTAACATCACATATGCATGACTGTGGGCCCATTTCTCACGAAATGATAATAAAAATGTACATCATTCTTCATGATTTTGTATGAATGAACTAATGATGAAGAGAATTCAATTTATTTCATGAGAAAAATTATTTTCACAAAACTTTCCAAAAATAGACTTTCCAAAAATAGCAGGTTTCATGAATTTATGCAAAAAGTGTGATTTTTAACCAATTTATGCAGAAAAATATAAAGATGAATTTAAAATGAATTAAACCATGATATCACACTAAATGAGGCTCTTCCAAGTTAATAAGTCCTTAAAATGGGTCAAATTCTGCATGAAAATATGCATTTTTAAAGACTCATCACACCCCCCAACCAGCGTTTTGCTAGTCCCTAGCAAAAAATGCGATAAAATATGAGGAATTCATCCTAACCTAATCTTATCTTAAACTAATGCAATGCAATAAAACTAAACATGAATGCAATGCTACTTTCGCTGGCACTCTCGACTGCATTTAGAGTATGCAGCAAGCCCTTAAACCCCTAGGTTCCCCCTAGTGGACGAGCTGTGCCTCGTGAGGGTTTGCAGTGAATATACCCACAAAATTCTCTTTTTTGTTTTTTTTAATGAAGAAAAAAATGAAAAAAAAGGCGAAAAGAAATTCCCAAAATAAAATTCACTCATATCAGATATTTTCGAAATCTGGAATAATTACACTTTCAGACTTTTCAAATTCCGGTCCACAATTCTATTCTCAAAAACTTTCTCAAATTCAAACCAACTTGCATGCGTTGTGCGAAACTGCATACATCAAAAACCTACTTCGGATATTTTACAATAATGCTGCAAAAATAGAGCTTTTCCTTCAAATTGTCTGATCCCCTGAAATTTAGCAAAAAGAAATTTCCTCTCAAAGTTACTACGATAGTTGCCACTTTACTATTTACTTCGGTTGGCCTCTTTTTCTCTCAGTATCTTTTTTCGACGCAAGAAGTCAAAGGCGGTAGATTGCTCTTTCAATTTCTTATCTTAATTTGGGCTAAAATAGATTAGCAGTGTTGTCTTAAGGTCTTATTCTTCATCTTAGCTCGTCAATCTAAGTGAGAATAACAAATTTCCATTCCATGTAGAAATAAATTTCGGAATTGGCCTCTAATCTTTTTTCACTCAAACCTCTTTAACTCCATCTTGCATTGCCTCCAAACATACAATGTATCCAAAGAGACAAAGTATATTAAAAAGGTTACTAAGATGAGTTACTAGTTGTGATTCCAATTCTATCCCAATATTTAAACAAGAACAAAACTTAACCCAATCACAAACAAGACTAAAATTATGAACACCACAAAATCGAAGACAAGAACAATTGAAAAGAAACAAACTTTACTAGCATGAAACTGTTTTACAAAAGATTGGAAATAAAAAGCAAACAATTACATACTTGGATGGATGAGGATTCCTCCTTCTAGTTGACGCTTCAAGGTTGGTGGTGTGGCTTTAGGGCTAAGCCTCCTTGATGACTTGAGATGTAGAGACAAGAGAGGGAGAGATGGATGAAGAAATCTGGAGGTGGGAGGTGGGTAATTCTTCCATGAAGAATATGGGAGAAGGGTGCCCTATTTATACTTTTTCAAGTCCTACTCCTTCTCAAACTTTAAAATCTTAAAAATAATAAAAAATAAAAGAAAAAAGGGCTCCAACCAATGCTTTGGACGCGCAATATCCTTGGGGATTTTTTTTTCTTTCTATTTTTCTCTTCTTTCCTTGCTTGTTTTGTCCAGAAATCCCTCTTGGACGCTTCTTTCCTTCTTTGTCTTTGCCACCTTGCATTGAGATCTTTTGAGAGATAAAATAGGGATAAGAATCCTCTCTTAGAATCAAACTTGGCCCACATGAGGTGTAGAACTTCCCCTTTTATCTCTTTGCATCGTCAACTTTCCTTTTTTGGAAAGTTCTCCTTGTTGGCTCCTAACTTGAAGAGATCTTTTAGATAATTCTCCCTTGATTTTTTCCTTCACTTTTTCAATCAAAATCTGATCCGAAATCCTCTTTTGGACGTGGAATAGCTTGCTTGGATATTTTTTTGCATTTTCTTTTCAATTTAATCTTCTCCTTCTCAAAAAAGAACACCTATGTGGCTTTCCTTGTCCATCTTTGATGAGATATTCTTCAAATTCTCTTCAAAATCTCTAGAAAATGTGCAACAAATAAATGGACCCCATCTTGGATGTTTTACAAGTGTGCCCCACACATGTGCATGTATGTGTGGGTCCATGAAGCCGACTTTTTACAATTTTCTTCCAATTTCTTTTTTCTCTTTAATTCTTCTCTCCTTTCTCTTGAAATCAATTCCTTGCCTCAATTCTTTACAAGTGGGACCCATATAATCAATTTCCTACAAGACAGATGTGAATTCATGTGAAAAGGCAATTTTACCCCTAACATCACATATGCATGACTGTGGGCCCATTTCTCACGAAATGATAATAAAAATGTACATCATTCTTCATGATTTTGTATGAATGAACTAATGATGAAGAGAATTCAATTTATTTCATGAGAAAAATTATTTTCACAAAACTTTCCAAAAATAGACTTTCCAAAAATAGCAGGTTTCATGAATTTATGCAAAAAGTGTGATTTTTAACCAATTTATGCAGAAAAATATAAAGATGAATTTAAAATGAATTAAACCATGATATCACACTAAATGAGGCTCTTTCAAGTTAATAAGTCCTTAAAATGGGTCAAATTCTGCATGAAAATATGCATTTTTAAAGACTCATCACACCCCCCAACCAGCGTTTTGCTAGTCCCTAGCAAAAAATGCGATAAAATATGAGGAATTCATCCTAACCTAATCTTATCTTAAACTAATGCAATGCAATAAAACTAAACATGAATGCAACGCTACTTTCGCTGGCACTCTCGACTGCATTTAGAGTATGCAGCAAGCCCTTAAACCCCTAGGTTCCCCCGAGTGGACGAGCTGTGCCTCGTGAGGGTTTGCAGTGAATATACCCACAAAATTCTCTTTTTTGTTTTTTTTAATGAAGAAAAAAATGAAAAAAAAGGCGAAAAGAAATTCCCAAAATAAAATTCACTCATATCAGATATTTTCGAAGTCTGGAATAATTACACTTTCAGACTTTTCAAATTCCGGTCCACAATTCTATTCTCAAAAACTTTCTCAAATTCAAACCAACTTGCATGCGTTGTGCGAAACTGCATACATCAAAAACCTACATCGGATATTTTACAATAATGCTGCAAAAATAGAGCTTTTCCTTCAAATTGTCTGATCCCCTGAAATTTAGCAAAAAGAAATTTCCTCTCAAAGTTACTACGATAGTTGCCACTTTACTATTTACTTCGGTTGGCCTCTTTTTCTCTCAGTATCTTTTTTCGACGCAAGAAGTCAAAGGCGGTAGATTGCTCTTTCAATTTCTTATCTTAATTTGGGCTAAAATAGATTAGCAGTGTTGTCTTAAGGTCTTATTTTTCGTCTTAGCTCGTCAATCTAGGTGAGAATCACAAATTTCCATTCCATGTAGAAATAAATTTCGGAATTGGCCTCTAATCTTTTTTCACTCAAACCTCTTTAACTCCATCTTGCATTGCCTCCAAACATACAATGTATCCAAAGAGACAAAGTATATTAAAAAGGTTACTAAGATGAGTTACTAGTTGTGATTCCAATTCTATCCCAATATTTAAACAAGAACAAAAATTAACCCAATCACAAAAAAGACTAAAATTATGAACACCACAAAATCAAAGACAAGAACAATTGAAAAGAAACAAACTTTACTAGCAAGAAACTGTTTTACAAAAGATTGGAAATAAAAAGCAAACAATTACATACTAGGATGGATGAGAATTCCTCCTTCTAGTTGACACTTCAAGGTTGGTGGTGTGGCTTTAGGGCTAAGCCTCCTTGATGACTTGAGATGTAGAGACAAGAGAGGGAGAGATGGATGAAGAAATCTGGAGGTGGGAGGTGGGTAATTCTTCCATGAAGAATATGGGAGAAGGGTGCCCTATTTATACTTTTTCAAGTCCTACTCCTTCTCAAACTTTAAAATCTTAAAAATAATAAAAAAATAAAAGAAAAAAGGGCTCCAACCAATGCTTTGGATGCGCAATATCCTTGGGGATTTTTTTTCTTTCTATTTTTCTCCTCTTTCCTTGCTTGTTTTGTCCAGAAATCCCTCTTGGACGCTTCTTTCCTTCTTTGTCTTTGCCACCTTGCATTGAGATCTTTTGAGAGATAAAATAGGGATAAGAATCCTCTCTTAGAATCAAACTTGGCCCACATGAGGTGTAGAACTTCCCCTTTTATCTCTTTGCATCGTCAACTTTCCTTTTTTGGAAAGTTCTCCTTGTTGGCTCCTAACTTGAAGAGATCTTTTAGATAATTCTCCCTTGATTTTTTCCTTCACTTTTTCAATCAAAATCTGATCCAAAATCCTCTTTTGGACGTGGAATAGCTTGCTTGGATATTTTTTTGCATTTTCTTTTCAATTTAATCTTCTCCTTCTCAAAAAAGAACACCTATGTGGCTTTCCTTGTCCATCTTTGATGAGATATTCTTCAAATTCTCTTCAAAATCTCTAGAAAATGTGCAACAAATAAATGGACCCCATCTTGGATGTTTTACAAGTGTGCCCCACACATGTGCATGTATGTGTGGGTCCATGAAGCCGACTTTTTACAATTTTCTTCCAATTTATTTTTTCTCTATAATTCTTCTCTCCTTTCTCTTGAAATCAATTCCTTGCCTCAATTCTTTACAAATGGGACCCATATAATCAATTTCCTACAAGACAGATGTGAATTCATGTGAAAAGGCAATTTTACCCCTAACATCACATATGCATGACTGTGGGCCCATTTCTCACGAAATGATAATAAAAATGTACATCATTCTTCATGATTTTGTATGAATGAACTAATGATGAAGAGAATTCAATTTATTTCATGAGAAAAATTATTTTCACAAAACTTTCCAAAAATAGACTTTCCAAAAATAGCAGGTTTCATGAATTTATGCAAAAAGTGTGATTTTTAACCAATTTATGCAGAAAAATATAAAGATGAATTTAAAATGAATTAAACCATGATATCACACTAAATGAGGCTCTTTCAAGTTAATAAGTCCTTAAAATGGGTCAAATTCTGCATGAAAATATGCATTTTTAAAAACTCATCACACCCCCCAACCAGCGTTTTGCTAGTCCCTAGCAAAAAATGCGATAAAATATGAGGAATTCATCCTAACCTAATCTTATCTTAAATTAATGCAATGCAATAAAACTAAACATGAATGCAACGCTACTTTCGCTGGCACTCTCGACTGCATTTAGAGTATGCAGCAAGCCCTTAAACCCCTAGGTTCCCCCGAGTGGACGAGCTGTGCCTCGTGAGGGTTTGCGGTGAATATACCCACAAAATTCTCTTTTTTGTTTTTTTTAATGAAGAAAAAAATGAAAAAAAAGGCGAAAAGAAATTCCCAAAATAAAATTCACTCATATCAGATATTTTCGAAATCTGGAATAATTACACTTTCAGACTTTTCAAATTCCGGTCCACAATTCTATTCTCAAAAACTTTCTCAAATTCAAACCAACTTGCATGCGTTGTGCGAAACTGTATACATCAAAAACCTACTTCGGATATTTTACAATAAAGCTGCAAAAATAGAGCTTTTCCTTTAAATAGTCCGATCCCCTGAAATTTAGCAAAAAGAAATTTCCTCTCAAAGTTACTACGATAGTTGCCACTTTACTATTTACTTCGGTTGGCCTCTTTTTCTCTCAGTATCTTTTTTCGACGCAAGAAGTCAAAGGCGGTAGATTGCTCTTTCAATTTCTTATCTTAATTTGGGCTAAAATAGATTAGCAGTGTTGTCTTAAGGTCTTATTCTTCATCTTAGCTCGTCAATCTAAGTGAGAATAACAAATTTCCATTCCATGTAGAAATAAATTTCTGAGTTGGCCTCTAATCTTTTTTCACTCAAACCTCTTTAACTCCATCTTGCATTGCCTCCAAACATACAATGTATCCAAAGAGACAAAGTATATTAAAAAGGTTACTAAGATGGGTTACTAGTTGTGATTCCAATTCTATCCCAATATTTAAACAAGAACAAAAATTAACCCATTCACAAACAAGACTAAAATTATGAACACCACAAAATCGAAGACAAGAACAATTGAAAAGAAACAAACTTTACTAGCATGAAACTGTTTTACAAAAGATTGGAAATAAAAAGCAAACAATTACATACTAGGGTGGATGAGAATTCCTCCTTCTAGTTGACACTTCAAGGTTGGTGGTGTGGCTT
The DNA here is from genome assembly GCA_037013555.1 of Sextonia rubra. NCBI lineage: Eukaryota > Viridiplantae > Streptophyta > Magnoliopsida > Laurales > Lauraceae > Sextonia > Sextonia rubra. Next base: position 7,678,412 of record JASUAD010000015.1, read on the forward strand.
TAGGGCTAAGCCTCCTTGATGACTTGAGATGTAGAGACAAGAGAGGGAGAGATGGATGAAGAAATCTGGAGGTGGGAGGTGGGTAATTCTTCCATGAAGAATATGGGAGAAGGGTGCCCTATTTATACTTTTTCATGTCCTACTCCTTCTCAAACTTTAAAATCTTAAAAATAATAAAAAAATAAAAGAAAAAAGGGCTGCAACCAATGCTTTGGACGTGCAATATCCTTGGGGATTTTTTTTCTCTTTATTTTTCTCTTCTTTCCTTGCTTGTTTTGTCCAGAAATCCCTCTTGGATGCTTCTTTCCTTCTTTGTCTTTGCCACCTTGCATTGAGATCTTTTGAGAGATAAAATAGGGATAAGAATCCTCTCTTAGAATCAAACTTGGGCCACATGAGGTGCAGAACTTCCCCTTTTATCTCTTTGCATCGTCAACTTTCCTTTTTTGGAAAGTTCTCCTTGTTGGCTCCTAACTTGAAGAGATCTTCTAGATAATTCTCCCTTGATTTTTTCCTTTACTTTTTCAATCAAAATCTGATCCAAAATCCTCTTTTGGACGTGGAATAGCTTGCTTGGATATTTTTTTGCATTTTCTTTTCAATTTAATCTTCTCCTTCTCAAAAAAGAACACCGATGTGGCTTTCCTTGTCCATCTTTGATGAGATATTCTTCAAATTCTCTTCAAAATCTCTAGAAAATGTGCAACAAATAAATGGACCCCATCTTGGATGTTTTACAAGTGTGCCCCACACATGTGCATGTATGTGTGGGTCCATGAAGCCGACTTTTTATAATTTTCTTCCAATTTATTTTTTCTCTTTAATTCTTCTCTCCTTTCTCTTGAAATCAATTCCTTGTCTCAATTCTTTACAAATGGGACCCATATAATCAATTTCCTACAAAACATATGTGAATTCATGTGAAAAGGCAATTTTACCCCTAACATCACATATGCATGACTGTGGGCCCATTTCTCACGAAATGATAATAAAAATGTACATCATTCTTTATGATTTTGTATGAATGAACTAATGATGAAGAGAATTCAATTTATTTCATGAGAAAAATTATTTTCACAAAACTTTCCAAAAATAGACTTTCCAAAAATAGCAGGTTTCATGAATTTATGCAAAAAGCGTGATTTTTAACCAATTTATGCAGAAAAATATAAAGATGAATTTAAAATGAATTAAACCATGATATCACACTAAATGAGGCTCTTTCAAGTTAATAAGTCCTTAAAATGGGTCAAATTCAGCATGAAAATATGCATTTTTAAAGACTCATCACACCCCCCAACCAGCGTTTTGCTAGTCCCTAGCAAAAAATGCGATAAAATATGAGGAATTCATCCTAACCTAATCTTATCTTAAACTAATGCAATGCAATAAAACTAAACATGAATGCAACGCTACTTTCGCTGGCACTCTCGACTGCATTTAGAGTATGCAGCAAGCCCTTAAACCCCTAGGTTCCCCCGAGTGGACGAGCTGTGCCTCGTGAGGGTTTGCGGTGAATATACCCACAAAATTCTCTTTTTTGTTTTTTTTAATGAAGAAAAAAATGAAAAAAAAGGCGAAAAGAAATTCCCAAAATAAAATTCACTCATATCAGATATTTTCGAAATCTGGAATAATTACACTTTCAGACTTTTCAAATTCCGGTCCACAATTCTATTCTCAAAAACTTTCTCAAATTCAAACCAACTTGCATGCGTTGTGCGAAACTGTATACATCAAAAACCTACTTCGGATATTTTACAATAAAGCTGCAAAAATAGAGCTTTTCCTTTAAATAGTCCGATCCCCTGAAATTTAGCAAAAAGAAATTTCCTCTCAAAGTTACTACGATAGTTGCCACTTTACTATTTACTTCGGTTGGCCTCTTTTTCTCTCAGTATCTTTTTTCGACGCAAGAAGTCAAAGGCGGTAGATTGCTCTTTCAATTTCTTATCTTAATTTGGGCTAAAATAGATTAGCAGTGTTGTCTTAAGGTCTTATTCCTCATCTTAGCTCGTCAATCTAAGTGAGAATAACAAATTTCCATTCCATGTAGAAATAAATTTCTGAGTTGGCCTCTAATCTTTTTTCACTCAAACCTCTTTAACTCCATCTTGCATTGCCTCCAAACATACAATGTATCCAAAGAGACAAAGTATATTAAAAAGGTTACTAAGATGGGTTACTAGTTGTGATTCCAATTCTATCCCAATATTTAAACAAGAACAAAAATTAACCCATTCACAAACAAGACTAAAATTATGAACACCACAAAATCGAAGACAAGAACAATTGAAAAGAAACAAACTTTACTAGCATGAAACTGTTTTACAAAAGATTGGAAATAAAAAGCAAACAATTACATACTAGGGTGGATGAGAATTCCTCCTTCTAGTTGAAACTTCAAGGTTGGTGGTGTGGCTTTAGGGCTAAGCCTCCTTGATGACTTGAGATGCAGAGACAAGAGAGGGAGAGATGGATGAAGAAATCTAGAGGTGGGTGGTGGGTAATTCTTCCATGAAGAATATGGGAGAAGGGTGCCCTATTTATACTTTTTCAAGTCCTACTCCTTCTCAAACTTTAAAATCTTAAAAATAATAAAAAAATAAAAGAAAAAAGGGCTCCAACCAATGCTTTGGACGTGCAATATCCTTGGGGATTTTTTTTCTTTTTATTTTTCTCTTCTTTCCTTGCTTGTTTTGTCCAGAAATCCCTCTTGGACGCTTCTTTCCTTCTTTGTCTTTGCCACCTTGCATTGAGATCTTTTGAGAGATAAAATAGGGATAAGAATCCTCTCTTAGAATCAAACTTGGCCCACATGAGGTGTAGAACTTCCCCTTTTATCTCTTTGCATCGTCAACTTTCCTTTTTTGGAAAGTTCTCCTTGTTGGCTCCTAACTTGAAGAGATCTTCTAGATAATTCTCCCTTGATTTTTTCCTTCACTTTTTCAATCAAAATCTGAACCAAAATCCTCTTTTGGACGTGGAATAGCTTGCTTGGATTTTTTTTGCATTTTCTTTTCAATTTAATCTTCTCCTTCTCAAAAAAGAACACCGATGTGGCTTTCCTTGTCCATCTTTGATGAGATATTCTTCAAATTCTCTTCAAAATCTCTAGAAAATGTGCAACAAATAAATGGACCCCATCTTGGATGTTTTACAAGTGTGCCCCACACATGTGCATGTATGTGTGGGTCCATGAAGCCGACTTTTTACAATTTTCTTCCAATTTCTTTTTTCTCTTTAATTCTTCTCTCCTTTCTCTTGAAATCAATTCCTTGCCTCAATTCTTTACAAATGGGACCCATATAATCAATTTCCTACAAAACATATGTGAATTCATGTGAAAAGGCAATTTTACCCCTAACATCACATATGCATGACTGTGGGCCCATTTCTCACGAAATGATAATAAAAATGTACATCATTCTTTATGATTTTGTATGAATGAACTAATGATGAAGAGAATTCAACTTATTTCATGAGAAAAATTTTCACAAAACTTTCCAAAAATAGACTTTCCAAAAATAGCAGGTTTCATGAATTTATGCAAAAAGTGTGATTTTTAACCAATTTATGCAGAAAAATATAAAGATGAATTTAAAATGAATTAAACCATGATATCACACTAAATGAGGCTCTTTCAGGTTAATAAGTCCTTAAAATGGGTCAAATTCAGCAGGAAAATATGCATTTTTAAAGACTCATCACACCCCCCAACCAGCGTTTTGCTAGTCCATTGCAAAAAATGCGATAAAATATGAGGAATTCATCCTAACCTAATCTTATCTTAAACTAATGCAATGCAATAAAACTAAACATGAATGCAACGCTACTTTCGCTGGCACTCTCGACTGCATTTAGAGTATGCGGCAAGCCCTTAAACCCATAGGTTCCCCCTAGTGGACGAGCTGTGCCTCGTGAGGGTTTGCAGTGAATATACCCATAAAATTCTCTTTTTTGTTTTTTTTTAATGAAGAAAAAAATGAAAAAAAAGGCGAAAAGAAATTCCCAAAATAAAATTCACTCATATCAGATATTTTCGAAATCTGTAATAATTACACTTTCAGACTTTTCAAATTCTGCTCCACAATTCTATTCTCAAAAACTTTCTCAAATTCAAACCAACTTGCATGCGTTGTGCGAAACTGTATACATCAAAAACCTACTTCGGATATTTTACAATAATGCTGCAAAAATAGAGCTTTTCCTTCAAATAGTCGATCCCCTGAAATTTAGCAAAAAGAAATTTCCTCTCAAAGTTACTACGATAGTTGCCACTTTACTATTTACTTCGGTTGGCCTCTTTTTCTCTCAGTATCTTTTTTCGACGCAAGAAGTCAAAGGCGGTAGATTGCTCTTTCAATTTCTTATCTTAATTTGGGCTAAAATAGATTAGCAGTGTTGTCTTAAGGTCTTATTCTTCATCTTAGCTCGTCAATCTAAGTGAGAATAACAAATTTCCATTCCATGTAGAAATAAATTTCGGAATTGGCCTCTAATCTTTTTTCACTCAAACCTCTTTAACTCCATCTTGCATTGCCTCCAAACATACAATGTATCCAAAGAGACAAAGTACATTAAAAAGGTTACTAAGATGGGTTACTAGTTGTGATTCCAATTCTATCCCAATATTTAAACAAGAACAAAAATTAACCCAATCACAAACAAGACTAAAATTATGAACACCACAAAATCGAAGACAAGAACAATTGAAAAGAAACAAACTTTACTAGCATGAAACTGTTTTACAAAAGATTGGAAATAAAAAGCAAACAATTACATACTAGGATGGATGAGAATTCCTCCTTCTAGTTGACACTTCAAGGTTGGTGGTGTGGCTTTAGGGCTAAGCCTCCTTGATGACTTGAGATGTAGAGACAAGAGAGGGAGAGATGGATGAAGAAATCTGGAGGTGGGAGGTGGGTAATTCTTCCATGAAGAATATGGGAGAAGGGTGCCCTATTTATACTTTTTCAAGTCCTACTCCTTCTCAAACTTTAAAATCTTAAAAATAATAAAAAAATAAAAGAAAAAAGGGCTCCAACCAATGCCTTGGACGTGCAATATCCTTGGGTATTTTTTTTCTTTTTTTTTTTCTCTTCTTTCCTTGCTTGTTTTGTCCAGAAATCCCTCTTGGACGCTTCTTTCCTTCTTTGTCTTTGCCACCTTGCATTGTGATCTTTTGAGAGATAAAATAGGGATAAGAATCCTCTCTTAGAATCAAACTTGGCCCACATGAGGTGTAGAACTTGCCCTTTTATCTCTTTGCATCGTCAACTTTCCTTTTTTGGAAAGTTCTCCTTGTTGGCTCCTAACTTGAAGAGATCTTCTAGATAATTCTCCCTTGATTTTTTTCCTTTACTTTTTCAATCAAAATCTGAACCAAAATCCTCTTTTGGACATGGAATAGCTTGCTTGGATATTTTTTTGCATTTTCTTTTCAATTTAAGCTTCTCCTTCTCGAAAAAGAACACCGATGTGGCTTTCCTTGTCCATCTTTGATGAGATATTCTTCAAATTCTCTTCAAAATCTCTAGAAAATGTGCAACAAATAAATGGACCCCATCTTGGATGTTTTACAAGTGTGCCCCACACATGCGCATGTAAGTGTGGGTCCATGAAGCCGACTTTTTACAATTTTCTTCCAATTTCCTTTTTCTCTTTAATTCTTCTCTCCTTTCTCTTGAAATCAATTCCTTGCCTCAATTCTTCACAAATGGGACCCATATAATCAATTTCCTACAAAACATATGTGAATTCATGTGAAAAGGCAATTTTACCCCTAACATCACATATGCATGACTGTGGGCCCATTTCTCACGGAATGATAATAAAAATGTACATCATTCTTCATGATTTTGTATGAATGAACTAATGATGAAGAGAATTCAATTTATTTCATGAGAAAAATTATTTTCACAAAACTTTCCAAAAATAGACTTTCCAAAAATAGCAGGTTTCATGAATTTTTGCCAAAAGTGTGATTTTTAACCAATTTATGCAGAAAAATATAAAGATGAATTTAAAATGAATTAAACCATGATATCACATTAAATGAGGCTCTTTCAGGTTAATAAGTCCTTAAAATGGGTCAAATTCAGCATGAAAATATGCATTTTTAAAGACTCATCACACCCCCCAACCAGCGTTTTGCTAGTCCCTAGCAAAAAATGCGATAAAATATGAGGAATTCATCCTAACCTAATCTTATCTTAAACTAATGCAATGCAATAAAACTAAACATGAATGCAACGCTACTTTCGCTGGCACTCTCGACTGCATTTAGAGTATGCAAGCCCTTAAACCCCTAGGTTCCCCCTAGTGGACGAGCTGTGCCTCGTGAGGGTTTGCAGTGAATATACCCACAAAATTCTCTTTTTTGTTTTTTTTAATGAAGAAAAAAATGAAAAAAAAGGCAAAAAGAAATTCCCAAAATAAAATTCACTCATATCAGATATTTTCGAAATCTGGAATAATTACACTTTCAGACTTTTCAAATTCCGGTCCACAATTCTATTCTCAAAAACTTTCTCAAATTCAAACCAACTTGCATGCGTTGTGCGAAACTGTATACATCAAAAACCTACTTCGGATATTTTACAATAAAGCTGCAAAATTAGTGCTTTTCCTTTAAATAGTCCGATCCCCTGAAATTTAGCAAAAAGAAATTTCCTCTCAAAGTTACTACGATAGTTGCCACTTTACTATTTGCTTCGGTTGGCCTCTTTTTCTCTCAGTATCTTTTTTCGACGCAAGAAGTCAAAGGCGGTAGATTGCTCTTTCAATTTCTTATCTTAATTTGGGCTAAAATAGATTAGCAGTGTTGTCTTAAGGTCTTATTCTTCATCTTAGCTCGTCAATCTAAGTGAGAATAACAAATTTCCATTCCATGTAGAAATAAATTTCTGAATTGGCCTCTAATCTTTTTTCACTCAAGCCTCTTTAACTCCATCTTGCATTGCCTCCAAACATACAATGTATCCAAAGAGACAAAGTATATTAAAAAGGTTACTAAGATGGGTTACTAGTTGTGATTCCAATTCTATCCCAATATTTAAACAAGAACAAAAATTAACCCAATCACAAACAAGACTAAAATTATGAACACCACAAAATCAAAGACAAGAACAATTGAAAAGAAACAAACTTTACTAGCATGAAACTGTTTTACAAAAGATTGGAAATAAAAAGCAAACAATTACATACTAGGATGGATGAGAATTCCTCCTTCTAGTTGACACTTCAAGGTTGGTGGTGTGGCTTTAGGGCTAAGCCTCCTTGATGACTTGAGATGTAGAGACAAGAGAGGGAGAGATGGATGAAGAAATCTGGAGGTGGGAGGTGGGTAATTCTTCCATGAAAAATATGGGAGAAGGGTGCCCTATTTATACTTTTTCAAGTCCTACGCCTTCTCAAACTTTAAAATCTTAAAAATAATAAAAAAATAAAAGAAAAAAGGGCTCCAACCAATGCTTTGGACGTGCAATATACTTGGGAATTTTTTTTCTTTTTATTTTTCTCTTCTTTCCTTGCTTGTTTTGTCCAGAAATCCCTCTTGGACGCTTCTTTCCTTCTTTGTCTTTGCCACCTTGCATTGAGATCTTTTGAGAGATAAAATAGGGATAAGAATCCTCTCTTAGAATCAAACTTGGCCCACATGAGGTGTAGAACTTCCCCTTTTATCTCTTTGCATCGTCAGCTTTCCTTTTTTGGAAAGTTCTCCTTGTTGGCTCCTAACTTGAAGAGATCTTCTAGATAATTCTCCCTTGATTTTTTTCCTTTACTTTTTCAATCAAAATCTGAACCAAAATCCTCTTTTGGACGTGGAATAGCTTGCTTGGATATTTTTTTGCATTTTCTTTTCAATTTAATCTTCTCCTTCTCAAAAAAGAACACCGATGTGGCTTTCCTTGTCCATCTTTGATGAGATATTCTTCAAATTCTCTTCAAAATCTCTAGAAAACGTGCAACAAATAAATGGACCCCATCTTGGATGTTTTACAAGTGTGCCCCACACATGTGCATGTATGTGTGGGTCCATGAAGCCGACTTTTTACAATTTTCTTCCAATTTCTTTTTTCCCTTTAATTCTTCTCTCCTTTCTCTTGAAATCAATTCCTTGCCTCAATTCTTTACAAATGGGACCCATATAATCAATTTCCTACAAAATATATGTGAATTCATGTGAAAAGGCAATTTTACCCCTAACATCACATATGCTTGACTGTGGGCCCATTTCTCACGAAATGATAATAAAAATGTACATCATTCTTTATGATTTTGTATGAATGAACTAATGATGAAGAGAATTCAACTTATTTCATGAGAAAAATTATTTTCACAAAACTTTCCAAAAATAGACTTTCCAAAAATAGCAGGTTTCATGAATTTATGCAAAAAGTGTGATTTTTAACCAATTTATGCAGAAAAATATAAAGATGAATTTAAAATGAATTAAACCATGATATCACACTAAATGAGGCTCTTTCAGGTTAATAAGTCCTTAAAATTGATCAAATTCTGAATGAAAATATGCATTTTTAAAGACTCATCACACCCCCCAACCAGCGTTTTGCTAGTCCCTAGCAAAAAATGCGATAAAATAAGAGGAATTCATCCTAACCTAATCTTATCTTAAACTAATGCAATGCAATAAAACTAAACTTGAATGCAGCGCTACTTTCGCTGGCACTCTCGACTGCATTTAGAGTATGCAGCAAGCCCTTAAACCCATAGGTTCCCCCTAGTGGACGAGCTGTGCCTCGTGAGGGTTTGCAGTGAATATACCCACAAAATTCTCTTTTTTGTTTTTTTTAATGAAGAAAAAAATGAAAAAAAAGGCGAAAAGAAATTCCCAAAATAAAATTCACTCATATCAGATATTTTCGAAATCTGGAATAATTACACTTTCAGACTTTTCAAATTCCGGTCCACAATTCTATTCTCAAAAACTTTCTCAAATTCAAACCAACTTGCATGCGTTGTGCGAAACTGTATACATCAAAAACCTACTTCGGATATTTTACAATAATGCCGCAAAAATGGAGCTTTTCCTTCAAATAGTATGATCCCCTTAAATTTAGCAAAAAGAAATTTCCTCTCAAAGTTACTACGATAGTTGCCACTTTACTATTTACTTCGGTTGGCCTCTTTTTCTCTCAGTATCTTTTTTCGACGCAAGAAGTCAAAGGCGGTAGATTGCTCTTTCAATTTCTTATCTTAATTTGGGCTAAAATAGATTAGCAGTGTTGTCTTAAGGTCTTATTCTTCATCTTAGCTCGTCAATCTAAGTGAGAATAACAAATTTCCATTCCATGTAGAAATAAATTTCGGAATTGGCCTCTAATCTTTTTTCACTCAAACCTCTTTAACTCCATCTTGCATGGCCTCCAAACATACAATGTATCCAAAGAGACAAAGTATATTAAAAAGGTTACTAAGATGGGTTACTAGTTGTGATTCCAATTCTATCCCAATATTTAAACAAGAAGAAAAATTAACCCAATCACAAACAAGACTAAAATTATGAACACCACAAAATCAATGACAAGAACAATTGAAAAGAAACAAACTTTACTAGCATGAAACTGTTTTACAAAAGATTGGAAATAAAAAGCAAACAATTACATACTAGGATGGATGAGAATTCCTCCTTCTAGTTGACACTTCAAGGTTGGTGGTGTGGCTTTAGGGCTAAGCCTCCTTGATGACTTGAGATGTAGAGACAAGAGAGGGAGAGATGGATGAAGAAATCTGGAGGTGGGAGGTGGGTAATTCTTCCATGAAGAATATGGGAGAAGGGTGCCCTATTTATACTTTTTCAAGTCCTACTCCTTCTCAAACTTTAAAATCTTAAAAATGATAAAAAAATAAAAGAAAAAAGGGCTCCAACCAATGCTTTGGACGTGCAATATCCTTGGGGATATTTTTTCTTTTTATTTTTCTCTTCTTTCCTTGCTTGTTTTGTCCAGAAATCCCTCTTGGACGCTTCTTTCCTTCTTTGTCTTTGCCACCTTGCATTGAGATCTTTTGAGAGATAAAATAGGGATAAGAATCCTCTCTTAGAATCAAACTTGGCCCACATGAGGTGTAGAACTTCCCCTTTTATCTCTTTGCATCGTCAACTTTCCTTTTTTGGAAAGTTCTCCTTGTTGGCTCCTAACTTGAAGAGATCTTCTAGATAATTCTCCCTTGATTTTTTCCTTTACTTTTTCAATCAAAATCTGAACCAAAATCCTCTTTTGGACGTGGAATAGCTTGCTTGGATATTTTTTTGCATTTTCTTTTCAATTTAATCTTCTCCTTCTCAAAAAAGAACACCGATGTGGCTTTCCTTGTCCATCTTTGATGAGATATTCTTCAAATTCTCTTCAAAATCTCTAGAAAATGTGCAACAAATAAATGGACCCCATCTTGGATGTTTTACAAGTGTGCCCCACACATGTGCATGTATGTGTGGGTCCATGAAGCCGACTTTTTACAATTTTCTTCCAATTTCTTTTTTCTCTTTAATTCTTCTCTCCTTTCTCTTGAAATCAATTCCTTGCCACAATTCTTTACAAATGGGACCCATATAATCAATTTCCCACAAAACATATGTGAATTCATGTGAAAAGGCAATTTTACCCCTAACATCACATATGCATGACTGTGGGCCCATTTCTCACGAAATGATAACAAAAATGTACATCATTCTTCATGATTTTGTATGAATGAACTAATGATGAAGAGAATTCAACTTATTTCATGAGAAAAATTATTTTCACAAAACTTTCCAAAAATAGACTTTCCAAAAATAGCAGGTTTCATGAATTTATGCAAAAAGTGTGATTTTTAACCAATTTATGCAGAAAAATATAAAGATGAATTTAAAATGAATTAAACCATGATATCACACTAAATGAGGCTTTTTCAGGTTAATAAGTCCTTAAAATGGGTCAAATTCTGCATGAAAATATGCATTTTTAAAGACTCATCACACCCCCCAACCAGCGTTTTGCTAGTCCCTAGCAAAAAATGCGATAAAATATGAGGAATTCATCCTAACCTAATCTTATCTTAAACTAATGCAATGCAAAAAAACTAAACATGAATGCAGCGCTACTTTCGCTGGCACTCTCGACTGCATTTAAAGTATGCAGCAAGCCCTTAAACCCATAGGTTCCCCCTAGTGGACGAGCTGTGCCTCGTGAGGGTTTGCAGTGAATATACCCACAAAATTCTCTTTTCTGTTTTTTTTAATGAAGAAAAAAATGGAAAAAAAGGCGAAAAGAAATTCCCAAAATAAAATTCACTCATATCAGATATTTTCAAAATCTGGAATAATTACACTTTCAGACTTTTCAAATTCCGGTCCACAATTCTATTCTCAAAAACTTTCTCAAATTCAAACCAACTTGCATGCGTTGTGCGAAACTGTATACATCAAAAACCTACTTCGGATATTTTACAATAATCCCGCAAAAATGGAGCTTTTCCTTCAAATAGTATGATCCCCTTAAATTTAGCAAAAAGAAATTTCCTCTCAAAGTTACTACGATAGTTGCCACTTTACTATTTACTTCGGTTGGCCTCTTTTTCTCTCAGTATCTTTTTTCGATGCAAGAAGTCAAAGGCGGTAGATTGCTCTTTCAATTTCTTATCTTAATTTGGGCTAAAATAGATTAGCAGTGTTGTCTTAAGGTCTTATTCTTCATCTTAGCTCGTCAATCTAAGTGAGAATAACAAATTTCCATTCCATGTAGAAATAAATTTCGGAATTGGCCTCTAATCTTTTTTCACTCAAACCTCTTTAACTCCATCTTGCATTGCCTCCAAACATACAATGTATCCAAAGAGACAAAGTATATTAAAAAGGTTACTAAGATGGGTTACTAGTTGTGATTCCAATTCTATCCCAATATTTAAACAAGAACAAAAATTAACCCAATCACAAACAAGACTAAAATTATGAACACCACAAAATCAATGACAAGAACAATTGAAAAGAAACAAACTTTACCAGCATGAAACTGTTTTACAAAAGATTGGAAATAAAAAGCAAACAATTGCATACTAGGATGGATGAGAATTCCTCCTTCTAGTTGACACTTCAAGGTTGGTGGTGTGGCTTTAGGGCTAAGCCTCCTTGATGACTTGAGATGTAGAGACAAGAGAGGGAGAGATGGATGAAGAAATCTAGAGGTGGGAGGTGGGTAATTCTTCCATGAAGAATATGGGAGAAGGGTGCCCTATTTATACTTTTTCAAGTCCTACTCCTTCTCAAACTTTAAAATCTTTAAAATAGTAAAAAAATAAAAGAAAAAAGGGCTCCAACCAATGCTTTGGACGTGCAATATCCTTGGGGATTTTTTTTCTTTTTATTTTTCTCTTCTTTCCTTGCTTGTTTTGTCAAGAAATCCCTCTTGGACGCTTCTTTCCTTCTTTGTCTTTGCCACCTTGCATTGAGATCTTTTGAGAGATAAAATAGGGATAAGAATCCTTTTTTAGAATCAAACTTGGCCCACATGAGGTGTAGAACTTCCCCTTTTATCTCTTTGCATCGTCAACTTTCCTTTTTTGGAAAGTTCTCCTTGTTGGCTCCTAACTTGAAGAGATCTTCTAGATAGTTCTCCCTTGATTTTTTCCTTTACTTTTTCAATCAAAATCTGAACCAAAATCCTCTTTTGGACGTGGAATAGCTTGCTTGGATATTTTTTTGCATTTTCTTTTCAATTTAATCTTCTCCTTCTCAAAAAAGAACACCGATGTGGCTTTCCATGTCCATCTTTGATGAGATATTCTTCAAATTCTCTTCAAAATCTCTAGAAAATGTGCAACAAATAAATGGACCCCATCTTGGATGTTTTACAACTGTGCCCCACACATGTGCATGTATGTGTGGGTCCATGAAGCTGACTTTTTACAATTTTCTTCCAATTTCTTTTTTCTCTTTAATTTTTCTCTCCTTTCTCTTGAAATCAATTCCTTGCCTCAATTCTTTACAAATGGGACCCATATAATCAATTTCCTACAAAACATATGTGAATTCATGTGAAAAGGCAATTTTACCCCTAACATCACATATGCATGACTGTGGGCCCATTTCTCACGAAATGATAATAAAAATGTACATCATTCTTCATGATTTTGTATGAATGAACTAGTGATGAAGAGAATTCAATTTATTTCATGAGAAAAATTATTTTCACAAAACTTTCCAAAAATAGACTTTCCAAAAATAGCAGGTTTCATGAATTTATGCAAAAAGTGTGATTTTTAACCAATTTATTCAGAAAAATATAAAGATGAATTTAAAATGAATTAAACCATGATATCACACTAAATGAGGCTCTTTCAAGTTACTAAGTCCTTAAAATGGGTCAAATTCTGCATGAAAATATGCATTTTTAAAGACTCATCACACCCCCCAACCAGCGTTTTGCTAGTCCCTAGCAAAAAATGCGATAAAATATGAGGAATTCATCCTAACCTAATCTTATCTTAAACTAATGCAATGCAATAAAACTAAACATGAATGCAACGCTACTTTCGCTGGCAATCTCGACTGCATTTAGGGCATGCAGCAAGCCCTTAAACCCCTAGGTTCCCCCTAGTGGACGAGCTCTGCCTCGTGAGGGTTTGCAGTGAATATACCCACAAAATTCTCTTTTTTGTTTTTTTTTTAATGAAGAAAAAAATGAAAAAAAGGCGAAAAGAAATTCCCAAAATAAAATTCACTCATATCAGATATTTTCGAAATCTGGAATAATTACACTTTCAGACTTTTCAAATTCCGGTCCACAATTCTATTCTCAAAAACTTTCTCAAATTCAAACCAACTTGCATGCGTTGTGCGAAACTGTATACATCAAAAACCTACTTCGGATATTTTACAATAATGCTGCAAAAATAGAGCTTTTCTTTCAAATAGTCTGATCCCCTGAAATTTAGCAAAAAGAAATTTCCTCTCAAAGTTACTACGATAGTTGCCACTTTACTATTTACTTCGGTTGGCCTCTTTTTCTCTCAGTATCTTTTTTCGACGGAAGAAGTCAAAGGCGGTAGATTGCTCTTTCAATTTCTTATCTTAATTTGGGCTAAAATAGATTAGCAGTGATGTCTTAAGGTCTTATTCTCCATCTTAGCTCGTCAATCTAAGTGAGAATAACAAATTTCCATTCCATGTAGAAATAAATTTCAGAATTGGCCCTCTAATCTTTTTTCACTCAAACCTCTTTAACTCCATCTTGCATTGCCTCCAAACATACAATGTATCCAAAGAGACGAAGTATATTAAAAAGGTTACTAAGATGGGTTACTAGTTGTGATTCCAATTCAGTCCCAATATTTAAACAAAAACAAAAATTAACCCAATCACAAACAAGACTAAAATTATGAACACCACAAAATCAAAGACAAGAACAATTGAAAAGAAACAAACTTTACTAGCATGAAATTGTTTTACAAAAGATTGGAAATAAAAAGCAAACAATTACATACTAGGATGGATGAGAATTCCTCCTTCTAGTTGACACTTCATGGTTGGTGGTGTGGCTCTAGGGCTAAGCCTCCTTGATGACTTGAGATGTAGAGACAAGAGAGGGAGAGATGGATGAAGAAATCTAGAGGTGGGAGGTAGGTAATTCTTCCATGAAGAATATGGGAGAAGGGTGCCCTATTTATACTTTTTCAAGTCCTACTCCTTCTCAAACTTTAAAATCATTAAAATAATTAAAAAATAAAAGAAAAAAGGGCTCCTACCAATGCTTTGGACGTGCAATATCCTTGGGGATTTTTTTTCTTTTTATTTTTCTCTTCTTTCCTTGCTTGTTTTGTCCAGAAATCCCTTTTGGACGCTTCTTTCCTTCTTTGTCTCTACCAGCTTGCATTGAGATCTTTTGAGAGATAAAACAGGGATAAGAATCCTCTCTTAGAATCAAACTTGGCCCACATGAGGTGTAGAACTTCCCCTTTTATCTCTTCGCATCGTCAACTTTCCTTTTTTGGAAAGTTCTCCTTGTTGGCTCCTAACTTGAAGAGATCTTCAAGATAATTCTCCCTTGATTTTTTCCTTTACTTTTTCAATCAAAATCTGATCCAAAATCCTCTTTCGGACGTGGAATAGCTTGCTTGGATATTTTTCTGCAATTTTTTTTCAATTTAATCTTCTCCTTCTCAAAAAAGAACACCTATGTGGCTTTCCTTGTCCATCTTTGATGAGATATTCTTCAAATTCTCTTCAAAATCTCTAGAAAATGTGCAACAAATAAATGGACCCCATCTTGGATGTTTTACAAGTGTGCCCCACACATGTGCATGTATGTGTGGGTCCATGAAGCCGACTTTTTACAATTTTCTTCCAATTTCTTTTTTCTCTTTAATTCTTCTCTCCTTTCTCTTGAAATCAATTCCTTGCCTCAATTCTTTACAAATGGGACCCATATAATCAATTTCCTACAGAACATATGTGAATTCATGTGAAAAGGCTATTTTACCCCTAACATCACATATGCTTGACTGTGGTCCCATTTCTCACGAAATGATAATAAAAATGTACATCATTCTTCATGATTTTGTATGAATGAACTAATGATGAAGATAATTCAATTTATTTCATGAGAAAAATTATTTTCACAAAACTTTCCAAAAATAGACTTTCCAAAAATAGCAGGTTTCATGAATTTATGCAAAAAGTGTGATTTCTATCTAATTTATGCAGAAAAATATAAAGATGAATTTAAAATGAATTAAACCATGATATCACACTAAATGAGGCTCTTTCAAGTTACTAAGTCCTTAAAATGGGTCAAATTCTGCATGAAAATATGCATTTTTAAAGACTCATCACACCCCCCAACCAGCGTTTTGCTAGTCCCTAGCAAAAAATGCGATAAAATATGAGGAATTCATCCTAACCTAATCTTATCTTAAACTAATGCAATGCAATAAAACTAAACATGAATGCAACGCTACTTTCGCTGGCACTCTCGACTGCATTTAGAGTATGCAGCAAGCCCTTAAACCCCTAGGTTCCCCCTAGTGGACGAGTTGTGCCTCGTGAGGGTTTGTGGTGAATATACCCACAAAATTCTCTTTTTTGTTTTTTTTAATGAAGAAAAAAATGAAAAAAAGGCGAAAAGAAATTCCCAAAATAAAATTCACTCATATCAGATATTTTCGAAATCTGGAATAATTACACTTTCAGACTTTTCAAATTCCGGTCCACAATTCTATTCCCAAAAACTTTCTCAAATTCAAACCAACTTGCATGCGTTGTGCGAAACTGTATACATCAAAAACCTACTTCGGATATTTTACAATAATGCTGCTAAAATAGAGTTTTTCCTTCAAATAGTCTGATCCCCTGAAATTTAGCAAAAAGAAATTTCCACTCAAAGTTACTACGATAGTTGCCACTTTACTATTTACTTCGGTTGGCCTCTTTTTCTCTCATTATCTTTTTTCGACGCAAGAAGTCAAAGGCGGTAGATTGCTCTTTCAATTTCTTATCTTAATTTGGGCGAAAATAGATTAGCAGTGTTGTCTTAAGGTCTTATTCTTCATCTTAGGTCGTCAATCTAAGTGAGAATAACAAATTTCCATTCTATGTAGAAATAAATTTCGGAATTGGCCTCTAATCTTTTTTCACTCAAACCTCTTTAACTCCATCTTGCATTGCCTCCAAACATACAATGTATCCAAAGAGACAAAGTATATTAAAAAGGTTACTAAGATGGGTTACTAGTTGTGATTCCAATTCAATCCCAATATTTAAACAAGAACAAAAATTAACCCAATCACAAACAAGACTAAAATTATGAACACCACAAAATCAAAGACAAGAACAATTGAAAAGAAACAAACTTTACTGGAATGAAATTGTTTTACAAAAGATTGGAAATAGAAAGCAAACAATTACATACAAGGATGGATGAGAATTCCTCCTTCTAGTTGACACTTCAAGGTTGGTGGTGTGGCTTTAGGGCTAAGCCTCCTTGATGACTTGAGATGTAGAGACAAGAGAGGGAGAGATGGATGAAGAAATCTAGAGGTGGGAGGTGGGTAATTCATTTATGAAGAATATGGGAGAAGGGTGGCCTATTTATACTTTTTCAAGTCCTACTCCTTCTCAAACTTTAAAATCTTAAAAATAATAAAAAAATAAAAGAAAAAAGGGCTCCAACAAATGCTTTGGACGTGCAATATCCTTGGGGATTTTTTTTCTTTTTATTTTTCTCTTCTTTCCTTGCTTGTTTTGTCCAGAAATCCCTCTTGGACGCTTCTTTCCTTCTTTGTCTTTGCCACCTTCCATTGAGATCTTTTGAGAGATAAAATAGGGATAAGAATCCTCTCTTAGAATCAAACTTGGCACACATGAGGTGTAGAACTTCCCCTTTTATCTCTTCGCATCGTCAACTTTCCTTTTTTGGAAAGTTCTCCTTGTTGGCTCCTAACTTGAAGAGATCTTCTAGATAATTCTCCCTTGATTTTTTCTTTTACTCTTTCAATCAAAATCTGATCCAAAATCCTCTTTCGGACGTGGAATAGCTTGCTTGGATATTTTTTTGCATTTTCTTTTCAATTTAATCTTCTCCTTCTCAAAAAGGAACACCTATGTGGCTTTCCTTGTCCATCTTTGATGAGATATTCTTCAAATTCTCTCCAAAATCTCTTGAAAATGTGCAACAAATAAATGGACCCCATCTTGGATGTTTTACAAGTGTGCCCCACACATGTGCATGTATGTGTGGGTCCATGAAGCCGACTTTTTAAAATTTTCTTCCAATTTCTTTTTTCTCTTTAATTCTTCTCTCCTTTCTCTTGAAATCAATTCCTTCCCTCAATTCTTTACAAATGGGACCCATATAACCAATTTCCTACAAAACATATGTGAATTCATGTGAAAAGGCAATTTTACCCCTAACATCACATATGCATGACCGTGGGCCCATTTCTCACGAAATGATAATAAAAATGTACATCATTCCTCATGATTTTGTATGATTGAACTAATGATGAAGATAATTCAATTTATTTCATGAGAAAAATTATTTTCACAAAACTTTCCAAAAATAGACTTTCCAAAAATAGCAGGTTTCATGAATTTATGCAAAAAGTGTGATTTTTAACCAATTTTTGCAGAAAAATATAAAGATGAATTTAAAATGAATTAAACCATGATATCACACCAAATGAGGCTCTTTCAAGTTAATAAGTCCTTAAAATGGGTCAAATTCAGCATGAAATTATGCATTTTTAAAAACTCATCACACCCCCCAACCAGCGTTTTGCTAGTCCCTAGCAAAAAATGCGTTAAAATATGAGGAATTCATCCTAACCTAATCTTATCTTAAACTAATGCAATGCAATAAAACTAAACATGAATGCAACGCTACTTTCGCTGGCACTCTCGACCGCATTTAGGGCATGCAGCAAGCCCTTAAACCCCTAGGTTCCCCCTAGTGGACGAGCTCTGCCTCGTGAGGGTTTGCAGTGAATATACCCACAAAATTCTCTTTTTTGTTTTTTTTTAATGAAGAAAAAAATGAAAAAAAAGGCGAAAAGAAATTCCCAAAATAAAATTCACTCATATCAGATATTTTCGAAATCTGGAATAATTACACTTTCAGACTTTTCAAATTCCGGTCCACAATTCTATTCTAAAAAACTTTCCCAAATTCAAACCAACTTGCATGCGTTGTGCAAAACTGTATACATCAAAAACCTACTTCGGATATTTTACAATAATGCTGCAAAAATACAGTTTTTCCTTCAAATAGTCTGATCCCTTGAAATTTAGCAAAAAGAAATTTCCTCTCAAAGTTACTACGATAGTTGCCACTTTACTATTTACTTCGTTTGGCCTCTTTTTCTCTCACTATCTTTTTTCGACGCAAGAAGTCAAAGGCGGTAGATTGCTCTTTCAATTTCTTATCTTAATTTGGGCTAATATAGATTAGCAGTGTTGTCTTAAGGTCTTATTCTTCATCTTAGGTCGTCAATCTAAGTGAGAATAACAAATTTTCATTCCATGTAGAAATAAATTTCAGAATTGGCCTCTAATCTTTTTTCACTAAAACCTCTTTAACTCCATCCTGCATTGCCTCCAAACATACAATGTATCCAAAGAGACAAAGTATATTAAAAAGGTTACTAAGATGGGTTACTAGTTGTGATTCCAATTTTATCCCAATATTTAAATAAGAACAAAAATTAACCCAATCACAAACAAGACTAAAATTATGAACACCACAAAATCAAAGACAAGAACAATTGAAAAGAAACAAACTTTACTGGAATGAAATTGTTTTACAAAAGATTGGAAATAAAAAGCAAACAATTACATACTAGGATGGATGAGAATTCCTCCTTCTAGTTGACACTTCAAGGTTGGTGGTGTGGCTTTAGGGCTAAGCCTCCTTGATGACTTGAGATGTAGAGACAAGAGAGGGAGAGATGGATGAAGAAATCTAGAGGTGGGAGGTGGGTAATTCATCCATAAAGAATATGGGAGAAGGGTGCCCTATTTATACTTTTTCAAGTCCTACTCCTTCTCAAACTTTAAAATCTTAAAAATAATAAAAAAATAAAAGAAAAAAGGGCTCCAACCAATGCTTTGGACGTGCAATATCCTTGGGGATTTTTTTTCTTTTTATTTTTCTCTTCTTTCCTTGCTTGTTTTCTCCAGAAATCCCTCTTGGGTGCTTCTTTCCTTCTTTTTCTTTGCCACCTTGCATTGTGATATTTTGAGAGATAAAATAGGGATAAGAACCCTCTCTTAGAATCAAATTTGGCCCACAAGAGGTGTAGAACTTCCCCTTTTATCTCTTTGCATCGTCAACTTTCCTATTTTGGAAAGTTCTACTTGTTAGCTCCTAACTTGAAGAGATCTTCTAGATAATTCTCCCTTGATTTTTTCCTTTACTTTTTCAATCAAAATCTGATCCAAAATCCTCTTTCGGACGTGGAATAGCTTGCTTGGATATTTTTTTGCATTTTCTTTTCAATTTAATCTTCTCCTTCTCAAAAAAGAACACCTATGTGGCTTTCCTTGTCCATCTTTGATGAGATATTCTTCAAATTCTCTTCAAAATCTCTTGAAAATGTGCAACAAATAAATGGACCCCATCTTGGATGTTTTACAAGTGTGCCCCACACATGTGCATGTATGTGTGGGACCATGAAGCCGACTTTTTACAATTTTCTTCCAATTTCTTTTTTCTCTTTAATTCTTCTCTCCTTTCTCTTGAAATCAATTCCTTCCCTCAATTCTTTACAAATGGGACCCATATAACCAATTTCCTACAAAACATATGTGAATTCATGTGAAAAGGCAATTTTACCCCTAACATCACTTATGCATGACTGTGGGCCCATTTCTCACGAAATGATAATAAAAATATACATCATTCTTCATGATTTTGTATGAATGAACTAATGATGAAGAGAATTCAATTTATTTCATGAGAAAAATTATTTTCACAAAACTTTCCAAAAATAGACTTTCCAAAAATAGCAGGTTTCATGAATTTATGCAAAAAGTGTGATTTTTAACCAATTTTTGCAGAAAAATATAAAGATGAATTTAAAATGAATTAAACCATGATATCACACTAAATTAGGCTCTTTCAAGTTAATAAGTCCTTAAAATGGGTCAAATTCTGCATGAAAATATGCATTTTTAAAGACTCATCACACCCCCCAACCAGCGTTTTGCTAGTCCCTAGCAAAAAATGCGTTAAAATATGAGGAATTCATCCTAACCTAATCTTATCTTAAACTAATGCAATGCAATAAAACTAAACATGAATACAACGCTACTTTCGCTGGCACTCTCGACTGCATTTAGGGCATGCAGCAAGCCCTTAAACCCCTAGGTTCCCCCTAGTGGACGAGCTCTGCCTCGTGAGGGTTTGCAGTGAATATACCCACAAAATTCTCTTTTTTGTTTTTTTTTTAATGAAGAAAAAAATGAAAAAAAGGCGAAAAGAAATTCCCAAAATAAAATTCACTCATATCAGATATTTTCGAAATCTGGAATAATTACACTTTCAGACTTTTCAAATTCCGGTCCACAATTCTATTCTCAAAAACTTTCTCAAATTCAAACCAACTTGCATGCGTTGTGCGAAACTGTATACATCGAAAACCTACTTCGGATATTTTATAATAATGCTGTAAAAATAGAGTTTTTCCTTCAAATAGTCTGATCCCCTGAAATTTAGCAAAAAGAAATTTCCTCTCAAAGTTACTACGATAGTTGCCACTTTACTATTTACTTCGGTTGGCCTCTTTTTCTCTCAGTATCTTTTTTCGACGCAAGAAGTCAAAGGCGGTAGATTGCTTTTTCAATTTCTTATCTTAATTTGGGCTAATATAGATTAGCAGTGTTGTCTTAAGGTCTTATTCTTCATCTTAGGTCGTCAATCTAAGTGAGAATAACAAATTTCCATTCCATGTAGAAATAAATTTCAGAATTGGCCTCTAATCTTTTTCCGCTCAAACCTCTTTAACTCCATCTTGATTGCCTCCAAACATACAATGTATCCAAAGAGACAAAGTATATTAAAAAGGTTACTAAGATGGGTTACTAGTTGTGATTCCAATTCTATCCCAATATTTAAACAAGAAAAAAAATTAACCCAATCACAAACAAGACTAAAATTATGAACACCACAAAATAAAAGACAAGAACAATTGAAAAGAAACAAACTTTACTAGCATGAAATTGTTTTACAAAAGATTGGAAATAAAAAGCAAACAATTACATACTAGGATGGATGAGAATTCCTCCTTCTAGTTGACACTTCAAGGTTGGTGGTGTGGCTTTAGGGCTAAGCCTCCTTGATGACTTGAGATGTAGAGACAAGAGAGGGAGAGATGGATGAAGAAATCTAGAGGTGGGAGGTGGGTAATTCTTCCATGAAGAATATGGGAGAAGGGTGCCATATTTATACTTTTTCAAGTCCTACTCCTTCTCAAACTTTAAAATCTTAAAAATAATAAAAAAATAAAAGAAAAAAGGGCTCCAATCAATGCTTTGGACGTGCAATATCCTTGGGGATTTTTTTTCTTTTTATTTTTCTCTTCTTTCCTTGCTTGTTTTGTCCAGAAATCCCTCTTGGATGCTTCTTTCCTTCTTTGTCTTTGCCACCTTGCATTGAGATCTTTTGAGAGATAAAATAGGGATAAGAATCCTCTCTTAGAATCAAACTTGGGCCACATGAGGTGTAGAACTTCCCCTTTTATCTCTTTGCATCGTCAACTTTCCTTTTTTGGAAAGTTCTCCTTGTTGGCTCCTAACTTGAAGAGATCTTCTAGATAATTCTCCCTTGATTTTTTCCTTTACTTTTTCAATCAAAATCTGATCCAAAATCCTCTTTCGGACGTGGAATAGCTTGCTTGGATATTTTTTTGCATTTTCTTTTCAATTTAATCTTCTCCTTCTCAAAAAAGAACACCTATGTGGCTTTCCTTGTCCATCTTTGATGAGATATTCTTCAAATTCTCTTCAAAATCTCTTGAAAATGTTCAACAAATAAATGGACCCCATCTTGGATGTTTTACAAGTGTGCCCCACACATGTGCATGTATGTGTGGGACCATGAAGCCGACTTTTTACAATTTTCTTCCAATTTCTTTTTTCTCTTTAATTCTTCTCTCCTTTCTCTTGAAATCAATTCCTTCCCTCAATTCTTTACAAATGGGACCCATATAACCAATTTCCTACAAAACATATGTGAATTCATGTGAAAAGGCAATTTTACCCCTAACATCACATATGCATGACTGTGGGCCCATTTCTCACGAAATGATAATAAAAATGTACATCATTCTTCATGATTTTGTATGAATGAACTAATGATGAAGAGAATTCAATTTATTTCATGAGAAAAATTATTTTCACAAAACTTTCCAAAAATAGACTTTCCAAAAATAGCAGGTTTCATGAATTTATGCAAAAAGTGTGATTTTTAACCAATTTTTGCAGAAAAATATAAAGATGAATTTAAAATGAATTAAACCATGATATCACACTAAATTAGGCTCTTTCAAGTTAATAAGTCCTTAAAATGGGTCAAATTCAGCATGAAATTATGCATTTTTAAAGACTCATCACACCCCCCAACCAGCGTTTTGCTAGTCCCTAGCAAAAAATGCGTTAAAATATGAGGAATTCATCCTAACCTAATCTTATCTTAAACTAATGCAATGCAATAAAACTAAACATGAATGCAACGCTACTTTCGCTGGCACTCTCGACTGCATTTAGGGCATGCAGCAAGCCCTTAAACCCCTAGGTTCCCCCTAGTGGACGAGCTCTGCCTCGTGAGGGTTTGCAGTGAATATACCCACAAAATTCTCTTTTTTGTTTTTTTTTAATGAAGAAAAAAATGAAAAAAAAGGCGAAAAGAAATTCCCAAAATAAAATTCACTCATATCAGATATTTTCGAAATCTGGAATAATTACACTTTCAGACTTTTCAAATTCCGGTCCACAATTCTATTCTCAAAAACTTTCTCAAATTCAAACCAACTTGCATGCGTTGTGCGAAACTGTATACATCGAAAACCTACTTCGGATATTTTATAATAATGCTGTAAAAATAGAGTTTTTCCTTCAAATAGTCTGATCCCCTGAAATTTAGCAAAAAGAAATTTCCTCTCAAAGTTACTACGATAGTTGCCACTTTACTATTTACTTCGGTTGGCCTCTTTTTCTCTCAGTATCTTTTTTCGACGCAAGAAGTCAAAGGCGGTAGATTGCTTTTTCAATTTCTTATCTTAATTTGGGCTAATATAGATTAGCAGTGTTGTCTTAAGGTCTTATTCTTCATCTTAGGTCGTCAATCTAAGTGAGAATAACAAATTTCCATTCCATGTAGAAATAAATTTCGGAATTGGCTTCTAATCTTTTTCCGCTCAAACCTCTTTAACTCCATCTTGATTGCCTCCAAACATACAATGTATCCAAAGAGACAAAGTATATTAAAAAGGTTACTAAGATGGGTTACTAGTTGTGATTCCAATTCTATCCCAATATTTAAACAAGAAAAAAAATTAACCCAATCACAAACAAGACTAAAATTATGAACACCACAAAATAAAAGACAAGAACAATTGAAAAGAAACAAACTTTACTGGAATGAAATTGTTTTACAAAAGATTGGAAATAAAAAGCAAACAATTACATACTAGGATGGATGAGAATTCCTCCTTCTAGTTGACACTTCAAGGTTGGTGGTGTGGCTTTAGGGCTAAGCCTCCTTGATGACTTGAGATGTAGAGACAAGAGAGGGAGAGATGGATGAAGAAATCTAGAGGTGGGAGGTGGGTAATTCTTCCATGAAGAATATGGGAGAAGGGTGCCATATTTATACTTTTTCAAGTCCTACTCCTTCTCAAACTTTAAAATCTTAAAAATAATAAAAAAATAAAAGAAAAAAGGGCTCCAACCAATGCTTTGGACGTGCAATATCCTTGGGGATTTTTTTTCTTTTTATTTTTCTCTTCTTTCCTTGCTTGTTTTGTCCAGAAATCCCTCTTGGATGCTTCTTTCCTTCTTTGTCTTTGCCACCTTGCATTGAGATCTTTTGAGAGATAAAATAGGGATAAGAATCCTCTCTTAGAATCAAACTTGGGCCACATGAGGTGTAGAACTTCCCCTTTTATCTCTTTGCATCGTCAACTTTCCTTTTTTGGAAAGTTCTCCTTGTTGGCTCCTAACTTGAAGAGATCTTCTAGATAATTCTCCCTTGATTTTTTCCTTTACTTTTTCAATCAAAATCTGATCCAAAATCCTCTTTCGGACGTGGAATAGCCTGCTTGGATATTTTTTTGCATTTTCTTTTCAATTTAATCTTCTCCTTCTCAAAAAAGAACACCTATGTGGCTTTCCTTGTCCATCTTTGATGAGATATTCTTCAAATTCTCTTCAAAATCTCTTGAAAATGTGCAACAAATAAATGGACCCCATCTTGGATGTTTTACAAGTGTGCCCCACACATGTGCATGTATGTGTGGGACCATGAAGCCGACTTTTTACAATTTTCTTCCAATTTCTTTTTTCTCTTTAATTCTTCTCTCCTTTCTCTTGAAATCAATTCCTTCCCTCAATTCTTTACAAATGGGACCCATATAACCAATTTCCTACAAAACATATGTGAATTCATGTGAAAAGGCAATTTTACCCCTAACATCACATATGCATGACTGTGGGCCCATTTCTCACGAAATGATAATAAAAATGTACATCATTCTTCATGATTTTGTATGAATGAACTAATGATGAAGAGAATTCAATTTATTTCATGAGAAAAATTATTTTCACAAAACTTTCCAAAAATAGACTTTCCAAAAATAGCAGGTTTCATGAATTTATGCAAAAAGTGTGATTTTTAACCAATTTTTGCAGAAAAATATAAAGATGAATTTAAAATGAATTAAACCATGATATCACACTAAATTAGGCTCTTTCAAGTTAATAAGTCCTTAAAATGGGTCAAATTCAGCATGAAATTATGCATTTTTAAAGACTCATCACACCCCCCAACCAGCGTTTTGCTAGTCCCTAGCAAAAAATGCGTTAAAATATGAGGAATTCATCCTAACCTAATCTTATCTTAAACTAATGCAATGCAATAAAACTAAACATGAATGCAACGCTACTTTCGCTGGCACTCTCGACTGCATTTAGGGCATGCAGCAAGCCCTTAAACCCCTAGGTTCCCCCTAGTGGACGAGCTCTGCCTCGTGAGGGTTTGCAGTGAATATACCCACAAAATTCTCTTTTTTGTTTTTTTTTAATGAAGAAAAAAATGAAAAAAAAGGCGAAAAGAAATTCCCAAAATAAAATTCACTCATATCAGATATTTTCGAAATCTGGAATAATTACACTTTCAGACTTTTCAAATTCCGGTCCACAATTCTATTCTCAAAAACTTTCTCAAATTCAAACCAACTTGCATGCGTTGTGCGAAACTGTATACATCGAAAACCTACTTCGGATATTTTATAATAATGCTGTAAAAATAGAGTTTTTCCTTCAAATAGTCTGATCCCCTGAAATTTAGCAAAAAGAAATTTCCTCTCAAAGTTACTACGATAGTTGCCACTTTACTATTTACTTCGGTTGGCCTCTTTTTCTCTCAGTATCTTTTTTCGACGCAAGAAGTCAAAGGCGGTAGATTGCTTTTTCAATTTCTTATCTTAATTTGGGCTAATATAGATTAGCAGTGTTGTCTTAAGGTCTTATTCTTCATCTTAGGTCGTCAATCTAAGTGAGAATAACAAATTTCCATTCCATGTAGAAATAAATTTCGGAATTGGCTTCTAATCTTTTTCCGCTCAAACCTCTTTAACTCCATCTTGATTGCCTCCAAACATACAATGTATCCAAAGAGACAAAGTATATTAAAAAGGTTACTAAGATGGGTTACTAGTTGTGATTCCAATTCTATCCCAATATTTAAACAAGAAAAAAAATTAACCCAATCACAAACAAGACTAAAATTATGAACACCACAAAATAAAAGACAAGAACAATTGAAAAGAAACAAACTTTACTGGAATGAAATTGTTTTACAAAAGATTGGAAATAAAAAGCAAACAATTACATACTAGGATGGATGAGAATTCCTCCTTCTAGTTGACACTTCAAGGTTGGTGGTGTGGCTTTAGGGCTAAGCCTCCTTGATGACTTGAGATGTAGAGACAAGAGAGGGAGAGATGGATGAAGAAATCTAGAGGTGGGAGGTGGGTAATTCTTCCATGAAGAATATGGGAGAAGGGTGCCATATTTATACTTTTTCAAGTCCTACTCCTTCTCAAACTTTAAAATCTTAAAAATAATAAAAAAATAAAAGAAAAAAGGGCTCCAACCAATGCTTTGGACGTGCAATATCCTTGGGGATTTTTTTTCTTTTTATTTTTCTCTTCTTTCCTTGCTTGTTTTGTCCAGAAATCCCTCTTGGATGCTTCTTTCCTTCTTTGTCTTTGCCACCTTGCATTGAGATCTTTTGAGAGATAAAATAGGGATAAGAATCCTCTCTTAGAATCAAACTTGGGCCACATGAGGTGTAGAACTTCCCCTTTTATCTCTTTGCATCGTCAACTTTCCTTTTTTGGAAAGTTCTCCTTGTTGGCTCCTAACTTGAAGAGATCTTCTAGATAATTCTCCCTTGATTTTTTCCTTTACTTTTTCAATCAAAATCTGATCCAAAATCCTCTTTCGGACGTGGAATAGCCTGCTTGGATATTTTTTTGCATTTTCTTTTCAATTTAATCTTCTCCTTCTCAAAAAAGAACACCTATGTGGCTTTCCTTGTCCATCTTTGATGAGATATTCTTCAAATTCTCTTCAAAATCTCTTGAAAATGTGCAACAAATAAATGGACCCCATCTTGGATGTTTTACAAGTGTGCCCCACACATGTGCATGTATGTGTGGGACCATGAAGCCGACTTTTTACAATTTTCTTCCAATTTCTTTTTTCTCTTTAATTCTTCTCTCCTTTCTCTTGAAATCAATTCCTTCCCTCAATTCTTTACAAATGGGACCCATATAACCAATTTCCTACAAAACATATGTGAATTCATGTGAAAAGGCAATTTTACCCCTAACATCACATATGCATGACTGTGGGCCCATTTCTCACGAAATGATAATAAAAATGTACATCATTCTTCATGATTTTGTATGAATGAACTAATGATGAAGAGAATTCAATTTATTTCATGAGAAAAATTATTTTCACAAAACTTTCCAAAAATAGACTTTCCAAAAATAGCAGGTTTCATGAATTTATGCAAAAAGTGTGATTTTTAACCAATTTTTGCAGAAAAATATAAAGATGAATTTAAAATGAATTAAACCATGATATCACACTAAATTAGGCTCTTTCAAGTTAATAAGTCCTTAAAATGGGTCAAATTCAGCATGAAATTATGCATTTTTAAAGACTCATCACACCCCCCAACCAGCGTTTTGCTAGTCCCTAGCAAAAAATGCGTTAAAATATGAGGAATTCATCCTAACCTAATCTTATCTTAAACTAATGCAATGCAATAAAACTAAACATGAATGCAACGCTACTTTCGCTGGCACTCTCGACTGCATTTAGGGCATGCAGCAAGCCCTTAAACCCCTAGGTTCCCCCTAGTGGACGAGCTCTGCCTCGTGAGGGTTTGCAGTGAATATACCCACAAAATTCTCTTTTTTGTTTTTTTTTAATGAAGAAAAAAATGAAAAAAAAGGCGAAAAGAAATTCCCAAAATAAAATTCACTCATATCAGATATTTTCGAAATCTGGAATAATTACACTTTCAGACTTTTCAAATTCCGGTCCACAATTCTATTCTCAAAAACTTTCTCAAATTCAAACCAACTTGCATGCGTTGTGCGAAACTGTATACATCGAAAACCTACTTCGGATATTTTATAATAATGCTGTAAAAATAGAGTTTTTCCTTCAAATAGTCTGATCCCCTGAAATTTAGCAAAAAGAAATTTCCTCTCAAAGTTACTACGATAGTTGCCACTTTACTATTTACTTCGGTTGGCCTCTTTTTCTCTCAGTATCTTTTTTCGACGCAAGAAGTCAAAGGCGGTAGATTGCTTTTTCAATTTCTTATCTTAATTTGGGCTAATATAGATTAGCAGTGTTGTCTTAAGGTCTTATTCTTCATCTTAGGTCGTCAATCTAAGTGAGAATAACAAATTTCCATTCCATGTAGAAATAAATTTCAGAATTGGCCTCTAATCTTTTTCCGCTCAAACCTCTTTAACTCCATCTTGATTGCCTCCAAACATACAATGTATCCAAAGAGACAAAGTATATTAAAAAGGTTACTAAGATGGGTTACTAGTTGTGATTCCAATTCTATCCCAATATTTAAACAAGAAAAAAAATTAACCCAATCACAAACAAGACTAAAATTATGAACACCACAAAATAAAAGACAAGAACAATTGAAAAGAAACAAACTTTACTGGAATGAAATTGTTTTACAAAAGATTGGAAATAAAAAGCAAACAATTACATACTAGGATGGATGAGAATTCCTCCTTCTAGTTGACACTTCAAGGTTGGTGGTGTGGCTTTAGGGCTAAGCCTCCTTGATGACTTGAGATGTAGAGACAAGAGAGGGAGAGATGGATGAAGAAATCTAGAGGTGGGAGGTGGGTAATTCTTCCATGAAGAATATGGGAGAAGGGTGCCATATTTATACTTTTTCAAGTCCTACTCCTTCTCAAACTTTAAAATCTTAAAAATAATAAAAAAATAAAAGAAAAAAGGGCTCCAACCAATGCTTTGGACGTGCAATATCCTTGGGGATTTTTTTTCTTTTTATTTTTCTCTTCTTTCCTTGCTTGTTTTGTCCAGAAATCCCTCTTGGATGCTTCTTTCCTTCTTTGTCTTTGCCACCTTGCATTGAGATCTTTTGAGAGATAAAATAGGGATAAGAATCCTCTCTTAGAATCAAACTTGGGCCACATGAGGTGTAGAACTTCCCCTTTTATCTCTTTGCATCGTCAACTTTCCTTTTTTGGAAAGTTCTCCTTGTTGGCTCCTAACTTGAAGAGATCTTCTAGATAATTCTCCCTTGATTTTTTCCTTTACTTTTTCAATCAAAATCTGATCCAAAATCCTCTTTCGGACGTGGAATAGCTTGCTTGGATATTTTTTTGCATTTTCTTTTCAATTTAATCTTCTCCTTCTCAAAAAAGAACACCTATGTGGCTTTCCTTGTCCATCTTTGATGAGATATTCTTCAAATTCTCTTCAAAATCTCTTGAAAATGTGCAACAAATAAATGGACCCCATCTTGGATGTTTTACAAGTGTGCCCCACACATGTGCATGTATGTGTGGGACCATGAAGCCGACTTTTTACAATTTTCTTCCAATTTCTTTTTTCTCTTTAATTCTTCTCTCCTTTCTCTTGAAATCAATTCCTTCCCTCAATTCTTTACAAATGGGACCCATATAACCAATTTCCTACAAAACATATGTGAATTCATGTGAAAAGGCAATTTTACCCCTAACATCACATATGCATGACTGTGGGCCCATTTCTCACGAAATGATAATAAAAATGTACATCATTCTTCATGATTTTGTATGAATGAACTAATGATGAAGAGAATTCAATTTATTTCATGAGAAAAATTATTTTCACAAAACTTTCCAAAAATAGACTTTCCAAAAATAGCAGGTTTCATGAATTTATGCAAAAAGTGTGATTTTTAACCAATTTTTGCAGAAAAATATAAAGATGAATTTAAAATGAATTAAACCATGATATCACACTAAATTAGGCTCTTTCAAGTTAATAAGTCCTTAAAATGGGTCAAATTCAGCATGAAATTATGCATTTTTAAAGACTCATCACACCCCCCAACCAGCGTTTTGCTAGTCCCTAGCAAAAAATGCGTTAAAATATGAGGAATTCATCCTAACCTAATCTTATCTTAAACTAATGCAATGCAATAAAACTAAACATGAATGCAACGCTACTTTCGCTGGCACTCTCGACTGCATTTAGGGCATGCAGCAAGCCCTTAAACCCCTAGGTTCCCCCTAGTGGACGAGCTCTGCCTCGTGAGGGTTTGCAGTGAATATACCCACAAAATTCTCTTTTTTGTTTTTTTTTAATGAAGAAAAAAATGAAAAAAAAGGCGAAAAGAAATTCCCAAAATAAAATTCACTCATATCAGATATTTTCGAAATCTGGAATAATTACACTTTCAGACTTTTCAAATTCCGGTCCACAATTCTATTCTCAAAAACTTTCTCAAATTCAAACCAACTTGCATGCGTTGTGCGAAACTGTATACATCGAAAACCTACTTCGGATATTTTATAATAATGCTGTAAAAATAGAGTTTTTCCTTCAAATAGTCTGATCCCCTGAAATTTAGCAAAAAGAAATTTCCTCTCAAAGTTACTACGATAGTTGCCACTTTACTATTTACTTCGGTTGGCCTCTTTTTCTCTCAGTATCTTTTTTCGACGCAAGAAGTCAAAGGCGGTAGATTGCTTTTTCAATTTCTTATCTTAATTTGGGCTAATATAGATTAGCAGTGTTGTCTTAAGGTCTTATTCTTCATCTTAGGTCGTCAATCTAAGTAAGAATAACAAATTTCCATTCCATGTAGAAATAAATTTCGGAATTGGCTTCTAATCTTTTTCCGCTCAAACCTCTTTAACTCCATCTTGATTGCCTCCAAACATACAATGTATCCAAAGAGACAAAGTATATTAAAAAGGTTACTAAGATGGGTTACTAGTTGTGATTCCAATTCTATCCCAATATTTAAACAAGAAAAAAAATTAACCCAATCACAAACAAGACTAAAATTATGAACACCACAAAATAAAAGACAAGAACAATTGAAAAGAAACAAACTTTACTGGAATGAAATTGTTTTACAAAAGATTGGAAATAAAAAGCAAACAATTACATACTAGGATGGATGAGAATTCCTCCTTCTAGTTGACACTTCAAGGTTGGTGGTGTGGCTTTAGGGCTAAGCCTCCTTGATGACTTGAGATGTAGAGACAAGAGAGGGAGAGATGGATGAAGAAATCTAGAGGTGGGAGGTGGGTAATTCTTCCATGAAGAATATGGGAGAAGGGTGCCATATTTATACTTTTTCAAGTCCTACTCCTTCTCAAACTTTAAAATCTTAAAAATAATAAAAAAATAAAAGAAAAAAGGGCTCCAACCAATGCTTTGGACGTGCAATATCCTTGGGGATTTTTTTTCTTTTTATTTTTCTCTTCTTTCCTTGCTTGTTTTGTCCAGAAATCCCTCTTGGATGCTTCTTTCCTTCTTTGTCTTTGCCACCTTGCATTGAGATCTTTTGAGAGATAAAATAGGGATAAGAATCCTCTCTTAGAATCAAACTTGGGCCACATGAGGTGTAGAACTTCCCCTTTTATCTCTTTGCATCGTCAACTTTCCTTTTTTGGAAAGTTCTCCTTGTTGGCTCCTAACTTGAAGAGATCTTCTAGATAATTCTCCCTTGATTTTTTCCTTTACTTTTTCAATCAAAATCTGATCCAAAATCCTCTTTCGGACGTGGAATAGCTTGCTTGGATATTTTTTTGCATTTTCTTTTCAATTTAATCTTCTCCTTCTCAAAAAAGAACACCTATGTGGCTTTCCTTGTCCATCTTTGATGAGATATTCTTCAAATTCTCTTCAAAATCTCTTGAAAATGTGCAACAAATAAATGGACCCCATCTTGGATGTTTTACAAGTGTGCCCCACACATGTGCATGTATGTGTGGGACCATGAAGCCGACTTTTTACAATTTTCTTCCAATTTCTTTTTTCTCTTTAATTCTTCTCTCCTTTCTCTTGAAATCAATTCCTTCCCTCAATTCTTTACAAATGGGACCCATATAACCAATTTCCTACAAAACATATGTGAATTCATGTGAAAAGGCAATTTTACCCCTAACATCACATATGCATGACTGTGGGCCCATTTCTCACGAAATGATAATAAAAATGTACATCATTCTTCATGATTTTGTATGAATGAACTAATGATGAAGAGAATTCAATTTATTTCATGAGAAAAATTATTTTCACAAAACTTTCCAAAAATAGCAGGTTTCATGAATTTATGCAAAAAGTGTGATTTTTAACCAATTTTTGCAGAAAAATATAAAGATGAATTTAAAATGAATTAAACC
Source organism: Sextonia rubra (assembly GCA_037013555.1). NCBI lineage: Eukaryota > Viridiplantae > Streptophyta > Magnoliopsida > Laurales > Lauraceae > Sextonia > Sextonia rubra. Next base: position 7,711,103 of record JASUAD010000015.1, read on the forward strand.
ATGATATCACACTAAATTAGGCTCTTTCAAGTTAATAAGTCCTTAAAATGGGTCAAATTCAGCATGAAATTATGCATTTTTAAAGACTCATCACACCCCCCAACCAGCGTTTTGCTAGTCCCTAGCAAAAAATGCGTTAAAGTATGAGGAATTCATCCTAACCTAATCTTATCATAAACTAATGCAATGCAATAAAACTAAACATGAATGCAACGCTACTTTCGCTGGCACTCTCGACTGCATTTAGGGCATGCAGCAAGCCCTTAAACCCCTAGGTTCCCCCTAGTGGACGAGCTCTGCCTCGTGAGGGTTTGCAGTGAATATACCCACAAAATTCTCTTTTTTGTTTTTTTTTAATGAAGAAAAAAATGAAAAAAAAGGCGAAAAGAAATTCCCAAAATAAAATTCACTCATATCAGATATTTTCGAAATCTGGAATAATTACACTTTCAGACTTTTCAAATTCCGGTCCACAATTCTATTCTCAAAAACTTTCTCAAATTCAAACCAACTTGCATGCGTTGTGCGAAACTGTATACATCGAAAACCTACTTCGGATATTTTATAATAATGCTGTAAAAATAGAGTTTTTCCTTCAAATAGTCTGATCCCCTGAAATTTAGCAAAAAGAAATTTCCTCTCAAAGTTACTACGATAGTTGCCACTTTACTATTTACTTCGGTTGGCGTCTTTTTCTCTCAGTATCTTTTTTCGACGCAAGAAGTCAAAGGCGGTAGATTGCTTTTTCAATTTCTTATCTTAATTTGGGCTAATATAGACTAGCAGTGTTGTCTTAAGGTCTTATTCTTCATCTTAGGTCGTCAATCTAAGTGAGAATAACAAATTTCCATTCCATGTAGAAATAAATTTCAGAATTGGCCTCTAATCTTTTTCCGCTCAAACCTCTTTAACTCCATCTTGATTGCCTCCAAACATACAATGTATCCAAAGAGACAAAGTATATTAAAAAGGTTACTAAGATGGGTTACTAGTTGTGATTCCAATTCTATCCCAATATTTAAACAAGAAAAAAAATTAACCCAATCACAAACAAGACTAAAATTATGAACACCACAAAATCAAAGACAAGAACAATTGAAAAGAAACAAACTTTACTAGCATGAAATTGTTTTACAAAAGATTGGAAATAAAAAGCAAACAATTACATACTAGGATGGATGAGAATTCCTCCTTCTAGTTGACACTTCAAGGTTGGTGGTGTGGCTTTAGGGCTAAGCCTCCTTGATGACTTGAGATGTAGAGACAAGAGAGGGAGAGATGGATGAAGAAATCTAGAGGTGGGAGGTGGGTAATTCTTCCATGAAGAATATGGGAGAAGGGTGCCATATTTATACTTTTTCAAGTCCTACTCCTTCTCAAACTTTAAAATCTTAAAAATAATAAAAAAATAAAAGAAAAAAGGGCTCCAACCAATGCTTTGGACGTGCAATATCCTTGGGGATTTTTTTTCTTTTTATTTTTCTCTTCTTTCCTTGCTTGTTTTGTCCAGAAATCCCTCTTGGATGCTTCTTTCCTTCTTTGTCTTTGCCACCTTGCATTGAGATCTTTTGAGAGATAAAATAGGGATAAGAATCCTCTCTTAGAATCAAACTTGGGCCACATGAGGTGTAGAACTTCCCCTTTTATCTCTTTGCATCGTCAACTTTCCTTTTTTGGAAAGTTCTCCTTGTTGGCTCCTAACTTGAAGAGATCTTCTAGATAATTCTCCCTTGATTTTTTCCTTTACTTTTTCAATCAAAATCTGATCCAAAATCCTCTTTCGGACGTGGAATAGCTTGCTTGGATATTTTTTTGCATTTTCTTTTCAATTTAATCTTCTCCTTCTCAAAAAAGAACACCTATGTGGCTTTCCTTGTCCATCTTTGATGAGATATTCTTCAAATTCTCTTCAAAATCTCTTGAAAATGTGCAACAAATAAATGGACCCCATCTTGGATGTTTTACAAGTGTGCCCCACACATGTGCATGTATGTGTGGGACCATGAAGCCGACTTTTTACAATTTTCTTCCAATTTCTTTTTTCTCTTTAATTCTTCTCTCCTTTCTCTTGAAATCAATTCCTTCCCTCAATTCTTTACAAATGGGACCCATATAACCAATTTCCTACAAAACATATGTGAATTCATGTGAAAAGGCAATTTTACCCCTAACATCACATATGCATGACTGTGGGCCCATTTCTCACGAAATGATAATAAAAATGTACATCATTCTTCATGATTTTGTATGAATGAACTAATGATGAAGAGAATTCAATTTATTTCATGAGAAAAATTATTTTCACAAAACTTTCCAAAAATAGACTTTCCAAAAATAGCAGGTTTCATGAATTTATGCAAAAAGTGTGATTTTTAACCAATTTTTGCAGAAAAATATAAAGATGAATTTAAAATGAATTAAACCATGATATCACACTAAATTAGGCTCTTTCAAGTTAATAAGTCCTTAAAATGGGTCAAATTCAGCATGAAATTATGCATTTTTAAAGACTCATCACACCCCCCAACCAGCGTTTTGCTAGTCCCTAGCAAAAAATGCGTTAAAATATGAGGAATTCATCCTAACCTAATCTTATCTTAAACTAATGCAATGCAATAAAACTAAACATGAATGCAACGCTACTTTCGCTGGCACTCTCGACTGCATTTAGGGCATGCAGCAAGCCCTTAAACCCCTAGGTTCCCCCTAGTGGACGAGCTCTGCCTCGTGAGGGTTTGCAGTGAATATACCCACAAAATTCTCTTTTTTGTTTTTTTTTAATGAAGAAAAAAATGAAAAAAAAGGCGAAAAGAAATTCCCAAAATAAAATTCACTCATATCAGATATTTTCGAAATCTGGAATAATTACACTTTCAGACTTTTCAAATTCCGGTCCACAATTCTATTCTCAAAAACTTTCTCAAATTCAAACCAACTTACATGCGTTGTGCGAAACTGTATACATCGAAAACCTACTTCGGATATTTTATAATAATGCTGTAAAAATAGAGTTTTTCCTTCAAATAGTCTGATCCCCTGAAATTTAGCAAAAAGAAATTTCCTCTCAAAGTTACTACGATAGTTGCCACTTTACTATTTACTTCGGTTGGCGTCTTTTTCTCTCAGTATCTTTTTTCGACGCAAGAAGTCAAAGGCGGTAGATTGCTTTTTCAATTTCTTATCTTAATTTGGGCTAATATAGACTAGCAGTGTTGTCTTAAGGTCTTATTCTTCATCTTAGGTCGTCAATCTAAGTGAGAATAACAAATTTCCATTCCATGTAGAAATAAATTTCAGAATTGGCCTCTAATCTTTTTCCGCTCAAACCTCTTTAACTCCATCTTGATTGCCTCCAAACATACAATGTATCCAAAGAGACAAAGTATATTAAAAAGGTTACTAAGATGGGTTACTAGTTGTGATTCCAATTCTATCCCAATATTTAAACAAGAAAAAAAATTAACCCAATCACAAACAAGACTAAAATTATGAACACCACAAAATAAAAGACAAGAACAATTGAAAAGAAACAAACTTTACTAGCATGAAATTGTTTTACAAAAGATTGGAAATAAAAAGCAAACAATTACATACTAGGATGGATGAGAATTCCTCCTTCTAGTTGACACTTCAAGGTTGGTGGTGTGGCTTTAGGGCTAAGCCTCCTTGATGACTTGAGATGTAGAGACAAGAGAGGGAGAGATGGATGAAGAAATCTAGAGGTGGGAGGTGGGTAATTCTTCCATGAAGAATATGGGAGAAGGGTGCCATATTTATACTTTTTCAAGTCCTACTCCTTCTCAAACTTTAAAATCTTAAAAATAATAAAAAAATAAAAGAAAAAAGGGCTCCAACCAATGCTTTGGACGTGCAATATCCTTGGGGATTTTTTTTCTTTTTATTTTTCTCTTCTTTCCTTGCTTGTTTTGTCCAGAAATCCCTCTTGGATGCTTCTTTCCTTCTTTGTCTTTGCCACCTTGCATTGAGATCTTTTGAGAGATAAAATAGGGATAAGAATCCTCTCTTAGAATCAAATTTGGCCCACAAGAGGTGTAGAACTTCCCCTTTTATCTCTTTGCATCGTCAACTTTCCTTTTTTGGAAAGTTCTCCTTGTTGGCTCCTAACTTGAAGAGATCTTCTAGATAATTCTCCCTTGATTTTTTCCTTTACTTTTTCAATCAAAATCTGATCCAAAATCCTCTTTCGGACGTGGAATAGCTTGCTTGGATATTTTTTTGCATTTTCTTTTCAATTTAATCTTCTCCTTCTCAAAAAAGAACACCTATGTGGCTTTCCTTGTCCATCTTTGATGAGATATTCTTCAAATTCTCTTCAAAATCTCTTGAAAATGTGCAACAAATAAATGGACCCCATCTTGGATGTTTTACAAGTGTGCCCCACACGTGTGCATGTATGTGTGGGACCATGAAGCTGACTTTTACAATTTTCTTCCAATTTCTTTTTTCTCTTTAATTCTTCTCTCCTTTCTCTTGAAATCAATTCCTTCCCTCAATTCTTTACAAATGGGACCCATATAACCAATTTCCTACAACACATATGTGAATTCATGTGAAAAGGCAATTTTACCCCTAACATCACATATGCATGACTGTGGGCACATTTCTCACGAAATGATAATAAAAATGTACGTCATTCTTCATGATTTTGTATGAATGAACTAATGATGAAGAGAATTCAATTTTTTTCATGAGAAAAATTATTTTCACAAAACTTTCCAAAAATAGACTTTCCAAAAATAGCAGGTTTCATGAATTTATGCAAAAAGTGTGATTTTTAACCAATTTTTGCAGAAAAATATAAAGATGAATTTAAAATGAATTAAACCATGATATCACACTAAATGAGGCTCTTTCAAGTTAATAAGTCCTTAAAATGGGTCAAATTCAGCATGAAATTATGCATTTTTAAAGACTCATCACACCCCCCAACCAGCGTTTTGCTAGTCCCTAGCAAAAAATGCGATAAAATATGAGGAATTCATCCTAACCTAATCTTATCTTAAACTAATGCAATGCAATAAAACTAAACATGAATGCAATGCTACTTTCGCTGGCACTCTCGACTGCATTTAGGGCATGCAGCAAGCCCTTAAACCCCTAGGTTCCCCCTAGTGGACGAGCTCTGCCTCGTGAGGGTTTGCAGTGAATATACCCACAAAATTCTCTTTTTTGTTTTTTTGTTAATGAAGAAAAAAATGAAAAAAAAGGCGAAAAGAAATTCCCAAAATAAAATTCACTCATATCAGATACTTTCGAAATCTGGAATAATTACACTTTCAGACTTTTCAAATTCCGGTCCATAATTCTATTCTCAAAAACTTTCTCAAATTCAAACCAACTTGCATGCGTTGTGCGAAACTGTATACATCAAAAACCTACTTCGGATATTTTACAATAATGCTGCAAAAATAGAGTTTTTCCTTCAAATAGTCTGATCCCCTGAAATTTAGAAAAAAGAAATTTCCTCTCAAAGTTACTACGATAGTTGCCACTTTACTATTTACTTCGGTTGGCCTCTTTTTCTCTCAGTATCTTTTTTCGACGCAAGAAGTCAAAGGCGGCAGATTGCTCTTTCAATTTCTTATCTTAATATGGGCTAAAATAGATTAGCAGTGTTGTCTTAAGGTCTTATTCTTCATCTTAGGTCGTCAATCTAAGTGAGAATAACAAATTTCCATTCAATGTAGAAATAAATTTCGGAATTGGCCTCTAATCTTTTTTCGCTCAAACCTCTTTAACTCCATCTTGCATTGCCTCCAAACATACAGTGTATCCAAAGAGACAAAGTATATTAAAAAGGTTACTAAGATGGGTTACTAGCTGTGATTCCAATTCCATCCCAATATTTAAACAAGAGCAAAAATTAACCGAATCACAAACAAGACTAAAATTATGAACACCACAAAATCAAAGACAAGAACAATTGAAAAGAAACAAACTTCACTGGCATGAAATTGTTTTACAAAAGATTGGAAATAAAAAGCAAACAATTACATACTAGGATGGATGAGAATTCCTCCTTCTAGTTGACACTTCAAGGTTGGTGGTGTGGCTTTAGGGCTAAGCCTCCTTGATGACTTGAGATGTAGAGACAAGAGAGGGAGAGATGGATGAAGAAATTTAGAGGTCGGAGGTGGGTAATTCTTCCATGAAGAATATGGGAGAAGGGTGCCCTTTTTATACTTTTTCAAGTCCTACTCCTTCTCAAACTTTAAAATCTTAAAAATAATAAAAAAATAAAAGAAAAAAGGGCTCCAACAAATTCTTTGGACGTGCAATATCCTTGGGGATTTTTTTCTTTTTATTTTTCTCTTCTTTCCTTGCTTGTTTTGTCCAGAAATCCCTCTTGGATGCTTCTTTCGTTCTTTGTCTTTGCCACCTTGCATTAGGATCTTTTGAGAGATAAAATAGGGATAAGAATCCTCTCTTAGAATCAAACTTGGCCCACATGAGGTGTAGAACTTCCCCTTTTATCTCTTTGCATCATCAACTTTCCTTTTTTGGAAAGTTCTCCTTGTTGGCTCCTAACTTGAAGAGATCTTCTAGATAATTCTCCCTTGATTTTTTCCTTTACTTTTTCAATCAAAATCGGATCCAAAATCCTCTTTTGGACTTGGAATAGCTTGCTTGGATATTTTTTTGCATTTTCTTTTCAATTTAACCTTCTCCTTCTCAAAAAAGAGCACCTATGTGGCTTTCCTCGTTCATCTTTGATGAGATATTCTTCAAATTCTCTTCAAAATCTCTTGAAAATGTGCAACAAATAAATGGACCCCATCTTGGATGTTTTACAAGTGTGCCCCACACATGTGCATGTATGTGTGGGACCATGAAGCCGACTTTTTACAATTTTCTTCCAATTTCTTTTTTCTCTTTAATTCTTCTCTCCTTTCTCTTGAGATCAATTCCTTGCCCCAATTCTTTACAAATGGGACCCATATAATCAATTTCCTACAAGACAGATGTGAATTCATGTGAAAAGGCAATTTTGCCCCTAACATCACATATGCATGACTGTGGGCCCATTTCTCACGAAATGATAATAAAAATGTACATCATTCTTCATGATTTTGTATGAATGAACTAATGATGAAGAGAATTCGATTTATTTCATGCGAAAAATTATTTTCACAAAACATTCCAAAAATAGACTTTCCAAAAATAGCAGGCTTCATGAATTTACGCAAAAAGTGTGATTTTTATCCAATTTATGCAGAAAAATATGAAGATGAATTTAAAATGAATTAAACCATGATATCACACTAAATGAGGATCTTTCAAGTTAATAAGTCCTTAAAATGGGTCAAATTCTGCATGAAAATATGCATTTTTAAAGACTCATCACACCCCCCAGCCAGCGTTTTGCTAGTCCCTAGCAAAAAATGCGATAAAATATGAGGAATTCATCCTAACCTAATCTTATCTTAAACTAATGCAATGCAATAAAACTAAACATGAATGCAATGCTACTTTCGCTGGCACTCTCGACTGCATTTAGGGCATGCAGCAAGCCCTTAAACCCCTAGGTTCCCCCTAGTGGACGAGCTCTGCCTCGTGAGGGTTTGCAGTGAATATACCCACAAAATTCTCTTTTTTGTTTTTTTGTTAATGAAGAAAAAAATGAAAAAAAAGGCGAAAAGAAATTCCCAAAATAAAATTCACTCATATCAGATACTTTCGAAATCTGGAATAATTACACTTTCAGACTTTTCAAATTCCGGTCCATAATTCTATTCTCAAAAACTTTCTCAAATTAAAACCAACTTGCATGCGTTGTGCGAAACTGTATACATCAAAAACCTACTTCGGATATTTTACAATAATGCTGCAAAAATAGAGTTTTTCCTTCAAATAGTCTGATCCCCTGAAATTTAGAAAAAAGAAATTTCCTCTCAAAGTTACTACGATAGTTGCCACTTTACTATTTACTTCGGTTGGCCTCTTTTTCTCTCAGTATCTTTTTTCGACGCAAGAAGTCAAAGGCGGCAGATTGCTCTTTCAATTTCTTATCTTAATATGGGCTAAAATAGATTAGCAGTGTTGTCTTAAGGTCTTATTCTTCATCTTAGGTCGTCAATCTAAGTGAGAATAACAAATTTCCATTCAATGTAGAAATAAATTTCGGAATTGGCCTCTAATCTTTTTTCGCTCAAACCTCTTTAACTCCATCTTGCATTGCCTCCAAACATACAATGTATCCAAAGAGACAAAGTATATTAAAAAGGTTACTAAGATGGGTTACTAGCTGTGATTCCAATTCCATCCCAATATTTAAACAAGAGCAAAAATTAACCGAATCACAAACAAGACTAAAATTATGAACACCACAAAATCAAAGACAAGAACAATTGAAAAGAAACAAACTTCACTGGCATGAAATTGTTTTACAAAAGATTGGAAATAAAAAGCAAACAATTACATACTAGGATGGATGAGAATTCCTCCTTCTAGTTGACACTTCAAGGTTGGTGGTGTGGCTTTAGGGCTAAGCCTCCTTGATGACTTGAGATGTAGAGACAAGAGAGGGAGAGATGGATGAAGAAATTTAGAGGTCGGAGGTGGGTAATTCTTCCATGAAGAATATGGGAGAAGGGTGCCCTTTTTATACTTTTTCAAGTCCTACTCCTTCTCAAACTTTAAAATCTTAAAAATAATAAAAAAATAAAAGAAAAAAGGGCTCCAACAAATTCTTTGGACGTGCAATATCCTTGGGGATTTTTTTTCTTTTTATTTTTCTCTTCTTTCCTTGCTTGTTTTGTCCAGAAATCCCTCTTGGATGCTTCTTTCGTTCTTTGTCTTTGCCACCTTGCATTAGGATCTTTTGAGAGATAAAATGGGGATAAGAATCCTCTCTTAGAATCAAACTTGGCCCACATGAGGTGTAGAACTTCCCCTTTTATCTCTTTGCATCATCAACTTTCCTTTTTTGGAAAGTTCTCCTTGTTGGCTCCTAACTTGAAGAGATCTTCTAGATAATTCTCCCTTGATTTTTTCCTTTACTTTTTCAATCAAAATCGGATCCAAAATCCTCTTTTGGACTTGGAATAGCTTGCTTGGATATTTTTTTGCATTTTCTTTTCAATTTAACCTTCTCCTTCTCAAAAAAGAGCACCTATGTGGCTTTCCTCGTTCATCTTTGATGAGATATTCTTCAAATTCTCTTCAAAATCTCTTGAAAATGTGCAACAAATAAATGGACCCCATCTTGGATGTTTTACAAGTGTGCCCCACACATGTGCATGTATGTGTGGGACCATGAAGCCGACTTTTTACAATTTTCTTCCAATTTCTTTTTTCTCTTTAATTCTTCTCTCCTTTCTCTTGAGATCAATTCCTTGCCCCAATTCTTTACAAATGGGACCCATATAATCAATTTCCTACAAGACAGATGTGAATTCATGTGAAAAGGCAATTTTGCCCCTAACATCACATATGCATGACTGTGGGCCCATTTCTCACGAAATGATAATAAAAATGTACATCATTCTTCATGATTTTGTATGAATGAACTAATGATGAAGAGAATTCGATTTATTTCATGCGAAAAATTATTTTCACAAAACATTCCAAAAATAGACTTTCCAAAAATAGCAGGCTTCATGAATTTACGCAAAAAGTGTGATTTTTATCCAATTTATGCAGAAAAATATGAAGATGAATTTAAAATGAATTAAACCATGATATCACACTAAATGAGGATCTTTCAAGTTAATAAGTCCTTAAAATGGGTCAAATTCTGCATGAAAATATGCATTTTTAAAGACTCATCACACCCCCCAGCCAGCGTTTTGCTAGTCCCTAGCAAAAAATGCGATAAAATATGAGGAATTCATCCTAACCTAATCTTATCTTAAACTAATGCAATGCAATAAAACTAAACATGAATGCAATGCTACTTTCGCTGGCACTCTCGACTGCATTTAGGGCATGCAGCAAGCCCTTAAACCCCTAGGTTCCCCCTAGTGGACGAGCTCTGCCTCGTGAGGGTTTGCAGTGAATATACCCACAAAATTCTCTTTTTTGTTTTTTTGTTAATGAAGAAAAAAATGAAAAAAAAGGCGAAAAGAAATTCCCAAAATAAAATTCACTCATATCAGATACTTTCGAAATCTGGAATAATTACACTTTCAGACTTTTCAAATTCCGGTCCATAATTCTATTCTCAAAAACTTTCTCAAATTCAAACCAACTTGCATGCGTTGTGCGAAACTGTATACATCAAAAACCTACTTCGGATATTTTACAATAATGCTGCAAAAATAGAGTTTTTCCTTCAAATAGTCTGATCCCCTGAAATTTAGAAAAAAGAAATTTCCTCTCAAAGTTACTACGATAGTTGCCACTTTACTATTTACTTCGGTTGGCCTCTTTTTCTCTCAGTATCTTTTTTCGACGCAAGAAGTCAAAGGCGGCAGATTGCTCTTTCAATTTCTTATCTTAATATGGGCTAAAATAGATTAGCAGTGTTGTCTTAAGGTCTTATTCTTCATCTTAGGTCGTCAATCTAAGTGAGAATAACAAATTTCCATTCAATGTAGAAATAAATTTCGGAATTGGCCTCTAATCTTTTTTCGCTCAAACCTCTTTAACTCCATCTTGCATTGCCTCCAAACATACAATGTATCCAAAGAGACAAAGTATATTAAAAAGGTTACTAAGATGGGTTACTAGCTGTGATTCCAATTCCATCCCAATATTTAAACAAGAACAAAAATTAACCCAATCACAAACAAGACTAAAATTATGAACACCACAAAATCAAAGACAAGAACAATTGAAAAGAAACAAACTTCACTGGCATGAAATTGTTTTACAAAAGATTGGAAATAAAAAGCAAACAATTACATACTAGGATGGATGAGAATTCCTCCTTCTAGTTGACACTTCAAGGTTGGTGGTGTGGCTTTAGGGCTAAGCCTCCTTGATGACTTGAGATGTAGAGACAAGAGAGGGAGAGATGGATGAAGAAATTTAGAGGTCGGAGGTGGGTAATTCTTCCATGAAGAATATGGGAGAAGGGTGCCCTATTTATACTTTTTCAAGTCCTACTCCTTCTCAAACTTTAAAATCTTAAAAATAATAAAAAAATAAAAGAAAAAAGGGCTCCAACCAATGCTTTGGACGTGCAATATCCTTGGGGATTTTTTTTCTTTTTATTTTTCTCTTCTTTCCTTGCTTGTTTTGTCCAGAAATCCCTCTTGGATGCTTCTTTCCTTCTTTGTCTTTGCCACCTTGCATTAGGATCTTTTGAGAGATAAAATAGGGATAAGAATCCTCTCTTAGAATCAAACTTGGGCCACATGAGGTGTAGAACTTCCCCTTTTATCTCTTTGCATCGTCAACTTTCCATTTTTGGAAAGTTCTCCTTGTTGGCTCCTAACTTGAAGAGATCTTCTAGATAATTCTCCCCTGATTTTTTCCTTTACTTTTGCAATCAAAATCTGATCCAAAATCCTCTTTCGGACGTGGAATAGCTTGCTTGGATATTTTTTTGCATTTTCTTTTCAATTTAATCTTCTCCTTCTCAAAAAAGAACACCTATGTGGCTTTCCTTGTCCATTTTTGATGAGATATTCTTCAAATTCACTTCAAAATCTCTTGAAAATGTGCAACAAATAAATGGACCCCATCTTGGATGTTTTACAAGTGTGCCCCACACGTGTGCATGTATGTGTGGGACCATGAAGCCGACTTTTTACAATTTTCTTCCAATTTCTTTTTTCTCTTTAATTCTTCTCTCCTTTCTCTTGAAATCAATTCCTTGCCTCAATTCTTTACAAATGGGTCCCATATAATCAATTTCCTACAAAACATATGTGAATTCATGTAAAAAGGCAATTTTGCCCCTAACATCACATATGCATGACTGTGGGCACATTTCTCACGAAATGATAATAAAAATGTACATCATTCTTCATGATTTTGTATGAATGAACTAATGATGAAGAGAATTCGATTTATTTCATGCGAAAAATTATTTTCACAAAACATTCCAAAAATAGACTTTCCAAAAATAGCAGGCTTCATGAATTTACGCAAAAAGTGTGATTTTTATCCAATTTATGCAGAAAAATATGAAGATGAATTTAAAATGAATTAAACCATGATATCACACTAAATGAGGATCTTTCAAGTTAATAAGTCCTTAAAATTGGTCAAATTCTGCATGAAAATATGCATTTTTAAAGACTCATCACACCCCCCAGCCAGCGTTTTGCTAGTCCCTAGCAAAAAATGCGATAAAATATGAGGAATTCATCCTAACCTAATCTTATCTTAAACTAATGCAATGCAATAAAACTAAACATGAATGCAATGCTACTTTCGCTGGCACTCTCGACTGCATTTAGGGCATGCAGCAAGCCCTTAAACCCCTAGGTTCCCCCTAGTGGACGAGCTCTGCCTCGTGAGGGTTTGCAGTGAATATACCCACAAAATTCTCTTTTTTGTTTTTTTGTTAATGAAAAAAAAATGAAAAAAAAGGCGAAAAGAAATTCCCAAAATAAAATTCACTCATATCAGATACTTTCGAAATCTGGAATAATTACACTTTCAGACTTTTCAAATTCCGGTCCATAATTCTATTCTCAAAAACTTTCTCAAATTCAAACCAACTTGCATGCGTTGTGCGAAACTGTATACATCAAAAACCTACTTCGGATATTTTACAATAATGCTGCAAAAATAGAGTTTTTCCTTCAAATAGTCTGATCCCCTGAAATTTAGAAAAAAGAAATTTCCTCTCAAAGTTACTACGATAGTTGCCACTTTACTATTTACTTCGGTTGGCCTCTTTTTCTCTCAGTATCTTTTTTCGACGCAAGAAGTCAAAGGCGGCAGATTGCTCTTTCAATTTCTTATCTTAATATGGGCTAAAATAGATTAGCAGTGTTGTCTTAAGGTCTTATTCTTCATCTTAGGTCGTCAATCTAAGTGAGAATAACAAATTTCCATTCAATGTAGAAATAAATTTCGGAATTGGCCTCTAATCTTTTTTCGCTCAAACCTCTTTAACTCCATCTTGCATTGCCTCCAAACATACAATGTATCCAAAGAGACAAAGTATATTAAAAAGGTTACTAAGATGGGTTACTAGCTGTGATTCCAATTCCATCCCAATATTTAAACAAGAACAAAAATTAACCCAATCACAAACAAGACTAAAATTATGAACACCACAAAATCAAAGACAAGAACAATTGAAAAGAAACAAACTTCACTGGCATGAAATTGTTTTACAAAAGATTGGAAATAAAAAGCAAACAATTACATACTAGGATGGATGAGAATTCCTCCTTCTAGTTGACACTTCAAGGTTGGTGGTGTGGCTTTAGGGCTAAGCCTCCTTGATGACTTGAGATGTAGAGACAAGAGAGGGAGAGATGGATGAAGAAATTTAGAGGTCGGAGGTGGGTAATTCTTCCATGAAGAATATGGGAGAAGGGTGCCCTATTTATACTTTTTCAAGTCCTACTCCTTCTCAAACTTTAAAATCTTAAAAATAATAAAAAAATAAAAGAAAAAAGGGCTCCAACCAATGCTTTGGACGTGCAATATCCTTGGGGATTTTTTTTCTTTTTATTTTTCTCTTCTTTCCTTGCTTGTTTTGTCCAGAAATCCCTCTTGGATGCTTCTTTCCTTCTTTGTCTTTGCCACCTTGCATTAGGATCTTTTGAGAGATAAAATAGGGATAAGAATCCTCTCTTAGAATCAAACTTGGGCCACATGAGGTGTAGAACTTCCCCTTTTATCTCTTTGCATCGTCAACTTTCCATTTTTGGAAAGTTCTCCTTGTTGGCTCCTAACTTGAAGAGATCTTCTAGATAATTCTCCCCTGATTTTTTCCTTTACTTTTGCAATCAAAATCTGATCCAAAATCCTCTTTCGGACGTGGAATAGCTTGCTTGGATATTTTTTTGCATTTTCTTTTCAATTTAATCTTCTCCTTCTCAAAAAAGAACACCTATGTGGCTTTCCTTGTCCATTTTTGATGAAATATTCTTCAAATTCACTTCAAAATCTCTTGAAAATGTGCAACAAATAAATGGACCCCATCTTGGATGTTTTACAAGTGTGCCCCACACGTGTGCATGTATGTGTGGGACCATGAAGCCGACTTTTTACAATTTTCTTCCAATTTCTTTTTTCTCTTTAATTCTTCTCTCCTTTCTCTTGAAATCAATTCCTTGCCTCAATTCTTTACAAATGGGTCCCATATAATCAATTTCCTACAAAACATATGTGAATTCATGTAAAAAGGCAATTTTGCCCCTAACATCACATATGCATGACTGTGGGCACATTTCTCACGAAATGATAATAAAAATGTACATCATTCTTCATGATTTTGTATGAATGAACTAATGATGAAGAGAATTCGATTTATTTCATGCGAAAAATTATTTTCACAAAACATTCCAAAAATAGACTTTCCAAAAATAGCAGGCTTCATGAATTTACGCAAAAAGTGTGATTTTTATCCAATTTATGCAGAAAAATATGAAGATGAATTTAAAATGAATTAAACCATGATATCACACTAAATGAGGATCTTTCAAGTTTATAAGTCCTTAAAATGGGTCAAATTCTGCATGAAAATATGCATTTTTAAAAACTCATCACACCCCCCAGCTAGCGTTTTGCTAGTCCCTAGCAAAAAATGCGATAAAATATGAGGAATTCATCCTAACCTAATCTTATCTTAAACTAATGCAATGCAATAAAACTAAACATGAATGCAACGCTACTTTCGCTGGCACTCTCGACTGCATTTAGGGCATGCAGCAAGCCCTTAAACCCCTAGGTTCCCCCTAGTGGACGAGCTCTGCCTCGTGAGGGTTTGCAGTGAATATACCCACAAAATTCTCTTTTTTGTTTTTTTGTTAATGAAGAAAAAAATGAAAAAAAAGGCGAAAAGAAATTCCCAAAATAAAATTCACTCATATCAGATATTTTCGAAATCTGGAATAATTACACTTTCAGACTTTTCAAATTCCGGTCCATAATTCTATTCTCAAAAACTTTCTCAAATTCAAACCAACTTGCATGCGTTGTGCGAAACTGTATACATCAAAAACCTACTTCGGATATTTTTCAATAATGCTGCAAAAATAGAGTTTTTCCTTCAAATAGTCTGATCCCCTGAAATTTAGCAAAAAGAAATTTCCTCTCAAAGTTACTACGATAGTTGCGACTTTACTATTTACTTCGGTTGGCCTCTTTTTCTCTCAGTATCTTTTTTCGACGCAAGAAGTCAAAGGCGGCAGATTGCTCTTTCAATTTCTTATCTTAATATGGGCTAAAATAGATTAGCAGTGTTGTCTTAAGGTCTTATTCTTCATCTTAGGTCGTCAATCTAAGTGAGAATAACAAATTTCCATTCAATGTAGAAATAAATTTCGGAATTGGCCTCTAATCTTTTTTCGCTCAAACCTCTTTAACTCCATCTTGCATTGCCTCCAAACATACAATGTATCCAAAGAGACAAAGTATATTAAAAAGGTTACTAAGATGGGTTACTAGCTGTGATTCCAATTCCATCCCAATATTTAAACAAGAGCAAAAATTCACCGAATCACAAACAAGACTAAAATTATGAACACCACAAAATCAAAGACAAGAACAATTGAAAAGAAACAAACTTCACTGGCATGAAATTGTTTTACAAAAGATTGGAAATAAAAAGCAAACAATTACATACTAGGATGGATGAGAATTCCTCCTTCTAGTTGACACTTCAAGGTTGGTGGTGTGGCTTTAGGGCTAAGCCTCCTTGATGACTTGAGATGTAGAGACAAGAGAGGGAGAGATGGATGAAGAAATCTAGAGGTGGGAGGTGGGTAATTCTTCCATGAAGAATATGGGAGAAGGGTGCCCTATTTATACTTTTTCAAGTCCTACTCCTTCTCAAACTTTAAAATCTTAAAAATAATAAAAAAATAAAAGAAAAAAGGGCTCCAACAAATGCTTTGGACGTGCAATATCCTTGGGGATTTTTTTCTTTTTATTTTTCTCTTCTTTCCTTGCTTGTTTTGTCCAGAAATCCCTCTTGGATGCTTCTTTCCTTCTTTGTCTTTGCCACCATGCATTAGGATCTTTTGAGAGATAAAATAGGGATAAGAATCCTCTCTTAGAATCAAACTTGGGCCACATGAGGTGTAGAACTTCCCCTTTTATCTCTTTGCATCGTCAACTTTCCATTTTTGGAAAGTTCTCCTTGTTGGCTCCTAACTTGAAGAGATCTTCTAGATAATTCTCCCCTGATTTTTTCCTTTACTTTTGCAATCAAAATCTGATCCAAAATCCTCTTTCGGACGTGGAATAGCTTGCTTGGATATTTTTTTGCATTTTCTTTTCAATTTAATCTTCTCCTTCTCAAAAAAGAACACCTATGTGGCTTTCCTTGTCCATTTTTGATGAGATATTCTTCAAATTCACTTCAAAATCTCTTGAAAATGTGCAACAAATAAATGGACCCCATCTTGGATGTTTTACAAGTGTGCCCCACACGTGTGCATGTATGTGTGGGACCATGAAGCCGACTTTTTACAATTTTCTTCCAATTTCTTTTTTCTCTTTAATTCTTCTCTCCTTTCTCTTGAAATCAATTCCTTGCCTCAATTCTTTACAAATGGGTCCCATATAATCAATTTCCTACAAAACATATGTGAATTCATGTAAAAAGGCAATTTTGCCCCTAACATCACATATGCATGACTGTGGGCACATTTCTCACGAAATGATAATAAAAATGTACATCATTCTTCATGATTTTGTATGAATGAACTAATGATGAAGAGAATTCGATTTATTTCATGCGAAAAATTATTTTCACAAAACATTCCAAAAATAGACTTTCCAAAAATAGCAGGCTTCATGAATTTACGCAAAAAGTGTGATTTTTATCCAATTTATGCAGAAAAATATGAAGATGAATTTAAAATGAATTAAACCATGATATCACACTAAATGAGGATCTTTCAAGTTTATAAGTCCTTAAAATGGGTCAAATTCTGCATGAAAATATGCATTTTTAAAAACTCATCACACCCCCCAGCTAGCGTTTTGCTAGTCCCTAGCAAAAAATGCGATAAAATATGAGGAATTCATCCTAACCTAATCTTATCTTAAACTAATGCAATGCAATAAAACTAAACATGAATGCAACGCTACTTTCGCTGGCACTCTCGACTGCATTTAGGGCATGCAGCAAGCCCTTAAACCCCTAGGTTCCCCCTAGTGGACGAGCTCTGCCTCGTGAGGGTTTGCAGTGAATATACCCACAAAATTCTCTTTTTTGTTTTTTTGTTAATGAAGAAAAAAATGAAAAAAAAGGCGAAAAGAAATTCCCAAAATAAAATTCACTCATATCAGATATTTTCGAAATCTGGAATAATTACACTTTCAGACTTTTCAAATTCCGGTCCATAATTCTATTCTCAAAAACTTTCTCAAATTCAAACCAACTTGCATGCGTTGTGCGAAACTGTATACATCAAAAACCTACTTCGGATATTTTTCAATAATGCTGCAAAAATAGAGTTTTTCCTTCAAATAGTCTGATCCCCTGAAATTTAGCAAAAAGAAATTTCCTCTCAAAGTTACTACGATAGTTGCGACTTTACTATTTACTTCGGTTGGCCTCTTTTTCTCTCAGTATCTTTTTTCGACGCAAGAAGTCAAAGGCGGCAGATTGCTCTTTCAATTTCTTATCTTAATATGGGCTAAAATAGATTAGCAGTGTTGTCTTAAGGTCTTATTCTTCATCTTAGGTCGTCAATCTAAGTGAGAATAACAAATTTCCATTCAATGTAGAAATAAATTTCGGAATTGGCCTCTAATCTTTTTTCGCTCAAACCTCTTTAACTCCATCTTGCATTGCCTCCAAACATACAATGTATCCAAAGAGACAAAGTATATTAAAAAGGTTACTAAGATGGGTTACTAGCTGTGATTCCAATTCCATCCCAATATTTAAACAAGAGCAAAAATTCACCGAATCACAAACAAGACTAAAATTATGAACACCACAAAATCAAAGACAAGAACAATTGAAAAGAAACAAACTTCACTGGCATGAAATTGTTTTACAAAAGATTGGAAATAAAAAGCAAACAATTACATACTAGGATGGATGAGAATTCCTCCTTCTAGTTGACACTTCAAGGTTGGTGGTGTGGCTTTAGGGCTAAGCCTCCTTGATGACTTGAGATGTAGAGACAAGAGAGGGAGAGATGGATGAAGAAATCTAGAGGTGGGAGGTGGGTAATTCTTCCATGAAGAATATGGGAGAAGGGTGCCCTATTTATACTTTTTCAAGTCCTACTCCTTCTCAAACTTTAAAATCTTAAAAATAATAAAAAAATAAAAGAAAAAAGGGCTCCAACAAATGCTTTGGACGTGCAATATCCTTGGGGATTTTTTTCTTTTTATTTTTCTCTTCTTTCCTTGCTTGTTTTGTCCAGAAATCCCTCTTGGATGCTTCTTTCCTTCTTTGTCTTTGCCACCATGCATTAGGATCTTTTGAGAGATAAAATAGGGATAAGAATCCTCTCTTAGAATCAAACTTGGGCCACATGAGGTGTAGAACTTCCCCTTTTATCTCTTTGCATCGTCAACTTTCCATTTTTGGAAAGTTCTCCTTGTTGGCTCCTAACTTGAAGAGATCTTCTAGATAATTCTCCCCTGATTTTTTCCTTTACTTTTGCAATCAAAATCTGATCCAAAATCCTCTTTCGGACGTGGAATAGCTTGCTTGGATATTTTTTTGCATTTTCTTTTCAATTTAATCTTCTCCTTCTCAAAAAAGAACACCTATGTGGCTTTCCTTGTCCATCTTTGATGAGATATTCTTCAAATTCACTTCAAAATCTCTTGAAAATGTGCAACAAATAAATGGACCCCATCTTGGATGTTTTACAAGTATGCCCCACACGTGTGCATGTATGTGTGGGACCATGAAACCGACTTTTTACAATTTTCTTCCAATTTCTTTTTTCTCTTTAATTCTTCTCTCCTTTCTCTTGAAATCAATTCCTTGCCTCAATTCTTTACAAATGGGTCCCATATAATCAATTTCCTACAAAACATATGTGAATTCATGTGAAAAGGCAATTTTGCCCCTAACATCACATATGCATGACTGTGGGCACATTTCTCACGAAATGATAATAAAAATGTACATCATTCTTCATGATTTTGTATGAATGAACTAATGATGAAGAGAATTCGATTTATTTCATGCGAAAAATTATTTTCACAAAACATTCCAAAAATAGACTTTCCAAAAATAGCAGGCTTCATGAATTTACGCAAAAAGTGTGATTTTTATCCAATTTATGCAGAAAAATATGAAGATGAATTTAAAATGAATTAAACCATGATATCACACTAAATGAGGATCTTTCAAGTTTATAAGTCCTTAAAATGGGTCAAATTCTGCATGAAAATATGCATTTTTAAAGACTCATCACACCCCCCAGCCAGCGTTTTGCTAGTCCCTAGCAAAAAATGCAAAAAAATATGAGGAATTCATCCTAACCTAATCTTATCTTAAACTAATGCAATGCAATAAAACTAAACATGAATGCAACGCTACTTTCGCTGGCACTCTCGACTGCATTTAGGGCATGCAGCAAGCCCTTAAACCCCTAGGTTCCCCCTAGTGGACGAGCTCTGCCTCGTGAGGGTTTGCAGTGAATATACCCACAAAATTCTCTTTTTTGTTTTTTTGTTAATGAAGAAAAAAATGAAAAAAAAGGCGAAAAGAAATTCCCAAAATAAAATTCACTCATATCAGATATTTACGAAATCTGGAATAATTACACTTTCAGACTTTTCAAATTCCGGTCCATAATTCTATTCTCAAAAACTTTCTCAAATTCAAACCAACTTGCATGCGTTGTGCGAAACTGTATACATCAAAAACCTACTTCGGATATTTTTCAATAATGCTGCAAAAATAGAGTTTTTCCTTCAAATAGTCTGATCCCCTGAAATTTAGCAAAAAGAAATTTCCTCTCAAAGTTACTACGATAGTTGCGACTTTACTATTTACTTCGGTTGGCCTCTTTTTCTCTCAGTATCTTTTTTCGACGCAAGAAGTCAAAGGCGGCAGATTGCTCTTTCAATTTCTTATCTTAATATGGGCTAAAATAGATTAGCAGTGTTGTCTTAAGGTCTTATTCTTCATCTTAGGTCGTCAATCTAAGTGAGAATAACAAATTTCCATTCAATGTAGAAATAAATTTCGGAATTGGCCTCTAATCTTTTTTCGCTCAAACCTCTTTAACTCCATCTTGCATTGCCTCCAAACATACAATGTATCCAAAGAGACAAAGTATATTAAAAAGGTTACTAAGATGGGTTACTAGCTGTGATTCCAATTCCATCCCAATATTTAAACAAGAGCAAAAATTCACCGAATCACAAACAAGACTAAAATTATGAACACCACAAAATCAAAGACAAGAACAATTGAAAAGAAACAAACTTCACTGGCATGAAATTGTTTTACAAAAGATTGGAAATAAAAAGCAAACAATTACATACTAGGATGGATGAGAATTCCTCCTTCTAGTTGACACTTCAAGGTTGGTGGTGTGGCTTTAGGGCTAAGCCTCCTTGATGACTTGAGATGTAGAGACAAGAGAGGGAGAGATGGATGAAGAAATCTAGAGGTGGGAGGTGGGTAATTCTTCCATGAAGAATATGGGAGAAGGGTGCCCTATTTATACTTTTTCAAGTCCTACTCCTTCTCAAACTTTAAAATCTTAAAAATAATAAAAAAATAAAAGAAAAAAGGGCTCCAACAAATGCTTTGGACGTGCAATATCCTTGGGGATTTTTTTTCTTTTTATTTTTCTCTTCTTTCCTTGCTTGTTTTGTCCAGAAATCCCTCTTGGATGCTTCTTTCCTTCTTTGTCTTTGCCACCTTGCATTAGGATCTTTTGAGAGATAAAATAGGGATAAGAATCCTCTCTTAGAATCAAACTTGGCCCACATGAGGTGTAGAACTTCCCCTTTTATCTCTTTGCATCGTCAACTTTCCATTTTTGGAAAGTTCTCCTTGTTCGCTCCTAACTTGAAGAGATCTTCTAGATAATTCTCCCCTGATTTTTTCCTTTACTTTTGCAATCAAAATCTGATCCAAAATCCTCTTTCGGACGTGGAATAGCTTGCTTGGATATTTTTTTGCATTTTCTTTTCAATTTAATCTTCTCCTTCTCAAAAAAGAAACACCTATGTAGCTTTCCTTGTCCATCTTTGATGAGATATTCTTCAAATTCTCTTCAAAATCTCTTGAAAATGTGCAACAAATAAATGGACCCCATCTTGGATGTTTTACAAGTGTGCCCCACACATGTGCATGTATGTGTGGGACCATGAAGCCGACTTTTTACAATTTTCTTCCAATTTCTTTTTTCTCTTTAATTCTTCTCTCCTTTCTCTTGAGATCAATTCCTTGCCTCAATTCTTTACAAATGGGACCTATATAATCAATTTCCTACAAAACAGATGTGAATTCATGTGAAAAGGCAATTTCACCCCTAACATCACATATGCATGACTGTGGGCCCATTTCTCACGAAATGATAATAAAAATGTACATCATTCTTCATGATTTTGTATGAATGAACTAATGATGAAGAGAATTCAATTTATTTCATGAGAAAAATTATTTTCACAAAACTTTCCAAAAATAGACTTTCCAAAAATAGCAGGTTTCATGAATTTATGCAAAAAGTGTGATTTTTAACCAATTTATGCAGAAAAATATAAAGATGAATTTAAAATGAATTAAACCATGATATCACACTAAATGAGGCTCTTTCAAGTTAATAAGTCCTTAAAGTGGGTCAAATTCAGCATGAAAATATGCATTTTTAAAGACTCATCACACCCCCAACCAGCGTTTTGCTAGTCCCTAGCAAAAAATGCGATAAGATATGAGGAATTCATCCTAACCTAATCTTATCTTAAACTAATGCAATGCAATAAAACTAAACATGAATGCAACGCTACTTTCGCTGGCACTCTCGACTGCATTTAGAGTATGCAGCAAGCCCTTAAACCCCTAGGTTCCCCCCAGTGGACGAGCTGTGCCTCGTGAGGGTTTGCAGTGAATATACCCACAAAATTCTCTTTTTTGTTTTTTTTTAATGAACAAAAAAATGAAAAAAAAGGCGAAAAGAAATTCCCAAAATAAAATTCACTCATATCAGATATTTTCGAAATCTGGAATAATTACACTTTCAGACTTTTCAAATTCCGGTCCACAATTCTATTCTCAAAAACTTTCTCAAATTCAAACCAACTTGCATGCGTTGTGCGAAACTGTATACATCGAAAACCTACTTCGGATATTTTACAATAATGCTGTAAAAATGGAGTTTTTCCTTCAAATAGTCTGATCCCCTGAAATTTAGCAAAAAGAAATTTCCTCTCAAAGTTACTACGATAGTTGCCACTTTACTATTTACTTCGGTTGGCCTCTTTTTCTCTCAGTATCTTTTTTCGACGCAAGAAGTCAAAGGCGGTAGATTGCTCTTTCAATTTCTTATCTTAATTTGGGCTAAAATAGATTAGCAGTGTTGTCTTAAGGTCTTATTCTTCATCTTAGCTCGTCAATCTAAGTGAGAATAACAAATTTCCATTCCATGTAGAAATAAATTTCGGAATTGGCCTCTAATCCTTTTTCGCTCAAAACTTTTTAACTCCATCTTGCATTGCCTCCAAACATACAATGTATCCAAAGAGACAAAGTATATTAAAAAGGTTACTAAGATGGGTTACTAGTTGTGATTCCAATTCTATCCCAATATTTAAACAAGAGCAAAAATTCACCGAATCACAAACAAGACTAAAATTATGAACACCACAAAATCAAAGACAAGAACAATTGAAAAGAAACAAACTTCACTGGCTTGAAATTGTTTTACAAAAGATTGGAAATAAAAAGCAAACAATTACATACTAGGATGGATGAGAATTCCTCCTTCTAGTTGACACTTCAAGGTTGGTGGTGTGGCTTTAGGGCTAAGCCTCCTTGATGACTTGAGATGTAGAGACAAGAGAGGGAGAGATGGATGAAGAAATCTAGAGGTGGGAGGTGGGTAATTCTTCCATGAAGAATATGGGAGAAGGGTGCCCTATTTATACTTTTTCAAGTCCTACTCCTTCTCAAACTTTAAAATCTTAAAAATAATAAAAAAATAAAAGAAAAAAGGGCTCCAACCAATGCTTTGGACGTGCAATATCCTTGGGGATTTTTTCTCTCTTTATTTTTCTCTTCTTTCCTTGCTTGTTTTGTCCAGAAATCCCTCTTGGATGCTTCTTTCCTTCTTTGTCTTTGCCACCTTGCATTGAGATCTTTTGAGAGATAAAATAGGGATAAGAATCCTCTCTTAGAATCAAACTTGGGCCACCTGAGGTGGAGAACTTCCCCTTTTCTCTCTTTGCATCGTCAACTTTCCTTTTTTGGAAAGTTCTCCTTGTTGGCTCCTAACTTGAAGAGATCTTCTAGATAATTCTCCCTTGATTTTTTCCTTTACTTTTTCAATCAAAATCTGATCCAAAATCCTCTTTCGGACGTGGAATAGCTTGCTTGGATATTTTTTTGCATTTTCTTTTCAATTTAATCTTCTCCTTCTCAAAAAAGAACACCTATGTGGCTTTCCTTGTCCATCTTTGATGAGATATTCTTCAAATTCTCTTCAAAATCTCTTGAAAATGTGCAACAAATAAATGGACCCCATCTTGGATGTTTTACAAGTGTGCCCCACACATGTGCATGTATGTGTGGGACCATGAAGCCGACTTTTTACAATTTTCTTCCAATTTCTTTTTTCTCTTTAATTCTTCTCTCCTTTCTCTTGAGATCAATTCCTTGCCTCAATTCTTTACAAATGGGACCCATATAATCAATTTCCTACAAGACAGATGTGAATTCATGTGAAAAGGCAATTTCACCCCTAACATCACATATGCATGACTGTGGGCACATTTCTCACGAAATGATAATAAAAATGTACATCATTCTTCATGATTTTGTATGAATGAACCAATGATGAAGAGAATTCAATTTATTTCATGAGAAAAATTATTTTCACAAAACTTTCCAAAAATAGACTTTCCAAAAATAGCAGGTTTCATGAATTTATGCAAAAAGTGTGATTTTTAACCAATTTACGCAGAAAAATATGAAGATGAATTTAAAATGAATTAAACCATGATATCACACTAAATGAGGCTCTTTCAAGTTAATAAGTCCTTAAAATGGGTCAAATTCAGCATGAAAATATGCATTTTTAAAGACTCATCACACCCCCCAACCAGCGTTTTGCTAGTCCTTAGCAAAAAATGCGATAAGATATGAGGAATTCATCCTAACGTAATCTTATCTTAAACTAATGCAATGCAATAAAACTAAACATGAATGCAACGCTACTTTCGCTGGCACTCTCGACTGCATTTAGAGTATGCAGCAAGCCCTTAAACCCCTAGGTTCCCCCTAGTGGACGAGCTGTGCCTCGTGAGGGTTTGCAGTGAATATACCCACAAAATTCTCTTTTTTGTTTTTTTTAATGAACAAAAAACGAAAAAAAAGGCGAAAAGAAATTCCCAAAATAAAATTCACTCATATCAGATATTTTTGAAATCTGGAATAATTACACTTTCAGACTTTTCAAATTCCGGTCCACAATTCTATTCTCAAAAACTTTCTCAAATTCAAACCAACTTGCATGCGTTGTGCGAAACTGTATACATCAAAAACCTACTTCGGATATTTTACAGTAATGCTGCAAAAATAGAGCTTTTCCTTCAAATAGTCTGATCCCCTGAAATTTAGCAAAAAGAAATTTCCTCTCAAAGTTACTACGATAGTTGCCACTTTACTATTTACTTCGGTTGGCCTCTTTTTCTCTCAGTATCTTTTTTCGACGCAAGAAGTCAAAGGCGGTAGATTGCTCTTTCAATTTCTTATCTTAATTTGGGCTAAAATAGATTAGCAGCGTTGTCTTAAGGTCTTATTCTTCATCTTAGGTCGTCAATCTAAGTGAGAATAACAAATTTCCATTCCATGTAGAAATAAATTTCGGAATTGGCCTCTAATCTTTCTTCGCTCAAACCTTTTTAACTCCATCTTGCATTGCCTCCAAACATACAATGTATCCAAAGAGACAAAGTATATTAAAAAGGTTACTAAGATGGGTTACTAGTTGTGATTCCAATTCTATCCCAATATTTAAACAAGAACAAAAATTAACCCAAACACAAACAAGACTAAAATTATGAACACCACAAAATCAAAGACAAGAACAACTGAAAAGAAACAAACTTTACTAGCATGAAATTGTTTTACAAAAGATTGGAAATAAAAAGCAAACAATTACATACTAGGATGGATGAGAATTCCTCCTTCTAGTTGACACTTCAAGGTTGGTGGTGTGGCTTTAGGGCTAAGCCTCCTTGATGACTTGAGATGTAGAGACAAGAGAGGGAGAGATGGATGAAGAAATCTAGAGGTGGGAGGTGGGTAATTCTTCCATGAAGAATATGGGAGAAGGGTGCCCTATTTATACTTTTTCAAGTCCTACTCCTTCTCAAACTTTAAAATCTTAAAAATAATAAAAAAATAAAAGAAAAAAGGGCTCCAACCAATGCTTTGGACGTGCAATATCCTTGGGGATTTTTTCTCTCTTTATTTTTCTCTTCTTTCCTTGCTTGTTTTGTCCAGAAATCCCTCTTGGATGCTTCTTTCCTTCTTTGTCTTTGCCACCTTGCATTGAGATCTTTTGAGAGATAAAATAGGGATAAGAATCCTCTCTTAGAATCAAACTTGGGCCACCTGAGGTGTAGAACTTCCCCTTTTATGTCTTTGCATCGTCAACTTTCCTTTTTTGGAAAGTTCTCCTTGTTGGCTCCTAACTTGAAGAGATCTTCTAGATAATTCTCCCTTGATTTTTTCCTTTACTTTTTCAATCAAAATCTGATCCAAAATCCTCTTTCGGACGTGGAATAGCTTGCTTGGATATTTTTTTGCATTTTCTTTTCAATTTAATCTTCTCCTTCTCAAAAAAGAACACCTATGTGGCTTTCCTTGTCCATCTTTGATGAGATATTCTTCAAATTCTCTTCAAAATCTCTTGAAAATGTGCAACAAATAAATGGACCCCATCTTGGATGTTTTACAAGTGTGCCCCACACATGTGCATGTATGTGTGGGACCATGAAGCCGACTTTTTACAATTTTCTTCCAATTTCTTTTTTCTCTTTAATTCTTCTCTCCTTTCTCTTGAGATCAATTCCTTGCCTCAATTCTTTACAAATGGGACCCATATAATCAATTTCCTACAAGACAGATGTGAATTCATGTGAAAAGGCAATTTCACCCCTAACATCACATATGCATGACTGTGGGCCCATTTCTCACGAAATGATAATAAAAATGTACATCATTCTTCATGATTTTGTATGAATGAACCAATGATGAAGAGAATTCAATTTATTTCATGAGAAAAATTATTTTCACAAAACTTTCCAAAAATAGACTTTCCAAAAATAGCAGGTTTCATGAATTTATGCAAAAAGTGTGATTTTTAACCAATTTTTGCAGAAAAATATAAAGATGAATTTAAAATGAATTAAACCATGATATCACACTAAATGAGGCTCTTTCAAGTTAATAAGTCCTTAAAATGGGTCAAATTCAGCATAAAAATATGCATTTTTAAAGACTCATCACACCCCCCGACCAGCGTTTTGCTAGTCCCTAGCAAAAAATGCGATAAGATATGAGGAATTCATCCTAACCTAATCTTATCTTAAACTAATGCAATGCAATAAAACTAAACATGAATGCAACGCTACCTTCGCTGGCACTCTCGACTGCATTTAGAGTATGCAGCAAGCCCTTAAACCCCTAGGCTCCCCCTAGTGGACGAGCTGTGCCTCGTGAGGGTTTGCAGTGAATATACCCACAAAATTCTCTTTTTTGTTTTTTTTAATGAACAAAAAACGAAAAAAAAGGCGAAAAGAAATTCCCAAAATAAAATTCACTCATATCAGATATTTTTGAAATCTGGAATAATTACACTTTCAGACTTTTCAAATTCCGGTCCACAATTCTATTCTCAAAAACTTTCTCAAATTCAAACCAACTTGCATGCGTTGTGCGAAACTGTATACATCAAAAACCTACTTCGGATATTTTACAGTAATGCTGCAAAAATAGAGCTTTTCTTTCAAATAGTCTGATCCCCTGAAATTTAGCAAAAAGAAATTTCCTCTCAAAGTTACTACGATAGTTGCCACTTTACTATTTACTTCGGTTGGCCTCTTTTTCTCTCAGTATCTTTTTTCGACGCAAGAAGTCAAAGGCGGTAGATTGCTCTTTCAATTTCTTATCTTAATTTGGGCTAAAATAGATTAGCAGCGTTGTCTTAAGGTCTTATTCTTCATCTTAGGTCGTCAATCTAAGTGAGAATAACAAATTTCCATTCCATGTAGAAATAAATTTCGGAATTGGCCTCTAATCTTTCTTCGCTCAAACCTTTTTAACTCCATCTTGCATTGCCTCCAAACATACAATGTATCCAAAGAGACAAAGTATATTAAAAAGGTTACTAAGATGGGTTACTAGTTGTGATTCCAATTCTATCCCAATATTTAAACAAGAACAAAAATTAACCCAAACACAAACAAGACTAAAATTATGAACACCACAAAATCAAAGACAAGAACAACTGAAAAGAAACAAACTTTACTAGCATGAAATTGTTTTACAAAAGATTGGAAATAAAAAGAAAACAATTACATACTAGGATGGATGAGAATTCCTCCTTCTAGTTGACACTTCAAGGTTGGTGGTGTGGCTTTAGGGCTAAGCCTCCTTGATGACTTGAGATGTAGAGACAAGAGAGGGAGAGATGGATGAAGAAATCTAGAGGTGGGAGGTGGGTAATTCTTCCATGAAGAATATGGGAGAAGGGTGCCCTATTTATACTTTTTCAAGTCCTACTCCTTCTCAAACTTTAAAATCTTAAAAATAATAAAAAAATAAAAGAAAAAAGGGCTCCAACCAATGCTTTGGACGTGCAATATCCTTGGGGATTTTTTCTCTCTTTATTTTTCTCTTCTTTCCTTGCTTGTTTTGTCCAGAAATCCCTCTTGGATGCTTCTTTCCTTCTTTGTCTTTGCCACCTTGCATTGAGATCTTTTGAGAGATAAAATAGGGATAAGAATCCTCTCTTAGAATCAAACTTGGGCCACCTGAGGTGGAGAACTTCCCCTTTTCTCTCTTTGCATCGTCAACTTTCCTTTTTTGGAAAGTTCTCCTTGTTGGCTCCTAACTTGAAGAGATCTTCTAGATAATTCTCCCTTGATTTTTTCCTTTACTTTTTCAATCAAAATCTGATCCAAAATCCTCTTTCGGACGTGGAATAGCTTGCTTGGATATTTTTTTGCATTTTCTTTTCAATTTAATCTTCTCCTTCTCAAAAAAGAACACCTATGTGGCTTTCCTTGTCCATCTTTGATGAGATATTCTTCAAATTCTCTTCAAAATCTCTTGAAAATGTGCAACAAATAAATGGACCCCATCTTGGATGTTTTACAAGTGTGCCCCACACATGTGCATGTATGTGTGGGACCATGAAGCCGACTTTTTACAATTTTCTTCCAATTTCTTTTTTCTCTTTAATTCTTCTCTCCTTTCTCTTGAGATCAATTCCTTGCCTCAATTCTTTACAAATGGGACCCATATAATCAATTTCCTACAAGACAGATGTGAATTCATGTGAAAAGGCAATTTCACCCCTAACATCACATATGCATGACTGTGGGCACATTTCTCACGAAATGATAATAAAAATGTACATCATTCTTCATGATTTTGTATGAATGAACCAATGATGAAGAGAATTCAATTTATTTCATGAGAAAAATTATTTTCACAAAACTTTCCAAAAATAGACTTTCCAAAAATAGCAGGTTTCATGAATTTATGCAAAAAGTGTGATTTTTAACCAATTTACGCAGAAAAATATGAAGATGAATTTAAAATGAATTAAACCATGATATCACACTAAATGAGGCTCTTTCAAGTTAATAAGTCCTTAAAATGGGTCAAATTCAGCATGAAAATATGCATTTTTAAAGACTCATCACACCCCCCAACCAGCGTTTTGCTAGTCCTTAGCAAAAAATGCGATAAGATATGAGGAATTCATCCTAACGTAATCTTATCTTAAACTAATGCAATGCAATAAAACTAAACATGAATGCAACGCTACTTTCGCTGGCACTCTCGACTGCATTTAGAGTATGCAGCAAGCCCTTAAACCCCTAGGTTCCCCCTAGTGGACGAGCTGTGCCTCGTGAGGGTTTGCAGTGAATATACCCACAAAATTCTCTTTTTTGTTTTTTTTAATGAACAAAAAACGAAAAAAAAGGCGAAAAGAAATTCCCAAAATAAAATTCACTCATATCAGATATTTTTGAAATCTGGAATAATTACACTTTCAGACTTTTCAAATTCCGGTCCACAATTCTATTCTCAAAAACTTTCTCAAATTCAAACCAACTTGCATGCGTTGTGCGAAACTGTATACATCAAAAACCTACTTCGGATATTTTACAGTAATGCTGCAAAAATAGAGCTTTTCCTTCAAATAGTCTGATCCCCTGAAATTTAGCAAAAAGAAATTTCCTCTCAAAGTTACTACGATAGTTGCCACTTTACTATTTACTTCGGTTGGCCTCTTTTTCTCTCAGTATCTTTTTTCGACGCAAGAAGTCAAAGGCGGTAGATTGCTCTTTCAATTTCTTATCTTAATTTGGGCTAAAATAGATTAGCAGCGTTGTCTTAAGGTCTTATTCTTCATCTTAGGTCGTCAATCTAAGTGAGAATAACAAATTTCCATTCCATGTAGAAATAAATTTCGGAATTGGCCTCTAATCTTTCTTCGCTCAAACCTTTTTAACTCCATCTTGCATTGCCTCCAAACATACAATGTATCCAAAGAGACAAAGTATATTAAAAAGGTTACTAAGATGGGTTACTAGTTGTGATTCCAATTCTATCCCAATATTTAAACAAGAACAAAAATTAACCCAAACACAAACAAGACTAAAATTATGAACACCACAAAATCAAAGACAAGAACAACTGAAAAGAAACAAACTTTACTAGCATGAAATTGTTTTACAAAAGATTGGAAATAAAAAGCAAACAATTACATACTAGGATGGATGAGAATTCCTCCTTCTAGTTGACACTTCAAGGTTGGTGGTGTGGCTTTAGGGCTAAGCCTCCTTGATGACTTGAGATGTAGAGACAAGAGAGGGAGAGATGGATGAAGAAATCTAGAGGTGGGAGGTGGGTAATTCTTCCATGAAGAATATGGGAGAAGGGTGTCCTATTTATACTTTTTCAAGTCCTACTCCTTCTCAAACTTTAAAATCTTAAAAATAATAAAAAAATAAAAGAAAAAAGGGCTCCAACCAATGCTTTGGACGTGCAATATCCTTGGGGATTTTTTCTCTCTTTATTTTTCTCTTCTTTCCTTGCTTGTTTTGTCCAGAAATCCCTCTTGGATGCTTCTTTCCTTCTTTGTCTTTGCCACCTTGCATTGAGATCTTTTGAGAGATAAAATAGGGATAAGAATCCTCTCTTAGAATCAAACTTGGGCCACCTGAGGTGTAGAACTTCCCCTTTTATGTCTTTGCATCGTCAACTTTCCTTTTTTGGAAAGTTCTCCTTGTTGGCTCCTAACTTGAAGAGATCTTCTAGATAATTCTCCCTTGATTTTTTCCTTTACTTTTTCAATCAAAATCTGATCCAAAATCCTCTTTCGGACGTGGAATAGCTTGCTTGGATATTTTTTTGCATTTTCTTTTCAATTTAATCTTCTCCTTCTCAAAAAAGAACACCTATGTGGCTTTCCTTGTCCATCTTTGATGAGATATTCTTCAAATTCTCTTCAAAATCTCTTGAAAATGTGCAACAAATAAATGGACCCCATCTTGGATGTTTTACAAGTGTGCCCCACACATGTGCATGTATGTGTGGGACCATGAAGCCGACTTTTTACAATTTTCTTCCAATTTCTTTTTTCTCTTTAATTCTTCTCTCCTTTCTCTTGAGATCAATTCCTTGCCTCAATTCTTTACAAATGGGACCCATATAATCAATTTCCTACAAGACAGATGTGAATTCATGTGAAAAGGCAATTTCACCCCTAACATCACATATGCATGACTGTGGGCCCATTTCTCACGAAATGATAATAAAAATGTACATCATTCTTCATGATTTTGTATGAATGAACCAATGATGAAGAGAATTCAATTTATTTCATGAGAAAAATTATTTTCACAAAACTTTCCAAAAATAGACTTTCCAAAAATAGCAGGTTTCATGAATTTATGCAAAAAGTGTGATTTTTAACCAATTTTTGCAGAAAAATATAAAGATGAATTTAAAATGAATTAAACCATGATATCACACTAAATGAGGCTCTTTCAAGTTAATAAGTCCTTAAAATGGGTCAAATTCAGCATAAAAATATGCATTTTTAAAGACTCATCACACCCCCCGACCAGCGTTTTGCTAGTCCCTAGCAAAAAATGCGATAAGATATGAGGAATTCATCCTAACCTAATCTTATCTTAAACTAATGCAATGCAATAAAACTAAACATGAATGCAACGCTACCTTCGCTGGCACTCTCGACTGCATTTAGAGTATGCAGCAAGCCCTTAAACCCCTAGGCTCCCCCTAGTGGACGAGCTGTGCCTCGTGAGGGTTTGCAGTGAATATACCCACAAAATTCTCTTTTTTGTTTTTTTTAATGAACAAAAAACGAAAAAAAAGGCGAAAAGAAATTCCCAAAATAAAATTCACTCATATCAGATATTTTTGAAATCTGGAATAATTACACTTTCAGACTTTTCAAATTCCGGTCCACAATTCTATTCTCAAAAACTTTCTCAAATTCAAACCAACTTGCATGCGTTGTGCGAAACTGTATACATCAAAAACCTACTTCGGATATTTTACAGTAATGCTGCAAAAATAGAGCTTTTCTTTCAAATAGTCTGATCCCCTGAAATTTAGCAAAAAGAAATTTCCTCTCAAAGTTACTACGATAGTTGCCACTTTACTATTTACTTCGGTTGGCCTCTTTTTCTCTCAGTATCTTTTTTCGACGCAAGAAGTCAAAGGCGGTAGATTGCTCTTTCAATTTCTTATCTTAATTTGGGCTAAAATAGATTAGCAGCGTTGTCTTAAGGTCTTATTCTTCATCTTAGGTCGTCAATCTAAGTGAGAATAACAAATTTCCATTCCATGTAGAAATAAATTTCGGAATTGGCCTCTAATCTTTCTTCGCTCAAACCTTTTTAACTCCATCTTGCATTGCCTCCAAACATACAATGTATCCAAAGAGACAAAGTATATTAAAAAGGTTACTAAGATGGGTTACTAGTTGTGATTCCAATTCTATCCCAATATTTAAACAAGAACAAAAATTAACCCAAACACAAACAAGACTAAAATTATGAACACCACAAAATCAAAGACAAGAACAACTGAAAAGAAACAAACTTTACTAGCATGAAATTGTTTTACAAAAGATTGGAAATAAAAAGAAAACAATTACATACTAGGATGGATGAGAATTCCTCCTTCTAGTTGACACTTCAAGGTTGGTGGTGTGGCTTTAGGGCTAAGCCTCCTTGATGACTTGAGATGTAGAGACAAGAGAGGGAGAGATGGATGAAGAAATCTAGAGGTGGGAGGTGGGTAATTCTTCCATGAAGAATATGGGAGAAGGGTGCCCTATTTATACTTTTTCAAGTCCTACTCCTTCTCAAACTTTAAAATCTTAAAAATAATAAAAAAATAAAAGAAAAAAGGGCTCCAACCAATGCTTTGAACGTGCAATATCCTTGGGGATTTTTTTTCTCTTTATTTTTCTCTTCTTTCCTTGCTTGTTTTGTCCAGAAATCCCTCTTGGATGCTTCTTTCCTTCTTTGTCTTTGCCACCTTGCATTGAGATCTTTTGAGAGATAAAATAGGGATAAGAATCCTCTCTTAGAATCAAACTTGGGCCACATGAGGTGCAGAACTTCCCCTTTTATCTCTTTGCATCGTCAACTTTCCTTTTTTGGAAAGTTCTCCTTGTTGGCTCCTAACTTGAAGAGATCTTCTAGATAATTCTCCCTTGATTTTTTCCTTTACTTTTTCAATCAAAATCTGATCCAAAATCCTCTTTCGGACGTGGAATAGCTTGCTTGGATATTTTTTTGCATTTTCTTTTCAATTTAATCTTCTCCTTCTCAAAAAAGAACACCTATGTGGCTTTCCTTGTCCATCTTTGATGAGATATTCTTCAAATTCTCTTCAAAATCTCTTGAAAATGTGCAACAAATAAATGGACCCCATCTTGGATGTTTTACAAGTGTGCCCCACACATCTGCATGTATGTGTGGGACCATGAAGCCGACTTTTTACAATTTTCTTCCAATTTCTTTTTTCTCTTTAAATCTTCTCTCCTTTCTCTTGAGATCAATTCCTTGCCTCAATTCTTTACAAATGGGACCCATATAATCAATTTCCTACAAGACAGATGTGAATTCATGTGAAAAGGCAATTTCACCCCTAACATCACATATGCATGACTGTGGGCCCATTTCTCACGAAATGATAATAAAAATGTACATCATTCTTCATGATTTTGTATGAATGAACTAATGATGAAGAGAATTCAATTTATTTCATGAGAAAAATTATTTTCACAAAACTTTCCAAAAATAGACTTTCCAAAAATAGCAGGTTTCATGAATTTATGCAAAAAGTGTGATTTTTAACCAATTTTTGCAGAAAAATATAAAGATGAATTTAAAATGAATTAAACCATGATATCACACTAAATGAGGCTCTTTCAAGTTAATAAGTCCTTAAAATGGGTCAAATTCAGCATGAAAATATGCATTTTTAAAGACTCATCACACCCCCCGACCAGCGTTTTGCTAGTCCCTAGCAAAAAATGCGATAAGATATGAGGAATTCATCCTAACCTAATCTTATCTTAAACTAATGCAATGCAATAAAACTAAACATGAATGCAACGCAACTTTCGCTGGCACTCTCGACTGCATTTAGAGTATGCAGCAAGCCCTTAAACCCCTAGGTTCCCCCTAGT
Source organism: Sextonia rubra (assembly GCA_037013555.1). Taxonomy (NCBI): domain Eukaryota; kingdom Viridiplantae; phylum Streptophyta; class Magnoliopsida; order Laurales; family Lauraceae; genus Sextonia; species Sextonia rubra. The sequence goes on from JASUAD010000015.1 coordinate 7,745,332, forward strand.
GGACGAGCTGTGCCTCGTGAGGGTTTGCAGTGAATATACCCACAAAATTCTCTTTTTTGTTTTTTTTAATGAACAAAAAACGAAAAAAAAGGCGAAAAGAAATTCCCAAAATAAAATTCACTCATATCAGATATTTTCGAAATCTGGAATAATTACACTTTCAGACTTTTCAAATTCCGGTCCACAATTCTATTCTCAAAAACTTTCTCAAATTCAAACCAACTTGCATGCGTTGTGCGAAACTGTATACATCAAAAACCTACTTCGGATATTTTACAGTAATGCTGCAAAAATAGAGCTTTTCTTTCAAATAGTCTGATCCCCTGAAATTTAGCAAAAAGAAATTTCCTCTCAAAGTTACTACGATAGTTGCCACTTTACTATTTACTTCGGTTGGCCTCTTTTTCTCTCAGTATCTTTTTTCGACGCAAGAAGTCAAAGGCGGTAGATTGCTCTTTCAATTTCTTATCTTAATTTGGGCTAAAATAGATTAGCAGCGTTGTCTTAAGGTCTTATTCTTCATCTTAGGTCGTCAATCTAAGTGAGAATAACAAATTTCCATTCCATGTAGAAATAAATTTCGGAATTGGCCTCTAATCTTTCTTCGCTCAAACCTTTTTAACTCCATCTTGCATTGCCTCCAAACATACAATGTATCCAAAGAGACAAAGTATATTAAAAAGGTTACTAAGATGGGTTACTAGTTGTGATTCCAATTCTATCCCAATATTTAAACAAGAACAAAAATTAACCCAAACACAAACAAGACTAAAATTATGAACACCACAAAATCAAAGACAAGAACAACTGAAAAGAAACAAACTTTACTAGCATGAAATTGTTTTACAAAAGATTGGAAATAAAAAGCAAACAATTACATACTAGGATGGATGAGAATTCCTCCTTCTAGTTGACACTTCAAGGTTGGTGGTGTGGCTTTAGGGCTAAGCCTCCTTGATGACTTGAGATGTAGAGACAAGAGAGGGAGAGATGGATGAAGAAATCTAGAGGTGGGAGGTGGGCAATTCTTCCATGAAGAATATGGGAGAAGGGTGCCCTATTTATACTTTTTCAAGTCCTACTCCTTCTCAGACTTTAAAATCTTAAAAATAATAAAAAAATAAAAGAAAAAAGGGCTCCAACCAATGCTTTGGACGTGCAATATCCTTGGGGATTTTTTTTCTCTTTATTTTTCTCTTCTTTCCTTGCTTGTTTTGTCCAGAAATCCCTCTTGGATGCTTCTTTCCTTCTTTGTCTTTGCCACCTTGCATTGAGATCTTTTGAGAGATAAAATAGGGATAAGAATCCTCTCTTAGAATCAAACTTGGGCCACATGAGGTGCAGAACTTCCCCTTTTATCTCTTTGCATCGTCAACTTTCCTTTTTTGGAAAGTTCTCCTTGTTGGCTCCTAACTTGAAGAGATCTTCTAGATAATTCTCCCTTGATTTTTTCCTTTACTTTTTCAATCAAAATCTGATCCAAAATCCTCTTTCGGACGTGGAATAGCTTGCTTGGATATTTTTTTGCATTTTCTTTTCAATTTAATCTTCTCCTTCTCAAAAAAGAACACCTATGTGGCTTTCCTTGTCCATCTTTGATGAGATATTCTTCAAATTCTCTTCAAAATCTCTTGAAAATGTGCAACAAATAAATGGACCCCATCTTGGATGTTTTACAAGTGTGCCCCACACATGTGCACGTATGTGTGGGACCATGAAGCCGACTTTTTACAATTTTCTTCCAATTTCTTTTTTCTCTTTAATTCTTCTCTCCTTTCTCTTGAGATCAATTCCTTGCCTCAATTCTTTACAAATGGGACCCATATAATCAATTTCCTACAAGACAGATGTGAATTCATGTGAAAAGGCAATTTCACCCCTAACATCACATATGCATGACTGTGGGCCCATTTCTAACGAAATGATAATAAAAATGTACATCATTCTTCATGATTTTGTATGAATGAACTAATGATGAAGAGAATTCAATTTATTTCATGAGAAAAATTATTTCCACAAAACTTTCCAAAAATAGACTTTCCAAAAATAGCAGGTTTCATGAATTTATGCAAAAAGTGTGATTGTTAACCAATTTTTGCAGAAAAATATAAAGATGAATTTAAAATGAATTAAACCATGATATCACACTAAATGAGGCTCTTTCAAGTTAATAAGTCCTTAAAATGGGTCAAATTCAGCATGAAAATATGCATTTTTAAAGACTCATCACACCCCCCGACCAGCGTTTTGCTAGTCCCTAGCAAAAAATGCGATAAGATATGAGGAATTCATCCTAACCTAATCTTTTCTTAAACTAATGCAATGCAATAAAACTAAACATGAATGCAACGCTACTTTCGCTGGCACTCTCGACTGCATTTAGAGTATGCAGCAAGCCCTTAAACCCCTAGGTTCCCCCTAGTGGACGAGCTGTGCCCCGTGAGGGTTTGCAGTGAATATACCCACAAAATTCTCTTTTTTGTTTTTTTTAATGAAAAAAAAACGAAAAAAAAGGCGAAAAGAAATTCCCAAAATAAAATTCACTCATATCAGATATTTTCGAAATCTGGAATAATTACACTTTCAGACTTTTCAAATTCCGGTCCACAATTCTATTCTCAAAAACTTTCTCAAATTCAAACCAACTTGCATGCGTTGTGCGAAACTGTATACATCAAAAACCTACTTCGGATATTTTACAGTAATGCTGCAAAAATAGAGCTTTTCTTTCAAATAGTTTGATCCCCTGAAATTTAGCAAAAAGAAATTTCCTCTCAAAGTTACTACGATAGTTGCCACTTTACTATTTACTACGGTTGGCCTCTTTTTCTCTCAGTATCTTTTTTCGACGCAAGAAGTCAAAGGCGGTAGATTGCTCTTTCAATTTCTTATCTTAATTTGGGCTAAAATAGATTAGCAGCGTTGTCTTAAGGTCTTATTCTTCATCTTAGGTCGTCAATCTAAGTGAGAATAACAAATTTCCATTCCATGTAGAAATAAATTTCGGAATTGGCCTCTAATCTTTCTTCGCTCAAACCTTTTTAACTCCATCTTGCATTGCCTCCAAACATACAATGTATCCAAAGAGACAAAGTATATTAAAAAGGTTACTAAGATGGGTTACTAGTTGTGATTCCAATTCTATCCCAATATTTAAACAAGAACAAAAATTAACCCAAACACAAACAAGACTAAAATTATGAACACCACAAAATCAAAGACAAGAACAACTGAAAAGAAACAAACTTTACTAGCATGAAATTGTTTTACAAAAGATTGGAAATAAAAAGCAAACAATTACATACTAGGATGGATGAGAATTCCTCCTTCTAGTTGACACTTCAAGGTTGGTGGTGTGGCTTTAGGGCTAAGCCTCCTTGATGACTTGAGATGTAGAGACAAGAGAGGGAGAGATGGATGAAGAAATCTAGAGGTGGGAGGTGGGCAATTCTTCCATGAAGAATATGGGAGAAGGGTGCCCTATTTATACTTTTTCAAGTCCTACTCCTTCTCAAACTTTAAAATCTTAAAAATAATAAAAAAATAAAAGAAAAAAGGGCTCCAACCAATGCTTTGGACGTGCAATATCCTTGGGGATTTTTTCTCTCTTTATTTTTCTCTTCTTTCCTTGCTTGTTTTGTCCAGAAATCCCTCTTGGATGCTTCTTTCCTTCTTTGTCTTTGCCACCTTGCATTGAGATCTTTTGAGAGATAAAATAGGGATAAGAATCCTCTCTTAGAATCAAACTTGGGCCACCTGAGGTGTAGAACTTCCCCTTTTATCTCTTTGCATCGTCAACTTTCCTTTTTTGGAAAGTTCTCCTTGTTGGCTCCTAACTTGAAGAGATCTTCTAGATAATTCTCCCTTGATTTTTTCCTTTAATTTTTCAATCAAAATCTGATCCAAAATCCTCTTTCGGACGTGGAATAGCTTGCTTGGATATTTTTTTGCATTTTCTTTTCAATTTAATCTTCTCCTTCTCAAAAAAGAACACCTATGTGGCTTTCCTTGTCCATCTTTGATGAGATATTCTTCAAATTCTCTTCAAAATCTCTTGAAAATGTGCAACAAATAAATGGACCCCATCTTGGATGTTTTACAAGTGTGCCCCACCCATGTGCATGTATGTGTGGGACCATGAAGCCGACTTTTTACAATTTTCTTCCAATTTCTTTTTTCTCTTTAATTCTTCTCTCCTTTCTCTTGAGATCAATTCCTTGCCTCAATTCTTTACAAATGGGACCCATATAATCAATTTCCTACAAGACAGATGTGAATTCATGTGAAAAGGCAATTTCACCCCTAACATCACATATGCATGACTGTGGGCCCATTTCTCACGAAATGATAATAAAAATGTACATCATTCTTCATGATTTTGTATGAATGAACTAATGATGAAGAGAATTCAATTTATTTCATGAGAAAAATTATTTTCACAAAACTTTCCAAAAATAGACTTTCCAAAAATAGCAGGTTTCATGAATTTATGCAAAAAGTGTGATTTTTAACCAATTTATGCAGAAAAATATAAAGATGAATTTAAAATGAATTAAACCATGATTTCACACTAAATGAGGCTCTTTCAAGTTAATAAGTCCTTAAAATGGGTCAAATTCAGCATGAAAATATGCATTTTTAAAGACTCATCACACCCCCGACCAGCGTTTTGCTAGTCCCTAGCAAAAAATGCGATAAGATATGAGGAATTCATCCTAACCTAATCTTATCTTAAACTAATGCAATGCAATAAAACTAAACATGAATGCAACGCTACTTTCGCTGGCACTCTCGACAGCATTTAGAGTATGCAGCAAGCCCTTAAACCCCTAGGTTCCCCCTAGTGGACGAGCTGTGCCTCGTGAGGGTTTGCAGTGAATATACCCACAAAATTCTCTTTTTTGTTTTTTTTAATGAACAAAAAACGAAAAAAAAGGCGAAAAGAAATTCCCAAAATAAAATTCACTCATATCAGATATTTTCGAAATCTGGAATAATTACACTTTCAGACTTTTCAAATTCCGGTCCACAATTCTATTCTCAAAAACTTTCTCAAATTCAAACCAACTTGCATGCGTTGTGCGAAACTGTATACATCAAAAACCTACTTCGGATATTTTACAGTAATGCTGCAAAAATAGAGCTTTTCTTTCAAATAGTCTGATCCCCTGAAATTTAGCAAAAAGAAATTTCCTCTCAAAGTTACTACGATAGTTGCCACTTTACTATTTACTTCGGTTGGCCTCTTTTTCTCTCAGTATCTTTTTTCGACGCAAGAAGTCAAAGGCGGTAGATTGCTCTTTCAATTTCTTATCTTAATTTGGGCTAAAATAGATTAGCAGCGTTGTCTTAAGGTCTTATTCTTCATCTTAGGTCGTCAATCTAAGTGAGAATAACAAATTTCCATTCCATGTAGAAATAAATTTCGGAATTGGCCTCTAATCTTTCTTCGCTCAAACCTTTTTAACTCCATCTTGCATTGCCTCCAAACATACAATGTATCCAAAGAGACAAAGTATATTAAAAAGGTTACTAAGATGGGTTACTAGTTGTGATTCCAATTCTATCCCAATATTTAAACAAGAACAAAAATTAACCCAATCACAAACAAGACTAAAATTATGAACACCACAAAATCAAAGACAAGAACAACTGAAAAGAAACAAACTTTACTAGCATGAAATTGTTTTACAAAAGATTGGAAATAAAAAGCAAACAATTACATACTAGGATGGATGAGAATTCCTCCTTCTAGTTGACACTTCAAGGTTGGTGGTGTGGCTTTAGGGCTAAGCCTCCTTGATGACTTGAGATGTGGAGACAAGAGAGGGAGAGATGGATGAAGAAATCTAGAGGTGGGAGGTGGGTAATTCTTCCATGAAGAATATGGGAGAAGGGTGCCCTATTTATACTTTTTCAAGTCCTACTCCTTCTCAAACTTTAAAATCTTAAAAATAATAAAAAAATAAAAGAAAAAAGGGCTCCAACCAATGCTTTGGACGTGCAATATCCTTGGGGATTTTTTTTCTCTTTATTTTTCTCTTCTTTCCTTGCTTGTTTTGTCCAGAAATCCCTCTTGGATGCTTCTTTCCTTCTTTGTCTTTGCCACCTTGCATTGAGATCTTTTGAGAGATAAAATAGGGATAAGAATCCTCTCTTAGAATCAAACTTGGGCCACCTGAGGTGCAGAACTTCCCCTTTTATCTCTTTGCATCGTCAACTTTCCTTTTTTGGAAAGTTCTCCTTGTTGGCTCCTAACTTGAAGAGATCTTCTAGATAATTCTCCCTTGATTTTTTCCTTTACTTTTTCAATCAAAATCTGATCCAAAATCCTCTTTCGGACGTGGAATAGCTTGCTTGGATATTTTTTTGCATTTTCTTTTCAATTTAATCTTCTCCTTCTCAAAAAAGAACACCTATGTGGCTTTCCTTGTCCATCTTTGATGAGATATTCTTCAAATTCTCTTCAAAATCTCTTGAAAATGTGCAACAAATAAATGGACCCCATCTTGGATGTTTTACAAGTGTGCCCCACACATGTGCATGTATGTGTGGGACCATGAAGCCGACTTTTTACAATTTTCTTCCAATTTCTTTTTTCTCTTTAATTCTTCTCTCCTTTCTCTTGAGATCAATTCCTTGCCTCAATTCTTTACAAATGGGACCCATATAATCAATTTCCTACAAGACAGATGTGAATTCATGTGAAAAGGCAATTTCACCCCTAACATCACATATGCATGACTGTGGGCCCATTTCTCACGAAATGATAATAAAAATGTACATCATTCTTCATGATTTTGTATGAATGAACTAATGATGAAGAGAATTCAATTTATTTCATGAGAAAAATTATTTTCACAAAACTTTCCAAAAATAGACTTTCCAAAAATAGCAGGTTTCATGAATTTATGCAAAAAGTGTGATTTTTAACCAATTTATGCAGAAAAATATAAAGATGAATTTAAAATGAATTAAACCATGATATCACACTAAATGAGGCTCTTTCAAGTTAATAAGTCCTTAAAATGGGTCAAATTCAGCATGAAAATATGCATTTTTAAAGACTCATCACACCCCCCGACCAGCGTTTTGCTAGTCCCTAGCAAAAAATGCGATAAGATATGAGGAATTCATCCTAACCTAATCTTATCTTAAACTAATGCAATGCAATAAAACTAAACATGAATGCAACGCTACTTTCGCTGGCACTCTCGACTGCATTTAGAGTATGCAGCAAGCCCTTAAACCCCTAGGTTCCTCCTAGTGGACGAGCTGTGCCTCGTGAGGGTTTGCAGTGAATATACCCACAAAATTCTCTTTTTTGTTTTTTTTAATGAACAAAAAACGAAAAAAAAGGCGAAAAGAAATTCCCAAAATAAAATTCACTCATATCAGATATTTTCGAAATCTGGAATAATTACACTTTCAGACTTTTCAAATTCCGGTCCACAATTCTATTCTCAAAAACTTTCTCAAATTCAAACCAACTTGGATGCGTTGTGCGAAACTGTATACATCAAAAACCTACTTCGGATATTTTACAGTAATGCTGAAAAATAGAGCTTTTCTTTCAAATAGTCTGATCCCCTGAAATTTAGCAAAAAGAAATTTCCTCTCAAAGTTACTACGATAGTTGCCACTTTACTATTTACTTCGGTTGGCCTCTTTTTCTCTCAGTATCTTTTTTCGACGCAAGAAGTCAAAGGCGGTAGATTGCTCTTTCAATTTCTTATCTTAATTTGGGCTAAAATAGATTAGCAGCGTTGTCTTAAGGTCTTATTCTTCATCTTAGGTCGTCAATCTAAGTGAGAATAACAAATTTCCATTCCATGTAGAAATAAATTTCGGAATTGGCCACTAATCTTTCTTCGCTCAAACCTTTTTAACTCCATCTTGCATTGCCTCCAAACATACAATGTATCCAAAGAGACAAAGTATATTAAAAAGGTTACTAAGATGGGTTACTAGTTGTGATTCCAATTCTATCCCAATATTTAAACAAGAACAAAAATTAACCCAAACACAAACAAGACTAAAATTATGAACACCACAAAATCAAAGACAAGAACAACTGAAAAGAAACAAACTTTACTAGCATGAAATTGTTTTACAAAAGATTGGAAATAAAAAGCAAACAATTACATACTAGGATGGTTGAGAATTCCTCCTTCTAGTTGACACTTCAAGGTTGGTGGTGTGGCTTTAGGGCTAAGCCTCCTTGATGACTTGAGATGTAGAGACAAGAGAGGGAGAGATGGATGAAGAAATCTAGAGGTGGGAGGTGGGTAATTCTTCCATGAAGAATATGGGAGAAGGGTGCCCTATTTATACTTTTTCAAGTTCTACTCCTTCTCAAACTTTAAAATCTTAAAAATAATAAAAAAATAAAAGAAAAAAGGGCTCCAACCAATGCTTTGGACGTGCAATATCCTTGGGGATTTTTTCTCTCTTTATTTTTCTCTTCTTTCCTTGCTTGTTTTGTCCAGAAATCCCTCTTGGATGCTTCTTTCCTTCTTTGTCTTTGCCACCTTGCATTGAGATCTTTTGAGAGATGAAATAGGGATAAGAATCCTCTCTTAGAATCAAACTTGGGCCACCTGAGGTGTAGAACTTCCCCTTTTATCTCTTTGCATCGTCAACTTTCCTTTTTTGGAAAGTTCTCCTTGTTGGCTCCTAACTTGAAGAGATCTTCTAGATAATTCTCCCTTGATTTTTTCCTTTATTTTTTCAATCAAAATCTGATCCAAAATCCTCTTTCGGACGTGGAATAGCTTGCTTGGATATTTTTTTGCATTTTCTTTTCAATTTAATCTTCTCCTTCTCAAAAAAGAACACCTATGTGGCTTTCCTTGTCCATCTTTGATGAGATATTCTTCAAATTCTCTTCAAAATCTCTTGAAAATGTGCAACAAATAAATGGACCCCATCTTGGATGTTTTACAAGTGTGCCCCACACATGTGCATGTATGTGTGGGACCATGAAGCCGACTTTTTTTACAATTTTCTTCCAATTTCTTTTTTCTCTTTAATTCTTCTCTCCTTTCTCTTGAGATCAATTCCTTGCCTCAATTCTTTACAAATGGGACCCATATAATCAATTTCCTACAAGACAGATGTGAATTCATGTGAAAAGGCAATTTCACCCCTAACATCACATATGCATGACTGTGGGCCCATTTCTCACGAAATGATAATAAAAATGTACATCATTCTTCATGATTTTGTATGAATGAACTAATGATGAAGAGAATTCAATTTATTTCATGAGAAAAATTATTTTCACAAAACTTTCCAAAAATAGACTTTCCAAAAATAGCAGGTTTCATGAATTTATGCAAAAAGTGTGATTTTTAACCAATTTATGCAGAAAAATATAAAGATGAATTTAAAATGAATTAAACCATGATATCACACTAAATGAGGCTCTTTCAAGTTAATAAGTCCTTAAAATGGGTCAAATTCAGCATGAAAATATGCATTTTTAAAGACACATCACACCCCCCGACCAGCGTTTTGCTAGTCCCTAGCAAAAAATGCGATAAGATATGAGGAATTCATCCTAACCTAATCTTATCTTAAACTAATGCAATGCAATAAAACTAAACATGAATGCAACGCTACTGTCGCTGGCACTCTCGACTGCATTTAGAGTATGCAGCAAGCCCTTAAACCCCTAGGTTCCCCCTAGTGGACGAGTTGTGCCTCGTGAGGGTTTGCAGTGAATATACCCACAAAATTCTCTTTTTTGTTTTTTTTAATGAACAAAAAACGAAAAAAAAGGCGAAAAGAAATTCCCAAAATAAAATTCACTCATATCAGATATTTTCGAAATCTGGAATAATTACACTTTCAGACTTTTCAAATTCCGGTCCACAATTCTATTCTCAAAAACTTTCTCAAATTCAAACCAACTTGCATGCGTTGTGCGAAACTGTATACATCAAAAACCTACTTCGGATATTTTACAGTAATGCTGCAAAAATAAAGCTTTTCTTTCAAATAGTCTGATCCCCTGAAATTTAGCAAAAAGAAATTTCCTCTCAAAGTTACTACGATAGTTGCCACTTTACTATTTACTTCGGTTGGCCTCTTTTTCTCTCAGTATCTTTTTTCGACGCAAGAAGTCAAAGGCGGTAGATTGCTCTTTCAATTTCTTATCTTAATTTGGGCTAAAATACATTAGCAGCGTTGTCTTAAGGTCTTATTCTTCATCTTAGGTCGTCAATCTAAGTGAGAATAACAAATTTCCATTCCATGTAGAAATAAATTTCGGAATTGGCCTCTAATCTTTCTTCGCTCAAACCTTTTTAACTCCATCTTGCATTGCCTCCAAACATACAATGTATCCAAAGAGACAAAGTATATTAAAAAGGTTACTAAGATGGGTTACTAGTTGTGATTCCAATTCTATCCCAATATTTAAACAAGAACAAAAATTAACCCAATCACAAACAAGACTAAAATTATGAACACCACAAAATCAAAGACAAGAACAATTGAAAGGAAACAAACTTTACTAGCATGAAATTGTTTTACAAAAGATTGGAAATAAAAAGCAAACAATTACATACTAGGATGGATGAGAATTCCTCCTTCTAGTTGACACTTCAAGGTTGGTGGTGTGGCTTTAGGGCTAAGCCTCCTTGATGACTTGAGATGTAGAGACAAGAGAGGGAGAGATGGATGAAGAAATCTAGAGGTGGGAGGTGGGTAATTCTTCCATGAAGAATATGGGAGAAGGGTGCCCTATTTATACTTTTTCAAGTCCTACTCCTTCTCAAACTTTAAAATCTTAAAAATAATAAAAAAATAAAAGAAAAAAGGGCTCCAACCAATGCTTTGGACGTGCAATATCCTTGGGGATTTTTTTTCTCTTTACTTTTCTCTTCTTTCCTTGCTTGTTTTGTCCAGAAATCCCTCTTGGATGCTTCTTTCCTTCTTTGTCTTTGCCACCTTGCATTGAGATCTTTTGAGAGATAAAATAGGGATAAGAATCCTCTCTTAGAATCAAACTTGGGCCACATGAGGTGCAGAACTTCCCCTTTTATCTCTTTGCATCGTCAACTTTCCTTTTTTGGAAAGTTCTCCTTGTTGGCTCCTAACTTGAAGAGATCTTCTAGATAATTCTCCCTTGATTTTTTCCTTTACTTTTTCAATCAAAATCTGATCCAAAATCCTCTTTCGGACGTGGAATAGCTTGCTTGGATATTTTTTTGCATTTTCTTTTCAATTTAATCTTCTCCTTCTCAAAAAAGAACACCTATGTGGCTTTCCTTGTCCATCTTTGATGAGATATTCTTCAAATTCTCTTCAAAATCTCTTGAAAATGTGCAACAAATAAATGGACCCCATCTTGGATGTTTTACAAGTGTGCCCCACACATGTGCATGTATGTGTGGGACCATGAAGCCGACTTTTTACAATTTTCTTCCAATTTCTTTTTTCTCTTTAATTCTTCTCTCCTTTCTCTTGAGATCAATTCCTTGCCTCAATTCTTTACAAATGGGACCCATATAATCAATTTCCTACAAGACAGATGTGAATTCATGTGAAAAGGCAATTTCACCCCTAACATCACATGTGCATGACTGTGGGCCCATTTCTCACGAAATGATAATAAAAATGTACATCATTCTTCATGATTTTGTATGAATGAACTAATGATGAAGAGAATTCAATTTATTTCATGAGAAAAATTATTTTCACAAAACTTTCCAAAAATAGACTTTCCAAAAATAGCAGGTTTCATGAATTTATGCAAAAAGTGTGATTTTTAACCAATTTATGCAGAAAAATATAAAGATGAATTTAAAATGAATTCAACCATGATATCACACTAAATGAGGCTCTTTCAAGTTAATAAGTCCTTAAAATGGGTCAAATTCAGCATGAAAATATGCATTTTTAAAGACTCATCACACCCCCCGACCAGCGTTTTGCTAGTCCCTAGCAAAAAATGCGATAAGATATGAGGAATTCATCCTAACCTAATCTTATCTTAAACTAATGCAATGCAATAAAACTAAACATGAATGCAACGCTACTTTCGCTGGCACTCTCGACTGCATTTAGAGTATGCAGCAAGCCCTTAAACCCCTAGGTTCCCCCTAGTGGACGAGTTGTGCCTCGTGAGGGTTTGCAGTGAATATACCCACAAAATTCTCTTTTTTGTTTTTTTTAATGAACAAAAAACGAAAAAAAAGGCGAAAAGAAATTCCCAAAATAAAATTCACTCATATCAGATATTTTCGAAATCTGGAATAATTACACTTTCAGACTTTTCAAATTCCGGTCCACAATTCTATTCTCAAAAACTTTCTCAAATTCAAACCAACTTGCATGCGTTGTGCGAAACTGTATACATCAAAAACCTACTTCGGATATTTTACAGTAATGCTGCAAAAATAAAGCTTTTCTTTCAAATAGTCTGATCCCCTGAAATTTAGCAAAAAGAAATTTCCTCTCAAAGTTACTACGATAGTTGCCACTTTACTATTTACTTCGGTTGGCCTCTTTTTCTCTCAGTATCTTTTTTCGACGCAAGAAGTCAAAGGCGGTAGATTGCTCTTTCAATTTCTTATCTTAATTTGGGCTAAAATACATTAGCAGCGTTGTCTTAAGGTCTTATTCTTCATCTTAGGTCGTCAATCTAAGTGAGAATAACAAATTTCCATTCCATGTAGAAATAAATTTCGGAATTGGCCTCTAATCTTTCTTCGCTCAAACCTTTTTAGCTCCATCTTGCATTGCCTCCAAACATACAATGTATCCAAAGAGACAAAGTATATTAAAAAGGTTACTAAGATGGGTTACTAGTTGTGATTCCAATTCTATCCCAATATTTAAACAAGAACAAAAATTAACCCAAACACAAACAAGACTAAAATTATGAACACCACAAAATCAAAGACAAGAACAACTGAAAAGAAACAAACTTTACTAGCATGAAATTGTTTTACAAAAGATTGGAAAGAAAAAGCAAACAATTACATACTAGGATGGATGAGAATTCCTCCTTCTAGTTGACACTTCAAGGTTGGTGGTGTTGCTTTAGGGCTAAGCCTCCTTGATGACTTGAGATGTAGAGACAAGAGAGGGAGAGATGGATGAAGAAATCTAGAGGTGGGAGGTGGGCAATTCTTCCATGAAGAATATGGGAGAAGGGTGCCCTATTTATACTTTTTCAAGTCCTACTCCTTCTCAAACTTTAAAATCTTAAAAATAATAAAAAAATAAAAGAAAAAAGGGCTCCAACCAATGCTTTGGACGTGCAATATCCTTGGGGATTTTTTTTCTCTTTATTTTTCTCTTCTTTCCTTGCTTGTTTTGTCCAGAAATCCCTCTTAGATGCTTCTTTCCTTCTTTGTCTTTGCCACCTTGCATTGAGATCTTTTGAGAGATAAAATAGGGATAAGAATCCTCTCTTAGAATCAAACTTGGGCCACCTGAGGTGTAGAACTTCCCCTTTTATGTCTTTGCATCGTCAACTTTCCTTTTTTGGAAAGTTCTCCTTGTTGGCTCCTAACTTGAAGAGATCTTCTAGATAATTCTCCCTTGATTTTTTCCTTTACTTTTTCAATCAAAATCTGATCCAAAATCCTCTTTCGGACGTGGAATAGCTTGCTTGGATATTTTTTTGCATTTTCTTTTCAATTTAATCTTCTCCTTCTCAAAAAAGAACACCTATGTGGCTTTCCTTGTCCATCTTTGATGAGATATTCTTCAAATTCTCTTCAAAATCTCTTGAAAATGTGCAACAAATAAATGGACCCCATCTTGGATGTTTTACAAGTGTGCCCCACACATGTGCATGTATGTGTGGGACCATGAAGCCGACTTTTTACAATTTTCTTCCAATTTCTTTTTTCTCTTTAATTCTTCTCTCCTTTCTCTTGAGATCAATTCCTTGCCTCAATTCTTTACAAATGGGACCCATATAATCAATTTCCTACAAGACAGATGTGAATTCATGTGAAAAGGCAATTTCACCCCTAACATCACATATGCATGACTGTGGGCCCATTTCTCACGAAATGATAATAAAAATGTACATCATTCTTCATGATTTTGTATGAATGAACTAATGATGAAGAGAATTCAATTTATTTCATGAGAAAAATTATTTTCACAAAACTTTCCAAAAATAGACTTTCCAAAAATAGCAGGTTTCATGAATTTATGCAAAAAGTGTGATTTTTAACCAATTTATGCAGAAAAATATAAAGATGAATTTAAAATGAATTCAACCATGATATCACACTAAATGAGGCTCTTTCAAGTTAATAAGTCCTTAAAATGGGTCAAATTCAGCATGAAAATATGCATTTTTAAAGACTCATCACACCCCCCGACCAGCGTTTTGCTAGTCCCTAGCAAAAAATGCGATAAGATATGAGGAATTCATCCTAACCTAATCTTATCTTAAACTAATGCAATGCAATAAAACTAAACATGAATGCAACGCTACTTTCGCTGGCACTCTCGACTGCATTTAGAGTATGCAGCAAGCCCTTAAACCCCTAGGTTCCCCCTAGTGGACGAGCTGTGCCTCGTGAGGGTTTGCAGTGAATATACCCACAAAATTCTCTTTTTTGTTTTTTTTAATGAACAAAAAACGAAAAAAAAGGCGAAAAGAAATTCCCAAAATAAAATTCACTCATATCAGATATTTTCGAAATCTGGAATAATTACACTTTCAGACTTTTCAAATTCCGGTCCACAATTCTATTCTCAAAAACTTTCTCAAATTCAAACCAACTTGCATGCGTTGTGCGAAACTGTATACATCAAAAACCTACTTCGGATATTTTACAGTAATGCTGCAAAAATAGAGCTTTTCTTTCAAATAGTCTGATCCCCTGAAATTTAGCAAAAAGAAATTTCCTCTCAAAGTTACTACGATAGTTGCCACTTTACTATTTACTTCGGTTGGCCTCTTTTTCTCTCAGTATCTTTTTTCGACGCAAGAAGTCAAAGGCGGTAGATTGCTCTTTCAATTTCTTATCTTAATTTGGGCTAAAATAGATTAGCAGCGTTGTCTTAAGGTCTTATTCTTCATCTTAGGTCGTCAATCTAAGTGAGAATAACAAATTTCCATTCCATGTAGAAATAAATTTCGGAATTGGCCTCTAATCTTTCTTCGCTCAAACCTTTTTAACTCCATCTTGCATTGCCTCCAAACATACAATGTATCCAAAGAGACAAAGTATATTAAAAAGGTTACTAAGATGGGTTACTAGTTGTGATTCCAATTCTATCCCAATATTTAAACAAGAACAAAAATTAACCCAAACACAAACAAGACTAAAATTATGAACACCACAAAATCAAAGACAAGAACAACTAAAAAGAAACAAACTTTACTAGGATGAAATTGTTTTACAAAAGATTGGAAATAAAAAGCAAACAATTACATACTAGGATGGATGAGAATTCCTCCTTCTAGTTGACACTTCAAGGTTGGTGGTGTGGCTTTAGGGCTAAGCCTCCTTGATGACTTGAGATGTAGAGACAAGAGAGGGAGAGATGGATGAAGAAATCTAGAGGTGGGAGGTGGGCAATTCTTCCATGAAGAATATGGGAGAAGGGTGCCCTATTTATACTTTTTCAAGTCCTACTCCTTCTCAAACTTTAAAATCTTAAAAATAATAAAAAAATAAAAGAAAAAAGGGCTCCAACCAATGCTTTGGACGTGCAATATCCTTGGGGATTTTTTTTCTCTTTATTTTTCTCTTCTTTCCTTGCTTGTTTTGTCCAGAAATCCCTCTTGGATGCTTCTTTCCTTCTTTGTCTTTGCCACCTTGCATTGAGATCTTTTGAGAGATAAAATAGGGATAAGAATCCTCTCTTAGAATCAAACTTGGGCCACCTGAGGTGTAGAACTTCCCCTTTTATCTCTTTGCATCGTCAACTTTCCTTTTTTGGAAAGTTCTCCTTGTTGGCTCCTAACTTGAAGAGATCTTCTAGATAATTCTCCCTTGATTTTTTCCTTTACTTTTTCAATCAAAATCTGATCCAAAATCCTCTTTCGGACGTGGAATAGCTTGCTTGGATATTTTTTTGCATTTTCTTTTCAATTTAATCTTCTCCTTCTCAAAAAAGAACACCTATGTGGCTTTCCTTGTCCATCTTTGATGAGATATTCTTCAAATTCTCTTCAAAATCTCTTGAAAATGTGCAACAAATAAATGGACCCCATCTTGGATGTTTTACAAGTGTGCCCCACACATGTGCACGTATGTGTGGGACCATGAAGCCGACTTTTTACAATTTTCTTCCAATTTCTTTTTTCTCTTTAATTCTTCTCTCCTTTCTCTTGAGATCAATTCCTTGCCTCAATTCTTTACAAATGGGACCCATATAATCAATTTCCTACAAGACAGATGTGAATTCATGTGAAAAGGCAATTTCACCCCTAACATCACATATGCATGACTGTGGGCCCATTTCTCACGAAATGATAATATAAATGTACATCATTCTTCATGATTTTGTATGAATGAACTAATGATGAAGAGAATTCAATTTATTTCATGAGAAAAATTATTTTCACAAAACTTTCCAAAAATAGACTTTCCAAAAATAGCAGGTTTCATGAATTTATGCAAAAAGTGTGATTTTTAACCAATTTATGCAGAAAAATATAAAGATGAATTTAAAATGAATTAAACCATGATATCACACTAAATGAGGCTCTTTCAAGTTAATAAGTCCTTAAAATGGGTCAAATTCAGCATGAAAATATGCATTTTTAAAGACTCATCACACCCCCCAACCAGCGTTTTGCTAGTCCTTAGCAAAAAATGCGATAAGATATGAGGAATTCATCCTAACGTAATCTTATCTTAAACTAATGCAATGCAATAAAACTAAACATGAATGCAACGCTACTTTCGCTGGCACTCTCGACTGCATTTAGAGTATGCAGCAAGCCCTTAAACCCCTAGGTTCCCCCTAGTGGACGAGCTGTGCCTCGTGAGGGTTTGCAGTGAATATACCCACAAAATTCTCTTTTTTGTTTTTTTTAATGAACAAAAAACGAAAAAAAAGGCGAAAAGAAATTCCCAAAATAAAATTCACTCATATCAGATATTTTCGAAATCTGGAATAATTACACTTTCAGACTTTTCAAATTCCGGTCCACAATTCTATTCTCAAAAACTTTCTCAAATTCAAACCAACTTGCATGCGTTGTGCGAAACTGTATACATCAAAAACCTACTTCGGATATTTTACAGTAATGCTGCAAAAATAGAGCTTTTCTTTCAAATAGTCTGATCCCCTGAAATTTAGCAAAAAGAAATTTCCTCTCAAAGTTACTACGATAGTTGCCACTTTACTATTTACTTCGGTTGGCCTCTTTTTCTCTCAGTATCTTTTTTCGACGCAAGAAGTCAAAGGCGGTAGATTGCTCTTTCAATTTCTTATCTTAATTTGGGCTAAAATAGATTAGCAGCGTTGTCTTAAGGTCTTATTCTTCATCTTAGGTCGTCAATCTAAGTGAGAATAACAAATTTCCATTCCATGTAGAAATAAATTTCGGAATTGGCCTCTAATCTTTCTTCGCTCAAACCTTTTTAACTCCATCTTGCATTGCCTCCAAACATACAATGTATCCAAAGAGACAAAGTATATTAAAAAGGTTACTAAGATGGGTTACTAGGTGTGATTCCAATTCTATCCCAATATTTAAACAAGAACAAAAATTAACCCAATCACAAACAAGACTAAAATTATGAACACCACAAAATCAAAGACAAGAACAATTGAAAAGAAACAAACTTTACTAGCATGAAATTGTTTTACAAAAGATTGGAAATAAAAAGCAAACAATTACATACTAGGATGGATGAGAATTCCTCCTTCTAGTTGACACTTCAAGGTTGGTGGTGTGGCTTTCGGGCAAAGCCTCCTTGATGACTTAAGATGTAGAGACAAGAGAGGGAGAGATGGATGAAGAAATCTAGAGGTGGGAGGTGGGTAATTCTTCCATGAAGAATATGGGAGAAGGGTGCCCTATTTATACTTTTTCAAGTCCTACTCCTTCTCAAACTTTAAAATCTTAAAAATAATAAAAAAATAAAAGAAAAAAGGGCTCTAACCAATGCTTTGGACGTGCAATATCCTTAGGGATTTTTTTTCTCTTTATTTTTCTCTTCTTTCCTTGCTTGTTTTGTCCAGAAATCCCTCTTGGATGCTTCTTTCCTTCTTTGTCTTTGCCACCTTGCATTGAGATCTTTTGAGATATAAAATAGGGATAAGAATCCTCTCTTAGAATCAAACTTGGGCCACATGAGGTGTAGAACTTCCCCTTTTATCTCTTTGCATCGTCAACTTTCCTTTTTTGGAAAGTTCTCCTTGTTGGCTCCTAACTTGAAGAGATCTTCTAGATAATTCTCCCTTGATTTTTTCCTTTACTTTTTCAATCAAAATCTGATCCAAAATCCTCTTTCGGACGTGGAATAGCTTGCTTGGATATTTTTTTGCATTTTCTTTTCAATTTAATATTCTCCTTCTCAAAAAAGAACACTTATGTGGCTTTCCTTGTCCATCTTTGATGAGATATTCTTCAAATTCACTTCAAAATCTCTTGAAAATGTGCAACAAATAAATGGACCCCATCTTGGATGTTTTACAAGTGTGCCCCACACATCTGCATGTACGTGTGGGACCATGAAGCCGACTTTTTACAATTTTCTTCCAATTTCTTTTTTCTCTTTAATTCTTCTCTCCTTTCTCCTGAGATCAATTCCTTGCCTCAATTCTTTACAAATGGGACCCATATAATCAATTTCCTACAAGACAGATGTGAATTCATGTGAAAAGGCAATTTTACCCCTAACATCACATATGCATGACTGTGGGCCCATTTCTCACGAAATGATAATAAAAATGTACATCATTCTTCATGATTTTGTATGAATGAACTAATGATGAAGAGAATTCAATTTATTTCATGAGAAAAATTATTTTCACAAAACTTTCCAAAAATAGACTTTCCAAAAATAGCAGGTTTCATGAATTTATGCAAAAAGTGTGATTTTTAACCAATTTATGCAGAAAAATATAAAGATGAATTTAAAATGAATTCAACCATGATATCACACTAAATGAGGCTCTTTCAAGTTAATAAGTCCTTAAAATGGGTCAAATTCAGCATGAAAATATGCATTTTTAAAGACTCATCACACCCCCCGACCAGCGTTTTGCTAGTCCCTAGCAAAAAATGCGTTAAAATATGAGGAATTCATCCTAACCTAATCTTATCTTAAACTAATGCAATGCAATAAAACTAAACATGAATGCAACGCTACTTTCGCTGGCACTCTCGACTGCATTTAGAGTATGCAGCAAGCCCTTAAACCCCTAGGTTCCCCCTAGTGGACGAGCTGTGCCTCGTGAGGGTTTGCAGTGAATATACCCACAAAATTCTCTTTTTTGTTTTTTTTTAATGAATAAAAAAATGAAAAAAAAGGCGAAAAGAAATTCCCAAAATAAAATTCACTCATATCAGATATTTTCGAAATCTGGAATAATTACACTTTCAGACTTTTCAAATTCCGGTCCACAATTCTATTCTAAAAAACTTTCTCAAATTCAAACCAACTTGCATGCGTTGTGCGAAACTGTATACATCAAAAACCTACTTCGGATATTTTACAATAATGCCGCAAAAATAGAGTTTTTCCTTCAAATAGTCTGATCCCTTGAAATTTAGCAAAAAGAAATTTCCTCTCAAAGTTACTACGATAGTTGCCACTTTACTATTTACTTCGGTTGGCCTCTTTTTCTCTCAGTATCTTTTTTCGACGCAAGAAGTCAAAGGCGGTAGATTGCTCTTTCAATTTCTTATCTTAATTTGGGCTAAAATAGATTAGCAGTGTTGTCTTAAGGTCTTATTCTTCATCTTAGGTCGTCAATCTAAGTGAGAATAACAAATTTCCATTCCATGTAGAAATAAATTTCGGAATTGGCCTCTAATCTTTTTTCGCTCAAACCTTTTTAACTCCATCTTGCATTGCCTCCAAACATACAATGTATCCAAAGAGACAAAGTATATTAAAAAGGTTACTAAGATGGGTTACTAGTTGTGATTCCAATTCTATCCCAATATTTAAACAAGAACAAAAATTAACCCAACCACAAACAAGACTAAAATTATGAAAACCACAAAATCAAAGACAAGAACAATTGAAAAGAAACAAACTTTACTGGAATGAAATTGTTTTACAAAAGATTGGAAATAAAAAGCAAACAATTACACACTAGGATGGATGAGAATTCCTCCTTCTAGTTGACACTTCAAGGTTGGTGGTGTGGCTTTAGGGCTAAGCCTCCTTGATGACTTGAGATGTAGAGACAAGAGAGGGAGAGATGGATGAAGAAATCTAGAGGTGGGAGGTGGGTAATTCTTCCATGAAGAATATGGGAGAAGGGTGCCCTATTTATACTTTTTCAAGTCCTACTCCTTCTCAAACTTTAAAATCTTAAAAATAATAAAAAAATAAAAGAAAAAAGGGCTCCAACCAATGCTTTGGACGTGCAATATCCTTGGGGATTTTTTTCCTCTTTATTTTTCTCTTCTTTCCTTGCTTGTTTTGTCCAGAAATCCCTCTTGGATGCTTCTTTCCTCCTTTGTCTTTGCCACCTTGCATTGAGATCTTTTGAGAGATAAAATAGGGATAAGAATCCTCTCTTAGAATCAAATTTGGCCCACAAGAGGTGTAGAACTTCCCCTTTTATCTCTTTGCATCGTCAACTTTCCTATTTTGGAAAGTTCTCCTTGTTAGCTCCTACCTTGAAGAGATCTTCTAGATAATTCTCCCTTGATTTTTTCCTTTACTTTTTCAATCAAAATCTGATCCAAAATCCTCTTTCGGACGTGGAATAGCTTGCTTGGATATTTTTTTGCATTTTCTTTTCAATTTAATCTTCTCCTTCTCAAAAAAGAACACTTATGTGGCTTTCTTTGTCCATCTTTGATGAGATATTCTTCAAATTCACTTCAAAATCTCTTGAAAATGTGCAACAAATAAATGGACCCCATCTTGGATGTTTTACAAGTGTGCCCCACACATGTGCATGTATGTGTGGGACCATGAAGCCGACTTTTTACAATTTTCTTCCAATTTCTTTTTTCTCTTTAATTCTTCTCTCCTTTCTCCTGAGATCAATTCCTTCCCTCAATTCTTTACAAATGGGACCCATATAATCAATTTCCTACAAGACTGATGTGAATTCATGTGAAAAGGCAATTTTACCCCTAACATCACATATGCATGACTGTGGGCCCATTTCTCACGAAATGATAATAAAAATGTACATCATTCTTCATGATTTTGTATGAATGAACTAATGATGAAGAGAATTCAATTTATTTCATGAGAAAAATTATTTTCACAAAACTTTCCAAAAATAGAATTTCCAAAAATAGCAGGTTTCATGAATTTATGCAAAAAGTGTGATTTTTAACCAATTTTTGCAGAAAAATATAAAGATGAATTTAAAATGAATTAAACCATGATATCACACTAAATGAGGCTCTTTCAAGTTAATAAGTCCTTAAAATGGGTCAAATTCAGCATAAAAATATGCATTTTTAAAGACTCATCACACCCCCCGACCAGCGTTTTGCTAGTCCCTAGCAAAAAATGCGATAAGATATGAGGAATTCATCCTAACCTAATCTTATCTTAAACTAATGCAATGCAATAAAACTAAACATGAATGCAACGCTACCTTCGCTGGCACTCTCGACTGCATTTAGAGTATGCAGCAAGCCCTTAAACCCCTAGGCTCCCCCTAGTGGACGAGCTGTGCCTCGTGAGGGTTTGCAGTGAATATACCCACAAAATTCTCTTTTTTGTTTTTTTTAATGAACAAAAAACGAAAAAAAAGGCGAAAAGAAATTCCCAAAATAAAATTCACTCATATCAGATATTTTTGAAATCTGGAATAATTACACTTTCAGACTTTTCAAATTCCGGTCCACAATTCTATTCTCAAAAACTTTCTCAAATTCAAACCAACTTGCATGCGTTGTGCGAAACTGTATACATCAAAAACCTACTTCGGATATTTTACAGTAATGCTGCAAAAATAGAGCTTTTCTTTCAAATAGTCTGATCCCCTGAAATTTAGCAAAAAGAAATTTCCTCTCAAAGTTACTACGATAGTTGCCACTTTACTATTTACTTCGGTTGGCCTCTTTTTCTCTCAGTATCTTTTTTCGACGCAAGAAGTCAAAGGCGGTAGATTGCTCTTTCAATTTCTTATCTTAATTTGGGCTAAAATAGATTAGCAGCGTTGTCTTAAGGTCTTATTCTTCATCTTAGGTCGTCAATCTAAGTGAGAATAACAAATTTCCATTCCATGTAGAAATAAATTTCGGAATTGGCCTCTAATCTTTCTTCGCTCAAACCTTTTTAACTCCATCTTGCATTGCCTCCAAACATACAATGTATCCAAAGAGACAAAGTATATTAAAAAGGTTACTAAGATGGGTTACTAGTTGTGATTCCAATTCTATCCCAATATTTAAACAAAAACAAAAATTAACCCAAACACAAACAAGACTAAAATTATGAACACCACAAAATCAAAGACAAGAACAACTGAAAAGAAACAAACTTTACTAGCATGAAATTGTTTTACAAAAGATTGGAAATAAAAAGCAAACAATTACATACTAGGATGGATGAGAATTCCTCCTTCTAGTTGACACTTCAAGGTTGGTGGTGTGGCTTTAGGGCTAAGCCTCCTTGATGACTTGAGATGTAGAGACAAGAGAGGGAGAGATGGATGAAGAAATCTAGAGGTGGGAGGTGGGTAATTCTTCCATGAAGAATATGGGAGAAGGGTGCCCTATTTATACTTTTTCAAGTCCTACTCCTTCTCAAACTTTAAAATCTTAAAAATAATAAAAAAATAAAAGAAAAAAGGGCTCCAACCAATGCTTTGAACGTGCAATATCCTTGGGGATTTTTTTTCTCTTTATTTTTCTCTTCTTTCCTTGCTTGTTTTGTCCAGAAATCCCTCTTGGATGCTTCTTTCCTTCTTTGTCTTTGCCACCTTGTATTGAGATCTTTTGAGAGATAAAATAGGGATAAGAATCCTCTCTTAGAATCAAACTTGGGCCACATGAGGTGCAGAACTTCCCCTTTTATCTCTTTGCATCGTCAACTTTCCTTTTTTGGAAAGTTCTCCTTGTTGGCTCCTAACTTGAAGAGATCTTCTAGATAATTCTCCCTTGATTTTTTCCTTTACTTTTTCAATCAAAATCTGATCCAAAATCCTCTTTCGGTCGTGGAATAGCTTGCTTGGATATTTTTTTGCATTTTCTTTTCAATTTAATCTTCTCCTTCTCAAAAAAGAACACCTATGTGGCTTTCCTTGTCCATCTTTGATGAGATATTCTTCAAATTCTCTTCAAAATCTCTTGAAAATGTGCAACAAATAAATGGACCCCATCTTGGATGTTTTACAAGTGTGCCCCACACATCTGCATGTATGTGTGGGACCATGAAGCCGACTTTTTACAATTTTCTTCCAATTTCTTTTTTCTCTTTAAATCTTCTCTCCTTTCTCTTGAGATCAATTCCTTGCCTCAATTCTTTACAAATGGGATCCATATAATCAATTTCCTACAAGACAGATGTGAATTCATGTGAAAAGGCAATTTCACCCCTAACATCACATATGCATGACTGTGGGCCCATTTCTCACGAAATGATAATAAAAATGTACATCATTCTTCATGATTTTGTATGAATGAACTAATGATGAAGAGAATTCAATTTATTTCATGAGAAAAATTATTTTCACAAAACTTTCCAAAAATAGACTTTCCAAAAATAGCAGGTTTCATGAATTTATGCAAAAAGTGTGATTTTTAACCAATTTTTGCAGAAAAATATAAAGATGAATTTAAAATGAATTAAACCATGATATCACACTAAATGAGGCTCTTTCAAGTTAATAAGTCCTTAAAATGGGTCAAATTCAGCATGAAAATATGCATTTTTAAAGACTCATCACACCCCCCGACCAGCGTTTTGCTAGTCCCTAGCAAAAAATGCGATAAGATATGAGGAATTCATCCTAACCTAATCTTATCTTAAACTAATGCAATGCAATAAAACTAAACATGAATGCAACGCTACTTTCGCTGGCACTCTCGACTGCATTTAGAGTATGCAGCAAGCCCTTAAACCCCTAGGTTCCCCCTAGTGGACGAGCTGTGCCTCGTGAGGGTTTGCAGTGAATATACCCACAAAATTCTCTTTTTTGTTTTTTTTAATGAACAAAAAACGAAAAAAAAGGCGAAAAGAAATTCCCAAAATAAAATTCACTCATATCAGATATTTTCGAAATCTGGAATAATTACACTTTCAGACTTTTCAAATTCCGGTCCACAATTCTATTCTCAAAAACTTTCTCAAATTCAAACCAACTTGCATGCGTTGTGCGAAACTGTATACATCAAAAACCTACTTCGGATATTTTACAGTAATGCTGCAAAAATAGAGCTTTTCTTTCAAATAGTCTGATCCCCTGAAATTTAGCAAAAAGAAATTTCCTCTCAAAGTTACTACGATAGTTGCCACTTTACTATTTACTTCGGTTGGCCTCTTTTTCTCTCAGTATCTTTTTTCGACGCAAGAAGTCAAAGGCGGTAGATTGCTCTTTCAATTTCTTATCTTAATTTAGGCTAAAATAGATTAACAGCGTTGTCTTAAGGTCTTATTCTTCATCTTAGGTCGTCAATCTAAATGAGAATAACAAATTTCCATTCCATGTAGAAATAAATTTCGGAATTGGCCTCTAATCTTTCTACGCTCAAACCTTTTTAACTCCATCTTGCATTGCCTCCAAACATACAATGTATCCAAAGAGACAAAGTATATTAAAAAGGTTACTAAGATGGGTTACTAGTTGTGATTCCAATTCTATCCCAATATTTAAACAAGAACAAAAATTAACCCAATCACAAACAAGACTAAAATTATGAACACCACAAAATCAAAGACAAGAACAATTGAAAAGAAACAAACTTTACTAGCATGAAATTGTTTTACAAAAGATTGGAAATAAAAAGCAAACAATTACATACTAGGATGGATGGGAATTCCTCCTTCTAGTTGACACTTCAAGGTTAGTGGTGTGGCTTTAGGGCTAAGCCTCCTTGATGACTTGAGATGTAGAGACAAGAGAGGGAGAGATGGATGAAGAAATCTAGAGGTGGGAGGTGGGTAATTCTTCCATGAAGAATATGGGAGAAGGGTGCCCTATTTATACTTTTTCAAGTCCTACTCCTTCTCAAACTTTAAAATCTTAAAAATAATAAAAAAATAAAAGAAAAAAGGGCTCCAACCAATGCTTTGGACGTGCAATATCCTTGGGGATTTTTTTTCTCTTTATTTTTCTCTTCTTTCCTTGCTTGTTTTGTCCAGAAATCCCTCTTGGATGCTTCTTTCCTTCTTTGTCTTTGCCACCTTGCATTGAGATCTTTTGAGAGATAAAATAGGGATAAGAATCCTCTCTTAGAATCAAACTTGGGCCACATGAGGTGCAGAACTTCCCCTTTTATCTTTTTGCATCGTCAACTTTCCTTTTTTGGAAAGTTCTCCTTGTTGGCTCCTAACTTGAAGAGATCTTCTAGATAATTCTCCCTTGATTTTTTCCTTTACTTTTTCAATCAAAATCTGATCCAAAATCCTCTTTCGGACGTGGAATAGCTTGCTTGGATATTTTTTTGCATTTTCTTTTCAATTTAATCTTCTCCTTCTCAAAAAAGAACACCTATGTGGCTTTCCTTGTCCATCTTTGATGAGATATTCTTCAAATTCTCTTCAAAATCTCTTGAAAATGTGCAACAAATAAATGGACCCCATCTTGGATGTTTTACAAGTGTGCCCCACACATCTGCATGTATGTGTGGGACCATGAAGCCGACTTTTTACAATTTTCTTCCAATTTCTTTTTTCTCTTTAAATCTTCTCTCCTTTCTCTTAAAATCAATTCCTTGCCTCAATTCTTTACAAATGGGACCCATATAATCAATTTCCTACAAGACAGATGTGAATTCATGTGAAAAGGCAATTTCACCCCTAACATCACATATGCATGACTGTGGGCCCATTTCTAACGAAATGATAATAAAAATGTACATCATTCTTCATGATTTTGTATGAATGAACTAATGATGAAGAGAATTCAATTTATTTCATGAGAAAAATTATTTCCACAAAACTTTCCAAAAATAGACTTTCCAAAAATAGCAGGTTTCATGAATTTATGCAAAAAGTGTGATTTTTAACCAATTTTTGCAGAAAAATATAAAGATGAATTTAAAATGAATTAAACCATGATATCACACTAAATGAGGCTCTTTCAAGTTAATAAGTCCTTAAAATGGGTCAAATTCAGCATGAAAATATGCATTTTTAAAGACTCATCACACCCCCCGACCAGCGTTTTGCTAGTCCCTAGCAAAAAATGCGATAAGATATGAGGAATTCATCCTAACCTAATCTTTTCTTAAACTAATGCAATGCAATAAAACTAAACATGAATGCAACGCTACTTTCGCTGGCACTCTCGACTGCATTTAGAGTATGCAGCAAGCCCTTAAACCCCTAGGTTCCCCCTAGTGGACGAGCTGTGCCCCGTGAGGGTTTGCAGTGAATATACCCACAAAATTCTCTTTTTTGTTTTTTTTAATGAAAAAAAAACGAAAAAAAAGGCGAAAAGAAATTCCCAAAATAAAATTCACTCATATCAGATATTTTCGAAATCTGGAATAATTACACTTTCAGACTTTTCAAATTCCGGTCCACAATTCTATTCTCAAAAACTTTCTCAAATTCAAACCAACTTGCATGCGTTGTGCGAAACTGTATACATCAAAAACCTACTTCGGATATTTTACAGTAATGCTGCAAAAATAGAGCTTTTCTTTCAAATAGTCTGATCCCCTGAAATTTAGCAAAAAGAAATTTCCTCTCAAAGTTACTACGATAGTTGCCACTTTACTATTTACTACGGTTGGCCTCTTTTTCTCTCAGTATCTTTTTTCGACGCAAGAAGTCAAAGGCGGTAGATTGCTCTTTCAATTTCTTATCTTAATTTGGGCTAAAATAGATTAGCAGCGTTGTCTTAAGGTCTTATTCTTCATCTTAGGTCGTCAATCTAAGTGAGAATAACAAATTTCCATTCCATGTAGAAATAAATTTCGGAATTGGCCTCTAATCTTTCTTCGCTCAAACCTTTTTAACTCCATCTTGCATTGCCTCCAAACATACAATGTATCCAAAGAGACAAAGTATATTAAAAAGGTTACTAAGATGGGTTACTAGGTGTGATTCCAATTCTATCCCAATATTTAAACAAGAACAAAAATTAACCCAATCACAAACAAGACTAAAATTATGAACACCACAAAATCAAAGACAAGAACAATTGAAAAGAAACAAACTTTACTAGCATGAAATTGTTTTACAAAAGATTGGAAATAAAAAGCAAACAATTACATACTAGGATGGATGAGAATTCCTCCTTCTAGTTGACACTTCAAGGTTGGTGGTGTGGCTTTCGGGCAAAGCCTCCTTGATGACTTAAGATGTAGAGACAAGAGAGGGAGAGATGGATGAAGAAATCTAGAGGTGGGAGGTGGGTAATTCTTCCATGAAGAATATGGGAGAAGGGTGCCCTATTTATACTTTTTCAAGTCCTACTCCTTCTCAAACTTTAAAATCTTAAAAATAATAAAAAAATAAAAGAAAAAAGGGCTCTAACCAATGCTTTGGACGTGTAATATCCTTAGGGATTTTTTTTCTCTTTATTTTTCTCTTCTTTCCTTGCTTGTTTTGTCCAGAAATCCCTCTTGGATGCTTCTTTCCTTCTTTGTCTTTGCCACCTTGCATTGAGATCTTTTGAGATATAAAATAGGGATAAGAATCCTCTCTTAGAATCAAACTTGGGCCACATGAGGTGTAGAACTTCCCCTTTTATCTCTTTGCATCGTCAACTTTCCTTTTTTGGAAAGTTCTCCTTGTTGGCTCCTAACTTGAAGAGATCTTCTAGATAATTCTCCCTTGATTTTTTCCTTTACTTTTTCAATCAAAATCTGATCCAAAATCCTCTTTCGGACGTGGAATAGCTTGCTTGGATATTTTTTTGCATTTTCTTTTCAATTTAATATTCTCCTTCTCAAAAAAGAACACTTATGTGGCTTTCCTTGTCCATCTTTGATGAGATATTCTTCAAATTCACTTCAAAATCTCTTGAAAATGTGCAACAAATAAATGGACCCCATCTTGGATGTTTTACAAGTGTGCCCCACACATCTGCATGTACGTGTGGGACCATGAAGCCGACTTTTTACAATTTTCTTCCAATTTCTTTTTTCTCTTTAATTCTTCTCTCCTTTCTCCTGAGATCAATTCCTTGCCTCAATTCTTTACAAATGGGACCCATATAATCAATTTCCTACAAGACAGATGTGAATTCATGTGAAAAGGCAATTTTCCCCCTAACATCACATATGCATGACTGTGGGCCCATTTCTCACGAAATGATAATAAAAATGTACATCATTCTTCATGATTTTGTATGAATGAACTAATGATGAAGAGAATTCAATTTATTTCATGAGAAAAATTATTTTCACAAAACTTTCCAAAAATAGACTTTCCAAAAATAGCAGGTTTCATGAATTTATGCAAAAAGTGTGATTTTTAACCAATTTATGCAGAAAAATATAAAGATGAATTTAAAATGAATTCAACCATGATATCACACTAAATGAGGCTCTTTCAAGTTAATAAGTCCTTAAAATGGGTCAAATTCAGCATGAAAATATGCATTTTTAAAGACTCATCACACCCCCCGACCAGCGTTTTGCTAGTCCCTAGCAAAAAATGCGTTAAAATATGAGGAATTCATCCTAACCTAATCTTATCTTAAACTAATGCAATGCAATAAAACTAAACATGAATGCAACGCTACTTTCGCTGGCACTCTCGACTGCATTTAGAGTATGCAGCAAGCCCTTAAACCCCTAGGTTCCCCCTAGTGGACGAGCTGTGCCTCGTGAGGGTTTGCAGTGAATATACCCACAAAATTCTCTTTTTTGTTTTTTTTTAATGAATAAAAAAATGAAAAAAAAGGCGAAAAGAAATTCCCAAAATAAAATTCACTCATATCAGATATTTTCGAAATCTGGAATAATTACACTTTCAGACTTTTCAAATTCCGGTCCACAATTCTATTCTAAAAAACTTTCTCAAATTCAAACCAACTTGCATGCGTTGTGCGAAACTGTATACATCAAAAACCTACTTCGGATATTTTACAATAATGCCGCAAAAATAGAGTTTTTCCTTCAAATAGTCTGATCCCTTGAAATTTAGCAAAAAGAAATTTCCTCTCAAAGTTACTACGATAGTTGCCACTTTACTATTTACTTCGGTTGGCCTCTTTTTCTCTCAGTATCTTTTTTCGACGCAAGAAGTCAAAGGCGGTAGATTGCTCTTTCAATTTCTTATCTTAATTTGGGCTAAAATAGATTAGCAGTGTTGTCTTAAGGTCTTATTCTTCATCTTAGGTCGTCAATCTAAGTGAGAATAACAAATTTCCATTCCATGTAGAAATAAATTTCGGAATTGGCCTCTAATCTTTTTTCGCTCAAACCTTTTTAACTCCATCTTGCATTGCCTCCAAACATACAATGTATCCAAAGAGACAAAGTATATTAAAAAGGTTACTAAGATGGGTTACTAGTTGTGATTCCAATTCTATCCCAATATTTAAACAAGAACAAAAATTAACCCAACCACAAACAAGACTAAAATTATGAAAACCACAAAATCAAAGACAAGAACAATTGAAAAGAAACAAACTTTACTGGAATGAAATTGTTTTACAAAAGATTGGAAATAAAAAGCAAACAATTACACACTAGGATGGATGAGAATTCCTCCTTCTAGTTGACACTTCAAGGTTGGTGGTGTGGCTTTAGGGCTAAGCCTCCTTGATGACTTGAGATGTAGAGACAAGAGAGGGAGAGATGGATGAAGAAATCTAGAGGTGGGAGGTGGGTAATTCTTCCATGAAGAATATGGGAGAAGGGTGCCCTATTTATACTTTTTCAAGTCCTACTCCTTCTCAAACTTTAAAATCTTAAAAATAATAAAAAAATAAAAGAAAAAAGGGCTCCAACCAATGCTTTGGACGTGCAATATCCTTGGGGATTTTTTTCCTCTTTATTTTTCTCTTCTTTCCTTGCTTGTTTTGTCCAGAAATCCCTCTTGGATGCTTCTTTCCTTCTTTGTCTTTGCCACCTTGCATTGAGATCTTTTGAGAGATAAAATAGGGATAAGAATCCTCTCTTAGAATCAAATTTGGCCCACAAGAGGTGTAGAACTTCCCCTTTTATCTCTTTGCATCGTCAACTTTCCTATTTTGGAAAGTTCTCCTTGTTAGCTCCTACCTTGAAGAGATCTTCTAGATAATTCTCCCTTGATTTTTTTCCTTTACTTTTTCAATCAAAATCTGATCCAAAATCCTCTTTCGGACGTGGAATAGCTTGCTTGGATATTTTTTTGCATTTTCTTTTCAATTTAATCTTCTCCTTCTCAAAAAAGAACACTTATGTGGCTTTCTTTGTCCATCTTTGATGAGATATTCTTCAAATTCACTTCAAAATCTCTTGAAAATGTGCAACAAATAAATGGACCCCATCTTGGATGTTTTACAAGTGTGCCCCACACATGTGCATGTATGTGTGGGACCATGAAGCCGACTTTTTACAATTTTCTTCCAATTTCTTTTTTCTCTTTAATTCTTCTCTCCTTTCTCCTGAGATCAATTCCTTCCCTCAATTCTTTACAAATGGGACCCATATAATCAATTTCCTACAAGACTGATGTGAATTCATGTGAAAAGGCAATTTTACCCCTAACATCACATATGCATGACTGTGGGCCCATTTCTCACGAAATGATAATAAAAATGTACATCATTCTTCATGATTTTGTATGAATGAACTAATGATGAAGAGAATTCAATTTATTCCATGAGAAAAATTATTTTCACAAAACTTTCCAAAAATAGACTTTCCAAAAATAGCAGGTTTCATGAATTTATGCAAAAAGTGTGATTTTTAACCAATTTTTGCAGAAAAATATAAAGATGAATTTAAAATGAATTAAACCATGATATCACACTAAATTAGGCTCTTTCAAGTTAATAAGTCCTTAAAATGGGTCAAATTCAGCATGAAATTATGCATTTTTAAAGACTCATCACACCCCCCGACCAGCGTTTTGCTAGTCCCTAGCAAAAAATGCGTTAAAATATGAGGAATTCATCCTAACCTAATCTTATCTTAAACTAATGCAATGCAATAAAACTAAACATGAATGCAACGCTACTTTCGCTGGCAGTCTCGACTGCATTTAGAGTATGCAGCAAGCCCTTAAACCCCTAGGTTCCCCCTAGTGGACGAGCTGTGCCTCGTGAGGGTTTGCAGTGAATATACCCACAAAATTCTCTTTTTTGTTTTTTTTTAATGAATAAAAAAATGAAAAAAAAGGCGAAAAGAAATTCCCAAAATAAAATTCACTCATATCAGATATTTTCGAAATCTGGAATAATTACACTTTCAGACTTTTCAAATTCCGGTCCACAATTCTATTCTCAAAAACTTTCTCAAATTCAAACCAACTTGCATGCGTTGTGCGAAACTGTATACATCAAAAACCTACTTCGGATATTTTACAATAATGCCGCAAAAATAGAGTTTTTCCTTCAAATAGTCTGATCCCCAGAAATTTAGCAAAAAGAAATTTCCTCTCAAAGTTACTACGATAGTTGCCACTTTACTATTTACTTCGGTTGGCCTCTTTTTCTCTCACTATCTTTTTCCAACGCAAGAAGTCAAAGGCGGTAGATTGCTCTTTCAATTTCTTATCTTAATTTGGGCTAATATAGATTAGCAGTGTTGTCTTAAGGTCTTATTCTTCATCTTAGGTCGTCAATCTAAGTGAGAATAACAAATTTCCATTCCATGTAGAAATAAATTTCAGAATTGGCCTCTAATCTTTTTTCACTCAAACCTCTTTAACTCCATCTTGCATTGCCTCCAAACATACAATGTATCCAAAGAGACAAAGTATATTAAAAAGGTTACTAAGATGGGTTACTAGTTGTGATTCCAATTCTATCCCAATATTTAAACAAGAACAAAAATTAACCCAATCACAAACAAGACTAAAATTATGAACACCACAAAATCAAAGACAAGAACAATTGAAAAGAAACAAACTTTATTGGCATGAAATTGTTTTACAAAAGATTGGAAATAAAAAGCAAACAATTACATACTAGGATGGATGAGAATTCCTCCTTCTAGTTGACACTTCAAGGTTGGTGGTGTGGCTTTAGGGCTAAGCCTCCTTGATGACTTGAGAAGTGGAGACAAGAGAGGGAGAGATGGATGAAGAAATCTAGAGGTGGGAGGTGGGTAATTCTTCCATGAAGAATATGGGAAAAGGGTGCCCTATTTATAGTTTTTCAAGTCCTACTCCTTCTCAAACTTTAAAATCTTAAAAATAATAAAAAAATAAAAGAAAAAAGGGCTCCAACAAATGCTTTGGACGTGCAATATCCTTGGGATTTTTTTTCATTTTATTTTTCTCTTCTTTCCTTGCTTGTTTTGTCCAGAAATCCCTCTTGGATGCTTCTTTCGTTCTTTGTCTTTGCCACCTTGCATTAGGATCTTTTGAGAGATAAAATAGGGATAAGAATCCTCTCTTAGAATCAAACTTGGCCCACATGAGGTGTAGAACTTCCCCTTTTATCTCTTTGCATCGTCAACTTTCCTTTTTTGGAAAGTTCTCCTTGTTGGCTCTTAACTTGAAGAGATCTTCTAGATAATTCTCCCTTGATTTTTTCCTTTACTTTTTCAATCAAAATCGGATCCAAAATCCTCTTTTGGACTTGGAATAGCTTGCTTGGATATTTTTTTGCATTTTCTTTTCAATTTAATCTTCTCCTTCTCAAAAAAGAGCACCTATGTGGCTTTCCTTGTTCAACTTTGATGAGATATTCTTCAAATTCTCTTCAAAATCTCTTGAAAATGTGCAACAAATAAATGGACCCCATCTTGGATGTTTTACATGTGTGCCCCACACATGTGCATGTATGTGTGGGACCATGAAGCCGACTTTTTACAATTTTCTTCCAATTTCTTTTTTCTCTTTTATTCTTCTCTCCTTTCTCTAGAGATCAATTCCTTGCCTCAATTCTTTACAAATGGGTCCCATATAATCAATTTCCTACAAAACAGATGTGAATTCATGTGAAAAGGCAATTTTGCCCCTAACATCACATATGCATGACTGTGGGCCCATTTCTCACGAAATGATAATAAAAATGTACATCATTCTTCATGATTTTGTATGAATGAACTAATGATGAAGAGAATTCAATTTATTTCATGCGAAAAATTATTTTCACAAAACATTCCAAAAATAGACTTTCCAAAAATAGCAGGTTTCATGAATTTACGCAAAAAGTGTGATTTTTATCCAATTTATGCAGAAAAATATGAAGATGAATTTAAAATGAATTAAACCATGATATCACACTAAATGAGGATCTTTCAAGTTAATAAGTCCTTAAAATGGGTCAAATTCTGCATGAAAATATGCATTTTTAAAGACTCATCACACCCCCCAGCCAGCGTTTTGCTAGTCCCTAGCAAAAAATGCGATAAAATATGAGGAATTCATCCTAACCTAATCTTATCTTAAACTAATGCAATGCAATAAAACTAAACATGAATGCAACGCTACTTTCGCTGGCACTCTCGACTGCATTTAGGGCATGCAGCAAGCCCTTAAACCCCTAGGTTCCCCCTAGTGGACGAGCTGTGCCTCGTGAGGGTTTGCAGTGAATATACCCACAAAATTCTCTTTTCTGTTTTTTTGCTAATGAAGAAAAAAATGAAAAAAAAGGCGAAAAGAAATTCCCAAAATACAATTCACTCATATCAGATATTTTCGAAATCTGGAATAATTACACTTTCAGACTTGTCAAATTCCGGTCCATAATTCTATTCTCAAAAACTTTCTCAAATTCAAACCAACTTGCATGCGTTGTGCGAAACTGTATACATCAAAAACCTACTTCGGATATTTTACAATAATGGCGCAAAAATAGAGTTTTTCCTTCAAATAGTCTGATCCCCTGAAATTTAGCAAAAAGAAATTTCCTCTCAAAGTTACTACGATAGTTGCCACTTTACTATTTACTTCGGTTGGCCTCTTTTTCTCTCAGTATCTTTTTTCGACGCAAGAAGTCAAAGGCGGCAGATTGCTCTTTCAATTTCTTATCTTAATTTGGGCTAAAATAGATTAGCAGTGTTGTCTTAAGGTCTTATTCTTCATCTTAGGTCGTCAATCTAAGTGAGAATAACAAATTTCCATTCAATGTAGAAATAAATTTCGGAATTTGCCTCTAATCTTTTTTCGCTCAAACCTCTTTAACTCCATCTTGCATTGCCTCCAAACATACAATGTATCCAAAGAGACAAAGTATATTAAAAAGGTTACTAAGATGGGTTACTAGCTGTGATTCCAATTCCATCCCAATATTTAAACAAGAGCAAAAATTCACCGAATCACAAACAAGACTAAAATTATGAACACCACAAAATCAAAGACAAGAACAATTGAAAAGAAACAAACTTTACTGGCACGAAATTGTTTTACAAAAGATTGGAAATAAAAAGCAAACAATTACATACTAGGATGGATGAGAATTCCTCCTTCTAGTTGACACTTCAAGGTTGGTGGGGTGGCTTTAGGGCTAAGCCTCCTTGATGACTTGAGATGTAGAGACAAGAGAGGGAGAGATGGATGAAGAAATCTAGAGGTGGGAGGTGGGTAATTCTTCCATGAAGAATATGGGAGAAGGGTGCCCTATTTATAGTTTTTCAAGTCCTACTCCTTCTCAAACTTTAAAATCTTAAAAATAATAAAAAAATAAAAGAAGAAAGGCCTCCAACCAATGCTTTGGACGTGCAATATCCTTGGGGATTTTTTTTCTCTTTATTTTTCTCTTCTTTCCTTGCTTGTTTTGTCCAGAAATCCCTCTTGGATGCTTCTTTCCTTCTTTGTCTTTGCCACCTTGCATTGAGATCTTTTGAGAGATAAAATAGGGATAAGAATCCTCTCTTAGAATCAAACTTGGGCCACATGAGGTATAGAACTTCCCCTTTTATCTCTTTGCATCGTCAACTTTCCTTTTTTGGAAAGTTCTCCTTGTTGGCTCCTAATTTGAAGAGATCTTCTAGATAATTCTCCCCTGATTTTTTCCTTTACTTTTGCAATCAAAATCTGATCCAAAATCCTCTTTCGGACGTGGAATAGCTTGCTTGGATATTTTTTTGCATTTTCTTTTCAATTTAATCTTCTCCTTCTCAAAAAAGAACACCTATGTGGCTTTCCTTGTCCATCTTTGATGAGATATTCTTCAAATTCACTTCAAAATCTCTTGAAAATGTGCAACAAATAAATGGACCCCATCTTGGATGTTTTACAAGTGTGCCCCACACATCTGCATGTATGTGTGGGACCATGAAGCCGACTTTTTACAATTTTCTTCTAATTTCTTTTTTCTCTTTAATTCTTCTCTCCTTTCTCTTGAAATCAATTCCTTGCCTCAATTCTTTACAAATGGGACCCATATAATCAATTTCCTACAAAACAGATGTGAATTCATGTGAAAAGGCAATTTTACCCCTAACATCACATATGCATGACTGTGGGCCCATTTCTCACGAAATGATAATAAAAATGTACATCATTCTTCATGATTTTGCATGAATGAACTAATGA
This sequence comes from Sextonia rubra, assembly GCA_037013555.1. NCBI lineage: Eukaryota > Viridiplantae > Streptophyta > Magnoliopsida > Laurales > Lauraceae > Sextonia > Sextonia rubra. Next base: position 7,781,238 of record JASUAD010000015.1, read on the forward strand.
TGAAGAGAATTCAATTTATTTCATGAGAAAAATTATTTTCACAAAACTTTCCAAAAATAGACTTTCCAAAAATAGCAGGTTTCATGAATTTATGCAAAAAGTGTGATTTTTAACCAATTTATGCAGAAAAATATAAAGATGAATTTAAAATGAATTAAACCATGATATCACACTAAATGAGGCTCTTTCAAGTTAATAAGTCCTTAAAATGGGTCAAATTCAGCATGAAATTATGCATTTTTAAAGACTCATCACACCCCCCAACCTGCGTTTTGCTAGTCCTTAGCAAAAAATGCGATAAAATATGAGGAATTCATCCTAACCTAATCTTATCTTAAACTAATGCAATGCAATAAAACTAAACATGAATGCAACGCTACTTTCGCTGGCACTCTCGACTGCATTTAGAGTATGCAGCAAGCCCTTAAACCCCTAGGTTCCCCCTAGTGGACGAGCTGTGCCTCGTGAGGGTTTGCAGTGAATATACCCACAAAATTCTCTTTTTTGTTTTTTTTAATGAAGAAAAAAATGAAAAAAAAGGCGAAAAGAAATTCCCAAAATAAAATTCACTCATATCAGATATTTTCGAAATCTGAATAATTACACTTTCAGATTTTTCAAATTCCGGTCCACAATTCTATTCTCAAAAACTTTCTCAAATTCAAACCAACTTGCATGCGTTGTGCGAAATTGTATACATCGAAAACCTACTTCGGATATTTTACAATAATGCTGCAAAAATAGAGCTTTTCTTTCAAATAGTCTGATCCCCTGAAATTTAGCAAAAAGAAATTTCCTCCCAAAGTTACTACGATAGTTGCCACTTTACTATTTACTTCGGTTGGCCTCTTTTTCTCTCAGTATCTTTTTTCGACGCAAGAAGTCAAAGGCGGTAGATTGCTCTTTCAATTTCTTATCTTAATTTGGGCTAAAATAGATTAGCAGTGTTGTCTTAAGGTCTTATTCTTCATCTTAGGTCGTCAATCTAAGTGAGAATAACAAATTTCCATTCCATGTAGAAATAAATTTCAGAATTGGCCTTTAATCTTTTTCACTCAAACCTCTTTAACTCCATCTTGCATTGCCTCCAAACATACAATGTATCCAAAGAGACAAAGTATATTAAAAAGGTTACTAAGATGGGTTACTAGTTGTGATTCCAATTCTATCCCAATATTTAAACAAGAACAAAAATTAACCGAATCACAAACAAGACTAAAATTATGAACACCACAAAATCAAAGACAAGAACAATTGAAAAGAAACAAACTTTACTGGCATGAAATTGTTTTACAAAAGATTGGAAATAAAAAGCAAACAATTACATACTAGGTAATTCTTCCCTGAAGAATATGGGAGAAGGGTGCCTTATTTATACTTTTTCAAGTCCTACTCCTTGTCAAACTTTAAAATCTTAAAAATAATAAAAAAATAAAAGAAAAAAGGGCTCCAACCAATGCTTTGGACGTGCAATATCCTTGGGGATTTTTTTCTCTTTATTTTTCTCTTCTTTCCTTGCTTGTTTTGCCCAGAAATCCCTCTTGGATGCTTCTTTCCTTCTTTGTCTTTGCCACCTTGCATTGAGATCCGTTGAGAGATAAAATAGGGATAAGACTCCACTCTTAGAATCAAACTTGGGCCACATGAGGTGCAGAACTTCCCCTTTTATCTCTTTACATCGTCAACTTTCCTTTTTTGGAAAGTTCTCCTTGTTGGCTCTTAACTTGAAGAGATCTTCTAGATAATTCTCCCTTGATTTTTTCCTTTACTTTTTCAATCAAAATCTGATCCAAAATCCTCTTTCGGGCGTGGAATAGCTTGCTTGGATATTTTTTTGCATTTTCTTTTCAATTTAATCTTCTCCTTCTCAAAAAAGAACACCTATGTGGCTTTCCTTGTCCATCTTTGATGAGATATTCTTCAAATTCTCTTCAAAATCTATTGAAAATGTGCAACAAATAAATGGACCCCATCTTGGATGTTTTACAAGTGTGCCCCACACATGTGCATGTATGTGTGGGACCATGAAGCCGACTTTTTACAATTTTCTTCTAATTTCTTTTTTCTCTTTAATTCTTCTCTCCTTTCTCTTGAGATCAATTCCTTGCCTCAAGTCTTTACAAATGGGACCCATATAATCAATTTCCTACAAAACAGATGTGAATTCATGTGAAATGGCAATTTTACCCCTAACATCACATATGCATGACTATGGGCCCATTTCTCACGAAATGATAATAAAAATGTACATCATTCTTCATGATTTTGTATGAATGAACTAATGATGAAGAGAATTCAATTTATTTCATGAGAAAAATTATTTTCACAAAACTTTCCAAAAATAGACTTTCCAAAAATAGCAGGTTTCATGAATTTATGCAAAAAGTGTGATTTTTAACCAATTTATGCAGAAAAATATAAAGATGAATTTAAAATGAATTAAACCATGATATCACAGTAAATGAGGCTCTTTCAAGTTAATAAGTCCTTAAAATGGGTCAAATTCAGCATGAAAATATGCATTTTTAAAGACTCATCACACCCCCAACCAGCGTTTTGCTAGTCCCTAGCAAAAAATGCGATAAGATATGAGGAATTCATCCTAACCTAATCTTATCTTAAACTAATGCAATGCAATAAAACTAAACATGAATGCAACGCTACTTTCGCTGGCACTCTCGACTGCATTTAGAGTATGCAGCAAGCCCTTAAACCCCTAGGTTCCCCCTAGTGGACGAGCTGTGCCTCGTGAGGGTTTGCAGTGAATATACCCACAAAATTCTCTTTTTTGTTTTTTTTAATGAAGAAAAAAATGAAAAAAAAGGCGAAAAGAAATTCCCAAAATAAAATTCACTCATATCAGATATTTTCGAAATCTGAATAATTACACTTTCAGACTTTTCAAATTCCGGTCCACAATTCTATTCTCAAAAACTTTCTCAAATTCAAACCAACTTGCATGCGTTGTGCGAAATTGTATACATCGAAAACCTACTTCGGATATTTTACAATAATGCTGCAAAAATAGAGCTTTTCTTTCAAATAGTCTGATCCCCTGAAATTTAGCAAAAAGAAATTTCCTCCCAAAGTTACTACGATAGTTGCCACTTTACTATTTACTTCGGTTGGCCTCTTTTTCTCTCAGTATCTTTTTTCGACGCAAGAAGTCAAAGGCGGTAGATTGCTCTTTCAATTTCTTATCTTAATTTGGGCTAAAATAGATTAGCAGTGTTGTCTTAAGGTCTTATTCTTCATCTTAGGTCGTCAATCTAAGTGAGAATAACAAATTTCCATTCCATGTAGAAATAAATTTCAGAATTGGCCTTTAATCTTTTTTCACTCAAACCTCTTTAACTCCATCTTGCATTGCCTCCAAACATACAATGTATCCAAAGAGACAAAGTATATTAAAAAGGTTACTAAGATGGGTTACTAGTTGTGATTCCAATTCTATCCCAATATTTAAACAAGAACAAAAATTAACCGAATCACAGACAAGACTAAAATTATGAACACCACAAAATCAAAGACAAGAACAATTGAAAAGAAACAAACTTTACTGGCATGAAATTGTTTTACAAAAGATTGGAAATAAAAAGCAAACAATTACATACTAGGTAATTCTTCCCTGAAGAATATGGGAGAAGGGTGCCTTATTTATACTTTTTCAAGTCCTACTCCTTGTCAAACTTTAAAATCTTAAAAATAATAAAAAAATAAAAGAAAAAAGGGCTCCAACCAATGCTTTGGACGTGCAATATCCTTGGGGATTTTTTTCTCTTTATTTTTCTCTTCTTTCCTTGCTTGTTTTGCCCAGAAATCCCTCTTGGATGCTTCTTTCCTTCTTTGTCTTTGCCACCTTGCATTGAGATCCGTTGAGAGATAAAATAGGGATAAGACTCCTCTCTTAGAATCAAACTTGGGCCACATGAGGTGCAGAACTTCCCCTTTTATCTCTTTACATCGTCAACTTTCCTTTTTTGGAAAGTTCTCCTTGTTGGCTCTTAACTTGAAGAGATCTTCTAGATAATTCTCCCTTGATTTTTTCCTTTACTTTTTCAATCAAAATCTGATCCAAAATCCTCTTTCGGGCGTGGAATAGCTTGCTTGGATATTTTTTTGCATTTTCTTTTCAATTTAATCTTCTCCTTCTCAAAAAAGAACACCTATGTGGCTTTCCTTGTCCATCTTTGATGAGATATTCTTCAAATTCTCTTCAAAATCTATTGAAAATGTGCAACAAATAAATGGACCCCATCTTGGATGTTTTACAAGTGTGCCCCACACATGTGCATGTATGTGTGGGACCATGAAGCCGACTTTTTACAATTTTCTTCTAATTTCTTTTTTCTCTTTAATTCTTCTCTCCTTTCTCTTGAGATCAATTCCTTGCCTCAAGTCTTTACAAATGGGACCCATATAATCAATTTCCTACAAAACAGATGTGAATTCATGTGAAATGGCAATTTTACCCCTAACATCACATATGCATGACTATGGGCCCATTTCTCACGAAATGATAATAAAAATGTACATCATTCTTCATGATTTTGTATGAATGAACTAATGATGAAGAGAATTCAATTTATTTCATGAGAAAAATTATTTTCACAAAACTTTCCAAAAATAGACTTTCCAAAAATAGCAGGTTTCATGAATTTATGCAAAAAGTGTGATTTTTAACCAATTTATGCAGAAAAATATAAAGATGAATTTAAAATGAATTAAACCATGATATCACAGTAAATGAGGCTCTTTCAAGTTAATAAGTCCTTAAAATGGGTCAAATTCAGCATGAAAATATGCATTTTTAAAGACTCATCACACCCCCAACCAGCGTTTTGCTAGTCCCTAGCAAAAAATGCGATAAGATATGAGGAATTCATCCTAACCTAATCTTATCTTAAACTAATGCAATGCAATAAAACTAAACATGAATGCAACGCTACTTTCGCTGGCACTCTCGACTGCATTTAGAGTATGCAGCAAGCCCTTAAACCCCTAGGTTCCCCCTAGTGGACGAGCTGTGCCTCGTGAGGGTTTGCAGTGAATATACCCACAAAATTCTCTTTTTTGTTTTTTTTAATGAAGAAAAAAATGAAAAAAAACGCGAAAAGAAATTCCCAAAATAAAATTCACTCATATCAGATATTTTCGAAATCTGAATAATTACACTTTCAGACTTTTCAAATTCCGGTCCACAATTCTATTCTCAAAAACTTTCTCAAATTCAAACCAACTTGCATGCGTTGTGCGAAATTGTATACATCGAAAACCTACTTCGGATATTTTACAATAATGCTGCAAAAATAGAGCTTTTCTTTCAAATAGTCTGATCCCCTGAAATTTAGCAAAAAGAAATTTCCTCCCAAAGTTACTACGATAGTTGCCACTTTACTATTTACTTCGGTTGGCCTCTTTTTCTCTCAGTATCTTTTTTCGACGCAAGAAGTCAAAGGCGGTAGATTGCTCTTTCAATTTCTTATCTTAATTTGGGCTAAAATAGATTAGCAGTGTTGTCTTAAGGTCTTATTCTTCATCTTAGGTCGTCAATCTAAGTGAGAATAACAAATTTCCATTCCATGTAGAAATAAATTTCAGAATTGGCCTTTAATCTTTTTTCACTCAAACCTCTTTAACTCCATCTTGCATTGCCTCCAAACATACAATGTATCCAAAGAGACAAAGTATATTAAAAAGGTTACTAAGATGGGTTACTAGTTGTGATTCCAATTCTATCCCAATATTTAAACAAGAACAAAAATTAACCGAATCACAGACAAGACTAAAATTATGAACACCACAAAATCAAAGACAAGAACAATTGAAAAGAAACAAACTTTACTGGCATGAAATTGTTTTACAAAAGATTGGAAATAAAAAGCAAACAATTACATACTAGGTAATTCTTCCCTGAAGAATATGGGAGAAGGGTGCCTTATTTATACTTTTTCAAGTCCTACTCCTTGTCAAACTTTAAAATCTTAAAAATAATAAAAAAATAAAAGAAAAAAGGGCTCCAACCAATGCTTTGGACGTGCAATATCCTTGGGGATTTTTTTCTCTTTATTTTTCTCTTCTTTCCTTGCTTGTTTTGCCCAGAAATCCCTCTTGGATGCTTCTTTCCTTCTTTGTCTTTGCCACCTTGCATTGAGATCCGTTGAGAGATAAAATAGGGATAAGACTCCTCTCTTAGAATCAAACTTGGGCCACATGAGGTGCAGAACTTCCCCTTTTATCTCTTTACATCGTCAACTTTCCTTTTTTGGAAAGTTCTCCTTGTTGGCTCTTAACTTGAAGAGATCTTCTAGATAATTCTCCCTTGATTTTTTCCTTTACTTTTTCAATCAAAATCTGATCCAAAATCCTCTTTCGGGCGTGGAATAGCTTGCTTGGATATTTTTTTGCATTTTCTTTTCAATTTAATCTTCTCCTTCTCAAAAAAGAACACCTATGTGGCTTTCCTTGTCCATCTTTGATGAGATATTCTTCAAATTCTCTTCAAAATCTATTGAAAATGTGCAACAAATAAATGGACCCCATCTTGGATGTTTTACAAGTGTGCCCCACACATGTGCATGTATGTGTGGGACCATGAAGCCGACTTTTTACAATTTTCTTCTAATTTCTTTTTTCTCTTTAATTCTTCTCTCCTTTCTCTTGAGATCAATTCCTTGCCTCAAGTCTTTACAAATGGGACCCATATAATCAATTTCCTACAAAACAGATGTGAATTCATGTGAAATGGCAATTTTACCCCTAACATCACATATGCATGACTATGGGCCCATTTCTCACGAAATGATAATAAAAATGTACATCATTCTTCATGATTTTGTATGAATGAACTAATGATGAAGAGAATTCAATTTATTTCATGAGAAAAATTATTTTCACAAAACTTTCCAAAAATAGACTTTCCAAAAATAGCAGGTTTCATGAATTTATGCAAAAAGTGTGATTTTTAACCAATTTATGCAGAAAAATATAAAGATGAATTTAAAATGAATTAAACCATGATATCACAGTAAATGAGGCTCTTTCAAGTTAATAAGTCCTTAAAATGGGTCAAATTCAGCATGAAAATATGCATTTTTAAAGACTCATCACACCCCCAACCAGCGTTTTGCTAGTCCCTAGCAAAAAATGCGATAAGATATGAGGAATTCATCCTAACCTAATCTTATCTTAAACTAATGCAATGCAATAAAACTAAACATGAATGCAACGCTACTTTCGCTGGCACTCTCGACTGCATTTAGAGTATGCAGCAAGCCCTTAAACCCCTAGGTTCCCCCTAGTGGACGAGCTGTGCCTCGTGAGGGTTTGCAGTGAATATACCCACAAAATTCTCTTTTTTGTTTTTTTTAATGAAGAAAAAAATGAAAAAAAAGGCGAAAAGAAATTCCCAAAATAAAATTCACTCATATCAGATATTTTCGAAATCTGAATAATTACACTTTCAGACTTTTCAAATTCCGGTCCACAATTCTATTCTCAAAAACTTTCTCAAATTCAAACCAACTTGCATGCGTTGTGCGAAATTGTATACATCGAAAACCTACTTCGGATATTTTACAATAATGCTGCAAAAATAGAGCTTTTCTTTCAAATAGTCTGATCCCCTGAAATTTAGCAAAAAGAAATTTCCTCCCAAAGTTACTACGATAGTTGCCACTTTACTATTTACTTCGGTTGGCCTCTTTTTCTCTCAGTATCTTTTTTCGACGCAAGAAGTCAAAGGCGGTAGATTGCTCTTTCAATTTCTTATCTTAATTTGGGCTAAAATAGATTAGCAGTGTTGTCTTAAGGTCTTATTCTTCATCTTAGGTCGTCAATCTAAGTGAGAATAACAAATTTCCATTCCATGTAGAAATAAATTTCAGAATTGGCCTTTAATCTTTTTTCACTCAAACCTCTTTAACTCCATCTTGCATTGCCTCCAAACATACAATGTATCCAAAGAGACAAAGTATATTAAAAAGGTTACTAAGATGGGTTACTAGTTGTGATTCCAATTCTATCCCAATATTTAAACAAGAACAAAAATTAACCGAATCACAGACAAGACTAAAATTATGAACACCACAAAATCAAAGACAAGAACAATTGAAAAGAAACAAACTTTACTGGCATGAAATTGTTTTACAAAAGATTGGAAATAAAAAGCAAACAATTACATACTAGGTAATTCTTCCCTGAAGAATATGGGAGAAGGGTGCCTTATTTATACTTTTTCAAGTCCTACTCCTTGTCAAACTTTAAAATCTTAAAAATAATAAAAAAATAAAAGAAAAAAGGGCTCCAACCAATGCTTTGGACGTGCAATATCCTTGGGGATTTTTTTCTCTTTATTTTTCTCTTCTTTCCTTGCTTGTTTTGCCCAGAAATCCCTCTTGGATGCTTCTTTCCTTCTTTGTCTTTGCCACCTTGCATTGAGATCCGTTGAGAGATAAAATAGGGATAAGACTCCTCTCTTAGAATCAAACTTGGGCCACATGAGGTGCAGAACTTCCCCTTTTATCTCTTTACATCGTCAACTTTCCTTTTTTGGAAAGTTCTCCTTGTTGGCTCTTAACTTGAAGAGATCTTCTAGATAATTCTCCCTTGATTTTTTCCTTTACTTTTTCAATCAAAATCTGATCCAAAATCCTCTTTCGGGCGTGGAATAGCTTGCTTGGATATTTTTTTGCATTTTCTTTTCAATTTAATCTTCTCCTTCTCAAAAAAGAACACCTATGTGGCTTTCCTTGTCCATCTTTGATGAGATATTCTTCAAATTCTCTTCAAAATCTATTGAAAATGTGCAACAAATAAATGGACCCCATCTTGGATGTTTTACAAGTGTGCCCCACACATGTGCATGTATGTGTGGGACCATGAAGCCGACTTTTTACAATTTTCTTCTAATTTCTTTTTTCTCTTTAATTCTTCTCTCCTTTCTCTTGAGATCAATTCCTTGCCTCAAGTCTTTACAAATGGGACCCATATAATCAATTTCCTACAAAACAGATGTGAATTCATGTGAAATGGCAATTTTACCCCTAACATCACATATGCATGACTATGGGCCCATTTCTCACGAAATGATAATAAAAATGTACATCATTCTTCATGATTTTGTATGAATGAACTAATGATGAAGAGAATTCAATTTATTTCATGAGAAAAATTATTTTCACAAAACTTTCCAAAAATAGACTTTCCAAAAATAGCAGGTTTCATGAATTTATGCAAAAAGTGTGATTTTTAACCAATTTATGCAGAAAAATATAAAGATGAATTTAAAATGAATTAAACCATGATATCACAGTAAATGAGGCTCTTTCAAGTTAATAAGTCCTTAAAATGGGTCAAATTCAGCATGAAAATATGCATTTTTAAAGACTCATCACACCCCCAACCAGCGTTTTGCTAGTCCCTAGCAAAAAATGCGATAAGATATGAGGAATTCATCCTAACCTAATCTTATCTTAAACTAATGCAATGCAATAAAACTAAACATGAATGCAACGCTACTTTCGCTGGCACTCTCGACTGCATTTAGAGTATGCAGCAAGCCCTTAAACCCCTAGGTTCCCCCTAGTGGACGAGCTGTGCCTCGTGAGGGTTTGCAGTGAATATACCCACAAAATTCTCTTTTTTGTTTTTTTTAATGAAGAAAAAAATGAAAAAAAAGGCGAAAAGAAATTCCCAAAATAAAATTCACTCATATCAGATATTTTCGAAATCTGAATAATTACACTTTCAGACTTTTCAAATTCCGGTCCACAATTCTATTCTCAAAAACTTTCTCAAATTCAAACCAACTTGCATGCGTTGTGCGAAATTGTATACATCGAAAACCTACTTCGGATATTTTACAATAATGCTGCAAAAATAGAGCTTTTCTTTCAAATAGTCTGATCCCCTGAAATTTAGCAAAAAGAAATTTCCTCCCAAAGTTACTACGATAGTTGCCACTTTACTATTTACTTCGGTTGGCCTCTTTTTCTCTCAGTATCTTTTTTCGACGCAAGAAGTCAAAGGCGGTAGATTGCTCTTTCAATTTCTTATCTTAATTTGGGCTAAAATAGATTAGCAGTGTTGTCTTAAGGTCTTATTCTTCATCTTAGGTCGTCAATCTAAGTGAGAATAACAAATTTCCATTCCATGTAGAAATAAATTTCAGAATTGGCCTTTAATCTTTTTTCACTCAAACCTCTTTAACTCCATCTTGCATTGCCTCCAAACATACAATGTATCCAAAGAGACAAAGTATATTAAAAAGGTTACTAAGATGGGTTACTAGTTGTGATTCCAATTCTATCCCAATATTTAAACAAGAACAAAAATTAACCGAATCACAGACAAGACTAAAATTATGAACACCACAAAATCAAAGACAAGAACAATTGAAAAGAAACAAACTTTACTGGCATGAAATTGTTTTACAAAAGATTGGAAATAAAAAGCAAACAATTACATACTAGGTAATTCTTCCCTGAAGAATATGGGAGAAGGGTGCCTTATTTATACTTTTTCAAGTCCTACTCCTTGTCAAACTTTAAAATCTTAAAAATAATAAAAAAATAAAAGAAAAAAGGGCTCCAACCAATGCTTTGGACGTGCAATATCCTTGGGGATTTTTTTCTCTTTATTTTTCTCTTCTTTCCTTGCTTGTTTTGCCCAGAAATCCCTCTTGGATGCTTCTTTCCTTCTTTGTCTTTGCCACCTTGCATTGAGATCCGTTGAGAGATAAAATAGGGATAAGACTCCTCTCTTAGAATCAAACTTGGGCCACATGAGGTGCAGAACTTCCCCTTTTATCTCTTTACATCGTCAACTTTCCTTTTTTGGAAAGTTCTCCTTGTTGGCTCTTAACTTGAAGAGATCTTCTAGATAATTCTCCCTTGATTTTTTCCTTTACTTTTTCAATCAAAATCTGATCCAAAATCCTCTTTCGGGCGTGGAATAGCTTGCTTGGATATTTTTTTGCATTTTCTTTTCAATTTAATCTTCTCCTTCTCAAAAAAGAACACCTATGTGGCTTTCCTTGTCCATCTTTGATGAGATATTCTTCAAATTCTCTTCAAAATCTATTGAAAATGTGCAACAAATAAATGGACCCCATCTTGGATGTTTTACAAGTGTGCCCCACACATGTGCATGTATGTGTGGGACCATGAAGCCGACTTTTTACAATTTTCTTCTAATTTCTTTTTTCTCTTTAATTCTTCTCTCCTTTCTCTTGAGATCAATTCCTTGCCTCAAGTCTTTACAAATGGGACCCATATAATCAATTTCCTACAAAACAGATGTGAATTCATGTGAAATGGCAATTTTACCCCTAACATCACATATGCATGACTATGGGCCCATTTCTCACGAAATGATAATAAAAATGTACATCATTCTTCATGATTTTGTATGAATGAACTAATGATGAAGAGAATTCAATTTATTTCATGAGAAAAATTATTTTCACAAAACTTTCCAAAAATAGACTTTCCAAAAATAGCAGGTTTCATGAATTTATGCAAAAAGTGTGATTTTTAACCAATTTATGCAGAAAAATATAAAGATGAATTTAAAATGAATTAAACCATGATATCACAGTAAATGAGGCTCTTTCAAGTTAATAAGTCCTTAAAATGGGTCAAATTCAGCATGAAAATATGCATTTTTAAAGACTCATCACACCCCCAACCAGCGTTTTGCTAGTCCCTAGCAAAAAATGCGATAAGATATGAGGAATTCATCCTAACCTAATCTTATCTTAAACTAATGCAATGCAATAAAACTAAACATGAATGCAACGCTACTTTCGCTGGCACTCTCGACTGCATTTAGAGTATGCAGCAAGCCCTTAAACCCCTAGGTTCCCCCTAGTGGACGAGCTGTGCCTCGTGAGGGTTTGCAGTGAATATACCCACAAAATTCTCTTTTTTGTTTTTTTTTAATGAAGAAAAAAACGAAAAAAAAGGCGAAAAGAAATTCCCAAAATAAAATTCACTCATATCAGATATTTTCGAAATCTGGAATAATTACACTTTCAGACTTTTCAAATTCCGGTCCACAATTCTATTCTCAAAAACTTTCTCAAATTCAAACCAACTTGCATGCGTTGTGCGAAACTGTATACATCGAAAACCTACTTCGGATATTTTACAATAATGCTGTAAAAATGGAGTTTTTCCTTCAAATAGTCTGATCCCGTGAAATTTAGCAAAAAGAAATTTCCTCTCAAAGTTACTACGATAGTTGCCACTTTACTATTTACTTCGGTTGGCCTCTTTTTCTCTCAGTATCTTTTTTCGACGCAAGAAGTCAAAGGCGGTAGATTGCTCTTTCAATTTCTTATCTTAATTTGGGCTAAAATAGATTAGCAGTGTTGTCTTAAGGTCTTATTCTTCATCTTAGCTCGTCAATCTAAGTGAGAATAACAAATTTCCATTCCATGTAGAAATAAATTTCGGAATTGGCCTCTAATCTTTTTTCGCTCAAACCTTTTTAACTCAATCTTGCATTGCCTCCAAACATACAATGTATCCAAAAGAGACAAAGTATATTAAAAACGTTACTAAGAAGGGTTACTAGTTGTGATTCCAATTCTATCCCAATATTTAAAGAAGAACAAAAATTAACCCAATCACAAACAAGACTAAAATTATGAACACCACAAAATCAAAGACAAGAACAATTGAAAAGAAACAAACTTTACTAGCATGAAATTGTTTTACAAAAGATTGGAAAAAAAAAGCAAACAATTACATACAAGGATGGATGAGAATTCCTCCTTCTAGTTGACACTTCAAGGTTGGTGGTACGGCTTTAGGGCTAAGCCTCCTTGATGACTTGAGATGTAGAGACAAGAGAGGGAGAGATGGATGAAGAAATCTAGAGGTGGGAGGTGGGTAATTCTTCCATGAAGAATATGGGAGAAGGGTGCCCTATTTATACTTTTTCAAGTCCTACTCCTTCTCAAACTTTAAAATCTTAAAAATAATAAAAAAATAAAAGAAAAAAGGGCTCCAACCAATGCTTTGGACGTGCAATATCCTTGGGGATTTTTTTTCTCTTTATTTTTCTCTTCTTTCCTTGCTTGTTTTGTCCAGAAATCCCTCTTGGATGCTTCTTTCCTACTTTGTCTTTGCCACCTTGCATTGAGATCTTTTGAGAGATAAAATAGGGATAAGAATCCTCTCTTAGAATCAAACTTGGGCCACATGAGGTGTAGAACTTCCCCTTTTATCTCTTTGCAGCGTCAACTTTCCTTTTTTGGAAAGTTCTCCTTGTTGTCTCCTAACTTGAAGAGATCTTCTAGATAATTCTCCCTTGATTTTTTCCTTTACTTTTTCATTCAATATCTGATCCAAAATCCTCTTTCGGACATGGAATAGCTTGCTTGGATATTTTTTTGCATTTTCTTTTCAATTTAATCTTCTCCTTCTCAAAAAAGAACACCTATGTGGCTTTCCTTGTCCATCTTTGATGAGATATTCTTCAAATTCTCTTCAAAATCTATTGAAAATGTGCAACAAATAAATGGACCCCATCTTGGATGTTTTACAAGTGTGCCCCACACATGTGCATGTATGTGTGGGACCATGAAGCCGACTTTTTACAATTTTCTTCCAATTTCTTTTTTCTCTTTAATTCTTCTCTCCTTTCTCTTGAGATCAATTCCTTGCCTCAATTCTTTACAAATGGGACCCATATAATCAGTTTCCTACAAAACAGATGTGAATTCATGTGAAAAGGCAATTTTACCCCTAACATCACATATGCATGACTGTGGGCCCATTTCTCACGAAATGATAATAAAAATGTACATCATTCTTCATGATTTTGTATGAATGAACTAATGATGAAGAGAATTCAATTTATTTCATGAGAAAAATTATTTTCACAAAACTTTCCAAAAATAGACTTTCCAAAAATAGCAGGTTTCATGAATTTATGCAAAAAGTGTGATTTTTAACCAATTTATGCAGAAAAATATAAAGATGAATTTAAAATGAATTAAACCATGATATCACACTAAATGAGGCTCTTTCAAGTTAATAAGTCCTTAAAATGGGTCAAATTCAGCATGAAAATATGCATTTTTAAAGACTCATCACACCCCCAACCAGCGTTTTGCTAGTCCCTAGCAAAAAATGCGATAAGATATGAGGAATTCATCCTAACCTAATCTTATCTTAAACTAATGCAATGCAATAAAACTAAACATGAATGCAACGCTACTTTCGCTGGCACTCTCGACTGCATTTAGAGTATGCAGCAAGCCCTTAAACCCCTAGGTTCCCCCTAGTGGACGAGCTGTGCCTCGTGAGGGTTTGCAGTGAATATACCCACAAAATTCTCTTTTTTGTTTTTTTTTAATGAAGAAAAAAACGAAAAAAAAGGCGAAAAGAAATTCCCAAAATAAAATTCACTCATATCAGATATTTTCGAAATCTGGAATAATTACACTTTCAGACTTTTCAAATTCCGGTCCACAATTCTATTCTCAAAAACTTTCTCAAATTCAAACCAACTTGCATGCGTTGTGCGAAACTGTATACATCGAAAACCTACTTCGGATATTTTACAATAATGCTGTAAAAATGGAGTTTTTCCTTCAAATAGTCTGATCCCGTGAAATTTAGCAAAAAGAAATTTCCTCTCAAAGTTACTACGATAGTTGCCACTTTACTATTTACTTCGGTTGGCCTCTTTTTCTCTCAGTATCTTTTTTCGACGCAAGAAGTCAAAGGCGGTAGATTGCTCTTTCAATTTCTTATCTTAATTTGGGCTAAAATAGATTAGCAGTGTTGTCTTAAGGTCTTATTCTTCATCTTAGCTCGTCAATCTAAGTGAGAATAACAAATTTCCATTCCATGTAGAAATAAATTTCGGAATTGGCCTCTAATCTTTTTTCGCTCAAACCTTTTTAACTCAATCTTGCATTGCCTCCAAACATACAATGTATCCAAAAGAGACAAAGTATATTAAAAACGTTACTAAGAAGGGTTACTAGTTGTGATTCCAATTCTATCCCAATATTTAAAGAAGAACAAAAATTAACCCAATCACAAACAAGACTAAAATTATGAACACCACAAAATCAAAGACAAGAACAATTGAAAAGAAACAAACTTTACTAGCATGAAATTGTTTTACAAAAGATTGGAAAAAAAAAGCAAACAATTACATACAAGGATGGATGAGAATTCCTCCTTCTAGTTGACACTTCAAGGTTGGTGGTACGGCTTTAGGGCTAAGCCTCCTTGATGACTTGAGATGTAGAGACAAGAGAGGGAGAGATGGATGAAGAAATCTAGAGGTGGGAGGTGGGTAATTCTTCCATGAAGAATATGGGAGAAGGGTGCCCTATTTATACTTTTTCAAGTCCTACTCCTTCTCAAACTTTAAAATCTTAAAAATAATAAAAAAATAAAAGAAAAAAGGGCTCCAACCAATGCTTTGGACGTGCAATATCCTTGGGGATTTTTTTTCTCTTTATTTTTCTCTTCTTTCCTTGCTTGTTTTGTCCAGAAATCCCTCTTGGATGCTTCTTTCCTACTTTGTCTTTGCCACCTTGCATTGAGATCTTTTGAGAGATAAAATAGGGATAAGAATCCTCTCTTAGAATCAAACTTGGGCCACATGAGGTGTAGAACTTCCCCTTTTATCTCTTTGCAGCGTCAACTTTCCTTTTTTGGAAAGTTCTCCTTGTTGTCTCCTAACTTGAAGAGATCTTCTAGATAATTCTCCCTTGATTTTTTCCTTTACTTTTTCATTCAATATCTGATCCAAAATCCTCTTTCGGACATGGAATAGCTTGCTTGGATATTTTTTTGCATTTTCTTTTCAATTTAATCTTCTCCTTCTCAAAAAAGAACACCTATGTGGCTTTCCTTGTCCATCTTTGATGAGATATTCTTCAAATTCTCTTCAAAATCTATTGAAAATGTGCAACAAATAAATGGACCCCATCTTGGATGTTTTACAAGTGTGCCCCACACATGTGCATGTATGTGTGGGACCATGAAGCCGACTTTTTACAATTTTCTTCCAATTTCTTTTTTCTCTTTAATTCTTCTCTCCTTTCTCTTGAGATCAATTCCTTGCCTCAATTCTTTACAAATGGGACCCATATAATCAGTTTCCTACAAAACAGATGTGAATTCATGTGAAAAGGCAATTTTACCCCTAACATCACATATGCATGACTGTGGGCCCATTTCTCACGAAATGATAATAAAAATGTACATCATTCTTCATGATTTTGTATGAATGAACTAATGATGAAGAGAATTCAATTTATTTCATGAGAAAAATTATTTTCACAAAACTTTCCAAAAATAGACTTTCCAAAAATAGCAGGTTTCATGAATTTATGCAAAAAGTGTGATTTTTAACCAATTTATGCAGAAAAATATAAAGATGAATTTAAAATGAATTAAACCATGATATCACACTAAATGAGGCTCTTTCAAGTTAATAAGTCCTTAAAATGGGTCAAATTCAGCATGAAAATATGCATTTTTAAAGACTCATCACACCCCCAACCAGCGTTTTGCTAGTCCCTAGCAAAAAATGCGATAAGATATGAGGAATTCATCCTAACCTAATCTTATCTTAAACTAATGCAATGCAATAAAACTAAACATGAATGCAACGCTACTTTCGCTGGCACTCTCGACTGCATTTAGAGTATGCAGCAAGCCCTTAAACCCCTAGGTTCCCCCTAGTGGACGAGCTGTGCCTCGTGAGGGTTTGCAGTGAATATACCCACAAAATTCTCTTTTTTGTTTTTTTTTAATGAAGAAAAAAACGAAAAAAAAGGCGAAAAGAAATTCCCAAAATAAAATTCACTCATATCAGATATTTTCGAAATCTGGAATAATTACACTTTCAGACTTTTCAAATTCCGGTCCACAATTCTATTCTCAAAAACTTTCTCAAATTCAAACCAACTTGCATGCGTTGTGCGAAACTGTATACATCGAAAACCTACTTCGGATATTTTACAATAATGCTGTAAAAATGGAGTTTTTCCTTCAAATAGTCTGATCCCGTGAAATTTAGCAAAAAGAAATTTCCTCTCAAAGTTACTACGATAGTTGCCACTTTACTATTTACTTCGGTTGGCCTCTTTTTCTCTCAGTATCTTTTTTCGACGCAAGAAGTCAAAGGCGGTAGATTGCTCTTTCAATTTCTTATCTTAATTTGGGCTAAAATAGATTAGCAGTGTTGTCTTAAGGTCTTATTCTTCATCTTAGGTCGTCAATCTAAGTGAGAATAACAAATTTCCATTCCATGCAGAAATAAATTTCGAAATTGGCCTCTAATCTTTTTTCGCTCAAACCTTTTTAACTCCATCTTGCATTGCCTCCAAACATACAATGTATCCAAAGAGACAAAGTATATTAAAAAGGTTACAAAGATGGGTTACTAGTTGTGATTCCAATTCTATCCCAATATTTAAACAAGAACAAAAATTAACCCAATCACAAACAAGACTAAAATTATGAACACCACAAAATCAAAGACAAGAACAATTGAAAAGAAACAAACTTTACTAGCATGAAATTGTTTTACAAAAGATTGGAAATAAAAAGCAAACAATTACATACTAGGATGGATGAGAATTCCTCCTTCTAGTTGACACTTCAAGGTTGGTGGTACGGCTTTAGGGCTAAGCCTCCTTGATGACTTGAGATGTAGAGACAAGAGAGAGAGAGATGGATGAAGAAATCTAGAGGTGGGAGGTGGGTAATTCTTCCATGAAGAATATGGGAGAAGGGTGCCCTATTTATACTTTTTCAAGTCCTACTCCTTCTCAAACTTTAAAATCTTAAAAATAATAAAAAAATAAAAGAAAAAAGGGCTCCAACCAATGCTTTGGACGTGCAATATCCTTGGGGATTTTTTTTCTCTTTATTTTTCTCTTCTTTCCTTGCTTGTTTTGTCCAGAAATCCCTCTTGGATGCTTCTTTCCTACTTTGTCTTTGCCACCTTGCATTGAGATCTTTTGAGAGATAAAATAGGGATAAGAATCCCCTCTTAGAATCAAACTTGCGCCACATGAGGTGTAGAACTTCCCCTTTTATCTCTTTGGATCGTCAACCTTCCTTTTTTGGAAAGTTCTCCTTGTTGCCTCCTAACTTGAAGAGATCTTCTAGATAATTCTCCCTTGATTTTTTCCTTTACTTTTTCATTCAAAATCTGATCCAAAATCCTCTTTCGGACGTGGAATAGCTTGCTTGGATTTTTTTTTGCATTTTCTTTTCAATTTAATCTTCTCCTTCTCAAAAAAGAACACCTATGTGGCTTTCCTTGTCCATCTTTGATGAGATATTCTTCAAATTCTCTTCAAAATCTATTGAAAATGTGCAACAAATAAATGGACCTCATCTTGGATGTTTTACAAGTGTGCCCCACACATGTGCATGTATGTGTGGGACCATGAAGCCGACTTTTTACAATTTTCTTCCAATTTCTTTTTTCTCTTTAATTCTTCTCTCCTTTCTCTTGACATCAATTCCTTGCTTCAACTCTTTACAAATGGGACCCATATAATCAATTTCCAACAAGACAGATGTGAATTCATGTGAAAAGGCAATTTTACCCCTAACATCACATATGCATGACTGTGGGCCCATTTCTCACGAAATGATAATAAAAATGTACATCATTCTTCATGATTTTGTATGAATGAACTAATGATGAAGAGAATTCAATTTATTTCATGAGAAAAATTATTTTCACAAAACTTTCAAAAAATAGACTTTCCAAAAATAGCAGGTTTCATGAATTTATGCAAAAAGTGTGATTTTTAACCAATTTATGCAGAAAAATATAAAGATGAATTTAAAATGAATTAAACCATGATATCACACTAAATGAGGCTCTTTCAAGTTAATAAGTCCTTAAAATGGGTCAAATTCAGCATGAAAATATGCATTTTTAAAGACTCATCACACCCCCCAACCAGCGTTTTGCTAGTCCCTAGCAAAAAATGCGATAAGATATGAGGAATTCATCCTAACCTAATCTTATCTTAAACTAATGCAATGCAATAAAACTAAACATGAATGCAACGCTACTTTCGCTGGCACTCTCGACTGCATTTAGAGTATGCAGCAAGCCCTTAAACCCCTAGGTTCCCCCTAGTGGACGAGCTGTGCCTCGTGAGGGTTTGCAGTGAATATACCCACAAAATTCTCTTTTTTGTTTTTTTTTAATGAAGAAAAAAACGAAAAAAAAGGCGAAAAGAAATTCCCAAAATAAAATTCACTCATATCAGATATTTTCGAAATCTGGAATAATTACACTTTCAGACTTTTCAAATTCCGGTCCACAATTCTATTCTCAAAAACTTTCTCAAATTCAAACCAACTTGCATGCGTTGTGCGAAACTGTATACATCGAAAACCTACTTCGGATATTTTACAATAATGCTGTAAAAATGGAGTTTTTCCTTCAAATAGTCTGATCCCGTGAAATTTAGCAAAAAGAAATTTCCTCTCAAAGTTACTACGATAGTTGCCACTTTACTATTTACTTCGGTTGGCCTCTTTTTCTCTCAGTATCTTTTTTCGACGCAAGAAGTCAAAGGCGGTAGATTGCTCTTTCAATTTCTTATCTTAATTTGGGCTAAAATAGATTAGCAGTGTTGTCTTAAGGTCTTATTCTTCATCTTAGGTCGTCAATCTAAGTGAGAATAACAAATTTCCATTCCATGCAGAAATAAATTTCGAAATTGGCCTCTAATCTTTTTTCGCTCAAACCTTTTTAACTCCATCTTGCATTGCCTCCAAACATACAATGTATCCAAAGAGACAAAGTATATTAAAAAGGTTACAAAGATGGGTTACTAGTTGTGATTCCAATTCTATCCCAATATTTAAACAAGAACAAAAATTAACCCAATCACAAACAAGACTAAAATTATGAACACCACAAAATCAAAGACAAGAACAATTGAAAAGAAACAAACTTTACTAGCATGAAATTGTTTTACAAAAGATTGGAAATAAAAAGCAAACAATTACATACTAGGATGGATGAGAATTCCTCCTTCTAGTTGACACTTCAAGGTTGGTGGTACGGCTTTAGGGCTAAGCCTCCTTGATGACTTGAGATGTAGAGACAAGAGAGAGAGAGATGGATGAAGAAATCTAGAGGTGGGAGGTGGGTAATTCTTCCATGAAGAATATGGGAGAAGGGTGCCCTATTTATACTTTTTCAAGTCCTACTCCTTCTCAAACTTTAAAATCTTAAAAATAATAAAAAAATAAAAGAAAAAAGGGCTCCAACCAATGCTTTGGACGTGCAATATCCTTGGGGATTTTTTTTCTCTTTATTTTTCTCTTCTTTCCTTGCTTGTTTTGTCCAGAAATCCCTCTTGGATGCTTCTTTCCTACTTTGTCTTTGCCACCTTGCATTGAGATCTTTTGAGAGATAAAATAGGGATAAGAATCCCCTCTTAGAATCAAACTTGGGCCACATGAGGTGTAGAACTTCCCCTTTTATCTCTTTGGATCGTCAACCTTCCTTTTTTGGAAAGTTCTCCTTGTTGCCTCCTAACTTGAAGAGATCTTCTAGATAATTCTCCCTTGATTTTTTCCTTTACTTTTTCATTCAAAATCTGATCCAAAATCCTCTTTCGGACGTGGAATAGCTTGCTTGGATTTTTTTTTGCATTTTCTTTTCAATTTAATCTTCTCCTTCTCAAAAAAGAACACCTATGTGGCTTTCCTTGTCCATCTTTGATGAGATATTCTTCAAATTCTCTTCAAAATCTATTGAAAATGTGCAACAAATAAATGGACCTCATCTTGGATGTTTTACAAGTGTGCCCCACACATGTGCATGTATGTGTGGGACCATGAAGCCGACTTTTTACAATTTTCTTCCAATTTCTTTTTTCTCTTTAATTCTTCTCTCCTTTCTCTTGACATCAATTCCTTGCTTCAACTCTTTACAAATGGGACCCATATAATCAATTTCCAACAAGACAGATGTGAATTCATGTGAAAAGGCAATTTTACCCCTAACATCACATATGCATGACTGTGGGCCCATTTCTCACGAAATGATAATAAAAATGTACATCATTCTTCATGATTTTGTATGAATGAACTAATGATGAAGAGAATTCAATTTATTTCATGAGAAAAATTATTTTCACAAAACTTTCAAAAAATAGACTTTCCAAAAATAGCAGGTTTCATGAATTTATGCAAAAAGTGTGATTTTTAACCAATTTATGCAGAAAAATATAAAGATGAATTTAAAATGAATTAAACCATGATATCACACTAAATGAGGCTCTTTCAAGTTAATAAGTCCTTAAAATGGGTCAAATTCAGCATGAAAATATGCATTTTTAAAGACTCATCACACCCCCCAACCAGCGTTTTGCTAGTCCCTAGCAAAAAATGCGATAAGATATGAGGAATTCATCCTAACCTAATCTTATCTTAAACTAATGCAATGCAATAAAACTAAACATGAATGCAACGCTACTTTCGCTGGCACTCTCGACTGCATTTAGAGTATGCAGCAAGCCCTTAAACCCCTAGGTTCCCCCTAGTGGACGAGCTGTGCCTCGTGAGGGTTTGCAGTGAATATACCCACAAAATTCTCTTTTTTGTTTTTTTTAAATGAAGAAAAAACGAAAAAAAAGGCGAAAAGAAATTCCCAAAATAAAATTCACTCATATCAGATATTTTCGAAATCTGGAATAATTACACTTTCAGACTTTTCAAATTCCGGTCCACAATTCTATTCTCAAAAACTTTCTCAAATTCAAACCAACTTGCATGCGTTGTGCGAAACTGTATACATCGAAAACCTACTTCGGATATTTTACAATAATGCTGCAAAAATAGAGTTTTTCCTTCAAATAGTCTGATCCCCTGAAATTTAGCAAAAAGAAATTTCCTCTCAAAGTTACTACGATAGTTGCCACTTTACTATTTACTTCGGTTGGCCTCTTTTTCTCTCAGTATCTTTTTCCGACGCAAGAAGTCAAAGGCGGTAGATTGCTCTTTCAATTTCTTATCTTAATTTGGGCTAAAATAGATTAGCAGTGTTGTCTTAACGTCTTATTCTTCATCTTAGGTCGTCAATCTAAGTGAGAATAACAAATTTCCATTCCTTGTAGAAATAAATTTCAGAATTGGCCTCTAATCTTTTTTCACTCAAACCTCTTTAACTCCATCTTGCATTGCCTCCAAACATACAATGTATCCAAATAGACAAAGTATATTAAAAAGGTTACTAAGATGGGTTACTAGTTGTGATTCCAATTCTATCCCAATATTTAAACAAGAACAAAAATTAACCCAATCACAAACAAGACTAAAATTATGAACACCACAAAATCAAAGACAAGAACAATTGAAAAGAATCAAACTTTACTAGCATGAAATTGTTTTACAAAAGATTGGAAATAAAAAGCAAACAATTACGTACTAGGATGGATGAGAATTCCTCCTTCTAGTTGACACTTCAAGGTTGGGGGTGTGGCTTTAGGGCTAAGCCTCCTTGATGACTTGAGATGTAGAGACAAGAGAGGGAGAGATGGATGAAGAAATCTAGAGGTGGGAGGTGGGTAATTCTTCCATGAAGAATATGGGAGAAGGGTGCCCTATTTATAGTTTTTCAAGTCCTACTCCTTCTCAAACTTTAAAATCTTAAAAATAATAAAAAAATAAAAGAAAAAAGGGCTCCAACCAATGCTTCGGACATGCAATATCCTTGGGGATTTTTTTTCTCTTTATTTTTCTCTTCTTTCCTTGCTTGTTTTGTCCAGAAATCCCTCTTGGATGCTTCTTTCCTTCTTTGTATTTGCCACATTGCATTGAGATCTTTTGAGAGATAAAATAGGGATAAGAATCCTCTCTTAGAATCAAACTTGGGCCACATGAGGTGTAGAACTTCCCCATTTATCTCTTTGCATCGTCAACTTTCCTTTTTTGGAAAGTTCTCCTTGTTGGCTCCTAACTTGAAGAGATCTTCTAGATAATTCTCCCTTGATTTTTTTCCTTTACTTTTTCAATCAAAATCTGATCCAAAATCCTCTTTCGGACGTGGAATAGCTTGCTTGGATATTTTTTTGCATTTTCTTTTCAATTTAATCTTCTCCTTCTCAAAAAAGAACACCTATGTGGCTTTCCTTGTCCATCTTTGATGAGATATTCTTCAAATTCTCTTCAAAATCTATTGAAAATGTGCAACAAATAAATGGACCCCATCTTGGATGTTTTACAAGTGTGCCTCACACATGTGCATGTATGTGTGGGGCCATGAAGCCGACTTTTTACAATTTTCTTCCAATTTCTTTTTTCTCTTTAATTCTTCTCTCCTTTCTCTTGAGATCAATTCCTTGCCTCAATTCTTTACAAATGGGACCCATATAATCAATTTCCTACAAAACAGATGTGAATTCATGTGAAAAGGCAATTTTACCCCTAACATCACATATGCATGACTGTGGGCTCATTTCTCACGAAATGATAATAAAAATGTACACCATTCTTCATGATTTTGTATGAATGAACTAATGATGAAGAGAATTCAATTTATTTCATGAGAAAAATTATTTTCACAAAACTTTCCAAAAATAGACTTTCCAAAAATAGCAGGTTTCATGAATTTATGCAAAAGGTGTGATTTTTAACCAATTTATGCAGAAAAATATAAAGATGAATTTAAAATGAATTAAACCATGATATCACACTAAATGAGGCTCTTTCAAGTTAATAAGTCCTTAAAATGGGTCAAATTCAGCATGAAAATATGCATTTTTAAAGACTCATCACACCCCCAACCAGCGTTTTGCTAGTCCCTAGCAAAAAATGCGATAAGATATGAGGAATTCATCCTAACCTAATCTTATCTTAAACTAATGCAATGCAATAAAACTAAACATGAATGCAACGCTACTTTCGCTGGCACTCTCGACTGCATTTAGACTATGCAGCAAGCCCTTAAACCCCTAGGTTCCCCCTAGCGGACGAGCTGTGCCTCGTGAGGGTTTGCAGTGAATATACCCATAAAATTCTCTTTTTTGTTTTTTTTAATGAAGAAAAAACGAAAAAAAAGGCGAAAAGAAATTCCCAAAATAAAATTCACTCATATCAGATATTTTCGAAATCTGGAATAATTACACTTTCAGACTTTTCAAATTCCGGTCCACAATTCTATTCTCAAAAACTTTCTCAAATTCAAACCAACTTGCATGCGTTGTGCGAAACTGTATACATCGAAAACCTACTTCGGATATTTTACAATAATGCTGTAAAAATGGAGTTTTTCCTTCAAATAGTCTGATCCCCTGAAATTTAGCAAAAAGAAATTTCCTCTCAAAGTTACTACGATAGTTGCCACTTTACTATTTACTTCGGTTGGCCTCTTTTTCTCTCAGTATCTTTTTTCGACGCAAGAAGTCAAAGGCGGTAGATTGCTCTTTCAATTTCTTATCTTAATTTGGGCTAAAATAGATTAGCAGTGTTGTCTTAAGGTCTTATTCTTCATCTTAAGTCGTCAATCTAAGTGAGAATAACAAATTTCCATTCCATGCAGAAATAAATTTCGAAATTGGCCTCTAATCTTTTTTCGCTCAAACCTTTTTAACTCCATCTTGCATTGCCTCCAAACATACAATGTATCCAAAGAGACAAAGTATATTAAAAAGGTTACAAAGATGGGTTACTAGTTGTGATTCCAATTCTATCCCAATATTTAAACAAGAACAAAAATTAACCGAATCACAAACAAGACTAAAATTATGAACACCACAAAATCAAAGACAAGAACAATTGAAAAGAAACAAACTTTACTCGCATGAAATTGTTTTACAAAAGATTGGAAATAAAAAGCGAACAATTACATACTACGATGGATGAGAATTCCTCCTTCTAGTTGACACTTCAAGGTTGGTGGTGTGGCTTTAGGGCTAAGCCTCCTTGATGACTTGAGATGTAGAGACAAGAGAGGGAGAGATGGATGAAGAAATCTAAAGGTGGGAGGTGGGTAATTCTTCCATGAAGAATATGGGAGAAGGGTGCCCTATTTATACTTTTTCAAGTCCTACTCCTTCTCAAACTTTAAAATCTTTAAAATAATAAAAAAATAAAAGAAAAAAGGGCTCCAACCAATGCTTTGGACGTGCAATATCCTTGGGGATTTTTTTTCTCTTTATTTTTCTCTTCTTTCCTTGCTTGTTTTGTAAAAAAATCCCTCTTGGATGCTTCTTTCCTTCTTTGTCTTTGCTACCTTGCATTGAGATCTTTTGAGAGATAAAATAGGGATAAGAATCCTCTCTTAGAATCAAACTTGGGCCACATGAGGTGTAGAACTTCCCCTTTTATCTCTTTGCATCGTCAACTTTCCTTTTTTGGAAAGTTCTCCTTGTTGGCTCCTAACTTGAAGAGATCTTTTAGATAATTCTTCCTTGATTTTTTCCTTTACTTTTTCAATCAAAATCTGATCCAAAATCCTCTTTCGGACGTGGAATAGCTTGCTTGGATATTTTTTTGCATTTTCTTTTCAATTTAATCTTCTCCTTCTCAAAAAAGAACACCTATGTGGCTTTCCTTGTCCATCTTTGATGAGATATTCTTCAAATTCTCTTCAAAATCTATTGAAAATGTACAACAAATAAATGGACCCCATCTTGGATGTTTTACAAGTGTGCCCCACACATGTGCATGTATGTGTGGGACCATGAAGCCGACTTTTTACAATTTTCTTCTAATTTCTTTTTTCTCTTTAATTCTTCTCTCCTTTCTCCTGAGATCAATTCCTTCCCTCAATTCTTTACAAATGGGACCCATATAATCAATTTCCTACAAGACTGATGTGAATTCATGTGAAAAGGCAATTTTACCCCTAACATCACATATGCATGACTGTGGGCCCATTTCTCACGAAATGATAATAAAAATGTACATCATTCTTCATGATTTTGTATGAATGAACTAATGATGAAGAGAATTCAATTTATTTCATGAGAAAAATTATTTTCACAAAACTTTCCAAAAATAGACTTTCCAAAAATAGCAGGTTTCATGAATTTATGCAAAAAGTGTGATTTTTAACCAATTTATGCAGAAAAATATAAAGATGAATTTAAAATGAATTAAACCATGATATCACACTAAATGAGGCTCTTTCAAGTTAATAAGTCCTTAAAATGGGTCAAATTCAGCATGAAAATATGCATTTTTAAAGACTCATCACACCCCCAACCAGCGTTTTGCTAGTCCCTAGCAAAAAATGCGATAAGATATGAGGAATTCATCCTAACTTAATCTTATCTTAAACTAATGCAATGCAATAAAACTAAACATGAATGCAACGCTACTTTCGCTGGCACTCTCGACTGCATTTAGAGTATGCAGCAAGCCCTTAAACCCCTAGGTTCCCCCTAGCGGACGAGCTGTGCCTCGTGAGGGTTTGCAGTGAATATACCCACAAAATTCTCTTTTTAGTTTTTTTTTAATGAAGAAAAAACGAAAAAAAAGGCGAAAAGAAATTCCCAAAATAAAATTCACTCATATCAGATATTTTCGAAATCTGGAATAATTACACTTTCAGACTTTTCAAATTCCGGTCCACAATTCTATTCTCAAAAATTTTCTCAAATTCAAACCAACTTGCATGCGTTGTGCGAAACAGTATACATCGAAAACCTACTTCGGATATTTTACAATAATGCTGTAAAAATGGAGTTTTTCCTTCAAATAGTCTGATCCCCTGAAATTTAGCAAAAAGAAATTTCCTCTCAAAGTTACTACGATAGTTGCCACTTTACTATTTACTTCGGTTGGCCTCTTTTTCTCTCAGTATCTTTTTTCGACGCAAGAAGTCAAAGGCGGTAGATTGCTCTTTCAATTTCTTATCTTAATTTGGGCTAAAATAGATTAGCAGTGTTGTCTTAAGGTCTTATTCTTCATCTTAGGTCGTCAATCTAAGTGAGAATAACAAATTTCCATTCCACGCAGAAATAAATTTCGAAATTGGCCTCTAATCTTTTTTCGCTCAAACCTTTTTAACTCCATCTTGCATTGCCTCCAAACATACAATGTATCCAAAGAGACAAAGTATATTAAAAAGGTTACTAAGATGGGTTACTAGTTGTGATTCCAATTCTATCCCAATATTTAAACAAGAACAAAAATTAACCGAATCACAAACAAGACTAAAATTATGAACACCACAAAATCAAAGACAAGAACAATTGAAAAGAAACAAACTTTACTAGCATGAAATTGTTTTACAAAAGATTGGAAATAAAAAGCAAACAATTACATACTAGGATGGATGAGAATTCCTCCTTCTAGTTGACACTTCAAGGTTGGTGGTCCGGCTTTAGGGCTAAGCCTCCTTGATGACTTGAGATGTAGAGACAAGAGAGGGAGAGATGGATGAAGAAATCTAGAGGTGGGAGGTGGGTAATTCTTCCATGAAGAATATGGGAGAAGGGTGCCCTATTTATACTTTTTCAAGTCCTACTCCTTCTCAAACTTTAAAATCTTAAAAATAATAAAAAAATAAAAGAAAAAAGGGCTCCAACCAATGCTTTGGACGTGCAATATCCTTGGGGATTTTTTTTCTCTTTATTTTTCTCTTCTTTCCTTGCTTGTTTTGTCCAGAAATCCCTCTTGGATGCTTCTTTCCTTCTTTGTATTTGCCACATTGCATTGAGATCTTTTGAGAGATAAAATAGGGATAAGAATCCTCTCTTAGAATCAAACTTGGGCCACATGAGGTGTAGAACTTCCCCTTTTATCTCTTTGCATCGTCAACTTTCCTTTTTTGGAAAGTTCTCCTTGTTGGCTCCTAACTTGAAGAGATCTTCTAGATAATTCTCCCTTGATTTTTTCCTTTACTTTTTCAATCAAAATCTGATCCAAAATCCTCTTTCGGACGTGGAATAGCTTGCTTGGATATTTTTTTGCATTTTCTTTTCAATTTAATCTTCTCCTTCTCAAAAAAGAACACTTATGTGGCTTTCCTTGTCCATCTTTGATGAGATATTCTTCAAATTCTCTTCAAAATCTCTTGAAAATGTGCAACAAATAGATGGACCCCATCTTGGATGTTTTACAAGTGTGCCCCACACATGTGCATGTATGAGTGGGACCATGAAGCCGACTTTTTACAATTTTCTTCCAATTTCATTTTTCTCTTTAATTCTTCTCTCCTTTCTCTTGACATCAATTCCTTGCCTCAATTCTTTACAAATGGGACCCATATAATCAATTTCCTACAAGACAGATGTGAATTCATGTGAAAAGGCAATTTTACCCCTAACATCACATATGCATGACTGTGGGCCCATTTCTCACGAAATGATAATAAAAATGTACATCATTCTTCATGATTTTGTATGAATGAACTAATGATGAAGAGAATTCAATTTATTTCATGAGAAAAATTATTTTCACAAAACTTTCCAAAAATAGACTTTCCAAAAATAGCAGGTTTCATGAATTTATGCAAAAAGTGTGATTTTTAACCAATTTATGCAGAAAAATATAAAGATGAATTTAAAATGAATTAAACCATGATATCACACTAAATGAGGCTCTTTCAAGTTAATAAGTCCTTAAAATGGGTCAAATTCAGCATGAAAATATGCATTTTTAAAGACTCATCACACCCCCCAACCAGCGTTTTGCTAGTCCCTAGCAAAAAATGCGATAAGATATGAGGAATTCATCCTAACCTAATCTTATCTTAAACTAATGCAATGCAATAAAACTAAACATGAATGCAACGCTACTTTCGCTGGCACTCTCGACTGCATTTAGAGTATGCAGCAAGCCCTTAAACCCCTAGGTTCCCCCTAGTGGACGAGCTGTGCCTCGTGAGGGTTTGCAGTGAATATACCCACAAAATTCTCTTTTTTGTTTTTTTTAATGAAGAAAAAATGAAAAAAAAGGCGAAAAGAAATTCCCAAAATAAAATTCACTCATATCAGATATTTTCGAAATCTGGAATAATTACACTTTCAGACTTTTCAAATTCCGGTCCACAATTCTATTCTCAAAAACTTTCACAAATTCAAACCAACTTGCATGCGTTGTGCGAAACTGTATACATCGAAAACCTACTTCGGATATTTTACAATAATGCTGCAAAAATAGAGTTTTTCCTTCAAATAGTCTGATCCCCTGAAATTTAGCAAAAAGAAATTTCCTCTCAAAGTTACTACGATAGTTGCCACTTTACTATTTACTTCGGTTGGCCTCTTTTTCTCTCAGTATCTTTTTTCGACGCAAGAAGTCAAAGGCGGTAGATTGCTCTTTCAATTTCTTATCTTAATTTGGGCTAAAATAGATTAGCAGTGTTGTCTTAAGGTCTTATTCTTCATCTTAGGTCGTCAATCTAAGTGAGAATAACAAATTTCCATTCCATGCAGAAATAAATTTCGAAATTGGCCTCTAATCTTTTTTCGCTCAAACCTTTTTAACTCCATCTTGCATTGCCTCCAAACATACAATGTATCCAAAGAGACAAAGTATATTAAAAAGGTTACTAAGATGGGTTACTAGTTGTGATTCCAATTCTATCCCAATATTTAAACAAGAACAAAAATTAACCGAATCACAAACAAGACTAAAATTATGAACACCACAAAATCAAAGACAAGAACAATTGAAAAGAAACAAACTTTACTAGCATGAAATTGTTTTACAAAAGATTGGAAATAAAAAGCAAACAATTACATACTAGGATGGATGAGAATTCCTCCTTCTAGTTGACACTTCAAGGTTGGTGGTCCGGCTTTAGGGCTAAGCCTCCTTGATGACTTGAGATGTAGAGACAAGAGAGGGAGAGATGGATGAAGAAATCTAGAGGTGGGAGGTGGGTAATTCTTCCCTGAAGAATATGGGAGAAGGGTGCCCTATTTATACTTTTTCAAGTCCTACTCCTTCTCAAACTTTAAAATCTTAAAAATAATAAAAAAATAAAAGAAAAAAGGGCTCCAACCAATGCTTTGGACGTGCAATATCCTTGGGGATTTTTTTTCTCTTTATTTTTCTCTTCTTTCCTTGCTTGTTTTGTCCAGAAATCCCTCTTGGATGCTTCTTTCCTTCTTTGTCTTTGCCACCTTGCATTGAGATCTTTTGAGAGATAAAATAGGGATAAGAATCCTCTCTTAGAATCAAACTTAGGCCACATGAGGTGTAGAACTTCTCCTTTTATCTCTTTGCATCGTCAACTTTCCTTTTTTGGAAAGTTCTCCTTGTTGGCTCCTAACTTGAAGAGATCTTCTACATAATTCTCCCTTGATTTTTTCCTTTACTTTTTCAATCAAAATCTGATCCAAAATCCTCTTTCGGACGTGGAAAAGCTTGCTTGGATATTTTTTTGCATTTTCTTTTCAATTTAATCTTCTCCTTCTCAAAAAAGAACACCTATGTGGCTTTCCTTGTCCATCTTTGATGAGATATTCTTCAAATTCTCTTCAAAATCTCTTGAAAATGTGCAACAAATAAATGGACCCCATCTTGGATGTTTTACAAGTGTGCCCCACACATGTGCATGTATGTGTGGGTCCATGAAGCCGACTTTTTACAATTTTCTTCCAATTTCTTTTTTCTCTTTAATTCTTCTCTCCTTTCTCTTGACATCAATTCCTTGCCTCAATTCTTTACAAATGGGACCCATATAATCAATTTCCTACAAAACAGATGTGAATTCATGTGAAAAGGCAATTTTACCCCTAACATCACATATGCATGACTGTGGGCCCATTTCTCACGAAATGATAATAAAAATGTACATCATTCTTCATGATTTTGTATGAATGAACTAATGATGAAGAGAATTCAATTTATTTCATGAGAAAAATTATTTTCACAAAACTTTCCAAAAATAGACTTTCCAAAAATAGCAGGTTTCATGAATTTATGCAAAAAGTGTGAGTTTTAACCAATTTATGCAGAAAAATATAAAGATGAATTTAAAATGAATTAAACCATGATATCACACTAAATGAGGCTCTTTCAAGTTAATAAGTCCTTAAAATGGGTCAAATTCAACATGAAAATATGCATTTTTAAAGACTCATCACACCCCCCAACCAGCGTTTTGCTAGTCCCTAGCAAAAAATGCGATAAGATATGAGGAATTCATCCTAACCTAATCTTATCTTAAACTAATGCAATGCAATAAAACTAAACATGAATGCAACGCTACTTTCGCTGGCACTCTCGACTGCATTTAGAGTATGCAGCAAGCCCTTAAATCCCTAGGTTCCCCCTAGTGGACGAGCTGTGCCTCGTGAGGGTATGCAGTGAATATACCCACAAAATTCTCTTTTTTGTTTTTTTTTAATGAAGAAAAAACGAAAAAAAAGGCGAAAAGAAATTCCCAAAATAAAATTCACTCATATCAGATATTTTCGAAATCTGGAATAATTACACTTTCAGACTTTTCAAATTCCGGTCCACAATTCTATTCTCAAAAACTTTCTCAAATTCAAACCAACTTGCATGCGTTGTGCGAAACTGTATACATCAAAAACTTACTTCAGATATTTTACAATAATGCTGCAAAAATAGAGCTTTTCTTTCAAATAGTCTGATCCCCTGAAATTTAGCGAAAAGAAATTTCCTCTCAAAGTTACTACGATAGTTGCCACTTTACTATTTACTTCGGTTGGCCTCTTTTTCTCTCAGTATCTTTTTTCGACGCAAGAAGTCAAAGGCAGTAGATTGCTCTTTCAATTTCTTATCTTAATTTGGGCTAAAATAGATTAGCAGTATTGTCTTAAGGTCTTATTCTTCATCTTAGGTCGTCAATCTAAGTGAGAATAACAAATTTCCATTCCATGTAGAAATAAATTTCAGAATTGGCCTCTAATCTTTTTTCGCTCAAACCTTTTTAACTCCATCTTGCATTGCCTCCAAACATACAATGTATCCAAAGAGACAAAGTATATTAAAAAGGTTACTAAGATGGGTTACTAGTTGTGATTCCAATTCTATCCCAATATTTAAACAAGAACAAAAATTAATCCAATCACAAACAAGACTAAAATTATGAACACCACAAAATCAAAGACAAGAACAATTGAAAAGTAACAAACTTTACTAGCATGAAATTGTTTTACAAAAGATTGGAAATAAAAAAGCAAACAATTACATACTAGGATGGATGAGAATTCCTCCTTCTAGTTGACACTTCAAGGTTGGTGGTGTGGCTTTAGGGCTAAGCCTCCTTGATGACTTGAGAAGTAGGGACAAGAGAGGGAGAGATGGATGAAGAAATCTAAAGGTGGGAGGTGGGTAATTCTTCCATGAAGAATATGGGAGAAGGGTGCCCTATTTATACTTTTTCAAGTCCTACTCCTTCTCAAACTTTAAAATCTTTAAAATAATAAAAAAATAAAAGAAAAAAGGGCTCCAACCAATGCTTTGGACGTGCAATATCCTTGGGGATTTTTTTTCACTTTATTTTTCTCTTCTTTACTTGCTTGTTTTGTCCAAAAATCCCTCTTGGATGCTTCTTTCCTTCTTTGTCTTTGCCACCTTGCATTGAGATCTTTTGAGAGATAAAATAGGGATAAGAATCCTCTCTTAGAATCAAACTTGGGCCACATGAGGTGTAGAACTTCCCCTTTTATCTCTTTGCTTCGTCAACTTTTCTTTTTTGGAAAGTTCTCCTTGTTGGCTCCTAACTTGAAGAGATCTTCTAGATAATTCTTCCTTAATTTTTTCCTTTACTTTTTCAATCAAAGTCTGATCCAAAATCCTCTTTCGGACGTGGAATAGCTTGCTTGGATATTTTTTTGCATTTTCTTTTCTATTTAATCTTCTCCTTCTCAAAAAAGAACACCTATGTGGCTTTCCTTGTCCATCTTTGATGAGATATTCTTCAAATTCTCTTCAAAATCTCTTGAAAATGTGCAACAAATAAATGGACCCCATCTTGGTTGTTTTACAAGTGTGCCCCACACATGTGCATGTATGTGTGGGTCCATGAAGCCGACTTTTTACAATTTTCTTCCAATTTCTTTTTTCTCTTTAATTCTTCTCTCCTTTCTCTTGACATCAATTCCTTGCCTCAATTCTTTACAAATGGGACCCATATAATCAATTTCCTACAAGACAGATGTGAATTCATGTGAAAAGGCAATTTTACCCCTAACATCACATATGCATGACTGTGGGTCCATTTCTCACGAAATGATAATAAAAATGTACATCATTCTTCATGATTTTGTATGAATGAACTAATGATGAAGAGAATTCAATTTATTTCATGAGAAAAATTATTTTCACAAAACTTTCCAAAAATAGACTTTCCAAAAATAGCAGGTTTCATGAATTTATGCAAAAGGTGTGATTTTTAACCAATTTATGCAGAAAAATATAAAGATGAATTTAAAATGAATTAAACCATGATATCACACTAAATGAGGCTCTTTCAAGTTAATAAGTCCCTAAAATGGGTCAAATTCAGCATGAAAATATGCATTTTTAAAGACTCATCACACCCCCAACCAGCGTTTTGCTAGTCCCTAGCAAAAAATGCGATAAGATATGAGGAATTCATCCTAACCTAATCTTATCTTAAACTAATGCAATGCAATAAAACTAAACATGAATGCAACGCTACTTTCGCTGGCACTCTCGACTGCATTTAGAATATGCAGCAAGCCCTTAAACCCCTAGGTTCCCCCTAGTGGACGAGCTGTGCCTCGTGAGGGTTTGCAGTGAATATACCCACAAAATTCTCTTTTTTGTTTTTTTTAATGAAGAAAAAACGAAAAAAAAGGCGAAAAGAAATTCCCAAAATAAAATTCACTCATATCAGATATTTTCGAAATCTGGAATAATTACACTTTCAGACTTTTCAAATTCCGGTCCACAATTCTATTCTCAAAAATTTTCTCAAATTCAAACCAACTTGCATGCGTTGTACGAAACTGTATACATCAAAAACCTACTTTGGATATTTTACAATAATGCTGCAAAAATAGAGCTTTTCTTTCAAATAGTCTGATCCCCTGAAATTTAGCAAAAAGAAATTTCCTCTCAAAGTTACTACGATAGTTGCCACTTTACTATTTACTTCGGTTGGCCTCTTTTTCTCTCAGTATCTTTTTTCGACGCAAGAAGTCAAAGGCGGTAGATTGCTCTTTCAATTTCTTATCTTAATTTGGGCTAAAATAGATTAGCAGTGTTGTCTTAAGGTCTTATTCTTCATCTTAGGTCGTCAATCTAAGTGAGAATAACAAATTTCCATTCCATGTAGAAATAAATTTCGGAATTGGCCTCTAATCTTTTTTCGCTCAAACCTTTTTAACTCCATCTTGCATTGCCTCCAAACATACAATGTATCCAAAGAGACAAAGTATATTAAAAAGGTTACTAAGATGGGTTACTAGTTGTGATTCCAATTCTATCCCAATATTTAAACAAGAACAAAAATTAACCCAAGCACAAACAAGACTAAAATTATGAACACCACAAAATCAAAGACAAGAACAATTGAAAAGAATCAAACTTTACTAGCATGAAATTGTTTTACAAAAGATTGGAAATAAAAAGCAAACAATTACGTACTAGGATGGATGAGAATTCCTCCTTCTAGTTGACACTTCAAGGTTGGTGGTGTGGCTTTAGGGCTAAGCCTCCTTGATGACTTGAGATGTAGAGACAAGAGAGGGTGAGATGGATGAGGAAATCTAGAGGTTGGAGGTGGGTAATTCTTCCATGAAGAATATGGGAGAAGGGTGCCCTATTTATACTTTTTCAAGTCCTACTCCTTCTCAAACTTTAAAATCTTAAAAATAATAAAAAAATAAAAGAAAAAAGGGCTCCAACCAATGCTTTGGACGTGCAATATCCTTGGGGATTTTTTTTCTCTTTATTTTTCTCTTCTTTCCTTGCTTGTTTTGTCCAGAAATCCCTCTTGGATGCTTCTTTCCTTCTTTGTCTTTGCCACCTTGCATTGAGATCTTTTGAGAGATAAAATAGGGATAAGAATCCTCTCTTAGAATCAAACTTGGGCCACTTGACGTGTAGAACTTCTCCTTTTATCTCTTTGCATCGTCAACTTTTCTTTTTTGGAAAGTTCTCCTTGTTGGCTCCTAACTTGAAGAGATCTTCTAGATAAATCTTCCTTGATTTTTTTCTTTACTTTTTCAATCAAAATCTGATCCAAAATCCTCTTTCGGACGTGGAATAGCTTGCTTGGATTTTTTTTTTGCATTTTCTTTTCAATTTAATCTTCTCCTTCTCAAAAAAGAACACCTATGTGGCTTTCCTTGTCCATCTTTGATGAGATATTCTTCAAATTCTCTTCAAAATCTCTTGAAAATGTGCAACAAATAAATGGACCCCATCTTGGATGTTTTACAAGTGTGCCCCACACATGTGCATGTATGTTTGGGACCATGAAGCCGACTTTTTACAATTTTCTTCCAATTTCTTTTTTCTCTTT
Source organism: Sextonia rubra (assembly GCA_037013555.1). Lineage (NCBI taxonomy): Eukaryota > Viridiplantae > Streptophyta > Magnoliopsida > Laurales > Lauraceae > Sextonia > Sextonia rubra. Next base: position 7,816,689 of record JASUAD010000015.1, read on the forward strand.
AATTCTTCTCTCCTTTCTCTTGAGATCAATTCCTTGCCTCAATTCTTTACAAATGGGACCCATATAATCAATTTCCTACAAGACAGATGTGAATTCATGTGAAAAGGCAATTTTACCCCTAACATCACATATGCATGACTGTGGGCCCATTTCTCACGAAATGATAATAAAAATGTACATCATTCTTCATGATTCTGTACGAATGAACTAATGATGAAGAGAATTCGATTTATTTCATGAGAAAAATTATTTTCACAAAACTTTCCAAAAATAGACTTTCCAAAAATAGCAGGTTTCATGAATTTATGCGAAAAGTGTGATTTTTAACCAATTTATGCAGAAAAATATAAAGATGAATTTAAAATGAATTAAACCATGATATCACACTAAATGAGGCTCTTTCAAGTTAATAAGTCCTTAAAATGGGTCAAATTCAGTATGAAAATATGCATTTTTAAAGACTCATCACACCCCTAACCAGCGTTTTGCTAGTCCCTAGCAAAAAATGCGATAAGATATGAGGAATTCATCCTAACCTAATCTTATCTTAAACTAATGCAATGCAATAAAACTAAACATGAATGCAACGCTACTTTCGCTGGCACTCTCGACTGCATTTAGAGTATGCAGCAAGCCCTTAATCCCCTAGGTTCCCCCTAGTGGACGAGCTGTGCCTCGTGAGGGTTTGCAGTGAATATACCTACAAAATTCACTTTTTTGTTTTTTTTAATGAAGAAAAAACGAAAAAAAAGGCGAAAAGAAATTCCCAAAATAAAATTCACTCATATCAGATATTTTCGAAATTTGGAATAATTACACTTTCAGACTTTTCAAATTCCGGTCCACAATTCAATTCTCAAAAACTTTCTCAAATTCAAACCAACTTGCATGCGTTGTGCGAAACTGTATACATCAAAAACCTACTTCGGATATTTTACAATAATGCTGCAAAAATAGAGCTTTTCTTTCAAATAGTCTGATCCCCTGAAATTTAGCAAAAAGAAATTTCCTCTCAAAGTTACTACGATAGTTGCCACTTTACTATTTACTTCGGTTGGCCTCTTTTTCTCTCAGTATCTTTTTTCGACGCAAGAAGTCAAAGGTGGTAGATTGCTCTTTCAATTTTTTATCTTAATTTGGGCTAAAATAGATTAGCAGTGTTGTCTTAAGGTCTCATTCTTCATCTTAGGTCGTCAATCTAAGTGAGAATAACAAATTTCCATTCCATGTAGAAATAAATTTCAGAATTGGCCTCTAATCTTTTTTCACTCAAACCTCTTTAACTCCATCTTGCATTGCCTCCAAACATACAATGTATCCAAAGAGACAAAGTATATTAAAAAGGTTACTAAGATGGGTTACTAGTTGTGATTCCAATTCTATCCCAATATTTAAACAAAAACAAAAATTAACCCAATCACAAACAAGACTAAAATTATGAACACCACAAAATCAAAGACAAGAACAATTGAAAAGAATCAAACTTTACTAGCATGAAATTGTTTTACAAAAGATTCGAAATAAAAAGCAAACAATTACATACTAGGATGGATGAGAATTCCTCCTTCTAGTTGACACTTCAAGGTTGGTGGTGTGGCTTTAGGGCTAAGCCTCCTTGATGACTTGAGAAGTAGGGACAAGAGAGGGAGAGATGGATGAAGAAATCTAGAGGTGGGAGGTGGGTAATTCTTCCATGAAGAATATGGGAGAAGGGTGCCCTATTTATACTTTTTCAAGTCCTACTCCTTCTCAAACTTTAAAATCTTTAAAATAATAAAAAAATAAAAGAAAAAAGGGCTCCAACCAATGCTTTGGACGTGCAATATCCTTGGGGATTTTTTTTCTCTTTATTTTTCTCTTCTTTCCTTCCTTGTTTTGTCCAGAAATCCCTCTTGGATGCTTCTTTCCTTCTTTGTCTTTGCCACCTTGCATTGAGATCTTTTGAGAGATAAAATAGGGATAAGAATCCTCTCTTAGAATCAAACTTGGGCCACATGAGGTGTAGAACTTCCCCTTTTATCTCTTTGCATCGTCAACTTTCCTTTTTTGGAAAGTTCTCCTTGTTGGCTCCTAACTTGAAGAGATCTTCTACATAATTCTCCCTTGATTTTTTCCTTTACTTTTTCAATCAAAATCTGATCCAAAATCCTCTTTCGGACGTGGAATAGCTTGCTTGGATATTTTTTTGCATTTTCTTTTCAATTTAATCTACTCCTTCTCAAAAAAGAACACCTATGTGGCTTTCCTTGTCCTTTTTTGATGAGATATTCTTCAAACTCTCTTCAAAATCTCTTGAAAATGTGCAACAAATAAATGGACCCCATCTTGGATGTTTTACAAGTGTGCCCCACACATGTGCATGTATGTGTGGGTCCATGAAGCCGACTTTTTACAATTTTCTTCCAATTTCTTTTTTCTCTTTAATTCTTCTCTCCTTTCTCTTGAAATCAATTCCTTGCCTCAATTCTTTACAAATGGGACCCATATAATCAATTTCCTACAAGACAGATGTGAATTTATGTGAAAAGGCAATTTTACCCCTAACATCACATATACATGACTGTGGGCCCATTTCTCACGAAATGATAATAAAAATGTACATCATTCTTCATGATTTTGTATGAATGAACTAATGATGAAGAGAATTCAATTTATTTCATGAGAAAAATTATTTTCACAAAACTTTCCAAAAATAGACTTTCCAAAAATAACAGGTTTCATGAATTTATGCAAAAAGTGTGAGTTTTAACCAATTTATGCAGAAAAATATAAAGATGAATTTAAAATGAATTAAACCATGATATCACACTAAATGAGGCTCTTTCAAGTTAATAAGTCCTTAAAATGGGTCAAATTCTGCATGAAAATATGCATTTTTAAAGACTCATCACTCCCCCAACCAGCGTTTTGCTAGTCCCTAGCAAAAAATGCGATAAGATATGAGGAATTCATCCTAACCTAATCTTATCTTAAACTAATGCAATGCAATAAAACTAAACATGAATGCAACGCTACTTTCGCTGGCACTCTCGACTGCATTTAGAGTATGCAGCAAGCCCTTAAACCCCTAGGTTCCCCCTAGTGGACGAGCTGTGCCTCGTGAGGGTTTGCAGTGAATATACCCACAAAATTCTCTTTTTCGTTTTTTTTTAATGAAGAAAAAAACGAAAAAAAAGGCGAAAAGAAATTCCCAAAATAAAATTCACTCATATCAGATATTTTCGAAATCTTGAATAATTACACTTTCAGACTTTTCAAATTCCGGTCCACAATTCTATTCTCAAAAACTTTCTCAAATTCAAACCAACTTGCATGCGTTGTGCGAAACTGTATACATCAAAAACCTACTTCGGATATTTTACAATAATGCTGCAAAAATAGAGCTTTTCTTTCAAATAGTCTGATCCCCTGAAATTTAGCAAAAAGAAATTTCCTCTCAAAGTTACTACGATAGTTGCCACTTTACTATTTACTTCGGTTGGCCTCTTTTTCTCTCAGTATCTTTTTTCGACGCAAGAAGTCAAAGGCGGTAGATTGCTCTTTCAATTTCTTATCTTAATTTGGGCTAAAATAGATTAGCAGTGTTGTCCTAAGGTCTTATTCTTCATCTTAGGTCGTCAATCTAAGTGAGAATAACAAATTTCCATTCCATGTAGAAATAAATTTCGGAATTGGCCTCTAATCTTTTTTCGCTCAAACCTTTTTAACTCCATCTTGCATTGCCTCCAAACATACAATGTATCCAAAGAGACAAAGTATATTAAAAAAGGTTACTAAGATGGGTTACTAGTTGTGATTCCAATTCTATCCCAATATTTAAACAAGAACAAAAATTAACCCAATCACAAACAAGACTAAAATTATGAACACCACAAAATCAAAGACAAGAACAATTGAAAAGAATCAAACTTTACTAGCATGAAATTGTTTTACAAAAGATTCGAAATAAAAAGCAAACAATTACGTACTAGGATGGATGAGAATTCCTCCTTCTAGTTGACACTTCAAGGTTGGTGGTGTGGCTTTAGGGCTAAGCCTCCTTGATGACTTGAGATGTAGAGACAAGAGAGGGAGAGATGGATGAAGAAATCTAGAGGTGGGAGGTGGGTAATTCTTCCATGAAGAATATGGGAGAAGGGTGCCCTATTTATACTTTTTCAAGTCCTACTCCTTCTCAAACTTTAAAATCTTAAAAATAATAAAAAAATAAAAGAAAAAAGGGCTCCAACCAATGCTTTGGACATGCAATATCCTTGGGGATTTTTTTTCTCCTTATTTTTCTCTTCTTTCCTTGCTTGTTTTGTCCAGAAATCCCTCTTGGATGCTTCTTTCCTTCTTTGTCTTTGCCACCTTGCATTGAGATCTTTTGAGAGATAAAATAGGGATAAGAATCCTCTCTTAGAATCAAACTTGGGCCACATGAGGTGTAGAACTTCCCCTTTTATCTCTTTGCATCGTCAACTTTCCTTTTTTGGAAAGTTCTCCTTGTTGGCTCCTAACTTGAAGAGATCTTCTACATAATTCTCCTTTGATTTTTTGCTTTACTTTTTCAATCAAAATCTGATCCAAAATCCTCTTTCGGACGTGGAATAGCTTGCTTGGATATTTTTTTGCATTTTCTTTTCAATTTAATCTTCTCCTTCTCAAAAAAGAACACCTATGTGGCTTTCCTTGTCCATCTTTGATGAGATATTCTTCAAACTCTCTTCAAAATCTCTTGAAAATGTGCAACAAATAAATGGACCCAATCTTGGATGTTTTACAAGTGTGCCCCACACATGTGCATGTATGTGTGGGTCCATGAAGCCGACTTTTTACAATTTTCTTCCAATTTCTTTTTTCTCTTTAATTCTTCACTCCTTTCTCTTGAAATCAATTCCTTGCCTCAATTCTTTACAAATGGGACCCATATAATCAATTTCCTACAAGACAGATGTGAATTCTTGTGAAAAGGTAATTTTTCCCCTAACATCACATATGCATGACTGTGGGCCCATTTCTCACGGAATGATAATAAAAATGTACATCATTCTTCATGATTTTGTACGAATGAACTAATGATGAAGAGAATTCAATTTATTTCATGAGAAAAATTATTTTCACAAAACTTTCCAAAAATAGACTTTCCAAAAATAGCAGGTTTCATGAATTTATGCAAAAAGTGTGATTTTTAACCAATTTATGCAGAAAAATATAAAAATGAATTTAAAATGAATTAAACCATGATATCACACTAAATGAGGCTCTTTCAAGTTAATAAGTCCTGAAAATGGGTCAAATTCAGCATGAAAATATGCATTTTTAAAGACTCATCACACCCCTAACCAGCGTTTTGCTAGTCCCTAGCAAAAATGTGATAAGATATGAGGAATTCATCCTAACCTAATCTTATCTTAAACTAATGCAATGCAATAAAACTAAACATGAATGCAACGCTACTTTCGCTGGCACTCTCGACTGCATTTAGAGTATGCAGCAAGCCCTTAATCCCCTAGGTTCCCCCTAGTGGACGAGCTGTGCCTCGTGAGGGTTTGCAGTGAATATACCCACAAAATTCTCTTTTTTGTTTTTTTTAATGAAGAAAAAACGAAAAAAAAGGCGAAAAGAAATTCCCAAAATAAAATTCACTCATATCAGATATTTTCGAAATCTTGAATAATTACACTTTCAGACTTTTCAAATTCCGGTCCACAATTCTATTCTCAAAAACTTTCTCAAATTCAAACCAACTTGCATGCGTTGTGCGAAACTGTATACATCAAAAACCTACTTCGGATATTTTACAATAATGCTGCAAAAATAGAGCTTTTCTTTCAAATAGTCTGATCCCCTGAAATTTAGCAAAAAGAAATTTCCTCCCAAAGTTACTACGATAGTTGCCATTTTACTATTTACTTCGGTTGGCCTCTTTTTCTCTCAGTATCTTTTTTCGACGCAAGAAGTCAAAGGCGGTAGATTGCTCTTTCAATTTCTTATCTTAATTTGGGCTAAAATAGATTAGCAGTGTTGTCTTAAGGTCTTATTCTTCATCTTAGGTCGTCAATCTAAGTGAGAATAACAAATTTCCATTCCATGTAGAAATAAATTTCGGAATTGGCCTCTAATCTTTTTTCGCTCAAACCTTTTTAACTCCATCTTGCATTGCCTCCAAACATACAATGTATCCAAAGAGACAAAGTATATTAAAAAAGGTTACTAAGATGGGTTACTAGTTGTGATTCCAATTCTATCCCAATATTTAAACAAGAACAAAAATTAACCCAATCACAAACAAGACTAAAATTATGAACACCACAAAATCAAAGACAAGAACAATTGAAAAGAATCAAACTTTACTAGCATGAAATTGTTTTACAAAAGATTCGAAATAAAAAGCAAACAATTACGTACTAGGATGGATGAGAATTCCTCCTTCTAGTTGACACTTCAAGGTTGGTGGTGTGGCTTTAGGGCTAAGCCTCCTTGATGACTTGAGATGTAGAGACAAGAGAGGGAGAGATGGATGAAGAAATCTAGAGGTGGGAGGTGGGTAATTCTTCCATGAAGAATATGGGAGAAGGGTGCCCTATTTATACTTTTTCAAGTCCTACTCCTTCTCAAACTTTAAAATCTTAAAAATAATAAAAAAATAAAAGAAAAAAGGGCTCCAACCAATGCTTTGGACATGCAATATCCTTGGGGATTTTTTTTCTCCTTATTTTTCTCTTCTTTCCTTGCTTGTTTTGTCCAGAAATCCCTCTTGGATGCTTCTTTCCTTCTTTGTCTTTGCCACCTTGCATTGAGATCTTTTGAGAGATAAAATAGGGATAAGAATCCTCTCTTAGAATCAAACTTGGGCCACATGAGGTGTAGAACTTCCCCTTTTATCTCTTTGCATCGTCAACTTTCCTTTTTTGGAAAGTTCTCCTTGTTGGCTCCTAACTTGAAGAGATCTTCTACATAATTCTCCTTTGATTTTTTGCTTTACTTTTTCAATCAAAATCTGATCCAAAATCCTCTTTCGGACGTGGAATAGCTTGCTTGGATATTTTTTTGCATTTTCTTTTCAATTTAATCTTCTCCTTCTCAAAAAAGAACACCTATGTGGCTTTCCTTGTCCATCTTTGATGAGATATTCTTCAAACTCTCTTCAAAATCTCTTGAAAATGTGCAACAAATAAATGGACCCAATCTTGGATGTTTTACAAGTGTGCCCCACACATGTGCATGTATGTGTGGGTCCATGAAGCCGACTTTTTACAATTTTCTTCCAATTTCTTTTTTCTCTTTAATTCTTCACTCCTTTCTCTTGAAATCAATTCCTTGCCTCAATTCTTTACAAATGGGACCCATATAATCAATTTCCTACAAGACAGATGTGAATTCTTGTGAAAAGGTAATTTTTCCCCTAACATCACATATGCATGACTGTGGGCCCATTTCTCACGGAATGATAATAAAAATGTACATCATTCTTCATGATTTTGTACGAATGAACTAATGATGAAGAGAATTCAATTTATTTCATGAGAAAAATTATTTTCACAAAACTTTCCAAAAATAGACTTTCCAAAAATAGCAGGTTTCATGAATTTATGCAAAAAGTGTGATTTTTAACCAATTTATGCAGAAAAATATAAAAATGAATTTAAAATGAATTAAACCATGATATCACACTAAATGAGGCTCTTTCAAGTTAATAAGTCCTGAAAATGGGTCAAATTCAGCATGAAAATATGCATTTTTAAAGACTCATCACACCCCTAACCAGCGTTTTGCTAGTCCCTAGCAAAAATGTGATAAGATATGAGGAATTCATCCTAACCTAATCTTATCTTAAACTAATGCAATGCAATAAAACTAAACATGAATGCAACGCTACTTTCGCTGGCACTCTCGACTGCATTTAGAGTATGCAGCAAGCCCTTAATCCCCTAGGTTCCCCCTAGTGGACGAGCTGTGCCTCGTGAGGGTTTGCAGTGAATATACCCACAAAATTCTCTTTTTTGTTTTTTTTAATGAAGAAAAAACGAAAAAAAAGGCGAAAAGAAATTCCCAAAATAAAATTCACTCATATCAGATATTTTCGAAATCTTGAATAATTACACTTTCAGACTTTTCAAATTCCGGTCCACAATTCTATTCTCAAAAACTTTCTCAAATTCAAACCAACTTGCATGCGTTGTGCGAAACTGTATACATCAAAAACCTACTTCGGATATTTTACAATAATGCTGCAAAAATAGAGCTTTTCTTTCAAATAGTCTGATCCCCTGAAATTTAGCAAAAAGAAATTTCCTCCCAAAGTTACTACGATAGTTGCCATTTTACTATTTACTTCGGTTGGCCTCTTTTTCTCTCAGTATCTTTTTTCGACGCAAGAAGTCAAAGGCGGTAGATTGCTCTTTCAATTTCTTATCTTAATTTGGGCTAAAATAGATTAGCAGTGTTGTCTTAAGGTCTTATTCTTCATCTTAGGTCGTCAATCTAAGTGAGAATAACAAATTTCCATTCCATGTAGAAATAAATTTCGGAATTGGCCTCTAATCTTTTTTCGCTCAAACCTTTTTAACTCCATCTTGCATTGCCTCCAAACATACAATGTATCTAAAGAGACAAAGTATATTAAAAAGGTTACTAAGATGGGTTACTAGTTGTGATTCCAATTCTATCCCAATATTTAAACAAGAACAAAAATTAACCCAATCACAAACAAGACTAAAATTATGAACACCACAAAATCAAAGACAAGAACAATTGAAAAGAATCAAACTTTACTAGCATGAAATTGTTTTACAAAAGATTCGAAATAAAAAGCAAACAATTACGTACTAGGATGGATGAGAATTCCTCCTTCTAGTTGACACTTCAAGGTTGGTGGTGTGGCTTTAGGGCTAAGCCTCCTTGATGACTTGAGATGTAGAGACAAGAGAGGGAGAGATGGATGAAGAAATCTAGAGGTGGGAGGTGGGTAATTCTTCCATGAAGAATATGGGAGAAGGGTGCCCTATTTATACTTTTTCAAGTCCTACTCCTTCTCAAACTTTAAAATCTTAAAAATAATAAAAAAATAAAAGAAAAAAGGGCTCCAACCAATGCTTTGGACATGCAATATCCTTGGGGATTTTTTTTCTCTTTATTTTTCTCTTCTTTCCTTGCTTGTTTTGTCCAGAAATCCCTCTTGGATGCTTCTTTCCTTCTTTGTCTTTGCCACCTTGCATTGAGATCTTTTGAGAGATAAAATAGGGATAAGAATCCTCTCTTAGAATCAAACTTGGGCCACATGAGGTGTAGAACTTCCCCTTTTATCTCTTTGCATCGTCAACTTTCCTTTTTTGGAAAGTTCTCCTTGTTGGCTCCTAACTTGAAGGGATCTTCTACATAATTCTCCCTTGATTTTTTCCTTTACTTTTTCAATCAAAATTTGATCCAAAATCCTCTTTCGGACGTGGAATAGCTTGCTTGGATATTTTTTTGCATTTTCTTTTCAATTTAATCTTCTCCTTCTCAAAAAAGAACACCTATGTGGCTTTCCTTGTCCTGGGTATTTAGTTCAGAATCTACATTACAAGGGGTTGACTCGACAATTGGCCGAGAAGGAACATCTAGCATAAAGATTACCGCATGCAAATAAGAAGGCAATGCTTGTTGTTACCGTGCTTCATTAGGTTCAACCAGTGGCAAGGAGCCCAGATGAATTTCTGGAGGTAGTGGAAAAGGACGAGGATCATTTGACCAACCACTTGTGCTCGGTCTGTGTATGTCATAAAGAACCACCGACAGTGTATTGAGATTGTGCTTGATATTGAGCGTATCCATCTTAGGATCAAAAGTTTGTTCAAAACTCTCATCCTCATTAGAAGGGTATTTATCAGAAAGTAGTCAGCAATCCACTAGTCGTCTTTGAAATCAGAACAGTCTGACTAATCCTCCTCATCATCTGAATTAAGAGTCGTGCCATCCCATGATATCTGATTGCAATTGGATATTGGTGGCTCTTTCTCATCCTTTAGAATTGGAATGATGAAGTCAACCAAAGTAAAGTGACCTCTAACTAGTTTGGGAGGTTTTTCTGAAGTCGAAGCTTTGACCACCTTTTCTTTCTTTTGCTTAGCTTGTTTCTCTTATTTTGCCAAACGATTCTAGGCAGCTTTCTGAGGTTCTTAAGTTGCCTCTTAACCTTCCTTCTTTCTGCGGGTGTGGGTTTGGTTTTGACCTTCTCCTAGCCTTCATCATTTACTAGGTTCGAGTGAACCCACAATTCTTCTCGTGAAGAGGTTTTGAATGGTCTCAATCACTATTCATTAGGTACTGCATTGACAACTTGGAATTCAATAGTCAATGCTTTTGGTGGAGTGGACACTGCTATAGGTGCAAACTATCCAAAGGAATCATGTTGACCAAAGCAGCATCATATTTTTTATTGAAAGTTATCACTCCATTCTTCCACATTTCATTGACTTTTTCTTTCAAAATGAAGCAGTCCTTAAGAAGATGAGACACCATTCGATGGTATGCACAGTAATTTGGGTCATTGACATGACCTATTGGTTTAGGTTTCTTCATTAGTGGAAGCTCAATTTTATTATTTTCCATCAATGATCGAAAGATTACTCCAATATCCCCATCAAAAGGATATTTAGCTCTCTTCCTCTTTTCATACTCCTCCTTCTTGGCTTGATCAGTTTTGCCGTTCTAAGGCTTTTGGGGAGGTGGTTTGGAGGTTTGCACATTAAAGGTCTCCTGTTTCTTTTTCAATTTTGGAGTTGAAGATGAAGATGGTTCTGTTTTTTTGGAACTTGCCTTTTTCTGACTGATCTCCTTAAGGGTCAGCTTTGCATCAATAGCAACTTCAACCAATTGAGCTAGAGATTTAGTTTTATGACTAAATATAGCGTGGATTTCTAGTTGTAAATTGGTTTTGCACATTTCAATGCTTGCCTTTTGAGATGGTTGCTCCAAGCATCTGTAACACAATGCTCTCCACCTATGGATAAAAGCCTGTGCAATTTCATTGTCTCCCTACCTTGTATTGCTGAGCATGGCGAAGGTGACTATTTGATCCTTTTCTTGGAAGTGAAGTAAAAACCTCTCTTCCCTGATAGGCCATGTCATGAACATGAGATCTGGTAACTGCTTATACCAATCAAAGGCAACTCCTTTCATTGTACCAATGAATAGCCTTATTTTTAGTGCATCCAACATGGCAGGCTTCCAAGGAGTGATTTGAAATGCACGTTGTGTTAATAAGCTGACCTTTTCCAAGGGAAAGTTAGAAAGTCGAAATTTTATAATATGGTGGGAATGGAACCAGATCAAATTCCAAAGGATACTTGGGGTTTAACCCTTCCTTTTCATTCTGGTCTCCACTTTCGATTTTGTCAATATCCCTTCAACTTCTTTAAAGGTTACATGTTGTTCAGGATTTACATGAAGACCAAGGATTGACAAATGATCATCACTAATAGAACCTGCAGCTATCACTTTGTCTGTCAAAGACTTAATTTGAATTGTGAACAGGTCAATTTTAATGGCATTTCTCTTGATCATTGCCCATTGCCTATTCTGTCTTGTCAGTAAACGGAGGATTGACTGGAGCTTCAACTGGACCACCTAACTTATCTGCCAAGATTTTCAACTGGGTAGTCAAGTGACCAATTTTAGCTCCTTTTTATTTAACAATGTCACTGACAATGTCTTCTTGATTTTTACAAGCATCTTCCTCACTGGAGTCTTTACTTCCACTAGCATCATCATTTCCATCCTTGCTAGTCCCACTCCCTTCAGTCATGAACACAGTGTACTGACAAGGGTAGGAGGATGTTAATGCAGGAGGAGTGGATTGACTATCTTTTGTATCTAAGATAGTAATAGGATCCTCATCAAAGTCTATTTTGACATGCCCTTTAAAAGTCCTGCTCGAATGGGAGCTGGAGTCAGACTCCTCTAGTTGAGTCTAGAGCATACTCTAAGTAACTCTTTGGGTTGAGCCTAGTCCAACCATGCATGACGAGGTCAGGTCCGGACCATCTTCTTTGATCACCCATTTTTGAGTGATTGAGCATGACTATGCGCTGTGATTACTTTTGGGTTTGATCCCTGAAGCGAGCCAAAACTTTTTTCTTTATCTGATTAGTTAGTTTGGTTACCAAGGTTTGATCTTTGAACCTAGCAACCACTGGCCTTGAAGTACTTGCAACTTGTTCCCAATCCATGGAATCGGAAGTGGAAAGTGACAAGATGTCAACAACACCTCTCTTGTTCTTGTTCTTTTGCTCTTTATTTTGTTGGAGTGAATCTTTGAAACAAGTGAGATCAGTCAAATTATTGATGACCAATCGTTTAATTTTCTTTTTGTCTTTAGTGCCATGTGATAGACGTTAAGGTGAAGATGAAAGGGTTGGTGCTACTATGATAGAGGGTAGACGCCTTCTACCAAGTCTCCGTTTTTCTTTTTGAGTTAGAAGGTAGAAGGTATTATCTTCAAGTGAGGCCAAGAGTTTGTTCTTGGCCTTGCTAGATTTGGAAATGCGTGGCTGTAGTGACCACATGCTACATCTGAGAATGGACACATGTTTTGGGGTCTTTTTGTGAGTTATAAGTTGCCAAAGGTCCTTTGGTGCTTGTTTGTTAATGGTCCATTATTTGGGCCAAGTAGATAATGATCTTAAACCTTGCATAGCCGCTAGATACGACTTGCTAAGTGTTAGTGACTTGCGATCTGTGAGCCGGACCCGCCTTGTCCCCAGTTGAGGCTTGATGATATGAAGGCGATTGCCTCCTAACTTCAGTTGATGTTTAGGTTCCTCCTTAACCTTGTTGAAAACTCCAAATGGATTTTGGGCATATTTGGAAACCCAAATTTTAGGAGTCTTGGTCTTTTTTGTTGGTTTTTGGGGTCATTGATAACGCATTCAGATCAGCCGAAGTCATGGAGCCTATAGGGGTAAAGAGTCTTTGGAAGATTGAGACTCTAGATGTAAGGGCAGCAGAGTCAGTTCGAGCCTTCTTCAGTGCTTTTGCAGATGATTTGTTTTGGGTCATGGAGATATTAAAGAGCTTTTCCTTGGCCTTGTTGAAAGTGATAATTAAGGAACCCATGATATCTCTACAAAAAAGTAAGCCCAATTGACTACATCAGTGTCATTGCCCCTTGGACTAATTGGAATGGTTTATGAATGTCGTTTGAACCAACATGGCTTTGAACCGGAATGGTCAAACATAGGCATAAACCCCATCTCATTGTGCTATGCTGATTATCTCAGTTGTTAAAATTTCTGTAGCATTTTAGGACCATATAGTTAGGCTTAAAAGCATGCTAAGCTGATTAGATTTGGCTACTAAAATTTTGGTAGCATTTTAAGGCTATATGTGTCAGACTTATAAGCAAGAGAAGGTTGGATCTAATCAAAGGGTAGGGCTCACAGGATCGAGCCTGCACTACTACCACAATGATCATATGGGATCCATCGGTGCATAATGCCAGCCATATGAGATCCATCAGTGCATAATTCCCGATAGTGCATGATTGCAATGTCGTTGGTCTTATCATTGATTTGACACAAACATTTACTTGGATCGAAGCCTTTTGGACTGAATCACTACTCTTTTATTATATAAAAGGGTGTTGATTTGGTCTGTGCACATCGAGATGCAAGGTTCCTTCAATAAAAGGCAAAGTTCTGCATTTCGAGATGTTTAATGCCTTCATTTGAATGATCAAAGGATGCACTTCGAGGTGCAAAGTTCCTTTATTCAAATTCCCAAACCCCTCATAGACATTAAGGTCTTGCATTAGTGTATTCATAAGTCAAATAAGTCATTTTAAAAGCAAACAAGTTAGTGATCGCAGGCTCGGGATCACAGCCCATTTTCCACTACTTCCTGCAGTTACAACACTTCTTGTATAACTTCCCATGATCATAGGCTATTTTACACAGCATCCTGTGGTCACTGGTTAACAACAGCATATTTCAGCACTTGTTTCAGCACTTTTCATGCATTTTAGCAAATTTTCATATTTTTTGGCCAAATTTGATCACAAATTAGAGCAAAAATTGTTTCCCATAAGTGGCACCAATCTTCTGATCGCACTCGAAACGTTAATGTGAAATGCAATGGATTCGAGTCCAACATTCACACACTTCAAGTGTTAAGAAGAATAGGAAATAACTACAATTCATCATTATTTTTCATTTTATTTACATGGGTTCAAATGCTCTGACCATAGCAATGCAGGTTGTTTATAAGTTTTGAACATTTACAACCCCTCCCTCTAGCCTCAGTTGTGATCTAAATCCAAAATTTACAAGAAAATACGAAAAAACGGGAAAAAATGCAGAAAATGAAAAGATGGGGCGGAGTGACGGTCACTGGCTGCCTGCCAGTCACCGTGGCTCACGGTCACTGGCTGACAGTGGCCGAAAGCTATTTTTTGCTTCTGTTTTCTCTTTGTTTCAATTCTGTGACTTCTTCAGAGTACTAGAACTTGTTTTCTTTGATTTTGCAGCATTGAATAACCATTAAAAGGGCTGAATTGGCTATGGAATTAGTTAAAATCTTTGTTAATCATCAGTTTAGGTTACGGACTGTTTTCGTACAAATCCAAAGGGGGTACTGTGTGCAAGAAAAATAGAGCTAAGGTTGTGTCATTTTGAGCCTATGATTTTCAAGGGTTAGAATGAAGCCTAAAGAAGCCTTTTCACAACTTCCAGGATGACTCCAAAACCCTCCGAAGTGAAAAGAACAAAGGAATCGATTTCATCCTATACATGCTTGATAGCATTTGAACATTGTCCTCTGTAAGAAATACCCATGCTCCTCCTGCTTCTTTAAACCATTTCTCACCTTAAGTAAGTGAGAAGGAGAAGAAGAAATGTGTTGAGACTACTCGAAGTGACTTATGAATGGCTTTGAATCTTTGGAATTTTGCTTTTGGAAGGAATTGTTGTCTCCTCTATGCTCCCCTATGTTAAACGTCCCTTTTATAGACTTTAGCAGTGGTTTAGAGAGTTATGGGGAGTTAAAAGGAGTTATGAGAATTTAAGGCCTAAAAGGAAGTGGAGGGAACCACTGAAAACCATAGGAACTACTCCACAAGTGTTAGTGACTACAACTGCGATCACTCACAGGTCTCGATTTGGACTTTTTATATATGTGACCATTTTTATTTGTTTGGGGCCTAAATGATGTCCAATCTTCATGAAACTTAGGATGCTTTTTGAAACTATTTTGAGTGTATCATAGAAATTTCAACTCATATTGACCTTCTGAAGTTGGTCAACTCCCCCGTTGACTTTTCATGTAAATGGGCTCTTGTTTCAGCTAATTAAGGCCCCAGTAACCTCAGTTTGGTCTGAAACTTGGAGGGTTTGGTACCAAGCATATCTTGGAGTGTCCATCCAAATTTCATGTGGTTTAAACTTGTGAAAGTAGGATTTCGAACAGCAACCTATTTGCAACATGTTTTAAGTCACTATTCACTTCACACTGTAGGTAGTTAGCTTTTTTTCTACCCGAACAACCTTTAATTGACTTCAAACTTTGGGAAATTTATTTTAAACATATTTTACATCTTTGTTCCAAATTTCATCATCTTTAACTCCCTGGAAGTAGGATTTTGGCTAGTGGCCTCCATGGTTCATGGGTCACTGGCTTGTAAGCTGACACGCAGTGGAAGTAGGACCAGACGAAGTCTTTTGACTTGAAAATTTGCAAAATCTCCCTTGAACATGACTAAAGCTTTGTGCTTGAATTTTAACAATTTTTAATATCGGGAAGGAAGACTTTGCTCAGTGACCTTCATGACTTGGGGGTCATTGATCCAAAGTTGACATATTTGTAGACTTTGGGTCAAATGATGCTCGTTTGACTTGAGATTTTACAGAGCCTCCTTTGAGCATAATTTGAGCTTCCTCGAGAAGTTTCAGCTGATTTGATCTTGATGAGGTCTCACTTTCATAGTGACCCCACAAAGCTTAGTAGATGACCATCTGAATTGAGTTTAGCTCCAAATGATGTCAAAATGCTTTGAAACTTTAAAGGATAGTCTTTGAATGTATTTGAAGGCATTCCCCTGAGTTTAAGCGTGCTTTGACGTGTAGAAGTGTTTTCATAGTAACCCCCAAGGAGCTAATAGATAGTCACTGAAGTTTAGTTTGAGCTGAGATGAAGTCTAAATGCGTTGAGACTTTGAAACATCATTCCTAAGCATGTTTTGGAGTTGCTATGAGATTTTCAACCACTTTGGTAACTCCGAAGCTTGACCCTGTTTAATGACCTTTAGACTTTCAACCAATGAACCTGAAATTTCAAGTTTGGTGAGTTAAGCGACCAAATGAAGTTCACTAACTCTAGGATTTGAACCGCTGCATTCTGATCTCATCTGAAGTCTTCTAAGTGGGTTGCACTATCTCTGAACATTTGGATGCAGTACTTGAGTTATCATTCCACAATCTTAGGGTTTATATACCCTTGGTTTGGAATTTACTTGTAATGTCTTTACTGTAATATTTGTAATTTTTTTGAGTCAACAATATCTTGGAAACTCTTTAATATCCTAGAATGTAAAAAACAAGAATGTGTATCAAACTCATCATCAGAAGTAGAAGATCATGCAATGTCCTCATCCTGCTCCGAAATCTTGTGCCTTCGTGGTCTTTTTACCGACCTAGGCTTTGCTCAATCTACACCAACTCCATTACATACAGACAATACTGGTGCCATATGTATCATGAAAAACCTAGTTCTTCATGAAGGCACCAAACATATTAAAGTAGATTGTCACTTTATTCGAGATGACTATGTAAATGATGTAATCAGTCTTCCACTTGTTCCTACAATGCTTTAACTTGTTGATATTTTCACTAAGGGACGATCAAAGCCTCGTCATCAATTTCTAGCTTTTAAATTGTTGCTGTCTAATCCTCCCACATCAATTTTAGGGGGATAGTCAATAGAGGCCCATTATAGGCCTCACGTCCAACTCACATCTGACAGGCCAAAGATAGAATTATAATATGTGGTACAAGTGGATTAGCTTAGATTTAGGATCTAGATTTCATTGTATAATTATGTCTTTAGTGTTAGAATTGTGTGACACTCCGACCCTAATTAAGCCCGTTTAGTCACTACCTAATCTTGTATTAGTGATTTTTCCAGCAAAGTAGTTTAATGAACGTCGTTTTGTCTTTTGAGTTACGTATCTGGTCATAGATAGGTAGTTGGGTTGAGTTTAACCTAGATTAGGTAGACATAAGCCCTTTTTCGTAATTTTAGACTTTGTAAGATTTCGTCATTCATACGTCATCTTGGTATCATCACGTGCGTCTCGGTATGTTTGTTGATTTCCGTAATTAACTTGCATGTACATAACTTCATTTGTCCACGTTGGATGTTTAGTTGACTCAAACTGAAATTTCCTTAGAATATGGGGACTTTCTTATAAAGTCTATATAACACTTGTCTTATGTAAGATGAGTGCACCGACTACTTCCACTAAGTCAACTCGTTCTCTCTCACTGTACGTCTTTTCTTCTTCTTTCCATTCTCCTCTTCTACTATCAAAGATCAAAGCTAAGAATTTAGGATTCGGCTTGCATCTATTCTACTGATTCATCTTTTTGTGTGGTCTAAAGTAAGAATTTGTTTCATTCCAACATCCATGAGTCTAGAGACCTTTTCATGCACTGCATGCACTCATCTTTTCTCCCTTCTTGCATGCATGGCTAGTAGGGCTACTTAGAGATATCCAATTTGAGCCAAAGGATGGAAATTCACTTGAAAAAGCTCAATTGAGGCAAGTATAAGCATGTTACGAATGAAAACATATTGGTAGACTATGATTGTTCTTATTCTTCTAAATCTTTTAAGTTTCCTATGTTTTACAGACCTTCTGTACATCTCATATGTTCTTGTTTCCATCTGTAGCAAATTTATGCAATTCTGAACAACATGCGAAATCCTTCAATCACTGTAAGGTCCCGAACCCCACTAACCTTGATTTACGTTAATTAAGTTTGTTTTATGTTAATTAATTCGAAATTAGAGGGTTTGGGTTTCGGATAGGTGGTTGGGGCAGAGTTTTGGACCTTACTTTAGTAGATAAGGGCCTTTTCGTAATTGTCCTGGCACCTCTTGGACACCTCGTCTATTTCCTTTTGTGTAATTCTTCGTGTAGGTCGTCTTTCATGTTGGGCCCGAGTTGATCCGGACTCATCTTGGGCCAATTGAGGTCCTTTTGGTCTAAACTGTAAATTATCTAGAACTTATGGGCTTGCATGTAACTCAAGAGAAAAGTTATGTTAAAAAGAAAATCCAACATACACTCTTCTCCTTCTCTCGTTCAACTGGTTCAACTGGCTGTAGATCTCTTCCTTCTGGGTTCTTCTCCTCTTTTCCTTGCAATCGAAGTGTTTGGGAGTTTGGGAAAGTGCATGCACAGAGAGTGGCATCCTCCCATCCTCTTCTTGCTTGTTCTCCTTTTTTCCTTTATACCTTAGATAGATTGCTCTTCCCTCTAAGCTACAGCAAATAAGGTGAGGAATGGCTCCTATTTCATCCTTTTGGGTTTATTAGGGTCTTAAAGACTCCATCATTTGACATGCATGTGAATCCTTCCACATTTCATGTTTACTTGTAGAGGCTTGTAGAGGACCCATTTCATCACAAAGACTTTCCCTGAACACACAGCAAGATAAGGGGGTTGAAGGGTTAACACTGCTAGAAAAAGGCAAGTATTAAGTTATATGTATTGCATGCATGGTTGAGTGTGGATAATTTAAGCTAGTTATTGCATTTCCCGATTCCAGCCATTTCTCTGTCATTGTTTTCATGGATGCAAATGTGGTGTGAATCGATATGGAATGATAAGAATGGGATACTCTCAAGGACACTTCAATTGAGCTTCAGAATTCCCTTACAAGTTAGTTCTGTAGTGATCCCGTACAGAAGATTGAGCTACAGAACTGTGTTCAGATTTTCTATAGTTTACGGCGAAGCTACGGCTAAGCCGTGAGCACTTACAGTTCAAAATCCAGCAAGCTATAAGATGGGATTTTGTACTACAGCTCATTTACGGCTAAGCCGTGAATTCCACTACGGCTAATCCGTATCCAGCCCGTAACCTAGCCATAGGTCTTTCTACGGCGAGCTTTCCAAAGAGCTCATGAAACCCAGTTCTTCTACGACTTGCAGACGGCTGCACCATGGAATACACTATGGCTAAGCCGTGACTTCCCCGTACCCTAGCCGTAGGCTTAGCTTGGCTAAGCCGTAGGACAATATACGATTGGACCGTAACTGTGCCAAAAATGCGAATGAATTTCTGAATCCCTTAGCTAAGCTGTAGCCTTGTATGCGGCTAAGCCGTAAGAACCCAATGAATGTAGGATGTTAGGAACCTCAATGATATTGTAGGGCCTTAGTGTTGGTACCTCCTATACCTCCGCATTGGCCACTGGTAATTTCATGTTGGAATGAATGAATGATTTATGAATGAGCTCCCAATGGCAAGTCATGAATGTTGGCATGAGAAAGGATGTCCCGTATGCACACAAGGTAATACCAAGACACGGTAACACAACGACACGAAATGTCTCATGTGTACATCGTGTTGAATGTCCTTGGGGACCAAGTGGAATGCATCCATATTGCTACGATATATCACCTTTAGCATAACTGTTATCCAATTCTTTCCTCTAGCAAAACCTGAGGCAATTCAGACCTGAGCTTCTAATGAGTGTGTGTCTGACAAGCCAGAGCTTCTACTGAGTGTATGCTTGTTAACCATGTGTATAGCCGAGGTTCGAGCTTTGTAGCTCATATGTATCTGCTCTGTTTCATTATGTATATGCTTCATTTTTCTTTTATTGTTGTTGTTACAATTATACTCTTAGACTAATGTTCCTTACACATGATATGATTAGTATGATTGATTCCGAGTCGGCACCACTTAGATTTTGCCCCTTTGGGTATATGTATGTCACCACTGCAGTAGGTTTACGGAGGGGTTGTTGATGCTCCTCGGGAAGCTAGCTTGATCCCCTAGCGACCCATACGATATGTATGCTCCCTTTTGGGAGAATAGAGCATCGTGGTTGCCAATCAGTATGTATGATGTTTCAATTATAATTCCTCACTCATGCATCATGTTTAGTGATTGTTCTTGTTGCCACATCATGTTGTATTTGTTTCATATGCCTTAGTACTTGCTTAACCGTCGTATTAACAGTGTTACCCTTGGTATTGCAGGTCCAGATCCTGGTCCCAACGAGGACAATGACGCGGCCCCGGAGGGTACCCCAACGGTACCTCGGGGTGTAGGTGAATAGATGGATGGCGACGTCTACTACTAGCCATCCTACGAAGAGCGTCTATTTTAGGGATATTATGCTGGGACTTTTGTATCAATCTTTTAATAACCAATTGGGAAATGTACTTAAAGACTTTAACCCTCCTGTATGTTTATATGTTTACTTATGAAAGCTTGTGCTCTTGATAATTACTGAGTATTTCACAGGATGTCGTTTATGATAAGTTATGTTTGTACGTGTGTCAGCATAGCTCACACGTTCCTGTGGAATCTCCTTTGTAGGAATTCGTGCATAATTCTTCAGGGCACGGATTTCTACGGGATTACGTATCCACACCCTTGGGGCCCACTCAAATCTCCAAATTCCCGGGATTGGGGCGTGACATACGTAAGTAATGGTATCAAAGCCACTCCAAAAGTCACTTAAAAGACTTAGCAACATTAGGAAGCATGGTGAGGTTCTGATAGGTCCGTTTGGATAGGTTTCTATGATAATGATAACTTATGGTATGACTGTAATTTGTATGTATGTACACCTAATAGACAAATGTGATTAATCACCATTGTGATTGCAGAAACCATGGCATTTGGATCTTGCACGAACAACAGCTCCGGTGATAATGACCGCAATAATGTTGAATTGGAAGGTGCGGACCCTCCACCACAACCTCCTCCGCGTCCCACATACAACACTGAGGAGAGGTTTATGATGATGATGCACTAGTTAGCCGCTGGCAATGCCAACCAAGCTGCGATGCAATTACAATTGGCTGCACTGTTAAATCGACAAGATCATCCAAGAGATCCCAACTCCTTGTATGAGAAGTTTCGAAAAAGAGGAGCAATAGAGTTTACTAGACATGAGGATCCGTTACAAGAAAATGAATGGTTTGTCCATACGGAAAATGTTTTCGATACCTTAACTTGCACACCCAGGCAGCAAATGGTCCTCGCGGCATCCATGTTTAGGGACATCGCGGATACATGGTGGAAGAGTATCCGGGACCACATGAGGACCATGCCGGATGCTACGGTTTGGGAAGCCTTTAAGAGGCAGTTCCGGAAGAAGTTCATCCCCCGATCATGTGACTAGCAAGAAGAAGGCAGAGTTCCTTTCCCTACAACAGAACCTCATGACTGTTGCAGAATATGTGCATGTGTTCAGCCAGCTCTCTCGGTTTGCTCTAGATCTAATTGATACTGAGGAGAATAGAGTAGAAAGGTTTTTGGAAGGGTTGAGGCCTGTTATCAAGGGACATGCCACTGCTTTTCAACGTCCCGTTCAATATGATGATGCAGCAGCCAGGGCTTATGCAGGGGAAGAAATTGAGAAGAGCCTATTCTTGGGCGAATCTAAGAAGAGTGTTCCGTCTTCTGGGAAAGGTCAGCAGTATTCTAAGAAACAGAAGTGAATTGCCAGTAACACATCATGACTAGTCTGCGATGTCTGCGGGAAGGGTCATGAGACTAATAATTGTTGGAGGTCCAAGGGAGCCTGTTTTGGTTGTGGCTCCATGGACCATCGCTTGTCCGAGTGCCCGAGAAGGAAGGAATTTAGTCGAGTCTCGGAGCAGCAGCCGCAGCAGTATCAGCAGCCTTCTAGGAGGACACCTCCTGCACCTAACTGGCAACAACAGCAAGTGAGACAAGGCCAAAGCCAGATCCGGCAAGGTCAGGGACAGCAGAGGCAAAGACAGCAACACCGACCTCAAAGGCAAGGCCGCGCTTATGCCTTGACCCAAGAAGAAGCTGAAGCGGCGGAACACGTGGTTGTAGGTAAGGTTTTGTTTGTCGCATGGAAGCTAAGGTGTTGTTTGATTCAGGATCTTCACATTCATTCATTTCACCCCGATTCTCTAGTAGGATACGGGAATCCCCAGCACAGTTGCCGTATGTGTTGAGTGTTATCACTCCGGTTGGTAAGAGGGTAACCTGTGACGACTATTACCCTGGTTGTCGAGTTCTCATCAGAGAAGTTCTTCTCCCAGCGGAACTTATTGTGATGCCCATGCACGATTTCGATATAATCTTAGGCATGGATTGGTTAACCAAATATATGGCCTGTCTCGACTGTTTCCGTAAGACTGTCACCGTAAAGGTGAGTGAAGATGGCCCAAGTGCTGTGTTCCAAGGTAATAAGAAGAGTTCGAACACCAGATTGATTTCAGTGCTTCGAGCGGAAAGATTGATCCATAGTGGTTGTGAGGGCTCTATTGCCTTCATTGTGGAAAAGAAATCACCTAAGAAGTTAGAAGAGATACCTGTAGTTTGTGAATTTCTGGATGTATTCCCGGATGAAGTACCCGGCCTCCCTCCTATTAGGGAAGTGAATTTTACTATAGAACTAGTACTCGGTACTGCTCCCATCTCTAAGGCTCCGTATAGAATGGCCCCAGCAGAGTTACGTGAGCTGAAAGCACAATTACAGGATTTATTGGATAAGGGGTTCATTCGTCCTAGCACATCACCATGGGGAGCCCCGGTTTTATTTGTGAGGAAAAGGGATGGCACCCTCAGGATGAGTATTGATTGCCGACAGTTGAACCAGGTGACAATTAAAAACAAATATCCACTGCCTAGAATCGATGAATTGTTTGATCAGTTACAGGGTGCAACACATTTTTCGAAGATTGATCTAAGGTCTGGATACCATCAACTGCGAGTCAGAGATCAAGACACATCAAAAACCACTTTCCGGACGAGATATGGGCACTATGAATTCTTGGTTATGCCTTTTGGGTTAACAAATGCCCCTGCAGTGTTTATGGCTTTGATGAACAAGATCTTCTCACCCTATCTTGATCAGTTCATGGTAATTTTCATTGACGATGTTTTGGTTTACTCCAAGACCAAAGACGAGCATGTGGAACATTTGAGGACTTCTCTGCAATTGCTAAGGGACCACCGACTGTATGCTAAATTGTACAAGTGTGAATTTCGGTTAGAGCAAGTTGCTTTTTTAGGGCACATAATTTCAAAGGATGGGTTTACAGTAGACCCCGCTAAAATTGACGCTATAACTACTTGGCAGAGTCCCAAAACCGTTGCAGAAGTTAGGAGTTTTGTTGGCTTGGCAGGTTACTATAGAAGGTTTGTGAAAGACTTTTCCAAGATAGTCGCACTTTTGACCAAACTGACCCGGAAGAACGAACCATTTGCTTGGACAGCAGAGTGTGAGTCGAGTTTCCAACTCCTCAAGGAGAAATTAACCTCAGCCTCGATCTTATCCTTACTAGAAAGGAGTGGCGGATTTGTTTTCTATACAGATGCTTCGGGGATTGGGCTAGGTTGTGTGCTCATGCAAAATGGGAAGGTAATCGCCTATGGATCTCGACAATTGAAGGAACACGAGAAAAACTATGCCACACATGATTTAGAATTGGCTGTAGTAGTCTTCAAGCTGAAAATGTGGAGACATTATTTATATGGAGAGAGATTTGAAGTCCATAGCGATCATCGCAGTCTCCAGTATCTGTTTTCACAGCATGATCTTAACATGAGACAGCGCAGGTGGTTGGAATTCATAAAGGATTATGATTTCCCGATTAGATACTTCCCCGGGAAAGGGAATGTAGAAGCTGGTGCTTTAAGCAGGAAATCCACCACCGAGTTGGCAGCCTTGTGTGGTGAATGGTCTCTAGTAGAGGAATTCTGAGATCTGGATGTGGAAGTTGAAGTCGTAAATGATAAGGTTATGTTGGTGGCTAGGTCAGTCTTCGAACCCACCTTAATTCAGCAAATCAAGAAGAGGCAGTTTGAAGACCCGAAGTTTGTTAAAATTCGTGACCATTTATCCGAGAAACCGGATTTCAGGATGGTAGACGGTGTATTGTACTTTAGAGATCGGCTTTGGGTTCCAGCGTTTCAAAATCATAACCTGAAAAGGGCAATTATGACTGAAGCACACTATGCTCAATATTCCATGCACCCCGGGAGTACAAAAATCTACCGGAATTTACATGGCAAGTTTTGGTGGAATAACATGAAGAGGGACATAGCGGGCTTTGTGGCAAAATGCCTTACCTACCAACGGGTGAAGGCTGAACACAGGAAGCCTCCCGGTTTGTTACATCCCCTGTAGATACCTAAGTGGAAATGGGAGAATCTCACGATGGATTTTGTTTCCGGACTACCCCAAACAAGTAGACACCACGATGTAGTGTGGGTGATTGTCAACCGACTAACGAAATCACCCCACTTTATTCCCGTCAGGAAAGGGATGAAATTTAAGGAGATGGCCAAGATCTTCATTGATGAGATTGTACGGCTACATGGTGCTCCAGTCTCAATTGTGTCTGATCGAGACAGTAGGTTCGTGTCTTCTTTTTGGCAGTCTTTTCAGACATCCTTAGGCACCAAACTCAGTTTCAGCACGGCTTACCATCCTCAGACAGATGGGCAATCGGAGCGAACGATACAAACCCTGGAAGATATGCTACGAGCTAGCGTAATGGACTTCAGAAAGGAGTGGGATGAGCACCTCTCCTTATGCGAGTTTGCATACAATAACAGCTTTCACGCAAGTATCGGAATGACTCCATTTGAAGCCTTGTACGGGCGTAAATGCCGTACGCCCGTCTGTTGGGAGGAAGTTGGACTTAGGAGTTTCCATGGACCCACCCTAGTGGCGGATACAGCGGAAAGGGTGCAAAAGGTGAAAGATAGGTTGAAAACTGCAAAATCACGTTAGAAGAGTTACGCAGATAACTGCCACCGGCCCCTCGAGTCTCAAATGGGGGATAAAGTCTTCTTGAAAGTCTCCCCAATGAAGGGTACCATTAGGTTTGGACAGAAGGGTAAGCTAGCTCCATGCTTTGTAGGACCTTTCGAGATACAGAGTAGAGTGGGATACTTGGCTTATCGGTTGGAGCTACCACCCCCGCTTGCAGGAGTTTATAATGTGTTCCACGTGTTAATGCTCAAGAAGTACCTCCCTGACCCATCACATGTCCTTGAGTTGGACGACGTACAAGTAAGGCCTGACGTGAGCTATGAAGAGAGACCCCTTCAGATCGTTGACACTAAGGAACAGGTACTGTGTACACGAACAATCAAATGGGTTAAGGTATTATAGGAGCACCATGGGTAGGAAGAGGCCACTTGGGAGCTTGAAGATCAGGTTCGAGCAAAATATCCGGAACTACTACCTAAGGTATGTTGCATTCGGAGGACCAAATGATCTTAAGTGGGGTAGGATGTAAGGTCCCGAACCCCACTAACCTTGATTTACGTTAATTAAGTTCGTTTTCTGTTAATTAATTTGAAATTAGAGGGTTTGGGTTTCAGATAGGTGGTTGGGGCAGAGTTTTGGACCCCACTTTAGTAGATAAGGGCCTTTTCGTAATTGTCCTGATACTTCATGGACACCTCGTCTATTTCCTTTCGTGTAATTATTCGCGTAGGTCGACTTTCATGTTGGGCCCGAGTTGATTCGGACTCATCTTGGGCCAGTTGAGGTCCTTTTGGTCTAAACTGTAAATTATCTAGAACTTATGGGCTTGCATGTAACTCAAGAGAAAAGTTATGTTAAAAAGAAAATCCAACGTACACTCTTCTCCTTCTCTCGTTCAATTGGTTCAACTGGCTATAGCTCTCTTCCTTCTGGGTTCTTCTGCTCTTTTCCTCGCAATCGAAGTGTTTGGGGAGTTTGGGAAAGTGCATGCACAGAGAGTGGCATCCTCCCATCTTCTTCGTGCTTGTTCTCCTTTTTTCCTTTATACCTTGGATAGATTGCTCTTCCCTCTAAGCTACAGCAAATAAGGTGAGGAATGACTCCTATTTCTTCCTTTTGGGTTTATTAGGGTCTTAAAGACTCCATCATTTGACATGCATGTGAATCCTTCCACATTTCATGTTTACTTGTAGAGGCTTGTAGAGGACCCATTTCATTACAAAGACTTTCCCTGAACACACAGCAAGATAAGGGGGTTGAAGGGTTAACGCTGCTAGAAAAAGGCAAGTATTAAGTTATATGTATTGCATGCATGGTTGAGTGTGGATAATTTAAGCTAGTTATTGCATTTCCCGATTCTAGCCATTTCTCTGTCATTGTTTTCATGGATGCAAATGTGGTGTGAATCGAGATAGAATGATAAGAATGGGATACTCTCAAGGACACTTCAATTGAGCTTCAGAATTCCCTTACAAGTTAGTTCTGTAGTGATCCCGTACAGAAGATTGAGCTGCAGAACTGTGTTCAGATTTTCCGTAGTTTCCGGCGAAGCTACGGCTAAGCCGTGAACACTTACGGCTCAAAGTCCAGAGAGCTGTAAAACGGGATTTTGTACTATGGCTCATTTACGGCTAAGCCGTGAATTCCACTACGGCTAAGCCGTATCCAGCCCATAACCTAGCCGCAGGTCTTTCTACGGCGAGCTTTCCAGAGAGCTCATGAAACCCAGTTCTTCTACGGCTTGCAGACGGCTGCACCGTGGAATACACTACGGCTAAGCCGTGACTTCCCCATACCCTAGCCGTAGGCTTAGCTCGGTTAAGCCGTAGGACAATATACGGTTGGACTGTAACTGCGCCGAAAATGCGGATGAATTTCTGAATCCCTCGGCTAAGCCGTAGCCTTGTATGCGGCTAAGCCGTAAGAACCCAATGAATGTAGGATGTTAGGAACCTCAATGATATTGTAGGGCCTTAGTGTTGGTACCTCCTATACCTCCGCATTGGCCACTGGTAATTTCATGTTGGAATGAATGAATGATTTATGAATGATCTCCCAATGGCAAGTCATGGATGTTGGCGTGAGAAAGGATGTCCCGTATGCACACAAGGTAATACCAAGACACGGTAACACAACGACACCAAACATCTCATGTATACATCGTGTTGAATGTCCTTGGGGACCAAGTGGAATGCATCCATATTGCTACGATATATCACCTTCAGCATGATTGTTATCCAATTCTTTCCTCTAACAAAACCTGAGGCAATTCAGACCTGAGCTTCTAATGAGTGCGTGTCTGACAAGCCAGAGCTTCTATTGAGTGTATGCTTGTTAACCAAGGGTATAGCCGAGGTTCGAGCCTTGTAGCTCATATGTATCTGCTCCGTTTCATTATGTATATGCTTCATTTTTCTTGTATTGTTGTTGTTACAATTATACTCTTAGACTAATGTTCCTTACACATGATATGATTAGTATGATTGATTCTGAGTCGGCACCACTTAGCTTTTGCCCCTTTGGGTATATGTATGTCACCACTGCAGTAGGTTTACGGAGGGGTTGTCGACGCTCTTCGGGAAGCTAGCCTGATCCCCTAGCGACCCATACAATATGTATGCTCCCTTTTGGGAGAATAGAGCATCGTGGTTGCCAATCAGTATGTATGATGTTTCAATTATAATTCCTCACTCATGCATCATGTTTAGTGATTGTTCTTGTTACCACATCATGTTGTATTTGTTTCATATGCCTTAGTACTTGCTTAACCGTCGTGTTAATAGTGTTACCCTTGGTATTGCAGGTCCAGATCCCGGTCCCAACGAGGACAATGACGCGGCCCCGGAGGGTACCCCAACGGTACCTCGGGGTGTAGGCGAATAGATGGATGGCGACGTCTACTACTAGCCATCCTACGGAGAGCGTCTATTTTAGGGATATTATGCTGGGACTTTTGTATCAATCTTTTAATAACCAATTGGGAAATGTACTTAAAAACTTTAACCCTCCTGTATGTTTATATGTTTACTTATGAAAGCTTGTGCTCTTGATAATTACTGAGTATTTCGTAGGATGTCGTTTATGATAAGTTATGTTTGTGCGTGTATCAGCATAGCTCACACGTTCCTGTGGAATCTCCCTTGTAGGAATTCGTGCATAATTCTTCAGGGCAAGGATTTCTACGGGATTATGTATCCACGCCCTGGGGGCCCACTTAAATCCCCAAATTCCCGGGATTGGGGCGTGACATACGTAAGGTAAGACAGCAGGGATTTTGTCCTTGCTTAGACTCGAACCCTGATCTCACCCGAGGCACAACCGAGATCTTAACCAATTGAGCTACCAAGCGCGCCTCGACAGTTTAGGACGGATTCTTACTTATATTCTTTACATTCAAGCACTCTTGGGACTAGGACGTTACAGGCCCACCAACTTCCGCTGGATATGTCCCCATATCCACACATATCGAACCGAAGATGGCCTCATAAGCGATGTGGGACTTTTCTCCCACCCCAAGCCAGGACGCGGACTCAAGAGGTCACCCAAGGGGCATCAAGCCCCGCCACTACTCAGAGGAGAGCCATCCCCTGCTCTGATACCATCTGTAACAACTCGCCCCGCACCATCGAGGTATTGTCCGTTTTGGACTTCCCAGGAGGTCACCCATCCTGAAATTGCTCTAACTCGAGTACGCTTAACTTTATAGTTTTTATGAAAGTCCTCACGGTTTTGTCCCCAAAAGGCGCCTCTTCATTTTGAGAAGGTATTGTTCCACCTAACTAATCATACAGAGCAAGCAGAGGACGCTGTCTTACCCTCAGAGTACGCAGTGGGGATTTTGTCTTTGCATAGACTCGAACCCTGATCTCACCCAAGGCACAGCCGGGATCTTAACCAGTTGAGCTACCAAGCGCGCTTCGATAGTTTAAGACGGATTCTTACTTATATTCTTTACATTCAAGCACTCTTGGGACTAGGTCGTTATAATCACAGAGCTTCTAAAGCCTATGGTTAAGCCGTATGAAGTTCACGGCTCAAACTCCCGAAACTGGCAAAATTGCCAATTACACTGGGGCTAAGCTACGGCTAAGCCGAAGGATGTACTATGACTAAGCCGTAAGCTAGCCACGACCTCACCATAAGTCAAGCTACGGCTTAATATTCCAAGAGTAGTAATAAAGGGGGATTCTTCTACGGTCCAGCCACGGGGAAGCCATATGGTGTACTATGGCTAAGCCGTATCCAACCCGTGGCTAAACTATAGAACAATCACGGTCCAGCTATGAGAGAGCACGGTTCAACCGTGGCTCGCCGTATCTGCTGGAGACATTCTGGGGAACCACGGCTAAGCCATAATGCATAATACGGCTAAGCCGTAAGATGCCTACGGTTGAGCCGTGAGTCACCCACGGCTAAGCTATGAAACTCCTGAGAATTAAGCAAAAGGATAGGTACTAAGTGACCATATAGGGCCTTCGTGTCGGATTCTGGCACCCCTTAACTTGTCCAATGGAATACCCAAGTATCATGAATGGTCTTGAGGGCTGTGACTCATTTATGTGTATTGTCCATTTGTTAAGCACCTCCCCATGGGTGTTAGTTTAAGGGACTTCAATACACCTTCTTGATACTTTGTAACACCCAAAAGATGGAGAACTGTGTATCGAATAACTTAAAACTATATTATCATGCACGGTTAAAAGTAATGGACAACTAGTTTAGGGTTGGCTAGTAACCTATTATGATTCCATGAAAATGTGTAACACTCCGACCCGAGTTGATCTGGATTAGCGGCTAATTTCGGATGATTTGGTTGCTAATGGTGTTTTGTTCTTGTGTTTGTTTGGTTTCAGGTTTTGGATAGGTAGTTGGGTTGAGTTTGACCTGGTTTAGGTAGACATAAGCCCTTTTTCGTAATATTGCATTTGTGTGATGTCGTCATTCATGCATTATCTTGGTATTAACGCGTGTCTTTTGTTATGCTTGTTGATTCCCATAACTACGTCGTTTACCAAAGAGGTCACGTGTTTTCGTTAGACCCACAATTGACTCGAACTAGAATTAATTGAAACACTTTGGACTTCATTGCAATTGGTCTTGATATTTATAAGCCACCGACCCTTTCTTCTCTTCAGTACACAGCTCTGTCTCTCTCTTTCTCTCTCTATCTCTCTCGAGTCTTCTTCTTCTCCTCGTTCTTCCTTGCTTCTGTCGATCAAGTCAGGGGGAGCACCGGTGCATGTCCACGTTTGAGCATCACTCGTGTGCGTGGAAGTGAGCTTGAGTTATTGTAGTGTTTCTTCTTTTCCTTCTTCCTCTTGTTCTCATGATCAATTGGTACAGGTACTCACGCTTCTCGTTTCCTCTTGTTTTGCATGCATGGTGCTTAGAAGCTTGTTGGCAGTGTGATTGAGCCCAAGGACAACAAAGAGGGTGTTAGACCCCATTTGAGGCAAGTATAAGCATAACTTGGTTTAACCATGTGGGTATGTATTTGATTAAGATTAAATCATGTATTCTTGAGTATGAATGATGTTTACAGCCCATTTTGTGATCATTTCCTTCTACTCTAAGTGATTTCGTCAGTTTGGTCATGTTTTGATGATTCTGTAATCAGTTCAGAAACTGCTTCGTGTGTACCACGGCTAAGCCGTAACTCACCTTCGGCTTAGAGTCTAGAGAAGAGAAGAGCCCAGTTTTCTTCTACGGCCAGGACACGGTTAAGCCGTATATTGTCCTACGGTTAAGTCGTAGCTCAACCGTGACCCAGCTGTAGATCAATACAGGGTGCTGGTTTCTGGATTAACTAAAAGTAAGCAATTTGACAGACCCTTCTATAGCCCAGCCACGGCTAGGCCGTAGAACAAAATATGGGTGAACTGTCATTGCGGATGAACAGTAAAGAGAACCGCGGTGGAGCCGCAGTGCAGATTATGGCTACGCCGTAAAATGCCTACGGCTAAGCAGTATGTTCACCTACGGCTAAGCCGTACCACCCCTGAGAAATGAATGAAAGGCTAGGAGTAAGAAAGAGACCTGCTATGGCCTTCATGATAGAATGTAGATCACCTAGACTTGCCCAATAGTATGAATGTATGACATGAATGATCTCGAGGGCTGCGAATCATTCATGCACGTTATCCGGTTGTTTAGCACCTCCCCATGGGTGTTGGTTTAAGGGACTTCGGTGCAGATTCCCGATACACTGCAACACTAGACAATAGTGCATCAGACAACTTAAAACTACATCATCATGCACGGTTAAAGACGCTGGATAACTAGAATAGGATTGGCTAGTAAAAGCTCCTGATCCTTACAAGGAAATCTGATCGCATGGCATATTGACTTCGGTTCTTGTCCTCTTATACACGTTCTATGCTGGGGCAAACGATTGGATATTTCTAGCTCTGTCCATGGTTAATCCCGGGTGGAACAGCGGTCTTGCACGACCTTATTATTTGATATACATGAGTTGAGATGCCCTTACTTCGTTATCATCTATTATCTTGTTGGTTTGATCTGTTCAATTGGATATGGTTGTTGATATATGCTTAACAAGACATGCACGTCACGTTCTGATAAGATACATGTTCAGTTATGCACGTTATGATATGCACGTTATGACATGCATGTTCTTATATTGATTGACTCGATATAGTCCGACACTGCTGAGCCTCAGCCTTAGGATCCCGACGGGGTGAATTTGGTGTAGTTTCATGGTCTTGCTGCAGTAAGGAAACGTCTTGGGGAATCCGGACCCTAGGAAACCGAGACCCATCTGGCCCATGGTGTTCTTTGCACAATATAAGATCCCTTTTTGGGAGCATATGGCGTACGTAGTAGCCACCTAGTATGTACATGTTATATATCCATTGTTCACACAGAGCATATGTTAATTTGAATGTACAAGTGCCTAGACTGCTACATTGACTTGTTGTGATTATTTATGTCTTTTATTCTATTAGAGACCATACGTGTTAACTTGTTACTGCTTATACTTTGCTGAATCATTGTATTCATGAGTTGTCCTTGGTGTTGCAGGCTCAGGTACCCTCAACCGTGTTCTTGTCGGTCGTCAGTTTGCTTGGGAGGCTCCAGCTGTCTCTTCAGGTTGGCGGAGTGTGTGCTATCACTCCCTTAGAGCGCAACTGTTCTCTGCATGCATGCATCTTTTTTTCTTTTCATGTCATTGATTGTACTCATATTCTATACATTGTGATTGGATTCCGTGTGTATGTTCAGACCTTTGTATCAGCCTTTGGATATTATTTTGGTTGTTCTTGTGTGCCTCGTGTCTCTTGTTGATATTTTTTAGCTTCCGCATATATGTTTTGCACGTGTGTTTTCCCTTGTGCGTGTGCATCTAGACCGGGTCTAAGTGCATATGCACGGGAGTGTGTGTGTCGCTGGTTAGGTTTTTGCTAACCCCCGATCTCCTGGGCTCGGGTTGTGACATACGTATAGTATGGTATCAGAGCATTGTTGCTCTAGTGGGTCAGCATGTAGGCATGTAGGCACGTGGTGAGTAAGCGTGTTGCTAACAGTTGGTCTTCAGTGCCAATTTGTTGGTAGGGTTGGTCGGTCTGTGTTCTTCTTGTTCCTTTATAGGTGTTTCTTTTTGCAGGTGTTCAATCAGTGTTTGTTGCGACTGTCCGGTCATAACCTCGTGTAGCGCATTGTGCCCTAGTGGTAGAGCTCATGGCAGCGGACGATTTGCAGGAGCCCTACATTGATGTTCTCCGTTGGGAGTTAGGGCACCTCAGAGGCATTCCTTTTGTTGTCCGGACAACGGCATTGGTGGATCTACTGCAAGAAGCGGAACTGTCCCGAGATCGGTACACGTTAGAAGAAAGCATCAGGCATCTTCTCCCAGACGCTTATACGATTGTGTGCAGACGAAGGCGACTCCTGTTGTTTGCATTCAGAGTACGAGAGATCCTCAGGATGCACTTCGGCTATCCCTATACCTTCTGGACAGACAGTAGTTACGTGACATTTGAGGTGTATTTCCACGCTTGTGTAGAAGCTTTGCTCGAGCAGCGAGATGAGTACGTCAACATGCTCCAGGGAGTAGTTGTTTGGTATGTGCTGCATCGAGGACCCCATGCCTTCATCGCACCCTATTAGAGGCAACTCCTTTCTCATGCTCGAAGGACTGGCTATCCAGGTTCTCTGGTGTTTTGGGTCTCCTCCTTTTGCTTTTGTGTTCGTTAGTAGGGTAGGAGTCGGAGAGATCTTCCATTTTGAGTTTTGTGTTGTATAAACCTTTGACTTTGTAATTTTACTCTTAGTGCCTTTCTTGAATTGTCTCTTGCTCTCATTCTATGTAGATGTCGAGATGTTAGTTTCCCTTACCTGGTTTGAGGTTACTCGTGAGATCGGGTAGTCCCTTGTCGTGTGACCTTGTTTGGGAAGTGTACTCACAGCCCAATTGGTGTAAGGAGTCTAATCCGTTCTTTTAGTGGGGGAGTTTGTTCCTCTCCACTTCGTTCGAGTTCCATGGATCAGCATTGGGAATCTCTGGTTTTGCTGTATATCCGCCTTGGTTTCGTTGTACCTCCAAGAAATGGCTAAGTTGGCTTAACTGTTGCCCTTGAGGGGAGCTTGTAGTTCCCAATTGTCATTGTGTTGGTGAGGGGCAGTTGTTGTATCAACTTGTTGTTGTCGAGTTGTTGTGTTCTTGTGCAGTGTCACCCTTCGAGTGGTAGACTCTCGATGATTCTTTCCTTTTTCCTCTCTCACTTGTTTGTTCTTCCTTCTTTTTTTCCATCGATTGGTGTGGAGTCATACCCGTACACTAGCTAGTGACCATCGATAAGTCCTCTCGGGTTTACTCCATTGTTTTGTATTGGGTCTGGTTTACTATTCAGCTCTTTCCTGTTCGTGCCTGTGACTAGGTGACCGATGTCAAAGTTTTTCTCTTTGTTCGCTTACCCCTCCGTTTCCTTACTCGGATTATTCGAATGTTTTGTGGAACGTTACTTCTTTTCCGACGTCACTGCTTGATCTGTTTACCTTCGCTTTTCGCCTAAGATGCTTCTCGTGGGATCTTGTTTCCCTTACCAATGGAGACGGATCGTTAAAGTTCTAGTCGTCTCATGCAGTCATAAATCCCCTCTGAGTTTTTCTGAGTTTAACCCTACTTAGTGTTCTCCAGGTAATTTTGATCGCCGTCATCGATGTTTCCGTGACCATTTTCGATTGGACCCTATTCGTTTCATTGTTTCCCATTGCCACTGTTCGCTTCTCTTCTAGTTTTGTTCTCCATCTTGTTCTGTTAATCTTTTTCCTCAATTCCCTGTCTATGGATGTATTTTTGGGTTGTTGTAGACTATCGAGTTCACCATTCTTGGAGCGTCACAGTTTTGTGTCTCTGGTATCAATGTACCTGTCTTGTCTTGTGGTAATCTTCCCTTTCGTTCTTTCTTGTTTCCTTCCTTTGGATCACGCCTTCACTACTTGTCTTCCATATTTGGTTGTTTTATTTGGTTGTTTCCTCGCCTCTTGACCCCGGTTTCCTTACTATCTGTTTATGATGCAGGATGTTGGGTGGATCATGTCGGTGGAATTCCTTCTTCGTGGACCTAGCTAGCCTTTGCTGTGCTGGCAGTGGCGTGAGCATTGAGTTTCGTTTGTCGAAAGATGGAGGATGTTTTCGCTTGACAAGAGTTTGCCAACTTTCTAGGTGGAGTGGGCGAATGGATGATCAGTTAGCATTGAGGAGGTGATTTGGTGGCCTAGTGCGTAAATGGTTGCTACTCTGGTCGTGTGATAACGCGTTGCTTCACGCTGGGTTTCCTGTCGAAGTCTAGTTTAGCGAGATGACGTCAGGATGAGAAGGGTCTGCTGTGGATTGAGGACTTGGCTACTTTTTGTGTTGGGTTGAGCTTTTCGGTTGGGCCAAGATCTGGGAAAACTATCAGCCGTCATGTCAGTTCTTCGGGGAGCAGTCCATGCTTGCAGCTGCGTTCGTGACATTCTCTCGTTCTTCGGAGTGCTGAGATGTTGTGTTGCTGAATGTCTTCGCAGTTGCTCGTTGCTTCTTCAGTCGGTACGAATTGTCAGCCTTGCATACGCAGATAGACGGATAAGTCGAGTGAATGCTTTAGATGGACACTTGCAGATCGCTCAGTCCAAACTCATCGATACCTGTGGAATTGCTGACGCGAAGATTGAGTTTCAGAAACTTGCTGATGCAGAGTGCGAACTTTCTTGCCAAGAAGATAAGTTAGTTCCGAGACCTGTTGCACCATTCGAGATTGAGACTAGCTTCAGGGAGCTGACATACAGTTGAGTTCTTCCGTGACGCTTTCTAGAAGATATGTTGTGGTTGATGTTGAGACTAGCTTCAGGGAGCTGACATACAGTTGAGTTCTTCCGTGACGCTTTCTAGAAGATATGTTGGAACACGAAACTTTCTCTTGCGTGTTCCTTGCGATGACGTATGTGTGTTCTGCCAGGACGCTTTTTGTGAAGTGATTCCTTCGGCACGTGGGAATTGAGAAGCCACCGTGCTTATCAGAGAGAGTCGAGAGATCAAGCATTCTGGAGACGTCGTTGTTTGGCGGATTGTGCCTGCAAATGTGTGTTCATTTCGGAGACGGAATGTGCCTTTAGTGGGGGAGGATGTAACACTCCGACCCGAGTTGATCTGGATTAGCAGCTAATTTCGGATGATTTGGTTGCTAATGGTGTTTTGTTCTTGTGTTTGTTTGGTTTCAGGTTTTGGATAGGTAGTTGGGTTGAGTTTGACCTGGTTTAGGTAGACATAAGCCCTTTTTCGTAATATTGCATTTTGTGTGATGTCGTCATTCATGCATTATCTTGGTATTAACGCGTGTCTTTTGTTATGCTTGTTGATTCCCATAACTACGTCATTTACCAAAGAGGTCACGTGTTTTCGTTAGACCCACAATTGACTCGAACTAGAATTAATTGAAACACTTTGGACTTCATTGCAATTGGTCTTGATATTTATAAGCCACCGACCCTTTCTTCTCTTCAGTACACAGCTCTATCTCTCTCTTTCTCTCTCTATCTCTCTCGAGTCTTCTTCTTCTCCTCGTTCTTCCTTGCTTCTGTCGATCAAGTCAGGGGGAGCACCGGTGCATGTCCACGTTTGAGCATCACTCGTGTGCGTGGAGGTGAGCTTGAGTTATTGCAATGTTTCTTCTTTTCCTTCTTCCTCTTGTTCTCATGATCAATTGGTACAGGTACTCACGCTTCTCGTTTCCTCTTGTTTTGCATGCATGGTGCTTAGAAGCTTGTTGGCAGTGTGATTGAGCCCAATGACAACAAAGAGGGTGTTAGACCCCATTTGAGGCAAGTATAAGCATAACTTGGTTTAACCATGTGGGTATGTATTTAATTAAGATTAAATCATATATTCTTGAGTATGAATGATGTTTACAGCCCATTTCGTGATCATTTCCTTCTATTCTAAGTGATTTCGTCAGTTTGGTCATGTTTCGATGATTCTGTAATCAGTTCAGAAACTGCTTCGTGTGTACCACGGCTAAGCCGTAACTCACATTCGGGTTAGAGTCCAGAGAAGGGAAAAGCCCAGTTTTCTTCTACAGCCAGGACATGGCTAAACCGTATATTGTCCTACGGTTAAGCCATAGCTCAGCCGTGACCCAGCCGTAGATCAATACAGGGTGCCGGTTTCTAGATTAACTGAAGTAAGCAATTTGACAGACCTTCTACGGCCCAGCCACGGCTAAGCCGTAGAACAGGACACGGCTAAGCCGTAGAACAAAATACGGGTGAACCGTCATTGCGGATGAACAGTAAAGAGAACCGCGGTGGAGCTGCAGTGTAGATTACGGCTACGCCGTAAAATGCCTACGGCTAAGCTGTATGTTCACCTACGGCTAAGCCGTACCACCCCTGAGAAATGAATGAAAGGCTAGGAGTAAGAAAGAGACCTGCTATGGCCTTCATGATAGAATATAGAT
This sequence comes from Sextonia rubra, assembly GCA_037013555.1. Classification (NCBI taxonomy): domain Eukaryota; kingdom Viridiplantae; phylum Streptophyta; class Magnoliopsida; order Laurales; family Lauraceae; genus Sextonia; species Sextonia rubra. The sequence continues at coordinate 7,853,608 of JASUAD010000015.1, forward strand.
CACCTAGACTTGCCTAATAGTATGAATGTACGACATGAATGATCTCGAGGGCTGCGAATCATTCATGCACGTTATCCGGTTGTTTAGCACCTCCCCATGGGTGTTGGTTTAAAGGACTTCGGTGCACATTCCCGATACACTGCAACACTAGACAATAGTGCATCGGACAACTTAAAACTACATCATCATGCACGGTTAAGACGCTGGATAACTAGAATAGGATTGGCTAGTAAAAGCTCCTGATCCTTACAAGGAAATCCGATCGCATGGCATATTGACTTCGGTTCTTGTCCTCTTATACGCGTTCTATGCTGGGGCACACGATTGGATATTTCTAGCTCTGTCCATGGTTAATCCCGGGTGGAACAGCGGTCTTGCATGTTCGACCTTATTATTTGATATACATGAGTTGAGATGCCCTTACTTCGTTATCATCCATTATCTTGTTGGTTTGATCTGTTCAATTGGATATGGTTGTTGATATATGCTTAACAAGACATGCACGTCACGTTCTGATAAGATACATGTTCAGTTATGCACGTTATGATATGCACGTTATGACATGCATGTTCTTATATTGATTGACTCGATATAGTCCGACACTACTGAGCCTCAGCCTTAAGATCCCGACGGGGTGAATTTGGTGTAGTTTCATGGCCTTGCTGCAGTAAGGAAACGTCTTGGGGAATCCGAACCCTAGGAAACTGAGACCCATCTGGCCCATGGTGTTCTTTGCACGATATAAGATCCCTTTTTGGGAGTATATGGCATACGTAGTAGCCACCTAGTATGTATATGTTATATATCCATTGATTTACACAGAGCATATGTTAATTTGAATGCACAAGTGCCTAGACTACTACATTGACTTGTTGTGATTGTTTATGTCTTTTATTCTATTAGAGACCATACGTGTTAACTTGTTACTGCTTATACTTTGCTGAATCATTGTATTCATGAGTTGTCCTTGGTGTTGCAGGCTCAGGTACCCTCAACCGTGTTCTTGTCGGTCGTTAGTTTGCTTGAGAGGCTCCAGCTGTCTCTTTAGGTTCGCGGAGTGTGTGCTATCACTCCCTTAGAGCGCGACTGTTCTCTGCATGCATGCATCTTGTTTTCTTTTCATGTCATTAATTGTACTCATGTTCAGGAATTAAACATAGTATCAAAAATAAGGGGTAAAAATCGGGGGTACCCGGTTGGTTGGGCAGGTGTCCGATCGATCAAACACCACCCAGAAGTGGAATTCGATAGATCAGGCTCGTGCCCGATTGATCGGCTCTGGAGCACCCTAGCTCCGGGCTAATTCTGTTTTGAGTTGTTCTGCCTCCTTCCTTTGGTCTCCTCTGTACTAAAAACATTCAAGTAACCCTTCTAAGCATTTCTTAACACCCACCTACATCACAATTGGGTTCTCCTTCATCCAATCCCATCATTCATTTTTAAATTACATCCATTAATACATAAACATCTCACATTATCGAATTTAAGAAGCATATGAGCTGTAGTTTATTAGTAGGGAATTCATTAAGAATCAACACATATTAAACCATGCATGTAGTAAATTGTTACGAGGCAAGCTCCAGGATCCATAGATATTATGCACAGATCTCTGTAGAAATATTTTTAGCTGATGATTCAAAATCCACACTTGCGAGATCTCTTTGATTTGACCTCTGTTTTATAGCAGACTGAAAGTCTCAAGGCTTTCTATTATAGTCCTCTATGCTCGAACTAGCACTGGAGTATGGGCCTCTTCTATAATTTCTCCTTGTTATCAAAAACGAGATTTCTCTTATGTGTTTTTCCTAAAAAGCAATAGTGCATATTTATAGGCTACAATAAGGACCTTAAGAAGGAAATAAGGGATGGGCTTTTTATGGAAATATGAAACCTAATTCGATCCAAATTAGAATCCTAGATCTATAAATTACAATTCAGTTCAGTAGAAATTGTAATTACACTCCTGTCCTTATTCTCAAAATAATATTTCGAGCCTCTTGTTATTAAATGCTTATTAATCTTCCCACGTTAAGATTTCAAATATCCATCGACTAAATAATTACTGACACCTATATTTAATGGATGTCTTTATAATTCCTTGAGACCTTATACTTAACTTATTTGATATGTCAAATGTAAAGTCCACCTGTAGGGTTTAACATAATCAAAATTTATAAGCTTCATCAAGGGGATATCATAAATCCCTATTACGGGAAATGGATTCAGCCAATAAACTAATATGCACCATACACGTAGTGTAGTCATCCAATTTACTGATATTATTGACCTTATAAAAGGTTTCACTCCTTTGTTAATCAAAATGCCAAACACTAAATGTACATGTCTTATTTATATCGGGATTAAGAGTACAAGCACTCATAATAACCATTTGGATGTTAATTATCTTATATAGTCAGTATATCAATAATAACCCAAAAGTAGTCTTTTTTAATACACACAAAGTGTACTAGCATAATGAGTTGTAACTATACCGTTTCCCGTAGGCAAGACAAGTTTACTAAAACATCATGCTACAATTGTACCGATAGTGTATTCAAGTCTATCTAGATTGTGAACAATAATAATTTATATTCTATAAGAACCAACAAATAAGTTTTCTATACGTAAACTGAACTCTACACACAAACTTGTCTACTTTATAGAATAAAAGACACACTTATGCATAATAAATAATAATGCAACCATTTGCCCATATAAATTCTCATTTAGATGAAAAAGCAAACTTTACTAATAAGTAAATTAGTCAAAGAGAAATATATAAAAATATGCTTTTAGCAATATACGCTTATACTTGCCTCAATTCAGTGCTACACCAAATCAAGCCTCTCCCTTGGTTTGATGGTGGAGAAAGCCTCAACTAAAGGTGATGGAACATATGCATTGAAAGAAATGTCATAACCCGAGCCCAAGAGATCAGGGGTTAGCAAAAACCTAACCAGCGACACACGCACTCCCGTGCATATGCACTTAGACTCGGTCTAGATGCACACGCACAAGGAAAAACACACATGCAAAACATGTATGCGGAAGCTAAAAATATCAACAAGAGACACGAGGCACACAAGAACAAAGACATAATATCCAAATGCTGATACAAAAGTCTGAGCATACACACGGGATCCAATCACAATGTATAGAACATGAGTACAATCAATGACATGAAAAGAAAAAAAGATGCATGCATGCAGAGAACAATCGCGCTCTAATGGAGTGATAGCACACACTCCGCGAGCCTTAAGAGACAGCTGGAGTCTCCCAAGCAAACTGACGACCGATAAGAACACGGTCGAGGGTACCTGAGCCTGCAACACCAAGGACAACTCATGAATACAACAATTCAGCAAAGTATAAGCAGTAACAAGTTAACACGTATGGTCTCTAATCGAATAAAAGACATAATTAATCATAACATGTCAAGGTAGTAGTCTAGGCAGTTGTGCAGTCAAATTAACATATGCTCTGTGAATCAATGTAAGTAACATAACATGTACATACTAGTTGGCTACTACGTACGCCATATGTTCCCAAAAAGGGATCTTATATCGTGCAAAGAACACATGGGCCAGATGGGTCTCGGTTTCTTGGGGTCTGGATTCCCCAAGACGTTTCCTTACTACAGCAAGGCCATGAAACTATACCAAATTCACCCCGTCGGGATCCTAAGGCTGAGGCTCAGTAGTGCCGGACTATATCGAGTCAATCAATATAAGGACATGCATATCATAACGTGCATATTATAACGTGCATAGCTGAACATGTATCTTATCAGAACGTGACGCGCATGTCTTGTTAAGCATATATCAACAACCATATCCAATTGAACAGATCAAACCAACAAGATAACGAAGTAAAGGCATCTCAACTCATGTATATTAAATAGTAAGATCGAACATGCAAGACCGCTGTTCCACCCGGGATTAACCATGGACAGAGCAAGAAATATCCAATCGTGTGCCCCAGCATAGAACGCGAATAAGAGGGCAAGAACCGAAGTCAATATGCCATGCAATCAGATGTTCTTGTAGGAATCACGATCTGTTACTAGCCAATCCTATTCTAATTATCCAGTGTTTCTAACCGTGAATGATGATGTAGTTTTAAGTTATTCGATGCACCATTGTCTAGTATTGCAGTGTATCTGGAATGTGCACCGAAGTCCCTTAAACCAACACCCATGGGGAGGTGCTAAACAACTGGATAACGTGCATGAATGATTTGCAGCCCTCGAGATCATTCATGTCATACAGTCATACCATTGGACAAGTCTAGATTATCTACATTCTATCATGAATGCCATATCAGTCTCTTTCTTAATCCTATCATTTCATTTATTTCTCAGAGGTGGCACGGCTTAGCCGTAGGTGAACATACGGCTTAGCCGTAGGTATCTTATGGCGTAGCCGTAATATGCACTACGGCTCCACCGCGGTTCCCTTTACTGTTTATCCGCAATTACGGTTCACCCGTATTTTGTTCTATGGCTTAGCCGTGTACTGTTCTACGGCTTAGCCGTGGCTGGGCCGTAGAAGGTCTGTCAATTTGCTTACTTTCAGTTAATCCAGAAATAGGCACCCTGTATTGATCTACGGCTGGGTCACGGCTGAGCTACGGCTTACCCGTAGGACAATATATGGCTTAGCCGTATCCTAGCCGTAGAGGAAAACTGGGTTTTTCCCTTCTCTGGACTCTAAGCCGAAGGTGAGTTACGGCTTAGCCGTGGTACACACGAAGCAATTTCTGAACTGATTACAGAATCATCGAACATGACCAAACTGACGAAATCACATAAAGTAGAAGGAAATGATCACAAAATGGGCTGTAAACATCATTCATACTCAAGAATACATGATTTAATCTTAATCAAATACATACCCACATGGTTAAACCAAGTTATGCTTATACTTGCCTCAAATGGAGTCTAACACATGATTGTTGTCCTTGGGCTCAATCACACTGCCAACAAGCTTCGAATCACCATGCATGCAAGGAAAGAAGAAAAGAGAACCGTGAGGATCCATACCCATTGATCATGAGAACAAGAGGAAGAAGGAAGAGAAGAAACACTACAAAAACCTCGAGCTCACCTCGAAACACACGAGGGATGCTCAACGTGGACATGCACCGATGCTCCCCCTGACTTGATCGACGGAAGCAAGGAAGAACGAGGAGGAGAAGAAGACTCGAGAGAGAAAGAGAGACAGAGCAGAACTGATAGAGAGCAGAACTGAGAGAGAGAGAGTCGGTGGCTTAGATAACTATCAAGGCCAATTGCAAAGAAGTCCAATTGTTCCAATTAATTCCAGTTCAAGTCAATTGCAGGTCTAACGAAAACAAATGACATATTTGGCAAACGACGTAGTTACGGGAATTAACAAGCATAACAAAAGACATGCATTAATACCAAGATGATGCATGAATGACGACATCACACAAAATGCAATATTACGAAAAAGGGCTTATGTCTACCTAAACCAAGTCAAACTCAACCCAACTACCTATCCATAACCTGAAACTAAACAAAAACAAGAACAAAACACCATTAGCAACCAAATCATCTGAAATTAGCCGCTAATCCATATCAACTCGGGTCGGAGTGTTACAAGAAATATGCATGAGATGATGCATGCTACAAGATTGAGTCTTCTTGACTCTTTTGAGTTTAAAAACTGGAATAGTGATGGGATCCTCACCTTGGAGAGTTGTAGATAAGAGGAGAAAATGCAATTGAATTTTTCAAGGAAAGCAGATGAGTAAAAAAGTGATAAGGAAGATAATGGGTGCCTTGACTCTTACATGCAAGGCTCCAAGCTCTATATCCCAGCTGCTATGGAAGGAAAAGGAGAGGAGAAGAAGAAGCTCCATTAGAGACTTAGTGTAAATGAGGAGGGAATGAGCTGAATGGGTCGTAAGCTGGGTTTTTAAATTAGATTTTTGTAATTTGCAAGCAGTTCCAACTTGCTTATAGAATTTACAATTCAAGGCAATTGGACTTCAATTGGGCCAAAATGGTTCCAAATTGAGCTGGGCCAAACAAAGAAGTTGACCTACAAGATAAAATATACACAATGCAATTAATATGATGCCAAGATTATGGAAAACCATGTAACTCTAAATTACAAAAATGTGCTTGACTACTTAAGTAAGGTTCAAATCCAACCTAACTACCTATCTATTACCTAAACCCAAGGGCTTTGACTTAAATTAGCCTAATTATATATTAATTAAGGTAAAATAAGTTTAATTATGGTAATTTATGATTAACTCAAGTTTGGACCTTACATCCTCCCCCTTTTTAGGATCATTTGGTCCTCCGAATGCAACATACCTTAGATAAGAGTCCTAAATACTTCTCCCGAACTTGGTCCTCGAGCTCCCACGTGGCTTCTTCTAGTCCATGATGTTCTCCAAGAATTTTGACCCATTTGATAGTACGGTATGCAACACTGTTTCGTTTGTGTCAATGACACGAAGGCGACACTCTTCATAGCTTGCATCTAATTTTACTTGAATGTAATCAATCTCAAGAATGTGTAAAGAGTCTGGAAGGCATTTCTTAAGCATCGACACGTGGAACACATTATGAACTCCAGTGAGTTGATGTGGAAACTGTAACCTATAGGCCAAATCTCTAATTGTGCTTTTAATTTCAAAAGTACCTACAAATAGCATAGCGAGCTTGCCTTTTTGTCCAAACTTGATTATATCTTTCATTAGAGAGACTTTTAGGAACACATTGTCTCCCACTTGGAATTTGAAAGGTCTATGGCGGCTATCAGCATAGCTCTTTTGACGAGATCTAGCAACCTTCAACCTGTCTTAGACTTTCTATACTTTTTCGTATCTGATTCAAGAGAGGTCCGTGGAAACTTTTAACTCTGACTTCTTCCTAACACATCGGTGTACGGCACTTACATCCATTGAAAGCTTCAAATGGAGCTATACCAATGCTCTTGTGGTAACTATTGTTATAGGCAAATTTGCACAAGGATAGATGCGCGTCCCACTCTTTCCCAAAGTCTAACACGTTGGCTCGAAGGATGTCCTTAAGAGTTTGGATTATCTGCTCCGATTATCCGTCTATCCAAGATTGATAAGCGGTGGTGAAGTTGAGTTTAGTGCCCATGGATTTTTTAAAAGATTGTCAAAACAAAAAAGATAAAAATCTACAATCTCGGTCTAAAATTATAGAAATTGGGTGCCCTGTAACTAAATAATCTCATCGATAAAGATCTTTGCCATCTCATGGAATTTCATCCCTTTCCTACTATGAATAAAATGGGTTGATTTTGTGAATCAATCGATAATCACCTATATAGTATCATGATGTTTGCTCATTCAGGGCAGCCCTCAAACAAAATCCATCGAAATATTTTTCCATTTCCACTTTGGAATACACAGAGGATACAACCAATGTGGTGGCTTTTTATATTCAGCCTTCACACATTGACAAGTAAAACATTTATTGATAAAGCCTACAATATCTCTTTTCATGTTGTCCCACTAGAACCTACCATTTAGATTTTAGTACATCTTAGCGCTCCCGACGTGCATTCAATATCTTGCATGATGTGCTTCAGTCATGATTGTTTCCTTTAGATTTTGAACTGTTAGGACACATAGTCTATCTCTAAAATGCAACACACCATCAACTATCCTGAAATCTGGCCTCTAAAATGTATGGTCGCAAATCTTAATGAACTCTGAGTCTTTAAATTGTCTCCTTTTTATCTGCTGTATTAGGGTTAGTTCGAAGATAGACATCGCTATTAGCATGACCTTGTCATCCATGAATTCGATTGCCATATCCAAATCTCGAAATTCTTCCACTAGTAACCACTCACCACACATAGCTATCATTTCAATAGTTGATTTTCTGCTAAGAGCATCAGCCACTACATTACCTTTTATGGGAAAGTATTTGTTTGGAAAATCATAGTCCTTTATGAACTCTAACCATCTGCATTGTCTCATGTTGAGGTCATGTTGAGAGAATAAATACTGAAGATTGCAATAATCACTATGGACTTCAAATTTCTCTCCATACAACCAGTATCTCTATAACTTCAAATTGAAGACTACAGCGGCCAATTCTAGATTATGTGTGGCATAGTTCTTCTCATGTTCCTTTAACTGCCGGGATCCATACGCTATAACTTTTCCATTCTGCATCAACACACATCCCAATCCAATTCTCGAAGCATCAATATATAAGACAAATCCATGACTTTCTTCTGGTTGAGATAAGATTGGGGCTGAGATTTACTTCTCCTTTAGGGATTGGAAACTTGATTTGCATTCATCCTTCCAAATAAAAGGTTCATTCTTTCAAGTTAACTTTGTTAATGGTGCTACTATTTTGGAAAAACCTTTAACAAATCTTTGATAATAGCCCATAAGACCAACAAAAAGTCATACTTCAGCAACCGTCTTTGGGCATTACCAACTAGTTATTGCCTCAATTTTGGATGGGTCTACTGTAAGTCCTTAAGAAGGCAACTTGTTCCAACCAAAAGTCGTACTTATCCAATTTGGCGTATAATTGATGATCTCTCAACAACTGAAGTGAAGTCCTCAAATGCTCAGCATTTTCATCTCTGGTTTTGGAATACACCAATACAACATCAATGAAAATCATGACAAATTGATTGAGATAAGATACAAAGATTCTATTCATTAAAGCCATGAATACGGCTAGAGCATTGATTAATCCAAATGGCATGACTAAAAATTCATATTGGCCATATCTTGTCTTAAAAATTGTTTTTGATGTATCTTGATACCCAAACCTCAAATCAATCTTTGAGAAAGAGGTTGCACCCTATAATTGATCAAACAATCCATCAAATTGAGGCAGTGGGTATTTGTTCTTGATTGTCACCTGATTCAATAATCTGTAATCAACACACATTCGAAGGGTGCCATCTTTCTTCTTTACAAACAAAATTAGAGGTCCCCATGGCCAAGAACTAGCACGAATAAATCTTTGTCTAGTAAATCTTGCAGCTATACCTTCAACTCACGCAGTTCTACAGGTGCCATCTTATATGGAGCTCTAGAGATCGGAACTATAAAAGGTGCGAGTTCTATAGTAATGTCTATTTCCCTAACTGGAGGAAGACTGGGAACTTTAGCCGGAAACACATCTGGGAACTCTCAAACTACCGAGATCTCTTCTAACTTATTGGGTAGCTTCTTCTCAATAATGAAAGCAATATACCCTTTGTAACCACTATAGATTAGTCTTTCCACTCGAAACGCAGAGATCAGTCTAGTATTTGAACTCTTTTTCTCACCTTTGAAGATGACCCTCAAACCGGCTTCATCTACCTTCACGATGATGGTCTTATAGAAATAGTCCATACAGACCCTGTACTTAGACAACCAGTCCATGCCTAGGATTACATCAAAGTCATGCATCGATAACATGATGAGTTTAGCTGGTAATAGTATCTCACCAATTGGGGCATTGCAGTCTGGATAAAAGACTTCACAAATCACCATCTTGCCAACAGGGGTGATGATAGTTAACACATGCAGTAGTTACGCTAGCAGCTCCCGTATCCTACTAGAGAATTGAGGTGCAACAAAAGAATGCGAAGATCCAGAATCAAATAACACCTTAGCCTCTACATCACAAACAGAAAACTTACCTACAATGACATGATCTAATGCTTCTGCTTCCTTGTGAGTTAGTGCGTATGCACGGCCTTGCCTCTAAGGTCGGTTATGTTGTCCTTGCCTCTACTAACCTTGTCTTTGTTGACCTTAACCTTGTTTGCTTGTCTTTAGCTTTACCTTGCCTGTTATTGCTAATGTGGAGGAGTAGGTGGAGCTACTCTACTAGACTGTTGATACTATTGTTGCAGGGCTTGACCAGTATTCTTCCTTTTTGGGCATTCTGATAATTGGTGGTCCATCGAGCTACAACTAAGACAAGCTCCTGTAACCCTCCAGCACTTGCTTGTCTCATAGTTCTTACTGTACATGCCACATACTAGTCTTGATGACCCAATGGCAGCCTTTTTTTTTTTCTTGGGGTACTATTAGTTTTCTCCAGAAGGTAGAGCACTCTTCCTAGGTTCTCCCAAAAATAAGTTTTGCTCTATTTCTTCTGTTGCATAGGCTTTCTCCATAGCATCATCATACTCCACTAGACCGTGGAAAGCTACAGCATGCCCCTTTATGGCTGGCCTTAAGCCTTCAAGAAACCTTTCAACCCTTTTTTCTTTGGTGTCAATCAAGTTTAAGGCAAACCGAGAGAGCTAACTGAAGATGTGCACATATTCCGCAACTGTCATGGTACCTTGGTGTAGGGTAAGGAACTTTGCCTTCCTCTTGTAGTTAACATGCTCGAGAATAAACTTCTTCCTGAATTGCTTTTTAAATGCATCCCAAACAGCAGTTCTGGCATAGCCTTAATGTGTTCATAGATACTTTTCCACCATGTATCTGCTACATCCCTAAACATAGATGCAGTTAAGATCACTTGTTGTTTTCTTGCGCAAGTTAACGAATCGAAGACGTTCTCCATATGCACAAACCATTTATTTGCTTGTAACGGATCCTCTCTTCTTGTGAATTCCATAGCCTCACTTTGATGAAACTTTTGATATAAAGAGTTAGGATCACTAGCTTGATTATGCCTTTCCAATAAAGCTGCCAATTGTATCTGCATTATTGCTTGATTGGCATTGCTCCCAGCCAACTGACGCATTATTATCATGAAGCGTTTTTCCATTCCGTACGCAGGATGAAGAGGTGGATGCAACAGAGGATTTGCGTCCTTTAACGTGATGTTATCACATTCATTGTCTCCCATACTATTACCGATTCCTGATCCGGAAGCCATTTATCTATAGGTATATCACTAATTAGTCACTTACAACACCTTAATGTGTAAGGCAAACTATAATGGCTTATACAAAATCTAGTCTCCAATTGAACGTATCAGATCCTCACAATTTATACTAGGGTTGCTAAGTTTTTTAAATTAACTTATTAATGCTTTGATACTATACTTAAGTATATCATGTCCCGAACCCAATAATTAGGGATTAGGGTGGATCCCGAGGCTCGGTATACATAACCCGTGGCAATCAGTGCCATGTCAAGACAAGTACAAACTGCCACAAGGGTGATTCTATAGGTACGTGTGAGGAAGATCTGTAAACACGAAATGATCATTTTAATAATTAAGTAGAAACCTGGAGAAATCACATGTACATATCATACACACCAATAAAACAACATACATTAATAATTAAACCCAAGTTTGTAAATTAAACTATCCATATGCACATGATACAAAGATACCTAAATATATCCATCATCATGAATGTCATCTCCCTCAAACGGGGAATCCAAAAGAACATAGTATATCCACAAGTCAAAGCATGACTATGTTCTAAACAAACCCCAAAACATGAACCCCACGACGCTCTTTGTAGGATCACTAATAGAAGACGTCATCCTTGTTCCACTCATTTATACCCCGAGGTATTGTTGAGGTTCGCTTCGGGACCGCATCGACTGCCATGTTGGCATTGGGTTCTCACTTGTTACACCAAGGGTAATACTGTTAACAGGATGGTTAAGCAAATATAAGAGCATAGAAAACTATCATGATGTATCAACCGAATTAGAAGACATATAGATTAAAAAGAGCAATATCAGAAACTAAGCATGTTGTACATGTGAATAAGCATGAGTAAGAACCATAAATAAAAACATAGTTAACATACTAGTTGGCATCCATATGGCTATCTTTTCCCTAGTGAGAATATATCGTACAGTGGGAAATCATTAGCGGTCGGGCTCAGATAATCTAGCTAGCTTAAGAGCGTTGACTAACTCTTCATAAAACTATTGCAGTAGGTAACATATAGAATACCTCATTCGATTCAGTCGAACCTCCTGTGCATAAAGGTTAAATGGTGTTGACTCAGTGTCTTAAGACCAATAAGAATTCATATTTTCATACTTGTCTTACGTAAAGATCTACTCTTCCTTACATAGAAACATATATTGGTCTTGAAGTTGTGTTCAATCATAAGAATCGGAATTAAACTGAGTAATTGAAAATTGAACAATGCATACTTAAATGACCTAATAGAACTCGAACCCTTTTAACCTTAGTTACACCTATTTTGGCTCATGGGCCCACACTCAATAGAAGCTTCGTCGCTGTTTTTGTCTCAAGGTTCATCGGAAAGAATGGGTACATGATTTAACTATGTTGAGGGCAAGGTTTACATAAATAAAATGAATCCATTTTAGATTGAGTGGTTAACAAGGATATTTACTAGCCAATCCTAACTAAGATAATCTGTGTTTCCTTAATCATTCATTGGGGTGTATTCATAAACCATTCGGTGTCAATGTGTCACCAAATCTTGGTGTTAGCTTGTGTAGGCTATGGACACTACTTCTTATACCAAACCCATCACATGACATCTAAAAATGACTATAAAATCAATAGGACATAAGTGACAGCTTTAAACTCTTCATTCTTAGCATTTGTTTACCGTTGGGCTAATTTGTTTGAGGTAAAAATACCAATTCTAAAGCTATATTGGTCTTGGGTCATACCTAAAGTTATAAGGCTAAGATTTTCTTAAATCATATCCCAATGGTCTCAAAAGAAAGCTAGAACAATACCCAAATTGATCCCCATTTAAAAAGAATTAAACATAGTTTTATAAAAAAATAGAGGGTACCCGATCGGTCGGGCAAGTGTCCGATCGGTCATCGATTGGGCTTTTGCCCAATTGATCAGCCGTGGAGCACTCTGGCTCCGGGTTGATTCTATTTTGAGTTGTTTTGCCTATCTTCCTTTGGTTTCCCCTATACTCAAAACATTCAAGTAACCCTTCTAACTGCTTCATAACACCCACAGACATCACAATTGGGTTCTCCTTCATCTAATCCCATCATTCATTCTTAAATTACAGCCATTATTACTTAATCATCTCACATTATAGAATTTAAGAAGCATGAGAGTTGTAGCTGATTAGTAGGGAATTCATCAAGAATCAACACATATTAAATCATGCATGTAGTAAATATACATTTATACTTGCCTCAATTCAGTGTTGCACCCAAATCAAGACTCTCTCTTACTTTGATAGTGGAGAAAGCTTCAATAGAAGATGATCTAAGACATTCATTGAAAGAAATGAACATGAGATGAAAGCATGCTATAAGATTGAGTCTCCTTGACTCTTTTGAGCTCAAGAACTAAAATAGTAATGGGATCCTTACCTTGGAGAGTTGTAGAGAAGAGGAAAATATGCCATTGAAGGTTTCAAGAGAAGGAGATGAGCAAAGAAGGTTTCAAGAGAATAGGAGTCTTAGCTCTTGCATGCAAGGCTCTAAGCTCCATATCCCAGTTACTATAGAAGGAAAAGGAGAGGAGAAGAAGAAGGTCCGGCAAAGACTTAGAGTAAATGCGGAGGGAATGAGTTGAATGGGTCTTAAGCTGGGTTTTTAAATCAGATTTTTTATAACTTGCAAGCAGGTCCAGCTTGCTTATAGAATTTACAATTTAAAGCAATTGGACTTCAATTGGGCCAAGATAGTTCCAAATTAAGCTGGGCCAAACATAAAAGTTGACCCACAAGATAAAATACACATGATGCAATTAATATGGTACAAAGATAATGCAGAACCATATAACTCTAAATTATAAAAAGGTCTTTGACTACCTAAGTAAGGTTCAAACCCAACTCATTTACATATCCATGACCCAAACCCAAGGGGTTTGACTTGAATTAGCTTAATTATATATTATTTAAGTTAAAATAAGATTAATTATAGTAAATTATGATTAACTCGGGTTTGGATCTTACACCATCTGTCTTTGATAACCATCATAATTCATAAAGAATTTTCTAAGAAGGATGATTCAATTGTATCACAGGCTTAGTAGCAATGGAACAGAAGTTGAAACAACAACAGGAGAAGAAACACATTTCTTCAAATATTAAGAGAAAATAATAAAGACATAACCTTCACAATTTTGCATAGACATAGATGCCATACCTTAGTTAAAATAAATTGCTCAAAACTACAAGTCTCAGCCAAAATCTTAAAGGATAAATAAATTTGATATATAAATTTGATATAGAGTTTGGTGTAAACAAATTCAATATCGTATGATTAATCAAAATAGGAAAATAGGTACTGTAGGCTTGTTAGCTCTTGAGAGTAAGGTAAGGGCCCAGATAGTGTAGGGCCTCTGAGGGCTTTGGCCTGCTTCGGCCTAGACCTGCATATATCGAGGGTAGAGTTAGGAGGACAACATCGCCCCAGCACGATCTAGCCCTTTGACAACCTTAGTCTCTCATCTTAATACGATGAAGGCAACATAGCAGGGCCAATTTTATAATCCATTCGAACTATCTATAGTGAAATTTCAATAGAGCCCTATTCCCATTAGAGTAACATTTAGCTAAGGCCCTATTTCCTATTAGAGTGAAATTTGACTAGCACCCTATTATCAGAGTGAGATTTGGTTAGGTTCTTTCATATTAGATAAAATTTAGCTAGAGCCCTATTCTTCCTATTAGAATAGCATTTGTTTGAGGCTCTATTTCCAAAAGGAGTAAAATTTGATTAAGGCCCTATTGTCAAAATGAAATTTGATTAATATCTTAAAATATTGTGAATGTTATAGTCAAGAATTAAGAAAGAGCCCACGGTTCGGGCTAGAAAAAGAAATGAATAAAAAGCTCACTTTTGAAATAACTCTCAAGATGTAGGAATACGAAACCCAAGATCATCTCCAAATTCAAAAACCTTGACATTCCTCACCAAAGTGCAAACATGCGGAAGAAACGCTATATCACCTACCGAACACATGACTGAAGTAACAGCTAGATATCCTTAGGAATAAAAAACCCTTTAATACTCCAATGATTCTCGAATTACAGACAGCCAAATATTTCGTTAAGAATTCCTTTAAGAGCACTCGTAGAGATGTCAAACCCATCCAAGTTAACATTAAGACTCTAGAATTCCATTGTCAAAACAAAAACAAACATTCCATATGTTAAAAAAGACAGCCAAAAAATATATAATATATATGGAAGGAAAATATTAATATGCACATCCCTCACGCTAATACAGTGAAGGAAGTAGTGGAGTGAAAATTATAATCCATCTGAACTATAGACACACACATGACAAACTGAATTACATCAGATTCATTGAGTTTTCACCGGTCGGAATGAACTAGACTATTGGATCAAAGGTCAAATTTGTTCATTAAAATAAAACTAGCAACGTAGGCCCGTGCTAAGCCCGGGCCCAAAATCAAAATACATTAAATTTTTAAAGTTTTTTGAAATATAATTAATAAAAAATCAGTGTAAAAGAAAAGTATATTATTTATAATTCTTAGATTTTATTTTACGCATCAAAAATTATGATAGAGAAAAAATGAAGTAAAGATTACAAATAATACTAAAATGGAAAGATATATATATCCATGTAAACAAAAAGTGATTTGATATATTAAAAACTTTAATCACTTCAAATGCACTTTTGAAAGTTCGCCTTAAATTGAAAAAACATTTTAGCCTTTGATTTAAAGACACACATGTAACTATATTATTGTTTGGCATTTGAAAGTTTGCCTTAAATTGAAAAAACATTTTAGCCCTTGATTTAAAGACACGCATGCAACTATTTTATTGTTTGGCATAAGATATTAATTATTGATAAGAAAAAATGCTTTGCCCTTATTGATAAGAAAAAAATGCTTTCTTAAAATTATTAATGATAAGAAAATAAATTAAAAATAAATTTATTGTTTAGAAAAGATGCCCGAGCTAAACTTAGCCCAAAACTAAACAAATTTATTCATAATATTTAGATTGAAATGCTACTGTTCCATAGCTTTGGAAGAGGAATAAGAGATTTTTTTTTAAAAGAAAAGAATAATAATGACAATTATTGAAGATTTTATGAAATGAAAATAAAAATAATATTTTGAAAAAACTCCTAAGTGTGTGTGGACATATCCATGGTTTAAATTTAAGAAAATCGTAAAGATAAAAAAAAAATCAAATATGTACTAAAGATTAAAAAATATAAATAAAAAGAAAGAATGACATCAATTATTAGCATATAAATATAGTTTGATACATATGTATATCAACAGAAAAAGATGCATGTATATCAAAAGAAAAAGATGCAATCTTTGAAATCCATTCAACAACACAAATAATAATAATAACTAAATTAGATATAGAAAAGTAATTACATACCTGATAATGTTTGCTTTGGAGTAGATCAAACAATGTGTTAAGACATCCAAAACAACATTGTAGTGCTATGTATGCAATAAATTCATGCCTACAAATCGGCAGAAGTTTATTCATGTGAATTCAAAGCAACATACATGATTTTTCCAATATCACACTTATGAAAAAGATAGATACCTTGGAATAAAAAACTATTTTGTACACCAGGATATGAGAAGATATTCTCTTCCTACAATAAACTTTTCCAACAATAGCAAATACATAAGACAAACAAATTCATTAGAATGAGAGGGTACTTTATTGTCAATGGTAGTGTGCAATTAAACAAATCCTCAACAGAAAAATTGAGACAAATAACAAAAAAAAAGAAAAAAAGAAGTAAAACCTGCGAATCGGAGCCTGGAATTATACACCTGAGGACCTGGGTAAACTCCCACAGGCCACCCAATGGGCCATTTCACTTCTTTTTGCAAAAGGGTCTACTCCTGTCTATTCCATACCTGATTTTCAACAAATAATAAAATAAATATAGATAAGTTCCTTCTTATAAAAAAAAGACAAAAAAGAAAAAGCAACCAATTAGTACAAATAAATAGATACATTGCCTCTCCTAAATGGGTCCTTGAAACTTGCCTGAGGACTTCCCAAAACATCAAAATTACAAAAATTAACCAGAGACAGAAACAAAGCAAACAGACAACGAATATTCAAGTTTAAAATACCAAAAGAAGAAACCCCAAAAATCACAACTCAGAATCCTTTCAAAACAAAAAGATATATTCTTTTTTTTCTCTACAAAAATCGAAACACAGCCAAGCAAGTTGGAGATACTTATAACAGAATCACCTCATTGTCTTCTCCAGGAGCTTGACTAGTGTTGGAACCATTGTAGTTCCACTTTGGAAGCTTGTTGTGGGTCGCTAATCGGCCCAGGAAGCGTCTGCAGAGATCAGGAAAAAAATAGAGTGAAAAATACCCATTAAAATTCAAAACAAGATGTAAAAAAATAAAGTTTAAAGGAAAAGAAAAATCAAAATCTCAACAATCTCTTAGAATAGAGAGTTACCCTTGCTCTGCTCCTAAGGTCCATACTAGATCCACCATTCTTGTTGAACAGAAAGTATATATATAAAAACCAGCGAGAACAAAATACCCAGAAATAGAAAATCTCTTCACCAATTCAAAATGCCAAAGAAAGGAGATAGAGAGATAAATCCACAACCAAAATTTTTAGAGAACCAATCATTCCATAAACAAGAACATCCAAACACACAAAACAATCTACCATCTCCGGCATAATGTCCTTGTTTGTCGTGCCGGGGTTCACGACAACACACTGAAGGAAAAGCTTATCCTTGCATTGCAGGTCCGGTGGCACCTCTCGCTGGGCTGGCGTGGTAACTGAACAAAAGACAAAATTCACGATTCTATCCTCAAAAATGATCAAATTAGAAATAGAAGATCAGATGATCCACTCGAATTCATAGCAACAACATCGCATGTGGAATGAGGCAAGACAACTCCAGTGTTGGGACAGACGCAATATTTCTTCAGATTCGTCGTCTTCACCTGCCAAAACGACACAAATCGACATGAATTGCGTGCTCAAACCATCAAAGTCGTTGATCTAGAATCAAATCCAAGGAAATTGTGAGAGACAAAGAAGTGATGATTGATTACCTTAAAATCGACATGATTATCCGTCTTGTTGGACAATTGAAGTGAACAGGAGATCTGCTTCTACAGCTCGACTTCTCAAGCCGAAATCCATGAAATTCAGGATCCAAACCCTAGAACATAGGGTGGTATAGAAAAAAAGAAAGAAAAATTGCTGACGTGGCACCCCTCATAGGCCTCCATTCTTAGAGCTGTAATATATATAATTTGGAGCTTAACTGCTGAGAGGAAAAAGTTAGAAAAAGTTAGAACCTAATATAGAGGACCTTGGATCTTGCCCACCACCCATTCCCACAAAATTAGAGGCCATAAAAATGGTCATCTTTTTGAGGATTACAACCAAGATTACAATTAGAACATGCACACTGCACATGCAACTTCAGAAAGAAAAATATTACTATTAATACCGATAATAAGAATAAGAAAGAGAGAGAGAGAGAGAGAGAGAGAGAGAGAGAGAGAGAAGGTTCTGTTTGTGCCAGTGATGGAAGATTCTGCAACTCCATCTTCTTCAATGGAGAATCCATCAGCCCTCAGGAGACCCTCCTCCTCCTCCCACCTCAATCTTCCTCTAAACGTGTCTAGAACCGCTCTTTCAATCCAAACCCCCTCCCCATCCTCCTTTCGCCACCCAGATCTTGCACCCCTCGGCGCAGCTTACCACCACCCCCCAGCCTCCACCATCGTCTATAGCGATCACTTCATCCCCAGTAGAGCCTCCTCCAACTTCGACCTTTTCAACGTCTACCCTCCTTCCACCTCTGACGCCAATAGGGAAGATGGGTCTAGAGCCTACTCGGCACTGCTGCGAACGGTGCTCTTAGGCCCCGACTTGCATGTGCCCATATCGCCTGTTACGCCCGGCAAGCTGTCTGGTGATTGGCTTGGAATCAATGGGATTCACTCTCCTATCACTCCCAGCAGGAATACTTTTAGACTCAAGACGGAGAGCCAAAGATCGTCTCTGCATTCGGTTTCACCGGTTGGGTTCGATGGGATGCTTCCTGGGGTGATTGCTAGGCCCCCCAAGACGCCGCCTGGGGTTTTATGTGTCTGTGAGTTTTGGATTCGTTGAAAGATAAGAGAGAGGGAGAGAGATTATAGGAGGAGAGATTATAGCATTTTAGGATGCTGATGTGGCTCTCTAGAAAAAAAGATAAATAAATAGCGCTGATGTGGCACCCCTCATAGGCCTCCATTCTTAGAGCTTTAATATATATAATTGTTAAAATTATGGGCCACTGATGAATGAGTTAGAGGTAGGGGATTGACCTCCAAAGTTCAAGTCTAGGCCCATCCAAGAGTCCACCAGTTTTGTAATCTCATGGTGGGCCGGGCCAGGGGGTGGGTGGGGCCAGGGGGGGTGGGAGGTGGGGTTGGGGCAGGCGTGCAAGTGGGCCTTGTCAAGTTGCACATATGCAAATGTTGGGGTGGGCGTGCAAGTGGGCCTTGTCAAGTTGCGCACATGCAAATGCATGTTTCCCAATTTGGAAAATATTATACAAAGAAACTGCAAAAAAGAATAGTCTCTTTTAATAAAGAAAGTTTCCCTATTTTTATTCTTATCCTTCTTTCTATCTAATTTGCCATGAAGATCTCTTCAATTTTAGTTCCTTTAGATCCTGTGCCATAAACAATCCGATGAGGAAAGCCACACGTATCATCCTCCCTTTTTTTTTTTTTTTTTCAGACGAGCTGAGCAACGGGCAGAGGTTCCACTTGTTGCATGTGCCCCTTCTTCCTATTCTTCTTCTTCTTCTTCATTTCTTCTCAGGCGAATGAAATGGGGTTGGCGTTCGGGACTTAGAGTCTCTTTACTTTGTGGTTAAAAAAGAATTATATTTTGCCCCACTCACTTAATTTTAGTTAAAGAAAAAATTATATTTAGCCCCCTCATTTTTTTTCCATTAGGCAACATACACAATTTGGCCGAATAGCTGAATATCACACAATTCAAACAAAATCTAATGCATCGGTCCAAGGAAATTCGTCGAAATCAGATCGAATTCTGGAACGAAATCTTGTAGGTGTGCCGTTGGTTTCAGTAGACATCTCTAGTTGAGTCTAGCAAATGTAAATGTCAAAGTCTGGGTAACTGCCATCTCTGTGACTCTCCCTTCATCTCGACGTTCCTCTCTTTACACACTATTGAAATCTCTTATTCCTCTTTCATGATTCCACTAAACGCCATTCCCTCTTGGGTAACACAACTCCTATGCCATTGTTGTAACTCCTTTTTTTCTCATCATTTCTCAGTCCTGCTGACGTGCTCCTTCGATTCTGGTATCTCCTTCAACTAAAGGAATGTATTTGCACCTCTCCTTTCTACCTACCTCTGATTGGACTCGAACATGGCTTCATCAAAATGATCTCCCTTCACTACTCTTCCCTTCCACAATCTTTCAAATAGGCTTGTTTTGCTCTTCAATTTTTAGCCATTGGAGTCTAGATCTTCGACTGATATGATTATCCATTGTTGATTAGAATGTTTTTCTTCTAATATTCCCTAGTGAGATTTCATGTAAACATATACATAAAAGAGGATTGATGATTTTGTAAGTGTTTAGTCTGTTGGGTCTTTTTGTAGGGTAGCCGGTGCCTGAAAACGGTGCCATCTATTTGTTGAGATTTTCAGATGAGAAATTCTGTTTGAATAGAAGTAAGGGCAGAGATGGCTCCATTTTCAGGGTCGAATGTAATTAAAAATGGTGCCATCTATTTGTAGAAATTTCCAGATGAAATTTTCTATTTGAATACAAGTAAGGATAGAGAATTGGGAAGAGACAATTTCAACTCATTTGGATTAGATATTTTAGGACAACACTATAACAAATTACGTTTTTGCCGATGACTTTTCCCAACGCAAACTTAAAAGCACTGGGAAAGACCTTGCATTTCCCAATGCATGTGAGTTCTCGTTGGCAAAAGACCCGCTTTTCCCAACGCATATGAGTTTTTGTCAGCAAAAGACCCACTTTTCCCGACGCAAGCTTACATGTGTCGGTAAAACCCCTACTTTTGTCGAGGAAACAATTTTTGCGTCGGGATGTATCATGTACATCGGAAGAAGGCATAATACTCCCAACATACAAAACCATGCGTTGGGAAAAGAATATGTTCTCCCGACGAAAAAAGCCTTGTGTCAGGATAAACATACCTTTTACAGACGCATGACTCTCTATGTCACTATTTAGCTTCCTTGATGTGTAGTGTTCATCAACAAAAATAATTTCTGAACTGAAAATTATTTGACCCTTTCTCAACATGTGTCATGGTTTTGGGTTGGATTGGGCTTGGGTTATGGCCGACCCACTTGACCCATTTACACAAAAGTGATCCAATGAATATGATTTTAGGCCCAAATGATGTTCAAACCTCATGAAATTTGAAGGGATAGACTATAAAATCATTTTCGGCATAAAATAAAATTTTCATCAGGTTTTGACTTCAAAAAGTGGGTCACACCATCTTGACTTTTAGTCAAAGTGGGCCCATGCTTCAATTGTTTGGGGCCTAAATGATCTCAAATGGCCACGAAATTTTGAGGGCTTGATGAGGAACCCATTTTGAGGTTTCAATCAAATTTTCGAGTAATTTGGCCTTAGAGGTCAGACTTTGATTTAGTGCCCCTATGGCCTAATGGGTTTGTTGACTTGTGGTCAACAATGTCCAACCAACCCAAAATTTAGCAAAACTACTCCAATGCATGACTGAGGCCTTCCATAGAAATCTCAACCAAATTAGCCTTCAAGAGGTGGAGTTTCATACAGTGTTCATGAAACTCTAGAATGGAACTCCTTGAATTTGAACTTGCAACCAATGGTGTCTCAAAGTTTTAAAACTTTGAAGGAATGACCTAGAATATATTTTTAGACTTTCTTGTGAATTCCTGCTGATTTCATCATCGGGAAGTATGAGTCGCCCGAACTGAGGTTAGACTTTGATTTAGTGCTTCCATGGCCCAGTGGGTATGTTGACTTTAGGTCAACAACATCCAACTGACTCGAAATTTTACAGAACTACTCTAAAGCATGACTGAGGTCTTCCATAGAAATTTCAGCAAATTTAGTCTTTGAGAGGTAGAGTTCCACACAGTGTCCCCCAAACTCAAGAATAGAGCTCCTTAAATTTGAACTTGCGCCTAATGGTAACTGAAAATTCCAAACTTTTGAGGGAATGACCCAGAACATATTTTAAGTCTTCCTTACAAATTGCAGCTGATTTTAGCATCAGGAAGTATGAGTTGTCTAAGCCGAGGTTAGACTTTGATTTAGTATTCTCATAGCCCAGTGGGTATGTTGACTTTAGGTCAACAACATCCAACCGACTCGAAATTTTGTAGAACTACTCTAGAGCATGACTGAGGCCTTCCATAGAAATTTCAGCCAATTTAGTCTTCAGGAGGTGGAGTTTCACATAGTTTCCTCGAAACTCAAGAATGAATCTCCTTGAATTTGAACTGCATTCAATGGTATCCAAAAATCTCAAAATATGAGGGAATGACCTAGAAGATATTTTAAGACTTCCGTGTGAATTTCAGCTGATTTCACCATTGGGAAGTATGAGTTGCCGAGCCTGGGATGCCCTCCATAATTCTAAGGCTTATTTGCCCTTTTACTTTAGACCGAGCTTGGAATGTTTTACTGTAAACACTTGTGACATTTGTGATTTTTTAATTTTTTATGAGTCAACAAGGATTGGTTGGAAGATTGATCAGTGTAAATCATGTGTTGTTTACTCATGATTTCCCTTTTTTTTTAAGGTCTTAAACAAGTAAATTTTAAATAGCTTATGCCCGTCTTGATTAATCTAGTAGCAAAATTAAATAAATCCCATATAATCTTAATAAGGAAGTAGATCAAATTGGTAGAATTCTCCACCCCTAATATATATCTAGGTTTATAATCGTTCCAAATTGCACATGATATATATCGTCATCCCTAATATATATCTAGGTTTACAGCATCTTCACCTACAGAAATTTATCATCAAAATAGCATCTCCTCCTGAACTCTTGCACCCATCGTCCCACGTCTCTCTGATTTCAAGTTCTAGTATGCGCCCCCTATGTTTCTCTTCTTTTCTCTTTGATTTATATCGATTTATATTCATGAAGATAATGTTGTATTGTGATTTGTTCTTCCTAGCCTTGTGATTTTATTTTTGTTTTATTTTTATGTATAAATCATTGGATGATTGGGACTATGGAAACTAATGCAAAACAAGAGAGAAAAAGTGGATGCAATGTTTAAATGTTAACTACCATGCATATGCACATCGTTTTTGTCAATTTTGTTTATAGAAGGAGAAGAAAAAAGAATTTTGATCTTGTTGATTCAGATCTTCTGGAAGAATTTGGCCTAGTTCTAGGAGGCTTTTCCTTAAAAGTCGGGATTGGGTCCATCAAAAAGCCCCTCACCAAGAAAGCTCTTTTAGTTATCACATTATCCCTCATTAACGTAGGAACTTTGCAATAGCAGCGGTGCTTCAATGCGCAATCCTGCTTCTATTTATAGATGGAACACAGAGAATGAAACACTTATCTTATCCAACGAAACACGTCCATAGAAAATAAAATGAGGCTCAGCAAAGACGACAGAAACTAGGGATAGTTTCTTTTCATCCATGCCTGAAGCTTGCTTTTATAGTACATGTTTTTCATCCATGCCTAAAACTAGGGATATGGCAGAGAGTTGGCTACTATCCATTGTCACTAGAGCATACGCAAAGAACGCCGGAGGACTAACATCACTATCGCACAATCTTCGGCTAGCCTTCCATCACTGCATATCACCATAGAGAAAACCGGCCTGTAGTAGGGGTTTTGTTTTTGCAAAACCAGACCAGACTAGACATTGGGAAGAAGATGACCCACTGTCGAGTCGATTCCAATTCGATTTCAGGTTGGGGTCACCTAACCCATTCTATAGAGGAGCCCAGTCCACACCATCACTAGCACTCTCCAAGTGAATCAACAGTTGAAATTTGTGATAGTAAATGTTTAGGACTTATAATTATGATCAATGGTCCACATATCAATGATAAAACATCAAAAAATATCATCAAAGTCTCTTGACTTTAGGCTTTTTTTTTTATGGTCTTGCCATAAACCCATAATGTTGTGGGTTTTACTTCAAAACAATGAGAAAAATATTCTTTTTCTATAGCATGATTAGATTTTGGAAAACAAGTATCACTATTAATGACTACTCATTGAGATCTAAAAACTCATTTTTTTTCATAATTTTAGTAGAACGTACACTTATGATATCGTGGGTTTTTTAAGTAACATAGAAATAAAGTTACAGTGAAAAAAAAAGTAAAAAAACTTTTTACTCTTGGAAATTTTTTACTCTTGTAAAACTTTTTAAAACTTTCAGTCCATTGACTTCTTTAAATGGGTCATCACATTCTAATACACGTACCAAGGTTTATTCCATGCTTTCTTGATATAGGCAAATCAATGTACTAAAGTGGAGATTAAGGCTACAAGATCTTTTAGCAATGGTGAGGACCACAATACATAGGGAACCCGAAGAGGTGTTACACGTCAAGAAAGTAACAAATAGCATTAGATTAAAAAAGAGAGAAAGAGAGAGACAGAGACACACACAGAGAGAGAGAGAGAGAGAGAGAGAGAGAGAGAGAGAGAGAGAGAAATGCAAACAATGTTGCCAAATATTCACCTAATATCCCATGTTGAGCTCACTTGGTAGACAACTAAGACTACTAAATTAAGGTTGAGATATAAGCTTTTTGGGTGGGCGCATGCTCATGAAAGCAATTTGAACATAGCCTTGTGGGCCATTTGCACCCATATCAAAATGTTAATAATGGTTCTTCTTTTGATTGAATTATTGAGGCTATATTTTTTAGCCTTACTTTTTCTTTTTCTTCTTCTCCTTCTTCTTCCCCCTTGATGTAATTGGGAATATACCTTACATTATAGAGGGCATTAGCATGACTGAGGCCTTCTTCTTACGTGCACCACCCAGATGCCTTGCAAGTCCCACAAGCTGCTCACTTACTTTTAAAAATATGGCTCCAGTTTATAATTCTTGAATGTGGCAACAAGTAGTGCACTATTATTAAAGTTCTAAATATTTTTCAAATATTTCCCCTAAAATCGCTTTCACTCAATTTTCAACTTTACTTCAATCAATCAATCTTTTATCGCTTATCCATAAAATCTTTCAATTTTATAATATTTTTTATTTTATAGTTTCTATAATGGTAATATTCATTTATATTTTATTAAAATATTTATAAATCTTAACAAAATTGTGTTTTTTAATTAAAAAATTTCCATGGCTTACGTTGGACGTGGGCCCTGCAGCGCTAGTAGCAAAATTAAATGAATCCCATCTAATCTTAATAAGAAAGTATATCTAATCAGTGGCATTCTCTACCCCTAAATCTAAGTATTCTCCACCCCTAAATCTAGGTTTATAATCCATAATCCATGCCTCTCACGACATCTTCTCCCACAACCTTTTTAATCATGATCGCATCTCTTTAACTCGAATGCCCCTTCGTCTTACACGTCTCTAAAATCAAGTTTTGATATGTGCCCTCTTTTATTATCTCTTATTTATATTCATGATGATAAAGTTTTGTTGTGTTCTATTCTTCCCAGACTTGTCCTTGTTGTTTTGTTTTTTGTGTATAAATCATTGGATGATTGGCACTTTGGAGAGTGATGCAAAACAAAACAAGTTGCTAGTCATGCTTTTTTGGGTGCTGGCCTCTATTGCTTGGTTCTATTTATCTTTTGTTTTTGCTCATGTATGACTCAATTGAAGCAAGAAAACAAATAATGTTCTAGTAATGAAGATTTCTTAGGGCGTTTTCCCTATTCCAACCATAAGCAGTATATTGTTTCTAGATTTCCAATATGACTTCAGCGTGCATTATATGAGTTTAGAAAATCTGTAACAAATGCCTCTGCGAATAACATATCCTCTTGTAGTACTGCATTTGAATTGCCCCTATGAATAATGCATCCTAATAAGATACTACATGAATCCTACAACGAGTATTTGTTATGGATATTTTATGAATTTCTACTATGAATAATGCGTGATTTTTTTTAATGAAAGATGTCCTAATGTGAATACTATGTGAATTTCTGGTGTGAATACTATGAGTTGCGCTTGAGTTCTGGTGTGAATATAATGTTTGGGTTCTGCCTCTTTATTCTTGAAGGCTTCGTGGTTTGGGCATAATTAAGTCGTTGGACAAATGTTCCAATGTTACCAACTAAAATTATAGCATATATTACAATCAAGCCAAGGCCCAAGCTGGACAAGTCACCATCATAGCTGCACAGACCAAGAGGCAGGCTACACTTGAGGTAGTTATAGTCCATTTAGTAGCTCAAGCAGGGATAATGGTTCCTGATCTTGATACAGCTAGAGGAAGCTCTTCTGCTGGAGGTCAAAATGTGACATATCTTGGTCAGTATATGATTTTATTTTCTTCTGCTTTAGTTGACATAAAAAGAAAGTTCTTAGGACTTATAACACAACTTGTTAAGATTTAAAAATGAAAAATAGGGTGTTGAGGGGCAAAATCATCAAATAATGACTGGAAAGTCTGTAGTATGGTACGAGCATGTCGTTTGGGACCATGGAAACTTGCAGGAGCTGATTGTGACACGACTGGACACCCGGTTTAAGAATAGGAAGAAAAAACACCAATTCTTTAGACGTAGAATAGAAAACATCTAAGTAGCCCAATCACTTTTTTTTATATACGTGAACATCATATTGTAAGAGGTTGACGGACTTTATGAGGCCGGCCGCATTGTGTACGCTCAATTATGAGATATAGCTGTGGTCTATGTTGATACTTTATTCTTTGTGGTTCTTAGATATTAATTGGTTCTTAGATATACTTTCTGGTTCTTGGATATTGAACTATGATATTAGTACTTTAAAACCTACATATTTTTATGAACTTTACTTGTAATGGCTTCTTATATGTTTTGTTTATATGGTGGATTGATTAATTTTTTTAGATTGAGTTTGTTGGTTAGATGGCTTGATATTGAAATATGCATGGTTGGATTACCTGAATTGGTTGGTAGAGGTTGAATGGTCAAAATTTGTGGGAACACGAAAAAACAAATAAAACCTTTCAGATTTAAGAACGTTGCCGATGCACAATGGCATTAGCAAAAGTCACTTTTCACAACCTGTGTCGACGCAATCTATAGTAAAACAATGGTTTTTGACAGCGCATTAATGTGCCGGCAAAGTCCCTTTTGACAACTTTGTTGGATAGATTTTCAAAACTTTTGACCCACTTGATACAGGGATCAACTATTCATAAGACCAAAAACCCAATCCAGGATGCATTACCCTCAATCTCGTGACTATGTACAGTAAATATTCTATCTAAAAGATAGAATCAAATAGCACTAAATATCCACAACAATCTACGACATGAAAGAAGTAGATCATACCTTTGGAGATTCGTAGTGCTCTAATGCAGAAGTTGCGACTCTACTTGATGATGAGAATCTTCAACACCTCTTAGCCTTCCATGCTATGACCCGAATTGGATTTCTTTTCTCAAGAAAAGTGGTGGAATCTTCAGGAGAAATCCCAACTCGAAACTCCAAGGAACTAGAAGAGAGAAGAAGAGAGAAACTCGTGCAACTCTTGCACGAATAGGGTTTTGGGCGTGAGAGAGAGTCTTATTGGACGTCCAAGAGATTTTATAGACTTTCAAATCTCTCCCTTGTCTAATTAAAATAGAAGTCTTACTTCCAAAGCAATTAGCAACTTTCTCCTTTCCAAACTCTTCTTTTTAGAGTTCAAGTCGGATTAGTATTTTCCAATATCTTGGGCTAGCGTGCGGACCACTAGGGATTCCTTAGAAAGCTGGCTCCAATTGAAACATCGGACCCCACATCTCATGTGCAATCCGGGCCCATAGTTAATTGCAAATAACACCACTATATAAATGCAATTGCACTCCAGTCTTAGGAATAAATTACAATGAAGACCCTAAACTTCCCAATTACCACAAGTAGGCCCCTCTATCAATATCCGTGGATTAATTGGAATAAATCTGTCTCTTCCAATCTAAGTTCCACATCTTATTATCCTTGAGCCCCAATTAATCACAGTAATCATCAGTACCATCCAATTAACTCTTAATTGAGATGGGTGCGCACTTACTAATGACAAACTCATTAATTGGCACAAGGGGATAATAGAGATAGATTCCATCTTGATCATTCAATGTTCCCACAGTTCTACTACCACATACCCAAGACACCAAGGTGTTAACCTATAGTCGGCCTCACTCATTGGTGACTCAAAGCAAATGAATAGATAGAAACTTGAGTTCATCAATGTCTCAAGATTGAGAGCCTATTGCTAAGGAATTATGAGAGCATACCTTATTATTGAGACGGAATTCTATAAGGTGCATCTCATGGTCCTTCAATACATCCAATGTACCAGCACCGTGATCTAGAATCTTACATTCTGATGATCGAGACAAATCACACTATCTCATAGTGATCAAAGTGCTGCAACCTTATCAAATGAGATGCCCAGTTTCATTACTGGTTGTGAAGTTGTTTAAGTATAAGATTTGTGACATATATCTCCCGCGCGTGGATCTCATCCATGCACATATATCACATCTAATATACTAATGGAACCCGGTTCAACTCATGAACCATTATGTCATATGTATTGGTCATGTGCATGAATTAGTAAAATAACACTCATCTCATGAAAGCAAAGCATGATGTTATTGATAAATAAAGAAATTAATCAATTTATTACATCAACTGATGGATTGAGTCCACAAAATCTAACAAACCTATGCCAACGCAATCTTTTGTTGGAAATAGTTTTTACTAACGCATTAATTTGTCGACATAAATCTAATATATGTTTTTTAAAAAATATTTTCCCGATGCATAGTGTCATTGGGAAAAGTAGCCAACGAATAAATGCATCGACACAAGGCAAATATATGACTTATTAAAAAATATTTTCCCAATGCCAGATGACGTCAGAAAACTTATTCACGATGCAAAGCATTGCGCTAGAAAAAAGTATTGCTGACACAAGGCAATATGCTGGAAAAAGTATTGCCGACGCAAGGTAATTCGTCGGAAAAAGTATTGCCGACGCAAGGCATTGTGTTGCAAAAAATAATGTTGGCGCAAGGCATTGCGTTAGAAAAAGTCACTTTAGATGGTGAATTACCAATGCAATTTCTTCTGTCGGCAAAAGTCTTTACCGACGCATATGTGACCTTTCCCAATGTATTTTTATATTAGCAAAAGTGCATTTTGTTGTAGTGAAAAACACTAGATTTCCAATTAAAGAAGCTGCACCCTTAATGCCAGTGTAACCCAAGAAACCTCCTAAAATCCACCTACAAAATAACAAAAACCATCTGATCCACATCATGGAGGAAGATGTGGGTGACGCTGTCCCTCTTCTGATTCCTGGCTATGACTATTGCGGAGTAAATCACCCCTATTCGCCCCAACAGATCCTTAGTGCAGCCCATGGGGGAAATATTGATCATGATGAGATCTCAGTCCTAGTCATAGACCTCATCATCTAGTGTTCTATGGATTAAGAAAATCATGGCAAGCAACTGTTAACTCTGCATTTTCTTGATTCTTCTACGTTTTTGGGTTTTGGTTGTGAGCAGTGGGGAGAAATGGAGATAAGGTCTACGTTTAGATGGTGTTTGGACTAGGTGTAAGGTTCAAACCCAAACTAGTCTTGATTTAGAATAATTAATCTTGTTTTACCTTAATTAATGCTAATTTAGACCAATTCAACTCAAATCCCTTTAGGTTTTAGTCATGGATAGGTAGTTGAGTTGGGGTTAAGCCTTACCTAGGTAATCAAGGACCTTATTATAATTAAAGTTGCTTAGCTTTGCATCATCTTAGTATCTTATTAGTTGCATCATGTGTAATTTTATCTTGTGGGTCAACTTCCATATTTGGCCCCACTCAACTCAGATCCATTTTGGCCCACTTGAATACCAATTAACTCAAATTATAAAATCCATAAAATCAAGTGGACCTGCATGTAAATTCCAGAAAAATCTGGATTTAAACCTAACTCAATAGCTCCTTTTCTGCATCTCCTTCTTCTTGTTGGTGGAGTTTCTTCTTCCTCTCTCCTTCACCTTCCATAGCAGCTGGAATATGGAGCTTAGGCTTTGCATGCTAGAGCCAAGCTTCTATCTTCTTCCTCTTCACTTCCTTACTCACCTTCTTCCCTTGGAAACTCACAATCAGACCTCATCATCGTCTTTACAATTTTTCAGGGTGAGGATCCCATTACCATTTCATTTCATTAGATCAAAAGAGCCAAGGAGACTTAATTAAGTAATATGCATGTATCTCATACCCATTTAATCAATTGCATGTCTTTGCATGTATTAGATCATCTTCTATTGAGGCTTTCTCCACCATTAAAGCAAAGGTTGGGTAAAACACTGAATTAGAGGTAAGTATAAGAGTATATATTACTTCATGCATACCTATTTATGTTGATTCTTGAAGAATTCTCCTTAAATGACAATCTATAACTCTTTTACCCTTTAATTCAAGAATATATGATGGTTTAAGTGATGATGAATATGTTTATGAACGAATGATGAAATGTGGGTTTTGAAATGTAAAATGATAGATTGGAACAGAGAAAATCATAGTGGAACCAAGTTGAAAGAAGTTTTATATTGAACGTATGTTTCAGAATGGCTTCAAAAAATTTGAAGCTTACGGTTAGCTTTCCAGAGACCCAAAACTTGACATTTCTTCTATAGTTAACCCCATGGCTAAGCCGCGAAATGCACTATGGCTTAGCCATAGCCAAGTCGCGGTCAAGTCATAGGCTATCTACGGCTAAGCCATGGGCTAAGTCACAGGTAAGCCATAACTGCAGGAAATTTTGGTGAGTCACAGCTAAGCCATAGGAACAAAGAAACTCAGACAAAAATAGGGACTTTCAAAGACCATTGGGACTTTCAAAGACCATGTAGGGCTTTAGAAGTGGTACTTTTGACTTGAACAAATTCTTAAAGATAATAAAAAACTGAGGAGGAAAACTGTAGAGCTGTTATTTGTCCCCTTTTGATTTTCTGGATGGTTTTTGATATCACACTATGGGTGTTGGCATAAGAAAAGGTGTTTATTGCCTATACAATGTGACACTAAGATTTTCGTAGTATATTGACATCGGACATTTTATAAATATACCGTATTAAATGACTACGAAAGCATGGAATATCTTAGGATAAGGTTAGATAGTAAATAACCTTGATAACATCTTAGTTCAAATACATTGATATTGGTAAGTAAACTTTGCCCTCAACATGATTTAATTATGTACTTATTCTTCCTGGTGAACCTTGAGATGAAATCAAAGGAGGAGCTTCTACTGAGCGTGAGCCAGTGAGCCAAGATAAGGGTAACTAAGGTTGAAAAGGTTCGAACTCTAATTGTTCATTTAAGTATGCATTGTTTGAATACTAGTTACTTCGTTAATTCTAATTTTTATGAATGAATACGATCTCAAGACCGGTATATGTTTTTGTATAAAAATAAATCAAATGTTACGCATGATAACTGTGAAAGTATATATTCTGGTTGGACTTGAGACCATTGAGTTGACACCACTTAGCTTATACTCATCGGAAGTTCGACGGGACCGAATGAGGATATTTAATATGTTACCTGCTGCAGTAGTTATATAAAGAGTTGGTCGGTGCTCTTAGGGTAGCTGATGATCTTGGCCCAATCACTAGTGATTTCCAACCGTATGATATGCTCTTTTTATGGAGAGAAGATAGCCATGTCAATGCCAACTAGTATGTTATTGTATTTATATTTATGATTTATTACTCATGCTTATTCATATGCACAACATGCCTAGCTTCCGTTATTACGTTTTTTTAATTAGTATGTTTTCTAAATCAATTGTTAAATCATGATAGTCTTATATATCATTATATTGGCTTAACTGTCGTGTTAACAAGTGTTACAATTATTGAACGCAATGCCAACACGGTAGTCAATGTACCTCCAGAAGGAACCACAGCAGTACCTGGAGTTGTAGATGAGTGGAATGAGGATGACGCCTTTTACTAGTCGTCCGACGTAGAACGTTACAAGGTTTCTTTTGGATAGCATAAAGAGTAAAGCATGCCATTTTCATCATGTTATTTTAGAGACAGAAATTGATGGACATGCCATTTTGTATTTATGCATATGTTTATGCACCTTCTTAGTATATGCATGTGGAGGGTTTAATTAACAAATCTTGGTTTATATTAATGAATGAATGAAGGTTTTTATTAATGCCTATGATGAATTATAGGTGAATTCTCTAGGTTTCCATTTAATTACGAAAATGAGTATTATGTGTTTATGGATCTTTCTCACACGTGCTTGTGAAATCTCCCTTGTAGCAGTTCGTACATGTCTTGACATGTGTAAGGTCCCGACATAACTTAATTATAATTTATATTAATTAAGCTTAGTTTCTTATTAATATGTATATTTTACTCTTAATTCCTCTTGTTCTTAATTTTAGTGGGTCTCAGTTGGGTAGGTAGTTGGGTTCGAACTTTACTTAGATAGTTGAGAACCTTCATGTAATTTAGAGTCACATTATTGCATTATTTTGCCACTACATTAATTGTATCATATGCATTTCATCTTGTGGGTCAACTTTCATGTCTGACCCAACTCAATTCGGATCCATCCTAGCCTAATTGAAGCCCAATTGCCTTAAACTATAATTTCCCAAAATAATTCGGCTTGCATGTAAAAGTCCAAAAAAGTTGAGTTTAGAAGGGAAGCAACCAACGATCCCCCTTCATTTCTCTCTACTTTCATTGCTAGAACTTCTTCTTCTTCTATTCTTCTCCTCCATACCAGCTGGAGATCCAAGTTTAGGGCCATTGCATGTTGGAGCCAAGGCTCCTGTTCTTTTCCTCATCATCTCCTTTCTTGTCTTCCCATTGGAATCTCTCCATTCCATCTTTTCTTCTTCTTCTCTCCAGTTTCCTCAGGTAAGAACTCCATCATCCGTCCATTTCTTTGAGTCCAAAAGAGTCAAGGAGACTCAAATGAGTAACATGCATGCATCCTACATTCGATTTACCATTTGTATGTCTTTGCAGGTAATAGGATTTGCTTCATTAAGACTTCCTCCACAATCAAATCAAAGGGGAGGCTAGTTTTGGGTCAAGCACTAATATAAGGCAAGTATAAGAATATATATTACTACATGCATGTCTAACTTTGTCAATTCTTAATGGATTACTCTAAATGCAAGTAACAACTCATTTACACTTGATTAAGTACACATATATGTTGGATTAAGTAATAATGAGTATAACTATGTAATATTAATAACATGTGGGCATGTAAGACCTAAGATGATAATTTGAAACAAAAGAAACTCGGAACCCAATTTGTAGAGTTTTGTACTTGAACTCTTACTTCAAAAATTGTTTCTAGGGATTCTGAAGTTTACAGTGAAGCCCACGGCTAAGCCGTAAGTATTTACAGCTCAATATCTAGAGATCTCAAAAACCCACATTTAAACTATGCCTAACCCTCGGTTAAACCATGTAACCAACTACGGCTAAGTTGTAAGCCTCCCATGACCAAGCCGTAAGCCGTTCTACGGTGAACTTTCCAAAGAGCCCCAATATCAAGAACTATTCTACGGCTCACCCACGGCTAAGCCATGGACTATGTTACGGTTAAGCCATATCTTAGTTGTAGTCTAACCGTAGGCTTAGCACAGCTAAGCCGCAGGCCAATATACGGCTAAGCCGTAAATGCATATAAAATTGAGGGAAAGACTAAGCCGCTCATTTAGGCTGTAAGATGTATACGGCTAAGCTGTAAGAACATTGTAAACTTAGGATATTAGGGATTTCAAATGACTTTGTAGGACTTTAGATATAGCACCTTTTCCCCAATTAAATTAGTCTAATGGTGATCAATTGATAAAGAGGACGAGTGTAGAGCTATCACTCATCCCCTTTAGATTTTCGGACGAATTCCCGATGTCACGTCATGGGTGTTGGCATAAGAAAATGTGTCCTTGCATACACAATGTAATGCCAAGATTGGTAACACAATGATGCCGAATGTTCTATAAATACATCATGTTGAATGCCCTCAGGATCACGGATTTTCTACGATAGGGTTGGCTAGTAATTCTCCTTAATATTGTCTTGATTTAAATGCATTCATATTGTTAAGAGACCTTGCCCTCAATATGATGAAGTCATGTTCCCATTCTTCCTGGCTAACCTTGAGGTAATTGGTTTAGGGTTTTTACTGAGTGTGTGTCCATGAACTGAAATGGCTGTAGCTAAGGTTGACAGGATTCGAAATCTATTAGCTCAATTAAGTATGCATTAATTGATCATTAGGTACCTGTAAATTCCGATTTCTATGATTGAATATGATTTCAAGACCGAAACTCCCATATATATGATATGATAACTATGAATGAATATGTAGGAATATGAGATGGTCACTACGATTGACCATAAGTATGAAAGATATGAATTCGAGTCGGTCTTAATATGTTGAGTCGGCATCACCTAGCTTGTATCCTTATTAGGTTCGATGAGACCAATTTGGTTACCCCTTTATGTCACTATTGCAGTAGTTTATGGAGGAGTTGTTGGCACTCATCAGGAAGCTAGCATGATCTCCTAGCATAATTCCCATATGTATGTTATATACTCTCTCTAGATGATGCGCTCTGCTTTGGGAGAATATAGCCTTATGAATGCGAACTAGTATGTATGATATCCTGTTTATGATTCGTTACTCATGCTTAATTCATGCACAATCTACCTAGTTTCCCGCTATTGCTTTCTTTTAATCAATATGTAATTTAATTCATTTGATACAACATGATGGTCTTATATATCTCTATACTTACTTAACCGTTATGTTAACAAAGCTATCCTTGGTGTTACAAGTACTGAACCCAATGCAATATGGCAAATGACGTGCCCCAACAGGAACCTCAATAGAACCTCGGGAAATAGATGAGTGCAATGAAGATAACACCTTCTATTAGTCATCTTTCAAAGAACGACGATGGGTTCTTTGTTGGGTTATTTAGATTAGACATGCTTGTGTTGGAAGTAAGTGGGTCTTGTGGATAGATTTTCAAAACTTTTGACCCACTTGACACAGGGATCAACTATCCATAAGACCAAAACCCAATCCAGGATGCATTACCCTCAATCTCGTGACCATGTACAGTAAATATTCTACCAGCACTAAACATCCATAATAATCTACGACATGCAAGAAGTAGATCATACCTTTGGAGATCCGCAGTGCTCTAATGGATTTCTTCAACACCTCTTAGCCTTCCACGCTATGACCCGAATTGGACTTCTTTTCTCAAGAAGAGTGGTGGAATTTTCAGGAGAAATCCCAACTCGAAACTCCAAGGAACTAGAAGAGAGAAGGAGAGAGAAACTCATGCA
The DNA here is from genome assembly GCA_037013555.1 of Sextonia rubra. Classification (NCBI taxonomy): domain Eukaryota; kingdom Viridiplantae; phylum Streptophyta; class Magnoliopsida; order Laurales; family Lauraceae; genus Sextonia; species Sextonia rubra. The sequence goes on from JASUAD010000015.1 coordinate 7,889,103, forward strand.
ACTCTTGCACGAAAGGGTTTTGGGCGTGAGAGAGACGCTTCTGGACGTCCAAGAGATTTTATAAACTTACAAATCTCTTCCTTGCCTAATTGAAAAATAGAAGTCTTACTTCCAAAGCAACTTTCTCCTTTCTAATCCCTTCTTTCTAGAGTGCGAGTCGGATTAGTATTTTCCAATAACTTGGGCTAGCGTGGGGACCACTAGGGATTCCTTAGAAAGCTGGCTCCAACTGAAACACCGCGACCTCACATCTCATGTGCAATCCGGGCCCACAGTTAATTGCAAATAACACCACTATATAAATGCAATTGCACTCCAGTCTTAGAAATAAATTACAATGAAGACCCTAAACTTCCCAATTACCACAAGTAGGCCCCTCTATCAATATCCGTGGAACAATTGGAATAAATCCGTCTCTTCCAATCTAAGTTCCACATCTTATTATCCTTGAGCCCCAATTAATCACAGTAATCATCAGTACCATCCAATTAACTTTTAATTGAGATGGGTGCGCACTTACTAATGATAAATCCATTAATTGGCACAAAGGGATAATAGAGATAGATTCCATCTTGATCATTCAACGTTCCCACAGTTCTACTACCACATACCCAAGACACCGATGTGTTAACCTACAGTCGGCCTCACTCATTGGTGACTCAAAGCAAATGAATAGATAGAAACTTGACTTTATCAATGTCTCAGGATTGAGAGCCTATTGCTAGGGAATTATGAGAGCATACCTTATTATTAAGACGGAATTCCATAAGGTGTATCTCATGGTCCTTCAATACATCCAATGTACTAGCACCGTGATCCAAAATCTTACATTCTGATGATCGGGACAAATCACAGTATCTCATAGTGATCAAAGTGCTGCAATCTTATCAAATAAGATGCCCAGTCTCATTACTGGTTGTGGAGCTATTTAAGTATAAGATTTGTGACATATATCTCCCGCGTGTGGATCTCATCCATGCACATATATTACATCTAATATACTAATGGGACCCGGTTCAACTCATGAATCATTATGTCATATGTATTGGTCATGTGCATGAATTAGTAAAATAACACTCATCTCATGAAAGCAAAGCATGATTTTATTGATAAATAAAGAAATTAATCAATTTATTACATCAACTGATGGATTGAGTCCACAAAATCTAACAATGGACTATGATTGTTCTTGCACCTAGCAATTGGATAGACACATATATATAATTTTGGATTTTGTATATATTTAAGTAATTGTTGCCATACAAATGTGGATAGTTAAGTACAGACTTGAGACTTATTTATGATATGGATGATTTTTCTTTGTTATTGCTTTTGATCATTACGAGTGCATTACACAGGCTTCCACTTATTGTTGAAATTAAATTATGTGTTGGAGAAACTTCTTTACATGTTCCTATGGAATCTCTCTTACAGTGATTTGTGCTTGTCTTCACATGCACAAATTGCTACGGGATTATGTATACACACCTAATGGGGCCCATTCTAATCCCTAATTCCTGGGATCAGAGCGTGACATACGTAAGTAATGGTATCAGAACATGGATCTTGTAAAATATGCAATTAAATAATGGTATTGTAGCATAAATAAGTCTGGAATAAAAGATTTAGAACTTAGGGAACATGGTGAGCATATGATAACTGCGTTGGGATATGGGTTGTATAGGACGCTTTAAGTCTACAAACACTTTGCTTGAAATAATAACGATTTTCTTATAAATAATGGCCTCAATCCCAAGAGTTAAAAATACCCATCACGGTTCCTTGAGCTATACCAAGAATGATAACTTAGAGGACGTTTCCGTTGAGAACTTAGATCGCGAGCCTTCACCTTCTCCATCTGCAAATAATCGGCTCCTTTTGATGATACAAAGCATGTTAATGATAATAATGGAGCAAGTAACAAGGATTAGTGATGATCAAGTTGCAATGCAAGTGCAGGTTGCAACGATAATAGAAAGACAAGCTCAACTGCAATAGAATTTGGTAATAGTAGAGAAGAGTTTGCCGGATGTTCTAAACAAGAAATCCAAGAGGGGCACATCATCCTTTGAGGAGCACCTTAGGCAGTGGAAGAAACAAAAGATTAAGGCTTGTAGTTCTAAATAAATGTTGGAGAAAGACTGGAGCATGCTTTTATTGTGGTTCGATGGAGCATCGACTAGCAAAATGTTCAGGGAAGAAAAACACTAGCGAAGCCCCATTGTACCAGCAGCAACAATCAGTTAAGTAACCTCATTGGAATCAAGTTGCAAGCAGCATCAACAAAGGTTTTCTCCTTATCTACTATCTTCATTTTCTGTTATTCTTTTGCTTGTAGATGTTATAAGTAATCTATGTGATTTGCTATTTAGGATAGTTTCCGAGACACCTGTTGTATAGGGTTTTCAAGTGAGATTCCGAAATTATTCTCCTTAGTGATCCTGTGAAGTTATTTGGTATTATTTGTTGAGATACAATTGGCACCTTTCAGATGTATACTAATGAAGGCAGTTAAATCAGTGGCTATTGAGTATAAGTGATTACCACCTTATATCGATGAGTTGTCCCATTAATTTTAGGGTGCAGGATAATTTCCAAACAAATTGATTTGAGAATAAGTTATTTCAACTTTAAGCTCGAGCGTAAAAAGTTCAAAAACCAAATTTTAAGATTAAATTTGGACGTTAAGAGTTCTTAATGGATTATTGGATTAATCAATGTTGCAAATATATTGTCTATTAGGGAATAGAATCCTTATTCTATACGTGGATTAGTTTGTGGATTACAATTATCATTGATATCTTAATGTATTATAATTTGTTAATGCTCGAGATAATCCTTTAAGGACTTTTCTTCATTTCTTGATGATTAACTGATTTTCCTAATGTAGAGATGTAATTCCTAGTCGACCAAGTTACAGTCTTAAGTCATATCATATCTCAAGTTGAATGTTCAATGATCCAGAAAATTTAAGATTATTATTAGTTAACAAAGTTCGAGGTCAGTTGCCTAGATTCGGAGCTCCTTGTGGTCTTATAAGATGTTATCATAGGACTGTGAGATATTTCCAAAATTGTAGTTCCATTTGTTAATTAATTGGGATGAATAATTCTTTCAGTGAATAGACTGGTGTAAGTGTGACTTCTAAGCCTTACAAATTCTTGAGCATTTGAAAATCAGTAGATTTGTGTGAGGATGCAAATATTAGAATTGATCCAACATATATAATCAGGTAATTGCGGATCCAAACTTAATTAGAGACCTTGATTACATAATTGATAATACTGTTATCTAGACTCGTATTCCTGAGAGTTTATTTAAATCATATCCTAAGTGGGATTCCGAATTTCTTCGCCTAGTAAATTCGTGGAAAAAAAAACTTGATATTAATTGATAAAAGGAAATTCGCATCGTTCAAAGGCATATTGATCAAGTTGTTGAGTTATGTGACTAGTAAGAACAAATTGCTCACTATAAGTATTGATGAATTGCTCAATCAAATCAGCATGCAAAGGATATTATTTAAATTGATCGAGGTTCAGTTGATATCAATTTAACATCTAAAGCTATGTGATTTGAAGCTATGTCCTAATCAGAAAATAGCATTATAAACTCTTGGCTATTTATTTGGTGGTCGATTAATTTGATGGTATTTATGATTTAATTAATAGAATGTTCATATATTCTTAAATCAGTTATGGTATTTATTAAAAATATCCTGATGTAATCTAATCTTACTATTGAAGAGGTGGATTATCTAAAGACTTCTTTCTACTTTTGAAGTATAATCAATTAAACGATAATTTGGAAACTATAATTTTGAATCTAATTAAATTGTGTCTTGAGATCGGCCCCTAGAATCATATTTGGGTTATATCTTTTTCTATGTATAATTGAGGTGACGAATACCTTAAAGTAGATATACATCCTTGTCTAATAAAATCTTGCTTTATTCTTAAGAGCAATTTATGGTTTCCTTCATTGATGAAATTTTGATGTATTAAATTCATTTACAGAAATGTTGGATGTAAGAGAAATTTTATTCAAACATGAGAACATGAGAATTATCATTTCACTTGTGGAGCATCCGAAATATAAAAAGAAAAAAAAAATAAAGGCATGTTTGATGAAATAAGTCGAATAACTATTGATTGTTAGTAATTTGACAGAGGTCTTGGATAGTTTGGTGATTAGGTTGCTAATTCCTAGGTTAAGAATAATGCCCGTTTGGAGTTAGTAGGTTGCCTTATAATTGTAATTGATGTTCCTCAGTTGTTAGTGGTGAGTCTTAGCTTTAACACAGAGTACCCGCTGAAGTTAGATATCTAATCAGACCTTCAATCCAAACTTTTAAATGCACGAAGTGTGCGTCCTTGTGTTTGAAAAAAAGTGGATCTAGAGGATTCCTTAAGTTTTTGATTGTCGTTAATATAGCAGAGTTGATATAGGAAGTTCAAAAATCAAAGAATGTCATTCCAAGCAATGAAGTTTCACTGACAGCCACAAAAATGTCCCCGAATTTACAATCAATGATAGAGTAGTGTCGAAGGTTTCATTGAGAAAGGAGATCGGTTGGGGGTAGAATTTGTAGGAATTCTCGATGCCATTCGTGTGATGAGGCTTTGCAAGATGATTCTAGGCCTGTTTTGCGTCATTGAATATGAGGGGATCAAAGTAGAACCAGATGTAATGTACGTGGAACAGCTTCTTAGTGTCATCTACATAGCGAATAGGTTCGGTAAATATTCCCGATTTCTTTTAGTATTTGATTTTATTAGTTTGTTTCATTCAAAGAACCGAATGATCTTAAGTAGGGTGAGATGAAAGGTTCCGACCCGACTTAATTATAATTTATATTAATTAAGCTTGATTTCCTATTAATATATATATTTTAGTCCTAATTCCTCTTATTCTTAATTTTGGTGGGTCTTAGTTGGGTAGGTAGTTAGGTTCGAACTTTACTTAGGTAGTTGAGGGCCTTCACGTAATTTAGAGTCACATTGTTGTATCATTTTGGCACCACATTAATTTTATCATATACATTTCATCTTGTGGGTCAACTTTCATATTTGGCCCAGCTTAATTCGGATCCATTCTGGTCCAATTGAAGCCCAATTATCTTAAACTATGATTTCCTAAAACAATTGGACTTACATGTAAAAGTGTAGAAAAGTTGAGTTCAAAAGGGAAGCAACCAATGATCCCCCTTCATTTCTCTTTACTTTCATTCTGGAACTTCCTTTTCTTCTCTACTTCTCCTTCAAACCAGCTGAAGATCCAAGTTTAGGGCTATTGCATGTTGGAGCCAAGGTTCCTGTTGTCTTCCTCATCATCTCCTTGCTTGCCTTCCCCATTGAAATCTCTCGATTCCATCTTTTCTCCTTCTCTCTAACTTCCTCAGGTAAGAACTCCATCATTCCTCCATTTCTTTGAGTCCAAAAGAGTCAAGGAGACTCAAATAAGTAACATGCATGCATCCTACATTCGATTTACCATTTGCATGTCTTTGTAGGTAATAGGATTTGCTTCATTGAGACTTCCTCCGCAATCAAACCAAAGGGGAGGCTATTTTTGGGTCAAGCACTAATATAAGGCAAGTATAAGAGTATATGTTACTACATGCATGTCTAAGTTTGTTGATTCTTGATGGATTACTTTAAATGCAAGTAACAACTCATTTACACTTGATTAAGTACGCATATATGTTGGATTAGGTGATAATGAGTATAACTATGTAATATTAATGATGTGTGGCTATGTAAGACCTAAGATGATAATTTGGAGCAAAAGAAACCTCATTAGAACCCAATTTGTAGAGTTATGTACTTGAACTCGTACTTAAAAAATTGTTTCTAGGGATTTTGAAGCTTACGGTGAAGCCCATGGTTAAGCCGTAAGTATCTACAGCTCAATATCCAAAGAGCTCAAAAGTCCACATTTAAACTATGGCTAACCCTTAGGTAAGCCGTGTAACCAACTACGGCTAAGGTGTAAGCCTCCCGTGACCAAGCCGTAAGCCATTCTACGGTGAACTCTCAAGAAAGCTCCAAAATCAAGAACTACTCTACGGCTCACCCACGGCTAAGCCGTGGACTGTGCTACGGCTAAGCTGTATCCCTGCCGTAGCCTAGCTGTAAGCTTAGCACGGCTAAGTCGCAGGCCAATATATGGCTAAACCGTAAATGCATATAAAATTGAGGGAAAGACTAAGCCACTCGGCTAAGCCATAAGAACAGTGTGAACTTAGGATATTAAGGATTTCAAATGACTTTGTAGGGCTTTAGATATGACACCTTTTTTCGAATTAAATTAGCCCAATGGTAATCAATTGATAAGGAGGATGAGTGTAGAGCGGTCACTCATCCCCTCAGATTTTCTGGATGAATTCCCGATGTCACGTTATGGGTGTTAGCTTAAAAAGAGGTGTCCTTGCTTAAATAATGTAACACCAAGATTGGTAACACAATGGCACCGGATGTTTTATGAATTCATAATGTTGAATGCCCTCGGGATCACGAATTATCTAGCATGGGGTTGGCTAGTAATTCTCCTTGATACCATATCGATTTAAATACATTCAAATTGTTAAGAAACCTTGCCCTCAACATGATGCAGTCATGTTCTCTTAGCGAATCTTGAGGCAATCAGTCCAAAGCTTCTACTGAGTGTGTGTTCGTGAATGGAAACGGGTGTAGCTAAGGTTGAGAGGGTTCAAGCTCTATTAACTCAATTAAGTATGCATTAATTGATTATCAGATACTTGTAAATTCCAATTTCTATGATTGAATATGATTTCAAAACTGAAACTCCCATATATATGGTATGATAAGTATGAATGAATATGTAGGAATATGAGACAGTCACTATGATTGACTATAAGTATGAAAGATAAAAATTAAGTCAGTCTTGATATGTTGAGTCGGCACCACCTAGCTTGTACCCTTATTAGGTTCAATGGGACTAATTTGGGTGCCCCTTTATGTCACTATTGCAGTAATTTATGGAGAAGTTATCGGCGCTCATCAGGAAGCTAGCCTGATCCCCTAACGTAATTCCCATATATATGTTACACACTCTCTCTAAATGATACGCTTTTTTTTGGGAGGATATAGCCTCGTAGATGCCAACTAGTATGTATGATATCTTGCTTATGATTCGTTACTCATGCTTAATTCATGCACAATCTGTGTAGTTTTCCGCTATTGCTTTCTTTTAATTAATATGTACTTTAATTCATTTGATATATTATGATGGTCTTATATATTTCTATACTTGCTTAACCATCATGTTAATAGAGCTACTCTTGATGTTACAGGTACTGAACCCAACGCAATACGGCGAACGACATGCCCCAACAGGAACCTCCATAGAACCTCGAGGAATAGATGAGTATAATGAAGACGACATCTTCTATTAGTCATCCTACAAAGAGCGACAATGGGTTCTTTGTTGGGTTATTTAGATTAGACATACTTGGACTAAGATTGTTCTTATACCTAGCAACTGGATAGACACATATATATAATTTTGGATTTTGTATATGTTTAAGTAATTGCTGCCATACAAATGTGGATGGTTAAGTACAAACTCTAGACTTATTTTATGATATGGATGATTCTGCTTTATTGTTGCTTTTGATCATTACGAGTGCATTACACAGGCTTCCACTTATTGTTAAAATTAAATTACGTGTTGGAGAAACTTTTCTACATGTTCCTGTGGAATCTCCCTTGTAGTGATTTGTGCGTGTCTTCACACACACAGATTGCTACGGGATTATGGATGCACACCCCATGGGGCCCATTCTAATCCCCAATTTCTGAGATCGAGGCGTGACAACATGGCATGGATTACTACGGGTTACGTGTGCCGTGCCTCAAGAGTCCACTTTAATCCCCAATTCTCGGGTTCAGAGCGTAACATTAGGCCTTCCGTTTGCTTATCACCTTTGACTACAAGTCTAGCCTTATATTTATCTTTTGATCTATCAACTTTCATCTTCCTCTTAAATATCCATTTATGTCCAAGATGTTTACTCCCAGGTGGCAGACCCACTAGTTCCCACCTATGGTTTTGCATAATGGAATCAATTTCATTATTCACAGCCTTTTTCTGAAAAGGTGCTTCAAGTGAAGACATGGCTTCTTTGAAGCTTTGAGGCTCACTTTCTAACAAGTACGCTAGAAAATAAGGACCGAAAGATTTGGAAGTCCTTGTCCATTTACTGCATCTAGGTTCCTCCATTTCAGAATGATCCTCCGTCCCATTGTTAATCACAATACCAAAATCTCTTTTGTTAGAACTTGTCTCTTGCACTATTTCGCATGGAAACATATTTTCAAAGAACAATGCATTTCTTGATTCAATGATAGTATTTACATGGATATCATTATTCTTAGATTTATAAACAAGAAAGCGATAAGCACTACTATTATTAGCATATCCAATGAAAATATAGTCAACAATTTTAGGTCTTATCTTCACCCTTTTAGGAATAGAAACCGCCATTTTAGCAAGACACCCCCACACTATCAAGAATTTATAGGAAGGTACTCGTCCTTTGCATAATTCATTGAGTGACTTCCTCATTTTCTTGTGGGATATGTTGTTGAGAATATAATTTGATGAAAGCAATACTTGCCCCCACAAGCTCTGCAGTGACCTAGAGTTGAGCAATATAACATTCATCATTTCTTTTAAGATTATATTTTTCCTTTCAGCAATAACATTTTATTAAGGTAAATAAGGTGCTATAGTTTGGTGTATTATACCTGTTGGAAGCAGGTGGGTCCCGTTGATAGATTTTCAAAACTTTGGACCCACTTAACACAGGGATCAACTATCCATAAGACCAAAAAACCCAATCCAGGATACATTACCCTCAATCTCATGACCATGTACAATAAATATTCTATCTAAAAGATAGAATCAAATAGCACTAAATATCCACAATAATCTACGACATGAAAGAAGTAGAACATACCTTTGGAGATCCGCAGTGCTCTAATGGAGAACTTGCGACTCTACTTGATGATGAGAACCTTCAACACCCCTTAACCTTCCACATTATGACCCGAATTGGATTTCTTTTCTCAAGAAGAGTGGTGGAATCTTTAGGAAAAATCCCAACTCGAAACTCCAAGGAGCTAGAAGGGAGAAGGAGAGAGAAACTCGTGCAACTCTTGCACGAATAGGGTTTTGGGCGTGAGAGAGAGTCTTATTGGACGTCCAAGAGATTTTATAGACTTTCAAATTTCTCCCTTGTCTAATTGAAATAAAAGTCCTACTTCTAAAGCAATTAGCAGCTTTCTCCTTTCCAAACTCTTCCTTCTAGAGTTCAAGTCGAATTAGTATTTTCCAATATCTTGGGCTAGCGTGCGGACCACTAGGGATTCCTTAGAAAGCTGGCTCCAACTGGAACACCGGACCCCACATCTCATGTGCAATCTGGGCCCACAGTTAATTGCAAATAACACCACTATATAAATGCAATTGCACTCCAGTCTTAGGAATAAATTACAATGAAGACCCTAAACTTCCCAATTATCACAAGTAGGCCCCTCTATCAATATCCGTGGATCAATTGGAATAAATCTGTCTCTTCCAATCTAAGTTCCACATCTTATTATCCTTGAGCCCCAATTAATCACAGTAATCATCAGTACCATCCAATTAACTCTTAATTGAGATGGGTGCGCACTTACTAATGACAAACCCAATAATTGGCACAAGAGGATAATAGAGATAGATTCCATCTTGATCATTCAATGTTCTCATAGTTCTACTACCACATACCCAAGACACCGAGGTGTTAACCTATATAGTCGGCCTCACTCATTGGTGACTCAAAGCAAATGAATAGATAGAAACTTGAGTTCATCAATGTCTCAGGATTGAGAGCCTATTGCTAGGGAATTATGAGAGCATACCTTATTATTGAGACGGAATTCCATAAGGTGCATCTCATGGTCCTTCAATACATCCAATGTACTAGCACCGTGATCCAGAATCTTACATTCTGATGATCGAGACAAATCACACTATCTCATAGTGATCAAAGTGCTGCAACCTTATCAAATGAGATGCCCAGTCTCATTACTGGTTGTGAAGCTATTTAAGTATAAGATTTGTGACATATATCTCGCGTGTGGATCTCATCCATGCACATATATCACATCTAATATACTAATGGGACCCGGTTCAACTCATGAACCATTATGTCATATGTATTGGTCATGTGCATGAAGTAATAAAATAATATTCATCTCATGAAAGTAAAGCATGATTTTATTGATAAATAAAGAAATTAATCAATTTATTACATCAACTGATGAATTGAGTCCACGAAATCTAACAATCTCCCACTTGGGCTCAATGCCAGTCAGGGTTGCATCTCATGCCCATCGCTTCTACATGCTGCTCAAAACTTTGGTAGTCAAAGGCTTAGTAAAGGGATCTGCCAAATTGTCCGCAGAGGCTATCTTGGTAATAGCAATATCACCTCTCTGCACAATCTCTCTGACTAAGTGATACTTCCTCTGTACATGTTTTTGGCTTTTATGGCTTCTGGGTACCTTTGACTGAGCGACTGCCCCGCTGCTGTCACAGTAAACTGTGAGTGGCTGTCGTGCCAAAGGTACCACCCTAAGTTCCAAAAGGAATCTTTTAACATACTGTTTCCTTAGCTGCTTCACAAGCTACTACATATTCAGCCTCTGAGGTTGAATCAGCGGTACATTCTTGTTTTATACTCCTCCAGCTGATAGCTCCGCCTCCAAGCATAAATACATAACCAGAGGTGGATTTCCTAGAATCTTTATCTGACATAAAGTCAGAATCTGTGTATCCAACTGGAATCAACTCATCACTGCTATAAATCAACATGTAATCTCTAGTCATTCTCAAGTATTTGAGAATACATTTTACAACAGTCCAATGTTCAGGTCCTGGATTAGATTGATATCTGCTGACTAGGCCCACTACATAACAGATATCTATTCTAGTACATAACATAGCATACATGAGGCTACCAACAGTCGAAGCGTATGGTATCGACCTCATTTGCTCCTTTTCCTCGGGTGTCTTAGGGCACTGATCATTGGAAAGGTGCACTCCATGTCTGAAAGGTGTGATACCCTTCTTGGAGTCGTGCATTGCAAACCATATTAGCACCTTATCTATGTATGCAGCTTGGAATAAGCCAATCATCCTATTTTTCCGGTTTCGATAGAGTTTGATCCCTAGGATGTAACTAGCTTCTCCCAAGTCCTTCATATCAAAAGTCTTGGCTAATCAAACTTTTACCGTTGACAACATTCCTATGTCTTTCCCGAGGAGAAAGATGTCATCGACATATAAAACCAGAAAAACTACCATGTCACCTTTACTTTTCATGTACACACATGACTCATCCGGATTTTGACAAAAACCAAATGACTTAATTGCTTAGTCAAAACGGATATTCCAGCGTCGGGATGCCTGCTTTAGTCCATAAATAGACTTCTGCAGCTTGCAAACTTTTTGCACCTGGTTTTTAGCTATAAAACCGTCTGGCTGGACCATATAGATGTCTTCCTCAAGATGGCCGTTGAGAAACGCCGTCTTGACATCCATTTGCCAAATTTCGTAATCGAGATGAGCCGCAATGGATAAGAGTATCCGGATGGATTTGAGCATGGCTACTGGCGAGAAGGTTTCCTCATAATCGATCCCCTCTTTCTGAGTATATCCTTTCGCAACAAGCCTAGCCTTATAGGTCTCCACTCTTCCATCTGGTCCTCTTTTTCTCTTGTAGACCCACTTGCACCCAATAGGTTTAATATTAGCACGCAAGTCCACAAGTGTCCAGACCTGATTTGAGTACATAGACTCCATTTCAGCTTTCATAGCATCTTGCCAGCGTCCCGAGTCTAAGTCATTGATTGCTTCATCATAGTTAGAGAGATCTTGTTCCGGCTCTTCTGGGATTGCTTCATAAGACTCTCCCAAGAATGAGAACCTGTCAGGGGGTCTGACAATCCTCCCACTATGACGAGGTACTGGTGTAACTACTGGGTCTGGTAAGGGCGGTTCTTCCTCAAGTCTGGTCATACTTGGATTTGGAATTGATTGCTTCTGAATCTCTTCCAAGATCACCTTTTCTAAGGATTTCTGGTCCATCATATAATCTTCCTCCAGAAAAACCGCATTGGTGCTGACCAGCACTTTCTGCTCTCAGGGATTATAGAATAACCAACCTTTAGTTCCTTTAGGATATCCTACAAAAGTGCATACTTCCGACTTCATTTCCAACTTATCCGTCTTAACCTTGAGCACGTGTGCTAGACAACCCCAAATGTGTAAATGTTGTAAACTAGGCTTTCGCCCAGACCACAATTCCAAGGGAGTCTTAGGTATAGACTTAGATGGTATGAGGTTTAGTATGTACATTGCAGTATCCAAAGCGTCTCTCCAAAAGGATATAGGTAATCTTGAGAAACTCAGCATAGACCTATCATATCTAAAAGAGTCCGGTTCCTTCTTTCTGCTACTCCATTTTGTTGAGGAATACCAGGAGCAGACAACTAGGATAGAATCCCATTTTCTGATAAATAACCCATAAAATCAGTAGAGAGATATTACCCTCCTCGATCTGATCGAAGAGCCTTGATACTCTTACATAATTGCTTTTCCACTTCCGCTTGAAACTCTTTGAACTTTTCAAAAGCTTCGGACTTGTAGTGCATAAGGTATATGTAACCATATCTTGAGTAATCATCTGTGAAAGTGATGAAGTACTCATCCTCCTCTGGCCCTAACATTAATGGGTCCGCAGACATCAGTATACACTAATTCCAATAAATCTTTGGCCCTATTACCCTTAGCTAAAAAGGGTCTTTTGGTCATTTTACCTTCCAAACAGGACTCACAGATAGGCATTGGTTTTACCACCAATGAAGGTAAGATACCATCTTTCACTAGCCTCTCAATCCTGTTAAGGTTTATATGACCTAGTTTCAGGTGCCAAAGTTTTGTTGAATTAGATGAAGGTGACTTTCTCTTTAATGGTGATCTATTAATTGTTTCAGTATCATGTATCTCATACATCGTGGGAGTTAACAAATAAAGTCCATTGGTTACCTTGCCAGAACATATGAAAGTACCATTCCTCTTTATGACAACTTCAGTACCAAAAGTAATAGAATAACCTTTATTCACCAAACTAGAAACTGAAATTAAATTCCGCCTTAAAGATGGTACATATAATGTTTCTGGCAAAACCAATTTATTGTTTGAAAAACATAAAGTAATGACTCCCACTGAAACAGCCTCTGCCTTAGCGTCAGATCCTAGGTTGACAATGATTTCTCCATCACTTAGCCTCCTGGTTTCCTTGAACCCCTGCAACGTATTACATATGTGATTAGTTGCCCCAGAATCCACACACTAGGATTCTGAAGTACCAGTTGCAAAACTAGCTTCAGATATAAGTGACTCAATCATACCTGGGGTCTTTTTCTTAAACAGATCTTCTGGACAATTCCTCTTCCAATGCCCTCTCTTACCACAATGGAAACACTTTCCTTTTGTCCCTGAACCCTTAGCTTTAGCCAGGCCACCAGTTAGACCATTCTCCACCTTAGGACCCTTTGGAACTAATTTCTTTTTGCCTTTCCGCCCTTTGCCTTTCGGCTTGGACTTGGCATCTGACTTTTCTGTCATTAAGGCAGTTGGTTTCTTTTTCATAATCCCTTCAGTTGCTACCAGCTGACTAGATAGCTCAGCCAAAGTCAAATTCATTTTATTCATATTATAATTGACCTTGAAATTGTTGAATGACTCTGGTAGTGACTCAAGGATTATGTCAATCTGCGATTTTGCATCAATCGCATCTCCCAGTACATCTAACTCATTTAATGAGTTCATCATCTTCAACATGTGTTCCTGTACTGATGTACCTTCAGCCATCTTGGTGCTAATGAGCACCCTCATGGTTGCCTGCCTAGCAGGTCTGCCTTGTTCTGCAAACATCTCCTTTAAGTTCGATATCATATCATATGCAGTCTTATAAGATTGATGTTGGTGTTGCAACACATTAGACATGAATGCCAGAATGTAACATCGGGCCATCTCATCGTCTTTGGCCCATTTGGTGTAAAGGTCCTATTCTACTTCTGATGCATCTGGGCCAGGCTCTTCAAAGGGGTCTTTGGTAAGGACATATTTATATCCTGAAGCTATTAAGAAAATATCCAGATTTCGTTTCCAGTCTACATAGTTGGATCCCACCAACTTATTCTGGTTGAGGATGGTCGCAAGTGGATTGGAGGTATTCGAATTCATGCTTGTAATACTGTAACATATAACCATACATTCAATTAATGAATTTAAATGACATTAGGGTTTAGTATTCTACCAAATTTATGTGGGACTCCTCATTAACCACAAAATTCAGAATACATAGGAATCCCAATCCTGCAGAGTATGCCTCCTTGGAGAGTGCGAATACCTCTTAGACTGGTGCGGATCAAAGTTGGTCAAAATTGGGATTAAGACTAACTATCCCTGATCCCCTTCATTCATTACTATCTAGGTATCTAATACCAAATAATGTATGACTCCCGAATAGCTTCGGTTTCTAAAATACATGAGGCTAATCCTTGGGGATACTACATCATTATTTTAGTTAAGTGTGACCCACCAATTAGCATTGCATGACAACCGTTGCGGGCAGCTCTTCCTTGGGAAGTGGGCTCCCACCCCGTCTCATCAACACTATCCATAGGAGATCCATATCCAGTATCCAAATAAATACAAGCCCTCCGTGGGGAATGGCCATTCTCAAAATGGCGCAAGGCTAATACTTTCCTTACAATGGACCTATGGTGGAAAACCATGGGGATTTGTATATATATAAATGCCCCGCTCCCACTTAATATTTTAGACTTGAGGATTTCCTTATAGGTGTACTGGTCCATCAAATATAGATATAAATTCATCTCATGATACGACCAATGATTGGTTCCAAGTCAAGTTATTTTAAGAAAAGTCCAGTTTCTAAAATTAGTGTTACCAATAGATCCATCTATGGGCCCACCAACTCTAATTAGAACTCTTTCCAAAAATTAATTTGATTTGACCAATTTTGGAATTTGCTATGTTTGGATCAGATATGGAAATATTCTAAAATAAGCATTCATCCATAAATAGAAAGTGCTATAATAAAAGACTAGTCCTCTCCTTCACATGGCCCAGGCGGAAAAGACTTCTTGGACTTCTAGACTTTCCAAAACTTTGGGATTCCTCAAACTCTTTGGGCATCTCCAAAACACCTTTCGGTAATCTTCAAACTCTTTGATTAGGAGTCCTTTTTCTCTTTCCTTCTTTGTTTCGGACATCTCCAGAATTTACAAATTTTAAAAAATACATAAATTCCTATGTCTCTATAATGAGACTTACATGGTAATCTAAACATGGAAATAAAAGGGCTATAGGGAAATTCACCATGCCTTGCCCTTTCATGGGAAACCAAGGAAACCATGATGCCCTTTACACTTAGCCACAAATAAACCAATAAGTAAAAGGAAAGAAAAAACATGTAGGCCATAGGAGAGGACATTATCACCTGCATGTTAGTATCTCATACAACAAAGCATCTCACAAAGTCAGGTTACCAAACCACAATGGAAAAATAAGATGCCAATAGTTTGCCACCACTATACAAGATCCCCTACGCAGCGGGGGTCCAAGGGCAGTGCCCCCGGAGGGGGTCGAGCTGACCAGTCAACTCGCGGGGGTCCAGGGGGCAGCGCCCTCGAAAAAAAAAAAACAACTCAGACTCAAGAACAAAATGATTCTGCCTGGGTTCGGCTAGCCGATCTGGTCCCTACGGTTAGCCAACAGACCTACACAGCCATAGTGGTCCGTTTAACTAACCGACCTGACGAACCCAGAAATTTGGGTTTTTTCAGATTCGGCTCTTGCTGTCCCTTATCACTTCTAATGATCTCAGTATGCTTCTAATGGCATCTTACCTTCCTCCTATCATGATTAAAACCTTTTGTGACTTTCCAAACATGGATCTATTACAAAAGCAATCAAACCCAATAAGCACTGATCCTTTCATAGCCCTTGCTCTATCCTCTTCACATCTCATGTAAAGATTAGAACAAGATTACTGATCTAACATGATGAGAGATGAGGTATGGCTCTGATACCAATTGTTGGAAGCAGGTGGGTCTCGTGGATAGATTTTCAAAACTTTTAACCCACTTAACACAGGGATCAACTATCCATAAGACCAAAAAACCCAATTCAGGATGCATTACCCTCAATCTCGTGACCATGTACAGTAAATATTCTATCTAAAAGATAGAATCAAATAGCACTAAATATCCACAATAATCTACGACATGAAAGAAGTAGATCATACCTTTGGAGATCCGCAGTGCTCTAATGGAGAACTTGCGACTCTACTTGATGATGAGAACCTTCAACACCTCTTAGCCTTCCACGCTATGACCCGAATTGGATTTCTTTTCTCAAGAAGAGGGGGGGAATCTTCAGGAGAAATCCCAACTCCAAACTCCAAGGAATTAGAAGGGAGAAGGAGAGAGAAACTTGTGCAACTCTTGCACAAATAGGGTTTTGGGCGTGAGAGAGAGTCTTATTGGACGTCCAAGAGATTTTATAGACTTTTAAATTTCTCCCTTGTCTAATTGAAATAAAAGTCTTACTTCCAAAGCAATTAGTAACTTTCTCCTTTCCAAACTCTTCTTTCTAGAGTTCAAGTCGGATTAGTATTTTCCAATATCTTGGGCTAGCGTGGGGACCACTAGGGATTCCTTAGAAAGCTGGCTCCAACTGGAACACCGCGACCCCACATCTCATGTGCAATCCGGGCCCACAGTTAATTGCAAATAACACCACTATATAAATGCAATTGCACTCCAGTCTTAGGAATAAATTACAATGAAAACCCTAAACTTCCCAATTATCACAAGTAGGCCCCTCTATCAATATCCGTGGATCAATTGGAATAAATCTGTCTCTTCCAATCTAAGTTCCACATCTTATTATCCTTAAGCCCCAATTAATCACAGTAATCATCAGTACCATCCAATTAACTCTTAATTGAGATGGGTGCACACTTACTAATGACAAATCCATTAATTGGCACAAGAGGACAATAGAGATAAATTCCATCTTGATCATTCAATGTTCCCACAGTTCTACTACCACATACCCAAGACACCGAAGTGTTAACCTATATAGTCGGCCTCACTCATTGGTAACTCAAAGCAAATAAATAGATAGAAACTTGAGTTCATCAATGTCTCAGGATTGAGAGCCTATTGCTAGGGAATTATAAGAGCTTACCTTATTATTGAGATGGAATTCCATAAGGTGCATCTCATGGTCCTTCAATACATCCAATGTACCAGCACCGTGATCCAAAATCTTACATTCTGATGATCAAGACAAGTCACACTATCTCATAGTGATCAAAGTGCTGCAACCTTATCAAATGAGATGCCCAGTCTCATTACTGGTTGTGAAGCTATTTAAGTATAAGATTTGTGACATATATCTCACGTGTGGATCTCATCCATGCACATATATCACATCTAATATACTAATGGGACCCGGTTCAACTCATGAACCATTATGTCATATGTATTGGTCATGTGCATAAAGTAGTAAAATAATATTCATCTCATGAAAGTAAAGCATGATTTTATTGATAAATAAAGAAATTAATCAATTTATTACATCAACTGATGGATTGAGTCCACAAAATCTAACAATACAATGTTAAAAAGGTAATTTATATTCTCCACCCCTATCCCTCCTTAGAGCCTTAATTGTTCTACTAGGTTGACTCTCAACTTCATTTTTATATTGCATAAACATCTCCAATGCTTCATCCTTACTTCATAACAAGTATATGTAACACTATTGTGCACAATCATCTATGAAAGTGATGAAGTATTTTTTGCCACCTCTAGTTTGAACAAATTTTAAGTCACATATGTCACTATAAATCAATTCTAGAGGTTCTATACTTCTGTCAATGGTTTGAAAAGATGCCTTAGTTAATTTTGATTCTACATAAGTTTGACATTTATAACTAAAATCAATTTGAAATTTAGGCAAACATTCCATCTTGACTAGTGTATGTAAAGTACCATAATTTACATGCCCTAGTCTACCATGCCAAATATTAGAGGACTCAACTATATAAGCAGAAGAAGGATTCTTATTAATAGAAGATTTCGATACAATTGTCATTATATTCATCTTAAACAATCCATCACTCAAATAGCCTTTCCCTACATGCATCCCACTATTTGTGAGTACAAATTTATCGGACTCAAAAACTAGTTTGAAACCATTCTTGCTCAACAATGAACCTGATACTAGATTCTTGTAGATGTCGAGTACATGCAGTACATCAACGAGTGTGAGTTCCTTTTCTGATGTCATCTTCAGAACAATATTGCCTTTTACTTTAACTTTTGAAGCTGCAGAATTTCCCATCTAAAGTTGTTTACCATGACGCACTATTTCATAGGAAGAGAACATGCCCCTGTCTACGCAAATGTCGCAGGTTGCTCCTATATCTACCTACCATTCCCTGGTATAGCCTCCCAAATTCACTTTAGACCCTATAATCGATAGGTTCATATCACATTTGTAGCAACATGTTCAACTTCTGTCATGTTAGCTTGAGTGGGTTTCTTTGCATTGCCCTGTTCCTTGCCATTTTCCTTTCTCCTGCGACAATCCTTTGCCCGATGCCCTTGTTTATCACAGACATAGCATTTTCCTTGGAACTTGTTGTTGTTATGGCCTTTAGCACTCTTGTTATCATTGCCCTTTTGCACCTCGGTTTGATATTTGGTCAAAATGTTTCCTCTTTTTATTGTAGTTAGACTTCCCATGTTCAACTATACTTGCTTTGGGTTCCATAGATTGAGTTCTCAACTTCTTTTCAGCAATTTTATTATCTTACTCAATGTTGCACAATAAGATCTTCAAGATTCATTTCTTTGCATTTATGTTTCAAATAACTTTTGAAATCCTTCCAAGTGGGTGGAAAGTTTTCAATAATTATAGCCACTTGGAATAATTCACTTAGTTCCATTCCTTTAGCAAGTTTTTCATGAAGTATTAGTTGAAGATCTCAAATTTGACTGATTATAGTATTAGCGTCTATCTTTTTGTAAAAAGAAATTTACCTACTATAGACTTTTCAGTTTGGCATCTCTGGTTTTGTATTTTTTGTCCAAAGATATCCAATGTGCTTTAGCAGTCTTTGTTGAACTATACACATTATATAATATGTTATCCAACCCATTCCTGATGTAATTTTTGCATGAGAAGTCTAAGTGCTTCCATTCCTCTATAGCTGCTACAACATGCCTATCCATCTCATTCTCTTTTAGATCGGGGGGCTCCTCATGAAGAAGTTTGAATAGATTCAAAGTGGTAAGATAAAACGTTATCTTCTACTGCCACTGTTTGAACTCAATTCCATTAGACTTTTCAGGTTTCTATCCATGATTAAATGGAACAACAATTTGAGTCACAATGGGAACTATAATAGTATTAGGAGATGCCATTTTCGATTGGCAGAAGATATAAAATCAGATTAAATAGTAAACCAGACCAACTGGTTTAAAAGAAAAAGTTTTAAGAAACAGTTTGAAGTAACACCATCTTTTAAAAAACCAGTTTTAAGTAACATTGTCTTTAAGAAACCAGTTTATTTATTAGAAATGAGAAATAGTATCTCTGACAGAAACAATTTTCAAAAGTTGAAAGAAAAGTTTTGTCTTAAGATTGTTATTGGGCCTACAGTAACTAATATGTGAACGAGAAAATGAAATGAACAAATGACTAACTCACAGATCAAGACTAATGTATCACACTATGTCCTTAAGACAAAATTTGTCTCTTGTAGTGTTGTTGACGGATTAAGATGATTATCTCCCAAGATAATGATCTTTCTGATAAGGTGGCTTTAAATAGATGAACTAGTGACTATTTGGAGCAGTCATGTGATTGTTCAAACCAACTAGTGACTGTTCAGTCAAACAATGCAACTCTAGATTGAGTTGTAAATTTTTGGAAAAAAACATGACTGTTCAGTTAAAAAATAAGACTGTTCAATGCTTTGTAGCTTTTGGCAAAAAAGTATATATGGGTATGGGCTTGGGCCTACTTGCACATGGACCCAACCTAACCCAACCCAACACGGCCCCGCCCGCCCGCCAGCCGGTCGGTCGGTTGAACAGCAGCAACACGCACATGGAGTAAACCGATGTGGTGTATATGATCCACCGAGACAAAATGTGGGTCTCCTTTAAGGCCCAACCTTTTAAGCACACATAAGTGTATATAAACCCACCATGGGTTTTACTTCCTAAGCAATGTGGGATTCTAGTTTTCCCACAAACCTAACCTCCTGCCATCTTTAACCGAGTTTAAGGAGGTACTATGGAGTCAATTTCTCATTCACTCCTTAATGGTTTTTATTTAGTAACTGGTCATTGTTGTTCTATTCTTAAAGGAGAACACATTACAATCTGAACCCAACACAAAGTACAAGTGGGTCCCATATTTATTGTGGTCCAAAGTTGACTTAATGACCATTGTGAAACCCATTTTTCCAACAATCTCTACATTTAAGATGAGTCTAGTTGGTCTCCTTCAATGTTTCCTTAGAGCTTCAAGTTACTCAAACTGAAAATGGAAATTTTCATAGCCAATCCAAGTTTGCTTTGGAAATTGTGAAGAAGTTTGGATTTGAGAATTCTAAAATTAGTTGCAACCCCTTAGGATCTACTACTAAACTATCTAGTGATCTTAAAGGTAAGAAAGTATAACAAAAACTAAATAAAAGTATGATACGAAGCACAGTTAGCAGGCCAGATATAACCTTCAGTGTTGAGATTTGTGCTAGATATCAATCTGACCTCATGAGTCTCATCTTATTGTTGATAAACATATGATCAAATATGTTAATGGGACTTCACATTATGGCATCTGGGATTGTAGAGACTTAGCTCTGCAATTAATTGGATATTGTGATGCTCATTGGGCTGAATCAATTGATGATAGAAAAAGCACTAATGGTTGTTGCTACTTGATTGGAAATTGTTTAGTAGCATAGCATAACAAAAAGCAAAATTCTGTGTCATTATCAACCACAGAGGCTGAATATATTGCTACACGTAGTTGTTATGCTCAGTTGTTGTGGATGAAACAAACTTTGTTAGATTATAATGTTCCTCAACAACGTATGCCTATCATGTGTGATAATTCTAGTGCCATAAGTATCATCAAGAATCCTATCTGCACTAATGCACAAAGCGCACTAATATTAGATATCATTTTCTATGTGACCATGTCGACCAAGGTAACATTGAACCAGGATTTGTCCCCAGTGATGCTCAACTTACAGATTTCTTTACCAAACCCCTTTGAAATGATAGATTTTTCAAATTAAGACATGAATTAGGAATTGGCCCATGCCCCGCATAATGCATTTTTGTATGACTTGTTATGCTTATTTCTTTTAAGTTCTTTTATTAATAGGTGCTACTAAAAGATATGTCTTTCTGCCTCTTGTGAGTAGGGATCTTTCCAATTCGATGTCAAAGGGGATGAACAAGAGAGAGTCAAGGAAATGCTTAAATTAAGGGGGAGATCAATTAAGTTCTACGGAGATGCATATCTAAGGGGAAGAACAAGTCAAAGAAATACAACATCAAAGAAAGAAAGGAGAAGAAAAAAGGTTCCAAAATTTGCTACTCTAAAATAAAAACTTTCCATCAATTAAGGGGGAGCTTAAGAGCATGTGATCACTTCAATGAGAGGTAAAGTATCAAGAAGAAATCAAGCTTAATTGTGATGCCGTCAAATTGCAAAGGGGAAGATTGTTAGGGATTTTGTAGTGTTGCAATTTGATTGGATATGCTTTCTTATTTTAAACTTCGTTTTCATGCATGCTTTTAACTTTTGATCTTAAATTTCTCATACATTTTGATTGATTTTAATTTCATCATCTTTTTTACGCATCTAAGGTTTATGTTTTAAAAAAGAACTTTTAAATACTTTAAGCATGAATCTAGGTGTGATTTTCATATGTTTCAATCTCCTTTTGAATGCCCAAATTAAGTCTGAAATCTAGAAATTGTCGATTAACTGCCACCTATTAGCAATTACTTTTCCCAAGAGCAACAACTT
The DNA here is from genome assembly GCA_037013555.1 of Sextonia rubra. Classification (NCBI taxonomy): domain Eukaryota; kingdom Viridiplantae; phylum Streptophyta; class Magnoliopsida; order Laurales; family Lauraceae; genus Sextonia; species Sextonia rubra. The sequence continues at coordinate 7,911,336 of JASUAD010000015.1, forward strand.
TCAAATTATGAATGTCGATTAACCTCATGTAGTCAAAACTAGACTTAGAGAGTGATTCTTTAATAGAGAAAAAGTGTAAAGGAAAAGGTTTGACATAAAGGAGACTAGGGAATGAGATGAAAAACTAAAGCAAGGATTTTTCAAATGATTCACACCAACCAAGAAAAGTTTAAATCTTCATTTCTAAAGTTGTCGTGCTTTGTTATAAATTTTGATCTTTCATAGTATGATTTATATGCATGGGTGAACCTTTGTATAGTTGACCGCATCACATGAAAATCAACTTGAGATCTATTTTGTGTTTTGGTTTAAAAAATGCTTAAACATAAACTTTGATATCTTTCATAGCATGTTTCCTTATTTGGTTAAATCTAATATTCTTAAATTCATCACAAGAAAATCATCTTTGATATATAGTATGTTTTGGACTCAACAATTATCCTTCATCACATGTCATGCTTTTGAAATTTTGATAAACTTATAGTGGTTTGATTTTCAATCTTCCACTAAGTTTACACTTACGCATGCCATGTGTTAGACATATTGCCTCAACCACGTCATTTCTTGATTTCACATCTTTTGAAAGCCAAATCAAGCTTTAGTTTATTTTTTTATATATTTGGCTTACTTTTACATGAGCTATCAATTTCATATTGGTTGAAGGTAGTTTTCATACACACACTTATTGGACCATTGATTGGATTATAACTTTTATATTTCCTTATTTTAGAGGCTCAATCATGCACTTCAAACATATCTCTTCTTGTGTATCTTAGATATATTATAAAAGGAAAACTTATTGTAAAGGTTATTGCTTAGCCCTGAAAATCATTTGCTTGTAAAGGTTAGTGCCTAGCCTAGAAAAGCATTTGATTGAAGGTTATTGCTTAGCCTTGAAAAGCATTTGATTAAAGGTTATTGCATAGCTTAGAAAAGCATTTATTGTAAGGATTATTGCTTAGCCTTAAAAGCATATTGATCAATGGAATACTAGTGGGGAGTAGAGACACAAGCCGGGAGTTCATATAGTCACTTTGGTTGAACCACTATAAATTATTGTGTTGTGGAGACTGCTATTTCTTCCATAGTGAATGTTTATATTGTATGCTTTCGCCTTTATATTTATGTAAACATCACTTATGCTTAATTTGTAAGAAGAAATTTCAAAATTGGTCATAATTGGATTAATCTTTTAGACTCACCCTATTTGCTTTGCTACCCCTGCCCCCCTCTTTGGTTCAAATCTTGGACTTTCAAAAAACCAACCATGACCAAGAGCATTATTTCAGTTCAAATAAATTTACAACTAGAGTAATGCATGTCCTCGAAAAGAATTAAACATTAATTAGTCACATGTTCAATAGTAGTATTATGGTCATTCCATGCCTCTAATCTCATATTTTAGGGGACTTGCTAAATGAACTCAAGATTGGACTCAATATACCCAACCCACTTTTTTTTTAAGTGAAATTACCTAAATGCCCCCTCTCTGTCCCCACCCACCTTCCCTTCCTCTATCCTCCCTTTCATCACCTTCCCCATCTAACAAAGGGAACAAATGGCTGAGCTGTCTGCCCTCCCTCTCCCTCTTCCCTTTTCTCCCTCACTCCCCTCCCTTTCTCTCTTCTCTCCCTCTCCCTCTCCCCTCTCCCTATTCCTTCCTCCCCTTTTCTCCCTTCTTTCCCCCTCCCTGATGTCTCCCTGTAATAAGGAGATTAGGCAATCTCCTTGCTATAGGGAGACAATTGAGAGGGGGAATAGAGGGGGAGAGGGACAAGGAGATAAGAGAGAGAGGGAGTGAAAGGAAAAGGGAGAAGGAGGGGAAAGAGATCTGCCACCGGCATTTGTCACCAAAAGGGGAGGTGGGGAAGGCGAGGAGAAAAGAGGGGAATGTGAGTGGGGAGGGAAAGGGGCATTTGGGTAATTTTTTTTAATTTTTTGAAAAAAAAAAAGGGGTTAAGTGTATTGGGTCCAATCTTTAGTTCATTTAGTACATCCCTATTTTAAAAGTAACATTTGATAAACTCAACTGGATTGTGATTGGCTTAAGTTTAAAAGGTCATGAAAGTCAATGTCCTTTGGGCCACTGTTGACATTGCCTACCTCCTTATCTCTCTATATACATAATTTTAAAAGCTTGAATTCATTTTCTTTTTCTAAAGCTTGTAACATTGACTATTAGTATAGCACATTTAGTATGAGAAAGTTAGCTTACATAAATCTATTTTTATCGATATAAGACCTATTTTGTTAAATTCAAATTGATCAAAACCTGTACGTAAAATTGATTATAATTAACCCAATCCATGAATGATCCAATGTTGGATTGATGAATGTTTTAAAATACATAATTAGGCTTCATGTGTATTAGAGAATTATTAAGAGAGAAATCATTGGGTCTTCACATAAAATAACAATATCTTTTTGTAAATAATGATATAATCAATTTTTAATGGATGTAAGGGCAAAGTAGTCATTTTGATAAAATTCAAGACAAATTTCTTAGTATACAAATTGAAATGAAAAGACAGGGGTTATATACAAATTTTGAAACCACAGAAGCAATTTATAAATTCTATAAACCTTGGGGTGGTACATGCAAAAAAACTCATTTAATAAAAAGTGGAAGTAAAAAAATGGTTACCTCATATTGCGCTCCCTAGCAAAGGCACTGACAACTTGTTTGACAAATCCAATTGATAGGCTGTGAAGTAGTAATAAAACCCGGTAAGAAACTGGTCAACCAACAAGGTGACACCAATTCACATAACTTGAACTTGCCCTAAAACAAAATCTAAAACTCCTACTAAAAACCTATACAAACCAGAACTAAATATCTTAAAATAAAATTAATTACAGTCCCTTACAGACAATAACATGTATCTTAACTAAAAAAAGAGAAGACCACATCCACTATAAGAAACATTATAAAACCAAATTAAAACTAAAAAATAGTGATAATAAATTAAAATTTTAGAAATAAAAAAGGAAATTTGTAAACAAATAATGTGAGTTCATTGCGTTCTAAGTACAAATAATATGAATGACATAGTTTAATTTCTCAATCACAAAACCAAAAACCCAAAACCCCTAAACCCTAACTTTAAGCCATCAGCCCTAAACCCAAAGGGTCCCTAGAACATTAGGAACCAAAGACACGAGACCTTCAGAACCCTAGACCCAAACTCAAAACACTGAGCCCTTAAACCCTAAGCCCTTAATGCTAAACCATGATCCCGCTTTTAGCTCCAGCTACTTTGGGCAACCTAGATGTACTAAGAGAATTTGAATTTTCTCAAATTTACTAAACCTCTTGATAGAACTTGTTTATGCTCTAAATGTCACTTTTAGTTGCATGCCAACAAGCACATACAGAATCAAGAGGGGTGGGTGTCTAACGTAAATTTTTTTAAACAAAATAAGCAAAAAATTAGATTTGACTTAGGAAACCCTATTTGAAAAATACCTTAATCCAATTATGAGTTGGACACAAGTTTCGATGCATATACCACCTAAAACTAGTAAAATACAAAATATCATACACATGTAGAATGAAGAGGGGCGGCTATCCAATATTTGTATATCTTTAAAAATTAAGTAAAAATTCAAATTTGAATTAAATATGTAGAGTCAAAAGTTTTCCTTAGTCAATCTTGGGCTGGTTATACCATTTCATGCATACACCACCTAACACTAGTACGATTCAAAATGAAGTGGCACATCTCACATACCGATAAGAAAAAAAAAAGATAGAAGTTTGAAAAACGTTACATTATTTGCCGAGCCACAAAACCCGAACCCCGACACTCAAACCCCTAGACCCCTAAATGCTTGAACCCCAAAACCTTAGTCACTTAACCCGAAAACCTAAAAATTTATACCCTAACCCTAAAATAAAAACCCAAAGCCCCAAAATCCTAATACACTAAAAACCAAACAACCCACTAAACATTCAATGCATGCACCTCCTAAAAGTAGTAAAATGACAAATATAGTAACCAATCATGAAAAGCAATAAAATAAAGGGTGAAAGTAAAACGAGGTCACCTCATATGGTGCTCCTTGGCAAAGGCACCTAGAACTTGTTCGACAATTCCAAGGGAAAGGTTGCGAAGTAGTAATAAAACCTGTTGCTGACATTGTCGACCGACATGGCAAGATCAATTCACACAACTTGAACCTATCCTAAAAGAAAATCTAAAAGTCCAACTCAAAACCTATACAAAACATAAAGAAATATCCTGAAATAAAATTAATTATAGTCCTTTATACACCATAAAATGTATCTAAACTAAGAAAAGAAAAGACCGCATACACCATAAGAAACATTATAAAACCAAATTAAAAATAAAAAAATAGAGATAATAAATTAAAATTTTAGAAATAAAAAATGAAAATTATAACTTAATAATGTGAGTACATTGCTTTCTAAGTATGAATAATATGAATGACGAAGTTTAATTTCTCCATCACAAAACCAAATACCTGAAACCCTACCTAAAACCCTTGAACCCTAATTTTATGCCATCAACCCTAAACACATAGGACCCCCAAACCCTAGACCCCGAGGGTCCCTAGAGCATTGGGAACCTAAGACATGAGACCCTTAAAACCCTAGACCCAAACTCAAAACACTGAACCCTTAAACCCTAAACCTCGAATGCTAAACCATGGTTGTAATTAACGACTTAGACTTGATGGACCAACCTATACAAGGTGGGCTATACTCAACCAACACATGCTAAGAGTTAGACTAGGATTTTTGGTCAAATTGTTGTCCTAGTTCAGTTAGAGATTTATTTATTATATAATTCTTTGAGACACATTAATTGTATTATTACTTTGATTAGTATTTGAGGCTCAAAGACTTGTTAGGATTCTGCCCAGGCCATTAAGTGGCTAATGAGTTCCAATCAAGACTCTCTCTCTACGTGTTTAATTCAAATAGAACAAGTCTACGTAGTATCCTATTAGAACTCCGAGAGTATGGAAGACCAAGCACAAGCATAAATAAAGGGTTGGTCTCTCCTTCCTTCTTCACCAATCATATGAATTGAGAAAAAGAGAGAGAGAGAGAGAGAGAGAGAGAGAGAGAGAGTCCAATTTGAGTTGTGAAATCTGTAGAAGAAGAAGATAATCGCGAAGAGAACAAGGAAGATCAAGAGCGGGATGCAACGAACTTCTATACGAGGTGAGTAGAAATTCTTATTCTACTTATATATGCTCTTTTCTTTGAATACCTTGATTGATAACGAGATTATAAATGAGTATGATAAATCAGATTAGTTTCTAAAAATTTCAGTAGTAGTTGATGACACTAGGATACAATTTGTGGACTAGGAATGCCTAACCACATCTTGTAGATCCTCAAATCTGGAGTAGTATGGGTGATGTGATGTCTGGCTGTTACTTACTACCAATTCAAATGGGTAGAAGACAAGGAAGAAACCAACTAGATTCCATACTCTCATGTTACAGGACAGCATTGAATAGCTTGTCGACATTGGTTATGGGACCATATGGCCCACGTGATGGATGATCTAATTCGATCATTTGATAGGCTACACATCGGCGACCATGCAGATAAAGGACTCATATGGTGTGGGTCCTAATAGGTCATCCATCCAACTGACCCAAACCTTACCCATGTAATGGAGATTTTTTTCGGTCATGATACTTTACTATTTAAGTTGTAAATCTTTTTCCAGCACTTGGAATTCTGTAAAAAGGGTGTGATAATATGGGTAGGACCGGTGGAAAATAGAATTGATTCATTTGAACCAAAGATTGATCACAAATCCTAACCGGATTAAGATAGTTGCAAAATCAGACCACTATATAATGTTTTAGTCAACAAAATGATGGGACCCAGGTGGGCCACTTGATGAATAATCTGGTCCCCAGATCTTGTTGTGGGCCTAGGGGCGACCCTAGGGATGCGGTCCTTTTGTGCATTGGACCACTAGGGCCCATTATCTCACTACTCCAAAAATCCAAGGCGTGAGTCTCCCTCTGATGGATATGGAGTCTACGTTTTGTTGATATATACTTTATAAAAATATTTGGACAAATTTACATATATGCCCCTAATGTTCTAGATTGATTAAATTAGCTCCTTTTGAGACTATCTCCTCAAGGATATGTAAAGCAGAATTGCAACTAATAACCTGGACATTATATATTGTCATTATTATTAAATTATTTCTAAAAGTCCCATAAAGAATAATTATAGTTACTTCAAAATAGTCCCTTGCAGCTACAAAAGTCAGATTTGAAACCTTATTCAAGTGATCTATCCATGAATATTTAAAGAGGAATGATGATGTTAGGATCAAAATCAGTTTAGGCTCAATAAAGGTTCTATTTACTCTTAGGATTTACTAATCATTTATTTCAATGCATGATTATTAAATTAAATAATATTCATTTATCCGTTATGCTGTGTAATTAATGTGGAACCAAGACTTTGAATTGATTTATGTGAGCTAGATAATTGATTGAATTCCTCAATAAGCTATGGGTAATGCTACATACCTGGGTACCAATTCCGATTCGGAGTTGGGCGAGAACCAACCCAGTGTTATGTAGTAATGGCCAAGGAAGAGAGCAAGTTAAAGATACCTATTGTAATGGAAATGAATTTTTAATCTACTCATTAAATTTGAACTTGAAATTGATGTTTGAAATATAGTAACACAAGCCACTAACACTGAGTATCGTGGATGTTGGTTGAAGGAAGTAGGCTCAATAATCATGGTAGCAGGCCTAGCCATGTTGTTCGCAGAAATGTAGATACTCTAGTGTGGGAATGTCGGAATAGACTCAACAATCATGGTGAATGACAAGTCATGTTGTTGACAGAAATGTAGATACACCCGTGTGGGTTGTCGGAACCATTTGTTGCTTTCAGTGGAAAAATACTCAAGAAAGAATAGATTAAGACATTGTTGTTAACACCAATATTTAATATATATAAATATTCAAATGAATGATTGGAAACATTTATACCTTAGTATTTACTTATTCTATTCACTAATATTACTGACCAGTGGTTCACCAGGTAATGCATTTGTAGAAGTTGTGGGGAATGACAAGAATCAGCTGAGGAACTTTGGCATGCGTCGCTAATCCAGAGAGTGAAGAACAATAAAAAAAAAATTATAGATGAGATTAGTGCAAACAATTGAATATGTCCATTTTAACTTATCATGATTTTTTATATATATTATGATTCAAATACAAATTAAATATGAACGCTTTTGTACCATTACGCTCAATGGGATTTGATTTATGTTGTGTTGTTATAAATTTGAGCATATCTTAAGAATTTGAAGAGCTCCAGATTTTTTGGTCATTACAATGATTCCGCTTTCAGCTCTAGCTACTTTTGGGGACCAAGATGTATTAAGAGAATTTGAATTTTCTCAAATTTACTAAACCTCTTGATAGAACTTGTTTACACTCTAAATGTCCCTTTGAGTCGCATGCCAATTTAGGTTTGTCAACAAGCACATATGAAATCAAGAGGACTGGGTGTCTAATTTAAATCTTTTTTAAACAAAATAAGCAAAAAATTAGATTTGACTCACAAACCCTGATTTGAAAATTACCTTAACCCAATTATGAGCTAGACACAAGTTTCGATGCATATACCACCTAAAACTAGTGCAATACAAAATATCATGTGCATGTAGAATAAAGAGGGACGGGTGTCCAATATTTTTATATGTTCAAAAATTAAGCAAAAAATCAAATCTGAATAAAATATGTACAATAAAAAATTTTCATTTAGTCAATTTTGAGTAGGTTATATCATTCCATGCATGCACCACCCAAAACTAGTACGATACAAAATGAAGTAGCATATCTCACATAGCAATAAGAAAAAAAAAAGATGAAAAGTGGAAAAAGTTACGATATTTGCCAAGCCACAAAACTTGAACCCCGACACACAAACCCCTAGACCCATAAATGCCTGAACCCCTAAACCTTAGTCACTAAACCCTTAAACCTAAAAATTTATATCATAACCCTAAAACCAGAACATAAAGCTCAAAAATTCTAATACTCTAAAAACCAAACAACCCTTAGCACTCCGTACCCCAAAATCACCAAACCCCACTTCGTGCATCCATCCCATTATACACCCTAAATGTAATGGGAGATTTTGGATTTTCTAAATTTTTCATAAACCACTTGCATGGAAATTAATAACACTCTAAATGTCACTTTGAGTCACGTTGTCAAATTAGCTTTTTCGTCATGTACACATAGAATCAAGAGGGATGAGTGTCAAAATCTGTGTTTTTTTCTCTTTTTTTCTTTACAAAAGAAAGAAAACTAACCTAAACCATAAAATTTTGACAAAAGAAAGATTTTAAAAAAGGAAACCTTTCAAAAAAACACTCAGATTTTCCAAAGTATGGAACGAGCTAAGAAAGACAATTTTTCAAAAATTTATTTTAAAGGAAATAGATTTTTGAGATTGAAAATTAGCCAAAAAATCTGATTTCAATAAAAAAAATTAAAATTTCAAATTCCCTTTATCCGATTGCAGGCAAGTCAAAACATTCAATGGATGTACCTCCTAAAAGCAATAAAATGACAAATATAGCAACCAATCCTGAAAAGCAATAAAATAAAGAGTGAGTAAAAAAAGGTTACCTCATATGGTGCTCCATGGCAAAGGCACCTAGAACTTGTTCAACAATTCCAAGTGAAAAGTTGCAAAGTAGTAATAAAACCCAGTGTGGACATAGCTGACCGACATGTCAAGATCAATTCACACAACTTAAAACTGTCCTAAAAGAAAATCTAAGTCCTACTGAAAATCTATACAAACCAGAAATAAAAATCCAGAAATAAAATTAATTAGAGTCTTTATACAACATAACATGTACCTAAACTAAGAAAAGAGAAGATTACGTCCACCATAAGAAACACGATAAAACCAAATTAAAAAATAGAGATAACAAATTAAAAATTTAGAAATAAAAAAAGAAATTTGTAACCTAATAATGTGAGTACATTGCTTTCTAAGTACAAATACTATGAATGACATCGTTTAATTTCCCCATCACAAAACCAAATACCCTAAACCCTAATTTTAAGCCATTAATTTCCCCATCACAAAACCAAATACCCTAAACCCTAATTTTAAGCCATCAACCCTAAACCCATAGGATCCCTAAACCCTAAAGCCATAGGGTCTCTAGAACATTAGGAACCAAAGACATGAGACCCTTAGAACCCTAGAACCAAACTCAAAACACTGAACCCGTAAACCATAAACCCTGAATGCTAAACCATGATCCCACTTTCAGCTCCACCTACTTTGGGTGACCTAGATGTACTAGGAGAATTTGAATTTTCTCAAATTTACTAAACCTCTTGATAGAACTTGTTTATGCTCTAAATGTCCCTTTCAATCGCATGCCAATTTAGCTTTTTCACCAAGCACAAATAAAATCAAGAGGGGTGTGTGTCTAATGTAAATTTTTTTAAACAAAATAAGCAAGAAATTAGATTTGACTTACAAAACCGGATTTGAAAATTACCTTAATCCAATTATGAGCTAGACACAAGTTTCGATGCATATACCAACTAAAACTAGTACTATACAAAATAACAAGTACATAGAGAATAAAGAGGTGTGGGTGTCCAATATTTTTATATGTTTAAAAATTAAGCAAAAAATCAAATTTGAATAAAATATGTAAAAAAATCTCCTTTAGTTAATTTTGGGCTGGTTATAACATTCAATGCATGCACCACCAAAGACTAGTATGATTCAAAATGAAGTAGCACATCTCACGTCGTGATAAGAAAAAAAAAAGATACAAGGTTGAAAAAGTTACATTATTTGCTAAGCCAAAAAACTTGAACCCATACACACAAACCCCTAGATCCCAAAATGCCTAAACCCCAAAACCTTAGCCACTAAACCCTGAAACTTAAAAATTTATACCTTAACCCTAAAAACAAAACACAAAGCCCAAAAATCATAATACTCTAACAGCCAAACAACCATAAAAACTTCGTACCCCAAAATCACCACACCCCACTCCATGCATCCATCACTATATACACCCAAAATATAATGGGAGATTTTGGATTTTCTAAATTTTCCCTAAACCTGTTCATTGGAAATTAATAACGCTCTAAATGTTGCTTTGAGCCATGTTGTCAAATTAGCATTTTCATGATGCACTCATCGAATCAAGAGGGATGGGTGTCAAAACCTGTGTTTTTTTTTCTTTCTATTTTATTTGCATTAAAAAGAAAACGAACCTAAAATACAAAATTTTAACAAAAGAAAGATTTTAAAAAAGGAAACATTTCACAAAAAACTAAGCTTTTCAAAACGTATGGAACAAGCTAAGAAAGACAACTTTACAAATATTTACATTTAAAAAAATAGATTTATGAGATTGAAAATTAGCCAACAAATCTAATTTCAACAAAAAAAATTAGAATTTCAGATTTCCCATATCCGATTATTGGCAGGTCAAAACATTCAGTGCATGCACCTCTTAAAAGTCGTAAAATGACAAATATAGTAACCAATCCTAAAAAGCAATAAAGTAAAGACTGAAAGTTAAAAAAAGGTTACCTCATATGGTGCTCCTTGGCAAAGGCGCTTAGATCTTGTTAGACAATTCCAAGTGAAAGGTTGCGAAGTAGTAATAAAACCCATTGCGGACATAGTCGACCTACATGGCAAGATCAATTCACACAACCTAAACCTGTCCTAAAAGAAAATCTAAAAGTCCTACTCAAAATCTATAAAAACCAGAAATAAATAACTTAAAATAAAATTAATTACAGTCCTTTACACAACATAAAATGTATCTAAACTAAGAAAAAAGAAGACCATGTGAATAATTGCTAAACCAAATTATAAAACCAAATTAAAAAAATAGAGATAATAAATTAAAATTTTAGAAATTAAAAAAGAAATTTGTAACCCAATAATGTGAATAATTGCTTTCCAAGTACAAATACTATGAATGGCATAGTTTAATTTCCCCCTCACAAAACCAAATTCCCTAAACCCTAATTTGAATCCATCAACCCTAAACCCATTGGACCCCTAAACCCTAAAGCCATGGGGTCCCTAGAACATTAGGAACCAAAGACACAAGACCCTTAGAACCCTAGACCCAAACTCAAAACACTGAACCCTTAAACCCTAAACCCCGAATGGCAAACCATGATCTTGCTTTAAGAATCAAGAGGGGTGGGTGTCTAATGTAAATTTTTTTAAACAAAATAAGCAAGAAATTAGATTTGACTTACAAAACCCGATTTGATAATTACCTTAATCCAATTACGAGTTGGACACAAGTTTCGATGCATATACCACCTAAAACTAATACAATACAAAATATCATGTACATATAGAATGAAGAGGGGCGGGTGTCCAATATTTTTTAATGTTTAAAAATTAGGCAAAAAATCAAATTTGAATAAAAAATGTTGAGTAAAAAATTTTCCTTTACTCTATTTTGAGCTAGTTATGGCATTCCATGCATGCACCACCTAAGACTAGTACAATTCAAAATGAAGTAGCACATCTCACATAGCGATAAGGAAAAAAACAGACAAAAGGTTCAAAAAGTTACAATATTTGCCGAGCCACAAAACCCAAACCCCGACACACAAATCCCTAGACCCCTAATGCCTGAACCACTAAACCTTAGTCAATAAACCCTAAAACCTAAAAACTTACACCATAACCCTAAAATCAAAACACAAAGACTATAATACTCTAAAAACCAAACAACCCTAAAAACTCCATACCCCAAAATCACCACATCCTACTTCGTGCATCCATCACTTTATACATCCTAAATATCATGGGAGATTTTGGATTTCCTAAATTTTGCATAAAACTCTTGATTGGAAATTAATAACGCTATAAATGTCGCTTTGAGTCATGTTGTCAAATTAGCTTTTTCATCATGCACTCATACAATCAAGAGGGATGGGTGTCAAACTCTGTGTTTTTTTTCTTTTTTATTTACATAAGAAAGGGAACTAAGCTATAATACAAGATTTTCATAAAAGAAAGATTTAAAAAAAGGAAACCTTTTACAAAAAACTAAGATTTTCCAAAGTGTGGAACAAGCTAAGAAAGACAACTTTGCAAAACTTTATATTTAAAAAAATAGTTTATGCAGTTGAAAATTAGCCAAAAAATCTTATTACAATAAAAAAAATTAGAATTTCAAAATTCCTTTATCTGATTATGGGCTAGTTAAAACATTCAATGCATGCACCTCCTAAAAGTAGTAAAACGATAAATATCGTAACCAATCCTAAAAAGCAATAAAATAAAGAGTGAAGTAAAAAAAGGTTACCTCATAATGCGCTCCTTAGCAAAGACAGATAGAACTTGTTCGACAATGCCAAGTGAAAGGTTGCAAACTAGTAATAAAACCCGATGCGGACATGGTCAACCGACTTGGCAAGATCAATTCACACAACTTGAACCTAACTTAAAAGAAAATCTAAAAGTCCTCAAAACCTATACAAACCAAAAATAAATATTCTAAAATAAAATTAATTAGAGTCCTCTACACACCATTAAATGTATCTAAACTAAGAAAAGAGAAGACCGCGTCCACTATAAGAAAAATGATAAATCCAAATTAAAAATAAAAAATAGAGATAATAATTAAAATTTTTGAAATAAAAAAGAAATTTGTAACCTAATAATGTGAGCACATTGCTTTCTAAGTACGAATAATATGAATGGCATAGTTTAATTTCTCCATCTCAAAACCAAATGCCCGAAACCCCTAAACCCTAAACCCATAGGGTCCCTAGAACATTGGCAACCAAAGGCATGAGACCCTTAGAATCCTAGACCCAAACTCAAAACACTGAGCCCTTAAACCCTAAACATTGAATGCTATGCCACGATCCCGCTTTCAGCTCAAGCTACTTTGGGCAACCTAGATGTACTAGGAGAATTTGAATTTTCTAATATTTATTAAACCTCTTGATAGAACTTGTTTATGCTCTAAATGTCCCTTTCACTCGCATGCCAATTTAGGTTTTTCAATAAGCACATATAGAATCAAGAGGGATGGGTGTCTAATGTAAATTTCTTTAAGACAAACTAAGCAAAAAATTAGATTTGACTTGCAAAACCCAATTTGAAAATTACCTTAATCCAATTATGAGTTGGACACATGTTTCAATGGATATAACACATAAAACTAGCACAATGCAAAATATCATGAACATAGCGAATGAAGAAGGTCGGCTATTTGGATTTGCCAATAATCAGATTTTAAATCAAATTTGGAAAAGGTTATTGCAGAATGTAATATGTCCAATAAATCTTTTTTATTAGGAATTGGATACCTGATCCATTTCAGGCAATCATTTAGACCTTGAAACTCTCCGTTCTTTTTCTGCATTTTTATTTACATAAAAAGTAGTACAACTCCAAGGAGAATGGCTTTTTTTTTTATTAATCCTTTATCCAAAAGATTTTGGATTTCTGTTTTGCATAGATCTAAATATTCTTTCATCATTTGGCTTAGACGAGTCTTAGTAGGAATGGATTTCTCATTAAATCCTGATTCATAGGGAAGAGAAGCAATATGCTGTTTCTATCCCAAAATGCATTAGGTATATCACTGTATATTTCAGTGATGAATTGTTGATGAATATGGTCAATATTATTTTTGACTTAGGGATATAATAATTGTTGTTCAATATTTAAAAGTACTATTTCCTTTTGTAAGAACTTAATATGCTTTTCCTTACTAGTAATAGTATCTTCTAATTGATTAATAATTTTTATTCTTGGTGCGGAGATGAAATTGAACCACACAATTTAATTTTCATATTTTCCATTGAATCTTGTAGAATCAACTTGATCTAGAGGCATTATGGAATTAATAAATGGACTACACAATATAATTTCTTAGGTAAGATTCTTGATTAGATAAAAATGGGCTGGAATGCATATGAAATTATTGCATATGTGAGTATTTTTTAATTGATAATTACTAAACTATTTTTGTCCATTAGCAGCACTAAGACTATCCTTAGTTTTTTGAAAATATTGGGTTGGAACTAAACCTTCTTTTATGCAATTTAGGTCTGCTCCAATATCTACTAACACTAGTGCATTAGAAATAGTATATTCATTGTTGATTACGATTGTAATCCAAACATACCATTTTTTAGTAGTAACTTTATTCAATAAATTCAGGTATTCTTCTTCTCCCTTTGAATTGTCTAGCAAGGAAGAAGAAGGGTTATTCTTTTCTATTTCTAATTTAGAAATTCTTTGATCCAAGATTATTAAATCTTATAGGTTTTTTATTGAAATCCTTTTAACTTAAGAATTTTTTCTTTTGTCTAATTTATTTCCATTTTTAGATCAAATAAGGAGGTTCGTTTCAATTGTTTTTGGTTTTCAAGTCTGTTTATGACTTCCCTTAAACTATAATTATTAATGGGAATTATTGATTTTTCTTTTGCTTCTGTTTCATGCATTGTTATGCATGTCTCGATTAATTTTTGACATACTTGTGGATCAGTAATTTAATCAACAAGATTTAAAAGAGATTGTTGTTGACTAGAAAGTACATTAATACTTAAGCAATTCATTTCAACAATTGCTTTCCAATAAACATTGGAGGTTGAACATTGATTAAGGTTATTACAAACACATTTTGTATCATCTTGTTCTTCATTATTAGAAGAACTTGATTCCACAACTTCTATTTCTTCTTATTCAAATGAACTAGAATGAATCATTAATTTTAACAATTGATTTTTTAGATGCCCTTCTACATTTAGATTCTTAATTTCGTGCTTTAATTTAAACCTGTTAGAATAATGGCCAATTTGACCACAGTTATAACATATTACTTTTGATTTATTCAAGGGTTTTCTTTTCCCTTTAGTATCCCTCTTTTTAGATATTTCTTTAACATCTAATTTTTTAGGAAAATATTTTTTCTTCCTGTATGATTTTTAAACAGGATGTTGTTTTTTTAGATTTATAAGATTTTGGATACTTAATTGAAGTATCATAGGCAAACTGATCATAGAATTCTCCCAATTCTTTTCGACCAGTAAGATTTTGCTTTTTTAATTGGTGTTGCAATTTTAAATCATTGCAAAGAGATAATCCTTCCTGGATGAGAACACTAATTAGTTGCCCATAAGTGCATTGAACATAAGGAATAGAAATTCCATCATATTTTTCTCTAAGTCTTTTTCAGACTCTTTTTACAAATAAATTGGAAAGTCCATCAATGAATTTAACTTTCCAATGTTCACTATTGGCATCATATCTTTACATGACTTTGGCAAGAAATACATGTTTATACCATCGGAAAATGGGTTAAAGATAGATATCTTAGATTCTGTAATGGTTCTCAACTTCTTTCTCTTTGGTTATCCCAAGGGCCTACAAAGTGTAGAATGATAGTTTGAACTAAAGTACAAATAGCTTCTTCAATTATATCCTACTGTTGATTATTTTCATTTTTAATAATTTTTCTAGTAGTTAGAATTTCTAACCTTCGTTGTTCTACGAGAATATTATTCCACCAGCCTTTTAACACACCAATAAAACTAGTAGTTATAAGCTTACATATATTTGCATCAGTATTACCATCCTATTTGAAAATAGTACTATACACCATTATTTGATGTATTACTTCAAAAATCTGATATTCAAATCAGCCATCTATGTTCCACTCATAGATTGTTTTTCCATGAAATGAATTTTGGAAATGAGGCCAATCCTCTTCATATAATATATCTTATGGAGTAGGCAAGGATAATAAAACCTACTATTCATATCCCAAGTATTTTGGGAGCTTTTGCTATATTTTATAGCATTTACTTCATTTTGTAAGGCTTGTAATGAAGCTTCTGTTTTCAAATAATTTTCTTGACCAATTTCAGGTTCAGATTCTGTATTAGAATCATGTAATAACACTTGTAGTTTTAAGTATCTTATTCTACTTAATAGTTGAGTGATAAATTCATCATCTTTTTCTCCTTTATTAAAGAATTTAAATCCCTCTACTGGGTTAAGAGGTTTAATAAGAATCTCTTGAGTAATTTTCGGATCAGCCTTAGATTTATTGAAATCCTTTACATCTTGTTAAGGATTGAACTCGATTTTCAATTTTTATCAACTATTGACCAATGGTTTGAAGATGTAGATTGGTATAATTATTATGCTTGTATAATTTACTCAAAGAAAAAATTTCTTCTGCTTTAACATAGGCAGCAGCCTCCAAAACAACTGAAAGCTTTTCTAAAGTGCTAGCTGATTATAGCTTTAAAGGTTCAGTTGGTGGATGTAAAGATTTGATAATAGCCCATCCAACTTCTACTATTCTTTTTTGTATTCAAACATCATCATTAGTTTTCCTTCATTGTCTAGATAAGGATATCTAGCAAGATAAAACCATTTAACAAAAGGAACAATAATTTTGCATGTTTCTACATAATTATAAAAATCATGTTTAAATTATGAATTTTGTTTTGAACAAATTTTGCAAAAAACCATTTTCTAAAAGCCTCATATTTTCGCTGTTGAGATTTAGCATTATTGCTTTTCTATCAACCACAAATTGAGTTTCCATTAAGAAAGGGTGAAATTGATTTCACTAGTAGTTGGAGAATTCCTTTCATTAGACTACCTACTGCAAATTTCATGTGGAATCTGCTGTTTAGAGATATGAAGTCCTTCCAAATTATTAGGACTATTTCTAAAAGGATTTGGAGAAATTATTATAGTTTCTGGTATATTACCAAATCCAGATCCAGATTCGGATGCTGGGGTTACTGATGGTGCAGTAGATAAGAAGTGCCTTGTAGGAGGTAAAGATACTCTGTAAGGAGGAATACTCCTAGAAGTACTGACTTTGGAGGATAAAGATCTAATTGGTCTTTGAAATTTAATGGATACATCTCCATCAGAAGTTTCAATTATTTCATCAATATTTTGATGCATGATTGATCTTGCTAGAACTGCTTGTTGTACAGTCCAACTCTCAGGAAATTGAACTTCTTCCCTAGAAATCATTCTAGGAGTTGCTACATTGAAAGTCATCATATTTGACTCAATGAGCACAGTTTTTCCTGGAGGGCTTATTTGATGAACATTGGGGGCTAAGGTGTTCATTGCCTTATAATGGATACTGTAACCGCAATAGTTTCAAAGCCAAGGAGAAAATTATATCCCTTGATCTGCAGTCTAAAGGTTGTTGCTTCATAAATATTTCTGTCTGTGAGAGACAGAGTTAAATTAGGATATACATAAAAATAAATTGGGCCATAGCAAAGGCTGATTTCAACGATCCCCACAAGTGAGGATCTCCAATTGAGACACCTATCATCCTTTAATTGGATGCATGACTGCTATTGGTAGATTCCCTTGTCGCGAAGTGGCAACAAATTCAAATTAGATGGCTATAAAATATTCTTTTCAAGATGACTTCTTTGTCACCTTGCCGGCCATAATAGTAATGAGAGAGTCCCAATAACCTTCAACAGAGACCTCTTTATTGGGACCTTGGGATTCTCCAACGAGGTAAGAAAAGGGATTAGAAGCCTCATTACTGTGGGAGGATGTCATAGCGGCATCATCTTTTTCACAAAAAGGATTAAACAGAAGAATTCTTCATATGCTCCATACATCTAATCACTAATTCGTGATGGGAAATATTAAGAAATTGAGATTGTAATTGAAGATTCATTGCTTCAAAAGGGTTCGAGGATGATGACCCTTCAGTTAGGGTAGATTGAGTAATTCTAGAACCTTGATATTGCTCTATGGTTTTTTGAATTTCTTGAACTTTTTCTTCAAGATTAGTGAATTTATTCCACCACCAATACCAAAATGTCCTTTGTAAAATTAGGACATTAACTGAATTAAAGGTAGTAAGAAGATCCCATTTCCATATCCAAGGGATACCAAATTGGGTGAAAAATAATAAGTATGGTAATCCAATAGGATATTTAGATGTTCCTCTAAATTAAAGATGATTCTGTTGCCATTGTGAAAATAAGTATTCAATAGGTTCTAGTAAAATATGAATTGAAGGGCCAATAGACTCCCACCATTCAAAAAACCAATTGGGAAAACCAAATTTGGTCAACTCTAGGCATAGGTAGATAAACCATGAGTGCTTATACTATGGATTCTAGTTGAAAATAATCCTAATAAATATTTTTCCATGCTTGAAAATAATCCCAATAATTGTAGGATTGTCCTGTATTTAGTCAATGAGATATTTTGGTACCTCAATTCATATTTTACAAGAACCCATTGAATAATTATTTTCATAGTGGCAACAAAATCATCCTACAAGGACTCAACTTGATTTTCAAATCTTGTCAATTGTTGACCAATGATTTGGAGATGCAGATTGGTATAATTATTATTCTTATATAATTTACTCAAAGAAGAACTTTCTTCTACCTTAACATAGGCAGCAGCCTCCAAAAAAACTGAAGGTTTTTCTAAAGTACTAGCTAATTCTAGCTTTAAAGATTTAGTTGGTTGATAATAGACCATCCAACTTCTACCATTCTTTTTTGTATTCAAACATCATCATTAGTTTTCTTTCATTGTCTAAATAAAGATATCTAGCAGCATAAAACCATTTAACAAAAGAAACAATAATTTTACATGTTTCTACATATAATTATAAAAATCATGTTTAAATTCTGCTTTTTGTATTGCATCAAATTTTGCAAAAAAACCATTTGCTAAAAGCCTTATATTTTGGCCATTGAAATTCAGCATTTATTGCTAATCTATAAACAACAAATTGGTTTTCCATTAAAAAATGGTGAAATTGACTTCACTGGTTGTCAGAGAATTCCTATCATTAGACTGCTTGTTGTAAATTCCATGTGAAATTTACTGTTTAGAGATATAAAGTCCTTCCAGATTATCAGGACTACTTTTACAAGGATTTAGAGGAATTATTATAGTTTCTGGTATATTACCAAATCCAAATCTAGATTCGAATGCTGGAGTTATTGATGGTGCAATAGATAAGAAGTGCCTTGAAGGAGGTAAAGATACTCTGTAAGGAGGAATACTCCTAGAAGTACTGACTCTGGAGGATAGAGATGTGATTAATTAGTCTCTGAAATTTAATAGATACATCTCCATCAGAAGTTTCAATTGTTTCATCAATATTTTGATGCATGATTGGTCTTGCTGGAACTGCTTGTTGTACAGTCCAACTCCTAGGAAATTAAACTTTTTCCCAAGAAATCATTCTGGAAGTTGCTACATTGGAAGTCATCATATTTGATTCAATGAGCACAGTTTTCCTAGAGGGCTTATTTGATGAACATTGGGGGCCAAGGTGTTCATTACCTTATAATGAATTCTGTAAATGACTATAATAGTTTTAGAACCAGGGAGAAAATTATATCCCTTGGTCTACAATTTGAGGGTTGCTACTTCACAAATATTTCTATCTATGAGGGACAGAGTTAAATTAGGATCTGCATTAAAATAAACTGGGCCATGGCAAAGGCTAGTTTCAATGATTTCCATAAGCGAGGATCTCCAATTGAGACACCTAGCATCCCATAATTGGACTTGCAGGCAAGCATCCATGCCTAGAAAGGTTAAAGGTTTAAATGTAACTTGAATGCATCCTATATGTAGAAATTTATGGTCATTAGTATGCCTAACAATATCCTTAGGCTCAAATAGCTGAATTGTAGCATCATTATACTCGATCCTAATGGTTTGTTCTATGGCCGTAACTGCCATGCTACTATTAAATTTAAACAGTCCAACCTTATAGATTGTATTTGGTTTAACAAATGGAATTGTCCTTCTTGAATATTCTTATATTCAAGTAATTCTGAATTTTTCACATTAGAATTAGATAAAAATTTGATAAGCATGATAGCAATAAAAGTATAGACCTCATACATCTTTGCTATACTTAAAACTAATTACTAAACTATATGAGTATAGCTGTTCTACTTAAATGGTCCACAATGATACGATGTGTTCAAGTTAGTCAACAGCGGATTACAAGAACACTACCATCAACTCTAACCCTAGCAAACTTGCAAGAATCTTAACACAACCAAGTGATGTTCCACAGAGCATCATAACATTACTAACATCATTTTAGTACATTACTAACAACATTTTAGAACATTGGGAACCAAAGACAAGAGACCCTTGAACCCTAGACCCAAACTCAAAACACTGAACCCTTAAACTCTAGACCCCGAATGCTAAACCATGATCCTATTTTTAGCTACAGCTACTTTGGGTGACCTAGTGGGGTAGGTGTCTAATGTAAATCTTTTTTAAACAAAATAAGCCAAAATTAGATTTGACTTACAAAACCCGATTTGAAAATTACCTTAATACGATTTTGAGATTGACACATGTTTCGATGCATATACCACCTAAAACTAGTACAATGCAAAATATCATGTACAAATAGAATGAAGAGGGGTGGGTTTCCAATATTTTGATATGTTTAAAAATTAAGCAAAAAATCAAATTTGAATAAAATATGCAGACTCAAAATTTTTCCTTTAGTCAGTTTTGTGCAGGTTATAACATTCCATGCATGTACCACCTAAAAGTAGTATGATTCAAAATGAATTAGCACATCACACGGAGCGAGAAGAAAATTATATATATATATATATAAGGCTTAAAAAGTTACATTATTTGCCGAGCCACAAAGCTCAAACCCCAACATACAAACCCTAGACCCCGAAATGCTTGAACCCCTAAACCTTAGTCACTAAACCCTAAAACATAAACATTTAAACCATAACCCAAAAATCAAAACACAAAGCCCAAAAATCCTAATAGTCTAAAAACCTAACAGCCCTAAAAACTCCGTACCCCAAAATCGCAAAATCCCACTTCATGCATCCATCACTTTAAACACCCAAAATGTACTAGGAGATTTTGGATTTTCTAAATTTTCCATAAACCTCTTGATTGGAAATTAATAATGCTCTAAATGTCATTTTGAGTCACATTGTCAAATTAGCTTTTTCCTCATATAGAATCAAGAGGAATGGGTGTCAAAATCTGTGTTTTTCTTTTCTTTCTTTTCTTTTCTTTTTTCTTAACATAAGAAAGAAAACTAACCTAAAACACCAAATTTAGCACAAGAAAGATTTTAAGAAAAGAAACCTTTTACCAAAAACTAAGATTTTCCAAAGTATGGAACAAGCTAAGAAATTGAAGAACCCAACCACGTTGAGGTCGGCTACAAGAATTCTGTTTCTCTATTCCGTTCTATTTTGAGCCAAATCCTTAGATAAGTTAAACTTATTCAAATCCGATTTAATGACCTCTATCAATATTTTCTTCGGCCTACCCCCTACCTCTTGATGGGCCATCCATCTGTATAACCGAACTTTTTCTTACCGGTGCAATAACCGGCCTATACTCAACATGCCCAAACCATTTTAAACAGGTTTCTCTAATCTTATCCCTTATTGGTACTACCACTAAATGCTCTCGAAAGTGCTCATTTTTAATTTTATCTTTCCTAGTTTTACCATATATTCACCTAAGTATTCTCATCTCTGTTACATCCGTCTTATGTATATGCGTCTTCTTAATTGGCTAACATACTGCTCCATCTATCATAGATGGTCTAACCACTATCCTGTAAAATTTGCCATTCAATTCCTTTGGCATCCGTCTGTCACAAAGTACTCCAGAAGCTAGTCACCACTTCAGCCATCCAACTTTTATCATATACTAAACATCTTCGTTAATCTCTCTATCTTTACTAATCATCGAGCCCAGATACTGAAAAGAATTCCTACGTTATATCTCATGGGTTTCAATTTTGATAATGGCTTCAACACTAATCATCAAGCCTAGTATATAACTCCGCCAATTTTTGCTGACAGTCCCAAACTCGGGTTAAGGAGGAGGGTTGCATTAGGTAGGTTGACAGTCAGTGCAAAACTTTATCACAATCTAAACATAAACAAGCTAAGAAAGACAACTTCGCAAAAACTTATATTTAAAAAATAGATTTATGGGATCGAAAATTAGGCAAAAAATCTTAGTTCAATAAAAAAAAATTAGAATTTCAAATTTCCTTTATCCAACTATGGGCTAGTCAAAACATTCAAAGCATGCACCTCCAAAAAGTAGTAAAATGACAAATATAGTAACCAACCCTGAAAAGCAATAAAATAAAGAGTGAAAATAAAAGAAAAAGGTTACCTCATATGGCACTCCCTGGCAAAGGCACCAAGAACTTGTTCGACAATTCCAAGTAAAAGGTTGCAAAGTAGTAATAAAACTTGGTATGGAAATGGTCAACCGACATGGCAAGATCAATTCACACAACTAGAACCTGTCCTAAAAGAAAATCTAAAAGTCCTACTCAAAATCTATACAAACCAGAAATAAATATCCTGAAATAAATTAATTACAATCCTTTACACACCATAAAATGTATATAAACTAAGAAAAGAGAAGACCGCGTCCACCATAATAAACATTATAAAACCAAATTAAAAATAAAATATAGTGATAATAAATTAAAATTTTAGAAAAAAAAGAAGTTTCTAACCTAGTGGTGTGAGTACATTGCTTTCTAAATACGAATAATAGGAATGACAAAGTTTAATTTCTCCATCACAAAACCAAATACGCGAAACCCCTAAACCCTAATTTTAAGCCATCAACCCCAAACCCATTGGATTCCTAAACCCTAAACGCATAGGGTCCTTAGAACATTGGGAAACAAAGACACAAGACCCTTAAACCCTAGACCCAAACTCAAAACACTGAACCCTTCAACCCTAAACCCTGAATGCTAAACCATGATCCCGTTTTCAACTCCAGCTAATTTGGGCGACCTAGATGTACTTGGAGAATTTGAATTTTCTCAAATTTACTAAACCTCTTGATGGAACTTGTTTATGCACTAAATGTCCCTTTCAGTCCCATGCCAATTTAGCTTTTTCAACAAGCACATATAGAATCAAGAGGGGTGAGAGTCTAATGTAAATTTTTTAGACAAATTAAGCAAGAAGTTAGATTTGACTTACAAAACCCATAGGATTCCTAAACCCTAAACGCATAGGGTCCTTAGAACATTGGGAACCAAAGACACAAGAGCCTTAAACCTTAGACCCAAACTCAAAACACTGAACCCTTCAACCCTAAACCCCGAATGCTAAACCATGATCACGCTTTCAGTTCCAACTAATTTGGGCGACCTAGATGTGCTTGGAGAATTTGAATTATCTCAAATTTACTAAACCTCTTAATGGAACTTGTTTATGCACTAAACGTCCCTTTCAGTCCCATGCCAATTTAGCTTTTTCAACAAGCACATATAGAATCGAGAGGGGTAGGTGTCTAATGTAAATTTTTTAAACAAAGTAAGCATGAAGTTAGATTTGACTTACAAAACTCAATTTGAAAATTACCATAATCCAATTATGAGCTGGACAAGAGTTTCGAAGCATATACCACCTAAAACTAGTATAACACAAAATATCATATACATATAAAATGAAGAGGGGCAGGTGTTCAATATTTTTATATGTTTAAAAATTAAGCAAAAATTCAAATTTGAATAAACTATGTATAGTCAAAAATTTTCCTCTAGTCAATTTTGGGCTGGTTATAACATTCCATGCATGTACCACCTAAAAGTAGTACGATTCAAAATGAAGGAGCACATCTCATGTAGCGATAAGATATATATATATAAGGTTTTAAATGTTACATTATTTGCCGAGCCACAATACCCAAACCCCGACACACAAACCGTAGAACCCTAAAAGCCTGAACCCCTAAACCTTAGTCACTAAATCCTAAAACATTAAAATTTAAACCATAACCCTAAAATCAAAACACAAAGCCCAACAATGCTAATGCTCAGAAAACCTAACAACCCTAAAATGTCTGTAACCCAAAATTGCCAAACCCCACTTCGTGCATCCATCACTTTATACACCCTAAATGTAATGGGAGATTTTGGATTTTCTAAATTTTCCATAAACCTCTTGATTGGAAAGTAATAACGCTCTAAATGTTGCTTTGAATCACATTGTCAAATTAGCATTTTCATCATGCACTTATAGAATTAACAAAGATAGGTGCCAAAATCTATGTTTCTTTTTTCTTTTTTATTTAAATAAGAAAGAAAAATAACCTAAAACACCAAATTTTAGCAAAAGAAAGATTTTAGAAAAAGAAAACTTTTACAAAAAACTAAGATTTTCCAAAGTATGGAACAAGCTAAGAAAGATAACTTTGCAAAATTTTATATTTAAAAAAATAGATTTATGAGTATGAAAATTAGCCAAAAATCATATTTCAATAAAAAAAAATTAGAATTCCAGATTTCTTTTATCCAATTATGAGCTGGTTGAAACATTCAATGCATGCACCTCATAAAAGTAGTAAAATGACAAATATAGTAACCAACCCTAAAAAGCAATAAAATAAAGAGTGAGAGTAAAAAAAGGTTACCTCATATGGCGCTCCTTGGCAAAGGCGCCTAGAACTTGTTCGACAATTCCAAGTGAAAGGTTGCAAAGTAGTAATAAAACCCGGTGCGGACATGGTCAACACCCATGGCAAGATCAATTCACACAACCTAAACCGAACCTAAAAGAAAATCTAAAAGTCCTATTGAAAGCCTATACAAACCAGAAATAAATATCCTGAAATAAAATCAATTACAGTCCTTTACACACCATTAAATGTATCTAAACTAAGATAAGAGAAAACCGCGTCCACCATAAGAAACAATATAAAACTAAATTAAAAATAAAAAATAAAGATAACAAATTAAAATTTTAGAAATATAAAAAGGAATTTCTAACCTAATAATGTGAGTACAATGCTTTCTAAGTACAAATAATGTGAATGACTTCCTCCATCACAAAACCAAATACCCGAAACCCTAAACCCTAATTTTAAGCCATCAACCCTAAACCCATAGGGCCCCTCAACCCCAAACCCAAACCCATAGTCCTAGAACAATGGGAACCAAAGACACGAGACCATTAGAACCCTAGACTCAAACTCAAAACACTAAACCCTTAAACCCTAGACCCCAAATGCTAAACCATGATCCTGCTTTCAACTACATCTACTTTGGGCGACCTAGACGTACTAGGAGAATTTGAATTTTCTCAAATTTACTAAACCTCTTGATAGAACTTGTCTATGCTCTAAATGTCCACTTCAGTTGCATGCCAATTTAGCTTTTTCAACAAGCATACATAGAATCAATAGCGGTGGGTGTCTAATGTAAATTTTTTTAAACAAAATAAGCAAGAAATTAGATTGGACTTACAAAACCCGATTTGAAAATTGCCTTAATCCAATTATGAACTGGACACCAACGCATATAGCACCTAAAACTAGTAGAATACAAAATATCACGTACATAAAATGTGAAGAACAGTAGGTGTCCTATATTTTTATATGTTTAAAAATTAAGCAAAAATCAAATTTGAATATAATATGTAGAGTCAAAATTTTTCCTTCAGTCAGTTTTGGGCTGGTAATAACATTCGATGCATGTACCACTTAAAACTAGTACAATTCAAAATGAAGTAGCACATCTCATGTAGCGATAAAAAAAAAAGATAAATGGTTTAAAAAGTTACATTATTTGCCTAGCCACAAAATCCGAACCCCCGACACACAAAATCCTATACCCCTAAATGCTTGAACCCCAAAACCTTAGTCACTGAACCCAAAAAACTAAAATCTTATACCATAGCCTTGAAACCAAAACACAAAGCCAGAAGTCCTACTACTCTAAAAACCAAACAACCCTAAAAGCTCCATACCCCAAAATTGCCAAACCCCACTTTGTGCATCCATCACTTTAAACAACCTAAATGTAATGGGAGATTTTGGATTTTCTAAATTTTTGAAACACCTCTTGATTGGAAATTAATAGCGCATTAAATGTTGCTTTCTGGAACGTTGTCAAATTAGCTTTTCATCATGCACTAATAGAATCAAGAGGGGACGATGTCAAAACCTGTATTTTTTTTCTTTACTAAAGAAAGAAAACTAACCTAAAACACCAAATTTTAGCAAAAGAAAGATTTTATAAAATGAAACCTTTTACAAAAAATTAGGATTTTCCAATGTATGGAACAAACTAAGAAAGACAACTTTGCAAAAATTGATATTTAAAAAAATAGATTTATGAGATTAAAAATTAACCAAAAAATCTGATTCAATAAAAAAAAATAGAATTTCAAATTTCCTTTCTGTGATTATGGGCTAGCCAAAACATTCAATGCATGCACCTCCTAAAAGTAGTAAAATGAAAAATATAGTAACCAATCCTGAAAAGCAATAAAAAAAAGAGTGAAAGTAAAAAAAGGTTACCTCATACGGCGCTCCCCAGCAAAGGCACCTACAACTTGTTCGACAATTCCATGTGAAAGGCTGCGAAGTAATAATAAAACCTGGTGCAGACATGGTCGACCTACATGGCAACATCAATTTAACCAATTTGAACCTATCCTAAAAGAAAATAAAAAAGCCCTACTCAAAACCTATACAAACCAGAAATAAATATCCTAAAATAAAATTAATTACAGTCCTTTACACACCATAAAATGTATCTAAACTAAAAAAAGAGAAGACCACGTCCACCATTATAAAACCAAATTAAAAATAAAACAAAAGAGATGATAAATTAAAATTTTAGAAATAACAGAAGAACTTTGTAACCTAATAATGTAAGTACATTGCTTTCTAAGTACAAATAATATGAATGACATAGTTTACTTTCTCCATCACAAAACCAAATACCCTAAACCCCTAAACCCTAATTTTAAGCCATCAACCCTAAAACCATAGGACCCCTAAACCCTAAACCCATAGGGTCCCTAGAACATTGGCAACCGAAGACATGAGACCCTTAGAACCCTAGACCCAACCAAACTCCAAACACTGAACCCTTAAACCCTAAACCTCAAATGATAAACCATGATCCCGCTTTCAGCTCCAACTACTTTGGGCGACCTAGATGTACTAGGAGAATTTGAATTTTCTCATATTTACTATACCTCTTGATAGAACCTATTTACGCTCTAAATGTCCCTTTCAGTCACATGCCAATTTAGGATTTTCAACAAGCATGTATAGAATCAAAAGGGGCGCATGTCTAATGTAAAATTTTTTTTAAAACAAAATAAGCAAAAACTTAGATTTGACTTACAAAACCTAATTTGAAAATTGCCTTAATCCAATTATGAGCTGGACACAAGTTTCGATGCATATAACGCCTAAAACAAGTGCAATACAAAATATCATGTACATATAGAATGAAGAGGGGCGGATGTCCAATATTTTTATATGTTAAAAAATTATGCAAAAAATCAAATTTGAATAAAATATGTAGCATCAAAAATATTCTTTTAGCCAATTTTGGGCTAGTTATAACATTCTATGTATGCACCACCTAAAACTAGTGCGATTCAAAATGAAGTAGCACATCTCACGTAGTGATAAGAAAAAATAATAATAAAAGGTTGAAAAATCTACATTATTTTCCACAAAACCCAAACCCTGACACACAAACCCCTGGAACCCTAAATGCCTGAACCTCGTGAACCTTAGTCACTAAACCCTGAAACCTAAAAATTTATACCATAACCCTAAAAGCAAAACACAAAGCCCAAAAATCCTAATACTCTAAAAACCAAACAACCCTGAAAAACTCAGTACCACAAAATTGCCACACCCCACTCGTGCATCCATCACTTTATACACCCTAAATGTAATGGGAGATTTTGGATTTTCTAAATTTTCCATAAACCTCTTGCATGGAAATTAATAAGCTCTAAATGTCATTTTGAGATAAGCTCTAAATGTCATTTTGAGTGGTGTTGTCAAATTAGCTTTTTCAACATGCACTCATAAAATCAAGAGGAATGGGTGTCAAAATCTATGTTTTTTTTTAATTTACATAAGAAAGAAAACTAAACTAAAACACAAAAGTTTGACGAAAGAAAGATTTTAAAAAAGGAAACCTTTTACAAAAAAAACTAAGACTTTCAAAAGTATGGAACAAGCTAAGAAAGACAACTTTGAAAAAAATTATTTTAAAAAAAATAGATTTATGAGATCGAAAATTAGCCAAAAAACATGATTTCAATAAAAAAAAATTAGAATTTCAAATTCCCTTCATCCGATAATGGGCTGGTCAAAATATTCAATGCATGCACCTCCTAAAAGTAGTAAAATGACAAAGATAGTAAACAATCCTAAAAAGCAATAAAATAAAGGGTGAAAGTAAAAAAAGGTTACCTTATATGTCGCTCCCTGGCAAAGGCACGGTCCAAGTGAAAGGTTGTGAAGTAGTAATAAGACCTAGTGCGAACATGGTCAACCGACATGGCAAGATCAATTCACACAACTAGAACCTGTCCCAAAAGAAAATCTAGGGTCATGTTTGCAAGAGGGGTAGGGTAATGTCAAGTAAATCCAAAATCAAGAATGAATAATATATGAGTGTGTTATGATGACTTTTTGTTTTTACCTGTTTGATATGGAATCTTTTTGAATTTTTGTATAAAAAGTAAAGATTTTTTTTAGTTTATTGATGACTTTTTTACTTTTTTTGAAAAAAGATGAGGGAAATTTGAATTTTTCAAAAAAAGAAGGGGAGAAATTTGATTTTTGAAATTTTAACTTTACCCTGCTTTACTTACCCCTTTTCCAAACACGCCCTAAAAGTCCTACTCAAAACCTATACAAACCATAAATAAATATCTAAAAATAAAATTAATTACAATCTTTTACACCCCATAAAATGTATCTAAACTAAGAAAAGAGAAGAACACATCCACCATAAGAAACATTTTAAAAAGAAATTAAAAATAAAAAATAAAGATAACAAATTAAAATTTTAGAAATCAAAAAAGAAATTTGTAACCTAATAATGTGAGTACATTGCTTTCTAAGTTCGAATACCATGAATGACACTGTTTAATTTCCCCATCAGAAAACCAAATACCCCAAACCCTATTTTTAAGCCTTCAACAAGATCCCACTTTCAGCTCCAGCTACTTTGGGCAACCTGGATGTACTAGGAGAATTTGAATTTTCTCAAATTTACTAAACCTCTTGATAGAACTTGTTTATGCTCTAAATGTCCCTTTCAGTCGCATACCAATTTAGGTTTTTCAACAAGCACATATAGAATCAAGAGGGGTGGGTGTCAAATGTAAATTTTTTAAAACAAAATAAGCAAAAAAATATATTTGACTTACAAAACCTGATTAGAAAATTACGTTAATCCAATTATGAGCTGAACACAACTTTCGAAACTTATACTACCTAAAACTAGTACA
Organism: Sextonia rubra; assembly: GCA_037013555.1. Classification (NCBI taxonomy): domain Eukaryota; kingdom Viridiplantae; phylum Streptophyta; class Magnoliopsida; order Laurales; family Lauraceae; genus Sextonia; species Sextonia rubra. Next base: position 7,940,715 of record JASUAD010000015.1, read on the forward strand.
AAACAAAATATCATGTACATAGAGAATGAAGAGGGGTGAGTGTCCAATATTTTTATATGTTTAAAAATTATGCAAAAAAGCAAATTTGAATCAAATATGTAGAGTAAAAAATTTTCCTATAGTAAATTTCGGGCTGGTTATAACATTCCATACATGCACCACCTAAGACTAGTACGATTCAAAATGAAGTAGCACATCTCATATCGCGATAAGGAAAAAAAAACCAAATAAAAGGTTGAAAAAGTTACATTATTTTCCAAGCCACAAAACTTGAACTTGAGACATAAACCCCTAGACCAAATGCCGGAACCCCTTAACCTTAGTCATTAAACCCTAAAACCAAAAAATTTAAACCATAACCCTAAAATCAAAACACAAAGCCCAAAAATCATAATACTCTAAAAACCAAACAACCCAAAAAAAACCATACCCCAAAATCGCCACACCCCACTTCCTGCATCCATCACTTCATACACCCTAAATATAATGGGAGATTTCGGATTTTCTAAATTTTCCATAAACCACTTCATTGGAAATTAATAACACTCTAGATGTCGCTTTGAGTTACATTCTCAAATTAGCTTTTTCATCATGCACTCATAGAATCAAGAGGGACGGGTGTCAAAATCTATGGTTTTTTTTTTATTTACTTAAGAAAAAGAAATTTTTTTCTTTTCGCTATATATATAAGATGGATATAGCAGAGATGAGAATGCTTAAGTAGATGTGTGGTAAAACTAGAAAAGATAAAATTAGAAATGAGCGCTTTCGAGAGCATCCAGGGATAGCACCAATAGGGGATAAGATTAGAGAAACCCGTTTAAGATGGTTTAAGCATCTTGAGCGTAAGTCGGTAATGGCACCGATGAAAAAAAGTTTGGCTATACAGGTGGATGACCCATCAAGAGGTAGGGGTAGGCCAAAGAAAACATTAATGGAGATCATTGAATTAGATTTAAAGAAGTTTAACTTATCTAAGGATTTAGCCCAAAATAGAACAAAATGAAGAAATAGAACTCATGTACTTGACCCCAACATAGTTGGGAGAAGACTTTGATGATGATGATGATTTACATAACAAAGAAAACTTACTTAAAACACAAAATTTTAACAAAAGAAAGATTTTAAAAAAGGAAACCTTTTACAAAAAACTAAGATTTTCCAAAATGTGAACAACCTAAGAAATACAACTTTGCAAAATTTTATATTTAAAAAAATAGATTAATGAGATTGAGAATTTGCCAAAAAAATCAGATTTCAATAAAAAAAATTTGAATTTCAAATTTCCTTTATCCGATTATGGGTTGGTCAAAACATTCAATGCATGCACCTATTAAGAGTAGTAAAATGACAAATATAGTAACCAATCCTCAAAAACAATAAAATAAAGAGTGAAAGTAAAAGAAGGTTACCTCATATGGTGATCTCTAGGAAAGGCAACTAGAACTTGTTCGACAATTCCAAGTGAATGGATGTGAAATAGTAATAAAACCCAATAAGGACATGGTCGACTGACATGGCAAGCTCAATTCACACAACTTGAATCCATCCTAAAAGAAAATCTAAAAGTCCTACTCAAAATCTATACAAACCAGAAATAAATATCCTAAAATAAAATTAAGTATAGTCCTTTACACACCATAAAATGTATCTAAACTAGGAAAAGAGAAGACAGCGTCCACCATAAGAAACATTATAAAGCCAAATTAAAAATAAAAAATAGAGACAATAAATTAAAAATTTAGAAATAAGAAAAGAAATCTGTAACCTAATAATGTGCATACATTGCTTTCTAAGTACGAATAATATGAATGACATAGTTTAATTTCTCCATCACAAAACCAAATACCCAAAACCCCTAAACCCTAACTTTAAGGCACCAACCCTAAACCCATAGGACCCTTATACCCTAAAGCCATAGGGTCCCTAGAACATTGGGAACGAAAGACACAAGACCCTTAAAACCCTAGACCCAAACTCAAAACACTAAACCCTTGAACCCTAGATCCCGAATGCTAAACCATGATCCTGCTTTCAGCTCCAGCTACTTTGGACGACCTAGATGTACTAATAGAATTTGAATTTTCTCAAATTTACTAAACCTCTTAATAGAACTTGTTTATGCTCTAAATGTCCTTTTCAGTCGCATGCCAATTTAAATTTTTCAACAAGCACATATAGAATTAAGAGGGGTAGGTGTCTAATGTAAATTTTTTGAAACAAAATAAGAAATTAGATTTTAATTACAAAACCCGATTTGAATATTACCCTAAACCAATTATGAGCTGGATTCAAGTTTCAATGCATAAACCACCTAATATTGCTACAATTCAAAATATCATGTACATTTAGAATGAAGAGGGGCAAGTGTCCAATATTTTTATATGTTTAAAAATTAAGCAAAAGAATGAAATTTGAATAAAATGTGTAGAGTAAAAAATTTTCCTTCAGTCAGTTTTGGGCTGGTTGTTACATTCCTTGCATGCGCCACCAGAAACTAGTACTATTCAAAATGAAGGAGCACATCTTACGTAGCGAAAAGAAAAAAAAAAGGATAAAAGGTTTAAAAAGTTACATTATTTACCGAGCCACAAAACCCGAACCCCATCACACAAACTGTAGACCCCAAAATGCCTAGACCCCAAAGCCATAGCCAGCAAAACCCTAAACCTAAAACTTTAAATCATAACCATAAAATCAAGACACAACGAACAAAAATCCTAATACTCTAAAAACCTAACAACCCTAAAAAGTCTGTGCCCCAAAATCGCCAAACCCCACTTCGTGCATCCATCACTTATACAAGCTAACTGTAATGGGAGATTTTAGATTTTCTAAATTTTACATAAACCTATTGCATGGAAATTAATAACGCTCTAAATGTCGCTTTGAGTCGCATTGCCAAATTAGCTTTTTCATCATGCACTCATAGAATCAAAAGGGATGGGTGTCAAAATCAGTGTTTCTTTTCTTTTTTTATTTACATAAGAAAGAAAACTAACCTAAAACACCAAATTTTAGCAAAAGAAAGATTTAAAAAAAAGAAACCTTCTACAAAAAACTAAGATTTTCAAAAGTATGGAACAAGCTAAGAAAGACAACTTTGCAAAAAATTATATTTAAAAAAATAGATTTATGAGATTAAAAATTAGCCAAAAATCTGGTTTCAATAAAAAAAATTAGAATTTCAAATTTCCTTTATCTGATTATGGGCTAGTCAAAACATTCAATTCATGCACATATTAAAAAGTAGTAAAATGAAATATAGTAACCAATCCTGAAAAGCAATAAAATAAAGAGTTAAAGTAAAAGAAGGTTAACTCATATGGCGCTCTCTGCCAAAGGTACCTAGAACTTGTTTGACAATTCCAAGTGAATGGCTGCGAAATAGTAATAAAACCCGATACAGACATGGTCGACCCACATGGCAAGATCAATTCACACAACTTGAACCTGTCCTAAAAGAAAATCTAAAGCTCCTACTCAAAATCTATACAAACCAGAAATAAATATCCTAAAATAAAATTAATTACAGCCTTTTACACATCATAAAATGTATCTAAACTAAGAAAAGAGAAAATCGCGTCCACTATAAGAAACATTATAAAGCAAAATTAAAAATAAAGAATAGAGACAATAAATTAAAAATTTAGAAAAAACAAAAGAAATCTGTAACCTAATAATGTGTGTACATTGCTTTCAAAGTACGAATAATATGAATGACATAGTTTAATAAAGCCAAATTAAAAAAATAGAGACAATAAATTAAAATTTTAGAAATAAAAAAAGAAAACTGTAACCTAATAATGTGAGTACATTGCTTTCTAAGTACGAATAATATGAATGACATAGTTTAATTTCTCCATCACAAAACCAAATACCCAAAACCCCTAAACCCTAACTTTAAGGCATCAACCCTAACCCCATAGGACCCCTAAACCCTAAACCCATATGGTCCCCAGAACATTGGGAACCAAAGACACGCAACAATTAGGACCCTAGACCCAAACTCAAAACACTAAACCCTTAAACCCTAGACCCCGAATGCTAAACCATGATCCTCGTTTCAACTACAACTACTTTGGGCGAACTATATGTACTAGGAGAATTTGAATTTTCTCAAATTTACTAAACATCTTGATAGAACTTGTTTATGCTCTAAATGTCCCTTTCAGTCGCATGCCAATTTAGCTTTTTCAATAAGCACATATAGAATCAAGAGGGGTAGGTGTCTAATGTAAATTTTTTGAAACAAAATAAGGAAGAAATTAGATTTGACTTACAAAACCCGATTTGAAAATTAACCTAATCCAATCATGAGCTAGACACAAGTTTCAATGCATAGACCACCTAAAACTAGTACAATATAAAACATCATGTACATATGGAATGAAGAGGGGCAGGTGTCCAATATTTTTATATGTTTAAAAATTAAGCAAAAAATCAAATTTGAATAAAACGCGTAGAGTCAAAATTTTTCCTTTAGTTAGTTTTGGGCTGGTTATAACATTCCATGCATGCACCACCAAAAACTAGAATGATTCAAAATGAAGGAGCACATCTCACGTAGCGATAAGGGAAAAAAAAGATAAAAGGTTTACAAAGTTAAATTATTTGCCGAGACACAAAACCCGAAGCCCATCACACAAACTGTAGACCCCTGAATGCCTGAACCCCTAAACCTTAGTCATTAAACCCTAAAACCTAAAAATTTAAACCATAACCCTCAAATCAAAACACAAAGAACAAAAATCCTAATACTCTAAAAACCTTACAACCCTAAAAACTCTATACCCCAAAATCGCCAAACCCCACTTCGTGCATCCATCACTTTATACACGCTAAATGTAATGGGAGGTTTTAGATTTTCCAAATTTTCCACCAACCTCTTGCATGGAAATTAATAATGCTCTAAATGTCACTTTGAGTAGTGTTGTCAAATTAGCTTTTTCGTCATGCATTTATAGAATCAAGAGGGATGGGTGTCAAAATCTGTGTTTTTTTCTTTTTTCTTCTTTTTTATTTACATAAAAAAGAAAACTAACCTAAAACACCAAATTTTAGCAAAAGAAAGATTTTAAAAAAAGAAACCTTCTATAAAAAAAACTAAGATTTTCAAAAAAGTATGGAACAAGATAAGAAAGACAACTTTGCAAAAAATTATATTTAAAAAAATAGATTTATGAGATTGAAAATTAGGCAAAAAATCTAATTTCAATAAAAAAAAAATTAGAACTTCAAATTTCCTTTACCCGATTACGGGCTGGTCAAAACATTCAATGCATGCACCTCCTAAAAGTAGTAAAATGACAAATATAGTAAGCAATCTTGAAAAGCAATAAAATAAATAGTGAAAGTAAAAAAAGGTTACCTCATATGGCACTCCCTAGCAAAGGCACCTAGAACTCCGTTCAACAATTCCAAGGGTTGTGAAGGAGTAATAAAACCCGGCATGGACATGGTCGTCCGACGTGGCAAGATCACTTCACATAACTTGAACCTGTCCTAAAAGAGAATTTAAAAGTCCTACTCAAAACCTATACAAAGCAGAACATCTTGAAATAAAATTAATCACAGTCCTTTACACACCATAAAATGTATCTTAACTTAGACAAGAGAAGACTGCATCCACCATAAGAAACATTAGAAAACCAAATTAAAATTAAAGAACAATATTAATAAATTAAAATTCTAGAAGTAATAAAATGAAATTTGTAACCTAATCATGTAAGTCCATTGCTTTCTAAGTACGAAAAATATGAATGGCATAGAGCTCGATTTCTCTATCACAAAACCACATACCCAAAAACCCTAAACACTAATTTTAAGCTCTAAACCCTAAAACCATGGGAACCCTAGACCCTAAACCCATAGGGTGCTTGGAACATTGGGACCCAAGGACATGAGACCCTTAGACCCCCAAACCCTAAACCCCTTACCCCTTAACCCTTGAACCCTTAGACCTTGAACCCCGAACCACAAACCCTAAACCTTGACCCAACTTCATGTTTTTTTTTACATAAAGAAAATTAACTTAAAAAACCATATCTTAACAAAAAGAAGATCTTAAAAAAAGAAACCTACTAAAAAAAAACTCATTTTTTTCAAAGAAACGAGCTAAGAAAGACAACTTTGCAAATATTTAAATTAAAAAAAACAGATTTAGGAGTTAGAAAATTAAACAAAAATGTGATTTCAATTGAGAAAATTAGAATTTAAAATTCTCTTTATCCGATTATGGGCTGGTGAAAACATTCCATACAAGCAACTCTAAAACTAGTAAGATGGAAAATATAGTAACCAATCCGACAAAGCAATAAAATAAAGAATGAAAGTTAACAAAGGATATGGCACTTCATGCGAACGGCACCAAGAACTTGTTCAACAAGTGTAAGTGAAGGGTTGCGAAGTAGTAAGAAAACCTGGCAAGAACAAGGTTGTTCAACATGGCTTGATCAATCTGTCAATTGGGACCTGTCATAAAAGAAAATCTTAAAGTCCTACTCAAAACCTATACAAACTAGAATTAAATAAATTGAAATAAAATTAATTACAGTCCTTACGCACCAAAAAAAATATCTAAACTAAACACCCTACACTACAAACCTAAACTATAAAGGAGAAGACTGCATCCACCATAACAAACATTAGAAAACGGATTTAAAATAAAAGAAATCACAAATAATAAATTAATAATTCAGAAACAATGAAATGAAATTTGCAACCTAATGATGTCAATCGATTGCTTTCTAAGTACGAAAAATGTGAATGACATAGTTCAATCTCTACATCACAAAACCAAATATCCAAAATCCAAAAACTGAAAAACAAAAATGCCCTACACTCTACACTCTAAAAAAACCCCTACACTATAATTTAATTTCTAGTTTTCACACCAAATCTAAATGATGAATAAATAAATAACTCAAAACCAGAGAAAGAGAGAAGAAGAAAAAAGTACCCAGAAGAGACACAGATAAGAGAGAATGCACAAGAAGAGACAAGAGTCAGATAATCACGCCGAGCAGAATCAGTCCAAGCCCACTGCTTTGGTTCAAGAAGCCAATAAAGTAGAAGGAAAAAAAATGCATATGATGATGATGGTGATTATCAAAAATAGGAAACGAAAAGAGAAAACCTTAAAGAGAGATAGAGAAACCTTGTAAGTCATGACGAAATGGAAAAATTAGAAATTTTAAAACAAACTATTAAAGGAAGCAATAAATAAAGACATGCTGAGAAATGGACTCAAATTGAATGACAACAACCCTGTAAGTGTGGTGTGTGACAACTCACAAACGTGTTAGTTGGATAAAGAAGAAACACATTACAGCATACAAATAAATAAGAAAACTCAAAACCATAAATGGTTCCTGAAAACTTAAGCTCAACGGTTACTGTAACTTGACATAGGTTATATCAGGTTCTAGGTTTCTGAATGAACTGAAAAGATAGTGCATACAAACCACAAGTTATATCAGACAGCAGATGTAAAAAAAAGATATCAAGATTGAGGGGAATTTAGCCTAAAAACTTACAATCACTAATTGATAGGCACAGTCTTTTTTGTCCACTAGGAGTGATCATGCTTTAAATGCAGAGAATAGATTTCATAGGAGACAGCTAACATGTCAATTTCTATGTTCTAGAAAATTATAGATGAAAGATCAAAGCCTATTTGCAATTGGTAGCTGAAATACCAGATGCCAGGGGCCTTACCCTAGTCAACCATCTTATCCTAGTGCTTAAGGGACTAAAGTAGGAAGTTTCAGCCCTTACATTAACTGTTCCTTTTAGACAAAGAACCCAATAGTGGGTAAAAGTCAGATGAATGTCAAATTGGATGAAGTGCCAACTTGGAGGGGGTGTTGTAGTGAGTGATGGGGTTGATTTGGTCGTAAGTGGGTTCCACAGGAAGGGACACTGATAATTAAAAGTGGCCTCACCACTCGAGGAACTCTCGATATATACACAACCGTTAATGAGTAGTGCATGTGTCTGTTGGTGGCGTCAGATTTGGGGGGTACAAATTAATTGATCAATACGTGTGAGCTGTATTAGGGTGATCCAAAACAAGGCACTGCTCATTTATAATGAGCCCTTTATGCGGCTCCATTATGGCACCCATCAAGTGTCCAGCATGCTCTAAAACCATAGCAAGATATCTATCAATGTTGACTTAAGAAATCTTTTCAACTCAAATGCATCAAAGTGTAAATGATTATTTTGTTTCCAGGAAAGACAAAAAAATGATGAAATGCGTATTATGAGAGAGGATCAAAATGAAAAAAGATTCGGAAGAAAAAAAAGAGGTACTGATAAGTTGGATGCACATGCACACTAGTAATATGCACAAAGTCACAGATGGTAAACAAATTAAGATTTGAGAGTTACCATAATGGCTGGGCTACCGTTATGAAGTAGTTCAAGGGGATACCAATCTCTAACTAGCAGAGATTGTGGCTAGTGCCTGACAGGCAGAAGTTCTGCTAGGTTACCACTAGTATTTTGAAAAAGAATTTTGATGGATATTTGGGGAAGATGTTATGAAAGTAGAGACAAATGAGGTGAATGGGAACAATCAAAGCACGTTTATGTATATCCAATGGGGTTAGGGTTTTAGCTTCGTTGGTGGGTGTTGTGAGCTACATAAGATCACATGGTAAATGCCATAATAAAGGGTGGCCAATTCTGCTCTTCAGTGGGTTCAGCCAACCCATCGACCATCATTGGCAAAATTAGTTGATACGAAAAGGAAATGCATTCTTTAATCTCTGCTAGTAGTTATCTTTTCACCACATCTAAAGGAAAGCCAATGAATTAGAGCATATAGGTTGGTGATGCAAATCCAAGGAGGACTTGCACGAGGGGATCATGAGTGATGCAGTCTAGGCCCCCACAAGTGGTCCCTCTTCAAGTTAGATTAGGATTATATTATTTTTATTAGTAGATTTCTAATTACATTAGTATTAGGGAAGTTTCAATTAGCTTAGGGTTTGCTTAGGCATTAAGTTTGCTTTCATTATATATATGGCATTTTAGAGAAGAAATTCTCATACTAGGATTGATTAATAAAATTGGGTTATTTCCCTGAGGGGTGTATTCTCATGTGTTGAAGTCTTTTGACGATTAGAAGTGTCTTTGGACACGTGCTTCGGCATCCCTACGCAAGCCCTAACCCTAGAGCTTGCATCAATTTGGTATCAAAGCCCTCAGATCACCAATCAGAGCATATCCATCCTCTTCACGTTAGTCCAGCAAAACCTGTCCATCAAAACCCATCGTCCCCTAATTTCGTCTCCAAGAAACCCAAAACCCAACGCACCCACCATCGAACTCTAGACATCGCACCTCACCCCTTTCTTCACCAACTAAAAACCCAAACTCCTCACTCGAAACCCTCCACAACCCTCTTGCTGAAAACCCATCACCACCGCACCACCCATCTGCTACCCACTATCCCGAAACCACAACAAAACCCTGTCCTCATGAGGCACTAGCCATCAACCTCTAGCCCACCATCACCTTGCACAACCCAAACCCTTACCATCTTCCTAAACCCATACCAAAAAAAAAAAAAAAAAAACCAGCCCTAACCCATCGAACCCTAGATTCGCAAGAACCCAAAACAAAAAAAGAGAAAAAGATCAAGAAAAAGGAGAAAGAGAGGCGTTTGAGGTGTACCATGCCCAGCCCTGCCATCATCTCCTCTATTCGCTCACGTCAAACCCCCTGCTACTCATCGCTTACGCCTCTTGCTAGCACCAAAAGATACATTGTTAACCAACCTTCGTCTACCTCAACTAGCATTTTCATCAAGTACCCCTCCCTTTTCCTATTGTTGGCAACGAAAAGAGAAAGTAAAAGCAAAGATGTCTTTGTGCACAAAGATCGAGGTATCCTATTAGGCCTTTTTTTTTTTTACCACCACGTGCTTAACCAAGGTAAGATGCAGCCTTGCTGTATATATATATTTTTTTATCCAAGCCAGGTCTGGTCAAGCCCCATCCACAGCAAATTTAACGAATCAAGGGCCATAATTTGTTCTTATGATTTCAGCACCATCTGCGGTCGGCTTTCTAATCCGTCTTCACTAGCGTGTTTCTGGAGATCAAATCTACACATCAGGTCAATCACTCTTTAATTTGCATTAAAAAAAAATGCCTCCTAAGAAGAAACTTGAGGTGGAATCTTCATCCTTTTCAATTGAAGATTTAGGTGGTGCCATTAAAGACTTAACTGCCACAATTAACAACATGCAAAGCACTTTACAACAACTAGACACAAGGGTGACAACTTTAGAAAATAATCAGCATGTGACTCACAATCGAGATGATGGAGAAAATATTCGAAATCAATGAGATCCACCAATCAATAATCCTAATCGAGATTTATGGATTAAACTCATAATTCCCGAATATGATGAAAACTTGCAGCCTGATGAATTCATGGATTGGTTAGTGTGTGTGGAGAATACTTTTGCAGACAAACCAATGTTTGAGCACCATAAAATCACACTGATTGCCACTAAATTCAGAAATTATACTTTTGAAACATGGACTGAGATGAAGAATATTTTAAAGCAAAAATTCCTCCCTGTCAACTATGCAAGAGATTTATGTTCAATCTTTCAAAACTTAAAACAAAGATCCAAGACAATTATCGATTATTCTAAGGAATTTTTGAGTCTGCAAGCTCATTGTGGTTTGAATGAAGATGATAACATAGTTGTTGATAGATTTTTCAACGAGTTGCGAATACACATTCAGCATATCATCGCATTCCACACTTTTGATAATGTCGATGAGCTCTTCGAACATGCTGTCAAAGCCGAGGGAATTGCAAATCATCAAGCACAAAAATCCAAATGGATTGCGTCAAAGAATTCATCTCTGCAAGATGTTAAACCCAATGTTCCTCAGGACAGATTTTGCAAGGACTGAGGTCAAAATAGGATGATTTGTTTTCATTTTCAACAGCTGGGGCATCGTGCAGCAGAATGTCCAAAGTGAATACATCTGATTGAGATTGCCGGTGATGATAAAAAATTTCCCAGATGATTCTAAGGGTACTGAAACTGATCCCAAGGGTATTGAAACTAATTGAGGAAATTGAGAACACAGACGCAGATACCACAGGTTAAGCTTTCATTGTCATTAAAGAAGCTCCACCAACTGTTGAGAATAAATGGTTGAGAAAAAATATCTTCCGTTTTGCAAGTACAGTTCATGGACAAAATTGAACAATCATTATTGACAACAAAAGTTGTGAAAATCTCATTTCTCAAGCTCTTGTTGATCACCTCAAATTGGAAGTTTGCGAGTAAGAATGCCCTTATTTTGTCAAATGATTGATAACTAGTGATCAAGCGCATATTCAACATAGCAAAGTTACTTTTGCCATTAGTGAGACTTACAAAGATACAATGGTGTAATGTGTTACTTATGGATAGTGGTGATGTCTTATTGGATCGCCCATGGATGTATGACAAAAATAGGACTCATGGAATATACTCTAACACATACACATTCTTGCATAATGGAAAGTAAGTCACACTTCATCCTGAAAAGCTAGAGCCACTGAAAAAGAGTTTTCGGGCAGTTGCAACAAAGGAAGTCATTCATGTACACCACATTTATAGAGGCAATCCAAAGCAAACTCGAGTTCGAAGATGAACTCTTCTTTCAACCTGGGGAGGATGATGCAGTCTAGGCCCACAAGTGGTCCCTCTTCAAGTTAGATTAGGATTAGATTATTTTTATTAGTAAATTTCTAATTACATTGTTATTAGGGAAGTTTTTATTAATAGCTTAGGGTTTGCTTAGGCATTAAGTTTGCTTTTATTCTATATATGGCATTGTAGAGAATAAATTCTCAGACTTGGATTGATTAATAAAATTTGGTTTTATCCATAAGAGGTGAGTCCTCGTCTATTGAAGTCTTTTGATAATTCAAAGTGAATTTAGACACGTGCTTCGGCAATCCTATACAAGCCGTAACCCTAGGGCCTGCTTCAATGGGCCAGATCCAATATAAGGCCAGTCCATGGCACCCCCACCCCACAAAAGCCGTTTAGCAACATCATGAGTTGAATAAACTGCAACCTCCCTCACTGCCTCCCTCCCTAAACCAACCTAGGGCAGGCAATATCTTCTCTTTATTCATTCATTCTATATATTAATAAATCCAGCATTGTCCTCCAATGTTGACATGTGTGCATACTGAACATAGGTTTAGAATCATTTGGCCTCGGCTTCATCAAGCTTTGATCAATCTTCAAATCCAGTCCTCCCTATCCGCCATCAATTGGCTAAAGATGGCATCTTGCACCGTCTTTTGTTTGATGAATAGTTGTTCAGCCAAACTGTATGGAACTTATGAGAAATAAATTTATTTATCATTTAAAAAAAAAGAACAAAGAAAATTTTCACAAAAGACAGCACATATTCATCAGTATCGTATATATCAAGGGTTCATCCTCAAACATCACAAACAACAACAGGATCTTGACATTAGAGGGACCATGTTCAAAATAGCCTGTAGGCTTTACTCTGTAAGTATCAAATTGATAAAATTAACCCCATTTTCAAATATTCTTACATATTGAATGGTCCTCAATATTTCAAATCAGTCAACAATAAGCATTTCTCACAGGTCCTATTCGACAATTAGGACTACAATTTCTAAGGCTAAGTCCATTAGGGACAAAAATTATACGTTATCTGGGTCTATATACTAATCACCAGTATTAGCTCAGCTAGTTAGAGACACAAGGGTGTGTGTGAAAAAGTGACTGTAATGCACTTCTCTTTGTAGCTAAAAACAAAGTAGTGTATGCTAGGAAGAAATGTTAGAGTGAAGTTTCTTTTCTTTTCTTTTCTCATTCATTTTTGGCAATTTAGTTGAAAAGATTACCTGCAACTGTTGGCAACTTCTCTATGCATGGGACTAGTAACCTGCAAAATTCATCATAGACCTAGTAGGAAAACAAATCTAAGAAAAAGAAGTAGAAGTAGAAAAGGAGAAGCTAGCATACAGAAAGTAACATAGCTTACCTTTTGAAGTAAAGAAAATGCTTCAGCAAATAGTGTAGGCTTCACCGAGCATCCCCTGCAAAACAAGAGCATCATATAATATTGGTTCACATCATTGCATCATACAGTAGTATAAGCAGAGCTATTTGCACTCAATCCAACCCCCTCACACTCATAACCCCCGTATATTGTACTGGCACAAATATGATCCTGATCAGAGTGAAATTCACCCATTCAATATCAAGCTGTTTGCACCATTGCTCTTAAATTGGTACCAATCATTATTCAACCAAGGACGATCTTTCAGCCAGACATCATCCACAACGAAAACTTTCCAGGTTCAATCCAGTTTGTATTATAGTGTAGCAGGCACAAATAAAATCAGCATTACTGCCAATAACGAAAACTTTCCAAGGACGATCTTTCAGCCAGACATCATCCACAACGAAAACTTTCCAGGTTCAATCCAGTTTGTATTATAGTGTAGCAGGCACAAATAAAATCAGCATTACTGCCAATAACATATTTTCAATCAAGGACAAAGTAGCCAAAGGATCCAAATGTTGAAAGTTGAAACATATGTTTTCGCTTTAGGACATTGCGCATATAATCTTTTGGGACCCACACGGACCTACCTATGATCATTGACCAAACCAACTATCGGGCTCACTATTATCCAAAACCCCCAAATATATTGGCACTCATGCCAATGACACACATTTGATCTACTGATGCACGAACATATGGCCTGATATTGGAAGACTATGTGACAGATCAAGACCTTAAGTGGGAAAGTAAATCAGGTTGTTCATGGCCTATCATTAGGATCAGTCCAAACAGCCAAATCAGGCCTGAATAGCACAGATAATTCACAAATCCAGGTGAAACTCTATCCATAATGATGATCAAGTCAAGGAGCCCTTTGATGATCCTGCATCTCTCCCTCCTCCCTTGTGGGTAGCTGAAATGCCTGATCTCATCAACAGATGTCATCTTGAAACGCCATAAGATGACAAGCACCCAAAGTCAATCAAAGAACTGATGACAATTGGGTACCAAAGAAGTTGATGAATAACAAATGCAATTGACAATGATCTGGATGTTGACAAGAGTGCAGGCCTGATGGGTTTGACCCAACTGACTATGCCAAAACCAGGCCCAAGCTTTGGGTTGTCTATGCCTACTGTACTCAACCAGAAGCTGGTCCCACATGACCTAGCCAGTAGGCCCCACGAGGCCCAACTCAAGAATGCTTCCATACAACTTGCTCAAGAAGTATCTTGGAGTCACGATCATTTCTCTTCACATTTGCTCCATATTATAGTGAAATTAGAACTCTCAATTAAAGGAGTTTATAATGATTAAGATAGGGTTCAGTCGCTTACTCCACAAGGACGCAAAAGACCAGAGCCTATAGATGCAAGTCATCCAAGTGTCCTCAACCAATCGGGCCTTTCCTACCTCCACAAGATTCCTAGCTTCTGAACACACTGATGCTAAGTGCTTGACAACCAGTCAGTGATTCAAAATATATGAAGCCTGGAATGGGCCTGACGGATCAAGATCATATTTGCGAGCTGCAATGGCTATGCCTACGCATTAAAAAGGATGACATATTAGCTTGATTGGCTGTGACAATGGGTCTGCTGAAAATAAATGGATGAATGAAGTAACTGAGCTACATTACCATTGCTATGAAGTTCCCGTTTTTAGAGAACACAGCTTCATGCACTTTGTTAGATGTCACAACTGCTGGAAATGGAATTTAACAATGTAAGTTAGATGCTTCCTGTACAATGAGACTAAATTTTGTGTCTAATCAAGATCAATTATTACATGTTTTTGTGATGTTTCTTTGAGTATTCAATTTAGGTAAACAACAAATTAACAGCACCAGCAGCCCAGCTAACAAGAAAATTCCATCCAGATTTTCCCTAATAAGAGCATGGGGAAAGCATCTTACCAAAAGCGCAAAAATATGAAAAAATGTTTTCCAATCACAAAATGGCTAGGAGCTCAATAAAGCCAAAACCAAAAGGAGATTACAAGTCACGAGCCTCAGGAAACTCCACACGTCAAGATCTTCAATTTCCATACATTTCAGGAGACATTAATCACTTGTGTTCATTTAGTAGAAAGAGCTCGAGACATTAATTGTAATATCCCTACTAGGACTCTTATTAGAATTATAATTAAAATAGAAGAAGATCATTAGAAGATTAAGGATTTCAACAGGACTCTCTCACACAAATACTCTCTTAGAACTTAGAAGGACTCCTTTGTAGTCTCCAACAGAACTCCTTGTGCAAGTCTTAACACTAATATATATACGTAATGGGAGTCTGTTTGTTTTACATATCCACAATAGAGAGAGAGGAAGAGAGAAAGAGAGAGAGACAGAAAGAGACTGATATCAATTTTGAAATCTGTATAAGAAAAGGAAGATCACGAAGAGGATGACGAAGATCGACGGCGGGATGCGTAACGAATGTCCGTGCGAGACCAATCATTGCTCGAGCAACCCACGTCTATACCAGGTGAGTAGAACTTCTCCACTGTTAATTGTAAAAATTGAATTTAAGAAATTGTGTTAAGGATTCTATCGTAGAGGGGAAATCAAAAGAAATTTGATCATCCGAAGTGATGATCTCTGTCAAATACCATTACCATAGTGACTAGGCACATGATTATGGACTAATTGATCTATGGGGCCTAGACGATCCATCCAATGATGAATCAGATCCGATAATCTGAAGTAAAATTTGTGTTCGACCCTGCACAAGACTAGAAACTAACTCAAGTACACCATCGATTGTCGAGAAGAAGACTCCACTTCACTATGATGACTTTACGAAAGAGCAAATAGTCACGGAGACTCACCTTCCAGATGCAGAAACTAGGGTAAATGGCTGCCTTGGTCTTGCTTTAACCTTCAATTGAGACTTTCTTCCAGAAAGAAACAGCTTTCATTAGAATTCAGGCCAAGATCTGCAATTTTCACAGCCAGTACCAGTCAAACTAGCTTGAATGTAATTGGGTAGAGATCCTTGTGGGGCCACCTGATCAAAAATCAGGTCCACCCATCTTGGACGTGTATCATCAATATGGGGTCAGGGAAAATTTTGCTAAGAAACAGGAAAGTAATCTCCTATCTCTCTCTCTCTCTCTCCTCTCTCTCTCCAATATATGGTCATGTTATTCAAAAATAAATAAAACAACTAAATGTTGTTATCAAAAATCACCTCATCCATCGTAGGATTGATAACAAATTGTCCATAATAAATCCACCCAATACTTATCACTCCAATGGGACCACCCCAAGGAATATCCGATAACATAAGCGCAGCAGATGTGGCATTAGCTGCCATTATTTCTAGATCTTGCTTCCCATCAGAAGAACACTTGCCATTACCTACACGAGTAAATATTGATTAAGAAAAATAGCAAGGACAGGCCTAAGCCATAATTGACTGATCCAACCGAACTTTGGTAGGTTTAGTTAAACCAACATGAATTGGGTTTGGGCCTGGGTTAAGAACTCAAACAACCTAACACAACCCAAATCATTCTTCTTCTTTTTTTCTTTTCAGTTTTCATAGGGGTGGGGGTCAACAGAACTAAAAATTTCATTTCCAAGGGAAACAAAAATAAGGGGGAGCACTACAAGGAAGCGATACAGCCATAAAAATCAGTAAGAGAAACAAGTTGGGTCTTTCCAGATATGAGAAAGAAGACACTTGAAAGCAAACAAAATTACAAAGAAGCTGCAAACATCAAATCCCTATAAGATATCTGTAAGGTCCCGAACCCCCACAAATCTTAGTTACGTTAATTAACCTTGTTTGTTATTGATTAAGACTTGTTGAGGATTAATTTAGAGTAAAACTATTGGGTTTGGGCCTCGGATAGGTAGTTGGGCAGAGTTCGGGCCCTACTTAAGTAGTCAAGGGTCTTTTTGTAAATTGTTTCGTGTAATCCTTTGCGTAGATCATCTTTCGTGTTGGGCCCGAGTTGATCCGGGCTTATCTTAGTCCAATTGAGTTGCATTTGGACTAAACTGAATTTCTTAGAGAAAGGGGGGACTTGCCTGTAATTTCAGGAAAGTTATGTTTAAAAAGGAAGCTTCACGTAACTCCTCCTTCTTCTCTCGTTCAACTGATTGGATCTCTCCTTTCTTCTGCGTTTCTTCTCCTCTTTTTCTTGCAATCGAAGTGCTCGGGAATTTTGGGAGTGTGCATGCATAGAGAGTGGTCTCCTACCACCTTCTTCTTCCTTGATCTCCCTTTCCTTTACACTTTCTGTATAGAGTGTTGTATAGAGTGCTTTTCCCTCCAAGCTACAGCAATATAAGGTGAAGAATGAGTTCCTGTTTCATTCTCGTAGGTTTATTAGGGTCATAAAGACTCCATTACTAGACATGCATGTGAATCTAAACCCCATTTTTATCATTGCATGTTCTATTGTAGAGAACTCATTTCAATTTAGAGCTTTCCCTCCACCCACACGACAAGGAGAACTAGGGAGGGCTAGCATTGGTGAAAAGGCAAGTACTAGAGTCATGTGTGCTATATATGTTATTAAGTCCTGAATTATTGAGTTAGTTTCTTACCCACTTCCATTTCAGTCACTGTTTCTTATTTTAACTGAGCATAAATGAGGTTTGGCAGAGTTAGGATGATCGAAATGGAATAGGAGGGTGTGTGAGTGTTGAAAAACCTTAGGGACAAGTCAACTAAGTCAGGAACACCTTCCCTAAGTTAAGTTCTGAATGACTCCCAAACTGGACTGAGCTATAGAATCAAATTCACGTTTCTGAAGCTTACGGTGAAGCTACGGCTAAGCCGTGAGTACTTACGGCTCAAAGTCCAGAGAGCAGCAAAACCTGATTTTGAATTACGGCTCATCCACGGCTGCACCGTGAAATGTAATACGGCTACGCCATTACCAGCCCGTACCCAAGCCGTAAGTCTTCCTACGGCGAGCTTTCCAGAAAGCTTAGGAAACCCAGTTTCTTCTACGGCTTGCACACGGCTGCACCGTGGAATACACTACGGCTACACCGTAACCTAACCGTAGGCTTAGCATAGCTAAGCCGTAGGCCAACATACGATTGGGCCGTAATTGCGCCTGAAAATCCGGAAGGAATTTGACCCACTCGGCTAAGCCGTAGCCTTGTACACAGCTAAGCCGTAAGAACCCAGTAAAACAGGATGTTAGGGACTCTCAATGATTTTGTAGGACCTTAGTATTGGCACCTTCTATACCACTACAGAGGCCCAATGGTAAGTACATGTTGGGGAGGATGAATGATTCCCGGAGGGTCGTCCAATGGCAAGTCATGGATGTTGGCATAAGAAGGGTATCCCGTATGCACAAGGCAATACCAAGACACGGTAATACAACGACACCGAACGTCTTATGTGTACATCGTGTTGAATGCCCTTGGGGACTATAGGTTACTTATTTGGGGTGAAGGTAGTAATTCCTTGGGTACTTACTTAAGCTGAATGCATCCATATTGTTATGATATACCACCTTCAACATGAATTACTTCTTTTAGCAAAACCCTAAGGCAATTCAGACCAGAGCTTCTAATGAGTACGTGTCTGACAAACCAGAGCTTCTAATGAGTGCAAGCTTGTTAGCCAAGAGTATGATATGACTGATACGATTGGATATGAGTCAGCACCACTCAGCTTACGCCCTTTTGGGTATATGTTATGTATGTCACCACTGCAGTAGGTTTACGAAGGAGTAGTCGGCGCTCCTCGGGAAGCTAGCTTGATCTCCTAGCGACCCATATGATATGTGTATGCTCCCTATTGAGAGAATAGAGCGCTATGGTTGCCAATCAGTATATATGACATTTGAATTGTAATTTCTCATCATGCATCATGTTCAGTGATTATTCTTATTGATATATTATGTTATACTTGTTTCATATGCCTCAGTATTTGCTTAACCGTCGTGTTAACAGTGTTACCCTTGATATTGCAAGTTCAGAACCCGGTCCCAACACGGACACTGACACACCCCGGAGGGTACCCCAACGGTACCTCGGGGTGTAGACGAGTGGAAAGATGGCGACGTCTTTTACTAGCCATCCTACGGAGCGCGTTCTTGGAAGATATCATTGTTATGCTCGGGACCTTTTGTATCACACTCCTAACTAGTATTTTGGAATGTAATTGAAGACTTAAACACTATCATATGTATATATGTGTTTACTTTTGAAAGTTAACAGACTATGAACTCGTGTGCTCTTGATAATTACTGAGTATTTCGCAGGATTTCGTATATGATAAGTTGTGTTTGTAAGTGTGTTAGCATACCTCACACGTTCCTGTGGAATCTCCCTTGTAGGAATTCGTGCATAATTCTTCAGGACACGGATTTCTACGGGATTACGTATCCACGCCCCGGGAGCCCACTCAAATCCCCAAATTCCCAGGATCAGGGCGTGACAATATCCATTTTAGTAAATGATTCAGTCACATAAACAACCCACTTCAGTTAATAAATCCACCATCCTAAAAGTATGATGGCAGCATAGACTTGAAAAAGATCCCCATTAAGATGAAGTTGAACTTCCAAGAGATGCCTTTGACTTTTCTTTCAATTTATCGTGTTAGCAGAATCGCATGTACTTTACTTCATATAACATAAACATGTGTACCTAAGCACAACTAATAAAAGATAATAGAACAATAAACTTTCAAATTTGTGTCGTAACTAGGGAACCAGCCAAGGCAACCTCTGCTCAGCTTGAGATGGGACTTAAACACAAATTGGCGTGAGACTTTCATGTATTTACACTTGAGCTAACCCAAGCTTGGGCTTGGCTTGATAATGCACAAGAAGTGCATTATCTCTCTCTCTCTCTCTCTCTCTCTCTCTCTCTCTCTCTCTCTCACCAATATATGGTCATGTTATTCAAAAATAAATAAAACAACTAAATGTTGTTATCAGAAATCACCTCATCCATTGTAGGTTGATAACAAATTGTCCATAATAAATCCACCCAATACTTATCACTCCAATGGGACCACCCCAAGGAATATCCAATAACATAAGCGCAGCAGATGTGGCATTAGCTGCCATTATTTCTGGATCTTGCTTCCCATCAGAAGAACACTTGCCATTACCTACACGAGTAAATATTGATTAAGAAAAATAGCAAGGACAGGCCTAAGCCATAATTGACTGATCCAACCGAACTTTGGTAGGTTTAGTTAAACCAACATGAATTGGGTTTGGGCTTGGGTTAAGAACTCAAACAACCTGACACAACCCAAATCATTCTTCTTCTTTTTTTCTTTTCAGTTTTCACAGGGGTGGGGGTCAACAGAAGTTACAGAACTAAAAATTTCATTTCCAAGGGAAACAAAAATAAGGGGGAGCACTACAAGGAAGCGATACAGCCATAAAAAGCAGTAAGAGAAACAAGTTGGGTCTTTCCAGATATGAAAAAGAAAACACTTGAAAGCAAACAAAATTACAAAGAAGCTGCAAACATCAAATCCCTATAAGATATCCATCTTAGTAAATGATTCAATCACATCAACAACCCACTTCAGTTAATAAATCCACCATCCTAAAAGTATGATGGCAGCATAGACTTGAAAAAGATCTCCGTTAAGATGAAGTTGAACTTCCAAGAGATGCCTTTGACTTTTCTTTCAATTTATCGTGTTAGCAGAATCGCGTGTACTTTACTTCATATAACATAAACATGTGTACCTAAGCACAACTAATAAAAGATGATAGAACAATAAACTTACAAATTTGTGTCGTAACTAGGGAACCAGCCAAGGCAACCTCTGCCCAGCTTGAGATGGGACTTGAACACAAATTGGGGTGAGACTTTCATGTATTTACACTTGAGCTAACCCAAGCTTGGGCTTGGCTTGATAATGCACAACAAGTGCATGCCTAACTCAAGCTTTTTCATTGAAATATAATTATTGTTGTGGGTTGTTGTTGTTATCATATTTTTTTCCTTAAGCATGGCTTATATAATACCATTAGAGCACTACTGGAAAACTCCTTGGTTTAGATTGAGAATGGAGAAAAACCTTTCTCTAGAGAATTTCTTTTTTTTCAATTTTGTTTATAAGAGAAATTAACTCTTCTATTGACTACTTTTGGTTAAAAAAAAATCAATTTTGTTTATAAGAGAAATTAACTCTTCTCTTAGCCACTTTTAGTAAAAGGTGAGAAAAACGGTTTTCTTTACAGATACACCACTTTCTCCTCACAAAAGATCATATATTTTTGAATCTATTGAAAGTTTCAACTTTTTCTTAATATAACAGTGTTACAGTTGTCTTACCTACTTTAAGACTTCAACAGCAAATAAAATACATTTACCTACATATTTATGTCAACATAAGTGTAGAAAGACCTCGAGTTACCACCAGCAGCAGTAACTGCAGCAGTGAATGGACACATGGCTAGCACTCCCTGCATTTCCTAGAAACAAGCTGAACTTCCTCTTTAGAATCCTTCCTGACTAGAAACAGGCCACCACAACCTTCTACAACTGCTCTTTTTTTAATTGCCGTATCTTCTGCCACATTTAGTCCCAAGGGTTCTTGGTGCACCACCGACCATGTAATGGACATCATCACTGTTTAACAAGTTGTCCACAACGGTAGTTCCCAGACAATATTGGGAAACCGCTCACTTTGGATTAAGATTGTCCAAATGAACATAACTATGAAGATGAAAACAAAAACCACTCAACTAAATTTACAATTCATTTCAGGCATGGCATCCCTTTAACGGTCATCAAAGAAACTATGGAAGACCACCATGGAAAAATGAAGATAAAAAATAGAAGTGTGGGTGATCATAAGATTAAATAACCAAAAACAGATCCCAAGGGAAGATGGGGCACCCTAATTGTTTCTTCACATGAGATATTGTCATTTGGTCCCAAAATATTATGCAAGCATGATGAGTGATTTTGGAAATAAATGGGACAAATCGACAAAAAAGAATACACATGGGATGAAATGAAAGGAGTGTTTGTGGATCAGCATATAGCTAATCAGATCCATTGGACTGTGCTAGCATTCTTATCTATCATGATGATTGTGAGGCATTCACTGGTGATTAGGGATGCAACGTTGGACAGATTGGGTCAAGTATTAGCTCAACCAAAGCCGTACACAAATAATATGTGGCAAATACAAACCCAACCTTAAATGAAACCCAAACACATCCGAAGAAAACTCAACGTAAATTTACAAATCCCAAGTGCAACTTCTAGTTTACTTGGGTTGCACTTTCCAAAGGGTATATGAGAATATCTGCATAATGTTATGTATTCTCCCAAAACATGGTGTTTTTGGTTCATGTCATAGTGGAACAAAAAGAAATGCAGGGCATAAAAATTATTTAACCCTCGCTAAACCCATTCTAATAGGAGTTCTACCCACCTATTGGATTTTAGAGGCCCCAACAAAACCAATTAAGGTCCAATATTCAATTAGGAAATAACATCCGATTAAACAATTACATTGTCAGGGCTTTATAAACTGAATAAGATTCTACCATGGACTAGAAACTCAACTGGCTAAAGGTCTTATCTACCTGAACCAACCTAAACAAATGAAAGAGAACATCTCCCCAGAAAAAAAAAGGTATAAAAAGAAACTATTTAAAAAAAAAAAAAAAACAAAGGACTCGCACATGATCTTCAAAATAGAAAACATCTTTAAATACAGTTTTGGCCCCTTTTTTTTATTTTTCTATGGCTGTAGTTCTCTTCTCTCCAAGAAAAAAAAAAACAATCCGAAAGACAGAGAACCCATGGAAGCTTTTAGACACATCAATCTACTCTTCCCTCCTCCCATTGCAATCCCCCATCAAAACTAAGTTTCATAAATTTAAAAAAAAAATGCAGTCCTATTTGATTTGTAAGTCTCCAAGCCCTTCTTCTATGCATGCCCATTCATTTCAAATCCCTATTTCATCCAAAACCTCTTTCATCAAAACCCTATTCCACCAAAACCCTATTTCATCAAAACCCTATTCCACCAAAACCCTCTTTCATCAAAACCTATTCCACCAAAACCCTATTTCATTACTCAAGCCCACAAGAGGAAATATGGAGAATATTGATCAATGAAAATGACAACAAGAAAATAGAGAATATAAATAGAAGAGAAAATGGATTTTTCCTCTGATTTTTTGCTTGAATTTGCAGTGCCAGCCCTGGAAATCTCCTTCTACATGGCATTCCGAATGCTTTGATTCTTCTTCTTCTTCTGGATTTCTGTCTGGAATGCTTCGATCCTAAGCAAACACGAACGGGCCATGCATGGCCTGGGAGTGCTTTATAATTTGGGTGGGCTTTATAATTTCATTCTTGTATAGTCACGAAGGAACGAAATTAAATAGAGCCGTTGCGGGGTGGAGAGCTGAGTGGAGTGAACTCGGGCCTGTTTATCCATTTTAGGGTGTGTTGATATATCTATTTTTAATTATTATATTACTTCCACGAGGAATGTAAGATCCGATCCGTTGGTCAAGGCGGTCCTAACAATGTAAACGTTCTTTTGATCAATGGACTGACCCGCAACAAACAAATATTTAGTTAGCTACTTGAAATCACTTGTTAAGGTTGTAACTGGATAATCTACCTCAAAACTTTTCTAGGCTTGGACCTCCATGGATGTAGGCAACCAGTGCCAAAGCACATAGAAAATTTCTGTTCACATCATATGTGATTGCTTAATAGTTTGATTGTCTTTGTGCATTATGGTACATCATCAATCATAAATATTTTAGCTGCCCCATCCAACAATGATTGGATTCAAATGTCAACAAATATTTATATATTTATTTTTTGTACGAAGGCAACAAACAAATATTTAGTTAGCTACTTGAAATCACTTGTTAAGGTTGTAAGTAGATAATCTACCTCAAAACTTTTCAAAGTCCACCTAACTTAATTATTTAAGCTAACATGCAAGTGCAAACCATTGTCTTGAAACTAGCCAAAATTTGACCGGCACAATAGAACATATATTAATGTGTCAAATGTAATTAATTTAACAGTAGGTCCAGCTCCAGAAGAATTTTGGCCCAGTACCTGAATGGGAGAACGTCGCCTGACACATTTAGCACAAGGATAAATGTACAATTTCTAAACAGGCCCACCTTGAGTGCGACCTTTTTGAGACCTGTAATTGGATTTGGTCTTGGATGATGGATCTACACATCTTTAGCCCCACCTTATAAATTATTACAGATCGTTCAAACAAAGAGGCCTTGAATATACAATAGGAGAACGTCAAGCCCAACACGAGACATTCCGAACAACGAACATTGAACATAGAAACAATGAATTCCTCGCATATACAATCTTTGATTAGATTTTTTAATTGATAATTCCTCTCCTTTCATTCAAGGCTTAAATATTGATAATCGTCGTGGAAAAGTGTAGCTTCTGGACTTTTGTTGATGTTATTTATTTATGCGACAATGAGCCTTTTATATTTATATCGAAATCTTTAGTCCATTTATTTTAATAGTTGATGACCAATAAAAAGATGTTCATGTGGAAAAATAATATCACGACCCCAAATCACTAAGAGAGTTTGGGGGGCCAGGGTGCACGCATTTGTTGATAATTGAATTTGTTGAGCTCATAATTAGTGTTAGGATATTTTGAATTTGGTTAGTTCATGGGTTGGACAAAACTTGGGATCTAATGAGTTGTAATTTTCAATTTTTTTGGTTAAACTATTGCATACTTCATCGGGTCTCTTGAATAAAGTAGTTTGGAGAAAAATAGTCATATCTCTCAAACTATATATCAAATTAAGACAATCTATCTACCATTGCGAAGCTCTTTTTGAGTAGATATCCATGGAGCCAAGATTGCTTTAATCGAAGTTAAAATAACAAAGTTCCGGTTTCAGGAAGTTTGCAGAAACTATTTAGTTCGAACCAAGAATCGTTTGTTCAACTAGAAACTTGGTTCATTCAAACCAAGAAGTTTTCATTCGAACGAAACATAGAGAAAACCCCATTGACACTACACAAATCACTTTTCTTTTTGTGACAGGACTGCCTATTGTAGTTCTACATGGACTATATCTTTAAGACACAAATTTGAGGTTATAAAAGAGGTTATTCTCTCAACCCTAGGGCATCAATCTCTTTTTTCTAAACCTAGTATACACATTGGGGATTACCTTGTCTTCTCTAGAGTATTCATTGAAGAGTTTGCCGAAGATCTAAGCATCTAGAGAGTTTGTACTTTTATACTTGTGGAAGATTCATCTTAAGTGGCATCAAGGTGTGTTAAATCACGCACGAGGAATGAAGGAACAGTGAATGGCATTGTCGGCGGCAAATAAGAATACTACAATCCTTAGGTTCTAGTAAACTGGGGAAGGTCTGTGATTATCTTGTAACTGTTCACTTCATAGTGCTTGGTTTCCGTTAGTTTGGATAATAGAACTCGTGGTTTTTTCCGTGTGTTGTTTTCCACATTAAAAAAATCGTGTGCCTTCTGCTTGTGTGTTTGATTGATTTATATTTCTTTTATTTTTTTTCCATTATTAATTGAACTACACTCTCAAAATCATATTGGGACCTTGAGAGAAATTGATGATTTTTAAGCACCCTTTTAAAAAGCATTTAGGAACAAACTAAGTGCTTATGGATACAACCTTTAAACCAAATTAGTGGGGGGCCATAAGAGCGGTTGCACAGCCTGATTTGAAAATAAATAATATTCTAACATTACAATGAATTTACCATTACCTTCAAGGGTCCAGATCACCTCATCATGAAATTGAGGATTTGGGAATACTTCGTTCTAGATTCTCTCCCAAATAGTAATGATGTCACCTTAAGTTGGAGTAGAAAAATGTCACTGACTATCAATAATGAATATCATCATCATCATCATCATCAAAGCCTTATCCCAGCCATGTTGGGGTCGGCTACATGAATTTTATTTCTCCATTCCGTTCTATTTTGAGCTAAATCTTCCGATAAGTGCAACTTCTTCAAATCTGAATTAATGACTTCCATCTATGTTTTCTTCGGCCTACCCCTACCTCTTTGTAACACTCCGACCCAGCTTGACCTCGTTTAGCGGCTAATTAATCTTGTTTTCGTTGCTAATCGTGTTTTGTTTGTGTTTTTATTTTCGTTGCGGGTCATGGATAGGTAGTTGGGTTGAGTTTAACCTGGATTAAGTAGACCAAGCCCTTTTTCGAAATTTTAGCTGTTCTAAGACATGGTCATTTTTGCATCATCTTGATGTCAACACGTGTCTTTCGTTGAGCTCGTTAACTTTCGTAACTACGTCGTTTGCAACCGACGTCGTGTGATTCCATTGGACCCGGATTTGACTCAACTGAAAATAGCATTCTAACTTGGACTCTCTTGTAATTTGGACACCCCATTAGCTTATATATAACTTCATTCATCGACAACTCACGTTCTCTCTCTCAGTTCTTCACTGTGCACGTGGAATCTCTTTCTCTCTCTCTTGAATTCTCTCCTCCATCGACCTCCATCGATCAAGCTCAATTGAGAGAAGTTTGGGTCTTGCATGTGAGGTGAGTTGGAAATCCTTCCATCCCTCTCATCTCCTTTCTCTATTTCTTCTCCTTCTTGTTTCCATATTTCATGGTGTGTCTGTGTTGTGGATTTCCTTCCATTCCTCATGCATGCATGTTGTTTGATTAGTGTTAGGTTGTGTTTGGGCTTAAGGACAACAAGTTGTGCAATTGAATTCCAATTGAGGCAAGTATAACCATAACTTGTAAGAACCCATGTTGGTATGCATTTGATTTTGGTTAGTTCACATTAGTTTGTATGGAAAAATGTATGTCCAACCCATTTGGTTAGTATTCTATCTCTTTCTATTGGAAATTTGCAATTCTGATGAATTCCCAGACTTTCTGTATGTGATTCAGAAATTTGACTTCGTGCAGGTACAGCTAAGCCGCATGCCACTTACGGCTTAAAGTCCAGAAAGGATAAAAACCCAGTTTTCCTCTACGGCTAGGGCACGGCTAAGCCGTGTATTACCCTACGGCTAAGCCGAAGTTCAGCCGTGGCCCAGCCGTAGATCAATACAGGGTACATTTTCTGGATTTAACTGAGAGCCATCAATTGACAGACCTTCTACGGCCCAGCCACGGCTAAGCCGTAGACCACACACAGCTAAGCCGTAGCACACACATGGTTGAGCCGTATCCACACTAGACTAATGAAAGAAAAACAAGGATAGGTGTAAGGGAAAGACCGATATGGCCTTCATGATAGAATGTAGAGCACCTAGACTTGCCCAACGGAATGTGATACAATGCGTGAATGATCTCGAGGGCTGCGAATCATTCATGTTTGTTATCCGGATGTTAAGCACCTCCCCATGGGTGTTGGTTTAAGGCACTTCGTGCACTGTTCGATTCAATGCAACACTAGACAACGGTGCATCGAATAACTTAAAACTACATCATCATGCACGGTTAGAAACACCGGATAATTAGATTAGAATTGGTTTGTAAATAAAGATGATTCGATTTCGCATGATTTGTTGCATAACATATTGCATTCGATTATTGACCTCTCTTCACTGATATGATTACGTGTGTTCCGTTACTTTCACATTGTGGTTCTTTACCTTGAGTATGCATATATAATATGTTTTCAGATATGCACGTTTTCAGATATGCACGTATGATATGTTGTCACGATCTACTCAGGGTTTTCATGATTGACTCTGTATGGTCAGGCACTACTTAGCCTCAGCCTTAGGATCCCGACGGGGTGAATTTGGTATAATTTATATGGCCTTGCTGCAGTAAGGATACGTCTTGGGGAACCGGACCCCAGGAAACCGAGACCCATTGTACCCTGGCCCGGACAATGGTGTTCTTTGCATATTATAAGATCCCTCTTTTGGGAGCATATGGTAATGTAGTAGCCACTAGTTATGTACACTGCATGTATCCATTGATTCGCAGAGCATATTTATTTCTTGCACGACAGCCTAGAATACAAAAATGCCTTCTTTAATTTCATGATGTTCTTTATTCTATTAGACACAACGTTTTTAGACACAACGTGTGTTAACTTGCTATGGGTTATACTTTGCTGAATCTTCGTATTCACAGTTGTTTTTGGTGTTGCAGGCCCAGATACCCCTGCCGAACCCTCGCCGGTCGGCCAGACTCCAGATGAGACCCCCGAGGCCCCATCAGGCCTAGAGGAGTGGATGTGATCACTCCACGGGAGAGCGTTCTTGGCATGCATCATTGGAGTCTTGTTTTGAGGATTTGCTCACTTGTATATGTCACGATGTGTCAGGACTGTATATATTATTTTGTTCTTTTTGTAAGACCTTCATATGTAATTATGTTAGTTTGTTCTTGGTATCCTTTTCTTGCACTGTTAGTTTGATGTTTCTGATATTTACAGCTTCCGCGTACATGTTTGGCACGTGTGAATGTTCCCTTGTGCGTGTGCATTTAGACTCAGTCTGCGTGTACATGCACGGGAGTACGTGTGTCATTAGGTTTGGCTTTTGCTAACCCCCGAACCCTGGGCTTGGGTTGTGACACTCTTGATGGACCCTCCACCTGTATATCCAAACTTTTTCTCACCGGTGCCATTACTGGCCTACGTTCAACATGCCCAAACCATCTTAAACGAGTTTCTCTAATCTTATCTCCTATTGGTGCTACTCCTAAATGTTCTCGAAAGCGCTCATTTCTAATTTTATCTTTCCTAGTTTTACCACACATCCACCTAAGCATTCTCATTTCCGCTACATCCATCTTATGAATATGTGTCTTCTTAATTGGCCAACATTCTGCTCCATATGTCATAGCTGGTCTAACCACTGTCCTGTAAAATTTTCCCTTCAATTTTATTGGCATTTGTCTATCACAACTTACTCCCGAAGTTAGTCTCCACTTCAGCCATCCAGCTCTTATCCTATGCTCCACATCTTCGTCAATCTCCCCATCCTTACTAATCATCGAGCCTAGGTACCGAAAAGAATCTTTACGTGGTATCTCATGGGTTTCAATTTTGACAGTGGTTTCAACACTTTGTATATGTCCACTGAAATTGCAATCCATATATTCTGTCTTTGTACGACTTATTTTAAAGCCTCTAGATTCTAATGCCCTCCGCCATCTCTCAAGCTTTGCATTTACACCCTCTCTTGATTCATCCACCAATACTATATCATCTGCGAACAACATACACCATGGTACTTCTTCTTGAATATGCACAGTTAACTCATCCATAATTAATGCAAAGAGATAAGGGCTTAAGGATGATCCCTGATGTAAGCCTATAGTCACGGGAAATCCGCCTGTTTCTCCACATGTGGTTTTCACATTTGTTATTGCACCTTCGTACATATCCTTTAAAATTTCAATGTAACCTCTTGGGACATTCTTTTTCTTTAAGACCCACCAAATTAAATTCCTCGGTACCCTATCATAGGCTTTTTCCAAATCGATAAAGACCATATGTAGATTTTTCCTCTTTGTTCGGTATTTTTCCATTAATTGCCTAAGTGAAAAGATAGCTTCCATAGTTGATCTCCCTGGCATAAAACCAAATTGATTTTCCGAAATCTTAGTCTTTTTTCTTAGTCTTTGCTTTATTATTATCTCCCATAACTTCATAGTGTGACTCATAAGTTTAATCCCTCGATAGTTGGTACAATTTTGTATATCTCCTTTATTCTTATATATAGGTACTACAATGCTTCTTCTCCATTCATCCGGCATTTTCTTTGTCACAAGTATCTTATTGAATAGTCTACATAACCAACTTACTCCAACCTCTCCTAAGCATTTTCATACCTCTATCGGAATACCATCTGGGCCTGTTGCCTTTCCTGTCTTCATTCGCTTCAATGCTTCTTTCACTTCCACCCCTCTAATTCTATGGAGAAAAGTATACTCTTGTAATGAAGTATCCTTCTCCACTCTTGTATCGCCCAAATATTCTTCATTTAAAAGTTTACTAAAATATTCTTTCCACCTTTCTATAATATCGTTGTCCTTCACCAAAATATTTTCCTCATTGTCCTTGATACATTTGATATGATCTAAGTCCCTACTTTTCTTTTCTCTTATTTTTGCAAGCTTAAAAATATCCTTTTCTCCTTCTCTTGTTCCCAACCTATTATAGAGGTCATCATATGCTTTGAACTTTGCGCTACTTACTACTTTCTTAGCTTCTTTCTTTGCCTTCTTATACAACTCAAAATTTTCTATACTCTTAGTCCCCTGCCAAACTTTGTAACAATGTTTTTTTTTGTCCAATAACTTCCTGAACCTCCATGCTCCACCACCATGTTTCTTTATTAATATGTCTCTTCCCATTTGATTCTTCAATTACCTCCTTTGCAACATTCCTAATGCAATTAGCCATTTGATTCCACATTACTGTAGTTTCTCCTTCAATATTCCATTCTCCTTTCTCAATCATTTTGTCCTTAAATATATTTGCTCTTTCCCCCTTCAAATCTCTCCACCTTGTTTTAGGGTCCATTTTGTTTACTACTGCTCTCTTTTTACTTTTAATGCAAATATCTAAAACTCCAAGCCTATGTTGCGTAGTCAAACTCTCTCCTGGGATAATCTTACAATCTTTACAAGCCAATCGGTCTTGTTTTCTAACTAGAAAAAAGTCTATCTAACTCCTATTACTCCCACTTTTATATGTAATTAAATACTCATCTCTCTTTTTAAAGTAAGTATTTGCTACTATAAGATCAAATGCCACTGCAAAGTCCAATATAGTGTTTCCAAATTCATTCTTTTCTCCAAATCCATGCCCTCCATGCACTCTTTCATATCCTCTATTATCTCTTCCTATATGCCCGTTTAAATCCCCTCCAAGGAAAATTTTATCACTATTTGGGATTTCTCGCATTAAATTATCCATCTCTACCCAAAATTGTCTTTTCACACTTTTTTCTAGTCCTCCTTGGGGAGCATATGCACTAATGATATGAATTATGTCTTCCTTTAGTACTAGTTTAATTGCTATAATTCTTTCACCAAACCTCTTTACCCCCACAATTTTCTCTTTTAAATCCTTATCTATAATTATACCCACTCCATTTCTTGTATTACTCTTTCCTGCATAGAAAAGCTTATACCCATCCATGAGCTCCTTAGCTTTATTCCCTTTCCACCTTGTCTCCTGTATACAAGCCACACTAATTCTTCTTCTTTTCATTACCTCAACCAACTCCATGTTCTTGCCTGTCAAGGTTCTTATATTCCAAGTAGCAAGTCTAATTTTCCTATTCCTCCTCTTCTTCTCATGGACTAACTTCTTTAACCACATTAGTCCAAAGTCATGTGGTAGCCCTTGCACACTTTTCACTGCAGTCGGGCGATGCTGCAATGCGTCGCTTAAAGCGGGGAACGCCCTAGCCTTATCGTGAAATATCATTTGTTCAGAATTCATGTTTGGGTTGTGACAAAGTTTTACGCTAGCTGTCACCTACCTAACGCAACCCTCCTCCTTTACTCGGGCTTGGGAGGCCTCGCCCAAAGATCATATGCTACTCTTACACCATATTGACCAATAAGACAACCTTGTGTGAGCCATGGATCAATTTAAAATTTCGTAGGTACATCATTTCCAAATTCCAATCTGATGAAGTATTTGTGGTAAAACCTGAGATCTAAAGGAGAGAATAACATGCCATGCCCATGAAGAACCAACTGAAGGCGAAATATCCCAAAAAGAGGACTACCTAATATATTTTGCAAAAACACATATATACCAACAGGAATGACTCCCAATGCAATCTTCCAAACTTGCTTTGCGATGGGAGCCTTATTGACAGCAAATGAAACTTTCAACCTCAAACCACCAATTTTAATAAAGTGACAAATGCTATCCTATGCTACAGGATATAAATATTGTCGTGACCCCTTCATTCCAAAAGAAATCCCTCATGAGCCGATCTATAATTCAAATTTCAAAGCACATATGGCGGAAGAATATATATAGAGCCCTATATAAATGCAAGGCTAAAAGTGTTGACCTAATTGACTGCAGACCATAATTTACTTTCATAGGTTCACTTTAAAGTATGCATTGAAGCACATTAGTTTTTACCTTGTTTTCTCCTCTTTACTTCTCTTTATTTCTTAGAGTCCCTTATCCGTTATGAAAAACTCTTAATGAGGAGTTTATTATGAATCCTTCTCCTGCTTATGGTGTCTAATGGGTACAAGTGGTAACCATATGTGAGTGCACCAGCCGTGCTGGGCCGGGCATGTGTGGCAAGCACTCCTGTCCGTCCATGTCAAGCTAGGCAAGGCCGTCCCGTGTGGATTGGGACCTGGGGGTCAGCTCACCCGTGGAGGTAGACTAACCAGGCCGTCCTTACTGGTTGGGCCCTACTGCGCGCATTTATTTTTGGACCGCCTGTGAGTCCGGATCCGAATCCACTTCTTGATAGCCCACACTCTTCTTTCCATTGCACCTAGCCATTAGTGTTTAGGCAGTTAAGTCTCTTATTTAATTCCGAGACCGTAGGGGCTCTCTGTTGTGCTTTCTTTCTGCTCCTCCTTTCTGCTTTCTCGTTACTAATGCTTATGAAAGTGGTCCATTGGGGATTTGAGATTTCTCCAGTTTTTTGAGTGCACAACTCCTAGAGATTGTCTGATCAGGAAGCCGTCTTATCCTAAGTAGACGTCCGTGAGTCCATTTTGCACCGATGTGGGGGTGAAATTTACCTAAAGAAAGTGTCTCTAAAGATGCGATTTGGCTACCAATTGTTTAGTTTTTTCTAACCTTCCTCAGTAATTTTATATATACAGGTTATTTAAAGTTGCCCATAAATGCAAAAATCCAACAGTTAGGCAAATTTTTGTTGTCTCTTGATCGATCCTCTACCCATTGCTTCCACATAAGTCTTAGCATGCATTTTGTTGCCCTGCTTTGGCTGGAAGCCTTATCTCTAAATCTGTCCGGCACGCATTTAGTTATATTGCTGAGATTCAGAGGTGAATATATCCCTTTTTCTACCATTACCCTCCTCCTATATTAAGGGGACTTGTTGCTGGAATTTTGCGAATATTTTGTGGATAATTGGAAATGTATGCTAGGGAATATTATCCTAAGGTTTGCAACTGTGCGGCCAACATTTCAAAATGTGGTGAATGAGAATGGAATATTATCTCAAAGTAATGAAAATTCTCTATGTGCTAACAACTGGGTTCCCCAAGCCATATGGATATGGGCCCGTTGGTACCTATGAAAATGATCAGTGGAAATCAAATGATTTTGACTGTACAAATGAGATCTTAAATCATTTGGATAATTCCTTACAAGCAGAACCCCATGCTAATACGAACTAAATGGAAAACTGAAAGATCCATATCCACAAATTCTAAAAAATTTGACACCAAAATTATACTTTGTTGGTAGACCTCATGCATAATTCACTCTTGAATTGGCCTTAATGAGCATTGTAATCCAATACTTGGGCTAGGATTGAGCTTGCCCAACCGTGCCTATTTAGTTATGAGGACTAATATCCAGGCCCACAGTTGGCTGCAACACACGAAGTTAGGCTTGTGCCAAGCCTATCTACAAGATATGTTTGTTAGGCCACACCAAAGTAAGCCATTAATTTAGGCCTCTAAGAGAAAAGCAGGCCCAAGGCACAACTCATTTAGCTAATTTAGGCCTCTAAGAGAAAAGCAGGCCCAAGGCACAACCCATTTAGCTACAGAATAAAAAATATGAGGAACATACCTAGTCCATGGGTGTAAAGCAAAACCAATACAAGCTAGTTTCTAGTTGTACACGTCTAAAGCACCACCAGCAGATAGCTAAACAGGAATATTTTATATAATTAACATAGATTTAACTCTAAGGATACCTTCTAACAAAATGTTTGAGCATACCTATAGCAAAGATGCCAAAAATGATCATTACTTCTTCATACTTTCCAACCAACGTGGACTGCTCCGCAGCACCAAGAGCAAGCCCAACAGCAGAAAGAGTCCCCAAGGCTAGATTAAATCCTTTATTCAGTGTGGCACCTAGATAAGAAGTAAAATTTAGAAGTATTAGATTCCTCTTGAGCTTCTCGAAAGTTTTCTATGGATGTGAAATCCAAATCGAATGAGAAAGGAGCACAAGAATCCCTCCATGTATTATCACTTACTCGTGTGTCAAACCTAAACCTTTTAAAGGTAGTTGTGCCCATGGTTTAAAATCATGGTTTACTCTTCATCCCCTTAACACAAAAAAGTCACTTTTTTTTTCCTATGAATATCTAGGAATTCAACAAGAGTAAAATTAGATTACGGATTTCCTGAATATCATCCTATCTAAAGATGAAGTAACAAAGGTAAGATTCACATGGAACCATCAAATAATCTCTCATTCACCAAGCCAGTTAAAGAACATGGGTAGTTCTTTTTAGAGGAGGCAACTACAGTCAGTGGTAGACCTAAGATTTTTATTTGGCTGGGGCAAAAAATTGAAAAGTGTTTTCATCATTCTTTTCTCCAATACATTATGTTTGATTTTATAAATAAAAAAAGGGGTCAAAAGTTGCCAGATGACCTACCTAGCAATTGGTTGTAAGAAATATCTATACTAAGTGCTAACCACCAACAAAGTAAAATAAGATATTCTAATATACTGTAATAATAATATATATATAAGTAAATTATTTCATCTTGCAGATTTTGCCCTTCAAAATTCTTTCCATCAAAACTTATTGTACTTGAGAAATTCAACTATGCCACAAGTAATTGCTCGGGGTCTATTTACTAGAGTAAGCTAAATTCATCTCTTACAATTAGCACATTCAAGTTCCAGTCATAATTGCATCAAGCGAAGCTTGGGACACACCATATGTGGATAAAATCAAACCCAAATAATAGAAACAAAGCATGGTCAATTTGAGTCCTAAGCAACATTCCTTGCTAAGTGCAATTTGGGTTAAGACTATACTCATTTTAGGTATTAAGATTTTTTGTTTACTTTTTGAAAGGGCATAAAATTATGGCAGTTTTTCTGACTAGCCTAACCAAGTTTCAACACCAACTCATACAAAACCTTCCGAGCCCAATTAAAATTCCACTTATTGGTTTGTTTTTTACCATCAAAGTTCGTTAGACCTAAGTTCATATCCCTTCATTGAACCATTAGCTTAGAATCTCTATAGTGACCAAAATATGTTTCTAAGGAAGTTTCTATTTTATCAAGTGCTCATTTGTGGGTGTTTAATGGTCTATTAGTATGATCATTGATTTTCTCTATAAATTTTTTTTTTGTTTAGTGCCTTATACATATAAATAAACTGTACCCACAAACATGAAAGCTTCTAGAATAATTTTTTTATAGTATTCCATAAGAGAAACAAGTAATTCTTAATTGAAAGAGAAACAAACTTTAAGAAAAAATAAGTATTGTTATAAGGAATTAACCCAATTGGGTAGAATGATATAAAAAAGTATTCAAATCTCTAATAAATGCAAACCTAATTAAAGAAAAATAACCAGCCCACTAATCTCATAAAAAAAACATAACCTTCAACTACTATAAAAAAGAATAATAATAAAACAAAAAGAACAGATGTGTTAAACTACCTCTTCTTTGTAGAGAGAGTGAGAGAAAGACAGCATAATGGAAAAGCTTTTGGGTTTTTTTCATTGGAGAGAGATGGTCAGATAGAGAGAGTGAGTTGACAACAACGCTGTCGTTTTGGCAATTTTTTTTTTTTTTTGGATGGGGGGGGGGGATTTAATTGCAAAAAGGAAAATAGTTAGACAAAGAGATGGCCAAATGGTTCGAGAAAGAGAGCTGATACTATTGTTGTTGCTACGATGGCAATTGGAATCCGTGAAGAATGGGACAATGAGGTAGAGTGAGAAGATGAGATAGGTTTTGGTTTGGAGACATTTCAGTGATTTGGGGATGAGGTTTAAGTGAAATCAAAGGAATTTTCAATATTAAATTGGTGTTACCCAAGTCTCGGGGTGGTGCTGGATTGGGCCCCAACTAGTGTGTGGCCCATGTGGCCATGATAGTTTAATGGAGCTCGATATTTGACATGGGGCAGAAGCACCCAATGTTAGATATCATGGGTGTGGCCCACATGACCACCACTTATGTTGATTCGTTCAAAAATGACATCTTCCCATTAAAGCCACGTTCCTGGAAACACTCTAGTCGTGTGATAATGGAAAGCTTTCCGTTGATAGGGAGGAAAGTGTTAACGTAGTCTATAAATGGCTTGGGAACTCTCTCATCTTCATACAAAGATTACTGCTTGGCATACCGATCAATCAGCAAGCATTACGAGAAGACTAAAAGAGTTAAGATTGTAGATCTCCTCTTCGTTTCGCAATGGATTTAGGTATGCCCTAAATTGGTTGTCTTTCATAATATAAATCAATCCGTCAGAATGCAAATCTAATCCATTAAAAGTTTTTCCTAAGGGGCCATTTTGGCTTCCAATTGGTATCAGAGCCATTGGTTTCCATTGATAGAGTTGGATTTGCATCAAAACGGAAAGAGGGTTCATTGTTTACGGAAATAAAAAATAAAAAAATTAAAAAAAGAGCAGTTGGCTGTCGTCTGTGCAGCGGCCACTTTCTGGCGAGTAGCATTGCTGCCCTTTCTCTGACGGCGCTGCGGTGCGAGGTGGCGGAGTCGGGCACTGCGCAGAATGGTTTCTGCGCAGTGCACAGTCCCAATCGCTGAAACAACGACAAGAGAACAAAAAAAAGAAGTCGATCGTCGCCTGGGGCGACGGCCTTTTCTGGCGAAGCAAAGTCGCTGTGCCTGACTGGGCGTTGCGCTAGCGGCAGAGGCGATAAAAGAAAAATTCCGCCGTTGCCGAAAATGATTCCAGCCGGCGACAGGTGTGGCCGACGCCATGCGAGCGCCGGTAGTCCACTGCGGTCGGGGCTGTTGGCGTCGGAGGTGGAGAAAGGGGCAATCGGTTAAAACCGATTGCCCCATTATCGAGAGGTTGAAGATGATGTGTTGGGTCAGGTTGTTACGACCTGACCCGACCCGACCCGGTTCGATTTATTAAAGAAAACTGGACTGGGTTAACGGATCAGACCCGACCGATCCAGTTCAATAAAATAAAAGAACGGGTTAGCAAACCCAACCCAACCTAGGTTATCAGACCCAACCTGACCTAGCCCATTTTATATGCAGACTGGATTAACTGACCCGACCCGATCCAGTAATGAATAAATGGACTGGGCTTTTTACCTGTACCCGAATTCACTGGACTGATCAGTCCAATTACTGACCTGGGTCTGCCCCAACCCACTGGCCTGGCCTGGTTTGAATAAATTATTATTAATTTTGATATTTATATGTTTTGAATAATTGGGTCATTATGAAAGTGATCCGTTCCGATCAGAACCGCCCAAATGATGTATCTAAATGCAGTCATCATTCTGATAGGATTGGATAATTTAAATATGATCAGATCAAGACCAGATCAAGAAAAAATGAATGCTCAAAATCATATTTTGATCATTTCGAACACATATGATATCGGATTTTCGATTCGTTTCTTTTGTTGTGTCCCTTATGATGAGATCTATCATATTACTGAATTTAATTCCTAATCGAATGATTCAATGTTGATACCATGCATGTTTAACTCATTCAAATTCCTGTTTCCGCTTATCGTTTACATGATCAATGTTATTTTTTGAGTTATATTTGTTACATGCATGCATGCTTGATAGTTAAATTAGTACGAATCAATGGATAAATTAGGTCAATTTGAAACTTATGATAGATTGACTAAAGAAAATTATTGTTGTGATGAGATATCAATAGTCCGATTAATGTTCATCTAGACAACTAATTTTAGGAAATTTCATTTTCACAATAACATAATAATTGTTTAAGTTAGGTCTCCCCTAAATGTTTAGATTTAAAATAATAAATGCTCAATTAAAGTAGAGCATCAGAATCGTTTAAATCATAAGGAGACTAAAAATGAGTGTCATAGGTTTCAATTTGCAATTATGAGTTTACTAGGCAGTCACGAAAGTGGCCCAGTTATGATGAAACTCATGTTTCAATTATTAAATTAGAGACACCATAAATGACACTAAAATTGCAACTTCACTTAAAAGATAGATAATCGACCCAAAGGAGTTTATCTTTCGATTATTTGAAGATTGGGATAAAACACATTAAAGATGTTTTGTGAATTCATGCTGATTTATGCCCAAAGGTGGGATCTCACTTATTCACTTAATAAATTGTGGTTTTATCAAATAAACAAGAATAATAAATTAATATGTTACATTTGACCCAAAGGTTATTTGTAATGATGTAAAACTATTATTTCTGTTGTCAGAATCCCTTTAAATTCAAAGCATTATAGAATTGTGAGAATAATAGTTTATTTCTTCTTTTTCAGCATCTTCTTCTAGATCCTTGTCTCTTCCCTCGTGCTTAGGAACTATTCCTTCATTACACGGATCGAACTACCCTAACTGGTTAGACATGCTGTCGTTAACCATAACTTTTCTAGACTTAGAAATGGCTTTAGATGAGCCCATGCCTCCCGAGCCTACCGAATAGAGCTCTAAATATGAAAAGGCCAAATATGATCAGTGGCACAGATGTGATAAAAAAAATGCCAAAAGATTATTATGACTTCAGTTTTTAAGAGTATTAGGGGATTGCTTGATCAAGGAAAACACGCCAAGGGACTCTTAGAAGAAATTAAGTCACAATTTGAAATGACCGACAAGGCATTAGGTGCCACCTTAGTGAATAAATTAACTAACATGCAGTACGATGGGATGAAGGGAGTTAGGAAACATATCCTACTCATGTCCAACCTAGCATCAAAGTTAAAGGATGTAGACATGAGTATTTCCGATGGATATTTGATCCAATTCATTCTGGACTCCCTTCCCCCTGCATTTGGCCCATTTAAAGTAACATACAATTAGAACTCTAGTCGGTGGACCATAACTGAGTTGATCACAAGATGTGATCAAGAAGAGAGGAGGCTTAAAGCTGAGGGGCAACTTCAAGTAAACTTTGTCTCCCATGCTATGGGTAGGAAAGGTCCTAAAAACTTCAAAAATAATGCCAACAAGCCCAAGGTAGATCCGAAAGGTAAGAAATTGGTGAAGAGTAAAGGAAAGAAAGGATCCGAAAAATGTCATTTTTGTGGCAAGAAAGGACATTTCAAGAAGGACTGCCTCAAAAGGAAGAATTGGTTTGAAAAAAGAGATAAGCAAAGAAAATCATCTCTTGTATGTGAAACCAATATTATTGATGTCCTATCCAATACATGGTGGGTCGACTTTGGTGCAACCGTTCACATTTCTGGTTGTATGTAGGGATTCCTTTCAACCCGGAGGCCAAGTGATGGGGAAAGAGCCATCGTTATGGGAAACCGGAAGGAGTCAAGAGTCGAGGCAGTAGGCACACATAGGCTGGTGCTAGATACAGGATTCGTTCTGGATCTGCCGAACACCTTCTATATTCCGGATATTTCTCGAAATTTGATTTCTATTTCAAAGTTGGATGTAAAAGGATATGTGTTTAACTTTGATCGAGGATCTTTGAAACTTTTTCACAATAATATAATGATTGGTAGTAGTTTATTATGTGATGGCTTGTATAAGTTAAGGTTAAATACTTTATACACACAATCACTACCTACACACCATGTTACTAGTGGGATGAATGTTGGCATGAAGAGAGGACTAATAAAAGAGAACTCCCCTAAGTTATGGCATAAACGGTTATGACACATCTCGAAAGAGAGGATATTGAGATTAGTGAAAGACAGGTTATTAACAACCCTTGATTTCACTAATTTCGGTGTCTGTGTTGACTGTATTAAAGGAAAACAAACTCAAACAGTTAAGAAAACTGTCACACGAGGTTCTGAACTCCTGCAGTTAATCCATACAGATGTTTGTGGAAAAATAGATATACCTTGTCTTATAGAAGAACAATATTTCATCACCTTTATAGACGACTACTCACGCTTTGGTTATGTCTATCTCATTAAAGAAAAGTCTGATGCTTTGACTATGTTCAAAATATTTAAAGCAGAAGTGGAAAAACAATTAGACAAAAAGATCAAAACTGTGAGATCAGATCGAGGTGGTGAGTATTATGGTAGGTACACTAAAACATGTTGTAATCCAGGCCCGTTTGCTAGATTCCTTGAATCCGAAGGTATTGTTGCCCAATATATAATGCCTGGAACACCTCAGCAGAATAGAGTGGCTAAAAGAAGGAATAGGACTCTTTTAGATATGGTTAGGAGTATGGTTAGCAATACATCGTTACCTGCGTTTATGTGGAGTGACGCACTAAAGATGACCATGTATATTTTAAACAGAGTTCCTACTAAAGCAGTTCCTAAAACTCCTTTTGAGTTATGGACTGGTACGAAACCCAGCTTAAATCATTTTCGAGTCTGGGGATGTCCATCTGAAGTGCGGGTTTATAACCCACAAGAAAAGAAGTTAGACCCTATAACAATAAGTGGATATTTTATTGGGTATCCAGAGAGGTCTAAAGGGTATTGATTTTAGTGTCCTAATCATTCAATAAGAATAGTTGAGTCCAATAATGCCAAGTTTTTGGAGAATCATGAAAACAGTGGGAGTTCTGAGGCTTGAAATATTGAATACAAGGAGATTAAAATGAGCCTCAATCCTCTTCTCAAGGTGGATTAATGATTCCACTTGATATAGAGGTTTTCCCAGAATGATCTGTTGTTCTGATTCCTCAAGATGCATAACTAACTTTTGAAATACAACCACCTATTACTGAAGAACATCCAGAGGAATTGAGAAGGTCAACTCGTATGAGAAGACCAGCTATTTCAGATGATTATATTGTGTATCTCGAAAAATCAGATATTGGAATTAAAAAAGATTCAAAGACTTTTAGAGAGGTAGTAAAAAGTAAAAATTCTAATAAGTGGTTAGATGCTATGAACGAAGAGTTAGAATCCACGTCTATCAATGAAGTTTGGGATCATGTTGAACTACTTGAAGGGTCTAAAACAATTGGTTGTAAATGGGTCTTTAAGACCAAAAGGGACTCTAAAGAAAAATTGAACGATTTAAGGCCCGACTTATAGCTAAAGGATTCACTTAGAAAGAAAGTATCGATTATCATGACACCTACTCTCTGGTGTCTAAGAAAGATTCATTCAGAATTGTTATGGCACTTATAGCTCATTATGACCTAGAGCTATATCAAATGGATGTAAAAATTGCCTTCTTAAATGGGAATCTAGATGAAGAAGTGTATATGGAACAACCGGAAGGGTTTGTTCAACGAGGTAATGAAAGGAAACTGGTTTGTAAATTAAAGAAATTGATATACGGACTAAAACAAGCTTCCAGACAGTGGTACTTAAAATTTAATCATGTTATTACATCTTTCAGTTTTACCGAAAATCCAGTTGACCATTGTATATATCTCAAGGTCAGTGGGAGCAAGTTTCTTATTTTAGTCTTGTATGTAGATGATAGTTTACTAGCCAGTAATGACCTAAGTATGATTCGAGAAACTAAAATAATTTTGATATAAAAGATATGGGTGAAGCAATTTTTGTATTAGGAATCGAGATATTTAGAGATCGATCTCGAGGATTACTTGGGTTGTGTCAAGAAGCCTATGTCAAAACTATTCTCAAACGTTTCCAAATGGAAAGTAGCAGACCACAAAATGCACCTATTACTAAGGGAGACAAGTTTAGTAAGGAACAATGCCCCATGACTGACTTAGAAAAATTGTAAATGAATAAATATCCTCTGCAGCAGCAGTAGGAAGTCTAATGTACCTACAAACTTGCATAAGGCCAGACATTAGCTTTGCAGTCGGAATGCTCAGTAGATATCAAAGTATTCCCGGCTTGCCTCATTGGGTAGCTGTCAAGAAAGTGATCCGTTACCATAATGGAACAAGAAGATATATGCTCATATATCAAAGATCTAATCAACTGGAGGTCATAGGATATTAAGATTCAGACTTTGCTGGATGTCTTGATACAAGGAGGTCAACATCAGGTTACATTTTTTTGTTGGCTGGCGGGGTAGTATCTTCGAGGAGTGAAAAGCAGATGCTAATCACTCCATCTACATTTGATGCAGAGTATGTGGCATGTTTTGAAGCCACATGTCACGCATTATAGATGCATAACTATATCATGGGACTTGAAATTATGGGCAGTCTGTTTGAACCGATAAAGATTTACTGCGACAACGATGTTGCTAGGCGCTTCGCTCAAAATGACAAGTGTTCCAGTAAATCAAAGTATCTGGAAGTAAAGTATTTTGTACTTAAAGAGAAAGTGCAAGATCGTTTAGTGTCAGTTGTTGGAGCTCCATCGAAGCTCATGATTGCTGATCCATTGACGAAGGCATTGGCGCCAAAGGTTTTTAAAGACCATGTAATAAATATGGGCTTAAATGAAATGCCTTGTAAAAGGATCTAATGTATGACACTATATTTATTGATCAAATAAAGAAACGATTTTGCAATTCTTACTTTGTTGTGAGCTCACATGTGGTAATTGTGAAATAAAGTAAGAATATAAAAGCATTATGACATTACAGTTCTCATTAAAGTAAATCATATTAAAGATACTCATTAAGTGCTAGATTAGGCGAGAATATTAATGTTGTGATTGTGGAAGGAAGCATATCACTTATGATGTATAACTGTTACAGTTCGCATTAATAAACTAACCTTATCACAGATTAAAAGATCTTAACATTAAAGTTACATGAAAACCAGTATATTTTTTAAATGATGCGCATCAGTTAGAGTTATTTCTTTCAAAGTTTTTTCTTACATTTGCAAACAAGTTTTATAAAATAAAAAGGAATGAATGGTGGTCATATGGACCAAGTGGGAGATTGTTAGATGTCACAACCCGAGCCGAGGGTTCGGGGGTTAGCAAAAGCCAAACCTAATGACACACGTACTCCCGTGCATGCACACGTAGACCGAGTCTAAATGCACACGCACAAGGGAACATTCACACGTGCCAAGCAAGTACACGGAAGCTGTAAATATCAGAAACATTAAACTAACAGTTCAAAAAAAAAGGATACCAAGGACGAACTGACATAATTACACATATGAAAGTCTTACAAAAAGGAACAAAATAACATATATAGTCATGACATATACACAAAGCTAAAATCCTCAAAACAACAAGAATAAGACTCCGATGCAATGCATGCCAGGAACGCTCTCCCGTGGAGTGATCACATCCACTCCTCTAGGCCTGATGGGGCCCCGGGGGTCTCATCTGGAGTCTGGCCGACCGGCGAGGGTTCGG
Source organism: Sextonia rubra (assembly GCA_037013555.1). Classification (NCBI taxonomy): domain Eukaryota; kingdom Viridiplantae; phylum Streptophyta; class Magnoliopsida; order Laurales; family Lauraceae; genus Sextonia; species Sextonia rubra. The sequence continues at coordinate 7,984,116 of JASUAD010000015.1, forward strand.
CAGGGGTATCTGGGCCTGCAACACCAAAAACAACTGTGAATACGAAGATTCAGCAAAGTATAAACCATAGCAAGTTAACACACGCTGTGTCTAATAGAATAAAGAACATCATGTGATTAAAGAAGGCATTTTCGTATACTAGGCTGTCATGCAAGAAAGAATATGCTAAGTGAATCAATGAATACATGCTGTGTACATAACTAGTGGCTACTACATTACCATATGCTCCCAAAAGAGGGATCTTATAACATGCAAAGAATACCATTGTCCGGGCCAGGGTACAATGGGTCTCGGTTTCCTGGGGTCCGGTTCCCCAAGACATATCCATACTGCAGCAGGCCATATAAACTATACCAAAATCACCCCGTCGGGATCCTAAGGTTGAGGCTAAGTAGTGCCTGACCATACAGAGTCAATCATGGAAACCCTGAGTAGATCGTGACAACATATCATACGTGCATATCTGTGAGTGAACATATCATACATGCATACTCAAGGTAAGGAGTCGTAATGTGAAGGTAACGGAATACAAGTAATCATATCAGAGCGTTGAGATCAATGATCGAATGCAATATGTTATGTAACAAATCATGCGAAATCGAATCATCTTTATTTACAAACCAATTCTAATCTAATTATCCGGTGTTTCTAACCGTGCATGATGATGTAGTTTTAAGTTATTCAATGCACCGTTGTCTCGTGTTGCATTGAATCGGGTGGTGCATGAAGTCCCTTAAACCAACACTCATGGGGAGGTGCTTAACATCCGGATAACGAACATGAATGATTCGCAGCCCTCGAGATCATTCACGCGTTGTATCACATTCCGTTGGACAGGGTTAGGTGCTCTACATTCTATCATGAAGGCCATATCGGTCTTTCCCTTACACCTATCCTTGTTTTACATTAGTCTAATGTGAATACGGCTTAGCCGTGTGTGTGCTACGGCTTAGCCGTGTGTGGTCTACGGCTTAGCCGTGACTGGGCCGTAGAAGGTCTGTCAATTGATGACTCTCAGTTAAATCCAGAAAATGCACCCTGTATTGTTCTACGGCTGGGCCACGGCTGAGCTTCGGCTTAGCCGTAGGGCAATCCACGGCTTAGCCGTGCCCTAGCCGTAGAGGAAAACTGGGTTTTTCTCCTCTCTGGACTTTGAGCCGTAAGTGGCATACGGCTTAGCCGTACCTGCACGAATTCAAATTTCTGAAACACATACAGAATGTCTGGGAAGTATCAGAATTGCAATCCTTCAATTGAAATAGACAAGTACTGAATCAATGAGTATCAAATGGGCTGTAAACACATGTTTCCACATTAATTCATGTAAAACCAACCAAATCAAATGCATACCAACATGGGTTCTCAAAGTTATGGTTATACTTGCCTCAATTGGAATTCAATGACACACTTGTTGTCCTCAAGCCCAAACACAACCTAACACAATCAAAACCACATGCATGCATGAGGGATGGAAAGAAATCCACAACACCGACCCACCATGCAACGATGGAAACAAGAAGGAGAAGAGATAGAGAAGGGGGATGAGAGAATGGAAAAGTTTCCAACTCACCGTACATGCAAGAACCCAAACTTCCTCTCGATCGAGGGAGGAAAGAATTCAAGTGAAGGAGAGACTCCACGTGCACAGTTGAGGAAAATTGAAAATGAGAGAGAGAACGTGGTGTTTTGGTCGATGGGTGATGTATATATAAGCAATGGGTTGTTCAAATTACAATAAGGGCCAAGTTAGAATGCTATTTTCAGTTTGAGTCAAATCTAGATCCAATCGAATCACACGACCTCGGTTGCAAACAACGTAGTTACGAAAGTTAACGAGCTCAACGAAAGACACGTGTTGACATCAAGATGATGCAAAAATGACCATGTCTAAGAAAAGCTAAAATTACGAAAAAGGGCTTGGTCTACTTAATCCAGGTCAAACTCAACCCAACTACCTATCCATGACCCGAAACGAAAACAAAACACAAACCAAACACGATTAGCGACGAAAACAAGATTAACTAGCCGCTAAACGAGGTCAAGCTGGGTCGGAGTGTTACATTAGATATCATGGGTAGTGGCCCACATGACCATCACTTATGTTGATTTGTTCAAAAATGACATCTTCCCATTGAAGCCACGTTCCTGGAAACACTCCAGTCGTGCTATAATGGAAAGCTTTCCGTTGATGGGGAGAAAAGTGTTAATGTAGTCTATAAATGGCTTGGGAACTCTCTCATCTTCATACAGAGATTACTGCTTGGCATACCCATCAATCAGCAGGCATTATGAGAAGACTAAGAGAGTTAAGATTGTGGATCTCCTCTTCGTTTCGCGATGGATTCAAGTATGCCCTAAATTGGTTGTCTTTCATAATACAAATCAATCCGTCAGAATGCAAATCTAATCCGTTAAAGTTTTTCTTAAAGGGCCATTTTGGCTTACACCCAATGCCCAAAGGGTAGGTCTTTCCTGGCTACATTGTAGACCACATTTATTCCTATTCCCGAAGAGTTAAGGAGTATGGCCTACCTATGATCAATCCAAAGCATCCAACACACGTTTGCCCAGTGAATTAGCACCATGGGTTTGGAAAATCTCATCACCCTCATCACCACCCATATGATTGGCTTCCATCCAATGGGCCCCATATAAATTAGGCTGTGATTCTAGAAATCAAATCAGCACATATCCCAAGCACCCAAAATACTACCAACCCAAATAGGCCCACTATAAGAAATGGAGAAAAAAAGAAGATATGGGGGGCGGGGGGTGGTTTTCTTAGTTGTTGCTGCTCTTACCAATGCTAAATTCAAATACAACGATGACAGTGAGGATAGCCCAAACAGAGCAGCTGTTGAGATCCTTGAAGGGTTCTTTCAAGAAAATGAGCAGAGATTTAAGGGTGAAAGCCAATCCCATCTTGGCTGAGAAGACCACCTTTCGAGGATCTGATACCCCCATCTCCCATGCTCTCCCCACTGCATCTATCCCACTTTTCCAGAGCTCTGCAATTCCATCATTCACCCTTTGAAAATAGATGCATCTTCCATCTCTTTCTTTGTACATGTTGAACCCAAGTTCTCACTCGCTCTCCTTCTGTGGCAGTAGCCTCTCCTTACTTCTTTGCATAAAGTTGTATTGAAAATACCCGATTTTTGGAATTACCATCCTTCTCCTTCTTTGTCTTTTTATTCTATTGTGCTAGCTGCTTTGCTTTTTTATTTGATTTTGGAAAAAGAGGAAATCAGCACAAAGTGAGGGCAGAGAAGAAGACCATTTCAAGAAAAGAAATTAAGAGAGGAAGAAGGAGACATGGAGGTTGGGCTTTGTGTAATGGGCTGTTGCGATAAGACAGTGATGAGAAAAACATGCATGCATACCTTACCCACCTTGTCTCCATCTACACTACTGCCACCACCTTTGCTAAGCCTTCCCCATACGACTTGCACCACCAAAACCTACCACACGACCCACCATACATAGAACCAACCAACCACATCCAAGAACCGCTGAACCCATCTCCTCATTCCAAATCCAACACCTGTGTTTTTCCCCATTATTATACGAGGACCTATTTTCAGTGGGCTCTCCTTCTTTTTCTTCTTTTCCCTTCTCTTTTTCTCTCCCTTTCGAATGGGAGATGGAGAGTAGTTATTTGGAGCGGGAAGTTATTTTGTGTTAGTTATTTGGAATCAGTTAGTTTAGAGAGAGATGAGAGAGGAGAGAGAAAGTGGGTGTGGATGGAGAGATTGCCACCTTTTTTTGCTTTCTTTTCTAAAAATCTAGGAAATTAGCATTCAAGTTTTGGAAGGTTATGGTGGTTAACCCAATAAGAAGTACATCTAAATAGAGTATTATATATGGCGTATTTGCCAAATACAAAACCGCCAAGGAATTATATCACTAAAGATGCAAGCACCAACGAGTATGCTATAGAACAATATCTTCATATTCAAATGGAAGAAAGAAAATCAGTGATAGCACAAATGACAGATTTTCAAAATATAATCCATGAAGTGAAAATTGAGGGATTGGGTTTACCTGAACAATTTTTAGTAGACAACACCATTTACAAACTCCATCATGGAAGGGCTTTGGGATCACATTAAAACATAAGAAATTCAAGAAAGGTGAGAATCTTATAGTTTGACTCAAAATTCAAGAGCATCATTGTGAATGTAACTCAAAGAGTAAGGATTCTGAATATGTGAGGAAGGCTAATCTTACTAAAACTAAAAATGACCAGAAAAGGCCCAAACCCAACATGACCAAAGTCAAGAAAGGTCAAAAGAAGAACAAAAACCAAGCTCATAAGCCTCGCAAAGATATAAACAAAAGAATGGAGATAGAACACTTTGTATGTAGAAAAAATGGCCATTATGCAAAGCAATGTCGCCGCAGAAAAGGAACAAAAATAAAAAATAAGCCAATCTCACATAAGAGAATTTTTTTTTGTGGTAGTAATAAAGGTGAACCCTGTCAGCAATTGTAGAGATTGGTGGGTTGACATTGGTAGGACCTGGCACATTTGCAGTGACATAAGCGTGTTTGTATCCTATGAGTAAGTCGAAGATGGACATGAACTCTATATGGGAAAGTCCTCTGTGGCCAAGGTAATTAGTTAGGGAAAAGTAGTTCTGCACCTCTCATCTGGCAAGTCTCTAACTTTGACTGAAGTGCTGCATGTGCCCGAAATGTGAAAGAGCTTGGTAGGCTTTGTTTTAAGCAAAAATGGCTTTAAGTTAGTATTTGAAGCATATAAACTTGTAATTGACGAAAATAAAGTTTTTGTAGGAAAAGGCTATATTGCTAAGGCCTTTTCAAATTGAATGTAAATTCTATCAATAATAAGAATGCTTCTATTTCTGCTTATATTGTTGTGCCTTTTGATCTATGGCATGCTAGATTAGGTCATGTTAACTATTCTTCTTTGAAAAATATGATGGATTAATGTTAGATTTCTAAAACTAATTTTCAACCTAACTCTTGTTAAATTTTTGTTTAATCCAAGTTTCTCAGAAAACCTTTCAAAATGTTGAAAGACGTTGGAGCTATTGGGTCTGATTCATAATGATATTTATGAACTAAGTAATATTATCACTAGAGGTGGTAAGAAGCATTTTATTACTTTCATAGATGTTTTCTCCATATTTTCTTATATATATTTACTTAAGAACAAACTTGGGGCCCTAGATAAGTTTAACCTCTTTAGACTTAAAGTAGAAAATCAACTGGGCAACAAGATCAAGACTTTGAGGTTTGATCGAGAAGGTGAATACTTGTCCAATGATTTCATTAAGACTTGTAACACCTTAGAGATAATCCACAAAGTGACAGTCTCCTCACAACAAAATGGTGTAGCCAAATGGAAAAATAAAACTTTAGTAGAAATGGTGAATTCTATGATAAATAGTTCTAAACTATCCAAAACCTTGTTAGGGGAAGCTCTTATTACAGCTTGTCACATACTTAATAGAATTCCCTTCAAAAAGACCAATAAAACCTCATATGAATTATGGAAAGGTAAGACTTTGACCTTGAAGTACCTCAAAGTGTGGGGGAACATAGCCCATGTTGCTGTACCAAGTCTAAAGTGGACTACACTTGGACATAAAGCATAAGAGAGTGTGTTTACAGGGTATGCTCTACATAGTAAGGCCTATAGATTCCTAGTTATTTTAGGTTCAGACAAAGATTCAATCATTAAATCTAGAGACACAATCTTCTCTGAAAATGATTTTCCTTTTAAACAAGGTTTTCATATTCCTAGTAACAACAATAATGTTGTTAGACTAGCCCCACCTAGTGATTCTGAACCTAAAGATCAAGAACCTCGTAGGAGTAAGAGACCCAGAAAGGAGTCTACCTTAGGCCCTAATTTTATCACCTACATTCTAGAAAATGACCCCACATCTTATTAGGAGGCTCTGCTTTCTCCTGATGTTGCTTTTTGAAAAGAGGCTCTTAATAGTAAAATTGAATATATTTTAGAAAATCATATATGAGAATTAGTCGATCTCCCTCCTAGAACTAAACCATTAGGTTGCAAATGGATATTCAATAAGAAATCAAAAACTGATGGCTCAATAGAAAATTTCAAAGCTAAACTGGTTGCAAAAGGATTTAAATAAAATGAAGGAGTTGACTACTTTGACACGTATGCTTTTGTAACCAATATTGTTACCATTAGAGTCTTAATTGCCATAGCTTTCGTTCAAAATATGGTCATCCATCAAATGGATGTAAAGACCACATTTTTAAATTGTGATTTGGAAGAAGAAATTTCTATTGAGCAATTCGAAGGATTTGTAGTACCGGGGAAAGAAAAAAAGTTTACAGATTAATTAAATCTTTGTATAGCCTCAAGCAAGCTCCTTTGCAGTGGTATAAGAAATTTGACCAAGTGATAATTTTTGAAGTTTTTAAAATTAATGAATCAGACAAATGTATTTACTATAAAGATTTTGGTAGTTCCTGTATCATAATTTGCTTATATGTAAGATGATATGATTATTTTTAGGTCTGATGTTATTTCAATAGAGATCACAAAGAGATTTCTTTGTTCTAAGTTTGACATGAAAGATATGGGTGAGGTTGATGTGATATTGGGAATAAAAATGCACAAGCACTTTGAGGGGATTGTTTTATCTCAGTTTCACTATATTAAGAAAGTCCTTCAGAGGTTTAATATGTTTGGAGGGAATGGTATTTCCACTCCTTATGATCCAAGTGTCAAACAATTTAAGAACAAATGAGAGAGTGTATCTCAATTAGACTTTTCCATATGTAATGTATATCATAAAATGTACGGGACTTGATATTGCATATGCAGTAAACAAATTGAGCAAGTACACAAATAACACTAATAATGAACACCGGACGTCAGTTAGTTGGGTATTCAAATACCTAATGAGAACCATTGATCATGGTATGCATTGTGAAAAATATCCCACTGTACTTGAAGTATATAATGATACAAACTGGATATTAGATTTTGAAGAATCCAAGTTGACAAGTGGTTGTAACAACCCGCCCCGCACTATCAAGGTATTGTCCGCTTTGGACTTCCCAGGAGGTCACCCATCCTGAAATTGCTCTGACTCGAGCACGCTTAACTTTATAGTTTTTATGGAAGTCCTCACGGTTTTGTCTCCAAAAGGCGCCTCCTTATTTTGAAAAGGTATTGTTCCACCTAACTGATCATACAGAGCGGGCAGAGGACGCTGTCTTACCCTCAGAGTACGCAGTGGGGATTTTGTCCTTGCATAGACTCGAACCCTAATCTCACCCGAGGCACAGCCGGGATCTTAACCAGTTGAGCTACCAAGTGCGCCTCGACAGTTTAGGACGGATTCTTACTTATATTCTTTACATTCAAGCACTCTTGGGACTGAGTCCTTACAGGCCCACCAGCTTCAGCCGGATATGTCCCCATATCCACACATATCGGACCGAAGATGGCCTCATAAGCGATGTGGGACTTTGCTCCCGCCCCTAGCCAGGACGCGGACTCAAGAGGTCACCCAAGGGGCATCAAACTCCGCCACTACTTAGAGGAGAGCCATCCCCTTCTCTGATACCATCTGTAACAACCCGCCCCACACCATCGAGGTATTGTCCACTTCGGACTTCTCAGGAGGTCACCCATCCTGAAATTGCTCTGACTCAAGCACGCTTAACTTCATAGTTTTTATGGAAGTCCTCACGGTTTTGTCCCCAAAAGGCACCTCCTTATTTTGAGAAGGTATTGTTCCACCTAACTGATCATACAGAGTGGGCAGAGGACTCTGTCTTACCCGCAGAGTACGCAGTGGGGTTTTTGTCCTTGCATAGACTCGAACCCTGATCTCACCCGAGGCACAGCCGGGATCTTAACCAGTTGAGCTACCAAGCGTGCATCGACAGTTTAGGATAGATTCTTACTTATATTCTTTACATTCAAGCACTCTTGGGACTGGGTCGTTACAGTGGTTATGTATTTACTACTAGAAACATAGTCATCTCATGGAAATCGAAGAAGCAATCTTGTATTTCCCAATCCACAATGGATTAGGAGATTATTGGCATGGAATTGGCTGGTGAGGAACCTTAATGGTTGAAGAACTTACTAACAGATATTCTTTTGTGGAACAAACTGGTACCAACCATAACTCTAATGGTGATTCCAAATCCACAATTGATAAGGTAAGTATCAAAACATACAATGGGAAATTTTGACATATACATCTGATCCATAATTTATTGAGGTAATTACTGTAGCAAGGAGTAATTTTATTAGACTTTTTGAGATCGATTGATAATTTAGCCAATCCACTAACGAAAAAACTTGTTAGAGATTGAGTAATTCCAACATCGAGGGCAACGAGACTTGAGCCTAAAAAAGACAAGTCACCAATAATGGATTCTCAACCCGTTTGATTGGAGATCTCATGGGATGGGTTCAACGGTAAAAATGAAGTTATCATTGGGTGACACTATGGGAACACTTTAAAAACCCTCGCAAGTGCATATACCCATTCCTATGATTTGCAGTGTTATATCCTACATAATAGTTGGTAAAACTCTCTGTCTTTTATAAGTGGGATGTTGTACAAAAGTATCCTTGATAGAGAATACCTATGAGTGTGGAAGTCAGGTGACTTCCTGTGAGAGTTTAGGCCACTTTCTGGAGCACTTATGTCTTTTTTAAGCGAGATGTTGTATAGGAGTATCCTTAACATTAATGTGTTCAATTCATCAGGAATCCCTATGAGATCATGTGTGTTTAACATACAATTTACCGAATAAACTCTTCGTTCAAAATCTTAGTTCATCATAGAGATTTGGTATCTCAAATATACTATACTAAGTAAAGTTTTAAGACTTAGTTCACCTACATTTATGAGTGATCTCATAAGCATGACTTGCAGCAGCTCTATTTCTTCTTGTGCTTTAATGTGTGGGGGATTGTTGGTATAAAATGTGCATTAAAGCACATTAGTTTTCCCCTTGTTTTCTCCTCTTTACTTCTTTTTATTTTTAGAGCCCATATTAGTTATGGAGAACTCTTAATGAGGGGTTTATTATGAATTCCTCTCTTGCTTATGGTGTTTTAGATTTTAGTGACCTTAAGTGGTGGTAACAATGCTCGCGTGCATGCGCCGGTCGTGCTATGCTATCAACCATTGCACAGGGAGTTAAGTCTCTCATTCAATTGTGAAACTATAGCTGTCCAACATCTCCTTATTCAGGAACCCTATATAAAGGGGTCGAGGGTAAGCCTCTCATCTCAATCTTCTAATCTCTACGAGAAGCTCTCTGCTGTGCTTTTTTCATACTCCTCCTTTTTGCTTTCTCTTTGCTACTGCGAGTCTGTGAAACTGGTCCATTGCAGATTTGAGATTTCTCCGGTCTATTGAGTGCAAAACTGTTGGAGATTATTCGATTAGGAAGTTGTTTTATCTTGAGGTAAACACCCGCGAGTCCATTTTGCTTCTGTATGGGGGTGAAATATGCCTAAAGAAAGAGTCTCCAAAGACCAGTTTCAACTACCAATTGTTCAGCTTATTCTAAACCTCCTCATTTATGTTATGTATACAGGTTATTTGCAATTGCCCATAAACACAAAAATCCAACAAGAACTCCACCCCATTAGTCGAGAGCTTAACTTCTCCATCAAAGGCTCATAATCCCATAAGGACATATTTCTAGAGCTTATTGGAATCCCATGTTTCTAAAAGGAAACCTCCCTTCACTGATGTGAAGAATGGCTTTGACCTATAATTGCATCTTTTCTCAGTAATTGGAGATGGATAATACTTGACACAGAGAGAACTGTTATATTTGTAAATAATGCACATATTGTTATAAGATGTATCATTAAGGTGTGGATGCCCACGTATGATAAGATAGGGCAACTATCATTAGTCTCTGGATGTAAAAAGGTTTTTGTAGAGGAAGTCATCTCAGCATGTAAATAGGCATGCTTTCTCATTATGCATGTACACATCTCTCATTTTAATAAAATTCTCTCTTTTCCTATCTCTCTCTCATCTCTTCTTCCTGCATGAGTTTTAGTTTTACAACACGTTTTGTATTCGTGCAGGAGAATATCTTGAATTCCACAAAAACTAGATCGAGAAAAGTGAGATCTGGAAAATGAAATCCGGTTCGTGCTCTAAGTAATCCGAGGGTTGAGAAAACGGAGAGCCCTTTCTCTCTCTTTCTCTCTCTCTCGTACTCGATATTTGTTTCATATGAGTTTCTGCTGTTGTTTGGAAAAAATCATAGAGGTAGCAATAGCTAGTTGCGAGGACTCCAGTCATTCACCATGTTGGTTCTTTGGCACTGACTACAGAAGGAGAAAACACTAGTGGTCATGTGGAATTTCTTTGTCAAATTGAACGAATGCCTATCTTCATATGGATACTTCATACATACATATTTGGAATACTATTTCTGATTCATGAAGCTTCTCCTTTAAGCCCTAGTGCATGGCTTCTTCTCTCTCTTACCATTGCCCATGCCGGAGGGCCGCTGGTTGTTGCGCCACTTGACGTAATTGGATTCTAGTCCTCGACCACCGCCATCCATTGCCGAGGGATAAGGGAAGAGGGCTGGGGCTTTCTCTGTGTTTTGGTTGTAGAACCATGACTGGAAAAGCATGGGAAAAAGACTAGCCTTGGTTTTCTCAACCTAGGCCAGGTCAGACCAGGTCGGGTTTGGGTCAAATCAGTATGACCGTGGCAGAACCCAGTCCAGTACAGGAAAGGAGTGCAGATCGGATCAGACTGACTGTATGCAGAGCCCAGCCCAGCCATCATGTAGCGCTGACATCAGCATCTTTTAGCATCCACATGATCAACAGCTAATTTGAACTGATTAATGTCAAAATTTTGTTTTTGCAATATCTTGGTTATTCGGGTCCGATCGATGATCTGTTTGCTCCTACGAACTTATTTCGAGCAGATCTACGCATCAATAGGAGTGGATTGATTATTTAATAGTTAAAAAAAGGGTTTTGATCAACAATAACAGTTAGTATATCTAACTTTTCTTTTTTTATTTAATTATGGATATATTATATTACATTGCACTGCATGCCTAACATAATTACTTCGGTAAAGTTATGATTATATGGTTATATGAAACTTTAGTTTTGATGAATTTATTGCCAGAAGTAATAATTGCATATAATAAAAGTAAAAGTTCATAGAACCAGAAGTTCTATATAAGTAATCAGGACCTGATGTTCCATATGATATTTAGAGTCAAAAGTTCTATATTAAATAAATAACTCAAACCTGAAGTTCTATATGTTATTTTAATTTTCTAATTTGTACCTGAAGATCCGTATGTTGTTTTAATTTGAAACTTTAAGTTCTTAGCTTTGGAATATGTACCTAGAGATTCATATTAATAATCAAACCTGAAGCTTTGATTTTTAAACATCCAAAGTAGTATAGATCGATACAAAGGCCATAAACACAAGTCTAAAGTTTTAACAGAACCAGAAGCTCTAATCCAAACCTAAAGTCTTAACAGAACTAAAAGTTCTCATTCAAACCTGAACTTTGATAGAACTAGTAGTTCTAAAAACTTGAAGTTCTAACTTTTAATTAGCCAATTCTTGGTTATATTTAGTTATTGGATATTGAGAACCTGGAGTTCTACTTTTATGATTGTTATTATTAAATTGATCTTTACACACTTGAAAAAGCTTGCTGCTGCCATCTGTTACGTCCTGAACCCGAGAATTGGGAATTAGAGTGGATCCTAAGGTGCGGCAAACGTAACCTGTAGCAATTTGTGCTTTGTTAAAACACGTATGAACTACCACACAAGGGTGATTCCATAGGAACGTGTGAAAAAGATCCAAATACACATGTCAATTATTTTAACAATGAGGTGGAAACCTGTGAAGTACACCTGCAATTGTCATAGACACTAAACTAATAGCATTAACTTGTTAATAAGCAAAAGTATGTTAAGTAACCCATCCACATGTGTATATATATGAACGTAATACTATTCAAAGAACAGTCAACCAATACAAAATACATGTATGCGTTGAACTAAAAATCGTATGCATGTACATGATATATAAAAGGCATATAGTCATATACAAAATCCAAAATACATGTCTATCAATCTATGACTCCAAAAATTGCATGATGATGATGGCATGATCTATCCATAAGCCAGACATGGCTATAACCCAAGCAAACCCAAAATGAAACCCAATGATGTGCTACGTAGGATGACTAGTACTAAATGTTATCCTCGTTCCACTCCTTTGCACCTTGAGGTACCGTTCAAGTCTCTTTCGGGGTCGCGTCAATTGTTGAACTAGCAATGGGTCCAGTACCTATAACACCAAGGGTAACACTATTAAACATGATGGTTTAGCAAATATAAATATATATAAAGCTAATATGTTGTATCAATTGAATTTAAAGACATATTAATTGAAAGAGATCATTAACGGAAGTTAGGCATGTTGTGCTTCTGAATAAGCACGAATAAAGAATCATAAATCGAATACAGTAACATACTAATTTGGCATCCACGAGGCTATCTTTTCTCTAGAAAAAGCACGTATTATATTGTAGGAAATCACTAGCGGCTAGGCCAAGATTTGTCTAGCTACCAAAAGAGTGTCGACTAACTCTTCACAAAACTATTGCAGTAGAAAACAGATGGAATACCCTAATTTGGTTCCATCAAACCTCCTATGGGTACAAGCTAAGTAGTACCAACTCAATGTATCAAGACTGATCGAGATTCATAACTTCATATTTAACATACGTAGTGATCGTCTCAGACTTATACAGAAGCATGTCGGTCTTTAGATTGTATACAATCATAAAATCGGGATTTCATAGAGTTACTAATAATCAAATGATACATACTTAAATGAGCTAATAGTGCTTGAACCTTCTCAACCTTAGTTACCCTCTCTTGGCTCACGGCCTTGCTCTCAGAAGAAGTTCTGGCTCCAATCTTGCTTCAAGGTTCACCGAGGATGAACAGGTGCATGATTTAATAATGTTGAGGGCAAGGTTTACCTTATAATATGAATGCATTCGGATTGAGGGGTTAACAAGAATATTTACTAGCCAACCCTAACTAAGATAATCCATATTTCCTTAATCATTCAATAAGATGTATTCATTAAACCTTCGGTATCAATATACTACCAAGTCTTAGTATTACATTGTATAGGCAGTGGACACCACTTCTTATGGTAACACTCATGACATAACATCCGAAACTGACCGGAGAATCAAGAAGGAAAGAGTGACGACTCCACCTTTCCTTCTTAGTATTTAATTACTGTTGGGCTAATTCATTTGATGTGAAGATCACTTCCAAGGTCCTACATGGTCTTTGTTTGCACTTAATGTCTAAAGGGTAAAATTGGGTTAAATAATTTCTCTAGGATTTTAAAAGAAGGATACGATAGCTCCCAATTTATCCCCATTTAAATAAACCTAAATTAAGTTTGATGACGAAAGTGGGTACCTGATCGATCGAACCTCCATCCGGTCGATCGGATTCCCACCCCAAGGGAGAATTCGATCGATCAGACAGGGGCTCGATAGATCAGCCTTGGAGCATTTTGCTCTAAGTTGAATCAGTTCTAAACTGATTGTATCCAGCTCTTTTGGCCTCCCCTATACTTGGTAATAATCGTAGACATTATTAAATGCATAAAGAGACCACTCTCTCCATTTATAAACTCCACTTTCATTCTTATTCTCATAAGAAGTCCAAAATTCATTGCATTAACATGTAATTTAGGTAGTTGAGCTGTATAAAGAGTCATTCATGAGATTTATTAAAGAATCAACGAATCAAGCATATATACAACAATAATATGCACTTATATTTGCTTTTAATTCAATGCTTGACCCAATTCAAGCTTTTCTTGGCTCCGTGGAGAAGAAAAATCTCAATGTAAACAATCCTAAGGCATGCTGGTTAGAAGATGGATGCATGTTACAGGATTGAATCTTCTTGACTCTACTGAATTCAAAGAGATGCAAGGAGGGTACTTCTTAACTTATAGAGCTGTAGAGATAAGAAAGGGTGTAGACAAGGGGGTCGCACTTCATAAGATGGTGGCTAGAAGGTGAGGGAAGGTGATGGAGTTAGTCCTTCACACATGTAGGGTCTTTTACTCTTAAAGTTGCAAGAGGTTAAGGATGAGTATAGTAGAAGAGCTCTAGCAGAGACTCTTGAGGGGATGAAGAGGGAAGAATGAGCTTTTGGCTATTTTTAAATCACGTATTCTTGGAATTGCAAGCAAGTCCAGTTTGTTTAAAGGATTTATAACTTAAGTCAAGTGGACTCTAGTTGGGCCAAGATAGATCCGAATTGAGGTGGGCCAAACATGAAAAATGACCCACGTGTGAAAATACAGATGATGAAACTAAAATGATGCTAATATGATGCAAAACACCAAAAATTTAAATTACAAAAAGGCCTTTGACTACCTAAGTAAGATTCGAACCCAACCTAACTACCTATCCATGACCCAAACCCAAAGGATTTGGATTGAATTAGCCTAAATAAGTATTAATTAGAATAAAAAAAGATTAGTTATAGTAAACATGTTTAGCTCTAGTTTGGACCTTACACCATCAAAGAGGGACATAAGATATCTTTGGAGGACATAGCATAAGTCCTTATTTTCTACGCCATTATATCCCTAAAGGACATGTATGATCGTTAGCAGATAGTCATACCACCCGATGCTTTAATAAATGTTGAACTAGTCAAATAGAACAAAATGCAGGAAATATAATTCCTCCAGAAGAGGTAGACATAATAATTCCTCCAAAAAAGGTAGACATAATGATTCCTTTAGTAAAGATGAAAACAAGCACCCCAGGACAGGTGATTAACAAGTTATTTGAATCTAAATTGGGAGAACCACCAAGCATGATCTAAAAACCCTACAACTATTATTATGAGTTTGAATATTGAGTTTAATTTTTAAATATTTTTTGGATGTTAGGACTTATTCTTTTATCCCTCATATCTTGTGTCTGCAAATTATATTTACTTTGGATAGTGAATATTTTAGTTGTTTTCAATCACATTTTTATTATGTGACTGAATAGTTATATTAATTTATTGTTTCTTGTGGTATGGATCATGGAATGCATGAAACTAAGGATAATATCTATCTAGTAAACAGTGCCACAAAATACACTATATTGAAAAAACAAAAATTTTTCTCAAAGAAGGTGTTTAATTCATACAAGGAATCAACCATAGTCTAATCTGTACAAATAATTGAATGCTCCAAAAGAGTTTATATAATGTTATCAACTGGTATCCAAATATACATTAAGAATGCATTATTTTTTAGCGGTTCTTGAAGAAACTTGTTTTAGAAGACATTAGGAAAATGGGTACCATATATAGAAACTATAAGTGAAGGTAACTAAAGATATTTGCTCGTCATTACTAGTATTAACAGCCAATAACTGATACTAGAAAAACTAAAAACTAAGTGCATTCTCCTCAGGTCAATATTACACGATAGTCTTTAATGTCGACTCACATTCGATTATGAACAAAACAACAAAGTTAAGCCAGAAGCTTAAACTAACCCCAAAGCTTACTGATCCTAAGACTTTAATGCTTTAACATAATAGGTTAGGTCACCCTGGGGCTACTATGTTAAGGCAAATTGTTGATAATTCTTTTGGGTACTCCTTAGAGAACCATTAATTGACCATCATTTTTGTAAATGATATAAAGTGGCATTTGTGAACCCATAAATCCCACTAGTGGACCTTTTAGGTATTTTATGGTTCTGATTGATGCCTCTACTCGTTGGTTGGATGTTTACCTATTTTTATAGTTTTTTTCCTCCTATTAGCACAAATTATTAAAATTAGGATACACTTCCTTGAGCATCATATTAAGTAGATAAGACGTGATATGTAGGTTCGTGACCTACATGAACCAACAACATAGATTGAGAATCTATGTAGGTTATAACTCACCATCAAATTATTAGATATCTATAACCAGTGATAGGGGATGTATTTATTGTTATTTTGCAGATTGTCGTTTTGATGAGACAATCTTCCCGCCGTTAGGGAGATAGAAGTGAGTTCCTGAAAAATGCATTATTCCTGTAGAATAACCCGGTCTTGAACAACATCGCGAATTAGCATGGAATACTCCTATTTTGTCTTATCTAGATTCATGTATTTTACAATGTGAGAATGAAGTACGGTGAATTATGCATGTAAGGTCCCGACCTGACTTAATTATAATTTATACTAATTGAGCTTGATTTTCCTATTAATATGTATAATTAGTCTTAATTCACCTTGTTTTTAAATTATTAGTGGGTTTCAGTTGGATAGGTAGTTGGGTTCGAACTTTACTTAGGTGGCCAAGGACCTTTTTGTAATTAATCTTGTATCATATGGACATCTCATTAGTTACATCATGTGCATTTCATCTTGTGAGCCAACTTTCATATTGGGCTTAATTTGATTCGGACTCGTCTTGGCCCAATTGAGGCCATGTGACCTAAATTGTAAATATTCCAAAAACTGGGACTTGCATGCAAGAACTACAGGAAATTTGGTTTATAAGAGAACCAACGTCTCTTCCTCCCTCTGTTTTCTCCTGTACTCATTGAAGCCACTTCTATCTTCACTTTTCTTCATCTCCACTTCATGTTAGAGCTGGAAACAAGGATTTGGGAGCTTGCATGCAATGGCAATAGCATCCATCTAACCTCTTCTTCTCCCTTTGGACATGTCTTTTTTTGAATCACAACCCTCTCCAATACTACAGCAGTATAAGGTGAGGGATTGTTCCCATTTCATTCATTTTGGGTGTATTAGGGGCATGAGGACTCCACTATGTGACATGCATGTGAATCTAAACCCCATCCTTATTTTCATGTTCTACTTGTAGAGAACCCATTCTCATTTTGGAGGTTTTCTGTAGCTACACAACAAGAAAGAGTTAGAGAAGGCTAACACTGTTAAGAGGCAAGTATTAGAGTATGTATGGTACTGCATGTATGTTTAAATTGATTGATTCTTAGATTGATCATTCAAAGTTCAACTTACAGCTCATTTCTTCTGAAATAAGCACACATAGATATGGAATTAGGTGATAATGAGTATAACTGGGCAATAGTAATGCTATTGAACAATTTAAGATCTATTATGGAGTTTGGAAGCATATAGAACTCATTGGAACCCAAATAATAAAGTTCTGCACTTGAATCCGAGCTGCAGAATCAGTTTTAGAAATTCTGAAGCTTACGGCGAAGCCCACGGCTAAGCCGTAAGTCTCTACGGTTCAGAATCCAGATAGCCAAATTACACTACGGCTGACACTTGGCTAAGCTGTGGAATGCACTACGGCTAAGCCGTAACCACCCCATGACCAAGCCGTAGGCTATTCTACGGTGAACCTTCCAAAGAGCCCAAAACCCAGAATTCATCTACGGCTTATGCACGGCTACGCCTTGAACTCTGCTACGGCTACGCCGTACCCAAGCTGTAACCCTAGCCATAGGCTTAGCATGGCTAAGCCGTAGGCCAATATACGGCCAAGCCGTAAATGCGTATTGAATTAAGGGGAAAACCACTCGGCTAAGCCGTAGCCTTGTAAATGGCTAAGCCGTAAGAACCCAGTGAATGTAGGATGTGAAGAACCTTCAATGACCTTGTAGGGATCTAGATATGGTAACTATTTCCTAACCAAATTAGCCCAATGGTGATAAAATGAAAAGTGGATAAGTGTAGAGCTGTCACTCATCCCCTTTGATTTTCCAGACGAATTCCCGATGTCACGTCATGGGTGTTGGCATAAGAAGAGGTGTCCTTTGTATACACAATGTAACACCAAGATTGGTAACACAATAACACCGGATGTTTTATGAATACATTGTGTTGAATGCCCTCGGGATCACGGATTATCTAGCATAGGGTTGGCTAGTAATTATCTTCGATACTTACTCAATCTAAATGCATCCATATTGTTAAGAAACCATGCCCTCAACATATGTAACTCAATTAAGTATGCATGAACTGATTATCAGATATAAATGAATGAATGTAATCTCAAGACCGAACTTCTAGTATGTATGATATGACAAGTATAACCAAGATGCATAAAAGATATGAATTTGAGTCGGTCTTGATACGTTAAGTCGGCACCACTAGGTACGCCCTTATTAGGTTTGACGGGACCAGTTTGGATATGATATGATATTTCGCTGCTGCAGTAGTCCTTGGAGGAGTTGTTGGCGCTTCTCAATAAGTTAGGTTGATCCCCTAGAATATGTACGCTCCCTCTAGATGATATGCTCTCTCTTGGGAGAACATGACCACGTGGTTGCCAATAAGTTTGTATGATAATCTGTTTATGATTCGTTACTCATGCTTACTCATGCACAACATGCCTAGTGTACGATTTTTGCCTTCTTTTAATCAATATGTGCTTTTACTTCATTTGATACGGCATGATAGTTTTATGTATCTCTATATACTTGCTTAACCGTCGTGTTAACAGTACTACCCTTAGTGTTACAGGTACTAAACCTTGGGGACTAGATGAGTGTAATGCAGATGACATCGTCGTATGAAGAGCGACAACGAGACACTTGCTGAGTGTTTAAGTTTGGATAGGCTTGTTTACTTTAAGATTTTGTTCATGCTTAACTAATGGTTATCATGTAAATGGAGAAATGGTTAAGTACAAACTTATTTATGGATGTTATGATTCTGTTGTTAATGCTTGTGATCATTCCAGATGTATTACACAGGCTTCCGCTTACTATTGATTGTAAATTACGTGTCGGAGAACTTCTCTACACGTTCCTGTGCAATCTCCCTTGTAGTGATTTGTGTGTGTATGTTTACATGCACAGATTACTACGGGATTATGTATGCACACCCCGTGGGGCCATCCTAACCCTGATTCCCGAGATGGGGGCGGGACAATGCACTTACAAAAAATTACAAATGAATTACCTGATGCTTTTAATGATGCAGCAAAAGTGACTAGGTCACATGTAATAGCTATGAATACACCTTCATGAATTAATATCCGCATAAGGCACGTACAAATTAATGTCCCTATAAGACAAAATCCAAATATTGTAGGAAATGAATCTGTTACACACTAAAAGAGTGGTAGACCTATAGGTTCCAATGACTCAGCTCTCTGGAAAAGGAGAAATGAGCAACCATATCTCAATCCAACACTCCTGAAAAGGTATGCCATTTCACTCAAGAAAAGGTTATGGATAAATCCATTCTCTTTAAATTTCCTAAAGAAATTAACATCCCGGAAAGACATAAGTCCCTGAAGAGACTTTGGAAGCCCTTAAAGAGGCAAGGGTACCCAATAATGAAGAGATCTTTATACTTTACAATTATTCAAGACAGAGATGGGATAGAAAGGAAATTGTAATCAATGACTGATTTACATATGCAGTAGCTACACAAATAAGAAAGGAAAATGATGACAAAACCATGTTCTATGAATATTAACAAAGGATAGATTGGCTAAAATAGAGAGATACCATCAAGGTAGTCTCTCAATAGATGAGGTGTATTTGGATCTATAGTACAAACCCCAAAAGGTGTTAACCCTTTATGTTACAAATGGGTGTCTGTAAGGAAAAGAAATGAATGAAATTACTAGATACAAGAAAAGACTTGTGCTATAATGTTTCCTACAGACACCTAGGACGGAAAACATGCACAAACATGTTCACCCATAAAAAATTACTAATGTTGCAGCGAAGACATTACAAGTAAATTCCAAACCAAGGATACATAAACCTTGGGATTGTGGAATGGTAAGTCAAGTATTGCATCCAGATGTTCAAAGCTGGTGTAATCCATTCAGAAGACTTCATATGAGCTCAGAATGCAACATTTCAAACTTCAGAGTTACTGGACTTTATTTCATTACTCAACTCACCAAATACCAAATTTAGGGTTCATTGGCTCAAAAACTAGGGGCCACCTAACACACTCAAGGTTTTGGATTACTAGAGTGGATGGAAATCACATGGCAATTCCAAAGTATGCTTGGGAATGATGTTTCAAAGTTTCAAAGCATTTGGACTTCATTTCAACTCAAACCAAGCTTTAGTGACTATTTGCTAGCTCATTGGGGGTCACTATAGAAATTGACACTTTACATGCTAGACTAGGCTCAAGCTCAGGGGAATGCCTTCAAGTATATTCAAAGATTATCCTTCAAAATTTCAGAGCATTTGAACATCATTTGGACCCAAACTCAGTTCAGATGGTCGTCTACTAAGCTCTGTGGGGTCACTGTGCAAATTGACAACTCACGAAGATCAAATTAGCTGAAACTCTTGGAAGAAGCTCAAATTATACTCAAGGGAGGCTCTACAAAATTTTAGTTCAAACGAACATCATTTGACCCAAAGTCTACAAACATGTCAACTTTGGGTCAGTGACCCCCAAGTAATAGGGTCATTGACTAAAGTCCTACTTCCTGATGTCTAAAATTGATGAAATTTAGATACAAAACTTCAGTCATGCTCAAGAGAGATTCTACAAATTTTCAAGTCAAGAGGACTCCGTTTGGTCCTACTCCCACAGCATGTCAGCTTAGAAGACAGTGACCCTCTAGCCTTGGAGGTCACTAGCCAAAATCCTACTTCCAAGAGCTAAAGCTGATGAAACCTGGAATAGAGATTTAAAATATATCCAAAATGAACTTCCCAAAGTTTCAAATCAATTGAATGTCATTTGGGTAGAAAACAAGCTAACTACTTACAGTGTGAGGTGAATAGTGACTTAGAACATGCAACAAATGGGTCATTATTCGAAATCCTACTTCCACAAATCCAAACTGTATGAAATATGGACCGATACTCCATGATACTTCTGACATTAGTCCCTCCAAGTTTTAAATCAAGCTGGGGTCATTTGGGCCTCAAATAGCTGAAATAAGGGCCTATTTTCATGAAAAGTTAACGACGGAGTTGACCAATTTCAAAAGGTTAAAATGAGCTAAAATTTTTATCACTCAAAATAGTGTCAAAAGGCATCCCTCTAAGTTTTGTAGAGATCAGACATTGTTTGGGCCCCAAATAGGTGAAAATGGTTCACATATGCAAAAAGCCAAAATTAGGACTAGGGAGTGACCGCAGTTGTGGCACTGACAATCGTAGAGCAGTTCCTGTGGTTTTTAGCGGTTCCCTCCACTTTATTTCGAACCTTAACTCCCCATAACTCCCCAAATTACTGCTAAAGTTTATAAAAAGGGAGGTTTAATACATAAAGAGGGACAGACACATACAGAAGAGACAGACAGTAATTGCAAGTGCAAGTTGCTACAAAATTTCAAACAAGTCACAAGGCATTCTCCAGCACTCTCCAACCCATTTCTCTTTCTTCTTTTTCACTCAAGGTGATAGATGGTGCAGAAAAGAAAGTGGGGTAAGGGTATCGTTTAAAAGAAGATTATGTTCAAGTATTGGTGAGCCATTAAAGGATGAAATCAGTTCCTTCGTTTTTTTTTTTTCAATTTAGGGGTTTTTTAGCCATCATGGAAGTTGTGAATAAGCCTCTTTAGGCTTCATTCTGATCTTTGAAAATCATGGGGTCAAAATGACACAACTTTGGCTTCATACAGTACCCTTTTTTGATTTGCACAAAAAAAACAGTCCGTAGCCAAAAGTGAAAATCATCAAAGGTTTTGGTTGATTCCCTAGTCAAAGCAAGCCTTCTCAATGGTCACTCAATACTCCAAAGATCATAAAAGCAAGTTTCAGCACTTTGAAGAAGTCACAGAGTCGAAACAGTACAATATAGAGAGCAAAACAGTGGCCTTTTGGCCATTGTCTGCCGGCCATGGTCACTCCTCCTATTTCCTTCTTTCTTGCATCTTTTTCCAATTTTTATGTATTTGCTTGTATTTTCTGAATTTGAATCACATCTGAGACTTGAGGGAGGGGTTGTAAACTTTTTAAAAACATGTAAACAACCTGCATCATCACGGTTAGAGCATTTGAACTCATGTAAACAAAAGGGAAATTAATGATGAACTGTAGTTATTTCCCATTCTTCTTAACACGTAAAGTGTGTGAATGTTGGACTCAAATCTATTACACATGCGCCATTTTTTAATGCGATCAGAAGATTGGCGCCTTCTCTGGGAAATTACATTACCCTAATTTGCGATCAAATTTGGCCAAAAGACATGAAAATTGGCTAAAAATGCATGGAAAGTGCTGCTGTTAAGCTAAAAAGTGCTGCTGTTAAGCTGAAAGTACTACTGTTAATTTGAAGTGCTGTTGTTGCCTAGTGATCATGAGATGTTATACAAAAAGTGTTGTGACCATAGGAATTGATAAAAAATGGGCAGTGACCATGGGTCACGATCACTGACCTATTTTGCTGTTAAAAATGATTGTTTGACCTTTAAAAACACTCATGCAAGACCTTGATGTCTAAAATGAGTTTGGAAACATTAATAAAGGAATTTTACACCTTCAAGTGCATTCTATAATCATTCAAATAAAGGCATTAAGCACCTCAAAGTGCATACTTTTGCCATTTAATTGAAGGCACTTTGCACCTCGATGTGCACGAACCAAATCAACACCCTTTTTTACAATAGAAAAGTGGTGATTCAGTCCAAATATCTTTGAACCAAATAACTATTTTTATTAAATCAGTGATAAGACTAACGATATTGCAGTTATGCATTGCCCGGTGATGAGTCTTTAAAAATGCATATTTTTATATACATTTTGACCAATTTTAAGGACTTATTAATTTGAAAGAGCTTCATTTAGTGTGATATCATGGTTTCAAGCATTTTAAATTTATTGTAGTGCATTCTTGTATAATTTGCTTAAAAATCACACTTTTTGCATAAATTCATGAAACCTGCTATTTTTGGAAAGTTTTGTGAAAATAATTTTTCTCATGAAATAAATTGAATTTTTATCATCATTAGTTCATTCATATAAAATCATGAAAAATGACGTACATTTTTATTATCATTTCATGAGAGATGGGCACACAGTTATACATTTGTGATCTTAAATTGGACCAAATATGATGGATGATCTACAAGATGAATTACACAAGATGCAACAAATGATGTGTTAATATGATGCAAGAATAATTACAAAAGGGCCCTTAAGTACTTGGTAAAGTCCAAACCTGACCCAACTACATATCCATGACCCAAGCCCAAAGGGTTTGAGTTAAATTAGCCTAAACAAAGTTTAATTAGTATAAAATAAGATTAATTATCATGAATCGATATTAGCTGGGATCAGGACCTTACATACCTACAAACACAAACACCCCCCAAAATATCCTCTCCTGTACGGATCACGACATCTGATGAATCCATACCATCCAACGGATGGGCCATAACTTATATGTAGCATTTCAACAAATCAATCAATAAATTAAAAAAAAATCACAGTCCATCTAATCTTTATAATATTGGCGTCCTTTTATAGAAAAATCAAGCAGGCACTTTTCTGCTTCTATCAACTTATCATATGAATTCCTAATTTGTCTAATTAACAATACAACCAACATAAGAAAGAATAACAACTCACCAGCAATGAAGAGATTGGAGAGATGAAAAGAGGGGTTTCGATTTGGAGAAAAGAAAAGAAGAAAAAAAACAAGAGATTGGAAGAAAAGAGGGTTCGATGATGAGATGGATTTGAAAAAAAATGATCTAGTATTGGAAGCATAGATACCCCAAAAAAAGGCAATTTTTTTTCTCCCACAATCATAGTTCTGTTGTCTCTATCCATATAATTTTGGTACTATTCAACACCCAGACACCAAAAATTCAAAATTTCATGTGCATCTTAAAAATCCATTAATTGAATCAAGCTGTGGTAACATTCAAACATCAAAGGAACGATACAAAAATTACCAAAGAAACAAAACCAAAGAAGGAGTGGGAAATAAAAGCAAAACAAATTGAACAACACTACAACAAATTACATTTTTGCCGATGACTTTTCCCAATGCAAACTCACAAGCATTGGGAAAAACCTTGCATTTCCCAATGCATGTGAGTTTTCATCGGCAAAAGATCTGCTTTTCCCGATGCATGTGAGTTTGCATCAGCAAAAGGCCCACTTTTCCCGACACAAGCTTACATGTGTCGGTAAAGCCCCTACTTTTGTGGACGAAACCATTTTTGCATCTGGTTGTATCTCATACGTCAAGAGAAGGTATAATGCTCCCGACAGACAAAACCATACATCAGGAGAAGAATACATTCTCCCGACGAAAAGAGCCTTGCGTCAGGAGAAGCATACCTTCTACTGATGCATGACTCTCTGTGTCACTATTTAGTTTCCCAACGTGTAGTGTTCATTGAGAAAAATAAATTTTGAAACTAAAAATTGCTTGACCCTTTCCCGATGCATGTCATGGTTTTGGGTTAGATTGGGCCTGGGTTGTGGTCGACCCGCTTGACCCATTTACACAAAGTGATCTAATGAATATGGTTTTAGGCCCAAATGATGTCCAAACCTCATGAAATTTGGAGGGATGGACTATGACATCATTTTAGGTCTACAATAAAATTTTCATCAGGTTTTGACTTCAAAAAGTGGGTCACACCATCTGTTGACTTTTAGTCAAAGTGGGCCCATGCTTCAATTGTTTGGGGCCTAACTGATATCAGAAGACCACGAAATTTTGAGGGTTTGATGAGGAACCATTTTGAGGTTTCAATCCAATTTTCAAGTGATTTGGCCTTAGAGAGGTCAGACTTTGATTTAGTGCCCCTATGGCCCAATGGGTATGTTGACTTTAGGTCAACAATGTCCAGCCGACCCAAAATTTCGCAAAACTACTACAAGGCATGACTGAAGCCTTCGATAGAAATTTCAACCAATTTAGTCTTTAGGAGGTGGAGTTTCACACAATATCCTCGAAACTCTAGAATGGAGCTCCTTGAATTTGAACTTGCCTCCAATAGTGTCTAAAAATTTCGAAACTTTGAGGAAATGACCCAGAATATATTTTAAGACTTCCTTGTGAAGTCTACCTGATTTCGTCATCGGGAAGTATGAGTCACCAGAGCCGAGGTCAGACTTTGATTTAGTACTCCCATGGCCCAGTGGGCATGTTGACTTTAGGTCAACAATGTCCAATCGACCCGAAATTTTGTTGAACTACTCTAGAGCATGACTGAGGCCTTCATTTGAAATTTCAGCCAATTTGGTCTTCGAGAGGTGGAGTTTCACACAGTGTCCCCCAAACTCAAGAATGGAGCTCCTTGAATTTGAACTTGCACCCAATGATATCTAAAAGTTCTAAAATTTTGACGGAATCACCCAAAACATATTTTAAGTCTTCTTTACAAATTTCAGCTGAATTCACCATCGGGAAGTATGAGTTGCCTGAGCCAAGGTCAGACTTTGATTTAGTGGTCCCCTGGCCTAGTGGGTATGTTGACTTTAGGTCAACAACATCCAACGGACCCGAAATTTTGTAGAACTACTTTAGAGCATGACTAAGGCCTTCCATAGAAATTTCAGCCAATTTGTCTTCAGGAGGTGGAGTTTCACACAGTGTCCCCAAAACTTAAGAATGGAGCTTCTTGAATTTGAACTTGCATTCAGTGGTATCTGAAAATTTCAAAATTTTGACAGAATAACCCAGAACATATTTTAAGACTTCCATGTGAATTTCAGTTGGTTTCACCATCGGGAAGTATGAGTTGCCCGAGCCTGGGGTGCCTTCATAATTCCAAGGCTTATTTGCCATTTTACTTTAGACCGAGCTTGGAATGTTTTACTGCAAACACTTGTGACATTTTTTATTTTTTTATTTTTTATGAGTCAACAAGGATCAGTTGGAAGATTGATCGGTGTAAATCATGTGTTGTTTACTTATGATTTTCCTTTTTTCTAAGGTCTTTAAACAAATAAAATTTAAATAGCTTATGCCCCTCTTGATTAATCTAGTAGCAAAATTAAATAAATCCCATATAATCTTAATAAGGAAGTAGATCAAATCGGTGGACTTCTCCACCCCTAATATATATCTAGGTTTATAATTGTTCCAAACTGCACATGATATATATCATCACCCCTAATATGTATCTAAGTTTATAGCATCTTCACCCACAGAAATTTATCATCAAAATAGCATCTTCTCCTGAACTCTTCCACCCCATGGTCCCACATCTCTTTGATTTCAAGTTCTGGTATGTGCCCCTTATGTTTCTCTTCTTTTCTTTTTGTTTATATCGATTTATATTCACGATGATAATGCTGTATTGTGATCTGTTCTTCCTGCCCTTGTCATTGTTTTTTTTTGTTTTATTTTAATGTATAAATCATTAGATGATTGGGATTTTGTAGACTGATGCAAAACAAGAGAGAAAAAGTGGATGCAATGTTTAAATGTTAACTACCCTGCACATGCACATTGTTTTTGTCAGTTTCATTTATAGAAGGAGAAAATTTTTTTTTTTTTGATCTTGTTGATTCAGATCTTCTGGAATAATTTGGCCTAGTTCTAGGAGGCTTTTCATTAAAAGCCGAGATTGGGTCCATCAAAAAGCCCCTCACCGATAAAGCTCTTTTGGTTATCACACTATCCCTCGTTAACGCAGGAGCTTTGCAATAGCAGCGGTGCTTCAATCTGCAATCCTGCTTCTATTTACAGACGAAACACAGAGAATGAAACACTTATCTTATCCAGCAAAACACGTCCATAGAAAATAAAATGAGGCTCGGCAAAGACGATAGAAACTAGGGATAGTTTCTTTTCAAGAATGCCTGAAGCTTGCTTTTATAGTACGTGCTTTTTATCCATGCCTGAAACTAGGGATATAGTAGAGAGTTGGCTATTGTCCACTGTCACTGGAGCATCGGTAAAGGATGCTAGAGGACTGACATCACTGTTGCACAATCTCCGACCACCCTTCCATCGCTGCATATCGCCACAGAGAAACCTGGCCTGCAGCAGGGTTTTGCTTTTGCAAAACCAGACCAGACGTTGGGAAGAAGATTACTCACTGTTGGGTCGATTCCAATTCGATTTCAGGTTAGGCCCACTTGACCCATTCTATAGAGAAGCCCAATCCACACCATCACTAGTAATTTCCAAGTGAATCAACAGTTGAACTTTGTGATAGTAGATGTTCGAGACTTATAATTATGATTAATGGTCTACATATCAATGATAAAACATCAAAAAATATCATCAAAGTCGCTTGACTATAGGCGTTTTTGTTTATGGTCTCGCCATAAACCCATGATGTTGTGGGTTTTACTTCAAAACAATGAGAAAAATATTCTTTTTCTATAGCATGATTAGATTTTGGAAAACAAATTTTACTATTAATGACTACTCATTGAGATCCAAAAGCCTATTGTTTCATAATTTTAGTAGAATGTACACTTATGATATCGTGGGTTTTTTAAGTAACATAGAAATAAAGTCGCAGTGAAAAAACAAAACTTTTTACTCTTGGAAACTTTTTACTCTTGTAAGACTTTTTAAAACTTCCAGTCCATTGACTTCTTTAAATGGGCAATCACATTCTAATACATGTACCAAGGTTTATTCCATGCTTTCTTGATCTAGGCAAATCAATTTACTAAACTGGAGATTGTGGATATATGGTCTTTTAGATATGGTGAGGACCACAATATATAGGGAACCCGAAGAGGTGTTACACATTAAGAAAGTAACAAATAACATTAGATTAAAGAGAGAGAGAGAGAGCGAGAGAGAGAGAGAGAGAGAAACAATGTTGCCAAATATTCACCTAATACCCCATGTTGAGCTCACTTGGTAGACAGCTAAGGCTACTAAATTAAGGTTGAGATATAAGTTTTTTGGGTGGGCGCATGCTCATGAAAGCAATTTGGACATAGCCTTGTGGGCCATTTGCACCCATATCAATTTAATGTTCGATTGAGATTTTTTCGGTCCATGTAATATAATGATAGGTAGCAAACAGTTGACAAGAGCCCGCCTTCCTGAACTTTTATAAGGACACCAATTGGAGCAAGAATAAAAATGACTAGGTGGACGAGACAGCGGGCCGACGTCATGTATGCATATTGAAATAGGTTTTGTTAAATCCAAAAACTATTTCTTTTCTTAGTTTTAATCAATCTACCTCTTAAAAAATGATAGGCGCAGTTAGTAGAGAAGACAGCGGTACAATCGCAGCCTAAAGTCACATCCTCAATGACTCAAGAGGAGATAGCTGCCAATGTGCTTGGGAGGAAGTCAGGCTATTTGATGGGATTTGGGATCTAAATGAAGTTGGCATCACTTCAAGGGCAACCTTAAGTGCAGCTGAGGTGAGGAGCTTGAAGTAGCAGATAAATGATCAAGTCAAGGCCCAAACTGAACAAGCCAACATCATAGCTGCACAAACCAAGAGATAGGCTATAGTTGACCCAGTTATAGTCCAGTTAGTAACTCAAGCAAGGATGTGGTTCTCGATCTTGATACGGCTGGAGGGAGCTCATTTGCTGGAGGTCAGAATGCGACATATCTTGGTCAATATATGATTTTATTTTCTTCTACTTTAGTTGACATAAAAAGAAAGTTCTTAGGACTTATAACAAAGTTATTAGGATTTAAAAATGAAAAATATGGTGTTGAGGGGTAAAATCATCACATAAGAACTGGAAAGTCTGCAATATAGTACAAGCATGTCACTTGGGACGATGGAAACTTGCAGGAGTTGACTGTGCCCCGACGGGACACTCAGTTTCGGAATAGAAAAAAAACACCAATTCTTTGGACTTAGAATAGAAAACATCTAAGTAGTCTAATGACTTTTCATTATATACATGAACATCATATTGTAATAGGTTGACGGACTTTATGGGGCCAGCCGCACTGTGTACACTCAATTATGAGATATAGTTGTGGTCTATGTTGATACTTTATTCTTTGTGGTTCTTAGATATTAATTGGTTCTTGGATATACTTTCTGGTTCTTGGATATTGAACTATGATATTAGTACTTTAAAACCTACATATTTTTTTGAATTTTACTTGTAATGGCTTCTTATATGTATTGTTTATATGGTGAAATGATTAATTTTTTAGATTGAGTTCGTTAGTTAGATAACTTGATATTGAGATATGGGTGGTCGGATTACTTGAATTGGTTGGTACAGGTTGAAAGGTCAAAATTTGTGGGACCATAGAAAAACAAATAAAACCTTTCAAATTTAATACCTTTGCCGATGCACTATGGCGATAGCAAAAGTTACTTTTCACAACCTGTGCCGAAGCAATCTATTGTAAAAAATGGTTTTTGATAGCGCATTAATGTATCGGCAAATTCCCTTTTGACAACCTATGCCAACGCAATCTTTTGTCGGAAATGGTTTTTATTGATGCATTAATGTGTCAGCATAAATCTAATATATGTTTTTTAAAAAATATTTTCCCGATGCATAGTGTCATCAGGAAAAGTATTGTTGACAAATAAATGCGTCGGCACAAGGCAAATATATGATTTATTAAAAAATATTTTTCCAATGCCAAATGATGTCGGAAAACTTATTCACGACGCAAGGCATTGTGCCAGAAAAAAGTATTACTGATGCAAGGCAATGTACCGGAAAAAGTATTTTGACACAAGGCAATGTGTCGGAAAAACTATTGCCAATGCAAGGCATTACGTCGCAAAAAGTATTGCCGATGCAAGGCATTGCTTCGGAAAAAGTCACTCTAAATGGTGAATTACCGATGCAATTGATGAGTCTCTAAAAATGCATTTTTTTCATACACATTTTGAACTATTTTAAGGACTTATTAACTTGAAAGAGCCTCATTTAGTGTGATATCATGCGTTCATGCATTTTAAATTCATTTTTATATTTTTTTGCATAATTTTTTTAAAAATCACACTTTTTGCATACATTCATTTTTGGAAGGTCTATTTTTGGAAAGTTTTGTGAAAATAATTTTTCTAATAAATTAAATTGAATTTTAATCATCATTAGTTCTATCACATATAATTATGAAAAATGGTGTGCATTTTCATTGTCATTTCATGAGAGATGGGCCCGCATTCATGCATTAGTGATCTTAGGGGTAAAATTGTCTTTTCACATGAATTCACATTTGTTTTGTAGGAAATTGATCATATGGGTCCCATTTATAAAGAATTGAGGCAAGGAATTGATTTTCAAGAGAAAGGAGAGAAGAATTGAAGAGAAAAAGAAATTGGAAGAAAATTACAAAAAGTTGGTTTCAAGGTCACACACACACATGCACATGTGTGGGGTACACTTGTAAAACATCCAAGATGGGGTCCATTTATTTGTTTCACATTTACAAGAGATTTTGAAGAGAATTTGAAGAATATATCATCAAAGATGGATAAGGAAAGCCACATAGGAGTTCTTTTTGGAGAAGGAGAAGATTTAATTGAAAATAAAAATAAAAATAAATATCCAAGGAAGCTATTCCACATCCAAAAGAGGATTTAATTCAGATTTTGATTGAAAAACTAAAGGAAAAAAAATCAAGGGAGAATTATCTAGAAGATCGCTTCAAGTTTAGAGCCAACAAGGAGAACTTTCTAAAAAAGGAAAATTGACAATGCAAAGAGATAAAAGGGGAAGTTCTACACCTCATGTGGGCCAAGTTTGATTTCAAAAGAGGATTCTTATTCCTAAATTATCTCTCAAAAGATCTCAATGCAAGGTGGCACATACAAGAAAGGAAAGAAGCATCCAAGAGGGACTTTTAGACAAAGTAAGCAAGGAAAGAAAAGAAAAATAAAAAGAAAAAAAATCCCAAAAGATATTGCACGTCCAAAGCATTGTTTGGAGCCCTTTTTCTTTTATTTTTTTAATTATTTTTAAGATTTTAGAGTTTGAGAAAGAGTAGGACTTAAAAAAGTATAAATAGGGCACCTCTCACCCCTCTTTCATATTCTTCATGGAAGAATTACCCACCTCCCACCTCTAGATTTCTACATTCCATCTCTCTCTCTCTCTCTGTGTCTATCCATCTTAAGTCATCAAGGAGGCTTAGCCCTAAAGCCACACCACCAACCTTGAAGTGTCAACTAGAAGGAGAAATTCTCATCCATCCTAGTACGTAATTGTTTGCTTTTTATTTTCAATCTTTTGTAAAACAATTTCATGCTAGTAAAGTTTGTTTTTTTTTTTCAATTTTTTTTATTGTCTTTGATTTTGTGGTGTTCATAATTTTAGTCTTATTTGTGATTGGATTAATTTCCATTCTTGTTTAAATATTGGGATAGAATTGGAATCACAACTAGTAACCCATCTTAATAACCTTTTTAATATACTTTGTCTCTTTAGATGCATTATATATTTGGAGGCAATGCAAGATGGAGTTAAAGAGGTTTGAGTAAAAAAAAATGTGAGGCCAATTCTGAAATTTATTCCTACATAGAATGGAGATTTGTTATTCTCACTTGGATTGACGATCCAAGATGAAGAATAAGACCCTAGGACAACACTTCTAATATTTTTGAGCTTAAATTTAAGATAAGGAATTGAAAGAACAATCTACTGCCTTTGACTTCCTATTATTACCGCCATTGACTTCCTGCACTTTTATTTTGTTTTCTGCACTTTTGTTATTTTTCTTGTTATGTTCATGTTGATTTTAAGTTTTGTTTTTGCATAGTTTAATGGTTGGATTAGATTTCATTGCATGTATTTTCATGTTATAAGATTTTGTGCAGATTTAAGTTGCTGAAAATTAAGCTTTCAGATCTGAATTGAATGAAGAAATTCAGACTTAATACACAAACAACATAACTTAACAGTTTCAACAAACTGTAGAAATAGTTTTTGGCAAAAAGTTCAAAGTGGGTAGACCCGTCAAATAATAATATTTTTCTTTGAAACTTGGTAAAATTAAAGTTTAGAATGTGGTCTTTCATTCATCAGAATTTTAGATCAAAATAATTTCAGAAGGCTTGTGAACCAGAGGCTTAAACTTCGCTAATTAGTTAACTCAGATTAGAATTTCTGCATAGAATTTTACAAAGTTGTCATGTTCATGCATTCATAACATTTTTGTTTTAGATCCCTTTTTACTTCCGTTTTTTTTTTTGTTAGTTTCTTTCATCAGTAGAGCATAAATTTCAGCCATTAAATTTAGATTTAGGATGCATTAGAATAGTTCAAATCATGCATAAAATTTGCATCAGCATACTAGTTTTTCAGACTTAGAGTTTTTCAGCATCTCATAGCATGCATTGCATTACTAATTTTACTAACTTTCTAATTTAAAATTTTTTTTCTAGTTTTACTTTTTTATTGTTTTAGTTAATTCCAAAATTAAATATCTTTCTAAACTTGTTTTAATTGAAGCTTTTAAATTGGAAAGTTTTCTAGTTTTAGAAATTCTAACTTAGGAAAGTTTCTTAGTTTAGTTAGTTTCTAATTTTAGTTTTTGTTTTATTAGAAGTTCTAACTTGTGTTTTAGTTTTGCAGAAACTTTAGTTTTATTTCAAAAATTTTAGATTTAGATTTTCTAGGTTTAGAAAAGTTTCTTTTCTTTTCATTGGTTTGTAATTAATTTAATTTTGGCTAGTAGGATTCTTGTATTTGTTAGATTTTAAATTAGGTTAGTTGTAGATTTTTATTTAGGATAGGTTACAAGTTGAGAATACCTTAAACATATTGCTCCCTGAGGATCGACTTGATCTCACCAGTTTTATTAATACATCACGGTTATGCACTTGGAACTCATGATCAGCAATTTCTTCCATTGGCAAAAGTCTTTACTGACGCATATGTGACTTTTCTCGATGCATTTTTGAGTTGGCAAAAGTGCATTTTTTTTTAGTGAAAAAACTAGGTTTCCAATTAAAGAAGCTGCTCCCTTAATGCCAGTGAACCCATGAGATCCTCCTAAAATCCACCTACAAAATAACAAAAACATCTAATCCACATCATGGAGGAAGATGTGGGTGACACCATCCCTCTTCTGATTCGTGGGTATAACTATTGTGGAGTAAATCACCCCCATCCGCCCTAACAGATCCCAAGTGTAGCCCATAGGGAAAATATTGATCATGATGAGATCTCAGTCCTGGCCGTAGACCTCATCATCCAATGTTCTCTAGATTAAGAAAATCATGGCAAAGCAATTGTTAACTCTGCATTTTCTTGATTCTTCTACATTGTTGGCTTTTGGCTGTGAGCAGTGGGGAGAAATGGAGAGAGGGTCTGCGTTTAGGGGGTTTTTGGACTAGTTGTATTGTACAAACCCAAACTAATCTTGATTTATAATAATTAATCTTATTTTACCTTAATTAATGCTTAGACTAATTCAACTCAAATCCCCTTGGGTTTGAGTCATGGATAGGTAATTAGGTTGGGTTCAAGCCTTACTTAGGTAGTCAAGCACCTTATTGTGATTAAAGTTGCTTGGCTTTGCATCATCTTAGTATCTTATTAGTTGCATCATGTGTAATTTTATGTTGTAGGTCAACTTCCATGTTTGGCCCCACTCAACTCAGATCCATTTTGGCCCATTTGAATACCAATTAACTCAAATTGTAAAATCCATAACCAAGTGGACCTACTTGTAAATTCCAGAAAATTTGGATTTAAAACTTAATCAATAGCTCCTTTTTTGTATCCCCTTCTTCTTGTTGCTGGAGTTTCTTCTTCCTCTCTCCTTCACCTTCCATAGCAACGGGAATCTGGAGCTTAGGGCTTTGCATGCAAGAGCCAAGCTTCCATCTTCTTCCTCTTCACCTCCTTGCTCACCTTCTTCCCTTGGAAACTCACAATCTAACCTCATCATCTTTTTTACAGTTCTTCAAGGTGAGAATCCCATCACCATTCCATTTCATGAGTTCAAAAGAGCCAAGGAAACTTAATTAGGTATCATGCATGTATCTCATACCCATTTAATCAATTGCATGTATTAGGTCATCTTCTATTGAGGCTTTCTCCACCACAAAAGCAAAGGAAGAGCTTGATTTGGGTAAAACACTAAATTAGAGGTAAGTTTAAAAGTGTTTATTCTGCATGTATGTCTATTTTTGTTGATTCTTAAAGAATTCTCCTTAAACGCCAATCTACAACTCTTTTACCCTTTAATTCAAGAATATATGATGGTTTAAGTGATGATGAATATATTTAAGAATGAATGATGAAATGTGGGTTTTGAAATATAAAATGATAGATTGGAATAAAGAAAATCATAGTGGAACCAAGTTGGAAGAAGTTCTATACTGAACATATGTTTCAGAATGGCTTCAGAAAATCTAAAGCTTACGGCTAGCTTTCTAATGACCCAAAACTTGACATTTCTTCTATGGTTAACCCCATGGCTGAGCCGTGAAATGCACTATGGCTAAGCCATAGCCAAGTCGTAGTCAAGCCGTAGGCTGTCTACAGTTAAGCCATGGGCTAAGTCACGGGTGAGCCGTAACTATGGGAAATTTTGGTGAGTCACAACTAAGCCATAGGAATAAAGAAACTGAGACAAAAGTAGGAACTTTCAAAGACCATAAGGATTTTCAAAGACTATGTAGGGCTTTAAAAGTGGTACCTTTGACTTGAATAAATTCCTAACGATAATAAAAAACTAAGGAGGAAAAGTGTAGAGCTGTCACTTGTCCCCTTCTGATTTTCTGGATGTCACATTATGGGTGTTGGCATAAGAAGAAGTGTTTACTGCCTATACAATGTAACACTAAGATTTTCGTAGTATATTGACACCTGACATTTTATGAATATACCATATTGAATGACTACGGAAACATGAAATAACTTAGCATAGGGTTAGTTAGTAAATAACCTTGATAAACTCTTAATTCAAATGCATTCATATTAGTAAGTAAACCTTACCTTCAACATGATCTAATCATGTACCCATTCTTCCTGGTGAATCTTGAGATGAAATCAAAGGTGGAGCTTCTATTGAGCGTGAGCCCATAAGCCAAGATAGGGGCAACCGAAGTTGAGAGGGTTCAAAATCTAATTGCTCATTTAAGTATGCATTGTTTGAATAATAGTTTCTTTGTTAATTCTGATTTTTATGAATGAATACAATCTCAAGACTG
Organism: Sextonia rubra; assembly: GCA_037013555.1. Taxonomy (NCBI): domain Eukaryota; kingdom Viridiplantae; phylum Streptophyta; class Magnoliopsida; order Laurales; family Lauraceae; genus Sextonia; species Sextonia rubra. The sequence goes on from JASUAD010000015.1 coordinate 8,019,189, forward strand.
TTAGATGTTTCTATATAAGAATCAATCAAACACTACATACGATAAGTATGAAAGTATGAATTCTAATTGGACTTGAGACCATTGAGTCGGCACCACTTAGCTTGTACCCATATGAGGTTCAGTGGGACCGAATGAGGGTATTCAATACATTACCTATTATATTAGTTATATAAAGAGTTGGTCGATATTCTTAGGGTAGCTAAATGGTCTTAGCACGACCGCTAGTGATTTCCCACCGACCGATATGCTCTCTTTATGGAGAGAAGATCACCATATGGATGCTAACTAAGATGTTATTGTATTTCCATTTATGATTTGTTACTCATGTTTATTCATATGCACAACATGCCTAGCTTCCGTTATTGCTTTTTTTTAATCAATATGTTTTCTAATTCAGTTGTTGCATCATGATAGTCTTATATATTCTTGTATTTGCTTAACTGTTGTGTTAACAGGTGTTACAAGTATTGAACCCAATGCCAACACGGCAGTCGACGTACCCCCAGAGGGAACCACAGCAGTACCTCGGGGTGTAGATGAGTGGAATGAGGATGATGCCTTTTACTAGTCATCCGACATAAAACATTACATCAAGGTTTCTTTTGGATCGCATAGAGAGTAGATCATGCCATTTTCATCATGTTATTTTAGAGACAGATTGATGGACATGCCATTTTGTATTTATGCATATGTTTATGCACCTTATTAGTATGTGTATGTGGAGGGTTTAATTAACAAACCTTGGTTTATGTTAATGAATGAATGAATGTTTTATAAATGCCTACGATGAATTACAGGTGAATTCTCTAGGTTTCTGTTTCATTATGAAAATGAGTATTACGTGTTTATGGATATTTTTCACACATACCTATGAAATCTCCCTTGTAGCAGTTCATACATATCTTGACATGTGTAAGGTCACGACCTGACTTAATTATAATTTATATTAATTAAGAGTGATTTCCTACTAATATGTGTATTTTAGTCTTAATTCCTCTTGTTCTTAATTTTATGGGTCTCAGTTGTGTAGGTAGTTGGGTTTGAACTTTACTTAGGTAGTTAAGGACCTTTATGTAATTTAGAATTACATTGTTGCATCATTTTGGCACCATATTAATTGTATCATATGCATTTTATCTTATGGGTTAACTTTTATGTTGGCCTAGCTCAAATCGGATCCATCCTAGCCCAATTGAAGCCCAATTGCCTTAAACTATAATTTTCCAAAACAATTCAACTTGCATGTAAACGTCTAAAAAGTTGAGTTCAGAAGGGAAGCAACCAACAATCCCCATTCATTTTTCTCCACTTTCATTGCTAGAACTTCTTCTTATTCTCTTCTTCTCCTCCATACTAGCTGGAGATCCAAGTTTAGGGCTATTGCCTGTTCGAGCCAAGGCTCCTATTATCTTCGTCATTATCTCCTTACTTGTCTTCCCCATTGGAATCTCTCCATTCCATCTTTTCGTTCTCTCCAGCTTCCTCAGGTAAGAACTCCATCATCCCTCCATTTCTTTGAGTCCAAAAAAGTTAAGGAGGCTCAAATGAGTAACATGCATGCATCCTACATTTGATTACCATTTCCATGTCTTTACATGTAATAGGATTTGCTTCATTAAGGCTTCCTCCACCATCAAACCAAAGGAGAGGCTAGTTTTGGGTAAAACACTGATATAAGGAAAGTATAAAAGTATATATCACTACATGCATGTCTAACTTTGTTGATTCTTGATGTAATTACTCTAGATGTAAGTAACAGTTCATTTACACTTGATTAAGTATATATATATGTTGGATTAGGTGATAATCAATATAACTATGTAATATTAATGATATGTGGGCATGGAAGACCTACGATGATAATTTGGAGCAAAAAAAACCTCATTGGAACCCAATTTATAGAGTTTTGTACTTGAACTCGTGCTTCAAAAATTGTTTCTAGGGATTCTGAAACTTACAGTAAAGCCCACGACTAAGCCGTAAGTATTTACAGCTTAGTATCTAGAGAGCTCAAAAACCCACATTTGAATTACGGCTAACCCTCAGCTAAGTCGTGTAACCAACTACGACTAAGCGCCATAAGCCTCCCATGACCAAGGTATAAGCCATTCTACGGTGAACTTTCCAGAGAGCCCGAAAATCAAGAACTACTCTACGGCTCACCACGGTTAAGCCATGGACTGTGTTACAACTAAACCGTTTCCAAGCCATAGCCTAGCCATAGGCTTAGCACCCCTAAGCCACTGGCCAATATATGGTGAAACCGTAAATGCATATGAAATTGAGGAAAAGACTAAGCCACTCATCTAAGTAGTAAGATGTATGTAGCTAAGCCATAAGAATACTGTAAAGTTAGGATATTAAGGATTTCAAATGACTTTGTAGGGCTTTATGGAGGACGAGTGTAGAGTTGTCACTCATCCCCTTCGAGTTTCTGGACAAATTCCTAATGTCATGTCATGGGTGTTGGCATAAGAAGAGGTGTCCTTGCATACACAATGTAACGCCAAGATTGGTAACACAATGACACCGGACGTTTTATGAATACATTATGTTAAATGCCCTCAAGATTAGGATTATCTAGCATAGGGTTGACTAGTAAATCTACTTGATACCTTCTCGATTTAAATGCATTTATATTGTTAAGAAACTTTGCCCTCAACATGATGTAGTCATGTTTCTATTTTTCTTGGTGAACCTTGAGGCAATCAGTCTAGAACTTCTACTGAGTGTGTGTTCGTGAACTGAAATAGGTGTAACTAAGGTTGAGAGGGTTTGAGCTCTATTAGCTCAATTAAGTATGCATTAATTGATTATCAAATACTTGTAAATTCCGATTTCTATGATTGAATATGATTTCAAGACCGAAACTCCCATATATAAGATATAATAAGTATGAATGAATATGTAGGAATATGAGACGGTCACTACGATTGACCATAAGTATGAAAGATATGAATTCAAGTCGGTCTTGATATGTTGAGTCGGCACCACCTAGCTTGTACCCTTATTAGGTTTGATGGGACGAATTTGGGTGCCCCTTTATGTCGCTGCTACAGTATTTAATGGAGGAGTTGTCGGTGTTCTTCGGGAAACTAGCCTTATTCCTTAGCGTAATTCCCATTATATATTATATACTCTCTCTAGATGATACACTCTCTTTTGGGAGAATATAGTATTTTGGATGCCAACTAGTATGTATGATATCCTATTTATGATTTGTTACTCATGCTTAACTCAAGCACAATCTGCCTAGTTTCCCACTATTGCTTTCTTTTAATCAATATGTACTTTAATTTATTTGATACATCTTGATGGTCTTATATATCTCTATACTTGCTTAACCGTCGTGTTAATAAAGCTACCCTTGGTGTTACAGGTATTGAACCCAACCCAGTATGGCGAATGACGTGCCCTGGCAAGAACCTCAACAGAACCTCGAGGAATATATGAGTACAATAAAGATGATATTTTCTATTAGTCATCCTATGAAGAGCAACAATGGGTTCTTTGTTAGGTTGTTTAGCTTAGACATGCTTGGACTATGATTATTCTTGCACCTAATAATTGCATAGACACATATATATAATTTTGGATTTTGTATATATTTAAGTAATTGTTGCCATACAAATATGGATGGTTAAGTACAGACTTCAGACTTATTTATGATTTAGATGATTCTTTTTTATTGTTGCTTTTGATCATTATGAGTGCATTACACTAGCTTCCACTTATTGTTGAAATTAAATTACGTATTGGAGAAACTTCTCTATATGTTCCTGTGGAATCTCCCTTGTAGTGATTTGTACATGTCTTCACATGCATAGATTGCTATGGGATTACGTATGTACAACCCATGGAGCCCATTCTAATATCCAATTCTCGAGATTGGGGCGTGACATACGTAAGTAGTGGTATCAGAGCATGGATCTTGTAAAACATGCAATTAAGGAATGGTGTTGTGGCATAACTAAGTCTGGAATAAATGATTTAGAACTTAGGGAATGTGGTGAGGATATGATAGGTGCATTGGGATATGGGTTGTATAGGATGCTTTGAGTCACTCACACTTTGCTTAAAATAATAACAGTTTTCCTATAGATAATGGCCTTAATCCCAAGAGTTAAGAATACCCATCATGGTTCCTCGAGCTATACCAGGGATGATAACTTAGAGGACGTTCCCGTTGAGAACTTAGATCGTGTGCCTCCACCTTCTCCATCTGCATATAATCGGCTCCTTTTGATGATGCAAAGCATGTTAATGATAATAATGGAGCAAGAAACAAGGATCAGTGAAGATCAAGCTGCAATGCAAGTGCGGGTTGCAATGATAATAGAAAGACAAACTCAACTGCAACAGAATTTGGCAATAGTAGAGGAGAGTTTGTAGGATGTTCTAAAGAAGAAATCCAAGAGACACATTATCTTCTAAGGAACACCTTGGATAGTGGAAGAAACAGAAGATCAAGGCTTACAGTTCAGAATAAATGCTAGAGAAAGACTGGAGCATGTTTTCATTGTGGTTCGATGGAGCATCGGCTAGCAAAATGTCTAAGGAAAAAAAAAAAGCAAAGCCCCACTGTGCCAGCAGTAGTAATCAGTTAAGCAACCTCATTAGAATCAAGTTGCAAGTAGTATTAGCAAAGGTTTTCTTCTTATCTACTACCTTCATTCTCTATTATTCTTTTGCTTGTAGATGTTAAAAGTAGTCAATGTGATTTGTTATTTAGGATAGTCTCCGAGATACCTATTGTATAGTGTTTTTAAGTGAGATTCCAAAATTATCCTCCTTAGTGATCTTGTGAAGATATTTGGTGTTATTTGTTGAGATATAATTGGCACCTTTCAGATATATACTAATTAAGGCAGTTAAATCGGTGGCTATTGAGTATAAGTGATTACTGCCTTATATTGATGAGTTGTCCCATTAATTTCAGGGCACATGATAATTTCCAAACAAATTGATTTGAGGATAGGTTATTTCAAATTTAAACTCGAGCGTAAAATGTTCAAAGACCAAATTTGGACATTAGGAGTTCTTGATGGATTATTGGATTAATCAATGTTGCAAATATATTGTGAGTTAGGGAATAGAATCCTTATTCCGTACACGGATCGGTTTGTGGATTACAATTATTATTGATATCTTAATGTATTCTAATTTGTTAATGCTCGAGATAATCCTTCAAGAACTTTTCTTCATCTCTTGAGGATTAATTGATTTTGCTAATGTAGAGATATAATTCTTAGTTGACCAAATTGCAATCTTAAGTCATATCATATCTTGAGTTGAATGTTCAGTGATCTAGAAAATTTGAGATTATTATTAGTTGGCAAAGTTCGAGGTCAGTTATCAAGATTTGGAGCTCCTTGTGGTCTTATAAGATGTTATCATAGGACTGTGAGATAATTCCAAAATTGTAGTTTTGTTTGTTAATTGATTGGGATGAATAATTCTTTGTGTGGATAGACTGGTGTAAGCGTGACTTCTAAGCCTTACAAATTCTTAAGTTTTTGAGAATTAGTAGATCTGTGTAAGGATGCAAATATTAGAATTGATCCAACTGATATAATTGGGTAATTGTGGATCTAAATTTGATTAGAGACCTTGATTATATAATTGATGATACTATTATCGAGACTAGCATTCCTGAGAGTTTATTGAGAGCATATCCTAAGTGGGATTCCAAATTTCTTCACCTAGTGAATTCGTGGGAAAAAAAATTTGATATTAATTGACAAAAGGAAATTCGCTCCGTTCAAAGGCATATTGATCGAGCTGTTGAGTTATGTAACTAGTAAGAACAAATTGCTCATTATAGGTATTGATGAATTGCTTAATCAAATCAGCCTGTAAAGGATATTATTTAAATTGATCAAGGTTTAGTTGATATCAATTTAGCATCTAAAGCTATGTGTTTGAAGCTATGTCCTAATAAAAAAGGAGCATTATAAACTCTTGGCTACTTATTTGGTAGTCAATTAATTTGATGGTATTTATGATTTGATTAATAGAATGCTCATATATTTTTAAATCAGTTATGGTGTTTATTAAGAATATCTTGATGTAATCTGATCTTACTATTGAAGAGGTGGATATCCTAAAGACTTCTTTTTACTTTTGAAGTGTAATCAATTAAACGATAATCTGGAAACTATAATTTTGAATATGATTAAATTGTGTCCCGAGATCAGCCCCTAGAATTATATTCAGGTTATATCTTTTTCCATATAAAATTGAGGTGACGAATACCTTGAAGTGTATATACATCCTTGTCTAATAGAATTTTGCTTTATTCTTAAGAGCAATTTATGTTTACCTTCATCAATGATATTTTGATATATTAAATTCATTTACAGAAATGTTGAATGTAAGAGAAATTCTATTCAAATATGAGAATTATCATTTCACTCATGGATCATCCAAAATATAAAAAGAGAAAAAAAAACTAAAGGCATGTTTGATGAAATAAGTCGGATAACTATTGATTGTTAGTAATTTGACAGAGGTCTTAGATCATTTGGTGATTAGGTTGCTAATTCCTAGGTAGGAATAATGCCCGTTTGGGTTTAGTAGGTTGCCTTATAATTGTAATTATTGTTCCTCAATTGTTAGTGGCCAGTCTTAGCTTCAACACAGAGTACCCGCCGAAGTTAGATGTCTAATCAGACCTTCCATCCAGGCTTTTAAAGGCATGAAGTGTGCATTTTTTTTGTTTGAAAAGAAATGGATCTAAAGGATTCCCTAAGTTTTCGATTGTCAATAATGCAGCGAAGTCAATGCAGGAAGTTGAAGAATCTAAGAATGTCATTCCAAGCAGGGAAATTTCACCGACAGTCACAGAAATGTCCTTGAATTTTCGATTGATGATAGAAAGGTTTCATTAAGAAAGGAGATCAGTTAGGGTAGAATTCGTAGGAATTCTCAATGCCATTCGTGTGACGAGGCTTTGCAAGATGATTCTAGCCCGTTTCATGTCATTGAATATGATGGGATCAAAGTAGAACCAAATGCAATGTACGTGGAGCAGTTTCTTAGTGTCATCAACATAGCGAATAGGTTCGGTAAGTATTCCCGATTTGTTTTAGTATTTGATTTTATTAGTTTGTTCCATTCGGAGGACCGAATGATCTTAAGTAAGGTGAGATGCAAGGTCTTGACCCGACTTAATTATAATTTATATTAATTAAGCTTGATTTCCTATTAATATGTGTATTTTAGTCTTAATTCCTCTTGTTCTTAATTTTAAAGGGTCCCAGTTGGGTAGGTAGTTGGGTTCGAACTTTACTTAGGTAGTTTACAACCTTCATGTAATTTAGAGTCACATTGTTGCATTATTTTGGCACCACATTAATTGTATCATAAGCATTTCATCTTGTGGGTCAACTTTCATGCTTGGCCCAGCTTAATTCGGATCCATCCTGGCCCAAATAAAGCCCAATTGCCTTAAACTGTAATTTCCCAAAACAAATGAAATTGCATGTAAAAGTCCAGAAAAGTTAAGTTCAAAAGGGAATCAACCAAGGATCCCACTTTATTTCTCTCTACTTTCATTACTGGAACTTCTTCTTCTTCTCTTCTTTTCATCCATATCAGCTGGAGATCCAAGTTTAGGGCTATTACAGGCTGGAGCTACGGCTCCTGTTGTCTTCCTCATCATCTCCTTGCTTGTCTTCCCCATTGGAATCTCTCCATTCTATCTTTTCTTTTTCTCTCTAGCTTCCTCAGTTAAGAACCCCATCATCCCTCCATTTCTTTGAGTCCAAAAGAGTTAAGGAGACTCAAACGAGTAACATGCATGCATCCTACATTTGATTTACCATTTGCATATCTTTACAAGTAATAGGATTTGCTTTATTGAGGCTTTCTCCACCATCAAACCAAATGAGAGGCTAGTTTTGTGTAAAGTACTAATATAAGGCAAGAATAAGAGTATATATTACTACATGCATGTCTAACTTTGTTGATTCTTGATGTGATTACTCTAAATATAAGTTACAGATTATTTACACTTTATTAAGTACACATATATGTTGAATTAGGTGATAATGAGTATAATTAGGTAATATTAATGATATGTGGGCATGTAAGACCCAGATAATAATTTGGAGCAAAACAAACCTCATTGAAACCCAATTTGTAGAGTTTTGTACTTAAACTCATACTTTAAAAATTGTTTCTAGGAATTTTGAAGCTTACAATGAAGCCCACGGCTAAGCCGTAAGTATCTACGGCTTAGTATCTAGAGAGCTTAAAAACCTACATTTGAACTATGGCTAACCCTCAGCTAAGCCGTGTAACCAACTACGGCTAAGCCGTAAGCCTCCTATGACCAAGCCATAAGCCATTCTACGATGAATTCTCCAGAAAGTCCAAAATCAAGAACTACTCTACGGCTCACCCATGGCTAAATGATGGATTGTGCTATGGCTAAGCCATATCCTAGCCGCAGCCTAGATGTAAGCTTAACACGGCTAAGCTGCAGGACAATATACAGTCAAGCCGTAAATGCATATAAAATTGAGGGAAAGACTAAACCACTCGGCTAAACTATAAGAACACTGTGAACTTAAGATATTAGGGATTCCAAATGACTCTATAGGGCTTTAGATATTGCACCTTTTTCCCAATTAAATTAGCCCAATGGTGATTAATTGATAAGGAGGACGAGTGTAGAGTGGTCACTCATCCCCTTCGATTTTCCGGACGAATTTCTAATACCACGTCATGGGTGTTGACAGAAGTGGTGTCCTTGCATACACAATGTAACACCAAGATTGGTAACACAATGACATCGGATGTTTTATAAATACATCATGTTGAATGCCCTCAGGATCACGAATTATCTAGCATAAGGTTGACTAGTAAATCTCTTTGATACCTTCTCAATTTAAATGCATTCAATATGTCAAGAAACCTTGCACTCAACATGATGTAGTCATGCCCCCATTCTTTCTGACAAACCTTGAGGCAATCGGTCCAAAACTTCTACTGAGTGTGTATCCATGAACCGAAATGGGTGTAATTAAGGTTGAGAGGGTTCGAGCTCTATTAGCTCAATTAATTGTGCATTAATTGATTATCAAATACTTGTAAATTCCGATTTCTATGATTGAATATGAATTCAAGACCGAAACTCCCATATATATGATATGATAAGTATGAATGAATATGTAAGAATATGAGACGGTCACTATGATTGACCATAAGTATGAAAGATATGAATTCGAGTCAGTCTTGATATGTTGAGTCAGCACCACCTAGCTTGTACCCTTATTAGGATCAATGGGACCAATTTGGGTGCCTTTTTATGTCATTGCTACAACAGTTTATGTAAGAGTTATCGGCGCTCCTCTGGAAGCTAGCTTTATACCCTAGCGTAATTCTCATTGTATATTATATGCTCTCTCTAGATGATACACTTTCTTTTGGGAGAATATAGTCTCGTGGATGCCAATTAGTATGTATGATATTCAGTTTATGATTCATTACTCATGCTTAATTCATGCACAAACTACCTAGTTTCCTGCTCTTGTTTTCTTTTAATAAATACATACTTTAATTCATTTGATACATCATGGTGGTCTTATATATCTCTATACTTGCTTAACTGTCATGTTAACAGAGCTACCCTTAGTGTTACAGGTATTAAACCCAACACAGTACGGCGAACAACGTGCTCGGCAGGAATCTCAACAAAACCTTGGGGATTAGATGAGTGCAATGAAGATGACATATTTTATTAGTCATCCTATGAAGAGTGACAATGGGTTCTTTGTTAGTTTGTTTAGCTTAGATATGCTTGGACTATGATTGTTCTTGTACCTAGTAATTGGATAGACACATATATAATTTTGGATTTTGTATATGTTTAAGTAATTGTTACCATACAAATTTCAATGGTTAAGTATAGAATTCAGACTTATTTATGATATAGATGATTCTTCTTTATTGTTGCTTTCGATCATTAGGAGTGCATTACACAGGCTTCCACTTATTGTTGAAATTAAATTACGTGTTAGAGAAGCTTCTCTACACGTTTCTGTAGAATCTCCCTTGTAGTGATTTGTGTGTGTCTTCACATGCATAGATTGCTACAGGATTATGAATGCACACCCCATGGGGCCTATTCTAATCCTCAATTCCCTGGATTGGGCCGTGACAACATGGCATGGATTGCTACGGGTTATGTGTGCAGCGCCTCAAGAGTCCACTCTAATCCCCAACTCTCGGGTTCGAGGTGTGACATTAGGCCTTCCGTTTGCTTATATTATAACCTTTGAGTACAAGTCTAGCCTTATATTTATCTATTGATCTATCGATTTTCATCTTTCTCTTAAATATCCATTTACGTCCAAAACATTTACTCCCGGGTGGCAAACCCACTAGTTCCCACCTATGGTTTTGCATAATGGAATTAATTTCATTATTCACTACCTCTTTCCGACAAGGTGCTTTAGGTGAAGACGTGGCTTCTTTGAAGCTTTGGGGCTCACTTTCTAACAAGTATGCTAGAAATAAGGACCAAAAGATTTGGAAGTCTTTGTCCTTTTACTGTGTCTAGGTTCCTCCATTTTAGAATGATCCTCTGTCTTATTGCTAATCGCAATATCATAATCTCTTTTGTTAGAACTTGTCACTTGCACTGTTTTGCATGAAAACATATTTTTAAAGAAATATGCATTTCTTGATTCAATGATAGTATTTGCATGGATATCATTATTCTTAGATTTATGAACAAGAAAGCGATAAGCACTACTATTATTAGCATATCTAATGAAAATATAGTAAACAGTTTTAGGTCCCATCTTCACCCTTTTAGGAATAGGAACTGCCACTTTAGTGGGACACCCTCACACTATCAAGAATTTATAGGAAGGTACCCGTCCTTTGCATAGTTCATAGAGTGACTTCCCCATTTTCTTGTGGGATATCATGTCGAGAATATAAATTGTAGAAAGCAATACTTGCCCCCGCAAGTTCTGTAGTAACCTAGAGCTGAGCAACATAGCATTCATCATTTCTTTTAGAGTTATATTTTTCCTTTCAGCAATACCATTTTACTGAGGTAAATAAGGTGCTGCAGTTTGATGTATTATACCATGTTGTGAACAGAACTCACAAAAAGGTAATTTATATTCTCCACCTCTATCACTCCTTAAAGCCTTAATTTTTCTACCAAGTTGACTCTCAACTTCATTCTTATATTGCATAAACATCTCCAATGCTTTATCCTTACTTCGTAACAAGTATATGTAGCACTATTGTGCACAGTCATCTATGAAAGTGATGAAGTATTTTTTCCCACCTCTAGTTTGAACAAATTTTAAGTCACATGTCGCTATGAATCAATTCTAGAGGTTCTATACTTTTGTCAATGGTTTGAAAAGGTGCCTTAGTTAATTTTGATTCTACATAAGTTTGACATTTATAACTAAAATCAATTTGAAATTTGGGCAAACATTCCATCTTGACTAGTCTATGTAACGTACCATAATTTACATGCCTTAGTCTACCATGCCAAATATTAGAGGACTCAACTATATGAGCAGAAGATGGATTCTTATTAATAGAAGATTTTAGTACAATTGTCATTATATTCATCTTAAACAATCCATCACTTAAATAGCCTTTCCCTACATACATCCCACTATCTGTGAGTACAAATTTATCGGACTCAAACACTAGTTTGAGACCCTTCTTGCTCAACAGTGAACCTAATTCTAGATTCTTGCAGATGTCGGGTACATGTAGTACATCAACCAGTGTGAGTTCCTTTCCTGATGTCATCTTCAAAACAATATTGCCTTTTACTTTAACTTTTGAAGTTGCAGAATTTCTCATGTAAAGTTGTTTACCATGATGCACTCTTTCATAGGAAGAGAACATGCTCCTGTCTGCGCAAATGTGGCAGGTTGCTCCTATATCTACCCACCATTCCCTAATATTGCCTACCAAATTCACTTTAGAAACTGTAATTGACAGGTACATATTACATTTGTTGCAAGATTTCAACTTCTGTCATGTTAGCTTAAATGGGTTTCTTTGCATTGCCCTGTTCCTTGCCATTTCTTTTCTCCTACAACAGTCCTTTGTCCGATGCCTTTGTTTGTCACAGACATAGCATTTTCCTTAGAACTTCTTGTTGTTATGGCCTTTAGCACTCTTGTTATCATTACCCCTTGCACCTTGGTTTGATATTTGGTGAAAATGTTTCCTCTTTTTGTTGTGGTTAGACTTCCAATGTTCAACTATATTTGCTTTGGGTTCCATAAACTGAGTTCTCAACTTCTTTTTAGCAATTTTATTATCTTACTCAATGTTGCACAATAAGATCCTCAAGATTCATTTCTTTGCATTTATGTTTCAAATAACTTTTGAAATCCTTCCAAATGGGTGGAAATTTTTCAATAATTATAGCCACTTGGAATGATTCACTTAGTTCCATTCCTTCAACATGTATTTCATGAAGTATTAGTTGAAGATCTCTAATTTGACTAATTATAGTCCTAGCCTCTACCATTTTGTAAACAAGAAATCAGCTCACTACGAACTTTTCAGTCCAGCATCTTTGGTTTTGTATTTTTTGTCCAAAGATATCCAAAGTGCTTTAGTAGTCTTGGTTGAACTATACACATTATATAATATGTTATCCAACCCATTCCTGATGTAATTTTTGCATAAGGAGTCTAAGTGCTTCCATTCCTCTATAGCTGCTACAACATGCCTGTCCGTCTTATTCTCTTTAAGAACAGGGGGCTCTTAATGAAGAAGTTTGAACATATTCAAAGTGGTAAGATAAAACAATATCTTCTGCTGCCATTGTTTGATTTCAGTTCCATTGGACTTTTTAGGTTCCTATCCATGATTAAATGGAACAGCAATTTGACAGTGGGAACTATAATAGTGTTAGGAGATGCCATTTTTTATTGGCAGAAGATATAAAATCAAATTAAATAGTAAACCAGACCAACTGTTTAAAAGAAAATGTTTTAAGAAACAGTTTGAAGTAACACCATCTTTTAAGAAACCAGTTTACTTATTAGAAATGAGAAATAGTATCTCTGACAGAAGCAATTTTTACAAGTTGAAAGAAAAGTTTCATCTTAAGATTGTTTTGGGCCTGCAGTAATTGATATGTGAACGAGAAAATGAAATGAACAAATGACTGACTCACAGATCAAGGCTAATGTATCACACTATGTCCATAAGGCAAAATTCGTCCCTCGTAGTGTTGCTGATAGATTGAGATGATTATCTCCCAAGATACAATGATCTTTCTGACGAGATGGCTTTAAATAGATAAACTAGTGGCTATTTGGAACAGTCATGTGGCTGTTCAACCAACCAGTGACTGTTCAGTCAAACAATGCAACTCTAGATTGAGTTGTGAATTTTTGGAGAAAAACATGATTGTTCAGTTAAAAAACAAGACTGTTCAATGCTTTGTAGCTTTTGGCAAAAAGGTATATATGGGTATGGGCTTGGGCCTACTTGCGATGGACCCAACCAAACCCAACCCAACCCGGCCCTACCAGCCCACTAGTTGGGCGATCGAACGGTGGCGGCACGTACATGGATTAAACCAATGTGGTCTATATGATCCCTCCGAGAAAAAATATGGGTACCTCTTAGGGCCCAACCTTTTCAAGCACACATAAATGTATATAAACCCACCATGGGTTTTACTTCCTAAGCCATGTAAGATTCTAGTTTTCCCACAAACCTAGCCTCCTGCCATCTTTAACCGAGTTCAAGGAGGTACAATGGAGTCAATTTCTCATTCACTCCTCAACAGTTTTCATTTAGTAATTGGTCATTGTTGTTTTATAATTAAAGGAGAACACATTACAATCTGAACCTGACACAAAGGATGAGTAGGTCCCACATTTATTGTGGTCCAAAGTTGACCAAATGACCATTGTGAAACCCATTTTTCCAACAAGCTCCACATTTAAGATGAGTCTAGTTGGTGTCCTTCAATGTTTCCTTAGACCTTCAAGTTACTCAAACTGAAAATGGAAATTTTCTTAGCCAGTTCAAGTTTGCTTTAGAAATTTTGAAGAAGTTTGGCTTTGAAAATTCTAAAATTAGTTGCAACCCCTTAGGATATACTAAGAAACTATCCAGTGATCTTAAAGATAAGAAAGTGTAACAAAAACTAAATAAAAGTATGATACAAAGCCCAGCTAGTAGGCCAGATATAACCTTCAATGTTGAGATTTGTGCTAGATATCAATCTGACCTCATGAGTCTTAACTTATTATTGATAAACGTATGATCAAATATGTTAATGGGACTTCACATTATGGCATCTGGCATTGTAGAGATTCATCTCTGCAATTAGTTGGATATAACGATGGTGATTGGACCAGATCAATTAATGATAGAAAAAGCACTAATGGTTATTGCTACTTGATCAGAAATTGTTTAGTAGCCTGGCATAACAAAAAGCAAAATTCTGTGTCATTATCAATCACAGAGGCTAAATATATTGTTGCAAGTAATTGTTATGCTCAGTCATTGTGGATGAAACAAACTTTGTTAGATTATAATGTTCCTCAACAATGTATGCCTATCATGTGTGATAATTCTAGTGCCATAAATATCATCAAGAGTCCTATCAGTACTCAAGCACAAAGCACACTGATATTAGATATCATTTTCTATGTGACCATGTTGACGAAGGTAACATTGAACTAGGATTTGTCCCCAGTGATGCTCAACTTACAAATTTCTTTACCAAACCCCTTTGAAATGATAGATTTTTCAAATTAAGACATGAATTAGGAATTGGCCCATGCCTTGCATAATGCATATTTGTTTGACTTGTTGTGCTTATTTCTTTTAAGTTCTTTTATTAATAGGTGCTACTGAAAGATATGTCTTTCTGCCTCTTGTGTGTAGGGATCTTTGCAATTTGATGTCAAAGGGGGTGAACAAGAGAGAGTCGAGGAAATGCTTGAATTAATGGGGAGATCGAGTTCTACGGAGATGCATATCTAAGGGGAAGAGCAAGTCAAAGAAATACAACATCAAAAAAAGAAAGGAGAAGAAAAAAGGTTCCAAAATTTGCTACTCTAGAAGAAAAACTTTTCATCAATTAAGGGGGAGTTTAAGAGCATGTGATCACTTCAACGAGAGCTAAAGTATCAAGAAGAAATCAAGCTTTATTGTGTTGCCATCAAACTGCAAAGGGGAAGATTGCTAGGGAATGTGTAGTGTTGCTGTCACAACCCGAGCCCAGGGACCAGGGGTCAGAGAAAGTCTAACCAATGACACACGTACTCCCGTGCATGCACACCTGGACCCCGTCCAAGCATACACACACAAGGGATCATTCACACGTGCAAACAACTGTACGCCTAAGCTGTACGTATCAAGGCATATAACGCATACTAAGAGACATAATGGATCACAACAGCATTTGACTGATAACAGGAACAAATACAAGAACGTATGATAATAGAGCGGGCTTACAACACTCAAAATACAAAATACAGATATCAATCGAAGCCCACGGTACAATTACAGAAAAATCCCCTCAATAGACTCAGACTCAATGAATGAGGAAAACAAAATGATGCAAACCGTACTCTGGAGGATGGATCAAGTCCACTCCTCTAGGTCGGAGGGGGCCTCGCGAGCCTCTCCTGGAGTCGGGTCGACCGACGCAGGATCGGGAGAGGGATCTGAGCCTGCAACACACAAAGACAACTCATAAGTACAACGACTTAGCAAAATATAAGCCACAAGAAGATAACACGAATTGTGTCTAATGCTGAGTAACAGTCGCAGTGCAAGATCCATAGAAATCATGTTCGTGTTCTAAGCAATTATGCAAATGAATAGCATGCTGTAAGAATCATAAACAGATAACAATCAAAGTGGCTACTACATTGGCCATATTCTCCCTTTCGAGAGCAGTCGGAATGAGAACACCAGCGACCGGGCCAGGGTACGCATGGGTCTCTAGTTCCCGGGGTCCGGAGTCCCAGGACAGAACACTCTGCAGAGGCAAACACATAAACAAAACCAAAGTTAACCCCGTCGGGCATCCTAAGGCTGAGGCTCAGTAGTGCCATATACCAATCACAATCAAATCGGATGATGCACCTCAATCAATCAAGCATATCATATCACTAACAGATCTCACATGTCACATTAAAAGAACAATAGGAAGTGCATCACAGATACTGATACTGATACTGATACTAATACTGAATGCACATAAACAAATAAAAGAAACACTGACAATGAGTATCAATCACAAGCATTGACTCAGAACTCACGTACTCAAATGGAGCAACGGTAAAACACAATACACAATAATAGAATGGTCCCGCCCGGGCTTTGCTCTGGGGTTGTTGCATTTCCCACAGAATCGAGAGGTCCAGCGCAGAACACATAAGAGGGCATAACCAAAATCAATATGCTGTGCTGTACAACTCAGTCTACTTTTACGAATCAAGGTCAATTACAAGCCAATCCTAACCTAATTATCCAGTGTTTCTAACCGTGCATGTTGATGTAGTTTTAAGTTGTCCGATGCACCATTGTCTAGTGTTGCAGTGCCTGGAATGTGCACCGAAGTCCGTTAAACCAACACCCATGGGGAGGTGCTAAACAACTGGATAACGGGCATGAATGATTCACAGCCCTCGAGATCATTCATGTCAGTCACATTCCATCGGGCATGTGCGGGTTAGCTACATTCTAACGTGAAAGTCATAACGGTCCTTTTCTTAAACCTAGTCATTTTATCCTTTCTCTGGCATCTTACGGTGTAGCCGTAGGTAACCTTACGGCTTAGCCGAGGCATCTTACGGCTTAGCCGTAATGTGCACTGCGGCTGAGCCGAGGCTCCCCAAAATACTCATCCGGATTTACGGCTTAACCGTATTTTCCTCTACGGCGCAGCCGTATCCTGGTCCACGGCTTAGCCGTAAGATACTATACGGCTTAGATCAGGCTGGGCCGTAGAAGAATGGCAATTTGCCAACTCTCAGTTATTTTCAGATATCAGTCTGTACTGTTCTACGGTCAGGGTTACGGCTGGGTCTCGGCTTAGCCGTAAGCCATTTCACGGCTTAGCCGTAGCACATTTCACGGTGTAGCCGTGAGTGCATGGAGTCATTTTTCTGGAATGGTTACAGACACACAGAAAATGAGTCTTTCGACCGAAAACAGGAAAATAACAGCAAAATGGGTTCAATAGGGCTGTCTAACACTGAGAAACATAATGAAGAATAAAAAAAACACAACAATCAAATTAATATCAATCGGTGTTCATACTACTTTGGCTTATACTTGCCTCACAGACGAAATCACGTCGTTGCTTTGGCTCAGTCCGCTGGAAACACACACAACTTGGCTCCTCTCTCCCTCACGTGCCACAAACAGGAAGGAAAAGGAGTGAGAGAGAAGAGCTGAACGAGAGAGAGACGACTGAGAGAGACAGAGAACGATCGAGAGAGAAAGAAAGGAGTAGGTAAGATATTTATAACTTACATTGAGTCTAAATTACCAATAAGTCCAAACCGCTTACACAAATGTCAGTTTGAGTCAAATGACGATCCAACAAGAGCAAACGAAATCATTCGGATCCAAGACAGTTACGAAGATCGACAAGCTCAACGAAATACAAGCGATGACGTCAGAATGACGCAAAACTGACAAGGTCAATCAAAAGCCAAAATTACGAAAAAGGGCTCGAACTACCTAAACCAAGTCAACTCAACCCAAACGATCTCTCCATGACTCAAAACCAAAGAAAAACAAAATCAAAACACACTTAACGCTAAAATCGCACGCAATTACTCACTGATCCGGATCAACTCGGGTTGGAGTGTTACAGTTGCAATTTGATTGGATACGCTTTCTTATTTTAAACTTGGTTTTCGTGCATGCTTTTAACTTTTAATCTTAAATTTCTCATGCATTTTGATTGATTTTAAATTCATCAACTTTTTTATGCATCTTAGGTTTATGTTTTAAAAAAGAACTTTTAAATACTTTAAGCATGAATCTAGGTGTGATTTTCATATGTTTCAATCTCCTTTTGAATGCCCAAATTAAGTCTGAAATCTAGAGATTGTCGGTTAACTGCCACCTATTAGCAATTACTTTTCCTAAGAGCAACAACTTTCAAATTATGAATGTCGGTTAACCTCATGTAGTCAAAACTAGACTTAGAGAGTGATTTTTTATTAGAGAAAAAGCATATAGGAAAAGGTTTGACATAGAGGAGCCTAGGGAATGAAATGAAAAACTAAAGCAAGGATTTTCCAAATGATTCACACCAACCAAGAAAAGTTTAAATCTTCATTTCTAAAGTTGCCATGCTTTGTTATAAATTTTGATCTTTCATAGCATGATTTATATGCATGGGTGAATCTTCGTAATTTGACTGCATCACATGAAAATCAATTTGAGATCTATTTTGTGTTTTGGTTTAAAAAATGCTTAAATATAACCGTTGATATCTTTCATAGCATGTTTCCTTACTTGGTTAAATCTAATATTCTTAAATTCATCACAAGAAAATCATCTTTGATATATAGTTTGTTTTGGACTCAACAATTCTCCTTCATCACATGTCCTGCTTTTGAAATTTTGATAAACTTATAGTGATTTGATTTTCAATCTTCCATTAAGTTTACACTTATGCATGCCATATGTTAGACATATTGTCTCAACCATGTCATTTCTTGATTTCACATCTTTTGAAAGCCAAATCAAGCTCTAGTTTATTTTTTATATATTTGGCTTACTTTTACATGAGCTATCAATTTCATATTGGTTGATGGTAGTTTTCATACACACACGTATTGGACCATAACCTTTGCATATATGATTTATGTGTGTTATTGATTGGATTATAAATTTTATATTTCCTTATTTTAGAGGCTCAATCATGCGCTTCAAACATATCTCTTCTTGTCTATCTTAGATACATTATAAAGAGAAAACTTATTGTAAAGGTTATTGCTTAACCCTAAAAATCATTTGATTGTAAAAGTTAGTGCCTAGCCTAGAAAAGCATTTGATTGAAGGTTATTGCTTAGCTTTGAAAAGCATTTGATTAAAGGTTACTGCATAGCTTAAAAAAGCATTTATTGTAAGGATTATTGCTTAGCCTTAAAAGCATATTGATTAATGGAATAACGGTGGGGTGTAGAGACACAAGCCAGGAGTTGATGCAGTCACTTTGGTTGAACCACTATAAATTATTGTGTTGTGGTAAGTGCTATTTCTTCCATAGTGAATGTTTATAATGTATGCTTTCGCCTTTATATTTCTGTAAACATCACTTGTGCTTAATTTGTAAGAAGAAATTTCAAAATTGGTCATAATTGGATTAATCTTTTAGACTCACCCTATTCGCCGCCCCACCTCCCACCACTTTTAGTGTTTAGATATTGCACTTTCAAAAAACCAACCACGACCAAGAGCATTATTTTAGTTCAAATAAGTTTACAACTAGAGTAATGCATGTCCTTGAAAAGAATTAAACATTAATTAGTCACATGTTCAAAGTAGTATTATGGTCATTCCATACCCCCAATCTCATATTTTAAGGGACTTGCTAAATGAACTCAAGATTGGACTCAATATACCCAACCCACCTTTGTTTAAAGTGAAATTACCTAAATGCCCCATCTCTATCCCCACTCACCTTCCCCTCTTCTATCCTCCCTTTTATCACTTCCCCCATCCAACGAAGGGAGCTGACAGCCGAACTCTCTACCCTCCCTCTCCATCTTCCCTTTTCTCCCTCACTCCCCTCCCTTTCTCTCTTCTCTCCCTCTCCCTCCCCCCTCTCCCACTTCCTCCCTCCCCCTTTCTCCCTTCTTTCCCCCTCCCCATTGTCTCCTTATAATAGGGAGATTAGGTAATCTCCCTGCTATAGGGAGATGGTTGGGACGAGGAACAGAGGGGGAGAGGGAGAGGGAGAGGGAGAGAAGAGAGAGAGGAAGTAAAAGGAAAAGGGAGAAGGAGGGGAAAGAGATCTGCTGCCAGCATTTGTCACCAAAAGGGGAGGTGGGGAAAGCGAGGAGAAAAGAGGGGAATGTGAGTGGTGAGGGAAAGGGGGGCATTTGGCTAATATTTCTTTGTTTATTTTTTGGAAAAAAAAGGGGTTAAGTGTATTGAGTCCAATCTTTAGTCCTTTAGTACATCCCTATTTTAAAGCTAACATTTGACAGACTCAACTAGATTGTGATTGGCTTAAGTTTCAAAGGTCATGAAAGTCAATGTCCTTTGGAGCCTTAATTAGAAATCGCAGTCTTAAATTAAAGAGTTAAAGATCATTGACCAATCTAATTAGAAGGTATAAGGAATCTCTAACGATGCATTTGCTGAATAGAGAGGAATCCTCCATCTAGAGGATACCTTATTTCCCTTGGAACCATGCTATCCTCCCAGAGGATTTTTGTGGTGAGGAGTCACTAAATTCAAGGTTTGGAAAACACTAAGGAGAAGTGATTTTTTGTAATTAAGGTGCTTCTTTGCCTCCATGGATTTTTTTTTTTTGGTTGGGATGGGGGGAGGGGGTGGTGTGAGACTAAGGAATCCATGGAAGGCAGGATCCTCTCTCACCTTCTCTCTCTTGACCCACATGTAGGTTTTCCTCTAAATCAAGGAAAACCATAGAGGATTCCTCTTTAACGACATTGCCCAAGTTGCTGTTACTCTAGAAGAAGGTTGTAAAGACCCCTCATAGAATTTAAGGAACCTCCTTTTTTCCTATTTTGAATGGGCGAAGAAACCTCTCTCATCCTTGAGAGAATCCTAAGCAACTCCAATGTGTGAATATTCCATTTTATTCCTCCGAGATGCGTGATGACACCACATTGATCCACCCTCAATTATTTTGGTCTCAAAGCAAGTAATTTCTATTAGATTTCTTAAATGTTCTTGATATTCTAGTTAGTTTCCTTTGAGTTCCATATGGTTATTTTTAAAATAAAAAATAAAAGAAAGAAAAAAGAAAGAAGGTTAGATTTATGCTTCCTGTAGTTCAGTTTCTTTACTGTTCTTGGTTCCCTTCTATTTGTCATTGTCTTGGGCTCTTGGTTGATTTCTTTTTAAAGGGATTTTATGTACAACTCCAATTTTTAAAGTTTCTATTGATACAAGTCTGGGCGCCAACATTTTAACTATTCCAATCTAGTTCTATATGAAAAACCAACGGTACAAAGAAAATGACAATCGGGCCCTTTGCATGAATAAAAAGGACATGAATTTATTTGATTCACTTCCACTACCTTTTCTTGCAAGAAAGTGGCCCACGAAGTGGTTTCTCTTCCATCTCTTCTTTTTGTGAAGTAAGAAACTAGGGTTTAAAGAACAAATTTGAAGAAAATAGCATCCATAAACGGTTAGAAAGTAGTATTCAGTACTACAGTTTAGGTTTTGAGTAAATGTTAAAACTAGTATTTGGATTTAACTTTCTAAAACAATAAAACTACTATACTTTACAATTTGAGTAAACGACGAAACTAGTGTTTTGATTTAACATTCTACACCGATAAAACTAAGATTTCAAGTATCTTTTCAACTAAGATGTCTTAAATTCATTATTTAAAAATCAATTTTATGAAACAAGAAATAATCTTATTAGGTTTTCATGTTCCTATTTGCACTTAATATTTTCCTATTACTAAATATTACTGCATTTTTTATATTCTTACTTCACATTCACTTAATTTCATTATCATTTTAAAGTGTTCATATATTTATTTTCCATATTCTTATTTGCATGTAACATTTTCCTAATACTTGCACTAAATATTGCTATATTTTTTTATATTCCTATTTCACATTCACATAATTTCATTCTCACTTTAAAGTGTTTATATATACATATTCTCTATGTTCCTGTTTACATGTGACATTCTCCTGTTAATTGCACTGAATATTGCTCCATTTTTTTATGTTTTTGTTTCACATTCTTAAGTGTTCTTGTATATATTCTCAATGTTCCTGTTTGCATTTAACTTGTTTCCTATTAATTACATTAAATATTGATCCATTTTTTGATGTTCTTATTTTAAATTTATAAACTACATTCACATTTTTAAATTTTTCTGTGTATGTTCTCCATGTTCCTTTTTCCTTATAAACATTTTCCTATTAATGCACTGAATATTTCTCCAGTTTTTTGCATTCTTGTTTCAAATTCACACAAGTTTTTTCTCATCATAATAGTGAAACAAGAACATCATAATAGTGAAACATGAACATCATGTCAATGAAACAACCACATTCTCCAACCACATTCACACAATTTCATTCTCATTTTAAAGTGTTCCTGTATATATTTTCCATGTTCCTGTTTTTATGTAACATTTTCCTATTAATTGCTTTGAATTTTGCTCCATTTTTTATGTTCCTATTTCAAATTTAAACAAGTTCATTCTCATTCTTAAGTGTTCATGTATATGTTCTCCATGTTTTTGTTTACATGTAACATCTTTCCTATTAATGACACTGAATATTTATCCATCTTTTGATGTTCCTATTCAGATTCATACAATTTCATTCAAACTTAAATGTTCATGTATATATTCTCTATGTTCCTACTATGCTATGACAATTTTCAATTAATTGAATTGAATATTGATCCACTTTTTATGTTCCTGTTTCATAATCACACAACATCACACCCATTCTTTAATGTTCCTGCATAATGTTACTATTTCTCCTAAATTGAAGCATCTTTGTATTTTTGACACTGGTGAACAAATATGGGAAAAAATTTTCTATGTCATCACAAGAGTGAAATATAGGTTTGGGCTCAAAATGTCGAAGAAGAAACATTTATGATTGAGGAATCACAAACATAGCCCTCATAATCAATGAAAAGGATAACACAAACAGAATAGAAGAAGAAGAAGAAACAAAGTATAGAATTACAATACCAAAATTTCGATCAAATATTCTAGAATTCATCAAGTTGCTCACTGTAATCAATTGCACCAAAGAGCAACTAAGAGAGCTGAAGAAAATCCCATTTTAGTTAATGATAAAGCCATTTGTCACATAGAGAAAAAAAATCTTATTCTTGGAGAAAGAATGTCAGTGACTTGGCTAAAATCATAAAACAGTATAAATCAGCTCAAATAGGTTTCAAACTTGGCAGCAAAATTGTGCCATTAACTACAAAGGGATATAGAAATCATTTTTGGGATCCCACAAGGAATAAAGGAGATTAAAAAATAAACCTCTTGCCAAACCTAGAAAAGGAAGTACATTTGTTCAAAGATAGTTCAAAAATGTCAGCCAATTATATGGTTCAAACATCAATTTAGCCTTGAACAAAGCATTTAAAGGAAACACAGAACAAGATTATAAAAACGTTGCTAGACTTGTTGCTTTACTGATATGTGACACAGTCCTTTTCTCCACGATAGGACATACCTTTTGGTGGATGTACATCAAGTATATAGAGGATTTAGACCAAATAAAATCCTATTCATGGGCAACAACAGCACACCACCCCTTTATTACATCTCTGAACAATAGTAACAAGACACCATTCAGGGTGACTCGCTGTATGCTAGCACTTCTGGTATATTCTACAATTCAACTGGATTTTTAAGTGTTCAAACATCTAATTGAATGTTCTTGTTTATAACATGCTCCTGTTTAAAAACTGAATTTCAAAAAAGTTCCTATTTTTGACACACATGACTGATATTACTAGAAGAATTTGAATTTTCTCAAATTTACTAAACCTCTTGATAGAACTTGTTTACACTCTAAAAGTCACATTGTGTCACATGCCAATTTGGCCTTTTCAATGTGCACATATAGAATCAAGAGGGGTTGGTGTCCAATATTTTTGTGTGTTTGAAAATTAAGAAAAAAAATCAAATTTGAATAAAAATCGAAGAGTTAAAATTTTCCTTTAGTCAATTTCGGGCTAGGTACAACATTCCATGCAAGCACCACCTAAAACTAATATGATTCCTTATGTAGTAACTCATCTCATGTAGCGATAACAAAAAAAAGAAAAAAGATAGGAAGTATAAAAAGTTACATTATTTACTGCACCACAAAACCCAAACCCCAAAAAACTGAACCCTAGACCCCTAAACCCAAATGCCATTACCCCTAAATTGATGCATCACGGGGAAGAAGAATAGCCAACAATTGATGTAGCACTGGAAAGAAAAATAGCCAACGGGTTTTTCTCCAAGCCAAAAGGCTTAGGCATAAATTGTCTGGGTCTCACACCAAAGACAATCATCTCACTCTAGAGAAGAAAATTGAAATCCTAGTCAATGTTGTAGTCTATTTATGAAAAGGGATTACATCTATATTTATAACTAAACTACTCTCTAAATAAGAAAACAACCTAATTCAATCCAAATAAAGAGTCCTAACTCAAATATAAAGTCAATTTCTAAATATAAACAACTTAAGAAAGCAACTACCATTAATAAATTAATCATCACTGCTGGGTTTTGGACTAGGGCCTGCGAGCATAAACTTTCAAGAGGGGCCCAATAGTCTAGACTACATCTAAACCTAAGTCCCTAAACCCCTAAAACCTGAAAATTTATACCATGTCACGACCCGAGCCCAGAAATCGGGGGTTAGCGAAAAGCTAAACCTGTGACACACGTACTCCCGTGCACGTGCATCCAAACCCAGTCCAGATACACGCACACAAGGGATCTAACACATGCGAACGAAGCGTACGCGGAAGCTGTACATATCATAGCAAGCCACAAAAGAAAATAGCGGAAGCCAAAAACAAATGCGGAACGGAAACGACAACGATAAATACACTAATATAAAATCCGAATACACACCCAAAATCGTGACATACAAAATATACAGAGTACACAGTCCAAAGTCCAAAATGCCAAATACAAATCTCCCAAAAACCAAAACCAAACAACTAGGCCACTGATATGCATGCACGCACTCGGCAGAGGTGATCAGGCCCACTCTGCCAAACCGGAGGGTGCCTCTACACTCGGCCCTGCAGCCTCCTTGACCGCCGGGGAGTTGGGCAAGGGATCTGTGCCTGCAACACCACAGACAACACAAATGAATACAACGATCCAGCAAATACAAGTAACAGGGATGAAACACTCATAGTATCAAACAGAATAAGGACAGAATAATAATTTCAAAGTGTCATCTTAGTATGCTAAGCAAATCGTGCATAGAAGTAAGGCATGATATTTGGATCAAAGCATAGAAATACTGAACTAAGTGGCTACTACGTTAACCATATTCTCTCCAATAGAGAGCAGAGCAAAGCAGATGAGAACACCACTGACCGGGCCAAGGATACAAGTGGGTCTCGGTTTCCTGGGTTCCGGGGTCCCAAGACAAAGCGACACTGCAGTTACAGAGATACAGAGATCTAAGCCAAAGGTAACCCCGTCGGGCATCCTAGGGCTGAGGCTGAGTAGAGCCAGACTAATACCAATCAAATCAAATCCATAGAAAGGGAGATTATCCGCTTTGGACTCACCGATGGCAAAGACCGGATCTTACCCTCACGTATTAACCTCTGGGCAGAGCCATCAGGGAATACCCAAAATCAGAGATAGACAAAGCCAACAAAGCATATATATTAAGTCAAAGCACAGCATAGATCAAAGCTTAGTGCAGAACGAAGAATAAAACAGATATACAGAACGAAAGCAAAATGACTGCGGAATGCATATACATAGATTGGCAGAACAGAGGGCAAAACTATAAATAATATGCAATGCATCTCAGATTAATACGGAGTCAAGGTTCATTACAAGCCAGCCCTAATATAGTTATTCACTGTCACTAACCGTGCATGTTGATGTAGTTTTAAGTTAGTCAAGGCACCGTTGCCATCAAAGTGTTGCAATGTAATCTTTGCGTGCACCGACGTCCCTTAAACCAACACCCATGGGGAGGTGCTTAACAGTGATCAACGCTCACATGAATAAGTCACAGCCTAACAGACTCTTCATGCGATCCAAGGAATCCATTGGGCCGGTGTACATGGGTGGTTAACCTGTATTTGAGCCCTACAAGTCTCACCATTATCCTAAGTTATATTTCAGAATTGCCATGCCTAACGGTTTAGCCATGAGGGACCTATGGTTGAGGCGAAGACATCTTACGCACTCGTCGTAATATGCACTACGGCTTCACCTTGGTTCCATTCAAAACACAGCTAAACTGGTCATCTACCACCTCTGATCTGATACCTTTTTCGGCTGGGCTACAGTCAGTATACGGCTTAGCCGTAGACCAATCCACGGCTTGGTCGTAGCATTTCACGGCTTAGCCGTAGCCACACCGTAGGAGCACTGAATTGGAAAAGTTTCGACTGATCAGAGATTTAATTCACGGCTAGGTTACGGTTGGGTCACGGCTAGCTTACGGCTCAGCCGTAGGACAATTTACGGCTCAACCGTAGCCTAGCCGTAGAACAAAATCGAAATTTCAAGTCTCTGGAACATGAGCCGTAGAAACTTACGGTTTAGCCGTACAATACAGAACACGAATTCGGGCTGAGTACAGAAACTGAAATTTGGTACAGAAGCTTAACAAAACAAGCTACAGAGGTTCCAAATTCACAAAAAATGGCTGTAAAACCTTTTATACAAAGAATAAGAATGAATCAAAGCCATCAAATAAAACACCCATATGTGTTATCAAAGCCTGTACTTATACTTGCCTCAAACTCTGAAAATCCACTGAATCAAGCTCCAAATCAACTAAAATCAAGACAAATCAAAGAAATAAACCGTGCATGAGATGTAGACACAGCATAGAGAAAGAGAGGTGCAATTGGAGATGAAGAAGAAAGAGCTTTGGAGAGAACCCACTTACCAAGCCACAGACAGAGATGAGAGGAGGGAAAGAAAACCCAAATCAAGATGGGTGCAAGCTCCCAATACCAACCAAGAACGAAGAAGAGAATGAAGAGAAGAGAGAGAGAAGAGAGAACGTGGAGCTTCCCTGGAGTTTGTTGCATGCAACGATGAAGGCAAATGGGCAAAGATGAGGACATCTGTAAGATGACTCAATATATATGTTTGGAGTTTAAAACAAGATCCAAGAAAATTTGGTTATTTACAAATCAAGTCACACGGGGGTCCAACTCCTCCAATTGACTCCAAATGGGTCTGACACAGTTATGGAATATAACGAGCTCAACAAAATACACGTGCTGACACCAAGATGATGCAAATATGATGCAAGCAAAGCAAAAGCAAAATTACGAAAAAGGGCTTAGAACTACCTATCTCAGGTCAAAGGTTACTCAACTACTTATCCAAGACCCAAAACCAAGTCCGAAAGAATAAAACAACAGAAAACACGCTAATGAGCCACTAATCCGGCTCAAAGGGGATCGGAGTGTTACATACCATAACCCTAAGACCAAAACACTAAACCCTAATACTTTAAAAACCTAACGACTGTACCCCAAAATAGCCAAACCACGCTTTGTGCATCAACCATTATATACAAGGAGCTCCTATATGTACACCACTTTTATCTCTTCTTACACACCAAAAAAAAAAAAAATCAAAATTTTCCAAAATGCTCCCACCCCTTTCCTTCCTACACACCTTCTCTCTCTCCTTCCCTCCTCTCCATTTCCCTTCCCCACCTCCCCCTCCGGCCAGCGACAAGCTCCAACACCAGAGGAGACTCCCCTCTCCCTCCCCTCCTTTTCTCCCTCTCTCTATTCTCTCTCTTTCCTCTCTCTCCTTCCTCCCCCTTCTCCCCTCCTACAATAGCTCTCCCTACGGCAAGGGGGTTGATCTCCCTACTATAATGAGATCGAGCTCTCCTTGTAACAGGAGATCAGGCTCCATGCTATAAGGAGAGCTGTTGCAGCGGTCTCTTCCTATAGTGGGGAGATCCCGGTCTCCTTGCTACGGCCGATCTCCCAACTATGGGGAGGTTAGATGAGGGGATGGAGGTAAAGGGGGAAGGCAGGAAAGAGGGAGGGAGAGAGAAGGAGAAAAAGAATAAAGGGAGGGAGAGAGAAAGGGTGGGGAGGGAGAGGGAAAGGCCCTTTGCTGGTCGGAGCTTGTCGCCGGCTAGAGGGGGAGGAGGGGAAGGAGAGGGGAGAGGAGAAAAGGGAGTGAAGGTGCATAGGAAGAGAAGGGGTGGGGAAATTTTAGGAAGTTTTGGCTTTTTTTTCTTTTTCTTGGCTGTGTAAGAAGAGATAAAAGTGGTGTATATATAGCAGCTGTCTTATATACACCCTAAATGTAATGGAAGATTTTGGATTTTCTAAATTTTCCATTAAGCCTCTCGATTGGAAATTAATAACGCTTTAAATGTTGGTCTGAGTTGCATTCTCAAATTAGCTTTCTAATCATGCAATAAGAGAATTAGGAGGGATGGGTGTCAAATTCTGTGTATGTTTCTCCTTTTTTTTTTCTCCTTGCATAAGAAAGAAAACTAACCTAAAACAACAAATTTTAACAAAAGAAAGATACTAGAAACGGAAACCTTCTAGAAAAACTCATATTTTTCAAAGTTAGCAACCAGCTAAGAAAGATAACTTTGCAAAAATTTATATTAAAAAAATAGATTTATGATATTGAAAATTAACCAAAAAATCTAATTTCAATAAAAAATTTAGAATTTAGAATTTCATTTATCTGATAATGGGCTAGTCAAAACATTCGACGCATGCACCTCCTAAAACTAGTAAAATAAAAAAATATAGGAACCAATACAGTAAAGCAATAAAATAAAGAGTGAAAGTAAAAAAAGGTTACCTCATATGGAGCTCCTTGGAAAAGGCACCACGAACTTATTTGACACTTTCAAGTAAAAGGTTGGGAAGTAGTAATAGAACCCAATGAGAACATGGTTGACCGACAAGGCGAGATCAATTCACACAACTTAAACCTATCTAAAAGTCCTACTCAAAACCTATACAAACCAAAAATAAATATCCTAAAAAAAATTAATTATAGTCCTTTCCACACCATAAAATCTAGCTAAACTTAGAAAAGAGAACACCACATCCACCATATGAAACTTTAGAAAACCAAATTGAAATTAAAAAATGGAGACAGAATTTTAAAAATTTAGATAAAATAGAACGAAAATTTTAACCTAATGATGTGAGTCTATTGCTTTCTAAGTATGGAAAATATGAATTGCATAGTTCAATTTATCCATCACAAGTACCCAAAAACCCTAAACCCTAATTTGAAGCCTTGAACCCAAACGCATAGGGTCCTTGGAACATTGGAACCAAGGGACAGTTGACCCTAGAACCCAAACCCTAAACACTGAACCCCAAAAGCAAAACCATAACCCCACTTCCTACTTCTGCTACATTGGGTGAACTAGATGTAGTAGGAGAATTTGAATTTTCTCAAATTTACTAAACCGCTTGATAGAACTTGTTTACGCTCTAAATATTGCATTGAGTCGCATGCCAATTTGGCCTTTTTGACATGCACATATAGAATCAAGAGGGCGGGTGTCTAATGTGATCTTTTAAAAAAAATAAGCAAAAGATTAGATTTGGTTTAGAAAATCCAATTTCAAAATTACCTTTATCCAATTACGAGTTGGACACAAGTTTCGATGCTTGTACCACCTAAAACAAGTACAATACCTCCACATATAGAATGAAGAGGGGTGGCTATCCAATATTTTTTATATGTTTAAAAATCAAGCAAAAAATCAAGTTTGAATAAAATATGTAGAGTTAAAATTTTCCTTTAGTTAATTTGGGGCTGGTTACAACATTCCATGCATGCACCACCTAAAACTAGTATGGTTCCAAATGTAGTAACTAATCCCACATAGCAATAAGAAAAAAAAAGATAAAAAGTTTAAAAATTTACATTATTTGCCACACCACAAAACATGAACCCCAAAGCATAGACCCATAGACCCCTAAACCTAAACGCCTAAACCCCTAATCCTAAGGGGTCGTTTGTTTTTTGCCATTTACATATGTAACAATTACTCATGTGAAACGGTTTCACACATTTACGTTTGTTTTTACATTTTACACATGTGGTGTGTAAATCCCATATGATTTTGGTATGTAAGTCATATGCAAAATGAGTTCTAACTTTTCACACCTCAACAGGTGTGAAAAGAATTCCCATCCCCATCCCCATGAGGCGCTGGTACAGGGCATGAACAGTGTTTCACGCCCTGAACGTTTTTAAATTTTTTTTTAATTTTCTGGCCACCGAAATCATGATCCGAGCCGTCCAAGTGATTTAGAATGCTAAAAACGGCTATGGTGCAAAAAATCAGCCGTTGGATCATCTTACATTATGAGATCTTGATGACACAAATCAGGCCGTTGATCTTAAATTCTGGGATTTTGTGGGCCCTATTATCACAATCCGAACCGTTCATCTCATTCAGAATGCCAGTTTCACCTAAGAAACCAAATTTCAGATCTTGATCAATCATAGATCTTGAGATATCTTAAAAAGAACGTTTCAGCCACTAAATGATCCTGCCAGTCCGGTTTTTCTTTATTTTTGCATCTTGTATGCTTTAAATGCAAGATCTGAACCGTCCAAAATGTTTGAAATGATGATAACGGCCATGGTACCAAATTTCAACCGTTGGATCATCTTATCTTATGAGATATTTATGAAACAGTGCAGGCCGTTGACCTTAATTTCTGGGATTTTGTGGGCCCCATTTTCATGATCCGAACCGTTAATCTTGTTCAAACAGTCATTTGCAGTTAGAAGGCCAAATTTCAAGTGTTGATTCAATATGGATCTTGAGATATTAACAAAATACATATCAACCATTGGTGTATTTAAGATTCACATTTGAAAGAGTGTGAAAATAACAAACAAAAAATATATTTCACATGTAAGTCATTTACATATGTAAATGACTCAAATGTGAGTCATTTACATATGTAAATCATTTTCACATCACATATGAAAAAAACAAACGACCCCTAAGTCCGTAAACCCGAAAACCTAAAAATTTATACAAGAACCCTAAAATCAAAGCACTAAACCCAAAAATTATAATACTTTGAAATGCTAACCACCCTAAAAACTATGTACCCCAGAATTGCCAAACCCCGATTCGTGCATCCACCATTTTATACACCCTAGATGTAATGGGAGATTTTGGATTTTTTAAATTTTCCATTAAAATCTCTTGATTGGAAATTAATAACGCCCTAAATGTTGCTTTGAGTCGCATTGTCAAATTAGCGTTGTCATCATGAACATATAGAATCAAGAGGGTGGGTGTCAAATTCTATATGATTTTTTTCTTTATTCTTTACATAAGAAAGAAAAATAACCTAAAATACGAAATTTTAACAACAAAAAGATTTAAAAAAAAAGAGACCTTTTAGAAAAAACTAAGATTTTCCAAAGTAAGGAACAAGCTAAGAATGTCAACTTTGCAAAAATTTATATTTAAAAAAATAGATTTATGAGATTGAAAATTAACCAAAAAATCTGATTTCAATAACAAATTTAGAATTTCAAATTTCTTCTATTCGATTATGGGCTGTTCAAAACATTCGATGCATGCACCTCCTAAAACTAGTTAAATGACAAATATAGTAACAAATCCTGAAAAACAAAAAAATAATGAGTGAAAGTTAAAAAAAGTTACCTCATATGGTGCTCTCTGGCAAAGGCACCTAGAACTTGTTCACCAATTCCAAGTGAAAGGTTGCAAGTAGTAATAAAACCCGGCAAGGACATGATTGACCGACATGGCAAGATCAATTCAAAAAACTTGAGCCTATCCTAAAAGAAAATCTAAAAGTCCTACTCAAAACCTATACAAACCAAAATTAAATATCCCGAAATAAATTTTATTACAGTCCTTTACACAAATAAATTTAATTATAGTCCTTTACACACCATAAAATGTATCTTAACTTGGAAAAGAGAAGACCGCATCCACCATAAGAAACATTAGAAAACCAAATTAGAATTAAAAAATGGAGATAATAAATTAAAATTTTAGAAGTAATAAAATGAAATTTGTAACCTAATGATGTAAGTCCATTGCTTTCTAAGTACAAAAAATATGAATGGGCATAGTTCAATTTCTCCATCGCAAAACAACATACCCAAAAATCCAAAACACTAATTTTAAGCCATACACCCTAAAACCATAGGACTCCAAAATCATAAATTTATAGGGTCCCCAGTGTTGGAAATTTATACTAAAAGCATACTTTTATGTATTTTTCTTTGATTGATTTACTTATTAGTAAAGTTTGCTTTTTCCATCTTAATGAGAATTTGTATGGGTAAATGGTTGCATTATTATTTACTGTGCATAAGTACGTCTTTTATTCTATAAAGTAGACAAGTTGGTGTGTAGAGTTCAGCTTACGCACGGAAGACTTATTTGTCGGTTCTTATAGAATACAAGTTATTGTTGTTCACAATCTAGATGAAGCTAGACACACCATCGGTACGATTGTAGCATGATGTTTTAGTAGGCTTATCTTGGCTATGGGAAACAGTATAGTTTCGACTCGTTATGCTAGTACACTTTGTGTGTATTGAACATGACCACTTTTGGGTTATTATCTTTATACTGACTATATAAGATTATTAACATCCAAATGGTTATTATGAGAGCTTGTACTCTTAATCCCGGTATAAATAACAGACACGTGCATATAGTATTTGGCATTTTGATTTACAAAGGAGTAAGACCTTTTGTGAGTCAATAATCTCAGTAAATTAGATGACTACACTACGTGTATGGTGCATATTAATTTATTGACGGAATTCACGTCCTATAATAGGGATTGATGATATCCCCTTGATGAAACTTATAAGTTTTGATTATGTCAAATCCTGCAGGTGGACTTAGTGTCCGACATATCAAATAAGTTAAGTGTAAGGTCTCAAGGAATTATAAAGATATCGATTAAATATAGGCGTCAGTAATTATTTAATCGATGGATATCTGAAATCTTAACGTGGGGAGATTAATAAGCATTTAATAACAAGAAGCTCGAAATATTATTTTGAGAATAAGGACAGGAGTACAATTATAATTCTTTAGTGGACTGAATTGTAATATATGGATCTAGGATTCTAATTTGGGTCAAATTAGGGTTTCCTATTTTTATAAGAAGCCTATTTCTTATTTCCTTCTTAAGGTCCCTATTGTAGCCTATAAATATGCGCTATCGCTCTCTAGAAAATACATACAAGAGAAATCTCGTTTTTTAGAGCAAAGAGAATTCGCAGAAGAAGCCCACACCCCAGTGTGAGTTCAAGCATAGAGGAATACAGTAAAAGATTTTGAGATTTTCAAGCTGTTATAAGATCGAGATCAAATCAAAAAGATCTTGCAGGTATAGTTCTTGAATCATTATCGTTTAAACTTATTTCCGCAGTGATCTGTGCTCGATATCAAAGGATTTGGCGGCTACCTCCTAACACCCAGAACATTGGGAACACAAGGACACTACATCCTTAGACCCCTAGACCATAGACCCCAAACCCTGAACCCTGAACCCTTAAACCTTGAATCTAGAATGCCAAATTCCCGCTTCCTGCTTTTGCTAGTTTGGATGACATAGATGTACTAGGAGAATTTGAATTTTCTCAAATTTACTAAACCTCTTGATAGAACTTGATTATGCTCTAAATATTGCTGTGAGTCACACGCCAATTTGGCTTTTCCGACATGCACACATAAAATCAAAAGGAGCGGGTGTCTAATGTAATCTTTTTTCAACAAAATAAACAAAAACTTAGATTTGATTTAAAAAATCTGATTTGAAAATTACCTTTATCCAATTATGAGCTAAATACAAGTTTTGATGCATGTACCATCTAGAACTAGTACAATACCAAATATCATGCACATAGAATCAAGAGGGGCGGGTGTCCAATATTTTTACATGTTTAAAATTAAGCAAAAAATTGATTTGAATAAGATATGTGGAGTTAAAATTTTCCTTTAGTCAATTTTGAGCAGGTTCCATGCATGCACCACCTAAAACTAGTATAATTCAAAATCCAGTAACTCATCTCACCTATCAATAAGAAAAAAAAAGATAAAAAATTTAAAAAGATACATAATTTGCCATGCCACAAAACCTAAACCCCAAAACACAAACCCCTAGTCCCCTAAACCTAAACCCCTAAATGCCTGAACCCCTAAACCTAAGTCCCTAAACCCAAAAGCCTACAACTTCATACCATAACCCTAAAATCAAAACACTGATATTTAGAGAGAGATGAAATACAGAACATAAGAGAGATGAATGTTGTGCCTCCTTTGAGGATCGACTGTTCTTATATAAGGGTTTAATTCCCTAATTACAATCAATTACAAATCTTAGATCCTAACTGAAGCCACAAATTAAGTCCCTAATTACAATCAATTACAAATCTTAGATCCTAAACTGAAGCCACAAATTAAGTAACAACCTTTGACTAATTACAACGTAACAAAAAGGTACAATAAATGAGCCTAATGGACTTGGGCTTGCTTGACATGAAATGAGCCTAATGGACTTGGGCTTGCTTGACACCCCCCCTCAAATTGATGCTGGGGAGTCATAAAGCAGCAATTTGGAAACAAGAAATTGATGACGAGGACGAGGAAGTCCCTTTGTGAAGATATCGGCAAACTGAAATGCTGTAGGAACATGAGGAAGAGTAATGACACCACGCTTATATTCATCGCGAATAAAGTGGCAGTCAACTTCGATATGTTTGGTGCGTTCATGGAAGACAGGATTTTCAGTGATTCGGATAGCCCCAGTATTATCGGCATGCAATGGAGTAGGAGAGGTTTGAGAAAACCTGAGTTCCGAAAGAAGTCCCCGTAACCATAAGATCTCAGAACAAGCAGAAGACATAGCCCTATATTCAGCTTCCGTGGAAGAGCGGGACACCCGTTCTTGTTTCTTGCATTTCCAAGAAACGAGAGATGTTCCAAGGTACATGCACCAACCAGTAGTAGAACGGCGTGTGTCTTGACAGCCAGCCCAGTCAGCATCTGCATAAGCGGTCAGATGAAGAGGATTATCCTTTGGATAATATAAACCACGAGGGACAGTTTTGAGCAGATAACGGATAATGCGCTTCACAGCTGTCAAATGAAGGTGTCGAGGAGCTGTCATGAATTGGCTCACAAGATGAACAGCATATGAGATGTCAGGTCTAGTGATGGTGAGATAGACAAGACTTCCCACCAGACGCCGGTAGGTATGAGGATCAGGAAGAAGATCGCCATCATCTTTACTCAACTTGAGATTGACCTCTACAGGCGTATCAACAAGTGAAGAATCAGTGAGGTCAGCCAACTCGATAAGATCTGATGTGTATTTGTGCTGATTAACAAATAAACCTTTTGGAGATTGATGCACCTCGAGGCCCAAGAAATAATGCAAAGGACCCAAATCCTTCATACGGAAGGAATCCCTGAGAGAAGCTTGGAGAGATTTGATCATACGATCATCCGTGCCAGTGATAATAATATCGTCAACATAGACTAGAAGCACAGTAACACCAGTAGATGTGTGGCATAAAAAGAGAGATGGATCAGAAGGACTCTGGGTAAAGCCACTCTCGCATAAGCGAGCCTTGAAGGTTTCAAACCAAGCGCGAGGAGCTTGCTTTAAACCATAAAGCGATTTGCGCAGGCGACAGACAGACCTCTTGAAGGGAGAGGAGACGCCTTGTGGTATCCGCATATAGACTTCTTCGTGCAGGTCCCCATGGAGAAATGCATTTTTGACATCCATTTGGTATAAAGGCCAGGATTTAGAGGCAGCAATGGCGAGAAGTAACCGAACAGATGTCATTTTTGCCACAGGTGCAAACGTTTCCTCATAGTCAATGCCATACTCTTGTCTGTTTCCGAGTGCTACAAGTCTAGCTTTGTGTCTATCCAATGACCCATCAGATTTAAGCTTGATCGAGTAGATCCATTTGCAACCGATGGGTTTAACTCCGGAAGGACAATCTACAATATCCCAAGTGTGATTCTGATCCAATGCATCCAATTCCTTCTTCATAGCCTGGTTCCAGCAATCGTGTTGGACAGCCTGCAAATAAGAACTTGGGATAGAGATAGAAGAGAGAGTGGTCATCAAGGAAGTATGGGTAAATCCATACCTATCAGGCGGTCTAGAAGTTCTGGAGGAGCGACGTAAGGGAGAAGTAGGTGTGGAACCATGTGTCGGTGGAGGATCAGGGGGAGGACCATCCGCAGTGGGAGGTTTCTCCTGACGGTGGTATACAAAAGCAGGATTAAACCGAGTAACAGAGGTTTGATCCGAAAAACCTGGTAAGAGAGCTGGGGAAGAGGGATGAGGACTGTCCATGTGAGTGGGGAAGAAATATTGATTTTCAAAGAAAATAACATTCCGAGAAACCCTGATACGACGACCAATGGGATCATAACAAACAAAACCTTTTTGATTAGTGGCATAACCCAAAAAAGCACACCTGCGAGATTGTGCTGTGAGTTTTGTTCTTTCTGTGGGAGGTAAATGAACAAAGCAAACACAGCCAAAGGTATGTAAGTGATCAAACACAGGATGATGACCAAACAATTTAAAATGAGGCGTTAAATGAGCAATGGTATGTGATGGAAGGCGGTTTATGAGATAGACAGCTGTGGTGAGAGCTTCAGTCCAAAAACGAGGGGGAACGGATGCTTCAATCAGAAGAGTTCTAGTGACAGCAAGAAGATGTCTATTTTTCCGTTCCGCGACTCCATTTTGTTGTGGAGTATATGGATAGGTACGTTGGGAAATGATTCCATTATTGTTTAAAAATGATTGAAAATCCTTGGAAACATACTCCCCCCCTGAGTCTGAGCGCAAAGTTTTAATGCATTTAGAGAATTGGTTTTTAACATATTGAACAAAAAATTTAAATGCATTAAGAACATCAGACTTTGAATGTAATAAATAAATCCAAGTAAATCTGCTGTAGTCATCAATGAATGTTACAAAGTACTTGAAATGACTATGTGAAATGGTCGGAGCAATGCCCCAAACATCACTGTGAATTAAGTCAAAACATGTAGTGCTCCGTGTGTTAGAAGTTGGAAAGGGTAAAGTTTGACTCTTCCCTAATTTACAAGCATCACAGTCAAAAGAAGCAGAATCAACAGGTTTATTTATTAATCCAGATTGAAATAAAGTAGACATTGTAGAAGCAGTCGGATGACCTAGTCTATTATGCCACAACCGAGAATTATTCTTAATGAAAAAACAAAATAACTGATGTAAAGTTTTATCATGAATAAATGAAGACACTGGTAAGGAAAAAAGTCTTCCACGCTTAGGCCCCCTCGCGATCACTTCCCCCGACTCCCGGTCCTGCACAACACAACCAGAAGGAGAAAACAAAACATTGCAGTTATTTTCAACAAGTTGACCCACAGAAACCAAATTGGTAGCAAGATGAGGAGAAACTAAAACATTGGTTAATGGTAAGGGGCTAGGGATATCACCAACAGAGGTGATAGGAAGATGATCTCCATTGGCAGCTTGGACAGTAAGATGACCAGTGTAAGGAACAACATTGTGTAATTTTAGGGCTGAAGTGGTCATATGGTTACTTGCACCAGAATCTAAGTACCAGTTATTGGAAAGAGAGGAAGCAGTACCTGCGATGCGCATGGAAGCTAAGGCATTGATGATCATTTGTTTTACCATCTCAGGGGTGAGAGGAGTTGTTGACGTAGATTGGGAGGAACCAGGTTGGGATGAAGAATCAGACTGCAGAGAACCACTGAAGTCAGGTGAAGCATATGGTGGAGTAGTCACAGTGTAAGCACTAGGAGCTGACTGCACACTGTAAGTACCAGGGGCTGGCTGCACATAGTTGCGGGAAAGAGAAGTGCGATTCTTCTTCCTGCACTCTTCAAGAACATGACCAGTGGCCTTACAATATCGGCAGATTTTTGCCTTACATTGATTTGCATAGTGACCATATTTCTTGCAGGTATGGCACTGAACTTTACTGATGTCCCTAGAAGGTGGTCTAGTTGTAGCAACATAGGCAAGGGGAGTCTCAACAGATCTCTGTTGTTCCAGTGTAGTTTGAGTGACCCGATGTTGTTCTTCCCGTAGAAGTTCCTGAAGACAATCATCCAAGCTAGGAAGAGAAGCCCTGCTCATTAAGTTAGATCAAACTGTCTCAAACTCGAGACGAAGTTTCATAAGAAACTGATCCCGATGACTACATTGCTGTAATGGAAGTAATTCCTGGAGAAGAGCTGCAGATACCGAGGCAAACTTAATCTCATCATATTCGGACCACAGTCTGCGGAAGCCATTATAATACTCCTGAATAGACTGGATGCCTTGAGTGAATTGTGAGATTTCAAGTTCTAATTGAAACTGGCGAGCAGCATTGCCCTGTTGGTAAATTTTCTGAAGATACTCCCACATTGCACGGGCAGTGTGGCAGCGTTTAAGGTTGAGAATAAAATGTGACTCAACAGAGCCCAGCAACCAGGTCTTGATTTTAGCATCCTTTGTTTTCCAAGCTAAAATTTTCTTATCATCTTCTGCAGGTTGAGGTTCAGATCCATCAATGTGTCCCCAGAGTTCTTTTCCTTCCAAATAAATTTGAAATTGGAAGGCCCAGGAGGTATAATTTGTACCATCAAAGCGAATCAGGGCAATCTCATGTTTGTCCATGACTAAAGAGAAGGAAGAAACCCGCACAAAGCAGTCCGGAAAGGATATTGGCAAAACAATATCTTTTGGATGGCCGAGATGAAAAGAAATGGACAAAACAGAATTTCTACAATAAAGGGTAGATGGCCTACCTCAGATGATCCATAAATGGTGAGAAAATCGTCAAAAAAAAAAATGTAGAAATCCAGACGACCAAGATGGGCTGGTTCAGCTGAATGGCGATGATGATCGCAGGTGGGCCACTTCAGATCTGAGATGAACAGGGATGATCAAGGCTTCCAGATCTTGGAAGATGACTCTGATGATCAATAAATCAGAAACAAATTCTTCATAAATCCTGGAAGCTTCAGGCGACCAAGATGGTAGGATTCCGCTAATGAGTTGGTGAGAATCACAGGTGGGCCACGTCGGATCTGAGATGATCAGGATGATCTGGCTGAAAAGAATGATCACAGATGATCATATACTGGCTTCCAATGTTTGGAAGATGATGTAGGAGAAGATCACAGATGATCGAGCTCTGATACCATGATATTTAGAGAGAGATGAAATACAGAACATAAGAGAGATGAATGTCGTGCCTCCTTTGAGGATCGACTGTTCTTATATAAGGGTTTAATTCCTTAATTACAATCAATTACAAATCTTAGATCCTAAACTGAAGCCACAAATTAAGTAACAACCTTTGACTAATTACAACGTAACAAAAAGGTACAATAAATGAGCCTAATGGACTTGGGCTTGCTTGACATGAAATGAGCCTAATGGACTTGGGCTTGCTTGACAAACACTAAACACTAAAATCCTAATACTCTAAAAATCTAACCATCCAAAAGACTCCGAACCCCAAAATTGCCAAACCCCACTTCGTACAACCACCATTTTATACACCCTAAATGTAATGAAAGATTATGGATATTCTAAATTTTCTAGATACCTTTTGATCGGAAATAAATAATGCTCTAAATGTTGCTTTGAGTCGCATTGTCAAATTAGCGTTTTCATCATGCACTTATAGAATCAAGAGGGATGGGTGTCAAATTCTCTATGTTTTTTTTTTCTTTTTCTTTACATAAGAAAGAAAAGTGACCTAAAACTCCATATTTTAACAAGAGAAAGATCTTTAAGAAAATGAAAAAGAAACCATTTACAAAAACTTAGATTTTCTAAAGGAACAAGCTAAGAAAGACAACTTTGCAAAAATTTGTATTTAAAAAAAATAGATTTATGAGATTCAAAATTAAACAAAAAACCTTATTTCAAAAAAAAAATTAGAATTTAGAATTTCCTTTATCTGATTTTGGGCTAGTCAAAACATTTGATACATGCACCTCCTAAAACTTGTAAAATGACAAATTTAGTAACCAGTTATGCAAAGCAATAAAATAAGAGTATGTTGTATATACCCCGCTAAGGTTCTTAGGACTTGTAAATAGGGCCCTACAATTATAATACTTGCATAAAGCCTCCTGCATTTCCATTCTAATACCTTCAATGTCCCAAAATCAATAGCCTCACAACCACCAAAGTCTTTTAGAGTAAAATGGCACTTTTGCTTGACAAAGACTGAAAATAACAAGGATTGTTGGACTGAATTGCCTAATCCTTGGGATCGACTTGGCATTTTTTATATAGGGATTAAAAGCCCAAACTAAATCCTTAATTTGATACAATTAAGCCCTTAATTTAGGCAAAAGAATAAAGTCAGATCTAACTATTTTCGTCAACTTCCTAAGTAAAACACAAAAATTAATGTGCAGTTAGTACACTAAAATGGATGTGACCACCTTATTATGTGCTAATTTTAGTGAGCATGGGCCACTGTTTGAAACCCCCCCCCCCCCCCCCCTCAAATTGATGCTAGAGAGTTGATGAGCATGAATTTGCCAACTAGGAACTGATGACGAGGTCATAGGAGACCTTTTGTGAAGATATCATCAGGTTGATGTTCGTATGACACATGAGGAAGCTCAATACCAATTCGTTTGTACTCATCTCGAATGAAATGATAATCAACCTCAATATATTTGGTTCTCTCATGGAAAATTGGATTTTCCGTGATCTAAATGGCACTAGTATTATCAGCAGATAAATGAGTAGCAGCATCCATTAGAAAACCAAGAGCAGAAAGTAGACCTCAAAGCGAAAGAATCTTAGAACAAGCAGCAAACATAACCCAATATTCAACTTGGGTGGAAGACTTCAAGAATATCTTGTTTCTTACATTTCTAGGAGATCAAGTTGTTATCCAAAAACATGCACCATCCAATAGTAGATCTCCGTGTATCAAGACAGTAAGCCCAATCGACATCTGAATAAGCTCGGAGAGTAAGAGAATTGTTCGTTGGAAAAAATAAACCTCTAGTTGGAGTCCGAAGAAGATATCGAATTATTTGTTTGACCACAGCTAAATGAAAATGCTAAGGATTAGTCATGAATTGACTCAACAAATTAACTACATAATATATATCCAGATGAGCGATCATTAAGTAGATCAAGCTGCAAACTAGTTTACGATATAAAGTGGGATTAGAAATAGGATCTCCCATGTCTTTGACAAAGCTTGACATTAACCTCAATAGATGTGTCAACTATAGTGGAATGTTCAAATTGGCCATTTCGATAACATCCATCGTATACTTGTGCTGATTGAAAACAACTCCTTTCATGGATTAATGAACCTCCAGACCTAAAAAAATATGTCAGTGGGCCAAGATCTTTCATGTGGAAAGATTTATGAAGAAAGCTTTGTATTTGACCAATCATGTTAACATTTGTACCAGTGATTATAATGTCATCGATGTATACTAGTAGAATAGTGAGTCCCGTGGAAGCATGGTGCAATGATGTGTCATAAGGACTTGAATCCAGATCCATCTAAAGGAATGCATCTTGAAATTTCTCAAACCATACACGAGGTGCCTATTTTAAACCATAGAGAGACTTGCAAAGTTTGGCAACCATACCCTTTGAGGATTGTGCAACCCCCTAAGGAAGGTGCATATCGACATCTTCTTTGAGATCTCCATGGAGGAAAGCATTCTAAGCGTCCATCTAGTAAAAGGGCCAGGATTTTGAAGAAGCAATTGCAATGATAACCTGAATAGTTGTCATTTTGGCAACTGGAGCAAACATTTCATCGTAATCAATCCCATATGGCCCAATATCAGTCCAGTTAACCATCTAGCTTAAGTTTAAGTGAATAGATCCATTTGTAGTTGATGGGTTTAACAGAAGGTAGATATGGGACAATGTCCCAAGTATGATCTTGTTCTAAAGAATCCAACTTAGTTTATAGAGCTTGCTGCCAACATTCATACGTAGCTGCCTAGGAATAGGAATTTGGAATAGAAATGGAGAGAGTGACTTGTAATGCCCCAACTCCGCATACATGCATGGTATTGTCCGCTTTAGCCCATGGGCTTCACGGTTTTGCTTCTGGTAGGTCTCAACCTACCAAAAGGCCTCATGCAAAGTAAGGGTGTAAGCTCTACATATAATCCCAATCACTTTCCTCTTTATAGTTGATGTGGGACTCCATGATGTCACTACCGGCCCCCCTTAGGGCTGCACATTCCTTTACAGTAGCCTACTAGTCCATCTAGCCTACCGGCCTTCTTAGCCTGCCCACAGTTTTGCTTCTGGTAGGTCTTAACCCACAAAAAGGCCTCATGCAAGGTAAGGGTGTAAACTCTACATATAATTCCAATCACATTCCTCTCTATAGTCGATGTGGGACTCCAGGATGTCACAGTGCACGAGGCTCCCGCATAGCGGGGTCTGGGGAAGGCAAGATGTTTGCAGCCTTACTTTCATTTTGAAGAGGCTGTTTCCGTGACTTGAATCTGCGTCCTCCTTGACCCTACCGGTAAGCCTTTACCGTTGGGCCAAGCCGCCCTTCTAGACAAAATATCAAGTACATAGAGAATAAAGAGGTGCAGGTGTCAAATATTTTTATATGTTTAAAAATTAAGCAAAAATCAAATTTGAATAAAATATGTAAAGTAAAAAATTTTCTTTTAGTCAGTTTTGAGCTTGTTATAACATTCAATGCATGCACCACCAAAGACTAATATGATTCAAAATGAAGTAGCATGTCTCATGTCGCGACAAGAAAAAAAAAGATACAACGTTGAAAAAGTTACATTATTTGCTAAGCCAGAAAACTTAAACCCATACACAAAAACCCCTAGATCCCTAAATGCCTGAACCCCAAAACCTTAGTCACTAAACCCTGAAACTTAAAAATTTATACCTTAACCCTAAAAACAAAAAGCAAAGCCCAAAAATCATAATACTCTAACAACCAAACAACCCTAAAAACTGCGTACCCCAAAATCGCCACACCCCACTCCGTGCATCCATCACTTTATACACCCAAAGTATAATGGGAGATTTTGGATTTTCTAAATTTTCCACAAACCTCTTCATTGGAAATTAATAACGCTCTAAATGTCACTTTGAGTCACATTGTCAAATTAGCTTTTTCATGATGCACTCATCGAATCAAGAGAGATGGGTGTCAAAATCTTTGTTTTTTCTTTTTATATTTTATTTGCATTAGAAAGGAAACTAAACTTAAACACAAAATTTTAACAAAAGAAAGATTTTAAAAAAGGAAGCCTTTCACAAAAAACTAAGATTTTCAAAACGTATGGAACAAGCTAAGAAAGACAACTTTACAAATATTTACATTAAAAAAAATAGATTTATGAGATTGAAAATTAGCCAACAAATCTAATTTCAACAAAAAAAATTAGAATTTCAAATTTCCCATATCCAATTATTGGCAGGTCAAAACATTCAATGCATGCACCTCTTAAAAGTCGTAAAATGACAAATATAGTAACCAATCCTGAAAAGCAATAAAGTAAAGAGTGAAAGTAAAAAAAGGTTACCTCATATGGTGGTGCTCCCTGGCAAAGGCACTTAGATCTTGTTCGACAATTCCAAGTGAAAGGTTGCAAAGTAGTAATAAGACCCGTTGCAAACATAGTCAACCGACATGGCAAGATCAATTCACACAACCTAAACTTGTCCTATAAGAAAATCTAAAAGTCTTACTCAAAATCTATACAAATCGGAAATAAATATCCTGAAATAAAATTAATTACAGTCCCTTACACAACATAAAATGTATCTAAACTAAGGAAAGGGAAGACCGTGTGAATAATTGTTAAACAAACTAAAATCAAATTAAAAAAATAGAGATACTAAATTAAAATTTTAGAAATAAAAAAAATTTGCAACCCAATAATGTGAATAACTGCTTTCCAAGTACAAACACTATGAGTGACATAGTTTAATTTCCCCATCACAAAACCAAATACCCTAAGCCCCAATTTTAATCCATCAACCCTAAACCCATAGGACCCCTAAAACCTAAACTCATAAGGTCCTCAGAACATTAGGAACCAAAGACACAAGACCCTTAGAACCCTAAACCCAAACTCAAAACACTGAACCCTTAAACCCTAAACCCCAAATGCTAAACCATGTTTCCGCATTAAGAATCAAGAGGGGTGGCTATCTAATGTAAATTTTTTTAAACAAAATAAGCAAGATATTAGATTTCACTTACAAAAGCCTATTTGATAATTACCTTAATCCAATTACGAGCTGGACACAAGTTTCACTGCATATGCCACCTAAAACTAGTACAATACAAAATATCATGTACATATAGAATGAAGAGGGGCAGGTGTCCAGTATTTTTTAATGTTTAAAAATTAAGCAAAAAAATCAAATTTGAATAAAAAATGTCGAGTCAAAAATTTTACTTTACTCTATTTTCAGTTGGTTATAACATTCCATGCGTACACCACCTAAGACTAATATGATTCAAAATGAAGTAGCACATCTCACGTAGCGATAAGGGGAAAAAAAAAAAGAAAAAAGGTTCAAAAAGTTACATTATTTGCCGAGCCACAAAACCTAAACCCCGACACACAAATCCCTAGACCCCAAACACCTGAACCACTAAACCTTAGTCACTAAACCCTAAAGCCTAAAAACTTATACCATAACCCTAAAATCAAAACACAAAGCCCAAAAATCGTAATACTCTAAAAACCAAACAACCCTAAAAACTCTATACCCCAAAATCACCACATCCAACTTCGTGCATCCATCACTTTATACACC
Source organism: Sextonia rubra (assembly GCA_037013555.1). Lineage (NCBI taxonomy): Eukaryota > Viridiplantae > Streptophyta > Magnoliopsida > Laurales > Lauraceae > Sextonia > Sextonia rubra. The sequence continues at coordinate 8,063,983 of JASUAD010000015.1, forward strand.
CAAAATATCATGGGAGATTTTGGATTTTCTAAATTTTGCATAAACCTCTTGATTGGAAATTAATAACACTATAAATGTTGCTTTGAGTCGTGTAGTCAAATTAGCTTTTTCATCATGCACTCATAGAATCAAGAGGGATGGGTGTCAAAATCTGTGTTTTTTTTCTTTTTTATTTACATAGGAAAGGGAACTAACCTAAAACACAAAATTTTCCCAAAAGAAAGATTTTAAAAAAGGAAACCTATTACAAAAAACTAAGATTTTTCAAAGTGTGGAACAAGCTAAGAAAGACAACTTTGCAAAAACTTTAAATTTAAAAAAACAGTTTATGCGGTTGAAAATTAGCCAAAAAATCTTATTTTAATAAAAAAATTAGAATTTCAAATTTCTTTTATCCGATTATGGGCTGGTTAAAACAATCAATGCATGCACCTCCTAAAAGTAGTAAAACGACAAATATCGTAACCAATCCTGAAAAGCGATAAAATAAAGAGTGAAGTAAAAAAAAGGTTACCTCATAATGCGCTCCCTGGCAAAGACACATAGAACTTGTTCGACAATTCCAAGTGAAAGGTTTCAAAGTAGTAAAAAAACCCAGTGCGGACGTGGTCGACCAACTTGGCAAGATCAATTCACACAACTTGAACCTAACCTAAAAGAAAATCTAAAAGTCCTATTCAAAACCTATATAAACCAAAAATAAATATCCTGAAATAAAATTAATTACAGTCCTTTACACATCATTAATTGTATCCAAACTAAGAAAAGAGAAGACCGTGTCCACCATAAGAAACATTATAAAGCCAAATTAAAAATAAAAAATAGAGATAATAATTAAAATTTTTGAAATAAAAAAGAAATTTGTAACCTAATAATGTGAGCACATTGCTTTTTAAGTATGAATAATATGAATGACATAGTTTAATTTCTCCATCTCAAAACCAAATACCCGAAACCCCTAAACCCTAAACCCATAGGGTCCCTAGAACATTGGCAACCAAAGGCACAAGCCCCTTAGAACCCTAGATCCAAACTCAAAACACTAAGCCCTTAAACCCTAAACCTCGACTGCTAAGCCACGATCCCGCTTTCAACTCAAGCTACTTTCGACAACGTAGATGTACTAGGAGAATTTGAGTTTTCTCATATATATTAAACCTCTTGATAGAACTTGTTTATGCTCTAAATGTCCCTTTCATTCGCATTCCAATTTAGGTTTTTCAATAAGCACATATAGAATCAAGAGGGGTGGGTGTCTAATGTAAATTTTTTAAAACAAACTAAGCAAAAAATTAGATTTGACTTGCAAAACCCAATTTGAAAATTACCTTAATCCAATTATGAGCTGGACACATGTTTCAATGCGTATAACACATAAAACTAGTACAATACAAAATATCATGTACATAGCAAATGAAGAAGGACGGCTATTTGGATTTGCCAATAACCAAATTTTAACTCAAATTTGGAAAAGATTATGGCAAAATGTAATATGTCCAATAAATCTTTTTTATTAGGAATTGGATACCTGATCCATTTCAGGCAATCATTTAGACCTTGAAACTCCTCGTTCTTTTTCTGCGTTTTTGTTTACATAAAAAGTAGTACAACCCCAAGGAGAATGGCTTTTTTTGTTAATCTTTTATCCAAAAGATTTTGGATTTCTGTTTTGCATAGATCTAAATATTGTTTCGTCATTTGGCTTGGACGAATCTTAGTAGGAATGGATTTCTCATTAAATCCTAATTCATAGGGAAGAGAAGTAATATGCTGTTTCTATCCCAAAATGCATTAGGTATATCACTGCATATTTCAGTAATGAATTGTTGATGAATATGGTCAATAATATTTTTGACTTGGGGATAAAATAATTGTTTTTCAATATTTAAGAGTACTATTTCGTTTCGTAAGAACTTAATATGCTTTTCCATACCAGTAATAGTATCTTCTAATTAATTAATAATTTTTATTCTTGGTGCGGAGATGAAATTGAACCACACAATATAGTTTTCATATTTTCCATTGAATCCTGTAGAATCAACTTGGTCTAGAGGCATTATGGAATCAATAAATGGACTATGCAATATAATTTGTTGGGTAAGATTCTTGATTAGATAAAAATGGGTTGGAATACATATACCATTATTGCATATGTGAGTAGTTTTTATTTGATAATTACTGAACTATTTTTAACCATTAGCAGCACTAAGACTATCCTTAGTTTTTTGAAAATATTAGATTGGAACTAAACCTTCTTTTATGCAATTTAGGTCTACTCGAGTGTCTACTAATGCTAGTGCATTAGAAATAGTATATTCATTGTTGATTACGATTGTGATCTGAACATACTAATTTTGAGTAATAACTTTATTCAATAAATTCAGGTATTCTTCTTCTCCCCTTGAATTGTCTAGCGAGGAGGAAGAAGGGTTATTCTTTTCTATTTCTAATTTAGAAATTCTTTGATCCATGATTATTAAATCTTAAAAGGTTTTTGATTGAAATCCTTTTGACTTGCGAATTTCTTCTTTTATCTAATTTATTTCCATTTTTAAATCAGATAAAGAGGTTGGTTTCAATTCTTTTTGGTTTTCAAGTCTGTTTACGACTTCCCTTAAACTATAATTATTAATGGGAATTATTGATTCTTCTTTTTCTTCTGTTTCATGCATTGTTATGCATGTCTCGATTAATGTTTAACATACTTGTGGATCAATAATTTGATCAACAAGATTTAGAAGAGATTATTGTTGACTAGAAAGTACATTAATGCTTAAGCCGTTCATTTCAATAATTGCTTTCCAATAAACATTGGAGGTTGATCATTGATTAAGGTTATTACAAACACATTTTGTATCATCTTGTTCTCCATTATTAGAAGAACTTGATTCCAAAACTTCTATTTCTTCTGATTCAAATGAACTAGAATGAATCATTAATTTCAACAATTGATCTTTTAGATGCTCTTCTACATTTAGATTCTTAATTTTGTGCTTTAATTTACACTTGTTAGAATAATGGCCAATTTGACCACATTTATAACATATTACTTTTGATTTATTCAAGGGTTTTCTTTTCCCTTTAGTATCCCTCTTTTTAGAGATTTCTTTAACAACTAATTTTTTAGGAAAATATTTTTTCTTCCTGTATGATTTTTGAACATGATGTTGTTTTTTAGTTGTATAGGATTTTGGATACTTAATTGTAAGTATCATAGGCAAACTGATCACAAAATTCTCTCAATTCTTTTTGACCAATAAGATTTTGCTTTTTTGACTGGTGTTGCAATTTTAAATCATTACAAAGAGATAATCCTTCCTGGATGAGAACAATAATTAGTTGCCCATAAGTGTATTGAACATAAGAAATAGAAATTCCATCATATTTTTCTCTGAAACTTTTCCGGACTCTTTCTACAAATTAATTGGGAAGCCCATCAATGAATTTGGCTTTCCAATGTTCACTATTGGCATCATGTCTTTACATGACTTTGGCAAGAAATACATCTTTATACTATCGGAAAATGGGTTAAAGATGGATATCTTAGATTCTGTAATAGTTCTCAACTTCTTTTCCTTTGGTTATCCCATGGACTTACAAAGTGTAGAATGATAGTTTGAACTAAAGTATAAATAGCATCTTCAATTATATCCTACTGTTGAGTATTTTAATTCTTAATAATTTTTCTAGTAGTTAGAATTTCTAACCTTTGCTATTCTATGAGAATATTATCCCACCAACCTTTTAACACACCAGTAAAACTAGTAGTTATAAGATTACATATATTTGCATCAGTATTACCATACTATTTGTAAATAGTACTAGACACCATTATTTGATGTATTACTTCGAAAATCTGATATTCAAATCAGCCATCTATGTTCCACTCATGAATTGTTTTTCCATGAAATGAATTTTGGGAATGAAGCCAATTCTTTTCATATAATATATCTTATAGAGTAAGCGGGGATAATAAAACCTACTATTCGCATCCCAAGTATTTTGGGAGCTTTTGTTGTATTTTATAGCATTTACTCCATTTTGTAAGGCTTGTAATGAAGCTTCTGTTTTCATATAATTTTCTTAATCAATTTCAGGTTCAGATTATGTATTAGAATCATGTGATAACACTCGCAGTTTTAAGTCTCTCATTCTACTTAATAGTTGAGTGATAAATTCATCATCTTTTTCTCTTTTATTAGAGAATTTAAATCCCTATATTGAGTTAGGAGGTTTAATAGGAATCTCCTGAATAATTTTCTGATCAGCCCTGGATTTATTGAAATCCTTTACATCCTGTAGGGATTGAACTTGATTTTCAATTCTTATCAATTGTTGACAAGTGGTTTGGAGATGCAGATTGGTATAATTATTCTGCTCGTATAATTTACTCAAAGAAGAGCTTTCTTCTGCTTTAACATAGGCAACAACCTCCAAAACAATTGAAAACTTTTCTGAAGTGCTAGCTGATTCTAGCTTTTAAGGTTTAGTTGGTGGATATAAAGATTTGATAATAGATCATCCAACTTCTACCATTCTTTTTTGTATTCAGACATCATCATTAGTTTTCCATCATTGTCTAGATAAGGATATCTAGTAGCATAAAACCATTTAACAAAAGGAATAATAATTTTGCACATTTCTACATAATTATAAAAATCATGTTTAAATTATGCTTTTTTTTTTATCAAATTTTGTAAAAAACCATTTTCTAAAAGCATCATATTTTGGCTGTTGAAATTCAGCATTTATTGCTTTTCTATCAACAACAAATTGGGCTTCCATTAAGAAAGGGTGAAATTGATTTCACTGACAATTGGAGAACTCCTTTCATTAGATGGCCTGCTGTAAATTTCATGTGGAATCTGCTATTTAGAGATATGAAGTCATTCCAAATTATTAGGACTACTTCTTGAAAGATTTGGAGAAATTATTATAGTTTCTAGTATATTACCAGATCCAAATCCAAATTCAAATGTTGGTGCTACTGAGGGTGCAGAAGAAAATGAGTGCCTTAAAGAAGGAGGTAAAGATACTCTGTAAGGAGGAATACTCCTAGAAGTACCGACTCTGGAGGATAAAGATCTAATTGGTCTCTGAAATTTAATAAATACATCTCCATCAAAAGTTTCAGTTATTTCATCAATATTTTAATGCATTATTGGTCTTGCTGGAACTGCTCGTTGTACAGTCCAACTCTCAGGAAATTGAACTTGTTCCCAAGAAATCATTCTAGGAGTTACTACATTGGAAGTCATCATATTTGACTCAATGAGCACAATTTTTACTAGAGGGCTTATTTGATGAACATTGGGGGCTAAGGTGTTCATTGCCTTATAATGAATACTGTAAATGACCAAAATGGTTTCAGAACCAGGGAGAAAATTATATCCCTTGGTCTGCAGTCTGAGGGTTGGCGTTTCATAAATATTTCTATCTGTGAGGGACAGAGTTAAATTAAAATATATATTAAAATAAACTGGGCCATAGCAAAGGCTGGTTTCAACGATCCCCATAAGTGAGGATCTCCAATTGAGACACCTATCATCCCTTAATTAGATGCATGACTGCTGTTGGTAGATTCCCTTTTCGCGAAGTGGCAACAAATTCAAATTTGATGGCCATAAAATATTCTTTTTAGGATGACTTCTTTGTCACCTTGTCGGCCATAATAGTAATGACGGAGTCCCAATAATCTTCAACAGAGACCTCTTCATTGAGACCTTGGGATTCTCCAATGAGGCATGAAAAGGGATTAGAAGCCTCATTACTATGAGAGGATGTCATAGGGGCATCATCTTTTCAGAAAAAGATTAAACAAAAGATTTTTTCATATGCCCCCTACATCTAATCACTAATTCATGATAGGAAATATTGGAAATTTGATATTTTAATTGAAGCTTCATTGCTTCAAAAGGGTTTGAGGATGATGACCCTTCAATTAAGGTAGATTGAGTAATTCTAGAACATTGATATTACTCTATGGTTTTTTGAATTTCTTGACCTTTTTCTTCAAGATTAGTGGATTTATTCCACCACCGATACCAAAATGTCCTTTGTAAAATTGGGACATTATCTGAATTAAAGGTAGTAAGAAGATCCCATTTCCATATCCAAGGGATACCAAATTGGGTGAAAAGTAATAAGTATGGTAATCCAATAAGATATTTAGATGTTCCTCTAAATTAAGGATGATTCTATTGCCGTTGTAAAAATAATTGTTCAATGGGTTATAGTAAAATATGAATTGAGGGGCCAAAATACCCCCACCATTTAAAAAACCAATTGAGAAAACCAAATTTGGCTAATTCTTGGCATAGCTAGATAAACCATGTGTGTTTATGTTGTGGATTCTGGTAGTAGAAAGTATTTTTCCGCGCTTGGAAATAATCCCAAAAATTGTACGCTTGTCCTATATTTAGTCGACGAGATATTTTGGTACTTCAATTCATATTTTACCAAAACCCATTGAATAATTATTTTCACAATGGCAACAGAATCATCCTGCAGGGACTCAACTTGATTTTCAATTCTTGTCAATTGTTGACCAATGATTTGGAGATGCAAATTGGTACAATTATTCTACTTGTATAATTTACTCAAAGAAGAACTTTCTTCTGCCTTAACATAGGCAGCAGCCTCCAAAAAGACTGAAGGTTTTTCTGAAGTACTAGCTGATTCTAGCTTTAAAGGTTCAGTTGGTTGATATAAAGATTTGATAATAGACCATCCAACTTCTGCCATTATTTTTTGTATTCAAACATCATCATTAGTTTTCCTTCATTGTCTAACTAAGGATATCTAGCAGCATAAAACCATTTAACAAAAGGAACAATAATTTTACATGTTTCTACATATAATTATAAAAATCATGTTTAAATTCTACTTTTTGTTTTGCATCAAATTTTGCAAAAAACCAGTTTCTAAAAGCCTCATATTTTAGCTGTTGAAATTCAGCATTATTGCTAATCTATCAACAACAAATTGGGTTTCCATTAAAAAAGGGTGAAATTGAGTTCACTGGCTATCAGAGAATTCCTATCATTAGACTGCTTGCTGTAAATTCCATGTGGAATCTACTATTTAGAGATATGAAGTCCTTCCAGATTATCAGGACTACTTCTAGAAGGATTTGGAGGAATTATTATAATTTCTGGTATATTACCAGATCCAGATCCAGATTCGGATGTTATGGCTACTGATGGTGCAGTAGATAAGGAGTGCCTTGAAAGAGGCAAAGATACTCTATAAGGAGGAATACTCCTAGAAGTACTGACTCTAGAGGATAGAGATCTAATTGGTCTCTGAAATTTAATTGATACATCTCAATCAAAAGTTTTAATTATTTCATCAATATTTTAATACATGATTGGTCTTGCTAGAACTGCTTCTTGTACAGTCCAACTCTCAGGAAATTAAACTTCTTCTCAAGAAATGATTCTGGAAGTTGCTACATTGGAAGTCATCATATTTGACTCAACGAGCACAATTTTTCTTGAAGGGCTTATTTGATGAACATTGGGGGCTAAGGTGTTCATTGCCTTATAATGAATATTGTAAATGATTGCAATAGTTTTAGAACTAGGGAGAAAATTATATCCCTTGGTTTGCAATTTGAGGGTTGCTACTTCACAAATATTTCTATCTGTGAGGGACAGAGTTAAATAAGGATATGCATTAAAATAAACTAGGCCATGGCAAAGGCTAGTTTCAATGATTTCCATAAGTGAGGATCTCCAATTGAGACACCTAGCATCCCTTAATTGGACTTACAGGCAAGCATCCATGCCTAAAAGGGTTAAAGGTTTAAATGCAACATGAATACATCCTATATGTAGAAATTTATGGTCATTAGTATGCCTAACAATATCCTTAGGCTCAAATAGTTGAATTGTAGCATCATTTTCCTCAATGCTAATGGTTTGTTCTTTGGCCTTAACTGCCATTCTACTATTAAATTTAAATAGTCCAACCTTATAGATTGTATGTGGATGAACAGATGGAACTATCCTTCTTGAATATTATTATATTCAAGTAATTCTGAATTTTTAACATTAGAATTAGATAAAAATTTGCTAAGCATGATAGCAATAAAAGTACGGACCTCATACATCTTTGCTATATTTATAACTAATTACTAAACTATATGAGTATAGGTGTTCTACTGAAATGGTCCACAATGATATGATGTGTTCAATTCAGTAAATGACGGATTATGGGAACACTGCCATGACTCTAACCCCAACAAACTTGCAAGAATCCTAACGCGACTAAGTGACGTTCCACATAGCATCATAACATTACTAACAACATTTTAGAACATTGGGAACCAAAGACAAGAGACCCTTAAACCCTAGACCCAAACTCAAAACACTAAACCGTTAAACTTTAGACCCTGAATGCTAAACCATGATCCTGTTTTTAGCTACAGCTACTTTGGGCGACCTAGGGGGTACGTGTCTAATGTAAATTTTTTTAAACAAAATAAGCCAAAATTAGATTTGACTAACAAAGATTTGAAAATTACTTTAATCCAATTATGCGCTTGACGCAAGTTTTGACGCATATACCACCTAAAACTAGTCCAATGCAAAATATCATGTACAAATAGAATGAAGAGGGGTGGGTGTCCAATATTTTTTTATATGTTTAAAAATTAAGCAAAAAATCAAATTTGAACAAAATATGTAAAGTGAAAAATTTTCCTTTAGTCAGTTTTGTGCAGGTTATAACATTCCATGCATCCACTACCTAAAAGTAGTACGATTCAAAATGAATTAGCACATCACACGGAGAGAGAAGAATACATATATATATATATATATAAGGCTTAAAAAGTTACATTATTTGCCGAGCCACAAAGCTCAAACCCCAACACACAAACCCTAGACCCCGAAATGCCTGAACCCCTAAACCTTAGTCACTAAACCCTAAAACATGAAAATTTCAACCATAACCCAAAAATCAAAACACAAAGCCCAAAAATCCTAATACTCTAAAAACCTAACAGCCCTAAAAACTCCATACTCGAAAATCGCAAAATCCCACTTCGTGCATCCATCACTTTAAACACCCTAAATGTAATGGGAGATTTTGGATTTTCTAAATTTTCCATAAACCTCTTGATTGGAAATTAATAATGCTCTAAATGTCGCATTGAGTCACATTGTCAAATCAGCTTTTTCATCATATAGAATCAAGAGGAATGGGTATCAAAATCTGTGTGTTTTTTTTTTCTTTTTTCTTAACAAAAGAAAGAAAACTAACCTAAAACACCAAAGTTTCTTCATTCCGTTCGATTTTGAACCAAATCCTTAGATAAGTTAAATTTATTCAAATCTGATTCAATGACATCTATCAATGTTGTAAGGTTTCGAAATCCCACTAATCTTAATCTACACTAATTAATCATGTTCTATGTTAATTAAACCTTGTTGAGGTTAATCTAGTTAAAACGATTGGGTTTGGATCTTGGATAGGTAGTTGAGCGGAGTTTGAACCTTACCTCGGTAGTTGAGGACCTTTTTGTAAATTGTTCATGTATCTTATGGGCACTTTGTCAATCCCTCCTTGTGTAATTTTTTGAGTAGATCATCTTTCATGTTAGGCTTGATTTGATCCGAACTCATTCTGGGCCAAATGAGGTCCATTTGTCCTAAAATAAGATTTAATGGAAAATGTGGACTTGCATGCAACTGCAGGAAAATTTATGTTTAAAAGAGGGGAACTCAACGTTCCTTCCTCTTTTCCTCCTTTTGTTGGGCTGCTGAAGCTGTTGTTTCTCTCTCTCTTCCTTAATCTTCATCTTCATTCCAAGATCTAAAGAACCACTAGGCTAGGGGGGTCTTGCATGTAATGGTGGGGATTCTTCTTCTTCTTTGTGTATTTCTCCCATTAGAGTATTCCCTTCTCCAAGCTACAGCTACATAAGGTAAGGATTTACCTCCATTTCATGCATTTGGGTTTATTAGAGAATTAAGGACCCAATTATATGACATGCATGCCATTCCATGTTCCATTCATCAATTGTATGTTTTACTTGTAGAGAACCTACTCTCATTTGGAGGTTTTCCCTTAGCCACCCAACAAGAAGAACTTAGGAAAGGGCAAACACTGTTAAGAGGCAAGTATTAGAGTTTATATGCATTGCATGTGTGATTAAGTTATGGATTCATGGGTTAGATCTCTAAATTCTCAATTTAAGTCATTTTCATTATTTAATGGTGTACAAATGTGGGATGGATTGAGTTAGAGTGATAAAAATGAGATAGAAGAGTTTGTGGGTATTGAACACCATCAAGTATACTATAATCAAATCATGTAAACTCCTCACAACTCAGGTTCTGTATTGATCCTACAATGAAACTGAGCTACAGAACTGAGTCCAGATATCTGAGGTGTACGGCGAAGCCACGGCTAAGCCGTACATGTTCACGGTTCAAAGTCCCGAGAGCATCAAAATTGGCTTTTGTACTACAGCTTACCCACGGCTGCACCGTAAAATGAGCTACAGCTAAGCCGTGTCCAGCCCGTGCCCAAGCCGTAAGTCTTCTTAAGGCGGACTTTCTAGAGAGCTCCATAAACCCATCTTCTTTTACGGCTTCACACGACTACACCGTGAAATGCCTTACGGCTAAGCCGTAACCCAATCGTAACCTAGCCGTAGGCTTAGCACGGCTAAGCCACAGGCTAATATACGGCTAAGCCGTAAATGTGTTGGAACTGTTTAAGGAAACATAAACCACTTGGCTAAGTCGTAACCTTATATACGGCTAAACCGTATGAACCCAATGAATTTAGGATGTTATGAATTCTTTATTGACCTTATATGGCCTTAGTATTGGCACCTTCTTACCCCTACACGAGCCCAACTGTAATGATACATTAAGAGGATAAACGAATTCCGGATGATTTCCCCAAAGTCAAGTCATGGATGTTGGCATAAGAAGGGGTGTTCTTTATACATATAAGGTAATACCAAGATGTGGTAACACAATGATACTGGACGTTTTATGAGTACATCGTGTTGAATGTCCTTGGGGATCATGGGTTGCCTAACACTGGGTGAATAGTGATTTCTTAGATATTTACGCAACCCGAATGCATTCATATTGTTAAATACCTTGCTTCAACATGAATTGTCTATGCATTCACCCTCTCTAGACAAACCCTGAGGCAATTCAAACCTGAGCTTCTAATGAGTGTGTCTGACAAGCCAGAACTTCTACTGAGTGCGTGCTTGCTAGCCATAAGGGTATAGGCGAAGTTCAAGCATTGTAGCTCATATGTATATGTTTGTTTAATTATTCGTCTGTTTCGTGACTGGTTATACTTCGGATTATTATTTTTTATGTATGATATGACTCATATGATTGAATCTGAGTCGGCACCACTTCGCTTGTGCCCTTTTTGGGTATTATTATTTTGTCACTACTGCAGTAGTTTACGTAGGAGTTGTCGGCACTCATCGGGGAGCTAGCTTGATCTCCTAGCGACTCATATGTATGTATGTTTCCTTTTGAGAGAACAGAGCCTCGTGGATGCCAATTAGTGTGTACTATATCTTGATTTGATTCCTCACTTATTGTCACTCATGCACATTAAGTCTAGTAGACTATTATTGCTCCTATCCAGTGTATATTAATAAGTTCAATTGATATACATATATTATGTTAGTCTCATATGCTCAATACTTACTTAACCGTCATGTTAACAGTGTTACCCTTGGTATTGCAGGTACGGAACCCAATCCCAACCCGAGTGCTAACGTGCCCTCGGAGGGTACTCCAACGATACCTCGGGGTATAGATGAATGGAAGGATGGCAATATCTTTTATTAGCCATCCTACGAAGTGCGCCGGTTCTGAAGATGTTACAGTCAAACCTTTAGTTTACCTTTGGAAATGCGCAAATTAAACCTTTTGTACCCAATTTCTTTAAGTAGCAGTTGGATTGTACGACATGTTATCTAAGTTTTAGGCACTGACATATACAACTTTATCTATCTATGAATATTTGCGGATATGTTTCTCTTGTCTTGGTTTTTCATCATTATAGAGTATTTTGCAAGAGTTCGTTATGATGAGTTATATTCCTACGTGTGTTGGCATTCCTCACACATTTCTGTGGAATCTCCTTTGTAGGAATTCGTGCACAATTCTTCAGGACACGAATTACTACGAGATTATGTATCCATGCCCTGGGGGCCCACTTAAATCCCCAATTCCCAAGATTGAAGCGTGACAAATGTTTTCTTCGGCCTACCCCTACTTCTTGATGGGCCATCCACCTGTAAAACCAAACTTTTTCTTACCAATGCCATTACCGGCCTACACTCAATATGCCCAAACCATCTTAAATGAGTTTCTCTAATCTTATCCCCTATTAGTGCTACCCTTAAATGCTCTCGAAAGCACTCATTTTTAACTTTATCTTTCCTAGTTTTACTATACATTCACCTAAGCATTCTCATCTCTGCCACATCCATCTTATGTATATGCATCTTCATAACTGGCCAACATTCTGCTCTATATGTCATAATTGGTTTAACCACTGTCCTATAAAATTTGCCCTTCAATTTCATTAGCATTCGTCTGTCACAAATCACTCCAGAAGCTAATCTCCACATTAGCTATCCAGCTTTTATCCTATGCTCAGCATCTTCGTCAATCTCCCTATCCTTACTAATCATCGAGCCTAGATACTGAAAAGAATCCATAAGCTGTATCTCATGGGTTTCAATTTTGATAGTGGCTTCAACAGTAATCATCGAGCCTAGCATAAACTCCGCTAGTTTTTGTTACCGGCCCCAAGCCCGGGTAAAGGAGAAGGGTTGCGTTAGGTAGGTTGACAGTCAGTATAAAACTTTTTCACAACCTAAACATAAACAAGCTAAGAAAGACAACTTTGCAAAAATTTATATTTAAAAAATAGATTTATGAGACTAAAAATTAGCAGAAAAATCTTAGTTCAATAAAAAAAAATTAGAATTTCAAATTTCCTTTTTCCGATTATGGGCTAGTCAAAACATTCAATACATGCACTTCCTAAAGTAGTAAAATGACAAATATAGTAGCCAATCCTGAAAAGCAATAAAATAAAGAGTGAAGTAAAAAAAAGGTTACCTCATATGGCGCTCCCTAGCAAACGCACCGAGAACTTGCTCGACAATTCCAAGTAAAAGGTTACAAAGTAGTAATAAAATCTGGTATAGAAATGGTCAACCTACACGACAAGATCAATTCACACAACTAGAACCTGTCCTAAAAGAAAATCTAAAAGTCCTACTCAAAATCTATACAAACTAGAAATAAATATCTTGAAATAAAATTAATTACAGTCCGTTACACACCATAAAATGTATCTAAACTAAGAAAAGAGAAGACCGCATACACCATAATAAACACTATAAAACCAAATTAAAAATAAAAAATAGTGATAATAAATTAAAATTTTAGAAAAAAAAAGGAAATTCCTAACCTAGTAATGTGAGTACATTGCTTTCTAAGTACGAATAATAGGAATGACAAAGTTTAATTTCTCCATCACAAAACCAAATATGCGAAACCCCTAAACCCTAATTTTAAGCCATCAACCGTAAACCCATAGGATTCTTAAACCCAAACGGATAGGGTCCTTAGAACATTGGGAACCAAAGACACAAGACCCTTAAACCCTACACCCAAACTCAAAACAATGAACCCTTCAACCCTTAACCCCGAATGCTAAACCATGATCATGCTTTTAGCTCCATCTAATTTGGGCGACCTAGATGTACTTGGAGAATTTGAATTTTCTCAAATTTACTAAACCTCTTGATGGAACTTGTTTATGCACTAAATGTCCCTTTCAGTCCCATGCCAATTTAGCGTTTTCAGCAAGCACATATAGAATCAAATGGGGTAGGTGTCTAATGTAAATTTTTTAAACAAATTAAGCAACAAGTTAGATTTGACTTACAAAACTCAATTTGAAAATTACCATAATCCAATTATGAGATGGACACAAGTTTTGACGCATATACCACCTAAAATTAGTACAACACAAAATAACATGTACATATAGAATGAAGAGGGGTAGGTGTTCAATATTTTTATATGTTTAAAAATTAAGCAAAAATTCAAATTTGAATAAACTATGTAGAGTCTATTTTGGGCTAGTTATAACATTACATGCATGCACCACCTAAAAGTAATACTTTTCAAAATGAAGGAGCACATCTCATGTAGCGATAATATATATATATAAGGTTTTAAAAGTTACATTATTTACCAAGCCACAATACCCAAACCCCGACACACAAACTGTAGACCCCTAAAAGCTTGAACCCCTAAACCTCAGTCACTAAACCCAAAAACTTTAAAATTTAAACCATAACCCTAAAATCAAAACACAAAGCCCAAAAATCCTAATGCTCAGAAAACTTAACAACCTAAAAAGTCTGTAACCCAAAATCGCCAAACCCCACTTCGTGCATCCATCACTTTATACACCCTAAATGTAATGGGAGATTTTGGATTTTCTAAATTTTCCATAAACCTCTTGATTGGAAATTTAATAACGCTCAAAATGTCGCTTTGAATCATGTTGTCAAATTAGCTTTTTCATCATGCACTTGTAGAATCAAGAAAGATGGGTGCCAAAATCTATGTTTCTTCTTTTTATTTATTTAAATAAAAAAGAAAACTAACTTAAAACACCAAATTTTAGCAAAAGAAAGATTTTAAAGAAAGAAAACTTTAACAAAAAAACTAAGATTTTCCAAAGTATGGAACAAACTAAGAAAGACAACTTTGCAAAATTTTATATTTAAAAAAGTAGATTTATGAGTATGAAAATTAGCCAAAAAATCTGATTTCAATAAAAAAAATTAGAATTTCAAATTTCCTTTATCCGATTATTGGTTGGTCAAAACATTCAATGCATGCACCTATTAAAAGTAGTAAAATGACAAATATAGTAACCAACCCTGAAGAACAATAAAATAAAGAGTGAAAGTAAAAGAAGGTTACCTCATATGGCACTCTCTAGCAAAGGCACCTAGAACTTGTTCAACAATTCCAAGTGAATGGTTGCGAAATAGTAATAAAACCCGATGCGGAGATGGTCAATGGACATGGCAAGATCAATTCACACAACCTGAACCTAACCTAAAAGAAACTCTAAAAGTCCTACTCAAAACCTATACAGACCAAAAATAAATATCCTGAAATAAAATTAATTACAGCCCTTTACACACCATTAAATGTATCTAAGCTAAGAAAAGAGAAGACCGCGTCCACCATAAGAAAATTATAAAACCAAATTAAAAATAAAAAAATAAAGATAATAAATTAAAATTTTAGAAAAATAAAAAGGAATTTCTAACCTAATAATGTGAGTACAATGCTTTCTAAGCACGAATAATGTGAATGACTTTCTCCATCAGAAAACCAAATACCCGAAACCCTAAACCCGAATTTTAAGCCATCAACCCTAAACCCATAGGAGCCCTCAACCCCAAACCCAAACCCATAGGGTCCCTAGAACAATGGGAACTAGAGACACGAGAACATTAGAACCCTAGACCCAAACTCAAAACATTAAACCCTTAAGCTCTAGACCCCGAATGCTAAAGCATGATCCTACTTTCAGCTACATCTACTTTGGGCGACCTAGATGTACTAGGAGAATTTGAATTTTCTCAAATTTAATAAACCTCTTGATAGAACTTGTTAATCCTCTAAATGTCCCTTTAAGTCGCATGCCAATTTAGCTTTTTCAACAAGCACATATAGAATCAATAGGGGTGGGTGTCTAATGTAAATTTTTTTAAACAAAATAAGCCAGAAATTTGATTGGACTTACAAAACCCAATTTGAAAATTGCCTTAATCCAATTATGAGCTGGACACATGTTTCAATGCATATAGCACCCGAAACTAATAGAATACAAAATATCACGGACATCTAATGTGAAGAAAGGCAGGTGTCCAATATTTTTATATGTTTAAAAATTAAGCAAAAAATCAACTTTGAATATAATATGTAGAGTCAAAAATTTTCCTTTAGTCAGTTTTGGGCTGGTAATAATATTACATGCATGTACCACCTAAAACTACAATTCAAAATGAAGTAGCATATCTCATGTAGTGATAAAAAGAAAAAAGATAAATGGTTTAAAAAGTTACATTATTTGCCTAGCCACAAAATCCGAACCCCGACACACAAACCCCTATACCCCTAAATGCTTGAACCCCAAAACCTTAGTCACTGAACCCAAAAAACTAAAATCTTATACCATAGCCCTGAAACCAAAACACAGCCAAAAATCCTACTACTCTAAAAACCAAACATCCTAAACCCCACTTCATGCATCCATCACTTTAAACATCCTAAATGTAATGGGATATTTTAGATTTTCTAAATTTTTGAAAAACCTCTTGATTGGAAATTAATAACCCTCTAAATGTTGCTTTCAGGAACATAGTCAAATTAGCTTTTCATCATGCACTTATAGAATCAAGAGGGATTGGTGTCAAAATCTCTATTTTTTTTTCTTTACTAAAGAAAGAAAACTAACCTAAAACAACAAATTTTAGCAAAAGAAAGATTTTAAAAAATAAAACCTTCTACAAAAAATTAGGATTTTCCAATGTATGGAACAAGCTAAGAAAGACAACTTTGCAAAAATTTATATTTAAAACAATAGATTTATGAGATTGAAAATTAGCCAAAAAAATCTGAATTCAATAAAAAATATTAGAATTTCAAATTTCCGTTATGCGATTATGGGCTGGCCAAAACATTCAATGCATGCACATCCTAAAAGTATAAAAATGATAAATATAGTAACCAATCCTAAAAAGCAATAAAATAAAGAGTGAAAGTTAAAGAAGGTTACCTTATATGGCACTCCCCAGCAAAGGCACCTAAAACTTGTTCAACAATTCCAAGTAAAAGGCTGCGAAGTGGTAATAAAACCCGGTGTTGACATGGTCGACCTACATGGCAAGATCAATTCACACAATTTGAACCTATCCTAAAAGAAAATCAAAAAGCCCTACTCAAAACCTATACAAACCAGAAATAAATATCCTGAAATAAAATTAATTACAGTCCTTTACACACCATAAAATGTATCTAAACTAAGAAAAAAGAAGACCTCGTCCACCATAAGAAACATTATAAAACCAAATAAAAAATGAAACAAGAGAGATAATAAATTAAAATTTTAGAAATAACAAAAGAACTTTGTAACTTCATAATGTGAGTACATTGCTTTCTAAGTACAAATAATATGAATGACATAGTTTACTTTCTCCATCACAGTTTACTTTCTCCATCACAAAACAAATACCCTAAACCCTAATTTTCAGCCATCGACCCTAAACCCATAGGACCTAACCCTAAACCCATAGGGTCCCTAGAACATTGGGAACCAAAGACACGAGACCCTTAGAACCCTAGACTCAAACTCAAAACACTAAGCCCTTAAACCCTAAACCTCAAATGCTAAACCATGATCCCGCTTTCAGCTCCAACTACTTTGGGCGACCAAGATGTACTAGAAGAATTTGAATTTTCTCATATTTACTAAACCTCTTGATAGAACCTGTTTACACTCTAAATGTCCCTTTCAGTCACATGCCAATTCGGGTTTTTCAACAAGCATGTATAGAATCAAGAGGAGTGCGTCTCTAATGTAAATTTGTTTTAAAACAAAATAAGCAAAAACTTAGATTTGACTTACAAAACCTGATTTGAAAATTCCCTTAATCCAATTATGAGCCAGACACAAGTTTCGATGCACATACTGCCTAAAACAAGTGCAATACAAAATATCATGTACAGGTAGAATGAAGAGGGCGGATGTCCAATATTTTTATATGTTTAAAAATTATGCAAAAAATCAAATTTGAATAAAATATGTAGCATCAAAAATATTCTTTTAGCCAATGTTGGGCTGGTGATAACATTCCATGCATGCACCACCCAAAACTAGTACAATTCATAATGAAGTAGCACATCTCACGCAGCGATAAGAAAAAAAAAAGATAAAAGGTAGAAAAAATTACATTATTTGCCACAAAACCCAAACCCCGACACACAAACCCCTAGACCCCTCAATGCCTGAACCCCGTGAACCTTAGTCACTAAACCCTGAAACCTAAAAATTTATACCATAACCCTAAAAGCAAAACACAAAGCCCAAAAATCCTAATACTCTAAAAACCAAACAACCCTTAAAAACTCAGTACCCCAAAATCGCCACACCCCACTCCTGCATCCATCACTTTATACACCCTAAATGTAATGGGAGATTTTGGATTTTCTAAATTTTCCATAAACTTCCTGCATGGAAATTAATAATGCTCTAAATGTCATTTTGAGTGGCGTTGTCAAATTAGCTTTTTCATCATGCACTCATAAAATCAAGAGGGATGGGTGTCAAAATCTATGTTTTTTTTAAATAAGAAAGAAAACTAACCTAAAACACAAAATTCTAACAAAAAAAAGATTTTAAAAAAGGAAACCTTTTATAAAAAAAAACTAAGATTTTCAAAAGTATGGAACAAGCTAAGAAAGACAACTTTGAAAAAATTCATTTAAAAAAAAAAGATTTATGAGATTGCAATAAAATAGTAAACAATCCTTTCAATGCATGCACCTCCTAAAAGTAGTAAAATGACAAATATAGTAAGCAATTCTGAAAAGCAATAAAATAAAGGGTGAAAGTAAAATAAGGTTACCTCATATGTCGCTCCCTGGCAAAGGCACAATCCAAGTGAAAGGTTCTGAAGTAGTAATAAGATCCAGCGTGAACATGGTCGACCGACATGGCAAGATCAATTCACACAACTAGAACCTATCCTAAAAAAAATCTAGGGTCATGTCTGCAAGAGGGGTAGGGTAAGGTAAAATAAAATCCAAAACCAAGAATCAATAATATATAAGTGTATTATGATGACTTTTTATTTTTAGTTGTTTGATATAGAATTTTTTTGACTTTTTGTGTAAAAAGTAGAGTTTTTTTTTAGTTTATTGATGAATTTTTTACTTTTTTTGAAAAAAGATGAGCGAGATTTGAATTTTTTAAAAACCGAAAGGGACAATGTTGAATTTTCAAAATTTAATTTTACTCTACCCCTTTTCCAAATACGCCCAAAAATTCCTACTCAAAACCTATACAAACTAGAAATAAATATCCAAAAATAAAATTAATTACAGTCTTTTACACCCCGTAAAATGTATCTAAACTAAGAAAAGAGAAGACCACATCCACCATTAGAACATTTCAAAACCAAATTAAAAATAAAAAATAGAGATAATATATAAAAAATTTAGAAATAAAAAAAGAAAATTTTAACCTAATAATGTGAGTAAATTGCTTTCTAAGTTCAAATACTATGAATGACACAGTTTAATTTCATCAGAAAACCAAATACCCCAAACCCTAATTTTAAGCCTTCAACATGATCCCGCTATCAACTCCAGCTACTTTGGGCAACCTAGATGTATTAGGAGAATTTGAATTTTCTCAAATTTACTAAACCTCTTGATAGAACTTGTTTACGCTCTAAATGTTCCTTTCAGTTGCATACCAACTTAGGTTTTTCAACAAGCACATATAGAATCAAGAGGGGTGGGTGTCAAATGTAAATTTTTTAAAACAAAATAAGCAAAAAAATAGATTTGACTTACAAAACCTAGTTAGAAAATTATGTTAATCCAATTATGAGCCGAACACAACTTTCTATGCTTATACCAACTAAAACTAGTACAAAACAAAATACCATGTACATATAGAATGAAGAGGGGCGAGTGTCCAATATTTTTATATGTTTAAAATTATGCAAAAAATCAAATTTGAATAAAATATGTAGAGTAAAAAATTTTCCTATAGTCAATTTCGGGCTGGTTATAACATTCCATTAACCACCTAAGACTAGTACATTCAAAATGAAGCAGCACATCTCATATCGCGATAAGGTTAAAAAAAACAGATAAAAGGTTGAAAAAGTTACATTATTTGCCGAGCCACAAAACTTGAACCCCGCCAAACAAACCCCTAGACCAAATGCCTGAATCCCTAAACCTTAGTCATTAAACCCTAAAACCTAAAAATTTAAACCATAACCCTAAAATAAAAACACAAAGCCCAAAAATCATAATACTCTAAAAACCAAACAACGCTAAAAACACCGTACCCCAAAATCGCCACACCCTACTTCGTGCATCCATCACTTCATACGCCCTAAATGTAATGAGAGATTTCGGATTTTCTTAATTTTCCATAAACCTCTTCATTGGAAATTTATAACGCTTTAAATGTCGCTTTGAGTCACGTTGTCAAATTAGCTTTTTCATCATGCACTCAAAGAATCAAGAGGGATGGGTATCAAAATCTGTGTTCTTTTTTCTTTTTTATTTAAATGAGGAAGAAAACTCACTTAAAACACAAAATTTTAACAAAAGAAAGATTTTAAAAAAGGAAACCATTTACAAAAAACTAAGATTTTCCAAAGTGTGAACAAGCTAAGAAATACAGCTTTGCAAAAATTTATATTTAAAAAAAAAAGATTAATGAGATTGAGAATTTGCCAAAAAATCAGATTTCAATAAAAAAAATTTAGAATTTCAAAATTCCGTTATTCGATTATGGGCTGGTCAAAACATTCAATGCATGCACCTATTAAAAGTAGTAAAATGACAAATATAGTAACCAATCCAGAAAAACAATAAAATAAAGAGTGAAAGTAAAAGAAGGTTACCTCATATGGTGCTCTCTAGGAAAGGCACCTAGAACTTGTTCGACAATTCCAAGTGAATGGTTGTGAAATAGTAATAAAACCCGATGTGGACATAGTCGACTGATATGGTAAGATCAATGCACACAACTTGAACCCATCCTAAAAGAAAATCTAAAAATCCTACTCAAAATCTATACAAACCAGAAATAAATATCCTGAAATAAAATTAATTACAGTCCTTTACACACCATAAAATGTATCTAAACTAACAAAAGAGAAGACAACATCCACCATAAGAAATATTATAAAGCCAAATTAAAAATAAAAAATAGAGACAATAAATTAAAATTTTAGAAATAAGAAAAGAAATCTGTAACCTAATAATGTGCGTGCATTCCTTTCTAAGTACGAATAATATGAATGACAAAGTTTAATTTCTCCATCACAAAACAAAATACCTGAAGCCCCTAAACCCTAACTTTAAGCCATCAACCCTAAACCCATATGACCCCTATACCCTAAAGCCATAGGGTCCCTAGAACATTGGGAACCAAAGACGCAAGACCCTTAGAGCCCTAGACCCAAACTCAAAGCATTGAACCCTTAAACCCTAGACCTCGAATGCTAAAACATGATCCTGCATTCAACTCCAGCTACTTTGGGCCACCTAGATGTACTAGTAGAATTTGAATTTTCTCAAATTTACTAAACCTCTTGATAGAACTTGTTTATGCTCCAAATGTCCCTTTCAGTCGCATGCCAATTTAGCTTTTCCAACAAGCACATATAGAATTAAGGGGAGTAGGTGTCTAATGTAAATTTTTTGAAACAAAATAAGGAAGAAATTAGATTTGACTTACAAAACCCGATTTGAAAACTACCCTAATCCAATTATGAGTTAGATACAAGTTTCAACGCATAAACCACCTAATACTACTACAACACAAATTTGAAGAGGGGCAAGTGTCCAATATTTTTATATGTTTAAAAATTAAGCAAAAATCAAATTTGAATAAAATGTGTAGAGTCAAAAATTTTCCTTCAGTCAGTTTTGGGCTGGTTGTAACATTCCACACGCATGCACCACCAAAAACTAGTACGATTCAAAATGAAAGAGCACATCTCATGTAGTGATAAGAAAAAAAAAAAGGTTTAAAGGTTTAAAAAGTTATATTATTTGCCGAGCCACAAAACCTGAACCCCATCACACAAACCGTAGACCCCTAAATGCCTAGACCCCAAAACTTTAGTCACTAAACCCTAAAACCTAAAAATTTAAACCATAACCCTAAAATCAAAACACAAAGAACAAAAATCCTAGTACTCTAAAAACCTAACAACCCTAAAAACTTTGTACCCCAAAATCACCAAACCCCACTTTGTGCATCCATCACGTTATACAAGCTAATTGTAATGGTAGATTTTAGATTTTCTAAATTTTCCATAAACTTATTGCATGGAAATTAATAACGCTCTAAATGTCACCTTGAATCGCATTGCCAAATTAGCTTTTTCATCATGCACTCATAGAATCAAGAGGGATGGGTGTCAAAATCGATGGTTTTTTTAATTTATTTACATAAGAAAGAAAACTAACCTAAAACACCAAATTGTAGCAAAAGAAAGATTTTAAATAAAGAAACATTCTACAAAAAACTAAGATTTTCAAAAGTATGGAACAAGCTAAGAAAGATTAACTTTGCAAAAATTCATACTTTAAAAAATAGATTTATGAGATTGAAAATTAGCCGAAAAAATCTGATTTCAATAAAAAAATTAGAATTTCAAATTTCCTTTATCTGATTATCGGCTGGTCAAAACATTCTATGCATGCACCTATTAAAAGTAGTAAAATGACAAATATAGTAACCAACCCTGAAGAACAATAAAATAAAGAGTGAAAGTAAAAGAAGGTTACCTCATATGACACTCTCTGGCAAAGGCACCTAGAACTTGTTCAACAATTCCAAGTGAATGGTTGCAAAATAGTAATAAAACCCGATGCAGACATGGTCGACCCACATGGCAAGATCAATTCACACAACTTGATCCTATCCTAAAAGAAAACCTAAGAGTCCTACTCAAAATCTATACAAGCCAGAAATAAATATTCTGAAATAAAATTAATCACAGTCCTTTACACACTATAAAATGTATCTAAACTAAGAAAAGAAAAGACCGCGTCACCATAAGAAACATTATAAAGCCAAATTAAAAATGAAGAATAGAGACAATAAATTAAAATTTTAGAAAAAAAAATCTGTAACCTAATAATGTGAGTACATTGCTTTCTAAGTACAAATAATATGAATGACATAGTTTAATATAGCCAAATTAAAAAAAATAGAGACAATAAATTAAAATTTTAGAAATAAAAAAAGAAATTTGTAACCTAATAATGTGAGTATATTGCTTTCTAAGTACAAATAATATGAATGATATAGTTTAATTTCTCCATCACAAAACAAAACACCCGAAACCCCTAAACCTTAATTTTAAGTCATCAACTCTGAACCCATAGGACCCCCAAACCCTAAAGCAATAGGGTCCCTAGAACATTGGGAACCAAAGACATGAGACCTTTAGAACCCTAGACCCAAACTCAAAACACTGAACCCTTAAACCCTAGACCCCGAATGCTAAACCATAATCCTACTTTTAGCTGCAGCTACTTTGGGCGACCTAGATGTATTGGGAGAATTTGGATTTGCTCAAATTTACTAAACCTCTTGATAGAACTTGTTTATGCTCTAAATGTCCCTTTCAGTCGCATGCCAATTTAGCATTTTCAACAAGCACAATATAGAATCAAGAGGGGTAGGTGTCTAATGTAAGTTTTTTGAAACAAAATAAGGATGAAATTAGATTTGACTTACAAAACCTTATTTGAAAATTACCCTAATCCAATTATGAGCTGGACACAGGTTTCAATGCATATACCACCTAAAACTAGTACAATACAAAACATCATGTGCATATTGAATGAAGAGGGGCAGCTGTCCAATATTTTTATATGTTTAGAAATTAAGCAAAAAAATAAAATTTGAATAAAATGTGTAGAGTCAAAAATTTTCCTTTAGTCAATTTTGGGCTGATTATAACATTCCATGCATGCACCACCCAAAACTAATATGATTCAAAATGAAGAAGCACATCTCACATAGCGATAAGGAAAAAAAAAGATAAAAGGTTTACAAAGTTACATTATTTGCCGAGCCACAAAACCCAAACCCCATCACACAAACTGTAGACCCCTAAATGCCTGAACCCCTAAACCTAAGTCATCAAACCCTAAAACCTAAAATTTTAAACCGTAACCCTAAAATCAAAACACAAAGAACAAAAATCCTAATACTCTAAAAACCTTAAAACCCTAAAAACTCGATACCCCAAAATCGTCAAACCCCACTTCCCGCATCCATCACTTTATACATGCTAAATGTAATGGGAGGTTTTAGATTTTCTAAATTTTCCATCGACCTCTTGCACGGAAATTAATAACACTCTAAATGTCACTTTGAGTTGCATTGTCAAATTAGCTTTTTCGTCATGCACTTATAGAATCAAGAGGGATGGGCGTCAAAATCTATGTTTTTTATTCTTTTTTATTTACATAAAAAAGAAAACTAACCTAAAACACCAAATTTTAGCAAAAGAAAGATTTTAAAAAAAGAAACATTCTACAAAAAACTAAGATTTTCAAAAGTATGGAACAAGCCAAGAAAGACAACTTTGAAAAAAATTATACTAAAAAAATAGATTTATGGGATTGAAAAATTAGCCAAAAAAATCTAATTTCAATAAAAAAAAATTAGAACTTCAAGTTTCCTTTACCCGATTATGGGTTGGTCAAAACATTCAATGCATGCACCTCAAAGTAATAAAATGACAAATATAGTAACCATTCCTCAAAAGCAATAAAATAAATTGTGAAAGTAACAAAAGGTTACCTCATGTGGTGCTCCCTGGCAAAGGCACCTAGGACTTGTTCGACAATTCCAAGTGAAATGTTGCAAAGTAGTAATAATAAAACCCGGTGCGAATACGGTCAACCAACATAGCAAGATCAATTCACATAAATTGAACCAATCCTAAAAGAAAATCTAAAAGTCCTACTCAAAACCTATACAAACCAGAAATAAATATCCTGAAATAAAATTAATTACAATCCTTTACACACCAAAAAATATATCAAAATTAAGAAAAGAGAAGGCTGCGTCCACCATAAGAAACAGTATAAAACCAAATTAAAAATAAAAAATCGATATAATAAATTAAAAATTTAGAAATAAAAAAGAAATTTGTAACCTAATAATGTGAGTGCAATGCTTTCTAAGTATGAATAATATGAATGAAATAGTTTAATTTCTCCATCACAAAACCAAATAGCCGAAACCCCTAAAACCTAATTTTAAGCCATCAACCCTAAACCCATGGGACCCCTAAACCCTAAACCCATATGGTCCTCAAAACATTGGGAACTAAAGACACGTGACCCGTAGAACCCTAGACCCAAACTAAAAACACTGAACCCCTAAACCCTAGACCCCGAATGCTAAACCATGATCCTGGTTTCAACTACAACCACTTTGGGCGACCTAGATGTACTAGGAGAATTTGAATTTTCTCAAATTTACTAAACCTCTTGATAGAGCTTTTTTATGCTCTAAATGTCTCTTTCAATTGCTTACCAATTTAGCTTTTTCAATAGGCACATATAGAATCAAGAGGGGTGGGTGTCTAATGTAAATTTTTAAAAAAAAAAATAAGCAAGATATTAGATTTGAATTACAAAACCCAATTTGAAAATTAACTTGGTCCAATTATGAGCTAGACATAAGTTTCGATGCATATACCACCCAGAACTAGTACAATACAAATACCTTCTAAATATAGAATGAAGAGGGGGCGGGTGTCCAATATTTTTATATGTTTAAAAATTAAGCAAAAAATCAAATTTGAATAAAATATGTAGAGTCCAAAATTTTCATTTAGTCAGTTTTGGGCTGGTTATAACATTCCATGCATGCACCACCTAAAAGTAGTACAACTCAAAATGAACTAGCACATGACACGGAGCAATAAAAAGAAAAAAAAAGATAAAAGGTTTAAAAAGTTACATTATTTGCCAAGCCACGAAACCCGAACTCCGACAGACAAGCCCTTAGCCCCTTAAATGCCTGAACCCCTAAACCTTAGTCACTAAACCCAAAAACCTAAAAATTTATACCATAACCCTAAAATCAAAACACAAAGCCCAAAAATCCTAATACTGTAAAAACCTAACAACCCTAAAAGGTCCGTACCCCAAGATCACCAAACCCCACTTTGTGCATCCATCACTTTATACACCCTAAATGTGATAGGAGATTTTGGATTTTCTAAATTTTCCATAAACCTCGCTCTAAATGTTGCTATGAGTCACGTTGTCAAATTAGCTTTTTCATCGTGCACTTATAGAATCAAGAGGGATGGATGTCAAAATCTATGTTTTTTTTTCTTTTTTATTTACATAAGAAAGAAAACTAACCTAAAACACCAAATTTTAGAAAAAAAGATTTTAAAAAAAGAAACCTTTTACAAAAAGCTAAGATTTTCCAAAGTATGGAACAAGCTAAGAAAGACAACTTTGCAAAAATGTATATTTAAAAAAATAGATTTATGAGATTGAAAATTAACCAAAAATCTGATTTTAATAAAAAAATTAGAATTTTAAATTTCCTTACTGGTCGAAACATTCAATGCATGCACCACGTAAAAGTAGTAAAATGACAAATATAGTAAGCAATCTTGAAAAGCAATAAAATAAATAGTGGAAGTTAAAAAAGGTTACCTCATATGGCACTCCCTACAAAAGGCACTTAGAACTTGTTCGACAATTCCAACGGCTGGGAAGGAGTAATAAAACCCAACATGGACATGGTCATCCAACGTGGCAAGATCAATTCACACAAATTGAACCTATGCTAAAAGAGAATTAAAAGTCCTACTCAAAACCTATACAAAGCAGAATATCCTGAAATAAAATTAATTACAGTCCTTTACACACCATAAAATGTATCTTAACTTAGACAAGAGAAGACTGCATCCACCATAAGAAACATTAGAAAATCAAATTAAAATTAAAGAACAGTGATAATAAATTAAAATTCTAGAAGTAATAAAATGAGATTTTTAACCTAATCATGTAAGTCCATTGCTTTGTAAGTATGAAAAATATGAATGGCATAGAGCTCAATTTCTCCATCACAAAACCACATACCCAAAAACCCTAAACACTAATTTTAAGCTCTAAACCCTAAAACCATGGGATCCCTAAACCCATAGGGTGCTTGGAACATTGGGAACCAAGGACATGAGATCCTTAGACCCTTAACCCCAAACCTTAAACACTAAACCCTTAAACCCTAAGCCCCTTATCCCTTAACCCTTGAACCCTTAAACCTTGAACCCCAAACCACAAACCCTAAACCTTGACCCAGCTTCATGTTTCTACTATTTTAGGTGACCTAGATTTGCTAGGAGAGTTAATTTTCTAAAGTTTCCTAAACCTCTTGATTAGTACTTGTTTACACTCTAAATCTCGCTTTGAGTGGCATGCCAATTTGGCTTTTTCATCATGCACTTATAGAATCAAAAGAGGCAGATGTCTAATGTATTCTCTTTTAAAAAACAAGCAAAGAACTATATTTGATTTAAAAATTTTGATTTGAGAATTAACTCTTTCCAATTGTGAGTTGGTCACAACATTCCATGCATGCACCACCTAAAACTAGTATGATACCAAATATCATACACCTATAAGAATCAAGGAGGGCAAGCGTCCAATTTTTTTAGATGTAAAATAATTAAGAGAAAAATCAAATTTGAATAAAAGTTGTAGAGTTCAAAATTTTCTTTAGTCAATTATGAGCTGGTTACAGTATTCCATGCATTCACCACCTAAAACAAGTATGATATTAAATGTAGTAACTCATCTCATGTAGTGATAAGAGAAAAACTAAAAAATAAATGTTTAAGAAGCTACATTCTTTGGCGCACCCCAAAACCCGAATTCCAAACATCGAAACACAGACCCCTAATTAACCCATGAACCTCTACACCTAAGTCCCTAAAAAACCTAAAACCTAAACCATTACCCTAAAATCTAGACACTAAACCCAAAAACTCTTACACTCTAAAAATCTAACCACCCTAAAAACCCCGTGCCCAAAATCACCAACTCCATTTCATTTATCCGCCATTTTTTACAACCTAAATGTACTAGGAGGTTTTGAATTTTCTAAATTTTCCATAAACCTCTTGATTGGAGATACATAATGTTCTAAACATCGCTTTGAGTTGCATTGCCAAATTGGCTTTTTGAACATGCTCTTATACAATCAAGAAGGGCGTTATGTGTTTTTTGACTTTTTTTTTACATAAAGAAAATTAACTTAAAAATCCAAATTTTGACAAAAGGAAGATCTTAAAAAAAGAAACCTACTAAAAAAACTCATTTTTTTTAAAGAAATGAGCTAAGAAAGACAACTTTGCAAATATTAAATTAAGAAAAAAAACAGATTTGGGAGTTGGAAAATAAACAAAAATGTGATTCCAATAAAAAAATAGAATTTAAAATTCTCTTTATCCGATTATGGCTGGTGAAAACATTTCATGCAAGCAACTCTCAAGCTAGTAAGATGGAAAATATAGTAACCAATCCGACAAAGCGATAAAATAAAGACTAAAAGTTAAAAAAGGATATGGCACCCCATGTGAACGGCACCAAGAACTTGTTCAACAATTGTAAGTGAAGGGTTGCGAAGTAGTAAGAAAACCCGGCAAGAACAAGGTTGTTCGACATGGCTTGATCAATCTGTACAACTGGGACCTGTCATAAAAGAAAATCTTAAAGTCCTACTCAAAACCTACACAAGACAGAATTAAATAAATTGAAATAAAATTAATTACAGTCCTTACACGCACTATAAAAAATATCTAAACTAAACACCCTACACTACAAACCTAAACTAAAAAGGAGAAGACTGCATCCACCATAAGAAACATTAGAAAACGGATTTAAAATAAAAGAAATCACAAATAATAAATTAGTAATTCGAAATAACGAAATGAAATTTGTAACCTAATGATGTCAGTCGATTGCTTTGTAAGTACGAAAAATGTGAATGAC
The DNA here is from genome assembly GCA_037013555.1 of Sextonia rubra. Taxonomy (NCBI): domain Eukaryota; kingdom Viridiplantae; phylum Streptophyta; class Magnoliopsida; order Laurales; family Lauraceae; genus Sextonia; species Sextonia rubra. Next base: position 8,092,887 of record JASUAD010000015.1, read on the forward strand.
ATAGTTCAATCTCTACATCACAAAACCAAATACCCAAAATCCAAAAACTGAAATAAAAAAATGCCCTACACTCTACACTCTAAAAAAAAACCCCTACACTATAATTTAATTTCTAGTTTTCACACCAAATCTAAATGATGAATAAATAAATAACTCAAAACCAGAGAGAGAGAAGAAGAAAAAAGTACCTAGAGAGACACAGAGAGAGAATACAAACGAAGAGAGAAGGGTCAGATAATCACACGCCAAGCAGAATCAGTCCAAGGCCACAGCTTTGGTTCAAGAAGCCAATAAAGTAGAAGGAGAAAAAAAAGCATAAGATGATGATGGTGATTATCAAAAATAGGAAACGAAAAGGGAAAACCTTAAAGAGAGATAGACAAAACTTGTAAGTAATGACGAAATGGAAAAATTAGAAATTTTAAAACAAACTATTAAAGGAAGCAATAAATAAAGACATGCTGACAAATGGACTCACATTGAATGACAGCAACCCTGTAAGTGTGGTGTAGTAACAACTCACAAACGCATTAGTTGGATAAAGAAGAAACATATTACGGCATACAAATAAATAAGAAGACTCAAAACCATAAATGGTTCCTGAAAACTTAAGTTCAACGGTTGCTGTACCTTGACATAGACCAGATCAGGTTCTAGGTTTCTGAATGAACTGAAAAGATAGTGCATACAAACCACAAGTTATATCAGACAGCAGATGTAAAATTAAGATATCAAGATTGAAGGGAATTTAGCCAAAAAACTTACAATCACTAATTGATAGGCACATTCTTTTTTGTCCATTAGGGGTGATCATGCTTTAAATGCAGATGGTAGATTTCATAGGAGACAGCTAACATGTCAATTTCTATGATCTAGAAGATTATAGATGAAAGCATCAAAGCCTATTTGCAATTGGTAGTTGAAATACCTGATGCCAGGGGCCTTATCCTAGTCAACCATCTTATCCTAGTGCTTAAGGGACTAAAGTAGGAAGTTTCAGCCCTTACATTAACTGTTCTTTTTAGACAAAGAACCCAATGGTGGGTAAAAGTCAGATGAATGTCAAATTGGATGAAGTACCAACTTGGAGGGGGTGTTGCAGTGAGTGATGGGGTTGATTTGGTCAAAAGTGGGTTCCACGGGCAGGGACACTGATAATTAAAAGTGGCCTCACCACTCGAGGAACTCTCTATATATACACAATTGTTAATAAGTAGTGCATGTGTCTGTTGGTGGCATCAGATTTGTGGGGTACAAATTAATTGATCAATACCTGTGAGCTGTATTAGGGTGATCCAAAACTAGGCACTGCTCATTTATAATGAGCTCTTTATGCTGCTCCATTATGGCACCTGTCAAGTCTCCAGCATGCTCTAAAACCATAGCAAGATATCTGTAAATGTTGACTTAAGAAATATTTTCAATTCAAATGCATCAAAGCGTAAATGATTATTTTGTTTCCATGAAAGACTGAAAAATGATGAAATGCATATTATGAGGAGCAAAAATGAAAAAAGATTCAAAAAAAAAAAAAAAAAGAAGAAGAGGTATTGATAAGTTGGATGCACGTGCACACTAGTAATACGCACAAAGTCACAGATGGTAAACACATTAAGACTTGAGAGTTACCATAATGGCTGGGCTACCGTTATGAAGTAGTTCAAGGGGACACCAATCTCTAACTAGCATAGATTGTGGCTAGTTCTTGACAGGCAAAAGTCCTGCTAGGTAACCACTAGTACTTTGAAAAAGAGTTTTGATGGGTATCTGGGAAAGATGTTATGAAAGTAGAGACAAATGAGGTGAATGGGAACAATCAAAGCACATTTATGTATATCCAATGGGGTTAGGGTTTTAGCCTCATTGGTGGGTGTTGTGAGCTACATAAGATCACACGGTAAATGCCATAATAAAGGGTGGCCAATTCTGCTCTTCAATGGGTTCAGCCAACCCATCGATCATCATTGGCAAAATTAGTTGATACGATCAAGAAAAGGAAATGCATTCTTTAATCTCTGCTAGTAGTTATCTTTTCACCACATCCGAAGGAAAGCCAATGAATTAGAGCATATAGGTTGGTGACGCAAATCCAAGGAGGACTTGCACGAGGAGGGTGATCATGGGCTATGCAGTCTAGGCCCACAAGAAGTCCCTCTTCAAGTTAAATTAGGATTATATTATTTTATTAGTAGGTTTCTAATTACATTGTTATTGGGAAGTTTCTATTAGCTTAGGGTTTGCTTAGGCATTAAGTTTGCTTTTATTATATTTGGCATTTTAGAGAGAAATTCTCATACTAGGATTGATTAATAAAATTGGGTTGTATCCCTGAGAGGTGCATTCTCATGTGTTAAAGTCTTTTAACAATTCAAAGTGCCTTTGGACACATGCTTCGGCATCCCTATGTAAGTATGTAAGCCCTAACCCTAGAGCTAGCATCAATTTGGTATCAAAGCCCTCAGATCACCAATCGGAGCATATCCATCCTCTTCGCGTTAGTCCATCGAAACCTCTCCATCGAAACCCATTGTCCCCTAATTTCATTTCCAAGAAACCCTAATCCCAAAGCACCCACCGCCGAACTCTAGACGTCACACCTCAAAGTGCCTTTGGACACATGCTTCGGCATCCCTATGTAAGTATGTAAGCCCTAACCCTAGAGCTAGCATCAATTTGGTATCAAAGCCCTCAGATCACCAATCGGAGCATATCCATCCTCTTCGCGTTAGTCCATCGAAACCTCTCCATCGAAACCCATTGTCCCCTAATTTCATTTCCAAGAAACCCTAATCCCAAAGCACCCACCGCCGAACTCTAGACGTCACACCTCACCCCTTTCTTCGCCTACTAAAAACCCAAACTCCTCACTCGAAACCCTCCACAACCCCACACAGCCCTCTTGCCGAAAACCCATCACCACCGCACCACCCATCTGCTACCGACTGTCCCGAAACAATGATAAAACCCCGCCGTCCTCATCATGCACTAGCCATCAACCTCTAGCCCACCATCACCTTGCACAACCCGAACCTTTACCATCTTCCTAAACCCATACCCAAAAAAAAAAAACCCAACCCCAACCCATCGAACCCTTGATTCACCAGAACCCAAAACAGAAAAAGAAAAAAAAAGGTCAAGAAAAAGGAGAAAGAGAGGCATTTGAGGTTTACCGTGCACCATTAGGCCACCCTGCCATCATCTCCTCTATTCGCTCACGTCGAACCCCTCGCTGCTCATCGCTTACACCTCTTGTTAGCACCAAAAGATACACTATTGACCAACCTTCATCTACCTCAACTAGCGTTTTCATCAAGCATCCCTCCCTTTTCCTATTGTTTACAACGAAAGGAGAAAGTAAAAGCAAAGATGTCTTTGCACACGTAGATCAAGGTATCCTATTAGGCTCTTTTTTTCTTTTTACCACCACGTGCTAACCAAGGTAGGTTGCAGCCTTGCTGTAATTTGTTTTGATCCAAGCCAGGTCTAGTCAAGCCCCAGCCACAGCAAATTTAACGAATCAAGGGTCATAATTTGTTTTTGTGATATCAACACCATCTGCGATCAGCTTTCTGATCCATCTTCACTAGCGTGTTTTTGGAGACCAAATCTACACATTAGGTCAATCACTCTTAATTTGCATTAAAAAAATGCCTCCTAAGAAGCAAGTTGAGGTGGAATCTTCATCCTCTTCGATTGAAGATTTGGTTGGTGCCATTAGAGATTTAACTGCCATAGTTAACAACATGCAAAGCACTTTACAACAACTAGACACAAGGGTGACAACTTTAGAAAATAATCAACGTGTGACTTACAATCGAGATGATGGAGAAAATATTCAGAATCAACGAGATCCACCAATTAATAATCCTAATCGAGATTTAGGAATTAAACTCATGATTCCCGAATATGATGAAAAATTACAGTTCGATGAATTCACGGGTTGCTTAGTGTGTGTGGAGAATATTTTTGCAAACAAACCAATGTTTGAGCACCATAAAATCACACTAATTGCCACTAGATTCAACAATTATGCTATTGAAACATGGACTAAGATGAAGAATATTTTGAAGCAAAAATTCCTTCCTGTCAACTATGCAAGAAATTTACGTTCAAGCTTTCAAAAGTTGAAACAAAGATCCAAGATAGTTATTGATTATTCTGAAGAATTTCTGAGTCAGCAAGCTCATTGTGGTTTGAATGAAGATAATAACGTGGTTGTTGATAGATTTTTCAATGAGTTGCGAATATACACTCAGCAAATCATCGCATTTCACACTTTTGATAATGTCGATGAGCTCATCCAACATGCTGTCAAAGCCAAGAATATTGCAAATCATCAAGCACAAAAATCTAAATGGGTTGCTTCAAAGAATTCATCTCTGCAAGACGTTAAACCCAATATTTCTTAGGACAGATTTTTGCAAGGACTAAGGTCAAAATAGGATGATTTGTTTTTATTGTCAACAACCAGGGCATCGTGCAGCAGAATGTCCAAAGTGAATACATTTGATTGAGATTGAAGGTGATGATAAAAATATCCCAAATGATTCTAAGAGTACTGAAATCAGAAGAAATTGAGTACACAGACACAGATACCGCAGGTTAAGCTTTTATCGTCATTAAAGAAGCTCCACCAACTGTTGAGAATAAATGGTTGAAAAAAAAAATCTTCCGTTCCGCGAGTACAGTTCATGGACAAAATTGAACAATCATTTTTAAGAATAGAAGTTGTGAAAATCTCATCTTTCAAGCTCTTGTTGATCGCCTCAAATTGAAAGTTTATGAGCACAATCACCCTTATTTTGTCAAATGATTGATAACTAATGATCAAGCGCATATTCGACATACTTGCAAAGTTACTTTTGCCACTAATGAAACTTACAATGATACAATGGTGTGATGTGTTACCTATGGATAGTGGTGATGTCTTATTGAGTCGCTCATGGATGTATGACAAAAATAGGACTCATGGAATACGCTTTAACACACACATTCTTCCATGATGAAAAGTAAGTGGCACTTCATCCTGAAAAGCTAGAGCCGCCAAAAAAGAGTTTTCGGGCAGTTGCAACAAAAGAAGTCCTTTATGTACACCACATTTATAGAGGCAATCCAAAGCAAACTCGAGTTCAAAGACGAACTCTTCTTTTAACCCAAGGAAGATGATGCAATCCAGGGCCCATAAGTAGTCCCTTTTCAAGTTAGATTAGGATTATATTATTTTTATTAGTAAATTTCTAATTACGTTGTTGTTAGGGAAGTTTCTATTAATAGCTTAGGGTTTGCTTAGGCATTAAATTTGCTTTTATTATATATATATGGCATTGTAGAGAATAAATTCTCAGACTTTGATTGATTAATAAAATTCGGTTTTATACTTGAGAGGTGAGTTCTCGTGTATTGAAGTCTTTTGACAATTCAAAGTGTCTTCAAACACGTGCTTCAACAACCCTATACAAGCCGTAACCCTAGGGCCTGCTTCTATGGGCCAGATCCAATACAAGGCACCCCCCACCCCACAAAAGCTATTTAGCAACATCATGAGTTGAATAAACTGCAACCTCCCTCACTGCCTCCCTCCCTAAACCAACCCAGGGCAGGCTATATCGTCTCTCTATTCATTCATTCTATATATTAATAAATCCAGCGTTGTCTCCAATGTTGACATGTGTACATACTGAACATAGGTGTAGAATCATTTGGCCTCGACTTCATCAAGCTTCGATCAATCTTCAGATTTAGTCCTCCCCATCCTCCATCAATTGGCTAAAAATGGCATCTTGCACCATCTTTTGTTTGATGAATAGTTGTTTAGCCAAATTGTATGGAACTTATGAGAAATAAACTTATTTATCATTTAAAAAAAAGAACAAAGAAAATTTTCATGAAAGACAACACATATTCATCAGTATCGTATATATCGAGGGTTCGTCCTCAAACATCACAAACAACAACAGGATCTTGACATTAGAGGGACCATGTTCTAAATAGCCTGTAGGCTTTACTCTATAAGTATCAGATTGATAAAATTAACCCCAGTTTCAAATATCCTTACATATTGAATGGTCCTCAATATTTCAAATCAGTCAACAATTAGCATTTCTCACAGGTCCTATTCGGCAATTAGGATTGCAATTTCTAAGGCTAAGTCCATTAGGGACCAAAATTATACTTTATCTGGGTCTATATACTAATCACCAGTATTAGCTCAGCTAGTTAGGGACATGAGAGTGTGTATGAGAAAGTGACTGTAATGCACTTCTCTTTGTAGCTAAAAAACAAAGTAGTGTATGCTAGGAAGAAATGTTAGAGTGAAGTTTCTTTTTCTTTTCTCATTCATTTTTGGCAGTTTAGTTGAAAAGATTACCTGCAACTGTTGGGAACTTCTCTATGCATGGGACTAGTAACCTGCAAAATTCATCATAGACCTAGTAGGAAAAAAATCTAAGAAAAGAAGTAGAAGTAGAAAAGGAGATGCTAGGATACAGAAAGTAACATAGCTTACCTTTTGAAGTAAAGAAAATGCTTCAGCAAATAGTGTAGGCTTCACCGAGCATCCCCTGCAAAACAAGAGCATCATATAATATTGGTTCACATCATTGCATCATACAGTATAAGCAGAGCCATTTGCACTCAATCCAACCCCCTCACACTCATCACCCCCGTATATTGCACTGGCACAAATATGATCCTGATCAGAGTGAAATTCACCCATTTAATATCAGGCTCTTTGCACCATTGCTCTTAAATTGGTACCAATCATTATTCAACCAAGGACGATCTTTCAGCCAGACATCATCCACAATGAAAACTTTCCAGGTTCAATCCAGTGTGTATTATGGTGTAGCAGGCACGAATAAAATCAGCATTACTGCCAATAACTTATTTTCAATCAAGGACAAAGTAGCCAAAGGATCCAAATGTTGAATGTTGAAACATATGTTTTCGCTAAAGGACATTGTGCATATAATCTTTTGGGCCCCACATGGACCTACCTATGATCATTGATCAAACCAACTATCGGACTCACTGTTATCCAAAACCCCCAAATATATTGGCACTCATGCCAATGACACACATTTGATCTTCTGATGCACGAATATATGGCCTGATATTGGAAGACTGTGACGGATCAAGACCTTAAGTGGGAAAGCAGATCAGGTTGTTCATGGCCTATCATTAGGATCAGTCCAAACAGCCAAATCAGGCCTGAACAGCACAGATAATCCACAAATCCAGGTGAAACTCTATCCATAATGATGATCTTTATAGTCAAGAAGCCCTTTAATGATCCTGCATCTCTCCCTCCTCCCTTGTGGGTAGCTGAAACACCCGATCTCATCAACAGATGTCATCTTGAAATGCCATAAGATGACAAGCACCCAAAGCCAATCAAAGAACTGATGAAGATTGGGTATCCAAAGAAGTTGATGAATAACAAATGCAATTGACAATGATCTGGATGTTGACAGGCAGTGCAAGCCTAATGGGTTTGACACAACTGACTATGCCAAAACCAGGCCCAAGCTAGATGGGACAGCAACCCAAAGGGTTGCCCATGCCTACTGTACTCAACCAGAAGCTGGTCCCACATGACCCAGCCAGTAGGCCCCATGAGGCCCAACTCAAGAATGCTTCCATACAACTTGCTCAAGAAGTATCTAGGAGTCACGATCATTTCTCTTCAGATTTGCTCCATATTATAGTGAAATTAGAACTTTTAATTAAAGAAGTTTATAATGATTAAGAGAGGGTTGAGTCACTTACTCCACAAGCGCGCAAAGGACCAGAGCCTATAGATGCAAGTCATCCAAGTGTCCTCAACCAATCGGGCCCTTCCTGCCACCACAAGATTCCTAGCTTCTGAACACACTGATGCTAAGTGCTTAACAACCAGTCAGTGATTAAAAATATATGAAGCCTGGAAGGGGCCTAACGGATCAAGATCATATTTGCGAGCTGCAATGGCTATGCCTACGCATTAAAAAGGATGACATACTAGCTTGATTGGCTGTGACAAGGGGTCTGCTGAAAATAAATGAATGAATGAAGTAATCGAGCTCCATTACCATTGCTATGAAGTTCCCGTTTTTAGAGAACACAGCTTCATGCACTTTGTTGGATGTTACAACTGCTGGAAATGGAATTTAACAAAGTAAGTTAGATGCTTCCTGTACAATAAGACTAAATTTTGTGTCTAATCAAGATCAATTATTACATGTTTTTGTGATGTTTCTTTGAGTATTCAATTTAGGTAAACAACATATTAACAGCACCAGCAGCCCAGCTACCAAGAAAATTCCATCCTGATTTTCCTTAATAAGAGCATGGGGAAAGCATCTTACCCAAAGCGCAAAATTGTGACAAAATGTTGTCCAATCACAAAATGGCTAGGAGCTCAATAAAGCCAAAACCAAAAGGAGATTACGAGTCACGAGCCTCAGGAAACTCCACACGTCAAGATTTTCAATTTCCATACATTTCAGGAGACATTAATCACTTGTGTTCATTTAGTAGAAAGAGCTGCAACATTTCAGGAGACATTAATCACTTGTCCCCTAGGCATTATTTATTAAGATGTGGAAAGGCTCTTTTGTAAGTATGAGAACAGTAGGGTTTCTTTATAAATCTCCCCATCAATTATGTGTTCGTCAAAATCCCCTTTTGTCATCTCCACTTCACACCTCATGATTTTCAAGCCAACAGATGGTGAGCCATACATGGTCCACTCATCAAGGGTCCCTCCATAACTTGGTCGCCCATGGGTCCCCTTTAAGATCTGTGGTGCTGATCAGACATCAGCTGGCCCACCTGGGCCCACAATCCCACCCACAGAAAACTCTACCGAACGACCTGGGAATGGAAAAAGGGTTTTCGATTCTGTTTTATTACTCATAATAGGGAAACTTGAGTGGGGAGATATTCTTTAACAATCTACCGATGAAAACACAGGGTTTTACAAGCATCTCAATTATAATATAATATTTAAGCACCCCTCCAACAGAATATGGAGTTTGTCAATTATTGCAACATCCAAATTAAACTGGAACAGTTCAATCGATCAAGTTTGGAGACTCTAACAATATTAGATACAATTAAACAACAAGATTTAAATCCATCATTCTTAGTGATCATTATAGGCCTCCTACTATTTATCCAATTGTTCACATAGGGAAAAACAGCAGCACATACAAGAAACCACATTGTTCCCCATTATGAAATATGGACCTGATTATGATCACTCAGGATTTCTAAGAACCCTGCAAATAAATTCAACAACACTAGATACAATCTGGTCATATTACTCCAAGGCCTCTCATTGGAGTATTTTCTCACTCATGTGCCAGTTTGACCCATGTCAAGTGGCTCGGCCATTGTCAATACTTAGTCTGATTACGTCCACCCTAACCCCATCTGTTTGTGGATGGGAAACAGCAGTTGTATCTCTTCCTCATTGAGATGATAACCACATTTAAATAGACATATAGGAGACTCACTCACCTCCTGTGAACATTCATGATGTGCGATCGAGAGGACATCCGTCAACTGCTACCCGGTTGGTCGCCTACTTCTTCTTTGTGCCTCTCCAAGTTCTCTCCTGAACAATGAATCTCTCTCTCTCTCTCTCACACAGATTCTCTCTTAAGCTTTAGAAGAAGATGGGATGAAGCAAATAAGAGGCCCCCCAGATTATATAGGAGATCCCCCTTCTCCTGTTAGGAGTCATGTGCAAGACTTCTCTCCCATCAAAAGTTCTGCACAACAAGACTCCCTCTCCCTCCACAAGTTCACTTCTTTTGGGATGGAAGTGCTATGCCCTCTTCTCCACTCAACTATTAAGGTTTAAACAAAGTATAGGTCCCATCACCCTTATATAATGTTAAAATCAAATAACTCATCCTAACAGGAATTGAATGGTAATAGGACCCACAGTGCAGTCAACAATTTTAAATATTTAAAACAGATTCTAAAATTCCAACCATGGGTATTACAATACCTCCACCTTAGGATGTGCTAAACATAACCCAGCTTCAAGATCTCCCTTTGAGATCTCACGAACCTGTACATCTATGATCTATATCATTAAAGTTTTATCCAGTCTGCAAGCATACACCCTGTTGAGGTAACTTAAACTAAGCTGCATTAAATCCCATGAAATTGTAAGCTAAGAAAAACACTGAATATGTGTAATTTTGCATTAACAAATTAAAAAGACACTGATAGGAAATATGATTGTGACATGAGTTCATTAACCCTTCTAAAACATTTACCTCTGTAAATAATGACATTGATGGAAAAGATCATTACATTTTAGAGAACAAAAAAACAAAGAATCCCAAAGGGTCCAAGAATGACACTTGATATGTTCAAGAATCCAGAAAGTATTTTTTTTTTAATTTCTTAAGGCATTAAGTTGTCCATCAGAAGTTCATTAGAACCTCCATCTTTATGAATTAGGACATTTAGGAAACAGAGGTACAATTGAATTAATTTAAGGCAAAGTTAAGAAGATAGGCAATTAAATAGATGCAACCAAATGTAATTTTTTATCATTTCAGTTTTTAATTTAGAATTTTCCCAACAAAAAAGTTTTTAATAAGAAAAAAACTCAGTTAATGTGCAAGATACATTGAGAGGTTGAAAGGCAGCACATACACAAAGGCAAATTGAATTGACATTTTATACACTATTGCACTGGCAGTTTCACAGCCGGTCTACACCTCTTCCAACTTCAGTGGTATATTACCTTAATGGTGAGTATTCATTTTAAATTCTAAAAGCAGTTATGACAAATTATGCACGCACTGGCAGTAGCATTATTAAACAATACCCAATATTAAAACAAAATGGGATGTATGAAATACATTTGGACAAAACTGGTAATCTCATTAGTACCACTCAACAAATTTATTGTAATAGAACAACCAGGGGATAAAAAAATCAGCAGTATTTAAACACTAATTAAGATTAAAGCAAAAGCATCAAAATCATTGGCTATTATATTTTATGATAAGTAAACACAACTCAATAAGCTTGATACAGGATTTGCATTACTTCAAACTTAAACATCATGTCACGACTCAAATTACAGGGCCCTATCGGAATCTGACTTATAACGCATTAGCATACAATTCACATGCTTAAATCAAATGAACACATAAGGCATAAACATCATTTGATAAAAATTGTCTTTCATATAATCCAACCAATTAAATAACCAACTAATAGTATCTCCAGTGTATAACAATTCACATAATAAAATTCTTTAGCTAATTTAAAATATTCAATACTATCAATTCTCCTAATCTACTGGATATTGCTATAACGCTCTCCTCAGCCACACATGCCAAACCCTATGGGCTGATCTTTGCTATTCTTCAATCCACCCACCACTCTGTTACTTAGAGGGGGCAACACAACATCAATATAAACTAGTCAATGAATTCCTACTCTAACATACATCCACAATTAACATAATAGCATCATTAGAAACAATTAAATAATAAATGATAAATAATTCAATCAATGAATAGAACTCATTCCATGATACATCTCTAAGCTACATCCTTGCACCCAGTCTTCATCATTGTACCATTTTCACATATCACAATTCTTCGAGATGCATCTCCTCACCCAGTTTCACTCATGCATCTCCTCACCCAGCATCCCATAGGACCCTTTGCATCAAGACCTCAGTGTCCTATTATCCACTTCCATAGACAACATAACTAACTTCAAATCAAACCAAATGGTCCAGAATCACACAGTTATAATAAATCATACCATGCTAGTAGTTCAGATCATGCCCCATTCCAATAAAATCATGCACAATAGAATTTATAATTCAAAATATTTTCTTGTTTATTAATTTGTACATGCCACAATTTCTTTCCCAAATTTCAAATTTTTGTAACATAAACTTATCCAAATACAGGCTATATATATTATAAGTATCATCATAGTATACCCTTTCCATTCCCAAATTAAGATGTGAATGGACTTTTATGTAATTATGATAATAGCAGGGGCCTTGTTATAAACTCCAAATAAACTATATACTCGACACAGTTGAAATCCATACAGTACCAACCATCACAAAACCTAGTTCTGTTAAAACACTCCTCACGCCATGTCCATTCTAGGTCATTAGATGGTGGGCCATTCATGGCCCCATCCTCTAGGGTCCATCGTAGCTAGGGTCGCCCATGGGTCTTCTCCAAGATCCATGGTGCTAATCCTCCATCATGTGGCCCACCTAGGCCCACAACTTCATGCCACAAATTGTGTCCCAATCGACCTAAAAATGCAAAAATCCTATTTTTGGCTCTGATTTTGCATCTTGCACAGCAAATCCGAACTGATTAGGTTCCAATATCCTTTCTCTAGTGAGTATTATACAAATCTCTAGAATCCATGGCCATTGATCATACAAATTACTCCAAAACGATGGATTGCAGAGTCATCAGACCCATCCATATTCAATTATGGGTTCACAAACAACATGGCAACAGAAATTCTAATCCTTAGAGCAACATTATTTATTACTCTAGGTATTCCACTTTTCTAACCATCCCTCGATGAATGTTTTTACAAAAATTTCATTCACAATACCAATGATAGGACTTCAACATCTCAGATTTATCAAACACATCATAATAACATTCAAACAGGAGATTCACTCACCTTTTGTAGACATGCACAATGTTTGGTAGAGAAGGCATCCATCAACAATCACTTGGCGGGTCGCCTTCCTCCTTGACTTAGTATCTCCCTTCTCTCTCTCTCTCTTAGGCTTCTCTCTCTCTCTCTCTCTCTCTCTCTCTCTCTCTCTCTCTCTCTCTCTCTCTCTCCTATAGTTTAGAAAGGAGTAAAGTAAGACAAATAAGAGACTATCCACATTAAATAGCAAATCCCCCTCTCTTGTCCTAGTAGAAGTCACATACAAAATTCTACAAAACTCCCCCCATCAGAAGCCCTGCACAACAATACTTCCTCTCCCTCCAAAGTCCATTTCTTTTGGAATTGAAGTGTCATGCCTTTTCTCCACTTGACTACTATTATTACTAATAAGGATTGTGTCCCATTGCCCTTATACAAATCTTAAAATCATATAACTTATCCTAACAGTAACTGAATGGTAATAGGGCTTACCAATAAAATTAACAACTTAACATTTTAAAATAGGCCCCAAATCCCAACTCCACCGTGGATATTACACATCATATCTTTTATGGAATTTTAACTTGTAAAATCAGCAAACTTGTAGCAATTTACTAATAATTTCAGATAAAAGTTCTTATAACATATGGATAAAGAGCAAAAAGTAGGGATATCCAACAGTACATCAATTTTATCAAGTGGTGAGATTCAGTTTCCTTAAATGAACTGTGAGAAACCATTTTCCCGCAGAATGTTTGACTATCACCTGCATGTTCTAACCAACGAAAGCTACATTTTAAAACTTGTAGCAATTTACTAATAATTTCAGATAAAAGTTCTTATAACATATGGATAAAGAGCAAAGAGTAGGGATATCCAATAGTACATCAATTTTATCAAGTGGTGAGATTCAGTTTCCTTAAATGAACTGTGAGAAACCATTTTCCCACAAAATGTTTGACTATCACCTGCATGTTCTAACCAACCAAAGCTACATTTTCACAAAAAATATCCCACCACTCCCCTTTCCCTAGAAAACCAGTAGGAAACTGCCGAACATGCACTTAACAAGAACCACTAGTACATTTATAGCTCTTCTACAATTTTTCTCTTTCCCTTGTCATATGCTTATCTCTTTTAATATAAAAAGGAAAGAAAAAAAGAAGATTCAGAAAATTATTAATGTTCACGCATTCTCTCACATTTGTTATTGTGTTTGCACCATTTTATATTCATTAATTAAAAAAAAAGGTTATCTACAGAAATAGCCTAAAAATCTAGGACTCAATAAGCACACAAGAGTCTTCGTTTCTAGTTCAGGTGAGAGGCAACTTCAAAATGAGGGAAAAGTGAAAGCAAAGAAAACCTAAAATGAAAAAACTACACAAATTCAGTAAACTAAAATGGATAAAGAGATAGACAATAATTCTTCACCGTCATCACCATCTTGGACATGTATCATCAATATGGGGTCAGGGAAAATTTTGCTAAGAAACAAGAAAGTAATCTCCTATCATAGTCATGTTATTCAAAAATAAATAAAACAACTACATGTTGTTATCAGAAATCACCTCATCCATCGTAGGATTGATAACAAATTGTCCATAATAAATCCACCCAATACTTATCACTCCAATGGGACCACCCCAAGGAATATCCGATAACATAAGCGCAGCAGATGTGGCATTAGCTGCCATTATTTCTGGATCTTGCTTCCCATCAGAAGAACACTTGCCATTACCTACACGAGTAAATATTGATTAAGAAAAATAACAAGGACAGGCCTAAGCCATAATTGACTGATCCAACCCAACTTTGGTAGGTTTAGTTTAAACCAACATGAATTGGGTTTGGGCTTGGGTTAAGAACTCAAACAACCTGACACAACCCAAATCATTCTTCTTCTTTTTTTCTTTTCAGTTTTCACAGGGGTGGGGGTCAACAGAACTAAAAATTTCATTTCCAAGGGAAACAAAAATAAGGGGGAACACTACAAGGAAGCGATACAACCATAAAAAGCAGTAAGAGAAACAAGTTGGGTCTTTCCAAATATGAAAAAGAAGACACTTAAAAGCAAACAAAATTACAAAGAAGCTACAAACATCAAATCCCTATAAGAGATCCATTTTAGTAAATGATTCAGTCACATCACCAACCCACTTCAGTTAATAAATCCACCATCCTAAAAGTATGATGGCAGCATAGACTCGAAAAAGATCTCCGTTAAGATGAAGTTGAACTTCCAAGAGATGCCTTTGACTTTTCTTTCAATTTATCGCGTTAGCAGAATCACGTGTACTTTACTTCATATAACATAAACATGTGTACCTAAGCACAACTAATAAAAGATAATAGAACAATAAACTTTCAAATTTGTGTCGTAACTAGGGAACCAGCCAAGGCAACCTCTGCCCAGCTTGAGATGGGACTTGAACACAAATTGGGGTGAGACTTTCATGTATTTACACGCTTGAGCTAACCCAAGCTTGGGCTTGGCTTGATAATGCACAACAAGTGCATGCCTAACTCAAGCTTTTTCATTGAAATATAATTATTGTTGTTGGTTGTTGTTGTTATCATATTTTTTTCCTTAAGCATGGCTTATATAATACCATTAGAGCACTATTGGAAAACACCTTGGTTTAGATTGAGAATGGAGAAAAACCTTTCTCTAGAGAATTTCTTTTTTTCAATTTTGTTTATAAGAGAAATTAACTCTTCTATTAACTACTTTTGGTAAAAAAAAATCAATTTTGTTTATAAGAGAAATTAACTCTTCTCTTAGCCACTTTTAGTAAAAGGTGAGAAAAACGGTTTTCTTTACAGATACACCACTTTCTCCTCACAAAAGATCATATATTTTTGAATCTTTTGAAAGTTTCAACTTTGTCTAAATATAACAGTGTTACAGTTGTCTTACCTACTTTAAGACTTCAACAGCAAATAAAATACATTTACCTACATATTTATGTCAACATAAGTGTAGAAAGACCTCGAGTTTCCACTAGCAACAGTAACTGCAGCAGTGAATGGACACATGGCTAGCACTCCCTGCATTTCCTAGAAACAAGCTGAACTTCCTCTTTAGAATCCTTCCTGACTAGAAACAGGCCACCACAACCTTCTACAACTGCTCTTTTAATTGCCGTATCTTCTGCCACATTTAGTCCCAAGGGTTCTTGGTGCACCACTGACCATGTAATGGACATCATCTCTGTTTAACAAGTTGTCCACAATGGTAGTTCCCTGACAATCTTGGGAAAGCGCTCACTTTGGATTAAGATTGTCCAAATGAACATAACTATGAAGATGAAAACAAAAATCACTCAACTAAATTTACAATTCATTTCAGGCATGGCATCCCTTTAACGGTCATCATAGAAACAATGGAAAACCACCACGGAAAAATGAAGATAAAAAATAGAAGTGTGGGTGATCATAAGATTAAATAACCAAAATCAGATCCCAAGAGAAGATGGGGCACCTTAATTGTTTCTTCACATGAGATATTGTCATCCGGTCCCAAAATATTATGCAAGCATGATGAGTGATTTTGGAAATAAATGGGACAAATCGACAAAAAAGAATACACATGGGATGAAATGAAAGGAGTGTTTGTGGATCAGC
This sequence comes from Sextonia rubra, assembly GCA_037013555.1. NCBI lineage: Eukaryota > Viridiplantae > Streptophyta > Magnoliopsida > Laurales > Lauraceae > Sextonia > Sextonia rubra. The sequence continues at coordinate 8,109,174 of JASUAD010000015.1, forward strand.
ATATAGCTAATCAGATCCATTGGACTCTGCTAGCATTCTTATCTATCATGATGATTGTGAGGCATTCACTGGTGATTAGGGATGCAACGTTGGACAGATTGGGTCAAGTATAAGCTCAACCCAAGCTGTACACAACTAATATGTGGCAAATACAAACCCAACCTTAAATGAAACCCAAACACATCCGAAGAAAACTCAACGTAAATTTACAAATCCCAAGTGCAACTTCTGGTTTACTTGGGTTGCACTTTCCAAAGGGTATATGAGAATATCTGCATAATGTTATGTATTCTCCCAAAACATGGTGCTTGTGGTTCATGTCATAGTGGAACAAAAAGAAATGCAAGGCATAAAAACCAATTAAGGTCCAATATTCAATTAGGAAATAACATCCGATTAAACAATTACATTGTCAGGGCTTTATAAACTGAAAAAGATTCTATCATGGACTAGAATCTCGACTGGCTAAAGGTCTTATCTACCTGAACCAACCTAAACAAATGAAAGAAAACATCTCCCCAGAAAAAAAAAAAGGTATAAAAAAGAAACTATTAAAAAAAAAAAAAAAACAAAGGACTCGCACATGATCTTCAAAATAGAAAGCATCTCTAATTCCATTTTGGCCCCTTTTTTTTATTTTTTCTATGGCTGTAGTTCTTTTCTCTCCAAGAAAAAAAAAAGCAATCCGAAAGATAGAGAACCCATGGAAGCTTTTAGACACATCGATCTACTCTTCCCTCCTCCCATTGCAATCCCCCATCAAAACTAAGTTTCATAAATTAAAAAAAAAATGCAGTCCTATTTGATTTGTAAGTCTCCAAGCCCTTCTTCTATGCATGCCCATTCATTTCAAATCCCTATTTCATCCAAAACCTCTTTCATCAAGACCCTATTCCACCAAAACCCTATTTCATCAAAACCCTCAGCTAGCATTTTCATTACTCAAGCCCACAAGAGAAAATGCAGAGAATATTGATCAATGAAAATGACAACAAGAAAATAGAGAATATAAATAGAAGAGAAAATGGATTTTTCCTCTGATTTTTTGCTTGAATTTGCAGTGCCAGCCCTGGAAATCTCCTTCTACATGGCATTCCGAATGCTTTGATTCTTCTTCTTCTTCTGGATTTCTGTCTGAATGCTTCGATCCTAAGCAAACACGAACGGGCCATGCGTGGCCTGGGAGCACCTGTGGCTTCTTTGAATTGAATACTGTTACCCCTGTATTTTGGGTGGGCTTTATAATTTCATTCTTGTATAGTGACGAAGGAACGAAATTAAATAGAGCCGTTGCGGGGTGGAGAGCTGAGTGGAGTGGACTTGGGCCTGTTTATCCATTTTAGGGTGTGTTGATATCTCTATTTTTAATTATTATATTACTTCCACGAGGAATGTAAGATCCGATCCGTTGGTTAAGGTGGTCCTAACAATGTAAACGTTTTTTTGATCAATGGACTGACCCGCACTCAATTTGTGACAATTATGGCCCATCATTTCAGAAAGAACTCTGGAGCAACCATCTTGATCCATCCACCATCAAGGACCATCTTTTTAATCAGAATGGATCAGTTGCAAGGAGGATGGATCTACACGTCTTCTGCCCTCCTTTATTTATTAACTAATATACATCATTCAAAGAAACAGGCCACATTCTCTTAACGGGATCAAATTTTGATCCAATTAGAATTGGCTCACAATGGAAAAATCATTAATGTGTAAGACACAATCAATCTAATAAAAGGCCCAACTCCAACTAGAGCAAATCTAGGCCCAATAGCAGAGTGGGAGAATGTCCTGCCTATAGCCTGACATATTTAGCACAAGGACATGTGTAGAATTTTTAATCGGGCCCAGCTTGAGTCTGACAATTTTTGGACCAGCAATTGGATTTGGGCCTCCTGTGAGGATGGATTTGCACGTCTTCGGACCCACCTTTATTTTGTAATTAATATACATTGTTCAAATAAACAGGTCATATTTTGAAGGGCTAACTTTGATCTATTTAGAGTTGGGGCACAATGGAAGATTCATCAATGTGTAAAAAACAACCAGCGCAACAATGGGCCCATCTCCAACTAGAACAAATTTTGGCCTCGTGCCTGAATAGAGAACATCTATCTTAGCTAAACACATTTAGGGCAAGGACACATATAAAATTCCAAAATGGATCAAACTTGAATGTAATATTTTTTAGACCTATAATTGGATTTGGGCCTGGATTTAGGAGCGATTACCAAAATTTCTAGGCTTGGACCTCCATGGATGTAGGCAACCAGTGCCAAAGCACGTAGAAAATTTCAGTTCACATCATATGTGATTGCTTAATAGTTTGATTGCCTTTGTGCATTATGGTACATCATCAATCATAAATATTTTAGCTGCCCCATCCAACAATGATTGGATTCAAATGTCAACAAATATTTATATATTTATTTTTTGTACGAAGGCAACAAACAAATATTTAGTTAGCTACTTGAAATCACTTGTTAAGGTTGTAAGTAGATAATCTACCTCAAAACTTTTCAAAGTCCACCTAACTTAATTATTTAAGCTAACATGCAAGTGCAAACCGTTGTCTTGAAACTAGCCAAAATTTGACCGGCACAATAGAACATATATTAATGTGTCAAATGTAATTAATTTAACAGTAGGTCCAACTCCAGAAGAATTTTGGCCCAGTACCTGAATGGGAGAACGTCGCCTGACACATTTAGCACAAGGATAAATGTATAATTTCTAAACAAGCCCACCTTGAGTGCGACCTTTTTGAGACCTGTAATTGGATTTGGTCTTGGATGATGGATCTACACATCTTTAGCCCCACCTTATAAATTATTACAGATCGTTCAAACAAAGAGGCCTTGAATATACAATAGGAGAACGTCAAGCCTAACACGAGACATTCCAAACAACGAACATTGAATATAAAAACAATGAATTCCTCGCATATACAATCTTTGATTATATTTTTTTAATTGATAATTCCTCTCCTTTCAATCAAGGCTTAAATATTGATAATCGCCGTGGAAAAGTGTAGCTTCTGGACTTTTGTTGATGTTATTTATTTATGCGACAATGAGCCTTTTATATTTATATCGAACTCTTTAGTCCATTTATTTTAACAGTTGATGACCAATAAAAAGATGTTCATGTGGAAAAATAATATCAGGACCCCAAATCACTAAGAGAGTTTGGAGGGCCGCGGTGCACGCATTTATTGATAATTGAATTTGTTGAGCTCATAATTAGTGTTAGGATATTTTGAATTTGGTTAGTTCATGGGTTGGACAAAACTTGGGATCTAATAAGTTGTAATTTTCAATTTTTTTTGTTAAACTATTGCATACTTCATCGGGTCGCTTAAATAAAGTAGTTTGGAGAAAAATAGTCATATCTATCAAACTATATATCAAATTAAGGCAATCTATCTACCATTGCAAAGCTCTTTTTGAGTAGATATCCATGGAGCCAAGATTGCTTTAATCGAAGTTAAAATAACAAAGTTCCGGTTTCAGGAAGTTTGTAAAAACTATTTAGTTCGAACCTAGAATCGTTTGTTCAACCAGAAACTTGGTTCATTCGAACCAAGAGTTTTCATTCGAACGAAACATAGAGAAAACCCCATTGACACTGCACAAATCACTTTTCTTTTTGTGACAGGACTGCCTATTGTAGTTCTACATGGACTATATCTTTAAGACGTGAATTTGGGGTTATAGAAGGGGTTATTCTCTCAACCCTAGGGCATCAATCTCTTTTTTCTAAACCTAGTATACACATTGGAGATTACCTTGTCTTCTCTAGAGTATTCATTGAAGAGTTTGCCGAAGATCTAAGCATCTAGAGAGTTTGTACTTCTATACTTGTGGAAGATTCATCTTAAGTGGGATCAAGGTGTGTTGAATCATGCACGAGGAATGAAGGAACAATGAATGGCATGGTCGGCGGCAAATAAGAATACTACAGTCCTTAGGTTCTAGTAAACTGGAGAAGGTCTGCGATTATCTTGTAACTGTTCACTTCATAGTGCTTGGTTTCCGTTAGTTTGGATAATACAACTCATGGTTTTTTCCATGTGTAGTTTTCCACGTTAAAAAAATCGTGTGCCTTCTGCTTGTGTGTTTGATTGATTTATATTTTTTTATTTTTTGGCCATTATTAATTGAACTGCACTCTAAAAATCATATTGGGACCTTGAGAGAAATTGATGATTTTTAAGCACCCTTTTAAAAGGCATTTAGGAACAAATTAAGTGCTTATGGATATAACCTTTAAACCAAATTAGTGGGGGGCCATAAGAGCGGTTGCACAGCCTGATTTGAAAATAAATAATATTCTGAGATTACAGAGAATTTACCATTACCTTCTAGGGTCCAGTTCATCTCATCATGAAATTGAGGATTTGGGAATACTTTGTTCTAGATTCTCTCACAAATAGTAATGATGTCACCTCAAGTTGGAGCAGAAAAATGTCACTGGCTATCAATAATGAATATACCTACATTAAAATTCAGGCCTCGCCCAAAGATCATATGCTGCTCTTACACCATATTGACCAATAAGCCAACCTTGTGTGAGCCATGGATCAGTTTAAAATTTCGTAGGTACATCATTTCCAAATTCCAATCTGATGAAGTATTTGTGGTAAAACCTGAGATCTAAAGGAGAGAATACCATGCCATGCCCATGAAGAACCAACTGAAGGTGGAATATCCCAAAAAGAGGACTACCTAATATATTTTTCAAAAACACATATATACCAACATGAATGACTCCCAATGCAATCTTCCAAACTTGCTTTGCGATGGGAGCCTTATTGAGAGCAAATGAAACTTTCAACCCCAAACCACCAATTTCAATAAAGTGACAAATGCTATCCTATGCGACATGATATAAATATTGTCGTGACCCCTTCATTCCAAAAGAAATCCCTCATGAGCCAATCTATAATTCAAATTTCAAAGCACATACGGCGGAAGAATATATACAGAGCCCTATATAAATTCAAGGCTAAAAGTGTTGACCTAGTTGACTGCAAACCATAATTTACTTTCATAGGTTCACTTTAAAGTGTGCATTGAAGCACATTAGTTTTTCCCTTGTTTTCTCCTCTTTACTTCTCTTTATTTCTTAGAGGCCCTTATCCGTTATGAAAAACTCTTAATGAGGAGTTTATTATGAATCATTCTCTTGCTTATGGCGTCTAGTGGGTACAAGTGGTAACCATACGTGAGTGCACCAGCCGTGCTGGGCCGGGCATGTGTGGCGAGCACTCCCATCCATCCATGTCGAGCCAGGCAAGGCCGTCCCGTGTGGATTGGGACCTGGGGGTTAGCTCACCCGTGGAGGTAGACTGACCAGGTCATCCTTACTGGTTGGGCCCTACTGCGCGCATTTATTTTTGGACCGCCGGTGAGTCCGGATCTGAATCCACTTCTTGATAGTCCACACTCTTCTTTCCATTGCACCTAGCCATTAGTGTTTAGGCAGTTAAGTCTCTTATTTAATTCCGAGACCATAGGGGCTCTTTGTTGTGCTTTCTTTCTGCTCCTCCTTTCTGCTTTCTCTTTGCTAATGCATATGAAAGTAGTCCATTGGGGATTTGAGATTTCTCCAGTCTTTTGAGTGCACAACTCCTAGAGATTGTCTGATCAGGAAGCCGTCTTATCCTGCGTAGACGTCCGTGAGTCCATTTTGCACCTATGTGGCGGTTGAAATTTACCTAAAGAAAGTGTCTCCAAAGATGCGATTTGGCTACCAATTGTTTAGTTTATTCTAACCTTCCTTAGTAATTTTATATATACATGTTATTTAAAGTTGCCCATAAATGCAAAAATCCAACAGTTAGGCAGATTTTTGTTGTGTCTTGATCGACCCTCTACCCATTGCTTCCATATAAGTCTTAGCATGCATTTTGATGCCCTGCTTTGGCTAGAAGCCTCATCTCTAAATCTGTCCGGCACACATTTAGTTATATTGCCGAGATTCAAAGGTGAGTATATCCCTTTTTCTACCATTACCCTCCTCCTATATTAAGGGGACTTGTTGCTGGACATGTGTGAATATTTTGTGGATAATTGGAAATGTCTGCTAGGGAATATTAGCCTAAGGTTTGCAACTGTGAGGCCAACATTTCAAAATGTGGTGAATGAGAATGGAATATCATCTCAAAGTAATGAAAATTCTCTATGTGCTAACAACTGGGTGCCCCAAGCCATATGGATATGGGCCCGTTGGTACCTATGAAAATGATCAGTGGAAATCAAATGATTTTGACTGTACAAATGAGATCTTAAATCATTTGGATAATTCCTTACAAGCAGAACCCCGTGCTAATACGAACCTAGATGGAAAACTGAAAGACCCATATCCACAAATTCTAAATATTTGACACCAAAATCATACTTTGTTGGTAGACCTCATGCATAATTCACTCTTGAATTGGCCTTAATGAGCATTGTAATCCAATACTTGGGCTAGGATTGAGCTTGCCCAAGCCTGCCTATTTAGTTATGAGGACTAATATTCAGGCCCACGGTTGGCTGCAACACACGAAGTTAGGCTTGTGCCAAGCCTATCTACAAGATATGTTTGTTAGGCCACACCAAAGTAAGCCATTAATTTAGGCCTCTAAGAGAAAAACAGGCCCAAGGCACAACCCATTTAGCTACAGAATAAAAAATATGAGGAACATACCCAGTCCATGGGTGTAAAGCAAAACCAATGCAAGCTAGTTTCTAGTTGTACACGTCTAAAGCATCGCCAGCAGATAGCTAAACAGGAATATTTTATATAATTAACATAGATTTAACTGTACGGATACCTTCTAACAAAATGTTTGAGCATACCTATAGCAAAGATGCCAAAAATGATCATTACTTCTTCATACTTTCCAACCAACGTGGACTGCTTCGCAGCACCAAGAGCAAGTCCACCAGCAGAAAGAGTCCCCAAGGCCAGATTAAATCCTCTATTCAGTGTGGCGCCTAGATAAGAAGTAAAATTTGGAAGTATTAGATTCCTCTTGAGCTTCTCAAAAGTTTTCTATGGATGTGCAATCCAAAATATTAAAAATTGCATTAACTAACTTGGAATGAGAAAGGAGCACAAGAATCCCTCCATGTATTATCACTTACTTGTGTGTCAAACCTAAACCTTTTAAAGGTAGTTGTGCCCATGGTTTAAAATCATGGTTTATTCTTCATCCCCTTAACACAAAAAAGTCACTTTTTTTTTCCTATGAATGTCTAGGAATTCAACAAGAGTAAGATTAGATTATGGATTTCCTACAATATCATCCTATCTAAAGATGAAGTAACAAAGGTAAGATTCACATGGAACCATCAAATAATCTCTTATCCACCAAGCCAGTTAAAGAACATGGGTGGTTCTTTTTAGAGGAGGCAACTACAATCAGTGGTGCACATAGGATTTTTGTTTGGCTGGGGCAAAAAATTGAGAAGTGTTTTCGTCATTCTTTTCTCCAATACATTATGTTTGATTTTATAAATAACAAAAAGGGGTCAAAAGTTGCCAGATGACCTACCTAGCAATTGGTTGTAAGAAATATCTATACTAAGTACTAACCACCAACAAAGTAAAATAAGTATTCTAATATACTGTAATAATAATATATATAAGTAAATTATTTCATCTTGTAGATTTTGCCCTTCAAAATTCTTTCCATCAAAACTTATTGTACTTGAGAAATTCAACTATGCCACAAGTAATTGCTCGGGGTCTATTTACTAGAGTAAGCTAAATTCATCTCTTACAATAAGCACATTCAAGTTCCAGTCATAATTGCATCAAGCGAAGCTTGGGACACACCATATGTGGATAAAATCAAACCCAAATAATAGAAACAAAGCATGGTCAATTTGAGCCTTAAGCAACATTCCTTGCTGAGTGCAATTTGGGTTAAGACTATACTCATTTTAGGTATTAATATTTTTTGTTTACTTTTTGAAAGGGCATAAAAATATGTTAGTTTTTCTGACTAGCCTAACCAAGTTTTAACACCAACTCTTACAAAACCTTATGAGCCCGATTAAAATTCCACTTATTGGTTTGTTTTTGAGCTTCAAAGTTCGTTAGACCTAAGTTCATACCCCTTCATTGAACCAGTAGCTTAGAATCTCTATAGTGACCAAAATATATTTCTAAGGAGGTTTCTATTTTATCAAGTGCTCATTTGTGGGTGTTTAATGGTCTATTAGTATGATCATTGATTTTCTCTATAAATTTTTTTTATTTAGTGCCTTATACATATAAATAAATTGTACCCACAAACATGAAAGCTTCTAGAACAATTTTTTTATAGTATTCCATAAGAGAAACAAGTAATTCTTAATTGAAAGACAAACAAACTTCAAGAAAAAATAAGTATTGTTATAAGGAATTAACCCAATTGGGTAGAATGATATAGTATTCAAATCTCCAATAAATGCAAACCTAATTAAAGAAAAATAACCAGCCCACTAATCTCATAAAACAAACATAACCTTCAACTACTATAAAAAATAATAATAATAATAAAAAAGAATAGATGCGCATAACTACCTCTTGTTTTGTAGAGAGTGAGAGAAAGACAGCATAATGGAGAAGCTTTGGGTTGTTTTACTAGAGAGAAATGGTCAGATAGAGAGTGAGTTGACAACAACGCTGTCGTTTTGGCAATTTTTTTTTTTTTGATGGGGCTGGGGGGGGATTTAATTGCAAAAAGGAAAATAGTTGGACAGAGATGGCCAGATGGTTGGAGAAAGAGAGCTGATACTATTGTTGTTACTGCGATGGCAATTAGAATCCATGAAGAATGGGACAATGAGGTAGAGTGAGAAGATGAGATAGGTTTTGGTTTGGAGACATTTCAGTGATTTGGGGATGAGGTTTAAGTGAAATCAAAGGAATTCAATATTAAATTGGTGTTACCCAAGTCTCGGGGTGGTGCGGGATTGGGCCCCAACTAGTGTGTGGCCCATGTGGCCATGATAGTTTAATGGAGCTCGAAATTTGACATGGGAAAGAAGCACCCAATGTTGGATATCATGGGTGGTGGCCCACATGACCACCACTTATGTTGATTCATTCAAAAACGACATCTTCCCATTAAAGCCATGTTCCTGGAAACACTCCAGTCGTGCGATAATGGAAAGCTTTCCGTTGATGGGGAGGAAAGTGTTAACGCAGTCTATAAATGGCTTGGGAACTCTCTCATCTTCATACAGAGATTACTGCTTGGCATACCCATCAATCAGCAGGCATTACGAGAAGACTGAGAGAGTTAAGATTGTGGATCTCCTCTTCGTTTCACGATGGATTCAGGTATGCCCTAAATTGGTTGTCTTTCATAATACAAATCAATCCGTCAGAATGCAAATCTAATCCGTTAAAGTTTTTCCTAAGGGGCCATTTTGGCTAACAATTGGTATTAGAGCCATTAGTTTCCATTGATAGGGTTGGATTTGCATCAAAACGGAAAGAGGGTTCACTGTTTACGGAAATAAAAAATTAAAAATTAAAAAAAAAGAGCAGTTGGCCATCGCCTAAGCAGCGGCCGCTTTCCGACAAGCAGCATCGCTGACCTTTCTCTGATGGCGCTAGGGTGAGAGGCGGTGTAGTCAGGCACTGCACAGAATGGTTTCTGCGCAGCACCCAGTTCCAGTCGCTGAAACAACGAAGAGAGAAAAAAAAAAGTCAACCGTCGCCAGGGGCGACAGCCTTTTCCGGTGAAGCAGAGCCGCTACGCCTGACTGGGCGCTGCGCGGCGGCGCAGTCGGGCACTGTACAGCGTCCAGTCAGGCGCAGCACTAGCGGCAGAGGCGATAAAAAAAATTCCGCCGTCGCCGGAAATGATTCCAGCCGGCGACAGGTGCAGCCGACGCCGTGCGAGCGTCGGCAGTCCGTTGCGGTTGGGGCTGTCGGCGTCGGAGGTGGAACGAGCCGGAGAAAGGGGCAATCAGTTAAAACCGATTGCCCCATTATCGGGACGTTGAAGATGACGTGTCAGGTCAGGTTGTTTCGACCTCATCTGACCCGACCCGAATAGACCCGGTCCATTTTTAAAAGGACAAGTCGGTTGGACCTAACTCAGTTCGGTTTATTAAAGAAAACTAGACTGGGTTGAGAAGACCACCTTTCGAGGATTTGATACCCCCATCTCCCACACTCTCCCCACTGCATCAATCCCACTTTTCCAGAGCTCTGCAATTCCATCATTCACCATTTGAAAATAGATGCATCTTCCATCTCTCTCTTTGTACATGTCGAACCCAAGTTCCCCCTCGCTCTCCTTCTGTGGCAGTAGCCTTTCCTTACTTCTTTGCAAAAAGTTGTATTGAAAATACCCAATTTTTGGAATTACCATCCTTTTCCTTCTTTGTCTTCTTATTCTATTGTGCTAGCTGCTTTGCTTTTTGATTTGATTTTGGAAAAAGAGGAAATCAGCACAAAGTGAGGGGAGAGAAGAAGACCATTTCAAGAAAATAAATTAAGAGAAGAAAAAGGAGACATGGAGGTTGGGCTTTGTGAAATGGGCTGTTGCGATAAGACAGTGATGAGAAAAACATGCATGCATACGCATTACCCACCTTGTCTCCATCTACACCACTGCCACCACCTTTGCCAAGCCTTCCCCATACTACTTGCACCGCCAAAACGTGCCACACAACCCACCATACATAGAACCAACCAACCACATCCAAGAACCGCTTAACCCATCTCCTTATTCCACATCCAACACCTGTGTGTTTCCCCATTATTATAGTGAGGACCTATTTTCAGTGGGCTCTTCTTCTTTTTCTTCTTTTCCCTTCTCTGTTTCTCTCCCTTTCGAATGGGAGATGGAGAGTAGTTATTTGGAGTGGGAAGTTATTTTGTGTCAGTTATTTGGAGTCAGTTAGTTTAGAGAGATATGAGAGAGGAGAGAGAAAGTGGGTGTGGATGGAGAGATTGCCACCTTTTTTTGCTTTCTTTTCTAAATATCTAGGAAATTAGCATTCAGGTTTTCGAAGGTTGTGGTGGTTAACCCAATAAGAAGTACATCTAAATAGAGTATTATATATGGCGTATTTGCCAAATACAAAACCGCCAAGGAATTATATCGCTGAAGATGTAGGAACCAAAAAGTATGCTATAGAACAATTTCTTCATATTCAAATAGAAGAAAGAAAATCAGTGATAGCACAAATGACAGATTTTCAAAATATAATCCATGAAGTGAAAATTGAAGGAATGGGTTTACCTGAACAATTTTTAGTAGACAATACCATTTACAAACTCCATCATGGAAGGATTTCAGGATCACGTTAAAACATAAGAAATTCAAGAAAGTTGAAAATCTTATAGTTTGACTCAAAATTCCAGAGCATCATTGTAAATGTAACTCAAAGAGTAAGGATTCTGAACATGTGAGGAAGGCTAATCTTACTGAAACTAAGAATGACCAGAAAAGGCCCAAACCCAACATGACCAAAGTCAAGAAAGGTCAAAAGAAGAACAAAAACCAAGCTCATAAGCCCCGCAAAGATATAAACAAAAGAATGGAGATAGAACACTTTGTATGTAGAAAAAACGGCCATTATGCAAAGCAATGCCGCCGTAAAAAAAGGAACAAAAATAAAAAACAAGCCAATCTCACATAAGAGAATTTTTTTTGTGGTAGTAATAAAGGTGAACCCTGTCAGCAACTGTAGAGGTTGGTGGGTTGACATTTGCAGGACCTGGCACATCGCAATGACATAAGCGTTTTTGTATCCTATGAGTAGGTCGAAGATGGACAAGAACTCTATATGGGAAAGTCCTCTGTGGCCAAGGTAATTGGTTAGGGAAAAGTAGTTCTGCACCTCTCATCTAGCAAGTGTCTAACTTTGACTAAAGTGCTGCATGTGCCCGAAGTGTGAAAGAGCTTGGTAGGCTTTGTTTTTAGCAAAAAAGGCTTTAAGTTAGTATTTGAAGCATATAAACTTGCAATTGCCAAAAATTAAGTTTTTGTAGGAAAAGGCTATGTTGCTAAGGCCTTTTCAAATTGAATGTAAATTCTATTGATAATAAGAATGCTTCTATTTTTGCTTATATTGTTGTGCCTTTTGATCTATGGCATGCTAGATTAGGTCATGTTAACTATTCTTCTTTGAAAAATATGATGGATTAATGTTAGATTTCTAAAACTGATTTTCAACCTAACTCTTGTTAAATTTTTGTTTAATCCAAGTTTTTCAGAAAACCTTTCAAACTGTTGAAAGACGTTGGAGCTATTGGGTCTGATTCATAATGATATTTATGAACTAAGTAATATTATCACTAGAGGTGGTAAGAAGCATTTTATTACTTTCATAGATGTTTTCTCCATATTTTCTTATATATATTTACTTAAGAACAAACTTGAGGCCCTAGATAAGTTTAACCTCTTTAGACTTAAAGTAGAAAATTGACTGGGCAACAAGGTTAAGACTTTGAGGTTTGATCGAGAAGGTGAATACTTGTCCAATGATTTCATTAAGACTTGTAACACCTTAGAGATAATTCACAAAGTGACAGTCTCCTCACAACAAAATGGTGTAGCCGAATGGAAAAATAAAACTTTAGTAGAAATGGTGAATCCTATGATAAGTAGTTCTAAACTATCCAAAACCTAGTTAGGGTAAGCTCTTTTTACAGCTGGTCACATACTTAATAGAATTCCCTTCAAAAAGACTAATAAAACCGCATATGAATTATGGAAAGATAGGACTTTGACCTTGAAGTACCTCAAAGTGTGGGGGAACGTAGCCCATGTTGTTGTACCAAGTCTAAAGTGGACTACACTTGGCCACAAAGCATAAGAGAGTGTGTTTATAGGGTATGCTCTGCATAGTAAGGCCTATAGATTCCTAGTTATTTTAGGTTCAGACAAAGATTCAATCATTCAATTTAGAGACACAATCTTCTTTGAAAATGATTTTCCTTTTAAACAAGGTTTTCATATTCCTAGTAACAACAATAACGTTGTTAGACTAGCCCCACCTAGTGATTCTGAACCTAAAGATCTAGAACCTTGTAGGAGTAAGAGACCTAGAAAGGAGTCTACCTTAGGCCCTAATTTTATCACCTACATTCTGGAAAATGACCCCACATCTTATTAGGAGGCTCTGCTTGCTCCTGACATTGCTTTTTGAAAAGAGGCTCTTAATAGTAAAATTGAGTCTATTTTAGAAAATGATATATGAGAATTAGTCAATCTCCCTCCTAGAACTAAACCATTAGGTTACAAATGGATATTCAATAAGAAATCAAAAACTGATGGCTCAATAGAAAATTTCAAAGCTAAATTGGTTGCAAAAGGATTTAAATAAAATGAAGGAGTTGACTACTTTGACACATACGCTCCTGTAACCAATATTGTTACCATTAGAGTCTTAATTGCCATAGCTTTTGTTCACAATATGGTCATCCATCAAATGGATGTAAAGACCACATTTTTAAATTGTGATTTGAAGAAGAAATTTCTATGGAGCAATTCGAAGGATTTGTAGTACCGGGGAAAGAAAAAAAGTTTACAGATTAATTAAATCTTTGTATAGCCTCAAGCAAGTTCTTCTGTAGTGGTATAAGAAATTTGACCAAGTGATGATTTTTGAAGTTTTTAAAATTAATGAATCAGACAAATGTATTTACTATAAAGATTTTGGTAGTTCCTGTATCATAATTTGCTTATATGTAAGATGATATGATTATTTTTAGGTCTGATGTTATTTCAATAGAGATCACAAAGAGATTTCTTTGTTTTAAGTTTGACATGAAAGATATGGGTGAGGTTGATGTGATATTGGGAATAAAAATACACAAGCACTTTGAGGGGATTATTTAATCTCAGTTTCACTATATTAAGAAAGTCCTTCAAAGGTTTAATATGTTTGGAGGGAATGGTATTTCCACTCCTTATGATCCAAGTGTCAAACAATTTAAGAACAAATGAGAGAGTGTATCTCAATTAGACTTTTCCATATGTAATGTATATCATAATATGTACGAGACTTGATATTGCATATGCAGTAAACAAATTGAGCAAGTACACAAATAACACCAGTAATGAACACTGGACGTCAGTTAGTTGGGTATTCAAATACCTAATGAGAACCATTGATCATGGTATGCATTATGAAAAATATCCCACTGTACTTGAAGTATATAATGATACAAACTAGATATTAGATTTTGAAGAATTCAAGTTAACAAGTGGTTATGTATTTACTACTGGAAACATAGTCATCTCATGGAAATCGAAGACGCAATCTTGTATTTCCCGATCCACAATGGATTAGGAGATTATTGGCATGGAATTGGCTGGTGAGGAAGCTTAATGGTTGAAGAACTTCCTAACAGATATTCCTTTGTGGAACAAACTGGTACCAACCATAACTCTACATGGTGATTCCAAATCCACAATTGATAAGTAAGTATCAAAACATACAATGGGAAATTTTGACATATACGACTAATGCATAATTTATTAAGGTAATTACTCTAGTAAGGAGTAATTTTATTAGACTTTTTGAGATCGATTGATAATTTAGCCAATCCGCTAACGAAAAAACTTGTTAGAGATCGAGTAATTTCAACATCGAGGGCAATGAGACTTAAGCCTAAAAAAGACAAGTCACCAATAATGGATTCCCAACCCGTTTGATTGGAGATCTCATGGGACGGGTTCAATGGTAAAAATGAAGTTATCATTGGGTGGTACTGTGGGAACACTTTAAAAACCCTCGCAAGTGCATATACCCATTCCTATGATGTGCAGTGTTATAGCCTACATAATAGTTGGTAAAACTCTATGTCTTTTATAAGTGGGATGTTGTACAAAAGTATCCTTGATGGAGAATACCTATGAGTGTGGAAGTCAGGTGACTTCCTATGAGAGTTTAGGCCACTTTCTAGAGCACTTATGTCTTTCTTAAGCGAGATGTTGTATAGGAGTATCCTTAACGTTAATGTGTTCGGTTCATCAGGAATCCCTATGGGATCATGTGTGTTTAACATACAATTTACCAGATAAAGTCTTGGTTCGAAATCTTAGTTCATCATAGAGATTTGGTATCTCAAATATACTATACTAAATAAAGGTTCAAGACTTAGTTCACCTACATTTGAGTGATCTCATAAGCATGACTTGCAGCAGCTCTATTTCTTCTTGTGCTTTAATGTGTGGGGAATTGTTGGTATAAAATGTGCATTAAAGCACATTAGTTTTCCCCTTATTTTCTCCTCTTTACTTCTTTTTATTTTTTAGAGCCCATATCAGTTATGGAGAACTCTTAATGAGGGGTTTATTATGAATTCCTCTTTTGCTTATGGTGTTTTAGGTTTTAGTGGCCTTAAGTGGCGGTAACAATGCCCGCGTGCATGCGCCGGCTGTGCTATGCTATCAACCATTGCACAGGGAGTTAAGTCTCGCATTCAATTGTGAGACTATAACTGTCCAACATCTCTTTATTCAGGAACCCTATATAAAGGGGTCCAGGGTAAGCCTCTCATCTCAATCTTCTAATCTATACGAGAAGCTCTCTGCTGTGCTTTTTTCCTACTCCTCCTTTTTGCTTTCTCTTTGCTACTGCGAGTCTGTGAAACTGGTCCATTGCAGATTTGAGATTTCTCTGGTCTATTAAGTGCACAACTATTAGAGATTATCCGATTAAGAAGTTGTTTTATCTTGAGGTAAACACCCGTGAGTCCATTTTGCTTCTGTGTGGGGGTGAAATATGCCTAAAGAAAGAGTCTCCAAAGACCAGTTTTGACTACTAATTGTTCAGTTTATTCTAACCCTCCTCATTTATGTTATGTATACAGGTTATTTGCAGTTGCCCATAAACACAAAAATCCAACAAGAACTCCACCCCATTAGCCGAGAGCTTAACTTCTCCATCGAAGGCTCATAATCCCATAAGGATAGATTTCTAGAGCTCGTTGGAATCCCATGTTTCTAAAAGGAAACCTCCCTTCACTAATGTGAAGAATGGCTTTAACCTATAACTGCATCTCTTCTCGGTAATTGGAGATGGATAATACTTGACACAGAGAACTGTTATATTTGTAAATAATGCACATGTTGTTATAAGATGTATCATTAAGGTGTGGATGCCCACGTATGATAAGATAGGGCAACTATCATTAGTCTCTGGATGTAAAAAGGTTTTTGGAAAGGAAGTCATCTCAGCATATAAATAGGCATGCCTTCTCATTATGCATGTACACATCTCTCATTTTAATAAAATTCTCTCTTTTCCTATCTCTCTCTCATCTCTTCTTCCTGCGTGAGTTTTGGTTTTACAACATGTTCTGTATCTGTGCAGGAGAGTATCTTGAATTCCACAAAAACTAGATCGTAGAAAAGCGAGATCTAGAAAATGGAATCCGGTTCGTGCTCTAAGTAATCTGAGGGTTGAGAAAACGGAGAGCCCTTTCTCTCTCTCTCTCTCTGTCTCACTCGATATTTGTTTCATGTGAGTTTCTATTGTTGTTTGGAAAACTAAAAAAGCAGAGAGGTAGTAATAGCTAGTTACGAGGACTCCAGTCATTCACCATCTTGGTTCTTTGGCACTGACTATAGAAGGACAAAGCACTAATGGTCATCTGGAATTTCTTTGTCAAATTGAACGAATGCCTATCTTCATATGGATACTTCATACATACATATTTGGAATACTATTTCTGATTCATGAAGCTTCTCCTTTAAGCCCTGGTGCATGGCTTCTTCTCTCTCTTACCATCGCCCATGCTGGAGGGCCGCCGGTTGTTGCGCCACTCGACGTAATTGGATTCTAGTTCTCGACCACCGCCA
Source organism: Sextonia rubra (assembly GCA_037013555.1). Taxonomy (NCBI): domain Eukaryota; kingdom Viridiplantae; phylum Streptophyta; class Magnoliopsida; order Laurales; family Lauraceae; genus Sextonia; species Sextonia rubra. The sequence goes on from JASUAD010000015.1 coordinate 8,125,990, forward strand.
TCCATTGCCGAGGGCTAAGGGAAGAGGGCTGGGGCTTTCTCTGTGTTTTGGTTGTAGAACCAGAACTGGAAAAGCATGGGAAAAAGACTAGCCTTGGTTTTCTTAACCTAGGCCAGGTCAGACCAGGTCAGGTTTGGGTCAAATCAGTATGACCTATGGAAGAACCTAGTCCGGTACAGGAAAGGAGTGTAGATTGGGTCAGACTAACTGTATGCAGAGCCCAGCCCAACCATCATGCAGCGCTGACATCAGCATCTTTTAGCATCCATATGGTCAACAGCCAGTTTGATGGGATTAATGTCAGAAATTTGTTTTTGCAATATCTTGGTTATTCGGGTCCAATCGATGATCCGTTTGCTCCTACGGACTTATTTCGAGCAGATCTACGCATCAATAGGAGTGGATTGATTATTTAATAGTTAAAAAAGGGTTTTGATCAACAATAACAATTGGTATATCTAACTTTTCTTTTTTTTTTAATTTAATTATGGATATATTATTTTACATTACACTGCATGCCTAACATAATTACTTCGGTAAAGTTATGACTATATGGTTATATAAAACTTTAGTTTTGATGAATTTATTGCCAGAAGTAATAATTGCATATAATAAAAGTAGAAGTTCATAGAACCAGAAGTTCTATATAAGTAATCAGGACCCGATGTTCCATATGATATTTAGAGTCAGAAGTTCTATATTAAATAAATAACTCAAACCTGAAGTTCAATACGTTATTTTAATCCAGAACCTGTAGTTCTAATTTGGACCTGAAGATCCGTATGTTGTTTTAATTTGAAACTTTAAGTTCTTAGCTTTGGAATATGTACCTTGAGATTTATATTCATAATCAAACCCAAAGCTTTGATTTTTAAACTTCCAAAGTAGTATAGATCGATACGAAGGCCATAAATACAAGTCTAAAGTTTTAACAGAACCAAAAGCTCTAATCCAAACCTAAAGTCTTAATAGAACCAAAAGTTCTGATTCAAACCTGAACTTTGATAGAACTAGTAGTTCTAAAAACTTGAAGTTCTAACTTTTAATTAGCCAATTCTTGGTTATATTTAGTTATTGGATATTGAGAACTTGGAGTTCTACTTTTATGATTGTTATTATTAAATTGATCTTTACACACTTGAAAAAGCTTGCTGCTGCCATTTGTTACGTCCTAAACCCAAGAATTTGTAATTAGAGTGAATCCTGAGGTGCGGCACACGTAACCTGTAGCAATTTGTGCTTTGTTAAAACAGGTATGAACTACCACACAAGGGTGATTCCATAGGAACATGTGAAAAAGATCCATATACACATGTCAATTATTTTAACAATGAGGCGGAAACCTGTGAAGTACACCTGCAATTGCCATAGACACTAATAGCATTCACTTGTTAATAAGAAAAAGTATGTTAAGTAACCCATCCACATGTATATATATATATGAACGTAATACTATTCAAAGAACAATTAACCAATACAAAATACATGTATGAGTTGAACTAAAAATCGTATGCATGTACATGATATATAAAAGGCATATAGTCATATACAAAATCCAAAATACATGTCTATCAATCTATGACTCCAAAAATTGCATGATGATGATGGCATGATCTATCCATAAGCTAGACATGGCTATAACCCAAGCAAACCCAAAATGAAACCCAATGATGTGCTACGTAGGATGACTAGTACTAAATGTTATCCTCGTTCCACTCCTCTGCACCTTGAGGTACCATTCAAGTCTCTTTCGGGGTTGCGTCAATGGTTGAACTAGCAATGGGTCCAGTACCTTTAACACCAAGGGTAACACTATTAAACATGATGATTTAGCAAATATAAATGTATATAAAGCTAATATGCTGTATCAATTGAATTTAAAGACTTATTAATTAAAAGAGATCATTAACGGAAGTTAGGCATGTTGTGCATATAAATAAGTACGAATAAAGAATCATAAATGGAATACAGTAACATACTAATTTGGCATCCACGAGGCTATCTTTTCTCTAGAGAAAGCACGTATCATATGGCAAAAAATCACTAGCGGCTAGGCCAAATTTATCTAGCTACCAAAAGAGCGTCGACTAACTCTTCACATAACTACTGCAGTAGAAAACAGATGGAATACCCTAATTTGGTACCATCAAACCTCCTATGGGTACAAGCTAAGTAGTACCAACTCAATGTATCAAGACCAATCGAGATTCATAACTTCATATTTAACATACGTAGTGATTGTCTCAGACTTATACAGAAGCATGTCGGTCTTGAGATTGTATACAATCATAAAATCGGGATTTAATAGAGTTACTAATAATCAAATGATACATGCTTAAATGAGCTAATAGTGCTTGAACCCTCTCAACCTTAGTTAGCCTCTCTTGGCTCACGGCCTTGCTCTCAGAAGAAGTTCTGGCTCCAATCTTGCTTCAAGGTTCACCGAGGATGAACAGGTACATGATTTAATAATGTTGAGGGCAAGGTTTACCTTACAATATGAATGCATTCGGATAGAGGGGTTAACAAGAATATTTACTAGTCAACCCTAACTAAGATAATCCATATTTCCTTAATCATTCAATGCAATGTATTCATTAAACGTTCGGTCTCAATCTACTACAAAGTCTTAGTATTACATTGTATAAGCGGTGGACACCACTTCTTATGGTAACACTCATGACATAACATCCAAAACTGACTGGAGCATCAAGAAGGAAAGAGTGACAGCTCCGCCTTTCCTTTTTAGTATTTCATTACTGTTGGGCTAATTCATTTGATGTGAAGATCACTTCCAAGGTCCTACATGGTCTTTTTTTGCACTTAATGTCTAAAGGGTAAAATCGGGTTAAATAATTTCTTTAGGATGTAAAAGAAGGATACAATAGCTCCCAATTTATCCCCATTTAAATAAACTTAAATTAAGTTCGATGACGAAAGTGGGTACCTGATCAATCGAACCTCCATCTGGTCGATCGGATTCCCACCCCAAGGAAGAATTCGATCGATTTGACAGGGGCTCGATAAATCAGCCTTGAAGCATTTTGCTCTGAGTTGAATCAGTTCTAAACCGTTTGTATCTAGCTCTTTTGGCCTCCCGTATACTTGGTAACAATCGTAGACATTACTAAATGCATAAAGAGACCATTCTCTCCATTTATAAACTCCACTTTCATTCTCATTCTCATAAGAAGTCCAAAATTCATTACATTAACATGTAATTTAGGTAGTTGAGCTGTATAAAGAGTCATTCATGAGATTTATTAAAGAATCAACGAATCAAGCATATATACAAAAATAATATGCACTTATATTTGCCTTTAATTCAGTGCTTTACCTAATTCAAGCTTTCCTTGGCTCCATGGAGAAGAAAATCTCAATGTAAACAATCCTAAGGCATGCTGGTTAGAAGATGGATGCATGTTATAGGATTGAATCTTCTTGACTCTACTGAATTCAAAGAGATGCAAGGAGGGTACTTCTTAACTTATATAGCTGTAAAGATAAGAAAGGGTGTAGACAAGGGGGTTGCACTTCATAAGATGGCGGCTAGAAGGAGAGGGAAGGTGATGGAGTTAGTCCTTCACACATGTAGGGTCTTTTACTCTTAAAGTTGCAAGAGGTTAAGGATGAGTATAGCAGAAGAGCTCCAACAGAGACTCTTGAGGGGATGAAGAGGGAAGAATGAGCTTTTGGCTATTTTTAAATCAAGTATTCTTGGAATTGCAAGCAAGTCCAGTTTGCTTGAAGGATTTATAACTTAAGTCAAGTGGACTCTAGTTGGGCCAAGATAGATCCGAATTGAGGTGGGCCAAACATGAAAAATGACCCAAGTGTGAAAATACAGATGATGAAACTAAAATGATGCTAATATGATGCAAAACACCAAAAATCTAAATTACAAAAAGGCCTTTGACTGCCTAAGTAAGATTCGAACCTAACCTAACTACCTATCCATGACTCAAACCCAAAGGATTTGGATTAAATTAGCCTAAATAAGAATTAATTAGAATAAAAAAAATAGTTATAGTAAACATGTTTAGCTCTAGTTTGGACCTTACACCATCAAAGAGGGACTTAAGATATCTCCGGAGGACATAGCATAAGTCCTTATTTACTTAAGATAGCTCCGGAGGACATAGCATAAGTCCTTATTTTCTACGCCATTATATCCCTAAAGGACATGTATGATCATTAGCAAATAGTCATACCACCCAATCCTTTAATAAATGTTGAACTAGTCAAATAGAACAAAATGCAGGAAATATAATTCCTCTAGAAGAGGTAGACATAATAATTCCTCCAAAAAAGGTAGACATAATGATTCCTTTAGTAGAGATGAAAATAAGCACCCCAAGACATGTGATTAACAAGGCATTTGAATCTAAATTGGGAGAACCACCAAGCATGATCTAAAAACCCTACAACTATTATTATGAGTTTGAATATTAAGTTCAATTTTTAAATATTTTTTGGATGTTAGGACTTATTCTTTTATCCCTCATATCTTGTGTTTGCAAATTATATTTACTTTGGATAGTGAATATTTTAGTTGTTTTCAATCACATTTTTATTATGTGACTGAATAGTTATATTAATTTATTATTTCTTGTGGTATAAATCATGGAATGCATGAAACTAATGATAATATCTATCTGGTAAATAGTGCCACAAAATACACTTTATTGAAAAAACAAAAGTTTTTCTCAAAGTTGGTGTTTAATTCATACAAGGTATCAACCATAGTCGAATCTGTACAAATAACTGAATGCTCCAAAAGAGTTTATATAATGTTATCAACTGGTATCCAAATATGGATTAAAGATGCATTATTTTTTAGCGGTTCTTGAAGAAACTTGCTTTAGAAGACATTAGGAAAATGGGTACCATATATAGAAACTATAAATGACGATAACTAAAGATATTTGCTCATCATTACTAATATTAACAGCCAATAGCTGATACTCGAAAAACTAAAAACTAAGTGCATTCTCCTTAGGTCGATATTACACAATAGTCTTTAATGTCGACTCACATTTGATTATGAGCAAAACAACAAAGTTAAGCCGGAAGCTTAAACTAACCCTGAAGCTTACTGATCCTAAGACTTCAATGCTTTAACATAATAGGTTAGGTCACCCTGCGGCTACTATGTTAAGGCAAATTGTTGATAATTCTTTTGGGTACTCCTTAGAGAACCATTAATTGACCATCATTTTTGTAAATGATATAAAGTGGCATTTGTGAACCCATAAATCCCACTAGTAGACCTTTTAGGTATTTTATGGTTCTGATTGATGCCTCCACTTGTTGGTTGGATGTTTACCTATTTTTATAGTTTTTTCCTCCTATTAGCACAAATTATTAAAATTAGGATACACTTCCTTGAGCATCATATTAAGTAGATAAGACGTGATAATGTAGGTTCATGACCTGCATGAACCAACAACATAGATTGAGAATCCATGTAGGTTATAACTAACCATCAAATTATTAGATATCTATAACTAGTGATAGGGGATGTATTTACTGTCATTTTGTAGATTGTCATTTTGATGAGACAGTCTTCCCGCTGTTAGGGAGAGATAAGAGAGTTCCTGGAAAATGCATTATTCTTGTAGAATAACCCATTCTTGAACAACAGCGAGAATTAACATGGAATACTCCTATTTTGTCTTATCTAGATTCATGTATTTTACAATGTGAGAATGAAATACTGTGAATTATGCACTTCCAAAAAATTACAAATGAATTACCTGATGCTTTTAATGATCGAGCAAAAGTGACTAGGTCACATGTAATAGCTATGCATACACCTTCATGAATTAATATCCGCATAGGGCACGTAGAAATTAATGTCCTTATAAGACAATATCCAAATATTGTAGGAAATGAATCTGTTATGCACTAAAAGAGTGGTAGACCTATAGGTTCCAAGGACTCAGCTCTCTGGAAAAGGAGAAATGAGCAATCATATCTCAATCCAACACTCCTGAAAAGGTATGCCATTTCACTCAAGAAAAGGTTATGGATAAATCCATTCTCTCTAAATTTCCTGAAGAAATTAACATCCCGGAAAAGACATGAGTCCCTGAAGAGACTTCGGAAGCCCTTAAAGAGGCAAGGGTACCCAATAATGAAGAGATCTCTATACTTTATAATTATTCAAGATAGAGATGGGATAGTCATTTGCATATGTGGTAGCTACACAAATAAGAAAGAAAAATGATGACAAAACCATGTTCTATGAATATTGACAAAGGATAGATTGGCTAAAATAGAGAGATACCATCAAGGTAGAATTATAGGCTTTCAATAGATGAGGTGTATTTGGACCTATAGTACAAACCCCAAAAGGTGTTAACCCTTTATGTTACAAATAGGTGTCTGTAACGAAAAGAAATGAATGAAATTACTAGATACAAGGAAAAACTTGTGCTATAATGTTTCTACAGACACCTAGGACTGAAAACATACAAAGACATGCTCACCCATAAAAAATTAAAAATGTTGCAGTGAAGACATTACAAGTAAATTCCAAATCAAGGATATATAAACCTTGGGATTGTTGAATGGCAAGTCAAGTACTACATCCAGATATTCAAAGCTGGTGCAATCCATTCAAAAGACTCCAGATGAGCTCAGAATGCAGCATTTCAAACTTCAGAGTTACTGGACTTCATTTCATTACTTAACTCACCAAATACCAAATTTAGGGTTCATTGGCTCAAAAACTAGGGGCCACTTAACACACTCAAGGTTTTGGATTAACAAAGTGGATGGAAATCACATGGCAATTCCAAAGCATTCTTGGGAATGATGTTTCAAAGTTTCAAAGCATTTGGACTTTATTTCAACTTAAACCAAGCTTCAGTGACTATTTGCCAGCTCATTGGGGGTCACTATAGAAATTGACACTTCTACATGCTAGACTAGGCTCAAGCTCAGGGGAATGCCTTCAAGTATATTCAAAGACTATCCTTCAAAATTTTAGAGCATTTGAACATCATTTGGATCCAAACTCATTTTAGATGGTCGTCTACTAAGTTCTGCGGGGTCACTGTGCAAATTGACAACTCACGGAGATCAAGTTAGCTAAAACTCCTGGAAGAAGCTCAAATTATACTCAAGGGAGGCTCTGCAAAATTTTAGTTCAAACGAACATCATTTGACCCAAAGTCTACAAAAATGTCAACTTTGGGTCAATGACCCCCAAGTAATAGGGTCACTAACTAAAGTCCTACTTCCCGATGTCTAAAATTGATGAAATTTAGATACAAAACTTCAGTCATACTCAAGGGAGATTCTACAAATTTTCAAGTCAAGAGGACTCCGTTTGGTCCTACTCCCACGGCATGTCAGCTTAGAAGATAGTGACTCCTTAGCCTTGGAGGTCACTAGCCAAAATCCTACTTCTAAGAGCCAAAGCTGATGAGACTTGGAATAGAGATTTAAAATATGTTCAAAATGAAAATCCCAAAGTTTCAAATCAACTGAATGTCATTTGGGTAGAAAACAAGCTAACTACTTACAGTGTGAGGTGAATAGTGATTTAGAATATGCAACAAATGGGTCATTGTTCGAAATCCTACTTCCACGAATCCAAACTGTATGAAATATGGACCAACACTCCAAGATACTTCTGACATTAGTCCTTCCAAGTTTCAAATCAAACTGGGGTCATTTGGGCCTCAAACAGCTGAAATAAGGGCCTATTTTCATGAAAAGTTAACGATGGAGTTGACCAATTTCAAAATGTTAAAATAGGCTGAAATTTTTATGACACACTCAAAATAGTGTCAAAAGGCATCCCTCCAAGTTTCATAGAGATCAAACATTGTTGGGCCCTAAATAGGTTAAAATGGTTCACATATACAAAAAGCCAAAATTAGGACTAGGAAGTGACCGCAGTTGCGGCACTGACAACCGTGGAGCAATTCCTGTGGTTTTCAGTGGTTCCCTCCACTTTATTTCGAACCTTAACTCCTTAAACTACTGCTAAAGTTTATAAAAAGGGAGGTTTAATACACAGAGAGGGACAGAAACATACAAAAGAGATAGACAGTAATTACAAGTGCAAGTTGCTACTAAATTTCAAACAAGTTGCAAGGAATTCTCCAGTACTCTCCAACCCATTTCTCTTTCTTCTCTTTCACTCAAGGTGATAGATGGTTTAGAGAAGAAAGCGGGGTAAGGGTATTGTTTAAAAGAAGATTATGTTCAAGTATTGGCGAGCCGTTAAAGGATGAAATTAGTGCCTTTGTTTTTTTTTTTTTCAATTTAGGGGTTTTTTTAGCCATCATGGAAGTTGTGAACAAGCTTCTTTAGGCTTCATTCTGATATTTGAAAATCATAGGGTCAAAATGACACAACTTTGGCTTCATACAGTACCCTTTTCTGATTTGTACAAAAAAAAAAAAAAACAGTCCGTAGCCAAAAGTGAAAATCATCAAAGGTTTTGGTTGATTCCCTAGTCAAAGCAAGCCTTCTCAATGGTCACTCAATACTCCAAAGATCATAAAAGCAAGTTTCAGCACTTTGATGAAGTCACAGAGGCGAAATAGTACAATACAGAGAGCAAAATAGTGGCCTTTTGGCCATCGTCTACCAGCCACGATCACTCCCCCTATTTCCTTCTTTCTTGCATCTTTTTCCAATTTTTATGTATTTTTTTGTATTTTCTGAATTTGTATCACATCTGAGACTTAAGGGAGGGGTTGTAAACTTTTTAAAAATGTGTAAACAACCTCCATCCTCGTGGTTAGAACATGTGAACCCAAGTAAACAAAAGGGAAATTAATGATGAACTGTAGTTATTTCCCATTCTTCTTAACACTTAAAGTGTGTGAATGTTGGACTCAAATCTATTACACATTCGCCATTTTTCAATGCGATCAGAAGATTGGCGCCTTCTATGGGAAATTACATTACCCTAATTTGCGATCAAATTTGGCCAAAAGACATGAAAATTGGCTAAAAATGCATGAAAAGTGCTGCTGTTAAGTTAAAAAGTGCTGTTATTAAGCTGAAAGTACTATTGTTAATTTGAAGTGCTGCCGTTGCCTAGTGACCATGAGATGCGATACAGAAAGTGTTGTGACCACAGGAATTGATAAAAAAATGGGTAGTGACCGTGGGCCACGATCACTGACTTGTTTTGCTGCTAAAAATGATTGTTTGACCTTTAAAGACACCCATGCAAGACCTTGATGTCTAAAATGGGTTTGGAAACATTAATAAAGGAATTTTGCACCTCAAAGTGCATTCTATAATCATTCAAATGAAGGCATTAAGCACCTCGAAGTGCATACTTTTTGAAAGTGCAATAGCTAGATCTCACCAAGTCCTAGAGGGGGGTGAATAGGACTATTAAAAATTTCTTTCCAAAAAACGAGGTTTTATTAGTGTGCAATCTGAAGGATTAATAAAGATTGAGAGTCCCCAAGAAGATTAAGAAAGATGCTCAGAGTTGTGTGTGCTAACAGTGTATAGAAATGCAACTAGAATAAGGAAGATATAGCTTAAAAAGATGACCAACACAAGTAAAAAGAATATAAGGCAACCACCACACACAACAAGCAATCAACACAGTAATTTATAGTGGTTCGGTCCTAGACCTACATCCACTCTCAAGAGCAATCTCTCTTGGTTCCACTAAGTATGAGGTACTTACATTACAAACACCTCTAGCAACAATTTTTGATTCGGTGGTTTGTCTTCCACCAACTGGATTTTTGATTAGGTGGTTGATCCTTGATCTAGTCCACCAACTACAACAAATTTTGATGCTGTGGTTTGTCTTCCACCAAATACAACAAAGAGAATTGAAATATTAAAGAACACTTAAACAAGGAATTGTATACCTTAGTTTTGAGTGGTGCTCTTGATGCTTGAAAGATTACCTCCAAGCTTTGACCTCTTGTTCTTGCTCCTTGGTGATGAAGATCTTCAGATGAGTGCTCAACCAAGGGAAGAGGTTTTAAAAGGGTTTGGAAGGCTAAGATATTCTCTCAGATTTAATGAGGCCTTTCCTAAATGACCAACTACTCTTCTTGGAATAATAATGGCACTTTAAGTGTTGAAGAGTAGGTGGTTATGGGAGCTTTAAAAATGGTTTTACTGGAGGTGCAAAGGCTCAGCTATATTGGTGATTTTTCTCAGTAATAAAGTCAGTGTTTGGAGCAAAGGAGAGGTTCTCTTTAAATACAAATAAGCTCCAACGGATAGATCTACAGCTGAGAACAAAATGGTCTGCGGCTTAGCCGTATGCTTTGACAACATCCAACGGCTAGTTTGAGTATATTCAACGTTATTCCTTCTTATGGTTAAGCTTACGGCTTAGCCGTAAATCCTTATACGGCTTAGCCGTGAGCACCTTTCGGCCTAGCCGTGGGTCAGCCGTAAGCTGAAATCTCCCAAAACTGCTCTCTGGAAAGTGACCCGTAAACTTTACAGCTTAGCCGTGAATCACACTACGGCTTAGCCGTGAAGGCCTTTCGGCTTGGCCGCAAGGTCAACTGTAGGCATTATATGGCCAAGAGCACTCTCTGGACAGTAGCCTGTGGATTTTACGGTTTAGCCGTGAATCATACTACGGTTGAGCCGTAACCCTTTTTCGGTGCAGCCGTAGGTCAGCCGTAGAACAAAAAGACTCAAAATGTACTCTCTGGATAATGAGCCGTAGGTTCTACGGCTTAGCCGTGGTCCAAGTCGTAGTACACAGACAGGGTTTTTTAAAAACCCTTTTTCCTATTCTAATTCTACGGGCACTAGGGGTCACTGTTACCTTATCCCTTGGCACTCACAGAGGATCTTCTTGAATGATCTTGAACTTCCTTGAACTTTAGAGATGAACTAGGTTTTCCTAGAGCTGAACTACACTTTGGTCACGTAATTGACAACATGTTCTTACAGTGACACTAACAATCTCCCCCTTTGTCAATTTCGTGACAAAATTACATATAATGAAGAAGATACAACATTTTAGCTCAACAACAAGTATTACAATACTCAATACACCTTATCCTAACAGATCTACATAAGTCTGAAGGTTCAACACATTGAAGCTCCCCCTTTGAAGATGCTTAACTTGCAAAAGTCTGCAAATACAATCTACTATACAGGTGGGAGGTTAGAAAGCTCCCCTTGAAGACATGTATAGAATTCTCCCCCTTTTTGGCACAATATTGACAAAGAGATATACAAGAAGCACCACATCCATAAAGCAGAAAGAAGAGCATGAAGACAAAAAAGGGCACACAAAGATAAGCAACGGCGAAGTAAAGGCCATATGTTATTAGAAAATAAGGCTAGTACAAGGCACAACCATTTCAAAAGAGTGCATCACCTATAATGACAAAAGATGTATCTACAAACAGAACCATCAGCTGAAATACAGTCAATGCCCAAATACAGAAAGAATGTAGTGCCGACAAGACATGACAGAACAGACATCAATCAGAAGGAGGAGAGGGGGATGGAATCGCCACATATCTCTCCGGCAGCTCTTGGAGATCTTTGAAAGGTATTGAAAAGATTTCTTTAATAGCTTCTCCATCTTGGTTTGCCTTTGTTCGAGCGCTGCCAGCCGAGCTTCAAAAGAGGCAGAGGAAGAAGCCGGGGGAGGAACCGGAATTGGTGAAGCAGTAGAGGGTGCGGTAGGAGGACGCGCATCCGGTGAGTCTTCCTCATCCCTAGAGTCATGAAAGCGGGGACCAGCCGCTTGTTGCTTAGAGAAGCGCATGTTCTGAATATTGACTGTGCCAAAGGTGGGGTGAGACTCAGGAGCTTCATCAGAAGGTAAATTGACCCCACACTGAGAGGCAAGGCGAGTCATGAGATATCCAAATACGCAAGCATTGGTGCCTCGTCCCAGACAAAGCCAAAAAAGAATGATGGTAGCACAAATCAGAGAGGGAAGACACACTTTGACCCCCATATGGAAATTGTAGAGGACGTTAACCATGAAAGGGGTCAGGTCAGAGAAATTTCCCCTCCTAGGATAGATGTTACACGTGAAGATAGCATGGAGGATCCGGAAGTGAGGAAGCAGGGAAGTTGCAGGGAGGAAGCCCTTGTCCTTCCACGGGATGGTCGCTCCACATAAGGCAAAAGTGGCTATTTGTTTTTCCTCTTCGGAGAGAGAATCCTTGAGGACCGAAGGGTGCACATCGGAAAGAGGAACACATAGAAGGGCAGAAATGATGGCAGGGGTGATGGTATTGGTGCCATCAGTGAAATCAAGTTCAAAAGACAGAGAGTCTAACGAGGCCGCCTTGATGGATGCATACATGGTTCGCACAGTAGAGGGGAAGCCAGGACCACCCCATTTGAGAATGTTTTCCCACCCAACCATTTTGAGGAGGGTATGAACGCCATAGGTTTCAACAGCAAGGAGATTAACATCGCGTTCCACAGTAATTGGACGGGAGAAGAAGGACCTATCACGAGTGGGTTCCCGTGGAACCAAAACTCGGGGAGAGGGTGGAGAGTGCTGTCGAGGCCGGGAGGAGTTACTCGAGGCTCGAGGCCTCTTACCGGCGGGGTAAGCGTTTTTGGTTCATGGAGGCGTAGTGACAAATGAAGTGGGACAACAGAGTAAAGCCAATCCACAAAACAGAAGGAACGCCAAACACCCAAAACAGGAAGAGGCACACAGAAAAATCGAGCACAGTAAAATAAAGGAAACAGTAGTGAGCAAACAAGAAGCGAGAGAGAGAGATGAGAACAGTACAGAGGAGGGAGAAATCGCCAAAAATACCTTGAAGCAGAAGGCCGGAAGAGGAAGAACGAAGAAAGAAGAAAAGACAGAGACCTAGGGCAGAAGTCTGGAGCAGGCGCAGAGTAAGAAAGAAATGAAGGGACCGAGTTAAGTACTCATCGGCGCGCAGAACGAGGACGAAAAAAAACTGTACAGCTTAACCGTAGAGTATTTTACGGTTGAGCCGTAAACCTTGACGGTTGAGCCGTAGGGTAAAAGTTTGCGCAAATATGGGTTAACCGTAGAGTCTTTTATGGCTTAGCCGTGAAATGAATTACGGCGTAGCTGTAGGTCCTGGGAAAAAATAATTTAATCCAAACAGCAAACACCAATAGATTTCCTCAAATTTTCAAATTTTAACACATCAAGAGGTTTGGTTAATATGTCTGCAAGTTGATGGTCAGTCTGAATATATTCAAGCTCAATGATTCCTTCTTTGACCAATTCCCTAATAAAATGATGTCGGATATCAATGTGTTTGGTGTGAGAATGCTAGACCGGATTTTTAGAAATATGTATGGCACTAGTGTTATCACAATACAAGCTCATTATTTCTTGTTTAATGCCATAGTCCATAAGCATTTGCTTCATCCACAAGAGTTGAGAATAGCAGCTTCGAGCAGCTAAATATTCAGCCTCAGCAGTGGAAAGAGCTATAGAATTTTGCTTTTTACTATGCCAAGCTACTATACAATTTCCAACATAAAAACAGCTGCCACTTGTGGATTTTCTATCATCTAAGTTTCCTGCCCAATCAGCATCTGAGTATCTAGCAATGGAAGATGATGAGTCATGAGGATACCACAGACCATATTCAGTTGTATCTGCAACGTACTTAATGATTCTTTTTACAGCAATCAGATGGGATTCTTTCGGATTTGCTTGATATCGTGCACATGCTCCCACACTAAATGCAATGTCTGGCCTACTTGCAGTAAGGTATAGCAGGCTACCGATCATACTTCTATATAGACTAGAGTCAACCCCTTTACCATTAGCATTTTTAGTAAGTTTGATGGTTGTACTCATGGGGGTTTTGACATGTTTCCCACCCACTAGACCAAATCGTTTTACCAATTCCTTTGCGTACTTGGATTGGGATACAAAGATACCATCACGTAATTGTTTGACCTGCAAACCTAAAAAAAAAATCAATTCGCCAACCATACTCATTTTGAATTCAGATTGCATTAGATTAGCAAACTGAGCAGTCAATTCATTACATGTGCAGCCAAAGATGATATCATCTACGTATATTTGCGCTATTGAAACTGACTTTCTTGTCTTTTGGATAAAAAGAGTTTTATCAACACTACCTCATTGAAAATTATTGTCTAACAAGAATTTTGTCAACCTTTCATACCAAGCACGTGGAGCTTGCTTAAGATCATACAAAGCTTTCTTTAATCTAAACACATGATTAGGGAATTTTGTGTCTATAAAACCTTTAGGTTGTTCAACATACACTTCCTCATTCAAAATTCCATTTAGCAAAGCACTTTTAATATCCATTTGATACAATTTGAACTTTAAAAAATAAGCTATAGATAATAAAATCCTAATTGATTCTAAACGAGCAACTGGAGCAAAGGTCTCATCAAAGTCAATACCTTCAATTTGAGAATATCCTTGCGTTACCAACCTAGCTTTGTTCCTAACAATGACGCCATTTTCATCTAGTTTATTTTTGAAGATCCATTTAGTGCCTATCACATTTTTATCATTTGGTCTTGGAACTAGATACCAAACATCACTTTTTGTAAATTGATTCAATTCTTCTTGCATAGCTTTTATCCAATCATTGTCTGAAAAAGCTTCATCAACGCAGGTAGGTTCTTAAACAGAAGTAAAGCACAAGTGACTCATAATGTTCTCCAATTGTTTCCTAGTTTTTACACCTGTTAGAGGATCACCAATAATCTGATCTATAGGATGATCTTTTACATTCACCAAATTTTCAGTGGAAGCAGGTACATCAGTTTTTACTGTGGATCGAGTGGGTTCAGACATTGAGGGCACTTCCACTTCATCAACATTATCAGATACTGTGGATTCATCATCTATAATAACATTTATTGACTCTTGGATGACTTCGATTCTCATATTTAGAACACAATAGGCTCGACTCCGTGTTGAATAGCCTAAGAATATACCTTCATCACTTTTTGAGTCAAATTTACTCAGTTGTTCTCTATCCTTCAAAATGTAACATTTACTTCCAAAGACCTTAAAATATTTCACATTTGGTTTCTTCCCATGACACAATTTATAAGCTGTCTGATTTATACCAGTCCTAAGATAAACTCGGTTGATGATGTAGCAGCTGGTATTAATAGCTTCGGCCCACAAGTATTTGGGAAGATTCTTACTATGAAGCATGACTGTGGCCATGTCTTGGAGAACTCGATTTTTCCTTTCAGCTACCCCATTTTGTTGTGGAGTTTTAGGTGCTGAATATTCATGATGAATCCCATATTTCTCACAGAATTTGTCAAATTGATCATTTTCAAATTCTCCACCATGATCACTTCTGATTCGGGTTACTGAAGTACCTTTTTCAATTTGAATTTGTTTTACAATCCTTTTAAACTCTCCAAAAGTTTCAGATTTTTCTCTCAAGAATGCAACCCAAGTGAATCTGGAGTAATCATCTACCATGACCAGAAAGTACCTTTTCTTACATTGACTCTCTCTTTTAGTTGGTCCAACCAGGTCCATATGAATAAATTCTAGAGGTCGAGAAGTTTTGATAGCATTCACCATTTTATGGGCACTTCTAATTTGTTTTCGTTGAAGGCACTCTCCACAAATCATCTTTTATTGACTACTGATCTTGGGCAGTCCTTCAACATATTTGTTTAGATGGGATAAGTCCCTGTAGTTTACATGCCCAAGTCTTTGATGCCACAACTTAGCTTCATCAATACTAGTTAATAAGCAAGAAGCGGAGGATGAAGTATTAGATTTTCCCACCACATAACAATTATCGGTAGTTCTAAGACCTCTCAAGATTATCTTTCCATTCCTTGAGATCTCACAACTATGACTACTAAAGTTTACAGCATAGTCTTTATCACAGATTTGCGATATGCTAAGTAAATTATGTTTCAAACCATCAACGCACAAAACATTCTCAAAAGGTGGTAGGTTTGGAACATTTAACATTCCTTTCCCAATAATTTTTGCAGTACTGCCATCACCAAAAGTAACCATGCCTCCATCGAATTCAATCATTTTAGACAAACATGATTTATCACCAGTCATATGTTTTGAACATCCACTATCCAGATACCATCTTGATTGTTCTGCAGCTTTACAAGCTGTGTGGACCACTAGATTCTTGTTTTTAGGTATCCACTTAAGTGTACTAGTAGTGGGGATCACAATTGGCTTTTGGTGTTTCACTTGAAAAGTTTTATGTTGGGGAATAAGAATGTTTGCTCCATCCTTTTTGTATATTTCAAATTGTTTTCTTAACTTTTGGACTTCTTTTAACAGATTATCCATCTTTTGGTTCAAGGGGAACTTGTTTATTTGAGACTCTAGCTTTTTGTTTTCAAGTTCCACTTTCTTATAGGTGTTTTTCTCAATTTTTTGACTAATGTTATAATGAATTTTTCTTAACTTGCACTCCATTTTGAAATGACCTCTTTTTCCACAATAATGACAGCTGACATTTGATGAAACAGTATGAGTACTAGTAGATGCCTTATCCAAAGTGTTTTTAACACTAGTATCTTCCTTCTTTAAAGCACTTTTGACAAAAACAGTTCCGGAACTTGGTGACTGATTCGCATTTTTGTCATATCCAAGACCGGTCATATCCTTATAAGCTTTCCCAATTTTGAATAGTCTAATGTATTTCTCATCATTTTGGGTAAATCTGTACTCATACTTTTCTTTATATCGTTTCAGAATAGTCACTTTATTGTGGAGAGCATTATTTTCATCTTTTATTTTCAAAAGAGATTTTTCATTTTCTCTTAATGTTAATAATTGGGTTTTTACACTTTCAAGTTTTTTTATTAACTCCTCCTTTTCAGCATTAATACTATCAACCTTTTCTTTTAAATTATTAATTTTGTTTTGTTGATTGCTTACAGTTTCAATGAGCCTACAGGTTCCCTCATAAAGTAGTTCATAGGAATCCGTGGTGTTATCATTATCCTCATCATCTGAATTTTCATATTCATTCTCTGACTCACTTCCTGAGATTTCTTCATTCGATATTTTAATCATTTCCTCAGAGAAATTGAATGTTGCAGTGGTAGCCATCAGAACTGTATATTTGTCTGATTCATTTTAATGTGATTCATCTGAGTTAGAATCTGATTCAGATGAATCATCCCAAGTGGCTACAAGATTCTTCTTTTCGGATTTCCCTTTTAGTGGACAATCGGTGGATATGTGTCCAAATTTCTTACATCTGTAACACATGGGTTCCTTATGCTTACTTCTAGAGAGGGAACTTGACCGACCTTTGTATTTATCATTAATGTTTTCATTTTTATAATCTTTCACTCTCTTTTTCTTAAATTGTTTCAAAAATCTTTTAGCCAAAGGGCCCACATCTTCATCCTCGTCATTACTAGTTATTCCTATGTCATCTTTAGAGGAAGATGTGTTATGAGAGGTGATTAGTCCAATTGATTTCATTTTGTCATTGTTAAATTTGAGTTCAAAGGACTGAAGGGATCCCACTAAATCTTCAATTTTCATTTGTTCCGAATCCTTGTGTTCCTCTATGGAGGTTACCTTAGGATGGAATCTTTCCATAAGTGATCTCAAGATTTTACTACAAATTTTACCTTCCGGAAGAGTTTCCCCCAGAGCCCACATTTCATTTACAATTTTCATGAGCTTTATATGAAAGTCAGTAAACATTTCATTTTCTTCCATGCAAATGTTTTCAAACTGACTTGTGAGCATTTGAAGTTTAGATCTTTTGACAACAGAGGTACCCTCATAAGTCACTTCAAGGATTCTCCAGGCCTGTTTTGCATTAGTGGTTGTCATGATATTTTTAAACTCTTTTTGATTCATGGCACACACTATAGCATTGTAAGCTCTAGCATTATTTTGTCTAAGAAGTAGCTGAGTAGGAGACCATCTTACTGGATCCAATGGTCTAGTGGTTGTGATACCATTTATAGTCACATCTTCAGTGGGTTCTGTCCAGCCTTTCTCTATAGCCTCCCAAACAGCCCAGTCCATGGATTTCAAAATTGCTGTCATCCGGGCTTTCCAGAAGGCATAATTTGTTCAATCAAAGAAAGGTGGACGGGTGATAGAGCTTCCTTCAGGATTCATGGAGAATCTAGCAAAAGATGGATCTACTTCAGGTTATTACACCCTTAAGAAGTAACCCACTCTGATACCTATTGAAAGTGTAATAGCTAGATCTCACCAAGTCCTAGAGTGGGGGTGAATAGGATTATTAAAAATTTCTTTCCAAAAAATGAGGTTTTATTAGTGTGCAATCAGAAAGCTTAATTAAAATTGAGAGTCCCTAAGAAGATTAAGAAAGATGCTCAGAGTTGTGTGTGCTAACAGTGTATAGAAATGCAACTAGAATAAGGAAGATATAGCTTAAAAAGATGATCAACACAAGTAAAAAGAATATAAGGCAACCACCATACACAACAAGCAATCAACACAGCAATTTATAGTGATTCGGTCCTAGATCTACATCCACTCTCAAGAGCAATCTCTCTTGGTTCCACTAAGTATGAGGTACTTACATTACAAACACCTCTAGCAACAATTTTTGATTCGGTGGTTTGTCTTCCACCAACCGGATTTTTGATCAGGTGGTTGATCCTTGATCTAGTCCACCAACTACAACAATTTTTGATGCGGTGGTTTGTCTTCCACCAAATACAGCAAAGAGAATTGAAATATTAAAGAACACCTAAACAAGGAATTGTATACCTTAGTTTTGAGTGGTGCTCTTGATGCTTGAAAGATTACCTCCAAGCTTTGACCTCTTGTTCTTGCTCCTTGGTGATGAAGATCTTCAGATGAGTGCTTAGCCAAGGGAAGAGGTTTTAAGAGGGTTTGGAAGGCTAAGATATTCTCTCAGATTTAATGAGGCCTTTCCTAAATGACCAACTACTCTTCTTGGAACAATAATGGCACTTTAAGTGTTGAAGAGTAGGTGGTTATGGGAGCTTTAAAAATGGTTTTACTAGAGGTGCAAAGGCTCAGCTATACTGGTGATTTTCTCAGTAATAAAGTCAGTGTTTGGAAGGAGAGGTTCTCTTTAAATACAGATAAGCTCCAACAGATAAATCTACGGCTAAGAACAAAATGGTCTATGGCTTAGCCGTATGCTCGACAACATCCAACGGCTAGTTTGACCAGATTCAACGTTATTCCTTCTTTCGGTTAAGCTTATGGCTTAGCCGTAAATCCTTATACGGCTTAGCCGTGAGCACCTTTCGGCCTAGCCGTGGGTCAGCCGTAAGCTGAAATTTTCCAAAACTGCTCTCTGGAAAGTGGCCCGTAAACTTTACGGCTTAGCCGTGAATCACACTACGGCTTAGCCGTGAAGGCCTTTCGGCTTGGCCGCAAGGTCAACCGTAGGCATTATATGGCCAAGAGCACTCTCTGGACAGTGGACCGTGGATTTTACGGTTTAGCCGTGAATCAAACTACGGTTGAGCCGTAACCCTTTTTCGATGCAGCCGTAGAACAAAAGGACTCAAAATGTACTATCTGGATAGTGAGCCGTAGGTTTTACAGCTTAGCCGTGGTCCAAGCCATAGTACACAGACAGGGTTTTTTAGAAACTCTTTTTCCTATTTTAATTCTACGGGCACTAGGGGTCACTATTACCTTATCCCTTGGCACTCACAGAGGATCTTCTTGAATGATCTTGAACTTTTTTGAACTTGCTTAATCTTTATTGATAGGTCTTTCTTGAATGATCTTGAACTTCCTTGAACTTGCTTGAACTTCCTTGAACTTCAGAAATGAACTAGGTCTTTCTAGAGCTGAACTACACTTTGTCACGTAATTGACAACATGTTCTTACAGTGACACTAACACTTTTGCCATTTAATTGAAGGCACTTTGCAACTCGATGTGTACGAACCAAATCAACACCCTTTTTTACAATAGAAAAGTGGTGATTCAGTCCAAATAGCTTTGAACCAAATAACTATTTCTATTAAATCAGTGATAAGACTAACGACATTGTAGTCATGCATTGCCTGGTGATGAGTCTTTAAAAATGCATATTTTCATATACATTTTGACCCATTTTAAGGACTTATTAACTTGAAAGAGCTTCATTTAGTATGATATCATGGTTTCAAATATTTTAAATTCATTGTAGTGCATTCCTGCATAATTTGCTTAAGAATCACACTTTTTGCATAAATTCATGAAACCTGCTATTTTTGGAAAGTCTATTTTTGGAAAGTTTTGTGAAAATAATTTTTCTCATGAAATAAATTGAATTTTCTTTCATTCATATAAAATCACGAAGAATGATGTACATTTTTATCATCATTTCATGAGAGATGGGCCCACAGTTATGCATTTGTGATCTTAGGGGTAAAATGGTCTTTTCACATAAATTTACATTTGTCTTGTAGGAAATTGATTATATGGGTCCCATTTGTGAAGAATTGAGGCGAGAAATTGATTTTCAAGAGAAAAGAGAGAAGAATTGAAGAGAAAAAAAATTGGAAGAAAATTGCAAAAAGTTGGCTTCATGGTCTCACACACACATGTACATGTGTGGGGTACACTTGTCAAATATCCAAGATGGGGTCCATTTATTTGTTGCACATTTTCAAGAGATTTTGAAGAAAATTTGAAGAATATATCATCAAAGATGGACAGGACACATAGGAGTTCTTTTTGGAGAAAGGAGAAGATTTAATTGAAAAAAAAATGAAAAAAATATCCAAGCAAGCTATTCCACATCCAAAAGAGAATTTTGGATCAGATTTTAGTTGAAAAAGAAAAGGAAAAAAAATCAAGAGGGTTATCTTCAAAGATCTTTTCAAGTTAGGAGCTAACAAGGAGAACTTTCCAAAAAAGGAAAGTTGACAATATAAAGAGATAAAAGGGGAAGTCTACACCTCATGCGGGCCAAGTTTGATTCTAATAGAGGATTCTTATCCCTACTTCATCTCTCAAAAGATCTCAATGCAAGGTGGCACATACAAGAAAGGAAAGAAGCATCCAAGAGGGCTTCTAGATAAAGCAAGCAAGGAAAGAAAAGAAAAATAAAAAGAAAAAAAATCCAAAAAGATATTGCATGTCCAAAGCATTGTTTGGAGCCCTTTTTCTTTCATTTTTTTAAATTATTTTTAAGATTTTAAAGTTTGAGAAGGAGTGGGACTTGAAAAAGTATAAATAAGGCACCCTTCTCCCATATTCTTCATGGAAGAATTACCCACCTCCCACCTCTAGATTTCTATACTCCATCTCTCCCTCTCTTGTCTCTCCATCTCAAGTCATCATGGAGGCTTAGCCCTAAAGCTACACCACCAACCTTGAAAATCAACTAGAAGGAAGAATTCTTTTCCATCCTAGTATGTATAATCTTTTGTTTTAATTTTTTCATCTTATGTAAAGGATTGTCATACTAGTTAAATAATATTCATCTTTTTGTTCTTCTTATTCTTATGGTTATATGATTGCTTGATTTGTGTTTTTATTGTTTGGATTGATAACCCAAATAGAAAGCATATCTTAAGAAATTATTAGGCCTAGATTAAGAGAGAATATTGAGTGAATCTACCGTCTTGAACTTCCGTTGCTTACCGCCTTTGACTTTAATTGTCTACCGCCTTTGACTTTCATTGTCTACCGCCTTTGACTTCCTGCAATCTTTTTATTTTATTGCACTTTTGAAATTTAAATTTCTGCACTTTTCTTGTTATTTTTCCTGCACTTTGTTTCAATTTTATGCACTTTATGTTCTTGCATAGTTTTTTTTTCTTTTAAATTATTTACTGCTGTAGGTTGCATTAGATTCATGCGTATTTTACTTTTCAATCATGTTTAATGGTGATGATCATCGGTTAAAAATCAAAATTTAAGTTTTAACAATACCACAATTCTGAATTGAAAAACAGTCTAGATTTTCTTGTGCAGAAAATATTCTCAATTGGGTCACATGTTGGATGATTTCTTCTAAATCAGATTTGCACATGTGTTGCTTAATGTTTCCAACTATTTTAAATCTAAATTCAGAACTGAAAATTTAATGAAAATAGTCCAAAAACAGTTTTGAAACTGTAGTAAAAGTTAGTCATTATTCAAGTGATTGTGTGACATATTTGCGAAGTGTATAAATGTTTTTAAAAAAACTGATTTCTGCATTAAGTTGAATAAGTTTTCAGATCTGAAATAAGTCCTTTTAAACTGAATTCTGAGTGTTTGTTAACAGCCCAAATTTGTATTTCAATAGTAAAAAAAATCTGATGGGAATTGAGTTCAATTTGGACAATTTGTACATGGATATAAGTGGATTGTTTTGAGGATTGTTGGAACCATTATCAAAACTAATTTTATGTGTTTAATTGATAAGTTTCAGATCTGAAACTAAACTAAAACAACAAGAAGAAATTGATTTCTGAATTTTTTTTGGAAACCCCTCTAGTTCATGCATCATACATCACATGTGCTACTTCACCATGTTAATAGACTACATGATCATGCATTGAGTCCACCATTTTTTCTTCATCATTCTTGCATCTTGTTTATTTTAGGAAATTGAGTTTTCTGATTTATATATATATATATTTTAGTTTATCATGTTTGAGTAAATTCATTCTTAAAAAAAAAAAAAAGTTGTTGTGTATAGTTGTATTATAGTTGTTTGTACAATGCACAGTTTCTTTTTAGAAACTTGTTCAGCATTAGGAGATTATTAATTTGATTTTTTTTTCATTTAGAGTTTCATCTAAACTAAAATTTCGTTTAATAGGATTTAGAAATCTTTGTTTTTTTTAGAAAGTATAGATTTTTAACCTAACATAGTTTCTAACTTAAGAAAGTTGTGTTTTCTTTCTAACTTATTTGTTACTAACTTTGTTTAGTTTTATTTTTAGTAAGTTTCTAATTTTAGATTTAGTTTTATTGGAAGTTCTAACGTGTGTTTTGTTTTGCTATAAACTTAATTTTATTTTTAGGAACTTTTAGAATTAGGAATTGTTATTGTAATTATTTAATTCTTAGGAATGAATGTATTTATTAGATTTTAAATTAGGATAGTTTTAGAGTTTGAATTAGGCAGGTGACAAGTTGAAAATATTTTAAACATAGCTCCTTGTGGATTCGACCTCATACTTACTGAGATATTACCACATCGCAGCTCTGCACATGGAGTTACGAACAAGTTTTTGGCGTCGTTGCCGGGGAGCGCCATTTAAGGTAATTTTTCTAACTTTCCTTATTTACATTTTTTTGTGGGTGTGGTTTAACATTGGCATCTTTCTAGAAATAAGAGGACTTGCATGGAATGCTAAGCCGCCCTAATTTGGAATAGAAATGTGCATGGAATGCTAGAAAGTACACATCACTCTGATTTTTATGAACTTTCTAAAATTGGAAAAGTTATTGTTTTTCAACTTGTCTCAACTTCTTTTAGGAAGAAAGTATACCAAAAGTGATCTAATCATTGTCCTTAATCTTCTCAGTGTCTAAGGAGGCCTTTACCCCTGTAGTGCGCAACAGCTTGACTGTTCAAGAAACTGGTCCTTCAAATGGGTCCATTTATGACTCTACCACTTCCTGGTGGCTAACCTGGCTGAGTTGATTTCATAGGACGACTAGATTGGAAAACTTAAGGAAACTTTTCAACCCTAGGGAGTTATTTAGTTGCTTTCATAACTTAGGTTTTCTCATATTTTAAAAATTAAATAAAAAATCTTAAAATTCCAAAAAGAAAGGACAAGCCCCTCAGCCAATTTGGCAAAGAGGATCAGCGCACAGATTAGAAAGGAAATCTCCTAGACCCTCTAGTCCTTTGAGATTGTTTCCAATGGCGAGTGGGTCCAATAACAATGATGCCTAACTCAGGAATGGGAATAATAATAGGGACCGCAATGGTGTGGAGGTTAATCAGCTACCTAGGACTCTACGTGATTACTTGAGCCCCGCTCGACAAACTACACCATCCTATATAGTGATGCCCCAAATCACAGGTCAATTTGAGATCAAACCAGGCATGATCCAACTTCTACCCAAGTTTCATGGCCTTGACTCTAAAAGTGCGTACTTGCACTTAAAAGAATTTGATAAGGTATGCTCAACACTTTTGTTACAAAATGTAGTGCCAGATGTAATCAAACTTCGATTATTTCCATTTTCTTTGAAAGATAAAGCTAAGACTTGGCTCCACTCTCTTAGACCAAGTTCAATCAACACCTGAAAAGGCCTAGAGACTGAATTTTTGAAGAAATTCTTCCCACAGCATAAGACCAACACTTTGAAAAGGGAAATTATGATGCTCAGACAAAATCTCAAGGAACCCTATTATAAGTGTTGGGAAAGATTTAACGAATTAATCCTTGCCTGTCCTCATATGGATATGAAATATATCGTCTCATCGAGATTTTTATTGAGGGTTTAACCCCTGATACCCGTCAATTTATTGAGATGATGTGCAATGGTCAATTTGATCAAAAACAAATTGATTAAGCGTGGGAATTTTTGGAACTAATGGCAAAAAATGCACAAAAATGGGCCTCGTCTGATGGGGCAGATCAATCCAGGTCATTGAACCAATCTAAAGGAGGAGGAATCTATCATTTGAACACTCAAACTAAAATTCAAGCCAAGCTTGCTGCACTTACAAGAAAAATAAAAACCTTGAAACTTAGAAAGAATAAGGAATAAGGATACAGTCATGGTTTTTGGTATTTGTGCTTCTAAAGATCATTTGTTAGCAGACTGTCCAACTGGACTTGCATTATATGAAGCAATTCAAGAACATGCTAACATTTTGAACTCATACCAAAAGCCGTTCAATACAAATACTATGGGGAATACGTATAATCCTTCGTCGCGAAACCACCCAGATTTTAGCTGGAGGAATGGACCAACTGCTACACCTGAGTATAATCCCCAAAGACCATCAAATTCTGGTGCATACATGTCTCCACAACATAATAGATCTTATGCACCACAAGCTCAGAATAGGTCATTGGGGGAGTCCCTCAGTATGTTAGTGCAATCTCAACAATAATTTATGCAAAACATGCAAAATAATTAACAGATGATTCAGAATAACCAGCAAGCTATCCAAAGATTAGAAGCTTCTGTCAAACAAATCAAAGGTAGTCTTCAAGTTCAAGGGAAAGGAACATTTCCTGCTCAACCTCTTCCAAACCCAAAAGGCCAGTTTGAAGTGAACGACATAACTAATCCAAACTATCAGGAGCATGTTCAGGCAATCACTCTACGCAGTGGCAAAGAGCTTTAAGACAATCCGGAAAAAGATAAACAACATGTCTCCTCGGATTTAAATGGAAAGATTAAAAGGGATAGTGCTAATGCAAAAACTATTGTTGAGAATGAAAAAGGTCCTGACCCCACAACTATCATGCCCATTGCCCCATTTCCACAAAGATAGACCCATCCCAAGAAGTCAATCCCAAACCAGGAGATCTTAGACATTTTCAAGGAAGTGAAAATCAATATTCCTCTATTGGATGCAATTAATCAGATTCCAGCCTATGTCAAGTTCCTTAAGGATCTTTGCACTGTCAAGCGTAGGACGAATGTACAAAAGAAAGCTTTCTTCAATGAGCAAGTTAGTGCACTCCTAAACGGGAGCACACCCCAGAAATACAAAGATCCGGGATGCCCCACCATATCGTGAACCATTGGAAATCACCGGATTGGTCAGGCTTTATTGGACCTGGGGGCCAGTGTTAATCTATTACCCTACTTGGTTTATTAATAACTGGGGTTAGGCGAGTTGAAACCTGCCAAGGTTACTCTAGAACTCGCAGATCGTTCGGTCAAGAAACCAAGGGGGGTAATAGAAGACATACTAGTGCAAATTGAAAAATTCTATTTTCCTGCTGATTTTTATGTATTGGACACTCAACCAGTACATAATGACAATGCTCAAATTCCGGTAATTTTGGGAAGACCATTTTTAGCAACATTAAATGCATTAATCAATTGCCGGAATGGAATGTTAAAACTTTCTTTTGGAAACATGACCATTGAACTAAACATATTCAATTTATACAAACATCCTGAGGATATTAATGATGATCTCTTTGAGATCAACTTTGTGAATACTGTGCTGGAGGATGATTTAGAGGAGTGTGTTAACTCCCACATTGCACTGATGCTTGAGGCCAATGAGGACATGGACTTTCTTGAGGAAATGGATGATGACACTATGGAAGAAGCTCATGCTATCTGGACACCCAAGTTTGAGGAGCTTGTACCAAATGGTGCACCACCTTTTCCATCTCAGGTTGAACCACCTAAACTTGAGTTGAAACCCCTCCCTTCTAACCTCAAATATGATTACCTTGGGGATGAGGAGACCTACCTAGTAGTTATTTCTTCGCTTCTTACTAAGAATCAAGAGACCCAATTATTGAAAATGCTCAAACAACACAAGAATGCGATTGCTTAGAATGTGGCTGACATCAAAGGAATTGATCCTTTAGTGTGTACGCATCGCATCTACCTTGAAGAGGATGCAAAACCATGTAAGCAAATGCAACACCGGCTTAATTCTACCTTGCAAGACATGGTTAGGGCTGAGGTGCTTAAACTGCTTGATGTGAGCATAATCTATCCCATCTCGGATAGCCAGTGGGTTAGCCATACCCAGGTCGTTCCAAAAAAAGCCGGTATCACTGTAGTAAAAAATACTCAAAATGAACTTATTCCTACCCGAGTCCCCACAGGATGGAGGGTATGCGTAGACTATAGAAAACTTAATGCAGTCACATGTAAGGACCATTTCCCTCTACCCTTTATGGACCAAATTTTGGAAAGGGTAGCTGGCCACCAATACTACTATTATTTTCTTGATGGATATTCTAGATATAACCAAATAGAAATCTCCTCTGAAGACCAGGAGAAAACTACATTCACATGCCCCTTTGGTACTTCTGCTTATCGGCGAATGCCTTTTGGGTTATGTAATGCTCCTACCACATTTCATCATTGTATGCTGAGTATTTTTAGTGACATGGTGGAACGCATTCTCGAGGTCTTCATGGATGATTTCTTTATGTTTGGTGACTCATTTGAGGAGTGTTTAACAAACCTTGAGATTGTTCTCACTAGATGCGAAGAAAAGAACTTGGTACTCAATTGGGAAAAATGCCATTTCATGGTTTGCCAGGGAATTGTCCTTGCTCATATTGTGTCTAAAAAGGTCTAAAAGTTGACAAGTCTAAAATTGATTTGATCGCCAACTTATCCACACCTAAAACCGTAAGAGATATAAGATCATTCTTAGGGCATGCAGGGTTCTATAGAAGGCTCAATAAAGATTTTAGTTCTCTATCTCACCCTCTCTATGAACTATTATCCAAGGATGCACAATTTGAATGGACTGAGGCATGCCAAGTAGCCTTTGAAAAATTAAAAGGTATGCTAATGTCTACTCCAATTATGCAACCTCCAGATTGGAACCTTCCTTTTGAACTCATGTGTGATGCCAGTGATTTTGCGGTTGGGGCTGTTTTGGGACAACGTAAGGATAAAAAGCCTTACATGATTTATTATGCAAGTAAGAGCTTGAATAGTACACAGATCTATTATTCAACCACCGAAAAGGAATTATTAGCAGTGGTCTTTGCACTTGACAAATTTCGCTCTTACTTGATTGGATCTAAGATTGTGGTGTTTATTGATCATTCCGCATTAAAGTATCTTCTTTCTAAAAAAGATGCTAAGCCCAGATTGATTAGATGGATCCTTCTACTCCATGAATTTGACTTAAAAATCAAAGATAAGAAAGGAGTAGAAAATGTTGTGGCAGATCACTTTTCTAGACTTGTCATTTTCGATCCTATTAAGCCAACACCAATCCAGGATAATTTCCCAGATGAACACCTTTTTGCATTATCCCAACCCCCTTGGTTTGCAGATATAGCAAATTATCTTGCTATGGGCAGTATTCCTAGCCATTGGACTAAGCAAAATAAAGATTTGTTCTTTTCTGAGGTGAACCATTTTTTCTGAGATGATCCAGACTTGTTCAAATGCTGCCCAGATCAAATTATTAGGAGGTGTGTGCCAGATATGAGATTCCTAGTGTCATATAATTCTGTCATTCATAGGCTTATGGAGGCCACTTTTCTGCTAAAAAGACATCCTGCAAAATATTGCAATGTGGTTTTTATTGGCCCACATATACTTAATCAACCAATCCATGCCTAGGATTACATCAAAATCGTGCGTCAGTAACACAATGAGTTCCGTTGGAAAAAGGATCTTTCTAATTAGAACTCGACGACCTAGGTAATGTCCTCACAAGTCACCCTCTTGCCAATAGGAGTGATAACACTTAACACATACAGTAGCTGCATTAGCAGCTCCCATATCCTACCAAAGAATTCAGGTGAAATAAAGGTGTGCAAAGATCCCGAATCAAACAATACCTTACCTTCCACATCATAGACAAAAACCTTACCTATGACCATATACTCCATCGCTTCCACTTTTTCATGAGTCAATGCATAAGCACGGTCTTACCTGTGAGGTCAATTCTGCTGTTCCTTTTTCTGCTGTCCTTGCTTCTGTTGACCTTGGCCTTATTGTGTTTGCCCTTGGCCTTGCCTCACCTGTTGTTGTTGGCTTGAAGGTGTGAGCAGTGCTGCTCTAGAAGACTGTTGATACTGTTGCTGGGGTGGGACTTGACTAGAACCCTTCCTTCTTGGGCACTCTGACAAACGATGGTCTAATGAGCCACAACCAACATAGGCTCCCATAAACTTCCAACATTTACTTCTTTCATAGCCTTTTCCACACACACCACAAACTAGCCTTAACGTCCCACCAATGACTCCCTTTTGTTTCTTGGAGTGTTTTGACTCCTCCTAAAAGGTGGGGCACTTCTCCTGGATTCTTCCAAAAATAAGTTATTCTTAATTTCTTCAGCGGCATAGGCTCTCTCCACAGTGTCATCATACTGTACTGGATGTTGGAAAGCCGTAGTGTGTCCCTTAATAGCAGGCCTCGACCTTTCGAGGAACCTCTCGACTCTTTTCTCCTTGGTGTCAATCAATTCCAAGGAGAACCAAGAGAGTTGACTAAACACATGTACATACTCTGCAACCGTCATGGAGTTCTGCTGTAGAGTGAGAAACTCTACTTTCTTCTTGCTGGTCACATACTTTCGAATAAACTTCTTCCTAAATTACCTCTTAAAAGCTTCCCACACAGTAGCATTTGGCATAGCCCTAATTTGATCCCAAATACTCTTCCACCATGTATCCACAATATCTCTAAACATAGATGCCATAGGGACCACTTGCTACCTTTGTGTGCAGGTCAGGGAATCAAAACATTCTTTATATGTATGAACCATTTGTCGGCTTGTAATGGATCCTCTCATCCCATGAACTCCGTAGCTCCTCCTTTTCGGAATTCCCCATATAAGGAATTAAGGTCATTGGGCTGGTTCTGTCATTCCAAAAGGGTGGCTAACTGCAATTGCATGGCAACTTGGTTGGTGTTGCTGGCAGCCAGTTGATGCATCAACATCATAAATTGCTCTCCAGTGTTATATGCATGATGAGGAGGGGGGTGGCGGTGGAGGATCTGCACCATCCAATTGGATGTTTTTGAGGCTGTTATCTCCCAAATTGTTGTTTGTACCGGACCCAGATGCCATTTATTTGTAGTTATAACAGTAATTAGTCATAAGAACACATTAGTAGAAGGTAAGTAACAAGTCTTTATATAAAAATCCATCCCTGATCAGACCTATCGTAACTGCACCACATTTCTTACAGTTGCTAAGTCTTTTAATTGACTTCTTAATCGCTTTGATACCATTACTTACATATGTCAGACCTCGACTAGGGGAATTGGGGATTAGAATGGGCCTCCAGGGTATAGATATATAATCCTGTAGCAATCCGTGCCATGCAAAGACATGCACGAGTCACTACAAGGGAGATTCCACAAGAATGTGTGAGGAATGTCCAACAACATATAGATTAAATTTCAAACATAAGTGGAAACCTGTGAAATACACCTATAATAATCATACGCAATACATAGAAGAAATATTATATCACCATAAAATAAAATTTAAGTATTTTTAGTTAACCATTCCCAAAAGCACACATGATCCACAATCACCTAAACATGTCCATCAAAATAGGGAAGCATGTTAAACACCAGTCCAAACATCACAAGACTATCAACCCAACAAAACCCTTTTGAAGCTTTTCGTAAGATGACTAATAGAAGACGTCGTCTTCTTTCCACTCTTCTATAACCCTAGGTACTGTTGGGGCACCTTTTGGGCACACGTCGATAATCATGTTAGGTTTTGATTCCGTACCTGTAACACCAAGGGTAGCACTATTAACATGACGATTAAGTAGATATTGAGATACATAAGACCATTATGCTGTATCAAATGAATTAAGAAATATATAGATTAAAAGAAGGCAATAATCGTAAACTAGGCATGTTGTGCATGAATAAACATGAATAACGAATCAATACGGACTATCAAACATACTAGTTAGCATCCACGAGGCTATATTCTCTCAAAAGAGAGCGTATCATCTAGAAAGAGCATATAACATACATATCGAAATTACACTAGGGGATCAGGCTAGCTTCTCAAGGAGCGCTGTCAACTCCTTTATAAACTACTGCAGTAGGAACATAAATAATACCCGAATTGGTCCCGTCGAACCTAATAAGGGTACAAGTAAAGTGGTGCCGACTCAATGTATCAAGATCGACTCGAGTTCATATCTTTCATGCTTATGATCAATCACAGTGATCGTCTCATAGTCATACATATCAATCATACTTATCATATCATACAAGGGAGATTCAGTCTTGAGATCATATGCAGTCATAGAAATTGGAATTAGCAAGGTAACTGAT
The DNA here is from genome assembly GCA_037013555.1 of Sextonia rubra. Lineage (NCBI taxonomy): Eukaryota > Viridiplantae > Streptophyta > Magnoliopsida > Laurales > Lauraceae > Sextonia > Sextonia rubra. Next base: position 8,156,831 of record JASUAD010000015.1, read on the forward strand.
AATAAAACAATACATACCTAAATGCGCTAAGAGAGCTAGAACCCTCTCAACCTTGGCTACACCCATTTTGGCTAACAGGCACGCAGTCAGTAGAAGCTCATGCCCGACTCATCTCAAGGTTCGGCAGGAAGAATGGGTACATGACTATATCATGTTAAGGCAAGGTTTTGTACAATATGAATGCATTTAAATTGAGAAGATATCAAGGGAATTTACTAACCAACCTTATGGTAGATAATCTGTGATCACGAAGGCATTCAACATGATGTATTTATAAAATGTCTGGTATTGTTGTGTTAGCAAATCATGGCGCTACATTTTGTATGCAAAGTACACCTCTTCTTATATCAACATCCATGACGTAACATCAGGAATTCATTTGGAAAATTGAAGGGGATAAGTGATAGCTCTACACTCGCCCTCCTTCTCATTGATCACTATTGTGCTAATTTAATTGGAGTGAAGGTGCCATATCTAAAACCTTACAAAGTCATTGGAAATCCCTAATGTCCTAAGTACACAGTGTTCTTATGGTTTAGCCGTGTAAATGTCACGCTTAGTTGAGTGACTTAGATTTCTTCTTGATTCCATGCAGATTTACAGCTTATCCATATATTGGCCTACAGCTTAGCCGTGCTAAGCCTACGGCTAGGCTACGGCTAGGATATGGTTTAGCCGTAGTACAATCGACAGCTTAGCCATGGGTAAGCCACAGAGTAAAGCTAGGTTTTGTAGCTCTCGGAAGAGCTCGCCGTAAAATGACTTATAGCTTAGTCACGGGATGGTTATGGCTTAGGCGTAGTTCATTCCACGGCTTAGCCGAGGGTTAGCTGTAGTTCAAAAACGGGTTTGGTGTTCTCTGGACTCTAAGTTGTAAAGACTTACCGCTTAGTCGTGGCTTCGCCGTAAGCTTCAAAATTTCTGAAGACAGTTTTGGAGCGCGAGTTTATTATAGAACTCCTAGCTTTTGGTGCCTTATGCTTTCAAATTCCTATAATAGGTCTTACATTGCCCAATAACATTAATGTTACATAATTATACTCATTATCACTTAATTTCACAATATGCTTAATCATGGGTGAATGAGTTGTAACTTACATTTAGAGTGATCATTTCAAGAATCAACAAATTTAGACATACTCTAATACTTGCCTTTAACATAGTGCTTGACCCTAACAACTTCTCCTTAGTGTACAGTTAAAGAAAGCCTCAATAAAAGATGGGTTCTCTATATGAAGGACATGCAATGGGTAAATCTAATATATGATGCATGCATGTTGTTCCTTTGAGTCCCGTTGACTCTATTAAACCCAAAGAATGGAAATGGAGGTTGAGAGTTCACCTTAAAGAGCTGTAGCTTGAAGAAGATGGTGAATGTAATGGTTCCAGTGAAAGAGTTGCACAAAAACTTGAAGAAGAAGATGAGTGGATGGTATTCCTCTTGCATGCAAGGTTTTAAGGCCTTGTTTCCAACTTCAAGTTGAGGTGGAGAAGAGAAGTGGTTCCAACAAAAAATATAGATGGGAAGATAGGGAGAGACTTTGGGTTCAACCTTATAACTAAATCTTCCTAAGGTCTTACATGTAAGTCCACAATTTTTGGAAAAATTACAATTTGGGTCACATGGCCCCAATTGGGCCAAGATGGATCCAAATTAAATTGGACCAAATATGACGGATGATCTACAAGATGAATTACATAAGATGCAACTAATGAGGTGTTAATATGATGCAAGAATAATTATAAAAGGGCCCTTAAGTACTTAGGTAAAGTCCGAACCTGACCCAACTATATATCCATGACCCAAGCCCAAAGGGTTTGAGTTAAATTAGCCTAAACAAAGTTTAATTAGTATAAAACAAGATTAATTATCATGAATCGAGGTTAGCTAGGATCAGGACCTTACATACCTACAAACACAAACACCCCCCAAAATACAACAAATCAATCAATAAATTAAAAAAAATCACAATCCATCTAACCTTTATGATAGTGGTGTCCTTTAAACTTATAGAAAAATCAAGCAGGCACTTTTCTGCTTCTATTAACTTATCATATGAATTCCCAATCTGTCTAATTAACAATACAACCAACATAAGAAAGAATAACAACTCACCAGCAATGAAGAGATTGGAGAGAGGATTTGGAGAAAAGAAAAGAAGAAAAAAAAACAAGAGATTGGAAGAAAAGAGGGTTCGATGATGAGATGGATTTGAAAAAAAAAATGATCTAGTATTGGAAGCATATATACCCCAAAAAAAGGCAATTTTTTTTCTCCCACAATCACAATTCTGTTGTCTCTATCCATATAAATTTGATACTATTCAACACCTAGACACCAAAAATTCAAAATTTCATTTGCATCTTAAAAATCCATTAATTGAATCAAGTTGTGGTAACATTCAAACATCAAAGGAACGATACAAAAATTACCAAAGAAACAAAACCAAAGAAGGAGTGAGAAACAAAAGCAACACAAATTGAACAACACTACAACAAATTACATTTTTGCCGATGACTTTTCCCAATGCAAACTCACAAGCATTGGGAAAAACCTTGCATTTCCCAATGCATGTGAGTTTTCATCGGCAAAAGATTTGCTTTTCCCGACGCATGTGAGTTTGCATCAGTAAAAGGCCCACTTTTCCCGACACAAGCTTACATGTGTCGGTAAAACCCCTACTTTTGTTTACGAAACAATTTTTGCATTTGGATGTATCTCATATGTCGAGAGAAGGTATAATACTCCTGACAAACAAACCATGTGTCGGGAGAAGAATACGTTCTCCCGACGAAAAGAGCCTTGCGTCAGGAAAAGCAAACCTTCTACTGATGCATGACTCTCTGTGTCACTATTTAGCTTCCCAACATGGGGTGTTCATTGAGAAAAATAAATTTCGAAACTTAAAATTGCTTGACCCTTTCCCGATGCATGTCATGGTTTTGGGTCAGATTGGGCCTGGGTTGTGGCCGACCCGCTTGACCCATTTACACAAAAGTGATCTAATGAATATGGTTTTAGGCCCAAATGATGTCCAAACCTCATGAAATTTGGCGGGATGGACTATGACATCATTTTAGGCCTACAATAAAATTTTCATCAGGTTTTGAATTCAAAAAGTGGGTCACACCATCTGTTGACTTTTAGTCAAAGTGGGCCCATGCTTCAATTGTTTGGGGCCTAAATGATATCAGTTGACCACAAAATTTTGAGGGTTTGATGAGGAACCATTTTGAGGTTTCAATCTAATTTTCAAGTGATTTGGCCTTAGAGAGGTCAGACTTTGATTTAGTTCCCCTATGGCCAATGGGTATGTTGACTTTAGGTCAACAATGTCCAGCTGACCCAAAATTTCACAAAACTACTACAAGGCATGACTGAGGCCTTCGATAGAAACTTCAACCAATTTAGTCTTTAGGAGGTGGAGTTTCACACAATGTCCTCGAAACTCTAGAATGGAGCTCCTTGAATTTGAACTTGCATCCAATAGTGTCTAAAAATTTTAAAACTTTGGGGGAATGACCCAGAATATATTTTAAGACTTCTTGTGAATTCTAGCTGATTTCATCATCGGGAAGTATGAGTCCCCCGAGCCGAGGTCAGACTTTGATTTAGTACTCCCATGGCCCATTGGGCATGTTGACTTTACGTCAACAATGTCCAATTGACCCGAAATTTTGTTGAACTACTCTAGAGCATGACTGAGGCCTTCATTTGAAATTTCAGCCAATTTGGTCTTCGATAGGTGGAGTTTCAACAGTGTCCCCCAAACTCAAGAATGGAGCTCCTTGAATTTGAACTTGCATCCAATGATATCTAAAAAGTATAAAATTTTGACGGAATGACCCAAAATATATTTTAAGTCTTCTTTACAAATTTCAGCTGATTTCACCATCGAGAAGTATGAGTTGCCTGAGCCAAGGTCAGACTTTGATTTAGTGGTCCCCTGGCCTAGTGGGTATGTTGACTTTAGGTCAACAATGTCCAACCGACCCGAAATTTTGTAGAACTACTCTAGAGCATTACTAAGGCCTTCCATAGAAATTTCAGCCAATTTATCTTCAGGAGGTGGAGTTTCATACAGTGTCCCCGAAACTCAAGAATGGAGCTTTTTGAATCTGAACTTGTATTCAGTGGTATTTGAAAATTCCAAAATTTTGACAGAATAACCCAGAACATATTTTAAGACTTCCGTGTGAATTTCAGTTGGTTTCACCATCAGGAAGTATGAGTTGCCTGAGCCTGGGGTGCCTTCATAATTCCAAGGCTTATTTGCCATTTTACTTTAGACCAAGCTTGGAATGTTTTACTGCAAACACTTGTGACATTTTTTATTTTTTTATTTTTTATGAGTCAACAAGGATCAGTTGGAAGATTGATCGGTGTAAATCATGTGTTGTTTACTCATGATTTTCCTTTTTTTAAAGGTTTTTAAACAAATAAAATTTAAATAGCTTATGCCCCTCTTGATTAATCTAGTAAGAAAATTAAATAAATCCCATATAATCTTAATAAGGAAGTAGATCAAATCGGTGGAATTCTCCACCCCTAATATGTATCTAGGTTTATAATTGTTCCAAACTGCACATGATATATATCATCACCCCTAATATATATCTAGGTTTACAGCATCTTCACCCATAGAAATTTATCATCAAAATAGCATCTTCTCTTGAACTCTTCCACCCCGTCGTCCCACATCTCTTTGATTTCAAGTTTTGGTATGTGCCCTCTATGTTTCTCTTCTTTTCTTTTTGATTTATATCAATTTATATTCACGATGATAATGTTGTATTGTGATCTGTTCTTCCTGCCCTTGTCATTGTTTTTTTGTTTTATTTTGACGTATAAATCATTAGATGATTGGGACTTTGGAGACTGATGCAAAACAAGAGAGAAAAAGTGGATGCAATGTTTAAATGTTAACTACCCTGCACATGCACATTGTTTTTGTTAATTTTGTTTATAGAAGGAGAAAATAAAAAAAAATTGATCTTGTTGATTCAGATCTTTTGGAAGAATTTGGCCTAGTTCTAGGAGGCTTTTCCTTAAAAGCCGGGATTGGGTCCATCAAAAAGCCCCTCACCGGGAAAGCTCTTTTAGTTATCACACTATCCCTCGTTAACGTAGGAGCTTTGCAATCGTAGCAGTGCTTCAATCGCAATCCTGTTTCTATTTACAGACGGAACACAGAGAATGAAACACTTATCTTATCCAGCAAAACATGTCCATAGAAAATAAAATGAGGCTCGGCAAAGATGACAGAAACTAGGGATAATTTCTTTTCAAGAATGCCTGAAGCTTGTTTTTATAGTATGTGCTTTTTATCCATGCCTGAAACTAAGGATATAATAGAGAGTTGGCTATTGTCCACTGTCACTGGAGCATCCGCAAAGGATGGTGGAGGACTGACATCACTGTCGCACAATCTCCGGCCACCCTTCCATCGCTGCGTATCGCCATAGAGAAACCTGGCCTGTAGTAGGGGTTTTGCTTTTGCAAAACTAGACTAGACGTTGGGAGATTACTCACTGTTGGGTCGATTCCAATTCAATTTCAGGTTAGGCCCACTTGACCCATTCTATAGAGAAGCCCAATCCACACCATCACTAGTAATTTCCAAGTGAATCAATGGTTGAACTTTGTGATAGTAGATGTTTGGGACTTATAATTATGATTAATAGTCCACATATCAATGATAAAACATAAAAAAATATCATCAAAGTCGCTTGACTTTAGGCTTTTTTGTTTATGGTCTTGCCATAAACCTATGATGTTGTGGGTTTTACTTCAAAACAATGAGAAAAATATTCTTTTACTATAGCATGATTAGATTTTGGAAAACAAATTTTACTATTAATGACTACTCATTGAGATCCAAAAGCCTATTGTTTCATAATTTTAGTAGATTGTACACTTATGATATTGTGGGTTTTTTAAGTAACATAGAAATAAAGTCACAGTGAAAAAAAAAACTTTTTACTCTTGGAAACTTTTTACTCTTGTAAGACTTTTTTAAACTTCCCGTCCATTGACTTCTTTAAATGGGCAATCACATTCAAATGCATGTACCAAGGTTTATTCCATGCTTTCTTGATCTAGGCAAATCAATTTACTAAACTGGAGATTGTGGCTATGGTCTTTTAGCTATGGTGAGGACCACAATATATAGGGAACCCGAAGAGGTGTTACACATTAAGAAAGTAACAAATAGCATTAGATTAAAAAGAGAGAGAGAGAGAGAAAGAGAGAGACAAACAATGTTGCCAAATATTCACCTAATACCCCATGTTGAGCTCACTTGGTAGACAGCTAAGGCTACTAAATTAAGGTTGAGATATAAGTTTTTTGGGTGGGCACATGCTCATGAAAGCAATTTGGATATAGCCTTGTGGGCCATTTGCACCCATATCAATTTAATGTTCGATTGAGATTTTTTCGGTCCATGTAATATAATGATAGGTAGCAAACAATGGACAAGAGCCCGCCTTCCCGAACTTTTATAAGGACACCCATTGGAGCAAGAATAAAAATGACTGAGTGGGCGAGACAGCAGGCTGACGCATGCATGTATATTGAAATAGGTTTTCTTAAATCCAAAAACTATTTCTTTTCTTAGTTTTAATCAGTCTACCTCTTAAAAAATGATAGGTGCAGTTAGTAGAGAAGACATCGGTACAATCGTAGCCCAAGGTCACATCCTCAATGACTCAAGAGGAGATAGCTGCCGATGTGCTTGGGAGGAAGTCAGGCTATTTGATGGGATTTGGGATCTGAATGAAGTTGGCATCACTTCAAGGGCAACTTTAAGTGCAGCTGAGGTGAGGAGCTAGAAATAGCAGATAGTTGATTAAGTCAAGGCCCAAGCTGAACAAGCCAGCATCATAGCTACGCAGACCAAGAGACAGGCTACACTTGAGGCAGTTATAGTCCAGTTAGCAGCTCAAGCAAAGATAGTGGTTCTCGATCGTGATACGGCTGGAGGGAGCTCATCTGCTGGAGGTCAGAATGCGACATATCTTGGTCAGCATATGATTTTATTTTCTTTTACTTTAGTTGACATAAAAAGAAAGTTCTTAGGATTTATAACATAAGTTATAGGATTTAAAAATGAAAAATAGGGTGTTGAGGGGCAAAATCATCAAATAATGACTGGAAAGTCTACAATATAGTATGAGCACGTCATTTGGGACCGTGGAAACTTGCAGGAGCTGACTGTGTCCCGACGGGACACTCAATTTAGGAATAGAAAAAAAAACACCAATTCTTTGGACTTAGAATAGAAAACATCTAAGTAGTCTAATGGCTTTTCATTATATACATGAACATCATATTGTAATAGGTTAACGGACTTTATGGGGCCAGCCGCACTGTGTACACTCAATTATGAGATATAGTTGTGGTCTATGTTGATACTTTATCCTTTGTGGTTCTTAGATATTAATTGGTTCTTGGATATACTTTCTGGTTCTTGGATATTGAACTATGATATTAGTACTTTAAAACCTACATATTTTTTTGAATTTTGCTTGTAATGGCTTCTTATATGTATTGTTTATATGATGAAATGATTAATTTTTTAGATTGAGTTCGTTAGTTGGATCGCTTGATATTGAGATATGGATGGTCGGATTACTTGAATTGGTTGGTATAGGTTGAAAGGTCAAAATTTGTGGGAACATAGAAAAACAAATAAAACCTTTCAGATTTAATACCTTGGCCGATGCACTATGGCGTCAACAAAAGTCACTTTTCACAACCTATGCCGAAGCAATCTATTGTAAAAAATGGTTTTTGATAGCGCATTAATGTATCGGCAAAGTCCCTTTTGACAACCTATGCCAACGCAATCTTTTGTCGGAAATGGTTTTTATTGATGCATTAATGTGTTAGAACAAATCTAACATATGTTTTTTGAAAAATATTTTGCCAATGCATAGTGTCATCAGGAAAAGTATTGTTGACAAATAAACGCGTCAGCACAAGGCAAATATATGATTTATTAAAAAATATTTTTCCAATGCCAAATGACGTCGGAAAACTTATTCACGACGTAAGGCATTGTGCCAGAAAAAAGTATTGCCGATGGAAGGCAATGTACTGAAAAAAGTATTGTTGACGCAAGGCAATGTGTCGGAAAAAGTATTGCCAATGCAAGGCATTGCGTCGCAAAAAGTATTGCTGATGCAAGGCATTGCATCGGAAAAAGTCACTCTAAATGGTGAATTACCGATGCAATTGATGAGTCTCTAAAAATGCATTTTTTTCATACACATTTTGAACTATTTTAAAGACTTATTAACTTGAAAGAGCCTCATTTAGTGTGATATCATGGGTTTATGCATTTTAAATTCATTTTTATATTTTTCTGCATAATTTGTTTACAAATCACACTTTTTGCATACATTCATAAACTTGCCATTTTTGGAAGGTCTATTTTTGGAAAGTTTTGTGAAAATAATTTTTCTGATAAATTAAATTGAATTTTAATCATCATTAGTTCAGTCACATATAATCATGAAAAATGGTGTGCATTTTCATTGTCATTTCATGAGAGATGGGCCCGCATTCATGCATTAGTGATCTTAGGGGTAAAATTGTCTTTTCACATGAATTCACATTTGTTTTGTAGAAATTTGATGATATGGGTCCCATTTATAAAGAATTGAGGCAAGGAATTGATTTTCAAGAGAAAGAGAGAAGAATTGAAGAGAAAAAGAAATTGGAAGAAAATTGCAAAAAGTCGGCTTCAAGGTCCCACACACACATGCACATGTGTGGGGTACACTTGTAAAACATCCAAGATTGGGTCCATTTATTTGTTGCTCATTTACAAGAGATTTTAAAGAGAATTTGAAGAATATATCATCAAAGATGGATAAGGAAAGCCACATAGGAGTTCTTTTTGGAGAAGGAGAAGATTTAATTGAAAATAAAAATAAAAATAAATATCCGAGGAAGCTATTCCACATCCAAAAGTGGATTTAATTCAGATTTTGATTGAAAAACTAAAGGAAAAAAAATCAAGGGAGAATTATTTAGAAGATCTCTTCAAGTTTGGAGCCAATAAGGAGAACTTTTCAAAAAAGGAAAATTGATAATGCAAAGAGATAAAAGGGGAAGTTCTACACCTTATGTGGGCCAAGTTTGATTTCAAGAGAGGATTCTTATTCCTAAATCATCTCTCAAAAGATCTCAATGCAAGGTGGCACATACAAGAAAGGAAAGAAGCATCCAAGAGGGACTTTTAGACAAAGCAAGCAAAGAAAGAAAAAAAAAAAAGAAAAAAAATCCCAAAAGATATTGCACGTCCAAAGCATTGTTTGGAGCCCTTTTTCTTTCATTTTTTTTATTTTTTTAAAGATTTTAGAGTTTGAGAAAGAGTAAGACTTAAAAAAGTATAAATTGAGCACCCCTCACCCCTCTCTCATATTCTTCATGGAAGAATTACCCACCTCCCACCTCTAGATTTCTACACTCGATCTCTCCCTCTCTCTGTCTATCCATCTTAAGTCATCAAGGAAGCTTAGCCCTAAAGCCACACCACCAACCTTGAAGTGTCAACTAGAAGGAGGAATTCTCATCCATCCTAGTACGTAATTGTTTGCTTTTTATTTTCAATTTTTTGTAAAACAATTTCATACTAGTAAAGTTTGTTTCTTTTCAATTTTTTTTCTTGTCTTTGATTTTGTGGTGTTCATAATTTTAGTCTTATTTGTGATTGGATTAATTTTCATTCTTGTTTAAATATTGGGATAGAATTAGAATCACAACTAGTAACCCATCTTAGTAACCTTTTTAATATACTTTGTCTCTTTAGATACATTGTATATTTGGAGGCAATGCAAGATGGAGTTAAAGAGGCTTGAGTAAAAAAAAATTAGAGGCCAATTCTGAAATTTATTCCTACATAGAATGGAGATTTGTTATTCTCACTTGGATTGACGACCCAAGATAAAGAATAAGACCCTAGGACAACACTTTTAATATTTTTGAGCTCAAATTAAGATAAGGAATTGAAAGAACAATCTACCGCCTTTGACTTCCTGTTATTACCGCCTCTGACTTCCTGCACTTTTATTTTATTTTTTGCACTTTTGTTATTTTTCCTATTATGTTCATGTTGATTTTAAGGTTTGTTTTTGCATAGTTTGATGGTTGGATTAGATTTCATTGCATGTATTTTCATGTTATAAGATTTTGTGCATATTTAAGTTGCTGAAAATTAGGCTTTCAGATCTGAATTGAATGAAGAAATTCGGACTTAATACACAAACAACATAACTTAACAGTTTCAGCAAACTGCAGAAACAGTTTTTGGCAAAAAGTTCGAAGTGGGTAGACCCGTCAAATCATGATATTTTTCTTTGAAACTTGTAAAATTAAAGTTTAGAATGTGGTCTTTCATTACTCAGAATTTCAGATCAAAATAATTTTGAAAGGCTTGTGAACCAGAGGCTTAAACTTTGCTAATCAGTCAACTCAGATCAGAATTTCTGCATAGAATTTTACAAAGTTGTCATGTTCATACATTCAGAACATTTTCGTTTTAGATCCCTTTTTACTTCCGTTCTTTTTTAGTTTCTTGCATCAGTAGAACATAAATTCCAGCCATTAAATTTAGATTTATGATACATTAGAATAGTTCAAATCATGCATAAAATTTGCATCAGTATACTAGTTTTTCAAACTTAGAATTTTTTAGCATCTCATTGCATGCATTGCATTACTAATTTTACTAACTTTCTAATTTTAAATTTTTTTCTAGTTTTATGTTTTTATTGTTTTAGTTAATTTCCAGAATTAAATATCTTTCTAAACTTGTTTTAATTGAAGATTTTAAATTGGAAAGTTTGCTAGTTTTAGAAATTCTAACTTAGGAAAGTTTCTTAGTTTAGTAAGTTTCTAATTTTAGTTTTTGTTTTATTGGAACTTCTAACTTGTGTTTTAGTTTTGCAGAAACTTTAGTTTTATTTTAGAAATTTTAGATTTAGGTTTTCTAGGTTTAAAAAAGCTTCTTTTCTTTTCATTGGTTTGTAATTAATTTAATTTTGGTAAGTAGGATGCTTGTATTTGTTAGATTTTAAATTAAGCTAGTTATAGATTTTTATTTAGGACAGCTTATAAGTTGAGAATACCTTAAATACATTGCTCCCTGAGGATCGATCTAGTCTCACCAGTTTTATTAATACATCGCGGTTATGCACTTGGAACTCACGATCAGCAAATTTTTCCGTTGGCAAAAGTCTTTACTGACGCATATGTGACTTTTCTCGATGCATTTTTGTGTCGGCAAAAGTGCATTTTGTTTAGTGCAAAACACTATATTTCCAATTAAAGAAGCTGCTCCCTTAATGCCAGTGAACCCATGAGATCCTCCTAAAATCCACCTACAAAATAACAAAAACATCTAATCCACATCATGGAGGAAGACGTGGGTGACGCCATCCCTCTTTTGATTCATGGGTATGACCGTTGTGGAGTAAATCACCCCCATCCGCCCCCAACAGATCCCCAGTGTAGCCCATAGGGAAAATATTGATCATGATGAGATCTCAGTCTCGGCCATAGACCTCATCATCCAATGTTCTCTAGATTAAGAAAATCATGGCAAAGCAACTGTTAACTCTGCATTTTCTTGATTCTTCTACATTTTTGGGTTTTGGCTGTGAGTAGTGGGGAGAAATGGAGATATGGTCTGCGTTTAGGGGGTTTTTGGACTAGTTGTAATGTACAAACCCAAACTAATCTTGATTTATAATAATTAATCTTATTTTACCTTAATTAATGCTTAGACTAATTCAATTCAAATCCCCTTGGGTTTGAGTCATGGATATGTAATTAGGTTGGGTTCAAGCCTTACTTAGGTAGTCAAGCACCTTATTGTAATTAAAGTTGCTTGGCTTTGCATCATCTTAGTATCTTATTAGTTGCATCATGTATAATTTTATCTTGTATGTCAACTTCCATATTTGGCCCCACTCAACTCGGATCCATTTTGGCCCACCTGAATACCAATTAACTCAAATTGTAAAATCCATAACCAAGTGGACCTACTTGTAAATTCCAGAAAATTTGAATTTAAAACCTAATTAACAGCTCCTTTTTTGCATCCCCTTCTTCTTGTTGCTGGAGTTTCTTCTTCCTCTCTCCTTCACCTTCCATAGCAACTGGAATCTAGAGCTTAGGGCTTTGCATGCTAGAGCCAAGCTTTCATCTTTTTTCTCTTCACCTCCTTGCTCACCTTCTTCCTTTGGAAACTCACAATCTGACCTCATCATCCTTTTTACAGTTCTTCAAGGTGAGAATCACATCACCATTCCATTTCATGAGTTCAAAAGAGACAAGGAAACTTAATTAAGTATCATGCATGTATCTCATACCCATTTAATCAATTGCATGTATTAGATCATCTTCTATTGAGGCTTTCTCCACCATAAAGCAAAGGAAGAGCTTTATTTGGGTAAAACACTAAATTAGAGGTCAGTATAAAACTGTATATTACTGCATGTATGTCTATTTATGTTGATTATTGAAGAATTCTCCTTAAACGCTAATCTATAACTCTTTTACCCTTTAATTCAAGAATATATGATGGTTTAAGTGATGATGAATATATTTATGAACGAATGATGAAATGTGGGTTTTGAAATATAAAATGATAGATTGGAACAAAGAAAATCATAGTGGAACCAAGTTGGAAGAAGTTCTATACTGAACGTATGTTTCAGAATGGCTTTGAAAAATCTAAAGCTTACGGTTAGCTTTCCAATGACCCAAAACTTGACATTTTTTCTATGGTTAACCCCATGGCTAAGCTGCGAAATGCACTATGGCTAAGCCATAGCCAAGTCGTAGTCAAGCCGTAGGCTATCTACAGTTAAGCCGTGGGCTAAGTCACGGGTGAGCCTTAACTGCGGGAATTTTGGTGAGTCACAACTAAGCCATAGGAACAAAGAAACTAAGACAAAAGTAGGAACTTTCAAAGACCATAAGGACTTTCAAAGACCATGTAGGGCTTTAAAAGTGGTACCTTTTACTTGAATAAATTCCTAATGATAATAAAAAAACTAAGGAGGAAAAGTGTAGAGCAGTCACTTGTCCCCTTCTAATTTTCTCGATATCACATATGGGTGTTGGCATAAGAAGAAGTGTTTACTGCCTATACAATGTAACACTAAGATTTTCGTAGTACATTGACATCGGATATTTTATGAATATACCATATTGAATGACTATGGAAACATGGAATAACTTAACATAGGGTTAGTTAGTAAATAACCTTGATAACCTCTTAATTCAAATGCATTCATATTGGTAAGTAAACCTTACCTTCAACATGATCTAATCATGTACCCATTCTTCCTGGTGAATCTTGAGATGAAATCAAAGGTGGAGCTTCTATTGAGCGTGAGCCCATGAGCCAAGATAGGGGCAACCGAGGTTGAGAGGGCTAAAAATCTAATTGCTCATTTAAGTATGCATTGTTTGAATAATATTACTTTGATAATTTTGATTTTTATGAATGAATACAATCTCAAGATTACTATATGTTTTTATATAAGAATGAATCAAATGCTACATATGATAAGTATGAAAGTATGAATTCTGATTGGACTTGAGACCATTGAGTCGGCACCACTTAGCTTGTACCCATATGAGGTTCATTAGGACCGAATGAGGGTATTCAATACATTACCTATTATAGTAGTTATATAAAGAGTTGGTCGATGTTCTTAGGGTAGCTAGATGGTCTTAGCCCAACCGCTAGTGATTTCGCACCAACCGATATGCTCTCTTTATGGAGAGAAGATCGCCACGTGGATGCTAACTAATATATTATTGTATTTCCATTTATGATTCGTTACTCATGTTTATTCATATGCAAAACATGCCTAGCTTCCGTTATTGCTTTTTTTTAATCAATATGTTTTCTAATTCAATTGTTACATCATGATAGTCTTATATATCCTTGTATTTGCTTAACTGTTGTGTTAACAGGTATTACAAGTATTGAACCCAATGCCAACACGGCAGTCGACGTACCCCCAGAGGGAACCATAGCAGTGCCTCGGGGTGTAGATGAGTGGAATGAGGATGATGCTTTTTACTAGTCATCCGACATAAAACGTCACAAGGTTTCTTTTGGATCGCATAGAGAGTAGATCATGTCATTTTCATCATGTTATTTTAGAGACAGATTGATGGACATGCCATTTTGTATTTATGCATATGTTTATGCAACTTATTAGTATGTGTATGTGGAGGGTTTAATTAACAAACCTTGGTTTATGTTAATGAATGAATGAATGCTTTATAAATGCCTATGATGAATTATAGGTGAATTCTCTAGGTTTCTATTTCATTATGAAAATGAGTATTACGTGTTTATGGATATTTTTCACACATACCTATGGAATCTCCCTTGTAGCAGTTCATACATATCTTGACATGTGTAAGGTCCCGACCCAACTTAATTATAATTTATATTAATTAAGCATGATTTCCTACTAATATGTGTATTTTAGTCTTAATTCTTTTTGTTCTTAATTTTATGGGTCTCAGTTATGCAGGTAGTTGGGTTCGAACTTTACTTAGGTAGTTAAGGACCTTTATGTAATTTAGAATTACATTGTTGCATCATTTTGGCACCACATTAATTGTATCATATGCATTTCATTTTATAGGTCAACTTTCATGCTGGCCTAGCTCAAATCGGATCCATCCTAGCCCAATTGAAGCCCAATTGCCTTAAACTATAATTTTCCAAAACAATTTGACTTGCATGTAAACAACTAAAAAGTTGAGTTCAGAAGGGAAGCAACCAACAATCTCCATTCATTTTTCTCCACTTTCATTGCTAAAACTTCTTCTTATTCTCTTCTTCTCCTCCATACTAGCTGGAGATCCAAGTTTAGGGCTATTGCATGTTCGAGCCAAGGCTCCTGCTATCTTCGTCATTATCTCCTTACTTGTCTTCCCCATTGGAGTCTCTCCATTCCATCTTTTCTTCTTCTCTCCGGCTTCCTCAGGTAAGAACTCCATCATCCCTCCATTTCTTTGAGTCCAAAAAAGTTAAGGAGGCTCAAATGAGTAACATGCATGCATCCTACATTTGATTACCATTTGCATGTCTTTGCATGTAATAGGATTTGCTTCATTAAGGCTTCCTCTACCATCAAACCAAAGGAGAGGCTAGTTTTGGGTAAAACACTGATATAAGGCAAGTATAAAAGTACATATTACTACATGCATGTCTAACTTTGTTGATTCTTGATGTAATTACTCTAAATGCAAGTAACAGTTCATTTACACTTGATTAAGTATATATATATGTTGGATTAGGTGATAATCAATATAACTATGTAATATTAATGATATGTGGGCATGTAAGAGCTAAGATGATAATTTGGAGCAAAAAAAACCTCATTGGAACCCAATTTATAGAGTTTTGTACTTGAACTCGTGCTTCAAAAATTGTTTCTAGGGATTCTGAAGTTTACAGTGAAGCCTACGGCTAAGCCGTAAGTATTTACAGTTTAGTATATAGAGAGCTCAAAAACCCACATTTGAACTACGGCTAACCCTCAACTAAGTCATGTAACCAACTATGACTAAGCGCCGTAAGCCTCCCGTGACCAAGCTATAAGCCATTCTACTGTGAACTTTCCAGAGAGCTCCAAAATCAAGAACTACTCCACGGCTCACCACGGCTAAGCCATGGACTGTGTTACGACTAAGCCGTATCCAAGCCATAGCCTAGCCATAGGCTTAGCACCCGTAAGCCGTAGGCCAATATACGGCGAAACCGTAAATGCATATGAAATTGAGGAAAAGACTAAGCCACTCATCTAAGTAGTAAGATGTATGCAGCTAAATCATAAGAACACTGTAAAGTTAGGATATTAAGGATTTCAAATGACTTTCTAGGGCTTTAGATATGGCTCCTTTTCCCCAATTAAATTAGCTTAATGGTGATCAATTGATATGGAGGACGAGTGTATAGTTGTCATTCATCCCCTTCGAGTTTTTGGACAAATTTCCAATGTCATGTCATGGGTGTTGGCATAAGAAGAGGTGTCCTTACACACACAATGTAATGCCAAGATTGGTAACACAATGACACCGGACGTTATATAAATACATTATGTTAAATGCCCTCAGGATTACGGATTATCTAGCATAGGGTTGACTAGTAAATCTCCTTGATACCTTCTCAATTTAAATGCATTCAATCTGGCAAGAAACCTTGCCCTCAACATGATGTAGTTATGTTCTCATTCTTCCTGCTGAACCTTGAGGCAATCGGTCCAAAACTTCCACTAAGTGTGGATCCATGAACTGAAATGGGTGTACCTAAGGTTGAGAGGGTTCGAGCTCTATTAGCTCAATTAAGTGTGCATTAATTGATTATCAAATACTTGTAAATTCCAATTTCTATGCTTGAATATGATTTCAAGACCGAAACTCTCATATATATGATATGATAAGTATGAATGAATATGTAAGAATATGAGACGGTCACTATGATTGACCATAAGTATGAAAGATATGAATTCGAGTCGGTCTTGATATGTTGAGTCGGCATCACCTAGCTTATACCCTTATTAGGATCAATGGGACCAATTTGGGTGCCCTTTTATGTCATTACTACAGCAGTTTATGTAGGAGTTATCGGCGTGCCTCTGGAAGCTAGCTTTATACCCTAGCATAATTCTCATTGTATATTATATGCTCTCTCTCGATGATACACTCCCTTTTGGGAGAATATAGTCTCGTGGATGCTAATTAGTAAGTATGATATCCAGTTTATGATTAGTTACTCATGCTTAATTCTTGCACAATCTACCTAGTTTCCTGCTATTGCTTTCTTTTAATCAATACATACTTTAATTCATTTGATACATCATGGTGGTCTTATATATCTCTATACTTACTTAACCGTCGTGTTAACAGAGCTACCCTTAGTGTTACAGGTACTAAACCCAACACAGTATGACGAATGACGTGCTCGGCAGGAATCTCAACAGAACCTTGGGGATTAAATGAGTGCAATGAAGATGACATCTTTTATTAGTCATCCTATGAAGAGTGACAATGGGTTCTTTGTTAGGTTGTTTAGCTTAAATATGCTTGGACTATGATTGTTCTTGTACCTAGCAATTGGATAGACACATATATATGATTTTGGATTTTGTATATGTTTAAGTAATTGTTACCATACAAATGTGGATGGTTAAGTACAGACTTCAGACTTATTTATGATATGGATGATTCTTCTTTATTGTTGCTTTTGATCATTAGGAGTGCATTACACAGGCTTCCACTTATTGTTGAAATTAAATTACGTGTTGGCGAAGCTTCTCTACACGTTCCTAGAGAATCTCCCTTGTAGTGATTTGTGTGTGTCTTCACATGCATAGATTGCTACAGGATTATGTATGCACACCCCATGGGGCCCATTCTAATCCCCAATTCCTGGGATTGGGCCATGACAACATGGCATGGATTGCTATGGGTTACGTGTGCTGCACCTCAAGAGTCCACTCTAATACCCAACTCTCGGGTTCGAGGTGTGACATTAGGCCTTTCGTTTGCTTATATTATAACTTTTGAGTACAAGTCTAGCCTTATATTTATCTATTGATCCATCGACTTTCATCTTCCTCTTAAATATCCATTTATGTCCAAAACATTTACTCCCGGGTGGCAAACCCACTCGTTCCCACCTATGGTTTTGCATAATGGAATCAATTTCATTATTCACAACCTCTTTTTGAAAAGGTGCTTTAGGTGAAGACGTGGCTTCTTTGAAGCTTTGGGGCTCACTTTCTAGCAAGTATGCTAGAAATATGGACCAAAAGATTTGGAAGTCTTTGTCCTTTTCCTGTGTCTAGGTTCCTCCATTTTAGAATGATCCTCTGTCTTATTGCTAATCGCAATATCATAATCTCTTTTGTTAGAACTTGTCTCTTGCACTGTTTTGCATGAAAACATATTTTCAAAGAAAGATGCATTTCTTGATTCAATGATAGTATTTGCATGGATATCATTATTCTTAGATTTATGAACAAGAAAGCGATAAGCACTACTATTATTAGCATATCCAATGAAAATATAGTAAACAGTTTTAGGTCCTATCTTCACCCTTTTAGAAATAGGAACTGCCACTTTAGCGGGACACCCCCACACTATCAAGAATTTATAGGAAAGTACGCATCCTTTGCATAGTTCATAGAGTGACTTCCCCATTTTCTTGTGGGATATCATGTCGAGAATATGAATTGTAGAAAGCAATACTTGCCCCCACAAGTTCTATAGTAACCTAGAGCTGAGCAACATAGCATTCATCATTTCTTTTAAAGTTATATTTTTCCTTTCAGCAATACCATTTTACTGAGGTAAATAAGGTGCTGCAGTTTGATGTATTATACCATGTTGTGAATAGAACTCACAAAAAGGTAATTATATTCTCCACCTCTATCACTCCTTAAAGCCTTAATTTTTCTACCAAGTTGACTCTCAACTTCATTCTTATATTGCATAAACATCTCCAATGCTTTATCCTTACTTCGTAACAAGTATATGTAGCACTATTGTCCACAGTCATCTATGAAAGTGATGAAGTATTTTTTCCCACCTCTAGTTTGAACAAATTTTAAGTCACATATGTCACTATGAATTAATTCTAGAGGTTCTATACTTCTGTCAATGGTTTGAAAAGGTGCCTTAGTTAATTTTGATTCTACATAAGTTTGACATTTATAACTAAAATCAATTTGAAATTTGGGCAAACATTCCATCTTGACTAGTCTATGTAAAGTACTATAATTTACATGCCTTAGTCTACCATGCCAAATATTAGAGGACTCAACTATATAAGCAGAAGATGGATTCTTATTAATAGAAGATTTAAGTACAATTGTCATTATATTCATCTTAAACAATCCATCACTTAAATAGCCTTTCCCTACATACATCCCACTATCTGTGAGTACAAATTTATCGGACTCAAACACCAGTTTGAAACCCTTCTTGCTCAATAGTGAACCTGATTCTAGATTCTTGCAGATGTTGGGTACATGTAGTACATCAACGAGTGTGAGTTCCTTTCCTGATGTCATCTTCAGAACAATGTTGCCTTTTACTTTAACTTTTGAAGTTGCAGAATTTCCCATGTAAAGTTGTTTACCATGACGCACTTTTTCATAGGAAGAGAACATGCTCCTGTCTGCGCAAATGTGGCAGGTTGCTCCTATATCTACCCACCATTCCTTAGTATTGCCTACCAAATTCACTTTAGAAACTATAATTGACAGGTTCATATTACATTTGTTGTAAGATTTCAACTTCTGTTATGTTAGCTTGAACGGGTTTCTTTGCATTGCCCTGTTCCTTGCCATTTTCTTTTCTCCTACGACAATCCTTTGCCCGATGCCTTTGTTTGTCACAGACATAGCATTTTCCTTGGAACTTCTTGTTGTTATGGCCTTTAGCACTCTTGTTATCATTGCCCCTTGCACCTTGGTTTGATATTTGGTGAAAATGTTTCCTCTTTTTGTTGTGGTTAGACTTCCAAGTTCAACTATATTTGCTTTGGGTTCCATAGACTGAGTTCTCAACTTCTTTTTAGCAATTTTATTATCTTACTCAATGTTGCACAATAAGATCCTCAAGATTCATTTCTTTGCATTTATGTTTCAAATAACTTTTGAAACCCTTCCAAATGGGTGGAATTTTTTCAATAATTATAGCCACTTGGAATGATTCACTTAGTTCCATTCCTTCAACATGTATTTCATGAAGTATTAGTTGAAGATCTCTAATTTGACTAATTATAGTCCTACCGTCTACCTTTTTGTAAACAAGAAATCAGCTCACTATAAACTTTTCAGTCCAGCATCTTTGGTTTTGTATTTTTTGTCCAAAGATATCCAAAGTGCTTTAGCAGTCTTGGTTGAACTATACACATTATATAATATGTTATCCAACTCATTCCTGATGTAATTTTTGCATAAGAAGTCTAAGTGCTTCCATTCCTCTATAGCTGCTACAACATGCCTGTTCGTCTTTTTCTCTTTAAGAATGGGGGCTCCTAATGAAGAAGTTTGAGCAAATTCAAAGTGGTAAGATAAAACATTATCTTCTGCTGCCATTGTTTGATTTCAGTTCCATTGGACTTTTCAGGTTCCTATCCATGATTAAATGGAACAGCAATTTGAGTCACAATGGGAACTATAATAGTATTAGGAGATGCCATTTTTTATTGGCAGAAGATATAAAATCAGAATAAATAGTAAACCAGACCAACTGTTTAAAAGAAAATGTTTTAAGAAACAGTTTGAAGTAACACCATCTTTTAAGGAACTAGTTTACTTATTAGAAATGAGAAATAGTATCTCTGACAAAAACAATTTTCAAAAGCTGAAAGAAAAGTTTCAACTTAAGATTGTTATTGGGCCTGCAGTAATTGATATGAGAACGAGAAAATGAAATGAACAAATGATTGACTCACAGATCAAGGCTAATGTATCACACTATGTCATTAAGACAAAATTCATCCCTCGTAGTGTTGCTGATAGATTGAGATGATTATCTTCCAAAATACAATGATCTTTCTGACGAGATGGCTTTAAATAGATGAACTAGTGACTATTTGGAACGGTCATGTGACTTTTCAAACCAACCAATGAATGTTCAGTCAAACAATGCAACTCTAGATTAAGTTGTGAATTTTTGGAAAAAAAACATGATTGTTCAGTTAAAAAACAAGACTGTTCAATGCTTTGTAGCTTTTGGCAAAAAGGTATATATGGGTATGGGCTTGGGCCTACTTGCGCATGGACCCAACCAAACCCAACCCAACCTGGCCCTGCCAGCCCACTGGTTGGGCGATCGAACGATGACGGCGCGCACATGGATTGAACTGATGTGGTCTCTATGATCCCTCCGAGATAAAATATGGGTGCCCCTTAGGGCCCAACCTTTTCAAGCACACATAAATGTATATAAACCCACCATGGGTTTTACTTCCTAAGCCATGTAAGATTCTAGTTTTCCCACAAACCTAGCCTCCTACCATCTTTAACCGAGTTCAAAGAGGTACTATGGAGTCAATTTCTCATTCACTCCTTAACAGTTTTCATTTAGTAATTGGTCATTATTGTTCGATTATTAAAGGAGAACACATTACAATCTGAACCTGACACAAAAGATGAGTGGGTCCCACATTTATTGTGGTCCAAAGTTGACCAAATGACCATTGTGAAACCCATTTTTCCAACAAGCTCCACATTTAAGATGAGTCTAGTTGGTCTCCTTCAATATTTCCTTAGACCTTCAAGTTACTCAAACTGAAAATGGAAATTTTCTTAGCCAGTTCAAGTTTGCTTTAGGAATTGTGAAGAAGTTTGGCTTTGAAAATTCTAAAATTAGTTGCAACCCCTTAGGATATATTAAGAAACTATCCAGTGATCTTAAAGGTAAGAAAGTGTAACAAAAACTAAATAGAAGTATGACACAAAGCCTAGCTAGTAGGCCAGATATAACCTTCAGGGTTGAGATTTGTGCTAGATATCAATCTGACCTCATGAGTCTCAACTTATTATTGATAAACGTATGATCAAATATGTTAATGGGACTTCACTGGCATCTAGCATTGTAGAGACTCATCTCTGCAATTAGTTGGATATAACGATGCTAATTGGGCCGGATCAATTGATGATAGAAAAAGCATTAATGGTTATTGCTACTTGATCGGAAATTGTTTAGTAGCCTAGCATAACAAAAAGCAAAATTCTGTGTCATTATCAATCACAGAGGCTAAATATATTGCTGCAAGTAATTGTTATGCTCAGTCATTGTGGATGAAACAAATTTTGTTAGATTATAATGTTCCTCAACAATGTATGCCTATCATCTATGATAATTCTAGTGCCATAAGTATCATCAAGAGTCCTATCAGCACTCAAGCACAAAGCACACTAATATTAGATATCATTTTCTATGTGACCATGTTGACCAAGGTAACATTGAGCTAGGATTTGTCCCAAGTGATGCTCAACTTACTAACTTCTTTACCAAACCCCTTTGAAATGATAGATTTTTCAAATTAAGACATGAATTAGGAATTGGTCCATGCCTTGCATAATGCATCTTTGTTTGACTTGTTATGCTTATTTTTTTTAAGTTCTTTTATTAATAGGTGCTACTGAAAGATATGTCTTTCTGCCTCTTGTGTGTAGGGATCTTTGCAATTTGATGTCAAAGGGGGTGAACAAGAAAGAGTCTGAGGAAATGCTTGATTAATGGGGAGATTAAGTTCTACGGAGATGCATATCTAAAGGGAAGAGCAAGTCAAAGAAATACAACATCAAAAAAAGAAAGGAGAAGAAAAAAGGTTCCAAAATTTGCTACTCTAGAAGAAAACCTTTTCATCAATTAAGGGGGAGCTTAAGAGCATGTGATCACTTCAACGAGAGCTAAAGTATCAAGAAGATATCAAGCTTTATTGTGTTGCCATCAAAATGCAAAGGGGAAGATTGCTAGGGATTTTGTAGTGTTGCAATTTGATTGGATACGCTCTCTTATTTTAAACTTGGTTTTCATGCATGCTTTTAACTTTTAATCTTAAATTTCTCATGCATTTTGATTGATTTTAAATTCATCATCTTTTTTATGCATCTTAGGTTTATGCTTTGAAAAAGAACTTTTAAATACTTTAAGCATGAATCTAGGTGTGATTTTCTTATGTTTCAATCTCCTTTTGAATGAATTAAGTTTGAAATCTAGAAATTGTCGGTTAACTACCACCTATTAGCAATTACTTTTCCTAAGAGCAACAACTTTCAAATTATGAATGTCGGTTAACCTCATGTAGTCAAAACTAGACTTAGAGAGTGATTTTTTAATAGAGAAAAAGCATAAAGGAAAAGGTTTGACTTAAAGGAGCCTAGGGAATGAGATGAAAAACTAAAGCAAGGATTTTCCAAATGATTCACACCAACCAAGAAAAGTTTAAATCTTCATTTCTAAAGTTGTCGTGCTTTGTTATAAATTTTGATCTTTCATAGCATGATTTATATGCATGGGTGAATCTTCGTATATTTGACTGCATCACATGAAAATCAATTTGAGATCTATTTTGTGTTTTGGTTTAAACAATGCTTAAACATAACCGTTGATATCTTTCATAGCATGTTTCCTTACTTGGTTAAATCTAATATTCTTAAATTCATCACAAGAAAATCATCTTTGATATATAGTATGCTTTGGACTCAACAATTCTCCTTCATCACATGTCTTGCTTTTGAAATTTTGATAAACTTATAGTGATTTGATTTTCAATCTTCCATTAAGTTTACACTTATGCATGCCATATGTTAGACATATTGTCTCAAGCATGTCATTTCTTGATTTCACATCTTTTGAAAGCCAAATCAAGCTCTAGTTTATTTTTTATATATTTGGCTTACTTTTACATGAGCTATCAATTTCATATTGGTTGATGGTAGTTTTCATACACACACGTATTGGACTATAACCTTTGCATATATGATTTATGTGTGTTATTGATTGGATTATAAATTTTATATTTCCTTATTTTAGAGGCTCAATCATGCGCTTCAAACATATCTCTTCTTGTGTATCTTAGATACATTATAAAGAGAAAATTTATTGTAAAGGTTATTACTTAGCCCTAAAAATCATTTGATTGTAAAGGTTAGTGCCTAGCCTAGAAAAGCATTTGATTGAAGGTTATTGCTTAGCCTTGAAAAGCATTTGATTAAAGGTTATTGCTTAGCCTTGAAAAGCATTTGATTAAAGGTTATTGCATAGCTTAGAAAAGCATTTATTGTAAGGATTATTGCTTAGCCTTAAAAGCATATTGATTAATGGAATAACGGTGGGGTGTAGAGACACAAGCCAGGAGTTGATGCAGTCACTTTGTTTGAACCACTATAAGTTATTGTGTTGTGGTGAGTGTTATTTCTTCTATAGTGAATGTTTATAATGTATGCTTTTTCCTTTATATTTCTGTAAACATCACTTGTGCTTAATTTGTAAGAAGAATTTCAAAATTGGTCATAATTGGATTAATCTTTTAGACTCACCCTATTCGCCTCCCACACCCCCCCCCCTCCCACTTCTAGTGTTTAGATATTGGACTTTCAAAAATCCAACCATGACCAAGAGCATTATTTTAGTTCAAATAAATTTACAACTAGAGTAATGCATGTCCTCGAAAAGAATTAAACATTAATTAGTCACATGTTCAAAGTAGTATTATGGTCATTCCATACCCCCAATCTCATATTTTAAGGGACTTGCTAAATGAACTCAAGATTGGACTCAATATACCCAACCCACCTTTGTTTAAAGTGAAATTACCTGAATGCCCCCTCTTTGTTCCCACTCACCTTCCCCTCTTCTATCCTCCCTTTTATCACTTCCCCCGTCCAACGAAGGGAGCCGACAGCCGAACTCTCTACCCTCCTCTCCCTCTTCCCTTTTCTCCCTCACTCCCCCCTTTCTCTCTTCTCGCCCTCTCCCTCCCCCCTCTCCCACTTCCTCCCTCCCCCTTTCTCCCTTCTTTCCCCCTCCCCATTGTCTCCCTATAGTAGGGAGATTAGGTAATCTCCTTGCTATAAAGAGACATTTGGGACGAGGAACAGTGGGGGAGAGGGAGAGGGAGAGAAGAGAGAAAGGAAGTGAAAGGAAAAGGGAGAAAAAGGGGAAAGAGATCTGCTGCTAAGCATTTTTCACCAAAAGGGGAGGTGGGAAAAGCGAGGAGAAAAGAGGGGAATGTGAGTGGTGGGGGAAAGGGGGGAATTGGGCTAATTTTTCTTTTTTTATTTTTTGGGAAAAAAAGGGGTTAAGTGTATTGAGTCCAATCTTTAGTCATTTAGTACATCCCTATTTTAAAAGTAACATTTGACAGACTCAACTAGATTGTGATTGGCGTAAGTTTCAAAGGTCATGAAAGTCAATGTCCTTTGGAGCCTTAATTAGAAATCGCAGTCTCAAATTAAGAGTTAAAGATCATTGACCAATCTAATTAGAAGGTATAAGGAATCTCTAATGATGCATTTGCTAAATGGAGAGGAATCCTCCATCTAAAGGATACCTTATTTCCCTTGGAACCATGCTATCCTCCCAGAGGATTTCTGTGGTGAGGAGTCACTAAATTCAAGGTTTGGAAAACACTAAGGAGAAGTGATTTTTTGTAACTGAGGTGCTTCTTTGCCTCCATGGATTTTTTTTGTTGGGATGGGGGGAGGGGGTGGTGTGAGACCGAGGAGTCCATGGAAGGCAGGATCCTCTCTCCCCTTCTCTCTCTTGACCCTCATGTAGGGTTTCCTCTAAATCAAGGAAAACCATAAAGGATTCCTCTTTAACGATGTTGCCCAAGTTGCTATTACTCTAGAAGAAGGTTGTAAAGACCCCTCAAAGAATTTAAGGAACCTCCTCCTTTCTTCCTATTTTGAATGGGAAAAGAAACCTCTCTCAGCCTTGAGAGACTCCTAAGCAACTCCAATGTGTGAATATTCCATTTTATTCCTCCGAGATGCGTGATGACGCCACATTGATCCACCCTCAATTATTTTGGTCTCAAAGCAAGTAATTTCTATTAGATTTCTTAAATGTTCTTGATATTCTAGTTAGTTTCCTTTGAGTTCCATATGGTTATTTTTAAAATAAAAAATAAAAGAAAGAAAAAAGAAAGCAGGTTAGATTTCTGCTTCCTGTAGTTCAGTTTCTTTATTGCTCTTGGTTCCCTTCTATTTGTCATTGTCTTGGGCTCTTGGTTGATTTTTTTTAAAGGGGTTTTATGTACAACTCCAATTTTTAAAGTTTCTATTGACACAAGTCTGGGCACCAACATTTTAACTATTCTAATCTAGTTCTATACGAAAAACCAACGGTACAAAGAAAATGACAATCGGGCCCTTTGCATGAATAAAAAGGACATGAATTTATTTGATTCACTTCCACTGCCTTTTCTTGCTAAGAAAGTGGCCCATGAAGTGGTTTCTCTTCCATCTCTTCTTTTTGTGAAGTAAGAAACTAGGGTTTGAAGAGAAAATTTGAAGAAAATAGCATCCATAAACGGTTAGAAAGTAGTATTCACTACTACAGTTTAGGTTTAGAGTAAATGTTAAAACTAGTATTTGGATTTAACTTTCTAAAACAATAAAACTACTATACTTTACAATTTGAGTAAATGATGAAAATAGGGTTTCAATTTAACATTCTACATCAATAAAACTAAGATTTCAAGTATCTTTTCAACTAAGATGTCTTAAATTCATTATTTAAAAATCAATTTTATGAAACAAGAAATGATCTTATTAGGTTTTCATGTTCTTATTTGCATTTAATATTTTCTTATTACTAAATATTACTGCATTTTTTATATTCTTGCTTCACATTCACATAATTTCATTATCATTTTAAAGTGTTCATTTATTTATTTTCCATATTCTTATTTGCATGTAACATTTTCCTAATACTTGCACTTAATATTGCCATATTTTTTTATATTCCTATTTCACATTCAAATAATTTTATTCTCATTTTAAAGTGTTTATATATGCATATTCTCTATGTTCCTGTTTACATGTGACATTTTCCTGTCAATTGCACTGAATATTGCTCCATTTTTTTATGTTTTTGTTTCAAATTCAAACAAGTTTATTCACATTCTTAAGTGTTCTTGTATATATTCTCAATGTTCCTGTTTGCATATAACTTGTTTCCTATTAATTACACTAAATATTGATCCATTTGTTGACGTTCTTATTTTAAATTTATAAACTACATTCACATTTTTAAATTTTTCTGTGTATGCTCTCCATGTTCCTTTTTCCTTATAAAAATTTCCTATTAATGCACTGAATATTTCTCCATTTTTTTGTATTCTTGTTTCAAATTCACACCAGTTTATTCTCATCATAATAGTGAAATAGGAACATTATAATAGTGAAACATGAACATCATGTCAGTGAAACAACCACATTCTCCAACCACATTCACACAATTTCATTCTCATTTTAAAGTATTCCTGTATTTATTTTCCATGTTCCTATTTGTATGTAACATTTTCCTATTAATTGCTCTGAATTTTGCTCCATTTTTTATGTTCCTGTTTCAAATTTAAACAAGTTCATTCTCATTCTTAAGTGTTCATGTACATGTTCTCCATGTTTTTGTTTACATGTAACATCTTTCCTATTAATGATACTGAATATTTATCCATCTTTTGATGTTCCTATTCAGATTCATACAATTTCATTCAAACTTAAATGTTCATGTATATATTCTCTATGTTCCTACTATGCTATGACAATTTTCAGTTAATTGAATTGAATATTGATCCACTTTTTATGTTCTTGTTTCATAATCACGCAACATCACACCCATTCTTTAATGTTCCTGCATAATGTTACTATTTCTCCTAAATTGAAGCATCTTTGTATTTTTGACACTGGTGAAAAAATATGGGAAAAAATTTTCTATGTCATCACAAGAGTGAAATATAGGTTTGTGCTCAAAATGTTGAAGAAGAAACATTTATGATTGAGGAATCACAAACATAGTCCTCATAATCAATGAAAAGGATAACACAAACAGAATAGAAGAAGAAGAAACAAAGTATAGAATTACAATACCAAAATTTCGATCAAATATTCTAGTATTCATCAAGTTGCTCACTGCAATCAATTACACCAGAGAGCAACTAGGAGAGCTGAAGAAAATCCCATTGTAGTCAACGATAAAGCCATTTGTCACAAAGAAAAAAAAATCTTGTTCTTGGAGAAAGAATGCCAGTGACTTGGCTAAAATCATAAAATAGTATAAATCAGCTCAAATAGGTTTCACACTTGGCAGCAAAATTGTGCCATTAACTACAAAGGGATATAGAAATCATTTTTGGGATCCCACAAGGAATAAAGGAGATTAAAAAATAAACCTCTTGCCAAACCTAAAAAGGGAAGTACATTTGTTCAAAGACGGTTCAAAAATGTCAGCCAATTAAATGGTTCAAACATCAATTTAGCCTTGAGCAAAGCATTTAAAGGAAACACAGAACAAGATTATCAAAACGTTGCTAGACTTGTTGCTCTACTCATATGTGACACAGTCCTTTTCTCCACATAGGACATACCTTTTAGTGGATGTACATCAAGTATATAGAGGATTTAGACCAAATAAAATCCTATTCATGGGCAACAACAGCACACCACACCTTTATTACATCTCTGAACAATAGTAATAAGACACCATTCAGGGTGACTCACTGTATGCTAGCACTTCTGGTATATTCTACAATTCAACTGGATTTTTAAGTGTACAGACATCTAATTGAATGTTCTTGTTTATGACATGCTCATGTTTAAAAACTGAATTTCAAAAAAGTTCCTATTTTTGACACACATGACTGATATTACTAGAAGAATTTGAATTTTCTCAAATTTACTAAACCTCTTGATAGAACTTGTTTACACTCTAAAAGTCACATTGAGTCACATACCAATTTGGCCTTTTCAATGTGCACATATAGAATCAAGAGGGGTTGGTGTCCAATATTTTTATATGTTTAAAAATTAAGAAAAA
This sequence comes from Sextonia rubra, assembly GCA_037013555.1. Lineage (NCBI taxonomy): Eukaryota > Viridiplantae > Streptophyta > Magnoliopsida > Laurales > Lauraceae > Sextonia > Sextonia rubra. Next base: position 8,185,449 of record JASUAD010000015.1, read on the forward strand.
AAATCAAATATGAATAAATATCGAAGAGTTAAAAATTTCCTTTAGTCAATTTCGAGCTAGGCAAAACATTCCATGCAAGCACCACCTAAAACTAATATGACTTCGTATGTAGTAACTCATCTCACGTAGCGATAACAGAAAAAAAAAAGATAGGAAGTTTAAAAAGTTACATTATTTACTGCACCACAAAACCCAAACCCCAAAAAACTGAACCTAAGACCCCTAAACCCAAAGGCCATTACCCCTAAATCAATGCATCACAGGGAAGAAGAATAGCCAACAATTAATGTAGCACTGGAAAGAAAAATAGCTAACTGGTTATTCTCCAAGCCAAAAGGCTTAGGCATAAATTGTCTGGGTCTCAAACCAAAGACAATCATCTCACTCTCGATAAGAAAACTAAAATCCTAGTCAATGTTGTAGTCTATCCATGAAAAGGGATTACATCTATATTTATAACTAAACTACTCTCTAAATAAGAAAACAATCTAATTCAATCAAAATAAAGAGTCCTAACTCAAATATAAAATCAATTTCTAAATATAAACAACTTAAGAAAGCAACTATCATTAATAAATTGATCATCACTATTGGGTTTTGGACTAAGGCTTGTGAGCATAAACTTTCAAGAGGGGCCCAATAGTCTAGCCTAGATCTAAACCTAAGTCCCTAAACCCCTAAAACCTAAAAATTTATACCATAACCCTAAGATCAAAACACTAAACCCTAAAATCCTAATACTTTAAAAACCTAACGACTGTACCCCAAAATAGCCAAACTACGCTTCGTGCATCAACCATTATATACAGGGAGCTGCTACATGTACACCAATTATCTCTTCTTACACACCAAAAAAAAAATCAAAATTTTCCAAAATGCTCCCACCCCTTTTCTTCCTACACACCTTCTCTCTCTTCTTCCCTCCTCTCCCTTTCTCTTCCCCACCTCCCCCTCCAGCCAGCGACAAGCTCCAGCACCAGAGGGGACTCCCCTCCCCCTCTCCTATTTTTCTCCCTCCCTCTATTCTCTCTCTTTCCTCTCTCTCCTCCCTCCCCCTTCTCCCCTCTTACAATAGCTCTCCCTACAGCAGGGGGGTTGATCTCCCTAATACAATGAGATTGAGCTTTCCTTGTAACAGGAGATCAAGCTCCATGCTATAGGGAGAGCTGTTATAGCGGTCTCTTCCTATAGTGGGGAGATCCTGGTCTTCTTGCTATGGCCGATCTCCCTATTATGGGGAGGTTAGATGAGGGGATGGGGATAAAGGGGGAAGGCAGGAAGAGGGAGGGAGAGAGAAGGAGAGAAAGAATAAAGGGAGGGAGAGATAAAGGGTGGGGAGGGAGAGGGAGAGGCCCTTTGCTGGTCGGAGCTCGTTGCCGGCTAGAGGGGGAGGTGGGGAAGGAGAGGGGAGAGGAGAAAAGGGAGTGAAGGTGCGTAGGAAGAGAAGGGGTGGGGACATTTTGGGAAGTTTTGGCTTTTTTTCTTTTTCTTGGTTGTGTAAGAAGAGATAAAAGTGGTGTATATATGGCAGCTCTCTTATATAAACCCTAAATGTAATGGAAGATTTTGGATTTTCTAAATTTTCCATTAAGCCTCTTGATTGGAAATTAATAACGCTTTAAATGTTGCTCTGAGTCGCATTCTCAAATTAGCTTTCTAATCATGCACTAAGAGAATCAAGAGGGATGGGTGTCAAATTCTGTGTGTTTCTCCTTTTTTTTTTTCTCCTTGCATAAGAAAGATAACTAACCTAAAACACCAAATTTTAACAAAAGAAAGATATTAGAAACGGAAACCTTCTAGAAAAACTCATATTTTTCAAAGTTAGCAACTAGCTAAGAAAGATAACTTTGCAAAATTTTATATTAAAAAAATAGATTTATGCTATTGAAAATTAACCAAAAAATCTGATTTCAATAAAAAATTTAGAATTTAGAATTTCCTTTATCTGATTATAGGCTGGTCAAAACATTCGACGAATGCACCTCCTAAAACTAGTAAAATAAAAAAAATAGGAACCAATACAGTAAAGTAATAAAATAAAGAGTGAAAGTAAAAAAAGGTTACCTCATATGGAGCTCCTTGGAAAAGGCACCAAGAACTTATTCGACACTTTCAAGTGAAAGGTTGGGAAGTAGTAATAGAACTCAATGAGAACATGGTTGACTGACAAGGCGAGATCAATTCACATAACTTAAACCTATCTAAAAGTCCTACTCAAAACCTATACAAACCAAAAATAAATATCCTAAAAAAAAAATTAATTATAGTCTTTTCCACACCATAAAATCTAACTAAACTTAGAAAAGAGAAGACCACATCCACCATATGAAACATTAGAAAACCAAATTGAAATTAAAAAATGGAGAAAAAAATTTAAAAATTTAGATAAAATAGAACAAAAATTTTAACCTAATGATGTGAGTCCATTGCTTTCTAAGTATGAAAAATATGAATGGCATAGTTCAATTTATCCATCACAAGTACCCAAAAACCCTAAACCCTAATTTGAAGCCTTGAACCCAAAACGCATAGGGTCCTTGGAACATTGGAACCAAAGGACAGTTGACCCTAGAACCCAAACCCTAAACACTGAACCCCAAAAGCAAAACCATAACCCCGCTTCCTGCTTCTACTACATTGGGTGAACTAGATGTAGTAAGAGAATTTGAATTTTCTCAAATTTACTAAACCGCTTGATAGAACTTGTTTACGCTCTAAATGTTGCATTGAGTCGCATGCCAATTTGGCCTTTTCGACATGCACATATAGAATCAAGAGGGGTGGGTGTCTAATGTGATCTTTTTAAAAAAAATAAGCAAAAGATTAGATTTGGTTTAAAAAATCCAATTTCAAAATTACCTTTATCAAATTACGAGTTGGACACAAGTTTCGATGCTTGTACCACCTAAAACAAGTACAATACCTCCACATATAGAATGAAGAGGGGCGGCTATCCAATAATTTTTATATGTTTAAAAATCAAGCAAAAAATCAAGTTTGAATAAAATATGTAGAGTTAAAATTTTCCTTTAGTTAATTTGGGGCTGGTTACAACAATCCATGCATGCACCACCTAAAACTAGTATGGTTCCAAATGTAGTAACTAATCCCACATAGCAATAAGGAAAAAAATGATAAAAAGTTTAAAAAGTTACATTATTTGCCACACCACAAAACATGAACCCCAAAGCATAGACCCATAGACCCCTAAACCTAAATGCCTAAACCCCTAATCCTAAGTCGGTAAACCCAAAAACCTAAAAATTTATACAAGAACCCTAAAATCAAAGCACTAAACCCAAAAATTATAATACTTTGAAAAGCTAACCACCCTAAAAACTATGCACCCCAGAATTGCCAAACCTCGATTCGTGCATCCACCATTTTATACACCCTAGATGTAATGGGAGATTTTGGATTTTCTAAATTTTCCATTAAAATCTCTTGATTGGAAATTAATAACGCCCTAAATGTTGCTTTGAGTCGCATTGTCAAATTAGCGTTGTCATTATGCACATATAGAATCAAGAGGGTGGGTGTCAAATTCCATATGATTTTTTTCTTTATTCTTTACATAAGAAAGAAAAATAACCTAAAATGCGAAATTTTAACAACAAAAAGATTTAAAAAAAAGAGACCTTTTAGAAATTACTAAGATTTTCCAAAGTAAGGATCAAGCTAAGAATGTCAACTTTGCAAAAATTTATATTTAAAAAAATAGATTTATGAGATTGAAAATTAACCAAAAAATCAGATTTCAATAACAAATTTAGAATTTCAAATTTCTTCTATCCGATCATGGGCTGTTCAAAACATTCGATGCATGCACCTCCTAAACCTAGTTAAATGACAAATATAGTAACAAATCCTGAAAAACAATAAAATAATGAGTGAAAGTTAAAAAAGGTTACCTCATATTATGCTCTCTGGTAAAGGCACCTAGAACTTGTTCACCAATTCCAAGTGAAAGGTTGCGAAGTAGTAATAAAACCCGGCAAGGACATGATTGACCGACATGGCAAGATCAATTCAAAAAACTTGAGCCTATCTTAAAAGAAAATCTAAAAGTCCTACTCAAAACCTATACAAACCAAAATTAAATATCCCGAAATAAATTTTGTTACAGTCCTTTACACAAATAAATTTAACTATAGTCCTTTACACACCATAAAATGTATCTTAACTTGGAAAAGAGAGACCGCATCCACCATAAGAAACATTAGAAAACCAAATTAGAATTAAAAAATGGAGATAATAAATTAAAATTTTAGAAGTAATAAATTGAAATTTGTAACCTAATGATGTAAGTCCATTGCTTTCTAAGTATGAAAAATATGAATGGCATAGTTCAATTTCTCCATCGCAAAACAAAATACCCAAAAATCCAATACACTAATTTTAAGCCCTACACCCTAAAAGACTCCAAACCCCAAAATTGCCAAACCCCACTTCATACAACCACCATTTTATACACCCTAAATGTAATGAAAGATTATGGATATTCTAAATTTTCCAGAACCCTCTTGATCGGAAATAAATAATGCTCTAAATGTTGCTTTGAGTCACATTGTCAAATTAGCATTTTCATCATGCACTTATAGAATCCAGAGGGATGGGTGTCAAATTCTCTATGTTTTTTTTTCTTTTTCTTTACATAAGAAAGAAAACTGACCTAAAACTCCATATTTTAACAAGAGAAAGATCTTAAAAAAAAAGAAAAAGAAACCTTTTACAAAAACTTAGATTTTCTAAAGGAACAAGCTAATAAGAAAGACAACTTTGCAAAAATTTGTATTAAAAAAAAGATTTATGAGATTCAAAATTAACCAAAAAACCTGATTTCAAAAGAAATTAGAAATTAGAATTTTCCTTTATCTGATTTTGGGCTAGTCAAAACATTTGATACATGCACCTCCTAAAACTTGTAAAATGACAAATTTAGTAACCAGTTCCGCAAAGCAATAAAATAAGAGTATTTTGTATATACCCCCCTAAGGTTCTTAGGACTTGTAAATAGGGCCCTACAATTATAATACTTGCATAAAGACTCCTTTATTTTCATTCTAATACCTTCAATGTCCCAAAATCAATAGCCTCACAACCACCAAAAGTCTTTTAGATTAAAATGACACTTTTGCTTGACAAAGATTGAAGAATAACGAGGATTCTTGGACTGAATTGCCTAATCCTTGGGATCGACTTGGCATTCTTTATACAGGGATTAAAAGCCCAAACTAAATCTTTAATTTGATACAATTAAGCCCTTAATTTAGGCAAAAGAGTAAAGTCAAATCTAACTATTTTCGTCAACTTCCTAAGTAAAACACAAAAATTAATGTGCAGTTAGTACACTAAAATGGATGTGACCACCTTATTATGTGCTAATTTTAGTGAGCATGGGCCACTGTTTGACTGATCCCCCCCCCCCCCCCCCCCCCCCCCCCACACCTCAAATTGATGCTAGAGAGTTGATGAGCATGAATTTGCCAACTAGGAACTGATGATGAGGTCATAGGAGACCTTTGTGAAGATATCAGCAGGTTGATGTTCGTATGACACATGAGGAAGCTCAATACCAATTTGTTTGTAATCATTTTGAATGAAATGACAATCAACCTCAATATATTTGGTTCTCTCATGGAAAATTGGATTTTCCGTGATCTAAATGGCACTAGTATTATTAGCAGATAAATGAGTAGCAGCATCCATTAGAAAACCAAGAGCAGAAAGTAGACCTCAAAGCCAAAGAATCTTAGAACAAGCAGCAGACATAACCCAATATTCAACTTAGGTGGAAGACTTCAAGAATATCTTGTTTCTAACATTTTTAGGAGATTAAGTTGTTATCCAAAAACATGCAACTTTGCAAATTAGCCAACTTTGCAAGCTAAGAAAGACAACTTTGCAGAACTTTATATTTAAAAAAATAGTTTATGCGGTTGAAAATTAGCCAAAAAATATTATTTCAATAAAAAAATTAGAATTTCAAATTTCTTTTATCCGATTATGGGCTGGTTAAAACAATCAATGCATGCACTCCTAAAAGTAGTAAAACGACAAATATCGTAACCAATCCTGAAAAGCGATAAAATAAAGAGTGAAGTAAAAAAAAGGTTACCTCATAATGCGCTCCTTGGCAAAGACACATAGAACTTGTTCGACAATTCCAAGTGAAAGGTTGCAAAGTAGTAAAAGAACCCAGTGTGGGCATGGTCAACCAACTTGGCAAGATCAATTCACACAACTTGAACCTAACCTAAAAGAAAATCTAAAAGTCCTATTCAAAACCTATACAAACCAAAAATAAATATACTGAAATAAAATTAATTACAGTCCTTTGCACACCATTAAATGTATCCAAACTAAGAAAAGAGAAGACCGTGTCCACCATAAGAAACATTATAAAGCCAAATTAAAAATAAAAAATAGAGATAATAATTAAAAATTTCGAAATAAAAAAGAAATTTGTAACCTAATAATGTGAGCACATTGCGTTTTAAGTACCAATAATATGAATGACATAGTTTAATTTCTCCATCTCAAAACCAAATATGCGAAACCCCTAAACCCTAAACCCATAGGGTCCTTAGAACATTGGCAACCAAAGGCACAAGACCCTTAGAACCCTAGACCCAAACTCAGAACACTAAGCCCTTAAACCCTAAACCTCGACTGCTAAGCCACGATCCGGCTTGCAGCTCAAGCTACTTTCGACGACATAGATGTACTAGGAGAATTTGAATTTTCTCATATATATTAAACCTCTTGATAGAACTTGTTTATGCTCTAAATGTCCCTTTCACTTGCATTCCAATTTAGGTTTTTCAATAAGCACATATAGAATCAAGAGGGGTGGGTTTCTAATGTAAATTTTTTAAAACAAACTAAGCAAAAAATTAGATTTGACTTGCAAAACCCAATTTGAAAATTACCTTAATCCAATTATGAGCTAGACACATGTTTCGATGCGTATAACACATAAAACTAGTACAATACAAAATATCATGTACATAGCAAATGAAGAAGGACGGCTATTTGGATTTGCCAATAACCAAATTTAAACTCAAATTTGAAAAAGATTATGGCAAAATGTAATATGTCCAATAAATATTTTTTATTAGGAATTGGATACCTGATACATTTCAGGCAATCATTTAGACCTTGAAACTCCTTGTTCTTTTTCTGCATTTTTATTTACATAAAAAGCAATACAACCCCAAGGAGAATGGCTTTTTTTTTATTAATCTTTTATCCAAAAGATTTTAGGTTTCTGTTTTGCATAGATCTAAATATCCTTTCGTCATTTGGCCTGGACGAATCTTAGTAGGAATGGATTTCTCATTAAATCCTAATTCATAAGGAAGAGAAGTAATACGCTGTTTCTATCCCAAAATGCATTAGGTATATCATTGCATATTTCAGTAAATGAATTGTTGATTAATATGGTCAATATTATTTTTGACTTGGGGATATAATAATTGTTTTTCAATATTTAAGAGTACTATTTACTTTCGTAAGAACCTAATATGCTTTTCCTTACTAGTAATAGTATCTTCTAATTGATTAATGATTTTTATTCTTGGTGCGGAGATGAAATTGAACCACACAATATAGTTTTCATATTTTCTGTCACGCCTCGAACCCGAGAATTGGGGATTAACTGTGGGTTCCGAGGAATAACACACGCACCCGTGACAATTCATGCCATGATGGAACACGTACGAACTATCACAAGGGTGATCCCACAGGTACATGTGAGGAAAATCCACGAACACGTATTATCCATATAAGGAATTCAAGCGAAAACCTGGTGATTTCACCTGTAATGCATTATGAGCATCCATAGAACATCCATTCATTTTATTCCTTAAGCAAACAAGGCCGTTAATTAAATCCACCTACATACTTGTACATGAATATCCATACATAATACAAAAGATATAATTGCCAAAATGAACCCTAAGCCTATTCCCATGTGTCCTTGTTGCGCACTGTGGAGGGAAATCACGAGAAGATGTCCTCCTCGTTCCACTTGTTCATGTCCCGAGGTAACGCTAGGGTTGCCTCCGGGATCGCGCTAACTGCCGGATCGGCAGTAGGTTCCGCACCTGTAACACCATAGTAACTCAGTTAACACGACGGTTAAGCAAAATAAGGGTGCATAAGTTTAACACGATAAATCAACTAAATTAAAATGGCACAACAATTAAAGGAAATTAATATTGTAATCTAAGAAATTATACTGTTGAATTATCAGACTCAATTGGCAACTGAGCCTCCTATGAGAAATAGAACTAAGGGGTAACGTTTTCCTCTCACCCCTATTGTGATATTGTTCGCTTTGGGCAGAGCCCCCAGGGAGTACCCGCATGGTTTTACTTCTGGGCAGAGCCGCCATGGAATACCCAAAACGAATTACGACTTCTGGGCAGGGCCCCAAGGGAGTACCCAGGACGTGTCACGAGGGGAATACAAGGCACGTCCTTATACACTCTCTTCAGCAGTGCGGGACTTTGTTAGGTAGAGCACCCCGTGAATACCTATTCAAGAGGTTCACACCCACCGCTCACATTGGAGATGTCTATCATAGAACCACAACTAATAAAATACTGATTATCCAATGCATATTAATATAAACCAATGCAATTAGATTATAGGTTATCAAGGACAATTTCTATCAATTCTATATTAGATAATCCAGGTTTTTAAGGTCATTTAACCCGGTGTATTCATAAGGTGTTCAGTGTCCCAGTGTTACTATTCTTGGTGTTACCACATGTGTATGCAGGGACACATCACTTTATGCCCACACCCGTGACTTGACATTTGAACTAAGGTCTCTTTTCTGTGGTTTAAAGGAGTAACCCATCACTAGGTTATCCCATAGACTATAGAAAGTCCATAGTCAAGCTTAGAATTCATTTTTGAACACCTTCCGACAAGTTGTCAGTCAGACTTACCCGACCGATCGGGTAAAGGACCAACCAGTCAGACCCTTCCAGAAGTAGAATTCGACCGGTCGGGCTTGGTAGCCAATCGATCGGACTACCTGATGAGGCAATCGACCGATCGAGCTTCAGGTCCGACCAGTCGGCCCTGAAGCATTTCATGACGAGAGGGTTTCTCTTGTAAAGGGTTTCCTCTTCCCTCACCCCAATCCACCTACAACAAAACTCCTCCAAACATTTCCGTCCCACACCCTTGGGTTCCTTAGAGGTCATTAACACTTCTATTCATCCAAAATCACCATAAATCACCATTTAATCCATGCATTTTCCATAAAGCTGTAAATTCGGTAAAATCATACAATCCATCAATAATCAAGGGAATCAAGCCATGCATGTAAGATTATGTATCCATATACTTGTCTTGTGCTTGGTGCTTCACCCAAATTGAATTTCCCTTTGATTAGATGAAGAATAAAACTCTCTATAATGAAAACCTAGCACATGCATGAAGAGAATGAGAATGAAATGCATGCACGTCAAATGGATGGGTTCTCTTGACCCTCTTAGGACTCGAGAAAAAATGGGAAGGGTTTCCCATACCTCAACTCGTTTTCAAGTAATGGGGAAGGAGAGGGTGCCTTGATTCCAACAAAGAGCAAGGAGAGGATGAAGAAGAAGAAGAAGATTCCAAGTTTGATGCATGCAAGCCTTGAATCACCACAAAATGAGCTAAAAGATGATGGAAGACGATGATGGAAGAAGGGGGAAGCCAGCGCTGCAACGAGAGAGAGAAGGAGGAGAAAATATTGGGGGGAGGTGGTGGATTAGGGTTTTTATATAAATGAAGTTTCTGGAAATTGTAAGCAAGCCCTCTTGGTTTCTATATATTTCTAGTTTGAATCAATGGACTTAAAATGGGCTGATGGGTCCAAACGAAATTAGGCCAAACACAAAAGATGTCCAACAAGGCGAAACTCACCCAATGCAACCAATATGATGCTTTAATGATGCCAAATCATGAAAATACTAAATGAAAAGGCCTTGGACTACCTAATAAAGGTTCGAACCTGACCCATCTACCAATCCATGACCCAAAACTCTTGAGATTTGGGCTCAATTAGCCTAATTACTCATTAATTAAAATAAAACCAACTTAATTACTACTAATCATAATTATCTAGGGTATGGGACCTTACATCCTCCCACTCTAAAGGAACATTTGGTCCTCCGAATGCAACTTACCTCTGGCAAAAGTCCCGGATACTTCGCACGAACTTGTTCTTCGCGTTCCCACGTAGCTTCTTCCGGTCCATGATGCTCCCAAAGAATCTTGACCCACTTGATCGTCCAGGTACGAAGCACTTGGTCCTTGGTGTCTATGACATGAAGAGGTCATTCTACATAGCTCGCATCTGATTCCACTTGGATGTCATCCATCTCAAGAACATGAGAGGGACGTGGAAGATACTTCCTTATCATCGATACGTGAAATACGTTATGAACTTCGGCTAGTTGGGATGGTAGCTGTAAGGTCCCGACCCGACTTAATTATAATTTATACTAATTAAGCTTGATTTTCCTATTAATATGTATATTTTAGTCTTAGTTTACCTTGCTTTTAATTATTAGTGGGTCTCAGTTGGATAGGTAGTTGGGTTCGAACTTTATTTAGGTAGTCAAGGACCTTTTTGTAATTAATCTTGCACCAGATGGACATCTCATCAGTTGCATCATGTGCATTTCATCTTGTGGGCTAACTTTCATGTTGGGCTCAATTTGATTCGGACTCATCTTGGCCCAATTGAGGCCATGTGACCTAAATCGTAAATCTTTCAAAAGCCTGGACTTGCATGCAAAAGCTATAGGAACTTTAGTTTATAAGGAAAACCAACGTCTCCTTCTTCTCCTTCTCACTGTGTTTGTTGAAGCTAACCCCTTCTCTTCACCTTTCTTCATCTCCACTTCATGTTAAAGTGGGAAACAAGGAGTTGGAGCTTGCATGCAATGGCAATAGCATCCATCTAACCTCTTCTTCTCCCTTTGGACATCTCTTTCTTAGAATCACAACCTTCTCCAATGCTACAGCAGTATAAGGTGAGGGATTGCTTCCATTTCATTCATTTTGGGTGTATTAGGGGCATGAGGACTCCACTATGTGACATGCATGCGAATCTAAACCTCATCTTTATTTGCATGTTCTACTTGTAAAGAACCCATTCTCATTTTGGAGGTTTTCTTTAGCTACACAACAAAAAAGAGTTAGAGAAGGCTAAAACTATTAAGAGGCAAGTATTGAAGTATATATCGTACTGCATGTATGTTTAATTTGATTGATTCTTGGATTGATCATTCAATGTTAAACTTACAGCTCATTTCCCCTTAAATAAGCACATATAGATGTTGAATTAGGTGATAATGAGTATAATTAGGCAATATTGATGATATGGAATAATGTAAGACCTTTTATGGAGTTTAGAAGTATAAGAACCCTCATTGGAACCCAAATGATAGAGTTATGCATGTGAACTCGAGCTGCAGAATCAGTTTCAGAAATTCTGAAGCTTACAGCGAAGCCCACGGTTAAGCCGTAAGTCTCTACGGCTTAGAATCCAAAGAGCCAATTTGAACTATGGTTAACACTCAGCTAAGCCGTGGAATGAACTACGGCTAAGCCGTAACCACCCCGTGACCAAGCCGTAGGTTATTCTACTGTGAACCTTCCAGAAAGCCCAAAACCCAGAATTTATCTATGGCTTACGCACGGCTACGCCGTAAACTCTGTTACGGCCACGCCGTACCCAAGCCGTAACCCTAGCCATAGGCTTAGCACAGTGAAGCCGTAGGTCAACATACGGCCAAGCCGTAAATGTGCATTGAATTAAGAAGAAAACCTGAGCCACTCGGCTAAGCCGTAACTGAAAGTGCAATAGCTAGATCTCACCAAGTCCTAGAGGGGGGTGAATAGGACTATTAAAAATTTCTTTCCAAAAAGGAGTCTTTATTAGTGTGCAATCTGAAGGATTAATTAAAATTGAGAATCCCCAAGAGGATTAAGAAAGATGCTAAGAGTTGTGTGTGCTAACAGTATGTGGAAATGCAACTAGAAGAAGGAAGATATAACTTAAAATGTTGATCAACACAAGTGAAGAGAATATAAGGCATCCACCACACACAACAAACAATAAACACTATAATTTATAGTGGTTCGGTTCTAGACCTACATCCATTCTCAAGAGCAATCTCTCTTGGTTCCACTAAAGATGAGGTACTTACATAACATACACCTCTTGCAACAATTTTTGATTCGGTGGTTTGTCTTCCACCAACTGGGTTTTTTTATCAGGTGGTTGATCCTTGATCTAGACCATTAACTACAACAATTTTTGATGCGGTGGTTTGTCTTCCACCAAATACAGCAAAGAGAATTGAAATATGAGAGAACACCTAAACAATGAATTGTATACCTTAGTTTTGAGTTGTACTCTTGATGCTTGAGAGATTACCTCCAAGCATTGACCTCTTGTTCTTGCTCCTTGGTGATGAAGATCTTCAGATGAGTGCTCGGCCAAGGGAAGAGGTTTTAAGAGGGTTTGGAAGGCCAAGATATTCTCTCAGATTTAATGACGCATTTCCTGAATGACCGACTACTCTTCTTGGAACAATAATGGCACTTTAAGAGTTGAAGAGTAAGTGGTTATGGGAGCTTTTAGTATGATATTACTGGTGGTGCAAAGGCTCAGTTATGCTGGCATCTTTTTTCAATTCAAAGTCTGTAGTTGGTGCAAAGGAGAGGTCCTCTATAAATACAGATAAGTTCGAACGATTAGATTTACGGTTGAAAACAAAATGGTCTACGACTTAGCCGTATGCTCTGACAACATCTAACGGCTAGTTTGACCAGATTCAACATTATTCCTTCTTACGGTTAAGCTTATGGCTTAGCCGTAAATCCTTATACGGCTTAGCCGTGAATACCTTTCGGTCTAGCCGTGTGTCAGCCGTAAACTGAAATCTCCCAAAATGCTCTCTGGAAAGTGGCCCGTAAACTTTACGGCTTAGCCGTGAATCATACTACGGCTTAGCTGTGAAGGCCTTTCGGCTTGGCCGTAAGATCAACCGTAGGCATTATATGGCCAAGAGCACTCTCTAGACAGTGGCCCGTGGATTTTACGGTTTAGCTGTGAATCATACTACAACTGAGCCGTAACCCTTTTTCGGTGCAGCCATAGGGTTAGCCGTAGAACAAAAAGACTCAAAATGTACTCTCTGGATAGTGAGTCGTAGGTTCTACGGCTTAGCCGTGGTCCAAGCTGTAGTACACAGACAGGGTTTTTTAGAAACCCTTTTTCCTATTCTAATTCTACGGGCACTAGGGGTCACTGTTACCTTATCCCTTGGCACTCACAGAGGATCTTCTTGAATGATCTTAAACTTCTTTGAACTTGCTTAATCTTCATTGATAGGTCTTTCTTGAATGATATTGAACTTCCTTGAACTTGCTTGAACTTCCTTGAACTTCAATGAACTTCAGAGATGAACTAGGTCTTTCTAGAGCTGAACTACACTTTGGTCACGTAATTGACAACATGTTCTTTCAGTGACACTAACAGTAACATGTATACGGTTAAGCCGTAAGAACCCAGTGAATGTAGGAAGTGAGGAACCTTCAATGACCTTGTAGGGCTCTAGATATGACACCTATTTCCTAACTAAATTAGCCCAATGGTGATCAAATGAAAGGTGGACAAGTGTAGAGCTGTCACTCATCCCCGTTGATTTTCCGGACGAATTCCCGATGTCACGTCATGGGTGTTGGCATAAGAAGAGGTGTCCTTTGTATACACAATGTAATGCCAAGATTGGTAACACAATGACACCAGACGTTTTATGAATGCATCGTGTTGAATGCTCTCGGGATCCCGGATTATCTAGCATAGGGTTGGCTAGTAATTATCTTTGATGCCTACGCAATCTAAATGCATCCATATTGTTAAGAAACCATGCCCTCAACATATGTAACTCAATTAAGTATGCATGAATTGATTATCAAATATGAATGAATGAATGAATGTAATCTCAGGACCGAACTCCTAATATGTATGCTATGACAAGTATAACCAAGATGCATAAAAGATATGAATTTGAGTCGGTCTTGATACGTTAAGTCGGCACCACTTAGCTACGCCCTTATTAGGTTTGACGGGACCATTTTGGGTATGATCTGATATGTCGCTACTGCAGTAGTCCTTGGAGGAGTTGTCGGCGCTTCTCAATAAGCTAGGCTGATCCCCTAGAATATGCACGCTCCCTCTGGATAATATGCTCTCTCTTGGGAGAATACAGCCACGTGGTTGCCAATAAGTTTGTATGATAATCTGTTTATGATTCGTTACTCATGCTTACTCATGCACGACATGCCTAGTGTACGATTTTTGCCTTCTTTTAATCAATATATACTCTTCATTTGATAGGGCATAATGGTCTTATGTACCTCTATATACTTGCTTAACCGTCGTGTTAACAGTGCTACGCTTGGTGTTACAGGTACTAAACCTCGGGGACTAGATGAGGGTAATGCAGATAACGCCTTCTCCTAGTCATCGTACGAAGAGCGACAACGGGGTACTTGCTGAGTGTTTAAGTTTGGATAGGCCTGTTTACACATTAAGATTTTGTTCATGCTTAATAAATAGTTATCATGTAAATGAGAAATGGTTAAGTACAGACTTATTTATGAATTTTATGATAATTCGGTTGTTATTGCCTATGATCATTACAGATGTATTACACAGGCTTCCGCTTATTATTGAATGTAATTTACATGTTGGAGAAACTTCTCTACACGTTCCTGTGCAATCTCCCTTGTAGTGATTTGTGTGTGTATGTTTACATGTACAGATTACTACGGGATTACGTATGTACACCCTATGGGGCTATCCTAACCCCAATTCCTCGGATTGGGGCGTGACATACATAAGTAATGGTATCAGAGCATGGATCTTGGAAATTATGCAATCAAGGACTGGTGTTGTGGCATAATTAAATCTGGAATAAAAGATTTAGAAACTTAGGAAACGTGGCGAGGATACGATAGGTGCGTTGGGATCCGGGTTGTATAGGATGCATATGATGTTTTAAGTCTTCTAACACCTTGCTTTGAAATAATGATAGTTTCTTACAGATAATGGCCCCAACTCCGAGAGTTAAGAATACTCATCACAGTTCCTCGAGCAACACTGAGAATGATGACTTAGAGGACATTCCTGTTGAGAACTTGGATCACATGCCTCCACCTTCTTCGACTGCGGATAACCCGTCCCTTTTGATGATGCAAAGCATGTTAGTTATGATGATAGAACAAGTAACAAAGATTGGTGAGAATCAAGCTGTAATGCAAATGCAGATAGCAACGATAATGGAAAGACAAATTCAACTGCAACGAAATTTGGCAATAGTAGAGGATAGTTTGCAGGATGTTCTGAAGAAGAAATCTGAGAGGGATGCATCACCCTCTGAAGAGCACCCAGGGTAGCGGAAGAAACAGAAGACCAAGGCTCATAGTTCTAGAAAACCAATGTGTGATCTATGTGGTAAGGGCCATGAGACGAATAGATGCTGGAGAAAGACTAGAGCATATTTTGGTTGTGGTTCGATAGAGCATCAGCTGGCAAGGTGCCCAAGGAATAAAAACACTAGCGAAGCCCTAGTGTGCCAGAAGCAGCAATCAGTCAAGCAACATCGTTAGAATCAAGTGATAGGCAGCGTCAGCAAAGGTGATCTTTACTTATTACCCTCATTCTCTGTTGATCTTTTACTTAATAGATGTTATAAGCAGTCTATATGATTAACTATCTAGGATAGTTTCCGAGATACCTGTTGTATATGAGTTTTTAAGTGAGATTCCAAAAATTTTTCCCTTCGTGATTCTATGAAGATGTTTGGTGTTATTTGTTAAGATATAGTTGACACCTTCAGAGGTATAATAATCAAGGCAATTAAATCGGTGGTTATTGAGTGTAAGTGATTACTACCTTATATTGATGAGTTGTTCCATTAAGTTCAGGGCGCAAGATAAGCTCCAAATGAATTGATTGAGGATAGGTGATGAGTCTTTAAAAATGCATATTTTCATACACATTTTGACCCATTTTAAAGACTTATTAAGTTGAAAGAGCCTTATTTAGTGTGATATCATGGGTTAATTCATTTTAAATTCATTTTTATATTTTTCTGCATAAATTGCTTAAAAATCATACTTTTTGCATAAATTCATGAAACTTGCTATTTTTAGAAAGTCTATTTTTGGAAAGTTTTGTGAAAATAATTTTTCTCATGAAATAAATTGAATTTTCTTCATCATTAGTTCATTCATATGAAATATGAAGAATGATGTATATTTTTATTATGATTTCGTGAGAAATGGGCCCACAGTCATGCATATGTGATGTTAGGGGTAAAATTGTCTTTTCACATGAATTCACATCTGTTTTGTAGGAAATTGATTATATGGGTCCCATTTGTAAAGAATTGAGGCAAGGAATTGATTTTCAAGAGAAAGGAGAGAAGAATTGAAAAGAAAAAAGAAATTGGAAGAAAATTGCAAAAAGTCGGCTTCATGGTCCCACACACACATGCACATGTGTGGGGTACACTTGTAAAACATCCAAGATGGGGTCCATTTATTTGTTGCACATTTTCAAGAGATTTTGAAGAGAATTTGAAGAATATCTCATCAAAGATTGACAAGGAAAGCCACATAGGAGTTCTTTTTGGAAAAGGAGAAGATTTAATTAAAAAAAATGCAAAAAAATATCCAAGCAAGCTATTCCATGTCCAAAAGAGATTTTGGATCAGATTTTGGTTGAAAAAGAAAAGGAAAAAAAAAATGAAGAGGGTTATCTTCAAAGATCTCTTCAAGTTAAAAGCCAACAAGGAGAGCTTTTCAAAAAAGGAAAGTTGACGATGCAAAGAGATAAAAGGGGAAGTTCTACACCTCATGTGGGCCAAGTTTGATTCTAAGAGAGGATTATTATCCCTATTTTATCTCTCAAAAGATCTCAATGCAAGGTGGCAATGACAAAGAAGGAAAGAAGCATCCAAGAGGGATTTCTGGACAAAATAAGCAAGGAAAGAAGAGAAAAATAAAAAGAAAAAAAAATCCCCAAGGATATTGCACATACAAAGCATTGGTTGGAGCTCTTTTTCTTTCAATTTTTTAATTATTTTTAAGATTTTAAAGTTTGAGAAGGAGTAGGACTTGAAAAAGTATAAATAGGGCACCATTCTCCCATATTCTTCATGGAAGAATTACCCACCTCCCACCTCTAGATTTCTTCATCCATCTCTCCCTCTCTTGTCTCTACATCTCAAGTCATCAAGGAGGCTTAGCCCTAAAGCCACACCACCAACCTTGAAGTGTCAACTAGAAGGAGGAATTCTCATCCATCCTAGTATGTAATTGTTTGCTTTTTATTTCCAATATTTTGTAAAACAATTTCATGCTAGTAAAGTTTGTTTCTTTTCAATTGTTCTTGTCTTTGATTTTGTGGTGTTCATAATTTTAGTCTTGTTTGTGATTGGGTTAATTTTTGTTCTTGTTTAAATATTGGGATAGAATTGGAATCTCAACTAGTAACCCATCTTAGTAACCTTTTTAATATACTTTGTCTCTTTGGATACATTGTATGTTTGGAGGCAATGCAAGATGGAGTTAAAGAGGTTTGAGTGAAAAAAGACTAGAGGCCAATTCTGAAATTTATTTCTACATGGAATAGAAATTTGTTATTCTTACTTAGATTGACGACCTAAGATGAAGAATAAGACCCTAAAACAACACTGCTAATCTATTTTAGCCCAAATTAAGATAAGAAATTGAAAGAGCAATCTACCGCCTTTGACTTCTTGTTATTACCGCCTTCGACTTCAGTTGTTTACCGCCTTTGACTTTCGTGTTATTACCACCTTTGACTTCGTGCAATTTTATGTTATTTTCTGCACTTTTGTTATTTTCTTGTTATATTCACATGGATTTTAAGTTTTGTTTTTGCATAGTTTGATGGTTGGATTAGGAATCATTGCATCTATTTTCTTATCATAAGATCTTGTGCATATTTAAGTTGATGAAAATTAAGCCTTCAGATCTGAATCTAATGATTAAATTCGAACTCAATATATAAACAGCATAACTTAATAGTTTCAGTAAACTGTAAAAAAAAACAGTTTTTGGCAAAAAGTTCGAAGTGGGTAGACCAGTCAAATCACAATATTTTTCTTTGAAACTTGGCAATATTAAATTTTAGGATGTAGTCTTTCATTCTCCAAAATTTCAGATCAAAATAATTTCGGAAGGTTTGCGAACCAGACACTTAAACTTTGCCAATCAATCAACCCGAATCAGAATTCCTGCACAGAATTTTGCAAAGTTGTCATATTCATGCATTCATAACTTTTTCGTTTTAGATCCTTTTTTAATTCCGTTTTTTTTTTTTGTTAGTTTCTTGCATCAGTAGAGCATAAATTTCAGCCATTAAATTTAGATTTAGGATGCATTAGAGTAGTTCAAATCATGCATAATATTTGCATCAACATACTAGTTTTTCATACTTGGAATTTTTCAGCATCTCATGACATGCATTGCATTACTAATTTTACTAACTTTCTAATTTTAATTTTGTTTCTAGTTTTATGTTTTTGATTGTTTTAGTTAATTTCCATAATTAAAATATCTTTCTAAAATAATTTTAATTGAAGATTTTAAATTGGAAAGTTTACTAGTTTTGGAAATTCTAACTTAGGAAAATTTTTAACTTTTGTTTATTTTGTTTTTAACATTGTTTAGTTTAGTTAGTTTCTAATTTTATTTTTTATTTTTAGAAGTTCTAACTTGGGTTTTAGTTTTGCAGTAATTTTCGTTTTATTTTAGGAATTTTTAGATTTAGGAAAGTTTCTTTCATTGGTTTGTAACTAATTTAATTTTGGTAAGTAGGACACTTGTATTTGTTAGATTTTAATTAGGTTAGTTTTAGATTTTTATTTTAAGGCAAGTCAAGTTGAAAAAAAATACCTTAAACACATTGCTCCCTAAGGATCGACCTGGTCTCACTAGTTTTATTACTACATCGTGGTTCTGCACTTGGAACTCACGATCAATAGGTTATTCCAACTTTAGGCTCAAAGATCAACTCTTAAGATCAAATTGGATGTTAGGAACTCTTGATGGATTATTGGATTTATCAATGTTTCGAATGTATTTGTGAGATAAGGAATAGAATTCTTATTCGTACATAGATCAGTTATGGATTATAGTTATCATTCACATCTAGATGTGTTTCAATTGTTAGTGTTCGCGATAATCCTTTTTGGATTTTTCTTTATCCCTTGAGGATTGACTAATCTTGCTAATGTCGAGATGTAACTTCTAATTGACCAAGTTGTGGCCTTAAGTCATATCATATCTTAAGTTGAATGAAAAATGATCTAGAACATTTGAGATTATTATCAGTTGGCAACGTTCGAGGTCAGTTACCTAGATTCTATACTCCTTGTGGTCTTACAAGATGTTATCATAGAATTGTGAGATAATTCTGGAATCGTAGTTTCATTTGTTAATTGAGAGGAATAATTCTTTGTGTGAATAGATCGATGCGAGGATGACTTCTAAGTCTTGCGAAATTATTTGATTCTTGAGAATTAGTAGGTATGTGTGATGATGTAATCTTAGAATTGATCCAACAAATATAATTAGATAGTTAAGGATTCAGATTTGATTAAAGTCCTTGAGTGCATAAGTGATAAGACTGTTATTTAGACTCATTTCTTGGGAGTTATTGAGAGCATATCCTAGGTGGGATTTCAAGTTTCTCTTGAGGGTGATTGACAAAAAAAAAAAAAAAAAAGGGAATTCATATTATTCAAAGGCATATAGACAAAAATGGTTGGGTTATGTGACTTATGTGACTAGTAAGAACAATCGCTCATAGTCAGCATTGATGATTTGCCCAATCAAATCAACGTGTAAGGGATATTGTTTCAATTGGTTGAGGTTCAGAAGGATATCAATTTAGCATTTAAAGCTATGTGATTTGGAGCTATGTCCTAATCAGAAAGGAGCATTATAGATTCTTGGCTCTTTGTTTGGTGGTCAATTCATTTGATGATATTTTGATGTATTAAAATCATTTACAGAAACGTTGGGTATAAGAGGAATTCTATTCAAGCATGAGGATTTCACTTCACTCGTGGAACATCCGAAAGATATTTAAACCTAAAGGCCTGTTTGGTGAAATAAGTCGGATGACTATTGATCGTTAATGATTTAATAAAGATCTTAGATCGTATGGTGATTAGGCTACTACTCTATAGGTAAGATTAATGTCCACTTGAGTTAGAAGGTTGCCTTTCTGTCGTGACTAATGTTTTTCATTGGTTAGTGGCGAGTGTTAGTTTCAACACAAGAGTACCTGCCAAAGTTAGATGTCTAATCAGACCTTCCAACCAAATTTCTAAAGGCATGAAGTGGGCGTCATTGTATTTGAGAAGAAGAGGATCTAAAAGGTTCCTTAAGTTTCGATCTTCATTAATGAAGTGGAGTCAACACATGAAATCCAAGAGTTGAAGAATGTCATTCCAAGCTAAGAAAATTCACCGACAATCATAGAACATCCTCGAATTTTAGATTGATGTTAGAGTAGCATCGAAGGTTCGTAAGGGAGGAAATCTATCTTGAGAAAGAATTCGTAGGAATTCTTGATGTCTTTCGTATGACAAGGCTTCATGAGATGATTTTAGACCCGTTTCATGTCCTCGAATATGGGGAGACCAAGTGGAACCCGATGTAATGCATGTGGAGCAACTTCTTAGTACCATCCATGCAGTAAATAGATTCGGTAAGTATTCCCGATTTGTTTTAGTATTCGATTCTATTAATTTATTTCATTCGGAGGACCGAATGATCTTAAGTAGGGTGAGATGTAAGGTCCCGACCCGACTTAATTATAATTTATACTAATTAAGCTTGATTTTCCTATTAATATGTATATTTTAGTCTTAATTTACCTTGCTTTTAATTATTAGTGGCTCTCAGTTGGATAGGTAGTTGGATTCGAACTTTATTTAGGTAGTCAAGGACCTTTTTGTAATTAATCTTGCACCAGATGGACATCTCATCAGTTGCATCATGCGCATTTCATCTTGTGGGCTAACTTTCATGTTGGGCTCAATTTGATTCAGACTCATCTTGGCCCAATTGAGGCCATGTGACCTAAATCGTAAATCTTTCAAAAGCCTGGACTTGCATGCAAAAGGTGTAGGAACTTTAGTTTATAAGGAAAACCAACGTCTCCTTCTTCTCCTGCTCACTGTGTTCGTTGGAGCTAACCCCTTCTCTTCACCTTTCTTCATCTCCACTTCATGTTAAAGCCGGAAACAAGGAGTTGGAGCTTGCATGCAATGGCAATAACATCCATCTAACCTCTTTTTCTCCCTTTGGACATCTCTTTCTTAAAATCACAACCTTCTCCAATACTACAGCAGTATAAGGTGAGGGATTGCTTCCATTTCATTCATTTTGGGCGTATTAGGGACATGAGGACTCCACTATGTGACATGCATGTGAATCTAAACCCTATCCTTATTTGCATGTTCTACTTGTAAAGAACCCATTCTCATTTTAGAGGTTTTCTTTAGCTACACAACAAGAAAGAGTTAGAGAAGGTTAACACTGTTAAGAAGCAAGTATTAAAGTATATATGGTACTGCATATATGTTTAATTCGATTGATTCTTGGATTGATCATTCAATGTTCAACTTACAGCTCATTTCCCCTTAAATAAGCACACATAGATGTTGAATTAGGTGATAATGAGTATAATTAGGCAATATTGATGATATGGAATAATGTAAAACCTATTATGGAGTTTAGAAGTATAAGAACCCTCATTGGAACCCAAATGATAGAGTTCTGCACGTGAACCCGAGCTACATAATCAATTTCAAAAATTCTAAAGCTTACGGCGAAGCCCACGGCTAAGCCGTAAGTCTCTACGGCTCAGAATCCGAGAGCCAATTTGAACTACGGTTAACACTCGGCTAAGCCGTGGAATGAACTACGGCTAAGCCGTAACCACCCCGTGACCAAGCCATAGGCTATTCTATGGTGAACCTTCCATAGAGCCCAAAACCCAGAATTTATCTATGGCTCACGCATGGCTACGCCGTGAACTCTGCTACGGCCACGCCGTACCCTAGCTGTTGGCTTAGCACGGCTAAGTTGTAGGTCAATATACGGCTAAGCAGTAAATGTGCTCGAATTAAGAAGAAAACCTGAGCCACTAGGCAAAGCCGTAACATGCATACGGTTAAGCCGTAAGAACCCAGTGAATGTAGGATGTGAGGAACCTTCAATGACCTTGTAGGGCTCTAGATATGACACCTATTTCCTAACCAAATTAGCCCAATGGTGATCAAATGAAAGGTGGACAAGTGTAGAGCTGTCACTCATCCCCTTTGATTTTCCGAACGAATTCCCGATGTCACGTCATGGGTGTTGGCATAAGAAGAGGTGTGCTTTGTATACACAATGTAATGCCAAGATTGGTAACACAATGACACCGGACGTTTTATGAATACATCGTGTTGAATGCCCTCTGGATCACGGATTATCTAGCATAGGGTTAGCTAGTAATTATCTTTGATGCCTACACAATCTAAATGCATCCATATTGTTAAGAAACCATACCCTCAACATATGTAACTCAATTAAGTATGCATGAATTGATTATCAGATATGAATGAATGAATGTAATCTCAAAGTCGAACTCCTAGTATGTATGCTATGACAAGTATAACCAAGATGCATAAAAGATATGAATTTGAGTCGGTCTTGATACGTTAAGTCGGCACCACTTAGCTACGCCCTTATTAGGTTCGATGGGACCATTTTTGGTATGATATGATATGTTGCTACTACAGTAGTCCTTGGAGGAGTTGCCGGCACTTCTCAATAAGCTATGCTGATCCCCTAGAATATGCACGCTCCCTCTAGATGATATGCTCTCTCTTGGGAGAATACGGCCACGTGGTTGCCAATAAGTTTGTATGATAATCTGTTTATGATTCGTTACTCATGCTTACTCATGCACGACATGCTTAGTGTACGATTTTTGCCTTCTTTTAATCAATATATACTCTTACTTCATTTGATACGACATGATGGTCTTATGTACCTCTATATACTTGCTTAACCGTCGTGTTAATAGTGCTACCCTTGGTGTTACAGGTACTAAACCTCGGGCACTAGATGAGGGTAATGCAGATGACGCCTTCTGTTAGTCATCGTACGAAGAGCGACAACGGGGTACTTGCTGAGTGTTTAAGTTTGGATAGGCCTGTTTACACATTAAGATTTTGTTCATGCTTAATTAATAGTTATCATGTAAATGAGAAATGGTTAAGTACAGACTTATTTATGAATTTTATGATAATTCGGTTGTTATTGCCTATGATCATTACAGATGTATTACACAGGCTTCCGCTTACTATTGAATGTAATTTACGTGTTGGAGAAACTTCTCTACACGTTCCTGTGCAATCTCCCTTGTAGTGATTTGTGTGTGTATGTTTACATGCACAGATTACTACGGGATTACGTATGTACACCCCATGGGGCTATCCTAACCCCAATTCCTGGGATCAGGGCGTGACAGTAGCTCCAAGCGATACGCCAAGTCTCCCACTCTACTCTGAATCTTGAATGGACCAATGAATCGTGGAGCAAGCTTGCCTTTCTGACCAAACCTGATTGTGCCTTTCATCGGAGAAACTTTCAAAAAGGCTTTATCTCCCACTTGGAATTCAAGAGGTCTATGACGGTTATCTGCGTAGCTTTTCTGACAAGACCTTGTGATCTTTAGTCTGTCTTGGACTTTTCATACCTTTTCCGTTGTATCTGCCACAAAAGAAGGTCCATGAAAACTCCTAACTCCAACTTCTTCCCAACACACCGGTGTACGACACTTGCATCCGTACAAGGCTTCGAATGGAGCCATTCCGATGCTCGCATAATAGCTATTATTATACGCAAATTCGTACAAGGAAAGATGCTCGTCCCATTCCTTTCCAAGGTCTAACACGCTTGCTCGAAGCATATCCTCCAAGGTCTGTATCGTACGCTCTGACTGCCCATCACTCTGAGGATGGTACGCTGTGCTGAAACTGAGCAAGGTGCCCATGGATTCCTGAAAAGATCACCAGAAGGAAGAAACGAATCTACTATCTCGATCTGAGACTATAGATACCGGGGTGCCATGCAATCGCGTAACCTCATCGATAAACACCTTGGCCATCTCGTGAAATTTCATACCTTTCCTAAAAGGAATAAAATGGGCTAATTTCGTCAGTCGGTCAACGATCACCCAAATAGCATCATGTCATCTACTAGTTCGGGGTAAACCTAAAACAAAGTCCATCAAAATGTTCTCCCATTTGCACTCCGGGATATGTAGGAGATGCAATAAACCGGGAGGCTTCTTATGTTCGGCCTTCACGCGCTGGCAGGTAAGACATCTAGCCACAAAACTTGCAATGTCTCTCTTCATATTGTTCCACCAAAACTGGCCATTCAAGTTCGATACATTTTAGTGCTACCGGGATGCATAGAGTATCTAGAATGATGCGCCTCAGCCATAATTACTTCCTTTAGATTCTGGACTGCTGGAACACATAATTTATCCCGGAAATATAACACACCATCAACCATTCTAAAATCTAGCCTTTGAGTTATATGTTCACGGATCTTGACGAACTCTGGGTCCTCGAACTGTTTCTCCTTAATCTGTTGGATCAAGGTTGGCTCAAAAACTGACATAGCTACTAATATCACCTTATCATCCACAAGTTCAACTCCTGTATCCAAATCTCGAAATTCTTCCACCAAAGATAACTCACCAAACAATGCTGTAATCTCAATTGTAGATTTCCTACTCAGAGCATCAGCCAGCACATTGCCTTTCCCAGAAAATACTTGATCGGAAAATCATAGTCCTTTATAAGCTCTAGCCAGTGACGCTATCTCATATTGAGATCATGTTGAGAGAACAAGTACTGAAGACTACAATGGTCACTATGAACCTCAAATCTCTCTCCAGACAAGTAGTGTCTCCATAACTTCAAAGCAAAGACGACAGCGGCTAGCTCTAAATCGTGGGTGGCATAGTTCTTCTTGTGCTTCCTTAGCTGTCTAGACCCATAGGCTATCACTCTTCCATTTTGCATCAAGACATATCCCAATCCAATTCTAGAAGCATCTGTATAAATAACAAATCCACCACTACCTTCTGGTAAGGACAGAATTGGGGTCAAGATTAGCTTCTCCTTAAGCAATCGGAAACTCGACTCACATTCATCCGACCAAACGAATGGCTTATTCTTCCGAGTTAATTTAGTCAATGGGGCTGCAATCTTAGAAAAGTCCTTAACGAATCTCCGATAATAACCTGCAAGACCGACAAAGCTTCTAACTTCAGCAATGGTCTTTGGACTCTGCCAGCTAGTTATTGCTTCAATCTTAGCTAGGTCTACTGCAAGTCCATCCTTCGAAATAATGTGTCCTAGGAAAATAACTTGCCTCAGCCAGAAATCACACTTGTCCAACTTGGCATACAACTGATGATCTCTTAATAACTGAAGTGAAGTCCTCAAATGTCCAGCATGTTCATCTCTGGTCTTGGAATATACCAATACATCATCAATAAAGATCACCACAAATTAGTCGAGATACGGAGAAAAGATTCGATTCATCAAAGCCATGAATGCAGAAGGGGCATTGGTTAACCCAAATGGCATGACTAAGAACTCATAATGGCCGTATCTAGTTCTGAAAGCTGTCTTGGGCATATCTTGATCTCTAACCCGCAATTGGTGATATCCAGACTCAAATCAATCTTAGAGAAATATGTTGCACCTGTAATTGATCAAACAACTCATCTATTCGAGGCAGTGGGTATTTGTTCTTGATCGTCACTTGATTCAACTGCCTGTAATAGATACACATCCTAAGGGTGCCATCTTTCTTTTTCACAAATAGGACTGGATCTCCCCATGGCGATGTACTTGGACGAATAAATCCTTTGTCCAATAGATCTTGCAACTGTACTTTAAGCTCACGTAGTTCTGCAGGCGCCATTCTATACGGGGCTCTAGAAATTGGGGCTGTACCAGGCATAAGCTCTATAGAAAATCTACTTCCCTAACTAGAGGAAGACCAGGAACTTCGTCTGGGAACACATCCGAAACTCGCAGACTACGGGAATCTCCTCTAACTTCGGAGGTGACTTCTTCTCAACTATAAAAGTAATATATCCTTTACAACCATTCCGAATTAACCTCTCTGCCCGAAGTGCAGAAATTATCCGGGTGTTCGAACTCTTCTTCTCACCTTGAAAAACAACACTTGGTTCGGTTTCCTCAATCGTCACAGTAATGGTCTTTCGAAAACAATCCAAAACAAGCCATGCATTTATTCAACCAATCCATGCCGAAAATCACATCGAAATCATGCATCGGCAACATGATGAGTTCTGCTGGAAAGATCATCTCACTGATCGCGATCTTACAACTAGGGTAGGACACCTCACAAATCACCTTCTTATCTACAGGGGTGAAGACATGCAACTCATATGGCAGTCGTGCTGGGGACTCCTGAATTTTACCAGAAAACTAAGGAGAGATGAATGAATGCGATGATCCCGAGTCAAACAGCACCTTGGCTTCCACACCACAAATAGAAACCTTACCTACGACTGCGTGATCTGCTGCTTCAGCTTCCTCCGAAGTCAATGCATAAGCGGGCCCTGTCGTTGAGGTCGGTTCGATTGTCCTTGCCTAGGCTAACTCTATCTCGATTGACTCTGTCCTGATCGGGATTGCCCTTGACTCTGTTTGAATTGACTCTGCTTGGAGGGTGCTTGCTCACGTAAGGAGCAAATGGTGGGGTCCTAGAAGACTGCAAAGACTGCTGCTGTTGCGAGTCTTGTTCTATATACCTCCTCTTTGGGCACTCAGATCTTCAATGACCCAGAGAGCCACAGAGGTAGCACGCTCCGGTTACTCTCCAGCACTTGCTAGTCTCATGATTCTTCCCACACACACTACAAACTAGACTAGAAGAACTGCTGGTAACTCCTTTCTGCTTCCTGGAGTACTGCTGGCTCTCTCCTGAAGACGGGGTATTCCTCCTTAGTTCACTCAAGAACAAGTTCTGTTCTATCTCTTCCGCTGCGTAAGCTCTTTCCATAGCATCATCGTACTCTGTTGGGCGCTGAAAGGCTGTAACATGTCCCCTAATAGCGGGCCGCAATCCTTCGAGGAATCGTTCAATGCTCTTCTCCTCGGTATCAATCAAATCTATAGCAAACCAGGAGAGTTGACTGAAGATGTGCACGTACTCCGCAACTGTTATAGTGCCTTGCTGTAAGGATAGAAATTCCGCCTTCTTCTTGCGGGTGACATGCTCAGGGATGAACTTCTTCTTGAATTGCCTCTTGAAAGCATCCCAAATAGTCGCTTCAGGCATAGCCTTGAGACAGTCTTCCACCAAACATCCGCCACATCCCTAAACATCGAGGCTGCCAATATCACTCGCTGTGCTCTCGTACAAGTCAATGATTCGAAAACACTCTCAGTGTGCTCAAGCCATTCATCCGCTTGTAGTGGATCTTCTCTTCCCGCGAACTCAATGGCTCCTCTCTTTCTGAACTTTTCGTATAGAGAATTCGGATCTCCCACTTGATTCTGCCTTTCAATCAAAGCTATTAACTGCAGTTGCATCGCTGCTTGGTTAACATTACTCGCCGCCAACTGATGCATCAACATCATAAAGCGCTCATCTGTCGTATAGGTAAGGCGAGGAGGTGGAGGCGGTGGAGGATCAACACCCTCTATCTCCACATTATCCTGGTTATCATCCCCCATGTTGTTACCGGATCCAGATCCAGAAGCCATTTATCTAGAAATTAGTCTCAATTCTCGTTAATACGGAAGGCAACTATGACATCCTTATACAAAATCTATTTCCCCGACTAAATCTACCGTATCCTCACCACGTTTCCTAAGGGTTGCTAAGTCTTTTAATTGACTTATCAATGCTTTGATACCATACTTACGTATGTCACGCCCCAAACCCGAGAATAGAGGATTAACTGTGGGTTCCAAGGAATGACACACGTACTTGTGACAATTCGTGTCATGATGGAACATGTACGAACTGTCACAAGGGTGATCCCATAGGTACGTGTGAGGAAAATCCACGAACACGTATTATCCATATAAGGAATTCAAGCGGAAACCTGGAGATTTCACCTATAATGCATCATGAGCATCCATAGAACATCCATTCATTTTATTCCTTAAGCAAACAAGGCCGTTAATTAAATCCACCTACATACTTGTACATGAATATCCATACATAATACAAAAGATATAATTGCCAAAATGAACCCTAAGCCTATTCCCATGTGTCCCTGTTGCGCACTGTGGAGGGAAATCACGAGAAGATGTCCTCCTCGTTCCACTCATTCATGTCCCGAGGTAATGCTGGGGTTGCCTCCGAGATCGCGCTGACTGCCGGATCGGCGGCGGGTTCCGCACCTGTAACACCATAGTAACTCAGTTAACAAGACGGTTAAGCAAGATAAGGGTGCATAAGCTTAACACGATAAATCAACTAGATTAAAATGGCACAACAATTAAAGGAAATTAATATTGTAATCTATGAAATTATACTGTTGAATTATCAGACCCAATTGGCAACCGAGCCTCCTATGAGGAATAGAACTAAGGGGTAACGTTTTCTCTCCCCCCCGCTGTGATATTGTCCACTTTGGGCAGAGCCCCCAGGGAGTACCCGCACGGTTTTACTTCTGGGTAGAGTCGCCACGGAATACCCAAAACACGTTACGACTTCTGGGCAGGGCCCCCAGGGAGTACCCAGGACGCGTTACAAGGGAAATACAAGGCACGTCCTTATACACTGTCTTCAACAGTGCGGGACTTTGCTAGGCAAAGCACCCCGTGAATACTTATTTAAGAGGTCCACACCCACCGCTCACGTTGGAGATGTCTATCATAGAACCACAACTAATAAAATACTGATTATTCAATGCATATTAATATAAACCAATACAATTAGATTATAGGTTATCAAGGACAATTTCTATCAATTTTATATTAGATAATCCGGGCTTCTAAGGTCATTTAACCTGGTGTATTCATAAGGTTTCAGTGTCCCGGTGTTATTATTCTTGGTGTTACCACATGTGTATGAAGGGACACATCACTTTATGCCTACACCCATAACTTGACATTGGAACTAAGGTCTCTTTTCTGTGGTTTAAGGGAGTAACCCATCAATAGGTTATCCCATAGACTATAGAAAGTCCATAGTCAAGCTTAGAATTCATTTTTGAACACCTTCCGAAAAGTTGTCAGTCAGACTTACCCGACCGATCGGGTGAAGGACTGACCGGTCGGACCCTTCTAGAAGTGGAATTCGACCGGTCGGGCTTGGTAGCCGACCGGTGGGACTACCTGATGAGGCAATCGACCAATCGAGCTTCAGGACCGACTAGTCAGCCCTGAAGCATTTCGTGACGAGAGGGTTTCTCTTCTAAAGGGTTTCCTCTTCCCTCACCCCAATCCACCTGCAGCAAAACTCCTCCAAACACTTCCGTCCCACACCCTTGGGTTCCTTAGAGGTCATTAACACTTCTATTCATCCAAAATCACAATAAATCACCATTTAATCCATGCATTTTCCATAAAGCTGTAAATTCGGTAAAATCATAAAATCCATTAATAGTCAAGGGAATCAAGCCATGCATGTATGATTATGTATCCTTATACTTGCCTTGTGCTTGGTGCTTCACCCAAATCGATTTGCCCTTTGATTAGATGAAGAATAAAGCTCTCTATAATGAAAACCTAGCACATGCATGAAGAGAATGAGAATGAAATGCATGCACGTCAAATGGATGGGTACTCTTGACCCTCTTAGGACTCGAGAACTAAAATGGAAAGGGGTTCCCATACCTCAACTCGTTTTCAAGCAATGGGGAAGGAGAGGGTGCCTTGATTCCAAGAAAGAGCAAGGAGAGGATGAAGAGGAAGAAAAAGATTCCAAGTTTGATGCGTGCAAGCCTTGAATCACCACAAAATGAGCTGAAAGATGATGGAAGATGACGAAGGAAGAAGGGGGAACCCGGTGCTGCAACGAGAGAGAGGAGGAGAAAATATCGGGGGTAAGTGGTGGATTAGGGTTTTTATATAAATAAAGTTTCTGGAAATTGCAAGCAAGCCCTCTTGGTTTCTATATATTTCCAGTTTGAATCAATGGGCTTAAAATAGGCTGAGATGGGTCCAAATGAAATTGGGCCAAACAAGAAAGATGTCAAACAAGGTGAAACTCACCCAATGCAATCAATATGATGTTTTAATGATGCCAAATCAGGAAAATACTAAATGAAAAGGCCTTGGACTACCTAATAAAGGTTCGAACCCGACCCATCTACCAATCCATGACCCAAAACTCTTGAGATTTGGGCTCAATTAGCCTAATTACTCATTAATTAAAATAAAACCAACTTAATTACTACTAATCGTAATTATCTAGGGTATGGGACCTTACATTTTCCATTGAAACCTGTAGAATCAACTTGATCTAGAGGCATTATGGAATCAATAAATGGACTATGCAATATAATTTGTTGGGTAAGATTCTTGATTAGATAAAAATGGGCTGGAATACATATGCCATTATTGCATATGTGAGTATTTTTTAACTGATAATTACTAAACTATTTTTAACCATTAGCAGCACTAAGAGTATCCTTAGTTTTTTGAAAATATTAGATTGGAACTAAACCTTCTTTTATCCAATTTATGTCTGCTCGAGTGTCTACTAATGCTAGTGCATTAGAAATAGTATATTCATTGTTGATTACGATTGTGATATGAACATACCATTTTTTAGTAATAACTTTATTCAATAAATTCAGGTATTCTTCTTCTCCCCTTGAATTGTCTAGCGAGGAAGAAGAAG
The DNA here is from genome assembly GCA_037013555.1 of Sextonia rubra. NCBI lineage: Eukaryota > Viridiplantae > Streptophyta > Magnoliopsida > Laurales > Lauraceae > Sextonia > Sextonia rubra. Next base: position 8,216,490 of record JASUAD010000015.1, read on the forward strand.
GGTTATTCTTTCCTATTTCTAATTTAGAAATTCTTTGATCCATGATTATTAAATCTTAAAAGGTTTTTTATTGAAATCCTTTTGACTTGCAAATTTCTTCTTTTATCTAATTTATTTTCATTTTTAGATCAGATAAAGAGGTTGGTTTCAATTCTTTTTGGTTTTTAAGTCTGTTTACGACTTCCCTTAAACTATAATTATTAATGGGAATTATTGATTTTTCTTTTTCTTCTATTTCATGCATTGTTATGCATGTCTCAATTAATGTTTGACATACTTGTGGATCAGTAATTTGATCAACAAGATTTAGAAGAGATTATTGTTGACTGGAAAGTACATTAATGCTTAAGCCATTCATTTCAATAATTGCTTTCCAATAAACATTGGAGGTTGATCATTGATTAAGGTTATTACCAACACATTTTGTATCATCTTGTTCTTCATTATCAGAAGAACTTGTTCCAAAACTTCTATTTCTTCTTATTCAAATCAACTAGAATGAATCATTAATTTCAACAATTGATTTTTTGGATGCTCTTCTACATTTAGATTCTTAATTTTGCGCTTTAATTTACACTTGATAGAATAATGGCCAATTTGACCACATTTATAACATATTACTTTTGATTTATTCAAGGCTTTTCTTTTCCCTTTAGTATCCCTCCTTTTAGAGATTTCTTTAACAACTAATTTTTTAGGAAAATATTTTTTCTTCCTGTATGATTTTTGAACAGGATGTTGTTTTCTAGATGTATAGGATTTTGGATGCTTAATTGAAGTATCATAGGCAAACTGATCACAAAATTCTCTCAATTCTTTTCGACCAGTAAGATTTTGCTTTTTTAATTGGTGTTGCAATTTTAAATCATTGCAAAGAGATACTCCTTCCTGGATGAGAACACTAATCAGTTGCCCATAAGTGTATTGAACATAAGAAATAGAAATTCCATCATATTTTTCTCTGAAACTTTTCCAGACTCTTTTTACAAATAAATTAGGAAGCCCATCAATGAATTTGGCTTTCTAATGTTCACTATTGGCATCATGTCTTTACATGACTTTGGCAAGAAATACATCTTTATACTATCGAAAAATGGGTTAAAGATGGATATCTTAGATTCTGTAATAGTTCTCAACTTCTTTTCCTTTGGTTATCCCATGGACTTACAATGTGTAGAATGATAGTTTGAACTAAAGTATAAATAGCATCTTCAATTATATCCTACTGTTGAGTATTTTCATTCTTAATAATTTTTCTAGTAGTTAGAATTTCTAACCTTTGCTATTCTACGAGAATATTATCCCACCAGCCTTTTAACACACCAGTAAAACTAGTAGTTATAAGCTTACATATATTTGCATCAGTATTACCATACTATTTGCAAATAGTACTATACACCATTATTTGATGTATTACTTCGAAAATCTGATATTCAAATCAGCCATCTATGTTCCACTCATGAATTGTTTTTCCATGAAATGAATTTTGGGAATGAAGCCAATCCTCTTCATATAATATATCTTATAGAGTAAGCGGGGATAATAAAACCTCCTATTCACATCCCAAGTATTTTGGGAGCTTTTGCTGTATTTTATAGCATTTACTCCATTTTGTAAGGCTTGTAATGAAGCTTCTATTTTCATATAATTTTCTTAATATATTTCATGTTCAGATTCTGTATTAAAATCATGTGATAACACTTGTAGTTTTAAGTCTCTCATTTTACTTAATAGTTGAGTGATAAATTCATCATCATTTTCTCTTTTATTAGAGAATTTAAATCCCTATATTGGGTTAGGAGGTTTAATAGGAATCTCCTGAATAATTTTCGGATCAGCCCTGGATTTATTGAAATCCTTTACATCCTGTAGGGATTGAACTTGATTTTCAATTCTTATCAATTGTTGACAAGTGGTTTGGAGATGCAGATTGGTATAATTATTCTGCTTGTATAATTTACTCAAAGAAGAGCTTTCTTTTGCTATAACATAGGCAACAACCTCCAAAACAACTGAAAACTTTTCTAAAGTGCTAGCTGATTCTAGCTTTAAAGGTTTAGTTGGTGGATATAAAGATTTGATAATAGATCATCCAACTTCTACCATTTTTTTTTTTTTTTTTTGTATTCAGACATCATCATTAGTTTTCCTTCATTGTCTAGATAAGGATATCTAGTAGCATAAAACCATTTAACAAAAGGAATAATAATTTTGCACATTTCTACATAATTATAAAAATCATGTTTAAATTATGCTTTTTTAATCAATTTTGCAAAAAACCATTTTCTAAAAGCCTCATATTTTGGCTGTTGAAATTCAGCATTTATTGCTTTTCCATCAACAACAAATTGGGTTTCCATTAAGAAAGGGTGAAATTGATTTCACTGACAATTAGAGAATTCATTTCATTAGACGGCCTACTGTAAATTTCATGTGGAATCTACTATTTAGAGATATGAAGTCCTTCCAAATTATTAGGACTACTTCTTGAAGGATTTGGAGAAATTATTATAATTTCTGGTATATTACTAGATCTAGATCCAAATTCAAATGTTGGTGCTACTGAGGGTGCAATAGAAAAGGAGTGCCTTAAAGAAGGAGGAAAAGCTACTCTGTAAGGAGGAATACTCCTAAAAGTACCGACTCTGGAGGATAAAGATCTAATTGGTCTCTGAAATTTAATGAATACATCTCCATCAAAAGTTTCAATTATTTCATCAATATTTTGATGCATGATTGGTCTTGCTAGAACTGCTTGTTGTACAGTCCAACTCTCAGGAAATTGAACTTGTTCCTAAGAAATCATTTTAGGAGTTACTACATTGGAAGTCATCATATTTGACTCAATGAGCACAATTTTTACTAGAGGGCTTATTTGATGAACATTGGGGGCTAAGGTGTTCATTGCCTTATAATGAATACTGTAAATCACCACAATGGTTTCAGAACCAGGGAGAAAATTATATCCCTTGGTCTACAATCTGAGGGTTGCTGCTTCATAAATATTTCTATCTGTGAGGGACAGAGTTAAATTAGGATATGCATTAAAATAAACTGGGCCATAGCAAAGGCTGGTTTCAATGATCCCCATAAGTGAGGATCACCAATTAAGACACCTATCATCCCTTAATTAGATACATGACTGCTATTGGTAGATTCCCTTTTCACGAAGTGGCAACAAATTTAAATTTGATAGCCATAAAATATTCTTTTTAGGATGACTTCTTTGTCACCTTGTCGGCCATAATAGTAATGAGGGAGTCCCAATAATCTTCAACAGAGACCTCTTCATTGAGACCTTGGGATTCTCCAATAAGGCATGAAAAGGGATTAGAAGCCTCATTACTGTGAGAGGATGTCATAGGGGCATCATCTTTTCAGAAAAAGATTAAACAAAAGAATTCTTCATATACCCCATACATCTAATCACTAATTCATGATAGGAAATATGATATTTTAATTAAAGCGTCATTGCTTCAAAAGGGTTCGAGGATGATGACCCTTCAATTAAGGTAGATTGAGTACTTCTAGAACCTTGATATTACTCTATGGTTTTTTGAATTTCTTGAACTTTTTCTTCAAGATTAGTGAATTTATTCCACCACCGATATCAAAATGTCCTTTGTAAAATTGGGACATTATCTGAATTAAAGGTAGTAAGAAGATCCCATTTCCATATCTAAGGGATACCAAATTGGGTGAAAAATAACAAGTATGGTAATCCAATAGGATATTTAGACGTTCCTCTAAATTAAGGATGATTCTGTTGCCATTGTGAAAATAATTGTTCAATGAGTTCTAGTAAAATATGAATTGAGGGGCCAAAATACCCCTACCATTCAAAAAACCAATTGAGAAAACCAAATTTGGTTAATTCTTAGCATAGCTAAATAAACCATGTGTGTTTATGTTGTGGATTCTGGTAGTAGAAAGTATTTTTCCACGCTTGGAAATAATCCCAATAATTGTATGCTTGTCCTATATTTAGTCGACGAGATATTTTGGTACTTCAATTCATATTTTACCAAAACCCATTGAATAATTATTTTCACAATGGCAACAGAATCATCCTGCAGGGACTCAACTTGATTTTCAATTCTTGTCAATTGTTGACCAATGATTTGGAGATGCAAATTGGTATAATTATTCTGCTTGTATAATTTACTCAACGAAGAACTTTCTTCTGCCTTAACATAGGCAGCAGCCTCCAAAAATACTTAAGGTTTTTCCGAAGTACTAGCTGATTCTAGCTTTAAAGGTTCAGTTGGTTGATATATAGATTTGATAATAGACCATCCAACTTCTGCAATTCTTTTTTGTATTCAAACATCATCATTAGTTTTCCTTCATTGTCTAGATAAGGATATCTAGCAGCATAAAACCATTTAACAAAAGGAACAATAATTTTACATGTTTCTACATATAATTATAAAAATCATGTTTAAATTCTACTTTTTGTTTTGCATCAAATTTTGCAAAAAACCAGTTTCTAAAAGCCTCATATTTTAGCTGTTGAAATTCAGCATTATTGCTAATCTATCAACAACAAATTGGGTTTCCATTAAAAAAAGGTGAAATTGAGTTCACTGGCTATCAGAGAATTCCTATCATTAGACTGCCTGCTATAAATTCCATGTGGAATCTACTGTTTAGAGATATGAAATCCTTCCAGATTATCAGGACTACTTCTAGAAGGATTTGGAGGAATTATTATAGTTTCTGGTATATTACCATATCCAGCTCCAGATTCGGATGTTAGGGCTATTGATGGTGCAGTAGATAAGGAGTGCCATGAAGGAGGCAAAGATACTCTGTAAGGAGGAATACTCCTAGAAGTACTGACTCTAGAGGATAGAGATCTAATTGGTCTCTGAAATTTAATTGATACATCTCAATCAAAAGTTTTAATTATTTCATCAATATTTTGATGCATGATTGGTCTTGCTAGAACTGCTTCTTGTACAGTCCAACTCTCAAGAAATTGAACTTCTTCTCAAGAAATCATTCTGGAAGTTGCTACATTGGAAGTCATCATATTTGACTCAACGAGCACAGTTTTTCCTGAAGGGCTTATTTGATGGACATTGGGGGCTAAGGTGTTCATTGCCTTATAATGAATATTGTAAATGATTGCAATAGTTTTAGAACTAGGGAGAAAATTATATCCCTTGGCCTGCAATTTGAGGGTTGCTACTTCACAAATATTTCTATCTGTGAGGGACAGAGTTAAATTAGGATATGCATTAAAATAAACTAGGCCATGGCAAAGGCTAGTTTCAACGATTTCCATAAGTGAGGATCTCCAATTGAGACACCTAGCATCCCTTAATTGGACTTGCAGGCAAGCATCCATCCCTAAAAGGGTTAAAGGTTTAAATGCAAATTGAATACATCCTATATGTAGAAATTTATGGTCATTAATATGCCTAACAATATCCTTAGGCTTAAATAGTTGAATTGTAGCATCATTATCCTCGATGCTAATGGTTTGTTCTATGGCCTTAACTGCCATTCTACTATTAAATTTAAATAGTCCAACCTTATAGATTGTATTTGGATGAGCAGATGGAACTGTCCTTCTTGAATATTATTATATTCAAGTAATTTTGAATTTTTAACATTAGAATTAGATAAAAATTTGCTAAGCATGATAGCAATAAAAGTATGGACCTCATACATCTTTGCTATACTTAAAACTAATTACTAAACTATATGAGTATAGGTGTTCTACTTAAATGGTCCACAATGATATGATGTGTTCAATTTAGTCAACGACGGATTATGGGAACACTGCCATCGACTCTAACCCCAACAAACTTGCAAAAATCCTAATGTGGCTAAGTGATGTTCCACATAGCATCATAACATTACTAACAACATTTTAGAACATTGGGAACCAAAGACAAGAGACCCTTAAACCCTAGACCCAAACTCAAAACACTAAACCCTTAAACTCTAGACCTCAAATGCTAAACCATGATCCTGTTTTTAGCTACAGCTACTTTGGGCGACCTAGGGGGTAGGTGTCTAATGTAAATTTTTTTAAACAAAATAAGCTAAAATTAGATTTGACTAACAAAGATTTGAAAATTACCTTAATCCAATTATGCGCTTGTCACAAGTTTTGACGCATATACCACCTAAAACTAGTCCAATGCAAAATATCATGTACAAATAGAATGAAGAGGGGTGGGTGTCCAATATTTTTATATGTTTAAAAATTAAGCAAAAAATCAAATTTGAATAAAATGTGTAAAGTCAAAAATTTTCCTTTAGTCAGTTTTGTGCAGGTTATAACATTCCATGCATGCACTACCTAAAAGTAGTACGATTCAAAATGAATTAGCACATCACACGGAGCGAGACGAATACATATATATATAAGCCTTAAAAAGTTACATTATTTGCCGAGCCACAAAGCTCAAACCCCAACACACAAATCCTAGACCCCGAAATGCCTGAACCCCTAAACCTTAGTCACTAAACCCTAAAACATGAAAATTTCAACCATAACCCAAAAATCAAAACACAAAGCCCAAAAATCCTAATACTCTAAAAACCTAACAGCCCTAAAAACTCCATACCCAAAAATCGCAAAATCCCAATTCATGCATCCATCACTTTAAACACCCTAAATGTAATGGGAGATTTTGGATTTTCTAAATTTTCCATAAACCTTTTGATTGGAAATTAATAATGCTCTAAATGTCGCATTGAGTCACATTGTCAAATTAGCTTTTTCATCATATAGAATCAAGAGGAATGGGTATCAAAATCTGTGTTTTTTTTTCTTTTTTCTTAACAAAAGAAAGACATCATTATCATCATCATGAAAGCCTTATCCCAACCACGTTGAGGTCAGCTACAAGAATTCTGTTTCGCCATTCCGTTCTATTTTGAGCTAAATATTTAGATAAGTTAAATTTATTCAAATCTGATTCAATGACATCTATTAATGTTTTCTTCGGCCTACACCTACTTCTTAATGGGCCATCCAACTATAAAACCAAACTTTTTCTTACCAATGCCATTACCGGCCTACACTCAATATGCCCAAACCATCTTAAACGGGTTTCTCTAATCTTATCCCCTATTAGTGCTACCCCTAAATGCTCTCGAAAGCGCTCATTTTTAACTTTATCTTTCCTAGTTTTACCATACATTCACCTAAGCATTATCATCTCTTCCACATCCATCTTATATATATGCATCTTCTTAATTGGCCAACATTCTGCTCTATATGTCATAACTGGTCTAACCATTGTCTTGTAAAATTTGCTCTTCAATTTCATTGGCATTCGTCTGTCACAAAGCACTCCAGAAGCTAATCTCCACTTTAGCCATCCAGCTTTTATCCTATGCTCAGCATCTTCGTCAATCTCTCTATCCTTACTAATCATCGAGCCTAGATACTGAAAAGAATCCCTAAGCTGTATCTCATGGGTTTCAATTTTGATAGTGGCTTCAACAATATTCATCGAGCCTAGCATAAACTCCGCTAGTTTTTGTTGCCGGTCCCAAGCCCGGGTAAAGGAGGAGGATTGCGTTAGGTAGGTTAATAGTCAGTATAAAACTTTTTCACAACCTAAACATAAACAAGCTAAGAAAGACAACTTTGCAAAAATTTATATTTAAAATATAGATTTATGAGACTAAAAATTAGCAGAAAAATCTTAGTTCAATAAAAAAAAATTAGAATTTCAAATTTCCTTTTTCCGATTATGGGCTAGTCAAAACATACAATGCATGCACTTCCTAAAAGTAGTAAAATGACAAATAGTAACCAATCCAGAAAAGCAATAAAATAAAGAGTGAAGTAAAAAAAAGGTTACCTCATATGGCGCTCCTTAGCAAATGCACCGAGAACTTGCTCGACAATTCCAAGTAAAAGGTTACAAAGTAGTAATAAAATCTAGTATAGAAATGGTCAACCAACACGACAAGATCAATTCACACAACTAGAGCCTGTCCTAAAAGAAAATCTAAAAGTCCTACTCAAAATCTATACAAACTAGAAATAAATACCTTGAAATAAAATTAATTACAGTCCGTTACACACCATAAAATGTATCTAAACTAAGAAAAGAGAAGACCGCGTCCATCATAATAAACATTATAAAACCAAATTAAAAATAAAAAATAGTGATAATAAATTAAAATTTTAGAAAAAAAAAAGAAATTTCTAACCTAGTAATGTGAGTACATTGCTTTCTAAGTACGAATGATAGGAATGACAAAGTTTAATTTCTCCATCACAAAACCAAATACGCAAAACCCCTAAACCCTAATTTTAAGCCATCAACCCTAAACCCATAGGATTTCTAAACCCTAAACGCATAGGGTCCTTAGAACATTGGGAACCAAAGACACAAGACCCTTAAACCCTAGACCCAAACTCAAAACACTAAACCCTTCAACCCTTAACCCCGAATGCTTAACCATGATCCCACTTTTAGCTCCATCTAATTTGGGCGACCTAGATGTACTTGGAGAATTTGAATTTTCTCAAATTTACTAAACCTCTTGATGGAACTTGTTTATGCACTAAATGTGCCTTTCAGTCCCATGCCAATTTAGCGTTTTCAACAAGCACATATAGAATCAAAAGGGGTCGGTGTCTAATGTAAATTTTTTGAACAAATTAAGCAAGAAGTTAGATTTGACTTACAAAACTCAATTTGAAAATTACCATAATCCAATTATGAGTTGGACACAAGTTTTGAAGCATATACCACCTAAAATTAGTACAACACAAAATAACATGTACATATAGAATGAAAAGGGGTAGGTGTTCAATATTTTTATATGTTTAAAAATTAAGCAAAAATTCAAATTTGAATAAACTATGTAGAGTCAATTTTGGGCTAGTTATAACATTACATGCATGCGCCACCTAAAAGTAATACTTTTCAAAATGAAGGAGCACATCTCATGTAGTGATAAGATATATATATATATATATAAGGTTTTAAAAGTTACATTATTTGCCGAGCCACAATACCCAAACCCCGACACACAAACCGTAGACCCATAAAAGCTTGAACCCCCAAAACCTCAGTCACTAAACCCAAAAACTTTAAAATTTAAACCATAACCCTAAAATCAAAACACAAAGCCCAAAAATCCTAATACTCAGAAAACTTAACAACCTAAAAGGTCTGTAACCCAAAATCGCCAAACCCCACTTCGTGCAACCATCACTTTATACACCCTAAATGTAATGGGAGATTTTGGATTTTCTAAATTTTCCATAAACCTCTTGATTGGAAATTTAATAACGCTCAAAATGTCTCTTTGAATCATGTTGTCAAATTAGCTTTTTCATCATGCACTTGTAGAATCAAGAAAGACAGGTGCCAAATCAAGAAAGATAGGTGCCAAAATCTATGTTTCTTTTTTTTTATATTTAAATTAGAAAGAAAACTAACCTAAAACACCAAATTTTAGCACAAGAAAGATTTTAAAGAAAGAAAACTTTTACAAAAAAACTAAGATTTTCCAAAGTATGGAACAAACTAAGAAAGACAACTTTGCAAAATTTTATATTTAAAAAAGTAGATTTATGAGTATGAAAATTAGCCAAAAAATCAGATTTCAATAAAAAAATATTAGAATTCCAAATTTCTTTTATCCAATTATGGGCTGCTTGAAACATTCAATGCATGCACCTCCTAAAAGTAGTAAAATGAGAAATATAGTAACCAATCCTAAAAAGCAATAAAATAAAGAGTGAAAGTATAAAAAGGTTACCTCATATGGCGCTCCCTGGCAAAGGACCGAGAACTTGTTCGACAATTCCAAGTGAAAGGTTGCAAAGTAGTAATAAAAACCGATGCGGAGATGGTCAACAGACATGGCAAGATCAATTCACACAACCTGAACCTAACCTAAAAGAAACTCTAAAAGTCCTACTCAAAACCTATACAAACCAAAAATAAATATCCTGAAATAAAATTAATTACAGTCCTTTACACACCATTAAATGTATCTAAGCTAAGAAAAGAGAAGACCGCGTCCACCATAAGAAACATTATAAAACCAAATTAAAAATAAAAAAATAAAGATAATAAATTAAAATTTTAGAAAAATAAAAAGGAATTTCTAACCTAATAATATGAGTACAATGCTTTCTAAGTACGAATAATGTGAATGACTTTCTCCATCAGAAAACCAAATACCCGAAACCCTAAACCCGAATTTTAAGCCATCACCCCTAAACCCATAGGACCCCTCAACCCCAAACCCAAACCCATAGGGTCCCTAGAACAATGGAAACCAGAGACACGAGAACATTAGAACCCTAGACCCAAACTCAAAACATTAAACCCTTAAGCTCTAGACCCCAATGCTAAACCGTGACCCTACTTTCAGCTACATCTACTTTGGGCGACCTAGATGTACTAGGAGAATTTGAATTTTCTCAAATTTACTAAACTTCTTGATAGAACTTGTTTATGCTCTAAATGTCCCTTTCAGTCGCATGCGAATTTAGCTTTTTCAACAAGCACATATAGAATCAATAGGGGTGGGTGTCTAATGTAAATTTTTTTAAACAAAATAAGCAAGAAATTTGATTGGACTTACAAAACCCAATTTGAAAATTGCCTTAATCCAATTATGAGCTGGACACATGTTTCAACGCATATAGCACCCGAAACTAATCGAATACAAAATATCATGCACATATAATTGAAGAAAGGCAAGTGTCCAATATTTTTATATGTTTAAAAATTAAGAAAAAAATGAAATTTGAATATAATATGTAGAGTCAAAGATTTTCCTTTAGTCAGTTTTGGGCTAGTAATAATATTCCATGCATGTACCACCTAAAACTACAATTCAAAATGAAGTAGCACATCTCATGTAGCGATAAAAGTAAAAAAGATAAATGGTTTAAAAAGTTACATTATTTGCCTAGCCACAAAATCCGAACCCCGACAAACAAACCCCTATATCCCTAAATGCTTGAACCCCAAAACCTTAGTCACTGAACCCAAAAAACTAAAATCTTATACCATAGCCCTGAAACCAAAACACAAAGCCAAAAATCCTACTACTCTAAAAACCAAACATCCTAAACCCCACTTCGTGCATCCATCACTTTAAACATCCTAAATGTAATGGGATATTTTAGATTTTCTAAATTTTCGAAAAACCTCTTGATTGGAAATTAATAACGCTCTAAATGTTGCTTTCAGGAACATTGTCAAATTAGCTTTTCATCATACACTTATAGAATCAAGAGGGATCGATGTCAAAATCTGTATTTTTTTTTTCTTTACTAAAGAAAGAAAACTAAACTAAAACACCAAATTTTAGCAAAAGAAAGATTTTAATAAATAAAACCTTTTACAAAAAATTAGGATTTTCCAATGTATGGAACAAGCTAAGAAAGACAACTTTGCAAAAATTTATATTTAAAACAATAGATTTATGAGATTGAAAATTATTTCAAGAAAAAAATATTAGAATTTCAAATTTCTGTTATGCGATTATGGGCTGGCCAAAACATTCAATGCATGCACCTCCTAAAAGTATAAAAATGATAAATATAGTAACCAATCCTAAAAAGCAATAAAATAAAGAGTGAAAGTTAAAAAAGGTTACCTCATATGGCGCTCCCCAGCAAAGGCACCTAAAACTTGTTCGACAATTCCACATAAAAGGCTATGAAGTGGTAATAAAACCCGGTGTGGACATGGTCGACCTACATGGCAAGATCAATTCACACAATTTGAATCAAAAAGCCCTACTCAAAACCTATACAAACCAGAAATAAATATCCTGAAATAAAATTAATTACAGTCCTTTACACACCATAAAATGTATCTAAACTAAGAAAAGGGAAGACCACGTCCACCATAAGAAACATTATAAAACCAAATTAAAAATGAAACAAAAGAGATAATAAATTAAAATTTTAGAAATAAAAAAAGAACTTTGTAACCTAATAATGTGAGTACATTGCTTTCTAAGTACAAATAATATGAATGACATAGTTTACTTTCTCCATCACAAAGCCAAATACCCTAAACCCTAATTTTAAGCCATCAACCCTAAACCCATAGGACCCCTAAACCCTAAACCCATAGGGTCCCTAGAACATTGGGAACCAAAGACACGAGACCCTTAGAACCCTAGACTCAAACTCAAAACACTAAACCCTTAAACCCTAAACCTAAAATGCTAAACCATGATCCCACTTTCAGCTCCAACTACTTTGGGCGACCTAGATGTACTAGAAGAATTTGAATTTTCTCATATTTACTAAACCTCTTGATAGAACCTGTTTACACTCTAAATGTCCCTTTCAGTCACATGCCAATTTAGGTTTTTCAACAAGCATGTATAGAATCACGAGGAGTGCATGTCTCATGTAAATTTTTTTTAAAACACAATAAGCAAAAACTTAGATTTGACTTACAAAACCTGATTTGAAAATTCCCTTAATCCAATTATGAGCCGGACACAAGTTTCGATGCACATACTGCCTAAAACAAGTGCAGTACAAAATATCATGTACATGTAGAATGAAGAGGGGCAGATGTCCAATATTTTTATATGTTTAAAAATTATGCAAAAAATCAAATTTGAATAAAATATGTAGCATCAAAAATATTCTTTTAGCCAATGTTGGGCTGGTGATAACATTCCATGCATGCACCACCTAAAACTAGTACGATTCATAATGAAGTAGCACATCTCACGTAGCGATAAGAAAAAAAAAAAAAGATAAAAGGTCGAAAAAATTACATTATTTGCCACAAAACCCGAACCCCGACACACAAACCCCTAGACCCCTCAATGCCTAAACCCCCTAAACCTTAGTCACTAAACCTTGAAACCTAAAAATTTATACCATAACCCTAAAAGCAAAACACAAAGCCCAAAAATCCTAATACTCTAAAAACCAAACAACCCTTAAAAACTCAGTACCCCAAAATCGCCACATCCCACTCCTGCATCCATCACTGTATACACCCTAAATGTAATGGGAGATTTTGGATTTTCTAAATTTTCCATAAACCCCCTACATGGAAATTAATAATGCTCTAAATGTCATTTTGAGTGGCGTTGTCAAATTAGCTTTTTCATCTTGCACTCATAAAATCAAGAGGGATGGGTGTCAAAATCTATGTTTTTTTTTATTTACATAAGAAAGAAAACTAACCTAAAACAAAAAATTCTAACAAAGGAAAGATTTTAAAAAAGGAAACCTTTTACAAAAAAAAACTAAGATTTTCAAAAGTATGGAACAAGCTAAGAAAGACAACTTTGAAAAAATTTATTTAAAAAAAATATATTTATGAGATTTAAATTAGCAAAAGATGTGATTTCAATAAAAAAAATTATAATTTCAAATTCCCTTCATCCGATAATGGGTTGGTCAAAATATTCAATGTATGCACCTCCTAAAAGTAGTAAAATGACAAATATAGTAAACAATCCTTAAAAGCAACAAAATAAAGGGTGAAAGTAAAAAACGGTTACCTGATATGTCGCTCCCTGGCAAAGGCACAATCCAAGTGAAAGGTTCTGAAGTAGTAATAAGACCGAGTGCGGACATGGTCGACCGACATGGCAAGATCAATTCACACAACTAGAACCTATCCTAAAAGAAAATCTAGGGTCATGTCTGTAAGAGGGGTAGGGTAAAGTAAAATAAAGTAAATCCAAAATCAAAAATCAATAATATATAAGTGTATTATAATGACTTTTTGTTTTTAGTTGTTTGATATATAATCTTTTTGACTTTTTGTATAAAAAGTAGAGAATTTTTTTTAGTTTATTGATGACTTTTTTACTTTTTTTGGAAAAAGATGAGGGAGATTTGAATTTTTTAAAAAATGAAAGGGGAAATTTTGAATTTTCAAAATTTAACTTTACTCTACCTTACCCTACCTCTTTTCCAAATACGCCCAAAAATTCCTACTCAAAACCTATATAAACCAGAAATAAATATCCAAAAATAAAATTAATTACAGTCTTTTACACCCCGTAAAATGTATCTAAACTAAGAAAAGCAAAGACCACATCCACCATAAGAACATTTCAAAACCAAATTAAAAATAACAAATAGAGATAATATATAAAAAATTTAGAAATAAAAAAAGAAATTTGTAAGCTAATAATGCGAGCAAATTGCTTTCTAAGTTCAAATACTATGAATGACACAGTTTAATTTCCCCATTAGAAAACCAAATACCCCAAACCCTAATTTTAAGCCTTCAACATGATCCCGCTATCAGCTCTAGCTACTTTGGGCAACCTAGATGTACTAAGAGAATTTGAAGTTTCTCAAATTTACTAAACCTCTTGATAGAACTTGTTTATGCTCTAAATGTCCCTTTCAGTAGCATACCAACTTAGGTTTTTCAACAAGCACATATAGAATCAAGAGGGGTGGGTGTCAAATGTAAATTTTTTAAAAAAAAATAAGCAAAAAAATAGATTTGACTTACAAAACCTGATTAGAAAATTACGTTAATCCAATTATGAGCCGAACACAACTTTCGATGCTTATACCAACTAAAACTAGTACAAAACAAAATACCATGTACATATAGAATGAAGAGGGGCGAGTGTCCAATATTTTTATATGTTTAAAAATTATGCAAAAAATCAAATTTGAATAAAATATGTAGAGTAAAAAATTTTCCTATAGTCAATTTCGGGCTGGTTATAACATTCCATGCATCCACCACCTAAGACTAGTACATTCAAAATGAAGCAGCACATCTCATATCGCAATAAGGTTAAAAAAAACAAATAAAAGGTTGAAAAAGTTACATTATTTGCCAAGCCACAAAACTTGAACCCCGACAAACAAACCCCTAGACCAAATGCCCGAATCCCAAAACCTTAGTCATTAAACCCTAAAACCTAAAAATCTAAACCATAACCCTAAAAAATCAAAACACAAAGCCCAAAAATCATAATACTCTAAAAACCAAACAACCCTAAAAACACCGTACCCCAAAATCGCCACACCCCACTTCGTGCATCCATCACTTCATACACCCTAAATGTAATGGGAGATTTCAGATTTTCTTAATTTTCCATCTCTTCATTGGAAATTAATAACGCTTTAAATGTCACTTTGAGTCACGTTGTCAAATTAGCTTTTTCATCATGCACTCAAAGAATCAAGAGGGATGGGTGTCAAAATCTGTGTTCTTTTTTCTTTTTTATTTACATGAGGAAGAAAACTCACTTAAAACACAAAATTTTAACAAAAGAAAGATTTTAAAAAAGGAAACCTTTTACAGAAAACTAAGATTTTCCAAAGTGTGAACAAGCTAAGAAATACAACTTTGCAAAAAGTTATATTTAAAAAAAT
This sequence comes from Sextonia rubra, assembly GCA_037013555.1. Lineage (NCBI taxonomy): Eukaryota > Viridiplantae > Streptophyta > Magnoliopsida > Laurales > Lauraceae > Sextonia > Sextonia rubra. The sequence goes on from JASUAD010000015.1 coordinate 8,231,830, forward strand.
AGATTAATGAGATTGAGAATTTGCCAAAAAATCAGATTTCAATAAAAAAAATTAGAATTTCAAATTTCCATTATCCGATTATGAGCTGGTCAAAACATTCAATGCATGCACCTATTAAAAATAGTAAAATGACAAATATAATAACCAATCATGAAAAACAATAAAATAAAGAGTGAAAGTAAAAGAAGGTTACCTCATATGGCGCTCTCTAGGAAAGGCACCTAGAACTTGTTCGACAATTCCAAGTGAATGGTTGCGAAATAGTAATAAAACCCTATGCGGACATAGTCGACTGACATGGCAAGATCAATGCACACAACTTGAACCCGTCCTAAAAGAAAATCTAAAAGTCCTACTCAAAATCTATACAAACCTGAAATAAATATCCTAAAATAAAATTAATTACAGTCCTTTACACACCATAAAATGTATCTAAACTAAGAAAAGAGAAGACAATGTCCACCATAAGAAACATTATAAAGCCAAATTAAAAATAAAAAATAGAGACAATAAATTAAAATTTTAGAAATAAGAAAAGAAATATGTAACCTAATAATGTGCGTACATTGCTTTCTAAGTACGAATAATATGAATGACATAGTTTAATTTCTCCATCACAAAACGAAATACCTGAAGCCCCTAAACCCTAACTTTAAGCCATCAACCCTAAACCCATACGACCCCTATACCCTAAAGCCATAGGGTCCCTAGAACATTGGGAACCAAAGACACAAGACCCTTAGAACCCTAGACCCAAACTCAAAACACTGAACCATTAAACCCTAGACCCCGAATGCTAAACCATGATCCTGCTTTCAGCTCCAGCTACTTTGGGCGACCTAGATGTACTAGTAGAATTTGAATTTTCTTAAATTCACTAAACCTCTTGATAGAACTTGTTTATGCTCTAAATGTCCCTTTCAGTCACATGCCAATTTAGCTTTTTCAACAAGCACATATAGAATTAAGCGGGGTAGGTGTCTAATGTAAATTTTTTGGAACAAAATAAGGAAGAAATTAGATTTGACTTACAAAACCCGATTTGAAAATTACCCTAATCTAATTATGAGCTTGATACAAGTTTCAACGCATAAACCACCTAATACTACTACAATACAAAATATCATGTACATATAGAATGAAGAGGGGCAAGTGTCCAATATTTTTATATGTTTAAAAATTAAGCAAAAATCAAATTTGAATAAAATGTGTAGAGTAAAAAATTTTCCTTCAGTCAATTTTGGGCTGGTTGTAACATTCCACGCATGCACCACCAAAAACTAGTACGATTCAAAATGAAGGAGCACATCTCATGTAGTGATAAGAAAAAAAAAAGGTTAAAAGGTTTAAAAAGTTATATTATTTGCTGAGCCACAAAACCTGAACCCCATCACACAAACCATAGACCCCTAAATGCCTAGACCCCAAAACCTTAGTCACTAAACCCTAAAACCTAAAAATTTAAACCATAACCCTAAAATCAAAACACAAAGAACAAAAATCCTAATACTCTAAAAACCTAACAACCCTAAAAACTTTGTACCCCAAAATCGCCAAACCCCACTTTGTGCATCCATCACTTTATACAAGCTAATTGTAATGGTAGATTTTAGATTTTCTAAATTTTCCATTAACTTATTGCATGGAAATTAATAACGCTCTAAATGTCACTTTGAGTCACATTGCCAAATTAGCTTTTTCATCATGCACTTATAGAATCAAGAGGGATGGATGTCAAAATCGATGGTTTTTTTTTATTTATTTACATAAGAAAGAAAACTAACCTAAAACACCAAATTTTAGCAAAAGCAAGATTTTAAATAAAGAAACATTCTACAAAAAACTAAGATTTTCAAAAGTATGGAACAAGCTAAGAAAGACAACTTTGCAAAAAATTATACTTTAAAAAATAGATTTATGAGATTGAAAATTAGCCATAAAAATCTGAATTCAATAAAAAAAAATTAGAATTTCAAATTTCCTTTATCCTATTATCGGCTGGTCAAAACATTCAATGCATGCACCTATTAAAAGTAGTAAAATGACAAATATAGTAACCAACCCTGAAGAACAATAAAATAAAGAGTGAAAGTAAAAAGAAGGTTACCTCATCTGGCACTCTCTGGCAAAGTCACCTAGAACTTGTTCAACAATTCCAAGTGAATGGTTGCGAAATAGTAATAAAACCTGATCCAGACATGGTCGACCCACATGGCAAGATCAATTCACACAACTTGATCCTATCCTAAAAGAAAACCTAAAAGTCCTACTCAAAATCTATACAAACCAGAAATAAATATTCTGAAATAAAATTAATTATAGTCCTTTACACACTATAAAATGTATCTAAACTAAGAAAAAAAAAAGACCGCGTCCACCATAAGAAACATTATAAAGCCAAATTAAAAATAAAGAATAGAGACAATAAATTAAAAATTTAGAAATAAAAAAAAAATCTATAACCTAATAATGTGGGTACATTGCTTTCTAAGTACGAATAATATGAATGACATTGTTTAATAAAGCCAAATTTAAAAAAATAGAGACAATAGATTAAAAATTTATAAGTAAAAAAAGAAATTTGTAACCTAATAATGTGAGTACATTGCTTTCTAAGTACAAATAATATGAATGATATAGTTTAATTTCTCCATCACAAAACAAAATACCCGACACCCCTAAACCTTAATTTTAAGTCATCAACTCTAAACCCATAGGACCCTCAAACCCTAAAGCAATAGGGTCCCTAGAACATTGGGAACCAAAGACATGAGACCTTTAGAACCTTAGACCCAAACTCAAAACACTGAACCCTTAAACCCTATACCCCGAATGCTAAACCATAATCCTGCTTTTAGCTCCAGCTACTTTGGGCGACTTAGATGTACTGGGAGAACTTGGATTTTCTCAAATTTACTAAACCTCTTGATAGAACTTGTTTATGCTCTAAATGTCCCTTTCAGTCACATACCAATTTAGCATTTTCAACGAGCACATATAGAATCAAGAGGGGTAGGTGTCTAATGTAAATTTTTTGAAACAAAATAAGGACGAAATTAGATTTGACTTACAAAACCTGATTTGAAAATTACCCTAATCCAATTATGAGCTGGACAAAAGTTTGAATGCATAGACCACCTAAAACTAGTACAATACAAACCATCATGTACATATAGAATGAAGAGGGGCAGCTGTCCAATATTTTTATATGTTTAAAAATTAAGCAAAAAAATAAAATTTGAATAAAATGTGTAGAGTCAAAAATTTTCCTTTAGTTAGTTTTGGGCTGGTTATAACATTCCATGCATGCAACACCGAAAACTAGTATGATTCAAAATGAAGAAGCACATCTCACGTAGCGGTAAGGAAAAAAAAAAGATAAAAGGTTTACAAAGTTACATTATTTGCCGAGCCACAAAACCCGAACCCCATCACACAAATTGTAGACCCCTAAATGGTTGAACCCCTAAACCTTAGTCATTAAACCCTAAAACCTAAAATTTTAAACCATAACCCTAAAATCAAAACACAAAGAACAAAAATCCTAATACTCTAAAAACCTTACAACCCTAAAAACTCGATACCCCAAAATCACCAAACCCCACTTCCCGCATCCATCACTTTATACATGCTAAATGTAATGGGAGGTTTTGGATTTTCTAAATTTTCCACCAACCTCTTGCACGGAAATTAATAACACTCTAAATGTCACTTTGAGTTGCATTGTCAAATTAGGTTTTTCGTCATGCGCTTATAGAATCAAGAGGGATGGGCATCAAAATCTATGTTTTTTATTCTTGTTTATTTACATAAAATAGAAAACTAACCTAAAACACCAAATTTTAGCAAAAGAAAGATTTTAAAAAAAGAAGCATTCTACAAAAAACTAAGATTTTCAAAAGTATGGAACAAGCCAAGAAAGACGACTTTGAAAAAAAATTATACCTAAAAAAATAGATTTATGGGATTGAAAAATTAGCCAAAAAAATCTGATTTCAATTAAAAAAAATTAGAACTTCAAGTTTTCTTTACCCGATTATGGGCTGGTCAAAACATTCAATGCATGCACCTCCTCAAAAGCAATAAAATAAAGAGTGAAAGTAACAAAAGGTTACCTCATGTGGTGCTCCCTGGGAAAGGCACCTAGGACTTGTTCGACAATTCCAAGTGAAATGTTACAAAGTAGTAATAAAACCCGGTGCGGATATGATCAACCAACATAGCAAGATCAATTCACATAAATTGAACCAATCCTAAAAGAAAATCTAAAAGTCCTACTCAAAACCTATACAAACCAGAAATAAATATCCTGAAATAAAATTAATTAAAATCCTTTACACACCAAAAAATATATCAAAACTAAGAAAAAAGAAGGCTGCGTCCACCATAAGAAACATTATAAAACCAAATTAAAAATAAAAAATAGAGATAATAAATTAAAATTTTAGAAATAAAAAAGAAATTTGTAACCTAATAATGTGAGTACAATGCTTTCTAAGTATGAATAATATGAATGAAATAATTTAATTTCTCCATCACAAAACCAAATAGCCGAAACCCCTAAAACCTAATTTTAAGCCATCAACCCTAAACCCATGGGACCCCTAAACCCTAAACCCATATGGTCCCCAAAACGTTGGGAACTAAAGACACATGACTCGTAGAACCCTAGACCCAACCTAAAAACACTGAACCCTTAAACCCTAGACCCCGAATGCTAAACCATGATCCTGGTTTCAACTACGACTACTTTGCGTGATCTAGATGTACTAGGAGAATTTGAATTTTCTCAAATTTCCTAAACCTCTTGATAGAACTTGTTTATGCTCTAAATGTCCCTTTCAGTCGCTTACCAATTTAGCTTTTTCAACAGGCACATATAGAATCAAGAGGGGTGGGTGTCTAATGTAAATTTTTTTTAAAACAAAATAAGCAAGATATTAGATTTGACTTACAAAACCCAATTTGAAAATTACCTTAGTCCAATTATGAGCTAGACATAAGTTTCGATGCATATACCACCTAGAACTAGTACAATACAAAATACCTTCTAAATATAAAATGAAGAGGGGGCGAGTGTCCAATATTTTTTTATTTTTAAAATTAAGCAAAAAATCAAATTTGAATAAAATATGTAGAGTAAAAAATTTTCATTTAGTCAATTTTGGGCTGGTTATAACATTCCAATACAACTCAAAATGAAGTAGCACATCACATGGAGCGATAAAAAGAAAAAAAAGAAAAAATGATTAAAAAGTTACATTATTTGCCAAGCCACAAAACCTGAGCCCCAACAGAGAAGGCCCTAGACCCTTAAATGCCTGAACCCCCAAACCTTAGTCACTAAACCCAAAAACCTAAAAATTTATACCATAACCCTAAGGTAGCGTTTGGTTCGCTGGAATGATTGCTGGGAGGAATGGAGGCTGGAATGAGCCTGGAATGGAATGAGGCAGGAATGGTAATTCTCATTCCAACGTTTGGTTAGGCAGAGGAATCATTCCAGTAATAGGACTCTCATTTCGATTCCTGTGTTTGGTATAATGGAATGATACCAGGAATGGAATAAAATTTATATTAAACTAACCAAATATAAAATTTATATAAAATTTATATATTATTAAAATATTAAAAATTTAATAAATTTAGCTTTTTAAAATAAAATTTAATTTTTTTATGTGACCAAACATTGTATATAATTTTATTCTTAAAATTTTGATATTTTAAATTTAATTTCAACTATGTTTATTTTATGATTTATATAATAATATTTATTTATATTTTATTAAAATATTAATAAATTAATAAATTTAGCTTTTTAAAATAAAATTTAATTTTTTTATGTGACCAAACATTGTATATAATTTTATTCTTAAAATTTTGATATTTTAAATTTAATTTCAACTATGTTTATTTTATGATTTATATAATAATATTTATTTATATTTTATTAAAATATTAAAAAATTAATAAATTTAGCTTTTTAAAATAAAGTTTAATTTTTTTATGTGACCAAACATTGTATATAATTTTATTCTTAAAATTTTGATATTTTAAATTTAATTTCAACTATGTTTATTTTATGATTTATATAATAATATTTATTTATATTTTATTAAAATATTAAAAAATTAATAAATTTAGCTTTTTAAAATAAAATTCGTCAAAAATAAAATTGGGAAAGGAATGGAATGGCCATTCCTCTGCCCCCCGGGTGGAATGGTGATTTCCTTGTATAAAGGAATGGTGATTCCTGAAGTAATGGTCATTCCGCCGTTTTTTCGCGAACCAAACGTGGGAATGGTCACTCTAATGGAATGGCCATTCCATTCCAGCCTTCATTACAGCGAACCAAACGCTACCTAAAATCAAAACACGAAGCCCAAAAATCCTAATACTGTAAAAACCTAACAACCCTAAAAGGTCTGTACCCCAAAATTGCCAAACCCCACTTTGTGCATCCATCACTTTACACACCCTAAATGTAATAGGAGATTTTGGATTTTCTAAATTTTCCATAAACCTCGCTCTAAATGTTAATGTGAGTCATGTTGTCAAATTAGCTTTTTCATCATGCACTTATAGAATCAAGAGGGATGGGTGTCAAAATCTATGTTTTTTGTTTCTTTTTTATTTACATAAGAAAGAAAACTAACCTAAAACACCAAATTTTAGAAAAAAAGATTTTAAAGAAAGAAACCTTTTACAAAAAGCTAAGATTTTCCAAAGTATGGAACAAGCTAAGAAAGACAACTTCGCAAAAATGTATATTTAAAAAAATAGATTTATGAGATTGAAAATTAACCAAAAATCTGATTTCAATAAAAAAATTAGAGTTTTAAATTTCCTTAATCTGATTATGGGCTGGTTGAAACATTCAATGCATGCACCTCCTAAAAGTAGTAAAATGACAAATATAGTAAGCAATCTTGAAAAGCAATAAAATAAATAGTGAAAGTAAAAAAAGGTTACCTCATATGGCACTCCCGACCAAAGGCACCTAGAACTTGTTCGACAATTCCAACGGCTGCGAAGGAGTAATAAAGCCCAGCATGGACATGGTCATCCGACGTGGCAAGATCAATTCACACAACTTGAACCTATGCTAAAAGAGAATTTAAAAGTCCTACTCAAAACCTATACGCAGAATATCCTGAAATAAAATTAATTACAGTCCTTTACACACCATAAAATGTATCTTAACTTAGACAAGAGAAACCACATCCACCATAAGAAACATTAGAAAATCAAATTAAAATTAAAGAACAGTGATAATAAATTAAAATTCTAGAAGTAATAAAATGAGATTTTTAACCTAATCATGTAAGTCCATTGCTTTCTAAGTATGAAAAATATGAATTGCATAGAGCTCAATTTCTCCATCACAAAACCACATACCCAAAAACCCTAAACACTAATTTTAAGCTCTAAACCCTAAAACCATAGTATCCCTAAACCCTAAACCCATAGGGTGCTTGGAACATTGGGACCCAAGGACATGAGACCTTAGACCCTTAACCCCAAACCCTAAACACTAAACCCTTAAACCCTAAACCCCTTGCCTTTTAACCCTTGAACCCTTAAACCTTGAACCCCAAACCACAAATCCTAAACCTTGACCCAGCTTCATGTTTCTACTATTTTAGGTGACCTAGATTTGCTAGGAGATTTAATTTTCTAAAGTTTCCTAAACCTCTTGATTAGTAGTTGTTTACGCTCTAAATCTCGCTTTGAGTGGCATGCCAATTTGGCTTTTTCATCATGCACTTATAGAATCAAAAGAGGCAAGTGTCTAATGTATTCTCTTTTAAAAAACAAGCAAAGAATTATATTTGATTTAAAAATTTTGATTTGAGAATTACCTCTTTCCAATTATGAGCTGGTCACAACATTCCATGCATGCACCACCTAAAACTAGTATGATACCAAATATCATACACCTAAAAGAATCAAGTGGGGCAAGCGTCCAATTTTTTTAGATGTAAAATAATTAAGAAAAAAATCAAATTTGAATAAAAGTTGTAGAGTTAAAAATTTTCTTTAGTCAATTATGAGCTGGTTACAGTATTCCATGCATGCACCACCTAAAACAAGTATGATATCAAATGTAGTAACTCATCTCATGTAGTGATAAGAGAAAAACTAAAAAATAAATGTTTAAGAAGCTACATTCTTTGGCGCCCCCCAAAACTCGAATTCCAAAAATCGAAACACAGACCCCTAATTAACCCATGAACCTCTACACCTAAGTCCCTAAAAAACCTAAAACCTAAACCATTAACCCTAAAATCTAGACACTAAACCCAAAAACTCTTACACTCTAAAAATCTAACCATCCTAAAAACCCCGTGCCCAAAATCACCAACTCAATTTCATTTATCCGCCATTTTTTACAACCTAACTAGGAGGTTTTGAATTTTCTAAATTTTCCATAAACCTCTTGATTGGAGATACATAATGTTCTAAACATCGCTTTGAGTTGCATTGCCAAATTGGCTTTTTGAACATGCTCTTATACAATCAAGAGGGGCGTTATGTGTTTTTTGACTTTTTTTTACATAAAGAAAATTAACTTAAAAATCCAAATTTTGACAAAAGGAAGATCTTAAAAAAAAGAAACCAACTAAAAAAAACTCATTTTTTTCAAAGAAATGAGCTAAGAAAGACAACTTTGCAAATATTTAAATTAAGAAAAAAACAGATTTGGGAGTTGGACAATAAACAAAAATGTGATTTCAATAAAAAAAATTTAGAATTTAAAATTCTCTTTATCCGATTATGGGCTGGTGAAAACATTTCATGCAAGTAACTCTAAAACTAGTAAGATGGAAAATATAGTAAACAATCCGACAAAGTGATAAAATAAAGACTGAAAGTTAAAAAAGGATATGGCACCCCATGTGAACGGCACCAGGAACTTGTTCAACAATTGTAAGTGAAGGGTTGCGAAGTAGTAAGAAAACCCGGCAAGAACAAGGTTGTTCAACATGGCTTGATCAATCCGTACAACTGGGACCTGTCATAAAAGAAAATCTTAAAGTCCTACTCAAAACCTACACAAGACAGAATTAAATAAATTGAAATAAAATTAATTACAGTCCTTACGCACCATAAAAAATATCTAAACTAAACACCCTACACTACAAACCTAAACTAGAAAGGAGAAGACTACATCCACCATAAGAAACATTAGAAAACAGATTTAAAATAAAAGAAATCATAGATAATAATTTAGTAATTCGAAACAATGAAATGATATTTGAAACCTAATGATGTCAGTCAATTGCTTTGTAAGTACGAAAAATGTGAATGACATAGTTCAATCTCTACATCACAAAACCAAATACCCAAAATCCAAAAACTGAAATACAAAAATGCTCTACACTCTACACTCAAAAAAAAACCCCTACACTATAATTTAATTTCTAGTTTTCACACCAAATCTAAATGATGAATAAATAAATAACTCAAAACCAGAGAAAGAGAGAAGAAGAAAAAAGTACCTAGAGAGACACAGAGAGAGAATACAAAAGAAGAGAGAAGAGTCAGATAATCACGCCAAGCAGAATCAGTCCAAGGCCACAGCTTTGGTTCAAGAAGCCAATAAAGTAGAAGGAGAAAAAAAAAAGCAAAAGATGATGATGGTGATTATCAAAAATAGGAAACAAAAAGGGAAAACCTTAAAGAGAGATAGAGAAAACTTGTAAGTCATGATGAAATGGAAAAATTAGAAATTTTAAAACAAACTATTAAAGGAAGCAATAAATAAAGGCATGCTGACAAATGGACTCACATTGAATGACAGCAACCCTGTAAGCGTGGTGTAGTAACAACTCACAAACGCATTAGTTGGATAAAGAAGAAACATATTACGACATACCAATAAATAAGAAGACTCAAAACCATAAATGGTTCCTGAAAATTTAAGTTCAACGGTTACTGTACCTTGACATAGACCAGATCAGGTTCTAGGTTTCTGAATGAACTGAAAAGATAGTGCATACAAACCACAAGTTATATCAGACAGCAGATGTAAAATTAAGATATCAAGATTGAAGGGAATTTAGCCAAAAAACTTACAATCACTAATTGGTAGGCACATTCTTTTTTGTCCATTAGGGGTGATCATGCTTTAAAGGCAGACGGTAGATTTCACAGGAGACAGCTAACATGTCAATTTCTATGATCTAGAAGATTATAGATGAAAGCATCAAAGCCTATTTGCAATTGGTAGCTGAAATACCTGATGCCAGGGGCCTTATCCTAGTCAACCATCTTATCCTAGTGCTTAAGGGACTAAAGTAGGAAGTTTCAGCCCTTACATTAACTGTTCTTTTTAGACAAAGAACCCAATGGTGGGTTAAAGTCAGATGAATGTCAAATTGGATGAAGTACCAACTTGGAAGGGATGTTGCAGTGAGTGATAGGGTTGATTTGGTCAAAAGTGGGTTCCACGGGCAGGGACACTGATAATTAAAAGTGGCCTCACCACTTGAGGAACTCTCTATATGTACACAATCGTTAATGAGTAGTGCATGTCTCTGTTGGTGGCATCAGATTTGGGGGGTACAAATTAATCGATCAATACCTGTGAGCTGTATTAGGGTGATCCAAAACAAGGCACTGCTCATTTATAATGAGCTCTTTATGCTGCTCCATTATGGCACCTGTCATGTCTCCAGCATGCTCTAAAACCATAGCAAGATATCTGTAAATGTTGACTTAAGAAATCTTTTCAATTCAAATGCATCAAAGCGTAAATGATTATTTTGTTTCCATGAAAAACTGAAAAATGATGAAATGCATATTATGAGGAGCAAAAATGAAAAAAGATTCAAAAAAAAAAAAGGGTATTGATAAGTTGGATGCACGTGCACACTAGTAATATGCACAAAGTCACAGATGGTAAACACATTAAGACTTGAGAGTTACCATAATGGCTGGGCTACCGTTATGAAGTAGTTCAAGGGGACACCAATCTCTAACTAGCATAGATTGTGGCTAGTGCCTGACAGGCAAAAGTCCTGCTAGGTAACCACTAGTATTTTGAAAAAGAATTTTGATGGGTATCTGGGGAAGATGTTATGAAAGTAGAGACAAATGAGGTGAATGGGAATAATCAAAGCACATTTATGTATATCCAATGGGGTTAGGGTTTTAGCTTCATTGGTGGGTGTTGTGAGCTACATAAGATCACACGGTAAATGCCATAATAAAGGGTGGCCAATTCTGCTCTTCAATGGGTTCAGCCAACCCATCGATCATCATTAGCAAAATTAGTTGATACGATCAAGAAAAGGAAATGCATTCATTGATCTTTGCTAGTAGTTATCTTTTCATCACATCTGAAGGAAAGCCAATGAATTAGAGCATATAGGTTGGTGATGCAAATCCAAGGAGGACTTACACGAGGAGGGTGATCATGGGCTATGCAATCTAGGCCCACAAGATGTCCCTCTTCAAGTTAGATTAGGATTATATTATTTTTATTAGTAGGTTTCTAATTACATTGTTAGTAGGGAAGTTTCTATTAACGTAGGGTTTGCTTAGGCATTAAGTTTGCTTTTATTATATATGGCATTTTAGAGAAGAAATTCTCATACTAGGATTGATTAATAAAATTGGGTTGTATGCATGAGAGGTGCATTCTCCTGTGTTAAAGTCTTTTGATGATTCAAAGTGTCTTTGGACACATGCTTCGGCATCCCTATGTAAGCCCTAACCCTAGAGCTAGCATCAATTTGGTATCAAAGCCCTCAGATCACCAATCGGAGCATATCCATCCTCTTCACGTTAGTCCACCGAAACCTCTCCATCGAAACCCATCATCGTCCCCTAATTTCATATCCAAGAAACCCTAATCCCAAAGCACCCACCGCCGAACTCTAGACATCACACCTCACCCCTTTCTTCGCCTACTAAAAACCCAAACTCCTCACTCGAAACCCTCCACAACCCCACAAAGCCCTCTTGCCGAAAACCCATCACCACTGCACCACCCATCTGCTACCGACTGTCCCAAAACAACGATAAAACCCCGTCCTCATCATGCACTAGGCATCAACCTCTAGCCCACCATCACCTTGCACAACCCGAACCTTTACCATCTTCCTAAACCCATACCCCAAAAAAAAAAAAAAAACCAAACCCCAACCCATCGAACCCTTGATTCACTAGAACCCAAAACAGAAAAAGAAAAAAGGAAAAAAAGGTCAAGAAAAAAGAGAAAGAGAGGCATTTGAGGTTAACCGTGCACCATCAGGCCACGCTACCATCATCTCCTCTGTTCGCTCACGTCAAACCCCTTGCTGCTCATCGCTTACACCTCTTGTTAGACCAAAAGATACACTATTGACCAACTTCGTCTACCTCAACTAGCATTTTCATCAAGCATTCCTCCCTTTTCCTATTTTTGGCAATGAAAGGAGAAAGTAAAAGCAAAGACGTCTTTGCACACAAAGATCAAGGTATCCTATTAGGCTTTTTTTTTCTTTTTACCACCACGTGCTAACCAAGGTAAGTCGCAGCCTTGCTGTAATTTGTTTTGATCCAAGCCCCAGCCACAGCAAATTTAACGAATCAAGGGTCATAATTTGTTTTTGTGATATCAACACCATCTGCGATCAGCTTTCTGATCCGTCTTCACTAGCGTGTTTCTGGAGATCAAATCTACACATCAGGTCAATCACTCTTAATTTGCATTAAAAAAATGCCTCCTAAGAAGCAAGTTGAGGTGGAATCTTCATCCTCTTCGATTGAAGATTTGGTTAGTGCCATTAGAGACTTAACTGCCATAGTTAACAACATGCAAAGCACGTTACAACAACTAGACATAAGGGTGACAACTTTGGAAAATAATCAACGTGTGACTTACAATCGAGATGATGGAGAAAATATTCAGAATCAACGAGATCCACCAATTAATAATCCTAATCGAGATTTAGGAATTAAACTCATGATTCCCGAATATGATAAAAAATTACAGCTCGATGAATTCATAGGTTGCTTAGTGTGTGTGGAGAATATTTTTGCAAACAAACCAATGTTTGAGCACCATAAAATCACACTAATTGCCACTAGATTCAACAATGATGCCATTGAAACATGGACTAAGATGAAGAATATTTTGAAGCAAAAATTCCTTCCCGTCAACTATGCAAGAAATTTACGTTCAAGCTTTCAAAAGTTGAAACAAAGATCAAAGACAGTTATTGATTATTCTGAAGAATTTTTGAGTCAGCAAGCTCGTTGTGGTTTGAATGAAGATGATAACGTGGTTGTTGATAGATTTTTCAATGAGTTGCGAATAGACACTCAGCATATCATCGCATTTCACACTTTTGATAATGTTGATGAGCTCATCCAACATGCTATCAAAGCCGAGGGAATTGCAAATCATCAAGCACAAAAATCTAAATGGGTTGCTTCAAAGAATTAATCTCTGCAAGATGTTAAACCCAATATTCTTCAGGACAGATTTTTGCAAGGACTAAGGTCAAAATAGGATGATTTGTTTTTATTGTCAACAGCCAGGGCATCGTGCAGCAGAATGTCCAAAGTGAATACATTTGATTGAGATTGAAGGTGATGATAAAAATATCCCAAATGATTCTAAGAGTACTGAAACTGATCCCAAGGGATTGAAACTGAAGAAATTGAGTACACAGACACAATACCGCAGGTTAAGCTTTCATCGTCATTAAAGAAGCTCCACCAACTGTAAATAAATGGTTGAAAAAAAATATCTTCCGTTCCGCGGGTACAGTTCATGGACAAAATTGAACAATCATTATTAAGAATAGAAGTTGTGAAAATCTCATCTCTCAAGCTCTTGTTGATCACCTCAAATTGAAAGTTTATGAGCACAACCGCCCTTATTTTGTTAAATGATTGATAACTGATGATCAAGCACATATTCGACATACTTGCAAAGTTACTTTTGCCACTAATGAAACTTACAAAGATACAATGGTGTGATGTGTTACCTATGGATAGTGGTGATGTCTTATTGGGTCGCCCATGGATGTATGACAAAAATAGGACTCATGGAATACCCTTTAACATATACACATTCTTGCATGATAAAAAGTAAGTGGCACTTCATCCTGAAAAGCTGGAGCCGCCAAAAAAGAGTTTTCAGGCAGTTGCAACAAAGGAAGTCCTTTATGTACACCACATTTATAGAGGCAATCCAAAGCAAACTTGAGTTCGAAGATGAACTCTTCTTTTAACCCAAGGAAGATGATGCAATCTAGGCCCCACAAGTAGTCCCTCCTCAAGTTAGATTAGGATTATATTATTTTTATTAGTAAATTTCTAATTGCATTGTTGTTAGGGAAGTTTCTATTAATAGCTTAGGGTCTGCTTAGGCATTAAATTTGCTTTTATTATATATATATGGCATTGTAGAGAATAAATTCTCAGACTTTGATTGATTAATAAAATTCGGTTTTATCCTTGAGAGGTGAGTCCTCGTGTATTGAAGTCTTTTGCCAATTCAAAGTGTCATTGGACATGTGCTTCAGCAACCCTATACAAGCCGTAACCCTAGGGCCTACTTCAATGGGCCAAATCCAATACAAGGCCAGTCCATGGCACCCCCACCCCACAAAAGCTATTTAGCAACATCATGAGTTGAATAAACTGCAACCTCCCTCACTGCCTCCCTCCCTAAACCAACCCAGGGTGGGCAATATCGTCTCTCTATTCATTCATTCTATATATTAATAAATCCAGCGTTGTCCTCCAATGTTGACATGTGCACATACTGAACATAGGTGTAGAATCATTTGGCCTCGACTTCATCAAGCTTCGATCAATCTTCAGATTTAGTCCTCCCCATCCTCCATCAATTGGCTAAAAATGGCATCTTGCACCATCTTTTGTTTGATGAATAGTTGTTTAGCCAAATTATATGGAACTTATGAGAAATAAACTTATTTATCATTTAAAAAAAAAAGAACAAAGAAAATTTTCATGAAAGACAGCACATATTCATCAGTATCGTATATATCGAGGGTTCATCCTCAAACATCACAAACAACAACAGGATCTTGACATTAGAGGGACCATGTTCTAAATAGCCTATAGGCTTTACTCTATAAGTATCAGATTGATAAAATTAACCCCATTTTCAAATATTCTTACATATTGAATAGTCCTCAATATTTCAAATCAGTCAACAATTAGCATTTCTCACAAGTCCTATTCGGCAATTAGGATTGCAATTTCTAAGGCTAAGTCCATTAGGGACAAAAATTATACTTTATCTAGGTCTATATACTAATCACCAGTATTAGCTCAGCTAGTTAGGGACATAAGGGTGTGTGTGAAAATGTGACTGTAATGCACTTCTCTTTGTAGCCAAAAACAAAGTAGTGTATGCTAGGAAGAAATGTTAAGAGTGAAGTTTCTTTTCTTTTCTTTTCTCATTCATTTTTGGCAGTTTAGTTGAAAAGATTACCTGCAACTGTTGCAACTTCTCTATGCATGGGACTAGCAACCTGCAAAATTCATCATAGACTTATTAGGAAAAAAATCTAAGAAAAGAAGTAGAAGTAGAAAAGGAGATGCTAGGATACAGAAAGTAACATAGCTTACCTTTTGAAGTAAAGAAAATGCTTCAGCAAATAGTGTAGGCTTCACCGAGCATCCCCTGCAAAACAAGAGCATCATATAATATTGGTTCACATCATTGCATCATACAGTATAAGCAGAGCCATTTGCACTCAATCCAACCCCCTCACACTCATCACCCCCATATATTGCACTGGCACAAATATGATCCTGATCAGAGTGAAATTCACCCATTCAATATCAGGCTGTTTGCACCATTCCTCTTAAATTGGTACCAATCATTATTCAACCAAGGATGATCTTTCAGCCAGACATCATCCACAATGAAAACTTTCCGGGTTCAATCCAGTTTGTATTATGGTGTAGCAGGCACGAATAAAATCAGCATTACTGCCAATAACTTATTTTCAATCAAGGACAAAGTAGCCAAAGGATCCAAATGTTGAATGTTGAAACATATGTTTTCGCTAAAGGACATTGTGCATATAATCTTTTGGGGCCCACATGGACCTACCTATGATCATTGATCAAACCAACTGTCGGGCTCACTGTTATCCAAAACCCCCAAATATATTGGCACTCATGCCAATGACACACATTTGATCTTCTGATGCACGAATATATGGCCTGATATTGGAAGACTGTGACGGATCAAGACTTTAAGTGGGAAAGCAGATTAGGTTGTTCATGGCCTATCATTAGGATCAGTCCAAACAGCTAAATCAGGCCTGAATAGCACAGATAATCCACAAATTCAGGTGAAACTCTATCCATAATGATGATCTTTATAGTCAAGGAGCCCTTTAATGATCCTGCATCTCTCCCTCCTCCCTTGTGGGTAGCTGAAACACCCGATCTCATCAACAGATGTCATCTTGAAATGCCATAAGATGACAAGCACCCAAAGCCAATCAAAGAACTGATGAAGATTGGGTATCCAAAGAAGTTGATGAATAACAAATGCAATTGACAATGATCTGGATGTTGACAGGGAGTGCAGGCCTAATGGGTTTGACACAACTGACTATGCCAAAACCAGGCCCAAGCTAGATGGGACAGCAACTCAAAGGGTTGCCCATGCCTACTGTACTCAACCAGAAGCTAGTCCCACATGACCCAGCCAGTAGGCCCCACGAGGCCCAACTCAAGAATGCTTCCATACAACTTGCTCAAGAAGTATCTTGGAGTCACGATCATTTCTCTGCAGATTTGCCCCATATTATAGTGAAATTAGAACTTTTAATTAAAGAAGTTTATAATGATTAAGATAGGGTTGAGTCACTTACAGCACAAGCACGCAAAGGACCAGACCCTATAGATGCAAGTCATCCAAGTGTCCTCAACCAATCGGGCCCTTCCTGCCACCACAAGATTCCTAGCTTCTGAACACACTGATGATAAGTGCTTGACAACCAGTCAGTGATTAAAAATATATGAAGCCTGGAAGGGGCCTAACGGATCAAGATCACATTTGCGAGCTGCAATGGCTATGCCTACGCATCAAAAAGGATGACATACTAGCTTGACTGGCTGTGACAATGGGTCTGCTTAAAATAAATGAATGAATGAAGTAATTGAGCTCCATTACCATTGCTATGAAGTTCCCGTTTTTAGAGAACACAGCTTCATGCACTTTGTTGGATGTTACAACTGCTGGAAATGGAATTTAACAAAGAAAGTTAGATGCTTCCTGTACAATAAGACTAAATTTTGTGTCTAATCAATATCAATTATTACATGTTTTTGTGATGTTTCTTTGAGTATTCAATTTAGGTAAACAACATATTAACAGCACCAGCAGCCCAGCTACCAAGAAAATTCCATCCAGATTTTCCTTAATAAGAGCATCGGGAAAGCATCTTACCCAAAGCGCAAAATTGTGACAAAATGTTGTCCAATCACAAAATGGCTAGGAACTCAAAAAAGCCAAAACCAAAAGGAGATTACAAGTCATGAACCTCAGGAAACTCCACACGTCAAGATTTTCAATTTCCATACATTTCAGGAGACATTAATCACTTGTGTTCATTTAGTAGAAAGAGCTGCAACATTTCAGGAGACATTAATCACTTGTCCCCTAGGCATTATTTATTAAGATGTGGAAAGGCTCTTTTGTAAGTATGAGAACAGTAGGATTTCTTTATAAATCTCCCCATCAATTATGTGTTCGTCAAAATCCCCTTTTGTCATCTCCACTTCACGCCTCATGATTTTCAAGCCAACAGATGGAGAGCCATACATGGTCCACTCATCAAGGGTCCCTCCATACCTTGGTCGCCCATGGGTCCCTTTTAAGATCTGTGGTGCTGATCAGACATCAGCTGGCCCACCTGGGCCCACAATCCCACTCACAGAAAACTCTACCGAACGACCTAGGAATGGAAAAAGGGTTTTCGATTCCGTTTTATTCCTCATAATAGGGAAACTTGAGTGGGGAGAGATTCTTTAACAATCTACCGATGAAAACATAGGGTTTTACAAGCATCTCAATTATAATATAAGATTTAAACACCCCTCCAACACAATATGGAGTTCGTCAATTATTGCAACATCCAAATTAAACTGGAACAGTTCAATCGATCAAGTTTGGAGACTAACAATATTAGATACAATTAAACAACAAGATTTAAATCCATCATTCTTAGTGATCATTATAGGCCTCCTACTATTTATCCAATTGTTCACATAGGGAAAAACAGCAGCACATACAAGAAACCACATTGTTCTCCATTATGAAATATGGACCTGATCATGATCACTCAGGATTTCTAAGAACCCTGCAAATAAATTCAACAACACTAGATACAATCTGGTCATATTACTCCCAGGCCTCTCATTGGAGTATCTTCTCACTCATGTGCCAGTTTGACCCATGTCAAGTGGCTCGGCCATTGTCAATACTTAGTCTGATTACGTCCACCCTAACCCCATCTGTTTGTGGATGGGAAACAACAGTTGTATCTCTTCCTCATTGAGATGATAACCACATTTAAATAGATATAGGAGACTCACTCACCTCCTGTGAACGTTCGTGATGTGCGATCGAGAGGACATCCGTCAACTGCTCCCCGGTTGGTCGCCTACTTCTTCTTCTTTGTGCCTCTCCAAGTTCTCTCCTGAACAATGAAACTCTCTCTCTCTCTCTCAGATTCTCTCTTAAGCTTTAGAAGAAGATGGGATGAGGCAAATAAGAGGCTCCCCCGATTATATAGGAGATCCCCCTTCTCCTGTTAGGAGTCATGTGCAAGACTTCTCTCCCATCAAAAGTTCTGCACAACAAGACTCCCTCTCTCCCTCCACAAGTTCACTTCTTTTGGGATGGAAGTATTGTGCCCTCTTCTCCACTCAACTATTAAGGTTTAAACAAAGTATGGGTCCCATCACCCTTATATAATGTTAAAATCAAATAACTCATCCTAACAGGAATTGAACGGTAATAGGACCCACAGTGCAGTCAACAATTTTAAATATTTAAAACAGATTCTAAAATTCCAACCATGGGTATTACAATACCCCCACCTTAGGATGTGCTAAACATAACCCAGCTTCAAGATCTCCCTTTGAGATCTCACGAGCCTGTACATCTATGATCTATATCATTAAAGTTTTATCCAGTCTGCAAGCATACACCCTGTTGAGGTCACTTAAACTAAGCTACATTAAATCCCATGAAACTGTAAGCTAAGAAAAACACTGAATATGTGCAATTTTGCATTAACAAATTAAAAAGACACTGATAGGAAATATGATTGTGACATGAGTTCATTAACCCTTCTAAAACATTTACCTCTGTAAATAATGACATTGATGGAAAAGACCATTACATTTTAGAGAACGAAAAAACAAAGAATCCCAAAGGGTCCAAGAATGACACTTGATATGTTCAAGAATCCAGAAAGTAATTTTTTTAATTATTTCTTAAGGCATTAAGTTGTCCATCAGAAGTTCATTAGAACCTCCATCTTTATGAATTAGGACATTTAGGAAACAGAGGTCCAATTGAATTAATTTGAGGCAAAGTTAAGAAGATAGGCAATTAAATAGATGCAACCAAATGTAACTTTATCATTTTAGTTTTTAATTTAGAATTTTGCCAACAAAAAAGTTTTTAATAAGAAAAAAACTCAGATAATGTGCAAGATACATTGAGAGGTTGAAAGGCAGCACATACACAAAGGCAAATTGAATTGACATTTTATACACTATTGCACTAGCAGTTTCACAGCCGGTCTACACCTCTTCCAACTTCAGTGGCATATTACCTTGATGGTGAGTAATTCATTTTAAATTCTAAAAGCAGTTATGACAAATTATACACGCACTGGCAGTAGCATTATTAAACAATACCCAATATTAAAACAAAATGGGATGTATGAAATACATTTGGACAAAACTGGTAATCTCATTAGTACCACTCAACAAATTTATTGTAATAGAACAACCAGGAGATAAAAAAAATCAGTAGTATTTCAAACACTAATTAAGATTAAAGCAAAAACATTAAAATCAGTGGCTATTATATTTTATGATAAGTAAACACAACTCAATAAGCTTGATACAGGATTTGCATTACTTCAAACTTAAACGTTATGTCACGACTCAAATTCCAGGGCCCTGTCGGAATCTGACTTATAACACATTAGCATACAATTCACATGCTTAAATCAAATGAACACATAAGGCATAAACATCATTTGATAAAAATTGTCTTTCATATAATCCAACCAATTAAATAACCAACTAATAGTATCTCCAGTGTATAACAATTCACATAATAAAATTCTTTAGCTAATTTAAAATATTCAATACTATCAATTCTCCTAATCTACTGGATATTGCTATAACGCTCTCCTCAGCCACACATGCCAAACCCTATGGGCTGATCTTTGCTATTCTTCAATCCACCCACCACTCTGTTACTTAGAGGGGGCAACACAACATCAATATAAACTAGTCAATGAATTCCTACTCTAACATACATCCACAATTAACATAATAGCATCATTAGAAACAATTAAATAATAAATGATAAATAATTCAATCAATGAATAGAACTCATTCCATGATACATCTCTGAGCTACATCCTTGCACCCAGTCTTCATCATTGTACCATTTTCACATATCACAATTCTTCGAGATGCATCTCCTCACCCAGTTTCACTCATGCATCTCCTCACCCAGCATCCCATAGGACCCTTTGCATCAGGACCTCAGTGTCCTATTATATCCACTTCCATAGACAACATAACTAACTTCAAATCGAACCAAATGGTCCAGAACCACACAGTCATAATAAATCATACCATGCTAGTAGTTCAGATCATGCCCCATTCCAATAAAATCATGCACAATAGAATTTATAATTCAAAATATTTTCTTGTTTATTAATTTGTACATGCCACAATTTCTTTCCCAAATTTCAAATTTTTGTAACATAAACTTATCCAAATACAGGCTATATATATTATAAGTATCATCATAGTATACCCTTTCCATTCCCAAATTAAGATGTGAATGGACTTTTATGTAATTATGATAATAGCAGGGGCCTTGTTATAAACTCCAAATAAACTATATACTCGACACAGTTGAAATCCATACAGTACCAACCATCACAAAACCTAGTTTTGTTAAAACACTCCTCACGCCATGTCCATTCTAGGTCATTAGATGGTGGGCCATTCATGGCCCCATCCTCTAGGGTCCATCGTGGCTAGGGTCGCCCATGGGTCTTCTCCAAGATCCATGGTGCTAATCCCCCATCATGTGGCCCACCTAGGCCCACAACTTCATGCCACAAATTGTGTCCCAATCGGCCTAAAAATGCAAAAATCCTATTTTTGGCTCTGATTTTGCATCTTGCACAGCAAATCCGAACTGATTAGGTTCCAATATCCTTTCTCTAGTGAGTATTATACAAATCTCTAGAATCCATGGCCATTGATCATACAAATTACTCCAAAACGATGGATTGCAGAGTCATCAGACCCATCCATATTCAATTATGGGTTCACAAACAACATGGCAACAGAAATTCTAATCCTTAGAGCAACATTATTTATTACTCTAGGTATTCCACTTTTCTAACCATCCCTCGATGAATGTTTGTACAAAAATTTCATTCACAATACCAATGATAGGACTTCCACATCTCAGATTTATCAAACACATCATAATAACATTCAAACAGGAGATTCACTCGCCTTTTGTAGACATGCACAATGTTTGGTAGAGAAGGCATCCGTCAACAATCACTTGGCGGGTCGCCTTCCTCCTTGACTTAGTATCTCCCTTCTCTCTCTCTCTTAGGCTTCTCTCTCTCTCTCTCTCTCTCTCTCTCTCTCTCTCTCCTATAGTTTAGAAAGGAGTAAAGTAAGACAAATAAGAGACTATCCACATTAAATAGCAAATCCCCCTCTCTTGTCCTAGTAGAAGTCACATACAAAATTCTACAAAACTCCCCCCATCAGAAGCCCTGCACAACAATACTTCCTCTCCCTCCAAAGTCCATTTCTTTTGGAATTGAAGTGTCGTGCCTTTTCTCCACTTGACTACTATTATTACTAATAAGGATTGTGTCCCATTGCCCTTATACAAATCTTAAAATCATATAACTTATCCTAACAGTAACTGAATGGTAATAGGGCTTACCAATAAAATTAACAACTTAACATTTTAAAATAGGCCCCAAATCCCAACTCCACCGTGGATATTACACATCATCTCTTTTATGGAATTTTAACTTGTAATCAATCAGCAAACTTGTAGCAATTTACTAATAATTTCAGATAAAAGTTCTTATAACATATGGATAAAGAGCAAAAAGTAGGGATATCCAACAGTACATCAATTTTATCAAGTGGTGAGATTCAGTTTCCTTAAATGAACTGTGAGAAACCATTTTCCCACAGAATGTTTGAATATCACCTGCATGTTCTAACCAACGAAAGCTACATTTTAAAACTTGTAGCAACTTACTAATAATTTCAGATAAAAGTTCTTATAACATATGGATAAAGAGCAAAGAGTAGGGATATCCAATAGTACATCAATTTTATCAAGTGGTGAGATTCAGTTTCCTTAAATGAACTGTGAGAAACCATTTTCCCACAAAATGTTTGACTATCACCTGCATGTTCTAACCAACCAAAGCTACATTTTCACAAAAAATATCCCACCGCTCCCCTTTCCCTAGAAAACCAGTAGGAAACTGCCGAACATGCACTTAACAAGAACCACCAGTACATTTATAGCTCTTCTACAATTTTTCTCTTTCCCTTGTCATATGCTTATCTCTTTTAATATAAAAAGGAAAGAAAAAAAGAAGATTCCGAAAATTATTAATGTTCACGCATTCTCTCACATTTGTTATTGTGTTTGCACCATTTTATATTCATTAATTAAAAAAAAGGTTATCTACAGAAATAGCCTAAAAATCTAGGACTCAATAAGCACACAAGAGTCTTCGTTTCTAGTTCAGGTGAGAAGCAACTTCAAAATGAGGGAAAAGTGAAAGCAAAGAAAACCTAAAATGAAAAAACTACACAAATTCAGTAAACTAAAATGGATAAAGAGATAGACAATAATTCTTCACCGTCATCACCATCTTGGACGTGTATCATCAATATGGGGTCAGGGAAAATTTTGCTAAGAAACAAGAAAGTAATCTCCTATCATAGTCATGTTATTCAAAAATAAATAAAACAACTACATGTTGTTATCAGAAATCACATCATCCATCGTAGGATTGATAACAAATTGTCCATAATAAATCCACCCTATACTTATCACTCCAATGGGACCACCCCAAGGAATATCCGATAACATAAGCGCAGCAGATGTGGCATTAGCTGCCATTATTTCTGGATCTTGCTTCCCATCAGAAGAACACTTGCCATTACCTACACGAGTAAATATTGATTAAGAAAAATAACAAGGACAGGCCTAAGCCATAATTGACTGATCCAACCCAACTTTGGTAGGTTTAGTTTAAACCAACATGAATTGGGTTTGGGCTTGGGTTAAGAACTCAAACAACCTGACACAACCCAAATCATTCTTCTGCTTTTTTTCTTTTCAGTTTTCACAGGGGTGGGGGTCAACAGAACTAAAAATTTCATTTCCAAGGGAAACAAAAATAAGGGGGAGCACTACAAGGAAGCGATACAACCATAAAAAGCAGTAAGAGAAACAAGTTGGGTCTTTCCAAATATGAAAAAGAAGACACTTAAAAGCAAACAAAATTACAAAGAAGCTACAAACATCAAATCCCTATAAGAGATCCATTTTAGTAAATGATTCAGTCACATCACCAACCCACTTCAGTTAATAAATCCACCATCCTAAAAGTATGATGGCAGCATAGACTTGAAAAAGATCTCCGTTAAGATGAAGTTGAACTTCCAAGAGATGCCTTTGACTTTTCTTTCAATTTATCGTGTTAGCAGAATCACGTGTAATTTACTTCATATAGCATAAACATGTGTACCTAAGCACAACTAATAAAAGATAATAGAACAATAAACTTTCAAATTTGTGTCGTAACTAGGGAACCAGCCAAGGCAACCTCTGCCCAGCTTGAGATGGGACTTGAACACAAATTGGGGTGAGACTTTCATGTATTTACGCTTGAGCTAACCCAAGCTTGGGCTTGGCTTGATAATGCACAACAAGTGCATGCCTAACTCAAGCTTTTTCATTGAAATATAATTATTGTTGTTGGTTGTTGTTGTTATCATATTTTTTTCCTTAAGCATGGCTTATATAATACCATTAGAGCACTATTGGAAAACACCTTGGTTTAGATTGAGAATGGAGAAAAACCTTTCTCTAGAGAATTTCTTTTTTTCAATTTTGTTTATAAGAGAAATTAACTCTTCTATTAACTACTTTTGGTAAAAAAAAAAAATCAATTTTGTTTATAAGAGAAATTAACTCTTCTCTTAGCCACTTTTAGTAAAAGGTGAGAAAAACGGTTTTCTTTACAGATACACCACTTTCTCCTCACAAAAGATCATATATTTTTGAATCTTTTGAAAGTTTCAACTTTATCTTAATATAACAGTGTTACAGTTGTCTTACCTACTTTAAGACTTCAACAGCAAATAAAATACATTTACCTACATATTTATGTCAACATAAGTGTAGAAAGACCTCGAGTTTCCACTAGCAACAGTAACTGCAGCAGTGAATGGACACATGGCTAGCACTCCCTGCATTTCCTAGAAACAAGCTGAACTTCCTCTTTAGAATCCTTCCTGACTAGAAACAGGCCACCACAACCTTCTACAACTGCTCTTTTAATTGCCGTATCTTCTGCCACATTTAGTCCCAAGGGTTCTTGGTGCACCACTGACCATGTAATGGACATCATCTCTGTTTAACAAGTTGTCCACAATGGTAGTTCCCTGACAATCTTGGGAAAGCGCTCACTTAACTATGAAGATGAAAACCTCAATGGTAGTTCTATGCATGCCCATTCATTTCAAATCCCTATTTCATCCAAAACCTCTTTCATCAAGACCCTATTCCACCAAAACCCTATTTCATCAAAAGCCTCAGCTAGCATTTTCATTACTCAAGCCCACAAGAGAAAATGCAGAGAATATTGATCAATGAAAATGACAACAAGAAAATAGAGAATATAAATAGAAGAGAAAATGGATTTTTCCTCTGATTTTTTGCTTGAATTTGCAGTGCCAGCCCTGGAAATCTCCTTCTACATGGCATTCCGAATGCTTTGATTCTTCTTCTTCTTCTGGATTTCTGTCTGAATGCTTCGATCCTAAGCAAACACGAACGGGCCATGCGTGGCCTGGGAGCACCTGTGGCTTCTTTGAATTGAATACTGTTACCCCTGTATTTTGGGTGGGCTTTATAATTTCATTCTTGTATAGTGACGAAGGAACGAAATTAAATAGAGCCGTTGCGGGGTGGAGAGCTGAGTGGAGTGGACTTGCGCCTGTTTATCCATTTTAGGGTGTGTTGATATCTCTATATTTAATTATTATATTACTTCCACGAGGAATGTAAGATCCGATCCGTTGGTTAAGGTGGTCCTAACAATGTAAACGTTTTTTTGATCAATGGACTGACCCGCACTCAATTTGTGACAATTATGGCCCATCATTTCAGAAAGAACTCTGGAGCAACCATCTTGATCCATCCACCATCAAGGACCATCTTTTTAATCAGAATGGATCAGTTGCAAGGAGGATGGATCTACACGTCTTCTGCCCTCCTTTATTTATTAACTAATATACATCATTCAAAGAAACAGGCCACATTTTCTTAACGGGATCAAATTTTGATCCAATTAGAATTGGCTCACAATGGAAAAATCATTAATGTGTAAAACACAATCAATCTAATAAAAGGCCCAACTCCAACTAGAGCAAATCTAGGCCCAATAGCAGAGTGGGAGAATGTCCTGCCTATAGCCTGACATATTTAGCACAAGGACATGTGTAGAATTTTTAATCGGGCCCAGCTTGAGTCTGACATTTTTTGGACCAGCAATTGGATTTGGGCCTCCTGTGAGGATGGATTTGCACGTCTTCGGACCCACCTTTATTTTGTAATTAATATACATTGTTCAAATAAACAGGTCATATTTTGAAGGGCTAACTTTGATCTATTTAGAGTTGGGGCACAATGGAAGATTCATCAATGTGTAAAAAACAACCAGCGCAACAATGGGCCCATCTCCAACTAGAACAAATTTTGGCCTCGTGCCTGAATAGAGAACATCCATCTTAGCTAAACACATTTAGGGCAAGGACACATATAAAATTCCAAAATGGATCAAACTTGAATGTAATATTTTTTAGACCTATAATTGGATTTGGGCCTGGATTTAGGAGCGATTACCAAAATTTCTAGGCTTGGACCTCCATGGATGTAGGCAACCAGTGCCAAAGCACGCAGAAAATTTCTGTTCACATCATATGTGATTGCTTAATAGTTTGATTGTCTTTGTGCATTATGGTACATCATCAATCATAAATATTTTAGCTGCCCCATCCAACAATGATTGGATTCAAATGTCAACAAATATTTATATATTTATTTTTTGTACGAAGGCAACAAACAAATATTTAGTTAGCTACTTGAAATCACTTGTTAAGGTTGTAAGTAGATAATCTACCTCAAAACTTTTCAAAGTCCACCTAACTTAATTATTTAAGCTAACATGCAAGTGCAAACCGTTGTCTTGAAACTAGCCAAAATTTGACCGGCACAATAGAACATATATTAATGTGTCAAATGTAATTAATTTAACAGTAGGTCCAACTCCAGAAGAATTTTGGCCCAGTACCTGAATGGGAGAACGTCGCCTGACACATTTAGCACAAGGATAAATGTACAATTTCTAAACAAGCCCACCTTGAGTGCGACCTTTTTGAGACCTGTAATTGGATTTGGTCTTGGATGATGGATCTACACATCTTTAGCCCCACCTTATAAATTATTACAGATCGTTCAAACAAAGAGGCCTTGAATATACAATAGGAGAACGTCAAGCCTAACACGAGACATTCCAAACAACAAACATTGAATATAAAAACAATGAATTCCTCGCATATACAATCTTTGATTATATTTTTTTAATTGATAATTCCTCTCCTTTCATTCAAGGCTTAAATATTGATAATCGCTGTGGAAAAGTGTAGCTTCTGGACTTTTGTTGATGTTATTTATTTATGCGACAATGAGCCTTTTATATTTATATCGAACTCTTTAGTCCATTTATTTTAACAGTTGATGACCAATAAAAAGATGTTCATGTGGAAAAATAATATCAGGACCCCAAATCACTAAGAGAGTTTGGGGGGCCGCGGTGCACGCATTTATTGATAATTGAATTTGTTGAGCTCATAATTAGTGTTAGGATATTTTGAATTTGGTTAGTTCATGGGTTGGACAAAACTTGGGATCTAATAAGTTGTAATTTTCAATTTTTTTTGTTAAACTATTGCATACTTCATCGGGTCGCTTAAATAAAGTAGTTTGGAGAAAAATAGTCATATCTATCAAACTATATATCAAATTAAGGCAATCTATCTACCATTGCAAAGCTCTTTTTGAGTAGATATCCATGGAGCCAAGATTGCTTTAATCGAAGTTAAAATAACAAAGTTCCGGTTTCAGGAAGTTTGCAAAAACTATTTAGTTCGAACCTAGAATCGTTTGTTCAACCAGAAACTTGGTTCATTCGAACCAAGAGTTTTCATTCGAACGAAACATAGAGAAAACCCCATTGACACTGCACAAATCACTTTTCTTTTTGTGACAGGACTGCCTATTGTAGTTCTACATGGACTATATCTTTAAGACGTGAATTTGGGGTTATAGAAGGGGTTATTCTCTCAACCCTAGGGCATCAATCTCTTTTTTCTAAACCTAGTATACACATTGGAGATTACCTTGTCTTCTCTAGAGTATTCATTGAAGAGTTTGCCGAAGATCTAAGCATCTAGAGAGTTTGTACTTCTATACTTGTGGAAGATTCATCTTAAGTGGCTTCAAGGTGTGTTGAATCATGCACGAGGAATGAAGGAACAGTGAATGGCATGGTCGGTGGCAAATAAGAATACTGTAATCCTTAGGTTCTAGTAAACTGGGGAAGGTCTGTGATTATCTTGCAACTGTTCACTTCATAGTGCTTGGTTTCCGTTAGTTTGGATAATAGAACTCGTGGTTTTTTCCGTGTGTAGTTTTCCACGTTAACAAATCGTGTGCCTTCTACTTGTGTGTTTGATTGATTTATATTTCTTTTATTTTTTTTGCCATTATTAATTGAACTACACTCTAAAAATCATATTGGGACCTTGAGAGAAATTGATGATTTTTAAGCACCCTTTTAAAAAGCATTTAGGAACAAATTAAGTGCTTATGGATACAACCTTTAAACCAAATTAGTGGGGGGCCATAAGAGCGGTTGCACAGCCTGATTTGAAAATAAATAATATTTTGACATTACTGAGAATTTACCATTACCTTCAAGGGTCCAATTCACCTCATCATGAAATTGAGGATTTGGGAATACTTCGTTCTAGATTCTCTCACAAATAGTAATGATGTCACCTCAAGTTGGAGTAGAAAAATGTCACTGGCTATCAATAATGAATATATCTACTTTAAAATTCAGGCCTCGCCCAAAGATCATATGCTGCTCTTACACCATATTGACCAATAAGCCAACCTTGTGTGAGCCATGGATCAGTTTAAAATTTCGTAGGTACATCATTTCCAAATTCCAATCTGATGAAGTATTAGTGGTAAAACCTGAGATCTAAGGAGAGAATACCACGCCATGCCCATGAAGAACCAGCTGAAGACAGAATATCCCAAAAAGAGGACTACCTAATATATTTTGTAAAAACACATATATACCAACAGGAATGACTCCCAATGCAATCTTCCAAACTTGCTTTGCAATGGGAGCCTTATTGAGAGCAAATGAAACTTTCAACCCCAAACCACCAATCTCAATAAAGTGACAAATGCTATCCTATGCTACAAGATATAAATATTGTCGTGACCCCTTCATTCCAAAAGAAATCCCTCATGAGCCGATCTATAATTCAAATTTCAAAGCACATATGGCGGAAGAATATATATAGAGCCCCATATAAGTGCAAGGCTAAAAGTGTTGACCTAATTGACTGCAGACCATAATTTACTTTCATAGGTTCACTTTAAAGTGTGCATGAAGCACATTAGTTTTTCCCTTGTTTTCTCCTCTTTACTTCTCTTTATTTCTTAGAGTCCCTTATCTGTTATGAAAAACTCTTAATGAGGAGTTTATTATGAATCCTTCTCTTGCTTATGGTGTCTAGTGGGTACAAGTGGTAACCATACGTGAGTGCACTAGCCGTGCTGGGCCGGGCATGTGTGGCGAGCACTCCCGTCTGTCCATGTTGAGCTAGGCAAGGCCGTCCCGTGTGGATTGGGACCTAGGGGTCAGCTCACCTGTGGAGGTAGACTGACTAGATCATCCTTACTGGTTGGGCCCTACTGCACACATTTATTTTTGGACCGCCGGTGAGTCCGGATCCGAATCCACTTCTTGATAGCCCACACTCTTCTTTCCATTGCACCTAGCCATTAGTGTTTAGGCAGTTAAGTCTCTTATTTAATTGGGAGACCGTAGGGGCTCTTTGTTGTGCTTTCTTTCTGCTCCTCCTTTTTGCTTTCTCTTTGCTAATGCATATGAAAGTGGTCCATTGGGGATTTGAGATTTCTCCAGTCTTTTGAGTGGACAACTCCTAGAGATTGTCTGATCGGGAAGCCGTCTCATCCTGAGTAGACGTCCGTGAGTCCATTTTGCACCTATGTGGGGGTGAGATTTACCTAAAGAAAGTGTCTCCAAAGATGCGATTTGGCTACCAATTGTTTAGTTTATTCTAACCTTCCTCAGTAATTTTATATATACAGGTTATTTAAAGTTGCCCATAAATGCAAAAATCCAACAGTTAGGCAAATTTTTGTTGTGTCTTGATGGACCCTCTACCCATTGCTTCCACATAAGTCTTAGCATGCATTTTGTTGCCCTGCTTTGGCTAAAAGCCTTATCTCTAAATCTATCCGGTACACATTTAGTTATATTGCCGAGATTCAGAGGTGAGTATATCCCTTTTTCTACCATTACCATCCTCGTATATTAAGGGGACTTGTTGCTGGAATTTTGTGAATATTTTGTGGATAATTAGAAATGTCTGCTAGGGAATATTATCCTAAGGTTTGCAACTGTGAAGCCAACATTTCAAAATGTGGTGAATGAGAATGGAATATCATCTCAAAATAATGAAAATTCTCTATGTGCTAACAACTAGGTGCCCCAAGCCATATGGATATGGGCCCATTGGTACCTATGAAAATGATCAGTGGAAATCAAATGATTTTGACTGTACAAATGAGATCTTAAATCATTTGGATAATTCCTTACAAGCAGAACCCCGTGCTAATACGAACCTAAATGGAAAACTGAAAGATCCATATCCACAAATTCTAAAATATTTGACACCAAAATTATACTTTGTTGGTAGAACTCATGCATAATTCACTCTTGAATTGGCCTTAATGAGCATTGTAATCTAATACTTGGGCTAGGATTGAGCTTGCCCAAGCCTGCCTATTTAGTTATGAGAACTAATATTCAGGCCCACAGTTGGCTGCAACACATGAAGTTAGGCTTGTGACAAGCCTATCTACAAGATATGTTTGTTAGGCCACACTGAAGTAAGCCATTAATTTAGGCCTCTAAGAGAAAAATAGGCCCAAGGCACAACCCATTTAGCTACAGAATAAAAAATATGAGGAACATACCCAGTCCATGGGTGTAAAGCAAAACCAATGCGAGCTAGTTTCTAGTTGTACACGTCTAAAGCACCACCACCAGCTAGCGAAACAGGAATATTTTATATAATTAATATAGATTTAACTCTAAGGATACCTTCTAACAAAATGTTTGAGCATACCTATAGCAAAGATGCCAAAAATGATCATTACTTCTTCATACTTTCCAACCAACGTGGACTACTCTGCATCACCAAGAGCAAGTCCAATAGCAGAAAGAGTCCCCAAGGCCAGATTAAATCCTCTATTCAGTGTGGCACCTAGATAAGAAGTAAAATTTGGAAGTATTAGATTCCTCTTGAGCTTCTCAAAAGTTTTCTATGGATGTGCAATCCAAAATATTAAAAATTGCATTAACTAACTTTGAATGAGAAAGGAGCACAAGAATCCCTCCATGTTTTATCACTTACTCGTGTGTCAAACCTCAACCTTTTAAAGGTAGTTGTGCCTATGGTTTAAAATCATGGTTTACTCTTCATTCCCTTAACACAAAAAAGTCACTTTTTTTTTCTTATGAATGTCTAGGAATTCAACAAGAGTAAGATTAGATTACGGATTTCCTGCAATATCATCCTATCTAAAGATGAAGTAACAAAGGTAATATTCACATGGAACCATCAAATAATCTCCATCTACCAAGCCAGTTAAAGAACATGGGTGGTTCTTTTTAGAGGAGGCAGCTATAGTCAATGGTGGACCTAGGATTTTTGTTTGGCTGTGGCAAAAAATTGAAAAGTGTTTTCATCATTCTTTTCTCCAATTCATTATGTTTGATTTTATAAATAAAAAAAAGGGGTCAAAAGTTGCCAGATGACCTACCTAGCAATTGGTTGTAAGAAATATCTATACTAAGTACTAACCACCAACAAAGTTAAATAAGATATTCTATTATACTGTAATAATAATATATATAAGTAAATTATTTCATCTTGCAGATTTTGCCCTTCAAAATTCTTTCCATCAAAACTTATTGTACTGGAGAAATTCAACTATGCCACAAGTAATTGCTCGGGGTCTATTTACTAGAGTAAGCTAAATTCATCTCTTACAATTAGCACATTCAAGTTCCAGTCATAATTGCATCAAGCGAAGCTTGGGACACACCATATGTGGATAAAATCAAACCCAAATAATAGAAACAATGCATGGTCAATTTGAGCCCTAAGCTACATTCCTTGCTGAGTGCAATTTGGGTTAAGACTATACTCATTTTAGGTATTAAGATTTTTTGTTTACTTTTTGAAAGGGCATAAAATTATGGTAGTTTTTCTGACTAGCCTAACCAAGTTTCAACGCCAACTCTTCCAAAACCTTCCGAGCCCAATTAAAATTCCACTTATTGGTTTGTTTTTTACCATCAAAGTTCGTTAGACCTAAGTTCATATCCCTTCATTGAACCATTAGCTTAGAATCTCTATAGTGACCAAAATATGTTTCTAAGGAAGTTTCTATTTTATCAAGTGCTCATTTGAGGGTGTTTATGTTAGTTTTTGTGGACTCAATCCATCAGTTGATGTAATAAATTGATTAATTTCTTTATTTATCAATAAAATCATGCTTTGCTTTCATGAGATGAATGTTATTTTACTACTTCATGCACATGACCAATACGTATGACATAATGGTTCATGAGTTGAACCGGGTCCCATTAGTATATTAGATGTGATATATGTGCATGGATGAGATCCACACACGGGAGATATATGTCACAAATCTTATGCTTAAAATAGTTTCACAACCAGTAATGAGATTGGGCATCTCATTTGATAAGGTTGCAGCACTTTGATCACTATGAGATAGTGTGATTTGTCTCAATCATCAGAATGTAAGATTCTGGATCTCGGTGCTGGTACATTGGATGTATTGAAGGACCATGAGATGCACCTTATGGAATTCCGTCTCAATAATAAGGTATGCTCTCATAATTCCCTAGCAATAGGCTCTCAATCCTGAGACATTGACGAACTCAAGTTTCTATCTATTCATTTGCTTTGAGTCACCAATGAGTGAGGCCGACTATAGGTTAACACCTCGGTGTCTTGGGTATATGGTAGTAGAACTGTGGGAACGTTGAATGATCAAGATGGAATCTATCTCTATTATCCCCTTGTGCCAATTAATGGATTTGTCATTAGTAAGTGCGCACCCATCTCAATTAAGAGTTAATTGGATGGTACTGATGATTACTGTGATTAATTGGGGCTCAAGGATAATAAGATGTGGAACTTAGATTGGAAGAGACGAGTTTTTTCCAATTGATCCACGGATATTGATAGAGGGGCCTACTTGTGGTAATTGGGAAGTTCAGGGTCTTCATTGTAATTTATTCCTAAGACTGGAGTTCAATTGCATTTATATAGTGGTGTTATTTGCAATTAACTGTGGGCCCGGATTGCACATGAGATGTGGGGTCGCGGTGTTCCAGTTGGAGCCAGCTTTCTAAGGAATCCCTAGTGGTCCCCACGCTAGCCCAAGATATTGGAAAACACCAATCCGACTTGGACTCTAGAAATACGAGTTTGGAAAGGAGAAAGTTGCTAATTGTTTTGGAAGTAAGACTTCTATTTCAATTAGACAAGGGAGAGATTTGGAAGTCTATAAAATATCCTTGGACGTCCAAAAGAGTCTCTCTCACGCCCAAAACCCTTTCGTGCAAGAGTTGCACGAGTTACTCTCCTATCCTCTCTTCTAGTTCCTTGGAGTTTCGAGTTGGGAATTTTCTCCTGAAGATTCCACCATTCTTCTCGAGAAAAGTAATCCAATTCGGGTCATAGCGTGGAAGGCTAAGAGGTCTTGAAGAAATCCATTAGAGCACTGCGGATCTCCAAAGGTATGATCTACTTCTTCTATGTCGTAGATTATTTTGGATGTCTAGTGTTGGTAGAATTTTTTACTGTACATGGTCATGAGATTGAAGGTAACGCATCTTGGATTGGGTTTCGGTCTTATGTATAGTTGATCCCTGTGTCAAGTGGATCAAAAGTTTTTTTTGAAAATCTATCCACGAGACCCACCTACTTCCAACAATTGGTATCAGAGCCATACCTCATCTCTAATCATGTTAGATCAGTAATCTTGTTCTAATCTTCGCATGAGATGCGAAGAGGATAGAGCAAGGGCTATGATAGGATCAGTGTTTATTGGGTTTGCTTGCTCTCGTAGTAGATACATGTTTGGAAAGTCACAAAAGGTTTTAATCATAATAGGAGGATGATAAGATGCCATTAAAACATACTGAGATCATTAGAGGTGATTGGGTACAGCAGGAGCCGAATCAGAAAAGAACCCAAATTTCTGGGTTCGTCAGGTCGGTTAGTCAAAGTGACCACTATGGCTATAGAGGTCTGTTGGCTAACCGTAGAGACCAGATCGGCTAGCCGAACCTAGGCAGAATCATCTTGTTCTTGGTCAGATCGGCTAGCTCGACCCCCGCCGGGGGCGCTGCCCCCGGACCCCCGTTGCGTAGGGGGTCTTGTATCGTGGTGGCAAAATATTTGGCATCTTGTTTTTCTATTGTGGTTTGGCAACCTGGTTTTGTGAGATGCATTGTTGTATGAGATACTAACTTGCAGGTGATAATGTCCTCTCCATATGACCCACATGTTTTTCTTTCCTTTTAAATTATTGGTTTATTCGTGGCTAAGTGTAAAGGGCATCATGGTCTCCTTGGTTTCCCGTGAAAGGGCAAGGCATGGTGAATTTCCCTATAGCCCTTTTATTTCCATGTTTAGACTACCATGTAAGTCTCATTATAGAGACATAGGAATTTATGTATTTTTAAAATCTGTAAATTCTGGAGATGTCCGAAACAAAGAAGGAAAGAGAAGTTGGACTCCTAATCAAAGAGTTTGAAGATTACCAAAAGGTGTTTTGGAGATGCCCAAAGAGTTTGAGGAATCCCAAAGTTTTGGAAAGTCTAGAAGTCCAAGAAGTCTTTTCTGCCTGGGTCATGTGGAGGAGAGGACTAGTCTTTTGTTATAGCACTTTCTATTTATGGATGAATGCTTATTTTAGAGTATTTCCATATTTGATCCAAACATAGCAAATACCAAAATTGGTCAAATCAAATTAATTTTTGGAAAGAGTTCTAATTAGAGTTGGTAGGCCCATGAGATGGATCTATTGGTAACACTAATTTTAGAAACTGGGCTTTCCTTAAAATAACTTGACTTGGAACCAATCATTGGTCTTATCATGAGATGAATATATACCTATCTTTGATGGACCCATATACCTATAAGGAAATCCTCAACTCTAAAATATTAAGTGGGAGCGGGGCATTTCTATTTATATAAAAATCCCCATGGTTTTCCACCATAGGTCCATTGTAAGGAAAGTATTAGCCTTGCGCTATTTTTAGAATGGCCATTCCCCACGGAGGGCTTGTATTTATCTGGATACTGGATATGGATCTCCTATGGATAGTGTTGATGAGACGGGGTGGGAGCCCACTCCCCAAGGAGGAGCTACCCACAACGGTTGTCATGCAATGCTAGTTGGTGGGTCACACTTAACTAAGATAATGATGTAGTATCCCTAAGGATTTGCCTCATGTATTTTAGAAACCAAAGCTAATCGGGAGTCATACATTATTTGGTATGAGATACCTAGATTGTAATGAATGAAGGGGATCATGGATAGTTAGTCTTAATCTCAATTTTGACCAACTTTGATCCGCACCAGTCTAGGAGGTATTTGCACTCCCCAAGGAGGCATACCCCGCAGGATTGGGATTCCGATGTATTCTGAATTTTGTGGTTATGAGGATTCCCACATAAATTTGGTAGAATACTAAACCCTAATGTCATTTAAATTCATTAATTGAATGTATGGTTATGTGCTACAGTATTACAAGCATGAATTCGAATACTTTCAATCCACTTGCGACCATCCTCAACCAGAATAAGTTGGTGGGATCCAACTATGTAGATTGGAAACGGAATCTGGATATTGTCCTGACAGCTTCAGGATATAAATATGTCCTTACCAAAAACCCCCTTGAAGAGCCTGGCCCAGATGCATCAGAAGCAGAAAAGGACCTTTACACCAAATGGGCCAAAGACGATGAGATGGCCCGATGTTACATTCTGGCATCCATGTCTAGTATGCTGCAACATCAACATCAATCTTATAAGACTGCATATGATATGATATCGAACTTAAAGGAGATGTTTGCAGAACAAGGCAGACCTGTTAGGCAGGCAGCCATGAGGGTGCTCATTAGCACCAAGATGGCTGAAGGTACATCAGTACAGGAACACATGTTGAAAATGATGGACTCATTAAATGAGTTAGATGTACTGGGAGCTGCGATTGATGCAGAATCGCAGATTGACATAATCCTTGAGTCACTGCCAGAGTCATTCAACAATTTCAAGGTCAATTATAATATGAATAAAATGAATCTAACTCTAGCTGAGCTATCTAGTCAGCTGGTAGCAACTGAAGGGATTATGAAGAAGAAACCAACTGCCTTAATGACAGAAAAGTCAGATGCCAAGTCCAAGCCGAAAGGCAAAGGGCGGAAAGGCAAAAAGAAATCAGTTCCAAAGGGTCCTAAGGTGGAGAATGGTCCAACTGGTGGCGTGGCTAAAGCTAAGGGTTCAGGGACAAAAGGAAAGTGTTTCCATTGTGGTAAGACAGGACATTGGAAGAGGAATTGTCCAGAATATCTGTCTAAGAAAAAGACCCCAGGTATGATTGAGTCACTTATATCTGAAGTTAGTTTTGCAACTGGTACTTCAGAATCCTGGTGTGTGGATTCCGGGGCAACTAATCGCATATGTAATACGTTGCAGGGGTTCAGGGAAACCAGGAGGCTAAGTGATGGAGAAATCATTGTCAACCTAGGATCTGACGCTAAGGCGGAGGCTGTTTCAGTAGGAGTCATTACTTTATGTTTTTCAAATAAGAAATTGGTTTTGTCAGAAACATTATATGTACCGTCTTTAAGGCGGAATTTAATTTCAGTTTCTAGTTTGGTGAATAAAGGTTATTCTATTACTTTTGGTACTGAAGTTGTCATAAAGAGGAATGGTACTTTCATATGTTCTGGCAAGGTAACCAATGGACTTTATTTGTTAACTCCCACGATGTATGAGATACATGATACTGAAACAATTAGTAGATCATCATTAAAGAGAAAGTCACCTTCATCTAATCCAACAAAACTTTGGCACCTGAGGCTAGGTCATATAAACCTTAACAGGATTGAGAGGCTAGTGAAAGATGGTATCTTACCTTCATTGGTGGTAGAACCAATGCCTATCTGTGAGTCCTGTTTGGAAGGTAAAATGACTAAAAGACCCTTTTCAGCTAAGGGTAATAGGGCCAAAGATTTATTGGAATTAGTGCATACTGATGTCTGCGGACCCATTAATGTCAGGGCCAGAGGAGGATATGAGTACTTCATCACTTTCACAGATGATTACTCAAGATATGGTTACACATACCTTATGCACCGCAAGTCCGAAGCTTTTGAAAAGTTCAAAGAATTTCGAGCGGAAGCGGAAAAGCAATTAGGTAAGAGTATCAAGACTCTTCGATCAGATCGAGGAGGGGAATATCTCTCTGCTGATTTTATGGGTTACTTATCAGAAAATGGGATTCTATCCCAGTTGTCTGCTCCTGGTATGCCTCAACAGAATGGAGTAGCAGAAAGAAGGAACCAGACTCTTTTAGATACGATTAGGTCTATGCTGAGTTTCTCAAGATTACCTATATCCTTTTGGGGATATGCTTTGGATACTGCAATGTACATACTAAACCTCGTACCATCTAAGTCTATACCTAAGACTCCCCGGGAATTGTGGTCTGGGCGAAAGCCTAGTCTACAACATTTACACATTTGGGGTTGTCCAGCACACGTGCTCAAGGTTAAGACGGATAAGTTGGAAGCGAAGTCGGAAGTATGCACATTTGTAGGATATCCTAAAGGAACTAAAGGTTGGTTATTCTATAATCCCAGAGAGCAGAAAGTGCTGGTTAGCACCAATGCGGTTTTTCTGGAGGAAGATTATATGATGGACCGGAAATTTTTAGAAAAGGTGATCTTGGAAGAGATTCAGGAGCAATCAATTCCAAATCCAAGTATGACCGGACTTGAGGAAGAACCGCCCTTACCAGACCTAGTAGTTACACCAGTACCTCGTCGTAGTGGGAGGATTGTCAGACCCCCTGACAGGTTCTCATTCTTGGGAGAGTCTTATGAAGCAATCCCAGAAGAGCCAGAACAAGATCCCTCTAACTATGATGAAGCAATAAATGACTTAGACTCGGGACGCTGGCAAGATGCTATGAAAGCTGAGATGGAGTCTATGTACTCAAATCAGGTCTGGACACTTGTGGACTTGCCTGCCAATATTAAACCTATTGGGTGCAAGTGGGTCTACAAGAGAAAAAGAGGACCAGATGGAAGAGTGGAGACCTATAAGGCTAGGCTTGTTGCGAAAGGATATACTCAGAAAGAGGGGATCGATTATGGGGAAACCTTCTCGCCAGTAGCCATGCTCAAATCCATCCGGATACTCTTATCCATTGCGGCTCATCTCGATTACGAGATTTGGCAAATGGATGTCAAGACGGCTTTTCTCAACGGCCATCTTGAGGAAGACATCTATATGGTGCAGCCAGACGGTTTTGTAGCTAAAAACCAGGAGCAAAAAGTTTGCAAACTGCAGAAGTCTATTTATGGACTGAAGCAGGCATCCCGAAGCTGGAATATCCGTTTTGACCAGGCAATCAAGTCATTTGGTTTTTGTCAAAATCCGGATGAGTCATGTGTGTACATGAAAAGTGAAGGTGACAGGGTAGTTTTTCTGGTTTTATATGTCGATGACATCCTTCTCCTCGGGAAAGACATAGGAATGTTGTCAACGGTAAAAGTTTGGTTAGCCAAGACTTTTGATATGAAGGACTTGGGAGAAGCTAGTTACATCCTAGGGATCAAACTCTATCGAGACCGGAAAAATAAGATGATTGGCTTATCCCAAGCTGCATACATAGATAAGGTGCTAGTACGATTTGCAATGCAAGACTCCAAGAAGGGTATCACACCTTTCAGGCATGGAGTGCACCTTTCCAAGGATCAGTGTCCAAAGACACCCGAGGAAAAGGAGCAAATGAGGACGATACCATACGCTTCGGCTGTTGGTAGCCTCATGTATGCTATGTTATGTACTAGACCAGATATCTGTTATGTAGTGGGCCTAGTCAGCAGATATCAATCTAATCTAGGACCTGAACATTGGACTGCTGTAAAATGTATTCTCAAATACTTGAGAAGGACTAGAGATTACATGTTGATTTATAGCAGTGATGAGTTGATTCCAGTCGGATACACAGATTCTGACTTTATGTCAGATAAGGATTCTAGGAAATCCACCTCTGGTTATGTATTTATGCTTGGAGGCGGAGCTATCAGCTGGAGGAGTATAAAACAAGAATGTACCGCTGATTCAACCTCGGAAGCTGAATATGTAGCAGCTTGTGAAGCAGTTAAGGAAGCAGTATGGCTTAAAAGATTCCTTTTGGAACTTGGGGTGGTACCTTTGGCACGACAGCCACTCACAGTTTACTGTGACAGCAGCGGGGCAGTCGCTCAGTCAAAGGAACCCAGAAGCCATAAAAGCCAAAAGCATGTACAGAGGAAGTATCACTTAGTCAGAGAGATTGTGCAGAGAGGTGATATTGCTATTACCAAGATAGCCTCTGCAGACAATTTGGCAGATCCCTTTACTAAGCCTTTGACTACCAAAGTCTTTGAGCAACACGTAGAAGGGATGGGCATGAGATGCAACCCTGACTGGCATTGAGCCAAGTGGGAGATTGTTAGTTTTTGTGGACTCAATCCATCAGTTGATGTAATAAATTGATTAATTTCTTTATTTATCAATAAAATCATGCTTTGCTTTCATGAGATGAATGTTATTTTACTACTTCATGCACATGACCAATACGTATGACATAATGGTTCATGAGTTGAACCGGGTCCCATTAGTATATTAGATGTGATATATGTGCATGGATGAGATCCACACACGGGAGATATATGTCACAAATCTTATGCTTAAAATAGTTTCACAACCAGTAATGAGATTGGGCATCTCATTTGATAAGGTTGCAGCACTTTGATCACTATGAGATAGTGTGATTTGTCTCAATCATCAGAATGTAAGATTCTGGATCTCGGTGCTGGTACATTGGATGTATTGAAGGACCATGAGATGCACCTTATGGAATTCCGTCTCAATAATAAGGTATGCTCTCATAATTCCCTAGCAATAGGCTCTCAATCCTGAGACATTGACGAACTCAAGTTTCTATCTATTCATTTGCTTTGAGTCACCAATGAGTGAGGCCGACTATAGGTTAACACCTCGGTGTCTTGGGTATATGGTAGTAGAACTGTGGGAACGTTGAATGATCAAGATGGAATCTATCTCTATTATCCCCTTGTGCCAATTAATGGATTTGTCATTAGTAAGTGCGCACCCATCTCAATTAAGAGTTAATTGGATGGTACTGATGATTACTGTGATTAATTGGGGCTCAAGGATAATAAGATGTGGAACTTAGATTGGAAGAGACGAGTTTTTTCCAATTGATCCACGGATATTGATAGAGGGGCCTACTTGTGGTAATTGGGAAGTTCAGGGTCTTCATTGTAATTTATTCCTAAGACTGGAGTTCAATTGCATTTATATAGTGGTGTTATTTGCAATTAACTGTGGGCCCGGATTGCACATGAGATGTGGGGTCGCGGTGTTCCAGTTGGAGCCAGCTTTCTAAGGAATCCCTAGTGGTCCCCACGCTAGCCCAAGATATTGGAAAACACCAATCCGACTTGGACTCTAGAAATACGAGTTTGGAAAGGAGAAAGTTGCTAATTGTTTTGGAAGTAAGACTTCTATTTCAATTAGACAAGGGAGAGATTTGGAAGTCTATAAAATATCCTTGGACGTCCAAAAGAGTCTCTCTCACGCCCAAAACCCTTTCGTGCAAGAGTTGCACGAGTTACTCTCCTATCCTCTCTTCTAGTTCCTTGGAGTTTCGAGTTGGGAATTTTCTCCTGAAGATTCCACCATTCTTCTCGAGAAAAGTAATCCAATTCGGGTCATAGCGTGGAAGGCTAAGAGGTCTTGAAGAAATCCATTAGAGCACTGCGGATCTCCAAAGGTATGATCTACTTCTTCTATGTCGTAGATTATTTTGGATGTCTAGTGTTGGTAGAATTTTTTATTGTACATGGTCATGAGATTGAAGGTAACGCATCCTGGATTGGGTTTCGGTCTTATGTATAGTTGATCCCTGTGTCAAGTGGATCAAAAGTTTTTTTTGAAAATCCATCCACGAGACCCACCTACTTCCAACAGTTTAATGGTCTATTAGTATGATCATTGATTTTCTCTATAATTTTTTTTGTTTAGTGCCTTATACATATAAATAAACTGTACCCACAAACATGAAAGCTTCTAGAACAATTTTTTTTATAGTATTCCATAAGAGAAACAAGTAATTCTTAATTGAAAGAGAAACAAACTTTAAGAAAAAATAAGTATTGTTATAAGGAATTAACCCAATTGGGTAGAATGATATAAAAAAGTATTCAAATCTCCAATAAATGCAAACCTAATTAAAGAAAAATAACCAGCCCACTAATCTCATAAAACAAACATAACCTTCAACTACTATAAAAAAGAATACTAATAAAACAAAAAGAACAGATGCACAAAACTACCTCTTGTTTGTAGAGAGAGTCAGAGAATGATAGCATAATGGAGAAGCTTTTGGGTTTTTTTTACTAGAGAGAGATGGTCAGATAGAGAGAGTGAGTTGACAACAACGCTGTCATTTTGGCAATTTTTTTTTTTTTTTGGATGGTGGGGGGGGGGGGAATTAATTGCAAAAAGGAAAATAGTTAGACAAAGAGTTGGCCAAATGGTTGGAGAAAGAGAGCTGATACTACTGTTGTTGCTACGATGGCAATTGGAATCCGTGAAGAATGGGACAATGAGGTAGAGTGAGAAGATGAGATAGGTTTTGGTTTGGAGACATTTCAGTGATTTGGGGATGAGGTTTAAGTGAAATCAAAGGAATTTTCAATATTAAATTGGTGTTACCCAAGTCTCGGGGTGGTGCGGGATTGGGCCCAAACTAGTGTGTGGCCCATGTGGCCATGATAGTTTAATGGAGCTCGGAATTTGACATGGGGCAGAAGCACCCAATGTTGGATATCATGGGTGGTGGCCCACATGACCACCACTTATGTCGATTCGTTCAAAAACGACATCTTCCCATTAAAGCCATGTTCCTGGAAACACTCCAGTCGTGCGATAATGGAAAGCTTTCCATTGATGGGGAGGAAAGTGTTAACGCAGTCTATAAATGGCTTGGGAACTCTCTCATCTTCATACAAAGATTACTGCTTGGCATACCCATCAATCAGTAGGCATTCCGAGAAGACTAAGAGAGTTAAGATTGTGGATCTCCTTTTTGTTTCGCGATGGATTCAGGTATGCCCTAAATTGGTTATCTTTCATAATACAAATCAATCCGTCAGAATGCAAATCTAATCCGTTAAAGTTTTTCCTAAGGGGCCATTTTGGCTTACACCCAATACCCAAA
Organism: Sextonia rubra; assembly: GCA_037013555.1. NCBI lineage: Eukaryota > Viridiplantae > Streptophyta > Magnoliopsida > Laurales > Lauraceae > Sextonia > Sextonia rubra. The sequence continues at coordinate 8,274,392 of JASUAD010000015.1, forward strand.
GGGTAGGTCTTCCCTGGCTACAGTGTAGACCACATTTATTCCTATTCCCGAAGAGTTAAGGAGTATGGCCTACCTATGATCAATCCAAAGCATCCAGCACACGTTTGGCCAGTGAATTAGCACCATGTGTTTGGAAAATCTCATCACCCTCATCACCACCCATATGATTGGCTTCCATCCGAGGGGCCCCATATAAATTAGGCTGTGATTCTAGAAATCAAATCAGCACATATCCCAAGCACCCAAAATACCACTAACCCAAGTAGGCCCGCTATAAGAAATGGAGAAAAAAAGAGGGGATATGGGGGGGTGGTTTTCTTAGTTGTTGCTGCTTTTACCATAGCTGAATTCAAATACGACGATGACAGTGAGGATAGCCCAAACAGAGCACCGCTGAGATCCTTGAAGGGTTCTTTCAAGAAAATGAGCGGAGATATGACGGTGAGAGCCAATCCCATCTTGGCTGAGAAGACCACCTTTCGAGGATCTAATACCCCCATCTCCCACGCTCTCCCCGCTGCATCTATCCCACTTTTCCAGGGCTCTGCAATTCCATCATTCACCCTTTGAAAATTGATGCATCTTCCATCTCTCTCTTTGTACATGTCGAACCCAAGTTCCCACTCACTCTCCTTCTGTGGCAGTAGCCTCTCCTTACTTCTTTGCATAAAGTTGTATTGAAAATACCCGATTTTTGGAATTACCATCCTTCTCCTTCTTTGTCTTCTTATTCTATTGTGCTAACTGCTTTGCTTTTTTATTTGATTTTGGAAAAAGAGGAAATCAACACAAAGTGAGGGTAGAGAAGAAGACCATTTCAAGAAAAGAAATTAAGAGAATACAAAGGAGACATGGAGGTTGGGCTTTGTGAAATGGGCTGTTGCGATAAGACAATGATGAGAAAAACATGCATGCATACGCATTACCCACCTTGTCTCCATCTACACCACCACCACCACCTTTGCCAAGCCTTCCCCATACTACTTGCACCACCAAAACGTGCCACACAACCTACCATACATAGAACCAACAAACCACATCCAAGAACCGCTTAACCCATCTCCTCATTCCACATCCAACACCTATGTTTTTCCCCATTATTATAGTGAGGACCTGTTTTCAGTGGGCTCTCCTTCTTTTTCTTCTTTTCCCTTCTTTGTTTCTCTCCCTTTCAAATGGGAGATGGAGAGTAGTTATTTGGAGTGGGAAGTTATTTTGTGTCAGTTATTTGGAATCAGTTAGTTTAGAGAGAGATGAGAGAGGAGAAAGAAAGCGGGTGTGGATGGAGAGATTGCCACCCTTTTTTGCTTTCTTTTCTAAAAATCTAGGAAATTAGCATTCAGGTTTTCGAAGGTTGTGGTGGTTAACCCAATAAGAAGTACATCTAAATAAAGTATTATATATGGCATATTTGCCAAATACAAAACCGCCAAGGAATTATATCACTGAAGATGCAGGTACCAAAAATTATGCTATAGAACAATTTCTTCATATTCAAATGGAAGAAAGAAAATCAGTGATAGCACAAATGATAGATTTTCAAAATATAATCCATGAAGTGAAAATTGAGGGAATGGGCTTACCTGAACAATTTTTAGTAGACAATACCATTTACAAACTCCATCATGGAAGGATTTCAGGATCACGTTAAAACATAAGAAATTCAAGAAAGTTGAAAATCTTATAGTTTGACTCAAAATTCAAGAGCATCATTGTGAATGTAACTCAAAGAGTAAGGATTCTGAAAATGTGAGGAAGGCTAATCTTACTGAAACTAAGAATGACCAGAAAAGGCCCAAAACCAACATGACCAAAGTCTAGAAAGGTCAAAAGAAGAACAAAAACCAAGCTCATAAGCCCCGCAAAGATATAAAAAAAGAATGGAGATAGAACACTTTATATGTAGAAAAAATGGCCATTATGCAAAACAGTGCCGCCGCAGAAAAGGAACAAAAATAAAAAATAAGCCAATCTCACATAAGAGAATTTTTTTTTTGTGGTAGTAATAAAGGTGAACCTTGTCAGCAATTGTAGAGGTTGGTGGGTTGACATTGGTAGGACCTGGCACATCTGCAGTGACATAAGCGTGTTTGTATCCTATGAGTAGGTCGAAGATGGACAAGAACTCTATATGGGAAAGTCCTCTGTGGCCAAGGTAATTGGTTAGGGAAAAGTAGTTCTGCACCTCTCATCTAGCAAGTCTCTAACTTTGACTGAAGTGCTGCATGTGCCCGAAGTGTGAAAGAGCTTGGTAGGCTTTGTTTTAAGCAAAAACGGCTTTAAGTTAGTATTTGAAGCATATAAACTTGTAATTGCCAAAAATAAAGTTTTTGTAGGAAAAGGCTATGTTGCTAAGGCATTTTCAAACTGAATCTAAATTCTATCGATAATAAGAATGCTTCTATTTCTGCTTATATTGTTGTGCCTTTTGATCTATGGCATGCAAGATTAGGTCATGTTAACTATTCTTCTTTGAAAAATATGATGGATTAATGTTAGATTTCTAAAACTGATTTTCAACCTAACTCTTGTTAAATTTTTGTTTAATCCAAGTTTTTCAGAAAACCTTTCAAAATGTTGAAAGACGTTGGAGCTATTGGGTCTGATTCATAATGATATTTATGAACTAAGTAACATTATCACTAGAGGTGGTAAGAAGCATTTTATTACTTTCATAGATGTTTTCTCCATATTTTCTTATATATATTTACTTAAGAACAAACTTGAGGCCCTAGATAAGTTTAACCTTTTTAGACTTAAAGTAGAAAATCGACTGGGCAACAAGATTAAGACTTTGAGGTTTGATCGAGACGGTGAATACTTGTCCAATGATTTCATTAAGACTTGTAACACCTTAGAGATAATTCACAAAGTGACAGTCTCCTCATAGCAAAATGGTGTAGCCGAATGGAAACATAAAACTTTAGTAGAAATGGTGAATTCTATGATAAGTAGTTCTAAACTATCCAAAACCTTGTTAGGGGAAGCTCTTCTTACAGCTTGTCACATACTTAATAGAATTCCCTTCAGAAAGACCAATAAAACCGCATATGAATTATGGAAAGATAGGACTTTGACCTTGAAGTACCTCAAAGTGTGGGGGAACGTAACCCATGTTGCTGTACCAAGTCGAAAGTGGACTACACTTGGACATAAAGCATAAGAGAGTGTGTTTATAGGGTATGCTCTGCATAGTAAGGCCTATAGATTCCTAGTTATTTTAGGTTCAGACAAAGACTCAATCATTAAATCTAGAAACACAATCTTCTTTGAAAATGATTTTCCTTGTAAACAAGGTCTTCATATTCCTAGTAACAACAATAATGTTGTTAGACTAGCCCCACCTAGTGATTCTGAACCTAAAGATCTAGAACCTCGTAGGAGTAAGAGACCTAGAAAGGAGTCTACCTTAGGCCCTAATTTTATCACCTACATTCTAGAAAATGACCCCACATCTTATTAGGAGGCTCTGCTTACTCCTGACGTTGCTTTTTGAAAAGACGCTCTTAATAGTAAAATTAAGTCTATTTTAGAAAATCATATATGAGAATTAGTCGATCTCCCTCCTAAAACTAAACCATTAGGTTGCAAATGGATATTCAATAGGAAGTCAAAAACTGATGGCTCAATAGAAAATTTCAAAGCTAAACTGGTTGCAAAAGGATTTAAATAAAATGAAGGAGTTGACTACTTTGACACGTATGTTCCTGTAACCAATATTGTTACCATTAGAGTCTTAATTGCCATAACTTTCGTTCACAATATGGTCATCCATCAAATGGATGTAAAGACCACATTTTTAAATTGTGATTTGAAGAAGAAATTTCTATGGAGCAATTCGAAGGATTTGTAGTACGGGGGAAAGACAAAAAGTTTACAGATTAATTAAATCTTTGTATAGCTTCAAGCAAGCTTCTCTGTAGTGGTATAAGAAATTTGACCAAGTGATGATTTTTGAAGTTTTTAAAATTAATGAATCAGACAAATGTATTTACTATAAAGATTTTGGTAGTTCCTGTATCATAATTTGCTTATATGTAAGATGATATGATTATTTTTAGGTCTGATGTTATTTCAATAGAGATCACAAAGAGATTTCTTTGTTCTAAGTTTGACATGAAATATATGGGTGAGGTTAATGTGATATTGGGAATAAAAATACACAAACACTTTGAGGGGATTATTTTATCTCAGTTTCACTATATTAAGAAAGTACTTCAAAGGTTTAATATGTTTGGAGGGAATGGTATTTCCACTCCTTATGATCCAAGTGTCAAACAATTTAAGAACAAATGAGAGAGTGTATCTCAATTAGACTTTTCCATATGTAATGTATATCATAAAATGTACGGGACTTGATACTGCATATGCAATAAACAAATTGAGCAAGTACACAAATAACACCAGTAATGAACACCGGACGTCAGTTAGTTAGGTATTCAAATACCTAATGAGAACCATTGATCATGGTATGCATTACGAAAAATATCCCACTGTACTTGAAGTATATAATGATACAAACTAGATATTAGATTTTGAAGAATCCAAGTTGACAAGTGGTTATGTATTTACTACTGGAAACATAGTCATCTCATGGAAATCAAAGAAGCAATCTTGTATTTCCCGATCCACAATGGATTAGGAGATTATTGGCATGGAATTGGCTGGTGAGGAAGCTTAATGGTTGAAGAACTTGCTAACAGATATTCCTTTGTGGAACAAACTGGTACCAACCATAACTCTACATGGTGATTCCAAATCCACAATTGATAAGGTAAGTATCAAAACATACAATGGGAAATTTTGACATATACGTCTAATGCATAATTTATTGAGGTAATTACTCTAGCAAGGAGTAATTTTATTAGACTTTTTGAGATCGATTGATAATTTAGCCAATCCACTAAATAAAAAACTTGTTAAAGATCGAGTAATTTCAACATCGAGGGCAATGAGACTTAAGCCTAAAAAAGACAAGTCACCAATAATGGATTCCCAACCCGTTTGATTGGAGATCTCATGGGACGGGTTTAATGGTAAAAATAAAGTTATCATTGGGTGGCACTGTGGGAATACTTTAAAAACCCTCGCAAGTGCATAAACCCATTCCTATGATGTGCAGTGTTATATCCTAAATAATAGTTGGTAAAACTCTATGTCTTTTATAAGTGGGATGTTGTACAAAAGTATCCTTGATAGAGAATACCTATGTGTGTGGAAGTCAGGTGACTTCCTATGAGAGTTTAGGCCACTTTCTAGAGCACTTATGTCTTTTTTAAGTGAGATGTTGTATAGGAGTATCCTTAACGTTACTGTGTTCGGTTCATCAGGAATCCCTATGAGATCATGTGTGTTTAACATACAATTTACTGGATAAACTCTTGGTTCAAAATCTTAGTTCATCATAGAGATTTGGTATCTCAAATATACTATACTAAGTAAAGGTTCAAGACTTAGTTCACCTACATTTATAAGTGATCTCATAAGCATGACTTGTAGCAACTCTATTTCTTCTTGTGCTTTAATGTGTGGGGGATTGTTGGTATAAAATGTGCATTAAAGCACATTAGTTTTCCCCTTATTTTCTCCTCTTTACTTCTTTTTATTCTTTAGAGCCCATATCAGTTATGGAGAACTCTTAATGAGGGGTTTATTATGAATTCCTCTCTTGCTTATGGTGTTTTAGATTTTAGTGGCCTTAAGTGGTGGTAACAATGCCCGCGTGCATACGCCGGCCGTGCTATGCTGTCAACCATTGCACAGGGACTTAAGTCTCGCATTCAATTATGAGACTATAACTGTCCAACATCTCCTTATGTAGGAACCCTATATAAAGGGGTCTAGGGTACGCCTCTCATCTCAATCTTCTAATCTCTACAAGAAGCTCTCTGCTGTGCTTTTTTCCTACTCCTCCTTTTTGCTTTCTCTTTGCTACTTCGAGTCTATGAAACTGGTCCATTGCAGATTTGAGATTTCTTTGGTCTATTGAGTGCACAACTGTTGGAGATTATCCGATTAGGAAGTTGTTTTATCTTGAGGTAAACACCCGTGAGTCCATTTTGCTTCTGTGTGGGGGCGAAATATGCCTAAAGAAAGAGTCTCCAAAGACCAGTTTCGACTACCAATTGTTCAGTTTATTCTAACCCTCCTCATTTATGTTATGTATACATGTTATTTGCAGTCGCCCATAAACACAAAAATCCAACAAGAACTCCACCCCATTAGCCGAGAGCTTAACTTCTCCATCAAAGGCTCATAATCCCATAAGGACAAATTTCTAGAGCTCGTTGGAATCCCATGTTTCTAAAAGGAAACCTCCCTTCTCTGATGTGAAGAATGGCTTTAACCTATAACTGCATCTCTTCTCGGTAATTGGAGATGGATAATACTTGACACAGAGAACCGTTATATTTGTAAATAATGCACATGTTATTATAAGATGTATCATTAAGGTGTGGATGCCCATGTATGATAAGATAGGGCAACTATCATTAGTCTCTGGATGTAAAAAGGTTTTTGGAGAGGAAGTCATCTCAGCATATAAATAGGCATGCCTTCTCATTATGCATGTACACATCTCTCATTTTAATAAAATTCTCTCTTTTCCTATCTCTTTCTCATCTCTTCTTCCTGCGTGAGTTTTAGTTTTACAACACGTTCTGTATCTGTGCATGAGAGCATCTTGAATTCCACAAAAACTAGATCGAGAAAAGCGAGATCTGGAAACTGGAATCCGGTTCGTGCTCTAAGTAAGCCGAGGGTTGAGAAAACGGAGAGCCCTCTCTCTCTCTCTCTCTTTCTCACTCGATATTTGTTTCATGTGAGTTTTTGTTGTTGTTTGGAAAACTAAAAAAGCAGAGAGGTAGAAATAGCTAGTTGCAAGGACTCCAGTCATTCACCATCTTGGTTCTTTGGCACTGACTACAGAAGGACAAAGCACCAGTGGTCGTCTGGAATTTCTTTGTCAAATTGAACGAATGCCTATCTTCATATGGATACTTCATACATACATATTTGGAATACTATTTCTGATTCATGAAGCTTCTCCTTTAAGCCCTGGTGCATGGCTTCTTCTCTCTCTTACCATCGCCCATGCTGGAGGGCCGCCAGTTGTTGCGCCATTCGACGTAATTAAATTCTAGTCCTCGACCACCGCCATCCATTGCCAAGGGATAAGGGAAGAGGGCTGGGGCTTTCTCTGTGTTTTGGTTGTAGAACCAGAACTGGAAAAGCATGGGAAAAAAACTAGCTTTGGTTTTCTTAACTTAGGCCAGGTCAGACCAGGTCGGGTTTGGGTTAATCAGTATGACCTATGGCAGAACCCAGTCTAGTACAGGAAAGGAGTGCAGTTATTTCGAGCAGACTAACTATATGCAGAGCCCGGCCCAGCCATCATGCAGTGCTGACATCAGCATCTTTTAGCATCCATATGATGAACAGCCAGCTTGACGAGATTAATGTTAGAAATTTGTTTTTGCGATATTTTGGTTATTCGGGTCCGATCGATGATCCGTTTGCTCCTACGGACTTATTTCGAGCAGATCTACGCATCAATAGGAGTGGATTGATTATTTAATAGTTAAAAAAAGGGTTTTGATCAACAATAACAGTTAGTATATCTAACTTTTCTTTTTTTTATTTAATTATGGATATATTATATTACATTGCACTGCATGCCTAACATAATTACTTCGATAAAGTTATGACTATATGGTTATATAAAACTTTGGTTTTGATGAATTTATTACCAGAAGTAATAATTGCATATAATAAAAGTAGAAGTTCATAGAACCAGAAGTTCTATATAAGTAATTAGGACCCGATGTTCCATATGATATTTAGAGTCAGAAGCTCTATATTAAATAAATAACTCAAACCTGAAGTTCTATACGTCATTTTAATCCAGAACCTGTAGTTCTAATTTGGACCTAAAGATTCGTATGTTGTTTTAATTTGAAACTTTAAGTTCTCAGCTTTGGAATATGTACTTGGAGATTTATATTCATAATCAAACCCGAAGCTTTGATTTTTAAACATTCAAAGTAGTATAGATCGATACGAAGGCCATAAATACAAGTCTAAAGTTTTAACAGAACCAGAAGCTCTAATCCAAACCTAAAGTCTTAACAGAACCAAAAGTTCTGATTCAAACCTGAACTTTGATAGAACTAGTAGTTCTAAAAACTTGAAGTTCTAACTTTTAATTAGCCAATTCTTGGTTATGTTTAGTTATTGGATATTGAGAACCTGGAGTTCTACTTTTATGATTGTTATTATTAAATTGATCTTTACACACTTGAAAAAGCTTGCTGCCGCCATTTGTTACGTCCTGAACCCGAGAATTGGGAATTAGAGTGGATCCTAAGGTGCAGCACATGTAACCTATAGCAATTTGTGCTTTGTTAAAATAGGTATGAACTACCACACAAGGGTGATTCCATAGGAATGTGTGAAAAAGATCCATATACACATGTCAATTATTTTAACAATGAGGCAGAAACCTGTGAAGTACACCTGCAATTGTCATAGACACTAATAGCATTCACTTGTTAATAAGCAAAAGTATGTTAAGTAACCCATCCACATGTATATATATATATATATGAACGTAATACTATTCAAAGAATAGTCAACCAATACAAAACACATGTATGAGTTGAACTAAAAATTGTATGCATGTACATGATATATAAAAGGCATATAGTCATATACAAAATCCAAAATACATGTCTATCAATCTATGACTCTGAAAATTGCATGATGATGATGGCATGATCTATCCATAAGCCAGACATGGCTATAACCCAAGCAAACCCAAAATGAAACCCAATGATGTGCTACGTAGGATGACTAGTACTAAATGTTATCCTCGTTCCACTCTTCTACACCTTGAGGTACCGTTCAAGTCTCTTTCGGGGTCGCGTCAATTGTTGAACTAGCAATGGGTCCAGTACCTATAACACCAAGGGTAACATTATTAAACATGATGATTTAGCAAATATAAATGTATATAAAGCTAATATGCTGTATCAATTGAATTTAAAGACATTTTAATTGAAAGAGATCATTAACGGAAGTTAGGCATATTGTGTATATGAATAAGTACGAATAAAGAATCATAAATGGAATACAGTAACATACTAATTTGGCATCCACGAGGCTATCTTTTCTTTAGAGAAAGCACGTATCATATGGCAGGAAATCACTAGCGGTTAGGCCAAGATCTATCTAGCTACCAAAAGAGCGTCGACTAACTCTTCACATAATTATTGCAGTAGAAAACATATGGAATACCCTAATTTGGTTCCATTAAACCTCCTATGGGTATAAGCTAAGTAGTACCAACTCAATGGATCAAGAACGATCGAGATTCATAACTTCATATTTAACATATGTAGTGATCATCTCAGACTTATACAGAAGCATGTCAGTCTTGAGATTGTATACAATCATAAAATCGGGATTTAATAGAGTTACTAATAATCAAATGATACATACTTAAATGAGCTAATAGTGCTTGAGCCCTCTCAACCTTAGTTACCTTCTCTTGGCTCACGGCCTTGCTTTGAGAAGAAGTTCTGGCTCCAATCTTGCTTCAAGGTTCACCGAGGATGAACAGGTACATGATTTAATAATGTTGAGGGCAAGGTTTACCTTACAATATGAATGCATTCGGATTGAGGGGTTAACAAGAATATTTACTAGCCAACCCTAACTAAGATAATCCATATTTCCTTAATCATTCAATGCAATGTATTCATTAAACGTTCGGTATCAATATACTACCAAGTCTTAGTATTACATTGTATAGGCGGTGGACACCACTTCTTATGGTAACACTCATGACATAACATCTGAAATTGACTAAAGAATCAAGAAGGAAAGAGTGACAGCTCCGCCTTTCCTTTTTAGTATTTAATTATTGTTGGGCTAATTCATTTGATGTGAAGATCACTTCCAAGGTCCTACATGGTCTTTGTTTGCACTTAATGTCTAAAGGGTAAAATTGGGTTAAATAATTTCTCTAGGATTTTAAAAGAAGGATACAATAGCTCCCAATTTATCCCCATTTAAATAAACTTAAATTAAGTTCGATGACGAAAGTAGGTACATGATCAATCGAAACTCCATCCGGTCGATCGGATTCCCACCCCCAGGGAGAATTCGATCGATTAGATAGGGGCTCGATAGATCAGCCTTGGAGCATTTTGCTCTGAGTTGAATCAGTTCTAAATTGATTCTATCCAGCTCTTTTGGCCTCCCCTATACTTGGTAACAATCGTAGACATTACTAAATGCATAAAGAGACCATTCTCTCCATTTATAAACTCCACTTTCATCCTCATTCTCATAAGAAGTCCAAAATTCATTACATTAACATGTAATTTAGGTAGTTGAGCTGTATAAAAAGTCATTCATGAGATTTATTAAAGAATCAACGAAACAAGCATATATACAACAATAATATGCACTTATATTTGCCTTTAATTCAGTGCTTTACCTAATTCAAGCTTTCCTTGGCTCCATGGAGAAGAAAAATCTCAATGTAAACAATCCTAAGGCATGCTGGTTAGAAGATGGATGCATGTTACAGGATTGAATCTTCTTGACTCTACTGAATTCAAAGAGATGCAAGGAGGGTACTTTTTAACTTATAGAGCTGTAAAGATAAGAAAGGGTGTAGACAAAGGGGTTGCACTTCATAAGATGGTGGCTAGAAGGTGAGGGAAGGTGATGGAGTTAGTCCTTCACACATGTAGGGTCTTTTACTCTTAAAGTTGCAAGAGTTCAAGGATGAGTATGGCAAAAGAGCTCCAGTAGAGACTCTTAAGGGGATGAAGAGGGAAGAATGAGCTGTTGGCTATTTTTAAATCAAGTATTCTTGGAATTGCAAGCAAGTCCAGTTTGCTTGAAGGATTTATAACTTAAGTCAAGTGGACTCTAGTTGGGCCAAGATAGATCCGAATTGAGGTGGGCCAAACATGAAAAATGACACACGTGTGAAAATACAGATGATGAAACTAAAATGATGCTAATATGATGCAAAACACCAAAAATCTAAATTACAAAAAGGCCTTTGACTACCTAAGTAAGATTCGAACCCAACCTAACTACCTATCCATGACCCAAACCTAAAGGATTTGGATTGAATTAGCCTAAATAAGTATTAATTAGAATGAGATTAGTTATAGGAAACATGTTTAGCTCTAGTTTGGACCTTACACCATCAAAGAGGGACCTAAGATATCTCCGGAGGACATAGCATAAGTCCTTATTTTCTACGCCATTATATCCCTAAAGGACATGTATGATCATTAGCAGATAGTTATACCACCCAATGCTTTAATAAATGTTGAACTAGTCAAATAGAACAAAATGCAGGAAATATAATTCCTCCAGAAGAGGTAGACATAATAATTTCTCCAAAAAGGTAGACATAATGATTCCTTTAGTAGAGATGAAAATAAGCACCCCAGGACAGGTCATTAACAAGGCATTTGAATCTAAATTGGAAGAACCGCCAAGCATGATTTAAAAACCCTACAACTATTATTATGAGTTTGAATATTGAGTTCAATTTTTAAATATTTTTTGGATGTTAGGACTTATTCTTTTATCCCTCATATATTGTGTCTGCAAATTATATTTACTTTGGATAGTGAATATTTTAGTTGTTTTCAATCACATTTTTATTATGTCACTGAATAGTTATATTAATTTATTGTTTCTTGTGGTATAGATCATGGAATGCATGAAACTAATGATAATATCTGTCTGGTGAACAGTGCCACAAAATACACTATATTGAAAAAACAAAAGTTTTTTTCAAAGTTGGTGTTTAATTCATACAAGGTATCAACCATAGTCGAATCTGTACAAATAATTGAATGCTCTAAAAGAGTTTATATAATGTTATCAATTGGTATCCATATATGCATTAAAGATGCATTATTTTTTAGTGGTTCTTGAAGAAACTTGCTTTAGAAGACATTAGGAAAATGGGTACCATATATAGAAACTATAAGTGAAGGTAACTAAAGATATTTGCTCGTCATTACTAATATTAACAACCAATAGCTGATACTAGAAAAACTAAAAACTAAGTGCATTCTCCTTAGGTCGATATTACACAATAGTCTTTAATGTCGACTCACATTCGATTATGAACAAAACAACAAAGTTAAGCCAGAAGCTTAAACTAACCCCGAAGCTTACTGATCCAAGACTTCAATGCTTTAACATAATAGGTTAGGTCACCCTACGGCTACTATGTTAAGGCAAATTGTTGATAATTCTTTTGAGTACTCCTTAGAGAACCATTAATTGACCATCATTTTTGTAAATGATATAAAGTGGCATTTGTGAACCCATAAATCCTACTAGTAGACCTTTTAGGTATTTTATGGTTCTAATTGATGCCTCCATTCGTTGGTTGGATGTTTACCTATTTTTATAGTTTTTTTCCTCCTATTAGCACAAATTATTAAAATTAGGATACACTTCCTTGAGCATCATATTAAGTAGATAAGACGTGATAATGTAGGTTCGTGACCTGCGTGAACCAACAACATAGATTGAGAATCTATGTAGGTTATAACTCACCATCAAATTATTAGATATCTATAACCAGTGATAGGGGATGTATTTACTGTCATTTTGCAGATTGTCATTTTGATGAGACAGTCTTCCCGCTGTTAGGGAGAGATAAGAGAGTTTCTAAAAAATGCATTATTCCTGTAGAATAACCCGTTCTTGAACAACAGTGAGAATTAACAAGGAATACTCCTATTTTGTCTAGATTCATGTATTTTACAATGTGAGAATGAAGTACGGTGAATTATGCACTTACAAAAAATTACAAATGAATTACCTGATGCTTTTAATAATGCAGCAAAAGTGACTAGGTCACATGTAATAGCTATGAATACACCTTCATGAATTAATATTCGCATAGGGCATGAAAAAATTAATGTCCCTATAAAACAAAATCCAAATATTGTAGGAAATGAATTTGTTACACACTAAAAGAGTGGTAGACCTATAAGTTCCAAGGACTCAGCTCTCTGGAAAAGGAGAAATGAGCAATCATATCTCAATCCAACACTCCTGAAAAGGTATGCCATTTCACTCAAGAAAAGGTTATGGATAAATCCATTCTCTCTAAATTTCCTGAAGAAATTAACATCCCGAGAAAGACATGAGTCCTTGAAGAGACTTTGGAAGCCCTTAAAGAGGTAAGGGTACCCAATAATGAAGAGATCTCTATACTTTACAATTATTCAAGACAGAGATAGGATAGAAAGGAAATTGTAATCAATGACTCATTTGCATATGCGGTAGCTACACAAATAAGAATGGAAAATGATGACAAAACCATGTTCTATGAATATTGACAAAGGATAGATTGGCTAAAATAAAGAGATACCATCAAGGTAGAATTATAGTCTCTCAATAGATGAGGTGTATTTGGACCTATAGTACAAACCCCAAAAGGTGTTAACCCTTTATGTTACAAATGGGTGTCTGTAAGGAAAAGAAATGAATGAAATCACTAGATACAAGGAAAGACTTGTGCTATAATGTTTCCTATAAACACCTAGGACTGAAAATATACACAGACATGTTCACCCCTAAAAAATTACAAATGTTGCAGTGAAGACATTACAAGTAAATTCCAAACCAAGGATACATAAACCTTGGGATTGTGGAATGGCATGTCAAGTACTGCATCCAGATGTTTAGAGCTAGTGCAATCCATTCAAAAGACTTCAAATGAGCTCAGAATGCAGCATTTCAAACTTCAGAGTTACTGGACTTCATTTCATTACTTAACTCACCAAATACCAAGTTCAGGGTTCATTGTCTCAAAAAATAGGGGCCACCTAACACACTCAAGGTTTTGGATTACCAAAGTGGATGAAAATCACATGGCAATTCCAAAGCATGCTTGGGAATGATGTTTCAAAGTTTAGAAGCATTTGGACTTCATTTCAACTTAAACCAAGCTTCAGTGACTGTTTGCCAGCTCCTGGGGGATCACTATAGAAATTGACACTTCTACATGCTAGACTAGGCTCAAGCCCAGGGGAATGCCTTCAAGTATATTTAAAGACTATCTTTCAAAATTTCAGAGCATTTGAACATCATTTGGACCCAAACTCAGTTCAGATGGTCGTTTATTAAGCTCTATGGGGTCACTATGCAAATTGACAACTCACGAAGATCAAATTAGCTGAAACTCCTAGAAAAAGCTTAAATTATACTCAAGGGAGGCTCTGCAAAATTTTAGTTCAAACGAACATCATTTGACCCAAAGTCTACAAACTTGTCAACTTTAGGTCAGTGACCCCCAAGTAATAGGGTCACTGACTAAAGTCCTAATTCCCGATGTCTAAAATTGATGAAATTTAGATACAAAACTTTAGTCATGCTCAAGGGAGATTCTACAAATTTTCAAGTCAAGAGGACTCCGTTTGGTCCTACTCCCACAACATGTCAGCTTAGAAGACATGACCCCCTAGCCTTGGAGGTCACTAGCCAAAATCCTACTTCTAAGAGCCAAAGCTGATGAGACTTGGAATAGAGATTTAAAATATGTTCAAAATGAACATCCCAAAGTTTCAAATCAATTGAATGTCATTTGGGTAGAAAACAAGCTAACTACTTACAGTGTGAGGTGAATAGTGATTTCGAACATGCAACAAATGGGTCATTGTTCGAAATCCTACTTCCACAAATACAAACTGTATGAAATATGGACCAACACTCCAAGATACTCCTGACATTAGTCCCTCCAAGTTTCAAATCAAGCTGGGGTCATTTGGGCCTCAAACAGCTGAAATAAGGGCCTATTTTTATAAAAAGTTAACGACGGAGTTAACTAATTTCAGAAGGTTAAAATGGGCTGAAATTTTTATGACACACTCAAAATAATGTCAAAAGGCATCCCTCCAAGTTTCATAGAGATCAGACATTGTTGGGCCCCAAATAGTTGAAAATGGTTCACATATACAAAAAGCCAAAATTAGGACTAGGGAGTGACCGTAGTTGCAGCACTAACAACCGTGGAGTAGTTCTTGTGGTTTTCAGTGGTTCCCTCCACTTTATTTCGAACCTTAACTCCCCATAACTCCCCAAACTACTACTAAATTTTATAAAAAGGGAGGTTTAATACACAGAGAGGGACAGAAACATACAGAAGAGACAGACAGTAATTACAAGTGCAAGTTGCTACTAAATTTCAAACAAGTCACAGGGCATTCTCCAGCACTCTCCAACCCATTTCTCTTTCTTCTCTTTCACTCAAGGTGATAGATGGTTCAGAGAAGAAAGAGGGGTAAGGGTATCATTTAAAAGAAGATTATGTTCAAGTATTGGTGAGCTGTTAAAGGATGAAATATGTTCCTTTGTTTTTTTTTTTTCAATTTAGGGGTTTTTTAGCCATCATGGAAGTTGTGAACAAGCCTCTTTAGGCTTCATTCTGATCTTTGAAAATCATAGGGTCAAAATGACACAACTTTGGCTTCATACAGTAACCTTTTCTGATTTGTACAAAAAAAAAAAAAAAACAGTCCATAACCAAAAGTGAAAATCATCAAAGGTTTTGGTTGATTCCCTAGTCAAAGTAAGCCTTCTAAATGGTCACTCAATACTCCAAAGATCATAAAAGCAAGTTTCAACACTTTGAAGAAGTCACAGAGGCGAAACAGTACAATACAGAGAGCAAAATAGTGGCCTTTTGGCCATCATCTGCCGGCCACGGTCACTCCCCCTATTTCCTTTTTTCTTGCATCTTTTTCCAATTTTTATGTATTTTCTTGTATTTTCTGAATTTGAATCACATCTGAGACTTGAGGGAAGGGTTGTTAACTTTTTAAAAACATGTAAACAACCTACATCTTCGCAGTTAGAGCATTTGAACCCATGTAAACAAAAGGGAAATTAATGATGAACTGTAGTTATTTCCCATTCTTCTTAATGCTTAAAGTGTGTGAATGTTGGACTCAAATCTATTACACATTCGCCATTTTTCAATGTGATCAGAAGATTGGTGCCTTCTATGGGAAATTACATTACCCTAATTTGTGATCAAATTTGGCCAAAAGACATGAAAATTGGCTAAAAATGCATGAAAAGTGCTGCTGTTAAGCTAAAAAGTGCTGCTGTTAAGCTAAAAGTACTGCTGTTAATTTGAAGTGTTGCTGTTGCCTAGTGACCATGAGATGCTATACAGAAAGTGTTGTGACCACAGGAATTTATAAAAAATGGGCAGTGACCGTAGGTCACGATCACTAACCTGTTTTGCTGCTAAAAACGATTGTTTGACCTTTAAAGACACCCATGCAAGACCTTGATGTCTAAAATGGGTTTGGAAACATTAATAAAGGAATTTTTCACCTTAAAGTGCATTCTATAATCATTCAAATGAAGGCATTAAGCACTTCGAAGTGCATACTTTTGCCATTTAATTGAAGGCACTTTGCACCTTGATGTGCATAAACCAAATCGACACCCTTTTTTACAATAGAAAAGTGGTGATTCAGTCCAAATAGCTTTGAACGAAATAACTATTGCTATTAAATCATTGATAAGACTAACGACATTGTAGTTATGCATTGTCCGGTGATGAGTTTTTAAAAATGCATATTTTCATATACATTTTGACCTATTTTAAAGACTTATTAAATTAAAAGAGCTTCATTTAGTATGATATCATGGTTTTAAGCATTTTAAATTCATTGTAGTGTATTCCTGCATAATTTGCTTAAAAATCACACTTTTTGCATAAATTTATGAAACCTGCTATTTTTGAAAAGTCTATTTTTGGAAAGTTTTGTGAAAATAATTTTTCTCATGAAATAAATTGAATGTTCATCTTCATTAGTTCATTCATATAAAATCATGAAGAATGATGTACATTTTTATTATCATTTCATGAGAGATGGGCCCACAGTTATGCATTTGTGATCTTAGGGGTAAAATGGTCTTTTCACATAAATTCACATTTGTCTTGTAGGAAATTGATTATATGGGTCCCATTTGTAAAGAATTGAGGCAAGGAATTGATTTTCAAGAGAAAGGAGAGAAGAATTGAACAGAAAAAACTTGGAAGAAAATTGCAAAAAGTTAGCTTCATGGTCCCACACACACATGTACATGTGTGGGGTACACTTGTCAAACATCCAAGATGTGGTCCATTTATTTGTTGCACATTTTCAAGAGATTTTGAAGAGAATTTGAAGAATATATCATCAAAGATGGACAAGGAAAGCCACATGGGAGTTCTTTTTGGAGAAAGGAGAAGATTTAACTGAAAAAAAATGAAAAAAAAATCCAAGAAAGCTATTCCACATCCAAAAGAGGATTTTGGATCAGATTTTGGTTGAAAAAGAAAAGGAAAAAAAAATCAAGAGGGTTATCTTTAAAGATTTCTTCAAGTTAGGAGCCAACAAGGAGAACTTTCCAGAAAAGGAAAGTTGACAATATAAAGAGATAAAAGGGGAAGTTCTACACCTCATGTGGACCAAGTTTGATTCCAATAGAGGATTTTTATCCCTACTTCATCTCTCAAAAGATCTCAATGCAAGGTGGCACATACAAGAAAGGAAAGAAGCATCCAAGAGGGACTTCTAGATAAAGCAAACAAGGAAAGAAAAGAAAAATAAAAAGAAAAAAAATCCCAAAAGATATTGTATGTCCAAAGCATTGTTTGGAGCCCTTTTTCTTTCATTTTTTTATTATTTTTAAGATTTTAAAGTTTGAAAAGGAGTAGGACTTGAAAAAGTATAAATAGGGCACCCTTCTCCCATATTCTTCATGAAAGAATTACCCACCTCACACCTCTAGATTTCTACACTCCATCTCTCCTTCTCTTGTCTCTCCATCTCAAGTCATCAAGGAGGCTTAGCCCTAAAGCCACACCACCAACCTTGAAGATCAACTAGAAGGAGGAATTATTTTCCATCCTAGTATGTATAATCTTTTGTTTTAATTTTTTCATCTTATGTATAGGATTGTCATACTAGTTTAATAATATTCATCTTTTTACTTTTCTTATTCTTATAGTTGTAGGATTGCTTGATTTGTGTTTTTATTGTTTGGATTGACAACCCAAATAGAGAGCATATCTTAAGAAATTATTAGGCCTAGATTAAGAGAGAATATTGAGTGAATTTACCATCTTTAACTTTCGTTGCTTACCGTCTTTGACCTTAATTGTTTACTGCCTTTGACTTCCTGAAAATTTTTTTATTTTATTGCACTTTTGAAATTTAAATTTTTGCAATTTTAATTTCTGCACTTTTCTTGTTATTTTTCCTGCACTTTGTTTCAATTTTCTGCACTTTATGTTCTTGCATAGTTTTTTTTCTTTTAAATTATTTACTGCTGTAGGTTGCATTAGATTGATGCATATTTCACTTTTCAATCATGTTTAATGGTGATGATCATGATAAGGTTAAAAATCAAAATTTCAGTTTTAACAATACCACAATTCTGAATTGAAAAACAGTCTAGATTTTCTTGTGCAGAAAATATTCTCAATTGGGTCACATGTTGGATGATTTCTTCTAAATCAGATTTGCACATGTGTTGCTTAATGTTTCCAACTATTTTAAATCTAATTCAGAACTGAAAATTTAATGAAAATAGTCCAAAAACAGTTTTGAAACTGTAGTAAAAGTTAGTCATTATTCAAGTGATTGTGTGACATATTTGTGAAGTGTATAAATGTTTTTTAAAAAACTAATTTCTGCATTACGTTGAATAAGTTTTCAGATCTGAAATAAGTCCTTTTAAACTGAATTCTGAGTGTTTGTTAATAGCCCAAATTTGTATTTCAATAGTAAAAAAAATCTGATGGGAATTGAGTTCAATTTGGACAATTTGTACATGGATATAAGTGGATTGTTTTGAGGATTGTTGGAACCATTATCAAAACTAATTTTATGTGTTTAATTGATAAGTTTCAGATCTGAAACTAAACTAAAACAACAAGAAGAAACTAATTTCTGAGTTTTTTTTTGGAAACCCCTCTAGTTCATGCATCATACATCACATGTGCTACTTCACCATGTTAATAGACTACATGATCATGCATTGAATCCACCGTTTTTTCTTCATCATTCTTGCATCTTGTTTATTTTTGGAAATTGAGTTTTCAGATTTATATATATATTTTTTAGTTTATCATGTTTGAATTTATCATGTCTGAGTAAATTCATTCTAAAAAAAAAAAAGTTGTTGTGCATAGTTGTATTGTAGTTGTTTGTACAATTGCATAGTTTCTTTTTAGAAACTTGTTCAGCATTAGGAGATTATTAATTTGATTTTTTTTTCATTTAGAGTTTCATCCAAACTAAAATTTCTTTTTTTAAATAGGATTTAGAAATCTTTTGTTTTTTTAAAAAGTATAGATTTTTAACCTAACATAGTTTCGAACTTAAGAAAGTTGTGTTTTCTTTCTAACTTATTTGCTATTAACTTCGTTTAGTTTTATTTTTAGTAAGTTTCTAATTTTAGATTTAGTTTTATTAGAAGTTCTAACGTATGCTTTGTTTTGTAGTAAATTTAATTTTACTTTTAGGAACTTTTAGAATTAGGAATTGTTATTGTAATTATTTAATTCTTAGAAATGAATGTATTTGTTAGATTTTAAATTAGGATAGTTTTAGAGTTTGAATTAGGTAGGTGACAAGTTGAAAATATTTTAAACATAGCTCCATGTGGATTTGACCTCATACTTACCGAGATATTACCACATCGCAGCTCTGTACTTGGAGTTACGAACAAGTTTTTGGCGCCGTTGCCGGGGAGCGCCATTTAAGGTAATTTTTCTAACTTTCCTTATTTACATTATTTTGTGGGTGTAGTTTAACTTTGGCATCTTTCTAGAAATAGGAGGACATGCATGGAATGCTAAGCCACCCTAATTTGGAATAGGAATGTGCATGGAATGCTAGAAAGTACACATCACTTTGATTTTTATAAACTTTCTAAAATTGGAATAGTTACTGTTTTTCAACTTGTCTCAACTTGTTTTGGAAAGAAAGTATACCAAAAGTGATCTAATCATTGTCCTTAATCTTCTCAGTGTCTAAGGAGGCCGTTGCCCCTGTAGTGCGCAACAACTTGACTGTTCAGGAAACTGGTCCTTCAAATGGGTCCATCTATGACTCTACCACTTCCTGGTGGCTAACCTGGCTGAGTTAATTTCATAGGACTAGATTGGAAAACTTAAGGAGACTTTTCAACCCTAGGGAGTTATTTAGTTGCTTTCATAACTTAGGTTTTCTCATATTTTAAAAATTAAATAAAAAAATCTCAAAATCCCAAAAAGAAAGGACAAGCCCTCTCAGCCAATTTGGCAAAGAGGATCAGCGCACAGATTAGAAAGGAAATCTCCTAGACCCTCTAGTCCTTTGAGATTGTTTCCAATGTCGAGTGGGTCCGGTAACAATGATGCCTAACTCAAGAATGTGAATAATAACGGGGACCGCAATGGTGTGGAGGTTAATCAGCCACCTAGGACTCTACGTGATTACTTGAGCCCCGCTTGACAAACTACACCATCCTGTATAGTGATGCCCCAAATCATTGTTCAATTTGAGATCAAACCAGGCATGACCCAACTTCTACCCAAGTTTCATGGGCTTAACTCTGAAAGTGCGTACTTGCACTTAAAAGAATTTGATAAGGTATGCTTAACACTTTAGCTACAAAATGTAGTGCCGGATGTAATTAAACTTCGATTATTTCCGTTTTCTTTGAAAGATAAAGCTAAGACTTGGCTCCACTCTCTTAGACCAAGTTCAATCAACACCTGAAAAGGCCTAGAGACTGAATTTTTGAAGAAATTCTTCCCACTGCATAAGACCAATACTTTGAAAAGGGAAATTATGATGTTCAGACAAAATCTCAAGGAACCCTATTATAAGTGTTGGGAAAGATTTAACGAATTAATCCTTGCATGTCCTCATCATGGATATGAAACATATCGTATCATCTAGATTTTTATTGAGGGTTTAACCCCTGATACCCATCAATTTATTGAGATGATGTGCAATGGTCAATTTGATCAAAAACAAATTGTTGAAGCGTGGGAATTTTTGGAACTAATGGAAAAAAATGAGCAAAAATGGGCCTTGTCTGATGGGGGCAAATCAATCCAGGTCATTGAACCAGTCTAAGGGAGGATGAATCTATCATTTAAACAATCAAACTGAAATTCAAGTCAAGCTTGCTGCACTTACAAGAGAAATAAAAACCCTGAAACTTCGAAAGAATAAGGATACAGTCATGGTTTATGGTATTTGTGCTTCTGAAGATCATTTGTCAGCAGACTGTCCAACTGGACCTGCATTATAGGAAGCAATTCAAGAACAGGCTAACATTTTGAACTCATACCAAAAGCCGTTCAATACAAATACTATGGGGAATACGTATAATCCTTCGTGGCGAAACCACCCAAATTTTAGCTGGAGGAATGGACCAACTGCTACACCTGAGTATAATCTCCAAAGACTATCAAATTCTGGTGCATACATGTCTCCACAGCATATTATGCACCATAAGCCCAGAATAGGTCATTGGAGGAGTCCCTCAGTATGCTAGTGCAATCTCAATAATAATTTATACAAAACATGCAAAATAATCAACAGATGATTCAGAATAACCAGCAAGCTATCCAAAGATTAGAAGCTTCCGTCGAATAAATCAAACGTAGTCTTCAAGTTCAAGGGAAAGGAACATTTCTTGCTCAACCTCTCCCGAACCCAAAAGGCCAGTTTGAAGTGAACGACATAACTAAACCAAACTATCAGGAGCATGTTCAGGCAGTCACTCTACGCAGTGGCAAAGAGCTTCAAGACAATCTGAAAAAAGATAAACAACATGTCTCCTCGGATTTAAATGGAAAGATTAAAAAGGATAGTGCGAATGCAAAAACTGTTGTTGAGAATGAAAAAGGTCCTGACCCCACAACTGTCACGCCCATTGCCCTTTTTCCACAAAGATAGACCCATCCCAAGAAGTTAATCCCAAACCAGGAGATCTTAGACATTTTCAAGGAAGTGAAAATCAATATTCCTCTATTGGATGCAATTAATCAGATTCCAGCCTATGTCAAGTTCCTTAAGGATCTTTGCACTGTCAAGCGTAGGACGAATGTACAAAAGAAAGCTTTCTTCATTGAGCAAGTTAGTGCACTCCTAAATGGGAGCACACCCCAGAAATACAAAGATCTAGGATGCCCCACCATATCGTGCACCATTGGAAATCACCGGATTGGTCTGGCTTTATTGGACCTGGGGGCCAGTGTTAATCTATTACCCTACTTGGTTTATCAACAACTAGGGCTAGGCGAGTTGAAACCTACCAAGGTTACTCTACAACTCGCAGATCGTTCGATCAAGAAACCAAGGGGGGTAATAGAAGACGTACTAGTGCAAATTGAAAAATTCTATTTTCCTACTGATTTTTATGTATTGGACACTCAACCAGTACATAATGACAATGCTCAGATTCTGGTAATTTTGGGAAGACCATTTTTAGCAACATCAAATGCATTAATCAATTGCCGGAATGGAATGTTAAAACTTTCTTTTGGAAACATGACCATTGAACTAAACATATTCAATTTATACAAACATCCTGAGGATATTGATGATGATCTCCTTGAGATGAACTTTGTGAATACTGTGCTAGAGGATGATTTAGAGGAGTGTGTTAACTCCCACATTGTACTGATGCTTGAGGCTAATGAGGACATGGACTTTCTTAAGGAAATGGATGATGACACTATGGAAGAAGCTCATGCTATCTGGACACCCAAGTTTGAGGAGCTTGTACCAAATGGTGCACCACCTCTTCCATCTCAGGTTGAACCACCCAAACTTGAGTTGAAACCCCTCCCTTCTAACCTCAAATATGATTACCTTAGGGATGAGGAGACCTACCTAGTAGTTATTTCTTCACTTCTTACTGAGAATCAAGAGGCCCAATTATTGAAAGTGCTCAAACAACACAAGAATGCGATTGCTTGGAATGTGGCTTACATCAAAGGAATTGATCCTTTAGTGTGTACGCATCACATCTACCTTGAAGAGGATGCAAAACCATGTAGGCAGATGCAACGCCGGCTTAATTCTACCTTGCAAGAAGTGGTTAGGGCTGAAGTGCTTAAACTGCTTGATGTAAGCACAATCTATCCCATCTCGGATAGCCAGTGGGTCAGCCCTACCCAGGTCGTTCTGAAAAAAACCGGTATCATTGTAGTAAAAAATACTCAAAATGAACTTGTTCCTACCCGAGTCCCCACAGGATGGAGGGTATGCATAAACTACAGGAAACTTAATGTAGTCACACGTAAGGACCATTTCCCTCTACCCTTTATGGACCAAATTTTGGAAAGGGTAGCTGGCCACCAATACTATTGTTTTCTTGATGGATATTCCAGATATAACCAAATAGAAATCTCTTCTGAAGACCAGGAGAAAACTACATTCACATGGCCCTTTGGTACTTTTGCTTATCGGCGAATGCCTTTTGGGTTATGTAATGCTCCTGCCACATTTCAGTGTTGTATGCTGAGTATTTTTAGTGACATGGTGGAACACATTCTCGAGGTCTTCATGGATGATTTCTCTGTGTTTGGTGACTCATTTGAGGACTGTTTGACAAACCTTGAGATTGTTCTCACTAGATGCGAAGAAAAGAACTTGGTACTCAATCGGAAAAAATGCCATTTCATGGTTTGCCAGGGAATTGTCCTTGCTCATAGTGTCTGAAAAATGTCTAGAAGTTGACAAGTCTAAAATTGATTTGATCGCCAACTTATCCACACTTAAAACCGTAAGAGATATAAGATCATTCTTAGGGCATGCAGGGTTCTACAGAAAGTTCATTAAAGATTTCAGTTCTATATCTCGCCTTCTCTGTGAACTATTATCCAAGGATGCACAATTTGAATGGACTGAGGCATGCCAAGTAACCTTTGAAAAATTAAAAGGTATGCTAACGTCTGCTCCAATTATGCAACCTCTGGATTGGAACCTTCCTTTTGAACTCATATGTGATGCCAGTGATTTTGCGGTTGGGGCTGTTTTGGGACAACGTTAAGGATAAAAAGCCTTACATGATTTATTATGCAAGTAACAGCTTGAATAGTACACAGATCTACTATTCAACCACCGAGAAGGAATTATTGGCAGCGGTCTTTGCACTTGACAAATTTCGCTCTTACTTGATTGGATCTAAGATTGTGGTGTTTATTGATCATTCCATGCTAAAGTATCTTCTTTCTAAAAAA
Organism: Sextonia rubra; assembly: GCA_037013555.1. Lineage (NCBI taxonomy): Eukaryota > Viridiplantae > Streptophyta > Magnoliopsida > Laurales > Lauraceae > Sextonia > Sextonia rubra. The sequence continues at coordinate 8,298,699 of JASUAD010000015.1, forward strand.
AATGTTAAGCCCAGACTGATTAGATGGATCCTTCTACTCCAGGAATTTGACTTAAAAATCAAAGATAAGAAAGGAGTAGGAAATGTTGTGGCAGATCACTTTTCTGGACTTGTCATTTCCGATCCTATTAAGCCAACACCAATCCGGGATAATTTTCCAGATGAACACGTTTTTGCATTATCCCAACCCCCTTGGTTTGCAGATATAGCAAATTATCTTGCTATGGGCAGTATTCCTAGCCATTGGACTAAGTAAGATAAAGATTTGTTCTTTTCTGAGGTGAAACATTTTTTCTGGGATGATCCATACTTGTTCAAATACTGCCCATATCAAATTATTAGGAGGTGTGTGCCAGATGATGAGATTCCTAGTGTCATATAATTCTGTCATTCACAGGCTTATGGAGGCCATTTTTCTACTAAAAAGACATCCTGCAAAATATTACAATGTGGTTTTTATTGGCCCACATATACTTAGTCAACCAATCCATGCCTAGGATTACATCAAAATCGTGCGTTAGTAACACAATGAGTTCCGCTGGAAAAAGGATCTTTCCAATTAGAACTCGACAACCTAGGTAATGTCCTCACAAGTCACCCTGTTACCAATAGGAGTGATAGCACTTAACGCATACCATAGCTGCATTTGCAGGTCCTGTATCCTACCAGAGAATTGAGGTGAAATAAAGGTGTGCAAAGATCCCGAATCAAACAATACCTTACCTTCCACATCATAGACAGAAACCTTACCTATGATCATATACTCCATCGCTTTCGCTTTTTCATGAGTCAATGCATAAGCATGGTCTTACCTATGAGGTCAATTCTGCTGTCCCTATTTTAGCTGTCCTTGCTTCTGTTGACCTTGGCCTTATTGTGTCTGCCCTTGGCCTTGCCTCACCTGTTGTTGTTGGCTTGAAGGTACGGGGCAGTGCTACTCTAGAAGACTGTTACTGCTGCTGGGGTGGGACTTGACTGGAACCCTTCCTTCTTGGGCACTGACAAATGATGGTCTAATGAGCCACAACCAACATAGGCTCCCATAAACTTCCAACATGTACTTCTTTCATAGCCTTTTCCCCACACACCACAGACTAGCCTTAACGTCCCACCAATGACTCCCTTTTGTTTCTTAGAGTGTTTTGACTCCTCCCAAAAGGTGGGCACTTCTCCTGGATTCTTCCAAAAATAAGTTACTCTCAATTTCTTCAGCGGCATAGGCTCTCTCCACAGTGTCATCATACTGTACTGGATGTTGGAAAGCCATAGTGTATCCCTTAATAGCGGGCCTCGACCTTTCAAGGAACCTCTTGACTCTTTTCTCCTTGGTGTCAATCAAGTCCAAGGAGAACCAAGAGAGTTGGCTAAACACATGTACATACTTTGCAACTGTCATGGAGTTCTGCTGTAGAGTGAGAAACTTTGCCTTCTTCTTGCTGGTCGCATACTCTTGAATAAACTTCTTCCTAAATTACCTCTTAAAAGCTTCGCACACAGTAGCATCTGGCATAGCCCTAATTTGATCCCAAATACTCTTCCACCATGTATCCATAATATCTCTAAACATAGATGCCGTAGGGACCACTTGCTACCTTTGTGTGCAGGTCAGGGAATCAAAACATTCTTTATATGTACGAACCATTTGTCAGCTTGTAATGGATCCACTCATCCCATGAACTCCGTAGCTCCTCCCTTTCGGAATTTCCCATATAAGGAATTAAAGTCATTGGGTTGGTTCTGTCATTCCAAAAGGGTGGCTAACTGCAATTGCATGGCAACTTGGTTGGCATTGCTGGCAGCTAGTTGATGCATCAACATCATAAATCGCTCTCCAGTGTTATATGCACGATGAGGAGGGGGGTGGCGGTGGAGGATCTGCACCATCCAATTCGATGTTTTTGAGGCTGTTATCTCCCAAATTGTTGTTTGTACCGGACCCAGATGCCATTTGTTTGTAGTTATAATAGTAATTAGTCATAAGAACACATTAGTAGAAGGTAAGTAATAAGTCTTTATATAAAAATCCATCCCCGATCAGACCTATTGTAACCGCACCACATTTCTTAGAGTTGCTAAGTCTTTTAATCGACTTCTTAATCACTCAGATACCATTACTTACATATGTCAGACCCCGACCAGGGGAATTGGGGATTAGAATAGGCCTCCAGGGTGTAGATATATAATCCTATAGCAATCCGTACCATGCAAAGACATGCACGACTTACTACAAGGGAGATTCCACAAGAACGTGTGAGGAATGTCCAACAACATGTAGATTAAATTTCAAACATAAGTGGAAACCTGTGAAATACACCTATAATACTCATAAGCCATACATAGAAGAAATATTATATGATCATAAAATAAAATTTAAGTCTTTTTAGTTAACCATTCCAAAAAACACACATGATCCACAATCACCTAAACATGTCCATCAAAATAGGGAAGCATGTTAAACACCAGTCCAAACATCACAAGACTATCAACCTAACAAAACCCTTTTGAAGCTTTTCGTAAGATGACTAGTAGAAGACTTCGTCTTCTTTCCACTCTTTTATACCCCTAGGTACTGTTGGGGCACCCTTTCAGCACACGTCGACAATCGTGTTAGGATTTGATTCCGTACCTGTAACACCAATGGTAGCACTATTAACACGACGGTTAAGCAGATATTGAGATACATAAGACTATTATGCTATATCAAATGAATTAAGAAATATATAGATTAAAAGAAGGCAATAATCGTAAACTAGGCATGTTGTGCATGAATAAACATGAATAACGAATCAATACGGACTGTCAAACATACTAGTTAGCATCCACAAGACTATATTCTCCTAAAAGAGAGCGTATCATCTAGAAAGAGCATATAACATACATATCGAAATTACGCTAGGGGATCAGGCTAGCTTCTCAAGGAGCGCCAACAACTCCTTTATAAACTACTGCAGTAGGAACATAAAGAATACCCGAATTGGTCCCGTCGAACCTAATAAGGGTACAAGCAAAGTTGTGCCAACTCAATGTATCAAGACCGACTCGAGTTCATATCTTTCATGCTTATGATCAATCATAGTGATTGTCTCATAGTCATACATATCAATCATACTTATCATATCATACATAAGGGAGATTCAGTCTTGAGAGCATATGCAGTCATAGAAATTGGAATTAGCAAGGTAACTGATAATAAAACAATACATACCTAAATGCGCTAAGAGAGCTAGAACCTTCTCAATCTTGGTTACACCCATTTTGGCTAACAACCACGCATTCAGTAGAAGTTCAGGCCCGACTCATCTCAAGGTTCGCTAGGAAGAATGGGTACATGACTATATCATGTTAAGGCAAGGTTTCGTACAATATGAATGCATTTAAATTGAGAAGATATCAAGGGAATTTACTAACCAACCTTATGCTAGATAATCTGTGATCATGAAGGCATTCAACATGATGTATTCATAAAATGTCCGGTATCGTTGTGTTAGCAAATCATGGCGCTACATTTTGTATGCAAATGACACCTCTTCTTATACCAACACCCATAACGTAACATCAGGAATTCATTTGGAAAATCGAAGGGGATAAGTAATAGCTCTACACTCGCCCTCCTTCTCATTGATCACTATTGTGCTAATTTAATTGGAGTGAAGGTGCCATATCTAAAACTTTACAAAGTCATTGGAAATCCCTAATGTCCTAAGTTCACAGTGTTCTTATGGTTTAGCCGTATATATATCACGCTTAGCTGAGTGACTTAGATTTCTTCTTGATTCCATGTGGATTTATGACTTATCCATATATTGGCCTACAGCTTAGCCGTGCTAAGCCTACGGCTAGGCTACGGCTGGGATATGGTTTAGCCGTAGTACAATCGACGGCTTACCTATGGATAAGCCACAGAGTAAAGCTAGGTTTTGTAGCTCTCGGAAGAGCTCGCCGTAAAATGACTTATGGCTTAGTCACGGGATAGTTATGGCTTAGGCATAGTTCATTCCACAGCTTAGCCGAGGGTTAGCTGTAGTTCAAAATGGGTTTGGTGTTCTCTGGACTCTAAGCTGTAAAGACTTACCGCTTAGTCGTAGCTTTGCCGTAAGCTTCAAAATTTCTGAAGACAGTTCTAGAGCATGAGTTTATTACAAAACTCCTAGCTTTTGGTTCTTTTTGCTTTCAAATTTCCATAATAGGTCTTACATTGCCCAATATCATTAATGCTGCATAATTATACTTATTATCACTTAATTTCACAATATGCTTAATCATGGGTGAATGAGTTGTAACTTACATTTAGAGTGATCATTTCAAGAATCAACAAATTTAGACATACTCTAATACTTGCCTTTAACATAGTGCTTGACCCTAACAACTTCTCCTTAGTGTGCAGTTAAAGAAAGCCTCAATAAAAGATGGGTTCTCTATATGAAGGACATGCAATGGGTAAATCTAATATATGATGCATGCATGTTGTTCCTTTGAGTCCCGTTGACTCTATTAAACCCAAAGAATGGAAATGGAGGTGGAGAGTTCACCTTAAGGAGCTATAGCTTGAAAAAGATGGTGAATGTAATAGTTCCAATGAAAGAGATGCACAAAAACTTGAAGAAGAAGATGAGTGGATGGTATGCCTCTTGCATGCAAGGCTTCAAGGCCTTGTTTCCAACTTTAAGTTGAGGTGGAGATGAAGAAGGGTGGAGAAGAGAAGTGGTTCTAACAAAAAATATAGATGGGAAGATAGGGAGAGACGTTGGGTTCAACCTTATAACTAAATTTTCCTGAGGTCTTACATGTAAGTCCACATTCTAGAAAAATTACAATTTAGGTCACATGGCCCCAATTGGGCCAAGATGGATCCAAATTAAATTGGACCAAATATGACGGATGATCTACAAGACGAATTACACAAGATGCAACTAATGCGGTGTTAATATGATGCAAGAATAATTACAAAAGGGCCCTTAAGTACTTAGGTAAAGTCCAAACTTGACCCAACTACATATCCATGACTCAAGCCCAAACGGTTTGAGTTAAATTAGCCTAAACAAAGTTTAATTAGTATAAAACAAGATTAATTATCATGAATCGAGGTTAGCTAGGATCAGGACCTTACATACCTACAAACACAAACACCCCCCAAAATACAACAAATCAATCAATAAATTAAAAAAAATCACAATCCATCTGATCTTTATAATATTGGCATCCTTTAAACTTATAGAAAAACCAAGCAGGCACTTTTCTGCTTCTATCAACTTATCATATGAATTCCCAATCTGTCTAATTAACAATACAACCAACATAAGAAAGAATAACAACTCACTAGCAATGAAGAGATTGGAGAGATGAAAAGAGGGGTTTGGATTTGGAGAAAAGAAAAGAAGAAAAAAAAAAGAGATTGGAAGAAAAGAGGGTTCGATGATGAGATGGATTTGAAAAAAAATGGTCTAGTATTGGAAGCATAGATACCCCCAAAAAAGGCAATTTTTTTTCTCCCACAATCACAGTTCTGTTGTCTCTATCCATATAATTTTGATACTATTCAACACTTAGACACCAAAAATTCAAAATTTCATGTGCATCTTAAAAATCCATTAATTGAATCAAGCTATGGTAACATTCAAACATCAAAGGAACGATACAAAAATTACCAAAGAAACAAAACCAAAGAAGGAGTGAGAAACAAAAGCAACACAAATTGAACAACACTACAACAAATTACATTTTTGCCGATGACTTTTCCCAATGCAAACTCACAAGCATTGGGAAAAACCTTGCATTTCCCAATCATCGGCAAAAGATTTGCTTTTCCCGACGCATGTGAGTTTGCATCAGCAAAGGGCCCACTTTTCGTGACACAAGCTTACATGTGTCGGTAAAACCCCTACTTTTGTTAACGAAACAATTTTTTGCATCTGGATGTATCTCATATGTCGAGAGAAGGTATAATACTCCTGACAAACAAAACCATGTGTCGGGGTTGGGAGAAGAATACATTCTCCCGACGAAAAGAGCCTTGCATCAGGAGAAGCATACCTTCTACTGATGCATGACTCTCTGTGTCACTATTTAGCTTCCCAACGTGGAGTGTTCATCGAGAAAAATAAATTTCAAAACTAAAAATTGCTTGACCCTTTCCCGATGCATGTCATGGTTTTGGGTCAGTTGGGCCTGGGTTGTGGCCGACCCACTTGACCCATTTACACAAAAGTGATCTAATGAATATGGTTTTAGGCCCAAATGATGTCAAAACCTCATGAAATTTGGCGGGATGGACTATGACATCATTTTAGGCCTACAATAAAATTTTCATCAGGTTTTGACTTCAAAAAGTGGGTCACACCATCTGTTGACTTTTAGTCAAAGTGGGCCCATGCTTCAATTGTTTGGGGCCTAAATGATATCAGATGACCATGAAATTTTGAGGGTTTAATGAGGAACCATTTTGAGGTTTCAATCTAATTTTCAAGTGATTTGGCCTTAGAGAGGTCAGACTTTGATTTAGTGCCCCTATGGCTCAATGGGTATGTTGACTTTAGGTCAACAATGTCCAGCCAACCCAAAATTTCACAAAACTACTACAAGGCATGACTGAGGCCTTTGATAGAAACTTCAACCAATTTAGTCTTTAGCAGGTGGAGTTTCACACAATGTCCTTGAAACTCTAGAATGGAGCTCCTTGAATTTGAACTTGCATCCAATAGTGTCAAAAAATTTCAAAACTTTCAGGGAATGACCGAGAATATATTTTAAGACTTCTTATGAATTCTAGCTGATTTCATCATCGGGAAGTATGAGTCCCCCGAGCCGAGGTCAGACTTTGATTTAGTACTCCCATGGCCGAGTGGGCATGTTGACTTTAGGTCAACAATGTCCAATCGACCCGAAATTTTGTTGAACTACTCTAGAGCATGACTGAGGCCTTCATTTGAAATTTCAGCCAATTTGGTCTTCGAGAGGTGGAGTTTCACACAGTGTCCCCTAAACTCAAGAATGGAGCTCCTTGAATTTGAACTTGCACCCAATGATATCTAAAAAGTCTAAAATTTTGACGGAATGACCCAAAACATATTTTAAGTCTTCTTTACAAATTTCAGCTGATTTCACCATCAGGAAGTATGAGTTGCCTGAGCCAAGGTCGGACTTTGATTTAGTGGTCCCCTAGCCTAGTGGGTATGTTAACTTTAGGTCAACACTGTCCAACCGACCTGAAATTTTGTAGAACTACTCTAGAGCGTGACTAAGGCCTTCCATAGAAATTTCAGCCAATTTATCTTCAGGAGGTGGAGTTTCATATAGTGTCCCCGAAACTCAAGAATGGAGCTTCTTGAATTTGAACTTGCATTCAATGGTATCTGAAAATTCCAAAATTTTGGCAGAATAACCAAGAACATATTTTAAGACTTCCGTGTGAATTTCAGTTGGTTTCACCATCAGGAAGTATGAGTTGCCCGAGCCTGGGGTGCCTTTATAATTCCGAGGCTTATTTGCCATTTTACTTTAAACTGAGCTTGGAATGTTTTATTGCAAACACTTGTGACATTTTTTATTTTTTTATTTTTTATGAGTCAACAAGGATTAGTTGGAAGATTGATCGGTGTAAATCATGTGTTGTTTACTCATGATTTTCCTTTTTTAAAAGGTCTTTAAACAAATAAAATTTAAATAGCTTATGCCCCTCTTGATTAATCTAGTAACAAAATTAAATAAATCCCATATAATCTTAATAAGGAAGTAGATCAAATCGGTGGAATTCTCCACCCCTAATATGTATCTAGGTTTATAATTGTTCCAAACTGCACATGATATATATCATCACCCCTAATATATATCTAGGTTTACAGCATCTTCGCCCACAGAAATTTATCATCAAAATAGCATCTTCTCCTAAACTCTTCCACCCCGTCGTCCCACATCTCTTTGATTTCAAGTTCTGGTATGTGCCCCCTATGTTTCTCTTCTTTTCTTTTTGATTTATATCGATTTATATTCACGATGATAATGCTGTATTGTGATTTGTTCTTCCTGCCTTGTCATTGTTTTTTTGTTTTATTTTAATGTATAAATCATTTGATGATTGGGACTTTGGAGACTGATGCAAAACAAGAGAGAAAAAGTGGATGCAATGTTTAAATGTTAACTACCCTGCACATGCACATTGTTTTTGTCAGTTTTGTTTCTAGAAGGAGAAGAAAAAAAAATTTTGATCTTGTTGATTCAGATCTTTTGGAAGAACTTGGCCTAGTTCTAGGAGGCTTTTCCTTAAAAGCTGGATTGGGTCCATTAAAAAGCCCCTCACCAAGAAAGCTCTTTTGGTTATCACACTATCCCTCGTTAACGTAGGAGCTTTGCAATAGCAGCGGTGCTTCAATCGCAATCCTGTTTCTATTTACAGACGGAACACAGAGAATGAAACACTTATCTTATCCAGCAAAACGCGTCCATAGAAAATAAAATGAGGCTTGGCAAAGATGACAGAAGCTAGGGATAGTTTCTTTTCAAGAATGCCTGAAGCTTGTTTTTATAGTACGTGCTTTTTATCCATGCCTGAAACTAAGGATATAGTAGAGAGTTGGCTATTGTCCACTGTCACTGGAGCATCAGCAAAGGACACTGGAGGACTGACATCACTGTCGCACAATCTTCGGCCACCCTTCCATCGCTGCGTATCGCCACAGAGAAACCTGGCCTGCAGTAGCGGTTTTGCTTCTGCAAAACCAGACCAGACGTTGGGAAGAAGATTATTCACTGCTGGGTCGATTCCAATTCGATTTCAGGTTAGGCCCACTTGACCCATTCTATAGAGAAGCCCAATCCACACCATCACTAGTAATTTCCAAGTGAATCAACGGTTGAACTTTGTGATAGTAGATGTTTGGGACTTATAATTATGATTAATAGTCCACATATCAATGATAAAACATAAAAAAATATCATCAAAGTCGCTTGACTTTAGGCTTTTTTTGTTTACGGTCTTGCCATAAACCTATGATGTTGTGGGTTTTACTTCAAAACAATGAGAAAAATATTCTTTTTCTATAGCATGATTAGATTTTGGAAAACAAATTTTACTATTAATGACTACTCATTGAGATCTAAAAGCCTATTGTTTCATAATTTTAGTAGAATGTACACTTATGATATCGTGGGTTTTTTAAGTAACATAGAAATAAAGTCACAGCGAAAAAAAAACTTTTTACTCTTGGAAACTTTTTACTCTTGTAAGACTTTTTAAAACTTCCAGTCCATTGACTTCTTTAAATGGGCAATCACATTCTAATACACGTACCAAGGTTTATTCCATGCTTTCTTGATCTAGGCAAATCAAGTTACTAAACTGGAGATTGTGCCTATATGGTCTTTTAGCTATGGTGAGGACCACAATATATAGGGATCCCGAAGAGGTGTTACACATTAAGAAAGTAACAAATAGCATTAGATAAAAGAGAGAGAGAGAGAGAGAGAGAGAGAGAGAGAGAGAGAGACAAACAATGTTGCCAAATATTCACTTAATACCCCATGTTGAGCTCACTTGGTAGACAGCTAAGGCTACTCAATTAAGGTTGAGATATAAGTTTTTTGGGTGGGCGCATGCTCATGAAAGCAATTTGGACATAGCCTTGTGGGCCATTTGCACCCATATCAATTTAATGTTCGATTGAGATTTTTTCGGTCCATGTAATATAATAATAGGTAGCAAACAGTGGACAAGAGCCCGCCTTCCCGAACTTTTATAAGGACACCCATTGGAGCAAGAATAAAAATGACTGAGTGGGAGAGACAGCGGGCCGATGTCATGTATGCATATTGAAATAGGTTTTGTTAAATCCAAAAAATATTTCTTTTCTTAGTTTTAATCAGTCTACCTCTTAAAAAATGATAGGTGTAGTTAGTAGAGAAGACAGCGGTACAATCGTAGCCCAAGTCACATCCTCAATGACTCAAGAGGAGATAGCTGCCAATGTGCTTGGGAGGAAGTCAGGCTATTTGATGGGATTTGGGATCTGAATGAAGTGGGCATCACTTCAAGGGCAACCTTAAGTGCAGCTGAGGTGAGGAGCTAGAAGTAGCAGATAGTTGATCAAGTCAAGGCCCAAGCTGAACAAGCCAACATCATAGCTGCGCAGACCAAGAGACAGGCTACACTTGAGGCAGTTATAGTCCAGTTAGTAGCTCAAGCAAGGATAGTGGTTCTCAATCTTGATACGGCTGGAGAGAGCTCATCTGCTGGAGGTCAGAATGCGACATATCTTAGTCAGCATATGATTTTATTTTCTTCTACTTTAGTTGACATAAAAAGAAAGTTCTTAGGACTTATAACAAAAGTTATTAGGATTTAAAAATGAAAAATAGGGTGTTGAGGGGCAAAATTATCAAATAATGACTGGAAAGTTTACAATATAGTACGAGCATGTCACTTGGGACCGTGGAAACTTGCAGGAGCTGACTGTGCCCCAACGGGACACTCGGTTTAGGAATAGAAAAAAAACACCAATTCTTTGGACTTAGAATAGAAAACATCTAAGTAGTCTAATGACTTTTCATTATATACATGAACATCATATTGTAATAGGTTAACGGACTTTATGGGGGCAGCCGCACTGTGTCCGCTCAATTATGAGATATGGTTGTGGTCTATGTTGATACTTTATTCTTTGTGGTTCTTAGATATTAATTGGTTCTTGGATATACTTTCTGGTTCTTGGATATTGAACTATGATATTAGTACTTTAAAACCTACATATTTTTTTGAATTTTACTTGTAATGGCTTCTTATATGTATTGTTTATATGATGAAATGATTAATTTTTTAGATTGAGTTCGTTAGTTGGATCGCTTGATATTGAGATATGGATGGTCGGATTACTTGAATTGGTTGGTATAGGTTGAAAGGTCAAAATTTGTGGGAACATAGAAAAACAAATAAAACCTTTCAGATTTAATACCTTTGCCGATGCACTATGGCCTCAGCAAAAGTCACTTTTCACAACCTATGCCGAAGCAATCTATTGTAAAAAAATGGCTTTTGATAGTGCATTAATGTATCTGCAAAGACCCTTTTGACAACCTATGCCAACGCAATCTTTTGTCGGAAATGGTTTTTATTGATGCATTAATGTGTCAGCACAAATCTAATATATGTTTTTTGAAAAATATTTTCCCAATGCATAGTGTCATCAGGAAAAGTATTGTTGACAAATAAATGCGTTGGCATAAGGCAAATATATGATTTATTAAAAAATATTTTTCCAATGACAAATGACGTCGGAATACTTATTCACGATGCAAGGCATTGTGCCAGAAAAAAGTATTGCCGATGCAAGGCAATGTAACGGAAAAAGTATTGTTGACGCAAGGCAATGTGTCGGAAAAAGTATTGCCAATGCAAGGCATTGCGTCGCGAAAAGTACTACCGATGCAAGGCATTGCATCAGAAAAAGTCACTCTAAATGGTGAATTATCGATGCAATTGATGAGTCTCTAAAAATGCATTTTTTTATACACATTTTGAACTATTTTAAAGACTTATTAACTTGAAAGAGCCTCATTTAGTGTGATATCATGGGTTCACGCATTTTAAATTTATTTTTATATTTTTCTGCATAATTTGTTTAAAAATCACACTTTTAGCATTCATTCATAAACTTGCCATTTTTGGAAGGTCTATTTTTGGAAAGTTTTGTGAAAATAATTTTTCTGATAAATTAAATTGAATTTTAATCATTATTAGTCCAGTCACATATAATCATGAAAAATGGTGTGCATTTTCATTATCATTTCATGAGAGATGGGCCCGCATTCATGCATGTGTGATCTTAAGGGTAAAATTGTCTTTTCACATGAATTCACATTTTTTTTGTAGGAAATTGATGATATGGGTCCCATTTATAAAGAATTGAGGCAAGGAATTGATTTTCAAGAGAAAGGAGAGAAGAATTGAAGAGAAAAAGAAATTAAAAGAAAATTGCAAAAAGTCGGCTTTAAGGTCCCACACACACATGCACATGTGTAGGGTACACTTGTAAAACATCCAATTATTTGTTGCACATTTACAAGAGATTTTGAAGAGAATTTGAAGAATATATCTGTTGGAAGCAGGTGGGTCTCGTGGATAGATTTTCAAAACTTTTGACCCACTTGACACAGGGATCAACTATCCATAAGACCAAAAACCCAATCCAGGATGTATTACCCTCAATCTCGTGACCATTTACAGTAAATATTCTATCTGAAAGATAGAATCAAATAGCACTAAATATCCACAATAATCTACGACATGAAAGAAGTAGATCATACCTTTGGAGATCCGCAATGCTCTAATGGAGAAGTTGCGACTCTACTTGATGATGAGAATCTTTAACACCTCTTAGTCTTCCACGCTATGACCCGAATTGGATTTCTTTTCTCAAGAAGAGTGGTGGAATCTTCAGGAGAAATCCCAACTCGAAACTCCAAAGAACTAGAAGAGAGAAGGAGAGAGAAACTCATGTAACTCTTGAACGAATAAGGTTTTGGGCGTAAGAGAGAGTCTTATTGGACGTCCAAGAGATTTTATAGACTTTCAAATCTCTCCCTTGTCTAATTGAAATAGAAGTCTTACTTCCAAAGCAATTAGCAACTTTCTCCTTTCCAAACTCTTCTTTCTAGAGTTCAAGTCGGATTAGTATTTTCTAATATCTTGGGCTAGCGTGGGGACCACTAGGGATTCGTTAGAAAGCAGGCTCCAACTGGAACACCGCGACCCCACATCTCATGTGCAATCCGGGCCCACAGTTAATTGCAAAAAACACCACTATATAAATGCAATTGCACTCCAGTCTTAGGAATAAATTACAATGAAGACCCTAAACTTCCCAATTATGACAAATAGGCCCCTCTATCAATATCTGTAGACCAATTGGAATAAATCTGCCTCTTCCAATCTAAGTTCCACATCTTATTATCCTTGAGCCCCAATTAATCACAGTAATCATCAGTACCATCTAATTAACTCTTAATTGAGATGGGTGCACACTTACTAATGACAAATCCATTAATTGGCACAATGGGATAATAGAGATAGATTCCATCTTGATCATTCAATGTTCCCACAGTTCTACTACCAGATACCCAAGACACCGAGGTGTTAACCTATAGTCGGCCTCACTCATTGGTGACTCAAAGCAAATGAATAGATAGAAACTTGAGTTCATCAATGTCTCAGGATTGAGAGCCTATTGCTAGGGAATTATGAGAGCATACCTTATTATTGAGATGGAATTCCATAAGGTGCATCTCATGGCCCTTCAATACATCCAATGTACCAGCACCGTGACCCAGAATCTTACATTCTGATGATCGAGACAAATCACACTATCTCATAGTAATCAAAGTGCTGCAACCTTATCAAATGAGATGCCCAGTCTCATTACTGGTTGTGAAGCTATTTAAGTATAAGATTTGTGACATATATCTCCCGCGTGTGGATCTCATCCATGCACATATATCACATCTAATATACTAATGGGACCCGGTTCAACTCATGAACCATTATGTCATATGTATTGGTCATGTGCATGAAGTAATAAAATAATATTCATCTCATGAAAGTAAAGCATGATTTTATTGATAAATAAAAAAATTAATCAATTTATTACATTAACTGATGGATTGAGTCCACAAAATCTAACAATATCATCAAAGATGGATAAGGAAAGTCACATAGGAGTTCTTTTTGGAGAAGGAGAAGATTTAATTGAAAATAAAAATAAAAATAAATATCCAAGGAAGCTATTCCACATCCAAAAGTGGATTTAATTCAGATTTTGATTGAAAAACTAAAGGAAAAAAAAAATCAAGGGAGAATTATCTAGAAGATCTCTTCAAGTTTGGAGCCAACAAGGAGAACTTTCCAAAAAAGGAAAATTGACAATGCAAAGAGATAAAAGGGGAAGTTCTACACCTCATGTGGGCCAAGTTTAATTTCAAGAGAGGATTCTTATTCCTAAATCATCTCTCAAAAGATCTCAACGCAAGGTGGCACATACAAGAAAGGAAAGAAGCATCCAAGAGGGACTTTTAGACAAAGCAAGCAAAGAAAGAAAAGAAAAATAAAAAGAAAAAAATCCCAAAAGATATTGCACGTCCAAAGCATTTTTGGAGCCCTTTTTCTTTCATTTTTTTTAATTATTTTTAAGATTTTAGAGTTTGAGAAAGAGTAAGACTTAAAAAAGTATTAATTGAGCACCCCTCACCCCTTTCTCATATTCTTCATGGAAGAATTACCCGCCTCCCACCTTTAGATTTCTACACTCCATCTCTCCCTCTCTCTGTCTATCTATCTTAAGTCATCAAGGAGGCTTAGCCCTAAAGGCACACCACCAACCTTGAAGTGTCAACTAGAAGGAGGAATTCTCATCCATCATAGTACGTAATTGTTTGCCTTTTATTTTCAACCTTTTGTAAAACAATTTCATACTAGTAAAGTTTGTTTCTTTTCAATTTTTTTTCTTGTCTTTGATTTTGTGGTGTTCATAATTTTAGTCTTATTTGTGATTGGATTAATTTTCATTCTTGTTTAAATATTAGGATTGAATTGGAATCACAACTAGTAACCCATCTTAGTAACCTTTTTAATATACTTTGTCTCTTTAGATACATTGTATATTTGGAGGCAATGCAAGATGGAGTTAAAGAGGTTTGAGTAAAATAAAAAATTAGAGGCCAATTCTTAAATTTATTCCTACATAGAATGGAGATTTGTTATTCTCACTTGGGTTAACGACCCAAGATAAAGAATAAGACCCTAGGACAACACTTTTAATATTTTTGAGTTCAAATTAAGATAAGGAATTGAAAGAACAATCTACCGCCTTTGACTTCCTGTTATTACCGCCTTTGACTTCCTGCACTTTTATTTTACTTTTTGCACTTTTGTTATTTTTCCTATTATGTTCATGTTGATTTTAAGTTTTGTTTTTGCATAGTTTGATGGTTGGATTAGATTTCATTGCATGTATTTTCATTTTATAAGATTTTGTGCATATTTAAGTTACTGAAAATTAAGCTTTCAGATCTGAATTGAATGAAGAAATTCGGACTTAATATACAAACAACATAACTTAACAGTTTCAGCAAACTGCAGAAACAGTTTTTGGTAAAAAGTTCTAAGTGGGTAGACCCGTCAAATCATGATATTTTTCTTTGAAACTTGGTAAAATTAAAGTTTAGAATGTGCTTTTTCATACTTAGAATTTTAGATGAAAATAATTTCGAAAGGCTTGTAAACCAGAGGCTTAAACTTTGCTAATCAGTCAACTCAGATCAAAATTTCTGCATAGAATTTTACAAAGTTGTCATGTTCATACATTCATAACATTTTCGTTTTAGATCCCTTTTTACTTCCGTTTTTTTTTTTTAGTTTCTTGCATCAGTAAAACATAAATTCCAGCCATTAAATTTAGATTTAGGATACATTAGAATAGTTCAAATCATGCATAAAATTTGCATCAGCATACTAGTTTTTCAGACTTAGAATTTTTCAGCATCTCATTGCATGCATTGCATTACTAATTTTACTAACTTTCTAATTTTAAATTTTTTTTTCTAGTTTTATGTTTTTATTGTTTTAGTTAATTTCCAGAATTAAATATCTTTCTAAACCTGTTTTAATTGAAGATTTTAAATTAGAAAGTTTTCTAATTTTAAAAATTCTAACTTAGGAAAGTTTCTTAGTTTAGTTAGTTTCTAATTTTAGTTTTTGTTTTATTAGAAGTTCTAACTTGTGTTTTAGTTTTGCAGAAACTATAGTTTTATTTTAGAAATTTTAGATTTAGGTTTCCTATGTTTAGAAAAGCTTCTTTTCTTTTCATTGGTTTGTAATTAATTTAATTTTAGCAAGTAAGATGCTTGTATTTGTTAGATTTAAATTAGGCTAGTTATAGATTTTTATTTAGGACAGGTTACAAGTTGAGAATACCTTAAACACATTGCTCCCTGAGGATTGATCTGGTCTCGCTAGTTTTGTTAATACATCGCGATTATGCACTTGGAACTCACAATCAGCAATTTCTTCCATTGGCAAAAGTCTTTACTGACGCATATGTGACTTTTCTCGATGCATTTTTGTGTCGGCAAAAGTGCATTTTGTTTAGTGAAAAACACTATATTTCCAATTAAAGAAGGTGCTCCCTTAATGCCAGTGAACCCATGAGATCCTCCTAAAATCCACCTACAAAAGAACAAAAACATCTAATCCACATCATGGAGGAAGACGTGGGTGACGCCATCCCTTTTTTGATTCGTGGGTATGACCGTTGTGGAGTAAATCACCCCCATCTGCCCCAACAAATCCCCAGTGTAGCCCATAGGGAAAATATTGATCATGATGAGATCTCAGTCCCGGCCGTAGACCTCATCATCCAATGTTCTCTAGATTAAGAAAATCATGGCAAAGCAACTGTTAACTCTGCATTTTCTTGATTCTTCTACATTTTTGGGTTTTGGCTGTGAGTAGTGGGGAGAAATGGAGATAGGGTCTGCGTTTAGGGAGTTTTTGGACTAGTTGTAATGTACAAACCCAAACTAATCTTGATTTATAATAATTAATCTTATTTTACCTTAATTAATGCTTAGACTAATTCAACTCAAATCCCCTTGGGTTTGAGTCATGGATAGGTAATTAGGTTGGGTTCAAGCCTTACTTAGGTAGTCAAGCGCCTTATTGTAATTAAAGTTGCTTGGCTTTGCATCATCTTAGTATCTTATTAGTTGCATTATGTGTAATTTTATCTTGTAGGTCAACTTCCATGTTTGGCCCCACTCAACTCGGATCCATTTTGGCCCACTTGAATACCAATTAACTCAAATTGTAATATCCATAACCAAGTGGACCTACTTGTAAATTCCAGAAAATTTGGATTTAAAACCTAATCAACAGCTCCTTTTTTGCATCCCCTTCTTCTTGTTGCTGGAGTTTCTTCTTCCTCTCTCCTTCACCTTCCATAGCAACTGGAATCTGGAGCTTAGGGCTTTGCATGCTAGAGCCAAGCTTTCATCTTCTTCCTCTTCACCTCCTTGCTCACCTTCTTCCCTTGGAAACTCACAATCGGACCTCATCATCTTTTTTATAGTTCTTCAAGGTGAGAATCCCATCACCATTCCATTTCATGAGTTCAAAAGAGCCAAGGAAACTTAATTAAGTATCATGCATGTATCTCAAACCCATTTAATCAATTGCATGTATTAGATCATCTTATATTGAGGCTTTCTCCACCACAAAAGCAAAGGAAGAGCTTTAGTTGGGTAAAACAATAAATTACAGGTCAGTATAAAAGTGTATATTACTGCATGTATGTCTATTTATGTTGATTCTTGAAGAATTCTCCTTAAACGCCAATCTACAACTCTTTTACCCTTTAATTCAAGAATATATGATAGTTTAAGTGATGATGAATATATTTATGAATGAATGATGAAATGTGGGTTTTGAAATATAAAATGATAGATTGGAACAAAGAAAATCATAGTGGAACCAAGTTGGAAGAAGTTCTATACTGAATGTATGTTTCAGAATGGCTTTGAAAAATCTAAAGCTTACGGTTAGCTTTCCAATGACCCAAAACTCGACATTTTTTCTATGGTTAACCCCATGGCTAAGCTGCGAAATGCACTATGGCTAAGCCATAGCCAAGTCGTAGTCAAGCCGTAGGCTATTTACGGTTAAGCCGTGGGCTAAGTCACGGGTGAGCCGTAACTGCGGGAAATTTTGGTGAGTCACAACTAAGCCATAGGAACAGAGAAACTAAGACAAAAGTAGGAACTTTCAAAGACCATAAGGACTTTCAAAAACCATGTAGGGCTTTAAAAGTGGTACCTTTGACTTGAATAAATTCCTAACGATAATAAAAAAACTAAGGAGGAAAAGTGCAGAGCAGTCACTTGTCCCCTTCTGATTTTCTCGATGTCACATTATGGGTGTTGGCATAAGAAGAAGTGTTTACTGCCTATACAATGTAACACTAAGATTTTCGTAGTACATTGACACCAGACATTTTATGAATATACCGTATTGAATGACTACGGAAATATGGAATAACATAGAATAGGGTTAGTTAGTAAATAACCTTGATAAACTCTTAATTCAAATGCATTCATATTGGTAAGTAAACCTTACCTTCAACATGATCTAATCATGTACCCATTCTTCCTGGTGAATCTTGAGATGAAATTAAAGGTGGAGCTTCTATTGAGCGTGAGCCCATCAGCCAAGATAGGGGCAACCGAGGTTGAGAGGGTTCAAAATCTAATTGCTCATTCAAGTATGCATTGTTTGAATAATATTACTTTGTTAATTCTGATTTTTATGAATGAATACAATCTCAAAATTGCTATATGTTTTTATATAAGAATGAATCAAATGCTACATATGATAAGTATGAAAGTATGAATTCTGATTGGACTTGAGACCATTGAGTCGGCACCACTTAGCTTGTACCCATACGAGGTTCATTGGGACCGAATGAGGGTATTCAATACATTACCTATTATAGTAGTTATATAAAGAGTTGGTCGATCTTCTTAGGGTAGCTAGATGGTCTTAGCCTGACCGCTAGTGATTTCTCACCGACCGATATGCTCTCTTTATGGAGAGAAGATCGCCATGTGGATGTTAACTAATATGTTATTGTATTTCCATTTATGATTCGTTACTCATGCTTATTCATATGCAAAACATGCCTAGCTTCCGTTATTGCTTTTTTTTAATCAATATGTTTTCCAATTCAATTGTCACATCATGATAGTCTTATATATCCTTGTATTTGCTTAACTGTTGTGTTAATAGGTGTTACAAGTATTGAACCCAATGCCAACACGGCAGTCGACGTACCCCTAGAGGGAACCACAGCAGTGCCTCGGGGTGTAGATGAGTGGAATGAGGATGATGCTTCTTACTAGTCATCCGACGTAAAACATCACAAGGTTTCTTTTGGATCGCATAGAGAGTAGATCATGTCATTTTCATCATGTTATTTTAGAGACAGATTGATGGACATGCCATTTTGTGTTTATGCATATGTTTTTGCACCTTATTAGTATGTGTATGTGGAGGGTTTAATTAACAAACCTTGGTTTATGTTAATGAATGAATGAATGTTTTATAAATGCCTATGATGAATTACAGGTGAATTCTCTAGGTTCCTGTTTCATTATGAAAATGAGTATTACGTGTTTATGGATATTTTTCACATATACCTATGGAATCTCCCTTGTAGCAGTTCATGCATATCTTGACATGTGGAAGGTCCCGACCCAACTTAATTATAATTTATATTAATTAAGCATGATTTCCTACTAATATGTGTATTTTCGTTTTAATTCCTCTTGTTCTTAATTTTATGGGTCTCAGTTGTGTAGGTAGTTGGGTTCAAACTTTACTTAGGTAGTTGAGGACCTTTATGTAATTTAGAATCACATTGTTGCATCATTTTGGCACCACATTAATTGTATCATATGCATTTCATCTTATAGGTCAACTTTCATGTTGGCCTTACTCAAATCGGATCCATCCTAGCCCAATTGAAGCCGAATTGCCTTAAACTATAATTTCCCAAAACAATTCGACTTGCATGTAAACATCTAGAAAGTTGAGTTCAGAAGGGAAGCAACCAACAATCCCCATTCATTTTTCTCCACTTTCATTGCTAGAACTTCTTCTTATTCTCTTCTTCTCCTCCATACTAGCTGGAGATCCAAGTTTGGGGCTATTGCATGTTCGAGCCAAGGCTCCTGCTATCTTCGTCATTATCTCTTTACTTGTCTTCCTCATTGGAATCTCTCCATTCCATCTTTTCTTTTTCTCTCCGGCTTCCTTAGGTAAGAACTCCATCATCCCTCCATTTCTTTGAGCCAAAAAAGTTAAGGAGGCTCAAATGAGTAACATGCATGCATCCTACATTTGATTACCATTTGCATGTCTTTGCATGTAATAGGATTTGCTTCATTAAGGCTTCCTCTACCACCAAACCAAAGGAGAGGCTAGTTTTGGGTAAAACACTGATATAAGGCAAGTATAAAAGTATATATTACTACATGCATGTCTAACTTTGTTGATTCTTGATGTAATTACTCTAAATGCAAGTAACAATTCATTTACACGTAATTAAGTATATATATATCTGTTGGATTAGGTGATAATCAATATAACTATGTAATATTAATGATATGTGGGCATGTAAGACCTCAGATGATAATTTAGAGCAAAAAAAAACCTCATTGGAACCCAATTTATAGAGTTCTGTACTTGAACTCGTGCTTCAAAAATTGTTTCTAGGGATTCTGAAGCTTACAGTGAAGCCCACGGCTAAGCCGTAAGTATTTACAGTTTAGTATATGAGAGCTCAAATACCCACATTTGAACTATGGCTAACCCTCAGCTAAGTCGTGTAACCAACTATGACTAAGCGGCGTAAGCCTCCCGTGACCAAGCTATAAGCAATTCTACTGTAAACTTTCCAGAGAGCCCCAAAATCAAGAACTACTCTACAGCTCACCACGGCTAAGCCATGGACTGTGTTACGACTAAGCCATATCCAAGCCATAGCCTAGCCATAGGCTTAGCACCCCTAAGCCGTAGGCCAATATACGGCGAAACCGTAAATGCATATGAAATTGAGGAAAAGACTAAGCCACTCATCTAAGTAGTAAGATGTATGCAGCTAAGTCATAAGAACACTGTAAAGTTAGGATATTAAGGATTTCAAATGACTTTGTAGGGCTTTAGATATGGCTCCTTTTCCCCAATTAAATTAGCCCAGTGGTGATCAATTGATATGGAGGACGAGTGTATAGTTGTCACTCATCCCCTTCGAGTTTCTGGACGAATTTCCAATGTCATGTCATGGGTGTTGGCATAAGAAGAGGTGTCCTTGCATACACAATGTAACACCAAGATTGGTAACACAATGACACCGGACGTTATATGAATACATCATGTTAAATGTCCTCAAGATTATGGGTTATCTAGCATAGGGTTGACTAGTAAATCTCCTTGATACCTTCTCAATTTAAATGCATTCAATATGTCAAGAAACCTTGCCCACAACATGATGTAGTTATGTTCCCATTCTTCCTGGTGAACCTTGAGGCAATTGGTCCAAAACTTCCACTGAGTGTATATCCATGAACCGAAATGGGTGTAACTAAGGTTGAGAGGGTTCGAACTCTATTAGCTCAATTAAGTGTGCATTAATTGATTATCAAATACTTGTGAATTCCAATATCTATGATTGAATATGATTTCAAGACCGAAACTCCCATATATATGATATGATAAGTATGAATGAATATGTAAGAATATGAGACGGTCACTATGATTGACCATAAGTATGAAAGATATGAATTCGAGTCAGTCTTGATATGTTGAGTCGGCACCACCTAGCTTGTACCCTTATTAGGATCAATGGGACCAATTTGGGTGCCCTTTTATGTCACTACTGCGGCAGTTTATGTAAAAGTTATCGGCGTGCCTCTAGAAGCTAGCTTTATACCCCTAGCATAATTCTCATTGTATATTATATGCTCTCTCTAGATGATACACTCCCTTTTGGGAGAATATAGTCTCGTGGATGCTAATTAGTATGTATGATATCCAGTTTATGATTCATTACTCATGCTTAATTCATGCACAATTTACCTAGTTTCCTGCTATTGCTTTCTTTTAATCAATACGTACTTTAATTCATTTGATACATCATGGTGGTCTTATATATCTCTATACTTCCTTAACCATCGTGTTAACAGAGCTACCCTTAGTGTTACAAGTACTAAACCCAACACAAAACGACGAACGACGTGCTCGGCAGGAATCTCAACAGAACCTTGGGGATTAGATGAGTGTAATGAAGATGACATC
Organism: Sextonia rubra; assembly: GCA_037013555.1. NCBI lineage: Eukaryota > Viridiplantae > Streptophyta > Magnoliopsida > Laurales > Lauraceae > Sextonia > Sextonia rubra. Next base: position 8,320,584 of record JASUAD010000015.1, read on the forward strand.
TTTTATTAGTCATCCTATGAAGAGTGACAATAGGTTCTTTGTTAGGTTGTTTAGCTTAGATATGCTTGGACTATGATTGTTCTTGTACCTAGCAATTGGATAGACACATATATATGATTTTGGATTTTGTATATGTTTAAGTAATTGTTACCATACAAATGTGGATGGTTAAGTACAGACTTCAGAATTATTTATGATATGGATGATTCTTCTTTATTATTGCTTTTGATCATTAGGAGTGCATTACACTGGCTTCCACTTATTGTTGAAATTACATTACTTGTTGGAGAAGCTTCTCTACATGTTCCTGGAGAATCTCCCTTGTAGTAATTTGTGTGTCTTCACATGTATAGATTGCTACAGGATTATGTATGCACACCCCATGGGGCCCATTCTAATCCCCAACTCCCGGGATTGGGTCGTGACAACATGGCATGGATTGCTATGGGTTACGTGTGCTGCACCTCAAGAGTCCACTCTAATCCCCAACTCTCGGGTTCGAGGTGTGACATTAGGCCTTCCGTTTGCTTATATTATAACCTTTGAGTACAAATCTAGCCTTATATTTATCTATTGATCCATCGACTTTCATTTTCCTCTTAAATATCCATTTATGTCCAAAACATTTACTCCCAGGTGGTAAACCCACTAGTTCCCACCTATGGTTTTGCATAATGGAATCAATTTCATTATTCACAACCTCTTTTCGAAAAGGTGCTTTAGGTGAAGACGTGGCTTCTTTGAAGCTTTGGGGCTCACTTTCTAACAAGTATGCTAGAAATATGGACCAAAAGATTTGGAAGTCTTTGTCCTTTTACTGTGTCTAGGTTCCTCCATTTTAGAATGATCCTCTGTCTTATTGCTAATCGCAATATCATAATCTCTTTTGTTAGAACTTGTCTCTTGCACTGTTTTGCATGAAAACATATTTTCAAAGAAAGATGCATTTCTTAATTCAATGATAGTATTTGCATGGATATCATTATTCTTAGATTTATGAACAAGAAAGCGATAAGCACTACTATTATTAGCATATCCAATGAAAATATAGTAAACAGTTTTAGGTCTTATCTTCACCCTTTTAGGAATAGGAACTGCAACTTTAGCGGGACACCCCCACACTATCAAGAATTTATAGGAAGGTACCCGTCCTTTGCATAGTTCATAGAGTGACTTCCCCATTTTCTTGTGGGATATCATGTCGAGAATATAAATTGTAGAAAGCAATACTTGCCCCCACAAGTTCTGTAGTAACCTAGAGCTGAGCAACATCGGTATGATTGTAGCATGATGTTTTAGTAGGCTTGTCTTGGCTACGGGAAACAGTATAATTTCGACTTGTTATGCTAATACACTTTGTGTGTATTGAACAGGACCACTTTTGGGTTATTATCTTTATACTGACTATATAAGATTATTAACATCCAAATGGTTATTATGAGAGCTTATACTCTTAATCCCGATATAAATAATAGATACGTGCATTTAGTATTTGGCATTTTGATTTACAAGAAGTGAGACCTTTTGTAGGTCAATAATCTCGGTAAATTGGATGACTACACTACGTGTATGGTACATATTAGTTTATTGACGGAATCCACGTCCCGTAATAGGGATTGATGATATCTCCTTGATGAAGTTTATAAGTTTTGATTATATCAAACCCTGTAGCTGGACTTAGTGTCTGACATATCAAATAAGTTAAGTGTAAGATCTCAAGGAATTATAAAAATATCGATTAAATATAAGCGTCAATAATTATTTAATCGATGGACATCTGAAATCTTAACGTGGGGAGATTAATAAGCATTTAATAACAAGAAGCTCGAAATATTATTTTGAGAATAAGGACAGGAGTACAATTATAATTCTTTAGTGGACTGAATTGTAATTTATGGATCTAGGATTTTAATTTGGGTCGAATTAAGGTTTCCTATTTCTATAAGAAGCCTATTCCTTATTTCCTTCGTAAGGTCCCTATTGTAGCCTACAAATATGCGCTATTGCTCTCTAGAAAATACATACAAGAGAAATCTCATTTTTAAGAGCAAGGAGAATTCACAGAAGAGGCACACATCCCGGTACGAGTTCGAGTATAGAGGAATACAGTAGAAGATCATGAGATTTTCAGGCTGTTATAAGATCGAGATCAAATCAGAAAGATCTCGCAGGTATGGTTCTTGAATGATTATCGTTTAAACTTATTTCCGCAGTGATCTGTGCGTGATATCAAAGGATCCTTGCAGCTACCTCTTAACACCCAGAACATTGGGAACACAAGGACACTACACCCTTAGACCCCTAGACCATAGATCCCAAACCCTGAACCCTGAACGCTTAAACTCTGAATCTAGAATACCAAATTCCCACTTCCTGCTTTTGCTAGTTTGGATGACATAGATGTACTAGGAGAATTTGAATTTTTTCAAATTTACTAAACCTCTTGCTAGAACTTGTTTATGCTCTAAATATTGCTTTGAGTCACATGCCAATTTGGCTTTTCCGACATGCACATATAGAATCAAGAGGGGCGGGTGTCTAATGTAATCTTTTTCCAACAAAATAAACAAAAACTTAGATTTGATTTAAAAAATCTGATTTGAAAATTACCTTTATCCAATTATGAGCTGGATACAAGTTTTGATGCATGTACCATCTAGAACTAGTACAATACCAAATATCATGCACATATAGAATCAAGAGGGGCGGGTGTCCAATATTTTTACATGTTTATAAATTAAGCAAAAAATTGATTTGAATAAGATATGTGGAGTTAAAAGTTTCCTTTAGTCAATTTTGAGCAGGTGCCATGCATGCACCACCTAAACTAGTATAATTCAAAATCCAATAACTCATCTCACCTATCGATAAGAAAAAAAATGATAAAAAATTTAAAAAGACACATTATTTGCCATGCCACAAAACCTAAACCCCAAAACACAAACCCCTAGTCCCCTAAACCTAAACCCCTAAATGCCTAAACCCCTAAACCTAAGTCCCCAAACCCAAAAACCTACAACTTCATACCATAACCCTAAAATCAAAACACTAAACACTAAAATCCTAGTACTCTAAAAATCTAACCATCCAAAAGACTTCGAACCCCAAAATTGCCAAACCCCACTTCCTACAACCACCATTTTATACACCCTAAATGTAATGAAAGATTATGGATATTCTAAATTTTCCAGAAACCTCTTGATCAGAAATAAATAATGCTCTAAATGTTGCTTTGAGTCACGTTGTCAAATTAGCGTTTTCATCATGCGCTTATAGAATCAAGAGGGATGGGTGTCAAATTCTCTGTGTTTTTTTTTCTTTTTCTTTACATAAGAAAGAAAACTGACCTAAAACTCCATATTTTAACAAGAGAAAGATCTTTAAAAAAATTGAAAAAGAAACCTTTTACAAAAACTTAGATTTTCTAAAGGAACAAGCTGATAAGAAAGACAACTTTGCAAAAATTTGTATTTAAAAAAAATAGATTTATGAGATTCAAAATTAACCAAAAAACCTAATTTCAAAAGAAATTAGAAATTAGAATTTCCTTTATTTGATTTTGGGCTAGTCAAAACATTTGATACATGCACCTCCTAAAACTTGTAAAATGAGAAATTTAGTAACCAGTTCCGCAAAGCAATACAATAAGAGTATTTTATATATACCCCCCTAAGGTTCTTAGGACTTGTAAATAGGGCCCTACAATTATAATACTTGCATAAAGACTCCTTCATTTTCATTCTAATACCTTCAATGTCCCAAAATCAGTAGCCTCACAACCACCAAAAGTTTTTTAGAGTAAAATGACACTTTTGCTTGACAAAGACTGAAGAATAACAAGGATTGTTGGACTAAATTACCTAATCCTTGGGATCGACTTGGCATTCTTTATATAGGGATTAAAAGCCCAAACTAAATCCTTAATTTGATATAATTAAACCCTTAATTTAGGCAAAAGAATAAAGTCAGATCTAACTATTTTCGTCAACTTCCTAAGTAAAACACAAAAATTAATGTGCAGTTAGTACACTAAAATGGATGTGACCACCTTATTTTGTGCTAATTTTAGTGAGCATGGGCCACTGTTTGACCGACCAAACCCCCCCCCCAACCTCAAATTGATGCTAGAGAGTTGATGAGCATGATTTTGCCAACTAGGAACTGATGACGAGGTCATAGGAGACCTTTTGTGAAGATATCAATAGGTTGATGTTTGTATGACACATGAGGAAGCTCAATACCAATTCGTTTGTAATCATTTCGAATGAATTGACAATCAACCTCAATATATTTGGTTCTCTCATGGAAAATTGGATATTCCGTGATCTAAATGGAACTAGTATTATCAGCAGATAAATGAGTAGCATCATCCATTAGAAAACCAAGAGTAGAAAGTAGACCACAAAGCCAAAGAATCTTAGAACAAACATCAGACATAACCCAATATTCAACTTAGGTGGAAGACTTCAAGAATATCTTGTTTCTAACATTTCTAGGAGATCAAGTTGTTATCCAAAAACATGCACCATCCAAAGTAGATCTCCGTGTATCAAGACAGTTAGCCCAATCAACATCTGAATAAGCTCGGAGAGTAAGAGAATTGTTCGTTGGAAAAAATAAACCTCTAGTTGGAGTCCGAAGAAGATATCAAATTATTCGTTTGACCGCAGCTAAATGAAAATGCTGAGGATTAGTCATGAATTGACTCAACAAATTAACTACATAATATATATCCAGACGAGTGATCATTAAGTAGATCAAGCTGCAAACTAGTTTACGATATAAAGTGGGATTAGAAATAGGATCTCCCACATCTTTGACAAAGCTTGACATTAACCTCAATATATGTGTCAACTAGAGTGGAATGTTGCAAATCGGCCATTTCGATAACATCCATCGTATACTTGTGCTGATTGAAAACAACTCCTTTTGTGGATTAATGAACCTCCAAACCTAAAAAATATGTCTGTGGGCCAAGATCTTTCATGTGGAAAGATTTATGAAGAAAGCTTTGTATTTGACCAGTGATCATAATGTCATCGACGTATACTAGTAGAATAGTGAGTCCCGTGGAAGCATGGTGCAATGATGTGTCATAAGGACTTAAACCGAAATCCATCTAAAGGAATGCATCTTGAAAGTTCTCAAACCATGCATGAGGTGCCTATTTTAAACCATAGAGAGACTTGCAAAGTTTGGCAACGATACCCTTTGAGGATTGTGCAACCCCCTAAGGAAGGTGCATATCAACATCTTCTTTGAGATCTCCATGGAGGAAAGCGTTCTTAGCATCCATCTAGTAGAAAGGCCAGGATTTTGAAGAAGCAATTGCAATGATAACCTGAATAGTTGTCATTTTGGCAACTGGAGTAAACATTTCATCGTAATCAATCCCATATGGCCCAATATCAGTCCAGTTAACCATCTAGCTTAAGTTTAAGTGAATAGATCCATTTGTAGGCGATGGGTTTAACAAAAGGTAGATATGGGACAATGTCCCAAGTATGATCTTGTTCTAAAGAATCCAACTTAGTTTACAGAGCTTGCTGCCAACATTCATACGTAGCTGCCTAGGAATACGAATTTGGTATAGAAATGGACAGAGTGGCCTGTAATGCCCCAACCCTACACACATGCATGATATTGTCCGCTTTAGCCCATGGGCCTCACGGTTTTGCTTTTGATAGGTCTCAACCCACTAAAAGGCCTCATGCAAAGTAAGGGTGCAAGCTCTACATATAATCCCAATCACTTTCCTCTTTATAGTTGATGTAGGACTTCAAGATGTCGCTACCCACCCCCCTTAGGGCTCCACGTTCCTTTGCAGTAGCCTACTAGTTCATGTAGCCTGCCAGCCTTGTTAGCCTGCCCACGGTTTTGCTTTCGGTAAGTCTCAACCCACTAAAAGGCCTAATGCAAGGTAAGGGTGCAAATTCGACATATAATTCCAATTACTTTCTTCTCTATAGTCGATGTGGGACTCTAGGATGTCACAGTGCACGAGGCTCCCACATAGCGGGGTCTGGAGAAGGCAAGATGTACGCAGCCTTACCTTCATTTTGAAGAGGCTGTTTCCGTGATTTGAACCCGCGTCCTCCTTGACACTACCGATAAGCTTTTACTGTTGGGCTAAGCCACCCTTCTGGACAAAATATCAAGTACATAGAGAATAAAGAGGTGCAGGTGTCCAATATTTTTATATGTTTAAAAATTAAGCAAAAATCAAATTTGAATAAAATATGTAAAGTAAAAAATTTTCTTTTAGTCAATTTTGAGCTTGTTATAACATTCAATGCATGCACCACCAAAGACTAATATGATTCAAAATGAAGTAGCACGTCTCATGTCGCGACAAGAAAAAAAAAGATACAACGTTGAAAAAGTTACATTATTTGCTAAGCCAGAAAACTTGAACCCGTACACAAAAACCCCTAGATCCCTAAATGCCTGAACCCCAAAACCTTAGTCACTAAACCCTGAAACTTAAAAATTTATACCTTAACCCTAAAAACAAAACACAAAGCCCAAAAATCATAATACTCTAACAGCCAAACAACCCTAAAAACTGCGTACCCCAAAATCGCCATACCCCACTCTATGCATCCATCACTTTATACACCCAAAATATAATGGGAGATTTTGGATTTTCTAAATTTTCCACAAACCTCTTCATTGGAAATTAATAATGCTCTAAATGTCACTTTGAGTCACATTGTCAAATTAGCTTTTTCATGATGCAATCATCGAATCAAGAGGGATGGGTGTCAAAATCTGTGTTTTTTCTTTTTATATTTTATTTGCATTAGAAAGAAAACTAAACTTAAACACAAAATTTTAACAAAAGAAAGATTTTAAAAAAGGAAGCCTTTCACAAAAAACTAAGATTTTCAAAACTTATGGAACAAGCTAAGAAAGACAACTTTACAAATATTTACATTTAAAAAAATAGATTTATGAGATTGAAAATTAGCCAACAAATCTAATTTCAACAAAAAAACTAGAATTTCAAATTTCCCATATCCGATTATTGGCAGGTCAAAACATTCAGTGCATGCACCTCTTAAAAGTCGTAAAATGACAAATATAGTAACCAATCCTGAAAAGCAATAAAGTAAAGAGTGAAAGTAAAAAAAGGTTACCTCATATGGTGGTGCTCCCTGGCAAAGGCACTTAGATCTTGTTCGACAATTCCAAATGAAAGGTTGCAAAGTAGTAATAAAACCCTTTGCAGACATGGTTGACCGACATGGCAAGATCAATTCACACAACCTAAACTTGTCCTATAAGAAAATCTAAAAGTCCTACTCAAAATCTATACAAACCGGAAATAAATATCCTGAAATAAAATTAATTACAGTCCCTTACACAACATAAAATGTATCTAAACTAAGAAAAGAGAAGACCGTGTGAATAATTGTTAAACCAAACTAAAATCAAATTAAAAAAATAGAGATACTAAATTAAAATTTTAGAAATAAAAAATTTGTAACCCAATAATGTGAATAACTGCTTTCCAAGTACAAATACTATGAGTGACATAGTTTAATTTCCCCATCACAAAACCAAATGCCCTAAACCCTAATTTTAATCCATCAACCCTAAACCCATAGGGCCCCTAAAACCTAAAGCCATAAGGTCCTCAGAACATTAGGAACCAAAGACACAAGACCCTTAGAACACTAAACCCAAACTCAAAACACCGAACCCTTAAACCCTAAACCCCAAAATGCTAAACCATGATCCCACATTAAAAATCAAGAGAGGTGGGTAACAAATGTAAATTTTTTTAAACAAAATAAGCAAGATATTAGATTTGACTTACAAAACCCGATTTGATAATTACCTTCCAATTACGAGTTGGGCACAAGTTTCGATGCATATACCACCTAAAACTAGTACAGTACAAAATATCATGTACATATAGAATGAAGAGGGGCGGGTATCTAGTATTTTTTAACGTTTAAAAATTAAGCAAAAAATCAAATTTGAATAAAAAAATGTCAAGTCAAAAGGTTTCCTTTACTCTATTTTCAGTTGGTTATAACATTCCATGCATACACCACCTAAGACTAGTATGATTCAAAATGAAGTAGCACATATCACGTAGCGATAAGGAAAAAAAAAAAGAAATAAGGTTCAAAAAGTTACATTATTTGCCGAGCCACAAAACCCGAACCCCGACACACAAATCCCTAAACCTCAAATGCCTGAACCACTAAACCTTAGTCACTAAACCCTAAAGCCTAAAAACTTATACCATAACCCTAAAATCAAAACACAAAGCCCAAAAATCGTAATACTCTAAAAACCAAACAACCCTAAAAACTCTGTACCCCAAAATCACCACATCCCACTTCGTTCATCCATCACTTTATAGACCCAAAATATCATGGGAGATTTTGGATTTTCTAAATTTTGCATAAAACTCTTGATTGGAAATTAATAACGCTATAAATGTCGCTTTGAGTCGTGTAGTCAAATTAGCTTTTTCATCATGCACTCATAGAATCAAGAGGAATGGGTGTCAAAATCTGTGTTTTTTTTTTCTTTTTTATTTACATAAGAAAGGGAACTAACCTAAAACACAAAATTTTCTCAAAAGAAAGATTTTAAAAAAGGAAACCTGTTACAAAAAACTAAGATTTTCCAAAGTGTGGAACAAGCTAAGAAAGACAACTTTGCAAAACTTTGTATTTAAAAAAATAGTTTATGCGGTTGAAAATTAGCCAAAAAATCTTATTTCAATAAAAAAAAATTAGAATTTCAAATTTCTTTTATCCGATTATGGGCTGGTTAAAACAATCAATGCATGCACCTCCTAAAAGTAGTAAAATGACAAATATCGTAACCAATCTCGAAAAGCGATAAAATAAAGAGTGAAGTAAAAAGAGGTTACCTCATAATGTGCTCCCTGGCAAAGACACATAGAACTTGTTCGACAATTCCAAGTGAAAGGTTGCAAAGTAGTAAAAGAACCCAGTGCGGACATGGTCGACCAACTTGGCAAGATCAATTCACACAACTTGAACCTAACCTAAAAGAAAATCTAAAAGTCCTATTCAAAACCTATACAAACCAAAAATTAATATCCTGAAATAAAATTAATTACAGTCCTTTACACACCATTAAATGTATCCAAACTAAGAAAAGAGAAGACCGTGTCCACCATAAGAAACATTATAAAGCCAAATTAAAAATAAAAAATAGAGATAATAATTAAAAATTTTTAAATAAAAAAGAAATTTGTAACCTAATAATGTGAGCACATTGCTTTTTAAGTCCCAATAATATGAATGACATAGTTTAATTTCTCTATCTCAAAACCAAATACCCAAAACCCCTAAACCCTAAACCCATAGGGTCCTTAGAACATTGGCAACCAAAGGCACAAGACCCTTAGAACCCTAGACCCAAACTCAAAACACTAAGCCCTTAAACCCTAAACCTCGACTGCTAAGCCACGATCCTGCTTTCTGCTCAAGCTACTTTCGACGACGTAGATGTACTAGGAGAATTTGAATTTTCTCATATATATTAAACCTCTTGATAGAACTTGTTTATGCTCTAAATGTCCCTTTCACTCGCATTCCAATTTAGGTTTTTCAATAAGCACATATAGAATCAAGAGGGGTGGGTGTCTAATGTAAATTTTTTAAAACAAACTAAGCAAAAAATTAGATTTGACTTGCAAAACCCAATTTGAAAATTACCTTAATCCAATTATGAGCTGGACACATGCTTCGATGCATATAACACATAAAACTAGTACAATACAAAATATCATGTACACAGCAAATGAAGAAGGACTGCTATTTGGATTTGCCAATAACCAAATTTTAACTCAAATTTGGAAAAGATTATGGCAAAATGTAATATGTCCAATAAACCTTTTTTATTAGGAATTGGATACCTGATACATTTCAGGCAATCATTTAGACCTTGAAACTCCTCGTTCTTTTTCTGCATTTTTATTTACATAAAAATCAATACAACCCCAAGGAGAATGGCTTTTTTTTTATTAATCTTTTATCCAAAAGATTTTGGATTTCTGTTTTGCATAGATCTAAATATTCTTTCGTCATTTGGCTTGGACGAATCTTAGTAGGAATGGATTTCTCATTAAATCCTAATTCATAGGGAAGAGAAGTAATACGTTATTTCTATCCCAAAATGCATTAGGTATATCACTACATATTTCAGTAATGAATTGTTGATGAATATGGTCAATATTATTTTTGACTTGGGGATATAATCATTAGTTTTCAATATTTAAGAGTACTATTTCCTTTCGTAAGAACTTAATATGCTTTTCCGTACTAGTAATAGTATCTTCTAATTGATTAATGATTTTTATTCTTGGTGCGGAGATGAAATTGAACCACACAATATAGTTTTCATATTTTCCATTGAATCTTGTAGAATCAACTTGATCTAGAGGCATTATGGAATCAATAAATGGACTATGCAATATAATTTGTTGGGTAAGATTCTTGATTAGATTAAAATGGGCTGGAATACATATGCCGTTATTGCATATGTGAGTATTTTTTAATTGATAATTACTGAACTATTTTTAACCATTAGCAGCACTAAGACTATCCTTAGTTTTTTTAAAATATTAGATTGGAACTAAACCTTCTTTTATGCAATTTAGGTCTGCTCAAGTGTCTACTAATGCTAGTGCATTAGAAATAGTATATTCATTGTTGATTACGATTGTGATCTGAACATACCATTTTTGAGTAATAGCTTTATTCAATAAATTCAGGTATTCTTTTTCTCCCCTTGAATTGTCTAGCGAGGAAGAAGAAGGGTTATTCTATTCTATTTCTAATTTAGAAATTCTTTGATCCATGATTATTAAATCTTAAAAGGTTTTTGATTGAAATCCTTTTGACTTGCGAATTTCTTCTTTTATCTAATTTATTTCCATTTTTAGATCAGATAAAGAGGTTGGTTTCAATTCTTTTTGGTTTTCAAGTCTGTTTACGACTTCCATTAAACTATAATTATTAATAGGAATTATTGATTTTTATTTTTCTTCTGCTTCATGCATTGTTTTGCGTGTCTTAATTAATGTTTGACATACTTGTGGATCAGTAATTTGATCAACAAGATTTAGAAGAGATTATTGTTGACTGGAATGTACATTAATGCTTAAGCCATTCATTTCAATAATTGCTTTCCAATAAACACTGGAGGTTGATCATTGATTAAGGTTATTACAAACACATTTTGTTTCATCTTGTTCTTCATTATCAGAAGAACTTGTTCCAAAACTTCTATTTCTTCTGATTCAAATGAACTAGAATGAATCATTAATTTCAACAATTGAATTTTTAGATGCTCTTCTACATTTAGATTCTTAATTTTGTGCTTTAATTTACACTTGTTAGAATAATGGCCAATTTGACCACATTTATAACATATTACTTTTGATTTATTCAAGGGTTTTTCTTTTCCCTTTAGTATCCCTCCTTTTAGAGATTTCTTTAACAACTAATTTTTTAGGAAAATATTTTTTCTTCTTGTATGATTTTTGAACAGGATGTTGTTTTCTAGATGTATAGGATTTTGGATACTTAATTGAAGTATCATAGGCAAACTGATCACAAAATTCTTTCAATTCTTTTCGACCAGTAAGATTTTGCTTTTTTAATTGGTGTTGCAATTTTAAATCATTGCAAAGAGATAATCCTTCCTGGATGAGAACACTAATTAGTTGCCCATAAGTGTATTGAACATAAGAAATAGAAATTCCATCATATTTTTCTCTGAGACTTTTCCAGACTCTTTTTACAAATAAACTGAGAAGCCCATCAATGAATTTGGCTTTCCAATGTTCATTATTGGCATCATGTCTTTACAAGACTTTGGCAAGAAATACATCTTTATACTATCAAAAAATGGGTTATAGATGGATATCTTAGATTCTGTAATAGTTCTCAACTTCTTTTCCTTTGGTTATCCTGTAACACTCTGACCCAGCTTGACCCCATTTAGCGCCTAATTACAGTTGTTTTAATTGGTAATTATGTTTTGCTTTTGTTTTGGATTCATTGCGGGTCATGGATAGGTAGTTGGGTTGAGTTTGACCTTGATTAGGTAGACCAAGCCCTTTTACGTAATTTTAGGTTTTCTTCGACATGGTCATTTTTGCATCATCTTGATGTTAACATGTGTCTTTCGTTGAGCTCGTTAACTTTCGTAACTACGTCGTTTGCAACCGAGGTCGTATGATTCCACTGGACCCGGATTTGACTCAAACTGGAAATTGATTTATGACTTGGACTTCATTGCAAATTGGACATTCACTTACCTTATATAAGATCCACTTCTCATCAACTCAAGCTCTCTCTCTCTCACTGCTCTCTCTCACTGTTCACGTGAAGCTCCATTTCTCTTTCCCTCTTGATTCTTCTTCTCCACCGATCAAGCCAAAAGAGAAGATTGTGCTCTCTTGTTCCTTGGTGTTTGGATTGAGGCGAGTTAGAGGTTTTCTCCATCTCCCCCATCTTTTTCTTCTTCTTCTTCTTCTTCTTCTTCTCATTTCCATGATTCCATGATGTTGCCCATGATGTTTCTTTCTCTTCCTCATACATGCATGATCGCAGTGGTGGTGTTTGGATGTAAAAGAGCCCAGGGACAGCTAGTGGGGTAATTGAACTCATTTAAGGCAAGTATAACCATAATATCTAAGAACCCATGTTGGTATTTGCTTGATTTTGTTTACTTCACGTGAGTTTGCAGGGAAAACATGTTTACAGCCCAAATTACTAGTATTCTCCCTTTCTCTGTTGGAAGTTTGCGTATCTGATGTATTTACAGGTTTTCTGTAGTTGATTCAGAATTCAACCCCGTGCATGTACGGCTAAGCCGTAAGTCACCTTCGGCTTAAAGTCCAGAGACGAAAAAAACCCAGTTTTCTTCTACGGCCAGGATACAGTTAAGCCGTATATTGTCCTACGGCTAAGCCGTATCCCAGCCGTGACGCAGCCGTAGATCAGTATAGGGTGTTTTTTTCTGGATCAACTGAAGGCAAGCAATTGACAGACCTTCTACAGCCCAGCCACGGCTAAGCCGTAGAACAGAACACGGCTAAGCCGTAGAACAAAATACGGGTGAACCGTAATTGCGGATGAACAGTAAAGGGAACCGCGGTGAAGCCGCAGTGCATATTACGGCTAAGCCGTAAGATGCCTACGGCTAAGCCGTATGTTCACCTATGTCCAAGCCGTACCACCCCTGGAAAATGAATAACAAGGATAGGCATAAGGAAAAGACCGATATGGCCTTTATGATAAAATGTAGAGCACCTAGACTTGCCCAATGCTACGAATGTATGACATGAATGATCTCGAGGGCTGCGAATCATTCATGTTCGTTATTCAGTGTTAAGCACCTCCCTATAGGTGTTGGTTTAAGGGACTTCGGTGCACCAGCTAATACAATGCGACACTAGACAACGGTGCATCGAATAACTTAAAACTACATCATCATGCACGGTTAGAAACACTGAATAAATAGATTAGAATTGGTAAGTAAATGACTTTGATTTGCTACGCTACCAATTGCTTGCATGACATGTTGTCTGTCGATCATTGATCTCCGCTCTCTAGCATGATTACTTGTTTCAGCTACTTTCACATTGTTAACTATGTCTCTATGGTTTCTTTACCTTGAGTATGCATGTATGCATGTATGATTCACGTATAAGAAATGATCTCGGATATGCACGCGCGATATGCTTGTCACGATCTACTCAGGATTTTCATGATTGACTCTGCATGGTCAGGCACTACTTAGCCTCAGCCTTAGGATCCCGACGGGGTGAATTCGGTGTAGTTTTCATGGCCTTGCTGCAGTAAGAAAACGTCTTGAGGAACTGGACCCCAGGAAACCCGAGACCCATTTGTACCCTGGCACGGACAATGGTGTTCTCTGCACGGATCAAGATCCCTCTTTTGGGAGCATATAGCAATGTAGTAGCCAACTAGTTATGTACACAGCATGTATTCATTGATTCGCATGGCATATTTCTTTCTTGCACAACAGCTTAGTATACGAATGTGACCTATTTGATTTACATGATGTTCTTTATTCTATTAGACACAGCATGCGTTAACTGTTATGGTTTATACTTTGTTGAATCGTTGTATTCACGAGTTGTTTATGGTGTTGCAGGCTCAAATACCCCTTCCGACCCCTCGTCGGTCGGCCAGACTCCAGTTGAGACCCCCGAGGCCCCATCAGGCCTAGAGGAGTAGATGTGATCACTCTATCGGAGAGCGTCTTAAACATACATGGCATAGGAGTCTTCCTTTTTGCGATTTGTCACGCTTGTATATGTCATGATTTCTATATGTTATTTTGTTCATTTTGTAAAACCTTCAACTATATATGTCAGTTCTGTTTCGTATTCTCTTCTTGCATTGTTTAGTTTGATGTTTTTGATATCTACAGCTTCTGCGTACATGTTTGGCACTTGTGAGCCTTCCCTTGTGCGTGTGCATTTAGACCAGGTCTACGTGTACAGGCACGAGAGTATGTGTGTCATTGGTTTGGCTTTTGCTAAGCCCCGGACTCCTGGCCCGGGTTGTGACATACGTATTGTATGGTATCAGATCATTCCTTGCTCTAGATGATAAGCATGTAGGCATGTAGGATCGTGGTGAGGATACGATTCTTTCGTTGTGCTTTTCTAGCTTTTGGGAAATAGTTGGGTGGAATGTTTTCTGTTTGTGTTTGACTCTTTCCCATTTTACAGGATATGGCATCCGGTTTAGGTTCTCAGCATAATGCTGGAAATAACGAAAGCAGTTCCGAACCGTCACCACAGGCAATGAACACCGATAAGCGCATCCTTATGCTATTTCAATCCATACAGGCTCAGTCACAGTCGATGCAGAATTTACAGGCACAGGTCGCGACAATGTTAGACAGGCAAAGCCGTTCTACGGGACAGAAGAGCCACTCAAGGCAGAGCAGTGGCTAGAGCAGACAGAGGATGTGTTTGAGACTGTAGTGTGCACGAACAGGCAGAGGGTTGGTTTAGCAGCCTCTATGTTACGAGATGTCGCGAAGACTTGGTGGAAGAACGTGAAGGACTTGTACAGAGACATGCCCAGTGCGACAGTTTGGGGGACATTCAAGCAACAGTTTCAGAGGAAGTTTATCCCGGCTCATGTGTTTAGAGCCAATGAAGTTGAATTCTTAGCCCTCCGCCGACCGCAGATGACAGTGACAGAGTATGTGAACAAGTTCACCCAGTTATCGCATTTTGTTCTAGATTTGATCAAATACCGAGGAAAGAAAAGTGAACCGGTTTGTTGAAAGTCTGCATCCCCCGTACATGCACTATGTGACTGCTTTCCAGCGTCCGGCTACGTTTGATGATGCAGTGGACAGGGCCTATTCTGCTAAGGCCATCCACCAAGCTGAAAGAGCCGTTAACCCTAAGCGGCAGCCACCATTTAGTGCACGAGGACAGGTACAGAAGAAGATGAGAGGCCAGCAGAGTACTTCCAGTTCTGCCGGTACTACATGCGAGCACTATGGCAAGGGCCACAAGTCTGAAGTTTGTTGCAGGAAGGTAGGAGCTTGCTTCATCTGTGGTTCTAAGGAGCATATGCTAGCCAGCTGTCCTCGATATAAGGCTTCCCAGCCTCCACCATCTAGTACTACCTCAGGTGCAGCTTCTAGCCGATCCAGTGTGTCTATAGCTCCGAGCAAGTCACAGTCAGCTCGTTCAAGCCCGAGATAGCCACATCAGACAGCTCGTGCGTACGCCGCCACCCATGAGAGTGTCGAGGATCCACAGGTAGTCGAAGGTACTATTCTGATTTCACACATTGAGGCGTTAGCATTATTCGATTCGGGGTCTACGCGATCCTACATAGCACCTCAATTTGCCGAGCGGTTACAGCAGCCGCCGAAGCCGTTGCCATATGTGTTGGTTGTATCCATCCCAGTTGGTAAGCGAGTGGAGTGTAGTATATACTACCCCCATTGCGACGTGCAGATTGCAGGTCATCAGTTGCCTTTTGATTTGATCCTGTTGTCGATGCTAGACTTCGACGTGATCCTTGGAATGGATTGGCTCGCTCGATATCGTGCCTGTGTTAATTGTCACAACAGGACGATCTTCTTCGATTTAGGCAATGGCTTCCGTTCGAGGGCAGTAAGGAGAGATGCCCCAGGCGTGTGATTTCTGCGTGTAAGGCAGATCGTTTGATCAGCAAAGGGTGTGAAGGCTTCATTGCCTTTATCTCGGAGAAGAAAGAGACGAAGCAGTTAGGTGAGATTCCGGTGGTCTGTGACTTTTCCGATGTTTTTCCGGACAATGGGACAGACCTACCCCTAGTTCGAGATGTCGAGTTTGCCGTTGACTTGCTCCAGGCACGGCACCGATCAGTAAAGCTCCGTATCGCATGGCACCAGCTGAATTGTCAGAGTTGATGAAGCAATTGCAGGAGCTTTTGGATAAGGGTTTCATTCGCCCGAGCGTCTCACCTGGGGGAGCGCCAGTCTTGTTTGTCAAGTAGAAGGATGATACTCTTCGGATGTGTATCGACTACCGACAGCTGAATAGAGTAACTATAAAGAACAAGTATCCCCTACCTCGAATTGATGAGTTATTCGATCAACTTCAGGGTGCAGCTTACTTCTCTAAGATTGATTTGAGATCTGCATACCACCAGTTGAGGGTAAAAGGAGATGACATCCCTAAAACTGCCTTCAGGACCCGATATAGACATTATGAATTCCTCGTGATGCCTTTTGGATTAACCAATGCACCTGCAGCGTTTATGGCTTTGATGAATTAGAATTTTGCTCCTTTCTTGGACTAGTTCATAGTTGTATTCATTGATGATATTTTGATATACTCGAAGTCAGCAGAGGAGCATAAGGAGCACTTGAAGAAAGCCTTAACATTATTGAGAGAGCATCACTTGTTTGCCAAGTTGTCGAAATGTGCTTTTTGGCTTGAGCAGGTGGCATTTTTGGGTCATATCATTTCATGAGAGGGATTGGCAGTTGATCCATCTAAAGTTGAGGTAGTTCTGAATCGGCCTAGCCCTAAGACAGTGACAGAAGTTCGGAGTTTCCTTGGTCTAGCAGGTTACTATCGTCGATTTGTCCAGATTTTGCTAAGATCTCTTCTCCTTTGACGAAGTTGACCAGGAAGAATGTGCCGTTTGATTGGACTGTGGAGTGTGAAGCTAGTTTCCGAACTTTGAAAGAGAAGTTGACTACGGCTCCGGTGTTAACCTTGCCCGATGGTAGCGAAGGGTTCATGATATATTCAGATGCTTCTTGAGTTGGTCTAGGCTGCATGTTGATGCAGCACGGGAAGGTAATTGCATATGGATCGAGACAGTTGCGAGAACATGAGAAGAATTATGCTACCCATGATTTAGAACTGGCAGCCATTGTGTTTGCATTGAAGCTTTGGAGACATTATCTGTATGGCGTGAGATTTGAAGTCCATTCTGATCACCACAGTTTGTAATACTTATTCACGTAGCAGGAGCTGAATATGAGACAGCGCCGATGGCTTGAGCTCATCAAAGATTATGACTTCCCGATCAAATATCAGCCAGGAAAAGAGAATGTGGTGGCAGATGCGCTTAGCAGGAAAGCAGAGTCGGTACAGATGTTGAGCAGTTTCCTTTTGACGTTCCATGATTTACCTGTTGAGGTGAAACTAGTGGATGAGTATGTGACTTTGGCTAGTACGCTAGTGTTTCAGCCTGAGATGATTCAGCAAATGAAAGACAGGCAATTCGAAGATCTCACTTTGAAGCGCATTCGTGACCACATTGGAGATAGACCTGATTTCAGACTGGAGGATGGTGTGCTTTATTTTCGGAACAGGTTGTGTGTGCCAGCAGTTGATGATTTTAAAGAGAAACTGATGAATGAAGCACATTATGCCAGATATGCAATGCACCCAGGCAGCACAAAGATGTATCGGAATCTCAAAGATCGCTTCTGGTGGAACAATATGAAGAAAGAAGTAGCAGGGTTTGTTGCACGATGCTTGACATGCCAGAAGGTGAAAGCAGATCATCAGAGACCTCCAGGCTCGTTGCATCCTTTGCACGTACCACAGTGGAAGTGGGAACACATTACCATGGATTTCGTTTCAGGGTTACCTCCGACAAGCAGGAAGAATAATGCCATTTGGGTGATTGTGGATCGATTGACGAAGTCAGCCCATTTTATTCCTTTCCGGAAGGGTATAACATTTTCAGAGATGGTGGGGAAGTTCGTGGATGAGATCGTCAGGCTCCATGGTACGCCCGTATCAATTGTATCCGATCGTGACAGTCGTTTTGTTTCGTCGTTCTGCAGAGCATTCCAAAAGGCTATGGGTACGAAATTGAGCTTTAGCACGGCATATCACCCACAGATGGATGGACAATCAGAGCGGACGATTCAGACTTTAGAGGACATGTTACGAGCCAGCGTGTTGAGTTATGAGAAGGAATGGGATATACATCTCTTGTTGTGTGAATTCGCCTACAATAACAGCTTCCACGAGAGTATTGGGATGGCGCCATATAAAGCGTTGTATGGACGCAAATGCAGAAGCCCGATATGTTGGTAAGAAGTTGGAACTTGAATTTTTCACGGACCGACAATCATTGCCAAAACTACGGAGAAGGTTCAGAAAGCAATTGAGAACTTAAAAGTTACTCAGTCGAGACAGAAGAGTTATGCAGACACTCGCAGACGGCCATTGGAGTTTTAGGTTGGTGAGTGGGTTTTTCTGAAGGTCTCGCCGATGAAGGGTACGATCCGTTTCGGCCAAAAAGGCAAGTTAGCTCCAAGATATGTTGGACCGTTCGAGATCAAGAGTCGGATTGGTGATTTGGCCTACCGATTAGCTCTTCCCGAGATGTTTTCCGGAGTGCATGACATTTTCCATGTTGCAATGCTTCGGAGATATGTTCATGATCCTTCCCATGTCATTCGTTACGACGATGCTCAGATCCAGCCGAATGCCGCATACGTTGAACGACCACTCCGTATCGTGGGGACCCGAGAGCAGATACTCCGCACCAGGACGATTCGATGGGTCAAAGTGTTGTGAGAGCATCACAGTCCAGATGAAGCTACATGGGAATTAGAAGAGCAGATGGCGCGGCAGTATCCCGATCTGTTTACGCAGGTATGTGTGCGTTCATTCCGAGGACGGAATGATTCTCAAGTTGGGGAGGATGTAACACTCCGACCCAGATTGGCCCCGTTTAGCGCCTAATTACGGTTGTTTTAATTGGTAATTGTGTTTTGCTTTTGTTTTGGATTCGTTGCGGGTCATGGATAGATAATTTGGTTGAGTTTGACCTTGATTAGGTAGACCAAGCCCTTTTTTATAATTTTAGATTTTCTTTGACATGGTTATTTTTGCATCATCTTGATGTTAACATGTGTCTTTCGTTGAGCTCATTAACTTTCGTAACTACGTCGTTTGCAACCGAGGTCGTATGATTCCACTGGACTCGGATTTGACTCAAACTGGAAATTGATTTATGACTTGGACTTCATTGCAAATTGGACATTCACTTACCTTATATAAGATCCACTTCTCATCGACTCAAGCTCTCTCTCTCACTGCTCTCTCTCTCACTGTTCACGTGAAGCTCCATTTCTCTCTCCCTCTTGATTCTTCTTCTCCACCGATCAAGCCAAAAGAGAAGATTGTGCTCTCTTGTTCCTTGGTGTTTGGATTGAGGTGAGTTAGAGGTTTTCTTCTTATTCTTCTTCTTCTTCTCGTTTCCATGATTCCATGATGTTGCCTATGATGTTTCTTTCTCTTCCCATGCATGCATGATCGCAGTGGTGGTGTTTGGATATGAAAAAGCCCAAGGACAGCTAGTGGGGTAATTGAACTCAATTAAGGCAAGTATAACCATAATATGTAAGAACCCATGTTGGTATTTACTTGATTTTGCTTACTTCACGTGAGTTTGCAGGGAAAACATGTTTACAGCCCAAATTGCTAGTATTCTCCCTTTCTCTGTTGGAAGTTTGCATATCTTATGTATTTACAGGTTTTCTGTAGTTGATTCAGAATTCAACCCCGTGCATGTACGGCTAAGCTGTAAGTCACCTTCGGCTTAAAGTCCAGAGACGAAAAAAACCTAGTTTTCTTCTACAGCCAGGATACGGCTAAGCCATATATTGTCCTACGGCTAAGCCGTATCCCAGCAGTGACCCAGCCGTAGATCAGTACAGGGTGTTTTTTTCTGGATCAACTGAAGGCAGGCAATTGACAGACCTTCTACGGCCCAGCCACGGCTAAGCCGTAGAACAGAACACGGCTAAGTCGTAGAACAAAATACAGGTGAACCGTAATTACGAATGAACAGTAAAGGGAACCGCGGTGGAGCCGCAGTGCATATTACGGCTAAGCCGTAAGATGCCTACGGCTAAGCCGTATGTTCACCTACGGCCAAGCCGTACCACCCCTGGAAAATAAATAACAAGGATAGGCATAAGGAAAAGACCAATATGGCCTTTATGATAAAATGTAGAGCACTTAGACTTGCCCAATGCTATGAATGTATGACATGAATGATCTCGAGGGCTGCGAATCATTTATGTTCGTTATTCAGTGTTAAGCACCTGCCCATAAGTGTTGGTTTAAGGGACTTCGGTGCACCAGCTAATACAATGCGACAGTAGACAACGGTGCATCGAATAACTTATAACTACATCATCATGCACGGTCAGAAACACTGGATAAATAGATTAGAATTGGTTAGTAAATGACTGTGATTCGCTACGCTACCAGTTGCTTGCATGACATGTTGTCTGCAGATCATTGATCTCCACTCTCTAGCATGATTACTTGTTTTAGTTACTTTCACTTTGTTAACTATGTCTCTATGGTTTCTTTACCTTGAGTATGCATGTATGCATGTATGATTCACGTATAAGAAATGATCTCGGATATGCACCCACGATATGCTTGTCACGATCTACTCAGGATTTTCATGATTGACTCTGCATGGTCAGGCACTATTTAGACTCAGCCTTGGGATCCCGACGGGGTGAATTTGGTGTAGTTTTCATGGCCTGGCTGCAGTAAGGAAACGTCTTGGGGAACCGGACCCCAGGAAACCCGAGACCCATTTGTACCCTGGCACGGACAATGGTGTTCTCTGCACGGATCAAGATCCCTCTTTTGGGAGCATATGGCAATGTAGTAGCATACTAGTTATGTACACAACATGTATTCATTGATTCGCATGGCATATTTCTTTCTTGCACGACAGCTTAGTATACGAATGTGACCTATTTGATTTACATGATGTTCTTTATTCTATTAGACACAGCATGCGTTAACTGTTATGGTTTATATTTTGCTGAATCGTTGTATTCACGAGTTGTTTATGGTGTTGCAGGCTCAAATACCCCTTCCGACCCCTCGTCGGTCGGCCAGACTCCAGTTGAGACCCCCGAGGCCCCATCAGGCCTAAAGGAGTGGATGTGATCACTCTATCGGAGAGCGTCTTGAACATACATGGCATAGGAGTCTTCCTTTTTGTGATTTGTCACGCTTGTATACGTCATGATTTCTATATGTTATTTTGTTCATTTTGTAAAACCTTCAGCTATATATGTCAGTTCTATTTCGTATTCTCTTCTTGCATTTTTTAGTTTGATATTTTTGATATCTACAGCTTTCGCATACTTGTTTGGCACGTGTGAACCTTCCCTTGTGCGTGTGCATTTAGACCAGGTCTACGTGTACAGGCACGGGAGTACGTGTATCATTGGTTTGGCTTTTGCTAACTCCCGGACTCCTGGGCCCGGGTTGTGACATATCCCATGGACTTACAAAGTGTAGAATGATAGTTCGAACTAAAGTATAAATAGCATATTCAATTATATCCTGCTGTTGAGTATTTTCATTATTAATAATTTTTCTAGTAGTTAGAATTTCTAACCTTTGCTATTCTACGAGAATATTATCCCACCAGCCTTTTAACACACCAGTAAAACTAGTAGTTATAAGCTTACATATATTTGCATCAGTATTACCATACTATTTGCAAATAGTACTATACACCATTATTTGATGTATTACTTCGAAAATCTGATATTCAAATCAACCATCCTTGTTCCGCTCATGAATTGTTTTTCCATGAAATGAATTTTGGGAATGAAGCCAATCCTCTTCATATAATATATCTTATAGAGTAAGCGGGGATAATAAAACCTACTATTCACATCCAAAGTATTTTGGGAGCTTTTGCTGTATTTTATAGCATTTACTCCATTTTGTAAGGCTTGTAATGAAGCTTCTGTTTTCATATAATTTTCTTAATCAATTTCAGGTTCAGATTCTGTATTAAAATCATGTGATAACACTTGCAGTTTTAAGTCTCTCATTTTACTTAATAGTTGAGTGATAAATTCATCATCTTTTTCTTTTTTATTAGAGAATTTAAATCCCTATATTGGGTTAGGAGGTTTAATAGGAATCTCCTGAATAATTTTCGGATTAGCCTTGGATTTATTGAAATCCTTTACATCCTGTAGGGATTGAACTTGATTTTCAATTCTTATCAATTGTTGACAAGTGGTTTGGAGATGCAGATTGGTATAATTATTCTGCTTGTATAATTTACTCAAAGAAGAGCTTTCTTCTGCTTTAACATAGGCAGCAACCTCCAAAACAACTGAAAACTTTTCTAAAGTGCTAGCTGATTCTAGCTTTAAAGGTTTAGTTGGTGGATATAAAGATTTGATAATAGATCATCCAACTTCTACCATTCTTTTTTGTATTCAGACATCATCATTAGTTTTCCTTCATTGTCTAGATAAGGATATCTAGTAGCATAAAACCATTTAACAAAAGGAATAATAATTTTGCACATTTCTACATAATTATAAAAATCATGTTTAAATTATGCTTTTTTTATCAAATTTTGCAAAAAACCATTTTCTAAAAGCCTTATATTTTGGCTGTTGAAATTCAGCATTTATTGTTTTTCTATCAACAACAAATTGGGTTTCCATTAAGAAAGGGTGAAATTGATTTCACTGGCAATTGGAGAATTCCTTTCATTAGACGGCCTGCTGTAAATTTCATGTGGAATCTACTATTTAGAGATATGAAGTCCTTCCAAATTATTAGGACTACTTCTTGAAGGATTTGGAGAAATTATTATAGTTTCTGGTATATTACCAGATCTAGATCCAAATTCAAATGTTGGTGCTACTGAGGGTGCAGTAGAAAAGGAGTGCCTTAAAGAAGGAGCTAAAGATACTCTGTAAGGAGGAATACTCCTAGAAGTACCGACTCTGGAGGATAAAGATCTAATTGGTTTCTGAAATTTAATGAATACATCTCCATCAAAAGTTTCAATTATTTCATCAATATTTTGATGCATGATTGGTCTTGCTAGAACTGCTTGTTGTACAGTCCAACTCTCAGGAAATTGAACTTGTTCTTAAGAAATCATTTTAGGAGTTACTACATTGGAAGTCATCATATTTGATTCAATGAGCTCAATTTTTACTAGAGGGCTTATTTGATGAACATTGGGGGCTAAGGTGTTCATTGCCTTGTACAATCAAGAAAGATAGGTGCCAAATCAAGAAAGATAGGTGCCAAAATCTATGTTTCTTTTTTTATATATATTTAAATAAGAAAGAAAACTAAACTAAAACACCAAATTTTAGCAAAAGAAAGATTTTAAAGAAAGAAAACTTTTACAAAAAAACTAAGATTTTCCAAAGTATGGAACAAACTAAGAAAGACGACTTTGCAAAATTTTATATTTAAAAAAGTAGATTTATGAGTATGAAAATTAGCCAAAAAATCATATTTCAATAAAAAAACATTAGAATTCCAAATTTCTTTTATCCAATTATGGGCTGCTTGAAACATTCAATGCATGCACCTCCTAAAAGTAGTAAAATGACAAATATAGTAACCAATCCTAAAAAGCAATAAAATAAAGAGTGAAACTAAAAAAAGGTTACCTCATATGGCGCTCCCTGGCAACGGCACCTAGAACTTGTTCGACAATTCCAAGTGAAAGGTTGCAAAGTAGTAATAAAATCCGATGCGGAGATGGTCAACAGACATGGCAAGATCAATTCACACAACCTGAACCTAACCTAAAAGAAACTCTAAAAGTCCTACTCAAAACCTATACAAACCAAAAATAAATATCCTGAAATAAAATTAATTACAGTCCTTTACACACCATTAAATGTATCTAAGCTAAGAAAAGAGAAGACCGCGTCCACCATAAGAAACATTATAAAACCAAATTAAAAATAAAAAATAAAGATAACAAATTAAAATTTTAGAAAAATGAAAAGGAATTTCTAACCTAATAATGTGAGTACAATGCTTTCTAAGTACGAATAATGTGAATGACTTTCTCCATCAGAAAACCAAATACCCGAAACCCTAAACCCGAATTTTAAGCCATCAACCCTAAACCCATAGGACCCCTCAACCCCAAACCCAAACCCATAAGGTCCCTAGAACAATGGGAACCAGAGACACGAGAACATTAGAACCCTAGACCCAAACTCAAAACATTGAACCCTTAAGCTCTAGACCCCGAATGCTAAACCGTGATCCTGCTTTCAACTACATCTACTTTGGGCGACCTAGATGTACTAGGAGAATTTGAATTTTCTCAAATTTACTAAACTTCTTGATAGAACTTGTTTATGCTCTAAATATCCCTTTCAATCGCATGCCAATTTAGCTTTTTCAACGAGCACATATAGAATCAATAAGGGTGGGTGTCTAATGTAAATTTTTTTAAACAAAATAAGCAAGAAATTTGATTGGACTCACAAAACCCAATTTGAAAATTGCCTTAATCCAATTATGAGCTGGACACATGTTTCAACGCATATAGCACCCAAAACTAATAGAATACAAAATATCACGTACATATAGTTGAAGAAAGGCAGGTGTTCAATATTTTTATATGTTTAAAAATTAAGCAAAAAATCAAATTTCAATATAATATGTAGAGTCAAAGATTTTCCTTTAGTCAGTTTTGGGCTGGTAATAATATTCCATGTATGTACCACTTAAAACTACAATTCAAAATGAAGTAGCACATCTCATGTAGCGATAAAAAGAAAAAAGATAAATGGTTTAAAAAGTTAAATTATTTGCCTAGCCACAAAATCCGAACCCCAACACACAAACCCCTATATCCCTAAATGCTTGAACCCCAAAACCTTAGTCATTGAACCCAAAAAACTAAAATCTTATACCATAGCCCTGAAACCAAAACACAAAGCCAAAAATCCTACTACTCTAAAAACCAAACATCCTAAACCCCACTTCGTGCATCCATCACTTTAAACATCCTAAATGTAATGGGATATTTTAGATTGTCTAAATTTTCGAAAAACCTCTTGATTGGAAATTAATAACGCTCTAAATGTTGCTTTCAGGAACATTGTCAAATTAGCTTTTCATCATGCACTTATAGAATCAAGAGGGATTGATGTCAAAATCTGTATTTTTTTTTTCTTTACTAAAGAAAGAAAACTAACCTAAAACACCAAATTTTAGCAAAAGAAAGATTTTAAAAAATAAAACCTTTTACAAAAAATTAGGATTTTCCAATGTATGGAACAAGCTAAGAAAGACAACTTTGCAAAAATTTATATTTAAAATAATAGATTTATGAGATTGAAAATTAGCCAAAAAATCTGATTTCAATAAAAAAATATTAGAATTTCAAATTTCCCTTTTGCGATTATGGGCTGGACAAAACATTCAATGCATGCACCTCCTAAACGTATAAAACTGATAAATATAGTAACCAATCCTAAAAAGCAATAAAATAAAGAGTGAAAGTTAAAAAAGGTTACCTCATATGGCGTTCCCCGGCAAAGGCACCTAAAACTTGTTCGACAATTCCACGTACAAGGCTACGAAGTGGTAATAAAACCCGGTGTGGACATGGTTGACCTACATGGCAAGATCAATTCACACAATATGAATCAAAAAGCCCTACTCAAAACGTATACAAACCAGAAATAAATATCCTGAAATAAAATTAATTACAATCCTTTACACACCATAAAATGTATCTAAACTAAGAAAAGGGAATACCACGTCCACCATAAGAAACATTATAAAACCAAATTAAAAATGAAATAAAAGAGATAATAAATTAAAATTTTAGAAATAAAAAAAGAACTTTGTAACCTAATAATGTGAGTACATTGCTTTCTAAGTACAAATAATATGAATGACATAGTTTACTTGAAAGTGCAATAGCTAGATCTCACCAAGTCCTAGAGGAGGGTTGAATAGGACTATTAAAAATTTATTTCCAAAAAGGAGTTTTTATTAGTGTGCAATCTGAAGAATTAATTAAGATTGAGAGTCCCCAAGAGGATTAAGAAAGATGCTAAGAGTTGTGTGTGCTAATAGTGTGTAGAAATACAACTAGAATAAGGAAGATATAGCTTAAAATGTTGATCAACACAAGTGAAGAGAATATAAGGCATCCACCACACACAACAAACAATAAACACAATAATTTATGGTGGTTCGGTTCTAGACCTACATCCACTCTCAAGAGCAATCGCTCTTGGTTCCACTAAAGATGAGGTACTTACATAACATACACCTCTTGCAATAATTTTTGATTCGGTGGTTTGTCTTCCACCCACTAGGTTTTCTGATCAGGTGGTTGATCCTTGATCTAGACCACCAACTACAACAATTTTTGATGTGGTGGTTTGTCTTCCACCAAATACAGCAAAGAGAATTGAAATATGAGAGAACACCTAAACAAGGAATTGTATACCTTAGTTTTGAGTGGTGCTCTTGATGTTTGAGAGATTACCTCCAAGCTTTGACCTCTTGTTCTTGCTCCTTGGTGATGAAGATTTTCAGATGAGTGTTCAGCTAAGGGAAGAGGTTTTAAGAGGATTTGGAATGCTAAGATTTTCTCAGATTTAATGAAGCCTTTCCTAAATGACCAACTACTCTTCTTGGAACAATAATGGCACTTTAAGAGTTGAAGAGTAGGTGGCTGTGGGAGCTTTTAGTATGATATTGCTGGTGGTGCAAAGGCTCAGTTATGCTGGGATTTTTCTCAGTTCAAAGTCTGTAGTTGGAGCAAAAGAGAGGTCATCTTTAAATACAGATAAACTCCAACGTTTAGATCTACGGCTGAGAATAAAATGGTCTACGGCTTAGCCGTATGCTCTGACAACATCCAACGGCTAGTTTAACCATATTCAACGTTATTCTTTCTTACGGTTAAGCTTACGGCTTAGCCGTAAATTCTTATACGGCTTAGCCGTGAGTACCTTTCGGCCTAGCCGTGGGTCAGCCGAAAGCTGAAATCTCCCAAATCTGCTCTCTGGAAAGTGGCCCGTAAACCTTACGGCTTAGCCGTGAATCATACTACGGCTTAGCCGTGAAGGCCATACGGCTTGGCCGTAAGATCAACCATAGGCATTATATGGCCAAGAGCACTCTCTGGACAGTGGCCGTGGATTTCACGGTTTAGCCGTGAATCGTACTACAGCTTAGCCGTATCCCCTTTTCGGTGCAGCCGTAGGGTCAGCCGTAGAACTCAAAATGTACTCTCTGGATAATGAGCCGTAGGATCTACGGCTTAGCCGTGGTCCAAGCCATAGTACACAAATAGGGTGATTAAAAACCCTTTTTCCTATTCTATTTCTATGGATAATAAGGGTCAACGTTACCTTGTCCCTTGGCACTCATAGAGGATCTTCTTGAATGATCTTAAACTTCTTTGAACTTGCTTAATCTTCATTGATAGGTCTTTCTTAAATGATCTTGAACTTCCTTGAACTTGCTTGAACTTCCTTGAACTTAGCTTGATCTTCAATGAACTTCAGAGATGAACTAGGTCTTTCTAGAGCTGAACTACACTTTGGTCACGCAATTGACAACATGTTCTTACAGTGACACCAACAATCTCCCCCTTTGTCAATTTCGTGACAAAATTACACATAATGTAGAAGATACAACATTTTAGCTCAACAAACAAAATACAACAAGTATTACAATGCGGAATACGCTTTAACCAAACATATCTACATAAGTCTGAAAGTTCAACACATTGAAGCTGCCCCTTTGAAGATGCTTAACCTGCAAAAGTTTGTAAACACAGTCTACTAGAAAGGTGGGAGGTTAGAAAGCTCCCCCTGAAGGAATGCATATAATTAAGTCTCCCCCTTTTTGGCACAACATTGACAAAGAGATAAACAACAAGCACCTTAAGAGCCATAAAGCATAAACAAGTGCACACAAAGATAACCAACTGCAAAGTAAAGGCCATATGGTATTAGAAAATAAGGGCAATACAAGGCACAAACATTTCAAAAGAGTGCATCACCCATAATGACAAAAGATGAAACTACAAACATAACCAGGTGAAGCACAGTCAATGTCCAAAATACAAAAAAAATGCAATGCCAACAAAACATGACAGGACATCAATCAGAAGGAGGAGAGGGGGAAGGAATCGCCACATCGTCTCTCTGGCAGCTTTTGGAGATCTTGGAAAGGTATTGAAAGGATTTCTTCAAAAGCTTCTCCATCTTGGTTTGCCATTGTTCGAGCGCTGCCAGCCGAGCTTCAAAAGAGGCAAAAGAAGAAGCCGGGGGAGGAACTGGAACCGGGGAAGCAGTAGAGGGTGCTGCAGGAGGAGGCCTATCTGGTGAGTCTTCTTCAGCCCCAGAGTCATGATAGCGGGGACCAGCCGCTTGTTGCTTTGAGAAGTGCATGTTTTGAATATTGACAGTTCCAAAAGTGGGGTGAGACTCAGGAACTTCATCAGATGGTAAATTGACCCCACAATGAGAGGCAAGGCGAGTCATGAGATATCCAAACACGCAAGCATTGGTGCCTTTACCCGGACATAGCCAGAACCGAATAATGGAATCACAAATAAGAGAGGGAAGGCACACTTTGACCCCCATATGGACAGAATAGAGAATATTAACCATGAAAGGGGTTAGGTCAGAGAAATTGCCCCTCCTAGGATAGATATTACAGGTGAATATAGCATGCAAGATCCGGTAGTGAGGAAGTAGGGAAGCTGCAGGGAGGAAGCCTTTGTCCTTCCAAAGGATGGTCTCACCATATGGAGCAAAAGTGGCAGTGTGTTCCTCCGCTTCAGAGAGAGAGTCCATGATGACCGAGGGGGGCACATCTGAGAGAGGAGCACACATAAGGGCAGAAATGATGGCAGGAGTGATAACATTTATGCCATCAGTGAATTCAATCTCAAAAAAGAGAAAGTCTAAGGATGCTGCCTTGATGGATGCATACATGGTTCGCACAATCGAGGGGAAGCCAGGACCACCCCATTTGAGTATATTTTCCCACCCAACCGTAGTGAGGAGGGTATGAACACCATAAGCTTCAACTGCAAGGATATTAACATTTCTCTCCACAGTAATTGGACGAGAGAAAAAAAGACCTATCTCGAGTGGGTTCCCTTGGAACCAAAACTCTGGAAAAGGGTGGAGAGTTCGGTCGAGGCCTGGAAGAGCTTCCCAAGGCTCGAGGCCTCTTACCAGCAGGGTAAGCATTTTTGGTCCTAGGAGGCATATTAACGGAGGAAGGAGGAAACCTAACCAAGAACAAGAAAAAAAAAACACACAATGACAGAGAGCAACCGAGCACAAAGAAATGAAAAGACAGGAACGAAAGCAAACAAGAATCGTGGAAGAAGAGAAGAATACGGAGGAGGGAGAGAATACCTTGAAGGAGAAGGCCAGCAGAGGAAGAACAGAGAAGGAAAGGAAAACCAGAGACCTAGGGCAGAAGAGGAGAGCAAGCGCAGTGAAAAGAAAGAAACGAAGAGATCGACTTAAGTACACATCGGCGAGCAAAATGAGGGCAAAAATAACCCTGCACGGCTTAGCCGTAGAGTAATTTATGGCTGGGCTGTAAACCTTGATGGTTAAGCCGTAGAGTAAAAGTTTGCGCAAATACGGGTTAACCGTATAGAGATTACGGCGTAGCCGTGAAATGACTTACAACTTAGCCATATGTCTTGGGCAAAAACAAATTAATCCAAACAGCAAACACCAATAGATTTCCTCAAAATTTCAAATTTTAACACATCAAGAGGTTTGGTCAATATGTCTGCAAGTTGATGTTCAGTCTGAATATATTCAAGCTTAATGATTCCTTCTTCGACCAATTCCCTAATGAAATGATGTCGAATAGCAATGTGTTTGGTGCGAGAGTGCTGGATTGGATTTTTAGAAATATGTATGGCACTAGTGTTATCACAATACAAACTCATTATTCCTTGCTTAATGCCATAGTCCATAAGCATCTGCTTCATCCATAAGAGTTGAGAACAACAGCTTCCAGCGGCTATATATTCAGCCTCTGCAGTGGAAAGAGATATAGAATTTTGTTTTTTACTATGCCAAGCTACTAGACAATTTCCAACATAAAAACAGCCGCCACTTGTGGATTTTCTATCATCTAAGTTTCCTGCCCAATCAGCATCTGAGTATCCAGCAATGGAAGATGATGAGTCATAAGGATACCACAGACCATGTTCAGTTGTATCTGCAATATACTTAATGATTCTTTCTACAACAATCAGATGGGATTCTTTCGGATCTGATTGATATCGTGCACAAGCTCCCACACTAAATGCTATGTCTGGCCTACTTGCAGTTAGGTATAACAAGCTTCCAATCATACTCCTATATAGGCT
The DNA here is from genome assembly GCA_037013555.1 of Sextonia rubra. Lineage (NCBI taxonomy): Eukaryota > Viridiplantae > Streptophyta > Magnoliopsida > Laurales > Lauraceae > Sextonia > Sextonia rubra. The sequence continues at coordinate 8,351,324 of JASUAD010000015.1, forward strand.
AGAGTCAACCCCTTTACCATTAGCATCTTTAGTAAGTTTGATGGATGTACTCATGGGGGTTTTGACATGTTTCCCAGCCACTAGACCAAATTGTTTTACCAATTCCTTTGCATACTTGCACTGGGAAATGAAGATACCTTCACATAATTGTTTGACCTGCAAACCTAAGAAGAAATTCAGTTTGCCAACCATACTCATTTCAAATTCAGATTGCATTAGATGAGCGAACTGAACAGTCAACTCATTACATGTGGAGCCAAAGATGATGTCATCTACGTATATTTGCGCTATTAAAACTGAATCTCTTGTTTTTTTGGATGAAAAGAGTTTTATCAACACTACCTCTGTGAAAATCATTATCTAATAAGAAGTTTGTCAATCTTTCATTCCAAGCACGTGGAGCTTGCTTAAGACCATACAGAGCTTTCTTTAATCTAAATACATGATTTGGGAATTTTGTCTATAAAACCTTTAGGTTGTTCAACATACACTTCCTCATTCAAAATTCCATTTAGGAAGGCACTTTTAACATCCATTTGATACAATTTGAACTTCAAAAAACACGCTATAGATAACAAAATCCTAATTGATTCTAAACAAGCAACTAGAGCGAAGGTCTCATCAAAGTCAATACCTTCAATTTGAGAGTAACCTTGTGCTACCAGCCTAGCTTTGTTCCTAACAATAACACCATTTTCATCAAGTTTATTTTTGAAAATCCATTTAGTGCCTATTACATTTTTATCCTTTGGTCTTGGAACTAGGTACCAAACATCACTTCTTGTAAATTGGTTCAATTCTTCTTGCATTGCTTTTATCCAATCATTGTCTAAAAAGGCTTCATCAATGCATGCGGGTTCTAAAATAGAAGTAAAGCACAGGTGACTCATAATGTTCTCCAATTGTCTCCTAGTTTTGACACCTGTTAGAGGGTCACCAATAATCTGTTCTATGGGATGATCTTTTACATTCACCAAATTTTCAGTGGAAGTAGGTACATCAGTTTTTACTATGGATCGTGTGGGTTCAGTCATTCAAGGAACTTCCACTTCATCAACATCATTAGAAATTGTGGATTCATCATCTATAATAACATTTATTGACTCTTGGATGGCTCCGGTTCTCATATTTAGAACACGATAGGCTCGACTCCGAGTTGAATACCCTAAGAATATACCTTCATCACTTTTTGAGTCAAATTTACTCAGTTGTTCTCTATATCCTTTAAAACGTAGCATTTACTTCCAAAGACCTTAAAATATTTCACATTTGGTTTCTTCCCATACCACAATTCATAAGCTATCTGATTTGTACCAGTCATAAGATAAACTCGGTTGATGATGTAGCAGCTGGTATTAACAGCTTCGGCCCACAAGTCTCTAGGAAGATTCTTACTATGAAGCATGACTGTGGCCATGTCTTGAAGAACTTGATTCTTTCTTTCATCTACCCCATTTTGTTGTGGAGTTTTAAGTGCTGAATATTCATGATGAATCCCATATTTCTCATAGAATTTGTCAAATTGATCATTTTCAAATTCTCCACCATGATCACTTCTGATTCGGGCTACTGAAGTGCCTTTTTCAATTTGAATTTGTTTTACAATCCTTCTAAACTCTCCAAAGGCTTCAGATTTTTCTCTCAAGAATGCAACCCAAGTGAATATGGAGTAATCATCTACCATGACCAGAAAGTACCTTTTCTTACCTCGACTCTCTCTTTTAGTTGGTCCAACCAGGTCCATATGAATAAGTTCTAGAGGTCGAGAAGTTTTCATAGCATTCACCATTTTATGGGCACTTCTATTTTGTGTTCCCTGAAAGCATTCTCCACATATCATCTTTTCTTGACTACTGATTTTGGGCAGTCCTTCAACATATTTGTTTAGATAGGATAAGTCCCTGTAGTTTACATGCCCAAGTCTTTGATGCCACAACTTAGTTTCATCAATACTAGTTAATAAGCAAAAAGCAGAGGATGAAGTATTTGATTTTCCCACCACATAATAGTTATCGGTAGTTCTGAGACCTCTCAAGATTATCTTTCCATTCCTTGAGATCTCACAACTATGACTACTAAAGTTCACAGCATAGTGTTTATCACAGATTTGAGATATGCTAAGTAAATTATGTTTCAACCCATCAACGCACAAAACATTCTCAAAAGGTGGTAGGTTTGGAACATTTAAAGTTCCTTTACCAATAATTTTTACAGTACTACCATCACCAAAAGTAACCGTGCCTCCATCAAATTCAATCATTTTAGAGAAATATGATTTATCACCAATCATATGTTTTGAGCATCCACTATCCAGATACCATCTTGATTGTTCTGCAGCTTTAAAAGCTGTGTGGACCACTAGATTCTTGTTTTTAGGTATCCACTTAAGTGTACTAGTAGTGGGGATTACAATTGGTTTTTGATGTTTCACTCGAAAAGTTTTATGTTGGGGAATAAGAATGTTTGCTCCAATTTTTGCTCCATCCTTTTGTATATTTCAAATTGTTTTCTTAACTTTTGGACTTCTTTTAACAAATTATCCATCTTTTGGTTCAAGGGGAACTTGTTTATTTGATACTTCAGCATTTTGTTTTCCAGTTCCACTTTCTTAGAGGTGTTTTTCTCATTTTTTAAACTAATGTTATAATGAATTTTTCTCAACTTGCACTCCATTTTGTTATAACATTCCATGCATGCACCACCTAAAACTAGTACGATTCGTAATGAAGTAGCACATCTCACGTAGCGATTAAGAAAAAAAAAAGATAAAAGGTCAAAAAAATTACATCATTTGCCACAAAACCCGAACCCCGACACACAAACCCCTAGACCCCTCAATGCCTGAACCCCCTGAACCTTAGTCACTAAACCCTGAAACCTAAAAATTTATACCATAACCCTAAAAGCAAAACACAAAGCCCAAAAATCCTAATACTCTAAAAACCAAACAAACCTTAAAAACTCAGTACCCCAAAATCGCCACACCCCACTCCTGCATCCATCACTTTATACACCCTAAATGTAATGGGAGATTTTGAATTTTCTAAATTTTCCATAAACCCCCTACATGGAAATTAATAATGCTCTAAATGTCATTTTGAGTGGCGTTGTCAAATTAGCTTTTTCATCATGCACTCATAAAATCAAGAGGGATGGGTGTCAAAATATATGTTTTTTTTATTTACATAAGAAAGAAAACTAACCTAAAACAAAAAATTCTAACAAAGGAAAGATTTTAAAAAAGGAAACCTTTTACAAAAAAAATAATAATAAGATTTTCAAATGTATGGAACAAGCTAAGAAAGACAACTTTGAAAAAATTTATTTAAAAAAAAATAGATTTATGAGATTGAAAATTAGCCAAAGATGTGATTTCAATAAAAAAAAATTAGAATTTCAAATTCCCTTCATCCGATAATGAGCTGGTCAAAATATTCAATGCATGCACCTCCTAAAAGTAGTAAAAGACAAATATAGTAAACAATCCTGAAAAGCAATAAAATAAAGGGTGAAAGTAAAAAAAGGTTACCTCATATGTCGCTCCCTGGCAAAGGCACAATCCAAGTGAAAGGTTCTGAAGTAGTAATAAGACCGAGTGCGGACATGGTCGACCGACATGGCAAGATCAATTCACACAACTAGAACCTATCCTAAAAGAAAATCTAAGGTCATGTCTGCAAGAGGGAGAGGGTAAAGTAAAGTAAAGTAAATCCAAAATCAAGAATCAATAATATATAAGTGCATTATGATGACTTTTTGTTTTTAGTTATTTGATATATAATCTTTTTGACTTTTTGTATAAAACGTAGAGCATTTTTTTTAGTTTATTGATGACTTTTTTACTTTTTTTGAAAAAAGATGAGGGAGATTTGAATTTTTTAAAAAATGAAAAGGGAAATTTTGAATTTTCAAATTTTAATTTTACTCTACTTTACCCTATCCCTTGTCCAAATACGCCCAAAAATTCCTACTCAAAACCTATACAAACCAGAAATAAATATCCAAAAATAAAATTAATTACAGTCTTTTACACCCCGTAAAATGTATCTAAACTAAGAAAAGAGAAGACCACATCCACCATAAGAACATTTCAAAACCAAATTAAAAATAAAAAATAGAGATAATATATAAAAAATTTAGAAATAAAAAAAGAAATTTGTAACCTAATAATGTGAGTAAGTTGCTTTCTAAGTTCAAATACTATGAATGACACAGTTTAATTTCCCCATTAGAAAACCAAATACCCCTAACCCTAATTTTAAGCCTTCAACATGATCCCGCTATCAGCTCCAGCTACTTTGGGCAACCTAGATGTACTAGGAGAATTTGAATTTTCTCAAATTTACTAAACCTCGAGATAGAACTTGTTTACGCTCTAAATGTCCCTTTTAGTCGCATACCAACTTAGGTTTTTCAACAAGCACATATAGAATCAAGAGGGGTGGGTGTCAAATGTAAATTCTTTTAAAAAAAATAAGCAAAAAAATAGATTTGACTTACAAAACCTGATTAGAAAATTACGTTAATCCAATTATGAGCCGAACACAACTTTCGATGCTTATACCAACTAAAACTAGTACAAAACAAAATACCATGTACATATAGAATGAAAGTCCAATATTTTTATATGTTTAAAAATTATGCAAAAAATCAAATTTGAATAAAATATGTAGAGTAAAAAATTTTCCTATAGTCAATTTCGGGCTGGTTATAACATTCCATGCATGCACCACCTAAGACTAGTACATTCAAAATGAAGCAGCACATCTCATATCGCGATAAGGTTAAAAAAAACAGATAAAAGGTTGAAAATGTTACATTATTTGCCGAGCCACAAAACTTGAACCCCGACAAACAAACCCCTAGACCAAATGCCCGAATCCCTAAACCTTAGTCATTAAACCCTAAAAACTAAAAATCTAAACCATAACCCTAAAATCAAAACACAAAGCCCCAAAAATCATAATACTCTAAAAACCAAACAACCCTAAAAACACCGTACCCCAAAATCGCCACACCCCACTTCGTGCATCCATCACTTCATACACCCTAAATGTAATGGGAGATTTTTGATTTTCTTAATTTTCCATAAACCTCTTCATTGGAAATTAATAACGCTTTAAATGTCACTTTGAGTCATGTTGTTAAATTAGCTTTTTCATCATGCACTCAAAGAATCAAGAGGGATGGGTGTCAAAATCTGTGTTCTTTTTTCTTTTTTATTTACATGAGGAAGAAAACTCACTTCAAACACAAAACTTTAACAAAAGAAAGATTTTAAAAAAGGAAACCTTTTACAAAAAACTAAGATTTTCCAAAGTGTGAACAAGCTAAGAAATACAACTTTGCAAAAATTTATATTTAAAAAAATAGATTAATGACATTGAGAATTTGCCAAAAAATCAGATTTCAATAAAAAAAATTAGAATTTCAAATTTCCATTATCCGATTATGGGCTGGTCAAAACATTAAATGCATGCACCTATTAAAAGTAATAAAATGACAAATATAGTAACCAATCTTGAAAAACAATAAAATAAAGAGTGAAAGTAAAAGAAGGTTACCTCATATGGCGCTCTCTAGGAAAGGCACCTAGAACTTGTTCGACAATTCCAAGTGAATGGTTGCGAAATAGTAATAAAACCCGATGCGGACATAGTCGACTGACATGGCAAGATTAATGCACACAACTTGAACCCGTCCTAAAAGAAAATCTAAAAGTCCTACTCAAAATCTATACAAACTAGAAATAAATATCCTGAAATAAAATTAATTACAGTCCTTTACATACCATAAAATGTATCTAAACTAAGAAAAGAGAAGACAACGTCCACCATAAGAAACATTATAAAGCCAAATTAAAAAAAAAATAGAGACAATAAATTAAAATTTTAGAAATAAGAAAAGAAATCAACCTAATAATGTGCGTACATTGCTTTCTAAGTACGAATAATATGAATGACATAGGTTAATTTCTCCATCACAAAATGAAATACCTGAAGCCCCTAAACCCTAACTTTAAGCCATCAACCCTAAACCCATACGACACCTATACCCTAAAGCCATAGGGTCCTTAAAACATTCAGAACCAAAGACACAAGACCCTTAGAACCCTAGACCCAAACTCAAAACACTGAACCCTTAAACCCTAGACCTCGAATGCTAAACCATGATCCTGTTTTCAGCTCCAGCTACTTTGGGCAACCTAGATGTACTAGAAGAATTTGAAATAAAATTAATTACAGTCCTTTACACACCATAAAATGTATCTTAACTTAGACAAGAGAAGACCACATCCACCATAAGAAACATTAGAAAATCAAATTAAAATTAAAGAATAGTGATAATAAATTAAAATTCTAGAAGTAATAAAATGAGATTTTTAACCTAATCATGTAAGTCCATTGCATTCTAAGTATGAAAAATATGAATTGCATAGAGCTCAATTTCTCCATCACAAAACCACACACCCAAAAACCCTAAACACTAATTTTAATCTCTCAACCCTAAAACCATGGGATCCCTAAACCCTAAACCCATAAGGTACTTGGAACATTGGGACCCAAGGATATGAGACCCTTAGACCCTTAACCCCAAACCCTAAACACTAAACCCTTAAACCCTAAACCCCTTGCCCTTTAACCCTTGAACCCTTAAACCTTGAACCCCAAACCACAAACCCTAAACCTTGACCCAACTTCATGTTTTTACTATTTTAGGTGACCTAGATTTGCTAGGAGATTTAATTTTCTAAAATTTCCTAAACCTCTTGATTAGTACTTGTTTACGCTCTAAATCTCGCTTTGAGTGGCATACCAATTTGGCTTTTTCATCATGCACTTATAGAATCAAAAGAGGCAGGTGTCTAATGTATTCTCTTTTAAAAAACAAGCAAAGAATTATATTTGACTTAAAAATTTTGATTTGGAATTACCTCTTTCCAATTATGAGCTGGTCACAACATTCCATGCATGCACCACCTAAAACTAGTATGATACCAAATACCATACACCTAAAAGAATCAAGGGGGGCAAGCGTCCAATTTTTTTAGATGTAAAATAATTAAGAAAAAAATCAAATTTGAATAAAAGTTGTAGAGTTAAAAATTTTCTTTAGTCAATTATGAGCTGGTTACAGTATTCCATGCATGCACCACCTAAAACAAGTATGATATCAAATATAGTAACTCATCTCATGTAGTGATAAGAGAAAAACTAAAAAATAAATGTTTAAGAAGCTACATTCTTTGGTGCCCCCCAAAACCCGAATTCCAAAAATCGAAACACAGACCCCTAATTAACCCATGAACCTCTACACCTAAGTCCCTAAAAAACCTAAAACCTAAACCATTACCCTAAAATCTAGACACTAAACCCAAAAACTCTTACACTCTAAAAATCTAACCACCCTAAAAACCCCGTGCCCAAAATCACCAACTCCATTTCATTTATCCGCCATTTTTTACAACCTAAATGTACTAGGAGGTTTTGGATTTTCTAAATTTTCCATAAACCTCTTGATTGGAGATACATAATGTTCTAAACATCGCTTTGAGTTGCATTGCCAAATTGGCTTTTTGAACATGCTCTTATACAATCAAGAGGGGCGTTATGTGTTTTTTGACTTTTTTTTACATAAAGAAAATTAACTTAAAAATCCAAATTTTGACAAAAGGAAGATCTTAAAAAAAAGAAACCAACTAAAAAAACTCATTTTTTTCAAAGAAATGAGCTAAGAAAGACAACTTTGCAAATATTTAAATTAAGAAAAAAACAGATTTGGGAGTTGGAAAATAAACAAAAATGTGATTTCAATAAAAAAAATTTAGAATTTAAAATTCTCTTTATCCGATTATGGGCTGGTGAAAACATTTCATGCAAGTAACTCTAAAGCTAGTAAGATGGAAAATATAGTAAACAATCTGACAAAGCGATAAAATAAAGACTGAAAGTTAAAAAAGGATATGGCACCCCATGTGAACGGCACCAAGAACTTGTTCAACAATTGTAAGTGAAGGGTTGCGAAGTAGTAAGAAAACCCGGCAAGAACAAGGTTGTTCAACATGGCTTGATCAATCCGTACAACTGGGACCTGTCATAAAAGAAAATCTTAAAGTCCTACTCAAAACCTACACAAGACAGAATTAAATAAATTGAAATAAAATTAATTACAGTCCTTAGCACCATAAAAAATATCTAAACTAAACACCCTACACTACAAACTTAAACTAGAAAGGAGAAGACTACATCCACCATAAGAAACATTAGAAAACGGATTTAAAATAAAAGAAATCACAAATAATAAATCAGTAATTCGAAACAATGAAATGAAATTTGAAACCTAATGATGTCAGTCGACTGCTTTATAAGTACGAAAAATGTGAATGACAATTCAATCTCTACATCACAAAACCAAATACCCAAAATCCAAAAACTGAAATACAAAAATGCTCTACACTCTACACTATAAAAAAAACCCCTACACTATAATTTAATTTCTAGTTTTCACACCAAATCTAAATGATGAATAAATAAATAACTCAAAACCAGAGAAAGAGAGAAGAAGAAAAAAGTACCTAGAAAGACACAGAGAGAGAATACAAAAGAAGAGAGAAAAGTCAGATAATCACGCCAAGCAGAATCAGTCCAAGGCCACAGCTTTGGTTCAAGAAGCCAATAAAGTAGAAGGAGAAAAAAAAGCATAAGATGATGATGGTGATTATCAAAAATAGGAAACAAAAAGGGAAAACCTTAAAGAGAGATAGAGAAAACTTGAAAACTTGTAAGTCATGACGAAATGGAAAAATTAGAAATTTTAAAACAAACTATTAAAGGAAGCAATAAATAAAGACATGCTGACAAATGGACTCATATTGAATGACAGCAACCCTGTAAGTGTGGTGTAGTAACAACTCACAAACGCATTAGTTGGATAAAGAAGAAACATATTACGGCATACAAATAAATAAGAAGACTCAAAACCATAAATGGTTCCTGAAAATTTAAGTTCAACGGTTACTGTACCTTGACATAGACCAGATCAGGTTCTAGGTTTCTGAATGAACTGAAAAGATAGTGCATACAAACCACAAGTTATATCAGACAGCAGATGTAAAATTAAGATATCAAGATTGAAGGGAATTTAGCCAAAAAACTTACAATCACTAATTGATAGGCACATTCTTTTTTGTCCATTAGGGGTGATCATGCTTTAAATGCAGACAGTAGATTTCATAGGAGACAGCTAACATGTCAATTTCTATGATCTAGAAGATTATAGATGAAAGCATCAAAGCCTATTTGCAATTGGTAGCTGAAATACCTGATGCTAGGGGCCTGATCCTAGTCAACCATCTTATCCTAGTGCTTAAGGGACTAAAGTAGGAAGTTTCAGCCCTTACATTAACTGTTCTTTTTAGACAAAGAACCCAATGGTGGGTAAAAGTCAGATGAATGTCAAATTGGATGAAGTACCAACTTGGAGGGGGTATTGCAGTGAGTGATAGGGTTGATTTGGTCAAAAGTGGGTTCCAAAGGCAGGGACACTGATAATTAAAAGTGGCCTCACCACTCGAGGAACTCTCTATATGTACACAATCGTTAATGAGTAGTGCATGTCTCTATTGGTGGCATCAGATTTGGGGGGTACAAATTAATTAATCAATACCTGTGAGCTGTATTAGGGTGATCCAAAACAAGGCACTGCTCATTTATAATGAGCTCTTTATGCTGCTCCATTATGGCACCTGTCAAGTCTCCAGCATGCTCTAAAACCATAGCAAGATATCTGTAAATGTTGACTTAAGAAATCTTTTCAATTCAAATGCATCAAAGCGTAAATGATTATTTTGTTTCCATGAAAGACTGAAAAATGATGAAATGCATATTATGAGGAGCAAAAATGAAAAAGGATTCAAAAAAAAAAAAAAGAGGTATTGATAAGTTGGATGCACGTGCACACTAGTAATATGCACAAAGTCACAGATGGTAAACACATTAAGACTTGAGAGTTACCATAATGGCTGGGCTACCGTTATGAAGTAGTTCAAGGGGACACCAATCTCTAACTAGCATAGATTGTGGCTAGTGCCTGACAGGCAAAAGTCCTGCTAGGTAACCACTACTATTTTGAAAAAGAATTTTGATGGGTATCTGGGGAAGATGTTATGAAAGTAGAGACAAATGAGGTGAATGGTGATATTTAGAGAGAGATGAAATACAGAACATAAGAGAGATGAATGTCATCCCTCCTTTGAGGATCGACTATTCTTATATAAGGGTTTAATTCCCTAATTACAATCAATTACAAATCTTAGATCCTAAACTGAAGCCACAAATTAAGTCCCTAATTACAATCAATTACAAATCTTAGATCCTAAACTGAAGCCACAAATTAAGTCCCTAATTACAATCAATTACAAATCTTAGATCCTAAACTAAAGCCACAAATTAAGTAACAACCTTTGACTAATTACAACGTAACAAAAAGGTACAATAAATGAGCCTAATGGACTTGGGCTTGCTTGACATGAAATGAGCCTAATGGACTTGGGCTTGCTTGACACCCCCCCTCAAATTGATGCTGGGGAGTCATAAAGCAGCAATTTGGAAACAAGAAATTGATGACGAGGACGAGGAAGTCCCTTTGTGAAGATATCGGCAAACTGAAATGCTGTAGGAACATGAGGAAGAGTAATGACACCACGCTTATATTCATCGCGAATAAAGTGGCAGTCAACTTCGATATGTTTGGTGCGTTCATGGAAGACAGGATTTTCAGTGATTCGGATAGCCCCAGTATTATCGGCATGCAATGGAGTAGGAGAGGTTTGTGAAAACCCGAGTTCCGAAAGAAGTCCCCGTAACCATAAGATCTCAAAACAAGCAGAAGACATAGCCCTATATTCAGCTTCCGTGGAAGAGCGGGACACCCGTTCTTGTTTCTTGCATTTCCAAGAAACGAGAGATGTTCCAAGGTACATGCACCAACCAGTAGTAGAACGGCGTGTGTCTTGACAGCCAGCCCAGTCAGCATCTGCATAAGCGGTCAGATGAAGAGGATTATCCTTTGGATAATATAAACCACGAGGAACAGTTTTGAGCAGATAATGGATAATGCGCTTCACAGCTGTCAAATGAAGGTGTCGAGGAGCTGTCATGAATTGGCTCACAAGATGAACAGCATATGAGATGTCAGGTCTAGTGATGGTGAGATAGACAAGACTTCCCACCAGACGCCGGTAGGTATGAGGATCAGGAAGAAGATCGCCATCATCTTTACTCAACTTGAGATTGACCTCTACAGGCGTATCAACAGGTGAAGAATCATTGAGGTCAGCCAACTCGATAAGATCTGATGTGTATTTGTGCTGATTAACAAATAAACCTTTTGGAGATTGATGCACCTCGAGGCCCAAGAAATAATGCAAAGGACCCAAATCCTTCATACGGAAGGAATCCCTGAGAGAAGCTTGGAGAGATTTGATCATACGATCATCCGTGCCAGTGATAATAATATCGTCAACATAGACGAGAAGCACAGTAACACCAGTAGATGTGTGGCATAAAAAGAGAGATGGATCAGAAGGACTCTGGGTAAAGCCACTCTCGCATAAGCGAGCCTTGAAGGTTTCAAACCAAGCGCGAGGAGCTTGCTTTAAACCATAAAGCGATTTGCGCAGGCGACAGACAGACCTCTTGAAGGGAGAGGAGACGCCTTGTGGTATCCGCATATAGACTTCTTCATGCAGGTCCCCATGGAGAAATGCATTTTTGACATCCATTTGGTATAAAGGCCAGGATTTAGAGGTAGCAATGGCGAGAAGTAACCGAACAGATGTCATTTTTGCCACAGGTACAAACGTTTCCTCATAGTCAATGCCATACTCTTGTCTGTTTCCGAGTGCTACAAGTCTAGCTTTGTGTCTATCCAATGACCCATCAGATTTAAGCTTGATCGAGTAGATCCATTTGCAACCGATGGGTTTAACTCCGGAAGGACAATCCACGATATCCCAAGTGTGATTCTGATCCAATGCATCCAATTCCTCCTTCATAGCCTGGTTCCAGCAATCGTGTTGGACAGCCTGCAAATAAGAACTTGGGATAGAGATAGAAGAGAGAGTGGTCATCAAGGAAGTATGGGTAAATCCATACCTATCAGGCGGTCTAGAAGTTCTGGAGGAGCGACGTAAGGGAGGAGTAGGTGTGGAACCATGTGTCGGTGGAGGATCAGGGGGAGGACCATCCGCAGTGGGAGGTTTCTCCTGACGGTGGTAAACAAAAGCAGGATTAAACCGAGTAACAGAGGTTTAATCCGAAAAACCTGGTAAGAGAGCTGGGGAAGAGGGATGAGGACTGTCCATGTGAGTGGGGAAGAAATATTGATTTTCAAAGAAAATAACATTCCGAGAAACCCTGATACGACGACCAATGGGATCATAACAAACAAAACCTTTTTGATTAGTGGCAAAACCCAAAAAAGCACACCTGCGAGATTGTGCTGTTAGTTTCGTTCTTTCTGTGGGAGGTAAATGAACAAAGCAAACACAGCCAAAGGTATGTAAGTGATCAAACACAGGATGATGACCAAACAATTTAAAATGAGGCGTTAAATGAGCAATGGTATGTGATGGAAGGCGGTTTATGAGATAGACAGCTGTGGTGAGAGCTTCAGTCCAAAAACGAGGGGGAACGGATGCTTTAATCAGAAGAGTTCTAGTGACAGCAAGAAGATGTCTGTTTTTCCGTTCCGCGACTCCATTTTGTTGTGGAGTATATGGACAGGTACGTTGGGAAATGATTCCATTATTGTTTAAAAATGATTGAAAATCCTTGGAAACATACTCCCCCCCTGAGTCTGAGCGCAAAGTTTTAATGCATTTAGAGAATTGGTTTTTAACATATTGAACAAAAAATTTAAATGCATTAAGAACATCAGACTTTGAATGTAATAAATAAATCCAAGTAAATCTGCTGTAGTCATCAATGAATGTTACAAAGTACTTGAAATGACTATGTGAAATGGTCGGAGCAATGCCCCAAACATCACTGTGAATTAAGTCAAAACATGTAGTGCTCCGTGTGTTAGAAGTTGGAAAGGGTAAAGTTTGACTCTTCCCTAATTTACAAGCATCACAGTCAAAAGAAGCAGAATCAACAGGTTTATTTATTAATCCAGATTGAAATAAAGTAGACATTGTAGAAGCAGTCGGATGACCTAGTCTATTATGCCACAACCGAGAATTATTCTTAATGAAAAAACAAAATAACTGATGTAAAGTTTTATCATGAATAAATGAAGACACTGGTAAGGAAAAAAGTCTTCCACGCTTAGGCCCCCTCGCGATCACTTCCCCCGACTCCCGGTCCTGCACAACACAACCAGAAGGAGAAAACAAAACATTGCAGTTATTTTCAACAAGTTGACCCACAGAAACCAAATTGGTAGCAAGATGAGGAGAAACTAAAACATTAGTTAATGGTAAGGGGCTAGGGATATCACCAACAGAGGTGATAGGAAGATGATCTCCATTGGCAGCTTGGACAGTAAGATGACCAGTGTAAGGAACAACATTGTGTAATTTTAGGGCTGAAGTGGTCATATGGTTACTTGCACCAAAATCTAAGTACCAGGTATTGGAAAGAGAGGAAGCAGTACCTGCGATGTGCATGGAAGCTAAGGCATTGATGATCATTTGGTTTACCATCTCAGGGGTGAGAGGAGTTGTTGACGTAGATTGGGAGGAACCAGGTTGGGATGAAGAATCAGACTGCAGAGAACCACTGAAGTCAGGTGAAGCATATGGTGGAGTAGTCACAGTGTAAGCACTAGGAGCTGACTGCACGCTGTAAGTACCAGGGGCTGGCTGCACATAGTTGCGGGAAAGAGAAGTGCGATTCTTCTTCCTGCACTCTTCAAGAACATGACCAGTGGCCTTACAATATCGGCAGATTTTTGCCTTACATTGATTTGCATAGTGACCATATTTCTTGCAGGTATGGCACTGAACTTTACTGATGTCCCTAGAAGGTGGTCTAGTTGTAGCAACATAGGCAAGGGGAGTCTCAACAGATCTCTGTTGTTCCAGTGTAGTTTGAGTGACCCGACGTTGTTCTTCCCGTAGAAGTTCCTGAAGACAATCATCCAAGCTAGGAAGAGAAGCCCTGCTCATTAAGTTAGATCGAACTGTCTCAAACTCGAGACGAAGTTTCATAAGAAACTGATCCCGATGACTACATTGCTGTAATGGAAGTAATTCCTGGAGAAGAGCTGCAGATACCGAGGCAAACTTAATCGCATCATATTCGGACCACAGTCTGCGGAAGCCATTATAATACTCCTGAATAGACTGGGTGCCTTGAGTGAATTGTGAGATTTCAAGTTCTAATTGAAACTGGCGAGCAGCATTGCCCTGTTGGTAAATTTTCTGAAGATACTCCCACATTGCACGGGCAGTGTGGCAGGGTTTGAGGTTGAGAATAAAATGTGACTCAACAGAGCCCAGCAACCAGGTCTTGATTTTAGCATCCTTTGTTTTCCAAGCTAAAATTTTCTTATCATCTTCTGCAAGTTGAGGTTCAGATCCATCAATGTGTCCCCAGAGTTCTTTTCCTTCTAAATAAATTTGAAATTGGAAGGCCCAGGAGGTATAATTTGTACCATCAAAGCGAATCAGGGCAATCTCATGTTTGTCCATGACTAAAGAGAAGGAAGAAACCCGCACAAAGCAGTCCGGAAAGGATATTGGCAAAACAATATCTTTTGGATGGCCGAGATGAAAAGAAATGGACAAAACAGAATTTCTACAATAAAGGGTAGATGGCCTACCTCAGATGATCCATAAATGGTGAGAAAATCTTCAAAAAAAAATGTAGAAATCCAGACGACCAAGATGGGCTGGTCCAGCTGAATGGCGATGATGATCGCAGGTGGGCCACTTCAGATCTGAGATGAACAGGGATGATCAAGGCTTCCAGATCTTGGAAGATGATTCTGATGATCAATAAATCAGAAACAAATTCTTCATAAATCCTGGAAGCTTCAGGCGACCAAGATGGTAGGATTCCACTAATGAGTTGGTGAGAATCACAGGTGGGCCACGTCGGATCTGAGATGATCTGGCTGAAGAGAATGATCACAGATGATCATATACTGGCTTCCAATGTTTGGAAGATGATGTAGGAGAAGATCACAGATGATCGAGCTCTGATACCATGATATTTAGAGAGAGATGAAATACAGAACATAAGAGAGATGAATGTCATCCCTCCTTTGAGGATCGACTGTTCTTATATAAGGGTTTAATTCCCTAATTACAATCAATTACAAATCTTAGATCCTAAACTGAAGCCACAAATTAAGTCCCTAATTACAATCAATTACAAATCTTAGATCCTAAACTAAAGCCACAAATCAAGTAACAACCCTTGACTAATTACAACGTAACAAAAAGGTACAATAAATGAGCCTAATGGACTTGGGCTTGCTTGACATGAAATGAGCCTAATGGACTTGGGCTTGCTTGACAAATGGGAACAATCAAAGCACATTTATGTATATCCAATGGGGTTAGGGTTTAGCTTCATTGGTGGGTGTTGTGAGCTACATAAGATCACACGGTAAATGCCATGATAAAGGGTGTTCAGCCAACCCATCGATCATCATTGGCAAAATTAGTTGATACGATCAAGAAAAGGAAATGCATTCTTTAATCTCTGCTAGTAGTTATCTTTTCATCACATCCGAAGGAAAGCCAATGAATTAGAGCATATAGGTTGGTGACGCAAATCCAAGGAGGACTTGCACGAGGAGGGTGATCATGGGCTATGCAGTCTAGGTCCACAAGAAGTACCTCTTCAAGTTAGATTAGGATTATATTATTTTTATTAGTAGGTTTCTAATTACATTGTTATTAGGGAAGTTTCTATTAGCTTAGGGTTTGCTTAGGCATTAAGTTTGCTTTTATTATATATGGCATTTTAGAGAAGAAATTCTCATACTAGGATTGATTAACGAAATTGGGTTGTATCCCTGAGAGGTGCATTCTCATGTGTTAAAGTCTTTTGACGATTCAAAGTGTCTTTGGACACATGCTTCGGTATCCCTATGTAAGCCCTAACCCTAGAGCTAGCATCAATTTGGTATCAAAGCCCTCAGATCACCAATCGGGGCATATCCATCCTCTTCACGTTAGTCCACCGAAACCTCTCCATCGAAACCCATCGTCCCCTAATTTCATATCCAAGAAACCCTAATCCCAAAGCACCCACCGCCGAACTCTAGACATCGCACCTCACCCCTTTCTTCGCCTACTAAAAACCCAAACTCCTCACTCGAAACCCTCCACAACCCCACACAGTCCTCTTGCCGAAAACCCATCACCACCACACCACCCATCTGCTACCGACTGTCCTAAAACAACGATAAAACCCCGTTCTCATCATGCACTAGCCATCAACCTCTAGCCCACGCTGCCATCATCTCCTCTGTTCGCTCACGTCGAACCCCTTGCTGCTCATCGCTTACACCTCTTGTTAGACCAAAAGATACACTATTGACCAACCTTCGTCTACCTCAACTAGCGTTTTCGTCAAGCATTCCTCCCTTTTCCTATTGTTGGCAATGAAAGGAGAAAGTAAAAGCAAAGGCGTCTTTGCACACGAAGATCAAGGTATCCTATTAGGCTTGGTTTTTTCTTTTTACCACCACGTGCTAACCAAGGTAGGTTGCAGCCTTACTGTAATTTGTTTTGATCCAAGCCAGGTCTGGTCAAGCCCTAGCCACAGCAAATTTACGAATCAAGGGCCATAATTTGTTTTTGTGATTTCAACACCATCTGTAATCAGCTTTCTGATCCGTCTTCACTAGCATGTTTCTGGAGATCAGATCTAACATCAGGTCAATCACTCTTAATTTGCATTAAAAAAATGCCTCCAAAGAAGCAAGTTGAGGTGGAATCTTCATCCTCTTCGATTGAAGATTTGGTTGGTGCCATTAGAGACTTAACTGCCATAGTTAACAACATGCAAAGCACTCTACAACAACTAGACACAAGGGTGACAACTTTGGAAAATAATCAGCGTGTGACTTACAATCGAGATGGTGGAGAAAATATTTAGAATCAACAAGATCCACCAATTAATAATCCTAATCGAGATTTAGGGATTAAACTCATGATTCCCGAATATGATGAAAAATTACAGCCCAATGAATTCATGGGTTGGTTAGTGTGTGTGGAGAATATTTTTGCAAACAAACCAATGTTTGAGCACCATAAAATCACACTAATTGCCACTAGTTCAACAATTATGCTATTAAAACATGGACTAAGATGAAGAATATTTTGAAGCAAAAACTCCTCCCTATCAAGTATGTAAGAAATTTACGTTCAAGCTTTCAAAAGTTGAAACAAAGATCCAAGATAGTTATTGATTATTCGGAAGAATTTTTGAGTCAACAAGCTCGTTGTGGTTTGAATGAAGATGATAACGTGGTTGTTGATAGATTTTTCAATGAGTTGCGAATAGACACTTAGCATATCATCGCATTTCACACTTTTGATAATGTCGATGAGCTCATCCAACATGTTGTCAAAACTGAGGGAATTACGAATCATCAAGCACAAAAATCTAAATGGGTTGCTTCAAAGAATTCATCCCTGCAAGATGTTAAACCCAATATTCCTCAGGACAGATTTTTGCAAGGACTAAGGTCAAAATAGGATGATTTGTTTGTATTGTCAACAGCCAAGGCATCGTGCAGCAGAATGTCCAAAGTGAATACATTTGATTGAGATTGAAGGTGATGATAAAAATATCCCAAATGATTCTAAGAGTACTGAAACTGATCCCAAGGGTATTGAAACTGAAGAAATTGAGTACACAGACACAATACCGCAGGTTAAGCTTTCATCGTCATTAAAGAAGCTCCACCAACTGTTGAGAATAAATGGTTGGAAAAAAATATCTTCCGTTCCGCGGGTACAGTTCATGGACAAAATTGAACAATCATTATTAAGAATAGAAGTCGTGAAAATCTCATCTCTCATGCTCTTGTTAATCACCTCAAATTGAAAGTTTATGAGCACAACCGCCCTTATTTTGTCAAATGATTGATAACTGATGATCAAGCACATATTCGACATACTTGCAAAGTTACTTTTGCCACTAATGAAACTTACAAAGATACAATGGTGTGATGTGTTACCTATGGATAGTGGTGATGTCTTATTGGGTCGCCCATGGATGTATGACAAAAATAGGACTCATGGAATACGCTTTAACACATACACATTCTTACATGATGAAAAGTAAGTGGCACTTCATCCTGAAAAGCTGGAGCCGCCAAAAAAGAGTTTTCGGGCAGTTGCAACAAAGGAAGTCCTTTATGTACACCACATTTATAGAGGCAATCCAAAGCAAACTCGAGTTCGAAGACGAACTCTTCTTTTAACCCGAGGAAGATGATGCAATCTAGGCCCCACAAGTAGTCCCTCTTCATTTTAGATTAGGATTATATTATTTTTATTAGTAAATTTCTAATTACATTGTTGTCAGGGAAGTTTCTATTAATATAGCTTAGGGTTTGCTTAGGCATTAAATTTGCTTTTATTATATATATATGGCATTGTAGAGAATAAATTCTCAGACTTTGATTGATTAATAAAATTTGGTTTTATCCTTGAGAGGTGAGTCCCCGTGTATTGAAGTCTTTTGACAATTCAAAGTGTCTTTGGACACGTGCTTCGGCAACCCTATACAAGCCGTAACCCTAGGGCCTGATTAAATGGGCCAGATCCAATACAAGGCCAATCCATGGCACCCCCACCCCACAAAAGCTATTTAGCAACATCATGAGTTGAATAAACTGCAACCTCCCTCACTGCCTCCCTCCCTAAACCAACCCAGGGCAGGCAATATCGTCTCTCTATTCATTCATTCTATATAAATCCAGCGTTGTCCTCCAATGTTGACATGTGTACATACTGAACATAGGTGTAGAATCATTTGGCCTCGACTTCATCAAGCTTCGATCAATCTTCAGATTTAGTCCTCCCCATCCTCCATCAATTGGCTAAAAATGGCATCTTGCACCATCTTTTGTTTGATGAATAGTTGTTTAGCCAAATTGTATGGAACTTATGAGAAATAAACTTATTTATCATTTAAAAAAAAGAACAAAAAAAATTTTCATGAAAGACAGCACATATTCATCAGTATCATATATATCGAGGGTTCATCCTCAAACATCACAAACAACAACAGGATCTTGACATTAGAGGGACCATGTTCTAAATAGCCTATAGGCTTTACTCTATAAGTATCAGATTGATAAAATTAACCTCATTTTCAAATATTCTTACATATTGAATAGTCCTCAATATTTCAAATCAGTCAACAATTAGCATTTCTCACAGGTCCTATTCGGCAATTAGGATTGCAATTTCTAAGGCTAAGTCCATTAGGGACAAAAATTATACTTTATTTGGGTCTATATACTAATCACCAGTATTAGCTCAGCTAGTTAGGGACATAAGGGTGTGTGTGAAAAAGTGACTGTAATGCACTTCTCTTTGTAGCCAAAAACAAAGTAGTGTATGCTAGGAAGAAATGTTAGAGTGAAGTTTCTTTTCTTTTCTTTTCTCATTCATTTTTGGCAGTTTAGTTGAAAAGATTACCTGCAACTGTCGCAACTTCTCTATGCATGGGACTAGTAACCTGCAAAATTCATCATAGACTTAGTAGGAAAAAAATCTAAGAAAAGAAGTAGAAGTAGAAAAGGAGATGCTAGGATACAGAAAGTAACATAGCTTACCTTTTGAAGTAAAGAAAATGCTTCAGCAAATAGTGTAGGCTTCATCGAGCATCCCCTGCAAAACAAGAGCATCATATAATATTGGTTCACATCATTGCATCATACAGTATAAGCAGAGCCATTTGCACTCAATCCAACCCCCTCACACTCATCACCCCCGTATATTGCACTGGCACAAATATGATCCTGATCAGAGTGAAATTCACCCATTCAATATCAGGCTGTTTGCACCATTGCTCTTAAATTGGTACCAATCATTATTCAACCAAGGACGATCTTTCAGCCAGACATCATCCACAATGAAAACTTTCCAGGTTCAATCCAGTTTGTATTATGGTGTAGCAGGCACAAATAAAATCAGCATTACTGCCAATAACTTATTTTCAATCAAGGACAAAGTAGCCAAAGGATCCAAATGTTGAATGTTGAAACATATGTTTTCGCTAAAGGACATTGTGCATATAATCTTTTGGGGCCCACATGGACCTACCTATGATCATTGATCAAACCAACTATCGGGCTCACTGTTATCCAAAACCCCCAAACATATTGGCACTCATGCCAATGACACACATTTGATCTTCTGATGCACGAATATATGGCCTGATATTGGAAGACTGTGACGGATCAAGACCTAAAGTGGGAAAGCAGATCAGGTTGTTCATGGCCTATCATTAGGATCAGTCCAAACAGCCAAATCAGGCCTGAATAGCACAGATAATCCACAAATTCAGGTGAAACTCTATCCATAATGATGATCTTTATAGTCAAGGAGCCCTTTAATGATCCTGCATCACTCCCTCCTCCCTTGTGGGTAGCTGAAATGCCCGATCTCATCAACAGATGTCATCTTGAAATGCCATAAGATGAGAAGCACCCAAAGCCAATCAAAGAACTGATGAAGATTGGGTATCCAAAGAAGTTGATGAATAACAAATGCAATTGACAATGATCTGGATGTTGACAGGGAGTACAGGCCTAATGGGTTTGACACAACAGACTATGCCAAAACCAGGCCCAAGCTAGATGGGACAGCAACCCAAAGGGTTGCCCATGCCTACTGTACTCAACCAGAAGCTGGTCCCACATGACCCAGCCAGTAGGCCCCACGAGGCCCAACTCAAGAATGCTTCCATACAACTTGCTCAAGAAGTATCTTGGAGTCACGATCATTTCTCTGCAGATTTGCCCCATATTATAGTGAAATTAGAACTTTTAATTAAAGAAGTTTATAATGATTAAGATAGGGTTGAGTCACTTACAGCACAAGCACGCAAAGGACCAGACCCTATAGATGCAAGTCATCCAAGTGTCCTCAACCAATCGGGCCCTTCCTGCCACCACAAGATTCCTAGCTTCTGAACACACTGATGATAAGTGCTTGACAACCAGTCAGTGATTAAAAATATATGAAGCCTGGAAGGGGCCTAACGGATCAAGATCACATTTGCGAGCTGCAATGGCTATGCCTACGCATCAAAAAGGATGACATACTAGCTTGACTGGCTGTGACAATGGGTCTGCTTAAAATAAATGAATGAATGAAGTAATTGAGCTCCATTACCATTGCTATGAAGTTCCCGTTTTTAGAGAACACAGCTTCATGCACTTTGTTGGATGTTACAACTGCTGGAAATGGAATTTAACAAAGAAAGTTAGATGCTTCCTGTACAATAAGACTAAATTTTGTGTCTAATCAATATCAATTATTACATGTTTTTGTGATGTTTCTTTGAGTATTCAATTTAGGTAAACAACATATTAACAGCACCAGCAGCCCAGCTACCAAGAAAATTCCATCCAAATTTTCCTTAATAAGAGCATGGGGAAAGCATCTTACCCAAAGCGCAAAATTGTGACAAAATGTTGTCCAATCACAAAATGGATAGGAGCTCAATAAAGCCAAAACCAAAAGGAGATTACAAGTCATGAGCCTCAGGAAACTCCACACGTCAAGATTTTCAATCTCCATACATTTCAGGAGACATTAATCACTTGTGTTCATTTAGTAGAAAGAGCTGCAACATTTCAGGAGACATTAATCACTTGTCCCCTAGGCATTATTTATTAAGATGTGGAAAGGCTCTTTTGTAAGTATGAGAACAGTAGGATTTCTTTATAAATCTCCCCATCAATTATGTGTTCGTCAAAATCCCCTTTTGTCATCTCCACTTCACGCCTCATGATTTTCAAGCCAACAGATGGTGAGCCATACATGGTCCACTCATCAAGGGTCCCTCCATACCTTGGTCGTCCATGGGTCCCCTTTAAGATCTGTGGTGCTGATCAGACATCAGCTGGCCCACCTGGGCCCACAATCCCACTCACAGAAAACTCTACCGAACGACCTGGGAATGGAAAAAGGGTTTTTGATTCTGTTTTATTCCTCATAATAGGGAAACTTGAGTGGGGAGAGATTCTTTAACAATCTACCGATGAAAACACAGGGTTTTACAAAGCATCTCAATTATAATATAAGATTTAAGCACCCCTCCAACACAATATGGAGTTCGTCAATTATTGCAACATCCAAATTAAACTGGAACAGTTCAATCGATCAAGTTTGGAGACTCTAACAATATTAGATACAATTAAACAACAAGATTTAAATCCATTCTTCTTAGTGATCATTATAGGCCTCCTACTATTTATCCAATTGTTCACATAGGGAAAAACAGCAGCACATACAAGAAACCACATTGTTCTCCATTATGAAAGATGGACCTGATCATGATCACTCAGGATTTCTAAGAACCCTGCAAATAAATTCAACAACACTAGATACAATCTGGTCATATTACTCCCAGGCCTCTCATTGGAGTATCTTCTCACTCATGTGCTAGTTTGACCCACGTCAAGTGGCTCGGCCATTGTCAATACTTAGTCTGATTACGGCCACCCTAACCCCATCTGTTTGTGGATGGGAAACAACAGTTGTATCTCTTCCTCATTGAGATGATAACCACATTAAAATAGATATAGGAGACTCACTCACCTCTTGTGAACGTTCGTGATGTGCGATTGAGAGGACATCCGTCAACTGCTACCCGGTTGGTCACCTACTTCTTCTTCTTTGTGCCTCTCCAAGTTCTCTCCTGAACAATGAATCTCTCTCTTTCTCTCTCAGATTCTCTCTTAAGCTTTAGAAGAAGATGGGATGAGGCATATAGGAGATCCCCCTTCTCCTGTTAGGAGTCATGTGCAAGACTTCTCTCCCATCAAAAGTTCTGCACAACAAGACTCCCTCTCCCTCCACAAGTTCACTTCTTTTGGGATGGAAGTGCTGTGCCCTCTTCGCCACTCAACTCTTAAGGTTTAAACAAAGTATGGGTCCCATCACCCTTATATAATGTTAAAATCAAATAACTCATCCTAACAGGAATTGAATGGTAATAGGACCCACAGTGCAGTCAACGATTTTAAATATTTAAAATAGATTCTAAAATTCCAACCAAGGGTATTACAATACCCCCACCTTAGGATGTGCTAAACATAACCCAGCTTCAAGATCTCCCTTTGAGATCTCACGAGCCTGTACATCTATGATCTATATCATTAAAGTTTTATCCAGTCTGCAAGCATACACCCTATTGAGGTCACTTAAACTAAGCTGCATTAAATCCCATGAAACTGTAAGCTAAGAAAAACACTGAATATGTGTAATTTTGCATTAACAAATTAAAAAGACACTCATAGGAAATATGATTGTGACATGAGTTTATTAACCCTTCTAAAACATTTACCTCTGTAAATAATGACATTGATGGAAAAGACCATTACATTTTAGAGAACGAAAAAACAAAGAATCCCAAAGGGTCCAAGAATGACACTAGATATGTTCAAGAATCCAGAAAGTATTTTTTTTTTAATTATCTCTTAAGGCATTAAGTTGTCCATCAGAAGTTCATTAGAACCTCCATCTTTATGAATTAGGACATTTAGGAAACAGAGGTACAATTGAATTAATTTGAGGCAAAGTTAAGAAGATAGGCAATTACATAGATGCAACCAAATGTAATTTTATCATTTCAGTTTTTAATTTAGAATTTTGCCAACAAAAAAGTTTTTAATAAGAAAAAAACTTAGTTAATGTGCAAGATACATTGAGAGGTTGAAAGGCAGCACATACACAAAGGCAAATTGAATTGACATTTTATACACTATTGCACTGGCAATTTCACAGCCGGTCTACACCTCTTCCAACTTCAGTGGCATATTACCTTGATGGTGAGTAATTCATTTTAAATTCTAAAAGCAGTTATGACAAATTATACACGCACTGGCAGTAGCATTATTAAACAATACCCAATATTAAAACAAAATGGGATGTATGAAATACATTTGGACAACACTGGTAATCTCATTAGTACCACTCAACAAATTTATTGTAATAGAACAACCCGGGGATAAAAAGAATCAGCAGTATTTCAAACACTAATTAAGATTAAAGCAAAAACATCAAAATCATTGGCTATTATATTTTATGATAAGTAAACACAACTCAATAAGCTTGATACAGGATTTGCATTACTTCAAACTTAAACATCATGTCACGACTCAAATTCGAGGGTCCTGTCGGAATCTGACTTATAACGCATTAGCATACAATTCACATGCTTAAATCAAATGAACACATAAGGCATAAACATCATTTGATAAAAATTGTCTTTCATATAATCCAACCAATTAAATAACCAACTAATAGTATCTCCAGTGTCTAACAATTCACATAATAAAATTCTTTAACTAATTTAAAATATTCAATACTATCAATTCTCCTAATCTACTGGATATTGCTGTAACGCTCTCCTCAACCACACATGCCAAACCCTATGGGCTGATCTTCGCTATTCTTCAATCCACCCACCACTCTATTACTTAGAGGGGGCAACCCAACATCAATATAAACTAGTCAATGAATTCCTACTCTAACATACATCCACAATTAACATAATAGCATCATTAGAAACAATTAAATAATAAATGATAAATAATTCAATCAGTGAATAGAACTCATTCCATGATACATCTCTGAGCTACATCCTTGCACCCAGTCTTCATCATTGTACCATTTTCACATATCACAATTCTTCGAGATGCATCTCCTCACCCAGTTCCACTCATGCATCTCCTCACCCAGCGTCCCATAGGACCCTTTGCATCAGGACCTCAGTATCCTATTATCCACTTCCATAGACAACATAACTAACTTCAAATCGAACCAAATGGTCTAGAATCACACAGTCATAATAAATCATACCATGCTAGTAGTTCAGATCATGCCCCATTCCAATAAAATCATGCACAATAGAATTTATAATTCAAAATATCTTCTTGTTTATTAATTTGTACATGCCACAATTTCATTCCTAAATTTCAAATTTTTGTAACATAAACTTATCCAAATACAGGCTATATATATTATAAGTATCATCATAGTATACCCTTTCCTTTAAACATTTATAATTAAGATGTGAATGGACTTTTATGTAATTATGATAATAGCAGGGGCCTTGTTATAAACTCCAAATAAACTATATACTCAACACAGTTGAAATCCATACAGGACCAGCCATCACAAAGCCTAGTTCTGTTAAAACACTCCTCACACCATGTCCATTCTAGGTCATTAGATGGTGGGCCATTCATGGCCCCATCCTCTAGGGTCCATCGTGGCTAGGGTCGTCCATGGGTCTTCTCCAAGATCCATGGTGCTAATCCCCCATCATGTGGCCCACCTAGGCCCACAACCTCATGCCACAAATTGTGTCCCAATCGGCCTAAAAGTGCAAAAATCCTATTTTTCGCTCTGATTTTGCATCTTGCACAGCAAATCCAAACTGATTAGGTTCCAATATCCTTTCTCTAGTGAGTATTATACAAATCTCTAAAATCCATGGCCATTGATCATACAGATTACTCCAAAACGATGGATTGCAGAGTCGTCAAACCCATCCATATTCAATTATGGGTTCACAAACAACATGGCAACAGAAATTCTAATCCTTACAGCAACATTATTTATTACTCTAGGTATTCCACTCTTTTAACCATCCCTCGATGAATGTTTGTACAAAAATTTCATTCACAGTACCAGTGATAGGACTTCCACATCTCAAATTTATCAAACACATCATAATAACATTCAAACAGGAGATTCACTCACCTTTTGTAGACGTGCACAATGTTTGGTAGAGAAGGCATCCGTCAACAATCACTTGGCGGGTCGCCTTCCTCCTTCACTTAGTATCTCTCTCTCTCTCTCTCTCTCTCTCTCTCTCTCTCTCTCTCTCTCTCTCTCTCTCTCTCTCTCCTATAGTTTAGAAAGGAGTAAAGTAAGATAAATAAGAGACTATCCACATTATATAGCAAATCCCCCTCTCTTGTCCTAGTAGAAGTCACATACAAAATTCTACAAAACTCCCCTCCCATCAGAAGCCCTGCACAACAATACTTCCTCTCCCTCCAAAGTCCATTTCTTTTGGAATTGAAGTGCCGTGCCTTTTCTCCACTTGACTACTATTATTGTTAGTGTCATTGTAAGAATATGTTGTCAATTACGTGACCAAAGTGTAGTTCAGCTCTAGAAATACCTAGTTACATCACTGAAGTTCAAGATCAAGTTAGATCAAGGAAGCTCGAGGTCTATCAATGAAGATCAAGGAAGATCAAGGAAGAGCAAGATCAATCAAGTCCATCATCTAGAAGATCTTCTTTGAGTGCCAAGGGATAAGGTAACATTGACTCTTAATATCTGTAGAAATAGAATGGGAAAAAGGGCTTCTAAACACCCTGTCCTTGAACTACGGCTTGGACCACGGCTAAGTCATAAACCCTACGGCTCACTCTCTAGAGAGAAAATTTTTGAATCTTTTGTTCTACGGCTGAATCTACGGCTGCACCGAAAAAGGGATACGGCTAAGCCGTAGTATGATTCACGGTTAAACCGTAAAATCTATGGGCCACTGTCCAAAGAGTGCTCTTGGCCATATAATGCCTACGGTTGACCTTACGGCCAACTCGGAAGGCCTTCACGGCTAAGCCGTAGTATGATTCACGGCTAAGCTGTAAGGTTTACGGGTCACTTTCCAGATAGCAGTTTTGGGAGATTTCAGCTTACAGCTGACCCACGGCTAAGCCGAAAGGTACTCACGGCTAAACCGTATAAGAATTTACGGCTAAGCCATAAGCTTAACCGTAAGAAGGAATAATGTTGAATCTGGTCAAACTAGCCGTTGGATGTTGTCAGAGCATACGGCTAAGCCATAGGCCATTTTGTTCTCAGCCGTAGATCTAACCGTTGGAGCTTTTCTGTATTTAAAGGGAACCTCTCCTTTCTTCCCACTACATTGATTGAACTGAGCAAAATCCCAAGATAGCTGAGCCTTTGCACCACTAGTAAAATCTTATTAAAAGCTCCCACACCCACCCACTCTACAACTCTTGAAGTATCATTATTGTCCTAAGTAGAGTAGTTGTGAATTGAGGAAAGGCTTCATTCAATCTGAGAAAATCTTAGCCTTCCAAACCCTCTTAAAACCTCTTCCCTTGGCTGAACACTCATCTGAAGATCTTCATCACCAAGGAGCAAGAACAAGAAGTCAAAGCTTGGAAGTAGTCTTTCAAGCATCAAGAGCACCACTCAAAACTAAGGTATACAATTCCTTGTTTGGGTATTCTTCTATATTTCAATTCTCTTTGTTGTAGTTGGTGGAAGACAAACCACCGCATAAAAAAAATTGTTGTAGTTGGTGGACTAGATCAAGGATCAACCACCTGATCAAAAAATCCAGTTGGTGGAAAACAAACCACCAGATCAAAAATTGTTGCAAGAGGTGTTTGTTATGTAAGTACTTCAAATTTAGTGGAACCAAGAGAGATTGCTCTTGAGAGTGGATGTAGGTCTAGGACCGAACCACTATAAATTATTGTGTTTATTGCTTGTTATGTGTGGTGGATGCCTTATATCCTTTTTACTTTTGTTGATCATCTCTTTAAGCTCTATCTTCCTTATTTGAATAGCATTTCTATACACTGTCAGCACACACAACTTTGAGCATCTCTCTTGATCTTGCTTGTGGACTCTTAATTTTAATTATTGCACTCTTATAAAACCTCTTTTCTGGAAGGAAAATTTTAATAGTCCTATTCACCCCCCCTCTAGGACTTCGTGAGATCTAGCTGTTGCACTTTCAATTGGTATCAGAGAGGGTTACTTCTTAAGGGTGTAATAACCTGAAGTAGATCCGTCTTGTGCTAGAATCACCATAAATCCTAAAGGAAGCTCTATCACCCAGCCTCCTTTCTTGGATGGAACAAATTATGCCTTCTGGAAAGCCCGGATGACAGCATTTTTGAAATTCATGGACTGGGCTGTTTGGGAGGCTATAGGGAAAGGCTGGACGGAACCCACTAAAGATGTGACTATAAATGGTGTCACAACCACTAGACCATTGGATCCAGCAAGATGGTCTGCTGCTCAACTACTTCTTAGACAAAATAATGCTAGAGCTTACAATGCTATAGTGTGTGCCATGAATCAAGAAGAGTTTAAAAAGATCATGACAACCACTAATGCAAAACAGGCCTGGAGAATCCTTGAAGTGACTTATGAGGGTACCTCTGTTGTCAAAAGATCTAAACTTCAGATGCTCACAAGTCAGTTTGAAAACGTTCGTATGGAAGAAAATGAAATGTTTACTGACTTTCATACTAAGCTCATGAAAATTGTAAATGAAATGTGGGCTCTGGGGGAAACTCTTCCGGAAGGTAAAATTTGTAATAAAATCTTGAGATCACTTCCGGAAAGATTCCATCCCAAGGTAACCTCTATAGAAGAACACAAGGATTCGGAACAAATGAAAATTGAAGATTTATTGGAATCACTTCAGACCTTTGAACTCAAATTTAACAATGACAAAAAGAAATCAATTGCACTAATCACCTCTCATAACACATCTTCCTCTAAAGATGACATAGGAAAAACTAGTAATGACGAGGATGAAGATGTGGCCCTTTTGGTTAAAAGATTTTTGAAACAATTTAAGAAAAAGAGAGTGAAAGATTATAAAAATGAAAATATTAATGATAAATACCTAAGAAGCACGGGCACTTCTAAGAAAGTGATGTGTCCGTGTCGGGCACGTGTCGGACACCGACACTCCTCGGACACTCTCGGACACGTGTCCAATACTATTTAGCCGTGTCCATAATTAAGAATTAAAAATCTTAATTTCGGACATTTGTTTGACACTCTTTTTGCAATGTGTCCCACAATTCCTAACCTGTATCTATGACTAAAAAATAAACATGTGACTCATATCTCTTGGACATTTTGTTAACATGTGGTTATTAAAACATAAAAACTTAATATATAACAATTTTATAACATAGAAATATATATGATTGTAAACATCAATCATATCACAAGCAAAAGACAAATAAATATTTCACTTAAGAATAGGCCTCAAGATTAGCTTCTTTTTTGCTTTTTGAATTTTTTTTTTTTTTTAGGGAGGGGAAAGAGATGATCCACCTTTTTCTTTATATGGATTTTATGGAACTATGGATATTTCATGTTTAATGATTATGAATTATGTTTTAGTGTTATATTGATATTTGATAATTTGATATGTTTGTTAGTTGGTACTTGAATTTTTATTTTTTGATTGCTAAATTGATTAAAAAAGTTAAAATGATGTTATTTTTTTAGTAGATGATTATATATATATTAATATATATTATTAACGTGTCCACGGCGTGTCCGTGTCCTACTTTTTTGAGAAATGTCGTGTCGGCGTGTCTGTGTCGTGTCGTATCCGTGTCCCGTGTCCGTGTCCATGCTTCTTAGATAAATACAAAGGTCGGTCGAGTTCCCTCTCTAGAAGTAAGCATAAGGAGCCCATGTGTTACAGGTGTAAAAAATTTGGACGCATATCCACCGATTGTCCACTAAAAGGAAAATCCAAAAAGAAGAATCTAGTAGCCACTTGGGATGATTCATCTCAATCAGATTCTGACTAAGATGAATCACATCAAAATGAATCAGACAAATATACAGTTCTGATGGCTACCACTACAACATTCAATCTCTCTGAAGAAATGATTAAATCTGAAATATCGAATGAAGAAATCTCAGGAAGTGAGTCAGAGAGTGAATATGAAAATTCAGGTGATGAAGATAATGACAACACCACGGATTCCTATGAACTACTTTATGAAGGAACCTGTAGACTCGTTGAAACTGTAAGCAAACAACAAAACAAAATTAAGAATTTAAAAGAAAAGATTGATAGTATTAATGCTGAAAAGGAGGAATTAATCAAAGAACTTGAAAGTATAAAAGCCCAATTATCAACAGAAAAAGAAAATGTAATCAAATTAAGAGAAAATGAAAAAACACTTTGGAAAATAAAAGATGAAAATAATGCTCTCCACAATGAATTGACTGTTCTGAAACGATATAAAGAAAAATATGAGTACAGATTTACCCAAAATGATGAGAAGTACATTAGACTGTTCAAACTTGGGAAATCTTATAAGGATATGACCGGTCTTGGATATGACAAAAGTGTTAATCAATCTCCAAGTTCCGGAACAGTATTTGTCAAAGGTGCTCTAAAAAAGGAAGATACCAGTATTAAAAACATTTTGGATAGAGCGTCTACTAGTACTCATGCTGTGTTATCAAATGTCATTTGTCATTATTGTGGAAAAAGGGGTCATTTCAAAATGGAGTGCAAGTTGAGAAAAATTCATCATAACATTAGTCTAAAAAATGAGAAAAACACCTCTAAGAAAGTGGACTTTGAAAACAAAATGTTAAAATCCCAAATAAACAAGTTCCCCTTGAACCAAAAGATGAATAATCTGTTAAAAGAAGTCCAAAAGTTAAGAAAACAATTTGAAAAATACAAAAGAGATGAAGCAAAAATTGGAGCAAACTTTCCTTTCCCCCAACATAAAACATTTCAAGTGAAACATCAAAAACCAGTTGGGATCCCCACTACTAGTACACTCAAGTGGATTCCTAAAAACAAGAATCTAGTGGTCCACACAACTTTTAAAGTTGCAGATCAATCAAGATGGTATTTGGATAGTGGATGCTCAAAACATATGACTGGTGATAAATCATGTTTGTCTAAAATGACTGAATTCGATGGAGGCACGGTTACTTTTGGTGATGGTAGTACTGCAAAAATTATTGGTAAGGGAACTTTAAATGTTCAAACCTACCACCTTTTGAAAATGTTCTGTGCGTTGATGGGTTGAAACATAATTTACTTAGCATATCTCAAATCTGTGATAAAGACTATGTTGTGAACTTTAGTAGTCATAGTTGTGAGATCTCAAGGAATGGAAAGATAATCTTGAGAGGTCTTAGAACTACCGACAACTGTTATGTGGTGGGAAAATCAAATACTTCATCCTCCGCCTCTTGCTTATTAACTAATATTGATGAAGCTAAGTTGTGGCATCAAAGACTTGGGCATGTAAACTACAAGGACTTGTCCCATCTAAACAAATATATTGAAGGACTGCCCAAGATCAATAGCCAAGAAAAGATGATCTGTGGAGAATGCCTTCAAAGAAAACAAATTAGAAGTTCCCATAAAATGGTGAATGCTATGAAAACTTCTCGACCTCTTGAACTTATTCATATGGACCTGGTTGGACAAACTAAAAGAGAGAGTCGAGGTAAGAAAAGGTACTTTCTTGTCATGGTAGATGATTACTCTAGATTCACTTGAGTTGCATTCTTGAGAGAAAAATCTGAAGCCTTTGGAGAATTTAAAAGGATTGTAAAACAAATTCAAATTGAAAAAGGCACTTCAGTAGCCCGAATCAGAAGTGATCATGGTGGAGAATTTGAAAATGATCAATTTGACAAATTCTGTGAGAAATATGGGATTCATCATGAATATTCAGCACCTAAAAGTCCACAACAAAATGGGGTAGCTAAAAGAAAAAATCGAGTTCTTCAAGACATGGCCACAGTCATGCTTCATAGTAAGAATCTTCCTAGAGACTTGTGGGCCGAAGCTATTAATACCAGCTGCTACATCATCAACCGAGTTTATCTTAGGACTGGTACAAATCAGACAGCTTATGAATTGTGGCATGGGAAGAAACCAAATGTGAAATATTTTAAGGTCTTTGGAAGTAAATGTTACATTTTAAAGGATAGAGAACAACTGAGTAAATTTGACTCAAAAAGTGATAAAGGTATATTCTTAGGCTATTCAACACGGAGTCGAGCCTATCGTGTTCTAAATATGAGAACCGGAGTCATCCAAGAGTCAATAAATGTTATTATAGATGATGAATCCACAATTTCTGATGATGTTGATGAAGTGGAAGTTCCCTCAATGACTGAACCCACACGATCCATAGTAAAAACTGACATACCTACTTCCACTGAAAATTTGGTGAATGTAAAAGATCATCCCATAGATCAGATTATTGGTGACCCTCTAACAGGTGTAAAACTAGGAAACAATTGGAGAACATTATGAGTCACTTGTGCTTTACTTCTGTTTTAGAACCTACTTGCGTTGATGAAGCCTTCTCGGACAATGAATGGATAAAAGCAATGCAAGAAGAATTGAACCAATTTACAAGAAGTGATGTTTGGTACCTAGTTCCAAGACCAAAGGACAAAAATGTGATAGGCACCAAATGGATCTTCAAAAATAAACTTGATGAAAATGGTGTTATTGTTAGGAACAAAGCTAGGTTGGTAGCACATGGATACTCTCAAATTGAAGGTATTGACTTTGATGAGACCTTCGCTCCAGTTGCTCGTTTAGAATCAATTAGGATTTTGTTATCTATAGCGTGTTTTTAAAAGTTCAAATTGTATCAAATGGATGTTAAAAGTGCCTTCCTAAATGGAATTTTGAATGAGGAAGTGTATGTTGAACAAACTAAAGGTTTTATAGACACAAAATTCCTTAATCATGTATTTAGATTAAAGAAAGCTCTGTATGGTCTTAAGCAAGCTCCACGTGCTTGGTATGAAAGATTGACAAAATTCTTATTAGATAATGATTTTCAAAGAGGTAGTGTTGATAAAACTCTTTTCATCCAAAAAACAAGAGAGTCAGTTTTAATAGCGTAAATATATGTAGATGAGATCATCTTTGGCTCCACGTGTAATGAATTGACTGCTCAGTTCGCTCATCTAATGCAATCTGAATTCGAAATGAGTATGGTTGGTGAACTGAATTTCTTCTTAGGTTTGCAGGTCAAACAATTACGTGATGGTATCTTCATTTCCCAGTCTAAGTACGCAAAGGAATTGGTAAAATGATTTGGTCTAATGGCTGGGAAACATGTCAAAACCCCCATGAGTACAACCATCAAACTTACTAAAGATGCTAATGGTAAAGGGGTTGACTCTAACCTATATAGGAGTATGATTGGAAGCTTGTTATACCTGACTGCAAGTAAACCAGACATAGTATTTAGTGTGGGAGCTTGTGCACGATATCAATTAGATCCGAAAGAATCCCATCTGACTGCTGTAAAAAGAATCATTAAGTACATTGCAGATACAACTGAATATGGTCTATGGTATCCTCTTGACTCATTATCTTCCATTGCTGGATACTCAGATGCTGATTGGGCAGGAAACTTAGATGATAGAAAATCCACAAGTGGCGGCTATTTTTATGTTGGAAATTGTCTAGTAGCTTGGCATAGTAAAAAGCAAAATTCTATATCACTTTCCACTGCAGAGGCTGAATATATAGCCGCCGGAAGCTGCTGTTCTCAACTCTTGTGGATGAAGCAGATGCTTATGGACTATGGCATTAAGCAAGGAATAATGAGTTTGTATTGTGATAACACTAGTGCCATACATATTTCTAAAAATCCGGTCCAGCACTCTCGCACCAAACACATTGATATCCGACATCATTTCATTAGGGAATTGGTTGAAGAAGGAATCATTGAGCTTGAATATATTCAGACTGAACATCAACTTGCAGACATTTTGACCAAACCGCTTGATGTGTTAAAATTTGAAAATTTGAGGAAATCTATTGGTGTTTGCTGTTTGGATTAAATTTTTTTGCCCAGGACCTACGGCTAAGCCGTAAGTCATTTCACGGCTATGCCATAATCTCTATACGGTTAGCCCGTATTTGTGCAAACTTTTGCCCTACGGCTCAACCGTCAGGGTTTACGGCTCTGCCGTAAAATACTCTACAGCTAAGCCATACAGGGTTATTTTCGCCCTCGTTCTGCCCGCCGATGTGTACTTAAGTCGGTCTCTTCGTTTCTTTCTTTTCACTGCGCCTGCTCGATTCTTCTGCCCTAGGTCTCTGGTTCTTCCTTCTTCGTTCTTTCCTCTTCTGGTCTCCTCCTTCCTCAAGGTATACTCTTCCCTTGCATCCTCCGTTTTGATCCACTCTTCCTCTTCTCTTATTTTCAGTTTGCCGTACTCGTTTCTTTCTGTCATTGTGTGCTTCTTCTTTTTTTCTTGTTCTTGGTTGGGTTTCCTCCTTCCTCTATTACTATGCCTCCCAGGACAAAAAATGCTTACCCCACCGGTAAGAGGCCTCGAGCCTCGGGAAGCTCCTCCAGGCCTCAAAAGAGCTCTCCACCCTCTCCCAGAGTTTTGGTTCCACTGGAACCCACTCAAGATAGGTCCTTTTTCTCTCGTCCAATCACTGTGGAGAGAAATGTTAATATCCTTGCAGTTGAAACTTATGATGTTCATACCCTCCTCACCACGGTTGGGTGGGAAAATATACTCAAATGGGGTGGTCCTGGCTTCCGATCGATTGTGCGAACCATGTATGCATCCATCAAGGCAGCATCCTTAGACTCTCTCTCTTTTGAGATTGAATTCACTGATGGCACAAATGTTATCACTCCTGCCATCATTTCTGCCCTTCTGTGTGTTCCTCTCTCTGATGTGCCCCCTTCTGTCCTCAAGGATTCTCTCTCTGAAGAGGAAAAACAAACTGCCACTTTCGCTCTATGTGGAGCAACCGTCCCTCGGAAGGACAAGGGCTTCCTCGGAAGGACAAGGGCTTCCTCCCTGCAGCTTCCTTGCTTCCTCACTACCGGATCTTGCATGCCATCTTCACGTGTAATATCTATTCTAGGAGGGGCAATTTCTCTGACCTGACCCCTTTCATGGTTAATGTCCTCTATTCTGTCCATATGGGGGTCAAAGTGTGCCCTCCCTCTCTTATTTGTGCCATTATTCGTTTTTGGCTCTGTCCGGGTAGAGGCACCAATGCTTGTGTGTTTGGCTATCTCATGACTCACCTTGCCTCTCATTGTGGGGTCAATTTACCATCTCATAAAAAGCAGTAAGAGAAACAAGTTGGGTCTTTCCAGGTATGAAAAAGAAGACACTTGAAAGCAAACAAAATTACAAAGAAGCTGCAAACATCAAATCCCTATAAGATATCCATTTTAGTAAATGATTCAGTCACATCAACAACCCACTTCAGTTAATAAATCCACCATCCTAAAAGTATGATGGCAGCATAGACTTGAAAAAGATCTCCGTTAAGATGAAGTTGAACTTCCAAGAGATGCCTTTGACTTTTCTTTCAATTTATCGTGTTAGCAGAATCGCGTGTACTTTACTTCATATAACATAAACATGTGTACCTAAGCACAACTAATGAAAGATAATAGAACAATAAACTTTCAAATTTGTGTCGTAACTAGGGAACCAGCCAAGGCAACCTCTGCCCAGCTTGAGATGGGACTTGAACACAAATTAGGGTAAGACTTTCATGTATTTACACTTGAGCTAACCCAAGCTTGGGCTTGGCTTGATAATGCACAACAAGTGCATGCCTAACTCAAGCTTTTTCATTGAAATATAATTATTGTTGTTGGTTGTTGTTGTTATCATATTTTTTTCTTTAAGCATGGCTTATATAATACCATTAAAGCACTATTGGAAAACTCCTTGGTTTAGATTGAGAATGGAGAAAAACCTTTCTCTAGAGAATTTCTTTTTTTCAATTTTGTTTATAAGAGAAATTAACTCTTCTGTTGACTACTTTTGGTAAAAAAAAATCAATTTTGTTTATAAGAGAAATTAACTCTTCTCTTAGCCACTTTTAGTAAAAGGTGAGAAAAACGCTTTTCTTTACAGATACACCACTTTCTCCTCACAAAAGATGATATATTTTTGAATCTTTTGAAAGTATCAACTTTATCTTAATATAACAGCGTTACAGTTGTCTTACCTACTTTAAGACTTCAACAGCAAATAAAATACATTTACCTACATATTTATGTCAACATAAGTGTAGAAAGACCTCGAGTTTCCACCAGCAGTAGTAACTGCAGCAGTGAATGGACACATGGCTAGCACTTCCTGCATTTCCTAGAAACAAGCTGAACTTCCTCTTTAGAATCCTTCCTGACTAGAAACAGGCCACCACAACCTTCTACAACTGCTCTTTTAATTGCTGTATCTTCTGCCACATTTAGTCCCAAGGGTTCTTGGTGCACCACCGACCATGTAATGGACATCATCACTGTTTAAAAAGTTGTCCACAATGGTAGTTCCCTGACAATATTGGGAAACCGCTCACTTTGGATTAAGATTGTCCAAATGAACATAACTATGAAGATGAAAACAAAAATCACTCAACTAAATTTACAATTCATTTCAGGCATGGCATCCCTTTAACGGTCATCATAGAAACAATGGAAGACCACCACGGAAAAATGAAGATAAAAAATAGAAGTGTGGGTGATCATAAGATTAAATAACCAAAAACAGATCCCAAGGGAAGATGGGGCACCCTAATTGTTTCTTCACATGAGATATTGTCATCCGGTCCCAAAATATTATGCGAGCATGATGAGTGATTTTGGAAATAAATGGGGCAAATCAACGAAAAAGAATACACATGGGATGAAATGAAAGGAGTGTTTGTGGATCAGCATATAGCTAATCAGATCCATTGGACTCTGCTACATTCTTATCAATCAGGATGATTGTGAGGCATTCACTGGTGATTAGGGATGCAACGTTGGACAGATTGGGTCAAGTATTAGCTCAACCCAAGCCGTACACAAATAATATGTGGCAAATACAAACCCAACCTTAAATGAAACCCAAACATATTCGAAGAAAACTCAACGTAAATTTACAAATCCCAAGTGCAACTTCTGGTTTACTTGGGTTGCACTTTCCAAAGGGTATATGAGAATATCTGCATAATGTTATGTATTCTCCCAAAACATGGTGTTTTTGGTTCATGTCATAGTGGAACAAAAAGAAATGCAGGGCATAAAATTTATTTAACCCTCGCTAAACCCATTCTAATAGGAGTTCTACCCATCCATTGGATTTTAGAGGCCCCAACAAAACCAATTAAGGTCCAATATTCAATTAGGAAATAACATCCGATTAAACAATTACATTGTCAGGGCTTTATAAACTGAATAAGATTCTACCATGGACTAGAAACTCAACTGGCTAAAGGTCTTATCTACCTGAACCAACCTAAACAATCCGAAAGACAGAGAACCCATGGAAGCTTTTAGACACATCGATCTACTCTTCCCTCCTCCCATTGCAATCCCCCATCAAAACTAAGTTTCATAAATTACAAAAAAATGTAGTCCTATTTGATTTGTAAGTCTCCAAGCCCTTCTTCTATCCATGCCCATTCATTTCAAATCCCTATTTCATCCAAAACCTCTTTTATCAAAACCCTATTCCACCAAAACTCTATTTCATCAAAACCCTATTCCACGAAAACCCTCTTTCATCAAGACCCTATTCCACCAAAACCCTATTTCATTACTCAAGCCCACAAGAGAAAATACGGAGAATATTGATCAATGAAAATGACAACAAGAAAATAGAGAATATAAATAGAAGAGAAAATGGATTTTTCCTCTGATTTTTTGCTTGAATTTGCAGTGCCAGCCCTGGAAATCTCCTTCTACATGGCATTCCGAATGCTTCGATTCTTCTTCTTCTTCTGGATTTCTGTCTGGAATGCTTCGATCCTAAGCAAACACGAATGGGCCATGCATGGCCTGGGAGTGCCTGTGGCTTCTTTGAATTGAATTCTGTTACCCCTCTATTTCGGGTGGGCTTTATAATTTCATTCTTGTATAGTGACGAAGGAACGAAATTAAATAGAGCCGTTGCGGGGTGGAGAGCTGAGTGGAGTGGACTCGGGCCTGTTTATCCATTTTAGAGTTTAGGTTGATATATCTATTTTTAATTAGTATATTACTTCCACGAGGTATGTAAGATCCGATCCGTTGGTCAAGGTGGTCCTAACAATGTAAACGTTTTTTTGATCAATGGACTGACCCGCACTCAATTTGTGACAATTATGGCCCATCATTTCAGAAAAAACTCTGGAGCAACCATCTTGATCCATCCACCATCAGGGGCCATCTTTTTAATCCGAATGGATCAGTTGCAAGGAGGATGGATCTACACGTCTTCTGCCCTCCTTTATTTACTAACTAATATACATTATTCAAAGAAACAGGCCATATTTTCTTAAGGGGACCAAATTTTGATCCAATTAGAATTGGCGCACAATGGAAAAATCATTAATGTGTAATACACAATCAATCTGATAAAAGGCCTAACTCCAACTAAAGCAAATTTCGGCCCAATACCAGAATGGGATAACGTCCTTCCTATAGCCCGACATATTTAGCACAAGGACATGTGTAGAATTTTTAATCGGGCCCAGCTTGAGTGTGACATTTTTTGGACCAGCAAATGGATTTGGGCCTCCTATGAGGATGGATTTGCACATCTTCGGACCCACCTTTATTTAGTAACTAATATACATTGTTCAAATAAACAGGCCATATCTTAAGGGGCCAAGTTTGATCCATTTAGAGTTGGGGCACAATGGAAGATTCATCAATGTGTAAAAAACAACCAGCCCAACAATGGGCCCATCTCCAACTAGAACAAAACTTGGCCTTGTGCCTGAATAGAGAACATCCATCTTAGCTGAACACATTTAGGGCAAGGACACATAAAATTCCAAAATGGGTCAAACTTGAATGTAATATTTTTTAGACCTGTAATTGGATTTGGGCCTGGATTTAGGAGCGATTACCAAAATTTGTAGGCTTGGACCTCCATGGATGTAAGCAACCAGTGCCAAAGCACGTAAAAAATTTATGTTCATATAATATATGATTGCTTAATAGTTTGATTGCTTTGTGCATTGTGGCACATCATCAATCATAAATATTTTAGCAGCACCTTCCAGCGAGGATTGGATTCAAATGGCAACAAATATTTATGTCTTTATTTTTTGTACAAAGGCAACAAACAAATATTTAGTTAGCTACTTGAAATCACTTGTTAAGGTTGTAAGTGGATAATCTACCTCAAAACTTTTCAAAGTCCACCTAACTTAATTGTTTAAGCTAACATGAAAGTGCAAACCATTGTCTTGAAACTAGCCAAAATTTAACCGTTGCGGCACAATAGAACATATATCAATGTGTCAAACGTAATTAATTTAACAGTAGGTCCAACTCCAAAAGAATTTTGGCCCAGTACCTGAATGGGAGAACCTCGCCTGAAACATTTAGCACAAGGATAAATATACAATTTCTAAACAGGCCCACCTTCAGTGCGACCTTTTTGAGACATGTAATTGGATTTGGTCTTGGATGATGGATCTACACATCTTTAGCCCCACCTTATAAATTATTACAGATCGTTCAAACAAAGAGGCCTTGAATATACAATAGGAGAACATCAAGCCTAACACGAGACATTCCGGACAACGAACATTGAATATAGAAACAATGAATTCCTCGCATATACAATCTTTGATTAGATTTTTTAATTGATAACTCCTCTTCTTTCATTCAAGGCTTAAATATTGATAATCGTCGTGGAAAAGTGTAGCTTCTGGACTTTTGTTGATGTTATTTATTTATGCGACAATGAGCCTTTTATATTTATATCAAACTCTTTAGTCCATTTATTTTAATAGTTGATGACCAATAAAAAGATGTTCATGTGGAAAAATAATACCACGACCCAAATCACTAAGAGAGTTTGGGGGGCCGCAGTGCACACATTTATTGATAATTGAATTTGTTGAGCTCATAATTAGTGTTAGGATATTTTGAATTTGGTTAGTTCATGGGTTGGACAAAACTAGGGATCTAATGAGTTGTAATTTTCAATTTTTTTGGTTAAACTATTGCATACTTCATCAGGTCTCTTGAATAAAGTAGTTTGGAGAAAAATAGCCATATCTCTCAAACAATATATCAAATTAAGGCAATCTATCTACCATTGCAAAGCTCTTTTTGAGTAGTTATCCATGGAGCCAAGATTGCTTTAATCGGAGTTAAAATATAAAGTTCCGGTTTCAAGAAGTTTGCAAAAACTATTTAGTTCAAACCAAGAATCGTTTGTTCAACCAGAAACTTGGTTCATTCGAACCAAGAAGTTTTCATTCAAACGAAACATAGAGAAAACCCCATTGACGCTGCACAAATCACTTTTCTTTTTGTGACAAGACTGCCTATTGTAGTTCTACATGGACTATATCTTTAAGACACGAATTTGGGGTTATAAAAGGGGTTATTCTCTCAACCCTAGGGCATCAATCTCTTTTTTCTAAACCTAGTATACACATTGTAGATTACCTTGTCTTCTCTAGAGTATTCATTAAAGAGTTTGCCAAAGATCTAAGCATCCAGAGAGTTTGTACTTCTATATTTGTGGAAGATTCATCTTAAATGGCATCAAGGTGTGTTGAATCACGCACGAGGAATGAAGGAACAGTGAATGGCATGGTCGGCGGCAAATAAGAATACTACAGTCCTTAGGTTCTAGTAAACTGGGGAAGGTCTGTGATTATCTTGTAATTGTTCACTTCATAGTGCTTGGTTTCTGTTAGTTTGGATACTAGAACTCGTGGTTTTTTCCGTGTGTAGTTTTCCACGCTAAAAAAATCGTGTGCCTTTTGCTTGTGTGTTTGATTGATTTATATTTCTTTTATTTTTTTGCCATTATTAATTGAACTGCACTCTAAAAATCATCTTGGGACCTTGAGAGAAATTGATGATTTTTAAGCACCATTTTAAAAAGCATTTAGGAACAAACTAAGTGCTTATGGATAAACCTTTAAACCAAATTAGTGGGGGGCCATAAGAGCCATTGCACGGCCTGATTTGAAAATAAATAATATTCTGACATTACAGAGAATTTACCATTACCTTCAAGGGTCCAGATCACCTCATCATGAAATTGAGGATTTGGGAATACTTCGTTCCAAATTCTCTCACAAATAGTAATGATGTCACCTCAAGTTGGAGCAGAAAAATGTCATTGGCTATCAATAATGAATATACCTACTTCAAAATTCAGGCCTCGCCCAAAGATCATATGCCGCTCTTACACCATATTGACAAATAAGCCAACCTTGTGTGAGCCATGGATCAGTTTAAAATTTCATAGGTACATCATTTCCAAATTCCAATCTGATGAAGTATTTGTGGTAAAACCTGAGATCTAAAGGAGAGAATACCATGCCATGCACATAAAGAACCAGCTGAAGGTGGAATATCCCAAAAAGAGGACTGCCTAATATATTTTGCAAAAACACATATATACCAATAGGAATGACTCCCAATGCAATCTTCCAAACTTGCTTTGTGATGGGAGCCTTATTGGGAGCAAATGACTTTCAACCCCAAACCACCAATTTCAATAAAGTGACAAATGCTATCCTATGCTACAGGATATAAATATTGTCATGACCCCTTTATTCCAAAAGAAATCCCTCATGAGCTGATCTATAATTCAAATTTCAAAGCACATACAGCGGAAGAATATATACAAAGCCCTATATAAATGCAAGGCTAAAAGTGTTGACCTAATTGACTGCGGACCATAATTTACTTTCATAGGTTCACTTTAAAGTGTGCATTGAAGCACATTAGTTTTTCCCTTATTTTCTCCTCTTTACTTCTCTTTATTTCTTAGAGTCCCTTATCTGTTATGAAAAACTCTTAATGAGGAGTTTATTACGAATCCTTCTCTTGCTTATGGCATCTAGTGGGTACAAGTGGTAACCATACGTGAGTGCACCAGCTGTGTTGGACTGGGCATGTGTGGCGAGCACTCCCGTCCATCCATGTCGAGCCAGGCAAGGCCGTCCCGTGTGGATTGGGACTTGGGGGTCAGCTCACCCGTGGAGGTAGACTGACCAGGTCGTCCTTACTGGTTGGGCCCTACTGCGCGCATTTATTTTTGGACCGCTGGTGAGTCC
Source organism: Sextonia rubra (assembly GCA_037013555.1). Taxonomy (NCBI): domain Eukaryota; kingdom Viridiplantae; phylum Streptophyta; class Magnoliopsida; order Laurales; family Lauraceae; genus Sextonia; species Sextonia rubra. The sequence continues at coordinate 8,393,416 of JASUAD010000015.1, forward strand.
GGATCCGAATCCACTTATTGATAGCCCACACTCTTCTTTCCATTGCACCTAGCCATTAGTGTTTAGGTAGTTAAGTCTCTTATTTAATTCCGAGACCGTAGGGGCTCTTTGTTGTGCTTTCTTTTTGCTCCTCCTTTCTGCTTTCTCTTTGCTAATGCATATGAAAGTGGTCCATTGGGGATTTGAGATTTCTCCAATCTTTTGAGTGCACAACTCCTAGAGATTGTTTAATCAAGAAGCCGTCTTATCCGGAGTAGACGTCGGTGAGTCCATTTTGCACCAATGTTGGGGTGAAATTTACCTAAAGAAAGTGTCTCCAAAGATGAGATTTGGCTACCAATTGTTTAGTTTATTTTAACCTTCCTCAGTAATTTTATATATACAGGTTATTTAAAGTTGCCCATAAATGCAAAAATCCAACAGTTAGGCAGATTTTTGTTGTGTCTTGATCGACCCTCTACCCATTGCTTCCACAAAAGTCTTAGCATGCATTTTGTTGCCCTACTTTGGCTAGAAGCCCTATCTCTAAATCTGTCCGGCACACATTTAGTTATATTGCCGAGATTCAGAGGTGAGTATATCCCTTTTTCTACCATTACCCTCCTCCTCTATTAAGGGGACTTGTTGCTGGAATTTTGCGAATATTTTGTGGATAATTGGAAATGTCTGCTAGGGAATATTATCCTAAGGTTTGCAACTGTGAGGCCAACATTTCAAAATGTGGTGAATAAGAATGGAATATCATTTCAAAGTAATGAAAATTCTCTACGTGCTAACAATTGGGTGCCCCAAGCCATATGGATACGGGCCCATTGGTACCTATGAAAATGATCAGTGGAAATCAAATGATTTTGACTGTACAAATGAGATCTTAAATCATTTGGATAATTCCTTACAAGCAAAACCCCATGCTAATACGAACCTAAATGGAAAATTGAAAGATCCATATCCACAAATTCTAAAATATTTGACACCAAAATTATACTTTGTTGGTAGACCTCATGCATAATTCACTCTTGAATTGGCCTTAATGAGCATTGTAATCCAATACTTGGGGTAGGATTGAGCTTGCCCAAGCCTGCCTATTTAGTTATGAGGACTAATATTCAGGCCCACAGTTGGCTGCAACGCACGAAGTTAGGCTTGTGACAAGCCTATCTACAAGATATGTTTGTTAGGCCTCACCGAAGTAAGCCATTAATTTAGGCCTCTAAGAGAAAAACAGGCCCAAGCCATTAATTTAGGCCTTTAAGAGAAAAACAGGCCCAAGGCACAACCCATTTAGCTACAGAATAAAAAATATGAGGCACATACCCCGTCCATGGGTGTAAAGCAAAACCAATGCAAGCTAGTTTCTAGTTGTACACGTCTAAAGCACCGCCAGCAGATAGCTAAACAGGAATATTTTATATAATTAACATAGATTTAACTCTAAGGATACCTTCTAACAAAATGTTTGAGCATACCTACAACAAAGATGCCAAAAATGATCATTACTTCTTCATACTTTCCAACCAACGTGAACTACTCTGCAGCACCAAGAGCAAGTCCAATAGCAAAAAGAGTCCCCAAGGCCAGATTAAATCCTCCATTCAGTGTGGCGCCTAGATAAGAAGTAAAATTTGGAAGTATTAGATTCCTCTTGAGCTTCTCAAAAGTTTTCTATGGATGTGCACTCCAAAATATTAAAAATTGCATTAACTAACTTCGAATGAGAAAGGAGCACAAGAATCCCTCCATGTATTATCACTTACTCGTGTGTCAAACCTAAACCTTTTAAAGGTAGTTGTGCCCATGGTTTAAAATCATGGTTTACTCTTCATCCCCTTGACACAAAAAAGTCACTTTTTTTTCCTATGATTGTCTAGGAATTCAACAAGAGCAAGATTAGATTACGGATTTCCTACAATATCATCCAATCTAAAGATGAAGTAACAAAGGTAAGATTCACATGGAACCATCAAATAATCTCTCATCCACCAAGCCAGTTAAAGAACATGGGTGGTTCTTTTTAGAGGAGGCAGCTACAATCAGTGGTGGACCTAGGATTTTTGTTTAGCTGGGGCAAAAAATTGAAAAGTATTTTCATCATTCTTTTCTCCAATATATTATGTTTGATTTTACAAATAAAAAAAAGGGGTCAAAAGTTGCCAGATGACCTACCTAGCAATTGGTTGTAAGAAATATCTATACTAAGTACTAACCACCAACAAAGTAAAATAAGATATTCTAATATACTGTAATAATAATATATATAAGTAAATTATTTCATCTTGTAGATTTTGCCCTTCAAAATTCTTTCCATCAAAACTTATTGTACTTGAGAAATTCAACTATGCCACAAGTAATTGCTCAGGGTCTATTTACTAGAGTAAGCTAAATTCATTTCTTACAATTATTAGCACATTCAAGTTCCAGTCATAATTGCATCAAGCGAAGCTTGGGACACACCATATGTGGATAAAATCAAACCCGAATAATAGAAACAAAGCATGGTCAATTTGAGCCCTAAGCAACATTCCTTGTTGAGTGCAATTTGGATTAAGACTATACTCATTTTAGGTATTAAGATTTTTTGTTTACTTTTTGAAAGGGCATAAAATTATGGTAGTTTTTCTGACTAGCCTAACCAAGTTTCAACACCAACTCTTACAATACCTTCCGAGCCCAATTAAAATTCCACTTCATTGAACATACCAAGTTTCAACTAACCAAGTTTGTTTTTGACCATCAAAGTTCGTTAGACCTAAGTTCATACCCCTTCATTGAACCATTAGCTTAGAATCTCTATAGTGACCAAAATATGTTTCTAAGGAAGTTTCTATTTTATCAAGTGCTCATTTGTGGGTGTTTAATGGTCTATTAGTATGATCATTGATTTTCTCTATAAATTTTTTGTTTGTTTAGTGCCTTATACATATAAATAAACTGTACGCACAAACATGAAAGCTTCTAGAACAATTTTTTTATAGTATTCCATAAGAGAAACAAGTAATTCTTAATTGAAAGAGAAACAAACTTTAAGAAAAAATAAGTATTGTTATAAGGAATTAACCCAATTGGGTAGAATGATATAAAAAAGTATTCAAATCTCCAATAAATGCAAACCTAATTAAAGAAAATAACCAGCCCACTAATCTCATAAAACAAACATAACCTTCAACTACTACAAAAAAGAATAATAATAAAACAAAAAGAACAGATGTGCAAAACTACCTCTTGTTTGTAGAGAGAGTAAGAGAAAGACAGCATAATGGAGAAGCTTTTGGGTTTTTTTTACTAGAGAGAGATGGTCAGATAGAGAGAGTGAGTTGACAACAATGCTATCGTTTTGGCATTTTTCTTTTTTTGGATTGGGGGGGGGGGATTTAATTGCAAAAAGGAAAATAGTTAGACAAAGAGATGGCCAGATGGTTGGAGAAAGAGAGCTGATACTACTGTTGTTGCTACGATGGCAATTGGAATCCGTGAAGAATGGGACAATGAGGTAGAGTGAGAAGATGAGATAGGTTTTGGTTTGGAGACATTTCAGTGATTTGGGGATGAGGTTTAAGTGAAATCAAAGGAATTTTCAATATTAAATTGGTGTTACCCAAGTCTCGGGGTGGTGCGGGATTGGGCCCCAACTAGTGTGTGGCCCATGTGGCCATGATAGTTTAATGGAGCTCGGAATTTGACATGGGGCAGAAGCACCCAATGTTGGATATCATGGGTGGTGGCCCACATGACCACCACTTATGTCGATTCGTTCAAAAACGACATCTTCCCATTAAAGCCATGTTCCTGGAAACACTCCAGTCGTGCGATAATGGAAAGCTTTCCATTGATGGGGAGGAAAATGTTAACGCAGTCTATAAATGGCTTGGGAACTCTCTCATCTTCATACAGAGATTACTGCTTGGCATACCCATCAATCAGCAGGCATTACGAGAAGACTGAGAGAGTTAAGATTGTGGATCTCCTCTTCGTTTCACGATGGATTCAGGTATGCCCTAAATTGGTTGTCTTTCATAATACAAATCAATCCATCAGAATGCAAATCTAATCCGTTAAAGTTTTTCCTAAGGGGCCATTTTGGCTTACAATTGGTATCAAAGCCATTGGTTTACATTGATAGAGTTGGATTTGCATCAAAACGGAAAGAGGGTTCACTGTTAATGGAAATAAAAGAACGGGTTAGCAGACCTGACTAGACCCAGGTTATCAGACCCGACCCAATCAAGTTAATGAATGAATGGACTGGGCCTTTTACCTGTACTCGAATTCACTGGACTGATCAGTCCAATTACTGACCTGGGTCTACCCCGACCCACTGGCCTAGCCTGGTTTGAATAAATTATTATTAATTTTGATATTTATATATTTTGAATAATTGGGTCATTATGAAAGTGATCCGTTCCAATCATAACCGCCCAATTGATGTATCTAAATGCAGTCATCATTTTGATAGGATGGATAATTTAAACATGATCAGGTCAAGGCCAGATCAAGGAAAAACGAACGCTCGAAATCGTATTTTGATCATTTCGGACACATATGATATAGGATTTTCGATCCATTTCTTTTGTTGTGTCCCTTATGATGAGATCTATCATATTACTAAAAATTAGTGTCATAGGTTTCAATTTGCAATTATGAGTTAACTAGGCAATCACCAAAGTGGCCCAGTTATGATGAAACTCATGTTTCAATTATTAAATTAGAGATACCATAAATGACACTAAAATTGCAACTTCACTTAAAAGATATATAATCGACCCAAAGGAGTTTATCTTTCGATTATTTGAAGATTGGGATAAAACACATTAAAGATGTTTTGTGAATTCGTGCTGATCTATGCCCAAAGGCGGGATCTCACTTATTCACTTAATAAATTGTGGTTTTATCAAATAAATGGAAATAATAAATTAACATATTACATTTGACCTAAAGGTTATTTGTAATGATGTAGAACTATTATTTCTGTTGTCAGACTTCCTTTAAATTCAAAGCATTATATAATTGTGAGAATAATAGTTTATCTCTTCTTTTTCAGCATCTTCTTCCAGATCCTTATCTCTTCTCTCATGCTTAGGAACTATTCCTTCATTAGACGGATTGAACTACCTTAACTGGTTAGACATGCTGTCGTTAACCATAACTTTTCTAGACTTAGAAATGGCTTTAGATGAGCCCATGCCTCCTGAGCCTACCGAACAGAGCTCTGAATATGAAAAGGCCAAATATGATCAGTGGCATAGATGTGATAAAAATTGCCAAAAGATTATTATGACTTCAGTTTCTAAGAGTATTAGGGGATCACTTGATCAAGGAAAACACACCAAGGAACTCTTAGAAGAAATTAAGTCACAATTTAAAGTGACCGACAAGGCATTAGGTGCCACCTTAATGAATAAATTAACTAACATGCAGTACGATGGCATGAAGGGAGTTAGGGAACATATCCTACTCATGTCCAACCTAGCATCAAAGTTAAAGGATGTAGACATGAGTATTTCCGATGGATATTTAATCCAATTCATTCTGGACTTCCTTCCCCTTGCATTTGGCCAATTTAAAGTAACATACAATCAAAGCTCCAGTCGGTGGACCATAACTGAGTTAATCGCAAGATGTGATCAAGAAGAGAGGAGGCTAAGCTGAGGGGCAACTTCAGGTAAACTTTGTCTCCCATGCTATGGGCAGGAAAGGTCCTAAAAACTTCAAAAATAATGCTAACAAGCCCAAGGTAGATCCGAAAGGTAAGAAATCGGTGAAGAGTAAGGGAAAGAAAGGAACCAAAAAAATGTCATTTTTGTGGCAAGAAAGGATATTTCAAGAAGGACTGCCTCAAAAGGAAGAATTGGTTTGAGAAAGAGGTAAGTAAAGAAAATTATCTCTTGTATATGAAACCAATATTATTGATGTCCCATCCAATACATGGTGGGTCGACTCTGGTGCAACCGTTCACATTTCTGGTTGTATGCAGGGATTCCTTTCAACCCGGAGGCCAAGTGATGGGGAAAGAGCCATCGTTATGGGAAACCAGAAGGAGTCAAGAGTCGAGGCAATAGGCACGTATAGGTTGGTGCTAGATACAGGATTCATTATGGATCTGCCGAACACCTTCTATGTTCCAGATATTTCTTGAAATTTGGTTTCAATTTCAAAGTTGGATGTAAAAAGATATGTGTTTAGCTTTGATCGAGGATCTTTGAAACTTTTTCACAATAATATAATGATTGGTAGTGGTTTATTATGTGATGGCTTGTATAAGTTAAGGTTAGATACTTTATACACACAATCACTAACTACACACCATGTTACTTGTGGGATGAATGTTGGCATCAAGAGAGGACTAATAAAAGAGAACTCCCTTAAGTTATGGCATAAACGGTTAGGACACATCTCAAAAGAAAGGATATTGAGATTAGTGAAAGACGGGTTATTACCAACCCTTGATTTCACTAATTTTGGTCTTTGTGTTAACTGTATTAAAGGAAAACAAACTCAAACAGTTAAGAAAACTGCCACACGAGGTCTTGAACTCCTGCAGTTAATCCATACAGATGTTTGTGGAAAAATAGACATACCTTGTCTTATAAGAGAACAATATTTCATCACCTTTATTGATGACTACTCATGCTTTGGTTATGTCTATCTCATTAAAGAAAAGTTTGATGCTTTGACTATATTCAAAATAATTAAAGAGAAGTGGAAAAACAATTAGATAGAAAGATTAAAATTATGAGATCAGATCGAGGTGGTGAGTATTATGGTAGGTACACTAAAACAGGTCATAATCCAGGCCCGTTTGCTAGATTCCTTGAATTCGAAGGTATTGTTGCCCAATATATAATGCCTGGAACACCTCAGCAGAATGAAGTGGCTGAAAGAAGGAATAGGACTCTTTTAAATATGGTTAGGAGTATGGCTAGTAATACATCGTTACCTATGTTTATGTAGAGTGACGCACTAAAGATGGCCATGTATTTTAAACAGAATTCCTACTAAAGTAGTTCCTAAAACTCCTTTTGAGTTATGGACTAGTAGGAAACCAAGCTTAAATCATTTTCGAGTCTTGGGATGTCCATTTGAAGTGCGGGTTTTTAACCCATAAGAAAAGAAGTTAGACCCTAGAACAGTAAGCGGATATTTTATTGGGTATCTAGAAAGGTCTAAAGGGTATTGATTTTACTGTCCTAATCATTCAATAAGAATAGTTAAGTCCAATAATGCCAAGTTTTTGGAGAATCATGAAAACAGTGGGAGTTCTGAAGCTAGAAATATTGAATACAAAGAGATTGAAAATGAGCCTCAATCCTCTTCTCAAGGTGGATTAATGATTCCACTTGATATAGAGGTTTTCTCAAAACGATTTGTTGTTCCGATTCGTCAAGATACACAACCAACTTTTGAAATACAACCAGCTATGATTGAAGAACATCCGGAGGAATTGAGAAGGTCAACTCGTATGAGAAGACCAGCTATTTCAGATGATTATATTATGTATCTCGAAGGATCAGATATTGGAATTAAAGAATATCCAAAGACTTTTAGAGAGGCAGTAGAAAGTAAAAATTCTGATAAGTGGTTAGACGCTATGAACGAAGAGTTAGAATCCATGTCTATCAACGAAGTTTGGGATCTCATTGAACTACCTAAAGGGTCCAAAATAATTGGTTGTGAATGGGTCTTTAAGACCAAAAGGGACTCTAAAGGGAAAGTTGAATGATTTAAGGCCTGACTTGTAGCTAAAGGATTCACTCAGAAAGAAAGTATCGATTATCATGAAACCTACTCTCCGGTGTCTAAGAAAGATTCATTCAGAATTGTTATGGCACTTGTAGCTCATTATGACCTAGAGCTATATTAGATGGATGTAAAAATTGCCTTCTTAAATGGGAATCTAGATGAAGAAGTGTATATTGAACAACCGGAAGGGTTTGTTCAACGAGGTAATGAAAAGATACTGGATTGTAAATTAAAGAAATCGATATACGGACTAAAACAAGCTTCCAGACAGTGGTACTTAAAATTTAATCATGTTATTACATCTTTCGGTTTTACCGAAAATCCAGTTGACCATTGTATATATCTCAAGGTTAGTGGGAGCAAGTTTATTATTTTAGTCTTGTATGTAGATGATATTTTACTAGCCAGTAATGACCTAAGTATGATTCGAGAAACTAAAACATACCTTGAAAATAATTTTGATATGAAAGATATGAGTGAAGCAACTTTTGTATTAGGAATCGAGATATTTAGAGATCGATCTCGAGGATTACTTGGGTTGTGTCAAGAAGCCTATGTCAAAACTATTCTCAAACGTTTCCGAATGGAAAGTAACAGACCACAAAATGCACCTATTACTAAGGGAGACAAGTTTAGTAAGGAACAATGCCCCATGACTGACTTAGAAAAATTAGAAATGAATAAATATCCCTATGCAGTAGTAGTAGGAAGTGTAATGTACCTACAGACTTGCACGAGGCCAGACATTAGCTTTGCAGTCGGAATGCTCAGTAAATATCAAAGTAATCCCGGCTTGCCTCATTGGGTAGCTGTCAAGAAAGTGATCCATTACCTTAATGGAACAAGAAGATATATGCTCACATATCAAAGATCCAATCAACTGGAGGTCATTGGATATTTAAATTCAGACTTTGCTGGATGTCTCGATACAAGGAGGTCAACATCAAGTTACATTTTTTTGTTGGTTGGCGGGGCAGTATCGTGGAGGAGTGCAAAGCAGACGCTAATCACTCCATCTACATTTGATGCAGAGTATGTGGCATGTTTTGAAGCCACAGATCACGCATTATGGATGCATAACTATATCATGGGACTTGAAATTATGGGCAGTATGTCTGAACCAATAAAGATTTACTGCGACAATGACGCTGCTAGGCGTTTCGCTCAAAATGACAAGTGTTCCAGCAAATCAAAGTATCTGGAAGTAAACTATCTTGTACTCAAAGAGAAAGTGCAAGATCGTTTAGTGTCAGTTGTTGGAGCTCCATCGAAGCTTATGATTGCTAATCCATTAACAAAGGCATTGGCGCCAAAGGATTTTAAAGACCATGTAATAAATATGGGCTTGAATGAAATGCCTTATAAAAGGATCTGATGTATGACACTATATATATTGATTAAATAAAGAAACGATTTTGCAATTCTTACTTTGTTGTGAGCTCACATATGGTAATTGTAAAATAAAATAAGAATATAAAAGCATTATGACATTACAGTTCCCATTAAAGTAAGTCATATTAAAGATACTCATTAAGTGCTGGATTAAGCGAGAATATTAATGTTGTGATTGTAGAAGGAAGCATATCACTTATGATGTGTAACCGCTACAGTTCGCATTAATAGACTAACTTTATCATAGATTAAAAGATCTTAACATTAAAGTTACATGAAAACTGGTATACTTTTCAAATGATGCGCATCAGTTAGAGTTATTTCTTTCAAAGTTTTTTCTTACATTTGTAAACAAGTTTTATAAAATACAAAGGAATGAATGGTGGTCATATGGACCAAGTGGGAGATTGTTGGATATCACGGGTGGTGGCCCACATGACCACCACTTATATTGATTCATTTAAAAACGACATCTTCCCATTAAAGCCAAATTCCTGGAAACACCAGTTGTGCGATAATGGAAAGCTTTCCATTGATGGGGAGGAAAGTGTTAACGTAGTCTATAAATGGCTTGGGAACTCTCTCATCGTCATACAGAGATTATTGCTTGGCATACCCATCAATCAGCAAGCATTACGAGAAGACAGAGAGAGTTAAGATTGTGGATCTTCTCTTTGTTTCACGATGGATTCAGGTATGCCCTAAATTGGTTGTCTTTCATAATACAAATCAATCCGTCAGAATGCAAATCTAATCCGTTAAAGTTTTTCCTAAGGGGCCATTTTAGCTTACACCCAATACCGAAAGGGTAGGTCTTCCCTGGCTACAGTGTAGACCACATTTATTCCTATTCCCATAGAGTTAAGGAGTATGGCCTACCTATGATCAATCCAAAGCATCCAACACACGTTTGCCAGTGAATTAGCACCATATGTTTGGAAAATCTCATCACCCTCATCACCACCCATATGATTGGCTTCCATCCAATGGGCCCCATATAAATTAGGCTGTGATTCTAGAAATCAAGTCAGCACATATCCCAAGCACCCAAAATACCACCAAACCAAATAGGCCCACTATAAGAAATGGAGAAAAAAAAGAGGATATGGGGGGTGGGGGGTGGTTTTCTTAGTTGTTGCTGCTTTTACCAATGCTGAATTCAAATACGACGACGATAGTGAGGATAGCCCAAACAGAGCACCGCTGAGATCCTTGAAGGGTTCTTTCAAGAAAATGAGTAGAGATATGAGGGTGAGAGCCAATCCCATCTTGGCTGAGAAGACCACCTTTCGAGGATCTGATACCCCCATCTCCCATGCTCTCCCCGCTGCATCTATCCCACTTTTCCAGAGCTCTGCAATTCCATCATTCACCCTTTGAAAACAGATGCATCTTCCATCTCTCTCTTTGTGCATGTCGAACCCAAGTTCCCACTCACTCTCCTTTTGTGGCAGTAGCCTCTCCTTACTTCTTTGCATAAAGTTGTATTGAAAATACCCAATTTTTGGAATTACCATCCTTCTCCTTCTTTGTCTTCTTATTCTATTGTGCTAGCTGCTTTGCTTTTTTATTTGATTTTGGAAAAAAGAGGAAATCAGCACAAAGTGAGGGTAAAGAAGAAGACCATTTCAAGAAAAGAAATTAAGAGAAGAAGAAGGAGACATGGAGGTTGGGCTTTGTGAAATGGGTTGTTGCGATAAGACAGTGATGAGAAAAAATGCATGCATACACATTACCCACCTTGTCTCCATCTACACCACTGCCACCACCTTTGCCAAGCCTTCCCCATACTACTTGCACCACCAAAACTTGCCACACAACCCACCATACATAGAACCAACCAAACCACATCCAAGAACCGCTTAACCCATCTCCTCATTCCACATCCAACACCTGTGTTTTTCCCCATTATTATAGCGAGGACCTATTTTCAGTGGGCTCTCCTTCTTTTTCTTCTTTTCCCTTCTCTGTTTCTCTCCTTTTCGAATGGGAGATGGAGAGTAGTTATTTGGAGTGGGAAGTTATTTTGTGTCAGTTATTTGGAATCAGTTAGTTTAGAGAGAGATGAGAGAGGAGAGAGAAAGTGGGTGTGGATGGAGAGATTGCCACCTTTTTTTGCTTTCTTTTCTAAAAATCTAGGAAATTAGCATTCAGGTTTTTGAAGGTTGTGGTGGTTAACCCAATAAGAAGTACATCTAAATAGAGTATTATATATGGCGTATTTGCCAAATACAAAACGGCCAAGGAATTATATCATTGAAGATGCAGGTACCAAAAAAGTATGCTATAGAACAATTTCTTCATATTCAAATGGAAGAAAGAAAATCAGTGATAGCACAAATGACAGATTTTCAAAATATAATCCATGAAGTGAAAATTGAGGGAATGGGTTTACCTGAACAATTTTTAGTAGACAATACCATTTACAAACTCCATCATGGAAGGATTTCAGGATCACGTTAAAACATAAGAAATTCAAGAAAGTTGAAAATCTTACAGTTTGACTCAAAATTCAAGAGCATCATTGTGAATGTAACTCAAAGAGTAAGGATTCTAAACATGTGAGGAAGGCTAATCTTATTGAAACTAAGAATGACTAGAAAAGGCGCAAACCAACATGACCAAAGGAAAGGTCAAAAGAAGAACAAAAACCAAGCTCATAAGCCCCGCAGAGATATAAACAAAAGAATGGAGATAGAACACTTTGTATGTAGAAAAAATGGCCATTATGCAAAGCACTACCGCCGCAGAAAAGGAACAAAAATAAAAATAAGCCAATCTCAAATAAGAGAATTTTTTTTGTGGTAGTAATAAAGGTGAACCCTGTCAGCAATTTTAGAGGTTGGTGGGTTGACATTGGTAGGACCTGGCATATCTGTAGTGACATAAGCGTGTTTGTATCCTATAAGTAGGTCGAAGATGGACAAGAACTCTATATGGGAAAGTCCTTTGTGGCCAAGGTAATTGGTTAGGAAAAAGTAGTTCTGCACCTCTCATCTAGCAAGTCTCTAACTTTCACTGAAGTGCTGCATGTGCCCAAAGTGTGAAAGAGCTTGGTAGGCTCTGTTTTAAGCAAAAACGGCTTTAAGTTAGTATTTGAAGCATATAAACTTGTAATTGCCAAAAATAAAGTTTTTGTAGGAAAAGGCTATGTTGCTAAGGCCTTTTCAAATTGAATGTAAATTCTATCGATAATAAGAATGCTTCTATTTCTGCTTATATTGTTGTGCCTTTTGATCTATGGCATGCTAGATTAGGTCATGTTAACTATTCTTCTTTGAAAACTATGATGGATTAATGTTAGATTTCTAAAACTGATTTTCAACCTAACTCTTGTTAAATTTTTGTTTAATCCTAGTTTTTCAGAAAACCTTTGAAAATGTTGAAAGACGTTGGAGCTATTGGGTCTGATTCATAATGGTATTTATGAACTAAGTAATATTATCACTATAGGTGGTAAGAAGCATTTTATTACTTTCATAGATGTTTTCTCCATATTTTCTTATATATATTTACTTAAGAACAAACTTGAGGCCCTAGATAAGTTTAACCTCTTTAGACTTAAAGTAGAAAAGCGACTGGGCAATAAGATTAAGACTTTGAGGTTTGATCGAGAAGGTGAATACTTGTCCAATGATTTCATTAAGACTTGTAACACCTTAGAGATAATTCACAAAGTGACAGTCTCCTCACAACAAAATGGTGTAGACTAATGGAAAAAAAAACTTTAGTAGAAATGGTGAATTCTATGAAAAGTAGTTCTAAACTATCCAAAACCTTGTTAGGGAAAGCTCTTCTTACAGCTTGTCACATACTTAATAGAATTCCCTTTAAAAAGACTAATAAAACCGCATATGAATTATGGAAAGATAGGACTTTGACCTTGAGGTACCTCAAAGTGTGGGGGAACATAGCCCATGTTGCTGTACCAAGTCTAAAGTGGACTACACTTGGACATAAAGCATAAGAGACTGTGTTTATAGGGTATGCTCTGCATAGTAAGGCCTATAGATTCCTAGTTATTTTAGGTTCAGATAAAGATTCAATCATTAAATCTAGAGACACAATCTTCTTTGAAAATGATTTTCCTTTTAAACAAGGTTTTCATATTCCTAATAACAACAATAATGTTGTTAGACTAGCCCCACCTAGTGATTTTGAACCTAAAGATTTAGAACCTCGTAGGAGTAAGAGACCTAGAAAGGAGTCTACCTTAGGCCCTAATTTTATCACCTACATTCTGGAAAATGACCCCACATCTTATTAGGAGGCTCTGCTTACTCCTGACGTTGCTTTTTGAAAAGAGGCTCTTAATAGTAAAATTGAGTCTATTTTAGAAAATCATATATGAGAATTAGTCGATCTCCCTCCTAGAACTAAACCATTAGGTTTCAAATGGATATGCAATAAGAAATCAAAAACTGATGGCTCAATAGAGAATCTCAAAGCTAAACTGGTTGCAAAAGGATTTAAGTAAAGTGAAGGAGTTGACTACTTTGACACATATACTCTTGTAACCAATATTATTACCATTAGAGTCTTAATTGCCATAGCTTTCGTTCACAATATGGTCATCCATCAAATGGGTGTAAAGACCACATTTTTAAATTGTGATTTGAAGAAGAAATTTCTATGGAGCAATTCGAAAGATTTGTAGTACCGGAGAAAGAAAAAAAGTTTACAGATTAATTAAATCTTTGTATATCCCCAAGCAAGCTCCTTTGCAATGGTATAAGAAATTTGACCAAGTGATAATTTTTGAAGCTTTAAAATTAATGAATCAGACAAATGTATTTACTATAAAGATTTTGGTAGTTCTTGTATCATAATTTGCTTATATGTAAGATGATATGATTATTTTTAGGTCTAGTGTTATTTCAATAGAGATCACAAAGAGGTTTCTTTGTTCTAAGTTTGACATGAAAAATATGGGTGAGGTTGATGTGATATTGGGATTAAAAATACACAAGCACTTTGAGGGGATTATTTTATCTCAGTTTCACTATATTAAGAAAGTCCTTCAAAGGTTTAATATGTTTGGAGGGAATGGTATTTCCACTCCTTATGATCCAAGTGTCAAACAATTTAAGAACAAATGAGAGAGTGTATCTCAATTAGACTTTTCCATATGTAATGTATATCATAAAATGTACGAGACTTGATATTGCATATGCAATAAACAAATTGAGCAAGTACACAAATAACACTAGTAATGAACACCGGACGTCAGTTAGTTGGGTATTCAAATACCTAATGAGAACCATTGATCATGGTATGCATTATGAAAAATATCCCACTGTACTTGAAGTATATAATGATACAAACTAGATATTAGATTTTGAACAATCCAAGTTGATAAGTGGCTATGTATTTACTACTGGAAACAAAGTCATCTCATGGAAATCGAAGAAGCAATCTTGTATTTCCCGATCCACAATGGATTAGGAGATTATTGGCATGGAATTGGCTGGTGAGGAAGCTTAATGGTTGAAGAACTTGCTAACAGATATTCCTTTGTGGAACAAACTGGTACCAACCATAACTCTACATGGTGATTCCAAATCCACAATTGATAAGGTAAGTATCAAAACATACAATGGGAAATTTTGACATATACGTCTGATGCATAATTTATTGATGTAATTACTCTAGCAAAGATTAATTTTATTAGACTTTTTGAGATCGATTGATAATTTAGCCAATCCACTAACGAAAAAACTTGTTAGAGATTGAGTAATTTCAACATCAAGGGCAATGAGACTTAAGCCTAAAAAAGACAAGTCACCAATAATGGATTCCCAACCCGTTTGATTGGAGATCTAATGGGACGGGTTCAATGGTAAAAATGAAGTTATCATTGGGTGGCACTGTGGGAACACTTTAAAAACCCTCGCAAGTGCATAAACCCATTCCTATGATGTGCAGTGTTATATCCTACATAATAGTTGGTAAAACTCTATGTCTTTTATAAGTGGGATGTTGTACAAAAGTATCCTTGATAGAGAATACCTATGAGTGTGGAAGTCAGGTGACTTCCTATGAGAGTTTAGGCCACTTTCTAGAGCACTTATGTCTTTTTTAAGCAAGATGTTGTATAGGAGTATCCTTAACGTTAATGTGTTCGGTTCATCAGGAGTCCCTATGAGATCATGTGTGTTTAACATACAATTTACCAGATAAACTCTTGGTTCAAAATCTTAGTTCATCTTAGAGATTTGGTATCTCAAATATACTATACTAAGTAAAGGTTCAAGACTTAGTTCACCTACATTTATGAGTGATCTCATAAGCATGACTTGCAGCAACTCTATTTCTTCTTGTGCTTTAATGTGTGGGGGATTGTTGGTGTAAAATGTGCATTAAAGCACATTAGTTTTCCCTTATTTTCTCCTCTTTACTTCTTTTTATTTTTTAGAGCCCATATCAGTTATGGAGAACTCTTAATGAGGGGTTTATTATGAATTCCTCTCTTGCTTATGGTGTTTTAGATTTTAGTGGCCTTAAGTGGTGGTAACAATGCCCGCGTGCATGCGCCGGCCGTGCTATGCTGTCAACCATTGCACAGGGAGTTAAGTCTCACATTCAATTGTGAGACTATAACTGTCCAACATCTCCTTATTCAGGAACACTATATAAAGGGGTCTAGGGTAAGCTTCTCATCTTAATCTTCTAATCTCTATGAGAAGCTCTCTGCTGTGCTTTTTTCCTACTCCTCCTTTTTGCTTTCTCTTTGCTACTGCGAGTCTATGAAACTGGTCCATTGCAGATTTGAGATTTCTCTGGTCTATTGAGTGCACAACTGTTGGAGATTATCCAATTAGGAAGTTGTATTATCTTGAGGTAAACACCCGCGAGTCCATTTTGCTTCTGTGTGGGGGCGAAATATGCCTAAAGAAAGAGTCTCCAAAGACCAGTTTCGACTACCAATTGTTCAGTTTATTCTAACCCTCCTCATTTATGTTATGTATACAGGTTATTTGCAGTTGCCCATAAACACAAAAATCCAACAAGAACTCCACCTCATTAGCCGAGAGCTTAACTTCTCCATCAAAGGCTCATAATCCCATAAGGACAGATTTCTAGAGCTCGTTGTAATCCCATGTTTCTAAAAGGAAACCTCCCTTCACTGATGTGAAGAATGGCTTTAACCTATAACTGCATCTCTTCTCGGTAACTGGAGATGGGTAATACTTGACACAGAGAACTGTTATATTTGTAAATAATGCACATGTTGTTATAAGATGTATCATTAAGGTGTGGATGCCCACGTATGATAAGATAGGGCAACTATCATTAGTCTCTGGATGTAAAAGGTTTTTGGAGAGGAAGTCATCTCAGCATATAAATAGGCATGCCTTCTCATTATGCATGTACACATCTCTCTCTCATTTTAATAAAATTCTCTTTTTTCCTATCTCTCTCTCATTTCTTCTTCCTGCATGAGTTTTAGTTTTACAACATGTTCTGTATCTGTGTAAGAGAGTATCTTGAATTCCACAAAAACTAGATCGAGAAAAGCGAGATCTAGAAAATGGAATCCAGTTCGTGCTCTAAGTAATCCGAGGGTTGAGAAAACGGAGAGCCCTCTCTCTATCTTTCTCACTCGATATTTGTTTCATGTGAGTTTCTGTTGTTGTTTGGAAAACTAAAAAGGTAGAGAGGTAGCAATAGCTAGTTGCGAGGACTCCAGTCATTCACCATCTTGGTTCTTTGGTACTGACTACAAAAGGACAAAGCACAAGTGGTCATCTGGAATTTCTTTGTCAAATTGAACGAATGCCTATCTTCATATGGATACTTCATACATACATATCTGGAATACTATTTCTGATTCATGAAGTTTCTCCTTTAAGCCCTGGTGCATGGCTTCTTCTCTCTTTTACCATCGCCCATGCTGGAGGGCCGCCGGTTGTTGCACCATTCGACATAATTGGATTCTAGTCCTCGACCACCGCCATCCATTGCCGAGGGATAAGGGAAGAGGGCTGGGGCTTTCTCTGTGTTTTGGTTGTAGAACCAGAACTGGAAAAGCATGGGAAAAAGACTAGCCTTGGTTTTCTTAACCTAGGCCAGGTTAGACCGGGCCGGGTTTGGGTCAAATCAGTATGACCTATGGCAGAACCCAGTCTGGTACAGGAAAGGAGTGCAGATCGGGTCAGACTGACTGTATACAGAGCCCAGCCTAGCCATCATGCAGCGCTGACATCAGCATCTTTTAGCATCCATATGATCAACAACCAGTTTGACGGGATTAATGGTAGAAATTTGTTTTTGTGATATCTTGGTTATTCATGTCCGATCGATGATCCGTTTGCTCCTACGGACTTATTTCGAGCAGATCTACGCATCAATAGGAGTGGATTGATTATTTAATAGTTAAAAAAAGGGTTTTGATCAACAATAACAGTTGGTATATCTAACTTTTCTTTTTTTTTTTATTTAATTATGGATATATTATATTACATTGCACTGCATGCCTAACATAATTACTTCGGTAAAGTTATGACTATATGGTTATATAAAACTTTAGTTTTGATGAATTTATTGCTAGAAGTAATAATTGTATATAATAAAAGTAGAAGTTCATAGAACCAGAAGTTCTATATAAGTAATCAGGACCCGATGTTCCATATGATATTTAGAGTCAGAAGTTCTATATTAAATAAATAACTCAAACCTAAAGTTCTATGTGTTGTTTTAATCCAGAACCTGTAGTTCTAATTTGGACCTAAAGATCCGTATGTTGTTTTAATTTGAAACTTTAAGTTCTCAGCTTTGGAATATGTACCTAGAGATTCATATTCATAATCAAACCCGAAGTTTTGATTTTTAAACATCCAAAGTAGTATAGATCGATACGAAGGCCATAAATACAAGTCTAAAGTTTTAACAGAACCAGAAGCTCTAATCCAAACCTAAAGTCTTAACAGAACCAAAAGTTCTGATTCAAACCTGAACTTTGATAGAACTAGTAGTTCTAAAAACTTGAAGTTCTAACTTTTAATTAGCCAATTCTTGGTTATATTTAGTTATTGAATATTGAGAACTTGGAGTTCTACTTTTATGATTGTTATTATTAAATTGATCTTTACACACTAAAAAAGGCTTGCTACTGCCATCTGTTATGTCCTGAACCCAAGAATTGGGAATTAGAGTGGATCCTGAGGTGCGCCACACGTAACCTGTAGCAATTTTTGCTTTGTTAAAACAAGTATGAACTGGCACACAACGGTGATTCCATAGGAACGTGTGAAAAAGATCCATATACACATGTCAATTATTTTAACAATAAGGCGGAAACCTGTGAAGTACACTTGCAATTGTCATAAACACTAATAGCATTCACTTGTTAATAAGCAAAAGTATGCTAAGTAACCCATCCACATGTATATATATATGAACGTAATACTATTCAAAGAACAGTCAACCAATACAAAATACATGTATGAGTTGAACTAAAAATCGTATGCATGTACATGATATATAAAAGGCATATAGTCATATACAAAATCCAAAATACATGTCTATCAATCTATGACTCCAAAAACTGCATGATGATGATGGCATGATCTATCCATAAGCCAGACATGGCTATAACCCAAGCAAACCCAAAATGAAACCTAATGATGTGCTACGTAGGATGACTAGTACTAAATGTTATCCTCGTTCCACTCCTCTGCACCTTGAAGTACCGTTTAAGTCAATTGTTGAACTAGCAATGGGTCCAGTATCTATAACACCAAGGGTAACACTATTAAACATGATGATTTAGCAAATATAAATGTATATAAAGCTAATATGCAGTATCCATTGAATTTAAAGACATTAATTGAAAGAGATCATTAACAGAAGTTAGGCATGTTGTGCATATGAATAAGTACGAATAAAGAATCATAAATGGCATACAGTAACATACTAATTTGGCATCCACGAGGCTATCTTTTCTCTAGAGAAAGCACGTATCATATGGCAGGAAATCACTAGCGGTTAGGTCAAGATTTGTCTAGCTACCAAAAGAGTGTCGACTAACTCTTCACATAACTATTGCAGTAGAAAACAGATGGAATACCCTAATTTGGTTCCATCAAACCTCCTATGGGTACAAGCTAAGTAGTACTAACTCAATGTATCAAGACCGATCGAGATTCATAACTTCATATTTAACATACGTAGTGATCGTCTCAGATTTATACAAAAGCATGTCGGTCTTGAGATTGTATACAGTCATAAAATCGAGATTTAATAGAGTTACTAATAGTCAAATGATACATACTTAAATGAGCTAATAGTGCTTGAACCCTCTCAACCTTAGTTACCCTCTCTTGGTTCACGGCCTTGCTCTCAGAAGAAGTTCTAGCTCCAATCTTGCTTCAAGGTTCACTGAGGATGAACGGGTACATGATTTAATAATGTTGAGAGCAAGGTTTACCTTACAATATGAATGCATTCGGATTGAGGGGTTAACAAGAATATTTACTAGCCAACCCTAACTAAGATAATCCATATTTCCTTAATCATTCAATACGATGTATTCATTAAATGTTTGGTATCAATATACTACCAAGCCTTAGTATTACATTGTATAGGCGGTGGACACCACTTCTTATGGTAACACTCATGACATGGCATCCGAAACTGACCGGAGAATCAAGAAGGAAAGAGTGATAGCTCCACCTTTCCTTCTTAGTATATAATTATTGTTGGGCTAATTCATTTGATGTGAAGATCACTTCCAAGGTCCTACATGGTCTTTGTTTGCACTTAATGTCTAAAGGGTAAAATTGGGTTAAATAATTTCTCTAGGATTTTAAAAGAAGGATACGATAGCTCCCAATTTATCCCCATTTAAATAAACTTAAATTAAGTTCGATGATGAAACTGGGTACCTGATCAATCGAACCTCCATCCGGTCGATTGGATTCCCACCCCAAGGGAGAATTCGATCGATCAGACAGGGGCTCAATAGATCAGCCTTGGAGCATTTTGCTCTGAGTTGAATTAGTTCTAAACTGATTCTATCTAGCTCTTTTGGCCTCCCCCGAGTTAAATCAGTTCTAAACTGATTCCATCTAGCTCTTTTGGCCTCCCCTATACTTGGTAACAATCGTAGACATTACTAAATGCATAAAGAGACCATTCTCTCCATTTATAAACTCCACTTTCATTCTCGTTCTCATAAGAAGTCCAAAACTCATTACATTAACATGTAATTTAGGTAGTTGAGCTGTATAAAGAGTCATTCATGAGATTTATTAAAGAATCAATGAATCAAGCATATATACAACAATAATATGCACTTATATTTGCCTTTAATTCAGTGCTTTACCTAATTCAAGCTTTCCTTGGCTCCATGGAGAAGAAATATCTCAATGTAAACAATCCTAAGGCATGCTGGTTAGAAGATGGATGCATGTTACAGGATTGAATCTTCTTGACTCTACTGAATTCAAAGAGATGCAAGGAGGGTACTTTTTAACTTATAGAGCTGTAAAGATAAGAAAGGGTGTAGACAAGGGGGTTGCACTTCATAAGATGGTGGCTAGAAGGTGAGGGAAGGTGATGGAGTTAGTCCTTCACACATGTAGGGTCTTTTACTCTTAAAATTGCAAGAGGTTAAGGATGAGCATAGCAGTAGAGCTCTAGCAGAGACTCTTGAGGGGATGAAGAGGGAAGAATGAGCTTTGGGCTATTTTTAAATCAAGTATTCTTGGAATTGCAAGCAAGTCCAATTTGCTTGAAGGATTTATAACTTAAGTCAAGTGGACTCTAGTTGGGCTAAGATAGATCCGAATTGAGGTGGGCCAAACATAAAAAATGACCCACGTGTGAAAATACAGATGATGAAACTAAAATGATGCTAATATGATGCAAAACACCAAAAATCTAAATTACAGAAAGGCCTTTGACTACCTAAGTAAGATTCGAACCCAACCTAACTACCTATCTATGACCTAAACCCAAAGGATTTGGATTGAATTAGCCTAAATAAGTATTAATTAGAATAAAAAAAGATTAGTTATAGTAAACATGTTTAGCTCTAGTTTGGACCTTACACCATCAAAGAGGGACCTAAGATATCTCCGGAGGACATAGCATAAGTCCTTATTTTCTACGCCATTATATCCCTAAAGGACATGTATGATCATTAGCAGATAGTCATACCACCCAATGCTTTAATAAATGTTGAACTAGTCAAATAGAACAAAATGCAGGAAATATAATTCCTCCAGAAGAGGTAGACATAATAATTCCTCCAAAAAAGGTAGACATAATGATTCCTTTAGTAGAGAAGAAAATAAGCACCCCAGGACAGGTGATTAATAAGGCATTTGAATCTAAATTGGGAGAGCCACCAAGCATGATCTAAAAACCCTACAACTATTATTATGAGTTTGAATATTGAGTTTAATTTTTAAATATTTTTTGGATGTTAGGACTTATTCTTTTATCCCTCGTATCTTGTGTTTGCAAATTATATTTACTTTGGATAGTGAATATTTTAGTTGTTTTCAATCACATTTTTATTATGTGACTGAATAGTTATATTAATTTATTGTTTCTTGTGGTATAGATCATGGAATGCATGAAACTAAGGATAATATCTGTCTGGTAAACAGTGCCACAAAATACACTACATTGAAAAAACAAAAGTTTTTCTCAAAGTTGGTGTTTAATTCATACAAGGTATCAACCATAGTCGAATTTGTACAAATAATTGAATGCTCCAAAAGAGTTTATATAATGTTATCAACTGGTATCCAAATATGCATTAAAGATGTATTATTTTTTAGCGGTTCTTGAAGAAACTTGCTTTAGAAGACATTAGGAAAATGGGTACCATATATAGAAACTATAAGTGAAGGTAACTAAAGATATTTGCTCATCATTACTAATATTAACAGCCAATAGCTGATACTAGAAAAAATAAAAACTAAGTGCATTCTCCTTAGGTCGATATTACACAATAGTCTTTCATGTCGACTCACATTTGATTATGAACAAAACAACAAAATTAAGCCGGAAGCTTAAACTAACTCCGAAGCTTACTGATCCTAAGACTTTAATGCTTTAACATAATAGGTTAGGTCACCCTGGGGCTGCTATGTTAAGGCAAATTGTTGAAAATTCTTTGGGTACTCCTTAGAGAACCATTAATTGACCATCATTTTTGTAAATGATATAAAGTGGCATTTGTGAACCCATAAATCCCACTAGTAGACCTTTTAGGTATGTTATGGTTCTGATTGATGCCTCCACTCGTTGGTTGGATGTTTACCTATTTTTATAGTTTTTTTCCTCCTATTAGCACAAATTATTAAAATTAGGATACACTTCCTTGAGCATCATATTAAGTAGATAAGACGTGATAATGTAGGTTCGTGACCTGCATGAACCAACAACATAGATTGAAAATCTATGTAGGTTATAACTCACCATCAAATTATTAGATATCTATAACCAATGATAGGGGATGTATTTACTGTCATTTTGCATATTGTCATTTTGATGAGACAGTCTTCCTACCGTTAAGGAGAGATAAGAGAGTTCCTAAAAAATGCATTATTCCTGTAGAATAACCCGTTCTTGAACAACAGCGAGAATTAACATGGAATACTCCTATTTTGTCTTATCTAGATTCATTACAAGGTGAGAATGAAGTACGGTGAATTATGCACTTACAAAAACATTACAAATGAATTACCTGATGCTTTTAATGATGCAGCAAAAGTGACTAGGTCACATGTAATAGCTATGAATACACCTTCATGAATTAATATCTGCATAGGACATGTAAAAATTAATGTCCCTATAAGACAAAATCCAAATATTGTAGGAAATGAATATGTTATACACTAAAAGAGTGGTAGACCTATAGGTTCCAAGGACTCAGCTCTCTGGAAAAGGAGAAATGAGCAATCATATCTCAATCCAACACTCCTGAAAAGGTATGCCATTTCACTTAAGAAAAGGTTATGGATAAATCCATTCTCTCTAAATTTCCTGAAGAGATTAACATCCCGAAAAAGACATGAGTCCCTGAAGAGACTTTGGAAGCCCTTAAAGAGGCAAGGGTACCCAATAATAAAGAGATATCTATACTTTACAATTATTCAAGATAGAGATGGGATAGAAAGGAAATTGTAATCAATGACTCATTTGCATATGCGGTAGCTACACAAATAAGAAAGGAAAATGATGACAAAACCATGTTCTATGAATATTGACAAAGGATAGATTGGCTTAAATAGAGAGATACCATCAAGGTAGAATTATAGTCTCTCAATAAATGAGGTATATTTGGACTTATAGTACAAACCCCAAAAGGTGTTAACCCTTTATGTTACAAATGGGTGTCTGTAAGGAAAAGAAATGAATGAAATTACTATATACAAGGAAAGACTTGTGCTATAATGTTTCCTACAGACACCTAGGACTGAAAACATACACAGACATGTTCACCCATAAAAAATTACAAATGTTGCAATAAAGACATTACAAGTAAATTCCGAACCAAGGATACATAAACCTTGGGATTGTGGAATGGCAAGTCAAGTACTGCATCCAGATGTTCAAAGCTAGTGCAATCCATTCAAAAGACTTCAGATGAGCTCAGAATGCAGCATTTCAAACTTCAGAGTTACTGGACTTCATTTCATTACTCAACTCACCAAATACCAAATTCAAGGTTCATTGGCTCAAAAACTAGGGGCCACCTAACACACTCAAGGTTTTGGATTACCAAAGTGGATGGAAATCACATGGCAATTCCAAAGCATGCTTAGGAATGATGTTTCAAAGTTTCAAAGCATTTGGACTTCATTTCAACTTAAACTAAGCTTCAGTGACTATTTGCCAGCTCATTGGGGGTCACTATAGAAATTGACACTTCTACATGCTAGACTAGGCTCAAGCTCAGGGGAATGCCTTCAAGTATATTCAAAGACTATCCTTCAAAATTTCAGAGCATTTGAACATCATTTGGATCCAAACTCAGTTCAAATGATCGTCTACTAAGCTCTGTGGGGTCACTTGCAAATTGACAACTCACGAAGATCAAATTAGCTGAAACTCCTGGAAGAAGCTCAAATTATACTCAAGGGAGGCTCTGCAAAATTTTAGTTTAAACGAACATCATTTGACCCAAAGTGTACAAACATGTCAACTTTGGGTCAGTGACCCCCAAGTAATAGGGTCACTGACTAAAGTCCTACTTCCCGATGTCTAAAATTGATGAAATTTAGATACAAAACTTTAGTCATGCTCAAGGGAGATTCTACAAATTTTCAAGTCAAGAGGACTCCGTTTGGTCCTACTCCCACAGCATGTCAACTTAGAAGACAGCGACCCCCTAGCCTTGGAGGTCACTAGCCAAAATCCTACTTCCAAGAGCCAAAGCTGATGAGACTTGGAATAGAGATTTAAAATATGTTCAAAATGAACTTCCCAAAGGTTCAAATCAATTGAATGTCATTTGGGTAGAAAACAAGCTAACTACTTACAATGTGAGGTGAATAGTGACTTAGAACATGCAACAAATGGGTCATTGTTCGAAATCCTACTTTCACAAATCCAAACTGTATGAAATATGGACCGACACTCCAAGATACTTCTGACATTAGTCCCTCCAAGTTTCAAATCAAGCCGAGGTCATTTGGGCCTCAAACAGCTGAAATAAAGGGCCTATTTCCATGAAAAGTTAATGACGGAGTTGACCAATTTCAAAAGGTTAAAATGGACTAAAATTTTTATGACACACTCAAAATAGTGTCAAAAGGCATCCTTCCAAGTTTCATAGAGATCAGACATTGTTGGTCCCCAAATAGGTGAAAATGGTTCACATATACAAAAAACCAAAATTAGGACTAGGGAGTGACCGCAGTTGCGGCACTGACAACCGTGGAGCAGTTCCTGTGGTTTTTAGCGGTTCCCTCCACTTTATTTCAAACCTTAACTCCCCATAAGTCCCTAAACTACTGCTAAAGTTTATAAAAGGGAGGTTTAATACACAGAGAGGGACAGAAACATACAAAAGAGACAGACAGTAATTACGAGTGCAAGTTGCTACTAAATTTCAAACAAGTCATAAGGCATTCTCCAGCACTCTGCAACCCATTTCTCTTTCTTCTCTTTCACTCAAGGTGATAGATGGTTCAGAGAAGAAAGCGGGGTAAGGGAATCGTTTAAAAGAAGATTATGTTCAAGTATTGGCGAGTCGTTAAAAGGATGAAATCAGTTCCTTCGTTTTTTTTTTCAATTTAGGGGTTTTTTAGCCATCATGGAAGTTGTGAACAAGCCTCTTTAGGCTTCATTCTGATCTTTGAAAATCATAGGGTCAAAATGACACAACTTTGGCTTCATACAGTACCCTTTTCTGATTTGTACAAAAAAAAAAAAAAAACAGTCCATAGCCAAAAGTGAAAATCATCAAAGGTTTTGGTTGATTCCCTAGTCAAAGCAAGCCTTCTCAATGGTCACTCAATACTCCAAAAATCATAAAAGCAAGTTTTAGCACTTTGAAGAAGTGACAGAGGTGAAACAGTACAATACATAAAGCAAAACAGTGGCCTTTTGGCCATCGTCTGCCGACCACGGTCACTCCCCCTATTTCCTTCTTTCTTGCGTCTTTTTCCAATTTTTATGTATGTTCTTGTATTTTCTAAATTTGAATCACATCTGAGACTTAAGGGAGGGGTTGTAAACTTTTTAAAAACATGTAAACAACCTGCATCCTCGCGGTTAGAGCATTTGAACCCATGTAAACAAAAGGGAAATTAATGATGAACTGTAATTATTTCTCATTCTTCTTAATGCTTAAAGTGTGTAAATGTTGGACTCAAATCTATTACACATTCGCCATTTTTCAATGCAATCAAAAGATTGGCGCCTTCTATGGGAAATTACATTACCCTAATTTGTGATCAAATTTGGCCAAAAGACATGAAAATTGGCTAAAAATGCATGAAAAGTGCTACTGTTAAGCTAAAAAGTGTTGCTGTTAAGCTGAAAGTACTGCTGTTAATTTGAAGTGCTGCTGTTGCCTAGTGACCATGAGATGCTAAACAGAAAGTGTTGTGACCAAAGGAATTGATAAAAAATGGGCAGTGACCATGGGTCATGATCACTGACCTGTTTTGCTGCTAAAAATGATTGTTTGACCTTTAAAGATACCCATGCAAGACCTTGATGTCTAAAATGGATTTGGAAACATTAATCAAGGAATTTTGCACCTTAAAGTGCATTCTATAATCATTCAAATGAAGGCATTAAGCAGCTCGAAGTGCATACTTTTGCCATTTAATTGAAGGCACTTTGCACCTCGATGTGCACAAACCAAATCAACACCCTTTTTTACAATAGAAAAGTGGTGATTTAGTCCAAATAGCTTTGAACCAAATAACTATTTCTATTAAATCAGTGATAAGACTAATGACATTGTAGTTATGCATTGCACGGTGATGAGTCTTTAAAAATGCATATTTTCATATACATTTTGACCCATTTTAAGGACTTATTAACTTGAAAGAGCTTTATTTAGTATGATATCATGGTTTCAAGCATTTTAAATTCATTGTAGTGCATTCCTGCATAATTTGTTTAAAAATAACATTTTTTGCATAAATTCATGAAACCTGCTATTTTTGAAAAGTTTTGTGAAAATAATTTTTCTCATGAAATAAATTGAATTTTCATCATCATTAGTTCATTCATATAATATCATGAAGAATGATGTACATTTTTATTATCATTTCATGAGAGATGGGCCCATAATTATGCATTTGGGATCTTAGGGGTAAAATGGTCTTTTCACATAAATTCACATTTGTCTTGTAGGAAATTGATTATATGGGTCCCATTTGTAAAGAATTGAGGCAAGGAATTGATTTTCAAAAGAAAGGAGAGAAGAATTGAAGAGAAAAAAATTAGAAGAAAATTGCAAAAAGTTGGCTTCATGGTCCCACACACACTTGTACATGTGTGGGGTACACTTGTAAAACATCCAAGATGGGGTCCATTTATTTGTTGCACATTTTCAAGAGATTTTGAAGAGAATTTGAAGAATATATCATCAAAGATGGACAAGGAAAGCCACATAGGAGTTCTTTTTGGAGAAAGGAGAAGATTTAATTGAAAAAAAATGAAAAAAATATCCAAGCAAGCTATTCCACGTTCAAAAGAGGATTTTGGATCAGATTTTGGTTGAAAAAGAAAGGGAAAAAAAATCAAGAGGGTTATCTTCAAAGATCTCCTCAAGGTAGGAGCCAACAAGGAGAACTTTCCAAAAAAGGAAAGTTGACAATACAAAGAGATAAAGGGGGAAGTTCTACACCTCTTGTAGGCCAAGTTTGATTCCAATAGAGGATTCTTATCCCTACTTCATCTATCAAAAGATCTCAATGTAAGGTGGCACATACAAGAAAGGAAAGAAGCATCCAAGAGGGACTTCTAGATAAAGCAAGCAAGGAAAGAAAAGAAAAATAAAAAGAAAAAAATTCCCAAAAGATATTGCATGTCTAAAGCATTGTTTGGAGCACTTTTTTTTATTTTTTTATTATTTTTAAGATTTTAAAGTTTGAGAAGGAGTAGGACTTGAAAAAATATAAATAGGGCACCCTTCTCCCATATTCTTCATGGAAGAATTACCCACCTCCCACCTCTAGATTTCTACACTCCATCTCTCCCTCTCTTGTCTCTCCATCTCAAGTCATCAAGGAGGCTTAGCCCTAAAGCTACACCACCAACCTTGAAGATCAACCAGAAGGAGGAATTCTTTTCCATCCTAGTATGCATAATCTTTTGTTTTAATTTTTTCATCTTATGTAAAGGATTGTCATACTAGTTTAATAATATTCATCTTTTTATTCTTCTTATTCTTATGGTTGTATGATTGCTTGATTTGTGTTTTTATTGTTTGGATTGACAACTCAAATAGAGAGCATATCTTAAGAAATTATTAGGCCTAGATTAAGAGAGAATATTGAGTGAATCTACCATCTTTAACTGCCGTTGCTTACCGCCTTTGACCTTAATTGTTTACCGCCTTTGACTTTCATTGTTTACCGCCTTTAACTTCCTGCAATTTTTTTTATTTTATTGCACCTTTGAAATTTAAATTTTTGCAATTTTAATTTCTGCACTTTTCTTGTTATTTTTCCTGCACTTTGTTTCAATTTTCTGCACTTTATGTTCTTGCATAGTTTTTTTTCTTTTAAATTATTTACTGCTGTAGGTTGCATTAGATTCATGCATATTTCACTTTTCAATCATGTTTAATGGTGATGATCATGATAAGGTTAAAAATCAAATTTTCAGTTTTAACAATACCACAATTCTTAATTGAAAAATAGTCTAGATTTCCTTGTGCAGAAAATATTCTCAATTGGGTTACATGTTGGATGATTTCTTCTAAATCAGATTTGCACATGTGTTGCCTAATGTTTCCAACTATTTTAAATCTAAATTCAGAACTGAAAATTTAATGAAAATAGTCCAAAAACAGTTTTGAAATTGTAGTAAAAGTTGGTCATTATTCAAGTGATTGTGTGACATATTTGTGAAGTGAATAAATGTTTTTTAAAAACTGATTTCTGCATTAAGTTGAATAAGTTTTCAGATCTGAAATAAGTCCTTTTAAACTGAATTCTAAGTGTTTGTTAACAGCCCAAATTTGTATTTCAATAGTAAAAAAAAATCAGATGGGAATTGAGTTCAATTTGGACAATTTGTACATGGATATAAGTGGATTGTTTTGAGGATTGTTGGAACCATTATCAAAACTAATTTTATGTGCTTAATTGATAAGTTTCAGATCTGAAACTAAACTAAAACAACAAGAAGAAACTGATTTCTGAATTTTTTTTGGAAACCCCTCTAGTTCATGCATCATACATCGCATGTGCTACTTCACCATGTTAATAGACTACATGATCATGCATTGAGTCCACCGTTTTTTCATCATCATTCTTGCATCTTGCTTATTTTAGGAAATTGAGTTTTCAAATATACATAGATATATATATTTTTTAGTTTATCATGTTTGAGTAAATTCATTCTTAAAAAAAAAAAAGGGAAGTTGTGTATAGTTGTATTGTAGTTGTTTGTACAATTGCACAGTTTCTTTTTAGAAACTTGTACAGCATTAGGAGATTATTAATTTGATTTTTTTTTCATTTAGAGTTTCATTTAAACTAAAATTTCTTTTTTTGAATAGGATTTAGAAATCTTTTGTTTTTTTTGGAAAGTATAGATTTTTAACCTAACATAGTTTCTAACTTAAGAAAGTTGTGTTTTCTTTCTAACTTATTTGTTACTAACTTTGTTTAGTTTTATTTTTAGTAAGTTTCTAATTTTAGATTTAGTTTTATTGGAAGTTCTAATGTGTGTTTTGTTTTGCAGTAAATTTAATTTTATTTTTAGGAACTTTTAGAATTAGGAATTGTTATTGTAATTATTTAATTCTTAGGAATGAATGTATTTGTTAGATTTTAAATTAGGATAGTTTTAGAGTTTGAATTAGGCAGGTGACAAGTTGAAAATATTTTAAACATAGCTCCATGTGGATTCGACCTCATACTTACCGAGATATTACCACATCGTAGCTCTGCACTTGGAGTTACGAACAAGTTTTTGGCGCCGTTGCCGGGGAGCGCCATTTAAGGTAATTTTTCTAACTTTCCTTATTTACATTGTTTTGTGGGTGTGGTTTAACTTTGGCATCTTTCTAGAAATAGAAGGACATGCATGGAATGCTGAGCCACCCTAATCTGGAATAGGAATGTGCATGGAATGCTAGAAAGTACACATCACTCTGATTTTTATAAACTTTCTAAAATTGGAAAAGTTGCTGCTTTTCAACTTGTCTCAACTTCTTTTGGGAAGAAAGTATACCAAAAGTGATCTAATCATTGTCCTTAATCTTCTCAGTGTCTAAGGAGGCCTTTTCCGTTGTAGTGCGCGATAGATTGACTGTTCAGAAAACTAGTCCTTCAAATGGGTCCATCTATGACTCTACCACTTCCTTGTGGCTAACCTAGCTGAGTTGATTTCATAGGACTAGATTGGAAAACTTAAGGAAACTTTTCAACCCTAGGGAGTTATTTAGTTGCTTTCATAACTTAGGTTTTCTCATATTTTAAAAATTAAATAAAAAAATCTAAAAATTCCAAAAAGAAAGGACAAGCCCTCTCAGCCAATTTGGCAAAGAGGATCAGCGCACAGATTAGAAAAGAAATCTCCTAGACCCTCTAGTCCTTTGAGATTGTTTCCAATGGCGAGTGGGTCCGGTAACAATGATGCCTAACTCAAGAATGGGAATAATAATGGGGACCGCAATGTTGTGGAGGTTAATCATCCACCTAGGACTATACGTGATTACTTGAGCCTCGCTCGACAAACTACACCATCCTGTATAGTGATGCCCCAAATCACGGGTCAATTTGAGATCAAACCAGGCATGATCCAACTTCTACCTAAGTTTCATGGGCTTGACTCTGAAAGTGCGTACTTGAACTTAAAAGAATTTGATAAGGCATGCTCAACACTTTAGTTACAAAATGTAGTGCCGAATGTAATCAAACTTCGATTATTTCCGTTTTCTTTGAAAGATAAAGCTAAGACTTGGCTCCACTCTCTTAGACCAAGTTCAATCAATGCCTGAAAAGGCCTAGAGACTGAATTTTTGAAGAAATTCTTCCCACAGCATAAGACCAACACTTTGAAAAGGGAAATTATGATGCTCAGACAAAATCTTAAGGGACCCTATTATAAGTGTTGGGAAATATTTAACGAATTAATCCTTGCATGTCCTCATCATGGATATGAAACATATCGTCTCATCGAGATTTTTATTGAGGGTTTAACCCCTGATACTCGTCAATTTATTGAGATGATATGCAATGGTCAATTTTATAAAAAAAATTGATGAAGTGTGGGAATTTTTGGAACTAATGGCAAAAAATGCGCAAAAATGGGCCTCGTCTGATGGGGCAGATCAATCCAGGTCATTGAACCAGTGTAAGGGAGGAGGAATCTATCATTTGAACAATCAAACTGAAATTCAAGCCAAGCTTGCTGCACTTACAAGAGAAATAAAAACTCTGAAACTTGGAAAAAATAAGGATACAGTCATGGTTTGTGGTATTTGTGCTTTTGAAGATCATTTGTCAGCAGACTATCCAACTGGACCTGCATCATAGGAAGCAATTCAAGAATAGGCTAACATTTTGAACTCATACCAAAAGTCGTTCAATACAAATACTATGGGGAATATGTATAATCCTTCATGGCGAAACCACCCAAATTTTAGCTGGAGGAATGGACCAACTGCTACACCTGATTATAATCCCCAAAGACCATCAAATTCTGGTGCATACATGTCTCCACAGCATAATAGATCTTATGCACCACAAGCTCAGAATAGGTCATTGGAGGAGTCCCTCAGTATGCTAGTGCAATCTCAATAATAATTTATACGAAACATGCAAAATAATCAACAGATGATTCAGAATAACCAGCAAGTTATCCAAAGATTAGAAGCTTCTGTCGAACAAATCAAACGTAGTCTTCAAGTTCAAGGGAAAGGAACATTTCCTGCTCAACCTCTCCTGAACCCAAAAGGCTATTTTGAAGTGAATGACATAACTAACTCAAACTATCAGGAGCATGTTCAGGCAGTCACTCTACGTAGTGGCAAAGAGCTTCAAGACAATCCGGAAAAAGATAAACAACATGTCTCCTCGGATTTAAATGGAAAGATTAAAAAGGATAGTGCTAATGCAAAAACTGTTGTTGAAAATGAAAAAGGTCCTGACCCCACAACTGTCACGCCCATTGCCCCTTTTCCACAAAGATAGACCCATCCCAAGAAGTCAATCCCAAACCAGGAGATCTTAGACATTTTCAAGGAAGTGAAAATCAATATTCCTCTATTGGATGCAATTAATCAGATTCTAGCCTATGCCAAGTTCCTTAAGGATCTTTGCACTGTCAAGCGTAGGACGAATGTACAAAAGAAAGCTTTCTTTACTGAGCAAGTTAGTGCACTCCTAAAAGGGAGCACACCCCAGAAATACAAAAATCCAGGATGCCCCACCATATCGTGCACCGTTGGAAATCACCGGATTGGTCAGGCTTTATTGGACCTGGGGGCCAGTGTTAATCTATTACCCTACTTGGTTTATCAACAACTAGGGCTAGGTGAGTTGAAACCTACCAAGGTTACTCTACGACTCGCAGATCGTTCGGTCAAGAAACCAAGGGGGGTAATAGAAGCCGTACTAGTGCAAATTGAAAAATTCTATTTTCCTGCTGATTTTTATGTATTGGACACTCAACCAGTACATAATGACAATGCTCAAATTTCGGTAATTTTTGGAAGACCATTTTTAGCAACATCAAATGCATTAATCAATTGCCGAAATGGAATGTTAAAACTTTCTTTTGGAAACATGACCATTGAACTAAACATATTCAATTTATACAAACATTCTGAGGATATTGATGATGATCTCCTTGAGATGAACTTTGTGAATATTATGCTGGAGGATGATTTAGAGGAGTGTGTTAACTCGCACATTGCACTGATGCTTGAGGCCAATGAGGACATGGACTTGCTTGAGGAAATGGATGATGACACTATGGAAGAAGCTCATGCTATTTGGACACCCAAGTTTGAGGAGCTTGTACCAAATGGTGCACCACCTCTTTCATCTCAGGTTGAACCATCCAAACTTGAGTTGAAACCCCTCCCTTCTAACCTCAAATATGATTACCTTGGGGATGAGGAGACCTACCCAGTAGTAATTTCTTCGCTTCTTACTGAGAATCAAGAGGCCCAATTATTGAAAGTGCTCAAACAAC
Source organism: Sextonia rubra (assembly GCA_037013555.1). NCBI lineage: Eukaryota > Viridiplantae > Streptophyta > Magnoliopsida > Laurales > Lauraceae > Sextonia > Sextonia rubra. The sequence continues at coordinate 8,426,398 of JASUAD010000015.1, forward strand.
ACAAGAATGCGATTGCTTGGAATGTGGCTGACATCAAAGGAATTGATCCTTTAGTGTATACGCATCGCATCTATCTTGAAGAGGATGCAAAACCATGTAGGCAAATACAACGCCGGCTTAATTCTACCTTGCAAGAAGTGGTTAGGGCTGATGTGCTTAAACTGCTTGATGTGGGCATAATCTATCCCATCTTGGATAGCCAGTGGGTCAACCCTACCCAGGTCATTCCAAAAAAAGCCGGTATCACTGTAGTAAAAAATACTCAAAATGAACTTGTTCCTACCCGAGTCCCCACAGGATGGAGGGTATGCATAGACCACAAGAAACTTAATGCAGTCACACATAAGGACCATTTCCCTCTACCCTTTATGGACCAAATTTTGGAAAGGGTAGCTGGCCACCAATACTATTGTTTTCTTGATGTATATTCCAGATATAACCAAATAGAAATCTCCTCTGAAGACCAGGAGAAAACTACATTCACATGCCTCTTTGGTACTTTTGCTTATCAGCGAATGCCTTTTGGGTTATGTAATGCTCCTGCCACATTTCAGTGTTGTATGCTGAATATTTTTAGTGACATGATGGAACGCATTCTCGAGGTCTTTATGGATGATTTCTCTGTGTTTGGTGACTCATTTGAGGACTGTTTGACAAACCTTGAGATTGTTCTCTCTAGATGCGAAAAAAAGAACTTGGTACTCAATTGGGAAAAATGCCATTTCATGGTTTGCAGGGAATTGTCCTTGCTCATAGTGTGTCTGAAAAAGGTCTAAAAGTTGACAAGTCTAAAATTGATTTGATCGCCAACTTATCCACACCTAAAACTGTAAGAGATATAAGATCATTCTTAGGGCATGCAGGGTTCTACAGAAGGTTCATTAAAGATTTTAGTTTTATATGTCGCCCTCTCTGTGAACTATTTTCCAAGGATGCACAATTTGAATGGACTGAGGCATGCCAAGTAGCCTTTGAAAAATTAAAAGGTATGCTAACGTCTGCTCCAATTATGCAACCTCCGGATTGGAACCTTCCTTTTGAACTCATGTGTGATGCCAGTGATTTTGCGGTTGGGGCTGTTTTGGGACAATGTAAGGATAAAAAGCCTTATATGATTTATTATGCAAGTAAGAGCTTGAATAGTACACAGATCTACTATTCAACCACCGAGAAGGAATTATTGGCAGTGGTCTTTGCACTTGACAAATTTCGCTCTTACTTGATTGGATCTAAGACTGTGGTGTTTACTGATCATTCCCTGCTAAAGTATTTTCTTTCTAAGAAAGATGCTAAGCCCAAACTGAGTAGATGGATCCTTCTACTATAGGAATTTGACTTAGAAATCAAAGATAAGAAAGAGTAGAAAATGTTGTGGCAGATCACTTGTCTAGACTTGTCATTTCCGATCCTATTAAGCCAACACCAATCCAGGATAATTTTCCAGATGAACACCTTTTTGCATTATCCCAACCCCCTTGGTTTGCAGATATAGCAAATTATCTTGTTATGGGCAGTATTCCTAGCCATTGGACTAAGCAAGATAAAGATTTGTTCTTTCCTGAGGTGAAACATTTTTCTGGGATGATCCATACTTGTTCAAATGCTGCCCAGATCAAATTATTAAGAGGTGTGTGCTAGATGATGAGATTCCTAGTGTCATATAATTCTGTCATTCACAGGCTTGTGAGGCCATTTTTCTGCTAAAAAGACATCATGCAAAATATTGCAATGTGGTTTTTATTGGCCCACATATACTTAGTCAACCAATCCATGCCTAGGATTACATCAAAATCACGCGTCAGTAACACAATGAGTTCCGCTGGAAAAAGGATCTTTCTAATTAGAACTCGAAAACCTAGGTAATGTCCTCACAAGTCATCCTCTTGCCAATAGGAGTGATAACACTTAACACATACAATAGCTGCATTAGCAGCTCCCGTATCCTACCAGAGAATTGAAGTGAAATAAAGGTGTACAAAGATCCTGAATCAAACAATACCTTACCTTTCACATCATAGACAGAAACCTTACTTATGACCATATACTCCATCGCTTCCGCTTTTTCATGGGTCAATGCATAAGCACGGTCTTACCTGTGAGGTCAATTCTGTTGTCCCTATTTCTGTTGTCCTTATTTCTGTTGACCTTGGCCTTATTGTGTCTGCCCTTGGCCTTGCCTCACCTATTGTTGTTGGCTTGAAGGTGCGGGTAGTGCTGCTCTAGAAGACTGTTGATACTGCTGCTGGGGTGGGACTTGACTGGAACCCTTCCTTCTTGGGCACTCTGACAAACGATGGTCTAATGAGCCACAACCAACATAGGCTCCCATAAACTTCCAACATTTACTTCTTTCATAGCCTTTTCCACACACACCACAGATTAGCCTTAACGTCCCACCAATGACTCCCTTTTGTTTCTTGGAGTGTTTTGACTCCTCCCAAAAGGTGGGGCACTTCTCTTGGATTCTTCCAAAAACAAGTTATTCTCAATTTCTTCAGCGGCATAGGCTTTCTCCACAATGTCATCATACTGTACTGGATGTTGGAAAGCCGTAGTGTGTCCCTTAATAGCAGGCCTCGACCTTTCGAGGAACCTCTCGACTCTTTTCTCCTTGGTGTCAATCAAGTCCAAGGAGAACCAAGAGAGTTAACTAAACACATGTACATACTCTGCAACCGTCATGGAGTTCTGCTGTAGAGTGAGAAACTTTGCCTTTTTCTTGCTGGTCACATACTCTTGAATAAACTTCTTCCTAAATTACCTCTTAAAAGCTTCCCACATAGTAGCATCTAGCATAGCCCTAATTTGATCCCAAATACTCTTCCACCATGTATCCACAATATCTCTAAACATAGATGCCGTAGGGACCACTTGTTACCTTTGTGTGCAGGTCAGGGAATCAAAACATTCTTTATATGTACGAACCATTTGTCGGCTTGTAATGATCCTCTCATCCCATGAACTCCGTAGCTCCTCCTTTTGGAATTTCCCATATAAGGAATTAAGGTCATTGGGTTGGTTCTGTCATTCCAAAAGGGTGGCTAACTGCAATTGCATGGCAGCTTGGTTGGCGTTGCTGGCAGCCAGTTGATGCATCAACATCATAAATCGCTCTCCAGTGTTATATGCACTATGAGGAGGGGGTGGCGATGGAGGATCTGCACCATCCAATTCGATGTTTTTGAGGCTGTTACCTCCCAAATTGTTGTTTGTACCAGACCCAGATGCCATTACAAAGATGCCATTTATTTGTAATTATAACAGTAATTAGTCATAAGAACACATTAGTAGAAGGTAAGTTATAAGTCTTTATATAAAAATCCATCCCCGATCAGACCTATCGTAACCGCACCACATTTCTTAGAGTTGCTAAGTCTTTTAATCAACTTCTTAATTGCTCTGATACCATTACTTACATATGTCACACCCTGACTAGGGGAATTGGGGATTAGAATGGGCCTCCAGGGTGTAGATATATAATCCTGTAGCAATCCGTGCCATGCAAAGACATGCACGAGTCACTACAAGGGAGATTCCACAAGAACGTGTGAGGAATGTCCAACAACATGTAGATTAAATTTCAAACATAAGTGGAAACCTGTGAAATACACCTATAATAATCATAAGCCATAAATAGAAGAAATATTATATCATCATAAAATAAAATTTAAGTCTTTTTAGTTAACCATTCCCAAAAACACACATGATCCACAATCACCTAAACATGTCCATCAAAATAGGGAAGCATGTTAAACACCAGTCCAAACATCACAAGACTATCAACCCAACAAAACCCTTTTGAAGCTTTTCGTAAGATGACTAGTAGAAGACGTCGTCTTCTTTCCACTCTTCTATACCCCTAGGTATTGTTGGGGCACCCTTTGGGCACACGTCGATAATCGTGTTAGGATTTGATTCTGTACCTATAACACCAAGGGTAGCACTATTAAACGACGATTAAGTAGATATTGAGATACATAAGACCATTATGCTATATCAAATGAATTAAGAAATATATAGAATAAACGAAGGCAATAATCGTAAATTAGGCATGTTGTGCATGAATAAACATGAATAACGAATCATTATGGATTATCAAACATACTAGTTAGCATCCACCAGGCTATATTCTCCCAAAAGAGAGCATATCATCTAGAAAGAGCATATAACATACATATCGAAATTACGCTAAGGGATCAGGCTAGCTTCTCAAGGAGCGCCGACAACTCTTTTATATACTACTGCAGTAGGAACATAAATAATACCCGAATTGGTCCCGTCGAACCTAATAAGAGTACAAGCAAAGTGGTGCCGACTCAATGTATCAAGACCGACTCGAGTTCATATCTTTCATGCTTATGATCAATCACAGTGATCGTCTCATAGTCATACATATCAATCATACTTATCATATCATACACAAGGGAGATTCCGGCTTGAGATCATATGCAGTCATAGAAATTAGAATTAGCAAGGTAATTGATAATAAAACAATACATACCTAAATGCGCTAAGAGAGCTAGAACCCTCTCAACCTTGGCTACACCCATTTTGGCTAACAGGCACACATTCAATAGAAGCTCAGGCCCAACTCATCTCAAGGTTCACCAGGAAGAATGGGTACATGACTATATCATGTTAAGGCAAGGTTTCGTACAATATGAATGCATTTAAATTGAGAAGATATCAAGGGAATTTACTAACCAACTTATGCTAGATAATCCATGATCACGAAGGCATTCAACATGATGTATTCATAAAATTTCCAGTATCGTTGTGTTAGCAAATCATGGCGCTACATTTTGTATGCAAAGGACACCTCTTCTTATACCAACACCCATGACGTAACATCAGGAATTCTTTTCGAAAATCAAAGGGGATAAGTGATAGCTCTACACTTGCCCTCCTTCTCATTGATCACTATTGGGCTAATTTAATTGGAGTGAAGATGCCATATCTAAAACCTTACAAAGTCATTGGAAATCCCTAATGTCCTAGGTTTACAGTGTTCTTATGGTTTAGCTGTGTATATGTCCCGCTTAGCTGAGTGACTTAGATTTCTTCTTAATTCCATGCAAATTTACGCTTATCCATATATTGGCCTATAGCTTAACCGTGCTAAGCCTACGGCTAGGCTACGGCTGGGATATGGTTTAGCCGTAGTACAATCAACGGCTTAGCCATGGGTAAGCCATAGAGTAAAGCTAGGTTTTGTAGCTCTCGGAAGAGCTCGCCGTAAAATGACTTATGGCTTAGTCACGGGATGGTTATGGCTTAGGCGTAGTTCATTCCACGGCTTAGCCGAGGGTTAGCTGTAGTTCAAAAACAGGTTTGGTGTTCTCTGGACTCTAAGCTATAAAGACTTACCGCTTAGTCGCGGCTTCGCCGTAAGCTTCAAAATTTCTGAAGACAGTTCTGGAGCACGAGTTTATTATAGAACTCCTAGCTTTTGGTTCCTTATGCTTTCAAATTTCCATAATAGGTCTTCCATTGCCCAATATCATTAATGTTGCATAATTATACTCATTATCACTTAATTTCACAATATGTTTAATCATGGGTGAATGAGTTGTAACTTACATTTAGAGTAATCATTTCAAGAATCAACAAATTTAGACATACTCTAATACTTGCCTTTAACATAGTGCTTGACCCTAATAACTTCTCCTTAGTGTGCAGTTAAAGAAAGCCTCAATAAAAGATGGGTTCTTTATATGAAGGACATGCAATGGGTAAATCTAATATATGATGCATGTATGTTGTTCCTTTGAGTCCCATTGACTCTATTAAACCCAAAGAATGGAAATGGAGGTGGAGAGTTCACCTTAAGGAGCTGTAGCTTGCAAAAGATGGTGAATGTAATGGTTCCAATGAAAGAGATGCACAAAAACTTGAAGAAGAAGATGAGTGGATGGTATTCCTCTTGCATGCAAGGCTTCAAGGCCTTGTTTCCAACTTCAAGTTGAGGTGGAGATGAAGAAGGGTGGAGAAGAGAAGTGGTTCCAACAAAAAATATAGATGGGAAGATAGGGAGAGACGTTGGGTTTAACCTTATAACTAAATGTTCCTGAGGTCTTACATGTAAGTCCACATTTTCTGGAAAAATTACAATTTGGGTCACATGGCCCCAATTGGGCCAAGATGGATCCAAATTAAATTGGACCAAATATGAGGGATGATCTACAAGATGAATTACACAAGATGCAACTAATGAGGTGTTAATATGATGCAAGAATAATTACAAAAGGGCCCTTAAGTACTTAGGTAAAGTCCAAACCTGACCCAACTACATATCCATAACCCAAGCCCAAAGGGTTTGAGTTAAATTAGCCTAAACAAAGTTTAATTAGTATAAAACAAGATTAATTATCATGAATCGAGGTTAGCTAGGATTAGGACCTTACATACCTACAAACACAAACACCCCCCAAAATATCCTCTCCAATACGGATCACGACATCTGATAAATCCATACCATCCAACAAATGGGCCATAACTTATATGTAGCATTTCAACAAATCAACCAATAAATTAAAAAAAATCACAATCCATCTAATCTTTATAATATTGGCGTCCTTTAAACTTATAGAAAAATCAAGCAGGCACTTTTCTGCTTCTATCAACTTATCATATGAATTCCCAATCTGTCTAATTAACAATACAACCAACATAAGAAAGAATAATAACTCACCAGCAATGAAGAGATTGGAGAGATGAAAAGAGGGGTTTGGATTTGGAGAAAAGAAAAGAAGAAAAAAAAACAAGAGATTAGAAGAAAAGAGGGTTCGATGATGAGATGGATTTGAAAAAAAATGATCTAGTATTGGAAGCATAGATACCCAAAAAAAAGGCAATTTTTTTTTCTCCCACAATCACAGTTCTATTGTCTCTATCCATATAATTTTGATACTATTCAACACCCAGACACCAAAAATTCAAAATTTCATGTGCATCTTAAAAATCCATTAATTGAATCAAGCTGTGGTAACATTCAAACATCAAAGGAACGATACAAAAATTACCAAAGAAACAAAAACAAAGAAGGAGTGAGAAACAAAAGCAACACAAATTGAACAATACTACAACAAATTACATTTTTGCCGATGACTTTTCCCAATGCAAACTCACAAGCATTGGGAAAAACCTTGCATTTCCCAATGCATGTGAGTTTTCATCGGCAGAAGATCTGCTTTTCCCGACACATGTGAGTTTGCATCAGCAAAAGGCCCACTTTTCCCGACACAAGCTTACATGTGTCGGTAAAACGCCTACTTTTGTTGGCAAAACAATTTTTGCATCTGGTTGTATCTCATACGTCAAGAGAAGATATAATACTCCCGACAAACAAAACCATGTGTCGGGAGAAGAATACGTTCTCTCGATGAAAAGCCTTGCGTCAGGAGAAGCATACCTTCTACTGATGCATGACTCTCTGTGTCACTATTTAGCTTCCCAACGTGGAGTGTTCATCGAGAAAAATAAATTTCAAAACTAAAAATTGCTTGACCCTTTCCCGATGCATGTCATGGTTTTGGGTCGATTGGGCCTGGGTTGTGGCCAACCCGCTTGACCCATTTACACAAAAAGTGATCTAATGAATATGGTTTTAGGCCCAAATGACGTCCAAACCTCATGAAATTTGGAGGGATGGACTATGACATCATTTTAGCCTTATAATAAAATTTTCATCAGGTTTTGACTTCAAAAAGTGGGTCACACCATCTGTTGACTTTTAGTCAAAGTGGGCCCATGCTTCAATTGTTTGGGGCCTAAATGATATCAGATGACCACGAAATTTTGAGGGTTTGATGAGGAACCATTTTGAGGTTTCAATCTAATTTTCAAGTGATTTGGCCTTAGAGAGGTCAGACTTTGATTTAGTGCCCCTATGGCCTTGGGTATGTTGACTTTAGGTCAACAATGTCTAGCCGACCCAAAAATTTGCAAAACTACTACAAGGCATGACTGAGGCCTTCGATAGAAACTTCAACCAATTTAGTCTTTAGGAGGTGGAGTTTCACACAATGTCCTCGAAACTCTAGAATGGAGCTCCTTGAATTTGAACTTGCATCCAATAGTGTCTAAAAATTTTGAAAGTTTGAGGGAATGACCCAGAATATATTTTAAGACTTCTTGTGAATTCTAGCTGATTTCATCATCGGGAAGTATGAGTCGCCCAAGTTGAGGTCAGACTTTGATTTAGTACTCCATGGCCCAGTGAGCATGTTGACTTTAGGTCAACAATGTCCAATTGACCTGAAATTTTGTTGAACCACTCTAAAGCATGACTGAGGCCTTCATTTGAAAATTCAGCCAATTTGGTCTTCGAGAGGTGGAGTTTCACACAGTGTCCCCCAAACTCAAGAATGGAGCTCCGTGAATTTGAACTTGCACCCAATGATATCTAAAAAGTCTAAAATTTTGACGGAATGACCCAAAACATATTTTAAATCTTCTTTACAAATTTCAGCTGATTTCACTATCGGGAAGTATGAGTTGCTGAGCCAAGGTCAGACTTTGATTTAGTGGTCCCCTGGCCTAGTGGGTATGTTGACTTTAGGTCAACAGCATCCAACCGACCTGAAATTTTGTAGAACTACTCTAGAGCATGACTAAGGCCTTCCAGAGAAATTTCAGCCAATTTGTCTTCAGGAGGTGGAGTTTCATACAGTGTCCCCGAAACTCAAGAATGGAGCTTGAATTTGAACTTGCATTCAGTGGTATCTGAAAGTTCAAAAATTTTGACAGAATAACCCAGAACATATTTTAAGACTTCCGTGTGAATTTCAGTTGGTTTCACCATCAGGAAGTATGAGTTGCCCGAGCCTGGGGTGCCTTCATAATTCCAAGGATTATTTGCCATTTTACTTTAGACCGAGCTTGGAATGTTTTACTGCAAACACTTGTGACATTTTTTATTTTTTTATTTTTTATGAGTCAACAAGGATTAGTTGGAAGATTGATTGGTGTAAATCATGTGTTGTTTACTCATGATTTTCCTTTTTTTAAGGTCTTTAAACAAATAAAATTTAAATAGCTTATGCCTCTCTTGATTAATCTAGTAGCAAAATTTAAAAAATCCCATATAATCTTAATAAGGAAGTAGATCAAATCGGTGGAATTCTCCACCCCTAATATGTATCTAGGTTTATAATTGTTCCAAACTGCACATGATATATATCATCACCTCTAATATATATCTAGGTTTACAACATCTTCGCCCATAGAAATTTATCATCAAAATAGCATCTTCTCCTGAACTCTTCCACCCCATCGTCCCACATCTCTTTGATTTCAAATTCTGGTATGTGCCCCCTATGTTTCTCTTCTTTTCTTTTTGATTTATATCGATTTATATTCACGATGATAATGTTGTATTGTGATCTATTCTTCCCGCCCTTGTCATTGTTTTTTTGTTTTATTTTAATGTATAAATCATTAAATGATTGGGACTTTGGAGACTGATGCAAAACAAGAGAGAAAAAGTGGATGCAATGTTTAAATGTTAACTACCCTGCACATGCACATTGTTTTTATCAATTTTGTTTATAGAAGGAGAAGAAAAAAAATTTTGCTCTTGCTGATTCAGATCTTTTGGAAGAATTTGGCCTAGTTCTAGGAGGCTTTTCCTTAAAAGCCAGGATTGGGTCCATCAAAAAGCCCCTCACCAAGAAAGCTCTTTTGGTTATCACACTATCCCTCGTTAACATAGGAGCTTTACAATAGCAGCGGTGCTTCAATCTGCAATCTTGCTTTTATTTACAGACGGAACACAGAGAATGAAACACTTATCTTATCCAGCAAAACACGTCTATAGAAAATAAAATGAGGCTCGGCAAAGACGACAGAAACTAGGGATAGTTTCTTTTCAAGAATGCCTAAAGCTTGCTTTTATAGTACGTGCTTTTTATCCATGCCTGAAACTAGGGATATAGTAGAGAGTTAGCTATTGTCCACTGTCACTGGAGCATCCGCAAAGGACGCTGGAGGACTGACATCACTGTCGCACAATCTTCGGCCACCCTTCCGTCGCTGCATATCGCCACAGATAAACCTGGCCTACAACAGGGGTTTTGCTTTTGCAAAACCAGACCAGACATTGGGAAGAAGATTACTCACTATTGGGTCGATTCCAATTCGATTTCAGGTTAGGCCCACTTGACCCATTCTATAGAGAAGCCCAATCCACACCATATCTAGTAATTTCCAAGTGAATCAACGGTTGAACTTTGTGATAGTAGATGTTTGGGACTTATAATTGTGATTAATAGTCCACATATCAATGATAAAACATCAAAAAATATCATCAAAGTCGCTTGACTTTAGGCTTTTTTGTTTATGGTCTTGCCATAAACCTATGATGTTGTGGGTTTTACTTCAAAACAATGAGAAAAATATTCTTTTTCTATAGCATGATTAGATTTTGGAAAACAAATTTTACTATTAATGACTACTCATTGAGATCCAAAAGCCTATTGTTTCATAGTTTTAGTATAATGTACACTTATGATATCGTGGGTTTTTTTAAGTAACATAGAAATAAAGTCACAGTGAAAAAGAAAACTTTTTACTCTTGGAAACTTTTTACTCTTGTAAGACTTTTTAAAACTTCCAGTCCATTGATTTCTTTAAATGGGCAATCACATTCTAATACACGTACCAAGGTTTATTCCATGCTTTCTTAATCTAGGCAAATTAATTTACTAAACTGGAGATTGTGGCTATATGGTCTTTTAGCTATGGTGAGGACCACAATATATAGGGAACCCGAAGAGGTGTTACACATTAAGAAAGTAACAAATAGCATTAGATTTGAGAGAGAGAGAGAGAGAGAGAGAGAGAGAGAAAGAGAGAGACAAACAATGTTGCCAAATATTCACCTAATACCTCATGTTGAGCTCACTTGGTAGACAGCTAAGGCTACTAAATTAAGGTTGAGATATAAGTTTTTTGGGTGGGCGCATGCTCATGAAAGCAATTTGGACATAGCCTTGTGGACCATTTGCACCCATATCAATTTAATGTTCGATTGAGACTTTTTTGGTCCATGTAATATAATGATAGGTAGCAAACAGTGGACAAGAGCCCGCCTTCCCGAACTTTTATAAGGACACCCATTGGAGCAAAAATAAAAAAGACTGGGTGGACGAGATAGCGGGCTGACGTCATGTATGCATATTGAAATAGGTTTTGTTAAATCCAAAAACTATTTATTTTCTTAGTTTTAATCAATCTACCTCTTAAAAAATGATAGGCGCAGTTAGTAGAGAAGACAGCGGTACAATCATAGCCCAAGTCACATCCTCAATGACTCAAGAGGAGATAGCTGCCAATGTGCTTGGGAGGAAGTCAGGCTATTTGATGGGATTTGGGATCTGAATGAAGTTTGCATCACTTCAAGGGCAACCTTAAGTGCAGCTGAGGTGAGGAGCTTAAAGTAGCAGATAGTTGATCAAGTCAAGGCCTAAGCTAAACAAGGCAACATCATAGCTGCGCAGACCAAGAGACAGGCTACACTTGAGGCAGTTATAGTCCAGTTAGTAGCTCAAGCAAGGATAGTGGTTTTTGTCACGCCCCGATCTCGGGAATTTGGGGATTTGAGTGGGCCCCCAGGGCGTGGATATGTAATCCCATAGAAATCCGTGCCCTCAAGAATTATGCACGAATTCCTACAAGGGTGATTCCACAGGAACGTGTGAGGTAAGCTGACACACATACAAACATAACTTATCATAAACGGAATCCTACGAAATACTCAGTAATTATCGAGAGCACATGAAGTTCATAGTCTGTTAACTTTCAAAAGCATATATATATACATATAATAGTGTTGAAGTCTTTTAAGTAAATTCCAAGAAGGCTACTTAAGAGTTCGATACAAAAGGTCCCTAGCAACAATGATATCTACCAAGAGTAAACGCGCTCTGGAGGATGACTAGTAAAAGACGTCGCCATCTTTCCACTCGTTTACACCCCGAGGTACCGTTGGGGTACCCTTCGGGGGCGCTCAGTGTCTACGTTAGGACCTGGTTTTGGACCTTTAATACCAAGGGTAATACTGTTAACATGACGGTTAAGCAAGTACTAAGGCATATGAAATTAATACAACATAAAATATATGCAAGAATAATCACTGAACATGATGCATGAGTGAGAAGTTACATTTGACATACTGATTGGCAACCACGACGCTCTATTCTCCCAAAAGGGAGCATACATAGCATATGGGTCGCTAGGGGATCAAGCTAGCTTCCCGAGGAGCGCCGACTACTCCTTCGTAAACCTACTGCAGTGGTGACATACATAACATATACCCAAAAGGGCGTAAGCTGAGTGGTGCCGATTCAGATTTAATCATATCAGTCTTATCGTGCCCTTGGCTAGCAAGCTCACACTCATTAAAAGCTATGGCTTGTCAGACACACGCTCATTAGAAGCTCAGGTCCGAATTACCTCAGGGTTTTACCAGAAGGAAATAATTCATGTTGAAGGTGGTATATCATAGCAATATGGATGCATTGAGCTTAAGTGAGTACCCAAGGAATTACTACCTTCACCGCTTATAATAAGTAACCTATAGTCCCCAAGGACATTCAACACGATGTACACATAAGACGTTCAGTGTCGTTGTGTTACCGTGTCTTGGTATTGCCTTGTGTGCATGGGACACCCTCCTTATGCCAACATCCATGACTTGCCATTGGGAGAGCCTCCGGGAATCCTTCATTCTCCCCAACGTGTACTTACCATTGGGCCTCTGTAGTGGTATAGAAGGTGCCAATACTAAGGTCCTACAAAATCATTGAGAGTCCCTAACATCCTGTTTTGCTGGGTTCTTACGGCTTAGCCGTGTACAAGGCTATGACTTAAGCCGAGTAGGTCAAATTCTTTCCGGATTTTCAGGCGCAATTACGGCCCAACAGTATGTTGGCCTACAGCTTAGCCGTGTTAAGCCTACGGCTAGGTTACGGGGAGGCTACGGTGTAGTCGTAGTGTATTCCACGGTGCAGCCGTGTGCAAGCCATAGAAGAACTGGATTCCATGAGCTCTCTGGAAAGCTCGCTGTAGGAAGACCTACGGCTTGGATACGGGCTAGATACGACTTAGCAGTAGTGAAATCCATGGCGTAGCTGTAGGTGAGCCGTAGTACAAAATCGTGTTTTGATGCTCTCTGGACTTTGAGCCGTAGATGCTTATGGCTTAGCCGTAGCTTCACCATAAGCTTTAGAAATTTGAATATAGTTCTGTAGCTCAATTCCAATTTCAGTCAGTACAGAACCTATATTGGGAGAGGGTTCTATGACTTACTAGGAGTACCAAATTAAGGTGTTCTGTACTCCCAAACCCTCTATTTCCATTTTTCCATTCCCATTTGATTCATACCCCACTGGCACCCAAGTAACAGCTTAATTCATACACACCCATCAAGAAGAGACTGCAGTGGGAAAATTGGAAGAACTAACTCAACATGCAATGAACAATTACACATGCAGTGCACATAAGCTCAAGTACTTGCCTTTTCTAACAGTGCTAACCCTCTCAAACTCCCTTTCTTGCTGTGTGCTCAGGAAAATCCCTGGAATGAAATGGGTTCTCTACAAATAACATGAAATGTGGAATATGGAGGCTTAGATTTACATGCATATCATGTGATTGAGTCTCTTAGTCTCTAACAAGCTTACAGCGATGAAATGGGAGATACAATTCTCACCTTAGGTAGAGGAGAGTGTGATTTCTAAAGAGAGGTAGAAGTGCCCAAGGAAGAAGATGATGAAGACGGATCTAGTTCTTCCTTCTCAGTTCTTCCGTCCCAGTTCTAAGGTAAAATAGAGAGAGAGATGGAGTGAGAGAGCTCCAACAGCTGGAGAGAGCTCCAACAGCTGAAACGAAGGAAGAAGGAGCAAGGTACGTGGAGTTCTCTCTTTTAAACATAATTTCTCCTGAAGTTGCATGCAAGTCCACTAAATTCTAGAAATTTTGGTTTAGACCGAAAGGGCCTCAATTGACCAGGATGAGTCCGGATTAACTCGGGCCCAACACAAAAGATGATCCACGTGTAAAGTTACACATAGGGAAATGGACGAGGTGTCCAAGAGGTACGAGGACAAATTATGAAAAGGCCCTTAACTACTTAAGTCGGGCCGAACTCTGCCCAACTCCCTATACGAGGCCCAAACCTGCTAATTATTGGATTAAATTAGCCTTAATTGAGTTCAATTAATATAGAATGAGCTTAATTAACGTAAATCAAGATTAGTGGGATTCGGGACTTTACAGTTCTCGATCTTGATACAGCTGGAGGGAGCTCATCTGCTGGAGGTCAGAATGCGACATATCTGGGTCAGCATATGATTTTATTTTCTTCTACTTTAGTTGACGTAAAAAAAAAGTTCTTAGGACTTATAACATAAGTTATTAGGATTTAAAAATGAAAAATAGGGTGTTGAGGGGTAAAATCATCAAATAATGACTGGAAAGTCTACAATATAGTATGAGCACGTCACTTGGGACCGTGGAAACTTGCAGGAGTTGACTGTGCCCCGACGGGACACTCGGTTTAGGAATAGGAAAAAAACACCAATTCTTTGGACTTAGAATAGAAAACATCTAAGTAGTCTAATGAATTTTTATTATATACATGAACATCATATTGTAATAGGTTGACGGACTTTATGGGGCCAGCCGCACTGTGTACGCTCAATTATGAGATGTGGTTGTGGTCTATGTTGATACTTTATTCTTTGTGGTTCTTAGATATTAATTGGTTCTTGGATATACTTTCTGGTTCTTGGATATTGAACTATGATATTAGTACTTTAAAGCCTACATATTTTTTTGAATTTTACTTGTAATGGCTTCTTATATGTATTGTTTATATGGTGAAATGATTAATTTTTTAGATTGAGTTTGTTAGTTAGATCGCTTGATATTGAGATATGGACGGTCGGATTACTTGAATTGGTTGGTACATGTTGAAAGGTCAAAATTTGTGGGAATATAGAAAAACAAATAAAACCTTTCAGATTTAATACCTTGGCCGATGCACTATGGCATCAGCAAAAGTCACTTTTCACAATCTATGCCGAAGCAATCTATTGTAAAAAATGGTTTTTGATAGCGCATTAATGTATCGGCAAAGTCCCTTTTGACAACCTATGCCAACGCAATCTTTTGTCGGAGATGGTTTTTATTGATGCATTAATGTGTCAGCACAAATCTAATATATGTTTTTTGAAAAATATTTTCCCAATGCATAGTGTCATCAGGAAAAGTATTGTTGACAAATAAATGCGTCGGCACAAGGCAAATATATGATTTATTAAAAAATATTTTTCCAATGTCAAATGACGTCGGAAAACTTATTCACAACGTAAGGCATTGTGCCAGAAAAAAGTATTGCCGATGTAAGGCAATGTATCGGAAAAAGTATTGTTGACACAAGGCAATGTGTCGGAAAAAGTATTGCCAATGCAAGGCATTGCGTCGCAAAAAGTATTGCCGATGTAAGGCATTACATCGGAAAAAGTCACTCTAAATGGTAAATTACCGATGCAATTGATGAGTCTCTAAAAATGCATTTTTTTCATACACATTTTGAACTATTTTAAGGACTTATTAACTTGAAAAAGCCTCATGTAGTGTGATATCATGGGTTCATGCATTTTAAATTCATTTTTATATTTTTCTGCATAATTTGTTTAAAAATCACACTTTTTGCATACATTCATAAATTTGCCATTTTTGGAAGGTCTATTTTTGGAAAGTTTTGTGAAAATAATTTTTCTGATAAATTAAATTGAATTTTAATCATCACTAGTTCAGTCACATATAATCATGAAAAATGGTGTGCATTTTCATTGTCATTTCATGAGAGATGGGCCCGCATTCATGCATTAGTGATCTTAGGGGTAAATTTGTCTTTTCACATGAATTCACATTTGTTTTGTAGGAAATTGATAATATGGGTCCCATTTATAAAGAATTGAGGCAAGAAATTGATTTTCAAGAGAAAGAAGAGAAGAATTGAAGAGAAAAAGAAATTGGAAGAAAATTGCAAAAAGTCGGTTTCAAGGTCCCACACGCACATGCACATGTATAGGGTACACTTGTAAACCATCCAAGATGGGGTCCATTTATTTGTTGCACATTTACAAGAGAATTTGAAGAGAATTTGAAGAATATATATCAAAGATGGATAAAGAAAGCCACATAGGAGTTCTTTTTGGAGAAGGAGAAGATTTAATTGAAAATAAAAATAAAAATAAATATCCAAGGAAGCTATTCCACATCCAAAAGAGGATTTAATTCAGATTTTGATTGAAAAACTAAAGGAAAAAAAAATCAAGGGAGAATTATCTAGAAGATCTCTTCAACTTTGGAGCCAACAAGGAGAACTTTTCAAAAAAAGAAAATTGACAATGCAAAGAGATAAAAGGGGAAGTTCTACACCTCATGTGGGCCAAGTTTGATTTCAAGAGAGGATTCTTATTCCTAAATCATCTCTCAAAAGATCTCAATGCAAGGAGGCACATACAAGAAAGGAAAGAAGCATCCAAGAGAGACTTTTAGGCAAAACATGGAAAGAAAGAAAAGAAAAATAAAAAGAAAAAAAATCCCAAAAGATATTGCACGTCCAAAGCATTGTTTGGAGCCCTTTTTATGTCATTTTTTTAATTTATTTTAAGATTTTAGAGTTTGAGAAAGAGTAAGAGTTAAAAAAGTATAAATAGAGCACCCCTCACCCCTCTCTCATATTCTTCATGGAAGAATTACCCACCTCTCACCTCTAGATTTCTACACTCCATCTCTCCCTCTCTCTGTCTATCTATCTTAAGTCATCAAGGAGGCTTAGCCCTAAAGCCACACCACCAACCTTGAAGTGTCAACTAGAAGGAGTTATTCTCATCCATCCTAGTACATAATTATTTGCTTTTTATTTTCAATCTTTTGTAAAACAATTTCGTGCTAGTAAAGTTGGTTTCTTTTCAATTTTTTTTCTTGTCTTTGATTTTGTGGTGTTCATAATTTTAGTCTTATTTGTGATTGGATTAATTTTCATTCTTGTTTAAATATTGGAATAGAATTGGAATCAAAACTAGTAACCCATCTTAGTAACCTTTTTAATGTACTTTGTATAGTTAGATACATTGTATATTTAGAGGCAATGCAAGATGGAGTTAAAGAGGTTTAAGTAAAAAAAATTAGAGGCCAATTCTGAAATTTATTCCGACATAGAATGGAGATTTGTTATTCTCACTTGGATTGATGACCCAAGATAAAGAATAAGACCCTAGGACAACACTTCTAATATTTTTGAGCTCAGATTAAGATAAGGAATTGAAAGAACAATCTACCGCCTTTGACTTCCTGTTATTACCTCATTTGACTTCCTACACTTTTATTTTATTTTCTGCACTTTTGTTATTTTTTCTCTTATGTTCATGTTGATTTTAAGTTTTGTTTTTGCATAGTTTGATGGTTGGATTAGATTTCATTGCATGTATTTTCATGCTATAAGATTTTGTGCATATTTAAGTTGCTGAAAATTAAGCTTTCAGATTTGAATTGAATGAAGATATTTGGACTTAATACACAAACAATATAACTTAACAATTTCAGTAAACTGTAAAAACAGTTTTTGGCAAAAAGTTCGAAGTGGGTAGACCTGTCAAATCATAATATTTTTCTTTGAAACTTGGTAAAATTAAAGTTTAGAATGTGGTCTTTCATTCCTCAGAATTTCAGATCAAAATAATTTCGGAAGGCTTGTGAACTAGAGGGTTAAACTTTGTTAATCAGTCAACTTAGATCAGAATTTCTGCATAGAATTTTACAAAGTTGTCATGTTCATGCATTCATAACATTTTTGTTTTAGATCCCTTTTTACTTCCGTTTTTTTTTAGTTTCTTGCATCAGTAAAACATAAATTCCAGCCATTAAATTTAGATTTAGGATACATTAGAATAGTTCAAATCATGCATAAAATTTGCATTAGCATACTAGTAATTTAGACTTAGAATTTTTCAGCATCTCATGGCATGCATTGCATTACTAATTTTACTAACTTCTTAATTTTAAATTTTTTTCTAGTTTTATGTTTTTATTGTTTTAGTTAATTTCCAGAATTAAATATCTTTCTAAACTTGTTTTAATTGAAGATTTTAAATTGGAAAGTTTTCTAGTTTTAGAAATTCTAACTTAGGAAAGTTTCTTAGTTTAGTTAGTTTTTAATTTTAGTTTTTGTTTTATTGGAAGTTTTAACTTGTGTTTTAGTTTTGCAGAAACTTTAGTTTTATTTTAGAAATTTTAGATTTAGGTTTTCTAGGTTTAGAAAAGTTTCTTTTCTTTTCATTGGTTTGTAATTAATTTAATTTTGGTAAGTAGGATGCTTGTATTTGTTAGATTTTAAATTAGGCTAGTTGTCGATTTTTATTTAGGATAGGTTACAAGTTGAGAATACCTTAAACACATTGCTCCCTGAGGATCGACCTGGTCTCACCAGTTTTATTAATACATTGCGGTTATGCACTTGGAACTCACGATCAGCAATTTCTTCCGTTGGCAAAAGTCTTTACGGACGCATATGTGACTTTTCTCGATGCATTTTTGCATCGACAAAAGTGCATTTTGTTTAGTGAAAAACACTAGATTTCCAATTAAAAAAGCTGCTCCCTTAATGCTACCCATGAGATCCTCCTAAAATCCACCTACAAAATAGCAAAAACATCTAATCCACATCATGGAGGAAGACATGGGTGATGCCATCCCTCTTCTGATTCATGGGTATGACTGTTGTGGAGTAAATCACCCCCATCCGCCCTAACAGATCCCCAGTGTAGCCCATAGGGAAAATATTGATCATGATGAGATCTCAGTCCCGGCCATAGACTTCATCATCCAATGTTCTCTAGATTAAGAAAATCATGGCAAAGCAACTGTTAACTTTGCATTTTCTTGATTCTTCTACATTTTTGGGTTTTGGCTGTGAGTAGTGGGGAGAATTGGAGATAGGGTCTGTGTTTAGGGGGTTTTTGGACTAGTTGTAATGTACAAACCCAAACTAATCTTGATTTATAATAATTAATCTTATTTTACCTTAATTAATGCTTAGACTAATTCAACTCAAATCCCCATGGGTTTGAGTCATGGATAGGTAATTAGGTTGGGTTCAAGCCTTACTTAGGTAGTCAAGCACCTTATTGTAATTAAAGTTGCTTGGCTTTGCATCATCTTAGTATCTTATTAGTTGCATCATGTGTAATTTTATCTTGTAGGTCAACTTCCATGTTTGGCCCCACTCAACTCAGATCCATTTTGGCCCACTTGAATACCAATTAACACAAATTGTAAAATCCATAGCCAAGTGGACCTACTTGTAAATTCTAGAAAATTTAGATTTAAAACCTAATCAACAACTCCTTTTTTGCATCCCCTTCTTCTTGTTGCTGAAGTTTCTTCTTCCTCTCTCCTCCACTTTCCATAGCAACTGGAATCTGGAGCTTAGGGCTTTGCATGCTAGAGCCAAGCTTCCATTTTTTTCCTCTTCACCTCCTTGCTCACCTTCTTCCCTTGGAAACTCACAATCTAACCACATCATCTTTTTTACAGTTCTTCAAGGAGAGAATCCCATCACCATTCCATTTCATGAGTTCAAAAGAGCCAAGGAAACTTAATTAAGTATCATACATGTATCTCATACCCATTTAATCAATTGCATGTATTAGATCATCTTCTATTGAGGCTTTTTCCGCCACAAAAGCAAAGGAAGAGCTTGATTTGGGTAAAACACTAAGTTGAAGGTAAGTATAAAAGTGTATATTACTGCATGTATGTCTATTTATGTTGATTCTTGAAGAATTATCCTTAACGCCAATCTACAACTCTTTTACCCTTTAATTCAAGAATATATGATGGTTTAAGTGATGATGAATATATTTATGAACGAATGATGAAATGTGGGTTTTGAAATATAAAATGATAGATTGGAACAAAGAAAATCATAGTGGAACTAAGTTGGAAGAAGTTTTATACTGAACGTATGTTTCAAAATGGCTTAAAAAAATCTAAAGCTTACGGCTAGCTTTCCAATGACCCAAAACTTGACATTTCTTCTATGGTTAACCCCATGGCTAAGCTGCGAAATGCACTATGGCTAAGCCATAGCCAAGTTGTAGTCAAGCCGTAGGCTATCTACGGTTAAGCCGGGGGCTAAGTCACGGGTGAGCTGTAACTGCGGGAAATTTTGGTGAGTCACAACTAAGCCATAGGAACAAAGAAACTAAGACAAAGGTAGGAACTTTCAAAGGCCATAAGGACTTTCAAAGACCATGTAGGGCTTTAAAAGTGGTACCTTTGACTTGAATAAATTCCTAACGATAATAAAAAAAACTAAGGAGGAAAAGTGTAGAGCTGTCACTTGTCCCCTTCTGATTTTCTGGATGTCACATTGTAGGTGTTGGCATAAGAAGAACTGTTTACTGCCTATA
This sequence comes from Sextonia rubra, assembly GCA_037013555.1. Taxonomy (NCBI): domain Eukaryota; kingdom Viridiplantae; phylum Streptophyta; class Magnoliopsida; order Laurales; family Lauraceae; genus Sextonia; species Sextonia rubra. The sequence goes on from JASUAD010000015.1 coordinate 8,446,884, forward strand.
CAATGTAACACTAAGATTTTCTAGTATATTGACATCGGATATTTTATGAATATATCATATTGAATGACTACGGAAACATGGAATAACTTAGCATAGGGTTAGTTAGTAAATAACCTTAATAAACTCTTAATTCAAATGCATTCATATTGGTAAGTAAACCTTACCTTCAACATGATCTAATCATGTACCTATTCTTCCTGATGAATCTTGAGATGAAATCAAAGGTGGAGCTTCTATTAAGCGTGAGCCCATGAGCCAAGATAGGGACAACTGAGGTTGAGAGGGTTCAAAATCTAATTGCTCATTTAAGTATGCATTGTTTGAATAATAGTTACTTTGCTAATTCTGATTTTTATGAATGAATACAATCTCAAGATTGCCATATGTTTCTATATAAGAATGAATCAAATGCTACATATGATAAGTATAAAAGTATGAATTCTGATTGGACTTGAGACCATTGAGTCGGCACCACTTAGCTTGTACCCATATGAGGTTCAGTGGGACCGAGTGAGGGTATTCAATACATTACCTATTATAGTAGTTATATAAAGAGTTGGTCGATGTTCTTAGGGTAGCTAGATGGTCTTAGCCCGACCGCTAGTGATTTCCCACCAACCGATATACTCTCTTTATGGAGAGAAGATCGCTATGTGGATACTAACTAATATGTTATTGTATTTCCATTTATGATTCGTTACTCATTTTTATTCATATGCAAAGCATGCCTAGCTTCCGTTATTGTTTTTTTTTAATCAATATGTTTTCTAATTCAATTGTTACATCATGATAGTCTTATATATCCTTGTATTTGCTTAACTGTTGTGTTAATAGGTGTTACAAGTATTGAACCCAATGCCAACACGGCAGTCGACATACCCCCAAAGGGAACCACAGCAGTGCCTCGGGGTGTAGGTGAGTGGAATGAGGATGATGCCTTTTACTAGTCATCCGACGTAAAACATCACAAGGTTTCTTTGGATCGCATAGAGAGTAGATCATGCCATTTTCATCATGTTATTTTAGAGACATATTGATGGACATGCCATTTTGTATTTATGCATATGTTTATGCACCTTATTAGTATGTGTATGTGGAGGGTTTAATTAACAAACCTTGGTTTATGTTAATGAATGAATGAATGTTTTATAAATGCCTATGATGAATTACAGGTGAATTCTCTAGGTTTCTGTTTCATTATGAAAATGAGTATTACGTGTTTATGGATATTTTTCACACATACCTATGGAATCTCCCTTGTAGCAGTTAATACATATCTTGACATGTGTAAGGTCTCGACCCGACTTAATTATAATTTATATTAATTAAGCATGATTTCCTACTAATATGTGTATTTTAGTCTTAATTCCTCTTATTCTTAATTTTATGGGTCTCAGTTGTGTAGGTAGTTGGGTTTGAACTTTACTTAGGTAGTTGAGGACCTTTATGTAATTTAGAATCACATTGTTGTATCATTTTGGCAACACATTAATTGTATCATATGCATTTCATCTTATGGGTTAACTTTCATGTTGGCCAAGCTCAAATCGGATCCATCCTAGCCCAATTGAAGCCCAATTGCCTTAAACTATAATTTTCCAAAACAATTCGACTTGCATGTAAACGTCTAAAAAGTTGAGTTCAGAAGGGAAGCAACCAACAATCCCTATTCATTTTTCTCCACTTTCATTGCTAGGACTTCTTTTTATTCTCTTCTTCTCCTCCACATTACCTTGAGATCCAAGTTTAGGGCTATTGCATGTTCGAGCCAAGGCTCCTACTATCTTCGTCATTATCTCCTTACTTGTCTTCCCCATTGGAATCTCTCCATTCCATCTTTTCTTCTCCTCTCCAGCTTCTCCAGGTAAGAACTCCATCATCCCTCCATTTCTTTGAGTCCAAAAAAGTTAAGGAGGCTCAAATGAGTAACATGCATGCATCCTACATTTGATTACCATTTGCATGTCTTTGCATGTAATAGGATTTGTTTCATTAAGGCTTCCTCCACCATCAAACCAAAGAAGAGGCTAGTTTTGGGTAAAACACTGATATAAGGCAAGTATAAAAGTATATATTACTACATGCATGTCTAACTTTGTTGATTCTTGATGTAATTACTCTAAATGCAAGTAACAGTTAATTTACACTTGATTAATTATATATATGTTGGATTAGGTGATAATCAATATAAATATGTAATATTAATGATATGTGGGCATGTAAGACCTAAGATGATAATTTGGAGCAAAAAAAACCTCATTGGAACCCAATTTATAGAGTTCTGTCATTGAACTCATGCTTTAAAAATTGTTTCTAGGGATTCTGAAGCTTACAATGAAGCCCACAGCTAAGCCGTAAGTATTTATAGTTTAGTATATAGAGAGCTCAAAAACCCACATTTGAACTACGACTAACCCTCAACTAAGTCGTGTAACCAACTATGACTAAGCGCCGTAAGCCTCCCATGACCAAGCTATAAGCCATTCTACGGTGAATTTTCTAAAGAGCCCCAAAATCAAGAACTACTCTACGGCTCACCATGGCTAAGCCATGGACTGTGTTACAACTAAGTCGTATCCAAGCCATAGCCTAGCCATAGGCTTAGCACCCCTAAGCTGCAGGCCAATATACGGCGAAATCGTAAATGCATATGAAATTGAGGAATAGACTAAGCCACTCATCTAAGTAGTAAGATGTATACAGCTAAGCCATAAGAACACTGTAAAGTTAGGATATTAAGGATTTCAAATGACTTTGTAGGGCTTTAGATATAGCTTCTTTTCCCCAATTAAATTAGCCCAATGGTGGTCAATTGATATGGAGGACAAGTGTAGAGTTGTCACTCATCCCCTTCGAGTTTCTGGACGAATTTCCAATGTCAAGTCATGGATGTTGGCATAAGAAGAGGTGTCCTTACATACACAATGTAATGTAAAGATTGGTAACACAATGACACCGGACGTTTTATGAATACATCATGTTAAATGCCCTCAGGATTATGGATTATCTAGCATAGGGTTGACTAGTAAATCTCCTTGATACCTTCTCAATTTAAATGCATTCAATATGTCAAGAAACCTTGCCCTCAACATGATGTAGTTATGTTCCCATTTTTCTTGGTGAACCTTAAGGCAATCGGTCCAAAACTTCCACTGAGTGTGTATCCATGAACCGAAATGGGTGTAACTAAGGTTGAGAGGGTTCAAGCTCTATTAGCTCAATTACGTGTGCATTAATTGATTATCAAATACTTGTAAATTCCGATTTCTATGATTGAATATGATTTCAAGATCGAAACTCCCATATATATGATATGATAAGTATGAATGAATATGTAAGAATATAAGACGGTTACTATGATTGACCATAAGTATGAAAGATATGAATTCGAGTTAGTCTTGATATGTTGAGTCGGCACCACCTAGCTTGTACCCTTATTAGGATCAATGGGACCAATTTGGGTGCCCTTTTGTGTCACTGCTACAGCAGTTTATGTAGGAGTTATCGGCGTGCCTCCGGAAGCTAGCTTTATACCCTAGCGTAATTCTCATTGTATATAATATGCTCTCTCTAGATGATACACTCCCTTTTGGGAGAATATAGTCTCGTGGATGCCAATTAGTATGTATGATATCCAGTTTATGATTCATTACTCATGCTTAATTCATGCACAATCTACCTAGTTTCCTGCTATTGCTTTCTTTTAATCAATACGTACTTTAATTCATTTGATACATCATGGTGGTCTTATATATCTCTATACTTGCTTAACCGTCGTGTTAACATAGCTACCCTTAGTGTTACAGGTACTAAACCCAACATAGTACGGCGAACGACATGCTCGGCAGGAATCTCAACAGAACCTTGGGGATTAGATGAGTGCAATAAAGATGACATCTTTTATTAGTCATCCTATGAAAGTGACAATGGGTTCTTTGTTAGGTTGTTTAGCTTAGATATGCTTGGACTATGATTGTTCTTGTACCTAGCAATTGAATAGACATATCTATATAATTTTGGATTTTGTATATGTTTAAGTAATTGTTACCATACAAATGTGGATGGTTAAGTACAGACTTCAGACTTATTTATGATATGGATGATTCTTCTTTATTGTTGCTTTTGATCATTAGGAGTGCATTACACAGGCTGCCACTTATTGTTGAAATTAAATTACGTGTTGGAGAAGCTTCTCTACATGTTCCTGTAGAATCTCCCTTGTAGTGATTTGTGTGTGTCTTCACATTCATAGATTGCTACAGGATTATGTATGCACACCCCACGGGGCCCATTCTAATCCCAATTCCCGGGATTGGGCCGTGACAACATGGCATGGATTGCTACGGGTTACGTGTGCTGCGCCTCAAGAGTCCACTCTAATCCCCAACTCTTGGGTTCGAGGTGTGACATTAGGCCTTCTGTTTGCTTATATTATAACCTTTGAGTACAAGTCTAGCCTTATATTTATCTATTGATCCATCGACTTTCATCTTCCTTTTAAATATCCATTTATGTCCAAAACATTTACTCTCGGGTGGTAAAACCCACTAGTTCCCACCTATGGTTTCGCATAATGGAATCAATTTCATTATTCAGAACCTCTTTTCGAAAAGGTGCTTTAGGTGAAGACGTGGCTTCTTTGAAGCTTTGGGGCTCACTTTCTAACAAGTATGCTAGAAATATGGACCAAAAGATTTGGAAGTCTTTGTCCTTTTACTGTGTCTAGGTTCCTCCATTTTAGAATGATCCTCTGTCTTATTGCTAATCGCAATATGATAATCTCTTTTGTTAGAACTTGTCTCTTGCATTGTTTTGCATGAAAACATATTTTCAAAGAAAGATGCATTTCTTGATTCAATGATAGTATTTGCATGGATATCATTATTCTTAGATTTATGAACAAGAAAGCGATAAGCACTATTATTATTAGCATATCCAAGGAAAATATAGTAAACAGTTTTAGGTCCTATCTTCACCCTTTTAGGAATAGGAACTGCCACTTTAGCAAGACAACCCCACACTATCAAGAATTTATAGGAAGGCACCCATCCTTTGCATAGTTCATAGAGTGACTTCCCCATTTTCTTGTGGGATATCATGTCGAGAATATAAATTGTAGAAAGCAATACTTGCCCCCACAAGTTTTGCAGTAACCTAGAGTTGAGCAACATAGCATTCATTATTTCTTTTAAAGTTATATTTTTCCTTTCAACAATACCATTTTACTGAGGTAAACAAGGTGCTGCAGTTTGATGTATTATACCATGTTGTGAATAGAACTCACAAAAAGGTAATTTATATTCTCCACCTCTATCACTCCTTAAAGCCTTAATTTTTCTACCAAGTTGACTCTCAACTTCATTCTTATATTGCATAAACATCTCCAATGCTTTTTCCTTACTTCGTAATAAGTATATGTAGCACTATTGTGCACAGTCATCTATGAAAGTGATGAAGTATTTTTTCCCACCTCTAGTTTGAACAAATTTCAAGTCACATATGTCACTATGAATCAATTCTATAGGTTCTATACTTCTGTCAATGGTTTGAAAAGGTGCCTTAGTTAATTTTGATTCTACATAAGTTTGACATTTATAACTAAAATCAATTTGAAATTTGGGCAAACATTCCATCTTGACTAGTCTATGTAAAGTACCATAATTTACATGCCGTAGTCTACCATGCCAAATATTAGAGGACTCAACTATATAAACAGAAGATGGATTCTTATTAATAGAAGATTTTAGTACAGTTGTCGTTATATTCATCTTAAACAATCCATCACTTAAATAGCCTTTTCCTACATACATCCCACTATCTGTGAGTACAAATTTATCGGACTCAAACACCAGTTTGAAACCCTTCTTGCTCAACAGTGAACCTGATTCTAGATTCTTGCAGATGTCGGGTACATGTAGTACATCAACAAGTGTGAGTTCCTTTCTTGATGTCATCTTCAGGAAAATATTGCCTTTTACTTTAACTTTTGAAGTTGCAGAATTTCCCATGTAAAGTTGTTTACGATGATGCACTCTTTCATAGGAAGAGAACATGCTCCTGTGTGTGCAAATGTGGCAGGTTGCTCCTATATCTACCCACCATTCCCTAGTATTGCCTACCAAATTCACTTTAGAAACTATAATTGATAGGTTCATATTACATTTGTTGTAAGATTTCGACTTCTATCATGTTAACTTGAACGGGTTTCTTTGCATTGCCCTGTTCCTTGCCATTTTCTTTTCTCCTACGACAATCCTTTGCCCGATGCCTTTGTTTGTCATAGACATAGCATTTTCCTTGGAAGTTCTTGTTGTTATGGCCTTTAGCACTCTTGTTATCATTGCCCCTTGCACCTTGGTTTGATATTTGGTGAAAATGTTTCCACTTTTTGTTGTGGTTAGAATTCCAATGTTCAACTATATTTGCTTTGGGTTCCATAGACTGAGTTCTCAACTTTTTTTTACCAATTTTATTATCTTACTTAGTGTTGCACAATAAGATCCTCAAGATTCATTTCTTTGCATTTATGTTTCAAATAACTTTTGAAATCCTTCCAAATGGGTGGAAATTTTTCAATAATTATAGCCACTTGGAATGATTCACTTAGTTTCATTCCTTCAACATGTATTTCATGAAGTATTAGTTGAAGTTCTCTAATTTGACTAATTATAGTCCTAGCATCTACCTTTTTGTAAACAAGAACTCAGCTCACTACAAACTTTTCAATTCAGCATCTTTGATTTTGTATTTTCTGTCCAAAGATATCCAAAGTGCTTTAGCAGTCTTGCTTGAACTATACACATTATATAATATGTTATCCAACCCATTCCTGATGTAACTTTTGCATAAGAAGTCTAAGTGCTTCCATTCCTCTATAGTTGCTACAACATGCTTGTCCGTCTTATTCTCTTTAAGAACAGGGGGCTCCTAATGAAGAAGTTTGAACAAATTCAAAGTTATAAGATAAAACATTATCTTCTGCTGCCATTGTTTGATTTCAGTTCCATTGGACTTTTCAAGTTCCTATCCATGATTAAATGGAATAGCAATTTGAGTCACAATGGGAACTATAATAGTATTAGGAGATGCCATTTTTTATTGGCAGAAGATATAAAATCAGATTAAATAGTAAACAGACTAACTGTTTAAAAGAAAATGTTTTAAGAAACAGTTTGAAGTAACACCATCTTTTAAGAAACAAGTTTACTTATTAGAAATGAGAAATAGTATCTTTGACAGAAACAATTTTCAAAAGTTGAAAGAAAAGTTTCATCTTAAGATTGTTATTGGGCCTGCGGTAATTGATATGTGAATGAGAAAATGAAATGAACAAATGAATGACTCACAGATCAAGGCTAATGTATCACACTATGTCCTTAAGACAAAATTCGTCCCTCATAGTGTTGCTGATAGATTAAGATGATTATCTTCCAAGATACAATGATCTTCCTGACGAGATGGCTTTAAATAGATGAACTAGTGACTATTTGGAATAGTCATGTGATTGTTCAAACCAAGCAGTGACTGTTCAGTCAAACAATGCAACTCTAGATTGAGTTGTGAATTTTTGGAAAAAAAACATGACTGTTCAGTTAAAAAACAAGACCGTTCAATGCTTTGTAGCTTTTGGCAAAAAGGTATATATGGGTATGGGCTTGGGCCTACTTGCGCATGGACCCAACCAAACCCAACCCAACCCGGCCCTGCCAGCTCGCTGGTTGGGCAATCGAACGGTGGCGGCGCGCACATGGATTAAACCGATGTGGTCTATATGATCCCTCCGAAATAAAATATGGGTGCCCCTTAGGGCCCAACCTTTTCAAGCACACATAAATGTATATAAACCCACCATGGGTTTTACTTCCTAAGCCATGTAAGATTCTAGTTTTCCCACAAACCTAGCCTCCTACCATCTTTAACTGAGTTCAAGGAGGTACTATGGATTCAATTTCTCATTCACTCCTTAACAGTTTTCATTTAGTAATTGGTCATTGTTGCTCAATTATTAAAGGAGAACACATTACAATTTGAACTTGACACAAAGGATGAGTGGGTCCCACATTTATTGTGGTCCAAAGTTGACCAAATGACCATTGTGAAACCCATTTTTCCAACAAGCTCCACATTTAAGATGACTCTAGTTGGTCTCCTTCAATGTTTCCTTAGACCTTCAAGTTACTCAAACTGAAAATGTAAATTTTCTTAGCCAGTTCAAGTTTGCTTTAGAAATTGTGAAGAAGTTTGGCTTTGAAAATTCTAAAATTAGTTGCAACCCCTTAGGATATACTAAGAAACTATCCAGTGATCTTAAAGGTAAGAAAGTGTAACAAAAACTAAATAGAAGTATGACACAAAGCCCAGCTAGTAGGCCAGATATAACCTTCAGGGTTAAGATTTGTGTTAGATATCAATCTGACCTCATGAGTCTTAACTTATTATTGATAAACGTATGATCAAATATGTTAATGGGACTTCACATTATGGCATCTGGCATTGTAGAGACTCATCTCTGCAATTAGTTGGATATAATGATGCTGATTGGGCCGGATCAATTGATGATAGAAAAAGCATTAATGGTTATTGCTACTTGATCGGAAATTGTTTAGTAGCTTGGCATAACAAAAAGCAAAATTCTATGTCATTATCAATCACAGAGGCTAAATATATTGCTGCAAGTAATTGTTATGCTCAGTCATTGTGGATGAAACAAACTTTGTTAGATTATAATGTTCCTCAACAATGTATGCCTATCATGTGTGATAATTCTAGTGCCATAAGTATCATCAAGAGTCCTATCAACACTCAAGCACAAAGCACACTGATATTAGATATCATTTTCTATGTGACCATGTTGACCAAGGTAACATTGAACTAGGATTTGTCCCCAGTGATGCTCAACTTACAAATTTCTTTACCAAACCCCTTTGAAATGATAGATTTTTCAAATTAAGAATGAATTAGGAATTGGCCCATGCCTTGCATAATGCATTTTTGTTTGACTTGTTATACTGATTTATTTTAAGTTCTTTTATTAATAGGTGCTACTGAAAAATATGTCTTTCTGCCTTTTGTGTGTAGGGATCTTTGCAATTTGATGTCAAAGGGGTTGAACAAGAGAGAGTCGAGGAAATGCTTGAATTAATGGGGAGATCAAGTTCTACAGAGATGCATATCTAAAGGGAAGAGCAAGTCAAAGAAATACAACATCAAAAAAAAGAAAGGAGAAGAAAAAAGGTTCCAAAATTTGCTACTCTAGAAGAAAAACTTTTCATCAATTAAGGGGGAGCTTAAGAGCATGTGATCACTTCAACGAGAGCTAAAGTATCAAGAAGATATCAAGCTTTATTGTGTTGCCATCAAACTGCAAAGAGGAAGATTGCTAGGGATTTTGTGGTGTTGCAATTTGATTGGACACGCTTTCTTATTTTAAACTTGGTTTTCATGCATGCTTTTAACTTTTAATCTTAAATTTCTCATGCATTTTGATTGATTTTAAATTCATCATCTTTTTTATGCATCTTAGGTTTATGTTTTAAAAAAGAGCTTTTAAATACTTTAAGCATGAATCTAGGTGTGATTTTCATATGTTTCAATCTCCTTCTGAATGCCCAAATTAAGTCTGAAATCTAGAAATTGTCGGTTAACTACCACCTATTAGCAATTACTTTTCCTAAGAGCAACAACTTTCAAATTATGAATGTCGGTTAACCTCATGTAGTCAAAACTAGACTTAGAGAGTGATTTTTTAATAGAGAAAAAGCATAAAGGAAAAGGTTTGACTTAAAGGAGCCTAGGGAATGAGATGAAAAACTAAAGCAAGGATTTTCCAAATGATTCACACCAACCAAGAAAAGTTTAAATCTTCATTTGTAAAGTTGTTGTGCTTTGTTATAAATTTTGATCTTTCATAGCAAGATTTATATGCATGGGTGAATCTTCATATATTTAACTGCATCACATGAAAATCAATTTGAGATCTATTTTGTGTTTTGGATTAAAAAATGCATAAACATAACCGTTGATATCTTTCATAGCATGTTTCCTTACTTGGTTAAATCTAATATTCTTAAATTCATCACAAGAAAATCATCTTTGATGTATAGTATGTTTTGGACTCAACAATTCTCCTTCATCACATGTCCTGCTTTTGAAATTTTGATAAACTTATAGTGATTTGATTTTCAATCTTCCATTAAGTTTACACTTATGCATGCCATATGTTAGACATATTGTCTCAACCATGTAATTTCTTGATTTCACATCTTTGGAAAGCCAAATCAAGCTCTAGTTTATTTTTTAATATATTTGGCTTACTTTTACATGAGCTGTCAATTTCATATTGGTTGATGGTAGTTTTCATACACACACTTATTGGACCAAAACCTTTGCATATATGATTTATGTGTGTTATTGATTGGATTATAAATTTTATATTTCCTTATTTTAGAGGCTCAATCATGCGCTGCAAACATATCTCTTCTTGTGTATCTTAGATACAATATAAAGAGAAAACTTATTGTAAAGGTTATTGCTTAGCCCTAAAAATCATTTGATTGTAAAGGTTAGTGCCTAGCCTAGAAAAGCATTTGATTGAAGGTTATTGCTTAGCCTTGAAAAGCATTTGATTAAAGGTTATTGCATAGCTTAGAAAAGCATTTATTGTAAGGATAATTGCTTAGCCTTAAAAGCATATTGATTAATGGAATAACGGTGGGGTGTAGAGACACAAGCCAGGAGTTGATGCAGTCACTTTGGTTGAACCACTATATGTTATTGTGTTGTGGTGAGTGCTATTTCTTCCATAATGAATGTTTATAATGTATGCTTTCGCCTTTATATATCTGTAAACATCACTTGTGCTTAATTTGTAAGAAGAAATCACAAAATTGGTCATAATTGGATTAATCTTTTAGACTCACCCTATTCGCTGCCCAACACCCCAACACCCCCCCCCCAACACCACTTCTAGTGTTTAGATATTGGACTTTCAAAACACCAACCATGACCAAGAACATTATTTTAGTTCAAATAAATTTACAACTAGAGTAATGCATGTCCTCGAAAAGAATTAAACATTAATTAGTCACACGTTCAAAGTAGTATTATGGTCATTCCATACCCCCAATCTCATATTTTAAGGGACTTGCTAAATGAACTCAAGATTGGACTCAATATACCCAACCCACCTTTGTTTAAAGTGAAATTAACTAAATGCCCCCTCTCTGTCCCCACTCACCTTCCCCTCTTCTATCCTCCCTTTTATCACTTCCCCCGTCCAAAGAAGGGAGCCGATAGCCGAACTCTCTACCCTCCCTTTCCCTCTTCCCTTTTCTCCCTCACTCCCCCCTTTCTCTCTTCTCTCCCTCTCCATCCCCCCTCTCCCAGTTCCTCCCTCCCCCTTTCTCCCTTCTTTCCCCCTCCCCATTGTCTCCCTATAATAGGGAGATTAGGTAATCTCCCTGCTATAGGGAGACAATTGGGACGAGGAACAGAGGGGGAGATAGAGAGGGAGAGAAGAGGGAGAGGAAGTGAAAGGAAAAGGGAGAAGAAGGGGAAAGAGATCTACTGCTAGCATTTGTCACCAAAAGGGGAGGTGGGGAAAGCGAGGAGAAAAGAGGGGAATATGAGTGGTGAGGGAAAGGGGGGCATTGGGCTAATTTTTCTTTTTTTATTTTTTGAAAGAAAAAAGGGGTTAAGTGTATTGAGTCCAATCTTTAGTCATTTAGTACATCCCTATTTTAAAAGTAACATTTGACAGACTCAACTAGATTGTGATTGGCAAAGGTCATGAAAGTCAATTTCCTTTGGAGCCTTAATTAGAAATCGCAGTCTCAAATTAAGAGTTAAAGATCATTGACCAATCTAATTAGAAGGTATAAGGAATCTCTAACGATGCATTTGCTGAATGGAAAGGAATCCTCCATCTAGAGGATAAGTTATTTCCCTTGGAACCGTGCTATCCTCCTAGAGGATTTCTGTGGTGAGGAGTCACTAAATTCAAGGTTTGGAAAACACTAAGGAGAAGTGATTTTTTGTAACTGAGGTTCTTCTTTGCCTCCATGGATTTTTTTTTTTTGTTGGGATGTGGGGAGGGGGTGGTGTGAGACCGAGGAATCCATGGAAGGCAGGATCCTCTCTCACCTTCTCTCTCTTGACCCACATGTAGGTTTTCCTCTAAATCAAGGAAAACCATAGAGGATTCCTCTTTAATGACATTGCCCAAGTTGCTATTACTCTAGAAGAAGGTTGTAAAGACCCCTCAAAGAATTTAAGGAACCTCCTCCTTTTTTCCTATTTTGAATGGCGAAGAAACCTCTCTCAGCCTTGAGAGACTCCTAAGCAACTCCAATGTGTGAATATTCCATTTTATTCCTCCGAGATGCGTGATGACACCACATTGATCCACCCTCAATTATTTTGGTCTCAAAGCAAGTAATTTCTAGTAGATTTCTTAAATGTTCTTGATATTCTAGTTAGTTTCCTTTTTGTTCCATATGGTTATTTTTAAAATAAAAAATAAAAGAAAGAAAAAAGAAAGAAGGTTAGATTTCTGCTTCCTGTAGTTCAGTTTCTTTACTGCTCTTGGTTCCCTTTTATTTGTCATTGTCTTGGGCTCTTGGTTGATTTTTTTTTAAAGGGATTTTATGTACAACTCCAATTTTTAAAGTTTCTATTGATACAAGTCTGGGCGCCAACATTTTAACTATTCCAATCTAGTTCTATATGAAAAACCAATGGTGCAAAGAAAATGACAATCGGGCCCTTTGCATGAATAAAAAGGACATGAATTTATTTGATTCACTTCCACTACCTTTTCTTGTTAAGAAAGTGGCCCGTGAAGTGGTTTCTCTTCCATCTCTTCTTTTTGTGAAGTAAGAAACTAGGGTTTGAAGAACAAATTTGAAGAAAATAGCATCCATAAACGGTTAGAAAGTAGTATTCACTACTATAGTTTAGGTTTTGAGTAAATGTTAAAACTAGTATTTGGATTTAACTTTCTAAAACAATAAAACTACTATACTTTACAATTTGAGTAAATGATAAAACTAGGGTTTCGATTTAACATTCTACATCGATAAAACTAAGATTTCAAGTATCTTTTCAACTAAGATGTATTAAATTCATTATTTAAAAATCAATTTTATGAAACAAGAAATGATCTTATTAGGTTTTCATGTTCCTATTTGCATTTAATATTTTCCTATTACTAAATATTACCGCAATTTTTATATTCTTGCTTCACATTCACATAATTTCATTATCATTTTAAAGTGTTCATATATTTATTTTCCATATTCTTATTTGCATGTAACATTTTCCTAATACTTGCACTAAATATTGCTATATTTTTTTTATATTCCTATTTCACATTCACATAATTTCATTCTCATTTTAAAGCATTTATATGTACATATTCTCTATGTTCCTGTTTACATGTGACATTATCCTGTCAATTGCACTGAATATTGCTCCATTTTTGTATGTTTTTGTTTCAAATTCAAACAAGTTTATTCACATTCTTAAGTGTTCTTGTATATTTCTCAATGTTCCTTTTTGCATATAACTTGTTTCCTATTAATTACACTAAATATTGATCCATTTTTTGATGTTCTTATTTTAAATTTATAAACTACATTCACATTTTTAAAATTTTCTGTGTATGTTCTCCATGTTCCTTTTTCCTTATAACATTTTCCTATTAATGCACTGAATATTTCTCCATTTTTTTGTATTCTTGTTTCAAATTCACACAAGTTTATTCTCATCATAATAGTGAAACAGGAACATCATAATAGTGAAACATGAACATCATGTCAGTGAAACAACCACATTCTCCAACCACATTCACACAATTTCATTCTCATTTTAAAGTGTTCCTATATATATTTTCCATGTTCCTATTTGTATGTAACATTTTCCTATTAATTGCTCTGAATTTTGCTCCATTTTTTATGTTCCTGTTTCAAATTTAAACAAGTTCATTCTCATTCTTAAGTTTTCATGTATATGTTCTCCATGTTTTTGTTTACATGTAACATCTTTCCTATTAATGACACTGAATATTTATCCATCTTTTGATGTTCCTATTTAGATTCATACAATTTCATTTAAACTTAAATGTTCATGTATATATTCTCTATGTTCCTACTATGCTTTGACAATTTTCAATTAATTGAATTGAATATTGATCCACTTTTTATGTTCTTGTTTCATAATCACATAACATCACACCCATTCTTTAATGTTCCTGCATAATGTTACTATTTCTCCTAAATTGAAGCATCTTTGTATTTTTGACACTGGTGAAAAAATATGGGAAAAAATTTTCTATGTCATCGCAAGAGTGAAATATAGGTTTGGGCTCAAAATGTTGAAGAAGAAACATTTATGATTGAGGAATCACAAACATAGCCCTCATAATCAATGAAAAGGATAACACAAACAGAATAGAAGAAGAAGAAACAAAGTATAGAATTACAATACCAAAATTTCGATCAAATATTCTAGTATTCATCAAGTTGCTCACTGCAAGCAATTACACCAGAGAGCAACTAAGAGAGCGGAAGAAAATCCCATTTTAGTCAATGATAAAGCCATTTGTCACAAAGAAAAAAAAATCTTGTTCTTGGAGAAAAAATGCCAGTGACTAGGCTAAAATCATAAAACAGTATAAATCAGCTCAAATAGGTTTCAAACCTGGCAGCAAAATTGTGCCATTAACTACAAAGGGATATAGAAATCACTTTTGGGATCCCACAAAGAATAAAGGAGATTAAAAAATAAACCTCTTGCCAAACCTAGAAAGGGAAGTACATTTGTTCAAAGACGGTTCAAAAATGTCAGCCAATTAAATGGTTCAAACATCAATTTAGCCTTGAACAAAGCATTTAAAGGAAACACAGAACAAGATTATCAAAACGTTGCTAGACTTGTTGCTCTACTATATGTGACACAATCCTTTTCTCCATGATAGGACATACCTTTTGGTGGATGTACATCAAGTATATAGAGGATTTAGACCAAATAAAATCCTATTCATGGGCAACAACAACACACCACACCTTTATTACATCTCTGAACAATAGTAATAAGACACCATTTAGGGTGACTCGCTGTATGCTAGCACTTCTGGTATATTCTACAATTCAACTGGATTTTTAAGTGTACAGACATCTAATTGAATGTTCTTGTTTATGACATGCTCCTGTTTAAAAACTGAATTTCAAAAAAGTTCCCATTTTTGACACACATGATTGATAGAACTTGAATTTGAATTTTCTCAAATTTACTAAACCTCTTGATAGAACTTGTTTACACTCTAAAAGTCACATTGAGTCACATGCCAATTTGGCCTTTTCAATGTGCACATATAGAATCAAGAGGGGTTGGTGTCCAATATTTTTATATGTTTAAAAATTAAGAAAAAAAATCAAATTTGAATAAATATCGAAGAGTTAAAAATTTCCTTTAGTCAATTTCGGGCTAGGTAAAACATTCCATGCAAGCACCACCTAAAACTAATATGATTCCTTATGTAATAACTCATTTCATGTAGCGATAACAAAAAAAAAAAGATAGGAAGTTTAAAAAGTTACATTATTTACTGCACCACAAAACCCAAACCCCAAAAAATTGAACCTTAGACCCCTAAACCCAAATGCCATTACCCCTAAATTGATGCATCACGGGGAAGAAGAGTAGCCAACAATTGATGTAGTACTGGAAAGAAAAATAGCCAATGGGTTATTCTCCAAGTCAAAAGGCTTAGGCATAAATTGTCTGGGTCTCACACCAAAGACAATCATCTCACTCTAGAGAAGAAAACTGAAATCCTAGTCAATGTTGTAGTCTATCCATAAAAAGGGATTACATCTATATATATAACTAAACTACTCTCTAAATTAAAAAAAAAAAAAACAACCTATTTCAATCCAAATAAAGAGTCCTAACTCAAATATAAAATCAATTTCTAAATATGAACAACTTAAGAAAGCAACTACCATTAATAAATTAATCATCACTACTAGGTTTTGGACTAGGGCTTGCGAGCATAAACTTTCAAGAGGGGCCCAATAGTCTAGCCTACATCTAAACCTAAGTCCCTAAACCCCTAAAACCTAAAAATTTATACCATAACCCTAAGATCAAAACACTAAACCCTAAAATCCTAATACTTTAAAAACCTAACGACTGTACCCCAAAATAGCCAAACCATGCTTCGTGCATCAACCATTATATATAGGGAGCTGCTATATGTACACCAATTATCTCTTCTTACACACCAAAATAATAATAATAATAATAAAATCAAAATTTTCCAAAATGCTCCCACCCTTTTTCTTCCTACACACCTTCTCTTTCTCCTTCCCTCCTCTCCCTTTCCCTTCCCCACCTCCCCCTCTGGCCAACGACAAGCTCCAGCACCAGAGGGGACTTCCCTCTCCCTCTCCTCTTTTTCTCCCTCCCTCTATTCTCTCTTTTTCCTCTCTCTCTTCCCTCCCCCTTCTCCCCTCCTGCAATAGCTCTCCCTATGGCATGGGGGTTGATCTCCCTACTACAATGAGATCGATCTCTCCTTGTAACAGGAGATCAAGCTCCATGCTATAGGGAGAGCTGTTACAGCAGTCTCTTCCTATAGTGGGGAGATCCTGGTCTCCTTGCTACGGCCGATCTCCCTACTATGGGGAGGTTAGATGAGGGGATGGGGATAAAAGGGGAAGGTAGGAAAAAGGGAGGGAAGAGAGAAGGAGAGAAAGAATAAAGGGAGGGAGAGAGAAAGGGTGGGGAGGGAGAGGGAGAGGCCCTTTGCTGGTCGGAGCTCGTTGCTGGCTAGAGGGGGAGGTGGGGAAGGAAAGGGGAGAGGAGAAAAGGGAGTGAAGGTGCGTAGGAAGAGAAGGGGTGGGGACATTTTGGGAAATCTTGGCTTTTTTTTCTTTTTCTTAGCTGTGTAAGAAGAGATAAAAGTGGTGTATAAATAGTAGCTCTCTTATATACACCCTAAATGTAATGGATGATTTTGGATTTTCTAAATTTTCCATTAAGCCTCTCGATTGGAAATTAATAACGCTTTAAATGTTGCTCTGAGTCGCATTCTCAAATTAGCTTTCTAATCATGCACTAAGAGAATCAAGAGGGATGGGTGTCAAATTCTGTGTGTGTTTCTCCTTTTTTTTTCTCCTTGCATAAGAAAGAAAACTAACCTAAAACACCAAATTTTAACAAAATAAAGATACTAGAAACGGAAACCTTCTAGAAAAACTCATATTTTTCAAAGTTAGCAACTAGCTAAGAAAGATAACTTTGCAAAAATTTATATTAAAAAATAGATTTATGCTATTGAAAATTAACCAAAAAATCTGATTTCAATAAAAATTTAGAATTTAGAATTTCCTTTATCTGATTATGGGTTGGTCAAAACATTTGATGAATGCACCTCCTAAAACTAGTAAAATAAAAAATATAGGAACCAATACAGTAAAGCAATAAGATAAAGAGTGAAAGTAAAAAAAGGTTACCTCATATGGAGCTCCTTGGAAAAGGCACCAAGAACTTGTTCGACACTTTCAAGTGAAAGGTTGGGAAGTAGTAATAGAACCCAATGAGAACATGGTTGACCGACAAGGCCAGATAAATTCACACAACTTAAACCTATCTAAAAGTCCTACTCAAAACCTATACAAACCAAAAATAAATATCCTGAAAAAAAAATTAATTATAGTCCTTTCCACACCATAAAATCTAGCTAAACTTAGAAAAGAGAAGACCACATCCACCATATGAAACATTAGAAAACCAAATTGAAATTAAAAAATGGAGACAAAAATTTAAAAATTTAGATAAAATAGAATGAAAATTTTAACCTAATGATGTGAGTCCATTGCTTTCTAAGTATGAAAAATACGAATGGCATAGTTCAATTTATTCATCACAAGTACCCAAAAACGCTAAACCCTAATTTAAAGCCTTGAACCCAAAACGCATACGGTCCTTGGTACATTGGAACCAAAGGACAGTTGACCCTAGAACCCAAACCCTAACCCTAAACACTAAACCCCAAAAGCAAAACCATAACCCCACTTCCTGCTTCTGCTACATTGGGTGAACTAGATGTAGTAGGAGAATTTGAATTTTCTCAAATTTACTAAACTGCTTGATAAAACTTGTCTACGCTCTAAATGTTGCATTGAGTCGCATGCCAATTTGGCCATCTCGACATGTACATATAGAATCAAGAGGGGTGGGTGTCTAATGTGATCTTTTAAAAAAAATAATAAGCGAAAGATTAGATTTGGTTTAAAAAATCCAATTTCAAAATTACCTTTATCCAATTTTGAGTTGGACATAAGTTTTGATGCTTGTACCACCTAAAACAAGTACAAGACCTCCACATATAGAATGAAGAGGGGCGACTATCCAATATTTTTTATCTGTTTAAAAATCAAGCAAAAAATCAAGTTCGAATAAAATATGCAGAGTTAAAATTTTCCTTTAGTTAATTTGGGGCTGGTTACAACATTCCATGCATGCACCACCTAAAACTAGTATGGTTCCAAATGTAGTAACTAATCCCACATAGCAATAAGAAAAAAAAATGATAGAAAGTTTAGGAAGTTACATTATTTGCCACACCACAAAACATGAACCCCAAAGCATAGACCCATAAACCCCTAAACCTAAATGCCTAAACCCCTAATCCTAAGTCAGTAAACCGAAAAACTTAAAAATTTATACAAGAACCCTAAAATCAAAGCACTAAACCCAAAAATTATAATACTTTGAAAAGCTAACCACCCTAAAAACTATGTACCCCAGAATTGCCAAACACCGATTCGTGCATCCACCATTTTATACACCCTAGATGTAATGGGAGATTTTGGATTTTCTAAATTTTCCATTAAAATCTCTTGATTGGAAATTAATAACGCCCTAAATGTTGCTTTGAGTCGCATTGTCAAATTAGCATTGTCATCTTGCACATATAGAATCAAGAGGGTCAGTGTCAAATTCCATATGATTTTTTTCTTTATTCTTTACATAAGAAAGAAAAATAAACTAAAATGCAAAATTTTAACAACAAAAAGATTTTTAAAAAAAGAGACCTTTTAGAAAAAACTAAGATTTTCCAAAGTAAGGAACAAGCTAAAAATGTCAACTTTGCAAAAATTTATATTTAAAAAAATAGATTTATGAGATTGAAAATTAACCAAAAAATCTGATTTCAATAACAAATTTAGAATTTCAAATTTCTTCTATCCAATTATGAGCTGTTCAAAACATTCGATGCATGCACCTCCTAAAACTAGTTAAATGACAAATATAGTAACAAATCTTGAAAAACAATAAAATAATGAGTGAAAGTTAAAAAAGTTTACCTCATATGGTGCTCTCTGGCAAAGGCACCTAGAACTTGTTCACCAATTCCAAATGAAAGGTTGCGAAGTAGTAATAAAACCCGGCGAGGACATGATTGACCGACATGGCAAGATCAATTCAAAAAACTTGAGCCTATCCTAAAAGAAAATCTAAAAGTCCTACTCAAAACCTATACAAACCAAAATTAAATATCCCGAAATAAATTTTATTACAGTCCTTTACACAAATAAATTTAATTATAGTCCTTTACACACCATAAAATGTATCTTAACTTGGAAAAGAGAAGACTGCATCCACCATAAGGAACATTAGAAAACCAAATTAGAATTAAAAAATGGAGATAATAAATTAAAATTTTAGAAGTAATAAATTGAAATTTGTAACCTAATGATGTAAGTCCATTGCTTTCTAAGTACGAAAAATATGAATGGCATAGTTCAATTTCTCCATCGCAAAACAAAATACCCAAAAATCCAAAACACTAATTTTAAGCCCTACACCCTAAAACCATAAGACTCCAAAATCCTAAATTTATAGGGTCCCCAGTGTTGGAAATTTATACTAAAAGCATACTTTTATATATTTTTCTTTGACTAATTTACTTATTAGTAAAGTTTGCTTTTTCCATCTTAATGAGAATTTGCATAGGTAAATGGTTGCATTATTATTTACTGTGCATAAGTGCATCTTTTATTCTATAAAGTAGACAAGTTGGTGTGTAGAGTTCAGCTTATGCACGGAAGACTTATTTGTCGGTTCTTATAGAATAAAAGTTATTGTTGTTCACAATCTAGATGGAGCTGGACACACCATTAGTACGATTGTAGCATGATGTTTTAGTAGGCTTGTCTTGGCTACGGGAAACAGTATAGTTTCGACTCGTTATGCTAGTACACTTTGTGTGTATTGAACAGGGCCACTTTTGGGTTATTATCTTTATACTGACTATATAAGATTATTAATATCCAAATGGTTGTTATGAGAGCTTGTACTCTTAATCCCAATATAAATAATAAATACGTGCATTTAGTATTTGGCATTTTGATTTACAAAGGAGTGAGACCTTTTGTGGGTCAATAATCTCAGTAAATTAGATGACTACATTACGTGTATGGTGCATATTAGTTTATTGACGTAATCCACATCCCGTAATAGGGACTGATGATATCCCCTTAATGAAGCTTATAAGTTTTGATTATGTCAAACCCTGCAGGTGGACTTAGTGTCCAACATATCAAATAAGTTAAGTGTAAGGTCTCAAAGAATTATAAAGATATCGATTAAATATAGGCATCAATAATTATTTAATCGATGGATATATGAAATCTTAATGTGGAGGAGATTAATAAGCATTTAATAATAAGAAGCTCGAAATATTATTTTGAGAATAAGGACAGGAGTACAATTATAATTCTTTAGTGGACTGAATTGTAATTTATGGGTCTAGAATTCTAATTTGGATTGAATTAGGATTCCTATTTCTATAAGAAGCCTATTCATTATTTCCTTCTTAAGGTCCCTATTGTAGCCTATAAATATGCGCTATTGCTCTTTAAAAAATACATACAAGAGAAATCTCATTTTTTAGAGCAAGGAGAATTCGCAGAAGAGGCTCACACCCCGATGCAAGTTCGAGTATAGATGAATACAGTAGAAGATCCTGAGATTTTCAGGCTGTTATAAGATCGAGATCAAATCAGAAAGATCTCGCAAGTATGGTTCTTGAATCATTATCGTTTAAACTTATTTCCGCAGTGATCTGTGCGTGATATCACAGGATCCTGGCGGCTGCCTGCTAACACCCAGAACATTGGGAACACAAGGACACTACACCCTTAGACCCCTAGACCATAGACCCCAAACCCTGAACCCTGAACCCTTAAACCCTGAATCTAGAATGCCAAATTCCCACTTCCTGCTTTTGCTAGTTTGGATGACATAGATGTACTAGGAGAATTTGAATTTTCTCAAATTTACTAAACCTCTTGATAGAACTTGTTTATGCTCTAAATATTGCTTTGAGTCGCATGCCAATTTGGCTTTTCCGACATGCACAAATAGAATCAAGAGGGGCGGGTGTCTAATGTAATCTTTTTTCAACAAAATAAACAAAAACTTAGATTTGATTTAAAAAATCTGATTTGAAAATTACCTTTATCCAATTATGAGCTGGATACAAGTTTTGATGCATGTACCATCTAGAACTAGTACAATACCAAATATCATGCACATATAGAATCAAGAGGGGCGGGTGTCCAATATTTTTTACATGTTTAAAAATTAAGCAAAAAATTGATTTGAATAAGATATGTGGAGTTAAAATTTTCCTTTAGTCAATTTTGAGCAGGTTCCATGGATGCACCACCTAAAACTAGTATAATTCAAAATCCAGTAACTCATCTCACCTATTGATAAGAAAAAAAGGATAAAAAAATTATAAAGATACATTATTTGCCATGCCACAAAACCTAAACCCCAAAACACAAACCCCTAGTCCCCTAAACCTAAACCCCTAAATGCCTGAACCCCTAAACCTAAGTCCCCCAAACCCAAAAACCTACAACTTCATACCATAACCCTAAAATCAAAACACTAAACACTAAAATCCTAATACTCTAAAAACCTAACCATCCAAAAGACTCCGAACCCCAAAATTGCCAAACCCCACTTCGTACAACCACCATTTTATACACCCTAAATGTAATGAAAGATTATGGATATTCTAAATTTTCCAGAAACCTTTTGATCAGAAATAAATAATGCTCTAAATGTTGCTTTGAGTCGCGTTGCCAAATTAGCGTTTTCATCATGCACTTATAGAATCAAGAGGGATGGGTGTCAAATTCTCTGTGTTTTATTTTTTCTTTTCCTTTACATAAGAAAGAAAACTGACCTAAAACTCCATATTTTAACAAGATAAAGATCTTTAAAAAAAAAAAGAAAAGGAAACCTTTTACAAAAACTTAGATTTTCTAAAGAAACAAGCTAAGAAAGACAACTTTGCAAAAATTTGTATTAAAAAAATAGATTTATGAGATTCAAAATTAACCAAAAAGCCTGATTTCAAAAAAAATTAGAATTTAGAATTTCCTTTATCTGATTTTGGGCTAGTCAAAACATTTGATACATGCACCTCCTAAAACTTGTAAAATGACAAATTTAGTAACCAGTTCCGCAAAGCAATAAAATAAGAGTATTTTGTATATACCCCACTAAGGTTCTTAGGACTTGTAAATAGGGCCCTACAATTATAATACTTGCATAAAGACTCCTTCATTTTCATTCTAATACCTTCAATGTCCCAAAATCAATAGCCTCACAACCACCAAAAATCTTTTAGAGTAAAATGACACTTTTGCTTGGCAAAGACTGAAGAATAACAAGGATTGTTGGACTGAATTGCCTAATCCTTGGGATCGACTTGGCATTCTTTATACAGGGATTAAAAGCCCAAACTAAATCCTTAATTTGATACAATTAAGCCCTTAATTTAGGCAAAAGAATAAAGTCAGATCTAACTATTTTCGTCAACTTGCTAAGTAAAACACAAAAATTAATGTGCAGTTAGTACACTAAAATGGATGTGACCACCTTATTATGTGCTAATTTTAGTGAGCATGGGCCACTGTTTGACCCCCCCCCCCCAAACCTCAAATTGATGCTAGAGAGTTGATGAGCATGAATTTGCCAACTAGGAACTGATGATGAGGTCATAGGAGACCTTTTGTGAAGATATTAGCAGGTTGATGTTCATATGACACATGAGGAAGCTCAATACCAATTCGTTTGTACTCATCTCGAATGAAATGACAATCAACCTCATTATATTTGGTTCTCTCATGGAAAATTGGATTTTCCGTGATCTAAATGGCACTAGTATTATCAGCAGATAAATGAGTAGCAGCATCCGTTAGAAAACCAAGAGCAGAAAGTAGACCTCAAAGCCAAAGAATCTTAGAACAAGTAGCAGACATAACCCAATATTCAACTTAGGTGGAAGACTTCAAGAATATCTTGTTTCTAACATTTCTAGGAGATCAAGTTGTTATCCAAAAACATGCACCATCCAATAGTAGATCTCCATGTATCAAGACAGTTAGCCCAATCGACATCTGAATAAGCTCGGAGAGTAAGAGAATTGTTCGTTGGAAAAAATAAACCTCTAGTTGGAGTCCGAAGAAGATATCAAATTATTCGTTTGACCGCAGCTAAATGAAAATGCTGAGGATTAGTCATGACTTGACTCAACAAATTAACTACATAATATATATCTAGACAAGCAATCATTAAGTAGTTCAAGCTGTAAACTAGTTTACGGTATAAAGTGGGATTAGAAATAG
The DNA here is from genome assembly GCA_037013555.1 of Sextonia rubra. Taxonomy (NCBI): domain Eukaryota; kingdom Viridiplantae; phylum Streptophyta; class Magnoliopsida; order Laurales; family Lauraceae; genus Sextonia; species Sextonia rubra. The sequence goes on from JASUAD010000015.1 coordinate 8,470,598, forward strand.
GATCTCCCACGTCTTTGACAAAGCTTGACATTAACCTAAATAGATGTGTCAACTAGAGTGGAATGTTGCAAATCGGCCATTTCGATAACATCCGTCGTATACTTGTGCTAATTGAAAACAACTCCTTTTGTGGATTAATGAACCGCCAGACCTAAAAAATATGTCAATGGGCCAAGATCTTTCATGTGGAAAGATTTATGAAGAAAGCTTTGTGTTTGACCAATCATGTTAACATTTGTACCAGTTATTATAATGTCATCGACGTATACTAGTAGAATAATGAGTCCCGTGGAAGCATGGTGCAATGATGTGTCATAAGGACTTGAATCGAAATCCATCTAAAGGAATGCATCTTGAAATTTCTCAAACCATGCACGAGGTGCCTATTTTAAACCATAGAGAGACTTGCAAAGTTTGGCAACCATACCCTTTGAGGATTGTGCAACCCCCTAAGGAAGGTGCATATCGACATCTTCTTTGAGATCTCCATGGAGGAAAGCGTTCTTAGCATCCATCTAGTAGAAAGGCCAGGATTTTGAAGAAACAATTGCAATGATAATCTGAATAGTTGTCATTTTGGCAACTGGAGCAAACATTTCATCGTAATCAATCCCATATCGCCCAATATCAGTCTAGTTAACCATCTAGCTTAAGTTTAAGTGAATAGATCCATTTGTAGCTGATGGGTTTAATAAAAGGTAGATATGGGACAATGTCCCAAGTATGATCTTGTTCTAAAGAATCCAACTTAGTTTACAGAGCTTGCTACCAACATTCATATGTAGCTGCCTAGGAATAAGAATTTGGAATAGAAATGGAGAGAGTGGCCTGTAATGCCCCAACCCCACACACATGCATGATATTGTCCGCGTTAGCCCATGGGCCTCACGGTTTTGCTTCTGGTAGGTCTCAACCAACCAAAAGGCCTCATGCAAAGTAAGGGTGCAAGCTCTACATAAAATCCCAATTACTTTCCACTTTATAGTTGATGTGGGACTCTAGGATGTCACTACCCACCCCCCTTAGGGCTGCACGTTCCTTTGCAGTAGCCTACTAGTCCCTGTAGCCTGCCAACCTTCTTAGCCTGCCCACGGTCTGCTTTTGGTAGGTCTCAACCCACTAAAAGGCCTAATGCAAGGTAAGGGTGCAAATTCTATATATAATTCCAATCACTTTCCTCTCTATAGTCGATGTGGGACTCCAGGATGTCACAGTGCACGAGGCTCCCACATAGCGGGGTCTGGGAAAGGCAAGATGTACGCGACCTTACCTTCATTTTGAAGAGGCTGTTTCCGTGACTTGAACCCGCGTCCTCCTCGACACTACCGATAAGCCTTTACCATTGGGCTAAGCCACCCTTTTAGACAAAATATCAAGTACATAAAGAATAAAGAGGTGCAGGTGTCCAATATTTTTATATGTTTAAAAATTAAGCAAAAATCAAATTTGAATAAGATATGTAAAGTAAAAAATTTTCTTTTAGTCGATTTTGAGTTTGTTATAACATTCAATGCATGCGCCACCAAAGACTAATATGATTCAAAATGAAGTAGCACGTCTCATGTCGCGACAAGAAAAAAAAAAGATACAAGGTTGAAAAAGTTACATTATTTGCTAAGCCAGAAAACTTAAACCCATACACAAAAACCCCTAGATCCCTAAATGCCTGAACCCCAAAACGTTAGCCACTATACCCTGAAACTTAAAAATTTATACCTTAACCCTAAAAACAAAACACAAAGCCCAAAAATCATATTACTCTAACAACCAAAACAACCCTAAAAACTACATACCCCAAAATTGCCACACCCCACTCCGTGCATCCATCACTTTATACACCCAAAATATAATGGGAGATTTTGGATTTTCTAAATTTTCCACAAACCTCTTCATTGGAAATTAATAATGCTCTAAATGTCACTTTGAGTCACATTGTCAAATTAGCTTTTTCATGATGCAATCATCGAATCAAGAGGGATGGGTGTCAAAATCTGTGTTTTTTCTTTTTATATTTTATTTGCATTAGAAAGAAAACTAAACTTAAACACAAAATTTTAACAAAAGAAAGATTTTAAAAAAGGAAGCCTTTCACAAAAAACTAAGATTTTCAAAACGTATGGAACAAGCTAAGAAAGACAACTTTACAAATATTTACATTTAAAAAAATAGATTTATGAGATTGAAAATTAGCCAACAAATCTAATTTCAACAAAAAAAATTAGAATTTCAAATTTCCCATATCCGATTATTGGCAGGTCAAAACATTCAGTGCATGCACCTCTTAAAAGTCGTAAAATGACAAATATAGTAACCAATCCTAAAAAGCAATAAAGTAAAGAGTGAAAGTAAAAAAAGGTTACCTCATATGGTGGTGTTCCCTAGCAAAGGCACTTAGATCTTGTTCGACAATTCCAAATGAAAGGTTGCAAAGTAGTAATAAAACCCTTTGCAGACATGGTCGACCGACATGGCAAGATCAATTCACACAACCTAAACTTGTCCTACAAGAAAATCTAAAAGTCCTACTCAAAATCTATACAAACCAGAAATAAATACCCTGAAATAAAATTAATTACAGTCCCTTACACAACAGAAAATGTATCCAAACTAAGAAAAGAGAAGACCGTGTGAATAATTGTTAATCCAAACTAAAATCAAATTAAAAAAATAGAGATACTAAATTAAAATTTTAGAAATAAAAAAAAATTGTAACCCAATAATGTGAATAACTGCTTTCCAAGTACAAATACTATGAGTGACATAGTTTAATTTCCCCATCACAAAACCAAATACTCTAAACCCTAATTTTAATCCATCAACCCTAAACCCATAGGACCCCTAAAACCTAAAGCCATAAGGTCCTCAGAACATTAGGAACCAAAGACACAAGACCCTTAGAACCCTAAACCCAAACTCAAAACACTAAACCCTTAAACCCTAAACCCCAAATGCTAAACCATGATCCCACATTAAGAATCAAGAGGGGTGGCTATCTAATGGAAATTTTTTTAAACAAAATAAGCAAGATATTAGATTTGACTTACAAAACCCGATTTGATAATTACCTTAATCCAATTACGAGTTGGGCACAAGTTTCGATGCATATACCACCTAAAACTAGTACAATACAAAATATCATGTACATATAGAATGAAGGGGGGCGGGTGTCTAGTATTTTTTAATGTTTAAAAATTAAGCAAAAAATCAAATTTGAATAAAAAATGTCAAGTCAAAAATTTTCCTTTACTCTATTTTCAGTTGGTTATAACATTCCATGCATACACCACCTAAGACTAGTATGATTCAAAATGAAGTAGCACATATCACGTAGCGATAAGGAAAAAAAAAAAGAAAAAAGGTTCAAAACGTTACTTTATTTGCTGAGCCACCAAACCTGAACCCCGACACACAAATCCCTAGACCCCAAATGCTTGAACCACTAAACCTTAGTCACTAAACCCTAAAGCCTAAAAACTTATACCATAACCCTAAAATCAAAACACAAAGCCCAAAAATCATAATACTCTAAAAACCAAGCAACCCTAAAAACTCTGTACCCCAAAATCACCACATCCCACTTCGTGCATCCATCACTTTATACACCCAAAATATCATGGGAGATTTTGGATTTTCTAAATTTTGCATAAACCTCTTGATTGGAAATTAATAACGCTATAAATGTCGCTTTTAGTCGTGTAGTCAAATTAGCTTTTTCATCATGCACTCATAGAATCAAGAGGAATGGGTGTCAAAATCTGTGTTTTTTTTCTTTTTTATTTACATAAGAAAGGGAACTAACCTAAAACACAAAATTTTCCCAAAAGAAAGATTTTAAAAAAGGAAACCTGTTACAAAAAACTAAGATTTTCCAAAGTGTGGAACAAGTTAAGAATGACAACTTTGCAAAACTTTATATTTAAAAAAATAGTTTATGCGGTTGAAAATTAGCCAAAAAATCTTATTTCAATAAAAAATTAGAATTTCAAATTTCTTTTATCCGATTATGGGCTAGTTAAAACAATCAATGCATGCACCTCCTAAAAGTAGTAAAACGATAAATATCGTAACCAATCCTGAAAAGCGATAAAACAAAGAGTGAAGTAAAAAAAGGTTACCTCATAATGTGCTCCCTAGCAAAGACACATAGAACTTGTTCGACAATTCCAAGTGAAAGGTTGCAAAGTAGTAAAAAAACCCAGTGCGGACATGGTTGACCAACTTGGCAAGATCAATTCACACAACTTGTGAACCTAACCTAAAAGAAAATCTAAAAGTCCTATTCAAAACCTATACAAACCAAAAATAAATATCCTAAAATAAAATTAATTACAGTCCTTTACGCACCATTAAATGCATCCAAACTAAGAAAAGAGAAGACCGTGTCCACCATAAGAAACATTATAAAGCAAAATTAAAAATAAAAAATAGAGATAATAATTAAAAATTTTGAAATAAAAAAGAAATTTGTAACCTAATAATGTGAGCACATTGCTTTTTAAGTACGAATAATATGAATGACATAGTTTAATTTCTCCATCTCAAAACCAAATACCCGAAACCCCTAAACCCTAAACCCATAGGGTCCCTAGAACATTGGCAACCAAAGGCACAAGGCCCTTAGAACCCTAGACCCAAACTCAAAACACTAAGCCCTTAAACCCTAAACCTTGACTGCTAAGCCACGATCCTGCTTTCCGCTCAAGCTACTTTCGACGACGTAGATGTACTAGGAGAATTTGAATTTTCCCATATATATTAAACCTCTTGATAGAACTTGTTTATGCTCTAAATGTCCCTTTCACTCACATTCCAATTTAGGTTTTTCAATAAGCACATATAGAATCAAGAGGGGTGGGTGTCTAATGTAAATTTTTTAAAACAAACTAAGCAAAAAATTAGATTTGACTTGCAAAACCCAATTTGAAAATTACCTTAATCCAATTATGAGTTGGACACATGTTTCGATGCATATAACACATAAAACTAGTACAATACAAAATATCCTGTACATAGCAAATGAAGAAGGATGACTATTTGGATTTGCTAATCAAATTTGGAAAAGATTATGGCAAAATGTAATATGTCCAATAAATCTTTTTTATTAGGAATTGGATACCTGATCCATTTCAGGAATCATTTAGACCTTGAAACTCCTCGTTCTTTTTCTGCATTTTTATTTACATAAAAAGCAATACAACCCCAAGGAGAATGGCTTTTTTTTTATTAATCTTTTATCCAAAAGACTTTGGATTTCTGCTTTGCATAGATCTAAATATTCTTTCGTCATTTGGCTTGGACTAATCTTAGTAGGAATGGATTTCTCATTAAATCCTAATTCATAGGGAAGAGAAGTAATACACTGTTTCTATCCCAAAATGCATTAGGTATATCATTGCATATTTCAGTAATGAATTGTTGATGAATATGGTCAATATTATTTTTGACTTGGGGATATAATAATTGTTTTTCAATATTTAAGAGTACTATTTCCTTTCGTAAGAACTTAATATGCTTTTCCGTACTAGTAATAGTATCTTCTAATTGATTAATAATTTTTATTCTTGGTGTGAAGATGAAATTGAACCACACAATATAGTTTTCATATTTTCCATTGAATCCTGTAGAATCAACTTGATCTAGAGGCATTATGGAATTAGTAAATGGACTATGCAATATAATTTGTTGGGTAAAATTCTTGATTAGATAAAAATGGGCTGGAATACATATGCCATTATTACATATGTGAGTATTTTTTAATTGATAATTATTGAACTATTTTTAACCATTAGCAGCACTAAGACTATCCTTAGTTTTTTGAAAATATTAGATTGGAACTAAACCTTCTTTTATGCAATTTAGGTATGCTCGAGTGTCTACTAATGGTAGTGCATTAGAAATAGTATATTCATTGTTGATTACGATTGTGATCTGAACATACCATTTTTGAGTAATAGCTTTATTCAATAAATTCAGGTATTCTTCTTCTCCCCTTGAATTGTCTAGTGAGGAAGAAGAAGGGTTATTCTTTTCTATTTCTGATTTAGAAATTCTGTGATCCCTGATTATTAAATCTTAAGAGGTTTTTGATTGAAATCCTTTTGACTTGCGAATTTCTTCTTTTATCTAATTTATTTCCACTTTCAGATTAGATAAAGAGGTTGGTTTCAATTCTTTTTGGTTTTCAAGTCTGGTTACGACTTCCCTTAAACTATAATTATTAATGGGAATTATTGATTTTTCTTTTTCTTCTATTTCATGCATTGTTACGCATCTCTCGATTAATGTTTGACATACTTGTGGATTAGTAATTTGATCAACAAGATTTAGAAGAGATTATTGTTGACTGGAAAGTACATTAATGCTTAAGCCATTCCTTTCAATAATTGCTTTCCAATAAACATTGGAGGTTGATCATTGATTAAGGTTATTACAAACACATTTTGTATCATCTTGTTCTTCATTATCAGAAGAACTTGATTTCAAAACTTCTATTTCTTCTGATTCAAATGAACTAGAATGAATCATTAATTTCAACAATTGATTTTTTAGATGCTCTTCTACATTTAGATTCTTAATTTTGTGCTTTAATTTACACTTGCTAGAATAATGGCCAATTTGACCACGTTTATAACATATTACTTTTGATTTATTAAAGGGTTTTCTTTTCCCTTTAGTATCCCTCTTTTTAGAGATTTCTTTAACAACTAATTTTTTATGAAAATATTTTTTCTTCTTGTATGATTTTTTAACAGGATGTTGTTTTTTAGATGTATAGGATTTTGGATACTTAATTGAAGTATCATAGGCAAACTGATCACAAAATTCTCTCAATTTTTTTTACCAGTAAGATTTTGCTTTTTTAATTGGTGTTGCAATTTTAAATCATTGCAAAGAGAAAATCCTTCTTGGATGAGAACACTAATTAGTTGCCCATAAGTGTATTGAACATAAGAAATAAAAATTCCATCATATTTTTCTCTGAGACTTTTTCAGACTCTTTCTACAAATAAATTGGGAAGCCCATCAATGAATTTGGCTTTCCAATGTTCACTATTGGCATCATGTCTTTACATGACTTTGGCAAGATATACATCTTTATACTATCAAAAAATGGGTTAAAGATGGATATCTTAGATTCTGTAATAGTTCTCAACTTCTTTTCCTTTAGTTATCCCATGGACTTACAAAGTGTAGAATGATAGTTTGAACTAAAGTATAAATAGCATCTTCAATTATATCCTACTGTTGAGTATCTTCATTCTTAATAATTTTTCTAGTAGTTAGAATTTCTAACCTTTGCTATTCTCTGAGAATATTATCCCACCAGCCTTTAACACACCAGTAAAACTAGTAGTTATAAGCTTACATATATTTGCATCAGTATTACCATACTATTTGCAAATAGTACTATACACCATTATTTGATATATTACTTCAAAAATCTGATATTCAAATTATCCATCTATGTTCCACTTTTGAATTGTTTTTCCATGAAATGAATTTTGGGAATAAAACCAATCCTCTTCATATAATATATCTTATAGAGTAAGCGGGGATAATAAAACCTACTATTCACATCCCAAGTATTTTGGGAGCTTTTGCTGTATTTTATTGCATTTACTCCATTTTGTAAGGCTTATAATGAAGCTTCTGTTTTCATATAATTTTCTTAATCAATTTCAAGTTTAGATTCTTTATTAAAATCATGTGATAACACTTGCAGTTTTAAGTCTCTCATTCTACTTAATAGTTGAGTGGTAAATTCATCATCTTTTTCTCTTTTATTAGAGAATTTAAATCTCTATATTGGGTTAGGAAGTTTAATAGGAATCTCCTGAATAATTTTCGGATCAGCCCTAGATTTATTGAAATCCTTTACATCCTGTAGGGATTGAACTTGATTTTCAATTCTTATCAATTGTTGACAAGTGGTTTGGAGATGCAGATTGGTATAATTATTCTGCTTGTATAATTTACTCAAAGAAGAGCTTTCTTATGCTTTAACATAGGCAGCAACCTCCAAAACAACTGAAAACTTTTCTGAAGTGCTAGCTGATTCTAGCTTTAAAGGTTTAGTTGGTGGATATAAAAATTTGATAATAGATCATCCAACTTCTACCATTCTTTTTTGTATTTAGACATCATCATTAGTTTTCCTTCATTGTCTAGATAAGGATATCTAGCAGCATAAAACCATTTAACAAAAGGAATAATAATTATGCACATTTTTACATAATTATAAAAATCATGTTTAAATTATGCTTTTTTATCAAATTTTGCAAAAAACCATTTTCTAAAAGCCTCATATATTGGCTATTGAAATTCAGCATTTATTGCTTTTCTATCAACAACAAATTGGGTTTCCATTAAGAAAGGGTGAAATTGATTTCACTGACAATTGGAGAATTCCTTTCATTAGACGGCCTGCTGTAAATTTCATGTGGAATCTACTATTTAGAGATATGAAGTCCTTCCAAATTATTAGGACTACTTCTTGAAGGATTTGGAGAAATTATTATAGTTTCTGGTATGCTACTAGATCTAGATCCAAATTCGAATGTTGGTGCTACTGAGGGTGCAGTAGAAAAGGAGTGCCTTAAAGAAGGAGGTAAAGATACTCTGTAAGCAGGAATACTCCTAGAAGTACCGACTCTGGAGGATAAAGATCTAACTGGTCTCTGAAATTTAATGAATACATCTCCATCAAAAGTTTCAATTATTTCATCAATATTTTGATGCATGATTGGTCTTGCTGGAACTACTTCTTGTACAGTCCAACTCCCAGGAAATTGAACTTGTTCCCGAGAAATCATTTTAGGAGTTACTACATTGGAAGTCATCATATTTGACTCAATGAGCACAATTTTTACTAGAGGGATTATTTGATGAACATTGGGGGCTAAGGTGTTCATTGCCTTATAATGAATACTGTAAATGACCACAATTCAGAACCAAGGAGAAAATTATATCCCTTGGTCTACAGTCTGAGGGTTGCTGCTTCATAAATATTTCTATTTGTGAGGGACAGAGTTAAATTAGGATATACATTAAAATAAACTGGGCCATAGCAAAGGTTGGTTTCAATGATCCCCATAAGAGAGGATCACCAATTGAGACACCTATCATCCCTTAATTAGATGCATGACTGCTGTTGGTAGATTCCCTTTTCGTGAAGTGGCAACAAATTCAAATTTGATGGCCATAAAATATTCTTTTTAGGATGACTTCTTTGTCACCTTGTCGGCCATAATAGTAATGAGGGAGTCCCAATAATCTTCAACAGAGACCTCTTCACTGAGACCTTGGGATTCTCCAAGGAGGCATGAAAAGGGATTAGAAGCCTCATTACTATGGGAGGATGTCATAGGGGCATCATCTTTTCAGAAAAAGATTAAACAAAAGAATTCTTCATATGCCCCATACATCTAATCACTAATTCGTGATAGGAAATATTGGAAATTTGATATTTTAATTGAAGCTTCATTGCTTCAAAAGGGTTCGAGGATGATGACCCTTCAATTAAGGTAGATTGAGTAATTCTAGAACCTTGATATTACTCTATGGTTTTTTGAATTTCTTGAACTTTTTCTTCAATATTAATGAATTTATTCCACCACCAGTACCAAAATGTCCTTTGTAAAATTGGGACATTATCTGAATTAAAGGTAGTAAGAAAATCCCATTTCCATATCCAGGGGATACCAAATTGAGTGAAAAATAATAAGTATGGTAATCCAATAGGATATTTAGATGTTCCTCTAAATTAAGGATGATTCTATTGCCATTGTGAAAATAATTGTTCATGGGTTCTAATAAAATATGAATTGAGGGGCCAAAATACCCCCACCATTCAAAAAACCAATTGAGAAAACCAAATTTGGTTAATTCTTGGCATAGCTAAATAAACCATCTGTGTTTATGTTGTGGATTCTGGTAGTAGAAAGTATTTTTCTGCGCTTGGAAATAATCCCAATAATTGTACGCTTGTCCTATATTTAGTCGACAAGATATTTTGGTACTTCAATTCATATTTTACCAAAACCCATTGAATAATTATTTTCACAATGGCAACAGAATCATCCTGCAGGGACTCAACTTGATTTTCAATTCTTGTCAATTGTTGACCAATGATTTGGAGATGCAGATTGGTATAATTATTCTGCTTGTAAAATTTACTCAAAGAAGAACTTTCTTCCACCTTAACATAGGCAACAGCCTCCAAAAAAACTTAAGGTTTTTCTGAAGTACTAGCTGATTCTAGCTTTAAAGGTTCAGTTGGTTAATATAAAGATTTGATAATAGACCATCCAACTTCTGCCATTCTTTTTTGTATTCAAACATCATCATTAGTTTTCCTTCATTGTCCAAATAAGGATATCTAGCAGCATAAAACCATTTAACAAAAAGAACAATAATTTTACATGTTTCTACATATAATTATAAAAATCATGTTTAAATTCTACTTTTTGTTTTGCATCAAATTTTGCAAAAAACCAGTTTCTAAAATCCTCATATTTTAGCTATTGAAATTCAGCATTATTGCTAATCTATCAATAACAAATTGGGTTTCCATTAAAAAAAGGGTGAAATTGAGTTCACTGGCTATCAGAGAATTCCTATCATTAGACTACCTGCTGTAAATTCCATATGGAACTACTGTTTAGAGATATGAAGTCCTTCCAAATTATCAGGACTACTTTTAGAAGGATTTGGAGGAATTATTATAGTTTCTGGTATATTACCGTATCCAGCTCCAGATTCGGATGTTAGGGCTACTGATGGTGCAGTAGATAAGGAGCGCCTTGAAGGAGGCAAAGATACTCTGTAAGGAGGAATACTCCTAGAAGGACTGATTCTAAAGGATAGAGATCTAATTGGTCTCTGAAATTTAATTGAAACATCTCAATCAAAAGTTTTAATTATTTCATCAATATTTTGATGCATGATTGGTCTTGCTAGAACTGCTTCTTGTACAGTCCAACTCTCAGGAAATTGAACTTCTTCTCAAGAAATCATTCTGGAAGTTGCTACATTGGAAGTCATCATATTTGACTCAACGAGCACAGTTTTTCCTGAAGGGCTTATTTGATGAAGATTAGGGGCTAAGGTGTTCATTGCCTTATAATGAATATTGTAAATGATTGGAATAGTTTTAGAACTAGGGAGAAAATTATATCCCTTGGTCTGCAATTTGAGGGTTGCTACTTTGCAAATATTTCTATCTATGAGGGGATAGAGTTAAATTAGGATATGCATTAAAATAAACTAGGCCATGGCAAAGGCTAGTTTCAGCGATTTCCATAAGTGAGGATCTCCAATTGAGACACTGAGCATCCCTTAATTGGACTTGCACGCAAGCATCCATGCCTAAAAGGGTTAAAGATTTAAATGCAACTTGAATACATCCTATATGTAGAAATTTATGGTCATTAATATGCCTAACAATATCCTTGGCTCAAATAGCTGAATTGTAGCATCATTATCCTCGATGCTAATGGTTTGTTCTATGGCCTTAACTGCCATTCAACTATTAAATTTAAATAGTCCAACCTTATAGATTGTATTTGGATGAGCAGATGGAACTGTCCTTCTTGAATATTATTATATTCAAGTAATTCTGAATTTTTAACATTAGAATTAGATAAAAATTTGCTAAGCATGATAACAATAAAAGTATGGACCTCATACATCTTTGCTATACTTAAAACTAATTACTAAACTATATGAGTATAGGTGTTCTACTTAAATGGTCCACAATGATATGATGTGTTCAATTCAGTCAACGACGGATTATGGGAACACCGCCATCGACTCTAACCCCAACAAACTTGCAAGAATCCTAATGCGACTAAGTGACATTCCACATAGCATCATAACATTACTAACAACATTTTAGAACAATAGGAACCAAAGACAAGAGACCCTTAAACCCTAGACCCAAACTCAAAACACTAAACCCTTAAACTCTAGACCCCGAATGCTAAACCATGATCCTGTTTTTAGCTACAGCTACTTTGGGCGACCTAGGGGGTAGGTGTCTAATGTAAATTTTTTTAAACAAAATAAGCCAAAATTAGATTTGACTAACAAAGATTTGAAAATTACCTTAATCCAAGTATGCGCTTGACACAAGTTTTGATGCATATACCACCTAAAACTAGTCCAATGCAAAATATCATGTACAAATAGAATGAAGAGGGGCGGGTGTCCAATATTTTTATATGTTTAAAAATTAAGCAAAAAATCAAATTTGAATAAAATATGTAAAGTCAAAAATTTTCCTTTAGTCAGTTTTGTGCAAGTTATAACATTCCATGCATGCACTACCTAAAAGTAGTATGATTCAAAATGAATTAGCACATCACACGGAGCGGGAAGAATACATATATTTATATAAGGCTTAAAAAGTTACATTATTTGCTGAGCCACAAAGCTCAAACCCCAACACACAAACCCTAGACCCCGAAATGCCTGAACCCCTAAACCTTAGTCACTAAACCCTAAAACATGAAAATTTCAACCATAACCCAAAAATCAAACACAAAGCCCAAAAATCCTAATACTCTAAAAACCTAATAGCCCTAAAAACTCCATACCTAAAAATCGCAAAATCCCACTTCGTGCATCGATCACTTTAAACACCCTAAATGTAATGGGAGATTTTGGATTTTCTAAATTTTCCATAAACCTCTTGATTGGAAATTAATAATGCTCTAAATGTCTCATTGAGTCACATTGTCAAATTAGCTTTTTCATCATATAGAATCAAGAGGAATGGGTATCAAAATCTGTGTTTTTTTTTCGTTTTTCTTAACAAAAGAAAGAAAACTAACCTAAAACACCAAATTTTAGCACAAGAAAGATTTTAAGAAAAGAAACCTTTTACAAAAAACTAAGATTTTCCAAAGTATGAAACAAGCTAAAAAAGACATCATTATCATCATCACAAAAGCCTTATCCCAACCACGTTGAGGTCGACTATAAGAATTCTGTTGCTCTATTCCGTTCTATTTTGAGTTAGATAATTTAAATTTATTCAAATCTGATTCAATGACATCTATCAATGTTTTCTTTGGCCTACCCCTACTTCTTGATGAGCCATCCACCTGTAAAACCAAACTTTTTCTTACCAATGCCATTACTGGCCTACACTCAATATGCCCAAACCATGTTAAACGAATTTCTCTAATCTTATCCCCTATTAGTGCTACCCCTAAATGCTCTTGAAAGCGTTCATTTTTAACTTTATTTTTCCTAGTTTTACCATACATTCACCTAAGCATTCTCATCTCTGCCACATCCATCTTATGTATATACATCTTTTTAACTGGCCAACATTCTGCTCTATATGTCATAACTGGTCTAACCACTGTCCTGTAAAATTTGCCCTTCAATTTCATTGGCATTCGTCTGTCACAAAGCACTCCAGAAGCTAATCTCCACTTCAGCCATCCAGCTTTTATCATATGCTCAGCATCTTCGTCAATCTCCCTATCCTTACTAATCATCGAGCCTAGATACTGAAAAGAATCCCTAAGCTGTATCTCATGGGTTTCAATTTTGATAGTGGCTTCAATAGTAATCATCGAGCCTAGCATAAACTCCGCTAGTTTTTTTTGCTGGTCCCAAGCCCGGGTAAAGGAGGAAGGTTGCGTTAAGTAGGTTAACAGTCAGTATAAAACTTTTTCACAACCTAAATATAAACAATCTAAGAAAGACAACTTTGCAAAAATTTATATTTAAAAAATAGATTTATGAGACTAAAAATTAGCAGAAAAATCTTAGTTCAATAAAAAAGATTAGAATTTCAAATTTCCTTTTTCCGATTCTGAGCTAGTCAAAACATTCAATGCATGCACTTCCTAAAAGTAGTAAAATGACAAATATAGTAACCAATCCTGAAAAGCAATAAAATAAAGAGTGAAGTAAAAAAAAAGGTTACCTCATATGGCGCTCCCTGACAAACACACCAAGAACTTGCTCGACAATTCCAAGTAAAAGGTTACAAAGTAGTAATAAAATCTGGTATAGAAATGGTCAACCAACATGACAAGATCAATTCACATAACTAGAACCTGTCCTAAAAGAAAATCTAAAAGTCCTACTCAAAATCTATACAAACTAGAAATAAATATCTTGAAATAAAATTAATTACAGTCTGTTACACACCATAAAATGTATCTAAACTAAGAAAAGAGAAGACCGCATCCACCATAATAAACATTATAAAACCAAATTAAAAATAAAAAATAGTGATAATAAATTAAAATTTTAGAAAAAAAAAGGAAATTTCTAACCTAGTAATGTGAGTACATTGCTTTCTAAGTATGAATAATAGGAATGACAAAGTTTAATTTCTCCATCACAAAACCAATTACGCAAAACCCCTAAACCCTAATTTTAAGCCATCAACCCTAAACCCATAGGATTCCTAAACCCTAAATGCATAGGGTCCTTAGAACATTGGGAACCAAAGACACAAAACCCTTAAACCCTAGATCCAAACTCAAAACACTGAACCCTTCAACCCTTAACCCCGAATGCTAAACCGTGATCCTGCTTTTAGCTCCATCTAATTTGGGCGACCTAGATGTACTTGGAGAATTTGAATTTTCTCAAATTTACTAAACCTCTTGATGGAACTTGTTTATGCACTAAACGTCCCTTTCAGTCCCATGCTAATTTAGTGTTTTCAACAAGCACATATAGAATCAAAAGGGGTGGGTGTCTAATGTAAATTTGTTAAACAAATTAAGCAAGAAGTTAGATTTGACTTACAAAACTCAATTTGAAAATTACCATAATCCAATTATGAGCTGGACACAAATTTTGAAGCATATACCACCTACAATTAGTAGAACACAAAATAACATGTACATATAGAATGAAGCGGGGTAGGTGTTCAATATTTTTATATGTTTAAAGATTAAGCAAAAATTCAAATTTGAATAAACTATGTAGAGTCAATTTTGGGCTAGTTATAACATTACATGCATGCACCACCTAAAAGTAATACTTTTCAAAATGAAGGAGCACATCTCATGTAGCGATAAGATATATATATATATATAAGGTTTTAAAAGTTACATTATTTGCCGAGCCACAATACCCAAACCCCGACACACAAACTGTAGACCCCTAAAAGCTTGAACCCCTAAACCTCAGTCACTAAACCCAAAAACTTTAAAATTTAAACCATAACCCTAAAATCAAAACACAAAGCCCAAAAATCCTAATACTCAGAAAACTTAACAACCTAAAATGTCTGTAACCCAAAATCGCCAAACCCCACTTTGTGCATCCATCACTTTATACACCCTAAATGTAATGGGAGATTTTGGATTTTCTAAATTTTCCATAAACCTCTTGATTGGAAATTTAATAACGCTCAAAATGTCGTTTTGAATCATTTTGTCAAATTAGCTTTTTCATCATGCACTTGTAGAATCAAGAAAGATAGGTCCCAAATCAAGAAAGATAGGTGCCAAAATCTATGTTTCTTTTTTTTATATTTAAATAAGAAAGAAAACTAACCTAAAACACCAAATTTTAGCAAA
The DNA here is from genome assembly GCA_037013555.1 of Sextonia rubra. NCBI lineage: Eukaryota > Viridiplantae > Streptophyta > Magnoliopsida > Laurales > Lauraceae > Sextonia > Sextonia rubra. The sequence continues at coordinate 8,486,155 of JASUAD010000015.1, forward strand.
AGAAAGATTTTAAAGAAAGAAAACTTTTACAAAAAAACTAAGATTTTCCAAAGTATGGAACAAACTAAGAAAGACAACTTTGCAAACTTTTATATTTAAAAAAGTAGATTTATGAGTATGAAAATTAGCCAAAAAATCAGATTTCAATAAAAAAACATTAGAATTCCAAATTTCTTTTATTCAATTATGGGCTGCTTGAAACATTCAATGCATGCACCTCCTAAAAGTAGTAAAATGACAAATATAGTAACCAATCCTAAAAAGCAATAAAATAAAGAGTGAAAGTAAAAAAAGGTTACCTCATATGGCGCTCCTTGGCAAAGGCACCTAGAACTTGTTCGACAATTCCAAGTGAAAGGTTGCAAAGTAGTAATAAAACCCGATGCGGAGATGGTCAACAGACATGGCAAGATCAATTCACATAACTTGAGCCTAACCTAAAAGAAACTCTAAAAGTCCTACTCAAAACCTATACAAACCAAAAATAAATATCCTGAAATAAAATTAATTACAATCCTTTACACACCATTAAATGTATCTAAGCTAAGAAAAGAGAAGACCGCGTCCACCATAAAAAAATATTATAAAACCAAATTAAAAATAAAAAAATAAAGATAATAAATTAAAATTTTAGAAACATAAAAAGGAATTTCTAACCTAATAATGTGAGTACAATGCTTTCTAAGTACGAATAATGTGAATGACTTTCTCCATCAGAAAACCAAATACCCATCAACCCTAAACCCGAATTTTAAGCCATCAACCCTAAACCCATAGGACCCCTCAACCCCAAACCCATCTTGGAGAATTTGAATTTTCTCAAATTTACTAAACCTCTTGATAGAACTTGTTTATGCTCTAAATGTCCCTTTCAGTCGCATGCCAATTTAGCTTTTTCAACAAGCACATATAGAATCAATAGGGGTGGGTGTCTAATGTAAATTTTTTTAAACAAAATAAGCAAGAAATTTGATTGGACTTACAAAACCCAATTTGAAAATTGCCTTAATCCAATTATGAGTTGGACACATGTTTCAATGCATATAGCACCCGAAACTAATAGAATACAAAATATCACGTACATATAGCGTGAAGAAAGGCAGGTGTCTAATATTTTTATATGTTTAAAAATTAAGCAAAAAATCAAATTTGAATATAATATGTAGAGTAAAAAATTTTCCTTTAGTCAGTTTTGGGCTGGTAATAATATTCCATGCATGTACCACCTAAAAATACAATTCAAAATGAAGTAGCACATCTCATGTAGCGATAAAAAGTAAAAAGATAAATGGTTTAAAAAGTTACATTATTTGCCTAGCCACAAAATCCGAACCCCGACACACAAACCCCTATACCCCTAAATGCTTGAACCCCAAAACCTTAGTCACTGAACCCAAAAAACTAAAATCTTATACCATAGCCCTGAAACCAAAACACAAAGCCAAAAATCCTACTACTCTGAAAACCAAACATCCTAAACCTCACTTCGTGCATCCATCACTTTAAACATCCTAAATGTAATGGGATATTTTAGATTTTCTAAATTTTCGAAAAACCTCTTCATTGGAAATTAATAACGCTCTAAATGTTGCTTTCAGGAACATTGTCAAATTAGCTTTTCATCATGCACTTATAGAATCAAGAGGGATAGGTGTCAAAATCTGTTTTTTTTTCTTTACTAAAGAAAGAAAACTAACCTAAAACACCAAATTTTAGCAAAAGAAAGATTTTAAAAAATAAAACCTTTTACAAAAAATTAGGATTTTCCAATGTATGGAACAAGCTAAGAAAGACAACTTTGCAAAATTTTATATTTAAAACAATAGATTTATGAGATTGAAAATTAGCCAAAAATTCTGATTTCAATAAAAAAATATTAGAATTTCAAATTTCCATTATGCGATTACGGGCTGGCCAAAACATTCAATGCATGCACCTCCTTAAAGTATAAAAATGATAAATATAGTAACCAATCCTAAAAAGCAATAAAATAAAGACTGAAAGTTAAAAAAGGTTACCTCATATGGCGCTCACTGGCAAAGGCACCTAAACTTGTTCAACAATTCCAAGTAAAAAGGCTGTGAAGTGGTAATAAAACCCGGTGTGGACATGGTCGACCTACATGGCAAGATTAATTCACACAATTTGAACCTATCCTAAAAGAAAATCAAAAAGCCCTACTCAAAACCTATACAAACCAGAAATAAATATCATGAAATAAAATTAATTACAGTCCTTTACACACCATAAAATGTATCTAAACTAAGAAAAGAGAAGACCACGTCCACCATAAGTAACATTATAAAACCAAATTAAAAATGAAACAAAAGAGATAATAAATTAAAATTTTAGAAATAACAAAAGAACTTTGTAACCTAATAATGTGAGTACATTGCTTTCTAAGTACAAATAATATGAATGACATAGTTTACTTTCTCCATCACAAAACCAAATACCCTAAACCCTAATTTTAAGCCATCGACCCTAAACCCATAGGACCCCTAAACCCTAAACCCATAGGGTCCCTAGAACATTGGGAACCAAAGACACGAGACCCTTAGAACCCTAGACTCAAACTCAAAAACTAAACCCTTAAACCCTAAACCTCAAATGCTAAACCATGATCCCGTTTTCAGCTCCTACGACTTTGGGTGACCTAGATGTACTCGAAGAATTTGAATTTTCTCATATTTACTAAGCCTCTTGATAGAACCTGTTTACACTCTAAATGTCCCTTTCAATCACATGCCAATTTAGGTTTTTCAACAAGCATGTATAGAATCAAGAGGAGTGCGTGTCTAATGTAAATTTTTTTTAAAACAAAATAAGCAAAAACTTAGATTTGACTTACAAAACCTGATTTGAAAATTCCCTTAATCCAATTATGAGCCGAACACAAGTTTCGATGCGCATACTGCCTAAAACAAGTGCAATACAAAATATCATGTACATGTACAATGAAAAGGGGTGGATGTCCAATATTTTTATATGTTTAAAAATTATGCAAAAAATCAAATTTGAATAAAATATGTAGCATCAAAAATATTCTTTTAGCCAATGTTGGGCTGGTGATAACATTCCATGCATGCACCACCTAAAACTAGTACAATTCATAATGAAGTAGCACATCTCACGTAGCGATAAGAAAAAAAAAGATAAAAGGTCGAAAAAATTACATTATTTGCCACAAAACCCGAACCCCGACACACAAACCCCTAGACCCCTCAATGCTTGAACCCCCTAAACCTTAGTCACTAAACCCTGAAGCCTAAAAATTTATACCATAACCCTAAAAGCAAAACACAAAGCCCAAAAATCCTAATACTCTAAAAACCAAACAACCCTTAAAAAACTCAGTACCCCAAAATCACCACACCCCACTCCTGCATCCAGCACATTATACACCCTAAATGTAATGGGAGATTTTGGATTTTCTAAATTTTCCATAAACCTCTTGCATGGAAATTAATAATGCTCTAAATGTCATTTTGAGTGGCGTTGTCAAATTAGCTTTTTCATCATGCACTCATAAAATCAAGAGGGATGGGTGTCAAAATCTATGTTTTTTTTATTATTTACATAAGAAAGAAAACTAACCTAAAACACAAAATTCTAACAAAAGAAAGATTTTAAAAAAGGAAACCTTTTACAAAAAAAAACTAAGATTTTCAAAAGTATGGAACAAGCTAAGAAAAACAACTTTGAAAAAATTTACTTTAAAAAAATAGATTTATGAGATTGAAAATTAGCCAAAGATGTGATTTCAATAAAAAAAAAAAAAGAATTAGAATTTCAAATTCCCTGCATCCGATAATGGGCTGGTCAAAATATTCAATGCACACTCCTCCTAAAAGTAGTAAAATGACAAATATAGTAAACAATCCTGAAAAGCAATAAAATAAAGGGTGAAAGTAATAAAAGGTTATCTCATATGTCGCTCCCTGGCAAAGGCACAATCCAAGTGAAAGGTTCTAAAGTAGTAATAAGACCCAGTGCGGACATGGTCGACCGACATGGCAAGATCAATTCACACAACTAGAACCTATCCTAAAAGAAAATCTAGGGTTATGTCTGCAAGAAGGGTAGAGTAAAGTAAAGTAAAGTAAATCCAAAATCAAGAATCAATACTATATAAGTGTATTATGATGACTTTTTGTTTTTAGTTGTTTGATATATAATCTTTTTGACTTTTTGTATAAAAAGTAGAGAATTTTTTTTAGTTTATTGATGACTTTTTTACTTTTTTTGAAAAAAGATGAGGGAGATTTGAATTTTTTAAAAAATGAAAGGGAAAATTTTGAATTTTCAAAATTTAACTTTACTCTACTTTACCCTACCCCTTTTCCAACTACACCCAAAAATTCTTACTCAAAACCTATACAAACCAGAAATAAATATCCAAAAATAAAATTAATTACAGTCTTTTACACCCTGTAAAATGTATCTAAACTAAGAAAAGAGAAAACCACATCCACCATAAAAACATTTCAAAACCAAATTAAAAATAAAAAATAGAGATAATATATAAAAAATTTAGAAATAAAAAAAGAAATTTGTAACCAAATAATGTGAGTAAATTGCTTTCTAAGTTCAAATACTATGAATGACACAGTTTAATTTCCCCATCAGAAAACCAAATACCCCAAACCCTAATTTTAAGCCTTCAACATGATCCCGCTATCAGCTCCAGCTACTTTGGGCAACCTAGATGTAGTAGGAGAATTTGAATTTTTTCAAATTTACTAAACCTCTTGATAAAACTTGTTTACACTCTAAATGTCCCTTTTAATCGCATACCAACTTAGGTTTTTCAACAAGCACATATAGAATCAAGAGGGGTGGGTGTCAAATATAAATTTTTTTAAACAAAGTAAGCAAAAAAATAGATTTGACTTAGAAAACTTGATTAGAAAATTACTTTAATCCAATTATGAGCCGAACACAACTTTCGATGCTTATACCAACTAAAACCAGTACAAAACAAAATACCATGTACATATAGAATGAAGAGGGGCGAGTGTCCAATATTTTTATATGTTTAAAAATTATGCAAAAAATCAAATTTGAATAAAATATGTAGAGTAAAAAATTTTTCTATAGTCAATTTCGAGCTGGTTATAACATTCCATGCATGCACCACCTAAGACTAGTACATTCAAAATGAAGCAGCACATCTCATATCGCGATGAGGTTAAAAAAAAATAGATAAAAGGTTGAAAAAGTTACATTATTTGCTGAGCCACAAAACTTGAACCCCAACAAACAAACCCCTAGACCAAATGCCTGAATCCCTAAACCTTAGTCATTAAACCCTAAAACCTAAAAATTTAAACCATAACCCTAAAATACTCTTAAAACCAAACAACCGTAAAAACACCGTACCCCAAAATCGCCACACCCCACTCCATGCATCCATCACTTCATACACCCTAAATGTAATGGAGATTTCGGATTTTCTTAATTTTCCATAAACCTCTTCATTGGAAATTAATAACGCTTAAAATGTCACTTTGAGTCACATTGTCAAATTAGCTTTTTCATCATGCACTCAAAGAATGAAGAGGGATCGGTGTCAAAATCTATGTTCTTTTTTCTTTTTTATTTACATGAGGAAGAAAACTCACTTAAAACACAAAATTTTAACAAAAGAAAGATTTTAAAAAAGGAAACCTTTTATAAAAAAACTAATATTTTCCAAAGTGTGAACAAGCTAAGAAATACAACTTTGCAAAAATTTATATTTAAAAAAATAGATTAATGAGATTGAGAATTTGCCAAAAAATCAGATTTCAATAAAAAAATTAGAATTTCAAATTTCCATTATCCGATTATGGGCTGGTCAAAACATTCAATGCATGCACCTATTAAAAGTAGTAAAATGACAAATATAGTAACCAATCCTAAAAAACAATAAAATAAAGAGTGAAAGTAAAAGAAGGTTACCTCATATAGCGCTCTCTAGGAAAGGCACCTAGAACTTGTTCGACAATTCCAAGTGAATGGTTGCGAAATAGTAATAAAACCCGATGTGGACATAGTCGACTGACATGGCAAGATCAATGCACACAACTTGAACCTATCCTAAAAGAAAATCTAAAAGTCCTACTCAAAATCTATACAAACCAGAAATAAATATCCTAAAATAAAATTAATTACAGTCTTTTACACACCATAAAATGTATCTAAACTAAGAAAAGAGAAGACGACGTCCACTATAAGAAACATTATAAAGCCAAATTAAAAATAAAAAATAGAGACAATAAATTAAAATTTTATAAATAAGAAAAGAAATCTGTAACCAAATAATGTGCGTACATTGCTTTCTAAGTCCGAATAATATGAATGACAAAGTTTAATTTCTCCATCACAAAACAAAATACTTGAAGCCCCTAAACCCTAACTTTAAAACATCGGCCCTAAACCCATACGACCCCTATACCCTAAAGCCATAGGGTCCCTAGAACATTGGGAACCAAAGACACAAGACCCTTAGAACCCTAGACCCAAACTCAAAACACTGAACCCTAGACCCAAACCCTAGACCCCGAATGCTAAACCATGATCCTGCTTTCAGCTCTAGATACTTTGGGCGACCTAGATGTAATAGTAGAATTTGAATTTTCTCAAATTTACTAAACCTATTGATAGAACTTGTTTATGCTCTAAATGTCCCTTTCAGTCGCATGCCAATTTAGCTTTTTCAACCAGCACATACAGAATTAAGAGGGGTAGGTGTCTAATGTAAATTTTTTGAAACAAAATAAGGAAGAAATTAGATTTGACTTACAAAATCCGATTTGAAAATTACCCTAATCCAATTATGAGCTGAATACAAGTTTCAACGCATAAACCACCTGATACTACTACAATAAAAAATATCATGTACATATAGAATGAAGAGGGGCAAGTGTCCAATATTTTTATATGTTTAAAAATTAAGCAAAAATCAAATTTGAATAAAATGTGTACAGTCAAAAATTTTCCTTCAGTCAGTTTTGGGCTGGTTGTAACATTCCACGCGTGCACCACCAAAAAATAGTACGATTCAAAATGAAGGAGCACATCTCATGTAGTGATAAGAAAAGAAAAGGTTTAAAGGTTTAAAAAGGTATATTATTTGCCGAACCACAAAACCTGAACCCCATCAGACAAACCGTAGACCCTTAAATGCCTAGACCCCAAAACCTTCGTCACTAAACCCTAAAACCTAAAAATTTAAACCACAACCCTAAAATCAAAACACAAAGAACAAAAATCCTAATACTCTAAAAACCTAACAACCCTAAAAACTTTGTACCCCAAAATCACCAAACCCCACTTTGTGCATCCATCACTTTATACAAGCTAATTGTAATGGTAGATTTTAGATTTTCTAAATTTTCCATAAACTTATTGCATGGAAATTAATAACACTCTAAATGTCACTTTGAGTCGCATTGCCAAATTAGCTTTTTCATCATGCACTCATAGAATCAAGAGGGATGGGTGTCAAAATCGATGGTTTTTTTATATTTATTTACATAAGAAAGAAAACTAACCTAAAACACCAAATTTTAGCAAAAGCAAGATTTTAAATAAAGAAACATTCTACAAAAAAAATAAGATTTTCAAAAGTATGGAACAAGCTAAGAAAGACAACTTTGCAAAAATTATACTTTAAAAAATAGATTTATGAGATTGAAAATTAGCCAAAAAAATCTGATTTCAATAAAAAAATTATAATTTCAAATTTCCTTTATCTGATTATCGGCTGGTCAAAACATTCAATGCATGCACTTATTAAAAGTAGTAAAATGACAAATATATAACCAACCCTAAAGAACAATAAAATAAAGAGTGAAAGTAAAAGAAGGTTACCTCATATGGCACTCTTTGGCAGAGTCACCTAGAACTTGTTCAACAATTCCAAGTGAATGGTTGCGAAATAGTAATAAAACCCGATGCAGACATGGTCGACCCACATGGCAAGATCAATTCACACAACTTGATCCTGTCCTAAAAGAAAACCTAAAAGTCCTACTCAAAATCTACACAAACCAGAAATAAATATTCTGAAATAAAATTAATTACAGTCCTTTACACACTATAAAATGTATCTAAACTAAGAAAAGAAAAGACCGCGTCCACCATAAGAAACATTATAAAGCCAAATTAAAAATAAAGAATAGAGACAATAAATTAAAATTTTAGAAATAAAAAAAAAGAAATCTGTAACCTAATAATGTGAGTACATTGCTTTCTAAGTACGAATAATATGAATGACATAGTTTAATAAAGCCAAATTAAAAAAAATAGAGACAATAAATTAAAATTTTAGAAATAAAAAAAGAAATTTGTAACCTAATAATGTGAGTACATTGCTTTCTAAGTACAAATAATATGAATGATATAGTTTAATTTCTCCATCACAAAACAAAATACCCGAAACCCCTAAACCCTAATTTTAAGTCATCAACTCTGAACCCATAGGACCCCCAAACCCTAAAGCAATAAGGTCCCTAGAACATTGGGAACCAAAGACATGAGACCTTTAGAACCTTAGACCCAAACTCAAAACACTGAACCCTTAAACCCTAGACCTCGAATGCTAAACCATAATCCTGCTTTTAGCTCCTGCTACTTTGGGTGACCTAGATGTACTGGGAGAATTTGGATTTTCTCAAATTTACTAAACCTCTTGATAGAACTTGTGTATGCTATAAATGTCCCTTTCAGTCACATGCCAATTTAGCATTTTCAACAAGCACATATAGAATCAAGAGGGGTAGGTGTCTAATGTAAATTTTTTGAAACAAAAAACAGGACGAAATTAGATTTGACTTACAAAACCTGATTTGAAAATTACCCTAATCCAATTATGAGCTGGACACAAGTTTGAATGCATATACCACCTAAAACTAGTACAATACAAAACATCATGTACATATAGAATGAAGAGGGGCAGCTGTCCAATATTTTTATATGTTTAAAAATTAAGAAAAAAAATAAAATTTGAATAAAATGTGTAGAGTCAAAATTTTTCCTTTAGTTAGTTTTGGGCTGGTTAGAACATTCCATGCATGCACCACCGAAAACTAGTATGATTCAAAATGAAGAAGCACATCTCACGTAGCGATAAGGAGAAAAAAAAAAGATAAAAGGTTTACAAAGTTACATTATTTGCCGAGCCACAAAACCCGAACCCCATCACACAAACTGTAGACCCCTAAATGCCTGAACCCCTAAACCTTGTCATTAAACCCTAAAACCTAAAGTTTTAAACCATAACCCTAAAATCAAAACACAAAGAACAAAAATCCTAATACTCTAAAAACCTTACAACCCTAAAAACTCGATACCCCAAAATCGCCAAACCCACTTCCTGCATCCATCACTTTATACACGCTAAATGTAATGGGTGGTTTTAGATTTTCTAAATTTTCCACCAACCTCTTGCACAGAAATTAATAACGCTTTAAATGTCACTTTGAGTTGCATTGTCAAATTAGCTTTTTCGTCATGCGCTTATAGAATGGGATGGGCGTCAAAATCTATGTTTTTTATTCTTGTTTATTTACATAAAAAAGAAAGCTAACCTAAAACACCAAATTTTAGCAAAAGAAAGATTTAAAAAAAAAGAAACATTCTACAAAAAACTAAGATTTTCAAAAGTATGGAACAAGCCAAGAAAGACAACTTTGAAAAAAATTATACTTAAAAAAATAGATTTATGGGATTGAAAAATTAGCCAAAAAAATCTGATTTCAATAAAAAAAAAATTAGAACTTCAAGTTTCCTTTACCCGATTATGGGCTGGTCAAAACATTCAATGCATATACCTCCTCAAAAGCAATAAAATAGAGAGTGAAAGTAACAAAAGGTTACCTCATGTGGTGCTCCCTGGCAAAGGCACCTAGGACTTGTTCGACAATTCCAAGTGAAATGTTGCTAAGTAGTAATAAAACCCGGTGCGAATATGGTCAACCAACATAGCAAGATCAATTCACAAAAATTGAACCAATCCTAAAAGAAAATCTAAAAGTCCTACTCAAAACCTATACAAACCAGAAATAAATATCCTGAAATAAAATTAATTACAATCCTTTACGCACCAAAAAATATATCAAAACTACGAAAAGAGAAGGCTACGTCCGCCATAAGAAACATTATAAAACCAAATTAAAAATAAAAAATAGAGATAATAAATTAAAATTTTAGAAATAAAAAAGAAATTTGTAACCTAATAATGTGAGTACAATGCTTTCTAAGTATGAATAATATGAATGAAATAGTTTAATTTCTCCATCACAAAACCAAATAGCCGAAACCCCTAAAACCTAATTTTAAGCCATCAACCCTAAACCCATGGGACCCCTAAACTCTAAACCCATATGGTCCCCAAAACATTGGGAACTAAAGACACGACCCATAGAACCCTAGACCCAAACTAAAAACACTGAACCCTTAAACCCTAGACCATGAATGCTAAACCATGATCCTGGTTTCAACTACAACTACTTTGGGCGACCTAGATGTACTAGGAGAATTTGAATTTTCTCAAATTTACTAAACCTCTTGATAGAACTTGTTTATGCTCTAAATGTCTCTTTCAGTCGCTTACCAATTTAGCTTTTTCAACATGCACATATAGAATCAAGAGGGGTGGGTGTCTAATGTAAATTTTTTTTAAAACAAAATAAGCAAGATATTAGATTTGACTTACAAAACCCAATTTGAAAATTACCTTAGTCCAATTATGAGCTAGACATAAGTTTCGATGCATATACCACCTAGAACTAGTACAATACAAAATACCTTCTAAATATAGAATGAAGAGGGGGCGGGTGTCCAATATTTTTTTATGTTTAAAAATTAAGCAAAAAATCAAATTTGAATAAAATATGTAGAGCAAAAAATTTTCATTTAGTCAGCTTTGGGCTGGTTATAACATTCCATGCATGCACCACCTAAAAGTAGTACAACTCAAAATGAAGTAGCACATCACACGGAGCGATAAAAAGAAAAAAAGATAAAAGGTTTAAAAAGTTACATTATTTGCCAAGCCACGAAACCCGAACTCCGACAAACAAGCCCCTAGACCCTTAAATGCCTGAACCCCCAAACCTTAGTCACTAAACCCAAAAACCTAAAAATTTATACCATAACCCTAAAATCAAAACACAAAGCCCAAAAATCCTAATACTGTAAAAACCTAACAACCCTAAAAGGTCCGTACCCCAAGATCGCCAAACCCCACTTTGTGCATCCATCACTTTATACACCCTAAATGTGATAGGAGATTTTGGATTTTCTAAATTTTCCATAAACCTCGCTCTAAATGTTGCTGTGAGTCACATTGTCAAATTAGCTTTTTCATAATGACTTATTATAGAATCAAGAGGGATGGGTGTCAAAATCTATGTTTTTTTTTCTTTTTTATTTACATAAGAAAGAAAACTAACCTAAAACACCAAATTTTAGAAAAAAAGATTTTTAAAAAAGAAACCTTTTACAAAAAGCTAAGATTTTCCAAAGTATGGAACGAGCTAAGAAAGATAACTTTGGAAAAATGTATATTTAAAAAAATAGATTTATGAGATTGAAAATTAACCAAAAATCAGATTTCAATAAAAAAAAATTAGAATTTTAAATTTCCTTAATCTGATTATGAGCTGGTCGAAACATTCAATGCATGCACCTCGTAAAAGTAGTAAAATGACAAATATAGTAAGCAATCTTGGAAAGCAATAAAATAAATAGTGAAAGTAAAAAAAGGTTACCTCATATGGCACTCCCTACCAAAGGCACCTAGAACTTGTTCGACAATTCCAACGGCTGCGAAGGAGTAATAAAACCCAGCATGGACATGACCATTCAACGTGGCAAGATCAATTCACACAACTTGAACCTATGCTAAAAGAGAATTTAAAAGTCCTACTCAAAACCTATACAAAGCAGAATATCCTGAAATAAAATTAATTACAGTCCTTTACACACCATAAAATGTATCTTAACTTAGACAAGAAAAGACCGCATCCACCATAAGAAACATTAGAAATCAAATTAAAATTAAAGAACAGTGATAATAAATTAAAATTCTAGAAGTAATAAAATGAGATTTTTAACCTAATCATGTAAGTCCATTGCTTTCTAAGTATGAAAACTATGAATGGCATAGAGCTCAATTTCTCCATCACAAAACCACATACCCAAAAGCCCTAAACACTAATTTTAAGCTCTAAACCCTAAAACCATGGGATCCCTAAACCCTAAACCCATAGGGTACTTGGCACATTGGGACCCAAGGACATGAGACCCTTAGACCCTTAACCCCCTAAACACTAAACCCTTAAACCCTAAACCCCTTACCCCTTAACCCTTGAACCCTTAAACCTTGAACCCCAAACCACAAACCCTAAACCTTGACCCAGCTTCATGTTTCTACTATTTTAGGTGACCTAGATTTGCTAGGAGATTTAAGTTTCTAAAATTTCCTAAACCTCTTGATTAGTACTTGTTTACGCTCTAAATCTCGCTTTGAGTGGCATGCCAATTTGGCTTTTTCATCATGCACTTATAGAATCAAAAGAGGCAGGTGTCTAATGTATTCTCTTTTTAAAAACAAGCAAAGAATTATATTGATTTAAAAATTTTGATTTGAGAATTACCTCTTTCCAATTATGAGCTGGTCACAACATTCCATGCATGCACCACCTAAAACTAGTATGATACCAAATATCATACACTTAAAAGAATCAAGGGGGGCAAGCATCCAATTTTTTTAGATGTAAAATAATTAAGAAAAAAATCAAATTTGAATAAAAGTTGTAGAGTTAAAAATTTTCTTTAGTCAATTATGAGCTGACAGTATTCCATGCATGCACCACCTAAAACAAGTATGATATCAAATGTAGTAACTCATCTCATGTAGTGATAAGAGAAAAACTAAAAAATATATGTTTAAGAAGCTACATTCTTTGGCGCACCCCAAAACCCAAATTCCAAACATCGAAACACAGACCCCTAATTAACCCATGAACCCCTCTACACCTAAGTCCCTAAAAAACCTAAAACCTAAACCATTACCCTAAAACCTAGACACTAAACCCAAAAACTCTTACACTCTAAAAATCTAACCACCCTAAAAACCCCATGCCCAAAATCACCAACTCCGTTTCATTTATCCGCCATTTTTTACAACTAAATGTACTAGGAGGTTTTGGATTTTCTAAATTTTCCATAAACCTCTTGATTGGAGATACATAATGTTCTAAACATCGCTTTGAGTTGCATTGCCAAATTGGCTTTTTGAACATGCTCTTATACAATCAAGAGGGGCGTTATGTGTTTTTTGACTTTTTTTTTTTTACATAAAGAAAATTAACTTAAAAATCCAAATTTTGACAAAAGGAAGATCTTAAAAAAAGAAACCTACTTAAAAAAACTCATTTTTTTCAAAGAAATGAGCTAAGAAAGACAACTTTGCAAATATTTAAATTAAGAAAAAAAAATAGATTTGGGAGTTGGAAAATAAACAAAAATGTGATTTCAATAAAAAAAATTTAGAATTTAAAATTCTCTTTATCCGATTATGGGCTGGTGAAAACATTTCATGCAAGCAACTCTAAAACTAGTAAGATGGAAAATATAGTAACCAATCCGACAAAGCGATAAAATAAAGACTGAAAGTTAAAAAAGGATATGGCACCCCATGTGAATGGCACCAAGAACTTGTTCAACAATTGTATGTGAAGGGTTGCGAAGTAGTAAGAAAACCCGGCATGAACAAGGTTGTTCGACATGGCTTGATCAATCCGTACAATTAGGACCTGTCATAAAAGAAAATCTTAAAGTCCTACTCAAAACCTACACAAGACAGAATTAAATAAATTGAAATAAAATTAATTACTATGCACCATAAAAACTATCTAAACTAAACACCCTACACTACAAACCTAAACTAGAAAGGAGAAGACTACATCCACCATAAGAAACATTAGAAAACAGATTTAAAATAAAAGAAATCACAGATAATAAATTAGTAATTCGAAACAATGAAATGAAATTTGAAACCTAATGATGTCAGTCAATTGCTTTGTAAGTACGAAAAATGTGAATGACAAAATTCAATCTCTACATCACAAAACCAAATACCCAAAATACAAAAATGCCCTACACTCTACACTCTAAAAAAAACCCCTACACTATAATTTAATTTCTATTTTTCACACCAAATCTAAATGATGAATAAATAAATAACTCAAAACCATAGAAAGAGAGAAGAAGAAAAAAGTACCTAGAGAGACACACAGAGAGATTACAAAAGAAGAGAGAAGAGTCAGATAATCACGCCAAGCAGAATCAGTCCAAGGCCACAGCTTTGGTTCAAGTGTAGGAAGTAGGTGGGTCTCGTGGATAGATTTTCAAAACTTTTGATCCACTTGACACAGGGATCAACTATACACAAGACCAAAACCCAATCCAGGATGCGTTACCCTCAATCTCGTGACCATGTACAGTAAAAATTATACCAGCACTAAACATCCAAAATAATCTACGACATGGAAGAAGTAGATCATACCTTTGGAGATCCGCAATGCTCTAATGGATTTCTTCTACAACTCTTAGCCTTCCACGCTATGACCCCCGAATTGGATTTCTTTTCTCAAGAAGAACGGTGGAATCTTCAAGAGAAAATCCCAACTCGAGACTCCAAGGAACTAGAAGAGAGAAGGAGAGAAACTCTTATTTCTAGAGTCCAAGTCGGATTAGTGTTTTCCAATATCTTGGGCTAGCGTGGGGACCACTAGGGATTCCTTAAAAAGCTAGCTCCAACTGGAACACCGCGACCCCACATCTCATGTGCAATCCGGGCCCACAGTTAATTGCAAATAACACCACTATATAAATGCAATTGCACTCCAGTCTTAGGAATAAATTACAATGAAGACCCTAAACTTCCCAATTACCACAAGTAGGCCCCTCTATCAATATCCGTGGATCAATTGGAATAAATCCGTCTCTTCCAACCTAAGTTCCACATCTTATTATCCTTGAGCCCCAATTAATCACAATAATCATCAGTACCATCCAATTAACTCTTAATTGAGATGGGTGCGCACTTACTAATGACAAATCCATTAATTGGCACAAGGGGATAATATAGATAGATTCCATCTTGATCATTCAACGTTCCCACAGTTCTACTACCATATACCCAAGACACCGAGGTGTTAACTTATAGTCGGCCTCACTCATTGGTGACTCAAAGCAAATGAATAGATAGAAACTTGAGTTCGTCAATGTCTCAGGATTGAGAGCCTATTGCTAGGGAATTATGAGAGCATACCTTATTATTGAGACGGAATTCCATAAGGTGCATCTCATGGTCCTTCAATACATCCAATGTACCAGCACCGTGATCCAGAATCTTACATTCTGATGATCGAGACAAATCACACTATCTCATAGTGATCAAAGTGCTGCAACCTTATCAAATGAGATGCCCAATCTCATTACTGGTTGTGAAGCTATTTTAAGTATAAGATTTGTGACATATATCTCCCGCGTGTGGATCTCATCCATGCACATATATCACATCTAATATACTAATGGGACCCGGTTCAACTCATGAACCATTATGTCATACGTATTGGTCATGTGCATGAAGTAGTAAAATAACATTCATCTCATGAAAGTAAAGCATGATTTTATTGATAAATAAAGAAATTAATCAATTTATTACATCAACTAATGGATTGAGTCCACAAAAACTAATATCAAGAAGCCAATAAAGTAGAAAGAGAAAAAAAAAGCATAAGATGATGATGGTGATTATCAAAAATAGGAAACGAAAAGGGAAAACCTTAAAGAGAGATAGAGAAAACTTGTAAGTCATGACAAAATGGAAAAATTAGAAATTTTAAAACAAACTATTAAAGGAAGCAATAAATAAAGACATGCTGACAAATGGACTCACATTGAATGACAGCAACCCTATAAGTGTGGTGTAGTAACAACTCACAAACGCATTAGTTGGATAAAGAAGAAACATATTACGGCATACAAATAAATAAGAAGACATGGTTCCTGAAAACTTAAGTTCAACGGTTACTGTACCTTGACATAGACCAGATCAGGTTCTAGGTTTCTGAATGAACTGAAAAGATAGTGCATACAAACCACAAGTTATATCAGACAGCAGATGTAAAATTAAGATAACAAGATTGAAGGGAATTTAGCCAAAAAACTTACAATCACTAATTGATAGCACATTCTTTTTTGTCCATTAGGGGTGATCATGCTTTAAATGCAGACGGTAGATTTCATAGGAGACAGCTATCATGTCAATTTCTATGATCAAGAAGATTATAGATGAAAGCATCAAAGCCTATTTGCAATTGGTAGCTGAAGTACCTGATGCCAGGGGCCTTATCCTAGTCAACCATCTTATCTTAGTGCTCAAGGGACTAAAGTAGGAAGCTTCAGCCCTTACATTAACTGTTCTTTTTAGACAAAGAACCCAATGGTGGGTAAAAGGATGAATGTCAAATTGGATGAAGTACCAACTTGGAGGGGGTGCTGCAGTGAGTGATGGGGTTGATTTGGTCAAAAGTGGGTTCCATGGGCAGGGACACTGATAATTAAAAGTGGCCTCACCACTCGAGGAACTCTCTATATATACATAATCGTTAATGAGTAGTGCATGTGTCTGTTGGTGGCATTAGATTTGGGGGGTACAAATTAATTGATCAATACCTGTGAGCTGTATTAGGGTGATCCAAAACAAGGCACTGCTCATTTATAATGAGCTCTTTATGCTGCTCCATTATGGCACCTGTCAAGTCTCCAGCATGCTCTAAAACCATAGCAAGATATCTGTAAATGTTGACTTAAGAAATCTTTTCAATTCAAATACATCAAAGCCTAAATGATTATTTTGTTTCCATGAAAGACTGAAAAATGATGAAATGCATATTATGAGGAGCAAAAATGAAAAAAGATTCAAAAAAAAAAAAAAAAAAAAAAGAAGAGGTATTGATGAGTTGGATGCACGTGCACACTAGTAATATGCACAAAGTCACAGATGGTAAACACATTAAGACTTGAGAGTTACCATAATGGCTGGGCTACCGTTATGAAGTAGTTCAAGGGGACACCAATCTCTAACTAGCATAGATTGTGGCTAGTGCCTGACAGGCAAAAGTCCTGCTAGGTAACCACTAGTATTTTGAAAAAGAATTTTGATGGGTATCTGGGGAAGATGTTATGAAAGTAGAGACAAATGAGGTGAATGGGAACAATCAAAGCACATTTATGTATATCCAAAGGGGTTAGGGTTTTAGCTTCATTGGTGGGTGTTGTGAGCTACATAAGATCACATGGTAAATGTCATAATAAAGGGTGGCCAATTCTACTCTTCAATGGGTTCAGCCAACCCATCGATCATCATTGGCAAAATTAGTTGATACGATCAAGAAAAGGAAATGCATTCTTTAATCTCTGCTAGTAGTTATCTTTTCACCACATCCGAAGGAAAGCCAATGAATTAGAGCATATAGGTTGGTGACGCAAATCCAAGGAGGACTTGCACGAGGAGGGTGATCATGGGCTATGCAGTCTAGGCCCACAAGAAGTCCCTCTTCAAGTTAGATTAGGATTATATTATTTTTATTAGTAGGTTTCTAATTACATTGTTATTAGGGAAGTTTCTATTAGCTTAGGATTTGCTTAGGCATTAAGTTTGCTTTTATTATATATGGCATTTTAGAGAAGAAATTCTCATACTAGGATTGATTAATAAAATTGGGTTGTATCCCTGAGAGGTGCATTCTCATGTGTTAAAGTCTTTTGACGATTCAAAGTGTCTTTGGACACATGCTTCAGCATCCCTATGTAAGCCCTAACCCTAGAGCTAACATCAATTTGGTATCAAAGCCCTTAGATCACCAATCGGAGCATATCCATCCTCTTCACATTAGTCCACCGAAACCTCTCCATCGAAACCCATCGCCCCCTAATTTCATTTCCAAGAAACCCTAATCCCAAAGCACCCACTGCTGAACTCTAGACATCGCACCTCACCCCTTTCTTTTTCTACTAAAAACCCAAACTCCTCACTCGAAACCCTCCACAACCCCACACAGCCCTCTTCACGTTAGTCCACCGAAACCTCTCCATCGAAACCCATCGTCCCCTAATTTCATTTCCAAGAAACCCTAATCCCAAAGCACCCACCGCTGAACTCTAGACATCGCACCTCACCCCTTTCTTCGCCTACTAAAAACCCAAACTCCTCACTCGAAACCCTCCATAACCCCACACAGCCCTCTTGCCAAAAACCCATCACCACCACACCACCCATCTGCTACCAACTGTCCCGAAACAACGATATAACCCCGTCCTTATCATGCACTAGCCAGCAACCTCTAGCCCACCATCACCTTGCACAACCCGAACCTTTACCATCTTCCTAAACCCATACCCAAAAAAAAAAAAAAAAACCCAACCCCAACCCATCGAACCCTTGATTCACTAGAACCCAAAACAGAAAAAGAAAAAAAGAGAAAAAGGAGAAAGAGGGGCATTTGAGCATTACCGTGCACCATCAGGCCACCCTGCCATCATCTCATCTGTTCGCTCACGTCGAACCCCTTGCTGCTCATCACTTACACCTCTTGTTAGACCAAAAGATACACTATTGACCAACCTTCGTCTACCTCAACTAGCGTTTTCATCAAGCATTCCTCCCTTTTCCTATTGTTGGCAACAAAAGGAGAAAGTAAAAGCAAAGACGTCTTTGCACACGAAGATCAAGGTATCCTATTAGGCTTGGTTTTTTCTTTTTACCACCACGTGCTAACCAAGGTAGGTTGCAGCCTTACTATAATTTGTTTTGATCCAAGCCAGGTCTAGTCAAGCCCCAGCCACAGCAAATTTAACGAATCAAGGGCCATAATTTGTTTTTGTGATTTCAGCACCATCTGTAATTAGCTTTCTGATCCATCTTCACTAGCATGTTTCTGGAGATCAGATCTACACATCAAGTCAATCACTCTTAATTTGCATTAAAAAAATGCCTCCTAAGAAGCAAGTTGAGGTGGAATCTTCATCCTCTTCGATTGAAGATTTGGTTGGTGCCATTAGAGACTTAACTGCCATAGTTAACAACATGCAAAGCACTTTACAACAACTAGACACAAGGGTGACAACTTTGGAAAATAATCAGCGTGTGACTTACAATCGAGATGATGGAGAAAATATTCAGAATCAACGAGATCCACCAATTAATAATCCTAATCGAGATTTAGGGATTAAACTCATGATTCCCGAATATGATGAAAAATTACAGCCCGATGAATTCATGGGTTGGTTAGTGTGTGTGGAGAATATTTTTGCAAACAAACCAATGTTTGAGCACCATAAAATCACACTAATTGCCACTAGATTCAACAATTATGGTATTAAAACATGGACTAAGATGAAGAATATTTTGAAGCAAAAATTCCTCCCTATCAACTATGCAAGAAATTTAAGTTCAAGCTTTCAAAAGTTGAAACAAAGATCCAAGATAGTTATTGATTATTCGGAAGAATTTTTGAGTCAGCAAGCTCGTTGTGGTTTGAATGAAGATGATAACGTGGTTGTTGATAGATTTTTCAATGAGTTGCGAATAGACACTCAGCATATCATCGCATTTCACACTTTTGATAATGTCGATGAGCTCATCCAACATGCTGTCAAAACTAAGGGAATTGCAAATCATCAAGCACAAAAATCTAAATGGGTTGCTTCAAAGAATTCATCTCTGCAAGATGTTAAACCCAATATTCCTCAGGACAGATTTTTGCAAGGACTAAGGTCAAAATAGGATGATTTGTTTGTATTGTCAACAGCCAAGGCATCGTGCAGCAGAATGTCCAAAGTGAATACATTTGATTGAGATTGAAGGTGATGATAAAAATATCCCAAATGATTCTAAGAGTACTGAAACTGATCCCAAGGGTATTGAAACTGAAGAAATTGAGTACACAGACACAGATACCGCAGGTTAAGCTTTCATCGTCATTAAAGAAGCGCCACCAACTGTTGAGAATAAATGGTTGAAAAAAAAATATCTTCCATTCCGCGGGTACAGAGCATGGACAAAATTGAACAATCATTATTAAAAACAGAAGTTTTGAAAATCTCATCTCTCAAGCTCTTGTTAATCGCCTCAAATTGAAAGTTTATGAGCACAACAGCCCTTATTTTGTCAAATGATTGATAACTGATGATCAAGCACATATTCGACATACTTGCAAAGTTACTTTTACCACTAATGAAACTTACAAAGATACAATGGTGTGATGTGTTACCTATGGATAGTGGTGATGTCTTATTGGGTCGCCCATGGATGTATAACAAAAATAGGACTCATGGAATACGCTTTAACACATACACATTCTTGCATGATGAAAAGTAAGTGGCACTTCATCCTGAAAAGCTGGAGCCACCAAAAAAGAGTTTTCGGGTAGTTGCAACAAACGAAGTCCTTTATATACACCACATTTATAGAGGCAATCCAAAGCAAACTCGAGTTCGAAGACAAACTCTTCTTTTAACCCGAGGAAGATGATGCAATCTAGGCCCCACAAGTAGTCCCTCTTCAAGTTAAATTAGGATTATATTATTTTTATTAGTAAATTTCTAATCACATTGTTGTTAGGGAAGTTTCTACTAATAGCTTAGGATTTGCTTAGGCATTAAATTTGCTTTTATTATATATATATGGCATTGTAGAGAATAAATTCTCAGACTTTGATTGATTAATAAAATTCGGTTTTATCCTTGAGAGGTGAGTCCTCGTGTATTAAAGTCTTTTGACAATTCAAAGTGTCTTTGGACATGTGCTTCGGCAACCTTATACAAGCCGTAACCCTAGGGCCTGCTTCAATGGGCCAGATCCAATACAAGGCCAGTCCATGGCACCCCCACCCCACAAAATCTATTTAGCAACATCATGAGTTGAATAAACTGCAACCTCCCTCACTACCTCCCTCCCTAAACCAACCCAGGGCAGGTAATATCGTCTCTCTATTCATACATTCTATATATTAATAAATCCAGTGTTGTCCTCCAATGTTGACATGTGTACATACTGAACATAAGTGTAGAATCATTTGGCCTCGACTTCATCAAGCTTCGATCAATCTTCAGATTTAGTCCTCCCCATCCTCCATCAATTGGCTAAAAATGGCATCTTGCACCATCTTTTGTTTGATGAATAGTTGTTTAGCCAAATTGTATGGAACTTATGAGAAATAAACTTATTTATCATTTAAAAAAAAGGAACAAAGAAAATTTTCATGAAAGACAGCACATATTCATCAGTATCGTATATATCGAGGGTTCATCCCCAAACATCACAAACAACAACAGGATCTTGACATCAGAGGGACCATGTTCTAAATAGCCTATAGGCTTTACTCTATAAGTATCAGATTGATAAAATTAACCCCATTTTCAGTCAACAATTAGCATTTCTCACAGGTCCTATTCGGCAATTAGGATTGCAATTTCTAAGGCTAAGTCCATTAGGGACAAAAATTATACTTTATTTGGGTCTATATACTAATCACCAGTATTAGCTCAGCTAGTTAGGGACATAAGGGTGTGTGTGAAAAAGTGACTGTAATGCACTTCTCTTTGTAGCTAAAAACAAAGTAGTGTATGCTAGGAAGAAATGTTGGAGTGAAGTTTCTTTTCTTTTCTTTTCTCATTCATTTTTGGCACTTTAGGTTGAAAAGATTACCTACAACTGTTGGCAACTTCTCTATGCATGGGACTAGTAACCTGCAAAATTCATCATAGACTTAGTAGGAAAAAAATCTAAGAAAAGAAGTAAAAGTAGAAAAGGAGATGCTAGGATACAGAAAGTAACATAGCTTACCTTTTGAAGTAAAGAAAAATGCTTCAGCAAATAGTGTAGGCTTCACCGAGCATCCCCTGCAAAACAAGAGCATCATATAATATTGGTTCACATCATTGCATCATACAGTATAAGCAGAGCCATTTGCACTCAATCCAACCCCCTCACACTCATCACCCCCATATATTGCACTGGCACAAATATGATCCTGATCAGAGTGAAATTCACCCATTCAATATCAGGCTGTTTGCACCATTGCTCTTAAATTGGTACCAATCATTATTCAACCAAGGACAATCTTTCAGCCAGACATCATCCACAATGAAAACTTTCCAGGTTCAATCCAGTTTGTATTATGGTGTAGCAGGCACGAATAAAATCAGCATTACTGCCAATAACTTATTTTCAATCAAGGACAAAGTAGCCAAAGGATCCAAATGTTGAATGTTGAAACATATGTTTTCGCTAAAGGACATTGTGCATATAATCTTTTGGGGCCCACATGGACCTACCTATGATCATTGATCAAACCAACTATCGGGCTCACTGTTATCCAAAACCCCCAAATATATTGGCACTCATGCCAATGACACACATTTGATCTTCTGATGCACGAATATATGGCCTGATATTGGAAGACTATGATGGATCAAGACCTTAAGTGGGAAAGCAGATCAGGTTGTTCATGGCCTATCATTAGGATTAGTCCAAACAGCCAAATCAGGCCTGAATAGCACAGATAATCCACAAATTCAGGTGAAACTCTATCCATAATGATGATCTTTATAGTCAAGGAGCCCTTTAATGATCCTGCATCTCTCCCTCCTCCCTTGTGGGTAGCTGAAACGCCCAATCTCATCAACAAATGTCATCTTGAAATGCCATAAGATGACAAGCACCCAAAGCCAATCAAAGAACTGATGAAGATTGGGTATCCAAAGAAGTTGATGAATAGTAAATGCAATTGACAATGATCTGGATGTTGACAGGGAGTGCAGGCCTAATGGGTTTGACACAACTGACTATACCAAAACCAGGCCCAAGCTAGATGGGACAGGAAGCCAAAGGGTTACCCATGCCTACTGTACTCAACCAGAAGCTGGTCCCACATGACCCAGCCAGGAGGCCCCACGAGGCCCAACTCAAGAATGCTTCCATACAACTTGCTCAAGAAGTATCTTGGAGTCACGATCATTTTTCTTCAGATTTGCCCCATATTATAATGAAATTAGAACTTTTAATTAAAGAAGTTTATAATGATTAAGATAGGGTTGAGTTGCTTACTCCACAAGCACGTAAAGGACCAGAGCCTATAGATGCAAGTCATCCAAGTGTCCTCAACCAATCGGGCCCTTCCTGCCACCACAAGATTCCTAGCTTCTGAACACACTGATACTAAGTGCTTGACAACCAGTCAGTGATTAAAAATATATGAAGCTTGGAAGGGGCCTAACGGATCAAGATCATATTTGCGAGCTGCAATGGCTATGCCTACGCATTAAAAAGGATGACATACTAGCTTGATTGGCTGTGACAATGGGTCTGCTGAAAATAAATGAATGAATGAAGTAATTGAGCTCCATTACCATTATTGCTATGAAGTTCCTGTTTTTAGAGAACACAGCTTCATGCACTTTGTTGGATGTTACAACTGCTGGAAATGGAATTTAACAAAGAAAGTTAGATGCTTCCTGTACAATAAGACTAAATTTTGTGTCTAATCAAGATCAATTATTACATGTTTTTGTGATGTTTCTTTGAGTATTCAATTTAGGTAAACAACATATTAACAGCACCAGCAGCCCAGCTACCAAGAAAATTCCATCCAGATTTTACTTAATAAGAGCATGGGGAAAGCATCTTACCCAAAGCGCAAAATTGTGACAAAATGTTGTCCAATCACAAAATGGCTAGGAGCTCAATAAAGCCAAAACCAAAAGGAGATTACAAGTCACGAGCCTCAGGAAACTCCACACGTCAAGATTTTCAATTTCCATACATTTCAGGAGACATTAATCACTTGTGTTCATTTAGTAGAAAGAGCTGCAACATTTCAGGAGACATTAATCACTTGTCCCCTAGGCATTATTTATTAAGATGTGGAAAGGCTCTTTTGTAAGTATGAGAATAGTAGGGTTTCTTTATAAATCTCCCCATCAATTATGTGTTCGTCAAAATCCCCTTTTGTCATCTCCACTTGATGCCTCATGATTTTCAAGCCAACAGATGGTGAGCCATACATGGTCCACTCATCAAGGGTCCCTCCATACCTTGGTCACCGATGGGTCCCCTTTAAGATCTGTGGTGCTGATCAGACAGCAGCTGGCCCACCTGGGCCCACAATCCCACTCACAGAAAACTCTACCGAACTACTTGGGAATGGAAAAAGGGTTTTCGATTCTGTTTTATTCCTCATAATAGGGAAACTTGAGTGGGGAGAGATTCTTTAACAATCTACCAATGAAACACAGGGTTTTACAAGCATCTCATTTATAATATAAGATTTAAGCACCCCTCCAACACAATATGGAGTTCATCAATTATTGCAACATCCAAATTAAACTGGAACAGTTCAATCGATCAAGTTTGGAGACTCTAACAATATTAGATACAATTAAACAACAAGATTTAAATCCATCATTCTTAGTGATCATTATAGGCCTCCTACTATTTATCCAATTGTTCACATAGGGAAAAACAGCAGCACATACAAGAAACCACATTGTTCCCCATTATGAAATATGGACCTGATCATGATCACTCAGGATTTCTAAGAACCCTGCAAATAAATTCAACAACACTAGATACAATCTAGTCATATTACTCCCAGGCCTCTCATTGGAGTATCTTCTCACTCATGTGCCAGTTTGACCCATGTCAAGTGGCTCGGCCATTGTTAATACTTAGTCTGATTACGTCCACCCTAACCCCATCTGTTTGTGGATGGGAAACAATAGTTGTATCTCTTCCTCATTGAGAAGATAACCACATTTAAATAGATATAGGAGACTCACTCACCTCCTGTCATTCGTGATGTGCGATCGAAAGGACATCCATCAACTGCTACCCGGTTGGTCACCTACTTCTTCTTCTTTGTGCCTCTCCAAGTTCTCTCCTGAACAATGAATCTCTCTCTCTCTCTCTCTCTCTCTCTCTCTCTCTCTCTCTCTCTCTCAGCTTCTCTCTTAAGCTTTAGAAGAAGATGGGATGAGGCAAATAAGAGGCTCCCCCTTCTCCTGTTAGGAGTCATGTGCAAGACTTCTCTCCCATCAAAAGTTCTACACAACAAGACTCCCTCTCCCTCCACAAGTTCACTTCTTTTGGGATGGAAGTGCTGTGCCCTCTTCTCCCCTTAATTATTAAGGTTTAAACAAAGTATGGGTCCCATCACCCTTTATATAATGTTAAAATCAAATAACTCATCCTAACAGGAATTGAATGGTAATAGGACCCACAGTGCAGTCAACAATTTTAAATATTTAAAACAGATTCTAAAATTCCAACCATGGGTATTACAATCCCCCCACCTTAGGATGTGCTAAACATAACCCAGCTTCAAGATCTCCCTTTGAGATCTCACGAGCCTATACATCTATGATCTATATCATTAAAGTTTTATCTAGTCTGCAAGCATACACCCTGTTGAAGTCACTTAAACTAAGCTGCATTAAATTCTATGAAACTGTAAGATAAGAAAAACACTGAATATGTGTAATTTTGCATTAACAAATTAAAAAGACACTGATAGGAAATATGATTGTGACATGAGTTCATAACCCTTCTAAAACATTTACCTCTGTAAATAATGACATTGATGGAAAAGATCATTACATTTTAGAGAACGAAAAAACAAAGAATCCCAAAGGGTCCAAGAATGACACTTGATATGTTCAAGAATCCAGAAAGTATTTTTTTTTTAATTATTTCTTAAGGCATTAAGTTGTCCATCAAAAGTTCATTAGAACCTCCATCTTTATGAATTAGGACATTTAGGAAACAGAGGTACAATTGAATTAATTTGAGGCAAAGTTAAGAAGATAGGCCATTAAATAGATGCAACCAAATGTAATTTTATCATTTCAGTTTTTAATTTAGAATTTTACCAACAAAAAAGTTTTTAATAAGAGAAAAACTGAGTTAATGTGCAAGATACATTGAGAGGTTGAAAGGCAGCACATACACAAGGGCAAATTGAATTGACATTTTATACACTATTGCACTGGCAGTTTCACAGCCGGTCTACACCTCTTCCAACTTCAGTGGTATATTACCTTGATGGTGAGTAATTCATTTTAAATTCCAAAAGCAATTATGATAAATTATACACGCACTGGCAGTAGCATTATTAAACAATACCCAATATTAAAACAAAATGGGATGTATGAAATACATTTGGACAAAACTGGTAATCTCATTAGTACCACTCAACAAATTTATTGTAATAGAACAACCAGGGGATAAAAAAAAAATCAGCAGTATTTCAAACACTAATTAAGATTAAAGCAAAAACATCAAAGTCATTGGCTATTATATTTTATGATAAGTAAACACAACTCAATAAGCTTGATACAGGATTTGCATTACTTCAAACTTAAACATCATGTCACGACTCAAATTCCAGGGCCCTATTGGAATCTGACTTATAACGCATTAGCATACAATTCACATGCTCAAATCAAATGAACACATAAGGCATAAACATCATTTGATAAAAAATTGTCTTTCATATAATCCAACCAATTAAATAACCAACTAATAGTATCTCCAATGTATAACAATTCACATAATAAAATTCTTTAACTCATTTAAAATATTCAATATTATCAATTCTCCTAATCTACTGGATATTGCTGTAACGCTCTCCTCAGCCACACATGCCAAACCCTATGGGCTAATCTTCGCTATTCTTCAATCCACCCACCACTCTGTTACTTAGAGGGGGCAACCCAACATCAATATAAACTAGTCAATGAATTCCTACTCTAGCATACATCCACAATTCACTTAATAGCATCATTAGAAAAAATTAAATAATAAATGATAAATAATTCAATCAATGAATAGAACTCATTCCATGATACATCTCTGAGCTACATCCTTGCACCCAGTCTTCATCATTGTACCATTTTCACATATCACAATTCTTCGAGATGCTCCTCACCCAGTTTCACTCATGCATCTCCTCACCCAGCGTCCCATAGGACCCTTTACATCAGGACCTCAGTGTCCTATTATCCACTTCCATAGACAACATAACTAACTTCAAATCGAACCTAATGGTCCAGAATCACACAGTCATAATAAATCATACCATGCTAGTAGTTCAGATCATGCCCCATTCCAATAAAATCATGCACAATAGAATTTATAATTCAAAATATTTTCTTGTTTATTAATTTGTACATGCCATAATTTCTTTCCCAAATTTCAAATTTTTGTAACATAAACTTATCCAAATACAGGCTATATATATTATAAGTATCATCATAGTATACCCTTTCCTTTAAACATTAATAATTAAGATGTGAATGGACTTTTATGTAATTATGATAATAGCAGGGGCCTTGTTATAAACTCCAAATAAACTATATACTCGACACAGTTGAAATCCATACAGGACCAGCCGTCACAAAACCTAGTTCTGTTAAAACACTCCTCACGCCATGTCCATTCTAGGTCATTAGGTGGTGGGCCATTCATGGCCCCATCCTCTAGGGTCCATCGTGGCTAGGGTCGCCCATGGGTCTTCTCCAAGATCCATGGTGCTAATCCCCCATCATGTGGTCCACCTAGGCCCACAACCTCATGCCACAAATTGTGTCCCAATCGGCCTAAAAGTGCAAAAATCCTATTTTTGGCTCTGATTTTGCATCTTGCACAACAAATCCGAACTGATTAGGTTCCAATATCCTTTCTCTAGTGAGTATTATACAAATCTCTAGAATCCATGGCCATTGATCATACAAATTACTCCAAAATGATGGATTGCAGAGTCGTCAAACCCATCCATATTCAATTATGGGTTCACAAACAACATGGCAACAGAAATTCTAATCCTTACAGCAACATTATTTATTACTCTAGGTATTCCACTCTTCTAAACATCCCTCGATGAATGTTTGTACAAAAATTTCATTCACAGTACCAATGATAGGACTTCCACATCTCAGATTTATCAAACACATCATAATAACATTCAAACAGGAGATTCACTCACCTTTTGTAGACGTGCACAATGTTTGGTAGAGAAGGCATCCGTCAACAATCACTTGGCGGGTCGCCTTCCTCCTTCACTTAGTATCTCCCTTCTCTCTTTCTCTTAGGCTTCTCTCTCTCTCTCTCTCTCTCTCTCTCTCTCTCTCTCTCTCTCTCTCTCTCTCTCCTATAGTTTAGAAAGGAGTAAAGTAAGACAAATAAGAGACTATCCACATTATATAGCAAATCCCCCTCTCTTGTCCTAGTAGAAGTCACATACAAAATTCTACAAAACTCCCCTCCCATCAAAATCCCTGCACAACAATACTTTCTCTCCCTCCAAAGTCCATTTCTTCTGGAATTGAAGTGTCGTGCCTTTTCTCCACTTGACTACTATTATTACTAATAAGGATTGTGTCCCATTGCCCTTATACAAATCTTAAAATCATATAACTTATCCTAACAATAACTGAATGGTAATAGGGCTTACCAATAAAATTAACAACTTAACATTTTAAAACAGGCCCCAAATCCCAACTCCACTGTGGATATTACACATCATCTCTTTTATGGAATTTTAACTTGTAATCAATCAGCAAACTTGTAGCAATTTACTAATAATTTCAGATAAAAGTTCTTATAACATATGGATAAAGAGCAAAGAGTAGGGATATCCAACAGTACATCAATTTTATCAAGTGGTGAGATTCAGTTTCCTTAAATGAACTGTGAGAAACCATTTTCCCACAAAATTTTTGACTATCACCTGCATGTTCTAACCAACCAAAGCTACATTTTCACAAAAAATATCCCATCGCTCCCCTTTCACTAGAAAACTAGTAGGAAACTGCCGAACATGCACTTAACAAGAACCACTAGTACATTTATAGCTCTTCTACAATTTTTCTCTTTCCCTTATCATATGCTTATCTCTTTTATTATAAAAGGGAAAGAAAAAAAGAAGATTCAGAAAATTATTACAGTTCACGCATTCTCTCACATTTGTTATTGTGTTTGCACCATTTTATATTCATTAATTAAAAAAAAAGGTTATCTACAGAAAGAGCCTAAAAATCTAGGACTCAATAAGCACACAAGAGTCTTCGTTTCTAGTTTAGGTGAGAAGCAACTTCAAAATGAGGGAAAAGTGAAAGCAAAGAAAAACTAAAATGAAATAAACTACATAAATTCAGTAAACTAAAATGGATAAAGAGATAGACAATAATTCTTCACCGTCATCACCATCTTGGACGTGTATCATCAATATGGGGTCAGGGAAAATTTTGCTAAGAAACAAGAAAGTAATCTCCTCTCTCTCTCTCTCTCTCTCTCTCTCTCTCTCTCACACCAATATATGGTCATGTTATTCAAAAATAAATAAAACAACTAAATGTTGTTATCAGAAATCACCTCATCCATCGTAGGATTGATAACAAATTGTCCATAATAAATTCACCCAATACTTATCACTCCAATGGGACCACCCCAGGGAATATCCGATAACATAAGCGCAGCAGATGTGGCATTAGCTGCCATTATTTCTGGATCTTGCTTCCCATCAGAAGAACACTTGCCATTACCTACACGAGTAAATATTGATTAAGAAAAATAGCAAGGACAGGCCTAAGCCATAATTGACTGATCCAACCCAACTTTGGTAGGTTTAGTTAAACCAACATGAATTGGGTTTGGGCTTGGGTTAAGAACTCAAACAACCTGACACAACCCAAATCATTCTTCTTTTTTTCTTTTCAGTTTTCACAGGGGTGGGGGTCAACAGAACTAAAAATTTCATTTCCAAGGGAAACAAAAATAAGGGGGAGCACTACAAGGAAGCGATACAGCCATAAAAAGCAGTAAGAGAAACAAGTTGGGTCTTTCCAGGTATGAAAAAGAAGACACTTGAAAGCAAACAAAATTACAAAGAAGCTGCAAACATCAAATCCCTATAAGATATCCATTTTAGTAAATGATTCAGTCACATCAACAACCCACTTCAGTTAATAAATCCACCATCCTAAAAGTATGATGGCAGCATAGACTTGAAAAAGATCTCCGTTAAGATGAAGTTGAACTTCCAAGAGATGCCTTTGACTTTTCTTTCAATTTATCGTGTTAGCAGAATCGCTTGTACTGTACTTCATATAACATAAACATGTGTACCTAAGCACAACTAATGAAAGATAATAGAACAATAAACTTTCAAATTTGTGTCGTAACTAGGGAACCAGCCAAGGCAACCTCTGCCCAGCTTGAGATGGGACTTGAACACAAATTAGGGTGAGACTTTCATGTATTTACACTTGAGCTAACCCAAGCTTGGGCTTGGCTTGATAATGCACAACAAGTGCATGCCTAACTCAAGCTTTTTCATTGAAATATAATTATTGTTGTTGGTTGTTGTTGTTATCATATTTTTTTCTTTAAGCATGGCTTATATAATACCATTAAAGCACTATTGGAAAACTCCTTGGTTTAGATTGAGAATGGAGAAAAACCTTTCTCTAGAGAATTTCTTTTTTTCAATTTTGTTTATAAGAGAAATTAACTCTTCTGTTGACTACTTTTGGTAAAAAAAAAATCAATTTTGTTTATAAGAGAAATTAACTCTTCTCTTAGCCACTTTTAGTAAAAGGTGAGAAAAACGCTTTTCTTTACAGATACACCACTTTCTCCTCACAAAAGATGATATATTTTTGAATCTTTTGAAAGTATCAACTTTATCTTAATATAACAGCGTTACAGTTGTCTTACCTACTTTAAGACTTCAACAGCAAATAAAATACATTTACCTACATATTTATGTCAACATAAGTGTAGAAAGACCTCGAGTTTCCACCAGCAGTAGTAACTGCAGCAGTGAATGGACACATGGCTAGCACTTCCTGCATTTCCTAGAAACAAGCTGAACTTCCTCTTTAGAATCCTTCCTGACTAGAAACAGGCCACCACAACCTTCTACAACTGCTCTTTTAATTGCTGTATCTTCTGCCACATTTAGTCCCAAGGGTTCTTGGTGCACCACCGACCATGTAATGGACATCATCACTGTTTAAAAAGTTGTCCACAATGGTAGTTCCCTGACAATATTGGGAAACCGCTCACTTTGGATTAAGATTGTCCAAATGAACATAACTATGAAGATGAAAACAAAAATCACTCAACTAAATTTACAATTCATTTCAGGCATGGCATCCCTTTAACGGTCATCATAGAAACAATGGAAGACCACCACGGAAAAATGAAGATAAAAAATAGAAGTGTGGGTGATCATAAGATTAAATAACCAAAAACAGATCCCAAGGGAAGATGGGGCACCCTAATTGTTTCTTCACATGAGATATTGTCATCCGGTCCCAAAATATTATGCGAGCATGATGAGTGATTTTGGAAATAAATGGGGCAAATCAACGAAAAAGAATACACATGGGATGAAATGAAAGGAGTGTTTGTGGATCAGCATATAGCTAATCAGATCCATTGGACTCTGCTACATTCTTATCAATCAGGATGATTGTGAGGCATTCACTGGTGATTAGGGATGCAACGTTGGACAGATTGGGTCAAGTATTAGCTCAACCCAAGCCGTACACAAATAATATGTGGCAAATACAAACCCAACCTTAAATGAAACCCAAACATATTCGAAGAAAACTCAACGTAAATTTACAAATCCCAAGTGCAACTTCTGGTTTACTTGGGTTGCACTTTCCAAAGGGTATATGAGAATATCTGCATAATGTTATGTATTCTCCCAAAACATGGTGTTTTTGGTTCATGTCATAGTGGAACAAAAAGAAATGCAGGGCATAAAATTTATTTAACCCTCGCTAAACCCATTCTAATAGGAGTTCTACCCATCCATTGGATTTTAGAGGCCCCAACAAAACCAATTAAGGTCCAATATTCAATTAGGAAATAACATCCGATTAAACAATTACATTGTCAGGGCTTTATAAACTGAATAAGATTCTACCATGGACTAGAAACTCAACTGGCTAAAGGTCTTATCTACCTGAACCAACCTAAACAATCCGAAAGACAGAGAACCCATGGAAGCTTTTAGACACATCGATCTACTCTTCCCTCCTCCCATTGCAATCCCCCATCAAAACTAAGTTTCATAAATTACAAAAAAATGTAGTCCTATTTGATTTGTAAGTCTCCAAGCCCTTCTTCTATCCATGCCCATTCATTTCAAATCCCTATTTCATCCAAAACCTCTTTTATCAAAACCCTATTCCACCAAAACTCTATTTCATCAAAACCCTATTCCACGAAAACCCTCTTTCATCAAGACCCTATTCCACCAAAACCCTATTTCATTACTCAAGCCCACAAGAGAAAATACGGAGAATATTGATCAATGAAAATGACAACAAGAAAATAGAGAATATAAATAGAAGAGAAAATGGATTTTTCCTCTGATTTTTTGCTTGAATTTGCAGTGCCAGCCCTGGAAATCTCCTTCTACATGGCATTCCGAATGCTTCGATTCTTCTTCTTCTTCTGGATTTCTGTCTGGAATGCTTCGATCCTAAGCAAACACGAATGGGCCATGCATGGCCTGGGAGTGCCTGTGGCTTCTTTGAATTGAATTCTGTTACCCCTCTATTTCGGGTGGGCTTTATAATTTCATTCTTGTATAGTGACGAAGGAACGAAATTAAATAGAGCCGTTGCGGGGTGGAGAGCTGAGTGGAGTGGACTCGGGCCTGTTTATCCATTTTAGAGTTTAGGTTGATATATCTATTTTTAATTAGTATATTACTTCCACGAGGTATGTAAGATCCGATCCGTTGGTCAAGGTGGTCCTAACAATGTAAACGTTTTTTTGATCAATGGACTGACCCGCACTCAATTTGTGACAATTATGGCCCATCATTTCAGAAAAAACTCTGGAGCAACCATCTTGATCCATCCACCATCAGGGGCCATCTTTTTAATCCGAATGGATCAGTTGCAAGGAGGATGGATCTACACGTCTTCTGCCCTCCTTTATTTACTAACTAATATACATTATTCAAAGAAACAGGCCATATTTTCTTAAGGGGACCAAATTTTGATCCAATTAGAATTGGCGCACAATGGAAAAATCATTAATGTGTAATACACAATCAATCTGATAAAAGGCCTAACTCCAACTAAAGCAAATTTCGGCCCAATACCAGAATGGGATAACGTCCTTCCTATAGCCCGACATATTTAGCACAAGGACATGTGTAGAATTTTTAATCGGGCCCAGCTTGAGTGTGACATTTTTTGGACCAGCAAATGGATTTGGGCCTCCTATGAGGATGGATTTGCACATCTTCGGACCCACCTTTATTTAGTAACTAATATACATTGTTCAAATAAACAGGCCATATCTTAAGGGGCCAAGTTTGATCCATTTAGAGTTGGGGCACAATGGAAGATTCATCAATGTGTAAAAAACAACCAGCCCAACAATGGGCCCATCTCCAACTAGAACAAAACTTGGCCTTGTGCCTGAATAGAGAACATCCATCTTAGCTGAACACATTTAGGGCAAGGACACATAAAATTCCAAAATGGGTCAAACTTGAATGTAATATTTTTTAGACCTGTAATTGGATTTGGGCCTGGATTTAGGAGCGATTACCAAAATTTGTAGGCTTGGACCTCCATGGATGTAAGCAACCAGTGCCAAAGCACGTAAAAAATTTATGTTCATATAATATATGATTGCTTAATAGTTTGATTGCTTTGTGCATTGTGGCACATCATCAATCATAAATATTTTAGCAGCACCTTCCAGCGAGGATTGGATTCAAATGGCAACAAATATTTATGTCTTTATTTTTTGTACAAAGGCAACAAACAAATATTTAGTTAGCTACTTGAAATCACTTGTTAAGGTTGTAAGTGGATAATCTACCTCAAAACTTTTCAAAGTCCACCTAACTTAATTATTTAAGCTAACATGAAAGTGCAAACCATTGTCTTGAAACTAGCCAAAATTTAACCGTTGCGGCACAATAGAACATATATCAATGTGTCAAACGTAATTAATTTAACAGTAGGTCCAACTCCAAAAGAATTTTGGCCCAGTACCTGAATGGGAGAACGTCGCCTAACACATTTAGCACAAGGATAAATATACAATTTCTAAACAGGCCCACCTTGAGTGCGACCTTTTTGAGACATGTAATTGGATTTGGTCTTGGATGATGGATCTACACATCTTTAGCCCCACCTTATAAATTATTACAGATCGTTCAAACAAAGAGGCCTTGAATATACAATAGGAGAACGTCAAGCCTAACACGAGACATTCCGGACAACGAACATTGAATATAGAAACAATGAATTCCTCGCATATACAATCTTTGATTAGATTTTTTAATTGATAACTCCTCTTCTTTCATTCAAGGCTTAAATATTGATAATCGTCGTGGAAAAGTGTAGCTTCTGGACTTTTGTTGATGTTATTTATTTATGCGACAATGAGCCTTTTATATTTATATCAAACTCTTTAGTCCATTTATTTTAATAGTTGATGACCAATAAAAAGATGTTCATGTGGAAAAATAATACCACGACCCAAATCACTAAGAGAGTTTGGGGGGCCGCAGTGCACACATTTATTGATAATTGAATTTGTTGAGCTCATAATTAGTGTTAGGATATTTTGAATTTGGTTAGTTCATGGGTTGGACAAAACTAGGGATCTAATGAGTTGTAATTTTCAATTTTTTTGGTTAAACTATTGCATACTTCATCGGGTCTCTTGAATAAAGTAGTTTGGAGAAAAATAGCCATATCTCTCAAACAATATATCAAATTAAGGCAATCTATCTACCATTGCAAAGCTCTTTTTGAGTAGTTATCCATGGAGCCAAGATTGCTTTAATCGGAGTTAAAATATAAAGTTCTGGTTTCAAGAAGTTTGCAGAAACTATTTAGTTCAAACCAAGAATCGTTTGTTCAACCAGAAACTTGGTTCATTCGAACCAAGAAGTTTTCATTCAAACGAAACATAGAGAAAACCCCATTGACGCTGTAGAAATCACTTTTCTTTTTGTGACTAGACTGCCTATTGTAGTTCTACATGGACTATATCTTTAAGACACGAATTTGGGGTTATAAAAGGGGTTATTCTCTCAACCCTAGGGCATCAATCTCTTTTTTCTAAACCTAGTATACACATTGTAGATTACCTTGTCTTCTCTAGAGTATTCATTAAAGAGTTTGCCGAAGATCTAAGCATCCAGAGAGTTTGTACTTCTATATTTGTGGAAGATTCATCTTAAATGGCATCAAGGTGTGTTGAATCACGCACGAGGAATGAAGGAACAGTGAATGGCATGGTCGGCGGCAAATAAGAATACTACAGTCCTTAGGTTCTAGTAAACTGGGGAAGGTCTGTGATTATCTTGTAATTGTTCACTTCATAGTGCTTGGTTTCTGTTAGTTTGGATACTAGAACTCGTGGTTTTTTCCGTGTGTAGTTTTCCACGCTAAAAAAATCGTGTGCCTTTTGCTTGTGTGTTTGATTGATTTATATTTCTTTTATTTTTTTGCCATTATTAATTGAACTGCACTCTAAAAATCATCTTGGGACCTTGAGAGAAATTGATGATTTTTAAGCACCGTTTTAAAAAGCATTTAGGAACAAACTAAGTGCTTATGGATAAACCTTTAAACCAAATTAGTGGGGGGCCATAAGAGCCATTGCACGGCCTGATTTGAAAATAAATAATATTCTGACATTACAGAGAATTTACCATTACCTTCAAGGGTCCAGATCACCTCATCATGAAATTGAGGATTTGGGAATACTTCGTTCCAAATTCTCTCACAAATAGTAATGATGTCACCTCAAGTTGGAGCAGAAAAATGTCATTGGCTATCAATAATGAATATACCTACTTCAAAATTCAGGCCTCGCCCAAAGATCATATGCCGCTCTTACACCATATTGACAAATAAGCCAACCTTGTGTGAGCCATGGATCAGTTTAAAATTTCATAGGTACATCATTTCCAAATTCCAATCTGATGAAGTATTTGTGGTAAAACCTGAGATCTAAAGGAGAGAATACCATGCCATGCACATAAAGAACCAGCTGAAGGCGGAATATCCCAAAAAGAGGACTGCCTAATATATTTTGCAAAAACACATATATACCAATAGGAATGACTCCCAATGCAATCTTCCAAACTTGCTTTGTGATGGGAGCCTTATTGGGAGCAAATGACTTTCAACCCCAAACCACCAATTTCAATAAAGTGACAAATGCTATCCTATGCTACAGGATATAAATATTGTCATGACCCCTTTATTCCAAAAGAAATCCCTCATGAGCTGATCTATAATTCAAATTTCAAAGCACATACAGCGGAAGAATATATACAAAGCCCTATATAAATGCAAGGCTAAAAGTGTTGACCTAATTGACTGCGGACCATAATTTACTTTCATAGGTTCACTTTAAAGTGTGCATTGAAGCACATTAGTTTTTCCCTTGTTTTCTCCTCTTTACTTCTCTTTATTTCTTAGAGTCCCTTATCTGTTATGAAAAACTCTTAATGAGGAGTTTATTACGAATCCTTCTCTTGCTTATGGCGTCTAGTGGGTACAAGTGGTAACCATACGTGAGTGCACCAGCTGTGTTGGACTGGGCATGTGTGGCGAGCACTCCCGTCCATCCATGTTGAGCCAGGCAAGGCCGTCCCGTGTGGATTGGGACTTGGGGGTCAGCTCACCCGTGGAGGTAGACTGACCAGGTCGTCCTTACTGGTTGGGCCCTACTGCGCGCATTTATTTTTGGATCGCTGGTGAGTCCGGATCCGAATCCACTTATTGATAGCCCACACTCTTCTTTCCATTGCACCTAGCCATTAGTGTTTAGGTAGTTAAGTCTCTTATTTAATTCCGAGACCGTAGGGGCTCTTTGTTGTGCTTTCTTTTTGCTCCTCCTTTCTGCTTTCTCTTTGCTAATGCATATGAAAGTGGTCCATTGGGGATTTGAGATTTCTCCAATCTTTTGAGTGCACAACTCCTAGAGATTGTTTAATCAAGAAGCCGTCTTATCCGGAGTAGATGTCCGTGAGTCCATTTTGCACCAATGTTTGGGTGAAATTTACCTAAAGAAAGTGTCTCCAAAGATGAGATTTGGCTACCAATTGTTTAGTTTATTTTAACCTTCCTCAGTAATTTTATATATACAGGTTATTTAAAGTTGCCCATAAATGCAAAAATCCAACAGTTAGGCAGATTTTTGTTGTGTCTTGATCGACCCTCTACCCATTGCTTCCACAAAAGTCTTAGCATGCATTTTGTTGCCCTACTTTGGCTAGAAGCCCTATCTCTAAATCTATCCGGCACACATTTAGTTATATTGCCGAGATTCAGAGGTGAGTATATCCCTTTTTCTATCATTACCCTCCTCCTCTATTAAGGGGACTTGTTGCTGGAATTTTGTGAATATTTTGTGGATAATTGGAAATGTCTGCTAGGGAATATTATCCTAAGGTTTGCAACTGTGAGGCCAACATTTCAAAATGTGGTGAATAAGAATGGAATATCATTTCAAAGTAATGAAAATTCTCTACGTGCTAACAATTGGGTGCCCCAAGCCATATGGATACGGGCCCATTGGTACCTATGAAAATGATCAGTGGAAATCAAATGATTTTGACTGTACAAATGAGATCTTAAATCATTTGGATAATTCCTTACAAGCAAAACCCCATGCTAATACGAACCTAAATGGAAAATTGAAAGATCCATATCCACAAATTCTAAAATATTTGACACCAAAATTATACTTTGTTGGTAGACCTCATGCATAATTCACTCTTGAATTGGCCTTAATGAGCATTGTAATCCAATACTTGGGGTAGGATTGAGCTTGCCCAAGCCTGCCTATTTAGTTATGAGGACTAATATTCAGGCCCACAGTTGGCTGCAACACACGAAGTTAGGCTTGTGCCAAGCCTATCTACAAGATATGTTTGTTAGGCCTCACCGAAGTAAGCCATTAATTTAGGCCTCTAAGAGAAA
This sequence comes from Sextonia rubra, assembly GCA_037013555.1. Lineage (NCBI taxonomy): Eukaryota > Viridiplantae > Streptophyta > Magnoliopsida > Laurales > Lauraceae > Sextonia > Sextonia rubra. The sequence continues at coordinate 8,524,267 of JASUAD010000015.1, forward strand.
AACAGGCCCAAGCCATTAATTTAGGCCTCTAAGAGAAAAACAGGCCCAAGGCACAACCCATTTAGCTACAGAATAAAAAATATGAGGCACATACCCCATCCATGGGTGTAAAGCAAAACCAATGCAAGCTAGTTTCTAGTTGTACACGTCTAAAGCACCGCCAGCAGATAGCTAAACAGGAATATTTTATATAATTAACATAGATTTAACTCTAAGGATACCTTCTAACAAAATGTTTGAGCATACCTACAACAAAGATGCCAAAAATGATCATTACTTCTTCATACTTTCCAACCAACGTGAACTACTCTGCAGCACCAAGAGCAAGTCCAATAGCAAAAAGAGTCCCCAAGGCCGGATTAAATCCTCCATTCAGTGTGGCGCCTAGATAAGAAAGTAAAATTTGGAAGTATTAGATTCCTCTTGAGCTTCTCAAAAGTTTTCTATGGATGTGCACTCCAAAATATTAAAAATTGCATTAACTAACTTCGAATGAGAAAGGAGCACAAGAATCCCTCCATGTATTATCACTTACTCGTGTGTCAAACCTAAACCTTTTAAAGGTAGTTGTGCCCATGGTTTAAAATCATGGTTTACTCTTCATCCCCTTGACACAAAAAAGTCACTTTTTTTTCCTATGATTGTCTAGGAATTCAACAAGAGCAAGATTAGATTACGGATTTCCTGCAATATCATCCAATCTAAAGATGAAGTAACAAAGGTAAGATTCACATGGAACCATCAAATAATCTCTCATCCACCAAGCCAGTTAAAGAACATGGGTGGTTCTTTTTAGAGGAGGCAGCTACAGTCAGTGGTGGACCTAGGATTTTTGTTTAGCTGGGGCAAAAAATTGAAAAGTGTTTTCATCATTCTTTTCTCCAATACATTATGTTTGATTTTACAAATAAAAAAAAGGGGTCAAAAGTTGCCAGATGACCTACCTAGCAATTGGTTGTAAGAAATATCTATACTAAGTACTAACCACCAACAAAGTAAAATAAGATATTCTAATATACTGTAATAATAATATATATAAGTAAATTATTTCATCTTGTAGATTTTGCCCTTCAAAATTCTTTCCATCAAAACTTATTGTACTTGAGAAATTCAACTATGCCACAAGTAATTGCTCAGGGTCTATTTACTAGAGTAAGCTAAATTCATTTCTTACAATTATTAGCACATTCAAGTTCCAGTCATAATTGCATCAAGCGAAGCTTGGGACACACCATATGTGGATAAAATCAAACCCGAATAATAGAAACAAAGCATGGTCAATTTGAGCCCTAAGCAACATTCCTTGTTGAGTGCAATTTGGATTAAGACTATACTCATTTTAGGTATTAAGATTTTTTGTTTACTTTTTGAAAGGGCATAAAATTATGGTAGTTTTTCTGACTAGCCTAACCAAGTTTCAACACCAACTCTTACAATACCTTCCGAGCCCAATTAAAATTCCACTTCATTGAACATACCAAGTTTCAAATAACCAAGTTTGTTTTTGACCATCAAAGTTCGTTAGACCTAAGTTCATACCCCTTCATTGAACCATTAGCTTAGAATCTCTATAGTGACCAAAATATGTTTCTAAGGAAGTTTCTATTTTATCAAGTGCTCATTTGTGGGTGTTTAATGGTCTATTAGTATGATCATTGATTTTCTCTATAAATTTTTTGTTTGTTTAGTGCCTTATACATATAAATAAACTGTACGCACAAACATGAAAGCTTCTAAAACAATTTTTTTATAGTATTCCATAAGAGAAACAAGTAATTCTTAATTGAAAGAGAAACAAACTTTAAGAAAAAATAAGTATTGTTATAAGGAATTAACCCAATTGGGTAGAATGATATAAAAAAGTATTCAAATCTCCAATAAATGCAAACCTAATTAAAGAAAATAACCAGCCCACTAATCTCATAAAACAAACATAACCTTCAACTACTACAAAAAAGAATAATAATAAAACAAAAAGAACAGATGTGCAAAACTACCTCTTGTTTGTAGAGAGAGTAAGAGAAAGACAGCATAATGGAGAAGCTTTTGGGTTTTTTTACTAGAGAGAGATGGTCAGATAGAGAGAGTGAGTTGACAACAATGCTATCGTTTTGGCATTTTTCTTTTTTTGGATTGGGGGGGGGGGATTTAATTGCAAAAAGGAAAATAGTTAGACAAAGAGATGGCCAGATGGTTGGAGAAAGAGAGCTGATACTACTGTTGTTGCTACGATGGCAATTGGAATCCATGAAGAATGGGACAATGAGGTAGAGTGAGAAGATGAGATAGGTTTTGGTTTGGAGACATTTCAGTGATTTGGGGATGAGGTTTAAGTGAAATCAAAGGAATTTTCAATATTAAATTGGTGTTACCCAAGTCTCGGGGTGGTGCGGGATTGGGCCCCAACTAGTGTGTGGCCCATGTGGCCATGATAGTTTAATGGAGCTCGGAATTTGACATGGGGCAGAAGCACCCAATGTTGGATATCATGGGTGGTGGCCCACATGACCACCACTTATGTCGATTCATTCAAAAACGACATCTTCCCATTAAAGCCATGTTCCTGGAAACACTCCAGTTGTGCGATAATGGAAAGCTTTCCGTTGATGGGGAGAAAAGTGTTAACGCAGTCTATAAATGGCTTGGGAACTCTCTCATCTTCATACAGAGATTACTGCTTGGCATACCCATCAATCAGCAGGCATTACGAGAAGACTGAGAGAGTTAAGATTGTGGATCTCCTCTTCGTTTCACGATGGATTCAGGTATGCCCTAAATTGGTTGTCTTTCATAATACAAATCAATCCGTCAGAATACAAATCTAATCCGTTAAAGTTTTTCCTAAGGGGCCATTTTGGCTTACAATTGGTATCAAAGCCATTGGTTTACATTGATAGAGTTGGATTTGCATCAAAACGGAAAGAGGGTTCACTGTTTATGGAAATAAAAGAACGGGTTAGCAGACCTGACTAGACCCAGGTTATCAGACCCGACCTGACCCAGCTCATTTTATATGCAGACTGGATTAACTGACCCGACCCGATCAAGTTAATGAATGAATGGACTGGGCCTTTTACCTGTACTCGAATTCACTGGACTGATCAGTCCAATTACTGACCTGGGTCTACCCCGACCCACTGGCCTAGCCTGGTTTGAATAAATTATTATTAATTTTGATATTTATATATTTTGAATAATTGGGTCATTATGAAAGTGATCCGTTCCAATCATAACCGCCCAATTGATGTATCTAAATGCAGTCATCATTTTGATAGGATGGATAATTTAAACATGATCAGGTCAAGGCCAGATCAAGGAAAAACGAACGCTCGAAATCGTATTTTGATCATTTCGGACACATATGATATAGGATTTTCTATCCATTTCTTTTGTTGTGTCCCTTATGATGAGATCTATCATATTACTAAAAATTAGTGTCATAGGTTTCAATTTGCAATTATGAGTTAACTAGGCAATCACCAAAGTGGCCCAGTTATGATGAAACTCATGTTTCAATTATTAAATTAGAGATACCATAAATGACACTAAAATTGCAACTTCACTTAAAAGATAGATAATCGACCCAAAGGAGTTTATCTTTCGATTATTTGAAGATTGGGATAAAACACATTAAAGATGTTTTGTGAATTCGTGCTGATCTATGCCCAAAGGTGGAATCTCACTTATTCACTTAATAAATTGTGGTTTTATCAAATAAATGGGAATAATAAATTAACATATTACATTTGACCTAAAGGTTATTTGTAATGACGTAAAACTATTATTTCTGTTGTCAGACTTCCTTTAAATTCAAAGCATTATATAATTGTGAGAATAATAGTTTATCTCTTCTTTTTCAGCATCTTCTTCCAGATCCTTATCTCTTCTCTCATGCTTAGGAACTATTCCTTCATTAGACGGATTGAACTACCTTAACTGGTTAGACATGCTGTCGTTAACCATAACTTTTCTAGACTTAGAAATGGCTTTAGATGAGCCCATGCCTCCTGAGCCTACCGAACAGAGCTCTGAATATGAAAAGGCCAAATATGATCAGTGGCATAGATGTGATAAAAATTGCTAAAAGATTATTATGACTTCAGTTTCTAAGAGTATTAGGGGATCACTTGATCAAGGAAAACACACCAAGGAACTCTTAGAAGAAATTAAGTCACAATTTAAAGTGACCGACAAGGCATTAGGTGCCACCTTAATGAATAAATTAACTAACATGCAGTACGATGGCATGAAGGGAGTTAGGGAACATATCCTACTCATGTCCAACCTAGCATCAAAGTTAAAGGATGTAGACATGAGTATTTCCGATGGATATTTAATCCAATTCATTCTGGACTTCCTTCCCCTTGCATTTGGCCAATTTAAAGTAACATACAATCAAAGCTCCAATCGGTGGACCATAACTGAGTTAATCGCAAGATGTGATCAAGAAGAGAGGAGGCTAAGCTGAGGGGCAACTTCAGGTAAACTTTGTCTCCCATGCTATGGGCAGGAAAGGTCCTAAAAACTTCAAAAATAATGCCAACAAGCCCAAGGTAGATCCGAAAGGTAAGAAATCGGTGAAGAGTAAGGGAAAGAAAGGAATCAAAAAAATGTCATTTTTGTGGCAAGAAAGGACATTTCAAGAAGGACTGCCTCAAAAGGAAGAATTGGTTTGAGAAAAGAGGTAAGTAAAGAAAATTATCTCTTGTATATGAAACCAATATTATTGATGTCCCATCCAATACATGGTGGGTCGACTCTGGTGCAACCGTTCACATTTCTGGTTGTATGCAGGGATTCCTTTCAACCCGGAGGCCAAGTGATGGGGAAAGAGCCATCGTTATGGGAAACCAGAAGGAGTCAAGAGTCGAGGCAATAGGCACGTATAGGTTGGTGCTAGATACAGGATTCATTATGGATCTGCCGAACACCTTCTATGTTCCGGATATTTCTTGAAATTTGGTTTCAATTTCAAAGTTGGATGTAAAAAGATATGTGTTTAGCTTTGATCGAGGATCTTTGAAACTTTTTCACAATAATATAATGATTGGTAGTGGTTTATTATGTGATGGCTTGTATAAGTTAAGGTTAGATACTTTATACATACAATCACTAACTACACACCATGTTACTTGTGGGATGAATGTTGGCATCAAGAGAGGACTAATAAAAGAGAACTCCCTTAAGTTATGGCATAAACGGTTAGGACACATCTCAAAAGAAAGGATATTGAGATTAGTGAAAGACGGGTTATTACCAACCCTTGATTTCACTAATTTTGGTCTTTGTGTTAACTGTATTAAAGGAAAACAAACTCAAACAGTTAAGAAAACTGCCACACGAGGTCTTGAACTCCTGCAGTTAATCCATACAGATGTTTGTGGAAAAATAGACATACCTTGTCTTATAAGAGAACAATATTTCATCACCTTTATTGATGACTACTCATGCTTTGGTTATGTCTATCTCATTAAAGAAAAGTTTGATGCTTTGACTATATTCAAAATAATTAAAGAGAAGTGGAAAAACAATTAGATAGAAAGATTAAAATTATGAGATCAGATCGAGGTGGTGAGTATTATGGTAGGTACACTAAAACAGGTCATAATCCAGGCCCGTTTGCTAGATTCCTTGAATTCGAAGGTATTGTTGCCCAATATGTAATGCCTGGAACACCTCAGCAGAATGAAGTGACTGAAAGAAGGAATAGGACTCTTTTAAATATGGTTAGGAGTATGGCTAGTAATACATCGTTACCTATGTTTATGTAGAGTGACGCACTAAAGATGGCCATGTATTTTAAACAGAATTCCTACTAAAGTAGTTCCTAAAACTCCTTTTGAGTTATGGACTAGTAGGAAACCAAGCTTAAATCATTTTCGAGTCTTGGGATGTCCATTTGAAGTGCGGGTTTTTAACCCATAAGAAAAGAAGTTAGACCCTAGAACAGTAAGCGGATATTTTATTGGGTATCTAGAAAGGTCTAAAGGGTATTGATTTTACTGTCCTAATCATTCAATAAGAATAGTTAAGTCCAATAATGCCAAGTTTTTGGAGAATCATGAAAACAGTGGGAGTTCTGAGGCTAGAAATATTGAATACAAAGAGATTGAAAATGAGCCTCAATCCTCTTCTCAAGGTGGATTAATGATTCCACTTGATATAGAGGTTTTCTCAAAATGATTTGTTGTTCCGATTCGTCAAGATACACAACCAACTTTTGAAATACAACCAGCTATTATTGAAGAACATCCGGAGGAATTGAGAAGGTCAACTCGTATGAGAAGACCAGCTATTTCAGATGATTATATTATGTATCTCGAAGGATCAGATATTGGAATTAAAGAATATCCAAAGACTTTTAGAGAGGCAGTAGAAAGTAAAAATTCTGATAAGTGGTTAGACGCTATGAACGAAGAGTTAGAATCCATGTCTATCAACGAAGTTTGGGATCTCATTGAACTACCTGAAGGGTCCAAAACAATTGGTTGTAAATGGGTCTTTAAGACCAAAAGGGACTCTAAAGGGAAAGTTGAACGATTTAAGGCCTGACTTGTAGCTAAAGGATTCACTCAGAAAGAAAGTATCGATTATCATGAAACCTACTCTCCGGTGTCTAAGAAAGATTCATTCAGAATTGTTATGGCACTTGTAGCTCATTATGACCTAGAGCTATATTAGATGGATGTAAAAATTGCCTTCTTAAATGGGAATCTAGATGAAGAAGTGTATATTGAACAACCGGAAGGGTTTGTTCAACGAGGTAATGAAAAGATACTGGATTGTAAATTAAAGAAAACGATATACGGACTAAAACAAGCTTCCAGACAGTGGTACTTAAAATTTAATCATGTTATTACATCTTTCGGTTTTACCGAAAATCCAGTTGACCATTGTATATATCTCAAGGTCAGTGGGAGCTAGTTTATTATTTTAGTCTTGTATGTAGATGATATTTTACTAGCCAGTAATGACCTAAGTATGATTCGAGAAACTAAAACATACCTTGAAAATAATTTTGATATGAAAGATATGAGTGAAGCAACTTTTGTATTAGGAATCGAGATATTTAGAGATCGATCTCGAGGATTACTTGGGTTGTGTCAAGAAGCCTATGTCAAAACTATTCTCAAACGTTTCCGAATGGAAAGTAACAGACCACAAAATGCACCTATTACTAAGGGAGACAAGTTTAGTAAGGAACAATGCCCCATGATTGACTTAGAAAAATTAGAAATGAATAAATATCCCTATGCAGTAGTAGTAGGAAGTGTAATGTACCTACAGACTTGCACGAGGCCAGACATTAGCTTTGCAGTCGGAATGCTCAGTAAATATCAAAGTAATCCCGGCTTGCCTCATTGGGTAGCTGTCAAGAAAGTGATCCATTACCTTAATGGAACAAGAAGATATATGCTCACATATCAAAGATCCAATCAACTGGAGGTCATTGGATATTTAAATTCAGACTTTGCTGGATGTCTCAATACAAGGAGGTCAACATCAAGTTACATTTTTTTGTTGGTTGGCGGGGCAGTATCGTGGAGGAGTGCAAAGCAGACGCTAATTACTCCATCTACATTTGATGCAGAGTATGTGGCATGTTTTGAAGCCACAGATCACGCATTATGGATGCGTAACTATATCATGGGACTTGAAATTATGGGCAGTATGTCTGAACCAATAAAGATTTACTGCGACAATGACGCTGCTAGGCGTTTCGCTCAAAATGACAAGTGTTCCAGCAAATCAAAGTATCTGGAAGTAAACTATCTTGTACTCAAAGAGAAAGTGCAAGATCGTTTAGTGTCAGTTGTTGGAGCTCCATCGAAGCTTATGATTGCTAATCCATTAACAAAGGCATTGGCGCCAAAGGATTTTAAAGACCATGTAATAAATATGGGCTTGAATGAAATGCCTTATAAAAGGATATGATGTATGACACTATATATATTGATTAAATAAAGAAACGATTTTGCAATTCTTACTTTGTTGTGAGCTCACATGTGGTAATTGTAAAATAAAATAAGAATATAAAAGCATTATGACATTACAGTTCCCATTAAAGTAAGTCATATTAAAGATACTCATTAAGTGCTGGATTAAGCGAGAATATTAATGTTGTGATTGTAGAAGGAAGCATATCACTTATGATGTGTAACCGCTACAGTTCGCATTAATAGACTAACTTTATCATAGATTAAAAGATCTTAACATTAAAGTTACATGAAAACTGGTATACTTTTCAAATGATGCGCATCAGTTAGAGTTATTTCTTTCAAAGTTTTTTCTTACATTTGTAAACAAGTTTTATAAAATACAAAGGAATGAATGGTGGTCATATGGACCAAGTGGGAGATTGTTGGATATCACGGGTGGTGGCCCACATGACCACCACTTATATTGATTCATTTAAAAACGACATCTTCCCATTAAAGCCACATTCCTGGAAATACCAGTTGTGCGATAATGGAAAGCTTTCCATTGATGGGGAGGAAAGTGTTAACGTAGTCTATAAATGGCTTGGGAACTCTCTCATCTTCATACAGAGATTATTGCTTGGCATACGCATCAATCAGCAAGCATTACGAGAAGACAGAGAGAGTTAAGATTGTGGATCTCCTCTTTGTTTCATGATGGATTCAAGTATGCCCTAAATTGGTTGTCTTTCATAATACAAATCAATCCGTCAGAATGCAAATCTAATCCGTTAAAGTTTTTCCTAAGGGGCCATTTTAGCTTACACCCAATGCCGAAAGGGTAGGTCTTCCCTGGCTACAGTGTAGACCACATTTATTCCTATTCCTATAGAGTTAAGGAGTATGGCCTACCTATGATCAATCCAAAGCATCCAACACACGTTTGCCCAGTGAATTAGCACCATATGTTTGGAAAATCTCATCACCCTCATCACCACCCATATGATTGGCTTCCATCCAATGGGCCCCATATAAATTAGGCTGTGATTCTAGAAATCAAGTCAGCACATATCCCAAGCACCCAAAATACCACCAAACCAAATAGGCCCACTATAAGAAATGGAGAAAAAAAAGAGGATATGGGGGGTGGGAGGTGGTTTTCTTAGTTGTTGCTGCTTTTACCAATGCTGAATTCAAATACGACGACGATAGTGAGGATAGCCCAAACAGAGCACCGCTGAGATCCTTGAAGGGTTCTTTCAAGAAAATGAGTAGAGATATGAGGGTGAGAGCCAATCCCATCTTGGCTGAGAAGACCACCTTTCGAGGATCTGATACCCCCATCTCCCATGCTCTCCCCACTGCATCTATCCCACTTTTCCAGAGCTCTGCAATTCCATCATTCACCCTTTGAAAACAGATGCATCTTCCATCTCTCTCTTTGTGCATGTCGAACCCAAGTTCCCACTCACTCTCCTTTTGTGGCAGTAGCCTCTCCTTACTTCTTTGCATAAAGTTGTATTGAAAATACCCAATTTTTGGAATTACCATCCTTCTCCTTCTTTGTCTTCTTATTCTATTGTGCTAGCTGCTTTGCTTTTTTATTTGATTTTGGAAAAAAGAGGAAATCAGCACAAAGTGAGGGTAGAGAAGAAGACCATTTCAAGAAAAGAAATTAAGAGAAGAAGAAGGAGACATGGAGGTTGGGCTTTGTGAAATGGGCTGTTGTGATAAGACAGTGATGAGAAAAAATGCATGCATACACATTACCCACCTTGTCTCCATCTACACCACTGCCACCACCTTTGCCAAGCCTTCCCCATACCACTTGCACCACCAAAACTTGCCACACAACCCACCATACATAGAACCAACCAAACCACATCCAAGAACCGCTTAACCCATCTCCTCATTCCACATCCAACACCTGTGTTTTTCCCCATTATTATAGTGAGGACCTATTGTCAGTGGGCTCTCCTTCTTTTTCTTCTTTTCCCTTCTCTGTTTCTCTCCCTTTCGAATGGGAGATGGAGAGTAGTTATTTGGAGTGGGAAGTTATTTTGTGTCAGTTATTTGGAATCAGTTAGTTTAGAGAGAGATGAGAGAGGAGAGAGAAAGTGGGTGTGGATGGAGAGATTGCCACCTTTTTTTGCTTTCTTTTCTAAAAATCTAGGAAATTAGCATTCAGGTTTTTGAAGGTTGTGGTGGTTAACCCAATAAGAAGTACATCTAAATAGAGTATTATATATGGCGTATTTGCCAAATACAAAACGGCCAAGGAATTATATCATTGAAGATGCAGGTACCAAAAAAGTATGCTATAGAACAATTTCTTCATATTCAAATGGAAGAAAGAAAATCAGTGATAGCACAAATGACAGATTTTCAAAATATAATCCATGAAGTGAAAATTGAGGGAATGGGTTTACCTGAACAATTTTTAGTAGACAATACCATTTACAAACTCCATCATGGAAGGATTTCAGGATCACGTTAAAACATAAGAAATTCAAGAAAGTTGAAAATCTTACAGTTTGACTCAAAATTCAAGAGCATCATTGTGAATGTAACTCAAAGAGTAAGGATTCTAAACATGTGAGGAAGGCTAATCTTATTGAAACTAAGAATGACTAGAAAAGGCGCAAACCAACATGACCAAAGGAAAGGTCAAAAGAAGAACAAAAACCAAGCTCATAAGCCCCGTAGAGATATAAACAAAAGAATGGAGATAGAATACTTTGTATGTAGAAAAAATGGCCATTATGCAAAGCAATACCGCCGCAGAAAAGGAACAAAAATAAAAAATAAGCCAATCTCAAATAAGAGAATTTTTTTTGTGGTAGTAATAAAGGTGAACCCTGTCAGCAATTTTAGAGGTTGGTGGGTTGACATTGGTAGGACCTGGCATATCTGTAGTGACATAAGCGTGTTTGTATCCTATAAGTAGGTCGAAGATGGACAAGAACTCTATATGGGAAAGTCCTCTGTGGCCAAGGTAATTGGTTAGGGAAAAGTAGTTCTGCACCTCTCATCTAGCAAGTCTCTAACTTTCACTGAAGTGCTGCATGTGCCCAAAGTGTGAAAGAGCTTGGTAGGCTTTGTTTTAAGCAAAAACGGCTTTAAGTTAGTATTTGAAGCATATAAACTTGTAATTGCCAAAAATAAAGTTTTTGTAGGAAAAGGCTATGTTGCTAAGGCCTTTTCAAATTGAATGTAAATTCTATCGATAATAAGAATGCTTCTATTTCTGCTTATATTGTTGTGCCTTTTGATCTATGGCATGCTAGATTAGGTCATGTTAACTATTCTTCTTTGAAAACTATGATGGATTAATGTTAGATTTCTAAAACTGATTTTCAACCTAACTCTTGTTAAATTTTTGTTTAATCCTAGTTTTTCAGAAAACCTTTGAAAATGTTGAAAGACGTTGGAGCTATTGGGTCTGATTCATAATGATATTTATGAACTAAGTAATATTATCACTATAGGTGGTAAGAAGCATTTTATTACTTTCATAGATGTTTTCTCCATATTTTCTTATATATATTTACTTAAGAACAAACTTGAGGCCCTAGATAAGTTTAACCTCTTTAGACTTAAAGTAGAAAAGCGACTGGGCAATAAGATTAAGACTTTGAGGTTTGATCGAGAAGGTGAATACTTGTCCAATGATTTCATTAAGACTTGTAACACCTTAGAGATAATTCACAAAGTGACAGTCTCCTCACAACAAAATGGTGTAGACTAATGGAAAAAAAAACTTTAGTAGAAATGGTGAATTTTATGAAAAGTAGTTCTAAACTATCCAAAACCTTGTTAGGGAAAGCTCTTCTTACAGCTTGTCACATACTTAATAGAATTCCCTTTAAAAAGACTAATAAAACCGCATATGAATTATGGAAAGATAGGACTTTGACCTTGAGGTACCTCAAAGTGTGGGGGAACATAGCCCATGTTGCTGTACCAAGTCTAAAGTGGACTACACTTGGACATAAAGCATAAGAGATTGTGTTTATAGGGTATGCTCTGCATAGTAAGGCCTATAGATTCCTAGTTACTTTAGGTTCAGATAAAGATTCAATCATTAAATCTAGAGACACAATCTTCTTTGAAAATGATTTTCCTTTTAAACAAGGTTTTCATATTCCTAATAACAACAATAATGTTGTTAGACTAGCCCCACCTAGTGATTTTGAACCTAAAGATTTAGAACCTCGTAGGAGTAAGAGACCTAGAAAGGAGTCTACCTTAGGCCCTAATTTTATCACCTACATTCTGGAAAATGACCCCACATCTTATTAGGAGGCTCTGCTTACTCCTGACGTTGCTTTTTGAAAAGAGGCTCTTAATAGTAAAATTGAGTCTATTTTAGAAAATCATATATGAGAATTAGTCAATCTCCCTCCTAGAACTAAACCATTAGGTTTCAAATGGATATGCAATAAGAAATCAAAAACTGATGGCTCAATAGAAAATCTCAAAGCTAAACTGGTTGCAAAAGGATTTAAGTAAAGTGAAGGAGTTGACTACTTTGACACGTATACTCTTGTAACTAATATTATTACCATTAGAGTCTTAATTGCCATAGCTTTCGTTCACAATATGGTCATCCATCAAATGGATGTAAAGACCACATTTTTAAATTGTGATTTGAAGAAGAAATTTCTATGGAGCAATTCGAAGGATTTGTAGTACCGGAGAGAGAAAAAAAGTTTACAGATTAATTAAATCTTTGTATAGCCCCAAGCAAGCTCCTTTGCAATGGTATAAGAAATTTGACCAAGTGATAATTTTTGAAGTTTTTAAAATTAATGAATCAGACAAATGTATTTACTATAAAGATTTTGGTAGTTCTTGTATCATAATTTGCTTATATGTAAGATGATATGATTATTTTTAGGTCTAATGTTATTTCAATAGAGATCACAAAGAGGTTTCTTTGTTCTAAGTTTGACATGAAAGATATGGGTGAGGTTGATGTGATATTGGGATTAAAAATACACAAGCACTTTGAGGGGATTATTTTATCTCAGTTTCACTATATTAAGAAAGTCCTTCAAAGGTTTAATATGTTTGGAGGGAATGGTATTTCCACTCCTTATGATCCAAGTGTCAAACAATTTAAGAACAAATGAGAGAGTGTATCTCAATTAGACTTTTCCATATGTAATGTATATCATAAAATGTACGAGACTTGATATTGCATATGCAGTAAACAAATTGAGCAAGTACACAAATAACACTAGTAATGAACACCGGACATCAGTTAGTTGGGTATTCAAATACCTAATGAGAACCATTGATCATGGTATGCATTATGAAAAATATCCCACTGTACTTGAAGTATATAATGATACAAACTAGATATTAGATTTTGAACAATCCAAGTTGATAAGTGGCTATGTATTTACTACTGGAAACAAAGTCATCTCATGGAAATCGAAGAAGCAATCTTGTATTTCCCGATCCACAATGGATTAGGAGATTATTGGCATGGAATTGGTTGGTGAGGAAGCTTAATGGTTGAAGAACTTGCTAACAGATATTCCTTTGTGGAACAAACTGGTACCAACCATAACTCTACATGGTGATTCCAAATCCACAATTGATAAGGTAAGTATCAAAACATACAATGGGAAATTTTGACATATACGTCTGATGCATAATTTATTGATGTAATTACTCTAGCAAAGATTAATTTTATTAGACTTTTTGAGATCGATTGATAATTTAGCCAATCCACTAACGAAAAAACTTGTTAGAGATTGAGTAATTTCAACATCAAGGGCAATGAGACTTAAGCCTAAAAAAGACAAGTCACCAATAATGGATTCCCAACCCGTTTGATTGGAGATCTAATGGGACGGGTTCAATGGTAAAAATGAAGTTATCATTGGGTGGCACTGTGGGAACACTTTAAAAACCCTCGCAAGTGCATAAACCCATTCCTATGATGTGCAGTGTTATATCCTACATAATAGTTGGTAAAACTCTATGTCTTTTATAAGTGGGATGTTGTACAAAAGTATCCTTGATAGAGAATACCTATGAGTGTGGAAGTCAGGTGACTTCCTATGAGAGTTTAGGCCACTTTCTAGAGCACTTATGTCTTTTTTAAGCAAGATGTTGTATAGGAGTATCCTTAACGTTAATGTGTTCGGTTCATCAGGAGTCCCTATGAGATCATGTGTGTTTAACATACAATTTACCAGATAAACTCTTGGTTCAAAATCTTAGTTCATCTTAGAGATTTGGTATCTCAAATATACTATACTAAGTAAAGGTTCAAGACTTAGTTCACCTACATTTATGAATGATCTCATAAGCATGACTTGCAGCAACTCTATTTCTTCTTGTGCTTTAATGTGTGGGGGATTGTTGGTGTAAAATGTGCATTAACGCACATTAGTTTTCCCTTATTTTCTCCTCTTTACTTCTTTTTATTTTTTAGAGCCCATATCAGTTATGGAGAACTCTTAATGAGGGGTTTATTATGAATTCCTCTCTTGCTTATGGTGTTTTAGATTTTAGTGGCCTTAAGTGGTGGTAACAATGCCCGCGTGCATGCGCCGGCCGTGATATGCTGTCAACCATTGCACAGGGAGTTAAGTCTCACATTCAATTGTGAGACTATAACTGTCCAACATCTCCTTATTCAGGAACACTATATAAAGGGGTCTAGGGTAAGCTTCTCATCTTAATCTTCTAATCTCTACGAGAAGCTCTCTGCTGTGCTTTTTTCCTACTCCTCCTTTTTGCTTTCTCTTTGCTACTGCGAGTCTATGAAACTGGTCCATTGCAGATTTGAGATTTCTCCGGTCTATTGAGTGCACAACTGTTGGAGATTATCCGATTAGGAAGTTGTATTATCTTGAGGTAAACACCCGCGAGTCCATTTTGCTTCTGTGTGGGGGCGAAATATGCCTAAAGAAAGAGTCTCCAAAGACCAGTTTCGACTACCAATTGTTCAGTTTATTCTAACCCTCCTCATTTATGTTATGTATACAGGTTATTTGCAGTTGCCCATAAACACAAAAATCCAACAAGAACTCCACCTCATTAGCCGAGAGCTTAACTTCTCCATCAAAGGCTCATAATCCCATAAGGACAGATTTCTAGAGCTCGTTGTAATCCCATGTTTCTAAAAGGAAACCTCCCTTCACTGATGTGAAGAATGGCTTTAACCTATAACTGCATCTCTTCTCGGTAACTGGAGATGGGTAATACTTGACACAGAGAACTGTTATATTTGTAAATAATGCACATGTTGTTATAAGATGTATCATTAAGGTGTGGATGCCCACGTATGATAAGATAGGGCAACTATCATTAGTCTCTGGATGTAAAAAGGTTTTTGGAGAGGAAGTCATCTCAGCATATAAATAGGCATGCCTTCTCATTATGCATGTACACATCTCTCTCTCATTTTAATAAAATTCTCTTTTTTCCTATCTCTCTCTCATCTCTTCTTCCTGCATGAGTTTTAGTTTTACAACACGTTCTGTATCTGTGTAGGAGAGTATCTTGAATTCCACAAAAACTAGATCGAGAAAAGCGAGATCTGGAAAATGGAATCCAGTTCGTGCTCTAAGTAATCCGAGGGTTGAGAAAACGGAGAGCCCTCTCTCTATCTTTCTCACTCGATATTTGTTTCATGTGAGTTTCTGTTGTTGTTTGGAAAACTAAAAAAGTAGAGAGGTAGCAATAGCTAGTTGCGAGGACTCCAATCATTCACCATCTTGGTTCTTTGGTACTGACTACAAAAGGACAAAGCACAAGTGGTCATTTGGAATTTCTTTGTCAAATTGAACGAATGCCTATCTTCATATGGATACTTCATACATACATATCTGGAATACTATTTCTGATTCATGAAGTTTCTCCTTTAAGCCCTGGTGCATGGCTTCTTCTCTCTTTTACCATCGCCCATGCTGGAGGGCCGCCGGTTGTTGCGCCATTCGACATAATTGGATTCTAGTCCTCGACCACCGCCATCCATTGCCGAGGGATAAGGGAAGAGGGCTGGGGCTTTCTCTGTGTTTTGGTTGTAGAACCAGAACTGGAAAAGCATGGGAAAAAGACTAGCCTTGGTTTTCTTAACCTAGACCAGGTTAGACCGGGTCGGGTTTGGGTCAAATCAGTATGACCTATGGCAGAACCCAGTCTGGTACAGGAAAGGAGTGCAGATCCGGTCAGACTGACTGTATACAGAGCCCAGCCTAGCCATCATGCAGCGCTGACATCAGCATCTTTTAGCATCCATATGATCAACAACCAGTTTGACGGGATTAATGTTAGAAATTTGTTTTTGTGATATCTTGGTTATTCATGTCCGATCGATGATCCGTTTGCTCCTACGGACTTATTTCGAGCATATCTACGCATCAATAGGAGTGGATTGATTATTTAATAGTTAAAAAAAGGGTTTTGATCAACAATAACAGTTGGTATATCTAACTTTTCTTTTTTTTTATTTAATTATGGATATATTATATTACATTGCACTGCATGCCTAACATAATTACTTCGGTAAAGTTATGACTATATGGTTATATAAAACTTTAGTTTTGATGAATTTATTGCTAGAAGTAATAATTGTATATAATAAAAGTAGAAGTTCATAGAACCAGAAGTTCTATATAAGTAATCAGGACCCGATGTTCCATATGATATTTAGAGTCAGAAGTTCTATATTAAATAAATAACTCAAACCTAAAGTTCTATGTGTTGTTTTAATCCAGAACCTGTAGTTCTAATTTGGACCTGAAGATCCGTATGTTGTTTTAATTTGAAACTTTAAGTTCTCAGCTTTGGAATATGTACCTAGAGATTCATATTCATAATCAAACCCGAAGCTTTGATTTTTAAACATCCAAAGTAGTATAGATCGATACGAAGGCCATAAATACAAGTCTAAAGTTTTAACAGAACCAGAAGCTCTAATCCAAACCTAAAGTCTTAACAGAACCAAAAGTTCTGATTCAAACCTGAACTTTGATAGAACTAGTAGTTCTAAAAACTTGAAGTTCTAACTTTTAATTAGCCAATTCTTGGTTATATTTAGTTATTGAATATTGAGAACTTGGAGTTCTACTTTTATGATTGTTATTATTAAATTGATCTTTACACACTAAAAAAGGCTTGCTGCTGCCGTCTGTTATGTCCTGAACCCAAGAATTGGGAATTAGAGTGGATCCTGAGGTGCGCCACACGTCACCTGTAGCAATTTGTGCTTTGTTAAAACAAGTATGAACTGGCACACAACGGTGATTCCATAGGAACGTGAGAAAAAGATCCATATACACATGTCAATTATTTTAACAATAAGGCGGAAACCTGTGAAGTACACTTGCAATTGTCATAAACACTAATAGCATTCACTTGTTAATAAGCAAAAGTATGCTAAGTAACCCATCCACATGTATATATATATGAACGTAATACTATTCAAAGAACAGTCAACCAATACAAAATACATGTATGAGTTGAACTAAAAATCGTATGCATGTACATGATATATAAAAGGCATATAGTCATATACAAAATCCAAAATACATGTCTATCAATCTATGACTCCAAAAACTGCATGATGATGATGGCATGATCTATCCATAAGCCAGACATGGCTATAACCCAAGCAAACCCAAAATGAAACCTAATGATGTGCTACGTAGGATGACTAGTACTAAATGTTATCCTCGTTCCACTCCTCTGCACCTTGAAGTACCGTTTAAGTCAATTGTTGAACTAGCAATGGGTCCAGTATCTATAACACCAAGGGTAACACTATTAAACATGATGATTTAGCAAATATAAATGTATATAAAGCTAATATGCAGTATCCATTGAATTTAAAGATATTAATTGAAAGAGATCATTAACAGAAGTTAGGCATGTTGTGCATATGAATAAGTACGAATAAAGAATCATAAATGGAATACAGTAACATACTAATTTGGCATCCACGAGGCTATCTTTTCTCTAGAGAAAGCACGTATCATATGGCAGGAAATCACTAGCGGTTAGGTCAAGATCTGTCTAGCTACCAAAAGAGTGTCGACTAACTCTTCACATAACTATTGCAGTAGAAAACAGATGGAATACCCTAATTTGGTTCCATCAAACCTCCTATGGGTACAAGCTAAGTAGTACTAACTCAATGTATCAAGACCGATCGAGATTCATAACTTCATATTTAACATACGTAGTGATCGTCTCAGACTTATACAAAAGCATGTCGGTCTTAAGATTGTATACAGTCATAAAATCGAGATTTAATAGAGTTACTAATAGTCAAATGATACATACTTAAATGAGCTAATAGTGCTTGAACCCTCTCAACCTTAGTTACCCTCTCTTGGTTCACGGCCTTGCTCTCAGAAGAAGTTCTAGCTCCAATCTTGCTTCAAGGTTCACTGAGGATGAACGGGTACATGATTTAATAATGTTGAGAGCAAGGTTTACCTTACAATATGAATGCATTCGGATTGAGGGGTTAACAAGAATATTTACTAGCCAACCCTAACTAAGATAATCCATATTTCCTTAATCATTCAATACGATGTATTCATTAAATGTTTGGTATCAATATACTACCAAGCCTTAGTATTACATTGTATAGGCGGTGGACACCACTTCTTATGGTAACACTCATGACATGGCATCCGAAACTGACCGGAGAATCAAGAAGGAAAGAGTGATAGCTCCACCTTTCCTTCTTAGTATTTAATTATTGTTGGGCTAATTCATTTGATGTGAAGATCACTTCCAAGGTCCTACATGGTCTTTGTTTGCACTTAATGTCTAAAGGGTAAAATTGGGTTAAATAATTTTTCTAGGATTTTAAAAGAAGGATACGATAGCTCCCAATTTATCCCCATTTAAATAAACTTAAATTAAGTTCGATGACAAAACTGGGTACCTGATCAATCGAACCTCCATCCGGTCGATTGGATTCCCACCCCAAGGGAGAATTCGATCGATCAGACAGGGGCTCAATAGATCAGCCTTGGAGCATTTTGCTCTGAGTTGAATTAGTTCTAAACTGATTCTATCTAGCTCTTTTGGCCTCCCCCGAGTTAAATCAGTTCTAAACTGATTCCATCTAGCTCTTTTGGCCTCCCCTATACTTGGTAACAATCGTAGACATTACTAAATGCATAAAGAGACCATTCTCTCCATTTATAAACTCCACTTTCATTCTCGTTCTCATAAGAAGTCCAAAACTCATTACATTAACATGTAATTTAGGTAGTTGAGCTGTATAAAGAGTCATTCATGAGATTTATTAAAGAATCAACGAATCAAGCATATATACAACAATAATATGCACTTATATTTGCCTTTAATTCAGTGCTTTACCTAATTCAAGCTTTCCTTGGCTCCATGGAGAAGAAATATCTCAATGTAAACAATCCTAAGGCATGCTGGTTAGAAGATGGATGCATGTTACAGGATTGAATCTTCTTGACTCTACTGAATTCAAAGAGATGCAAGGAGGGTACTTTTTAACTTATAGAGCTGTAAAGATAAGAAAGGGTGTAGACAAGGGGGTTGCACTTCATAAGATGGTGGCTAGAAGGTAAGGGAAGGTGATGGAGTTAGTCCTTCACACATGTAAGGTCTTTTACTCTTAAAATTGCAAGAGGTTAAGGATGAGGATAGCAGTAGAGCTCTAGCAGAGACTCTTGAGGGGATGAAGAGGGAAGAATGAGCTTTTGGCTATTTTTAAATCAAGTATTCTTGGAATTGCAAGCAAGTCCAATTTGCTTGAAGGATTTATAACTTAAGTCAAGTGGACTCTAGTTGGGCTAAGATAGATCCGAATTGAGGTGGGCCAAACATAAAAAATGACCCACGTGTGAAAATACAGATGATGAAACTAAAATGATGCTAATATGATGCAAAACACCAAAAATCTAAATTACAGAAAGGCCTTTGACTACCTAAGTAAGATTCGAACCCAACCTAACTACCTATCTATGACCTAAACCCAAAGGATTTGGATTGAATTAGCCTAAATAAGTATTAATTAGAATAAAAAAAGATTAGTTATAGTAAACATGTTTAGCTCTAGTTTGGACCTTACACCATCAAAGAGGGACCTAAGATATCTCCGGAGGACATAGCATAAGTCCTTATTTTCTACGCCATTATATCCCTAAAGGACATGTATGATCATTAGCAGATAGTCATACCACCCAATGCTTTAATAAATGTTGAACTAGTCAAATAGAACAAAATGCAGGAAATATAATTCCTCCAGAAGAGGTAGACATAATAATTCCTCCAAAAAAGGTAGACATAATGATTCCTTTAGTAGAGAAGAAAATAAGCACCCCAGGACAGGTGATTAATAAGGCATTTGAATCTAAATTGGGAGAGCCACCAAGCATGATCTAAAAACCCTACAACTATTATTATGAGTTTGAATATTGAGGTTAATTTTTAAATATTTTTTGGATGTTAGGACTTATTCTTTTATCCCTCGTATCTTGTGTCTGCAAATTATATTTACTTTGGATAGTGAATATTTTAGTTGTTTTCAATCACATTTTTATTATGTGACTGAATAGTTATATTAATTTATTGTTTCTTGTGGTATAGATCATGGAATGCATGAAACTAAGGATAATATCTGTCTGGTAAACAGTGCCACAAAATACACTACATTGAAAAAACAAAAGTTTTTCTCAAAGTTGGTGTTTAATTCATACAAGGTATCAACCATAGTCGAATTTGTACAAATAATTGAATGCTCCAAAAGAGTTTATATAATGTTATCAACTGGTATCCAAATATGCATTAAAGATGTATTATTTTTTAGCAGTTCTTGAAGAAACTTGCTTTAGAAGACATTAGGAAAATGGGTACCATATATAGAAACTATAAGTGAAGGTAACTAAAGATATTTGCTCATCATTACTAATATTAACAGCCAATAGCTGATACTAGAAAAAATAAAAACTAAGTGCATTCTCCTTAGGTCGATATTACACAATAGTCTTTCATGTCGACTCACATTTGATTATGAACAAAACAACAAAATTAAGCCGGAAGCTTAAACTAACTCCGAAGCTTACTGATCCTAAGACTTTAATGCTTTAACATAATAGGTTAGGTCACCCTGGGGCTGCTATGTTAAGGCAAATTGTTGAAAATTCTTTGGGTACTCCTTAGAGAACCATTAATTGACCATCATTTTTGTAAATGATATAAAGTGGCATTTGTGAACCCATAAATCCCACTAGTAGACCTTTTAGGTATGTTATGGTTCTGATTGATGCCTCCACTCGTTGGTTGGATGTTTACCTATTTTTATAGTTTTTTTCCTCCTATTAGCACAAATTATTAAAATTAGGATACACTTCCTTGAGCATCATATTAAGTAGATAAGACGTGATAATGTAGGTTCGTGACCTGCATGAACCAACAACATAGATTAAGAATCTATGTAGGTTATAACTCACCATCAAATTATTAGATATCTATAACCAATGATAAGGGATGTATTTACTGTCATTTTGCATATTGTCATTTTGATGAGACAGTCTTCCTACCGTTAAGGAGAGATAAGAGAGTTCCTAAAAAATGCATTATTCCTGTAGAATAACCCGTTCTTGAACAACAGCGAGAATTAACATGGAATACTCCTATTTTGTCTTATCTAGATTCATTACAAGGTGAGAATGAAGTACGGTGAATTATGCACTTACAAAAACATTACAAATGAATTACCTGATGCTTTTAATGATGCAGCAAAAGTGACTAGGTCACATGTAATAGCTATGAATACACCTTCATGAATTAATATCTGCATAGGACATGTAAAAATTAATGTCCCTATAAGACAAAATCCAAATATTGTAGGAAATGAATCTGTTATACACTAAAAGAGTGGTAGACCTATAGGTTCCAAGGACTCAGCTCTCTGGAAAAGGAGAAATGAGCAATCATATCTCAATCCAACACTCCTGAAAAGGTATGCCATTTCACTTAAGAAAAGGTTATGGATAAATCCATTCTCTCTAAATTTCCTGAAGAAATTAACATCCCGAAAAAGACATGAGTCCCTGAAGAGACTTTGGAAGCCCTTAAAGAGGCAAGGGTACCCAATAATAAAGAGATCTCTATACTTTACAATTATTCAAGATAGAGATGGGATAGAAAGGAAATTGTAATCAATGACTCATTTGCATATGCGGTAGCTACACAAATAAGAAAGGAAAATGATGACAAAACCATGTTCTATGAATATTGACAAAGGATAGATTGGCTTAAATAGAGAGATACCATCAAGGTAGAATTATAGTCTCTCAATAAATGAGGTATATTTGGACTTATAGTACACACCCCAAAAGGTGTTAACCCTTTATGTTACAAATGGGTGTCTGTAAGGAAAAGAAATGAATGAAATTACTAGATACAAGGAAAGACTTGTGCTATAATGTTTCCTACAGACACCTAGGACTGAAAACATACACAGACATGTTCACCCATAAAAAATTACAAATGTTACAACAAAGACATTACAAGTAAATTCCGAACCAAGGATACATAAACCTTGGGATTGTGGAATGGCAAGTCAAGTACTGCATCCAGATGTTCAAAGCTAGTGCAATCCATTCAAAAGACTTCAGATGAGCTCAGAATGCAGCATTTCAAACTTCAGAGTTACTGGACTTCATTTCATTACTCAACTCACCAAATACCAAATT
Source organism: Sextonia rubra (assembly GCA_037013555.1). Lineage (NCBI taxonomy): Eukaryota > Viridiplantae > Streptophyta > Magnoliopsida > Laurales > Lauraceae > Sextonia > Sextonia rubra. Next base: position 8,546,903 of record JASUAD010000015.1, read on the forward strand.
CAAGGTTCATTGGCTCAAAAACTAGGGGCCACCTAACACACTCAAGGTTTTGGATTACCAAAGTGGATGGAAATCACATGGCAATTCCAAAGCATGCTTAGGAATGATGTTTCAAAGTTTCAAAGCATTTGGACTTCATTTCAACTTAAACTAAGCTTCAGTGACTATTTGCCAGCTCATTGGGGGTCACTATAGAAATTGACACTTCTACATGCTAGACTAGGCTCAAGCTCAGGGGAATGCCTTCAAGTATATTCAAAGACTATCCTTCAAAATTTCAGAGCATTTGAACATCATTTGGACCCAAACTCAGTTCAAATGATCGTCTACTAAGCTCTGTGGGGTCACTTGCAAATTGACAACTCACGAAGATCAAATTAGCTGAAACTCCTGGAAGAAGCTCAAATTATACTCAAGGGAGGCTCTGCAAAATTTTAGTTTAAACGAACATCATTTGACCCAAAGTGTACAAACATGTCAACTTTGGGTCAGTGACCCCCAAGTAATAGGGTCACTGACTAAAGTCCTACTTCCCGATGTCTAAAATTGATGAAATTTAGATACAAAACTTTAGTCATGCTCAAGGGAGATTCTACAAATTTTCAAGTCAAGAGGACTCCGTTTGGTCCTACTCCCACAGCATGTCAGCTTAGAAGACAGCGACCCCCTAGCCTTGGAGGTCACTAGCCAAAATCCTACTTCCAAGAGCCAAAGCTGATGAGACTTGGAATAGAGATTTAAAATATGTTCAAAATGAACTTCCCAAAGGTTCAAATCAATTGAATGTCATTTGGGTAGAAAACAAGCTAACTACTTACAATGTGAGGTGAATAGTGACTTAGAACATGCAACAAATGGGTCATTGTTTGAAATCCTACTTTCACAAATCCAAACTGTATGAAATATGGACCGACACTCCAAGATACTTCTGACATTAGTCCCTCCAAGTTTCAAATCAAGCCGAGGTCATTTGGGCCTCAAACAGCTGAAATAAAGGGCCTATTTCCATGAAAAGTTAATGACGGAGTTGACCAATTTCAAAAGGTTAAAATGGACTAAAATTTTTATGACACACTCAAAATAGTGTCAAAAGGCATCCTTCCAAGTTTCATAGAGATCAGACATTGTTGGTCCCCAAATAGGTGAAAATGGTTCACATATACAAAAAACCAAAATTAGGACTAGGGAGTGACCGCAGTTGCGGCACTGACAACCGTGGAGCAGTTCCTGTGGTTTTTAGCGGTTCCCTCCACTTTATTTCAAACCTTAACTCCCCATAAGTCCCTAAACTACTGCTAAAGTTTATAAAAGGGAGGTTTAATACACAGAGAGGGACAGAAACATACAAAAGAGACAGACAGTAATTACGAGTGCAAGTTGCTACTAAATTTCAAACAAGTCATAAGGCATTCTCCAGCACTCTACAACCCATTTCTCTTTCTTCTCTTTCACTCAAGGTGATAGATGGTTCAGAGAAGAAAGCGGGGTAAGGGAATCGTTTAAAAGAAGATTATGTTCAAGTATTGGCGAGTCGTTAAAAGGATGAAATCAGTTCCTTCGTTTTTTTTTTCAATTTAGGGGTTTTTTAGCCATCATGGAAGTTGTGAACAAGCCTCTTTAGGCTTCATTCTGATCTTTGAAAATCATAGGGTCAAAATGACACAACTTTGGCTTCATACAGTACCCTTTTCTGATTTGTACAAAAAAAAAAAAAAAAAAAAACAGTCCGTAGCCAAAAGTGAAATTCATCAAAGGTTTTGGTTGATTCCCTAGTCAAAGCAAGCCTTCTCAATGGTCACTCAATACTCCAAAAATCATAAAAGCAAGTTTTAGCACTTTGAAGAAGTCACAGAGGTGAAACAGTACAATACATAGAGCAAAACAGTGGCCTTTTGGCCATCGTCTGCCGACCACGGTCACTCCCCCTATTTCCTTCTTTCTTGCATCTTTTTCCAATTTTTATGTATGTTCTTGTATTTTCTAAATTTGAATCACATCTGAGACTTAAGGGAGGAGTTGTAAACTTTTTAAAAACATGTAAACAACCTGCATCCTCGCGGTTAGAGCATTTGAACCCATGTAAACAAAAGGGAAATTAATGATGAACTGTAATTATTTCTCATTCTTCTTAATGCTTAAAGTGTGTAAATGTTGGACTCAAATCTATTACACATTCGCCATTTTTCAATGCAATCAAAAGATTGGCGCCTTCTATGGGAAATTACATTACCCTAATTTGTGATCAAATTTGGCCAAAAGACATGAAAATTGGCTAAAAATGCATGAAAAGTGCTACTGTTAAGCTAAAAAGTGTTGCTGTTAAGCTGAAAGTACTGCTGTTAATTTGAAGTGCTACTGTTGCCTAGTGACCATGAGATGCTAAACAGAAAGTGTTGTGACCAAAGGAATTGATAAAAAATGGGCAGTGACCATGGGTCATGATCACTGACCTGTTTTGCTGCTAAAAATGATTGTTTGACCTTTAAAGATACCCATGCAAGACCTTGATGTCTAAAATGGATTTGGAAACATTAATCAAGGAATTTTGCACCTTAAAGTGCATTCTATAATCATTCAAATGAAGGCATTAAGCAGCTCGAAGTGCATACTCTTGCCATTTAATTGAAGGCACTTTGCACCTCGATGTGCACAAACCAAATCAACACCCTTTTTTACAATAGAAAAGTGGTGATTTAGTCCAAATAGCTTTGAACCAAATAACTATTTCTATTAAATCAGTGATAAGACTAATGACATTGTAGTTATGCATTGCACGGTGATAAGTCTTTAAAAATGCATATTTTCATATACATTTTGACCCATTTTAAGGACTTATTAACTTGAAAGAGCTTTATTTAGTATGATATCATGGTTTCAAGCATTTTAAATTCATTGTAGTGCATTCCTGCATAATTTGTTTAAAAATAACACTTTTTGCATAAATTCATGAAACCTGCTATTTTTGGAAAGTTTTGTGAAAATAATTTTTCTCATGAAATAAATTGAATTTTCATCATCATTAGTTCATTCATATAAAATCATGAAGAATGATGTACATTTTTATTATCATTTCATGAGAGATGGGCCCATAATTATGCATTTGGGATCTTAGGGGTAAAATGGTCTTTTCACATAAATTTACATTTGTCTTGTAGGAAATTGATTATATGGGTCCCATTTGGAAAGAATTGAGGTAAGGAATTGATTTTCAAAAGAAAGGAGAGAAGAATTGAAGAGAAAAAAATTAGAAGAAAATTGCAAAAAGTTGGCTTCATGGTCCCACACACACTTGTACATGTGTGGGGTACACTTGTAAAACATCCAAGATGGGGTCCATTTATTTGTTGCACATTTTCAAGAGATTTTGAAGAGAATTTGAAGAATATATCATCAAAGATGGACAAGGAAAGCCACATAGGAGTTCTTTTTGGAGAAAGGAGAAGATTTAATTGAAAAAAAATGAAAAAAATATCCAAGCAAGCTATTCCACATCCAAAAGAGGATTTTGGATCAGATTTTGGTTGAAAAAGAAAGGGAAAAAAAATCAAGAGGGTTATCTTCAAAGATCTCCTCAAGGTAGGAGCCAACAAGGAGAACTTTCCAAAAAAGGAAAGTTGACAATACAAAGAGATAAAGGGGGAAGTTCTACACCTCATGTAGGCCAAGTTTGATTCCAATAGAGGATTCTTATCCCTACTTCATCTATCAAAAGATCTCAATGTAAGGTGGCACATACAAGAAAGGAAAGAAGCATCCAAGAGGGACTTCTAGATAAAGCAAGCAAGGAAAGAAAAGAAAAATAAAAAGAAAAAAATTCCCAAAAGATATTGCATGTCTAAAGCATTGTTTGGAGCACTTTTTCTTTTATTTTTTTATTATTTTTAAGATTTTAAAGTTTGAGAAGGAGTAGGACTTGAAAAAATATAAATAGGGCACCCTTCTCCTATATTCTTCATGGAAGAATTACCCACCTCCCACCTCTAGATTTCTACACTCCATCTCTCCCTCTCTTGTCTCTCCATCTCAAGTCATCAAGGAGGCTTAGCCCTAAAGCTACACCACCAACCTTGAAGATCAACCAGAAGGAGGAATTCTTTTCCATCCTAGTATGCATAATCTTTTGTTTTAATTTTTTCATCTTATGTAAAGGATTGTCATACTAGTTTAATAATATTCATCTTTTTATTCTTCTTATTCTTATGGTTGTATGATTGCTTGATTTGTGTTTTTATTGTTTGGATTGACAACTCAAATAGAGAGCATATCTTAAGAAATTATTAGGCCTAGATTAAGAGAGAATATTGAGTGAATCTACCATCTTTAACTGCCGTTGCTTACCGCCTTTGACCTTAATTGTTTACCGCCTTTGACTTTCATTGTTTACCACCTTTAACTTCCTGCAATTTTTTTTATTTTATTGCACCTTTGAAATTTAAATTTTTGCAATTTTAATTTCTGCACTTTTCTTGTTATTTTTCCTGCACTTTGTTTCAATTTTCTGCACTTTATGTTCTTGCATAGTTTTTTTTCTTTTAAATTATTTACTGCTGTAGGTTGCATTAGATTCATGCATATTTCACTTTTCAATCTTGTTTAATGGTGATGATCATGATAAGGTTAAAAATCAAAATTTCAGTTTTAACAATACCACAATTCTTAATTGAAAAATAGTCTAGATTTCCTTGTGCAGAAAATATTCTCAATTGGGTTACATGTTGGATGATTTCTTCTAAATCAGATTTGCACATGTGCTGCCTAATGTTTCCAACTATTTTAAATCTAAATTCAGAACTGAAAATTTAATGAAAATAGTCCAAAAACAGTTTTGAAATTGTAGTAAAAGTTGGTCATTATTCAAGTGATTGTGTGACATATTTGTGAAGTGAATAAATGTTTTTTAAAAACTGATTTCTGCATTAAGTTGAATAAGTTTTCAGATCTGAAATAAGTCCTTTTAAACTGAATTCTAAGTGTTTGTTAACAGCCCAAATTTGTATTTCAATAGTAAAAAAAAATCAGATGGGAATTGAGTTCAATTTGGACAATTTGTACATGGATATAAGTGGATTGTTTTGAGGATTATTGGAACCATTATCAAAACTAATTTTATGTGCTTAATTGATAAGTTTCAGATCTGAAACTAAACTAAAACAACAAGAAGAAACTGATTTCTGAATTTTTTTTGGAAACCCCTCTAGTTAATGCATCATACATCGCATGTGCTACTTCACCATGTTAATAGACTACATGATCATGCATTGAGTCCACCGTTTTTTCTTCATCATTCTTGCATCTTGCTTATTTTAGGAAATTGAGTTTTCAAATATACATAGATATATATATTTTTTAGTTTATCATGTTTGAGTAAATTCATTCTTAAAAAAAAAAAGGGAAGTTGTGTATAGTTGTATTCTAGTTGTTTGTACAATTGCACAGTTTCTTTTTAGAAACTTGTACAGCATTAGGAGATTATTAATTTGATTTTTTTTTCATTTAGAGTTTCATTTAAACTAAAATTTCTTTTTTTGAATAGGATTTAGAAATCTTTTGTTTTTTTTGGAAAGTATAGATTTTTAACCTAACATAGTTTCTAACTTAAGAAAGTTGTGTTTTCTTTCTAACTTATTTGTTACTAACTTTGTTTAGTTTTATTTTTAGTAAGTTTCTAATTTTAGATTTAGTTTTATTGGAAGTTCTAATGTGTGTTTTGTTTTGCAGTAAATTTAATTTTATTTTTAGGAACTTTTAGAATTAGGAATTGTTATTGTAATTATTTAATTCTTAGGAATGAATGTATTTGTTAGATTTTAAATTAGGATAGTTTTAGAGTTTGAATTAGGCAGGTGACAAGTTGAAAATATTTTAAACATAGCTCCATGTGGATTCGACCTCATACTTACCGAGATATTACCACATCATAGCTCTGCACTTGGAGTTACGAACAAGTTTTTGGCGCCGTTGCCGGGGAGCGCCATTTAAGGTAATTTTTCTAACTTTCCTTATTTACATTGTTTTGTGGGTGTGGTTTAACTTTGGCATCTTTCTAGAAATAGAAGGACATGCATGGAATGCTAAGCCACCCTAATTTGGAATAGGAATGTGCATGGAATGCTAGAAAGTACACATCACTCTGATTTTTATAAACTTTCTAAAATTGAAAAAGTTACTGCTTTTCAACTTGTCTCAACTTCTTTTGGGAAGAAAGTATACCAAAAGTGATCTAATCATTGTCCTTAATCTTCTCAGTGTCTAAGGAGGCCTTTTCCGTTGTAGTGCGCGATAGATTGACTGTTCAGAAAACTAGTCCTTCAAATGGGTCCATCTATGACTCTACCACTTCCTTGTGGCTAACCTAGCTGAGTTGATTTCATAGAACTAGATTGGAAAACTTAAGGAAACTTTTCAACCCTAGGGAGTTATTTAGTTGTCATAACTTAGGTTTTCTCATATTTTAAAAATTAAATAAAAAAATCTAAAAATTCCAAAAAGAAAGGACAAGCCCTCTCAGCCAATTTGGCAAAGAGGATCAGCGCACAGATTAGAAAAGAAATCTCCTAGACCCTCTAGTCCTTTGAGATTGTTTCCAATGGCGAGTGGGTCCGGTAACAATGATGCCTAACTCAAGAATGGGAATAATAATGGGGACCGCAATGGTATGGAGGTTAATCAGCCACCTAGGACTATACGTGATTACTTGAGCCTCGCTCGACAAACTACACCATCCTGTATAGTGATGCCCCAAATCACGGGTCAATTTGAGATCAAACCAGGCATGATCCAACTTCTACCTAAGTTTCATGGGCTTGACTCTGAAAGTGCGTACTTGAACTTAAAAGAATTTGATAAGGCATGCTCAACACTTTAGTTACAAAATGTAGTGCCGGATGTAATCAAACTTCGATTATTTCCGTTTTCTTTGAAAGATAAAGCTAAGACTTGGCTCCACTCTCTTAGACCAAGTTCAATCAACACCTGAAAAGGCCTAGAGACTGAATTTTTGAAGAAATTCTTCCCACAGCATAAGACCAACACTTTGAAAAGGGAAATTATGATGCTCAGACAAAATCTTAAGGGACCCTATTATAAGTGTTGGGAAATATTTAACGAATTAATCCTTGCATGTCCTCATCATGGATATGAAACATATCGTCTCATCGAGATTTTTATTGAGGGTTTAACCCCTGATACTCGTCAATTTATTGAGATGATACGCAATGGTCAATTTTATAAAAAAAATTGATGAAGTGTGGGAATTTTTGGAACTAATGGCAAAAAATGCGCAAAAATGGGCCTCGTCTGATGGGGCAGATCAATCCAGGTCATTGAACCAGTGTAAGGGAGGAGGAATCTATCATTTGAACAATCAAACTGAAATTCAAGCCAAGCTTGCTGCACTTACAAGAGAAATAAAAACTCTGAAACTTGGAAAAAATAAGGATACAGTCATGGTTTGTGGTATTTGTGCTTCTGAAGATCATTTGTCAGCAGACTATCCAACTGGACCTGCATTATAGGAAGCAATTCAAGAATAGGCTAACATTTTGAACTCATACCAAAAGTCGTTCAATACAAATACTATGGGGAATATGTATAATCCTTCATGGCGAAACCACCCAAACTTTAGCTGGAGGAATGGACCAAAGACCATCAAATTCTGGTGCATACATGTCTCCACAGCATAATAGATCTTATGCACCACAAACTCAGAATAGGTCATTGGAGGAGTCCCTCAGTATGCTAGTGCAATCTCAATAATAATTTATACGAAACATGCAAAATAATCAACAGATGATTCAGAATAACCAGCAAGTTATCCAAAGATTAGAAGCTTCTGTCGAACAAATCAAACGTAATCTTCAAGTTCAAGGGAAAGGAACATTTCCTGCTCAACCTCTCCTGAACCCAAAAGGCTAGTTTGAAGTGAATGACATAACTAACTCAAACTATCAGGAGCATGTTCAGGCAGTCACTCTACGTAGTGGCAAAGAGCTTCAAGACAATCTGGAAAAAGATAAACAACATGTCTCCTCGGATTTAAATGGAAAGATTAAAAAGGATAGTGCTAATGCAAAAACTGTTGTTGAAAATGAAAAAGGTCCTGACCCCACAACTGTCATTCCCATTGCCCCTTTTCCACAAAGATAGACCCATCCCAAGAAGTCAATCCCAAACCAGGAGATCTTAGACATTTTCAAGGAAGTGAAAATCAATATTCCTCTATTGGATGCAATTAATCAGATTCTAGCCTATGCCAAGTTCCTTAAGGATCTTTGCACTGTCAAGCGTAGGACGAATGTACAAAAGAAAGCTTTCTTTACTGAGCAAGTTAGTGCACTCCTAAAAGGGAGCACACCCCAGAAATACAAAAATCCAGGATGCCCCACCATATCGTGCACCGTTGGAAATCACCGGATTGGTCAGGCTTTATTGGACCTGGGGGCCAGTGTTAATCTATTACCCTACTTGGTTTATCAACAACTAGGGCTAGGTGAGTTGAAACCTACCAAGGTTACTCTACGACTCGCAGATCGTTCGGTCAAGAAACCAAGGGGGGTAATAGAAGCCGTACTAGTGCAAATTGAAAAATTTTCTATTTTCCTGTTGATTTTTATGTATTGGACACTCAACCAGTACATAATGACAATGCTCAGATTTCGGTAATTTTTGGAAGACCATTTTTAGCAACATCAAATGCATTAATCAATTGCCGAAATGGAATGTTAAAACTTTCTTTTGGAAACATGACCATTGAACTAAACATATTCAATTTATACAAACATTCTGAGGATATTGATGATGATCTCCTAGAGATGAACTTTGTGAATACTATGCTGGAGGATGATTTAGAGGAGTGTGTTAACTCGCACATTGCACTGATGCTTGAGGCCAATGAGGACATGGACTTTCTTGAGGAAATGGATGATGACACTATGGAAGAAGCTCATGCTATTTGGACACCCAAGTTTGAGGAGCTTGTACCAAATGGTGCACCACCTCTTCCATCTCAGGTTGAACCATCCAAACTTGAGTTGAAACCCCTCCCTTCTAACCTCAAATATGATTACCTTGGGGATGAGGAGACCTACCCAGTAGTAATTTCTTCGCTTCTTACTGAGAATCAAGAGGCCCAATTATTGAAAGTGCTCAAATAACACAAGAATGCGATTGCTTGGAATGTGGCTGACATCAAAGGAATTGATCCTTTAGTGTATACGCATCGCATCTATCTTGAAGAGGATGCAAAACCATGTAGGCAGATACAACGCCGGCTTAATTCTACCTTGCAAGAAGTGGTTAGGGCTGATGTGCTTAAACTGCTTGATGTGGGCATAATCTATCCCATCTTGGATAGCCAGTGGGTCAACCCTACCCAGGTCGTTCCAAAAAAAGCCGATATCACTGTAGTAAAAAATACTCAAAATGAACTTGTTCCTACCCGAGTCCCCACAGGATGGAGGGTATGCATAGACCACAGGAAACTTAATGCAGTCACACATAAGGACCATTTCCCTCTACCCTTTATGGACCAAATTTTGGAAAGGGTAGCTGGCCACCAATACTATTGTTTTCTTGATGTATATTCCAGATATAACCAAATAGAAATCTCCTCTGAAGACCAGGAGAAAACTACATTCACATGCCTCTTTGGTACTTTTGCTTATCAGCGAATGCCTTTTGGGTTATGTAATGCTCCTGCCACATTTCAGTGTTGTATGCTGAATATTTTTAGTGACATGATGGAACGCATTCTCGAGGTCTTCATGGATGATTTCTCTGTGTTTGGTGACTCATTTGAAGACTGTTTGACAAACCTTGAGATTGTTCTCTCTAGATGCGAAAAAAAGAACTTGGTACTCAATTGGGAAAAATGCCATTTCATGGTTTGCAGGGAATTGTCCTTGCTCATAGTGTGTCTGAAAAAGGTCTAAAAGTTGACAAGTCTAAAATTGATTTGATCGCCAACTTATCCACACCTAAAACTGTAAGAGATATAAGATCATTCTTAGGGCATGCAGGGTTCTACAGAAGGTTCATTAAAGATTTTAGTTTTATATGTCGCCCTCTCTGTGAACTATTTTCCAAGGATGCACAATTTGAATGGACTGAGGCATGCCAAGTAGCCTTTGAAAAATTAAAAGGTATGCTAACGTCTGCTCCAATTATGCAACCTCCGGATTGGAACCTTCCTTTTGAACTCATGTGTGATGCCAGTGATTTTGCGGTTGGGGCTGTTTTGGGACAATGTAAGGATAAAAAGCCTTATATGATTTATTATGCAAGTAAGAGCTTGAATAGTACACAGATCTACTATTCAACCACCGAGAAGGAATTATTGGCAGTGGTCTTTGCACTTGACAAATTTCGCTCTTACTTGATTGGATCTAAGACTGTGGTGTTTACTGATCATTCCCTGCTAAAGTATCTTCTTTCTAAGAAAGATGCTAAGCCCAAACTGATTAGATGGATCCTTCTACTCTAGGAATTTGACGTAGAAATCAAAGATAAGAAAGAGTAGAAAATGTTGTGGCAGATCACTTGTCTAGACTTGTCATTTCCGATCCTATTAAGCCAACACCAATCCAGGATAATTTTCCAGATGAACACCTTTTTGCATTATCCCAACCCCCTTGGTTTGCAGATATAGCAAATTATCTTGTTATGGGCAGTATTCCTAGCCATTGGACTAAGCAAGATAAAGATTTGTTCTTTCCTGAGGTGAAACATTTTTCTGGGATGATCCATACTTGTTCAAATACTGCCCAGATCAAATTATTAAGAGGTGTGTGCTAGATGATGAGATTCCTAGTGTCATATAATTCTGTCATTCACAGGGTTGTGAGGCCATTTTTCTGCTAAAAAGACATCATGCAAAATATTGCAATGTGGTTTTTATTGGCCCACATATACTTAGTCAACCAATCCATGCCTAGGATTACATCAAAATCACGCGTCAGTAACACAATGAGTTCTGCTGGAAAAAGGATCTTTCCAATTAGAACTCGAAAACCTAGGTAATGTCCTCACAAGTCATCCTCTTGCCAATAGGAGTGATAACACTTAACACATACAATAGCTGCATTAGCAGCTCCCGTATCCTACCAGAGAATTGAAGTGAAATAAAGGTGTACAAAGATCCCGAATCAAACAATACCTTACCTTTCACATCATAGACAGAAACCTTACTTATGACCATATACTCCATCGCTTCCGCTTTTTCATGGGTCAATGCATAAGCACGGTCTTACCTGTGAGGTCAATTCTGTTGTCCCTATTTCTGTTGTCCTTATTTCTGTTGACCTTGGCCTTATTGTGTCTGCCCTTGGCCTTGCCTCACCTATTGTTGTTGGCTTGAAGGTGCGGGTAGTGCTGCTCTAGAAGACTGTTGATACTGCTGCTGGGGTGGGACTTGACTGGAACCCTTCCTTCTTGGGCACTCTGACAAACGATGGTCTAATGAGCCACAACCAACATAGGCTGCCATAAACTTCCAACATTTACTTCTTTCATAGCCTTTTCCACACACACCATAGACTAGCCTTAACGTCCCACCAATGACTCCCTTTTGTTTCTTGGAGTGTTTTGACTCCTCCCAAAAGGTGGGGCACTTCTCTTGGATTCTTCCAAAAACAAGTTATTCTCAATTTCTTCAGCGGCATAGGCTTTCTCCACAATGTCATCATACTGTACTGGATGTTGGAAAGCCGTAGTGTGTCCCTTAATAGCAGGCCTCGACCTTTCGAGGAACCTCTCGACTCTTTTCTCCTTGGTGTCAATCAAGTCCAAGGAGAACCAAGAGAGTTAACTAAACACATGTACATACTCTACAACCATCATGGAGTTTTGCTGTAGAGTGAGAAACTCTGCCTTTTTCTTGCTGGTCACATACTCTTGAATAAACTTCTTCCTAAATTACCTCTTAAAAGCTTCCCACACAGTAGCATCTAGCATAGCCCTAATTTGATCCCAAATACTCTTCCACCATGTATCCACAATATCTCTAAACATAGATGCCGTAGGGACCACTTGCTACCTTTGTGTGCAGGTCAGGGAATCAAAACATTCTTTATATGTACGAACCATTTGTCGGCTTGTAATGATCCTCTCATCCCATGAACTCCGTAGCTCCTCCTTTTGGAATTTCCCATATAAGGAATTAAGGTCATTGGGTTGGTTCTGTCATTCCAAAAGGGTGGCTAACTGCAATTGCATGGCAGCTTGGTTGGCGTTGCTGGCAGCCAGTTGATGCATCAACATCATAAATCGCTCTCCAGTGTTATATGCACTATGAGGAGGGGGGTGGCGATGGAGGATCTGCACCATCCAATTCGATGTTTTTGAGGCTGTTACCTCCCAAATTGTTGTTTGTACCGGACCCAGATGCCATTACAAAGATGCCATTTATTTGTAATTATAACAGTAATTAGTCATAAGAACACATTAGTAGAAGGTAAGTTATAAGTCTTTATATAAAAATCCATCCCCGATCAGACCTATCGTAACCGCACCACATTTCTTAGAGTTGCTAAGTCTTTTAATCAACTTCTTAATTGCTCTGATACCATTACTTACATATGTCACACCCTGACTAGGGGAATTGGGGATTAGAATGGGCCTCCAGGGTGTAGATATATAATCCTGTAGCAATCCATGCCATGCAAAGACATGCACGAGTCACTACAAGGGAGATTCCACAAGAACGTGTGAGGAATGTCCAACAACATGTAGATTAAATTTCAAACATAAGTGGAAACCTGTGAAATACACCTATAATAATCATAAGCCATAAATAGAAGAAATATTATATCATCATAAAATAAAATTTAAGTCTTTTTAGTTAACCATTCCCAAAAACACACATGATCCACAATCACCTAAACATGTCCATCAAAATAGGGAAGCATGTTAAACACCAGTCCAAACATCACAAGACTATCAACCCAACAAAACCCTTTTGAAGCTTTTCGTAAGATGACTAGTAGAAGACGTCGTCTTCTTTCCACTCTTCTATACCCCTAGGTATTGTTGGGGCACCCTTTGGGCACACGTCGATAATCGTGTTAGGATTTGATTCTGTACCTATAACACCAAGGGTAGCACTATTAAACGACGATTAAGTAGATATTGAGATACATAAGACCATTATGCTATATCAAATGAATTAAGAAATATATAGAATAAACGAAGGCAATAATCGTAAATTAGGCATGTTGTGCATGAATAAACATGAATAACGAATCATTATGGATTATCAAACATACTAGTTAGCATCCACCAGGCTATATTCTCCCAAAAGAGAGAATATCATCTAGAAAGAGCATATAACATACATATCGAAATTACGCTAAGGGATCAGGCTAGCTTCTCAAGGAGCGCCGACAACTCTTTTATATACTACTGCAGTAGGAACATAAATAATACCCGAATTGGTCCCGTCGAACCTAATAAGAGTACAAGCAAAGTGGTGCCGACTCAATGTATCAAGACCGACTCGAGTTCATATATTTCATGCTTATGATCAATCACAGTGATCGTCTCATAGTCATACATATCAATCATACTTATCATATCATACCCAAGGGAGATTCCGGCTTGAGATCATATGTAGTCATAGAAATTAGAATTAGCAAGGTAATTGATAATAAAACAATACATACCTAAATGAGCTAAGAGAGCTAGAACCCTCTCAACCTTGGCTACACCCATTTTGGCTAACAGGCACACATTCAATAGAAGCTCAGACCCAACTCATCTCAAGGTTCACCAGGAAGAATGGGTACATGACTATATCATGTTAAGGCAAGGTTTCGTACAATATGAATGCATTTAAATTGAGAAGATATCAAGGGAATTTACTAACCAACTTATGCTAGATAATCCATGATCACGAAGGCATTTAACATGATGTATTCATAAAATTTCCAGTATCGTTGTGTTAGCAAATCATGGCGCTACATTTTGTATGCAAAGGACACCTCTTCTTATACCAACCCTCATGACGTAACATCAGGAATTCATTTCGAAAATCAAAGGGGATAAGTGATAGCTCTACACTTGCCCTCCTTCTCATTGATCACTATTGGGCTAATTTAATTGGAGTGAAGATGCCATATCTAAAACCTTACAAAGTCATTGGAAATCCCTAATGTCCTAGGTTTACAGTGTTCTTATGGTTTAGCTGTGTATATGTCACGCTTAGCTGAGTGACTTAGATTTCTTCTTAATTCCATGCAAATTTACGCTTATCCATATATTGGCCTACAGCTTAACCGTGCTAAGCCTACGGCTAGGCTACGGCTGGGATATGGTTTAGCCGTAGTACAATCAACGGCTTAGCCATGGATAAGCCATAGAGTAAAGCTAGGTTTTGTAGCTCTCAGAAGAGCTCGCCGTAAAATGACTTATGGCTTAGTCACGGGATGGTTATGGCTTAGGCGTAGTTCATTCCACGGCTTAGCCGAGGGTTAGCTGTAGTTCAAAAACAGGTTTGGTGTTCTCTGGACTCTAAGCTATAAAGACTTACCGCTTAGTCGCGGCTTCACCGTAAGCTTCAAAATTTCTGAAGACAGTTCTGGAGCACGAGTTTATTATAGAACTCCTAGCTTTTGGTTCCTTATGCTTTCAAATTTCCATAATAGGTCTTCCATTGCCCAATATCATTAATGTTGCATAATTATACTCATTATCACTTAATTTCACAATATGTTTAATCATGGGTGAATGAGTTGTAACTTACATTTAGAGTGATCATTTCAAGAATCAACAAATTTAGACATACTCTAATACTTGCCTTTAACATAGTGCTTGACCCTAAGAACTTCTCCTTAGTGTGCAGTTAAAGAAAGCCTCAATAAAAGATGGGTTCTCTATATGAAGGACATGCAATGGGTAAATCTAATATATGATGCATGTATGTTGTTCCTTTGAGTCCCATTGACTCTATTAAACCCAAAGAATGGAAATGGAGGTGGAGAGTTCACCTTAAGGAGCTGTAGCTTGCAAAAGATGGTGAATGTAATGGTTCCAATGAAAGAGAAGCACAAAAACTTGAAGAAGAAGATGAGTGGATGGTATTCCTCTTGCATGCAAGGCTTCAAGGCCTTGTTTCCAACTTCAAGTTGAGGTGGAGATGAAGAAGGGTGGAGAAGAGAAGTGGTTCCAACAAAAAATATAGATGGGAAGATAGGGAGAGACGTTGGGTTTAACCTTATAACTAAATGTTCCTGAGGTCTTACATGTAAGTCCACATTTTCTGGAAAAATTACAATTTGGGTCACATGGCCCCAATTGGGCCAAGATGGATCCAAATTAAATTGGACCAAATATGAGGGATGATCTACAAGATGAATTACACAAGATGCAACTAATGAGGTGTTAATATGATGCAAGAGTAATTACAAAAGGGCCCTTAAGTACTTAGGTAAAGTCCAAACCTGACCCAACTACATATCCATAACCCAAGCCCAAAGGGTTTGAGTTAAATTAGCCTAAACAAAGTTTAATTAGTATAAAACAAGATTAATTATCATGAATCGAGGTTAGCTAGGATTAGGACCTTACATACCTACAAACACAAACACCCCCCAAAATATCCTCTCCAATACGGATCACGACATCTGATAAATCCATACCATCCAACAAATGGGCCATAACTTATATGTAGCATTTCAACAAATCAACCAATAAATTAAAAAAAATCACAATCCATCTAATCTTTATAATATTGGCGTCCTTTAAACTTATAGAAAAATCAAGCAGGCACTTTTCTGCTTCTATCAACTTATCATATGAATTCCCAATCTGTCTAATTAACAATACAACCAACATAAGAAAGAATAATAACTCACCAGCAATGAAGAGATTGGAGAGATGAAAAGAGGGGTTTGGATTTGGAGAAAAGAAAAGAAGAAAAAAAAACAAGAGATTAGAAGAAAAGAGGGTTCGATGATGAGATGGATTTGAAAAAAAATGATCTAGTATTGGAAGCATAGATACCCAAAAAAAAGGCAATTTTTTTTTCTCCCACAATCACAGTTCTATTGTCTCTATCCATATAATTTTGATACTATTCAACACCCAGACACCAAAAATTCAAAATTTCATGTGCATCTTAAAAATCCATTAATTGAATCAAGCTGTGGTAACATTCAAACATCAAAGGAACGATACAAAAATTACCAAAGAAACAAAAACAAAGAAGGAGTGAGAAACAAAAGCAACACAAATTGAACAATACTACAACAAATTACATTTTTGCCGATGACTTTTCCCAATGCAAACTCACAAGCATTGGGAAAAACCTTGCATTTCCCAATGCATGTGAGTTTTCATCGGCAGAAGATCTGCTTTTCCCGACACATGTGAGTTTGCATCAGCAAAAGGCCCACTTTTCCCGACACAAGCTTACATGTGTCGGTAAAACCCCTACTTTTGTTGGCAAAACAATTTTTGCATCTGGTTGTATCTCATACGTCAAGAGAAGATATAATACTCCCGACAAACAAAACCATGTGTCGGGAGAAGAATACGTTCTCTCGACGAAAAGAGCCTTGCGTCAGGAGAAGCATACCTTCTACTGATGCATGACTCTCTGTGTCACTATTTAGCTTCCCAACGTGGAGTGTTCACCGAGAAAAATAAATTTCAAAACTAAAAATTGCTTGACCCTTTCCCGATGCATGTCATGGTTTTGGGTCGATTGGGCCTGGGTTGTGGCCAACCCGCTTGACCCATTTACACAAAAGTGATCTAATGAATATGGTTTTAGGCCCAAATGACGTCCAAACCTCATGAAATTTGGAGGGATGGACTATGACATCATTTTAGCCTTATAATAAAATTTTCATCAGGTTTTGACTTCAAAAAGTGGGTCACACCATCTGTTGACTTTTAGTCAGAGTGGGCCCATGCTTCAATTGTTTGGGGCCTAAATGATATCAGATGACCACGAAATTTTGAGGGTTTGATGAGGAACCATTTTGAGGTTTCAATCTAATTTTCAAGTGACTTGGCCTTAGAGAGGTCAGACTTTGATTTAGTGCCCCTATGGCCTTGGGTATGTTGACTTTAGGTCAACAATGTCTAGCCGACCCAAAAATTTGCAAAACTACTACAAGGCATAACTGAGGCCTTCAATAGAAACTTCAACCAATTTAGTCTTTAGGAGGTGGAGTTTCACACAATGTCCTCGAAACTCTAGAATGGAGCTCCTTGAATTTGAACTTGCATCCAATAGTGTCTAAAAATTTTGAAAGTTTGAGGGAATGACCTAGAATATATTTTAAGACTTCTTGTGAATTCTAGCTGATTTCATCATCGGGAAGTATGAGTCGCCCAAGCCGAGGTCAGACTTTGATTTAGTACTCCATGGCCCAGTGAGCATGTTGACTTTAGGTCAACAATGTCCAATCGACCTAAAATTTTGTTGAACCACTCTAAAGCATGACTGAGGCCTTCATTTGAAATTTCAGCCAATTTGGTCTTCGAGAGGTGGAGTTTCACACAGTGTCCCCCAAATTCAAGAATGGAGCTCCGTGAATTTGAACTTGCACCCAATGATATCTAAAAAGTCTAAAATTTTGACGGAATGACCCAAAACATATTTTAAATCTTCTTTACAAATTTCAGCTGATTTCACCATCGGGAAGTATGAGTTGCTGAGCCAAGGTCAGACTTTGATTTAGTGGTCCCCTCGCCTAGTGGGTATGTTGACTTTAGGTCAACAGCATCCAACCGACCTGAAATTTTGTAGAACTACTCTAGAGCATGACTAAGGCCTTCCATAGAAATTTCAGCCAATTTGTCTTCAGGAGGTGGAGTTTCATACAGTGTCCCCGAAACTCAAGAATGGAGCTTGAATTTGAACTTGCATTCAGTGGTATCTGAAAGTTCAAAAATTTTGACAGAATAACCCAGAACATATTTTAAGACTTCCGTGTGAATTTCAGTTGGTTTCACCATCAGGAAGTATGAGTTGCCCGAGCCTGGGGTGCCTTCATAATTCCAAGGATTATTTGCCATTTTACTTTAGACCGAGCTTGGAATGTTTTACTGCAAACACTTGTGACATTTTTTATTTTTTTATTTTTTATGAGTCAACAAGGATTAGTTGGAAGATTGATTGGTGTAAATCATGTGTTGTTTACTCATGATTTTCCTTTTTTTAAGGTCTTTAAACAAATAAAATTTAAATAGCTTATGCCTCTCTTGATTGATCTAGTAGCAAAATTTAAAAAATCCCATATAATCTTAATAAGGAAGTAGATCAAATCGGTGGAATTCTCCACCCCTAATATGTATCTAGGTTTATAATTGTTCCAAACTGCACATGATATATATCATCACCCCTAATATATATCTAGGTTTACAACATCTTCGCCCATAGAAATTTATCATCAAAATAGCATCTTCTCCTGAACTCTTTCACCCCATCGTCCCACATCTCTTTGATTTCAAATTCTGGTATGTGCCCCCTATGTTTCTCTTCTTTTCTTTTTGATTTATAACGATTTATATTCACGATGATAATGCTGTATTGTGATCTATTCTTCCCGCCCTTGTCATTGTTTTTTTGTTTTATTTTAATGTATAAATCATTAAATGATTGGGACTTTGGAGACTGATGCAAAACAAGAGAGAAAAAGTGGATGCAATGTTTAAATGTTAACTACCCTACACATGCACATTGTTTTTATCAGTTTTGTTTATAGAAGGAGAAGAAAAAAAATTTTGATCTTGCTGATTCAGATCTTTTGGAAGAATTTGGCCTAGTTCTAGGAGGCTTTTCCTTAAAAGCCAGGATTGGGTCCATCAAAAAGCCCCTCACCAAGAAAGCTCTTTTGGTTATCACACTATCCCTCGTTAACACAGGAGCTTTACAATAGCAGCGGTGCTTCAATCTGCAATCTTGCTTTTATTTACAGACGGAACACAGAGAATGAAACACTTATCTTATCCAGCAAAACACGTCTATAGAAAATAAAATGAGGCTCGGCAAAGACGACAGAAACTAGGGATAGTTTCTTTTCAAGAATGCCTAAAGCTTGCTTTTATAGTACGTGCTTTTTATCCATGCCTGAAACTAGGGATATAGTAGAGAGTTAGCTATTGTCCACTGTCACTGGAGCATCTGCAAAGGACGCTGGAGGACTGACATCACTGTCGCACAATCTTCGGCCACCCTTCCGTCGCTGCATATCGCCACAGATAAACCTGGCCTACAACAGGGGTTTTGCTTTTGCAAAACCAGACTAGACATTGGGAAGAAGATTACTCACTATTGGGTCGATTCCAATTCGATTTCAGGTTAGGCCCACTTGACCCATTCTATAGAGAAGCCCAATCCACACCATATCTAGTAATTTCCAAGTGAATCAACGGTTGAGCTTTGTGATAGTAGATGTTTGGGACTTATAATTATGATTAATAGTCCACATATCAATGATAAAACATCAAAAAATATCATCAAAGTCGCTTGACTTTAGGCTTTTTTGTTTATGGTCTTGCCATAAACCTATGATGTTGTGGGTTTTACTTCAAAACAATGAGAAAAATATTCTTTTTCTATAGCATGATTAGATTTTGGAAAACAAATTTTACTATTAATGACTACTCATTGAGATCCAAAAGCCTATTGTTTCAGAGTTTTAGTATAATGTACACTTATGATATCGTGGGTTTTTTAAGTAACATAGAAATAAAGTCACAGTGAAAAAGAAAACTTTTTACTCTTGGAAACTTTTTACTCTTGTAAGACTTTTTAAAACTTCCAGTCCATTGATTTCTTTAAATGGGCAATCACATTCTAATACACGTACCAAGGTTTATTCCATGCTTTCTTAATCTAGGCAAATTAATTTACTAAACTGGAGATTGTGGCTATATGGTCTTTTAGCTATGGTGAGGACCATAATATATAGGGAACCCGAAGAGGTGTTACACATTAAGAAAGTAACAAATAGCATTAGATTAGAGAGAGAGAGAGAGAGAGAGAGACAAACAATGTTGCCAAATATTCACCTAATACCCCATGTTGAGCTCACTTGGTAGATAACTAAGGCTACTAAATTAAGGTTGAGATATAAGTTTTTTGGGTGGGCGCATGCTCATGAAAGCAATTTGGACATAGCCTTGTGGGCCATTTGCACCCATATCAATTTAATGTTCGATTGAGACTTTTTTGGTCCATGTAATATAATTATAGGTAGCAAACATTGGACAAGAGCCCGCCTTCCCGAACTTTTATAAGGACACCCATTGGAGCAAGAATAAAAATGACTGGGTGGACGAGATAGCGGGCTGACGTCATGTATGCATATTGAAATAGGTTTTGTTAAATCCAAAAACTATTTCTTTTCTTAGTTTTAATCAATCTACCTCTTAAAAAATGATAGGCGCAGTTAGTAGAGAAGACAGCGGTACAATCGTAGCCCAAGTCACATCCTCAATGACTCAAGAGGAGATAGCTGCCAATGTGCTTGGGAGGAAGTCAGGCTATTTGATGGGATTTGGGATCTGAATGAAGTTTGCATCACTTCAAGGGCAACCTTAAGTGCAGCTGAGGTGAGGAGCTTAAAGTAGCAGATAGTTGATCAAGTCAAGGCCTAAGCTAAACAAGCCAACATCATAGCTGCGCAGACCAAGAGACAGGCTACACTTGAGGCAGTTATAGTCCAGTTAGTAGCTCAAGCAAGGATAGTGGTTCTTGTCACGCCCCGATCTCGGGAATTTGGGGATTTGAGTGGGCCCCCAGGGCATGGATACGTAATCCCATAGAAATCCGTGCCCTCAAGAATTATGCACGAATTCCTACAAGGGTGATTCCACAGGAACGTGTGAGGTAAGCTGACACACATACAAACATAACTTATCATAAACGGAATCCTACGAAATACTCAGTAATTATCGAGAGCACATGAAGTTCATAGTCTGTTAACTTTCAAAAGCATATATATATACATATAATAGTGTTGAAGTCTTTTAAGTAAATTCCAAGAAGGCTACTTAAGAGTTCGATACAAAAGGTCCCTAGCAACAATGATATCTACCAAGAGTAAACGCGCTCCGGAGGATGACTAGTAAAAGACGTCGCCATCTTTCCACTCGTCTACACCCCGAGGTACCGTTGGGGTACCCTTCAGGGGCGCTCAGTGTCTACGTTAGGACCTGGTTTTGGACCTTTAATACCAAGGGTAATGCTGTTAACACGACGGTTAAGCAAGTACTAAGGCATATGAAATTAATACAACATAAAATATATGCAAGAATAATCACTGAACATGATGCATGAGTGAGAAGTTACATTTGACATACTGATTGGCAACCACGACGCTCTATTCTCCCAAAAGGGAGCATACATAGCATATGGGTCGCTAAGGGATCAAGCTAGCTTCCAGAGGAGCGCCGACTACTCCTTTGTAAACCTACTGCAGTGGTGACATACATAACATATACCCAAAAGGGCGTAAGCTGAGTGGTGCCGATTCAGATTTAATCATATCAGTCTTATCGTGCCCTTGGCTTGCAAGCTCACACTCATTAAAAGCTATGGCTTGTCAGACACACGCTCATTAGAAGCTCAGGTCCGAATTACCTCAGGGTTTTACCAGAAGGAAATAATTCATGTTGAAGGTGGTATATCATAGCAATATGGATGCATTGAGCTTAAGTGAGTACCCAAGGAATTACTACCTTCACCGCTTATAATAAGTAACCTATAGTCCCCAAGGACATTCAACACGATGTACACATAAGACGTTCGGTGTCATTGTGTTACCGTGTCTTGGTATTACCTTGTGTGCATGGGACACCCTCCTTATGCCAACATCCATGACTTGCCATTGGGAGAGCCTCCGGGAATCCTTCATTCTCCCCAACGTGTACTTACCATTGGGCCTCTGTAGTGGTATAGAAGGTGCTAATACTAAGGTCCTACA
Organism: Sextonia rubra; assembly: GCA_037013555.1. Lineage (NCBI taxonomy): Eukaryota > Viridiplantae > Streptophyta > Magnoliopsida > Laurales > Lauraceae > Sextonia > Sextonia rubra. Next base: position 8,568,835 of record JASUAD010000015.1, read on the forward strand.
AAATCATTGAGAGTCCCTAACATCCTGTTTTGCTGGGTTCTTACGGCTTAGCCGTGTACAAGGCTATGACTTAAGCCGAGTAGGTCAAATTCTTTCCGGATTTTCAGGCGCAATTACGGCCCAACAGTATGTTGGCCTACAGCTTAGCCGTGCTAAGCCTACGGCTAGGTTACGGGGAGGCTACGGTGTAGCCGTAGTGTATTCCACGATGCAGCCGTGTGCAAGCCATAGAAGAACTGGGTTCCATGAGCTCTCTGGAAAGCTCGCTGTAGGAAGACCTACGGCTTGGATACGGGCTAGATACGGCTTAGCAGTAGTGAAATCCATGGCGTAGCCGTAGGTGAGCCGTAGTACAAAATCGTGTTTTGATGCTCTCTGGACTTTGAGCCGTAGATGCTTACGGCTTAGCCGTAGCTTCACCGTAAGCTTTAGAAATTTGAATATAGTTCTGTAGCTCAATTCCAATTTCAGTCAGTACAGAACCTATATTGGGAGGGGGTTCTATGACTTACTAGGAGTACCAAATTAAGGTGTTCTGTACTCCCAAACCCTCTATTTCCATTTTTCCATTCCCATTTGATTCATACCCCACTGGCACCCAAGTAACAGCTTAATTCATACACATCCATCAAGAAGAGACTGCAGTGGGAAAATTGGAAGAACTAACTCAACATGCAATGAACAATTACACATGCAGTGCACATAAGCTCAAGTACTTGCCTTTTCTAACAGTGCTAACCCTCTCAAACTCCCTTTCTTGCTGTGTGCTCAGGAAAATCCCTGGAATGAAATGGGTTCTCTACAAATAACATGAAATGTGGAATATGGAGGCTTAGATTTACATGCATATCATGTGATTGAGTCTCTTAGTCTCTAACAAGCTTACAGCGATGAAATGGGAGATACAATTCTCACCTTAGGTAGAGGAGAGTGTGATTTCTAAAGAGAGGTAGAAGTGCCCAAGGAAGAAGATGATGAAGACGGATCTAGTTCTTCCTTCTCAGTTCTTCCGTCCCAGTTCTAAGGTAAAATAGAGAGAGAGAGATGGAGTGAGAGAGCTCCAACAGCTGGAGAGAGCTCCAACAGCTGAAACGAAGGAAGAAGGAGCAAGGTACGTGGAGTTCTCTCTTTTAAACATAATTTCTCCTGAAGTTGCATGCAAGTCCACTAAATTCTAGAGATTTTGGTTTAGACCGAAAGGGCCTCAATTGACCAGGATGAGTCCGGATTAACTCGGGCCCAACACAAAAGATGATCCACGTGCAAAGTTACACATAGGGAAATGGACGAGGTGTCCAAGAGGTACGAGGACAAATTATGAAAAGGCCCTTAACTACTTAAGTCGGGCCGAACTCTGCCCAACTCCCTATACGAGGCCCAAACCCGCTAATTATTGGATTAAATTAGCCTTAATTGAGTTCAATTAATATAGAATGAGCTTAATTAACGTAAATCAAGATTAGTGGGATTCGGGACTTTACAGTTCTCGATCTTGATACAGCTAGAGGGAGCTCATCTGCTGGAGGTCAGAATGCGACATATCTGGGTCAGCATATGATTTTATTTTCTTCTACTTTAGTTGACGTAAAAAAAAAGTTCTTAGGACTTATAACATAAGTTATTAGGATTTAAAAATGAAAAATAGGGTGTTGAGGGGTAAAATCATCAAATAATGACTGGAAAGTCTACAATATAGTATGAGCACGTCACTTGGGACCGTGGAAACTTGCAGGAGCTGACTGTGCCCCGACGGGACACTCGGTTTAGGAATAGGAAAAAAACACCAATTCTTTGGACTTAGAATAGAAAACATCTAAGTAGTCTAATGAATTTTTATTATATACATGAACATCATATTGTAATAGGTTGACGAACTTTATGGGGCCAGCCGCACTGTGTACGCTCAATTATGAGATGTGGTTGTGGTCTATGTTGATACTTTATTCTTTGTGGTTCTTAGATATTAATTGGTTCTTGGATATACTTTCTGGTTCTTGGATATTGAACTATGATATTAGTACTTTAAAACCTACATATTTTTTTGAATTTTACTTGTAATGGCTTCTTATATGTATTGTTTATATGGTGAAATGATTAATTTTTTAGATTGAGTTTGTTAGTTAGATCGCTTGATATTGAGATATGGACGGTCGGATTACTTGAATTGGTTGGTACATGTTGAAAGGTCAAAATTTGTGGGAATATAGAAAAAAAAATAAAACCTTTCAGATTTAATACCTTGGCCGATGCACTATGGCATCAGCAAAAGTCACTTTTCACAATCTATGCCAAAGCAATCTATTGTAAAAAATGGTTTTTGATAGCGCATTAATGTCTCGGCAAAGTCCCTTTTGACAACCTATGCCAACGCAATCTTTTGTCGGAGATGGTTTTTATTGATGCATTAATGTGTCAGCACAAATCTAATATATGTTTTTTGAAAAATATTTTCCCAATGCATAGTGTCATCAGGAAAAGTATTGTTGACAAATAAATGCGTTGGCACAAGGCAAATATATGATTTATTAAAAAAATTTTTTCCAATGTCAAATGACGTCGGAAAACTTATTCACAACGTAAGGCATTGTGCCAGAAAAAAGTATTGCCGATGTAAGGCAATGTACCGGAAAAAGTATTGTTGACACAAGGCAATGTGTCGGAAAAAGTATTGCCAATGCAAGGCATTGCGTCGCAAAAAGTATTGCCGATGTAAGGCATTACATCGGAAAAAGTCACTCTAAATGGTAAATTACCGATGCAATTGATGAGTCTCTAAAAATGCATTTTTTTCATACACATTTTGAACTATTTTAAGGACTTATTAACTTGAAAGAGCCTCATTTAGTGTGATATCATGGGTTCATGCATTTTAAATTCATTTTTATATTTTTCTGCATAATTTGTTTAAAAATCACACTTTTTGCATACATTCATAAATTTGCCATTTTTGGAAGGTCTATTTTTGGAAAGTTTTGTGAAAATAATTTTTCTTATAAATTAAATTGAATTTTAATCATCACTAGTTCAGTCACATATAATCATGAAAAATGGTGTGCATTTTCATTGTCATTTCATGAGAGATGAGCCCGCATTCATGCATTAGTGATCTTAGGGGTAAATTTGTCTTTTCACATGAATTCACATTTGTTTTGTAGGAAATTGATAATATGGGTCCCATTTATAAAGAATTGAGGCAAGAAATTGATTTTCAAGAGAAAGAAGAGAAGAATTGAAGAGAAAAAGAAATTGGAAGAAAATTGCAAAAAGTCGGTTTCAAGGTCCCACACGCACATGGACATGTATAGGGTACACTTGTAAACCATCCAAGATGGGGTCCATTTATTTGTTGCACATTTACAAGAGAATTTGAAGAGAATTTGAAGAATATATATCAAAGATGGATAAAGAAAGCCACATAGGAGTTCTTTTTGGAGAAGGAGAAGATTTAATTGAAAATAAAAATAAAAATAAATATCCAAGGAAGCTATTCCACATCCAAAAGAGGATTTAATTCAGATTTTGATTGAAAAACTAAAGGAAAAAAAAATCAAGGGAGAATTATCTAGAAGATCTCTTCAACTTTGGAGCCAACAAGGAGAACTTTTCAAAAAAAGAAAATTGACAATGCAAAGAGATAAAAGGGGAAGTTCTACACCTCATGTGGGCCAAGTTTGATTTCAAGAGAGGATTCTTATTCCTAAATCATCTCTCAAAAGATCTCAATGCAAGGAGGCACATACAAGAAAGGAAAGAAGCATCCAAGAGAGACTTTTAGGCAAAACATGGAAAGAAAGAAAAGAAAAATAAAAGGAAAAAAAATCCCAAAAGATATTGCACGTCCAAAGCATTGTTTGGAGCCCTTTTTATGTCATTTTTTTTATTTATTTTAAGATTTTAGAGTTTGAGAAAGAGTAAGAGTTAAAAAAGTATAAATAGAGCACCCCTCACCCCTCTCTCATATTCTTCATGGAAGAATTACCCACCTCTCACCTCTAGATTTCTACACTCCATCTCTCCCTCTCTCTGTCTATCTATCTTAAGTCATCAAGGAGGCTTAGCCCTAAAGCCACACCACCAACCTTGAAGTGTCAACTAGAAGGAGTTATTCTCATCCATCCTAGTACATAATTATTTGCTTTTTATTTTCAATCTTTTGTAAAACAATTTCGTGCTAGTAAAGTTGGTTTCTTTTCAATTTTTTTTTCTTGTCTTTGATTTTGTGGTGTTCATAATTTTAGTCTTATTTGTGATTGGATTAATTTTCATTCTTGTTTAAATATTGGAATAGAATTGGAATCAAAACTAGTAACCCATCTTAGTAACCTTTTTAATGTACTTTGTATAGTTAGATACATTGTATATTTAGAGGCAATGCAAGATGGAGTTAAAGAGGTTTAAGTAAAAAAAAATTAGAGGCCAATTCTGAAATTTATTCCTACATAGAATGGAGATTTGTTATTCTCACTTGGATTGATGACCCAAGATAAAGAATAAGACCCTAGGACAACACTTCTAATATTTTTGAGCTCAGATTAAGATAAGGAATTGAAAGAACAATCTACCGCCTTTGACTTCCTGTTATTACCTCATTTGACTTCCTACACTTTTATTTTATTTTCTGCACTTTTATTATTTTTTCTCTTATGTTCATGTTGATTTTAAGTTTTGTTTTTGCATAGTTTGATGGTTGGATTAGATTTCATTGCATGTATTTTCATGCTATAAGATTTTGTGCATATTTAAGTTGCTGAAAATTAAGCTTTCAGATTTGAATTGAATGAAGATATTCGGACTTAATACACAAACAACATAACTTAACAGTTTCAGTAAACTGTAGAAACAGTTTTTGGCAAAAAGTTCGAAGTGGGTAGACCTGTCAAATCATAATATTTTTCTTTGAAACTTGGTAAAATTAAAGTTTAGAATGTGGTCTTTCATTCCTCAGAATTTCAGATCAAAATAATTTCGGAAGGCTTGTGAACCAGAGGGTTAAACTTTGTTAATTAGTCAACTCAGATCAGAATTTCTGTATAGAATTTTACAAAGTTGTCATGTTCATGCATTCATAACATTTTTGTTTTAGATCCCTTTTTACTTCCGTTTTTTTTTAGTTTCTTGCATCAGTAAAACATAAATTCCAGCCATTAAATTTAGATTTAGGATACATTAGAATAGTTCAAATCATGCATAAAATTTGCATTAGCATACTAGTAATTTAGACTTAGAATTTTTCAGCATCTCATGGCATGCATTGCATTACTAATTTTACTAACTTCCTAATTTTAAATTTTTTTCTAGTTTTATTTTTTTATTGTTTTAGTTAATTTCCAGAATTAAATATCTTTCTAAACTTGTTTTAATTGAAGATTTTAAATTGGAAAGTTTTCTAGTTTTAGAAATTCTAACTTAGGAAAGTTTCTTAGTTTAGTTAGTTTTTAATTTTAGTTTTTGTTTTATTGGAAGTTTTAACTTGTGTTTTAGTTTTGCAGAAACTTTAGTTTTATTTTAGAAATTTTAGATTTAGGTTTTCTAGGTTTAGAAAAGTTTCTTTTCTTTTCATTGGTTTGTAATTAATTTAATTTTGGTAAGTAGGATGCTTGTATTTGTTAGATTTTAAATTAGGCTAGTTGTCGATTTTTATTTAGGATAGGTTTCAAGTTGAGAATACCTTAAACACATTGCTCCCTGAGGATCGACCTGGTCTCACCAGTTTTATTAATACATTGCGGTTATGCACTTGGAACTCACAATCAGCAATTTCTTCCGTTGGCAAAAGTCTTTACGGACGCATATGTGACTTTTCTCGATGCATTTTTGCATCGGCAAAAGTGCATTTTGTTTAGTGAAAAACACTAGATTTCCAATTAAAAAAGCTGCTCCCTTAATGCTACCCATGAGATCCTCCTAAAATCCACCTACAAAATAGCAAAAACATCTAATCCACATCATGAAGGAAGACATGGGTGATGCCATCCCTCTTCTGATTCATGGGTATGACTGTTGTGGAGTAAATCACCCCCATCCGCCCTAACAGATCCCCAGTGTAGCCCATAGGGAAAATATTGATCATGATGAGATCTCAGTCCCGGCCATAGACTTCATCATCCAATGTTCTCTAGATTAAGAAAATCATGGCAAAGCAACTGTTAACTTTGCATTTTCTTGATTCTTCTACATTTTTGGGTTTTGGCTGTGAGTAGTGGGGAGAATTGGAGATAGGGTCTGTGTTTAGGGGGTTTTTGGACTAGTTGTAATGTACAAACCCAAACTAATCTTGATTTATAATAATTAATCTTATTTTACCTTAATTAATGCTTAGACTAATTCAACTCAAATCCCCATGGGTTTGAGTCATGGATAGGTAATTAGGTTGGGTTCAAGCCTTACTTAGGTAGTCAAGCACCTTATTGTAATTAAAGTTGCTTGGCTTTGCATCATCTTAGTATCTTATTAGTTGCATCATGTGTAATTTTATCTTGTAGGTCAACTTCCATGTTTGGCCCCACTGAACTCAGATCCATTTTGGCCCACTTGAATACCAATTAACACAAATTGTAAAATCCATAGCCAAGTGGACCTACTTGTAAATTCTAGAAAATTTAGATTTAAAACCTAATCAACAGCTCCTTTTTTGCATCCCCTTCTTCTTGTTGCTGAAGTTTCTTCTTCCTCTCTCCTCCACTTTCCATAGCAACTGGAATCTGGAGCTTAGGGCTTTGCATGCTAGAGCCAAGCTTCCATTTTTTTCCTCTTCACCTCCTTGCTCACCTTCTTCCCTTGGAAACTCACAATCTAACCACATCATCTTTTTTACAGTTCTTCAAGGTGAGAATCCCATCACCATTCCATTTCATGAGTTCAAAAGAGCCAAGGAAACTTAATTAAGTATCATACATGTATCTCATACCCATTTAATCAATTGCATGTATTAGATCATCTTCTATTGAGGCTTTCTCCACCACAAAAGCAAAGGAAGAGCTTGATTTGGGTAAAACACTAAGTTAAAGGTAAGTATAAAAGTGTATATTACTGCATGTATGTCTATTTATGTTAATTCTTGAAGAATTATCCTTAACGCCAATCTACAACTCTTTTACCCTTTAATTCAAGAATATATGATGGTTTAAGTGATGATGAATATATTTATGAACGAATGATGAAATGTGGGTTTTGAAATATAAAATGATAGATTGGAACAAAGAAAATCATAGTGGAACTAAGTTGGAAGAAGTTTTATACTGAACGTATGTTTCAAAATGGCTTTAAAAAATCTAAAGCTTACGGCTAGCTTTCCAATGACCCAAAACTTGACATTTCTTCTATGGTTAACCCCATGGCTAAGCTGCGAAATGCACTATGGCTAAGCCATAGCCAAGTCGTAGTCAAGCCGTAGGCTATCTACGGTTAAGCCGGGGGCTAAGTCACGGGTGAGCTGTAACTGCGGGAAATTTTGGTGAGTCACAACTAAGCCATAGGAACAAAGAAACTAAGACAAAGGTAGGAACTTTCAAAGGCCATAAGGACTTTCAAAGACCATGTAGGGCTTTAAAAGTGGTACCTTTGACTTGAATAAATTCCTAACGATAATAAAAAAACTAAGGAGGAAAAGTGTAGAGCTGTCACTTGTCCCCTTCTGATTTTCTGGATGTCACATTGTAGGTGTTGGCATAAGCAGAACTGTTTACTGCCTATACAATGTAACACTAAGATTTTCTAGTACATTGACATCGGATATTTTATGAATATATCATATTGAATGACTACGGAAACATGGAATAACTTAGCATAGGGTTAGTTAGTAAATAACCTTAATAAACTCTTAATTCAAATGCATTCATATTGGTAAGTAAACCTTACCTTCAACATGATCTAATCATGTACCTATTCTTCCTGATGAATCTTGAGATGAAATCAAAGGTGGAGCTTCTATTAAGCGTGAGCCCATGAGCCAAGATAGGGACAACTGAGGTTGAGAGGGTTCAAAATCTAATTGCTCATTTAAGTATGCATTGTTTGAATAATAGTTACTTTGCTAATTCTGATTTTTATGAATGAATACAATCTCAAGATTGCCATATGTTTCTATATAAGAATGAATCAAATGCTACATATGATAAGTATAAAAGTATGAATTCTGATTGGACTTGAGACCATTGAGTCGGCACCACTTAGCTTGTACCCATATGAGGTTCAGTGGGACCGAATGAGGGTATTCAATACATTACCTATTATAGTAGTTATATAAAGAGTTGGTCGATGTTCTTAGGGTAGCTAGATGGTCTTAGCCCGACCGCTAGTGATTTCCCACCAACCGATATGCTCTCTTTATGGAGAGAAGATCGCTATGTGGATACTAACTAATATGTTATTGTATTTCCATTTATGATTCGTTACTCATTTTTATTCATATGCAAAGCATGCCTAGCTTCCGTTATTGCTTTTTTTTAATCAATATGTTTTCTAATTCAATTGTTACATCATGATAGTCTTATATATCCTTGTATTTGCTTAACTGTTGTGTTAACAGGTGTTACAAGTATTGAACCCAATGCCAACACGGCAGTCGACATACCCCCAAAGGGAACTACAGCAGTGTCTCGGGGTGTAGATGAGTGGAATGAGGATGATGCCTTTTACTAGTCATCCGACGTAAAACATCACAAGGTTTCTTTGGATCGCATAGAGAGTAGATCATGCCATTTTCATCATGTTATTTTAGAGACATATTGATGGACATGCCATTTTGTATTTATGCATATGTTTATGCACCTTATTAGTATGTGTATGTGGAGGGTTTAATTAACAAACCTTGGTTTATGTTAATGAATGAATGAATGTTTTATAAGTGCCTATGATGAATTACAGGTGAATTCTCTAGGTTTCTGTTTCATTATGAAAATGAGTATTACGTGTTTATGGATATTTTTCACACATACCTATGGAATCTCCCTTGTAGCAGTTAATACATATCTTGACATGTGTAAGGTCTCGACCCGACTTAATTATAATTTATATTAATTAAGCATGATTTCCTACTAATATGTGTATTTTAGTCTTAATTCCTCTTATTCTTAATTTTATGGGTCTCAGTTGTGTAGGTAGTTGGGTTTGAACTTTACTTAGGTAGTTGAGGACCTTTATGTAATTTAGAATCACATTGTTGTATCATTTTGGCAACACATTAATTGTATCATATGCATTTCATCTTATGGGTTAACTTTCATGTTGGCCAAGCTCAAATCAGATCCATCCTAGCCCAATTGAAGCCCAATTGCCTTAAACTATAATTTTCCAAAACAATTCGACTTGCTTGTAAACGTCTAAAAAGTTGAGTTCAGAAGGGAAGCAACCAACAATCCCTATTCATTTTTCTCCACTTTCATTGCTAGGACTTCTTTTTATTCTCTTCTTCTCCTCCACATTAGCTTGAGATCCAAGTTTAGGGCTATTGCATGTTCGAGCCAAGGCTCCTGCTGTCTTCGTCATTATCTCCTTACTTGTCTTCCCCATTGGAATCTCTCCATTCCATCTTTTCTTCTCCTCTCCAGCTTCTCCAGGTAAGAACTCCATCATCCCTCCATTTCTTTGAGTCCAAAAAAGTTAAGGAGGCTCAAATGAGTAACATGCATGCATCCTACATTTGATTACCATTTGCATGTCTTTGCATGTAATAGGATTTGTTTCATTAAGGCTTCCTCCACCATCAAACCAAAGAAGAGGCTAGTTTTAGGTAAAACACTGATATAAGGCAAGTATAAAAGTATATATTACTACATGCATGTCTAACTTTGTTGATTCTTGATGTAATTACTCTAAATGCAAGTAATAGTTAATTTACACTTGATTAATTATATATATGTTGGATTATGTGATAATCAATATAAATATGTAATATTAATGATATGTGGGCATGTAAGACCTAAGATGATAATTTGGAGCAAAAAAAACCTCATTGGAACCCAATTTATAGAGTTCTGTCATTGAACTCATGCTTTAAAAATTGTTTCTAGGGATTATGAAGCTTACAATGAAGCCCACAGCTAAGCCGTAAGTATTTATAGTTTAGTATATAGAGAGCTCAAAAACCCACATTTGAACTACGACTAACCCTCAACTAAGTCGTGTAACCAACTATGACTAAGCGCCGTAAGCCTCCCATGACCAAGCTATAAGCCATTCTACGGTGAACTTTCTAGAGAGCCCCAAAATCAAGAACTACTCTACGGCTCACCATGGCTAAGCCATGGACTGTGTTACAACTAAGCCGTATCCAAGCCATAGCCTAGCCATAGGCTTAGCACCCCTAAGCTGCAGGCCAATATACGGCGAAATCGTAAATGCCTATGAAATTGAGGAAAAGACTAAGCCACTCATCTAAGTAGTAAGATGTATACAGCTAAGCCATAAGAACACTGTAAAGTTAGGATATTAAGGATTTCAAATGACTTTGTAGGGCTTTAGATATGGCTTCTTTTCCCCAATTAAATTAGCCCAATGGTGGTCAATTGATATGGAGGACAAGTGTAGAGTTGTCACTCATCCCCTTCGAGTTTCTGGACGAATTTCCAATGTCAAGTCATGGATGTTGGCATAAGAAGAGGTGTCCTTACATACACAATGTAATGCAAAGATTGGTAACACAATGACACCGGACGTTTTATGAATACATCATGTTAAATGCCCTCAGGATTATGGATTATCTAGCATAGGGTTGACTAGTAAATCTCCTTGATACCTTCTCAATTTAAATGCATTCAATATGTCAAGAAACCTTGCCCTCAACATGACGTAGTTATGTTCCCATTTTTCTTGGTGAACTTAAGGCAATCGGTCCAAAACTTCCACTGAGTGTGTATCCATGAACCGAAATGGGTGTAACTAAGGTTGAGAGGGTTCAAGCTCTATTAGCTCAATTACGTGTGCATTAATTGATTATCAAATACTTGTAAATTCCGATTTCTATGATTGAATATGATTTCAAGATCGAAACTCCCATATATATGATATGATAAGTATGAATGAATATGTAAGAATATAAGACGGTTACTATGATTGACCATAAGTATGAAAGATATGAATTCGAGTTAGTCTTGATATGTTGAGTCGGCACCACCTAGCTTGTACCCTTATTAGGATCAATGGGACCAATTTGGGTGCCCTTTTGTGTCACTGCTACAGCAGTTTATGTAGGAGTTATCGGCGTGCCTCCGGAAGCTAGCTTTATACCCTAGCGTAATTCTCATTGTATATAATATGCTCTCTCTAGATGATACACTCCCTTTTGGGAGAATATAGTCTCGTGGATGCCAATTAGTATGTATGATATCCAGTTTATGATTCATTACTCATGCTTAATTCATGCACAATCTACCTAGTTTCCTGCTATTGCTTTCTTTTAATCAATACGTACTTTAATTCATTTGATACATCATGGTGGGCTTATATATCTCTATACTTGCTTAACCGTCGTGTTAACATAGCTACCCTTAGTGTTACAGGTACTAATCCCAACATAGTACGGCGAACGACGTGCTCGGCAGGAATCTCAACAGAACCTTGGGGATTAGATGAGTGCAATAAAGATGACATCTTTTACTAGTCATCCTATGAAAGTGACAATGGGTTCTTTGTTAGGTTGTTTAGCTTAGATATGCTTGGACTATGATTGTTCTTGTACCTAGCAATTGGATAGACATATCTATATAATTTTGGATTTTGTATATGTTTAAGTAATTGTTACCATACAAATGTGGATGGTTAAGTACAGACTTCAGACTTATTTATGATATGGATGATTCTTCTTTATTGTTGCTTTTGATCATTAGGAGTGCATTACACAGGCTTCCACTTATTGTTGAAATTAAATTACGTGTTGGAGAAGCTTCTCTACATGTTCCTGTAGAATCTCCCTTGTAGTGATTTGTGTGTGTCTTCACATTCATAGATTGCTACAGGATTATGTATGCACACCCCACGGGGCCCATTCTAATCCCAATTCCTGGGATTGGGCCGTGACAACATGGCATGGATTGCTACGGGTTACGTGTGCTGCGCCTCAAGAGTCCACTCTAATCCCCAACTCTTGGGTTCGAGGTGTGACATTAGGCCTTCTGTTTGCTTATATTATAACCTTTGAGTACAAGTCTAGCCTTATATTTATCTATTGATCCATCGACTTTCATCTTCCTTTTAAATATCCATTTATGTCCAAAACATTTACTCTCGGGTGGTAAACCCACTAGTTCCCACCTATGGTTTCGCATAATGGAATCAATTTCATTATTCAGAACCTCTTTTCGAAAAGGTGCTTTAGGTGAAGACGTGGCTTCTTTGAAGCTTTGGGGCTCACTTTCTAACAAGTATGCTAGAAATATGGACCAAAAGATTTGGAAGTCTTTGTCCTTTTACTGTGTCTAGGTTCCTCCATTTTAGAATGATCCTCTGTCTTATTGCTAATCGCAATATGATAATCTCTTTTGTTAGAACTTGTCTCTTGCATTGTTTTGCATGAAAACATATTTTCAAAGAAAGATGCATTTCTTGATTCAATGATAGTATTTGCATGGATATCATTATTCTTAGATTTATGAACAAGAAAGCGATAAGCACTATTATTATTAGCATATCCAAGGAAAATATAGTAAACAGTTTTAGGTCCTATCTTCACCCTTTTAGGAATAGGAACTGCCACTTTAGCAAGACAACCCCACACTATCAAGAATTTATAGGAAGGCACCCATCCTTTGCATAGTTCATAGAGTGACTTCCCCATTTTCTTGTGGGATATCATGTCGAGAATATAAATTGTAGAAAGCAATACTTGCCCCCACAAGTTTTGCAGTAACCTAGAGTTGAGCAACATAGCATTCATTATTTCTTTTAAAGTTATATTTTTCCTTTCAACAATACCATTTTACTGAGATAAATAAGGTGCTGCAGTTTGATGTATTATACCATGTTGTGAATAGAACTCACAAAAAGGTAATTTATATTCTCCACCTCTATCACTCCTTAAAGCCTTAATTTTTCTACCAAGTTGACTCTCAACTTCATTCTTATATTGCATAAACATCTCCAATGCTTTTTCCTTACTTCGTAATAAGTATATGTAGCACTATTGTGCACAGTCATCTATGAAAGTGATGAAGTATTTTTTCCCACCTCTAGTTTGAACAAATTTCAAGTCACATATGTCACTATGAATCAATTCTATAGGTTCTATACTTCTGTCAATGGTTTGAAAGGTGCCTTAGTTAATTTTGATTCTACATAAGTTTGACATTTATAACTAAAATCAATTTGAAATTTGGGCAAACATTCCATCTTGACTAGTCTATGTAAAGTACCATAATTTACATGCCGTAGTCTACCATGCCAAATATTAGAGGACTCAACTATATAAACAGAAGATGGATTCTTATTAATAGAAGATTTTAGTACAGTTGTCATTATATTCATCTTAAACAATCCATCACTTAAATAGCCTTTTCCTACATACATCCCACTATCTGTGAGTACAAATTTATCGGACTCAAACACCAGTTTGAAACCCTTCCTGCTCAACAGTGAACCTGATTCTAGATTCTTGCAGATGTCGGGTACATGTAGTACATCAACAAGTGTGAGTTCCTTTCCTGATGTCATCTTCAGAAAAATATTGCCTTTTACTTTAACTTTTGAAGTTGCAGAATTTCCCATGTAAAGTTGTTTACGATGATGCACTCTTTCATAGGAAGAGAACATGCTCCTGTGTGTGCAAATGTGGCAGGTTGCTCCTATATCTACCCACCATTCCCTAGTATTGCCTACCAAATTCACTTTAGAAACTATAATTGATAGGTTCATATTACATTTGTTGTAAGATTTCGACTTCTATCATGTTAACTTGAACGGGTTTCTTTGCATTGCCTTGTTCCTTGCCATTTTCTTTTCTCCTACGACAATCCTTTGCCCGATGCCTTTGTTTGTCATAGACATAGCATTTTCCTTGGAAGTTCTTGTTGTTATGGCCTTTAGCACTCTTGTTATCATTGCCCCTTGCACCTTGGTTTGATATTTGGTGAAAATGTTTCCACTTTTTGTTGTGGTTAGACTTCCAATGTTCAACTATATTTGCTTTGGGTTCTATAGACTGAGTTCTCAACTTTTTTTTACCAATTTTATTATCTTACTTAGTGTTGCACAATAAGATTCTCAAGATTCATTTCTTTGCATTTATGTTTCAAATAACTTTTGAAATCCTTCCAAATGGGTGGAAATTTTTCAATAATTATAGCCACTTGGAATGATTCACTTAGTTTCATTCCTTCAACATGTATTTCATGAAGTATTAGTTGAAGTTCTCTAATTTGACTAATTATAGTCCTAGCATCTACCTTTTTGTAAACAAGAAATTAGCTCACTACAAACTTTTCAGTTCAGCATCTTTGATTTTGTATTTTCTGTCCAAAGATATCCAAAGTGCTTTAGCAGTCTTGCTTGAACTATACACATTATATAATATGTTATCCAACCCATTCCTGATGTAACTTTTGCATAAGAAGTCTAAGTGCTTCCATTCCTCTATAGTTGCTACAACATGCTTGTCCGTCTTATTCTCTTTAAGAACAGGGGGCTCCTAATGAAGAAGTTTGAACAAATTCAAAGTTATAAGATAAAACATTATCTTCTGCTGCCATTGTTTGATTTCAGTTCCATTGGACTTTTCAAGTTCCTATCCATGATTAAATGGAACAGCAATTTGAGTCACAGTGGGAACTATAATAGTATTAGGAGATGCCATTTTTTATTGGCAGAAGATATAAAATCAGATTAAATAGTAAACAGACTAACTATTTAAAAGAAAATGTTTTAAGAAACAGTTTGAAGTAACACCATCTTTTAAGAAACAAGTTTACTTATTAGAAATGAGAAATAGTATCTTTGACAGAAACAATTTTCAAAAGTTGAAAGAAAAGTTTCATCTTAAGATTGTTATTGGGCCTGCAGTAATTGATATGTGAACGAGAAAATGAAATGAACAAATGACTGACTCACAGATCAAGGCTAATGTATCACACTATGTCCTTAAGACAAAATTCGTCCCTCATAGTGTTGCTGATAGATTAAGATGATTATCTTCCAAGATACAATGATCTTCCTGACGAGATGGCTTTAAATAGATGAACTAGTGACTATTTGGAATAGTCATGTGATTGTTCAAACCAAGCAGTGACTGTTCAGTCAAACAATGCAACTCTAGATTGAGTTGTGAATTTTTGGAAAAAAAACATGACTGTTCAGTTAAAAAACAAGACCGTTCAATGCTTTGTAGCTTTTGGCAAAAAGGTATATATGGGTATGGGCTTGGGCCTACTTGCGCATGGACCCAACCAAACCCAACCCAACCCGGCCCTGCCAGCTCGCTGGTTGGGCAATCGAACGGTGGCGGCGCGCACATGGATTAAACCGATGTGGTCTATATGATCCCTCCGAAATAAAATATGGGTGCCCCTTAGGGCCCAACCTTTTCAAGCACACATAAATGTATATAAACCCACCATGGGTTTTACTTCCTAAGCCATGTAAGATTCTAGTTTTCCTACAAACCTAGCCTCCTACCATCTTTAACTGAGTTCAAGGAGGTACTATGGATTCAATTTCTCATTCACTCCTTAACAGCTTTCATTTAGTAATTGGTCATTGTTGTTCAATTATTAAAGGAGAACACATTACAATTTGAACTTGACACAAAGGATGAGTGGGTCCCACATTTATTGTGGTCCAAAGTTGACCAAATGACCATTGTGAAACCCATTTTTCCAACAAGCTCCACATTTAAGATGACTCTAGTTGGTCTCCTTCAATGTTTCCTTAGACCTTCAAGTTACTCAAACTGAAAATGTAAATTTTCTTAGCCAGTTCAGTTTGCTTTAGAAATTGTGAAGAAGTTTGGCTTTGAAAATTCTAAAATTAGTTGCAACCCCTTAGGATATACTAAGAAACTATCCAGTGATCTTAAAGGTAAGAAAGTGTAACAAAAACTAAATAGAAGTATGACACAAAGCCCAGCTAGTAGGCCAGATATAACCTTCAGGGTTAAGATTTGTGTTAGATATCAATCTGACCTCATGAGTCTTAACTTATTATTGATAAACGTATGATCAAATATGTTAATGGGACTTCACATTATGGCATCTGGCATTGTAGAGACTCATCTCTGCAATTAGTTGGATATAATGATGCTGATTGGGCCGGATCAATTGATGATAGAAAAAGCATTAATGGTTATTGCTACTTGATCGGAAATTGTTTAGTAGCCTGGCATAACAAAAAGCAAAATTCTATGTCATTATCAATCACAGGCTAAATATATTGCTGGAAGTAATTGTTATGCTCAGTCATTGTGGATGAAACAAACTTTGTTAGATTATAATGTTCCTCAACAATGTATGCCTATCATGTGTGATAATTCTAGTGCCATAAGTATCATCAAGAGTCCTATCAACACTCAAGCACAAAGCACACTGATATTAGATATCATTTTCTATGTGACCATGTTGACCAAGGTAACATTGAACTAGGATTTGTCCCCAGTGATGCTCAACTTAGAAATTTCTTTACCAAACCCCTTTGAAATGATAGATTTTTCAAATTAAGAATGAATTAGGAATTGGCCCATGCCTTGCATAATGCATTTTTGTTTGACTTGTTATACTGATTTATTTTAAGTTCTTTTATTAATAGGTGGTACTGAAAAATATGTCTTTCTGCCTTTTGTGTGTAGGGATCTTTGCAATTTGATGTCAAAGGGGTTGAACAAGAGAGAGTCGAGGAAATGCTTGAATTAATGGGGAGATCAAGTTCTACAGAGATGCATATCTAAAGGGAAGAGCAAGTCAAAGAAATACAACATCAAAAAAAAGAAAGGAGAAGAAAAAAGGTTCCAAAATTTGCTACTCTAGAAGAAAAACTTTTCATCAATTAAGGGGGAGCTTAAGAGCATGTGATCACTTCAATGAGAGCTAAAGTATCAAGAAGATATCAAGCTTTATTGTGTTGCCATCAAACTGCAAAGAGGAAGATTGCTAGGGATTTTGTGGTGTTGCAATTTGATTGGACACGCTTTCTTATTTTAAACTTGGTTTTCATGCATGCTTTTAACTTTTAATCTTAAATTTCTCATGCATTTTGATTGATTTTAAATTCATCATCTTTTTTATGCATCTTAGGTTTATGTTTTAAAAAAGAGCTTTTAAATACTTTAAGCATGAATCTAGGTGTAATTTTCATATGTTTCAATCTCCTTCTGAATGCCCAAATTAAGTCTGAAATCTAGAAATTGTCGGTTAACTACCACCTATTAGCAATTACTTTTCCTAAGAGCAACAACTTTCAAATTATGAATGTCGGTTAACCTCATGTAGTCAAAACTAGACTTAGAGAGTGATTTTTTAATAGAGAAAAAGCATAAAGGAAAAGGTTTGACTTAAAGGAGCCTAGGGAATGAGATGAAAAACTAAAGCAAGGATTTTCCAAATGATTCACACCAACCAAGAAAAGTTTAAGTCTTCATTTGTAAAGTTGTTGTGCTTTGTTATAAATTTTGATCTTTCATAGCAAGATTTATATGCATGGGTGAATCTTCATATATTTAACTGCATCACATGAAAATCAATTTGAGATCTATTTTGTGTTTTGGATTAAAAAATGCATAAACATAACCGTTGATATCTTTCATAGCATGTTTCCTTACTTGGTTAAATCTAATATTCTTAAATTCATCACAAGAAAATCATCTTTGATGTATAGTATGTTTTGGACTCAACAATTCTCCTTCATCACATGTCCTGCTTTTGAAATTTTGATAAACTTATAGTGATTTGATTTTCAATCTTCCATTAAGTTTACACTTATGCATGCCATATGTTAGACATATTGTCTCAACCATGTAATTTCTTGATTTCACATCTTTGGAAAGCCAAATCAAGCTCTAGTTTATTTTTTAATATATTTGGCTTACTTTTACATGAGCTATCAATTTCATATTGGTTGATGGTAGTTTTCATACACACACTTATTGGACCAAAACCTTTGCATATATGATTTATGTGTGTTATTGATTGGATTATAAATTTTATATTTCCTTATTTTAGAGGCTCAATCATGCGCTGCAAACATATCTCTTCTTGTGTATCTTAGATACAATATAAAGAGAAAACTTATTGTAAAGGTTATTGCTTAGCCCTAAAAATCATTTGATTGTAAAGGTTAGTGACTAGCCTAGAAAAGCATTTGATTGAAGGTTATTGCTTAGCCTTGAAAAGCATTTGATTAAAGGTTATTGCATAGCTTAGAAAAGCATTTATTGTAAGGATAATTGCTTAGCCTTAAAAGCATATTGATTAATGGAATAACGGTGGGGTGTAGAGACACAAGCCAGGAGTTGATGCAGTCACTTTGGTTGAACCACTATATGTTATTGTGCTGTGGTGAGTGCTATTTCTTCCATAATGAATGTTTATAATGTATGCTTTCGCCTTTATATATCTGTAAACATCACTTGTGCTTAATTTGTAAGAAGAAATCACAAAATTGGTCATAATTGGATTAATCTTTTATACTCACCCTATTTGCTGCCCAAACCACCCCCCCCCCCCCCCCCCCACACCACTTCTAGTGTTTAGATATTGGACTTTCAAAACACCAACCATGACCAAGAACATTATTTTAGTTCAAATAAATTTACAACTAGAGTAATGCATGTCCTCGAAAAGAATTAAACATTAATTAGTCACACGTTCAAAGTAGTATTATGGTCATTCCATACCCCCAATCTCATATTTTAAGGGACTTGCTAAATGAACTCAAGATTGGACTCAATATACCCAACCCACCTTTGTTTAAAGTGAAATTAACTAAATGCCCCCTCTCTGTCCCCACTCACCTTCCCCTCTTCTATCCTCCCTTTTATCACTTCCCCCGTCCAAAGAAGGGAGCCGACAGCCGAACTCTCTACCCTCCCTTTCCCTCTTCCCTTTTCTCCCTCACTCCCCCCTTTCTCTCTTCTCTCCCTCTCCATCCCCCCTCTCCCACTTCCTCCCTCCCCCTTTCTCCCTTCTTTCCCCCTCCCCATTGTCTCCCTATAATAGGGAGATTAGGTAATCTCCCTGCTATAGGGAGACAATTGGGACGAGGAACAGAGGGGGAGATAGAGAGGGAGAGAAGAGGGAGAGGAAGTGAAAGGAAAAGGGAGAAGAAGGGGAAAGAGATCTACTGCTAGCATTTGTCACCAAAAGGGGAGGTGGGGAAAGCGAGGAGAAAAGAGGGGAATATGAGTGGTGAGGGAAAGGGGGGCATTGGGCTAATTTTTCTTTTTTTATTTTTTGAAAGAAAAAAGGGGTTAAGTGTATTGAGTCCAATCTTTAGTCATTTAGTACATCCCTATTTTAAAAGTAACATTTGACAGACTCAACTAGATTGTGATTGGCTTAAGTTTCAAAGGTCATGAAAGTCAATGTCCTTTGGAGCCTTAATTAGAAATCGCAGTCTCAAATTAAGAGTTAAAGATCATTGACCAATCTAATTAGAAGGTATAAGGAATCTCTAACGATGCATTTGCTGAATGGAAAGGAATCCTCCATCTAGAGGATAAGTTATTTCCCTTGGAACCGTGCTATCCTCCTAGAGGATTTCTGTGGTGAGGAGTCACTAAATTCAAGGTTTGGAAAACACTAAGGAGAAGTGATTTTTTGTAACTGAGGTTCTTCTTTGCCTCCATGGATTTTTTTTTTGTTGGGATGTGGGGAGGGGGTGGTGTGAGACCGAGGAATCCATGGAAGGCAGGATCCTCTCTCACCTTCTCTCTCTTGACCCACATGTAGGTTTTCCTCTAAATCAAGGAAAACCATAGAGGATTCCTCTTTAATGACATTGCCCAAGTTGCTATTACTCTAGAAGAAGGTTGTAAAGACCCCTCAAAGAATTTAAGGAACCTCCTCCTTTTTTCCTATTTTGAATGGCGAAGAAACCTCTCTCAGCCTTGAGAGACTCCTAAGCAACTCCAATGTGTGAATATTCCATTTTATTCCTCCGAGATGCGTGATGACACCACATTGATCCACCCTCAATTATTTTGGTCTCAAAGCAAGTAATTTCTAGTAGATTTCTTAAATGTTCTTGATATTCTAGTTAGTTTCCTTTGAGTTCCATATGGTTATTTTTAAAATAAAAAATAAAAGAAAGAAAAAAGAAAGAAGGTTAGATTTCTGCTTCCTGTAGTTCAGTTTCTTTACTGCTCTTGGTTCCCTTTTATTTGTCATTGTCTTGGGCTCTTGGTTGATTTTTTTTTAAAGGGATTTTATGTACAACTCCAATTTTTAAAGTTTCTATTGATACAAGTCTGGGCGCCAACATTTTAACTATTCCAATCTAGTTCTATATGAAAAACCAATGGTGCAAAGAAAATGACAATCGGGCCCTTTGCATGAATAAAAAGGACATGAATTTATTTGATTCACTTCCACTACCTTTTCTTGTTAAGAAAGTGGCCCGTGAAGTGGTTTCTCTTCCATCTCTTCTTTTTGTGAAGTAAGAAACTAGGGTTTGAAGAACAAATTTGAAGAAAATAGCATCCATAAACGGTTAGAAAGTAGTATTCACTACTATAGTTTAGGTTTTGAGTAAATGTTAAAACTAGTATTTGGATTTAACTTTCTAAACCAATAAAACTAGGGTTTCGATTTAACATTCTACATCGATAAAACTAAGATTTCAAGTATCTTTTCAACTAAGATGTATTAAATTCATTATTTAAAAATCAATTTTATGAAACAAGAAATGATCTTATTAGGTTTTCATGTTCCTATTTGCATTTAATATTTTCCTATTACTAAATATTACCGCAGTTTTTATATTCTTGCTTCACATTCACATAATTTCATTATCATTTTAAAGTGTTCATATATTTATTTTCCATATTCTTATTTGCATGTAACATTTTCCTAATACTTGCACTAAATATTGCTATATTTTTTTTATATTCCTATTTCACATTCACATAATTTCATTCTCATTTTAAAGCATTTATATGTACATATTCTCTATGTTCCTGTTTACATGTGACATTATCCTGTCAATTGCACTGAATATTGCTCCATTTTTGTATGTTTTTGTTTCAAATTCAAACAAGTTTATTCACATTCTTAAGTGTTCTTGTATATTTCTCAATGTTCCTTTTTGCATATAACTTGTTTCCTATTAATTACACTAAATATTGATCCATTTTTTGATGTTCTTATTTTAAATTTATAAACTACATTCACATTTTTAAAATTTTCTGTGTATGTTCTCCATGTTCCTTTTTCCTTATAACATTTTCCTATTAATGCATTGAATATTTCTCCATTTTTTTGTATTCTTGTTTCAAATTCACACAAGTTTATTCTCATCATAATAGTGAAACAGGAACATCATAATAGTGAAACATGAACATCATGTCAGTGAAACAACCACATTCTCCAACCACATTCACACAATTTCATTCTCATTTTAAAGTGTTCCTATATATATTTTCCATGTTCCTATTTGTATGTAACATTTTCCTATTAATTGCTCTGAATTTTGCTCCATTTTTTATGTTCCTGTTTCAAATTTAAACAAGTTCATTCTCATTCTTAAGTTTTCATGTATATGTTCTCCATGTTTTTGTTTACATGTAACATCTTTCCTATTAATGACACTGAATATTTATCCATCTTTTGATGTTCCTATTTAGATTCATACAATTTCATTTAAACTTAAATGTTCATGTATATATTCTCTATGTTCCTACTATGCTTTGACAATTTTCAATTAATTGAATTGAATATTGATCCACTTTTTATGTTCTTGTTTCATAATCACATAACATCACACCCATTCTTTAATGTTCCTGCATAATGTTACTATTTCTCCTAAATTGAAGCATCTTTGTATTTTTGACACTGGTGAAAAAATATGGGAAAAAATTTTCTATGTCATCGCAAGAGTGAAATATAGGTTTGGGCTCAAAATGTTGAAGAAGAAACATTTATGATTGAGGAATCACAAACATAGCCCTCATAATCAATGAAAAGGATAACACAAACAGAATAGAAGAAGAAGAAACAAAGTATAGAATTACAATACCAAAATTTCGATCAAATATTCTAGTATTCATCAAGTTGCTCACTGCAAGCAATTACACCAGAGAGCAACTAAGAGAGCGGAAGAAAATCCCATTTTAGTCAATGATAAAGCCATTTGTCACAAAGAAAAAAAAATCTTGTTCTTGGAGAAAAAATGCCAGTGACTAGGCTAAAATCATAAAACAGTATAAATCAGCTCAAATAGGTTTCAAACTTGGCAGCAAAATTGTGCCATTAACTACAAAGGGATATAGAAATCACTTTTGGGATCCCACAAAGAATAAAGGAGATTAAAAAATAAACCTCTTGCCAAACCTAGAAAGGGAAGTACATTTGTTCAAAGACGGTTCAAAAATGTCAGCCAATTAAATGGTTCAAACATCAATTTAGCCTTGAACAAAGCATTTAAAGGAAACACAGAACAAGATTATCAAAACGTTGCTAGACTTGTTGCTCTACTATATGTGACACAATCCTTTTCTCCACGATAGGACATACCTTTTGGTGGATGTACATCAAGTATATAGAGGATTTAGACCAAATAAAATCCTATTCATGGGCAACAACAACACACCACACCTTTATTACATCTCTGAACAATAGTAATAAGACACCATTTAGGGTGACTCGCTGTATGCTAGCACTTCTGGTATATTCTACAATTCAACTGGATTTTTAAGTGTACAGACATCTAATTGAATGTTCTTGTTTATGACATGCTCCTGTTTAAAAACTGAATTTCAAAAAAGTTCCCATTTTTGACACACATGATTGATAGAACTTGAATTTGAATTTTCTCAAATTTACTAAACCTCTTGATAGAACTTGTTTACACTCTAAAAGTCACATTGAGTCACATGCCAATTTGGCCTTTTCAATGTGCACATATAGAATCAAGAGGGGTTGGTGTCCAATATTTTTATATGTTTAAAAATTAAGAAAAAAAATCAAATTTGAATAAATATCGAAGAGTTAAAAATTTCCTTTAGTCAATTTCGGGCTAGGTAAAACATTCCATGCAAGCACCACCTAAAACTAATATGATTATGTAATAACTCATTTCATGTAGCGATAACAAAAAAAAAAAAAGATAGGAAGTTTAAAAAGTTACATTATTTACTGCACCACAAAACCCAAACCCCAAAAAATTGAACCTTAGACCCCTAAACCCAAATGCCATTACCCCTAAATTGATGCATCACGGGGAAGAAGAGTAGCCAACAATTGATGTAGTACTGGAAAGAAAAATAGCCAATGGGTTATTCTCCAAGTCAAAAGGCTTAGGCATAAATTGTCTGGGTCTCACACCAAAGACAATCATCTCACTCTAGAGAAGAAAACTGAAATCCTAGTCAATGTTGTAGTCTATCCATAAAAAGGGATTACATCTATATATATAACTAAACTACTCTCTAAATTAAAAAAAAAACAACCTATTTCAATCCAAATAAAGAGTCCTAACTCAAATATAAAATCAGTTTCTAAATATGAACAACTTAAGAAAGCAACTACCATTAATAAATTAATCATCACTACTAGGTTTTGGACTAGGGCTTGCGAGCATAAACTTTCAAGAGGGGCCCAATAGTCTAGCCTACATCTAAACCTAAGTCCCTAAACCCCTAAAACCTAAAAATTTATACCATAACCCTAAGATCAAAACACTAAACCCTAAAATCCTAATACTTTAAAAACCTAACGACTGTACCCCAAAATAGCCAAACCATGCTTCGTGCATCAACCATTATATATAGGGAGCTGCTATATGTACACCAATTATCTCTTCTTACACACCAAAAAAATAATAATAATAATAAAATCAAAATTTTCCAAAATGCTCCCACCCTTTTTCTTCCTACACACCTTCTCTTTCTCCTTCCCTCCTCTCCCTTTCCCTTCCCCACCTCCCCCTCTGGCCAGCGACAAGCTCCAGCACCAGAGGGGACTTCCCTCTCCCTCTCCTCTTTTTCTCCCTCCCTCTATTCTCTCTTTTTCCTCTCTCTCTTCCCTCCCCCTTCTCCCCTCCTGCAATAGCTCTCCCTATGGCATGGGGGTTGATCTCCCTACTACAATGAGATCGAGCTCTCCTTGTAACAGGAGATCAAGCTCCATGCTATAGGGAGAGCTGTTACAGCAGTCTCTTCCTATAGTGGGGAGATCCTGGTCTCCTTGCTACGGCCGATCTCCCTACTATGGGGAGGTTAGATGAGGGGATGGGGATAAAGGGGGAAGGTAGGAAAAAGGGAGGGAGAGAGAAGGAGAGAAAGAATAAAGGGAGGGAGAGAGAAAGGGTGGGGAGGGAGAGGGAGAGGCCCTTTGCTGGTCGGAGCTCGTTGCCGGCTAGAGGGGGAGGTGGGGAAGGAAAGGGGAGAGGAGAAAAGGGAGTGAAGGTGCGTAGGAAGAGAAGGGGTGGGGACATTTTGGGAAATCTTGCCTTTTTTTTCTTTTTCTTAGCTGTGTAAGAAGAGATAAAAGTGGTGTATAAATAGTAGCTCTCTTATATACACCCTAAATGTAATGGATGATTTTGGATTTTCTAAATTTTCCATTAAGCCTCTCGATTGGAAATTAATAACGCTTTAAATGTTGCTCTGAGTCACATTCTCAAATTAGCTTTCTAATCATGCACTAAGAGAATCAAGAGGGATGGGTGTCAAATTCTGTGTGTGTTTCTCCTTTTGTTTTTCTCCTTGCATAAGAAAGAAAACTAACCTAAAACACCAAATTTTAACAAAATAAAGATACTAGAAACGGAAACCTTCTAGAAAAACTCATATTTTTCAAAGTTAGCAACTAGCTAAGAAAGATAACTTTGCAAAAATTTATATTAAAAAATAGATTTATGCTATTGAAAATTAACCACAAAATCTGATTTCAATAAAAATTTAGAATTTAGAATTTCCTTTATCTGATTATGGGTTGGTCAAAACATTCGATGAATGCACCTCCTAAAACTAGTAAAATAAAAAATATAGGAACCAATACAGTAAAGCAATAAGATAAAGAGTGAAAGTAAAAAAAGGTTACCTCATATGGAGCTCCTTGGAAAAGGCACCAAGAACTTAATCGACACTTTCAAGTGAAAGGTTGGGAAGTAGTAATAGAACCCAATGAGAACATGGTTGACCGACAAGGCCAGATAAATTCACACAACTTAAACCTATCTAAAAGTCCTACTCAAAACCTATACAAACCAAAAATAAATATCCTGAAAAAAAAATTAATTATAGTCCTTTCCACACCATAAAATCTAGCTAAACTTAGAAAAGAGAAGACCACATCCACCATATGAAACATTAGAAAACCAAATTGAAATTAAAAAAAGGAGACAAAAATTTAAAAATTTAGATAAAATAGAATGAAAATTTTAACCTAATGATGTGAGTCCATTGCTTTCTAAGTATGAAAAATACGAATGGCATAGTTCAATTTATTCATCACAAGTACCCAAAAACCCTAAACCCTAATTTAAAGCCTTGAACCCAAAACGCATAGGGTCCTTGGTACATTGGAACCAAAGGACAGTTGACCCTAGAACCCAAACCCTAACCCTAAACACTAAACCCCAAAAGCAAAACCATAACCCCACTTCCTGCTTCTGCTACATTGGGTGAACTAGATGTAGTAGGAGAATTTGAATTTTCTCAAATTTACTAAACTGCTTGATAAAACTTGTCTATGCTCTAAATGTTGCATTGAGTCGCATGCGAATTTGGCCATCTTGACATGTACATATAGAATCAAGAGGGGTGGGTGTCTAATGTGATCTTTTAAAAAAAATAATAAGCGAAAGATTAGATTTGGTTTAAAAAATCCAATTTCAAAATTACCTTTATCCAATTTTGAGTTGGACATAAGTTTTGATGCTTGTACCACCTAAAACAAGTACAAGACCTCCACATATAGAATGAAGAGGGGCGGCTATCCAATATTTTTTATATGTTTAAAAATCAAGCAAAAAATCAAGTTTGAATAAAATATGCAGAGTTAAAATTTTCCTTTAGTTAATTTGGGGCTGGTTACAACATTCCATGCATGCACCACCTAAAACTAGTATGGTTCCAAATGTAGTAACTAATCCCACATAGCAATAAGAAAAAAAAATGATAGAAAGTTTAAGAAGTTACATTATTTGCCACACCACAAAACATGAACCCCAAAGCATAGACCCATAAACCCCTAAACCTAAATGCCTAAACCCCTAATCCTACGTCGGTAAACCGAAAAACTTAAAAATTTATACAAGAACCCTAAAATCAAAGCACTAAACCCAAAAATTATAATACTTTGAAAAGCTAACCACCCTAAAAACTATGTACCCCAGAATTGCCAAACACCGATTCGTGCATCCACCATTTTATACACCCTAGATGTAATGGGAGATTTTGGATTTTCTAAATTTTCCATTAAAATCTCTTGATTGGAAATTAATAACGCCCTAAATGTTGCTTTGAGTCGCATTGTCAAATTAGCATTGTCATCTTGCACATATAGAATCAAGAGGGTCAGTGTCAAATTCCATATGATTTTTTTCTTTATTCTTTACATAAGAAAGAAAAATAAACTAAAATGCAAAATTTTAACAACAAAAAGATTTTTAAAAAAAGAGACCTTTTAGAAAAACCTAAGATTTTCCAAAGTAAGGAACAAGCTAAAAATGTCAACTTTGCAAAAATTTATATTTAAAAAAATAGATTTATGAGATTGAAAATTAACCAAAAAATCTGATTTCAATAACAAATTTAGAATTTCAAATTTCTTCTATCCGATTATGAGCTGTTCAAAACATTCGATGCATGCACCTCCTAAAACTAGTTAAATGACAAATATAGTAACAAATCTTGAAAAACAATAAAATAATGAGTGAAAGTTAAAAAAGTTTACCTCATATGGTGCTCTCTGGCAAAGGCACCTAGAACTTGTTCACCAATTCCAAGTGAAAGGTTGCGAAGTAGTAATAAAACCCGGCGAGGACATGATTGACCGACATGGCAAGATCAATTCAAAAAACTTGAGCCTATCCTAAAAGAAAATCTAAAAGTCCTACTCAAAACCTATACAAACCAAAATTAAATATCCCGAAATAAATTTTATTACAGTCCTTTACACAAATAAATTTAATTATAGTCCTTTACACACCATAAAATGTATCTTAACTTGGAAAAGAGAAGACTGCATCCACCATAAGGAACATTAGAAAACCAAATTAGAATTAAAAAATGGAGATAATAAATTAAAATTTTAGAAGTAATAAATTGAGATTTGTAACCTAATGATGTAAGTCCATTGCTTTCTAAGTACGAAAAATATGAATGGCATAGTTCAATTTCTCCATCGCAAAACAAAATACCCAAAAATCCAAAACACTAATTTTAAGCCCTACACCCTAAAACCATAAGACTCCAAAATCCTAAATTTATAGGGTCCCCAGTGTTGGAAATTTATACTAAAAGCATACTTTTATATATTTTTCTTTGACTAATTTACTTATTAGTAAAGTTTGCTTTTTCCATCTTAATGAGAATTTGCATAGGTAAATGGTTGCATTATTATTTACTGTGCATAAGTGTATCTTTTATTCTATAAAGTAGACAAGTTGGTGTGTAGAGTTCAGCTTATGCACGGAAGACTTATTTGTCGGTTCTTATAGAATAAAAGTTATTGTTGTTCACAATCTAGATGGAGCTGGACACACCATTAGTACGATTGTAGCATGATGTTTTAGTAGGCTTGTCTTGGCTACGGGAAACAGTATAGTTTCGACTCGTTATGCTAGTACATTTTGTGTGTATTGAACAGGGCCACTTTTGGGTTATTATCTTTATACTGACTATATAAGATTATTAATATCCAAATGGTTGTTATGAGAGCTTGTACTCTTAATCCCAATATAAATAATAAATACGTGCATTTAGTATTTGGCATTTTGATTTACAAAGGAGTGAGACCTTTTGTGGGTCAATAATCTCAGTAAATTAGATGACTACATTACGTGTATGGTGCATATTAGTTTATTGACGTAATCCACATCCCGTAATAGGGACTGATGATATCCCCTTAATGAAGCTTATAAGTTTTGATTATGTCAAACCCTGCAGGTGGACTTAGTGTCCAACATATCAAATAAGTTAAGTGTAAGGTCTCAAAGAATTATAAAGATATCGATTAAATATAGGCATCAATAATTATTTAATCGATGGATATATGAAATCTTAATGTGGAGGAGATTAATAAGCATTTAATAATAAGAAGCTCGAAATATTATTTTGAGAATAAGGACAGGAGTACAATTATAATTCTTTAGTGGACTGAATTGTAATTTATGGGTCTAGGATTCTAATTTGGATCGAATTAGGATTCCTATTTCTATAAGAAGCCTATTCATTATTTCCTTCTTAAGGTCCCTATTGTAGCCTATAAATATGCGCTATTGCTCTTTAAAAAATACATACAAGAGAAATCTCATTTTTTAGAGCAAGGAGAATTCGCAGAAGAGGCTCACACCCCGATGCAAGTTCGAGTATAGATGAATACAGTAGAAGATCCTGAGATTTTCAGGCTGTTATAAGATCGAGATCAAATCAGAAAGATCTCGCAAGTATGGTTCTTGAATCATTATCGTTTAAACTTATTTCCGCAGTGATCTGTGCGTGATATCAAAGGATCCTGGCGGCTGCCTGCTAACACCCAGAACATTGGGAACACAAGGACACTACACCCTTAGACCCCTAGACCATAGACCCCAAACCCTGAACCCTGAACCCTTAAACCCTGAATCTAGAATGCCAAATTCCCACTTCCTGCTTTTGCTAGTTTGGATGACATAGATGTACTAGGAGAATTTGAATTTTCTCAAATTTACTAAACCTCTTGATAGAACTTGTTTATGCTCTAAATATTGCTTTGAGTCGCATGCCAATTTGGCTTTTCCGACATGCACAAATAGAATCAAGAGGGGCGGGTGTCTAATGTAATCTTTTTTCAACAAAATAAACAAAAACTTAGATTTGATTTAAAAAATCTGATTTGAAAATTACCTTTATCCAATTATGAGCTGGATACAAGTTTTGATGCATGTACCATCTAGAACTAGTACAATACCAAATATCATGCACATATAGAATCAAGAGGGGCGGGTGTCCAATATTTTTTACATGTTTAAAAATTAAGCAAAAAATTGATTTGAATAAGATATGTGGAGTTAAAATTTTCCTTTAGTCAATTTTGAGCAGGTTCCATGCATGCACCACCTAAAACTAGTATAATTCAAAATCCAGTAACTCATCTCACCTATTGATAAGAAAAAAAAGGATAAAAAAATTAAAAAGATACATTATTTGCCATGCCACAAAACCTAAACCCCAAAACACAAACCCCTAGTCCCCTAAACCTAAACCCCTAAATGCCTGAACCCCTAAACCTAAGTCCCCCAAACCCAAAAACCTACAACTTCATACCATAACCCTAAAATCAAAACACTAAACACTAAAATCCTAATACTCTAAAAATCTAACCATCCAAAAGACTCCGAACCCCAAAATTGCCAAACCCCACTTCGTACAACCACCATTTTATACACCCTAAATGTAATGAAAGATTATGGATATTCTAAATTTTCCAGAAACCTTTTGATCAGAAATAAATAATGCTCTAAATGTTGCTTTGAGTCGCGTTGCCAAATTAGCATTTTCATCATGCACTTATAGAATCAAGAGGGATGGGTGTCAAATTCTCTGTGTTTTATTTTTTCTTTTCCTTTACATAAGAAAGAAAACTGACCTAAAACTCCATATTTTAACAAGATAAAGGTCTTTAAAAAAAAAAGAAAAGGAAACCTTTTACAAAAACTTAGATTTTCTAAAGGAACAAGCTAAGAAAGACAACTTTGCAAAAATTTGTATTAAAAAAATAGATTTATGAGATTCAAAATTAACCAAAAAGCCTGATTTCAAAAAAAATTAGAATTTAGAATTTCCTTTATCTGATTTTGGGCTAGTCAAAACATTTGATACATGCACCTCCTAAAACTTGTAAAATGACAAATTTAGTAACCAGTTCCGCAAAGCAATAAAATAAGAGTATTTTGTATATACCCCACTAAGGTTCTTAAGACTTGTAAATAGGGCCCTACAATTATAATACTTGCATAAAGACTCCTTCATTTTCATTCTAATACCTTCAATGTCCCAAAATCAATAGCCTCACAACCACCAAAAGTCTTTTAGAGTAAAATGACACTTTTGCTTGGCAAAGACTGAAGAATAACAAGGATTGTTGGACTGAATTGCCTAATCCTTGGGATCGACTTGGCATTCTTTATACAGGGAGTAAAAGCCCAAACTAAATCCTTAATTTGATACAATTAAGCCCTTAATTTAGGCAAAAGAATAAAGTCAGATCTAACTATTTTCGTCAACTTGCTAAGTAAAACACAAAAATTAATGTGCAGTTAGTACACTAAAATGGATGTGACCACCTTATTATGTGCTAATTTTAATGAGCATGGGCCACTGTTTGACCCCCCACCCCCCACCCCCCCCCCCCCCCCCCCCCCCCCCCCACCTCAAATTGATGCTAGAGAGTTGATGAGCATGAATTTGCCAACTAGGAACTGATGATGAGGTCATAGGAGACCTTTTGTGAAGATATTAGCAGGTTGATGTTCGTATGACACATGAGGAAGCTCAATACCAATTCGTTTGTACTCATCTTGAATGAAATGACAATCAACCTCAATATATTTGGTTCTCTCATGGAAAATTGGATTTTCCGTGATCTAAATGGCACTAGTATTATCAGCAGATAAATGAGTAGCAGCATCCGTTAGAAAACCAAGAGCAGAAAGTAGACCTCAAAGCCAAAGAATCTTAGAACAAGTAGCAGACATAACCCAATATTCAACTTAGGTGGAAGACTTCAAGAATATCTTGTTTCTAACATTTCTAGGAGATCAAGTTGTTATCCAAAAACATGCACCATCCAATAGTAGATCTCCATGTATCAAGACAGTTAGCCCAATCGACATCTGAATAAGCTCGGAGAGTAAGAGAATTGTTCGTTGGAAAAAATAAACCTCTAGTTGGAGTCCGAAGAAGATATCAAATTATTCGTTTGACCGCAGCTAAATGAAAATGCTGAGGATTAGTCATGACTTGACTCAACAAATTAACTACATAATATATATCTAGACAAGCGATCATTAAGCAGTTCAAGCTGTAAACTAGTTTACGATATAAAGTGGGATTAGAAATAGGATCTCCCACGTCTTTGACAAAGCTTGACATTAACCTAAATAGATGTGTCAACTAGAGTGGAATGTTGCAAATCGGCCATTTCGATAACATCCGTCGTATACTTGTGCTAATTGAAAACAACTCCTTTTGTGGATTAATGAACCGCCAGACCTAAAAAATATGTCAATGGGCCAAGATCTTTCATGTGGAAAGATTTATGAAGAAAGCTTTGTGTTTGACCAATCATGTTAACATTTGTACCAGTTATTATAATGTCATCGACGTATACTAGTAGAATAATGAGTCCCGTGGAAGCATGGTGCAATGATGTGTCATAAGGACTTGAATCGAAATCCATCCAAAGGAATGCATCTTGAAATTTCTCAAACCATGCACGAGGTGCCTATTTTAAACCATAGAGAGACTTGCAAAGTTTGGCAACCATACCCTTTGAGGATTGTGCAACCCCCTAAGGAAGGTGCATATCGACATCTTCTTTGAGATCTCCATGGAGGAAAGCGTTCTTAGCATCCATCTAGTAGAAAGGCCAGGATTTTGAAGAAACAATTGCAATGATAATCTGAATAGTTGTCATTTTGGCAACTGGAGCAAACATTTCATCGTAATCAATCCCATATCGCCCAATATCAGTCTAGTTAACCATCTAGCTTAAGTTTAAGTGAATAGATCCATTTGTAGCCGATGGGTTTAATAAAAGGTAGATATGGGACAATGTCCCAAGTATGATCTTGTTCTAAAGAATCCAACTTAGTTTACAGAGCTTGCTGCCAACATTCATATGTAGCTGCCTAGGAATACGAATTTGGAATAGAAATGGAGAAAGTGGCCTGTAATGCCCCAACCCCACACACATGCATGATATTGTCCGCGTTAGCCCATGGGCCTCACGGTTTTGCTTCTGGTAGGTCTCAACCAACCAAAAGGCCTCATGCAAAGTAAGGGTGCAAGCTCTACATATAATCCCAATTACTTTCCACTTTATAGTTAATGTGGGACTCTAGGATGTCACTACCCACCCCCCTTAGGGCTGCACGTTCCTTTGCAGTAGCCTACTAGTCCCTGTAGCCTGCCAACCTTCTTAGCCTGCCCACGGTTTGCTTTTGGTAGGTCTCAACCCACTAAAAGGCCTAATGCAAGGTAAGGGTGCAAATTCTATATATAATTCCAATCACTTTCCTCTCTATAGTCGATGTGGGACTCCAGGATGTCACAGTGCACGAGGCTCCCACATAGCGGGGTCTGGGGAAGGCAAGATGTACGCGACCTTACCTTCATTTTGAAGAGGCTGTTTCCGTGACTTGAACCCGCGTCCTCCTCGACACTACCGATAAGCCTTTACCGTTGGGCTAAGCCACCCTTTTAGACAAAATATCAAGTACATAGAGAATAAAGAGGTGCAAGTGTCCAATATTTTTATATGTTTAAAAATTAAGCAAAAATCAAATTTGAATAAGATATGTAAAGTAAAAAATTTTCTTTTAGTCGATTTTGAGTTTGTTATAACATTCAATGCATGCGCCACCAAAGACTAATATGATTCAAAATGAAGTAGCACGTCTCATGTCGCGACAAGAGAAAAAAAAGATACAAGGTTGAAAAAGTTACATTATTTGCTAAGCCAGAAAACTTAAACCCATACACAAAAACCCCTAGATCCCTAAATGCCTGAACCCCAAAACGTTAGTCACTATACCCTGAAACTTAAAAATTTATACCTTAACCCTAAAAACAAAACACAAAGCCCAAAAATCATATTACTCTAACAACCAAACAACCCTAAAAACTACATACCCCAAAATTGCCACACCCCACTCCGTGCATCCATCACTTTATACACCCAAAATATAATGGGAGATTTTGGATTTTCTAAATTTTCCACAAACCTCTTCATTGGAAATTAATAATGCTCTAAATGTCACTTTGAGTCACATTGTCAAATTAGCTTTTTCATGATGCAATCATCGAATCAAGAGGGATGGGTGTCAAAATTTGTGTTTTTTCTTTTTATATTTTATTTGCATTAGAAAGAAAACTAAACTTAAACACAAAATTTTAACAAAAGAAAGATTTTAAAAAAGGAAGCCTTTCACAAAAAACTAAGATTTTCAAAACGTATGGAACAAGCTAAGAAAGACAACTTTACAAATATTTACATTTAAAAAAATAGATTTATGAGATTGAAAATTAGCCAACAAATCTAATTTCAACAAAAAAAATTAGAATTTCAAATTTCCCATATCCGATTATTGGCAGGTCAAAACATTCAGTGCATGCACCTCTTAAAAGTCGTAAAATGACAAATATAGTAACCAATCCTAAAAAGCAATAAAGTAAAGAGTGAAAGTAAAAAAAGGTTACCTCATATGGTGGTGTTCCCTGGCAAAGGCACTTAGATCTTGTTCGACAATTCCAAATGAAAGGTTGCAAAGTAGTAATAAAACCCTTTGCAGACATGGTCGACCGACATGGCAAGATCAATTCACACAACCTAAACTTGTCCTACAAGAAAATCTAAAAGTCCTACTCAAAATCTATACAAACCAGAAATAAATACCCTGAAATAAAATTAATTACAGTCCCTTACACAACAGAAAATGTATCCAAACTAAGAAAAGAGAAGACCGTGTGAATAATTGTTAATCCAAACTAAAATCAAATTAAAAAAATAGAGATACTAAATTAAAATTTTAGAAATAAAAAAAAAATTGTAACCCAATAATGTGAATAACTGCTTTCCAAGTACAAATACTATGAGTGACATAGTTTAATTTCCCCATCACAAAACCAAATACTCTAAACCCTAATTTTAATCCATCAACCCTAAACCCATAGGACCCCTAAAACCTAAAGCCATAAGGTCCTCAGAACATTAGGAACCAAAGACACAAGACCCTTAGAACCCTAAACCCAAACTCAAAACACTAAACCCTTAAACCCTAAACCCCAAATGCTAAACCATGATCCCACATTAAGAATCAAGAGGGGTGGCTATCTAATGGAAATTTTTTTAAACAAAATAAGCAAGATATTAGATTTGACTTACAAAACCCGATTTGATAATTACCTTAATCCAATTACGAGTTGGGCACAAGTTTCGATGCATATACCACCTAAAACTAGTACAATACAAAATATCATGTAAATATAGAATGAAGGGGGGCGGGTGTCTTGTATTTTTTAATGTTTAAAAATTAAGCAAAAAATCAAATTTGAATAAAAAATGTCAAGTCAAAAATTTTCCTTTACTCTATTTTCAGTTGGTTATAACATTCCATGCATACATCACCTAAGACTAGTATGATTCAAAATGAAGTAGCACATATCACGTAGCGATAAGGAAAAAAAAAAGAAAAAAGGTTCAAAACGTTACATTATTTGCCGAGCCACCAAACCTGAACCCCGACACACAAATCCCTAGACCCCAAATGCTTGAACCACTAAACCTTAGTCACTAAACCCTAAAGCCTAAAAACTTATACCATAACCCTAAAATCAAAACACAAAGCCCAAAAATCATAATACTCTAAAAACCAAGCAACCCTAAAACTCTGTACCCCAAAATCACCACATCCCACTTCGTGCATCATCACTTTATACACCCAAAATATCATGGGAGATTTTGGATTTTCTAAATTTTGCATAAACCTCTTGATTGGAAATTAATAACGCTATAAATGTCGCTTTTAGTCGTGTAGTCAAATTAGCTTTTTCATCATGCACTCATAGAATCAAGAGGAATGGGTGTCAAAATCTGTGTTTTTTTTCTTTTTTATTTACATAAGAAAGGGAACTAACCTAAAACACAAAATTTTCCCAAAAGAAAGATTTTAAAAAAGGAAACCTGTTACAAAAAACTAAGATTTTCCAAAGTGTGGAACAAGTTAAGAATGACAACTTTGCAAAACTTTATATTTAAAAAAATAGTTTATGCGGTTGAAAATTAGCCAAAAAATCTTATTTCAATAAAAAATTAGAATTTCAAATTTCTTTTATCCGATTATGGGCTAGTTAAAACAATCAATGCATGCACCTCCTAAAAGTAGTAAAACGATAAATATCGTAACCAATCCTGAAAAGCGATAAAATAAAGAGTGAAGTAAAAAAAGGTTACCTCATAATGTGCTCCCTAGCAAAGACACATAGAACTTGTTCGACAATTCCAAGTGAAAGGTTGCAAAGTAGTAAAAAAACCCAGTGCGGACATGGTCGACCAACTTGGCAAGATCAATTCACACAACTTGTGAACCTAACCTAAAAGAAAATCTAAAAGTCCTATTCAAAACCTATACAAACCAAAAATAAATATCCTAAAATAAAATTAATTACAGTCCTTTACGCACCATTAAATGCATCCAAACTAAGAAAAGAGAAGACCGTGTCCACCATAAGAAACATTATAAAGCAAAATTAAAAATAAAAAATAGAGATAATAATTAAAAATTTTGAAATAAAAAAGAAATTTGTAACCTAATAATGTAAGCACATTGCTTTTTAAGTACGAATAATATGAATGACATAGTTTAATTTCTCCATCTCAAAACCAAATACCCGAAACCCCTAAACCCTAAACCCATAGGGTCCCTAGAACATTGGCAACCAAAGGCACAAGGCCCTTAGAAACCTAGACCCAAACTCAAAACACTAAGCCCTTAAACCCTAAACCTTGACTGCTAAGCCACGATCCTGCTTTCAGCTCAAGCTACTTTCGACGACGTAGATGTACTAGGAGAATTTGAATTTTCCCATATATATTAAACCTCTTGATAGAACTTGTTTATGCTCTAAATGTCCCTTTCACTCACATTCCAATTTAGGTTTTTCAATAAGCACATATAGAATCAAGAGGGGTGGGTGTCTAATGTAAAATTTTTTAAAACAAACTAAGCAAAAAATTAGATTTGACTTGCAAAACCCAATTTGAAAATTACCTTAATCCAATTATGAGCTGGACACATGTTTCAATGCATATAACACATAAAACTAGTACAATACAAAATATCCTGTACATAGCAAATGAAGAAGGATGACTATTTGGATTTGCTAATCAAATTTGGAAAAGATTATGGCAAAATGTAATATGTCCAATAAATCTTTTTTATTAGGAATTGGATACCTGATCCATTTCAGGAATCATTTAGACCTTGAAACTCCTCGTTCTTTTTCTGCATTTTTATTTACATAAAAAGCAATACAACCCCAAGGAGAATGGCTTTTTTTTTTATTAATCTTTTATCCAAAAGACTTTGGATTTCTGCTTTGCATAGATCTAAATATTCTTTCGTCATTTGGCTTGGACTAATCTTAGTAGGAATGGATTTCTCATTAAATCCTAATTCATAGGGAAGAGAAGTAATACACTGTTTCTATCCCAAAATGCATTAGGTATATCATTGCATATTTCAGTAATGAATTGTTGATGAATATGGTCAATATTATTTTTGACTTGGGGATATAATAATTGTTTTTCAATATTTAAGAGTACTATTTCCTTTCGTAAGAACTTAATATGCTTTTCCGTACTAGTAATAGTATCTTCTAATTGATTAATAATTTTTATTCTTGGTGTGAAGATGAAATTGAACCACACAATATAGTTTTCATATTTTCCATTGAATCCTGTAGAATAAACTTGATCTAGAGGCATTATGGAATTAGTAAATGGACTATGCAATATAATTTGTTGGGTAAGATTCTTGATTAGATAAAAATGGGCTGGAATACATATGCCATTATTACATATGTGAGTATTTTTTAATTGATAATTATTGAACTATTTTTAACCATTAGCAGCACTAAGACTATCCTTAGTTTTTTGAAAATATTAGATTGGAACTAAACCTTCTTTTATGCAATTTAGGTATGCTCGAGTGTCTACTAATGCTAGTGCATTAGAAATAGTATATTCATTGTTGATTACGATTGTGATCTGAACATACCATTTTTGAGTAATAGCTTTATTCAATAAATTCAGGTATTCTTCTTCTCCCCTTGAATTGTCTAGTGAGGAAGAAGAAGGGTTATTCTTTTCTATTTCTGATTTAGAAATTCTGTGATCCCTGATTATTAAATCTTAAGAGGTTTTTGATTGAAATCCTTTTGACTTGCGAATTTCTTCTTTTATCTAATTTATTTCCACTTTCAGATTAGATAAAGAGGTTGGTTTCAATTCTTTTTGGTTTTCAAGTCTGGTTACGACTTCCCTTAAACTATAATTATTAATGGGAATTATTGATTTTTCTTTTTCTTATATTTCATGCATTGTTACGCATCTCTCGATTAATGTTTGACATACTTGTGGATTAGTAATTTGATCAACAAGATTTAGAAGAGATTATTGTTGACTGGAAAGTACATTAATGCTTAAGCCATTCCTTTCAATAATTGCTTTCCAATAAACATTGGAGGTTGATCATTGATTAAGGTTATTACAAACACATTTTG
The DNA here is from genome assembly GCA_037013555.1 of Sextonia rubra. NCBI lineage: Eukaryota > Viridiplantae > Streptophyta > Magnoliopsida > Laurales > Lauraceae > Sextonia > Sextonia rubra. The sequence continues at coordinate 8,606,675 of JASUAD010000015.1, forward strand.
TATCATCTTGTTCTTCATTATCAGAAGAACTTGATTTCAAAACTTCTATTTCTTCTGATTCAAATGAACTAGAATGAATCATTAATTTCAACAATTGATTTTTTAGATGCTCTTCTACATTTAGATTCTTAATTTTGTGCTTTAATTTACACTTGCTAGAATAATGGCCAATTTGACCACGTTTATAACATATTACTTTTGATTTATTAAAGGGTTTTCTTTTCCCTTTAGTATCCCTCTTTTTAGAGATTTCTTTAACAACTAATTTTTTATGAAAATATTTTTTCTTCTTGTATGATTTTTAAACAGGATGTTGTTTTTTAGATGTATAGGATTTTGGATACTTAATTGAAGTATCATAGGCAAACTGATCACAAAATTCTCTCAATTTTTTTTACCAGTAAGATTTTGCTTTTTTAATTGGTGTTGCAATTTTAAATCATTGCAAAGAGAAAATCCTTCTTGGATGAGAACACTAATTAGTTGCCCATAAGTGTATTGAACATAAGAAATAAAAATTCCATCATATTTTTCTCTGAGACTTTTTCAGACTCTTTCTACAAATAAATTGGGAAGCCCATCAATGAATTTGGCTTTCCAATGTTCACTATTGGCATCATGTCTTTACATGACTTTGGCAAGATATACATCTTTATACTATCAAAAAATGGATTAAAGATGGATATCTTAGATTCTGTAATAGTTCTCAACTTCTTTTCCTTTGGTTATCCCATGGACTTACAAAGTGTAGAATGATAGTTTGAACTAAAGTATAAATAGCATCTTCAATTATATCCTACTGTTGAGTATTTTCATTCTTAATAATTTTTCTAGTAATTAGAATTTCTAACCTTTGCTATTCTCCGAGAATATTATCCCACCAGCCTTTAACACACCAGTAAAACTAGTAGTTATAAGCTTACATATATTTGCATCAGTATTACCATGCTATTTGCAAATAGTACTATACACCATTATTTGACGTATTACTTCAAAAATCTGATATTCAAATTATCCATCTATGTTCCACTTTTGAATTGTTTTTCCATGAAAGGAATTTTGGGAATAAAGCCAATCCTCTTCATATAATATATCTTATAGAGTAAGCGGGGATAATAAAACCTACTATTCACATCCCAAGTATTTTGGGAGCTTTTGCTGTATTTTATAGCATTTACTCCATTTTGTAAGGCTTATAATGAAGCTTCTGTTTTCATATAATTTTCTTAATCAATTTCAAGTTTAGATTCTTTATTAAAATCATGTGATAACACTCGCAGTTTTAAGTCTCTCATTCTACTTAATAGTTGAGTGGTAAATTCATCATCTTTTTCTCTTTTATTAGAGAATTTAAATCCCTATATTGGGTTAGGAAGTTTAATAGGAATCTCCTGAATAATTTTCGGATCAGCCCTAGGTTTATTGAAATCCTTTACATCCTGTAGGGATTGAACTTGATTTTCAATTCTTATCAATTGTTGACAAGTGGTTTGGAGATGCAGATTGGTATAATTATTCTGCTTGTATAATTTACTCAAAGAAGAGCTTTCTTCTGCTTTAACATAGGCAGCAACCTCCAAAACAACTGAAAACTTTTCTGAAGTGCTAGCTGATTCTAGCTTTAAAGGTTTAGTTGGTGGATATAAAAATTTGATAATAGATCATCCAACTTCTACCATTCTTTTTTGTATTTAGACATCATCATTAGTTTTCCTTCATTGTCTAGATAAGGATATCTAGCAGCATAAAACCATTTAACAAAAGGAATAATAATTATGCACATTTTTACATAATTATAAAAATCATGTTTAAATTATGCTTTTTTATCAAATTTTGCAAAAAACCATTTTCTAAAAGCCTCATATTTTGGCTATTGAAATTCAGCATTTATTGCTTTTCTATCAACAACAAATTGGGTTTCCATTAAGAAAGGGTGAAATTGATTTCATTGACAATTGGAGAATTCCTTTCATTAGACGGCCTGCTGTAAATTTCATGTGGAATCTACTATTTAGAGATATGAAGTCCTTCCAAATTATTAGGACTACTTCTTGAAGGATTTGGAGAAATTATTATAGTTTCTGGTATGCTACTAGATCTAGATCCAAATTCGAATGTTGGTGCTACTGAGGGTGCAGTAGAAAATGAGTGCCTTAAAGAAGGAGGTAAAGATACTCTGTAAGCAGGAATACTCCTAGAAGTACCGACTCTGGAGGATAAAGATCTAACTGGTCTCTGAAATTTAATGAATACATCTCCATCAAAAGTTTCAATTATTTCATCAATATTTTGATGCATGATTGGTCTTGCTGGAACTACTTCTTGTGCAGTCCAACTCCCAGGAAATTGAACTTGTTCCCGAGAAATCATTTTAGGAGTTACTACATTGGAAGTCATCATATTTGACTCAATGAGCACAATTTTTACTAGAGGGATTATTTGATGAACATTGGGGGCTAAGGTGTTCATTGCCTTATAATGAATACTGTAAATGACCACAATTAAGAACCAAGGAGAAAATTATATCCCTTGGTCTACAGTCTGAGGGTTGCTGCTTCATAAATATTTCTATTTGTGAGGGACAGAGTTAAATTAGGATATACATTAAAATAAACTGGGCCATAGCAAAGGTTGGTTTCAACGATCCCCATAAGTGAGGATCACCAATTGAGACACCTATCATCCCTTAATTAGATGCATGACTGCTGTTCGTAGATTCCCTTTTCGCGAAGTGGCAACAAATTCAAATTTGATGGCCATAAAATATTCTTTTTAGGATGACTTCTTTGTCACCTTGTCGGCCATAATAGTAATGAGGGAGTCCCAATAATCTTCAACAGAGACCTCTTCACTGAGACCTTGGGATTCTCCAAGGAGGCATGAAAAGGGATTAGAAGCCTCATTACTATGGGAGGATGTCATAGGGGCATCATCTTTTCAGAAAAAGATTAAACAAAAGAATTCTTCATATGCCCCATACATCTAATCACTAATTCGTGATAGGAAATATTGGAAATTTGATATTTTAATTGAAGCTTCATTGCTTCAAAAGGGTTCAAGGATGATGACCCTTCAATTAAGGTAGATTGAGTAATTCTAGAACCTTGATATTACTCTATGGTTTTTTGAATTTCTTGAACTTTTTCTTCAAGATTAATGAATTTATTCCACCACCAGTACCAAAATGTCCTTTGTAAAATTGGGACATTATCTGAATTAAAGGTAGTAAGAAAATCCCATTTCCATATCCAGGGGATACCAAATTGAGTGAAAAATAATAAGTATGGTAATCCAATAGGATATTTAGATATTCCTCTAAATTAAGGATGATTATATTGCCATTGTGAAAATAATTGTTCATGGGTTCTAGTAAAATATGAATTGAGGGGCCAAAATACCCCCACCATTCAAAAAACCAATTGAGAAAACCAAATTTAGTTAATTCTTGGCATAGCTAAATAAACCATCTGTGTTTATGTTGTGGATTCTGGTAGTAGAAAGTATTTTTCTGCGCTTGGAAATAATCCCAATAATTGTACGCTTGTCCTATATTTAGTCGACAAGATATTTTGGTACTTCAATTCATATTTTACCAAAACCCATTGAATAATTATTTTCACAATGGCAATAGAATCATCCTGCAGGGACTCAACTTGATTTTCAATTCTTGTCAATTGTTGACCAATGATTTGGAGATGCAGATTGGTATAATTATTCTGCTTGTATAATTTACTCAAAGAAGAACTTTCTTCCACCTTAACATAGGCAACAGCCTCCAAAAAAACTTAAGGTTTTTCTGAAGTACTAGCTGATTCTAGCTTTAAAGGTTCAGTTGGTTGATATAAAGATTTGATAATAGACCATCCAACTTCTGCCATTCTTTTTTGTATTCAAACATCATCATTAGTTTTCCTTCATTGTCCAAATAAGGATATCTAGCAGCATAAAACCATTTAACAAAAAGAACAATAATTTTACATGTTTCTACATATAATTATAAAAATCATGTTTAAATTCTACTTTTTGTTTTGCATCAAATTTTGCAAAAAACCAGTTTCTAAAATCCTCATATTTTAGCTATTGAAATTCAGCATTATTGCTAATCTATCAATAACAAATTGGGTTTCCATTAAAAAAAGGGTGAAATTGAGTTCACTGGCTATCAGAGAATTCCTATCATTAGACTACCTGCTGTAAATTCCATATGGAATCTACTGTTTAGAGATATGAAGTCCTTCCAAATTATCAGGACTACTTTTAGAAGGATTTGGAGGAATTATTATAGTTTCTGGTATATTACCGTATCCAGCTCCAGATTCGGATGTTAGGGCTACTGATGGTGCAGTAGATAAGGAGCGCCTTGAAGGAGGCAAAGATACTCTGTAAGGAGGAATACTCCCAGAAGGACTGATTCTAAAGGATAGAGATCTAATTGGTCTCTGAAATTTAATTGAAACATCTCAATCAAAAGTTTTAATTATTTCATCAATATTTTGATGCATGATTGGTCTTGCTAGAACTACTTCTTGTACAGTCCAACTCTCAGGAAATTGAACTTCTTCTCAAGAAATCATTCTGGAAGTTGCTACATTGGAAGTCATCATATTTGACTCAACGAGCACAGTTTTTCCTGAAGGGCTTATTTGATGAAGATTAGGGGCTAAGGTGTTCATTGCCTTATAATAGAACTAGGGAGAAAATTATATCCCTTGGTCTGCAATTTGAGGGTTGCTACTTTGCAAATATTTCTATCTGTGAGGGGATAGAGTTAAATTAGGATATGCATTAAAATAAACTAGGCCATGACAAAGGCTAGTTTCAGCGATTTCCATAAGTGAGGATCTCCAATTGAGACACTGAGCATCCCTTAATTGGACTTGCACGCAAGCATCCATGCCTAAAAGGGTTAAAGATTTAAATGCAACTTGAATACATCCTATATGTAGAAATTTATGGTCATTAATATGCCTAACAATATCCTTGGCTCAAATAGCTGAATTGTAGCATCATTATCCTCGATGCTAATGGTTTGTTCTATGGCCTTAACTGCCATTCAACTATTAAATTTAAATAGTCCAACCTTATAGATTGTATTTGGATGAGCAGATGGAACTGTCCTTCTTGAATATTATTATATTCAAGTAATTCTGAATTTTTAACATTAGAATTAGATAAAAATTTGCTAAGCATGATAGCAATAAAAGTATGGACCTCATACATCTTTGCTATACTTAAAACTAATTACTAAACTATATGAGTATAGGTGTTCTACTTAAATGGTCCACAATGATATGATGTGTTCAATTCAATCAACGACGGATTATGGGAACACCGCCATCGACTCTAACCCCAACAAACTTGCAAGAATCCTAACGCGACTAAGTGACATTCCACATAGCATCATAACATTACTAACAACATTTTAGAACAATAGGAACCAAAGACAAGAGACCCTTAAACCCTAGACCCAAACTCAAAACACTAAACCCTTAAACTCTAGACCCCGAATGCTAAACCATGATCCTGTTTTTAGCTACAGCTACTTTGGGCGACCTAGGGGGTAGGTGTCTAATGTAAATTTTTTTAAACAAAATAAGCCAAAATTAGATTTGACTAACAAAGATTTGAAAATTACCTTAATCCAATTATGCGCTTGACACAAGTTTTGACGCATATACCACCTAAAACTAGTCCAATGCAAAATATCATGTACAAATAGAATGAAGAGGGGCGGGTGTCCAATATTTTTATATGTTTAAAAATTAAGCAAAAAATCAAATTTGAATAAAATATGTAAAGTCAAAAATTTTCCTTTAGTCAGTTTTGTGCAAGTTATAACATTCCACGCATGCACTACCTAAAAGTAGTATGATTCAAAATGAATTAGCACATCACACGGAGCGGGAAGAATACATATATATATAAGGCTTAAAAGTTACATTATTTGCTGAGCCACAAAGCTCAAACCCCAACACACAAACCCTAGACCCCGAAATGCCTGAACCCCTAAACCTTAGTCACTAAACCCTAAAACATGAAAATTTCAACCATAACCCAAAAATCAAAACACAAAGCCCAAAAATCCTAATACTCTAAAAACCTAATAGCCCTAAAAACTCCATACCTGAAAATCGCAAAATCCCACTTCGTGCATCCATCACTTTAAACACCCTAAATGTAATGGGAGATTTTGGATTTTCTAAATTTTCCATAAACCTCTTGATTGGAAATTAATAATGCTCTAAATGTCTCATTGAGTCACATTGTCAAATTAGCTTTTTCATCATATAGAATCAACAGGAATGGGTATCAAAATCTGTGTTTTTTTTTTCTTTTTTCTTAACAAAAGAAAGAAAACTAACCTAAAACACCAAATTTTAGCACAAGAAAGATTTTAAGAAAAGAAACCTTTTACAAAAAACTAAGATTTTCCAAAGTATGAAACAAGCTAAAAAAGACATCATTATCATCATCACAAAAGCCTTATCCCAACCACGTTGAGGTCGACTACAAGAATTCTGTTGCTCTATTCCGTTCTATTTTGAGTTAGATAATTTAAATTTATTCAAATCTGATTCAATGACATCTATCAATGTTTTCTTTGGCCTACCCCTACTTCTTGATGGGCCATCCACCTGTAAAACCAAACTTTTTCTTACCAATGCCATTACTGGCCTACACTCAATATGCCCAAACCATGTTAAACGAATTTCTCTAATCTTATCCCCTATTAGTGCTACCCCTAAATGCTCTTGAAAGCGTTCATTTTTAACTTTATTTTTCCTAGTTTTACCATACATTCACCTAAGCATTCTCATCTCTGCCACATCCATCTTATGTATATACATCTTTTTAACTGGCCAACATTCTGCTCTATATGTCATAACTGGTCTAACCACTGTCCTGTAAAATTTGCCCTTCAATTTCATTGGCATTCGTCTGTTACAAAGCACTCCAGGAGCTAATCTCCACTTCAGCCATCCAGCTTTTATCATATGCTCAGCATCTTCGTCAATCTTCCTATCCTTACTAATCATCGAGCCTAGATACTGAAAAGAATCCCTAAACTGTATCTCATGGGTTTCAATTTTAATAGTGGCTTCAATAGTAATCATCGAGCCTAGCATAAACTCCGCTAGTTTTTTTTTGCCGGTCCCAAGCCCGGGTAAAGGAGGAAGGTTGCGTTAAGTAGGTTAACAGTCAGTATAAAACTTTTTCACAACCTAAATATAAACAATCTAAGAAAGACAACTTTGCAAAAATTTATATTTAAAAAATAGATTTATGAGACTGAAAATTAGCAGAAAAATCTTAGTTCAATAAAAAAGATTAGAATTTCAAATTTCCTTTTTCCGATTCTGAGCTAGTCAAAACATTCAATGCATACACTTCCTAAAAGTATTAAAATGACAAATATAGTAACCAATCCTGAAAAGCAATAAAATAAAGAGTGAAGTAAAAAAAAAGGTTACCTCATATGGCGCTCATTGGCAAACACACCGAGAACTTGCTCGACAATTCCAAGTAAAAGGTTACAAAGTAGTAATAAAATCTGGTATAGAAATGGTCAACCAACATGACAAGATCAATTCACACAACTAGAACCTGTCCTAAAAGAAAATCTAAAAGTCCTACTCAAAATCTATACAAACTAGAAATAAATATCTTAAAATAAAATTAATTACAGTCTGTTACACACCATAAAATGTATCTAAACTAAGAAAAGAGAAGACCGCATCCACCATAATAAACATTATAAAACCAAATTAAAAATAAAAAATAGTGATAATAAATTAAAATTTTAGAAAAAAAAGGAAATTTCTAACCTAGTAACGTGAGTACATTGCTTTCTAAGTATGAATAATAGGAATGACAAAGTTTAATTTCTCCATCACAAAACCAATTACGCAAAACCCCTAAACCCTAATTTTAAGCCATCAACCCTAAACCCATAGGATTCCTAAACCCTAAATGCATAGGGTCCTTAGAACATTGGGAACCAAAGACACAAGACCCTTAAACCCTAGATCCAAACTCAAAACACTGAACCCTTCAACCCTTAACCCCGAATGCTAAACCGTTATCCTGCTTTTAGCTCCATCTAATTTGGGCGACCTAGATGTACTTGGAGAATTTGAATTTTCTCAAATTTACTAAACCTCTTGATGGAACTTGTTTATGCACTAAATGTCCCTTTCAGTCCCATGCTAATTTAGTGTTTTCAACAAGCACATATAGAATCAAAAGGGGTGGGTGTCTAATGTAAATTTGTTAAACAAATTAAGCAAGAAGTTAGATTTGACTTACAAAACTCAATTTGAAAATTACCATAATCCAATTATGAGCTGGACACAAATTTTGAAGCATATACCACCTACAATTAGTAGAACACAAAATAACATGTACATATAGAATGAAGCAGGGTAGGTGTTCAATATTTTTATATGTTTAAAGATTAAGCAAAAATTCAAATTTGAATAAACTATGTAGAGTCAATTTTGGGCTAGTTATAACATTACATGCATGCACCACCTAAAAGTAATACTTTTCAAAATGAAGGAGCACATCTCATGTAGCGATAAGATATATATATATATAAGGTTTTAAAAGTTACATTATTTGCCGAGCCACAATACCCAAACCCTGACACACAAACTGTAGACCCCTAAAAGCTTGAACCCCTAAACCTCAGTCACTAAACCCAAAAACTTTAAAATTTAAACCATAACCCTAAAATCAAAACACAAAGCCCAAAAATCCTAATACTCAGAAAACTTAACAACCTAAAATGTCTGTAACCCAAAATCGCCAAACCCCACTTTGTGCATCCATCACTTTATACACCCTAAATGTAATGGGAGATTTTGGATTTTCTAAATTTTCCATAAACCTCTTGATTGGAAATTTAATAACGCTCAAAATGTCGTTTTGAATCATTTTGTCAAATTAGCTTTTTCATCATGCACTTGTAGAATCAAGAAAGATAGGTCCCAAATCAAGAAAGATAGGTGCCAAAATCTATGTTTCTTTTTTTATATTTAAATAAGAAAGAAAACTAACCTAAAACACCAGATTTTAGCAAAAGAGAGATTTTAAAGAAAGAAAACTTTTACAAAAAAACTAAGATTTTCCAAAGTATGGAACAAACTAAGAAAGACAACTTTGCAAACTTTTATATTTAAAAAAGTAGATTTATGAGTATGAAAATTAGCCAAAAAATCAGATTTCAATAAAAAAACATTAGAATTCCAAATTTCTTTTATTCAATTATGGGCTGCTTGAAACATTCAATGCATGCACCTCCTAAAAGTAGTAAAATGACAAATATAGTAACCAATCCTAAAAAGCAATAAAATAAAGAGTGAAAGTAAAAAAAGGTTACCTCATATGGCGCTCCTTGGCAAAGGCACCTAGAACTTGTTCGACAATTCCAAGTGAAAGGTTGCAAAGTAGTAATAAAACCCGATGCGGAGATGGTCAACAGACATGGCAAGATCAATTCACATAACTTGAACCTAACCTAAAAGAAACTCTAAAAGTCCTACTCAAAACCTATACAAACCAAAAATAAATATCCTGAAATAAAATTAATTACAATCCTTTACACACCATTAAATGTATCTAAGCTAAGAAAAGAGAAGACCGCGTCCACCATAAAAAAATATTATAAAACCAAATTAAAAATAAAAAAATAAAGATAATAAATTAAAATTTTAGAAAAATAAAAAGGAATTTCTAACCTAATAATGTGAGTACAATGCTTTCTAAGTACGAATAATGTGAATGACTTTCTCCATCAGAAAACCAAATACCCATCAACCCTAAACCCGAATTTTAAGCCATCAACCCTAAACCCATAGGACCCCTCAACCCCAAACCCATCTTGGAGAATTTGAATTTTCTCAAATTTACTAAACCTCTTGATAGAACTTGTTTATGCTCTAAATGTCCCTTTCAGTCGCATGCCAATTTAGCTTTTTCAACAAGCACATATAGAATCAATAGGGGTGGGTGTCTAATGTAAATTTTTTTAAACAAAATAAGCAAGAAATTTGATTGGACTTACAAAACCCAATTTGAAAATTGCCTTAATCCAATTATGAGTTGGACACATGTTTCAATGCATATAGCACCCGAAACTAATAGAATACAAAATATCACGTACATATAGTGTGAAGAAAGGCAGGTGTCTAATATTTTTATATGTTTAAAAATTAAGCAAAAAATCAAATTTGAATATAATATGTAGAGTAAAAAATTTTCCTTTAGTCAGTTTTGGGCTGGTAATAATATTCCATGCATGTACCACCTAAAAATACAATTCAAAATGAAGTAGCACATCTCATGTAGCGATAAAAAGTAAAAAGATAAATGGTTTAAAAAGTTACATTATTTGCCTAGCCACAAAATCCGAACCCCAACACACAAACCCCTATACCCCTAAATGCTTGAACCCCAAAACTTTAGTCACTGAACCCAAAAAACTAAAATCTTATACCATAGCCCTGAAACCAAAACACAAAGCCAAAAATCCTACTACTATGAAAACCAAACATCCTAAACCTCACTTCGTGCATCCATCACTTTAAACATCCTAAATGTAATGGGATATTTTAGATTTTCTAAATTTTCGAAAAACCTCTTCATTGGAAATTAATAACGCTCTAAATGTTGCTTTCAGGAACATTGTCAAATTAGCTTTTCATCATGCACTTATAGAATCAAGAGGGATCGGTGTCAAAATCTGTTTTTTTTTCTTTACTAAAGAAAGAAAACTAACCTAAAACACCAAATTTTAGCAAAAGAAAGATTTTAAAAAATAAAACCTTTTACAAAAAATTAGGATTTTCCAATGTATGGAACAAGCTAAGAAAGACAACTTTGCAAAAATTTATATTTAAAACAATAGATTTATGAGATTGAAAATTAGCCAAAAATTCTGATTTCAATAAAAAAATATTAGAATTTCAAATTTCCGTTATGCGATTATGGGCTGGCCAAAACATTCAATGCATGCACCTCCTTAAAGTATAAAAATGATAAATATAGTAACCAATCCTAAAAAGCAATAAAATAAAGATTGAAAGTTAAAAAAGGTTACCTCATATGGCGCTCACTGGCAAAGGCACCTAAACTTGTTCAACAATTCCAAGTAAAAAGGCTGTGAAGTGGTAATAAAACCCGGTGTGGACATGGTCGACCTACATGGCAAGATTAATTCACACAATTTGAACCTATCCTAAAAGAAAATCAAAAAGCCCTACTCAAAACCTATACAAACCAGAAATAAATATCATGAAATAAAATTAATTACAGTCCTTTACACACCATAAAATGTATCTAAACTAAGAAAAGAGAAGACCACGTCCACCATAAGAAACATTATAAAACCAAATTAAAAATGAAACAAAAGAGATAATAAATTAAAATTTTAGAAATAACAAAAGAACTTTGTAACCTAATAATGTGAGTACATTGCTTTCTAAGTACAAATAATATGAATGACATAGTTTACTTTCTCCATCACAAAACCAAATACCCTAAACCCTAATTTTAAGCCATCGACCCTAAACCCATAGGACCCCTAAACCCTAAACCCATAGGGTCCCTAGAACATTGGGAACCAAAGACACGAGACCCTTAGAACCCTAGACTCAAACTCAAAAACTAAACCCTTAAACCCTAAACCTCAAATGCTAAACCATGATCCCGTTTTCAGCTCCTACGACTTTGGGCGACCTAGATGTACTCGAAGAATTTGAATTTTCTCATATTTACTAAGCCTCTTGATAGAACCTGTTTACACTCTAAATGTCCCTTTCAATCACATGCCAATTTAGGTTTTTCAACAAGCATGTATAGAATCAAGAGGAGTGCGTGTCTAATGTAAATTTTTTTTAAAACAAAATAAGCAAAAACTTAGATTTGACTTACAAAACCTGATTTGAAAATTCCCTTAATCCAATTATGAGCCGAACACAAGTTTCGATGCACATACTGCCTAAAACAAGTGCAATACAAAATATCATGTACATGTACAATGAAAAGGGGTGGATGTCCAATATTTTTATATGTTTAAAAATTATGCAAAAAATCAAATTTGAATAAAATATGTAGCATCAAAAATATTCTTTTAGCCAATGTTTGGCTGGTGATAACATTCCATGCATGCACCACCTAAAACTAGTACAATTCATAATGAAGTAGCACATCTCACGTAGCGAGAAGGTCGAAAAAATTACATTATTTGCCACAAAACCCGAACCCCGACACACAAACCCCTAGACCCCTCAATGCTTGAACCCCCTAAACCTTAGTCACTAAACCCTGAAGCCTAAAAATTTATACCATAACCCTAAAAGCAAAACACAAAGCCCAAAAATCCTAATACTCTAAAAACCAAACAACCCTTAAAAAACTCAATACCCCAAAATCACCACACCCCACTCCTGCATCCAGCACATTATACACCCTAAATGTAATGGGAGATTTTGGATTTTCTAAATTTTCCATAAACCTCTTGCATGGAAATTAATAATGCTCTAAATGTCATTTTGAGTGGCGTTGTCAAATTAGCTTTTTCATCATGCACTCATAAAATCAAGAGGGATGGGTGTCAAAATCTATGTTTTTTTTTATTATTTACATAAGAAAGAAAACTAACCTAAAACACAAAATTCTAACAAAAGAAAGATTTTAAAAAAGGAAACCTTTTACAAAAAAAAACTAAGATTTTCAAAAGTATGGAACAAGCTAAGAAAAACAACTTTGAAAAAATTTACTTTAAAAAAATAGATTTATGAGATTGAAAATTAGCCAAAGATGTGATTTCAATAAAAAAAAAAGAATTAGAATTTCAAATTCCCTTCATCCGATAATGGGCTGGTCAAAATATTCAATGCACACTCCTCCTAAAAGTAGTAAAATGACAAATATAGTAAACAATCCTGAAAAGCAATAAAATAAAGGGTGAAAGTAAAAAAAGGTTATCTCATATGTCGGTCCCTGGCAAAGGCACAATCCAAGTGAAAGGTTCTAAAGTAGTAATAAGACCCAGTGCGGACATGGTCGACCGACATGGCAAGATCAATTCACACAACTAGAACCTATCCTAAAAGAAAATCTAGGGTTATGTCTGCAAGAAGGGTAGAGTAAAGTAAAGTAAAGTAAATCCAAAATCAAGAATCAATACTATATAAGTGTATTATGATGACTTTTTGTTTTTAGTTGTTTGATTTATAATCTTTTTGACTTTTTGTATAAAAAGTAGAGAATTTTTTTTAGTTTATTGATGACTTTTTTACTTTTTTTGAAAAAAGATGAGGGAGATTTGAATTTTTTAAAAAATGAAAGGGAAAATTTTGAATTTTCAAAATTTAACTTTACTCTACTTTACCCTACCCCTTTTCCAACTACACCCAAAAATTCTTACTCAAAACCTATACAAACTAGAAATAAATATCCAAAAATAAAATTAATTACAGTCTTTTACACCCTGTAAAATGTATCTAAACTAAGAAAAGAGAAAACCACATCCACCATAAAAACATTTCAAAACCAAATTAAAAATAAAAAATAGAGATAATATATAAAAAATTTAGAAATAAAAAAAGAAATTTGTAACCAAATAATGTGAGTAAATTGCTTTCTAAGTTCAAATACTATGAATGACACAGTTTAATTTCCCCATCAGAAAACCAAATACCCCAAACCCTAATTTTAAGCCTTCAACATGATCCCGCTATCAGCTCCAGCTACTTTGGGCAACCTAGATGTAGTAGGAGAATTTGAATTTTTTCAAATTTACTAAACCTCTTGATAAAACTTGTTTACACTCTAAATGTCCCTTTTAATCGCATACCAACTTAGGTTTTTCAACAAGCACATATAGAATCAAGAGGGGTGGGTGTCAAATATAAATTTTTTTAAACAAAGTAAGCAAAAAAATATATTTGACTTACAAAACTTGATTAGAAAATTACTTTAATCCAATTATGAGCCGAACACAACTTTCGATGCTTATACCAACTAAAACCAGTACAAAACAAAATACCATGTACATATAGAATGAAGAGGGGCGAGTGTCCAATATTTTTATATGTTTAAAAATTATGCAAAAAATCAAATTGAATAAAATATGTAGAGTAAAAAATTTTTCTATAGTCAATTTCGAGCTGGTTATAACATTCCATGCATGCACCACCTAAGACTAGTACATTCAAAATGAAGCAGCACATCTCATATCGCGATGAGGTTAAAAAAAAATAGATAAAAGGTTGAAAAAGTTACATTATTTGCTGAGCCACAAAACTTGAACCCCAACAAACAAACCCCTAGACCAAATGCCTGAATCCCTAAACCTTAGTCATTAAACCCTAAAACCTAAAAATTTAAACCATAACCCTAAAATACTCTTAAAACCAAACAACCGTAAAAACACCGTACCCCAAAATCGCCACACCCCACTCCATGCATCCATCACTTCATACACCCTAAATGTAATGGAGATTTCGGATTTTCTTAATTTTCCATAAACCTCTTCATTGGAAATTAATAACGCTTAAAATGTCACTTTGAGTCACGTTGTCAAATTAGCTTTTTCATCATGCACTCAAAGAATGAAGAGGGATCGGTGTCAAAATCTATGTTCTTTTTTCTTTTTTATTTACATGAGGAAGAAAACTCACTTAAAACACAAAATTTTAACAAAAGAAAGATTTTAAAAAAGGAAACCTTTTATAAAAAAACTAATATTTTCCAAAGTGTGAACAAGCTAAGAAATACAACTTTGCAAAAATTTATATTTAAAAAAATAGATTAATGAGATTGAGAATTTGCCAAAAAATCAGATTTCAATAAAACAATTAGAATTTCAAATTTCCATTATCCGATTATGGGCTGGTCAAAACATTCAATGCATGCACCTATTAAAAGTAGTAAAATGACAAATATAGTAACCAATCCTAAAAAACAATAAAATAAAGAGTGAAAGTAAAAGAAGGTTACCTCATATAGCGCTCTCTAGGAAAGGCACCTAGAACTTGTTCGACAATTCCAAGTGAATGGTTGCGAAATAGTAATAAAACCCGATGTGGACATAGTCGACTGACATGGCAAGATCAATGCACACAACTTGAACCTATCCTAAAAGAAAATCTAAAAGTCCTACTCAAAATCTATACAAACCAGAAATAAATATCCTAAAATAAAATTAATTACAGTCTTTTACACACCATAAAATGTATCTAAACTAAGAAAAGAGAAGACGACGTCCACTATAAGAAACATTATAAAGCCAAATTAAAAATAAAAAATAGAGACAATAAATTAAAATTTTATAAATAAGAAAAGAAATCTGTAACCAAATAATGTGCGTACATTGCTTTCTAAGTCCGAATAATATGAATGACAAAGTTTAATTTCTCCATCACAAAACAAAATACTTGAAGCCCCTAAACCCTAACTTTAAAACATCGGCCCTAAACCCATACGACCCCTATACCCTAAAGCCATAGGGTCCCTAGAACATTGGGAACCAAAGACACAAGACCCTTAGAACCCTAGACCCAAACTCAAAACACTGAACCCTTAAACCCTAGACCCCGAATGCTAAACCATGATCCTGCTTTCAGCTCTAGATACTTTGGGCGACCTAGATGTACTAGTAGAATTTGAATTTTCTCAAATTTACTAAACCTCTTGATAGAACTTGTTTATGCTCTAAATGTCCCTTTCAGTCGCATGCCAATTTAGCTTTTTCAACAAGCACATACAGAATTAAGAGGGGTAGGTGTCTAATGTAAATTTTTTGAAACAAAATAAGGAAGAAATTAGATTTGACTTACAAAATCCGATTTGAAAATTACCCTAATCCAATTATGAGATGAATACAAGTTTCAACGCATAAACCACCTGATACTACTACAATAAAAAATATCATGTACATATAGAATGAAGAGGGGCAAGTGTCCAATATTTTTATATGTTTAAAAATTAAGCAAAAATCAAATTTGAATAAAATGTGTACAGTCAAAAATTTTCCTTCAGTCAGTTTTGGGCTGGTTGTAACATTCCACGCGTGCACCACCAAAAAATAGTACGATTCAAAATGAAGGAGCACATCTCATGTAGTGATAAGAAAAAAAAAGGTTTAAAGGTTTAAAAAGTTATATTATTTGCCGAACCACAAAACCTGAACCCCATCAGACAAACCGTAGACCCTTAAATGCCTAGACCCCAAAACCTTAGTCACTAAACCCTAAAACCTAAAAATTTAAACCACAACCCTAAAATCAAAACACAAAGAACAAAAATCCTAATACTCTAAAAACCTAACAACCCTAAAAACTTTGTACCCCAAAATCACCAAACCCCACTTTGTGCATCCATCACTTTATACAAGCTAATTGTAATGGTAGATTTTAGATTTTCTAAATTTTCCATAAACTTATTGCATGGAAATTAATAACACTCTAAATGTCACTTTGAGTCGCATTGCCAAATTAGCTTTTTCATCATGCACTCATAGAATCAAGAGGGATGGGTGTCAAAATCGATGGTTTTTTTATATTTATTTACATAAGAAAGAAAACTAACCTAAAACACCAAATTTTAGCAAAAGCAAGATTTTAAATAAAGAAACATTCTACAAAAAAATAAGATTTTCAAAAGTATGGAACAAGCTAAGAAAGACAACTTTGCAAAAATTATACTTTAAAAAATAGATTTACGAGATTGAAAATTAGCCAAAAAAATCTGATTTCAATAAAAAAATTATAATTTCAAATTTCCTTTATCTGATTATCGGCTGGTCAAAACATTCAATGCATGCACTTATTAAAAGTAGTAAAATGACAAATATATAACCAACCCTAAAGAACAATAAAATAAAGAGTGAAAGTAAAAGAAGGTTACCTCATATGGCACTCTTTGGCAGAGTCACCTAGAACTTGTTCAACAATTCCAAGTGAATGGTTGCGAAATAGTAATAAAACCCGATGCAGACATGGTCGACCCACATGGCAAGATCAATTCACACAACTTGATCCTGTCCTAAAAGAAAACCTAAAAGTCCTACTCAAAATCTACACAAACCAGAAATAAATATTCTGAAATAAAATTAATTACAGTCCTTTACACACTATAAAATGTATCTAAACTAAGAAAAGAAAAGACCGCGTCCACCATAAAAAAAATTATAAAGCCAAATTAAAAATAAAGAATAGAGACAATAAATTAAAAATTTAGAAATAAAAAAAAAGAAATCTGTAACCTAATAATGTGAGTACATTGCTTTCTAAGTACGAATAATATGAATGACATAGTTTAATAAAGCCAAATTAAAAAAAATAGAGACAATAAATTAAAATTTTAGAAATAAAAAAAGAAATTTGTAACCTAATAATGTGAGTACATTGCTTTCTAAGTACAAATAATATGAATGATATAGTTTAATTTCTCCATCACAAAACAAAATACCCGAAACCCCTAAACCCTAATTTTAAGTCATCAACTCTGAACCCATAGGACCCCCAAACCCTAAAGCAATAAGGTCCCTAGAACATTGGGAACCAAAGACATGAGACCTTTAGAACCTTACACCCAAACTCAAAACACTGAACCCTTAAACCCTAGACCTCGAATGCTAAACCATAATCCTGCTTTTAGCTCCTGCTACTTTGGGTGACCTAGATGTACTGGGAGAATTTGGATTTTCTCAAATTTACTAAACCTCTTGATAGAACTTGTGTA
Source organism: Sextonia rubra (assembly GCA_037013555.1). NCBI lineage: Eukaryota > Viridiplantae > Streptophyta > Magnoliopsida > Laurales > Lauraceae > Sextonia > Sextonia rubra. The sequence continues at coordinate 8,624,426 of JASUAD010000015.1, forward strand.
TGCTATAAATGTCCCTTTCAGTCACCTGCCAATTTAGCATTTTCAACAAGCACATATAGAATCAAGGGGGGTAGGTGTCTAATGTAAATTTTTTGAAACAAAAAAAGGACGAAATTAGATTTGACTTACAAAACCTGATTTGAAAATTACCCTAATCCAATTATGAGCTGGACACAAGTTTGAACGCATATACCACCTAAAACTAGTACAATACAAAACATCATGTACATATAGAATGAAGAGGGCAGCTGTCCAATATTTTTATATGTTTAAAAATTAAGCAAAAAAATAAAATTTGAATAAAATGTGTAGAGTCAAAATTTTTCCTTTAGTTAGTTTTGGGCTGGTTAGAACATTCCATGCATGCACCACCGAAAACTAGTATGATTCAAAATGAAGAAGCACATCTCACGTAGCGATAAGGAGAAAAAAAAAAGATAAAAGGTTTACAAAGTTACATTATTTGCCGAGCCACAAAACCCGAACCCCATCACACAAACTGTAGACCCCTAAATGCCTGAACCCCTAAACCTTGTCATTAAACCCTAAAACCTAAAGTTTTAAACCATAACCCTAAAATCAAAACACAAAGAACAAAAATCCTAATACTCTAAAAACCTTACAACCCTAAAAACTCGATACCCCAAAATCGCCAAACCCCACTTCCTGCATCCATCACTTTATACACGCTAAATGTAATGGGAGGTTTTAGATTTTCTAAATTTTCCACCAACCTCTTGCACAGAAATTAATAACGCTTTAAATGTCACTTTGAGTTGCATTGTCAAATTAGCTTTTTCGTCATGCGCTTATAGAATCAAGTGGGATGGGCGTCAAAGTCTATGTTTTTTATTCTTGTTTATTTACATAAAAAAGAAAGCTAACCTAAAACACCAAATTTTAGCAAAAGAAAGATTTAAAAAAAAGAAACATTCTACAAAAAACTAAGATTTTCAAAAGTATGGAACAAGCCAAGAAAGACAACTTTGAAAAAAATTATACTTAAAAAAATAGATTTATGGGATTGAAAAATTAGCCAAAAAAATCTGATTTCAATAAAAAAAAATTAGAACTTCAAGTTTCCTTTACCCGATTATGGGCTGGTCAAAACATTCAATGCATACACCTCCTCAAAAGCAATAAAATAGAGAGTGAAAGTAACAAAAGGTTACCTCATGTGGTGCTCCCTGGCAAAGGCACCTAGGACTTGTTCGACAATTCCAAGTGAAATGTTGCAAAGTAGTAATAAAACACGGTGCGAATATGGTCAACCAACATAGCAAGATCAATTCACAAAAATTGAACCAATCCTAAAAGAAAATCTAAAAGTCCTACTCAAAACCTATACAAACCAGAAATAAATATCCTGAAATAAAATTAATTACAATCCTTTACACACCAAAAAATATATCAAAACTACGAAAAGAGAAGGCTACGTCCGCCATAAGAAACATTATAAAACCAAATTAAAAATAAAAAATAGAGATAATAAATTAAAATTTTAGAAATAAAAAAGAAATTTGTAACCTAATAATGTGAGTACAATGCTTTCTAAGTATGAATAATATGAATGAAATAGTTTAATTTCTCCATCACAAAACCAAATAGCTGAAACCCCTAAAACCTAATTTTAAGCCATCAACCCTAAACCCATGGGACCCCTAAACTCTAAACCCATATGGTCCCCAAAACATTGGGAACTAAAGACACGACCCGTAGAACCCTAGACCCAAACTAAAAACACTGAACCCTTAAACCCTAGACCATGAATGCTAAACCATGATCCTGGTTTCAACTACAACTACTTTGGGCGACCTAGATGTACTAGGAGAATTTGAATTTTCTCAAATTTACTAAACCTCTTGATAGAACTTGTTTATGCTCTAAATGTCTCTTTCAGTCGCTTACCAATTTAGCTTTTTCAACATGCACATATAGAATCAAGAGGGGTGGGTGTCTAATGTAAATTTTTTTTAAAACAAAATAAGCAAGATATTAGATTTGACTTACAAAACCCAATTTGAAAATTACCTTAGTCCAATTATGAGCTAGACATAAGTTTCGATGCATATACCACCTAGAACTAGTACAATACAAAATACCTTCTAAATATAGAATGAAGAGGGGGCGGGTGTCCAATATTTTTTTATGTTTAAAAATTAAGCAAAAAATCAAATTTGAATAAAATATGTAGAGCAAAAAATTTCCATTTAGTCAGCTTTGGGCTGGTTATAACATTCCATGCATGCACCACCTAAAAGTAGTACAACTCAAAATGAAGTAGCACATCACACGGAGCGATAAAAAGAAAAAAAAGATAAAAGGTTTAAAAAGTTACATTATTTGCCAAGCCACGAAACCCGAACCCCGACAAACAAGCCCCTAGACCCTTAAATGCCTGAACCCCCAAACCTTAGTCACTAAACCCAAAAACCTAAAAATTTATACCATAACCCTAAAATCAAAACACAAAGCCCAAAAATCCTTATACTGTAAAAACCTAACAACCCTAAAAGGTCCATACCCCAAGATCACCAAACCCCACTTTGTGCATCCATCACTTTATACACCCTAAATGTGATAGGAGATTTTGGATTTTCTAAATTTTCCATAAACCTCGCTCTAAATGTTGCTGTGAGTCACATTGTCAAATTAGCTTTTTCATAATGACTTATTATAGAATCAAGAGGGATGGGTGTCAAAATCTCTGTTTTTTTTTCTTTTTTATTTACATAAGAAAGAAAACTAACCTAAAACACCAAATTTTAGAAAAAAAGATTTTTAAAAAAGAAACCTTTTACAAAAAGCTAAGATTTTCCAAAGTATGGAACAAGCTAAGAAAGATAACTTTGGAAAAATGTATATTTAAAAAAATAGATTTATGAGATTGAAAATTAACCAAAAATCAGATTTCAATAAAAAAAAATAGAATTTTAAATTTCCTTAATCTGATTATGAGCTGGTCGAAACATTCAATGCATGCACCTCGTAAAAGTAGTAAAATGACAAATATAGTAAGCAATCTTGGAAAGCAATAAAATAAATAGTGAAAGTAAAAAAAGGTTACCTCATATGGCACTCCCTACCAAAGGCACCTAGAACTTGTTCGACAATTCCAACGGCTGCGAAGGAGTAATAAAACCCAGCATGGACATGACCATTCGACGTGGCAAGATCAATTCACACAACTTGAACCTATGCTAAAAGAGAATTTAAAAGTCCTACTCAAAACCTATACAAAGCAGAATATCTTGAAATAAAATTAATTACAGTCCTTTACACACCATAAAATGTATCTTAACTTAGACAAGAAAAGACCGCATCCACCATAAGAAACATTAGAAATCAAATTAAAATTAAAGAACAGTGATAATAAATTAAAATTCTAGAAGTAATAAAATGAGATTTTTAACCTAATCATGTAAGTCCATTGCTTTCTAAGTATGAAAACTATGAATGGCATAGAGCTCAATTTCTCCATCACAAAACCACATACCCAAAAGCCCTAAACACTAATTTTAAGCTCTAAACCCTAAAACCATGGGATCCCTAAACCCTAAACCCATAGGGTACTTGGCACATTGGGACCCAAGGACATGAGACCCTTAGACCCTTAACCCCCTAAACACTAAACCCTTAAACCCTAAACCCCTTACCCCTTAACCCTTGAACCCTTAAACCTTGAACCCCAAACCACAAACCCTAAACCTTGACCCAGCTTCATGTTTCTACTATTTTAGGTGACCTAGATTTGCTAGGAGATTTAAGTTTCTAAAATTTCCTAAACCTCTTGATTAGTACTTGTTTACGCTCTAAATCTCGCTTTGAGTGGCATGCCAATTTGGCTTTTTCATCATGCATTTATAGAATCAAAAGAGGCAGGTGTCTAATGTATTCTCTTTTTAAAAACAAGCAAAGAATTATATTGATTTAAAAATTTTGATTTGAGAATTACCTCTTTCCAATTATGAGCTGGTCACAACATTCCATGCATGCACCACCTAAAACTAGTATGATACCAAATATCATACACTTAAAAGAATCAAGGGGGGCAAGCATCCAATTTTTTTAGATGTAAAATAATTAAGAAAAAAATCAAATTTGAATAAAAGTTGTAGAGTTAAAAATTTTCTTTAGTCAATTATGAGCTGACAGTATTCCATGCATGCACCACCTAAAACAAGTATGATATCAAATGTAGTAACTCATCTCATGTAGTGATAAGAGAAAAACTAAAAAATATATGTTTAAGAAGCTACATTCTTTGGCGCACCCCAAAACCCAAATTCCAAACATCGAAACACAGACCCCTAATTAACCCATGAACCCCTCTACACCTAAGTCCCTAAAAAACCTAAAACCTAAACCATTACCCTAAAACCTAGACACTAAACCCAAAAACTCTTACACTCTAAAAATCTAACCACCCTAAAAACCCCATGCCCAAAATCACCAACTCCGTTTCATTTATCCGCCATTTTTTACAACTAAATGTACTAGGAGGTTTTGGATTTTCTAAATTTTCCATAAACCTCTTGATTGGAGATACATAATGTTCTAAACATCGCTTTGAGTTGCATTGCCAAATTGGCTTTTTGAACATGCTCTTATACAATCAAGAGGGGCGTTATGTGTTTTTTGACTTTTTTTTTTTACATAAAGAAAATTAACTTAAAAATCCAAATTTTGACAAAAGGAAGATCTTAAAAAAAGAAACCTACTTAAAAAAAACTCATTTTTTTCAAAGAAATGAGCTAAGAAAGACAACTTTGCAAATATTTAAATTAAGAAAAAAAAATAGATTTGGGAGTTGGAAAATAAACAAAAATGTGATTTCAATAAAAAAAAATTTAGAATTTAAAATTCTCTTTATCCGATTATGGGCTGGTGAAAACATTTCATGCAAGCAACTCTAAAACTAGTAAGATGGAAAATATAGTAACCAATCCGACAAAGCGATAAAATAAAGACTGAAAGTTAAAAAAGGATACGGCACCCCATGTGAATGGCACCAAGAACTTGTTCAACAATTGTATGTGAAGGGTTGCGAAGTAGTAAGAAAACCGGGCATGAACAAGGTTGTTCGACATGGCTTGATCAATCCGTACAATTAGGACCTGTCATAAAAGAAAATCTTAAAGTCCTACTCAAAACCTACACAAGACAGAATTAAATAAATTGAAATAAAATTAATTACTACGCACCATAAAAACTATCTAAACTAAACACCCTACACTACAAACCTAAACTAGAAAGGAGAAGACTACATCCACCATAAGAAACATTAGAAAACAGATTTAAAATAAAAGAAATCACAGATAATAAATTAGTAATTCGAAACAATGAAATGAAATTTGAAACCTAATGATGTCAGTCAATTGCTTTGTAAGTACGAAAAATGTGAATGACAAAATTCAATCTCTACATCACAAAACCAAATACCCAAAATACAAAAATGCCCTACACTCTACACTCTAAAAAAAACCCCTACACTATAATTTAATTTCTATTTTTCACACCAAATCTAAATGATGAATAAATAAATAACTCAAAACCATAGAAAGAGAGAAGAAGAAAAAAGTACCTAGAGAGACACAGAGAGAGATTACAAAAGAAGAGAGAAGAGTCAGATAATCACGCCAAGCAGAATCAGTCCAAGGCCACAGCTTTGGTTCAAGAAGCCAATAAAGTAGAAAGAGAAAAAAAAAGCATAAGATGATGATGGTGATTATCAAAAATAGGAAACGAAAAGGGAAAACCTTAAAGAGAGATAGAGAAAACTTGTAAGTCATGACGAAATGGAAAAATTAGAAATTTTAAAACAAACTATTAAAGGAAGCAATAAATAAAGACATGCTGACAAATGGACTCACATTGAATGACAGCAACCCTATAAGTGTGGTGTAGTAACAACTCACAAACGCATTAGTTGGATAAAGAAGAAACATATTACGGCATACAAATAAATAAGAAGACATGGTTCCTGAAAACTTAAGTTCAACGGTTACTGTACCTTGACATAGACCAGATCAGGTTCTAGGTTTCTGAATGAACTGAAAAGATAGTGCATACAAACCACAAGTTATATCAGACAGCAGATGTAAAATTAAGATATCAAGATTGAAGGGAATTTAGCCAAAAAACTTACAATCACTAATTGATAGCACATTCTTTTTTGTCCATTAGGGGTGATCATGCTTTAAATGCAGACGGTACATTTCATAGGAGACAGCTATCATGTCAATTTCTATGATCAAGAAGATTATAGATGAAAGCATCAAAGCCTATTTGCAATTGGTAGCTGAAGTACCTGATGCCAGGGGCCTTATCCTAGTCAACCATCTTATCTTAGTGGTCAAGGGACTAAAGTAGGAAGCTTCAGCCCTTACATTAACTGTTCTTTTTAGACAAAGAACCCAATGGTGGGTAAAAGGATGAATGTCAAATTGGATGAAGTACCAACTTGGAGGGGGTGCTGCAGTGAGTGATGGGGTTGATTTGGTCAAAAGTGGGTTCCACGGGCAGGGACACTGATAATTAAAAGTGGCCTCACCACTCGAGGAACTCTCTATATATACATAATCGTTAATGAGTAGTGCATGTGTCTGTTGGTGGCATTAGATTTGGGGGGTACAAATTAATTGATCAATACCTGTGAGCTGTATTAGGGTGATCCAAAACAAGGCACTGCTCATTTATAATGAGCTCTTTATGCTGCTCCATTATGGCACCTGTCAAGTCTCCAGCATGCTCTAAAACCATAGCAAGATATCTGTAAATGTTGACTTAAGAAATCTTTTCAATTCAAATGCATCAAAGCGTAAATGATTATTTTGTTTCCATGAAAGACTGAAAAATGATGAAATGCATATTATGAGGAGCAAAAATGAAAAAAGATTCAAAAAAAAAAAAAAAAAAAGAAGAGGTATTGATGAGTTGGATGCACGTGCACACTAGTAATATGCACAAAGTCACAGATGGTAAACACATTAAGACTTGAGAGTTACCATAATGGCTGGGCTACCGTTATGAAGTAGTTCAAGGGGACACCAATCTCTAACTAGCATAGATTGTGGCTAGTGCCTGACAGGCAAAAGTCCTGCTAGGTAACCACTAGTATTTTGAAAAAGAATTTTGATGGGTATCTGGGGAAGATGTTATGAAAGTAGAGACAAATGAGGTGAATGGGAACAATCAAAGCACATTTATGTATATCCAAAGGGGTTAGGGTTTTAGCTTCATTGGTGGGTGTTGTGAGCTACATAAGATCACATGGTAAATGTCATAATAAAGGGTGGCCAATTCTACTCTTCAATGGGTTCAGCCAACCCATCGATCATCATTGGCAAAATTAGTTGATACGATCAAGAAAAGGAAATGCATTCTTTAATCTCTGCTAGTAGTTATCTTTTCACCACATCCGAAGGAAAGCCAATGAATTAGAGCATATAGGTTGGTGACGCAAATCCAAGGAGGACTTGCACGAGGAGGGTGATCATGGGCTATGCAGTCTAGGCCCACAAGAAGTCCCTCTTCAAGTTAGATTAGGATTATATTATTTTTATTAGTAGGTTTCTAATTACATTGTTATTAGGGAAGTTTCTATTAGCTTAGGATTTGCTTAGGCATTAAGTTTGCTTTTATTATATATGGCATTTTAGAAAAGAAATTCTCATACTAGGATTGATTAATAAAATTGGGTTGTATCCCTGAGAGGTGCATTCTCATGTGTTAAAGTCTTTTGACGATTCAAAGTGTCTTTGGACACATGCTTCGGCATCCCTATGTAAGCCCTAACCCTAGAGCTAACATCAATTTGGTATCAAAGCCCTCAGATCACCAATCGGAGCATATCCATCCTCTTCACATTAGTCCACCGAAACCTCTCCATCGAAACCCATCGCCCCCTAATTTCATTTCCAAGAAACCCTAATCCCAAAGCACCCACTGCTGAACTCTAGACATCGCACCTCACCCCTTTCTTTTTCTACTAAAAACCCAAACTCCTCACTCGAAACCCTCCACAACCCCACACAGCCCTCTTCACGTTAGTCCACCGAAACCTCTCCATCGAAACCCATCGTCCCCTAATTTCATTTCCAAGAAACCCTAATCCCAAAGCACCCACCGCTGAACTCTAGACATCGCACCTCACCCCTTTCTTCGCCTACTAAAAACCCAAACTCCTCACTCGAAACCCTCCATAACCCCACACAGCCCTCTTGCCAAAAACCCATCACCACCACACCACCCATCTGCTACCAACTGTCCCGAAACAACGATATAACCCCGTCCTTATCATGCACTAGCCATCAACCTCTAGCCCACCATCACCTTGCACAACCCGAACCTTTACCATCTTCCTAAACCCATACCCAAAAAAAAAAAAAAACCCAACCCCAACCCATCGAACCCTTGATTCACTAGAACCCAAAACAGAAAAAGAAAAAAAGAGAAAAAGGTCAAGAAAAAGGAGAAAGAGGGGCATTTGAGCATTACCGTGCACCATCAGGCCACCCTGCCATCATCTCATCTGTTCGCTCACGTCGAACCCCTTGCTGCTCATCACTTACACCTCTTGTTAGACCAAAAGATACACTATTGACCAACCTTCGTCTACCTCAACTAGCGTTTTCATCAAGCATTCCTCCCTTTTCCTATTGTTGGCAACAAAAGGAGAAAGTAAAAGCAAAGACGTCTTTGCACACGAAGATCAAGGTATCCTATTAGGCTTGGTTTTTTCTTTTTACCACCACGTGCTAACCAAGGTAGGTTGCAGCCTTACTATAATTTGTTTTGATCCAAGCCAGGTCTAGTCAAGCCCCAGCCACAGCAAATTTAACGAATCAAGGGCCATAATTTGTTTTTGTGATTTCAGCACCATCTGCAATTAGCTTTCTGATCCATCTTCACTAGCATGTTTCTGGAGATCAGATCTACACATCAAGTCAATCACTCTTAATTTGCATTAAAAAAATGCCTCCTAAGAAGCAAGTTGAGGTGGAATCTTCATCCTCTTCGATTGAAGATTTGGTTGGTGCCATTAGAGACTTAACTGCCATAGTTAACAACATGCAAAGCACTTTACAACAACTAGACACAAGGGTGACAACTTTGGAAAATAATCAGCGTGTGACTTACAATCGAGATGATGGAGAAAATATTCAGAATCAACGAGATCCACCAATTAATAATCCTAATCGAGATTTAGGGATTAAACTCATGATTCCCGAATATGATGAAAAATTACAGCCCGATGAATTCATGGGTTGGTTAGTGTGTGTGGAGAATATTTTTGCAAACAAACCAATGTTTGAGCACCATAAAATCACACTAATTGCCACTAGATTCAACAATTATGCTATTAAAACATGGACTAAGATGAAGAATATTTTGAAGCAAAAATTCCTCCCTATCAACTATGCAAGAAATTTAAGTTCAAGCTTTCAAAAGTTGAAACAAAGATCCAAGATAGTTATTGATTATTCGGAAGAATTTTTGAGTCAGCAAGCTCGTTGTGGTTTGAATGAAGATGATAACGTGGTTGTTGATAGATTTTTCAATGAGTTGCGAATAGACACTCAGCATATCATCGCATTTCACACTTTTGATAATGTCGATGAGCTCATCCAACATGCTGTCAAAACTAAGGGAATTGCAAATCATCAAGCACAAAAATCTAAATGGGTTGCTTCAAAGAATTCATCTCTGCAAGATGTTAAACCCAATATTCCTCAGGACAGATTTTTGCAAGGACTAAGGTCAAAATAGGATGATTTGTTTGTATTGTCAACAGCCAAGGCATCGTGCAGCAGAATGTCCAAAGTGAATACATTTGATTGAGATTGAAGGTGATGATAAAAATATCCCAAATGATTCTAAGAGTACTGAAACTGATCCCAAGGGTATTGAAACTGAAGAAATTGAGTACACAGACACAGATACCGCAGGTTAAGCTTTCATCGTCATTAAAGAAGCGCCACCAACTGTTGAGAATAAATGGTTGAAAAAAAAATATCTTCCATTCCGCGAGTACAGAGCATGGACAAAATTGAACAATCATTATTAAAAACAGAAGTTTTGAAAATCTCATCTCTCAAGCTCTTGTTAATCGCCTCAAATTGAAAGTTTATGAGCACAACAGCCCTTATTTTGTCAAATGATTGATAACTGATGATCAAGCACATATTCGATATACTTGCAAAGTTACTTTTACCACTAATGAAACTTACAAAGATACAATGGTGTGATGTGTTACCTATGGATAGTGGTGATGTCTTATTGGGTCGCCCATGGATGTATAACAAAAATAGGACTCATGGAATATGCTTTAACACATACACATTCTTGCATGATGAAAAGTAAGTGGCACTTCATCCTGAAAAGCTGGAGCCACCAAAAAAGAGTTTTCGGGTAGTTGCAACAAACGAAGTCCTTTATATACACCACATTTATAGAGGCAATCCAAAGCAAACTCGAGTTCGAAGACAAACTCTTCTTTTAACCCGAGGAAGATGATGCAATCTAGGCCCCACAAGTAGTCCCTCTTCAAGTTAAATTAGGATTATATTATTTTTATTAGTAAATTTCTAATTACATTGTTGTTAGGGAAGTTTCTACTAATAGCTTAGGATTTGCTTAGGCATTAAATTTGCTTTTATTATATATATATGGCATTGTAGAGAATAAATTCTCAGACTTTGATTGATTAATAAAATTCGGTTTTATCCTTGAGAGGTGAGTCCTCGTGTATTAAAGTCTTTTGACAATTCAAAGTGTCTTTGGACATGTGCTTCGGCAACCTTATACAAGCCGTAACCCTAGGGCCTGCTTCAATGGGCCAGATCCAATACAAGGCCAGTCCATGGCACCCCCACCCCACAAAATCTATTTAGCAACATCATGAGTTGAATAAACTGCAACCTCCCTCACTACCTCCCTCCCTAAACCAACCCAGGGCAGGTAATATCGTCTCTCTATTCATACATTCTATATATTAATAAATCCAGTGTTGTCCTCCAATGTTGACATGTGTACATACTGAACATAAGTGTAGAATCATTTGGCCTCGACTTCATCAAGCTTCGATCAATCTTCAGATTTAGTCCTCCCCATCCTCCATCAATTGGCTAAAAATGGCATCTTGCACCATCTTTTGTTTGATGAATAGTTGTTTAGCCAAATTGTATGGAACTTATGAGAAATAAACTTATTTATCATTTAAAAAAAAGGAACAAAGAAAATTTTCATGAAAGACAGCACATATTCATCAGTATCGTATATATCGAGGGTTCATCCCCAAACATCACAAACAACAACAGGATCTTGACATCAGAGGGACCATGTTCTAAATAGCCTATAGGCTTTACTCTATAAGTATCAGATTGATAAAATTAACCCCATTTTCAGTCAACAATTAGCATTTCTCACAGGTCCTATTCGGCAATTAGGATTGCAATTTCTAAGGCTAAGTCCATTAGGGACAAAAATTATACTTTATTTGGGTCTATATACTAATCACCAGTATTAGCTCAGCTAGTTAGGGACATAAGGGTGTGTGTGAAAAAGTGACTGTAATGCACTTCTCTTTGTAGCTAAAAACAAAGTAGTGTATGCTAGGAAGAAATGTTGGAGTGAAGTTTCTTTTCTTTTCTTTTCTCATTCATTTTTGGCACTTTAGGTTGAAAAGATTACCTACAACTGTTGGCAACTTCTCTATGCATGGGACTAGTAACCTGCAAAATTCATCATAGACTTAGTAGGAAAAAAATCTAAGAAAAGAAGTAAAAGTAGAAAAGGAGATGCTAGGATACAGAAAGTAACATAGCTTACCTTTTGAAGTAAAGAAAAATGCTTCAGCAAATAGTGTAGGCTTCACCGAGCATCCCCTGCAAAACAAGAGCATCATATAATATTGGTTCACATCATTGCATCATACAGTATAAGCAGAGCCATTTGCACTCAATCCAACCCCCTCACACTCATCACCCCCATATATTGCACTGGCACAAATATGATCCTGATCAGAGTGAAATTCACCCATTCAATATCAGGCTGTTTGCACCATTGCTCTTAAATTGGTACCAATCATTATTCAACCAAGGACAATCTTTCAGCCAGACATCATCCACAATGAAAACTTTCCAGGTTCAATCCAGTTTGTATTATGGTGTAGCAGGCACGAATAAAATCAGCATTACTGCCAATAACTTATTTTCAATCAAGGACAAAGTAGCCAAAGGATCCAAATGTTGAATGTTGAAACATATGTTTTCGCTAAAGGACATTGTGCATATAATCTTTTGGGGCCCACATGGACCTACCTATGATCATTGATCAAACCAACTATCGGGCTCACTGTTATCCAAAACCCCCAAATATATTGGCACTCATGCCAATGACACACATTTGATCTTCTGATGCACGAATATATGGCCTGATATTGGAAGACTATGATGGATCAAGACCTTAAGTGGGAAAGCAGATCAGGTTGTTCATGGCCTATCATTAGGATTAGTCCAAACAGCCAAATCAGGCCTGAATAGCACAGATAATCCACAAATTCAGGTGAAACTCTATCCATAATGATGATCTTTATAGTCAAGGAGCCCTTTAATGATCCTGCATCTCTCCCTCCTCCCTTGTGGGTAGCTGAAACGCCCAATCTCATCAACAAATGTCATCTTGAAATGCCATAAGATGACAAGCACCCAAAGCCAATCAAAGAACTGATGAAGATTGGGTATCCAAAGAAGTTGATGAATAATAAATGCAATTGACAATGATCTGGATGTTGACAGGGAGTGCAGGCCTAATGGGTTTGACACAACTGACTATACCAAAACCAGGCCCAAGCTAGATGGGACAGGAAGCCAAAGGGTTACCCATGCCTACTGTACTCAACCAGAAGCTGGTCCCACATGACCCAGCCAGGAGGCCCCACGAGGCCCAACTCAAGAATGCTTCCATACAACTTGCTCAAGAAGTATCTTGGAGTCACGATCATTTTTCTTCAGATTTGCCCCATATTATAATGAAATTAGAACTTTTAATTAAAGAAGTTTATAATGATTAAGATAGGGTTGAGTTGCTTACTCCACAAGCACGTAAAGGACCAGAGCCTATAGATGCAAGTCATCCAAGTGTCCTCAACCAATCGGGCCCTTCCTGCCACCACAAGATTCCTAGCTTCTGAACACACTGATGCTAAGTGCTTGACAACCAGTCAGTGATTAAAAATATATGAAGCTTGGAAGGGGCCTAACGGATCAAGATCATATTTGCGAGCTGCAATGGCTATGCCTACGCATTAAAAAGGATGACATACTAGCTTGATTGGCTGTGACAATGGGTCTGCTGAAAATAAATGAATGAATGAAGTAATTGAGCTCCATTACCATTATTGCTATGAAGTTCCTGTTTTTAGAGAACACAGCTTCATGCACTTTGTTGGATGTTACAACTGCTGGAAATGGAATTTAACAAAGAAAGTTAGATGCTTCCTGTACAATAAGACTAAATTTTGTGTCTAATCAAGATCAATTATTACATGTTTTTGTGATGTTTCTTTGAGTATTCAATTTAGGTAAACAACATATTAACAGCACCAGCAGCCCAGCTACCAAGAAAATTCCATCCAGATTTTACTTAATAAGAGCATGGGGAAAGCATCTTACCCAAAGCGCAAAATTGTGACAAAATGTTGTCCAATCACAAAATGGCTAGGAGCTCAATAAAGCCAAAACCAAAAGGAGATTACAAGTCACGAGCCTCAGGAAACTCCACACGTCAAGATTTTCAATTTCCATACATTTCAGGAGACATTAATCACTTGTGTTCATTTAGTAGAAAGAGCTGCAACATTTCAGGAGACATTAATCACTTGTCCCCTAGGCATTATTTATTAAGATGTGGAAAGGCTCTTTTGTAAGTATGAGAATAGTAGGGTTTCTTTATAAATCTCCCCATCAATTATGTGTTCGTCAAAATCCCCTTTTGTCATCTCCACTTGATGCCTCATGATTTTCAAGCCAACAGATGGTGAGCCATACATGGTCCACTCATCAAGGGTCCCTCCATACCTTGGTCACCGATGGGTCCCCTTTAAGATCTGTGGTGCTGATCAGACAGCAGCTGGCCCACCTGGGCCCACAATCCCACTCACAGAAAACTCTACCGAACTACTTGGGAATGGAAAAAGGGTTTTCGATTCTGTTTTATTCCTCATAATAGGGAAACTTGAGTGGGGAGAGATTCTTTAACAATCTACCAATGAAACACAGGGTTTTACAAGCATCTCATTTATAATATAAGATTTAAGCACCCCTCCAACACAATATGGAGTTCATCAATTATTGCAACATCCAAATTAAACTGGAACAGTTCAATCGATCAAGTTTGGAGACTCTAACAATATTAGATACAATTAAACAACAAGATTTAAATCCATCATTCTTAGTGATCATTATAGGCCTCCTACTATTTATCCAATTGTTCACATAGGGAAAAACAGCAGCACATACAAGAAACCACATTGTTCCCCATTATGAAATATGGACCTGATCATGATCACTCAGGATTTCTAAGAACCCTGCAAATAAATTCAACAACACTAGATACAATCTGGTCATATTACTCCCAGGCCTCTCATTGGAGTATCTTCTCACTCATGTGCCAGTTTGACCCATGTCAAGTGGCTCGGCCATTGTTAATACTTAGTCTGATTACGTCCACCCTAACCCCATCTGTTTGTGGATGGGAAACAATAGTTGTATCTCTTCCTCATTGAGAAGATAACCACATTTAAATAGATATAGGAGACTCACTCACCTCCTGTCATTCGTGATGTGCGATCGAAAGGACATCCATCAACTGCTACCCAGTTGGTCACCTACTTCTTCTTCTTTGTGCCTCTCCAAGTTCTCTCCTGAACAATGAATCTCTCTCTCTCTCTCTCTCTCTCTCTCTCAGCTTCTCTCTTAAGCTTTAGAAGAAGATGGGATGAGGCAAATAAGAGGCTCCCCCTTCTCCTGTTAGGAGTCATGTGCAAGACTTCTCTCCCATCAAAAGTTCTACACAACAAGACTCCCTCTCCCTCCACAAGTTCACTTCTTTTGGGATGGAAGTGCTGTGCCCTCTTCTCCCCTTAATTATTAAGGTTTAAACAAAGTATGGGTCCCATCACCCTTTATATAATGTTAAAATCAAATAACTCATCCTAACAGGAATTGAATGGTAATAGGACCCACAGTGCAGTCAACAATTTTAAATATTTAAAACAGATTCTAAAATTCCAACCATGGGTATTACAATCCCCCCACCTTAGGATGTGCTAAACATAACCCAGCTTCAAGATCTCCCTTTGAGATCTCACGAGCCTATACATCTATGATCTATATCATTAAAGTTTTATCTAGTCTGCAAGCATACACCCTGTTGAGGTCACTTAAACTAAGCTGCATTAAATTCTATGAAACTGTAAGATAAGAAAAACACTGAATATGTGTAATTTTGCATTAACAAATTAAAAAGACACTGATAGGAAATATGATTGTGACATGAGTTCATAACCCTTCTAAAACATTTACCTCTGTAAATAATGACATTGATGGAAAAGATCATTACATTTTAGAGAATGAAAAAACAAAGAATCCCAAAGGGTCCAAGAATGACACTTGATATGTTCAAGAATCCAGAAAGTATTTTTTTTTTAATTATTTCTTAAGGCATTAAGTTGTCCATCAAAAGTTCATTAGAACCTCCATCTTTATGAATTAGGACATTTAGGAAACAGAGGTACAATTGAATTAATTTGAGGCAAAGTTAAGAAGATAGGCCATTAAATAGATGCAACCAAATGTAATTTTATCATTTCAGTTTTTAATTTAGAATTTTACCAACAAAAAAGTTTTTAATAAGAGAAAAACTGAGTTAATGTGCAAGATACATTGAGAGGTTGAAAGGCAGCACATACACAAGGGCAAATTGAATTGACATTTTATACACTATTGCACTGGCAGTTTCACAGCCGGTCTACACCTCTTCCAACTTCAGTGGTATATTACCTTGATGGTGAGTAATTCATTTTAAATTCCAAAAGCAATTATGATAAATTATACACGCACTGGCAGTAGCATTATTAAACAATACCCAATATTAAAACAAAATGGGATGTATGAAATACATTTGGACAAAACTGGTAATCTCATTAGTACCACTCAACAAATTTATTGTAATAGAACAACCAGGGGATAAAAAAAATCAGCAGTATTTCAAACACTAATTAAGATTAAAGCAAAAACATCAAAGTCATTGGCTATTATATTTTATGATAAGTAAACACAACTCAATAAGCTTGATACAGGATTTGCATTACTTCAAACTTAAACATCATGTCACGACTCAAATTCCAGGGCCCTGTTGGAATCTGACTTATAACGCATTAGCATACAATTCACATGCTCAAATCAAATGAACACATAAGGCATAAACATCATTTGATAAAAAATTGTCTTTCATATAATCCAACCAATTAAATAACCAACTAATAGTATCTCCAATGTATAACAATTCACATAATAAAATTCTTTAACTAATTTAAAATATTCAATATTATCAATTCTCCTAATCTACTGGATATTGCTGTAACGCTCTCCTCAGCCACACATGCCAAACCCTATGGGCTAATCTTCGCTATTCTTCAATCCACCCACCACTCTGTTACTTAGAGGGGGCAACCCAACATCAATATAAACTAGTCAATGAATTCCTACTCTAGCATACATCCACAATTCACTTAATAGCATCATTAGAAAAAATTAAATAATAAATGATAAATAATTCAATCAATGAATAGAACTCATTCCATGATACATCTCTGAGCTACATCCTTGCACCCAGTCTTCATCATTGTACCATTTTCACATATCACAATTCTTCGAGATGCTCCTCACCCAGTTTCACTCATGCATCTCCTCACCCAGCGTCCCATAGGACCCTTTACATCAGGACCTCAGTGTCCTATTATCCACTTCCATAGACAACATAACTAACTTCAAATCGAACCTAATGGTCCAGAATCACACAGTCATAATAAATCATACCATGCTAGTAGTTCAGATCATGCCCCATTCCAATAAAATCATGCACAATAGAATTTATAATTCAAAATATTTTCTTGTTTATTAATTTGTACATGCCATAATTTCTTTCCCAAATTTCAAATTTTTGTAACATAAACTTATCCAAATACAGGCTATATATATTATAAGTATCATCATAGTATACCCTTTCCTTTAAACATTAATAATTAAGATGTGAATGGACTTTTATGTAATTATGATAATAGCAGGGGCCTTGTTATAAACTCCAAATAAACTATATACTCGACACAGTTGAAATCCATACAGGACCAGCCGTCACAAAACCTAGTTCTGTTAAAACACTCCTCACGCCATGTCCATTCTAGGTCATTAGGTGGTGGGCCATTCATGGCCCCATCCTCTAGGGTCCATCGTGGCTAGGGTCGCCCATGGGTCTTCTCCAAGATCCATGGTGCTAATCCCCCATCATGTGGTCCACCTAGGCCCACAACCTCATGCCACAAATTGTGTCCCAATCGGCCTAAAAGTGCAAAAATCCTATTTTTGGCTCTGATTTTGCATCTTGCACAACAAATCCGAACTGATTAGGTTCCAATATCCTTTCTCTAGTGAGTATTATACAAATCTCTAGAATCCATGGCCATTGATCATACAAATTACTCCAAAATGATGGATTGCAGAGTCGTCAGACCCATCCATATTCAATTATGGGTTCACAAACAACATGGCAACAGAAATTCTAATCCTTACAGCAACATTATTTATTACTCTAGGTATTCCACTCTTCTAAACATCCCTCGATGAATGTTTGTACAAAAATTTCATTCACAGTACCAATGATAGGACTTCCACATCTCAGATTTATCAAACACATCATAATAACATTCAAACAGGAGATTCACTCACCTTTTGTAGACGTGCACAATGTTTGGTAGAGAAGGCATCCGTCAACAATCACTTGGCGGGTCGCCTTCCTCCTTCACTTAGTATCTCCCTTCTCTCTTTCTCTTAGGCTTCTCTCTCTCTCTCTCTCTCTCTCTCTCTCTCTCTCTCTCTCTCTCTCTCTCTCTCTCTCTCTCCTATAGTTTAGAAAGGAGTAAAGTAAGACAAATAAGAGACTATCCACATTATATAGCAAATCCCCCTCTCTTGTCCTAGTAGAAGTCACATACAAAATTCTACAAAACTCCCCTCCCATCAAAATCCCTGCACAACAATACTTTCTCTCCCTCCAAAGTCCATTTCTTCTGGAATTGAAGTGTCGTGCCTTTTCTCCACTTGACTACTATTATTACTAATAAGGATTGTGTCCCATTGCCCTTATACAAATCTTAAAATCATATAACTTATCCTAACAATAACTGAATGGTAATAGGGCTTACCAATAAAATTAACAACTTAACATTTTAAAACAGGCCCCAAATCCCAACTCCACTGTGGATATTACACATCATCTCTTTTATGGAATTTTAACTTGTAATCAATCAGCAAACTTGTAGCAATTTACTAATAATTTCAGATAAAAGTTCTTATAACATATGGATAAAGAGCAAAGAGTAGGGATATCCAACAGTACATCAATTTTATCAAGTGGTGAGATTCAGTTTCCTTAAATGAACTGTGAGAAACCATTTTCCCACAAAATTTTTGACTATCACCTGCATGTTCTAACCAACCAAAGCTACATTTTCACAAAAAATATCCCATCGCTCCCCTTTCACTAGAAAACTAGTAGGAAACTGCCGAACATGCACTTAACAAGAACCACTAGTACATTTATAGCTCTTCTACAATTTTTCTCTTTCCCTTATCATATGCTTATCTCTTTTATTATAAAAGGGAAAGAAAAAAAGAAGATTCAGAAAATTATTACAGTTCACGCATTCTCTCACATTTGTTATTGTGTTTGCACCATTTTATATTCATTAATTAAAAAAAAAGGTTATCTACAGAAAGAGCCTAAAAATCTAGGACTCAATAAGCACACAAGAGTCTTCGTTTCTAGTTTAGGTGAGAAGCAACTTCAAAATGAGGGAAAAGTGAAAGCAAAGAAAAACTGAAATGAAATAAACTACATAAATTCAGTAAACTAAAATGGATAAAGAGATAGACAATAATTCTTCACCGTCATCACCATCTTGGACGTGTATCATCAATATGGGGTCAGGGAAAATTTTGCTAAGAAACAAGAAAGTAATCTCCTCTCTCTCTCTCTCTCTCTCTCTCTCTCTCTCTCTCTCTCTCTCTCTCTCTCTCTCTCTCTCTCTCTCTCTCTCTCTCTCACCAATATATGGTCATGTTATTCAAAAATAAATAAAACAACTAAATGTTGTTATCAGAAATCACCTCATCCATCGTAGGATTGATAACAAATTGTCCATAATAAATTCACCCAATACTTATCACTCCAATGGGACCACCCCAGGGAATATCCGATAACATAAGCGCAGCAGATGTGGCATTAGCTGCCATTATTTCTGGATCTTGCTTCCCATCAGAAGAACACTTGCCATTACCTACACGAGTAAATATTGATTAAGAAAAATAGCAAGGACAGGCCTAAGCCATAATTGACTGATCCAACCCAACTTTGGTAGGTTTAGTTAAACCAACATGAATTGGGTTTGGGCTTGGGTTAAGAACTCAAACAACCTGACACAACCCAAATCATTCTTCTTTTTTTCTTTTCAGTTTTCACAGGGGTGGGGGTCAACAGAACTAAAAATTTCATTTCCAAGGGAAACAAAAATAAGGGGGAGCACTACAAGGAAGCGATACAGCCATAAAAAGCAGTAAGAGAAACAAGTTGGGTCTTTCCAGGTATGAAAAAGAAGACACTTGAAAGCAAACAAAATTACAAAGAAGCTGCAAACATCAAATCCCTATAAGATATCCATTTTAGTAAGTGATTCAGTCACATCAACAACCCACTTCAGTTAATAAATCCACCATCCTAAAAGTATGATGGCAGCATAGACTTGAAAAAGATCTCCGTTAAGATGAAGTTGAACTTCCAAGAGATGCCTTTGACTTTTCTTTCAATTTATCGTGTTAGCAGAATCGCGTGTACTGTACTTCATATAACATAAACATGTGTACCTAAGCACAACTAATGAAAGATAATAGAACAATAAACTTTCAAATTTGTGTCGTAACTAGGGAACCAGCCAAGGCAACCTCTGCCCAGCTTGAGATGGGACTTGAACACAAATTAGGGTGAGACTTTCATGTATTTACACTTGAGCTAACCCAAGCTTGGGCTTGGCTTGATAATGCACAACAAGTGCATGCCTAACTCAAGCTTTTTCATTGAAATATAATTATTGTTGTTGGTTGTTGTTGTTATCATATTTTTTTCTTTAAGCATGGCTTATATAATACCATTATATAATACCATTAAAGCACTATTGGAAAACTCCTTGGTTTAGATTGAGAATGGAGAAAAACCTTTCTCTAGAGAATTTCTTTTTTTCAATTTTGTTTATAAGAGAAATTAACTCTTCTGTTGACTACTTTTGGTAAAAAAAAATCAATTTTGTTTATAAGAGAAATTAACTCTTCTCTTAGCCACTTTTAGTAAAAGGTGAGAAAAACGGTTTTCTTTACAGATACACCACTTTCTCCTCACAAAAGATGATATATTTTTGAATCTTTTGAAAGTATCAACTTTATCTTAATATAACAGCGTTACAGTTGTCTTACCTACTTTAAGACTTCAACAGCAAATAAAATACATTTACCTACATATTTATGTCAACATAAGTGTAGAAAGACCTCGAGTTTCCACCAGCAGTAGTAACTGCAGCAGTGAATGGACACATGGCTAGCACTTCCTGCATTTCCTAGAAACAAGCTGAACTTCCTCTTTAGAATCCTTCCTGACTAGAAACAGGCCACCACAACCTTCTACAACTGCTCTTTTAATTGCTGTATCTTCTGCCACATTTAGTCCCAAGGGTTCTTGGTGCACCACCGACCATGTAATGGACATCATCACTGTTTAAAAAGTTGTCCACAACGGTAGTTCCCTGACAATATTGGGAAACCGCTCACTTTGGATTAAGATTGTCCAAATGAACATAACTATGAAGATGAAAACAAAAATCACTCAACTAAATTTACAATTCATTTCAGGCATGGCATCCCTTTAACGGTCATCATAGAAACAATGGAAGACCACCACGGAAAAATGAAGATAAAAAATAGAAGTGTGGGTGATCATAAGATTAAATAACCAAAAACAGATCCCAAGGGAAGATGGGGCACCCTAATTGTTTCTTCACATGAGATATTGTCATCCGGTCCCAAAATATTATGCGAGCATGATGAGTGATTTTGGAAATAAATGGGGCAAATCAACGAAAAAGAATACACATGGGATGAAATGAAAGGAGTGTTTGTGGATCAGCATATAGCTAATCAGATCCATTGGACTCTGCTACATTCTTATCAATCAGGATGATTGTGAGGCATTCACTGGTGATTAGGGATGCAACGTTGGACAGATTGGGTCAAGTATTAGCTCAACCCAAGCCGTACACAAATAATATGTGGCAAATACAAACCCAACCTTAAATGAAACCCAAACATATTCGAAGAAAACTCAACGTAAATTTACAAATCCCAAGTGCAACTTCTGGTTTACTTGGGTTGCACTTTCCAAAGGGTATATGAGAATATCTGCATAATGTTATGTATTCTCCCAAAACATGGTGTTTTTGGTTCATGTCATAGTGGAACAAAAAGAAATGCAGGGCATAAAATTTATTTAACCCTCGCTAAACCCATTCTAATAGGAGTTCTACCCATCCATTGGATTTTAGAGGCCCCAACAAAACCAATTAAGGTCCAATATTCAATTAGGAAATAACATCCGATTAAACAATTACATTGTCAGGGCTTTATAAACTGAATAAGATTCTACCATGGACTAGAAACTCAACTGGCTAAAGGTCTTATCTACCTGAACCAACCTAAACAATCCGAAAGACAGAGAACCCATGGAAGCTTTTAGACACATCGATCTACTCTTCCCTCCTCCCATTGCAATCCCCCATCAAAACTAAGTTTCATAAATTACAAAAAAATGTAGTCCTATTTGATTTGTAAGTCTCCAAGCCCTTCTTCTATCCATGCCCATTCATTTCAAATCCCTATTTCATCCAAAACCTCTTTTATCAAAACCCTATTCCACCAAAACTCTATTTCATCAAAACCCTATTCCACGAAAACCCTCTTTCATCAAGACCCTATTCCACCAAAACCCTATTTCATTACTCAAGCCCACAAGAGAAAATACGGAGAATATTGATCAATGAAAATGACAACAAGAAAATAGAGAATATAAATAGAAGAGAAAATGGATTTTTCCTCTGATTTTTTGCTTGAATTTGCAGTGCCAGCCCTGGAAATCTCCTTCTACATGGCATTCCGAATGCTTCGATTCTTCTTCTTCTTCTGGATTTCTGTCTGGAATGCTTCGATCCTAAGCAAACACGAATGGGCCATGCATGGCCTGGGAGTGCCTGTGGCTTCTTTGAATTGAATTCTGTTACCCCTCTATTTCGGGTGGGCTTTATAATTTCATTCTTGTATAGTGACGAAGGAACGAAATTAAATAGAGCCGTTGCGGGGTGGAGAGCTGAGTGGAGTGGACTCGGGCCTGTTTATCCATTTTAGAGTTTAGGTTGATATATCTATTTTTAATTAGTATATTACTTCCACGAGGTATGTAAGATCCGATCCGTTGGTCAAGGTGGTCCTAACAATGTAAACGTTTTTTTGATCAATGGACTGACCCGCACTCAATTTGTGACAATTATGGCCCATCATTTCAGAAAAAACTCTGGAGCAACCATCTTGATCCATCCACCATCAGGGGCCATCTTTTTAATCCGAATGGATCAGTTGCAAGGAGGATGGATCTACACGTCTTCTGCCCTCCTTTATTTACTAACTAATATACATTATTCAAAGAAACAGGCCATATTTTCTTAAGGGGACCAAATTTTGATCCAATTAGAATTGGCGCACAATGGAAAAATCATTAATGTGTAATACACAATCAATCTGATAAAAGGCCTAACTCCAACTAAAGCAAATTTCGGCCCAATACCAGAATGGGATAACGTCCTTCCTATAGCCCGACATATTTAGCACAAGGACATGTGTAGAATTTTTAATCGGGCCCAGCTTGAGTGTGACATTTTTTGGACCAGCAAATGGATTTGGGCCTCCTATGAGGATGGATTTGCACATCTTCGGACCCACCTTTATTTAGTAACTAATATACATTGTTCAAATAAACAGGCCATATCTTAAGGGGCCAAGTTTGATCCATTTAGAGTTGGGGCACAATGGAAGATTCATCAATGTGTAAAAAACAACCAGCCCAACAATGGGCCCATCTCCAACTAGAACAAAACTTGGCCTTGTGCCTGAATAGAGAACATCCATCTTAGCTGAACACATTTAGGGCAAGGACACATAAAATTCCAAAATGGGTCAAACTTGAATGTAATATTTTTTAGACCTGTAATTGGATTTGGGCCTGGATTTAGGAGCGATTACCAAAATTTGTAGGCTTGGACCTCCATGGATGTAAGCAACCAGTGCCAAAGCACGTAAAAAATTTATGTTCATATAATATATGATTGCTTAATAGTTTGATTGCTTTGTGCATTGTGGCACATCATCAATCATAAATATTTTAGCAGCACCTTCCAGCGAGGATTGGATTCAAATGGCAACAAATATTTATGTCTTTATTTTTTGTACAAAGGCAACAAACAAATATTTAGTTAGCTACTTGAAATCACTTGTTAAGGTTGTAAGTGGATAATCTACCTCAAAACTTTTCAAAGTCCACCTAACTTAATTATTTAAGCTAACATGAAAGTGCAAACCATTGTCTTGAAACTAGCCAAAATTTAACCGTTGCGGCACAATAGAACATATATCAATGTGTCAAACGTAATTAATTTAACAGTAGGTCCAACTCCAAAAGAATTTTGGCCCAGTACCTGAATGGGAGAACGTCGCCTAACACATTTAGCACAAGGATAAATATACAATTTCTAAACAGGCCCACCTTGAGTGCGACCTTTTTGAGACATGTAATTGGATTTGGTCTTGGATGATGGATCTACACATCTTTAGCCCCACCTTATAAATTATTACAGATCGTTCAAACAAAGAGGCCTTGAATATACAATAGGAGAACGTCAAGCCTAACACGAGACATTCCGGACAACGAACATTGAATATAGAAACAATGAATTCCTCGCATATACAATCTTTGATTAGATTTTTTAATTGATAACTCCTCTTCTTTCATTCAAGGCTTAAATATTGATAATCGTCGTGGAAAAGTGTAGCTTCTGGACTTTTGTTGATGTTATTTATTTATGCGACAATGAGCCTTTTATATTTATATCAAACTCTTTAGTCCATTTATTTTAATAGTTGATGACCAATAAAAAGATGTTCATGTGGAAAAATAATACCACGACCCAAATCACTAAGAGAGTTTTGGGGGCCGCAGTGCACACATTTATTGATAATTGAATTTGTTGAGCTCATAATTAGTGTTAGGATATTTTGAATTTGGTTAGTTCATGGGTTGGACAAAACTAGGGATCTAATGAGTTGTAATTTTCAATTTTTTTGGTTAAACTATTGCATACTTCATCGGGTCTCTTGAATAAAGTAGTTTGGAGAAAAATAGCCATATCTCTCAAACAATATATCAAATTAAGGCAATCTATCTACCATTGCAAAGCTCTTTTTGAGTAGTTATCCATGGAGCCAAGATTGCTTTAATCGGAGTTAAAATATAAAGTTCCGGTTTCAAGAAGTTTGCAGAAACTATTTAGTTCAAACCAAGAATCGTTTGTTCAACCAGAAACTTGGTTCATTCGAACCAAGAAGTTTTCATTCAAACGAAACATAGAGAAAACCCCATTGACGCTGCAGAAATCACTTTTCTTTTTGTGACAAGACTGCCTATTGTAGTTCTACATGGACTATATCTTTAAGACACGAATTTGGGGTTATAAAAGGGGTTATTCTCTCAACCCTAGGGCATCAATCTCTTTTTTCTAAACCTAGTATACACATTGTAGATTACCTTGTCTTCTCTAGAGTATTCATTAAAGAGTTTGCCGAAGATCTAAGCATCCAGAGAGTTTGTACTTCTATATTTGTGGAAGATTCATCTTAAATGGCATCAAGGTGTGTTGAATCACGCACGAGGAATGAAGGAACAATGAATGGCATGGTCGGCGGCAAATAAGAATACTACAGTCCTTAGGTTCTAGTAAACTGGGGAAGGTCTGTGATTATCTTGTAATTGTTCACTTCATAGTGCTTGGTTTCTGTTAGTTTGGATACTAGAACTCGTGGTTTTTTCCGTGTGTAGTTTTCCACGCTAAAAAAATCGTGTGCCTTTTGCTTGTGTGTTTGATTGATTTATATTTCTTTTATTTTTTTGCCATTATTAATTGAACTGCACTCTAAAAATCATCTTGGGACCTTGAGAGAAATTGATGATTTTTAAGCACCGTTTTAAAAAGCATTTAGGAACAAACTAAGTGCTTATGGATAAACCTTTAAACCAAATTAGTGGGGGGCCATAAGAGCCATTGCACGGCCTGATTTGAAAATAAATAATATTCTGACATTACAGAGAATTTACCATTACCTTCAAGGGTCCAGATCACCTCATCATGAAATTGAGGATTTGGGAATACTTCGTTCCAAATTCTCTCACAAATAGTAATGATGTCACCTCAAGTTGGAGCAGAAAAATGTCATTGGCTATCAATAATGTGTTGGAAGCAGGTGGGTCTTGTGGATAGATTTTCAAAACTTTTGACCCATTTAACATAGGGATCAACTATCCATAAGACCAAAAACCCAATCCAGGATGCATTACCCTCAATCTCGTGTCATGTACAGTAAATATTCTATCTAAAAGATAGAATCAAATAGCACTAAATATCCACAATAATCTACGACATGAAAGAAGTAGATCATACCTTTAGAGATCTGCAGTGCTCTAATGGAAAAGTTGCGACTCTATTTGATGATGAGAATCTTCAACACCTCTTAGCCTTCCACGCTATGACCCGAATTGGATTTCTTTTCTCAAGAAGATTGGTGGAATCTTTAGGAGAAATCCCAACTCGAAACTCCAAGGAACTAGAAGAGAGAAATAGAGAGAAACTCATGCAACTCTTGCACGAATAGGGTTTCGGGCGTGAGAGAGAGTCTTATTGGACGTCCAAGAGATTTTATAGACTTTCAAATCTCTCCCTTGTCTAATTGAAATAGAAGTCTTACTTCCAAAGCAATTAGCAACTTTCTCCTTTCCAAACTCTTCTTTCTAGAGTTCAAGTCGAATTAGTATTTTCCAATATCTTGGGCTAGTGTGGGGACCACTAGGGATTCCTTAGAAAGCTGGCTCCAACTGGAACACCGCGACCCCACATCTCATGTGCAATCTGGGCCCACAGTTAATTGCAAATAACACCACTATATAAATGCAATTGTTCTCCAGTTTTAGGAATAAATTACAATGAAGACCCTAAACTTCCCAATTACCACAAGTAGGCCCCTCTATCAATATCCGTGGATCAATTGGAATAAATCTGTCTCTTCCAATCTAAGTTCCACATCTTATTATCCTTGAGCCCCAATTAATCACAGTAATCATCAGTACCATCCAATTAACTCTTAATTGAGATGGGTGCGCACTTACTAATGACAAATCCATTAATTGGCACAATGGGATAATAGAGATAGATTCCATCTTGATCATTCAATGTTACCACAGTTCTACTACCACATACCCAAGACACCGAGGTGTTAACCTATAGTTGGCCTCACTCATTGGTGACTCAAAGCAAATGAATAAATAGAAACTTGAGTTCATCACTGTCTTAGGATTGAGAGCCTATTGCTAGGGAATTATGAGAGCATACCTTATTATTGAGACGGAATTCCATAAGGTGTATCTCATGGTCCTTCAATACATCCAATGTACCAGCACCGTGATCCAGAATCTTACATTCTGATGATTGAAACAAATCACACTATCTCATAGTGATCAAAGTGCTGCAACCTTATCAAATGAGATGCCCAATCTCATTACTGGTTGTGAAGCTATTTAAGTATAAGATTTGTGACATATATCTCTCGCGTGTGGATCTCATCCATGCATATATATCACATCTAATATACTAATGGGACCCGGTTCAACTGATGAACCATTATGTCATATGTATTGGTCATGTGCATGAAGTAGTAAAATAATATTCATCTCATGAAAGGAAAGCATGATTTTATTGATAAATAAAGAAATTAATCAATTTATTACATCAACTGATGGATTGAGTCCATAAAATCTAACATAATGAATATACTTACTTTAAAATTCAGGCCTCGCCCAAAGATCATATGCTGCTCTTACAGCATATTGACCAATAAGCCAACCTTGTGTGAGCCATGGATCAGTTTAAAATTTTGTAGGTACATCATTTCCAAATTCCAATCTAATGAAGTATTTGTGGTAAAACCTGAGATCTAAAGGAGAGAATACCATGCCATGCCCATGAAGAACCAGTTAAAGGCGGAATCTCCCAAAAAGAGGACTACCTAATATATTTTGCAAAAACACATATATACCAACAGGAATGACTCCCAATGCAATCTTCCAAACTTGCTTTGCGATGGGAGCCTTATTGAGAGCAAATGAAACTTTCAACCCCAAACCACCAATTTCAATAAAGTGACAAATGCTATCCTATGCTACAGGATATAAATATTGTCGTGACCCCTTCATTCCAAAAGAAATCCCTCATGAGCCGATCTATAATTCAAATTTCAAAGCACATACGGCGAAAGAACATATATAGAGCCCTATATAAATGCAAGGCTAAAAGTGTTGACCTAATTGACTGCAGACCATAATTTACTTTCATAGGTTCACTTTAAAGTGTGCATTGAAGCACATTAGTTTTTCCTTTGTTTTCTCCTCTTTACTTCTCTTTATTTCTTAGAGTCCCTTATCCGTTATGAAAAACTCTTAATGAGGAGTTTATTATGAATCCTTCTCTTGCTTATGGCGTATAGTGGGTGCAAGTGGTAACCATACGTGAGTGCACCAGCCGTGCTGGGCCAGGCATGTGTGGCGAGCACTCCCGTCTATCCATGTTGAGCCAGGCAAGGCCGTCCCGTGTGGATTGGGACCTGGGGATTAGCTCACCCGTGGAGGTAGACTAACCAGGTCGTCCTTACTGGTTGGGCCCTACTGCGCGCATTTATTTTTGGACCGCCAATGAGTCCGGATCGGAATCCACTTCTTGATAGCCCACACTCTTCTTTCCATTGCACCTAGCCATTAGTGTTTAGCCAGTTAAGTCTCTTATTTAATTCTGAGACCATAGGGGCTCTTTGTTGTGCTTTCTTTCTGCTCCTCCTTTCTACTTTCTCTTTGCTAATGCATATGAAAGTGATCCATTGGGGATTTGAGATTTCTCCAGTCTTTTGAGTGCATAACTCCTAGAGATTGTCTGATCAGGAAGCCGTCTTATCCTGAGTATACGTCCGTGAGTCCATTTTGCACCTATGTGGGAGTGAAATTTACCTAAAGAAAGTGTCTCCAAAGATGCAATTTGGCTACTAATTGTTTAGTTTATTCTAACCTTCCTCAGTAATATTATATATACAGGTTATTTAAAGTTGCCCATAAATGCAAAAATCCAACAGTTAGGTAGATTTTTGTTGTGTCTTGATCAACCCTCTACCCATTGCTTCCACATAAGTCTTAGCATGCATTTTGTTGCCCTGTTTTGGCTAGAAGCCTCATCTCTAAATCTGTCCGGCACACATTTAGTTATATTGCCGAGATTCAGAGGTGAGTATATCCCTTTTTCTACCATTACCTGTCACAACCCGAGCCCAGGAGTTCGGCGGTTAGCAAAAGCCAAACCAATGACACATATACTCCCGTGCCTGTACAAGTAGACCCGGTCTAACTGCCCACGCACAAGGGAACATTCACACGTGCCAAACATGTATGCGGAAGCTATAGATATCAAAACATCAACTAAACAATTCAAGAAGAGAATACGAAATAGAACTGATATATATAGCTGAAGGTTTTACAAAATGAACAAAATAACATATAAAATCATGACGTATACAAGCGTGACAAAACTCAAAAGAAGACTCTTATGCCATGCATGTCCAAGACGCTCTCCGATGGAGTGATCACATCCACTCCTCTAAGCCTGATGGGGCCTCGGGGGTCTCAACTAGAGTCTGACCGACCGACGAAGGGTCAGAAGGGGTATCTGAGCCTACAACACCATAAACAACTCGTGAATACAACGATTCAGCAAAGTATAAGCAATAACAGTTAACGCATGCTGTGTCTAATAGAATAAGGAACATCATGTAAATCAAAACAGGTCACATTCGTATACTAGGCTGTCGTGTAATAAACGAGACATGCCATGTGAATCAATGAATATATGCTGTGTACATAACTAGTTGGCGACTACATTGCCATATGCTCCCAAAAGAGGGATTTTATATCGTGTAAAGAACACCATTGTCAGGGCCATGGTACAAATAGGTCTCGGGTTTCCTGGGGTCCGGTTCCCCAAGATGTTTCCTTACTGCAGCAAGGCCATGAAAACTACACCAAATTCACCCCGTCGGGATCCTAAGGCTGAGGCTAAGTAGTGCCTGACCATACAGAGTCAATCATGAAAATATCGTGCGTGCATATCTGAGATCATTTCTTATACGTGAATCATACATGCATAAAGACATAGTTAATAATGTAAAAGTAGCTGAAACAAGTAATCATGCTAAAGAGTGGAGATCAATGATCGATAGACAACATGTCATGCAAGCAACTGTTAGTATAGCGAATCAAATCCTTTACAAACCAATTCTAATCTAGTTATCCAGTGTTTCTAACTGTGCATGATGATGTAGTTTTAAGTTATTCGATGCACCGTTGTCTAGTGTCGCATTGAATCAGCTGGTGCACCGAAGTCCCTTAAACCAACACCCATGGGGAGGTGCTTCACAACCGGATAACGTGCATGAATGATTCGTAGCCCTTGAGATCATTCATATCATATATTCATACCATTGGGCAAGTGTAGGTGCTCTACATTCTATCATGAAGGCCATAATGGTCTTTTCCTTACGCTTATCCTTGTTATTCATTTTTCAGGGGTGGCACGGCTTGGCCGTAAGTAAACATACGGCTTAGCCATAGGCATCTTACAACCAAGTCGTAATATGCACTATGGCTCCACTGCGGTTCCCTTCATTGTTCATCCGCAATTACGGTTCACCCGTATTTTGTTCTACGGTTTAGCCGTGTGCTGTTCTATGGCTTAGCCGTGGCTGGGCCGTAGAAGGTCTGTCAATTGCTTGCCTTCAGTTAATCCAAAAAGAGACACCCTGTACTGATCTACGGCTGGGTCACGGCTGAGGTACGACTTAGTCGAAGGGCAATATACGGCTTAGCCGTGTCCTGGCTGTAGAAGAAAACTGGTTTTATTCCCTCTCTGGACTTTGAACCGTAGGTGACTTAAGGCTTAGCCGTACATGCACGAGGTTGAATTCTGAATCAATTACAGAAACCAGTAAAAGACATCAAATATGCAAATTTCCAACAGAAAAAGGGAGAATACTCATCAAATTGGGCTGTAACCAGCAAATCGCACGTGAAGTAAATAAAATCAAACAAATACCAACATGGGTTCTTACATATTATGGTTATACTTACCTTAACTGAGTTCAATCACACCAATAGCTCTCCTTGGCTCATACACAACCAAACACCGATCACTGCTAGCATGCATACATGAGGAAGACCTCAACTCACAATGAAATCATGGAAACAAGAAGAAGAAAATGAGAAAAAAGATGGGGGAGATGGAGAAGACCTTAACTCACCCCAATCCAAACACTAGTGAATGACAAATCAATTTCCCTCTCTTTGGCTTGATCGATGGAGAAGGAAACTCAGGAGGGAGAGAGATAGAACTCCACGTGAACAGTGAGAGAAGAGAGTGAGAGAGGGAAGTGGCTTATATAAGGTAAGTGGATGTTTAATTTGCAATGAAGTCCAAGTCATAAATCAATTTCCAGTTTGAGTCAAATCCGGGTCCAATGGAATCATGTGACCTCGGTTGCAAACGACGTAGTTACGAAAGTTAACGAGCTCAACGAAAGACACATGATGACATCAAGATGATACAAAAATGATCATGTCGAAGAAAAGCTAAAATTACAAAAAAGGGCTTGGTCTACCTAATCCAGGTCAAACTTAACCCAACTACCTATCCATGACCCGCAACGAATCCAAAACAAAAGCAAAACACAATTAACAATTAAGACAACCATAATTAGGTGCTAAACGGGGTCAAGCCGGGTTGGAGTGTTACATTACCCTCCTCCTATATTAAGGGGACTTGTTGCTGGAATTTTGCGAATATTTTGTGGATAATTGGAAATGTCTGCGAGGGAATTTTATCCTAAGGTTTGCAACTGTTAGGCCAACATTTCAAAATGTGGTGAATGAGAATGGAATATCATCTCAAAGTAATGAAAATTCTCTACGTGCTAACAACTGGGTGCCCCAAGCTATATGGATATGGGCCCATTGGTACCTATGAAAATGATCAGTGGAAATCAAATGATTTTGACTGTACAAATGAGATCTTAAATCATTTGAATAATTCCTTACAAGCAGAACCCCATGCTAGTATGAACCTAAATGGAAAACTAAAAGATCCATATCCACAAATTCAAAAATATTTGACACCAAAATTATACTTTGTTGGTAGACCTCATGCATAATTCACTCTTGAATTGGCCTTAATGAGCATTGTAATCCAATACTTGGGCTAGGATTGAGCTTGCCCAAGCCTGCCTATTTAGTTATGAGGACAAATATTCAGGTCCACAGTTGGCTGCAACACACGAAGTTAGGCTTGTGCCAAGCCTATCTACAAGATATGTTTGTTAGGCCACACCGAAGTAAGCCTTTAATTTAGGCCTCTAAGAGAAAAACAGGCCCAAGGCACAACCCATTTAGCTACAGAATAAAAAATATGCGGAACATACCTAATCCATGGGTGTAAAGCAAAACCAATGCAAGCTAGTTTCTAGTTGTACACGTCTAAAGCACCGCTAGCAGATAGCTAAACAGGAATATTTTATATAATTAACATAGATTTAACTCTAAGGATACCTTCTAACAAAATGTTTAAGCATACCTACAGCAAAGATGCCAAAAATGATCATTACTTCTTCATACTTTCCAACCAACATGGACTGCTCCGCAGCACCAAGAGCAAGTCCAACAGCAGAAAGAGTCCCCAAGGCCAGATTAAATCCTCTATTTAGTGTGGCACCTAGATAAGAAGTAAAATTTGGAAGTATTAGATTCCTCTTGAGCTTCTCAAAAGTTTTCTATGGATGTGCAATCCAAAATATTAAAAATTGCATTAACTAACTTCGAATGAGAAAGGAGCACAAGAATCCCTCCATGTATTATCACTTACTCGTGTGTCAAACCTAAACCTTTTAAAGGTAGTTGTGCCTATGGTTTAAAATCATGGTTTACTCTTCATCCCCTTAACACAAAAAAGTCACTTTTTTTTCCGATGAATGTCTAGGAATTCAACAAGAGTAAGATTAGATTACGGATTTCCTGCAATATCATCCTATCTAAAAATGAAGTAACAAAGGTAAGATTCACATGGAACCATCAAATAATCTCTCATCCACCAAGCCAGTTAAAGAACATGGGTGGTTCTTTTTAAAGGAAGCAGCTACAGTCAGTGGTGGACCTAGGATTTTTGTTCAGCTGGGGCAAAAAATTGAAAAGTGTTTTCATCATTCTTTTCTCCAATACATTATGTTTGATTTTATAAATAAAAAAAGGGGTCAAAAGTTGCCAGATGACCTACCTAGCAATTGGTTGTAAGAAATATCTATACTAAGTACTAACCACCAACAAAATAAAATAAGATATTCTAATTTACTGTAATAATAATATATATATAAGTAAATTATTTCATCTTGCAGATTTTGCCCTTCAAAATTCTTTCCATCAAAACTTATTGTACTTGAGAAATTCAACTATGCCACAAGTAATTACTCGGGGTCTATTTACTAGAGTAAGCTAAATTCATCTCTTACAATTAGCACATTCAAGTTCTAGTCATAATTGCATCAAGCGAAGCTTGGGACACACCATATGTGGATAAAATCAAACCCAAATAATAGAAACAAAGCATGGTCAATTTGAGCCCTAAGCAACATTCCTTGTTAAGTGTAACTTGGGTTAAGACTATACTCATTTTAGGTATTAAGATTTTTTGTTTACTTTTTGAAAGGGCATAAAATTATGGTAGTTTTTTTGACTAGCCTAACCAAGTTTCAACACCAACTCTTACAAAACCTTCCGAGCCAAATTAAAATTCCACTTATTGGTTTGTTTTTGACCATCAAAGTTCGTTAGACCTAATTGTTAGATTTTGTGGACTCAATCATTAGTTGATGTAATAAATTGATTAATTTCTTTATTTATCAATAAAATCATGCTTTACTTTCATGAGATGAATATTATTTTACTACTTCATGCACATGACCAATACATATGACATAATGGTTCATCAGTTGAACCGGGTCCCATTAGTATATTAGATGTGATACATGTGCATGGATGAGATCCACACGCAGGAGATATATGTCACAAATCTTATACTTAAATAGCTTCACAACCAGTAATGAGACTAGGCATCTCATTTGATAAGGTTGCAGCACTTTGATCATTATGAGATAGTGTGATTTGTCTCGATCATTAGAATGTAAGATTCTAGATCACGGTGCTGGTACATTGGATGTATTGAAGGACCATGAGATGCACCTTATAGAATTTTGTCTCAATAATAAGGTATGCTCCCATAATTCCCTAGCAATAGGCTCTCAATCCTGAGACATTGATGAACTCAAGTTTCTATCTATTCCTTTGCTTTGAGTCACCAATGAGTAAGGCCGACTATAGGTTAACACCTCGGTGTCTTAGGTATGTGGTAGTAGAACTGTGGGAACATTGAATGATCAAGATGGAATCTATCTCTATTATCCCCTTGTGCCAATTAATGGATTTGTCATTAGTAAGTGCGCACCCATCTCAATTAAGAGTTAATTGGATGGTACTGATGATTACTGTGATTAATTGGGGCTCAAGGATAATAAGATGTGGAACTTAGATTGGAAGAGACAGATTTATTCCAATTGGTCCACGGATATTGATAGAGGGGCTTAGTTATGGTAATTGGAAAGTTTAGGGTCTTCATTGTAATTTATTCTTAAGACTGGAGTGCAATTACATTTATATAGTGGTGTTATTTGCAATTAACTATGGGCCCGGATTGTACATGAGATGTGGGGTCGTGGTGTTCCGGTTGGAGCCAGCTTTCTAAGGAATCCCTAGTGGTCCCCACGCTAGCCCAAGATATTGGAAAATACTAATCCGATTTGAACTCTAGAAAGAACAGTTTGGAAAGGAAAAAGTTGCTAATTGCTTTGGAAGTAAGACTTCTATTTCCATTAGACAAGGGAGAGATTTGAAAGTCTATAAAATCTCTTGGACGTCCAATAAGACTCTCTCTTACGCCCAAAACCCTATCGTGCAAGAGTTGCACGAGTTTCTCTCTCCTTCTCTCTTCTAGTTCCTTGGAGTTTCGAGTTGGGATTTCTCCTGAAGATTCCACCAATCTTCTTGATAAAAGAAATCCAATTCGGGTCATAGCGTGGAATGCTAAGAGGTGTTGAAGATTCTCATCATCAAGTAGAGTTGCAACTTCTCCATTAGAGCACTGCGGATCTCCAAAGGTATGATCTACTTCTTTTATGTCGTAGATTATTATGGATATTTAGTGTTATTTGATTCTATCTTTTAGATAGAATATTTACTGTACATGGTCACGAGATTGAGTGTAATGCATCATGGGTTGGGTTTTTGGTCTTATGGATAGTTGATCCCTGTGTCAAGTGGGTCAAAAGTTTTGAAAATCTATCCACGAGACCCACCTGCTTCCAACAATTGGTATCAGAGACATACCTCATCTCTAATCATGTTAGATCAGTAATCTTGTTCTAGTCTTTACATGAGATGTGAAAAGGATAGAGCAAGGGCTATGAAAGGATCAGTGTTTATTGGGTTTGATTGCTTTTGTAATAGATCCATGTTTGGAAAGTCACAAAAGGTTTTAATCATGGTAGGAGGATGGTAAGATGCCATTAGAAGCATACTGAGATCATTAGAAGTGATCGGGGACAGCAGGAGCCGAATCTGAAAAAAAAAAGGACCCAAATTTTTGGGTTTGTCAGGTCGGTTAGTTAAACGGACCACTATAACTGTAGAGGTCCGTTGGCTAACCTAGGGACCAGATCGGCTAGCCGAACCCAAGCTCGAACCCCGCCGGGGGCACTGCCCCCGGACCCCCGCTGCGTAGGGGATCTTATATAGTGGTGGCAAACTATTGGCATCTTGTTTTTCCATTGTGGTTTGGCAACCTGGTTTTGTGAGATGCTTTGTTGTATGAGATACTAACTTGCAGGTGATAATGTCCTCTCCATATGGCCCACATGTTTTTTCTTTCCTTTTACTTATTGGTTTATTTGTGGGTAAGTGTAAAGGGCATCATGGTTTCCTTGGTTTCCCATGAAAGGGCAAGGCATGGTGAATTTCCCTATAGCCCTTTTATTTCCATGTTTAGATTACCATGTAAGTCTCATTATAGATACATAGGAATTTATGTATTTTTTAAAAGTTGTAAATTCTGGAGATGTCCGAAACAAAGAAGGAAAGAGAAAAAGGACTCCTAATCAAAGAGTTTGAAGATTACCAAAAGCTGTTTTGGAGATGCCCAAAGAGTTTGAGGAATCCCAAAGTTTTGGAAAGTCTAGAAGTCCAAGAAGTCTTTTCCGCCTGGGCCATGTGGAGGAGAGGACTAGTCTTTTATTATAGCACTTTTTATTTATGGATGAATGCTTATTTTAGAATATTTCCATATATGATCCAAACATAGCAAATTCCAAAATTGGTCAAATCAAATTAATTTTTGGAAAGAGTTCTAATTAGAGTTGGTGGGCCCATGAGATGGATCTATTGGTAACACTAATTTTAGAAACTGGACTTTCCTTAAAATAACTTGACTTGGAACCAATCATTGGTCGTATCATGAGATGAATTTATACCTATATTTGATGGACCAGTACACCTATAAGGAAATCCTCAACTCTAAAATATTAAGTGGGAGCGGGGCATTTATATATATATAAATCCCCATGGTTTTCCACTATAGGTCCATTGTAAGGAAAGTATTAGCCTTGTACCATTTTGAGAATGGCCATTCCCTACGGAGGGCTTGTATTTATCTGGATACTGGATATGGATCTCCAATGGATAGTGTTGATGAGACGGGGTGGGAGCCCACTCCCCAAGGAGGAGCTGCCCACAACGGTTGTCATGTAATGCTAGTTGGTGGGTCACACTTAACTAAAATAATGATGTAGTGTCCCCAAGGATTTGCCTCATGTATTTTAGAAACTGATGAGTCTTTAAAAATGCATATTTTCATACACATTTTGACCCATTTTAAAGACTTATTAACTTGAAAGAACCTCATTTAGTGTGATATCATGGTTTAATTCATTTTAAATTCAACTTTATATTTTTCTGCATAAATTGCTTAAAAATCACACTTTTTGTATAAATTCATGAAACCTGCTATTTTTGGAAAGTTTTGTGAAAATAATTTTTCTCATGAAATAAATTGAATTCTCTTCATCATTAGTTCATTCATACAAAATCATGAAGAATGATGTACATTTTTATTATCATTTCATGAGAAATGGGCCCACAGTCATATATATGTGATGTTAGGGGTAAAATTGTCTGTTCACATGAATTCACATCTGTTTTGTAGGAAATTGATTATATGGGTCCCATTTGTAAAGAATTGAGGCAAGGAATTGATTTTTAAGAGAAAGGAGAGCAGAATTGAAGAGAAAAGGAAATTGGAAGAAAATTGTAAAAAGTCGGCTTCATGGTCCCACACACACATGCACATGTGTGGGGCACACTTGTAAAACATCCAAGATGGGGTCCATTTATTTGTTGCACATTTTCAAGAGATTTTGAAGAGAATTTGAAGAATATCTCATCAAAGATGGACAAGGAAAGCCACATAGGTGTTCTTTTTTGAGAAGGAGAAGATTTAATTGAAAAAAAATATAAAAAAAAATATCCAAGCAAGCTATTCCACGTCCAAAAGAGATTTTGGATCAGATTTTGATTGAAAAAGTAAAGAAAAAAAATCAAGGGAGAATTATCTAAAAGATCTCTCCAAGTTAGGTGCCAACAAGGAGAACTTTCCAAAAAAGGAAAGT
The DNA here is from genome assembly GCA_037013555.1 of Sextonia rubra. Lineage (NCBI taxonomy): Eukaryota > Viridiplantae > Streptophyta > Magnoliopsida > Laurales > Lauraceae > Sextonia > Sextonia rubra. The sequence continues at coordinate 8,662,027 of JASUAD010000015.1, forward strand.
TGACGATGCAAAGAGATAAAAGGGGAAGTTCTACACCTCATGTGGGCCAAGTTTGATTCTAAGAGAGGATTCTTATCCCTATTTCATCTCTCAAAAGATCTCAATGCAAGGTGGCAAAGACAAAGAATGAAAGAAGCATCCAAGAGGGATTTCTGGACAAAACAAGTAAGGAAAGAAGAGAAAAATAAAAAGAAAAAAAAATCCCCAAGGATATTGCACGTCCAAAGCATTGGTTGGAGCCCTTTTTTCTTTCATTTCTTAATTATTTTTAATATTTTAAAGTTTGAGAAGGAGTAGAACTTGAAAAAGTATAAATAGGGCACCCTTCTCCCATATTCTTCATGGAAGAATTACCCACCTCCCACCTCTAGATTTCTTCATCCATCTCTCCCTCTCTTGTCTCTACATCTCAAGTCATCAAGGAGGCTTAGCCTTAAAGCCACACCACCAACCTTGAAGTGTCAACTAGAAGGAGGAATTCTCATCCATCCTAGTATGTAATTGTTTGCTTTTTATTTCCAATCTTTTGTAAAACAATTTCATGTTAGTAAAGTTTGTTTCTTTTCAATTGTTCTTGTCTTTGATTTTGTGGTGTTCATAATTTTAGTCTTGTTTGTGATTGGGTTAATTTTTGTTCTTGTTTAAATATTGGGATAGAATTGGAATCACAACTAGTAACCCATCTTAGTAACCTTTTTAATATACTTTGTCTCTTTGGATACATTGTATGTTTGGAGGCAATGCAAGATGGAGTTAAAGAGGTTTGAGTGAAAAAAGACTAGAGGCCAATTCTGAAATTTATTTCTACATGGAATGGAAATTTGTTATTCTCACTTAGATTGACGACCTAAGATGAAGAATAAGACCCTAAGACCATACTGCTAATCTATTTTAGCCCAAATTAAGATAAGAAATTGAAAGAGCAATTTACCGCCGTTGACTTCAGTTGTTTACCGCCTTTGACTTCAGTTGTTTGCCGCCTTTGACTTTCGTGTTATTACCGCCTTTGACTTCCTGCAATTTTATGTTATTTTCTGCACTTTTGTTATTTTCTTGTTATATTCACATGGATTTTAAGTTTTGTTTTTGCATAGTTTGATGGTTGAATTAGGAATCATTGCATCTATTTTCTTATCATAAGATTTTGTGCATATTTAAGTTGATGAAAATTAAGCCTTCAGATCTGAATCTAATGATTAAATTCGGACTCAATATATAAACAGCATAACTTAATAGTTTCAGCAAACTGTAGAAACAGTTTTTGACAAAAAGTTCGAAGTGGGTAGACCAGTCAAATCACAATATTTTTCTTTGAAACTTGGGAAAATTAAAATTTAGGATGTGGTCTTTCATTCTGCAAAATTTCAGATCAAAATAATTCCGGAATGTTTGTGAACCAGAGGCTTAAACTTTGCCAATCAGTCAACCCGAATCGGAATTTCTGCACAGAATTTTGCAAAGTTGTCATATTCATGCATTGATAACTTTTTCGTTTTAGATCCTTTTTTAATTCCGTTTTTTTTTGTTAGTTTCTTGCATCAGTAGAGCATAAATCTCAGCCATTAAATTTAGATTTAGGATGCATTAGAATAGTTCAAATCATGCATAAAATTTGCATCAACATACTAGTTTTTCATACTTAGAATTTTTCAGCATCTCATGGCATGCATTGCATTATTAATTTTACTAACTTTCTAATTTTAAATTTGTTTCTAGTTTTATGTTTTTGATTGTTTTAGTTAATTTTCAGAATTAAATATCTTTCTAAACTTGTTTTAATTGAAGGTTTTAAATTGGAAAGTTTACTAGTTTTGGAAATTCTAACCTAGGAAAGTTTCTAACTTTTTTTTATTTTGTTTTTAACATTGTTTAAGTAAGATTCTAATTTTAGTTTTTATTTTTGGAAGTTCTAACTTGTGTTTTAGTTTTGCAGCAACTTTAGTTTTATTTTAGGAATTTTAGATTTAGGAAAGTTTCTTTCATTGGTTTGTAACTAATTTAATTTTGGTAAGTAGGACACTTGTATTTGTTAGATTTTAATTAGGTTAGTTTTAGATTTTTATTTTAAGGCAAGTCAAGTTGAAAAAAAATACCTTAAACACATTGCTCCCTGAGGATCGACCTGGTCTCACTAGTTTTATTACTATATCGCGGTTCTGCACTTGGAACTCACGATCAGAAACCGAAGCTAATCGGGAGTCATACATTATTTGGTATGAGATACCTAGATAGTAATGAATGAAGGGGATCATGGATAGTTAGTCTTAATCCCAATTTTGACCAACTTTGATCTGCACCAGTCTAGGAGGTATTCGCACTCCCCAAGGAGGCATACCCCGCAGGATTGGGTTTCTGATGTATTCTAAATTTTGTGGTTATGAGGATTCCCACATAAATTTGGTAGAATACTAAACCCTAATGTCATTTAAATTCATTAATTGAATGTATGGTTATGTGCTACAGTATTACAAGCATGAATTCGAATACTTTCAATCCACTTGCTACCATCCTCAACCAGAATAAGTTGGTGGGATCCAACTATGTAGACTGGAAATGGAATTTGGATATTGTCCTAACAGCTTCAGGATATAAATATGTCTTTACCAAAACCCCCCTTGAAGAGCCTGGCCCAGATGCATCAGAAGTAGAAAAGGACCTTTACACTAAATGGGCCAAAGACAATGAGATGGCCCGATGTTACATTCTAGCATCCATGTCTAGTGTACTGCAACACCAACATCAATCTTATAAGACTGCATATGATATGATATCGAACTTAAAGGAGATGTTTGCAGAACAAGGTAGACCTGCTAGGCAGGCAGCCATGAGGGTGCTCATTAGCACTAAGATGGCTGAAGGTACATCAGTACAGGAACACATGTTGAAGATGATGGACTCATTAAATGAGTTAGATGTACTGGGAGCTGCGATTGATGCAGAATCGCAGATTGACATAATCCTTGAGTCACTACCAGAGTCATTCAACAATTTCAAGGTCAATTATAATATGAATAAAATGAATCTGACTCTGGCTGAGCTATCTAGTCAGCTGGTAGCAACTGAAGGGATTATGAAGAAGAAACCAACTGCCTTAATAACAGAAAAGTCAGATGCCAAGTCCAAGCCGAAAGGTAAAGGGCGAAAAGGCAAAAAGAAATCAGTTCCAAAGGGTCCTAAGGTGGAGAATGGTCCAACTGGTGGCATGGCCAAAGCTAAGGGTTCAGGGACAAAAGGAAAGTGTTTCCATTGTGGTAAGATAGGACATTGGAAAAGGAATTGTCCTGAATATCTGTCTAAGAAAAAGATCCCAAGTATGATTGAGTCACTTATATCTGAAGTTAGTTTTGCAACTGATACTTCAGAATCTTGGTGTGTGGATTCCAGGGCAACTAATCACATATGTAATACGTTGTAGGGGTTCAGGGAAACCAGGAGGCTAAGTGATGGAGAAATCATTGTCAACCTAGGATCTGACGCTAAGGCAGAGGTTGTTTCAGTGGGAGTCATTACTTTAGGTTTTTTAAATAATAAATTGGTTTTGTCAGAAACATTATATGTACCGTCTTTAAGGTGGAATTTAATTTCAGTTTCTAGTTTGGTGAATAAAGGTTATTCTATTACTTTTGGTACTGAAGTTGTCATAAAGAGGAATAGTACTTTCATATGTTCTGGCAAGGTAACCAATGGACTTTATTTGTTAACTCCCACGATGTATGAGATACATGATACTGAAACAATTAATAGACCATCATTAAAGAGAAAGTCACCTTCATTTAATCCAACAAAACTTTGGCACCTGAGGCTAGGTCATATAAACCTTAACAGGATTGAGAGGCTAGTGAAAGACGGTATCTTACCTTCATTGGTGGTAGAACCAATGCCTGTCTGTGAGTCCTGTTTGGAAGGTAAAATGACCAAAAAACCCTTTTCAGCTAAGGGTAATAAGGCCAAAGATTTATTGGAATTAGTGCATACTGATGTTTGCGGACCCATTAATGTCAGGGCTAGAGGAGGATATGAGTACTTCATCACTTTCACAGATGATTACTCAAGATATGGTTACATATACCTTATGCACCGCAAGTCTGAAGCTTTTGAAAAGTTCAAAGAGTTTCAAGCGGAAGCGGAAAAGCAATTAGGTAAGAGTATCAAGGCTCTTCGATCAGATCGAGGAGGGGAATATCTCTCTGCTGATTTTATGGGTTACTTATTAAAAAATGGGATTCTATCTCAGTTGTCTGCTCCTGGTATGCCTCAACAGAATGGAGTAGCAGAAAGAAGGAACCAGACTCTTTTAGATATGATTAGGTCTATGTTGAGTTTCTCAAGATTACTTATATCCTTTTGGGGATACGCTTTGGATACTGCAATGTACATACTAAACCTCGTACTATCTAAGTCTATACCTAACACTCCCCGGGAATTGTGGTCTGGGCGAAAGCCTAGTCTACAACATTTACACATTTGGGGTTGTCGAGCACACGTGCTCAAGGTTAAGACGGATAAGTTGGAAACGAAGTCGGAAGTATGCACTTTTGTAAGATATCCTAAACGAACTAAAGGTTGGTTATTCTATAATACCAAAGAGCAGAAAGTGCTGGTCAGCACCAATGCAGTTTTTCTGGAGGAAGATTATATGATGGACCAGAAATCCTTAGAAAAGGTGATCTTGGAAGAGATTCAGGAGCAATCAATTCCAAATCCAAGTATGACCGGACTTGAGGAAGAACCGCCCTTACCAGACCCAGTAGTTACACCAGTACTTCGTCGTAGTGGGAGGATTGTCAGACCCCCTGACAGGTTCTCATTCTTGGGAGAGTCTTATGAAGCAATCCTAGAAGAGCCGGAACAAGATCCCTCTAACTATGATGAAGCAATCAATGACTTAGACTCGAGACGCTGGCAAGATGCTATGAAAGCTGAGATGGAGTCATGTACTCAAATCAGAACTGGACACTTGTGGACTTGCCTGCCAATATTAAACCTATTCGGTGCAAGTGGGTCTACAAGAGAAAAAGAGGACCAGATGGAAGAGTGGAGACCTATAAGGCTAAGCTTGTTGCGAAAGGATATACTCAGAAAGAGGGGATCGATTATGAGGAAACCTTCTCGCCAGTAGCCATGCTCAAAGCCATCCGGATACTCTTATCCATTGCGGCTCATCTCGATTACGAGATTTGGCAAATGGATGTCAAGACGGCGTTTCTCAACGGCCATCTTGAGGAAAACATCTATATGGTGCAGCCAGACGGTTTTGTAGCTAAAAACCAGGAGCAAAAAGTTTGCAAGCTGCAGAAGTTTATTTATGGACTGAAGCAGGCATCTCGAAGTTGGAATATCCATTTTGACTAGGCAATCAAGTCATTTGGCTTTTGTCAAAATTCGGATGAGTCATGTGTGTACATGAAAAGTGAAGGTGACAGGGTAGTTTTTCTGGTTTTATATGTCGATGACATCCTTCTCCTCGGGAAAGACATAGGAATGTTGTCAACGGTAAAAGTTTGGTTAGCCAAGACTTTTGATATGAATGACTTGGGAGAAGCTAGTTACATCCTAGGGATCAAACTCTATCGAGACCGGAAAAATAGGATGATTGGCTTATCCCAAGCTGCATACATAGATAAGGTGCTAGTACGGTTTGCAATGCAAGACACCAAGAGGGGTATCACACCTTTTAGGCATGGAGTGCACCTTTCCAAGGATCAGTGTCCTAAGACACTCGAGGAAAAGGAGCAAATGAGGTCGATACCATATGCTTCGGCTGTTAGTAGCCTCATGTATGCTATGTTATGTACTAAACCAAATATCTGTTATGTAGTGGGACTAGTCAGCAGATATCAATCTAATCCAGGACCTGAACATTGGACTGCTATAAAATGTATTCTCAAATACTTGAGAAGGACTAGAGATTACATGTTGATTTATAGCAGTGATGAGTTGATTCCAGTCGGATACACAGATTCTGACTTTATGTCAGATAAGGATTCTAGGAAATCCACCTCTGGTTATTTATTTATGCTTGGAGGCAGAGCTATCAGCTGGAGGAGTATAAACAAGAATGTACCGTTGATTCAACCTCAGAGGCTGAATATGTAGCAGCTTGTGAAGCAGCTAAGGAAGCAGTATGGCTTAAAAGATTCCTTTTGGAACTTAGGGTGGTACCTTTGGCACGACAACCACTCACAGTTTACTGTGACAGCAACGGGGCAGTCGCTCAGTCAAAGGAACCCATAAGCCATAAAAGCCAAAAGCATGTACAGAGGAAGTATCACTTAGTCAGAAAGATTGTGCAGAGAGGTGATATTGCTATTACCAAGATAGCCTCTGAAGACAATTTGGCAGATCCCTTTACTAAGCCTTTGACTACCAAAGTCTTTGAGCAGCATGTAGAAGGGATGGGCATGAGATGCAACTCTGACTGGCATTGAGCCCAAGTGGGAGATTGTTAGATTTTGTGGACTCAATCCATCAGTTGATGTAATAAATTGATTAATTTCTTTATTTATCAATAAAAGCATGCTTTACTTTCATGAGATGAATATTATTTTACTACTTCATGCACAAGACCAATACATATGACATAATGTTCATGAGTTGAACCGGGTCCCATTAGTATATTAGATGTGATATATGTGCATGGATGAGATCCACACGCGGGAGATATATGTCACAAATCTTATACTTAAATAGCTTCACAACCAGTAATGAGACTGAGCATCTCATTTGATAAGGTTGCAGCACTTTGATCACTATGAGATAGTGTGATTTGTCTCGATCATCAGAATGTAAGATTCTGGATCAGAGTGCTGGTACATTGGATGTATTGAAGGACCATGAGATGCACCTTATAGAATTTCGTCTCAATAATAAGGTATGCTCTCATAATTCTCTAGTAATAGGCTCTCAATCTTGAGACATTGATGAACTCAAGGTTCTATCTATTCATTTCCTTTGAGTCACCAATGAGTGAGGCCGACTATAGGTTAACACCTCGGTGTCTTAGGTATGTGGTAGTAGAACTGTGGGAACATTGAATGATCAAGATGGAATCTATCTCTATTATCCCCTTGTGCCAATTAATAGATTTGTCATTAGTAAGTGCGCACCCATCTCAATTAAGAGTTAATTGGATGGTACTGATGATTACTGTGATTAATTGGGGCTCAAGGATAATAAGATGTGGAACTTAGATTGGAAGAGACAGATTTATTCCAATTGGTCCACGGATATTGATAGAGGGGCATACTTGTGGTAATTGGGAAGTTTAGGGTCTTCATTGTAATTTATTCCTAAGACTGGACTACAATTGCATTTATATAGTGGTGTTATTTGCAATTAACTGTGGGCCCGGATTGTACATGAGATGTGGGGTCGCGGTGTTCCAGTTGGAGCCAGCTTTCTAAGGAATCCCTAGTGGTCCCCACGCTAGCCCAAGATATTGGAAAATACTAATCCGACTTGAACTCTAGAAAGAAGAGTTTGGAAATGAGAAAGTTGCTAATTGCTTTGAAAGTAAGACTTCTATTTCAATTAGACAAGGGAGAGATTCGAAAGTCTAAAAAATCTCTTGGACGTCCAATAAGACTCTCTCTTACGCCCAAAACCCTATTCGTGCAAGAGTTGCACGAGTTTCTCTCTCCTTCTCTCTTCTAGTTCCTTGGAGTTTCAAGTTGGGATTTCTCCTGAAGATTCGACCAATCTTCTTGAGAAAGGAAATCAATTCGGATCATAGTGTGGAAGGCTAAGAGGTGTTTAAGATTCTCATCATCAAGTAGAGTCGCAACTTCTCCATTAGAGCACTGCGGATCTCCAAAGGTATGATCTACTTCTTTCATGTCGTAGATTATTGTGGATATTTAGTGCTATTTGATTCTATCTTTTAGATAGAATATTTACTGTACATGGTCACGAGATTGAGGGTAATGCATCCTGGATTGGGTTTTTGGTCTTATGGATAGTTGATCCCTGTGTCAAGTGGGTCAAAAGTTTTGAAAATCTATCCACGAGACCCACCTGTTTCCAACACTAAGTTCATACCCCTTCATTGAACCATTAGCTTAGAATCTCTATAGTGACCAAAATATGTTTCCAAGGAGGTTTCTATTTTATGAAGTGCTCATTTGTGGGTGTTTAATGGTCTATTAGTATGATCATTGATTTTCTCTATAATTTTTTTTTGTTTAGTGCCTTATACATAAAAATAAACTGTGCCCACAAACATGAAAGCTTCTAGAACAATTTTTTTTATAGTATTCCATAAGAGAAACAAGTAATTCTTAATTGAAAGAGAAACAAACTCTAAGAAAAAATAAGTATTGTTATAAGGAATTAACCCAATTGGGTAGAATGATATAAAAAAGTATTCAAATCTCCAATAAATGCAAACCTAATTAAAGAAAAATAACTAGCCCACTAATCTCATAAAACAAACATAACCTTCAACTACTATAAAAAAGAATAATAATAAAACAAAAAGAACAGATGCACAAAACTAACTCTTGTTTGTAGAGAGAGTGAGAGAAAGACAGCATAATTGAGAAGCTTTTGTGTTTTTTTACTAGAGAGAGATGGTCAGATAGAGAGAGTGAGTTGACAACAACGCTGTCATTTTGGCAGTTTTTTTTTTGGATGGGAGGGATTTAATTGCAAAAAGGAAAATAGTTAGACAAAGAGATGGCCAGATGGTTGGAGAAAGAGAGCTGATACTACTGTTGTTGCTACGATGGCAATTGGAATCCGTGAAGAATGGGACAATGAGGTAGAGTGAGAAGATGAGATAGGTTTTGGTTTGGAGACATTTCAGTGATTTGGGGATGAGGTTTAAGTGAAATCAAAGGAATTTTCAATATTAAATTGGTGTTACCCAAGTCTCGGGGTGGTGCGGGATTGTGCCCCAACTAGTGTGTGGCCCATGTGGCCATGATAGTTTAATGGAGCTCTGAATTTGACATGGGGTAGAAGCACCCAATGTTGGATATCATGGGTGGTGGCCCACATGACCACCACTTATGTTGATTTGTTTAAAAACGACATCTTCCCATTAAAGCCATGTTGCTGGAAACACTCCAGTAGTGCGATAATGGAAAGCTTTCCATTGATGGGGAGGAAAGTGTTAACGCAGTCTATAAATGGCTTGAGAACTCTCTCATCTTTATACAGAGATTACTGCTTGGCATACCCATCAATCAGCAAGCATTACGAGAAGACTGAGAGAGTTAAGATTGTGGATCTCCTCTTCGTTTCGCGATGGATTCAGGTATGCCCTAAATTGGTTGTCTTTCATAATACAAATCAATCCGTCAAAATGCAAATCTAATCCGTTAAAGTTTTTTCTAAGGGGCCATTTTGGCTTACAATTGGTATCAAAGCCATTGGTTTCCATTGATAGGGTTGGATTTGCATCAAAACGGAAAGTGGGTTCACTGTTTACGGAAATAAAAAATTAAAAATTAAAAACAAAAAGCAGTTGGTTGTCGCCTGTGTAGCGGCCGCTTTCCGGCGAGCAGCATCGCTGCCCTTTCTCCGATGGAGCTGTGATGCAAGGCGGCGCAGTTGAGCGCTGCGCAGAATGGTTTTTGCGCAGCACCCAGTTCCAGTCGCTGAAATAGCGACGAGAGAGAAAAAAAAAAGTCGACCATCGCCTGGGGCGACAGCCTTTTCCGGCGAAGTAGAGCCGTTGTGCCTGACTGGGCGCTGTGCGGCGGCGTGCAGCGCCCAGTCAGGCGCAGCGCCAGCGGTGGAGGTGATAAAAAAAATTCAGCCGTCACCGGAAATGATTCCAACCGGCGACAGGTGCTGCCGGCATCGTGCAAGCGCCGGCAATCCGTTGCCGTTGGGGCTGTCGGCGTCGGAGGTGGAATGAGACAGAGAAAGGGGCAATCAGTTAAAACCGATTGCCCCATTATCGGGAGGTTGAAGATGACGTGTCAGGTCAAGTTGTTACGACCTGACCCGACCCGACCCGAATAGACCCGGTCCATTTTTAAAAGGACAGGTAGGTTGGACCTGACTCGACCCGACCCGGTTCGATTTATTAAAGTAAACTGGACTGGGTTAACAGATCAGACCCAACCCGATCCAGTTCAATAAAATAAAAGAAGGGGTTAGCAGACCCAACCCGACCCAGGTTATCAGACCTGACCTGACCCAGCCCATTTTATATGCAAACTGGATTAACTGACCCGACCCGATCCAGTTAATGAATAAATGGACTGGGCTTTTTACCTGTACCCGAATTCACTGGACTGATCAATCCAATTACTGACCTGGGTCTGCCCCGACCCACTGGCCTGGCCTGGTTTGAATAAATTATTATTAATTTTGATATTTATGTGTTTTGAATAATTGGGTCATTATGAAAGTGATCCGTTCCGATCAGAACCGCCCAATTGATGTATCTAAATGCAGTCATCATTCTGATAGGACTGGATAATTTAAATATGATCAGATCAAGGCCAGATCAAGGAAAAATGAACGCTCGAAATCGTATTTTGATCATTTCGGACACATATGATATCGGATTTTCGATCCATTTCTTTTGTTGTGTCCCTTATGGCGAGATCTATCATATTACTAAATTTAATTCCTAATTGAATGATTCAATGTTGATACCATGCATGTTTAACTCATTCAAATTCCTATTTCCGATTATCGTTTACATGATCAATGTTATTTTTTTAGTTATATTTGTTACATGCATACATGCTTGATAATTAAATTAGTACGAATCAATGGATAAATTAGGTCAATTTGAAACTTATGATAGATTGATTAAAGAAAATTATTGTTGTGATGAGATATCAATGGTCCGATTAATGTTCATCTAGACAACTAATTTTAAGAAATCTCATTTTTACAATAACATAATAATTGTTTAAGTTAGGTCTCCCCTAAATGTTTAGATTTAAAATAATAAATGCTCAATTAAAGTAGAAATAGAGCATCAGAATCGTTTAAATCATAAGGAGACTAAAAATTATTGTCATAAGTTTCAATTTGTAATTATGAGTTAACGAGGCAGTCACCAAAGTGGCCCAGTTATGATGAAACTCATGTTTCAATTATTAAATTAGAGATACCATAAATGACACTAAAATTGCAACTTCACTTAAAAGATAGATAATCGACCCAAAGGAGTTTTATCTTTCGATTATTTGAAGATTGGGATAAAACACATTAAAGATGTTTTGTGAATTCATGCTGATCTATGCCCAAAGGTGGGATCTCACTTATTCACTTAATAAATTGTGGTTTTATCAAATAAACGAGAATAATAAATTAACATGTTACATTTGACCCAAAGGTTATTTTTAATGATGTAAAGCTATTATTTTTGTTGTCAGACTCCCTTTAAATTCAAAGCATTATAGAATTGTGAGAATAATAGTTTATCTCTTCTTTTTCAGCATTTTCTTCCAGATCCTTGTCTCTTCCCTCGTGCTTAGGAACTATTCCTTCATTAGACGGATCGAACTACCTTAACTGGTTAGACATGCTGTCGTTAACCATAGCTTTTCTAGATTTAGAAGTGGCTTTAGATGAGCCCATGCCTCCTGAGCCTACTGAATAGAGCTCTGAATATGATAAGGCCAAATATGATTAGTGGCACAGATGTGATAAAAAATGCCAAAAGATTATTATGACTTCAGTTTCTAAGAGTATTAGGGGATCACTTGATCAAGGAAAACACGTCAAGGAACTCTTAGAAGAAATTAAGTCATAATTTAAAGTGACCGACAAGGCATTAGGTGCCACCTTAATGAATAAATTAACTAACATGCAATACGATGGGATAAAGGGAGTTAGGGAACATATCCTCCTCATGTCCAACCTAGCATTAAAGTTAAAGGATGAAGACATGAGTATTTCCGACATATATTTGATCCAATTCATTTTGGACTTCCTTCCCCCTGCATTTGGCCCATTTAAAGTAACATACAATCAAAGCTCTAGTCGGTGGACCATAACTGAGTTGATCGCAAGATATGATCAAGAAGAGAGGATGCTTAAAATTGAGGGGCAACTTCAGGTAAACTTTGTTTCCCATGCTATGGGCAGGAAAGGTCCTAAAAACTTCAAAAATAATGCCAACAAGCCCAAGGTAGATCCGAAAGGTAAGAAATCGGTGAAGAGTAAGGGAAAGAAAGGATCCGAAAAATGTCATTTTTGTGGCAAGAAATGACATTTCAAGAAGGACTGTCTCAAAAGGAAGAATTGGTTTGAGAAAAGAGGTAAGTAAAGAAAATTATCTCTTGTATGTGAAACCAATATTATTGATGTCCCATCCAATACATGGTGGGTCGACTCTGGTGCAACGTTCACATTTCTGGTTGTATGCAGGGATTCCTTTCAACCCGGAGGCCAAGTGATGGGGAAAGAGCCATCGTTATGGGAAACCGGAAGGAGTCAAGAGTCGAGGCAATAGGCACGTATAGGCTGGTGCTAGGTACAGGATTCGTTCTGGATCTGCCAAACACCTTCTATGTTCTGGATATTTCTTGAAATTTGGTTTCTATTTCAAAGTTGGATGTAAAAGGATATGTGTTTAACTTTGATCGAGGATCTTTGAAACTTTTTCACAATAATATAATGATTGGTAGTGGTTTATTATGTGATGGCTTGTATAAGTTAAGGTTAGATACTTTATACACACAATCACTAACTACACACCATGTTACTTGTGGGATGAATGTTGGCATGAAGAGAGGACTAATAAAAGAAAACTCCCCTAAGTTATGGCATAAACGGTTAGGACACATCTCAAAAGAGAGGATATTGAGATTAGTGAAAGACGGGTTATTACCAACCCTTGATTTCACTAATTTCGGTCTCTGTGTTGATTGTATTAAAGGAAAACAAACTCAAACAGTTAAGAAAACTGCCACACGAGGTTCTAAACTCCTGCAGTTAATCCATACAAATGTTTCTGGAAAAATAGATATACCTTGTCTTACAGGAGAATAATATTTCATCACTTTTATAGATGACTACTCATGCTTTGGTTATGTCTATCTCATTAAAGAAAAGTCTGATGCTTTGACTATGCTCAAAATAATTAAAGCAGAAGTGGAAAATCAATTAGATAGAAAGATCAAAATCATGAGATCAGATCGAGGTGGTGAGTATTATGGTAGGTACACTGAAACAGGTTGTAATCCAGGCCCGTTTGCTAGATTCCTTGAATCCGAAGGTATTGTTGCCCAATATGTAATGCCTGGAATACCTCAGCAGAATGGAGTGGCTGAAAGAAGGAATAGGACTCTTTTAAATATGGTTAGGAGTATGGTTAGTAATACATCATTACCTGTGTTTATGTGGAGTGACGCACTAAAGATGGCCATGTATTTTAAACAGAGTTCTTACTAAAGCAGTTCCTAAAACTCCTTTTGAGTTATGGACTAGTAGGAAACCAAGCTTAAATCATTTTCGAGTCTGGGGATGTCCATCTGAAGTGCGGGTTTATAACCCACAAGAAAAGAAGTTAGACCCTAGAACAGTAAGCAGATATTTTATTAGGTATCCAGAGAGGTCTAAAGGGTATCGATTTTACTGTCCTAATCATTCAATAAGAATAGTTGAGTCTAATAATGCCAAGTTTTTGGAGAATCATGAAAACAGTGGGAGTTCTAAGGCTAGAAATATTGAATACAAGGAGATTAAAAATGAGCCTCAATCCTCTTCTCAAGGTGGATTAATAATTCCACTTGATATAGAGGTTTTCTCAGAATGATTTGTTGTTCCAATTCCTCAAGATACACAACCAACTTTTGAAATACAACCACCTGTTATTGAAGAACATCCGGAGGAATTGAGAAGGTCAACTTGTATGAGAAGACCAGCTATTTCGATGATTATATTGTGTATCTCAAAGAATCAGATATTAGGATTAAAGAAGATCCAAAGACTTTTAGAGAGGTAGTAGAAAGTAAAAATTCTGATAAGTGGTTAGACGCTATGAACGAAGAGTTAGAATTCATGTCTATCAATGAAGTTTGGGATCTCGTTGAACTACCTGAAGGGTCCAAAACAATTGGTTGTAAATTGGTCTTTAAGACCAAAAGGGACTCTAAAGGGAAAGTTGAACGATTTAAGGCCTGACTTGTAGCTAAAGGATTCACTCAGAAAGAAGGTATCGATTATTATGAAACCTATTCTCCGGTGTCTAAGAAAGATTCATTCAGAATTGTTATGGCACTTGTAGCTCATTATGACCTAGAGCTATATCAGATGGATGTAAAAACTGCCTTCTTAAATCTGAATCTAGATGAAGAAGTGTATATGAAACAACCGAAAGGGTTTGTTCAATGAGGTAATGAAAGGAAACTGGTTTGTAAATTAAAGAAATCGATATACGGACTAAAACAAGCTTCCAGACAGTCGTACTTAAAATTTAATCATGTTATTACATCTTTCGGTTTTACCAAAAATCCAGTTGACCATTGTATATATCTCAAGGTCAGTGGGAACAAGTTTCTTATTTTAATCTTGTATGTAGATGATATTTTACTAGCCAGTAATGACCTAAGTATGATTCGAGAAACTAAAACATACCTTGAGAATAATTTTGATATGAAAGATATGGGTGAAGCAACTTTTGTATTCGGAATCGAGATATTTAGATATCAATCTTGAGGATTACTTGGGTTGTGTCAAGAAGCCTATGTCAAAACTATTCTCAAACGTTTCCAAATGGAAAGTAACAGACCACAAAATGCACTTATTACTAAGGGAGGCAAGTTTAGTAAGGAACAATGCCCCATGACTGAATTAGAAAATTAGAAATGAATAAATATCCCTATGTAGCAGCAATAGGAAGTCTAATGTTCCTACAAACTTGCGCGAGGCTAGACATTAACTTTGTAGTCAGAATGCTCAGTAGATATCAAAGTAATCCCGGCTTGCCTCATTGGGTAGCTGTCAAGAAAGTGATCCGTTACCTAAATGGAACAAGAAGATATATGCTCACATATCAAAGATCCAATCAACTGGAGGTCATTGGATATTCAGATTCAGACTTTGCTGGATGTCTCGATACAAGGAGGTCAACATCAGGTTACATTTTTCTGTTGACTGGCAGGGCAGTATCGTGGAGGAGTGCAAAGCAGACGCTAATCACTCCATCTACATTTGATGCAGAGTATGTGGCATGTTTTGAAGCCACAGGTCACGCATTATGGATGCGTAACTATATCATGGGACTTGAAATTATGGACAGTATGTCTGAACCGATAAAGATTTATTGTGACAACGACGCTGTTGGGCGCTTCATTCAAAATGACAAGTATTCCAGTAAATCAAAGTATCTGGAAGTAAAGTATCTTGCACTCAAAGAGAAAGTGCGAGATCGTTTAGTGTCAGTTGTTGGAGCTCCATCGAAGCTCATGATTGCTGATCCATTGATAAAGGCATTAGCGCCAAAGGATTTTAAAGACCATGTAATAAATATGGGCTTGAATGAAATGCCTTGTAAAAGGATCTGATGTATGACACTATATATATTGATCAAATAAAGATACAATTTTACAATTCTTACTTTGTTGTGAGCTCACATGTGGTAATTGTGAAATAAAATAAGAATATAAAAGCATTATGACATTACAGTTCCCATTAAAGTAAGTCATATTAAAGATACTCATTAAGTGCTGGATTAGGTGAGAATATTAATGTTGTGATTGTGGAAGGAAGCATATCACTTATGATGTGTAACTGCTACAGTTCGCATTAATAGACTAACCTTATTACAGATTAAAAGATCTTAACATTAAAGTTACATGAAAACCAGTATATTTTTCAAATGATGCGCATCAGTTAGAGTTATTTCTTTCAAAGTTTTTTCTTACATTTGCAAACAAGTTTTATAAAATAAAAAGGAATGAATGGTGGTCATATGGACCAAGTGGGAGATTGTTGGATATCACGGGTGGTGGCCCACATGACCACCACTTATGTTGATTCATTTAAAAACGACATCTTCCCATTAAAGCCACGTTCTTGGAAACACTCCAGTCGTGCGATAATGGAAAGCTTTCCGTTGTTGAGGAGAAAAGTGTTAACGCAGCCTATAAATGGCTTGGGAACTCTCTCATCTTCATATAGAGATTACTGCTTGGCATGCCCATTAATCAGCAGGCATTACGAGAAGACTGAGAGAGTTAAGATTGTGGATCTCCTCTTCGTTTCGCGATGGATTCAGGTATGCCCTAAATTGGTTGTCTTTCATAATATAAATCAATCCGTCAGAATGCAAATCTAATCCGTTAAAGTTTTTCCTAAGGGGCCATTTCGGCTTACACGCAATACCCAAAGGTTAGGTCTTCCCTGGCTACAGTGTAGACCGCATTTATTCCTATTCCCGAAGAGTTAAGGAGTATGGCCTACCTATGATCAATCCAAAGCATCCAACACACGTTTGCCCAGTGAATTAGCACCACGTGCTTGGAAAATCTCATCACCCTTATCACCACCCATATGATTGGCTTCCATCCAATGGGCCCCATATAAATTAGGCTATGATTCTAGAAATCAAATCAACACATATCCCAAGCACCCAAAATACCACTAACCCAAATAGGCCCACTATAAGAAATGGAGAAAAAAAAGAGGATATGTGGGGCGGGGGTGGTTTTCTTAGTTGTTGCTGCTTTTACTAATGCTGAATTCAAATACGATGATGACAGTGAGGATAGCCCAAACAGAGCACCGCTTAGATCCTTGAAGGGTTCTTTCAAGAAAATGAGTAGAGATATGAGGGTGAGAGCCAATCCCATCTTGGCTGAGAAGACCACCTTTGGAGGATCTGATACCCCCATCTCCCACGCTCTCCCCACTGCATCTATCCCACTTTTCCAGAGCTCTGCAATTCCATCATTCACCCTTTGAAAATAGATGCATCTTCCATCTGTCTCTTTGTACATGTCGAACCCAAGTTCCCACTCGCTCTCCTTCTGTGGCAATAGCCTCTCCTTACTTCTTTGCATAAAGTTGTATTGAAAATACCCAATTTTTAGAATTACCATCCTTCTCCTTCTTTGTCTTCTTATTCTATTGTGCTAGCTGCTTTGCTTTTTGATTTGATTTTGGAAAAAGAGGAAATCAGTACAAAGTGAGGGTAGAGAAGAAGACCATTTCAAGAAAAGAAATTAAGAGAAGAAGAAGGAAACATGGAGGTTGGGCTTTGTGAAATGGGTTGTTGCGATAAGACAGTGATGAGAAAAACATGCATGCATACGCATTACCCACCTTGTCTCCATCTACACCACTGCCACCACCTTTGCTAAGCCATCCCCATACTACTTGCACCACCAAAACTTGCCACACAACCCACCATACAAAGAACCAACCAACCACATCCAAGAACCGCTTAACCCATCTCCTCATTCCACATCCAACGCCTGTGTTTTTCCCCATTATTATAGCGAGGACCTGTTTTCAGTGGGCTCTCCTTCTTTTTCATCTTTTCCCTTCTCTGTTTCTCTCCTTTTCGAATGGGAGATGGAGAGTAGTTTTTTGGAGTGGGAAGTTATTTTGTGTCAGTTATTTTGGAATCAGTTAATTTAGAGAGAGATGAGAGAGGAGAGAGAAAGTGGGTGTGGATGGAGAGATTGCCACCTTTTTTTGCTTTCTTTTCTAAAAATCTAGGAAATTAGCATTCAGGTTTTCGAAGGTTGTGGTGGTTAACCCAATATGAAGTACATCTAAATAGAGTATTATACATGGCATATTTGCCAAATACAAAACCACCAAGGAATTATATCATTGAAGATGCAGGTACCAAAAAGTATGCTATAGAACAATTTCTTCATATTCAAATGGACGAAAGAAAATCAATGATAGCACAAATGACAGATTTTCAAAATATAATCCATGAAGTGAAAATTGAGGGAATGGGTTTACCTGAACAATTTTTAGTAGACAATACCATTTACAAACTCCATCATGGAAGGATTTCAGGATCACGTTAAAACATAAGAAATTCAAGAAAGTTGAAAATCTTACAGTTTGACTCAAAATTCAAGAGCATCATTGTGAATGAAACTCAAAGAGTGAGGATTCTGAACATGTGAGGAAGGCTAGTCTTACTAAAACTAAGAATGACCAGAAAAGGCCCAAACCCAACATGACCAAAGTCAAGAAAGGTCAAAAGAAGAACAAAAACCAAGCTCATAAGCCCCGCAAGGATATAAACAAAAAAATGGAGATAGAACACTTTGTAGAAAAAACGGCCATTATGCAAAGCAATGTCGCCGCAGAAAAGGAACAAAAATAAAAAATAAGCCAATCTCACATTAGAGAATTTTTTTTGTGGTAGTAATAAAGGTGAACCTTATCAGCGATTGTAGAGGTTGTGTAACACTCCGATCCCCTTTGAGCCGGATTAGTGGCTCATTAGTGTGTGTTTTGTTTTGTTTATTTCTTTTGGATTTGGTTTTGGGTCTTGGATAGGTAGTTGAGCAACCTTTGACCTGAGATAGGTAGTTCTAAGCCCTTTTTCTTAATATTGCTTTTGCGTTGCTTGCATCATATTTGCATCATATTGGTGTCAGCATATGTATTTCGTTGAGCTCGACAATTTCCGTAACTGTCTCAGAACCATTTGGAGTCAATTGGGGAAGATGGACCTTCGTGTGACTTGAACTGTAAATAGCTTAAACTCCATGGATCTTGTTTTAAACTTCCCAAACCATATATATATATGAGTCACTCCAGGTGTCCCCCTCTCATGCTCATTCACTTGATCGTTGCATGCAAGAGAGATCTCCAGGAGAAGCTCCACGTTCCATCTCTTCTCTTCATTCTCTTCTTGTTTTTGGTTAGTGTGGGGATCTTGCACTCTTTTTGATTGGGTTCCTTTCTTCTTCTCCATCTCTGTTTGGGGCTTGGTAAGTGGGTTCTTTCCCAACTCTTCTCTCTTCTTCTCCAATTGCACCTCTCATTCTCTGATTTCTGTGTTTTCATCTCATGCATGGGTCATTGCTTTGATTTGTTTTGATTTTAGTGGATTTGGAGCTTGCTTCAGTGGATTTTCAGAGTTTGAGGCAAGTATAAGTACAAGCTTGATAACACATATGGGTATTTTGTTTGATGGCTTTGATTTCCTCTTATTCTTTGTCTAGCATGTTTTACAGCCACATTTTGTGAATTTGGAACCTCTGTAACTCATTTTGTTCAGCTTCTGTACCGAATTTCAGTTTCTGTAACTATCCCGAATTTGTGTTCTGTATTGTACGGCTAAGCCGTAAGCTTCTACGGCTCACATTCCAGAGCCTCGAAATTGCACTTTTGTTCTACGGCTAGGCTACGGCTAAGCCGTAATTTGTCCTACGACTGAGCCGTAAGCTAGCCGTGACCCAACCCGTACCCCAGCCGTGAATTAAATCTCTGATCAGTCGAAACTTTTCCAACACAGAACTCCTACGGTGTGGCTACGGCTAAGCCGTGAAATGCTACGGCCAAGCCGTGGATTGGGCTACGGCTAAGCCGTATACTGACTGTAGCTCAGCCGAAAAAGGTATCAGATCAGAGGTGAAAGATGACCAGTTTAGCTGTGTTTTGAATGGAACCATGGTTAAGCTGTAGTGCATAATACGTCGAGCGCGTAAGATGCCTCCGGCTCAACCATAGGTCCCTCATGGCTAAACCGTTAGGCATGGCAATTCGGAAACATAACTTAGGATAATGGTGAGACTTATAGGGCTCAAATACAGGTTAACCACCCGTGTAAACCGGCCCAATGGATTCCTTGGATCACATGAATAGTCTGTTAGGCTGTGACTTATGCATGTGAGTGTTGATCACTGTTAAGCACCTCCCCATGGGTGTTGGTTTAAGGGACGTCGGTGCACGCAAAGATTACGCAACACTTTGATGGCAACGGTGCATTGACTAACTTAAAACTACATCAACATGCACGGTTAGTGACAGTGAACAACTAGCTTAGGACTGGCTTGTAATGAACCTTGACTCCGTATTAATCTGAGATGCATTGCATATTGTTTATGGTTTTGCCCTCTGTTCTGTTAATCTATGTTATGCATTCCTCAGTCATTTTGCTTTCGTCCTGTATATCTGTATTACTCTCCGTTCGGCACTAAGTTCTGATCTATGCTGTGCTTTGATTTAATCTATGTTCTAATCTGTATTTTGGCTATGCTTTGTACATTTCTGGCTTTGTATATTTTGGGTATTCCCCGGTGGCTCTGCTCAGAGGTTAATACGTGAGGATAAGATCCGGTCTTTGCCATCGGTGAGTCCGAAGCGGATAATCTCCCATTTCTATGGATTTGATTGATTGGTATTAGTCTGGCTCTACTCAGCCTCAGCCCTAGGATGCCCGACGGGGTTACCTCTGGCTTAGATCTCTGTATCTCTGTATTCACTGCAGTGTCGCTTTGTCTTGGGACCCCGGAACCCAGGAACCTGAGACCCACTTGTACCCTGGCCCGGTCAGTGGTGTTCTCCTCTGCTCTGCTTTGCTCTGCTCTCTATTGGAGAGAACATGGTTAACGTAGTAGCCAACTAGTTCAGTATTTCTATGTTTTGATTCACATATCATGCTCTACTTCTACGCACGATTTGCTTAGCATACTAAGATGAAATTCTGCAATTACTATTCTGTCCTTATTCTATTTGATACTATGAGTGTTTCATCTCTGTTACTTGTATTTGCTGGATCGTTGTATTCATTTGTATTGTCTGTGGTGTTGCAGGCACAGATACCTTGCCCAGCTCCCCGGCGGTCGAGGAGGCTGCAGGGGCGAGTGTAGAGACACCCTCAGGTCTGGCAGAGTGGGCCTGATCACTTCTGCCAAGTGCGTACATGCATACCCGTGGCTTTTGTTTCGAGTTTTGGTTTTTGGAGATTGTATTCAGACCTTGGACTTTGGGACTTGTATTCTGTGTATTTGTATATAGTGATTTTGGTGTGTATTCGGTTTTATATCGGTGTATTTGTCTTGGTCGTTTCCGTTTTGTATTTGCTTTGGCTTCCGCTATTTTCCTTCGTTGCTTGCTATGATATCTACAGCTTCCGCGTTCGTCTGTTTCGCACGTGTTAGATCCCTTGTGTGTGTGCATCTGGACTGGGTTTAGATGCACGTGCACGGGAGTACGTGTGTCACTGGTTTAACTTTTCGCTAACCCCCGATTTCTGGGCCCGGGTTGTGACAGGTTGGTGGGTTGACATTGGCAAGACCTGGCACATCTGCAGTGACATAAGCGTGTTTGTATCCTATGAGTAGGTCGAAGATGGACAAGAACTCTATATGGGAAAGTCCTCTGTGGCCAAGGTAATTGGCTAGGGAAAAGTAGTTCTGCACCTCTTATCTAGCAAGTCTCTAACTTTGACTGAAGTGCTGCATGTGCCCGAAGTGTAAAAGAGCTTGGTAGGCTTTGTTTTAAGCAAAAACGACTTTAATTTAGTATTTGAAGCATATAAACTTGTAATTGCCAAATATAAAGTTTTTGTAGGAAAAGGCTATGTTGCTAAGGCCTTTTCAAATTGAATGTAAATTCTATCGATAATAAGAATGCTTCTATTTTTGCTTATATTGTTGTGCCTTTTGATCTATGGCATGCTAGATTAGGTCATGTTAACTATTCTTCTTTGAAATATATGATGGATTAATGTTAGATTTCTAAAGCTGATCTTCAACCTAACTCTTGTTAAATTTTTGTTTAATCCAAGCTTTTCAGAAAACCTTTCAAAATGTTGAAAGACGTTGGAGCTATTGGGCCTAATTCATCATGATATTTATGAACTAAGTAATATTATCACTAGAGGTGGTAAGAAGCATTTTATTACTTTCATAGATGTTTTCTCCATATTTTCTTATATATATTTACTTAAGAACAAACTTGAGGCCCTAGATAAGTTTAACCTCTTTAGACTTAAAGTAGAAAATCGACTGGGCAACAAGATTAAGACTTTGAGGTTTGATTGAGAAGGTGAATACTTGTCCAATGATTTCATTAAGACTTGTAACACCTTAGAGATAATTCACAAGGTGACAGTCTCCTCACAACAAAATGGTGTAGCCGAATGGAAAAATAAAACTTTTGTAGAAATGGTGAATTCTATGATAAGTAGTTCTAAACTATCCAAAACCTTGTTAGGCAAAGCTCTTCTTATAGCTTGTCACATACTTAATAGAGTTCCCTTCAAAAAGACCAATAAAACTGCATATGAATTATAGAAAGATAGGACTTTGACCTTGAAGTACCTCAAAGTGTGGGGGAACATAGCCCATGTTGCTTTACCAAGTCTAAAGTGGACTACACTTGGACATAAAGCATAAGAGAGTGTGTTTATAGGGTATGCTCTGCATAGTAAGGCCTATAGATTCCTAGTTATTTTAGGTTCAGACAAAGATTTAATCATTAAATCTAGAGGCACAATCTTCTTTGAAAATGATTTTCCTTTTAAACAAGGTTTTCATATTCCTAGTAACAACAATAATGTTGTTAGACTAGCCCCACCTAGTGATTCTCAACCTAAAGATCTAGAACCTCGTAGGAGAGAGAGACCTAGAAAGGAGTCTACCTTAGGCCCTAATTTTATCACCTACATTCTGGAAAATGACCCCACATCTTATTAGGAGGCTCTGCTTACTCCTGACGTTGCTTTTTGAAAAGAGGCCCTTAATAGTAAAATTGAGTCTATTTTAGAAAATCATATATGAGAATTAGTCGATATCCCTCCTAGAACTAAACCATTGGGTTACAAATGGATATTCAATAAGAAATCAAAAACTGATGGCTCAATAGAAAATTTCAAAGCTAAATTGGTTACAAAAGGATTTAAATAAAATGAAGGAGTTGACTACTTTGACACGTATGCTCCTGTAACCAATATTGTTACCATTAGAGTCTTAATTGCCATGGCTTTTGTTCACAATATGGTCATTCATCAAATGGATGTAAAGACCACATTTTTAAATTGTGATTTGAAGAAGAAATTTCTATGGAGCAATTCGAAGGATTTGTAGTACCGGGGAAATAAAAAAAGTTTACAGATTAATTAAATCTTTGTATAGCCTCAAGCAAGCTCCTCTACAGTGGTATAAGAAATTTGACCAAGTGATGATTTTTGAAGTTTTTAAAATTAATGAATCAGACAAATGTATTTACTATAAAGATTTTGGTAGTTCATGTATCATAATTTGCTTATATGTAAGATGATATGATTATTTTTAGGTCTGATGTTATTTCAATAGAGATCACAAAGAGATTTCTTTGTTCTAAGTTTGACTTGAAAGATATGGGTGAGGTTGATGTGATATTGGGAATAAAAATACACAAGCACTTTGAGGGGATTATTTTATCTCAGTTTCACTATATTAAGAAAGTCCTTCAAAGGTTTAATATGTTTGGAGGGAATGGTATTTCCACTCCTTATGATCCAAGTGTCAAACAATTTAAGAACAAATGAGAGAGTGTGTCTCAATTAGACTTTTCCATATGTAATATATATTATAAAATGTACAAGACTTGATATTGCATATGCAGTAAACAAATTGAGCAAGTACACAAATAACACCAGTAATGAACATCGGACGTCAGTTAGTTGGGTATTCAAGAGAACCATTGATCATGGTATGCATTATGAAAAATTTCCCACTGTACTTGAAGTATATAATGATGCAAACTAGATATTAGATTTTGAAGAATCCAAGTTGACAACTGGTTATGTATTTACTACTGGAAACATAGTCATCTCATGGAAATCGAAGAAGCAATCTTGTATTTCCCGATCCACAATGGATTAGGAGATTATTGGCATGGAATTGGCTGGTGAGGAAGCTTAATGGTTGAAGAACTTGCTAACAGATATTCCTTTGTGGAACAAACTGGTACCAACCATAACTCTACATGGTGATTCCAAATCCATAATTGATAAGGTAAGTATCAAAACATACAATGGGAAATTTTGACATATACGTCTGATGCATAATTTATTGAGGTAATTACTCTAGCAAGGAGTAATTTTATTAGACTTTTTGAGATCGATTGATAATTTAGCCAATCCACTAACGAAAAAACTTGTTAGAGATCAAGTAATTTCAACATCGAGGGCAATGAGACTTAAGCCTAAAAAAGACAAGTCACCAATAATGGATTCCCAACCTGTTTGATTGGAGATCTCATGGGATGGGTTCAATGGTAAAAATGAAGTTATCATTGGGTGGCACTGTGGGAACACTTTAAAAACCCTCGCAAGTGCATAAACCCATTCCTATGATGTGCAGTGTTATATCCTACATAATAGTTGGTAAAACTCTATGTCTTTTATAAGTGTGATGTTGTACAAAAGTATCCTTGATAGAGAATACCTATGAGTGGAAGTCAGGTGACTTCGTATGAGAGTTTAGGCCACTTTCTAGAGCACTTATGTCTTTTTTAAGCAAGATGTTGTATAGGAGTATCCTTAACATTAATGTGTTCGGTTCATCAAGAATCCCTATGAGATCATGTGTGTTTAACATACAATTTACCGGATAAACTCTTGGTTCAAAATCTTAGTTCATCATAGAGATTTGGTATCTCAAATATACTATACTACGTAAAGGTTCAAGACTTAGTTCACCTACATTTATGAGTGATCTCATAAGCATGACTTGCAGCAGCTCTATTTCTTCTTGTGCTTTAATGTGTGGGGGCTTGTTGGTATAAAATGTGCATTAAAGGACATTAGTTTTTTCCTTATTTTCTCCTCTTTACTTTTTTTATTTTTTTAGAGCCCATATCAGTTATGGAGAACTCTTAATGAGGGGTTTATTATGAATTCCTCTCTTGCTTATGGTGTTTTAGATTTTAATGGCCTTAAGTGGTGGTAACAATGCTCGCGTGCATGCGCCGGCCGTGCTATGCTATCAACCATTGCACAGGGAGTTAAGTCTCGCATCCAACATCTCCTTATTCAGGAACCCTATATAAAGGGGTCCAGGGTAAGCCTCTCATCTCAATTTTCTAATCTCTACGAGAAGCTCTCTGCTGTGCTTTTTTCTTACTCCTCCTTTTTGCTTTCTCTTTGCTACTGCGAATCTGTGAAACTGGTCCATTGCAGATTTGAGATTTCTCCGGTCTATTGAGTGCACAACTGTTGGAGATTATCTGATTAGGAAGTTGTTTTATCTTGAGGTAAACACCCGCGAGTCCATTTTGCTTCTATGTGGGGGCGAAATATGCCTAAAGAAAGAGTCTCCAAAGACCAGTTTTGACTACTAATTGTTCAGTTTATTCTAACCCTCCTCATTTATGTTATGTATACAGGTTATTTGCAGTTGCCCATAAACACAAAAATCCAACAAGGACTCCACCCCATTAGCGGAGAGCTTAACTTCTCCATCAAAGGCTCATAATCCCATAAGGACATATTTCTAGAGCTCATTGGAATCCCATGTTTCTAAAAGGAAACCTCCCTTCATTGATGTGAAGAATGGCTTTAACCTATAACTGCATCTCTTTTCGGTAATTGGAGATGGATAATACTTGACACAGAGAACTGTTATATTTGTAAATAATGGACATGTTGTTATAAGATGTATCTTTAAGGTGTGGATGCCCACATATGATAAGATAGGGCAACTATCATTAGTCTCTGGTTGTAAAACGGTTTTTGAAGAGGAAGTCATCTCAGCATATAAATAGGCATGCCTTCTCATTATGCTTGGACACATCTCTCATTTTAATAAAATTCTCTCTTTTCCTATCTCTCTCTCATCTCTTCTTTCTGCGTGAGTTTTAGTTTTACAACACGTCCTGTATCTATGCAGGAGAGTATCTAGAATTCCACAAAAACTAGCTCGAGAAAAGTGAGATATGGAAAATAGAATCCGGTTCGTGCTCTAAGTAATCCGAGGGTTGAGAAAATGGAGAGCCCTCTCTCTCTCTCTCACTCGATATTTGTTTCATGTGAGTTTTTGTTGTTGTTTGGAAAACTAAAAAAGCAGAGAGGTAGCACTGGCTAGTTGCGAGGACTCCAGTCATTCACCATCTTGGTTTTTGGCACTGACTAGAGAAGGACAAAGCACCAGTGGTCATCTGGAATTTCTTTGTCAAATTGAACGAATGCCTATCTTCATATGGATACTTCATACATACATATTTGTAATACTATTTCTGATTCATGAAGCTTCTCCTTTAAGCCTGGTGCATGGCTTCTTCTCTCTCTTACCATCGCCCATGCTGGAGGGCCACCGGTTGTTGCGCCACTCGACGTAATTGGATTCTAGTTCTCGACCACCGCCATCCATTCCGAGGGATAAGGGAAGAGGGCTGGGGCTTTCTCTGTGTTTTGGTTGTAGAACCAGAACTGGAAAAGCATGGGAAAAAGACTAGCCTTGGTTTTCTTAACCTAGGCCAGGTCAGACCAGGTCGGGTTTGGGTCAAATCAGTATGACCTATGGTAGAACCTAGTCCAGTACATGAAAGGGGTGCAGATCGGGTCAGACCTACTGTATACAGAGCCCAGCCCAGCCATCATGCAGTGCTGACATCAGCATTTTTTAGCATCCATATGGTCAACAGCCAGTTTGACGGGATTAATGTCAGAAATTTGTTTTTGCGATATCTTGATTATTCGGGTCCAATCGATGATCCATTTGCTCCTACGGACTTATTTCGAGCAGAGCTACACATCAATAGGAGTGGATTTGATTATTTAATAGTTAAAAAAAAGGGTTTTGATCAACAATAACAGTTGGTATATCTAACTTTTCTTTTTTTTTTATTTAATTATGGATATATTATATTACATTGCACTTCATGCCTAACATAATTACTTCGGTAAATTTATGACTATATGGTTGTATAAAACTTTAGTTTTGATGAATTTATTGCCAGAAGTAATAATTGCATATAATAAAAGTAGAAGTTCATAGAACCAGAAGTTTTATATAAGTAATCAGGACCCGATGTTCCATATGATATTTAGAGTCAGAAGTTCTATGTTAAATAAATAACTCAAACTTGAAGTTCTATACGTTATTTTAATCCCGAACCTGTAGTTCTAATTTGGACCTGAAGATCTGTATGTTGTTTTAATTTGAAACTTTAAGTTCTCAGCTTTGGAATATGTACCTGGAGATTCATATTCATAATCAAACCCGAAGCTTTGATTTTTAAACATTCAAAGTAGTATAGATCGATACGAAGGCCATAAATACAAGTCTAAAGTTTTAACGGAACCAGAAGCTCTAATCCAAACCTAAAGTCTTAACAGAATCAAAAGTTCTGATTCAAACCTGAACTTTGATAGAACTAGTAGTTCTAAAAACTTGAAGTTCTAACTTTTAATTAGCCAATTCTTGGTTATATTTAGTTATTGGATATTGAGAACCTGGAGTTCTACTTTTATGATTGTTATTATTAAATTGATCTTTACACACTTGAAAAAGCTTGTTGCTGCCATCTGTTACGTCCTGAACCCGAGAATTGGGAATTAGAGTGGATCCTAAGGTGCAGCACACGTAACCTGTAGCAATTTGTGCTTTGTTAAAACAGGTATGAACTACCACACAAGGGTGATTCCATAGGAACGTGTGAAAAAGATCCATATACACATATCAATTATTTTA
Source organism: Sextonia rubra (assembly GCA_037013555.1). Lineage (NCBI taxonomy): Eukaryota > Viridiplantae > Streptophyta > Magnoliopsida > Laurales > Lauraceae > Sextonia > Sextonia rubra. Next base: position 8,689,599 of record JASUAD010000015.1, read on the forward strand.
ACAATGAGGCGGAAACCTATGAAGTACACCTACAATTGTCATAGACACTAATAGCATTCACTTGTTAATAAGCAAAAGTATGTTAAGTAACCCTTCCACATGTATATATATATATATATGAACGTAATACTATTCAAAGAACAGTCGACCAAAACAAAATACATGTATGAGTTGAACTAAAAATCGTATGCATGTACATGATATATAAAAGGCATATAGTCATATACAAAATCCAAAATACATGTCTATCAATCTATGACTCCAAAATTGCATGATGATGATGGCATCATCTATCCATAAGCCAGACATAGCTATAACCCAAGCAAATCCAAAATGAAACCCAATGATGTGCTACGTACGATGACTAGTACTAAATGTTATCCTCGTTCCACTCCTCTGCACCTTGAGGTACCATTCAAGTCTCTTTCGGGGCCGCGTCAATTGTTGAACTAGCAATGGGTCCAGTACTTATAACACTAAGGGTAACACTATTAAACATGATGATTTGGCAAATATAAATGTATATAAAGCTAATATGCTGTATCAATTTAATTTAAAGACATATTAATTGAAAGAGATCATTAACGGAAGTTAGGCATGTTGTGCATATGAATAATTACGAATAAAGAATCATAAATGGAATACAGTAACATACTAATTTGGCATCCACGAGGCTATCTTTTCTCTACAGAAAGCACGTATCATATGGCAGAAAATCACTAGTAGTTAGGCCAAGATCTGTCTAGCTACCAAAAGAGCGTCGACCAACTCTTCACATAACTACTGCAGTGGAAAATAAATGGAATACCCTAATTTGGTTCCATCAAATCTCCTATGGGTACAAGCTAAGTAGTACCAACTCAATGTATCAAGACCGATCGAGATTCATAACTTCATATTTAACATACGTAGAGATCGTCTCAGACTTATACAGAAGCATGTCGGTCTTGAGATTGTATACAATCATAAAATCGGGATTTAATAGAGTTACTAATAATCAAATGATACATACTTAAATGAGCTAAGAGTGCTTGAACCCTCTCAACTTTAGTTACCCTCTCTTGGCTCACGGCCTTGCTCTCAGAAGAAGTTCTTGCTTCAAGGTTCACCGAGGATGAACGGGTACATGATTTAATAATGTTGAGGGCAAGGTTTACCTTACAATATGAATGCATTCGGATTGAGGGGTTAACAAGAATATTTACTAGCCAACCCTAACTAAGATAATCCATATTTCCTTAATCATTCAATGCGATGTATTCATTAAACGTTTGGTATCAATATACTACCAAGTCTTAGTATTACATTGTATAGGTGGTGGACACCACTTCTTATGGTTACACTCATGACATAACATTTGAAATTGACCGGAGAATCAAGAAGGAAAGAGTGATAGCTCCACCGTTCCTTTTTAGTATTTAATTATTGTTGGGCTAATTCATTTGATGTTAAGATCACTTCCAAGGTCCTACATGGTCTTTGTTTGCACTTAATGTCTAAGGCTAAAATTGGGTTAAATAATTTCTCTAGGATTTTAAAAGAAGGATACAATAGCTCCCAATTTATCCCCATTTAAATAAACTTAAATTAAGTTCGATGACGAAAGTAGGTACCTGATCAATCGAACCTCTATCTGGTCGATCGGATTCCCACCCCAAGGGAGAATTTGATCGATCAGATAGGGCTCGATAGATCAGCCTTGGAGCATTTTGCTCTGAGTTGAATTAGTTCTAAATTGATTCTATCCAGCTCTTTTGGCCTCCCCTATGCTTGGTAACAATCGTAGACATTACTAAATGCATAAAGAGACCATTCTCTCCATTTATAAACTCCACTTTCATTCTCATTCTCATAAGAAGTCCAAAATTCATTACATTAACATGTAATTTAGGTAGTTGAGCTATATAAAGAGTCATTCATGAGATTTATTAAAGAATCAACGAATCAAGCATATATTCAACAATAATATGCACTTATATTTACCTTTAATTCAGTGCTTTACCTAATTTAAGCTTTCCTTAGCTCCATGGAGAAGAAAAATCTCAATGTAAACAATCCTAAGGCATGCTGGTTAGAAGATGGATGCATGTTACAGGATTGAATCTTCTTGACTTTACTGAATTCAAAGAGATGCAAGGAGGGTACTTCTTAACTTATAGAGCTGTAAAGATAAGAAAGGGTGTAGACAAGGGGGTTGCACTTCATAAGATGGTGGCTAGAAGGTGAGGGAAGGTGATGGAGTTAGTCCTTCACACATGTAGGGTCTTTTACTCTTAAAGTTGCAAGAGGTTAAGGATGAGTATAGCAGAAGAGCTCCAGCAGAGACTCTTGAGGGGATGAAGAGGGAAGAATGAGCTTTTGGCTATTTTTAAATCAAGTATTCTTGGAATTGCAAGCAAGTCCAGTTTGCTTGAAGGATTTATAACTTAAGTCAAGTGGACTCTAGTTGGGCCAAGATAGATCCGAATTGAGGTGGGCCAAACATGAAAAATGACCCACGTGTGAAAATACAGATGATGAAACTAAAATGATGCTAATATGATGCAAAACACCAAAAATCTAAATTACAAAAAGGCCTTTGACTACCTAAGTAAGATTCGAACCCAACTTAACTATCTATCCATTACCCAAATCCAAAGGATTTGGATTGAATTAGCCTAAATAAGTATTAATTAGAATAAAAAAGATTAGTTATAGTAAACATTTTTAGCTCTAGTTTGGACCTTACACCATCAAAGAGGGACCTAAGATATCTCCGGAGGACATAGCATAAGTCCTTATTTTCTACGCCATTATATCCCTGAAGGACATGTATGGTCATTAGCAGATAGTCATACCACCCAATGCTTTAATAAATGTCGAACTAGTCAAATAGAACAAAATGCAGGAAATATAATTCCTCTAGAAGAGGTAGACATAATAATTCCTCCAAAAAAGGTAGACATAATGATTCCTTTAGTAGAGATGAAAATAAGCACCCCAGGACAGGTGATTAACAAGGCATTTGAATCTAAATTGGGAGAACCACCAAGCATGATCTAAAAACCCTACAACTATTATTATGAGTTTGAATATTGAGTTCAATTTTTAAATATTTTTTGGACGTTAGGACTTATTCTTTTATCCCTCATATCTTGTGTCTGCAAATTATATTTATTTGGATAGTAAATATTTTAGTTGTTTTCAATCACATTTTTATTATGTGACTGAATAGTTATATTAATTTATTGTTTCTTATGGTATAGATCATGGAATGCATGAAACTAATGATAATATCTATCTGGTAAACAGTGCCACAAAATACACTATATTAAAAAACAAAAGTTTTTTTCAAAGTTGGTGTTTAATTCATACAAGGTATCAACCATAGTCGAATCTGTACAAATAATTGAATGCTCCAAAAGGGTTTATATAATGTTATCAACTGGTATCCAAATATGCATTAAAGATGCATTATTTTTTAGCGGTTCTTGAAGAAACTTGCTTTAGAAGACATTAGGAAAATGGGTACCATCTATAGAAACTATAAGTGAAGGTAACTAAAGATATTTGCTCGTCATTACTAATATTAACAGCCAATAACTGATACTAGAAAAACTAAAAACTAAGTGCATTCTCCTTAGGTCGATATTACACAATAGTCTTTAATGTCGACTCACATTCAATTATGAACAAAACAACAAAGTTAAGCTGGAAGCTTAAACTAACCCCGATGCTTACTGATCCTAAGACTTCAATGCTTTAACATAATAGGTTAGGTCACCCTGGGGCTACTATGTTAAGGTAAATTGTTGATAATTCTTTTGGGTACTCCTTATAGAACCATTAATTGACCATCATTTTTGTAAATGATATAAAGTGGCATTTGTGAACCCATAAATCCCACTGGTAGACCTTTTAGGTATTTTATGGTTCTGATTGATGCCTCGACTCACTGGTTGGATGTTTACCTATTTTTATAGTTTTTTTCCTCCTATTAGCACAAATTATTAAAATTAGGATACACTTCCTTGAGCATCATATTAAGTAGATAAGACGTGATAATGTATGTTCGTGACCTGCATGAACCAACAACATAGATTGAGAATCTATGTAGGTTATAACTCACCATCAAATTATAAGATATCTATAACCAGTGATAGGGGATGTATTTACTGTCATTTTGCAGATTGTCATTTTGATGAGACAGTCTTCCCGCCGTTAGGGAGAGATAAGAGAGTTCCTGAAAAATGCATTATTCATGTAGAATAACCCGTTCTTGAACAACAGCGAGAATTAACATGGTATACTCCTATTTTGTCTTATCTAGATTCATGTATTTTACAATGTGAGAATGAAGTACGGTGAATTATGCAGTTACAAAAAATTACAAATGAATTACCTGATGCTTTTAATGATGTAGCAAAAGTGACTAGGTCACATGTAATAGCTATGAATACACCTTCATGAATTAATATCCACATAGGGCACGTAAAACTTAATGTCCCTATAAGACAAAATCCAAATATTGTAGGAAATGAATCTATTACATACTAAAAGAGAGGTAGACCTATAAGTTCCAAGGACTCAGCTCTCTGGAAAAGGAGAAATGAGCAATCATATCTCAATCCAACACTTCTAAAAAGGTATGCCATTTCACTCAAGAAAAGGTTATGGATAAATCCATTCTCTCTAAATTTCCTGAAGAAATTCACATCCCGGAAAAGACATGAGTCCCTGAAGAGACTTTGGAAGCCCTTAAAGAGGCAAGGGTACCCAATAATGAAGAGATCTCTATACTTTACAATTATTCAAGACAGAGATAGGATAGAAAGGAAATTCTAATCAATGACTCATTTGCATATGCGGTAGCTACACAAATAAGAAAGGAAAATGTTGACAAAACCATGTTCAATGAATATTGACAAAGGATAGATTGACTAAAATAGAGAGATACCATCAAGGTAGAATATAGTCTCTCAATAGATGAGGTGTATTTGGACCTATAATACAAACCCCAAAAGGTGTTACCCCTTAATGTTACAAATGGGTGTCTATAAGGAAAAGAAATGAATGAAATTACTTGATACAAGGAAAGACTTGTGCTATAATTTTTCCTACAGACACCTAGGACTGAAAACATACACAGACATGTTCACCCATAAAAAATTACAAATGTTACAGTGAAGACATTACAAGTAAATTCCAAACCAAGGATACATAATCCTTGGGATTGTGGAATGGCAAGTCAAGTACTGCATCCAGAAGTTCAAAGTTGGTGCAATCCATTCAAAAGACTTCAAATAAGCTCAGAATGTAGCATTTCAAACTTCAGAGTTACTGGACTTCATTTCATTACTCAACTCACCAAATATCAAATTCAGGGTTCATTGGCTCAAAAACTAGGGGCCACCTAACACACTGAAGGTTTTGGATTACCAAAGTGGATGGAAATCACATGGCAATTCCAAAGCATGCCTGGGAATGATGTTCAAAGTTTCAAAGCATTTGGACTTCATTTCAACTTAAACCAAGCTTCAGTGACTATTTGCCAGCTCATTGGGGGTCACTATAGAAATTGACACTTCTACATGCTAGACTAGGCTCAAGCTCAGGGGAATGCCTTCAAGTATATTCAAAGACTATCCTTCAAAATTTCAGAGCATTTGAATATCATTTGGACTCAAACTCAGTTCAGATGATCGCCTACTAAGCTCTGTGGGGTCACTGTGCAAATTGACAACTCATGAAGATCAAATTAGCTGAAACTCCTGGAAGAAGCTCAAATTATACTCAAGGGAGGCTCTACAAAATTTAGTTCAAACGAACTTCATTTGGCCGAAAGTCTACAAACACGTCAACTTTAGGTCAGTGACCCCCAAGTAATAGGGTCACAGACTAAAGTCCTACTTCCCGATGTCTAAAATTGATGAAATTTAGATACAAAACTTCAGTCATGCTCAAGGGAGATTCTACAAATTTTCAAGTCAAGAGGACTCCGTTTGGTCCTACTCCCATAGCATGTCAGCTTAGAAGACAGTGACCCCCTAGCCTTGGAGGTCACTAGCCAAAATCCTACTTCTAAGAGCCAAAGCTGATGAGACTTGGAATAGAGATTTAAAATATGTTCAAAATGAACATCCCAAAGTTTCAAATCAGTTGAATGTCATTTGGGTAGAAACAAGCTAACTACTTACAGTGTGAGGTGAATAGTGATTTAGAACATGCAACAAATGGGTCATTGTTTGAAATCCTACTTCCAAAAATCCAAACTATATGAAATATGGACCAACACTCCAAGATACTTCTGAAATTAGTCCTTCCAAGTTTCGAATCAAGCTGGAGTCATTTGGGCCTCAAACAGGTGAAATAAGGGCATATTTTCATAAAAAGTTAACGATGGAGTTGACCAATTTCAGAGTTAAAATGGGCTGGAATTTTTATGCCACACTCAAAATAGTGTCAAAAGGCATCCCTCCAAGTTTCATAAAGATCAGACATTGTTGGGCCCTAAATAGGTGAAAATGGTTCACATATACAAAAAGCCAAAATTAGGACTAGGGAGTGACCGCAATTGCGGCACTGACAACCGTGGAGCATTCCTGTGGTTTTTAGCGGTTCCCTCCACTTTATTTCGAACCTTAACTCCCCATAACTCCCCAAACTACTGTTAAAGTTTATAAAAAGGGAGGTTTAATACACAGAGAAGGACAAAAACATACAGAAGAGACAGACAGTAATTACAAGTGCAAGTTGCTACTAAATGTCAAACAAGTCACAAGGCATTCTCCAGCACTCTCCAACCCATTTCTCCTTCTTCTCTTTCACTCAAGGTGATAGATGGTTCAGAGAAGAAAGCGGGGTAAGGGTATCGTTTAAAAGAAGATTATGTTCAAGTATTGGCGAGCCGCTAAAGGATGAAATCAATTCCTTTGTTTTTTTTTTCAATTTAGGGGTTTTTTAGCCATCATGGAAGTTGTGAACAAGCCTCTTTAGGCTTCATTCTAATCTTTGAAAATCATAGGGTCAAAATGACACAACTTTGGCTTCATACAGTACCCTTTTCTGATTTATACAAAAAAAAAAAAAAAAAAAAACAGTCCGTAGCCAAAAGTGAAAATCATCAAAGGTTTTGGTTGATTCCCTAGTCAAAGCAAGCCTTCTCAATGGTCACTCAATACTCCAAAGATCATAAAAGCAAGTTTCAGCACTTTGAAGAAGTCACAGAGGCGAAACAGTACAATACAGAGAGCAAAACAGTGGCCTTTTGGCCATCGTCTGCCCGCCACGGTCACTCCCCCTATTCCTTCTTTCTTGCATCTTTTTCCAATTTTTATGTATTTTCTTGTATTTTCTAAATTTGAATCACATCTGAGACTTGAGGGAGGGGTTGTAAACTTTTTAAAAACATGTAAACAACCTGCATCCCCGCGGTTAGAGCATTTGAACCCATGTAAACAAAAGGGAAATTAATGATGAACTGTAGTTATTTCCCATTCTTTTTAACGCTTAAAGTCTGTGAATGTTGGACTCAAATTTTTTACACATTTACCATTTTTCAATGCGATCAGAAGATTGGCGCATTCTATGGGAAATTACATTACCCTAATTTGTGATCAAATTTGGCCAAAAGACATGAAAATTGGCTAAAAATGCATGAAAATTGCTGATGTTAAGCTAAAAAGTGTTGCTGTTAAGCTGAAAGTACTAATGTTAATTTGAAGTGTTGCTGTTGCCTAGTGACCATGAGATGCTATACAGAAAGTGTTGTGACCACAGGAATTGATAAAAAATGGACAGTGACCGTGGGTCACGATCACTGACCTGTTTTGCTACTAAAAATGATTGTTTGACCTTTAAAGACACCCATGCAAGACCTTGATGTCTAAAATGGGTTTGGAAACATTAATAAAGGAATTTTTGACCTTAAAGTGCATTCTATAATCATTCAAATGAAGGCATTAAGCACCTCGAAGTGCATACTTTTGCCATTTAATTGAAGGCACTTTGCACCTCGATGTGCACGAACCAAATCAACACCCTTTTTTACAATAGAAAAGTGGTGATTCAGTCCAAATAGCTTTGAACCAAATAACTATTTCTATTAAATCAGTGATAAGACTAACGAAATTGTAGTTATGCATTGCCTGGTGATGAGTCTTTAAAAATGCATATTTTTATATACATTTTGACCCATTTTAAGGACTTATTAACTTGAAAGAGCTTCATTTAGTATGATATCATGGTTTCAAGCATTTTAAATTCATTGTAGTGTATTCCTGCATAATTTGCTTAAAAATCACACTTTTTGCATAAATTCATGAAACCAGCTATTTTTGAAAAGTCTATTTTTGGAAAGTTTTGTGAAAATAAAACTTGAATTTTCATGAAATAAATTGAATTTTCATCATCATTAGTTCATTCATATAAAATCATGAAGAATGATGTATATCTTTATTATCATTTCATGAGAGATGGGCCCACAGTTATGCATTTGTGATGTTAGGGGTAAAATGGTCTTTTTACATAAATTCACATTTGTCTTGTAGGAAATTGATTATATGGGTTTCATTTGTAAAGAATTGAGGCAAGGAATTGATTTTCAAGAGAAAGGAGAGAAGAATTGAAGAGAAAAAAAATTGGAAGAAAATTGCAAAAAAGTTGGCTTCATGGTCCCACACACACATGTACATGTGTGAGGTACACTTGTCAAACATCCAAGATGGGGTACATTTATTTGTTGCACATTTTCAAGAGATTTTGAAGAGAATTTGAAGAATATATCTGTCAAGTCCCAAATTTTTATATTGGGTCATACCGGTTTGTCGGGTTTGAGTTGGGTTAAGAGGGTCAAATGGATTGAATTAACACAATTGGGCCAGAGTTATTGGACCCTTTTAGGCCAAAGGACTCTTTTTGGAATTTCTTAAAACCCACTAGAAAGCAGGGAGCCCTCCCTTATAATTTGGAAAAACCCCCTCTCTTCTATAAATTCTGCTCTTAGGGTTTCTCCCCCTTTCTCCAAACCTCTTCTTTTCTTCTTCAACCAAAACCCTAGAGGCTCTCTAAAGGGGAAACCAAGGTGGGCTCTTCCAAGCTTTGATCTTCAGATCTACTTTGGCTTCAAGATCCGGGCAAGTGAATAGCTAAAACAATGATTTTTGGTTCTTGCAATATGTTTTAGTTGCTCGTTGATTTACACACCTTTTGGCATGATTTCTTCTAGTTGGATTAATGACTTTTGGGGGTAATAGTTGTGGGTTGATTTTCTTCCAGACTTATAAAGATGAGTTATGTCTGTGTTTTGTTTTAAAATAAAAAAAAAATTTGGAGTAGCCGCTGCCCAAGTAGCAGCTGCTGCTGGGCAGCAGGCCAGGCGGTCTGGGCCCGGCCTGGCTGGTCTGGGCCCGGGTGCGGGTCTGGGCCCGGCAGCCCATTTTCTTTTAAAAAAAATATATATTATTAAATATATATATTTATACACAATATTACTAAATAAATAATTAGGTTAGGATATTCTTATAAAGAATTAAAAGGTTTAGTCTTGATTAATGGTTTAATATTTTAATGGAGATTAGGTTTTATTAAATTAATTTTAATTTGATGTTATTAGAAATGTATCTTGGATTATTTATAAATTTAATTGAGAATTATGAAATTTTGATTAATGTTCATTTAGGTTGATTGAAATAAACTAAAAAGGTATTTGGTAGCAATTAAACCGTAAATAGAATGTATTTATAATTTTAAATTGGATTCTTAATTGAGTTAGATTTCAAATTGGGATCCGAAATTTGTACCTTCTGTTTTGTATAAAATGATAATGTGTATTTGTACACAACAATGATATTAAGGAATTAATTATTTTCTTTCCCCTTTTTTATCGTGACTTGATTTAACTTTGGATTCAGAAATTGAACATCTTTTACCTAATTTGTAAAACACACTAATTATATATAATTGGATTAGATGAATTATGTCTTTTAGGAATGTTAGTTGAATGTTCACATGAGAATTAGACTAAATGCAGAATGGGAATGTGAGGTTCGGGATGCACTACATGATAGGCACCAAAAGTAGTATATCGGCATCGTGGACTCATATTTCCATTGTGATAGAGAGTTAGTTCTCATGTGCATATTTATCTAACTTGACCGTTGGTGGATTAATGCTTACCCTCAAGAATTTGAATTGACACACGTTCATAATACACTTTCAAATTTAAGTACTCTAAATACTCAAAATGATATTGGATTGAATGTTGGGATTGAGGGTTTCATATCATGGTTCATTCTGCATCGATATACGTATGTATTTGTAAATAAGTATATTTGTATATATGTTTCTGACCGACTGCAGTTCGGAGGTGGACGTATGCCATTGAGTCAGCGTATATTGTGGATAATAGTATACAGCTGTGCCTTCTGTTATTATCTGCGGGATTATCCGTTTCTGTTATTATCTGCGGGATTACTCGTTTCTATTATCTGTATGCGAGATTACCCGTTTCTGCGCATTCATGCCATTGGGGTTTGCATCTGATTTATTTTGGTTCATAATGAATATATCATTTAATTTAGTTGATTTATCCATTGTTGCAGCTCATCCTCTTGCCAGATTATGTCAATCTGACCCACTACTTTTGGTGTCTAGATTCCATTATAGGGGCTGAACCAGAGGGTCAGGCTACGCAGGAAATTCCGCCAGGTGGCGGAGTTGTTGAGTGGCGCACCGATGACATCATTGAGGTGTCCTAGTACGGTGCAGAATTCGAAAACTTTAGGTTATGTAATAAGGCTATTTTTGGGCCATAGTTTATTTAATTAAATTTATTTTTTTTGAAATTATAACTTTAATTGTTATGCTTCGAAGCACTTGACCTTGATTTTATTATTAATGAGATTTGTTACATGGTTGTTATGTGATATCCGTCTGCGATGAGTATGGATTTTAGTTCCGCGTGTGATTATGGTTGCTTGATCACCAAGCATAGCCTCACGAAGAACTTCGATCCACTTGGAATTGGGGCTCGTGTTGATTATGTTAAAAAAAAATTTAATTAGCCCCAATTCTCACACCCCTGGAACCGGGTTTGGATCCGGCCCAGTTTTGGGGGCGTGACAGATGGTATCAGAGCCGGTCAAGTTCTAGAAGTTCTAAAAGATGCTAGAACGTAGGTCTAATATGAGGATTAAAAACTTTAAGTGGGAACGTTGGGGGGTTTTTGGCGTTCATAATCGTATCCGTACTTTAGCAAATGTTTAGAGGTTATAGGAGCCCGTTACTTTCGCATTTTTGGTCGTTTAGTCACTAATGTATAAGGGATCACCAAAGAGGTGGCTTGGACTACTTTTCGTAATCAGTTTCCCGAGAAGTACGTACCGGAGCATGTTTACATTCAGAAGCGAATAGAGTTTGATAGACTAAAGCAATGGAATCTGTCTGTTTAGAAGTACGAGCTGCAGTTTATCTATTTCCTCCATCTCGTACCAACCCTCATCACTCCAATAAGTAAAAAGGATTCGATGGTTCATCGAGGGCCTTCGACTAGATATACTACTTCATACCAAGTCACAAGTTCTACATACTTATCATGCATTTTTTAGAAAAGGCATATTGGGCCAAGGAGGTGATTGGACGCATGGCCCTTACAAGCCAAATTAAGCAGAAAGTTACTTCATCTCCGGTTTCACAGTACCAATTTAATAAGCAAAAGAGTTAGTCTTATGGCATTTGTGGCAATAATCACCCTACAACTAAGTGTTGGAGACAAAAAACAGTTAAGTTATAGTTGATGATGACACAAAGTGCAATTGTGAGATCAAAGAAGAAGGTTGTTATTCGTATGATTTCAATTATTAAGGCTACGAAATTGTTGATAAAAGGTTTTGCAGGGTATATAGCGTTTATCACGGAGGATAAACGAACTAAAGTGGTGGAGGAGATACCTATGGTATCTGAGTTTCTGGATGTTTTTCCCGGTGATATTCCCGAATTACTGCTAGTCCATGAGATTGACTTTGTAATTGAGCTTGTGCCGGGCATAACTCCGATCTCGAAAGCCCCTTATAGAATGGCCCCAGCAGAGTTGAGAGAACTCAAAGAGGAGTTGCACGAGTTATTAAACAAGCGTTTTATTAGACCAAGTGTTTCTCCTTGGGGGGCTCCAGTGTTATTTGTGAAGAAAAAGAATGATGGTTCTATGAGTATATGTATTGATTATAGACAACTAAATCAAGTGAGCATCAAGAATAAGTATCCTTCACAGAGAATCGATGAATTATTTGATCAATTGCAAGGTGCGTAGTATTTTTCTAAGATTGATCTGAGGTCAGGATATCATCAGTTGAGGGTACGAGATCAAGATATCCCAAAAATTGCATTTATAACTAGATATGGTCACTACAAATTTTTGGTGATGTCTTTTGGACTAACTAATGCGCTGACAGCTTTTATGTGATGAATAGGGTTTTTGCACAGTACTTGGACAAGTTAGTGGTGGTATTTATCGACGACGTATTTGTGTATTCAAAGAGTCGGGAATAGGATGCTTAGCATCTTAGTACGTCATTGCAACTATTGAGGGAACATCAATTGTGTGCTAAGGCAAGTAAGTGTGAATTTTGGTTAGAACAGGTAGGATTTCTTGGTCGCTGATCGTGAACTCCAAGTGCAGAGCTGCGATGTAGTAATAAAACTGGTGAGACCAGGTCGATCCTCAGGGAGCAATGTGTTTAAGGTATTTTCAACTTATAACTTGTCTTAAATAAAAATCTAAAACTAGCCTAATTTATAATCTAACAAATACATATATTCCTAAAACAAAAAAAATTACAATCCCTAATTCTAAAAGTTCCTAAACGTAAAATTAAATTTACTGCAAAACGAAACACACGTTAGAACTTCCAATAAAACTAAATCTAAAATTAGAAACTAACTAAACTAAACAATGTTTAAAACAAAATAAACAAAAGTTAGAAACTTTTCTAAGTCAGAATTTTCAAAACTAATAAACTTTCCAATTGAAAATCTTCAATTAAAATAATTTTAGAAAGATATTTAATTTTGAAAATTAACTAAAACAATAAAAAACATAAAACTAGAAACAAAATTAAAATTAGAAAGTTAGTAAAATTAGTAATGCAATGCATGCCATGAGATGCTGAAAAATTCTAAGTATGAAAAAACTAGTATGTTGATGCAAATTTTATGCATGATTTGAACTATTCTAATGCATCCTAAATTTAAATTTAATGGCTGGAATTCATGCTCTACTGATGTAAGAAACCAACAAAAAAATGGAAGTGAAAAAGGATTTAAAACGAAAAAGTTATGAATGCATGAATATGACAACTTTGCAAAATTCTGTGCAGGAATTTTGATTCGGGTTGACTGATTGGCAAAGTTTAAGCCTCTGGTTCACAAACCTTCCGAAATTATTTTGATCTGAAATTTTGGGGAATGAGAGACCACATCCTAAACTTTAAGTTTGCCAAGTTTTAAAGAAAAATACTATGATTTGATTGGTCTACCCACTTCGAACTTTTTGTCAAAAACTGCTTTTACAGTTTGCTGAAACTGTTAAGTTATGCTGTTTGTAAATTGAGTCCGAATTTAATCATTAGATTCAGATCTGAAGGCTTAATTTTCATCAACTTAAATATGCACAAAATCTTATGATAAGAAAATAGATGCAATGATTCCTAATCCAACCATCAAACTATGCAAAAACAAAACTTAAAATCAATGTGAATGTAACAAAAGTGCAGAAAATAAAATAGAAGTGCAGGAAAATAAAATAGAAGAAATTTAAAATTAAAAGTGCAATGAAAGAAAATAAAAATTGCAGGAAGTCAAAGGCGGTATAACTGAAGTTAAAGGCGGTAAACAATAGAAGTTAAAGGCGGTATTAACAAGAAGTCAAAGGCGGTATATTCACTCAAATTCTCCTTTAGTCTAGGCCTAATAATTTCTTAAAGTATGTTCTTTATTTGGGTCGTCAATCCAAATAAGAAAAAACACAAATCAAGCAATCATACAACCATAAGAATAAGAAGAATAAAAAGATGAATATTATTGAACTAGTATGACAATCCTTTACATAAGATAAAAAAAAAAAATTAAACCAAAAGATTATACATACTAGGATGGAAAAGAATTCCTCCTTCTAGTTGATCTTCAAGGTTGGTGGTGTGGCTTTAGGGCTAAGCCTCCTTGATGACTTGAGATGGAGAGACAAGAGAGGGAGAGATGAATGAAGAAATCTAGAGGTGGGAGGTGGGTAATTCTTCCATGAAGAATATGGGAGAAGGGTGCCCTATTTATACTTTTTCAAGTCATACTCCTTCTCAAACTTTAAAATATTAAAAATAATTAAAAAATGAAAGAAAAAAGGGCTCCAACCAATGCTTTGGACGTGCAATATCCTTGGGGATTTTTTTTTCTTTTTATTTTTCTCTTCTTTCCTTGCTTGTTTTGTCCAGAAATCCCTCTTGGATGCTTTTTTCCTTCTTTGTCTTTGCCACCTTGCATTGAGATCTTTTGAGAGATGAAATAGGGATAAGAATCCTCTCTTAGAATCAAACTTGACCCACATGAGGTGTAGAACTTCTCCTTTTATCTCTTTGCATCGTCAACTTTCCTTTTTTGGAAAGTTCTCCTTGTTGGCTCCTAACTTGAAGAGATCTTCTAGATAATTCTCCCCTGATTTTTTCCTTTACTTTTTCAATCAAAATCTGGTCCAAAATCTCTTTTGGACGTGGAATAGGTTGCTTGGATATTTTTTTTGCATTTTTTTTCAATTAAATCTTCTCCTTCTCAAAAAAGAACTCCTATGTGGCTTTCCTTGTCCATCTTTGATGAGATATTCTTCAAATTCTCTTCAAAATCTCTTGAAAATATGCAACAAATAAATGGACCCCATCTTGGATGTTTTACAAGTGTGCCCCACACATGTGCATGTGTGTGTGGGACCATGAAGCTGACTTTTTGCAATTTTCTTCCAATTTCTTTTTCTCTTCAATTCTGCTCTCCTTTCTCTTGAAAATCAATTCCTTGCCTCAATTCTTTACAAATGGGACCCATATAATCAATTTCCTACAAAACAGATGTGAATTCATGTGAAAAGACAATTTTACCCCTAACACCACATATGCATGACTGTGGGCCCATTTCTCATGAGATGATAATAAAAATGTACATCATTCTTCATGATTTTGTATGAATGAACTAATGATGAAGAGAATTCAATTTATTTCATGAGAAAAATTATTTTCACAAAACTTTCCAAAAATAGACTTTCCAAAAATAGCAGGTTTCATGAATTTATGCAAAAAGTGTGATTTTTAAGCAATTTATGCAGAAAAATATAAAGATGAATTTAAAATGAATTAAACCATGATATCACACTAAATGAGGCTCTTTCAAGTTAATAAGTCCTTAAAATGGGTCAAAATGTGTATGAAAACATGCATTTTTAAAGACTCATCACACCCCCCAACCAGCGTTTTGCTAGTCCCTAGCAAAAAAATGCGATAAAATATGAGGAATTCATCCTAACCTAATCTTATCTTAGACTAATGCAATGCAATAAAACTAAACATGAATGCAACGCCACTTTCGCTGGCACTCTCGACTGCATTTAGCTTATGCAGCAAGCCCTTAAACCCCTAGGTTCCCCCTAGTGGACGAGTTGTGCCTCGTGAGGGTTTGCAGTGAATATACCCACAAAATTCTCTTTTTTGTTTAATGAAAAAAAAATAAACAAATGAATAAAAGAGAAAAGAAATTCCCCAAAAGAAAATTCACTCATATCAAATATTTTCGAAATCTGGAATAATTACACTTTCAGACTTTTCAAAATCCAGTCCACAATTCTATTCTCAAAAACTCTCTCAATTTCAAACCAACTTGCGTGCATTGTGCGAAATTGTATACATCAAAAACCTATTTCGGATATTCTACAATAATGCTGCAAAAAATAGAATTTTTCCTTTAAATAGTTTGATCCCCTGAAATTTAGCAAAAAGAAATTTCCTCTCAAAGTTACTAAGATAGTTGCCAGTTTACTATTTACTTCGGTTGGCCTCTTTTTCTCTCACTATCTTTTTCCGACGCAAGAGTTCCCAAGTTCATACGATATAAGAAAAGTTAGGATCCAGAGAGCAAATCTGGTCCTTGTCCTTCCCCGCACATACTCCCTTGTAAACTTTTACGGACACTCTTCACTCTCTTACTTTTTCCAACGTAGAATTTTCCAAGTTCATATGATATAGCAAAAGTTGGGATCTAAGGAGCAAACTTAGTCCTTATGCTTTTCCGCACATATCCCTTGAAAATTTCTACGGACACTCGTTGGGCCATAATTCATCTTTATATTTATTTTTTATTTTTTTTTCCTGTGACTGTGCAATGTTTAGGTCCCTTAAGCTTTCTAATTAACCCATGTAGCGAGCGTTAGGCCAATGACTCCCAAACCAGATGGCTTTAGGGCACTAGATATGGAAATATCCCTCCGGGCTTACTAGCTCGAGTTAAAAAGGCTACGAACCCAAACTAGTCACAAATTGCTCATTATATGCTCTTTTTTTTCACTCTTGTATTTTTTTTTAAAACCAAAGTAAACACTAGGTGGCAATTCTCATTTCACTCCAATTAATTCATCGTGGTTCTAATATATACAATTTACCAACAATGAACCAGGAAACAAAAATATTCTACAAACTAAATTTCAAGTTCACATTGTATTCTCCAGAAAAATTCCAAAAACAAACAGCATCAAAGCTTCATATCCAAAATTGTCGAAAAAAATGTATACGTGTATGTATATGAAGAGCAAGTTTTGGTTATCTTTTGATAGGTTTTCTCCTTCAGAAAATGCAAACTTTCTTTTTACTTCCTTCCAAAAGTATGAAAATTCCAGATTTCTATATATCTTCAAATCGCTTCAATTCTTTTGAAAACTTTCTTTTATGAAATGAAAAGCAAATGAGAAAAACAAATGAGAGATAAATGCAAAAGTAAATGAAAATGTAAAAAAAAATGCCGGCAAAAATTCCTAAAACTAAAAAAAAAGTCTAAAAAAAAATTAAAAGCTAAAAAAAATTTTAAAAAAAACCTATATGCCGAAAAGTAAAAAAAAAAACCTATATGCCTAAAAGTGGACAAGCGTGCTTGTTCCCACCCCCCAACCGATTATGTGCATCGTCCTCGATGTATATGAATGGAATGTAAACAGTAAGAAAAACATGAGGAAACAAAACAGTAAAAGAGGGTAAGGAGAAGAGGCACCTGAAATTATGTCTGAGTTGCTCCCTGTCCAAGTTTAGACAAAAATAACAAAAGCAAAACTATAATATACATAGTATACACAGCAAAAGGCCTCTGTCAGATCTAAGGCCGATCAATCCTTGTATATAGGATCATCAAGAGAAATTTCATCCTCTTCAGGTGGTGTGATCTCCAAGAATGGCTTCAATCTTTGGCCATTGACTTTGAACATTTGGCCATCCTTTGGATCGAAAATCTCAACAGCACCATATGGAAAAACTGTTTTGACAATGTACGGACCAGTCCATCTAGAGTTGAGCTTGCCAGGAAACAAACGAAGCCTAGAATTGTAAAGGAGGACTTTTTGCTCAGGGTGGAAATTTTTCCTGATGATTTGATTATCATGAAAAACCTTTGCCCTCTCTTTGTATATTTTAGAATTAACATAGGCTTCTCTGCGCAACTCTTCCAATTCATTCAGTTGTAGTTTCCTATTAGATCCAGCTTTATCTGTATCAAGGTTGAACTGTTTAATAGCCCAATAAGCTCTATGCTCAAGTTCCACTGGCAAGTGGCAAGCTTTCCCATAAATTAGCCGATAAGGAGACATTCCAATAAGAGTTTTGAAAGCTGTCCGATAAGCCCATAATGCATCGGTTAGTCGAGTAGACCAATCTTTTCGATTAGGGTTTACGGTAGTCTCCAAAATCCGCTTGATTTCACGATTTGATATCTCTACTTGCCCACTAGTTTGTGGGTGATAAGGGGTGGCCACTTTGTGAGTTATTCCGTATTGCTTCATAAGGGCCTCAAAAGTTCTATTACAAAAATGCGATCCCCCATCACTTATAATGGCACGAGGGGTTCCAAATCGTGAAAACACATCCTTCAAAAATCTCTGAACAGTTTTAGCATCATTACTCCGGCAAGGAATAGCTTCTATCCATTTTGAGACATAATCAACAGTAACCAAGACATAAATGAAACCAAAACTAGGAGGAAAAGGTCCCATAAAGTCTATACCCCATACATCAAAAATTTCAATTACCAAAATTGGGTTCAAAGGCATGATGTTTCTTTTTGAAATATTACCCAATTTTTGGCAGCGCTCACAGGTCTTGCAAAATTCATGAACATCCTTAAAAAGTGTGGGCCAATAAAAACCACATTGTAATATTTTGCAGGATGTCTTTTTAGCAGAAAAATGGCCTCCACAAGCCTGTGAATGACAGAATGATATGACACTAGGAATCTCATCATCTGGCACACACCTCCTGATAATTTGATCTGGGCAGTATTTGAACAAGTATG
The DNA here is from genome assembly GCA_037013555.1 of Sextonia rubra. Taxonomy (NCBI): domain Eukaryota; kingdom Viridiplantae; phylum Streptophyta; class Magnoliopsida; order Laurales; family Lauraceae; genus Sextonia; species Sextonia rubra. The sequence goes on from JASUAD010000015.1 coordinate 8,708,157, forward strand.
GATCATCCCAGAAAAAATGTTTCACCTCAGAAAAGAACAAATCTTTATCTTGCTTAGTCCAATGACTAGGAATACTGCCCATAGCAAGATAATTTGCTATATCTGCAAACCAAGGGGGTTTGGATAATGCAAAAAGGTGTTCATCTGGAAAATTGTCCTTGATTGGTGTTGGCTTAATAGTATCAGAAATGACAAGTCTAGAAAGGTGATCTGCCACAACATTTTCTACTCCTTTCTTATCTCTGATTTCTAAGTCAAATTCCTGGAGTAAAAGGATCCATCTAATCAGTCTGGGCTTAGCATCTTTCTTAGAAAGAAGGTACTTTAGCGCGGAATGATCAGTAAACACCACATCTTAGATCCAATCAAGTAAGAGCGAATTTTGTCAAGTGCAAAGACCACTGCCAATAATTCCTTCTCAGTGGTTGAATAGTTGATCTGTGTACTATTCAGGCTCTTACTTGCATAATAAATCACGTAAGGCTTTTTATCCTTACGTTGTCCCAAAATAGCCCCAACCTCAAAATCACTAGCATCACACATGAGTTCAAAAGGAAGGTTCCAATCTGGAGGTTGCATAATTGGAGTAGACATTAGCATAGCTTTTAATTTTTCAAAGGCCACTTGGCATGCCTCAGTCCATTCAAATTGTGCATCCTTGGATAACAGTTCACAGAGAGGGCGAGATATAGAACTAAAATCTTTAATGAACCTTCTGTAGAACCCTGCATGCCCTAAGAATGATCTTATATCTCTTACGGTTTTGGGTGTGGGTAAGTTGGCAATCAAATCAATTTTAGACTTGTCAACTTCTACACCTTTTTCAGACACAATATGACCAAGGACAATTCCCTGGCGAACCATGAAATGGCATTTTTCCCAATTGAGTACCAAGTTCTTTTCTTCGCATCTGGTGAGAACAATCTCGAGGTTGGTCAAACAATCCTCAAATGAGTCACCAAACACAGAGAAATCATCCATGAAGACCTTGAGAATGCGTTCCACCATGTCACTAAAAATACTCAGCATACAACGCTGAAATGTGGCGGGAGCATTACATAACCCAAAAGGCATTCGCCGATAAGCAAAAGTACCAAAGGGGCATGTAAATGTAGTTTTCTCCTGGTCTTCAAGGGAGATTTCTATTTGGTTATATCCAGAATATCCATCAATAAAACAATAGTACTGGTGGCCAGCTACCCTTTCCAAAATTTGGTCCATAAAGGGTAAAGGGAAATGGTCCTTACGTGTGACTGCATTAAGTTTCCTGTAGTCTATGCATACCCTCCATCCTGTGGAGACCCAGGTAGGAACAAGTTCATTTTGCATATTTTTGACTACAGTGATATCGGTTTTTTTTGGAATGACCTGGGTAGGGCTGACCCACTGGCTATCTGAGATGGGATAGATTATGCCCACATCAAGCAGTTTAAGCACCTCAGCCCTAACCACTTCTTGCATGGTAGGATTAAGCCGGCGTTGCATCTTCCTACATGGTTTTGCATCCTCTTCAAGGTAGATGTGATGCGTACACACTAAAGGATCGATTCCTTTGATGTCAGCCACATTCTAAGCAATCGCATTCTTGTGTTGTTTGAGTACTTTCAATAATTGGGCCTCTTGATTCTCAGTAAGAAGCGAAGAAATAACTACTGGGTAGGTCTCCTCATCCCCAAGGTAAGCATATTTGAGGTTAGAAAGGAGGGGTTTCAACTCAGGTTTGGGTGGTTCAACCTGAGATGGAAGAGGTGGTGCACCATTTGGTACAAGCTCCTCAAACTTGGGTGTCCAGATAGCATGAGCTTCTTCCATAGTGTCATTATCCATTTCCTCAAGAAAGTCTATATCCTCATTGGCCTCAAGCATCAGTGCAATGTGGGAGTTAACACACTCCTCTAAATCATCCTCCAGCACAGTATTCACAGAGTTCATTTTAAGGAGATCATCATCAATATCCTCAGGATGTTTGTATAAATTGAATGGTCATGTTTCCAAAAGAAAGTTTTAACGTTCCATTCCGGCAATTGATTAATGCATTTGATGTTGCTAAAAATGGTCTTCCCAAAATTACCGGAATCTGAGCATTGTGATTATGTACTGGTTGAGTGTCCAATACATAAAAATCAGCAGGAAAATAGAATTTTTCAATTTGCACTAATACATCTTCTATTACCCCCCTTGGTTTCTTGATCGAACGATCTGCGAGTTGTAGAGTAACCTTGGTAGGTTTCAACTCGCCTAGCCCCAGTTGTTGATAAACCGAGTAGGGTAATAGATTAACACTGGCCCCCAGGTCTAGTAAAGCCTGACCAATCCGGTGATTTCCAATGGTGCACGATATGGTGGGGCATCCCGGATCTTTGTATTTCTGGGGTGTGCTCCCGTTTAGGAGTGCACTAACTTGCTCAGTGAAAAAAGCTTTCTTTTGTACATTCGTCCTACGCTTGACAGTGCAAAGATCCTTAAGGAACTTAGCGTAGGATGGAATCTGATTTATTGCATCCAATAGAGGAATATTGATTTTAACATCCTTAAAAATGTCTAAGATCTCCTGGTTTGGGATTGGCTTCTTGGGGTGGGTCAACCTTTGTGGAAAAGGGGCAATGGGTGTGACAGTTATGGGGTAAGGACCTTTTTCATTCTCAACAACAATTTTTGCATTAGTACTATCCTTTTTAATCTTTTCATTCAAATCCGAGGAGACATGTTGTTTATCTTTTTCTGGATTGTCTTGAAGTTCTTTGCCACTGCGTAGAGTGACTGCCTGAACATGCTCCTGATAGTTTGGGTTAGTTATGTCGTTCACTTCAAACTGGCCTTTTGGGTTTGGGAGAGGTTGAGCAGGAAATGTTCCTTTCCCTTGAATTTGAAGGCTACGTTTGATTTGTTCGACAAAAGTTTCTAACCTTTGGATAGCCTGCTGGTTATTCTGAATCATTTGTTGATTATTTTGCATATTTTGCATAAATTGTTGTTGAGAATGAACTAGCATACTGAGGGACTCCTCCAATGACCTATTATGAGCTTGTGGTGCATAAGATGTATTATGTTGTGGAGACATGTATGCACCAGAATTTGATGGTCTTTGGGGATTATACTCAGGTGTAGTACTTGGCCCATTCCTCCAGCTAAAATTTGGGCGGTTTCGCCATGAAGGATTATACGTGTTCCCCATGGTATTTGTATTGAACGGCTTTTGGTATGAGTTCAAAATGTTAGCCTGTTCTTGAATTGCTTCCTGTAATGCAGGTCCAGTTGGACAGTCTGCTGACAACTGATCTTCAGAAGCACAAATACCACAAACCATGATTGTATCCTTGTTCTTTCCAAGTTTCAGGTTTTCTATTTCTCTTATAAGTGCAGCAAGCTTGGCTTGAATTTCAGTTTGATTGTTCAGATGATAGATTCCTCCTCCCTTAGACTGGTTCAATGACCTGGATTGATCCGCCCCATCAGACGAGGCCCATTTTTGTGCATTTTCGGCCATTAGTTCCAAGAATTCCCACGCTTCATCAATTTGTTTTTGATCGAATTGACCATTGCACATCATCTCAATAAATTGACGGGTATCAGGGGTTAAACCCTCAATAAAAATCTCGATGAGACGATATGTTTCATATCCATGATGAGGACATGCAAAGACTAATTCGTTAAATCTTTCCCAACACTTATAATAGGGTTCCTTAAGATTTTGTCTAAACATCATAATTTCCCTTTTCAAAGTGTTGGTCTTATGCTGTGGGAATAATTTCTTCAAAAATTCAGTCTCTAGGCCTTTCCAGGTGTTGATTAAACTTGGTCTAAGAGAGTGGAGCCAAGTCTTAGCTTTATCTTTCAAAGAAAATGGAAATAATCGAAGTTTGATTACATCCGGCATTACATTTTGTAACTGAAGTGTTGAGCATACTTCATCAAATTCTTTTAGGTGCAAGTATGCACTTTCAGAGTCAAGCCCATGAAACTTGGGTAGAAGTTGGATCATGCCTGGTTTGATCTCAAATTGACCCGTGATTGGGGGCATCACTATACAGGATGGTGTAGTTTGTCGAGCGGGGTTCAAGTAATCACGTAAAGTCCTAGGTGGCTGATTAACCTCCACACCATTGCGGTCCCCATTGTTATTCCCATTCCTGAATTGGGCATCATTGTTACCGGACCCACTCGCCATTGAAGACAATCTCAAAGGACTGGAGGGTCTAGGAGATTCTTTCCTTTCTAATCTATGCGCTGATCCTCTTTGCCAAATTGGCTGAGAGGGCTTGTCCTTTCTTTTTGGAATTTTGAGATTTGAAAAAAAACCTAAGTTATGAAAGCAACTAAAAAAAAAACTCCCTAGGGTTGAAAAGTTTCCTTAAGTTTTCCAATCTAGTCCTACGAAACCAACTCGGCCAGGTTAGCCGCCAGGAAGTGGTAGAGTCACAGATGGACCCGTTTGAAGGACCAATTTCCTGAACAGTCAAGCTGTCGCGCACTACAGGGGCAAAGGCCTCCTTAGACACCGAGAAGATTAAGGACAATGACTAGATCACTTTTGGTAAACTTTCTTCCCAAAAGAAGTTGAGACAAGTTGAAAAACAATAACTTTTCCAATTTTAGAAAGTTTTTAAAAATCAGAGTGATGTGTACTTTCTAGCATTCCATGCACATTCCTATTCCAAATTAGGGCGGCTTAGCATTCCATGCATGTCCTCCTATTTCTAGAAAGATACCACAATGAAACCACAACCACAAAACAACGTAAAAAAGGAAAGTTAGAAAAATTACCTTAAATGGCGCTCCCCGGCAACGGCGCCAAAAACTTGATCGTGAACTCCAAGTGCAGAGCTGCGATGTAGTAATAAAATTGGTGAGACCAGGTCGATCCTCAGGGAGCAATGTGTTTAAGGTATTTTCAACTTGTAACTTGTCTTAAATAAAAATCTAAAACTAGCCTAATTTATAATCTAACAAATACATACATTCCTAAAACAAAAAAGATTACAATTCCTAATTCTAAAAGTTCCTAAAAGTAAAATTAAATTTACTGTAAAACAAAACACACGTTAGAACTTCCAATAAAACTAAATCTAAAATTAGAAACTAACTAAACTAAACAATGTTTAAAACAAAATAAACAAAAGTTAGAAACTTTTCTAAGTCAGAATTTTCAAAACTAATAAACTTTCCAATTGAAAATCTTCAATTAAAATAATTTTAGAAAGATATTTAATTTTGAAAATTAACTAAAACAATAAAAAAATAAAACTAGAAACAAAATTAAAATTAGAAAGTTAGTAAAATTAGTAATGCAATGCATGCCATGAGATGCTGAAAAATTCTAAGTATGAAAAACTAGTATGTTGATGCAAATTTTATGCATGATTTGAACTATTCTAATGCATCCTAAATTTAAATTTAATGGCTGGAATTCATGCTCTACTGATGCAAGAAACCAACAAAAAAATGGAAGTGAAAAAGGATTTAAAACGAAAAAGTTATGAATGCATGAATATGACAACTTTGCAAAATTCTGTGCAGGAATTCTGATTCGGGTTGACTGATTGGCAAAGTTTAAGCCTCTGGTTCACAAACCTTCCGAAATTATTTTGATCTGAAATTTTGGGGAATGAAAGACCACATCCTAAACTTTAAGTTTGCCAAGTTTTAAAGAAAAATACTATGATTTGATTGGTCTACCCACTTCGAACTTTTTGTCAAAAACTGTTTTTACAGTTTGCTGAAACTGTTAAGTTATGCTGTTTGTAAATTGAGTCCGAATTTAATCATTAGATTCAGATCTGAAGGCTTAATTTTCATCAACTTAAATATGCACAAAATCTTATGATAAGAAAATAGATGCAATGATTCCTAATCCAACCATCAAACTATGCAAAAACAAAACTTAAAATCAATGTGAATGTAACAAAAGTGCAGAAAATAAAATAGAAGTGCAGGAAAATAAAATAGAAGAAATTTAAAATTAAAAGTGCAATGAAAGAAAATAAAAATTGCAGGAAGTCAAAGGCGGTATAACTGAAGTTAAAGGCGGTAAACAATAGAAGTTAAAGGCGGTATTAACAAGAAGTCAAAGGCGGTATATTCACTCAAATTCTCCCTTAGTCTAGGCCTAATAATTTCTTAAAGTATGTTCTTTATTTGGGTCGTCAATCCAAACAAGAAAAAACACAAATCAAGCAATCATACAACCATAAGAATAAGAAGAATAAGAGGATGAATATTATTGAACTAGTATGACAATCCTTTACATAAGATAAAAAAAAAAAATTAAACCAAAAGATTATACATACTAGGATGGAAAAGAATTCCTCCTTCTAGTTGATCTTCAAGGTTGGTGGTGTGGCTTTAGGGCTAAGCCTCCTTGATGACTTGAGATGGAGAGACAAGAGAGGGAGAGATGAATGAAGAAATCTAGAGGTGGGAGGTGGGTAATTCTTCCATGAAGAATATGGGAGAAGGGTGCCCTATTTATACTTTTTCAAGTCATACTCCTTCTCAAACTTTAAAATATTAAAAATAATTAAAAAATGAAAGAAAAAAGGGCTCCAACCAATGCTTTGGACGTGCAATATCCTTGGGGATTTTTTTTCTTTTTATTTTTCTCTTCTTTCCTTGCTTGTTTTGTCCAGAAATTCCTCTTGGATGCTTCTTTCCTTCTTTGTCTTTGCCACCTTGCATTGAGATCTTTTGAGAGATGAAATAGGGATAAGAATCCTCTCTTAGAATCAAACTTGACCCACATGAGGTGTAGAACTTCTCCTTTTATCTCTTTGCATCGTCAACTTTCCTTTTTTGGAAAGTTCTCCATGTTGGCTCCTAACTTGAAGAGATCTTCTAGATAATTCTCCCCTGATTTTTTCCTTTACTTTTTCAATCAAAATCTGATCCAAAATCTCTTTTGGACGTGGAATAGGTTGCTTGGATATTTTTTTTGCATTTTTTTTCAATTAAATCTTCTCCTTCTCAAAAAAGAACTCCTATGTGGCTTTCCTTGTCCATCTTTAATGAGATATTCTTCAAATTCTCTTCAAAATCTCTTGAAAATATGCAACAAATAAATGGACCCCATCTTGGATGTTTTACAAGTGTGCCCCACACATGTGCATGTGTGTGTGGGACCATGAAGCTGACTTTTTGCAATTTTCTTCCAATTTCTTTTTCTCTTCAATTCTGCTCTCCTTTCTCTTGAAAATCAATTCCTTGCCTCAATTCTTTACAAATGGGACCCATATAATCAATTTCCTACAAAACAGATGTGAATTCATGTGAAAAGACAATTTTACCCCTAACACCACATATGCATGACTGTGGGCCCATTTCTCATGAAATGATAATAAAAATGTACATCATTCTTCATGATTTTGTATGAATGAACTAATGATGAAGAGAATTCAATTTATTTCATGAGAAAAATTATTTTCACAAAACTTTCCAAAAATAGACTTTCCAAAAATAGCAGGTTTCATGAATTTATGCAAAAGGTGTGATTTTTAAGCAATTTATGCAGAAAAATATAAAGATGAATTTAAAATGAATTAAACCATGATATCACACTAAATAAGACTCTTTCAAGTTAATAAGTCCTTAAAATGGGTCAAAATGTGTATGAAAATATGCATTTTTAAAGACTCATCAGTCACATCATCTCTAAGGAAGGTTTAGCAGTGGATCCAGCGAAGATTGAAGCAGTGGCAAAGTGGGATAGACCAAAAACAGTGTCGGAGATTCGAAGTTTCCTAGGCCTCGCAGGTTATTACTGCAGATTCGTGGAAAGATTTTCTTCTATAGCAGCCCCACTATTGAAATTGATGTGTAAGGGAGTTCCTTTTGTGTGGAATTAGGATTGTGAGCAGAGTTTTCAGGAGTTGAAAAGGAGGTTGACCACAGCTCCTATACTGACCATACTTGTCGGCAATGATGTTTTGTGATTTTACCGATGCATCCGGAGTTGGACTTGGTTTTGTTCTCATGCAACATAGGAAGGTAGCAGCGTATGGGTCTCAACAATTGAAGGAACATAACCAGAAGTATGCAACTCATAATTTGGAGCTAACAGCAGTGGCCTTTGCTTTGAAGATATGGAGACATTATCCTTACGGAGCCACTTTTGAAGTACATTCAGACCATAAAAGCCTTCAGTATCTCTTTACACAGGGTGATTTGAACATGAGACAGAGGAGATGGATGGAGTATATTAAGGATTACGATTTTGGGTTGAAGTACCATCCAGGAAAGGCTAATGTAGTGGCAGATGCTCTAAGTAGAAAAGCAGCATTCACTGGAGGATTAATTGCAGAATACTTCTGGATTTGATGTTTGGAAGATATGGATGTTTACTTTCAGCCTATTAGTGAGCAAGCAGTATTGGCTAGTATATTCTCGTGGGAACCTGAATTACTCCCAAGGATTAGAGAATACCAATTACTAGACCCCCGATTACAAGAATCAAAGATCATATGGAGGAGAGGCCTGATTTTAAGTTGGAAGATAATATTTTGTATTATAAAGATAGAATTTGTGTGCCTGATTTTTCAGAATTGAAGGATGAAATCGTGGTAGAGGCACATTATACTCGGTATACTATTCATCGAGGAGGTACCAAGATGTATCAAGATCTAAAGGATCACTATTGGTGGAAGTGATGACATTGCATGGAGAACGAGTTTCTATTGTCTTTGACTAGGATAGTAAGTTTGTATATAGGTTTTAGATATCACTGCAGGAAGCCTTAGAAACCAAGCTGAGTTTTAGTATAGCCAATCATCCCCAAACAGATGGACAAACAGAGTGTACAAACCAAACATTGGAGGGTATGTTAAGGGCATGTGTCTTGGATTTCAAGACTAGTGGGAACGAAAGCTTGGCTCTATATGAATTCGTGTACGACAATAATTATCACTCTAGCATTGGCATGGCACCTTTTGAAGCTTTGTACGGGAGAAGATGTCAAACCCCTATATGTTGGTCGAATTTTGGAGCTCGTGGTTTTCATGGACTGTTTGAGGTTGGAAAGTCCAGTGACAAGATAAGACAGACTCAGGAAACGTTGAAGGTTGCCCGCAGTTGCCAAAAGAGTTATGCCGATAAAAGAGGGAGAGAGTTAAAGTTTGAGATTGGTGACCATGTATTTCTGAAGGTATCACCCATGCGTGGAATGTTATGATTTGGGCAGAAAGGAAAACTCTCCAGAAGATATGTGGGACCGTTCCAGATTATCAGCAAGGTCAATGACGTGGCTTATCGTTAGCATTGCCACTAGAGTTGTCGGGTGTTCATAACGTCTTCCATGGTTTTATGTTGAGGAAATATGTAGCAAACCCTTCGTACGTGTTGCAATATGAGCCGTTGCAAGTGCAAGATGATACAACATACGCTGAGCAGCCAGTGGGGATTGTCAACACCAAGGAGCAGGTATTGAGAAATTGTGTCATCCACTGGGTGAAGGTACAATAGAGTCATCATCGCTCGGAGGAAGCAACGTGGGAGTTTAGAGACATAGTGCAGAGACAGTATCTGCACTTTTTTCCTAAGGTATGTTAGTCATTTGGAGGACCAAATGTCCTTTAAAGGGGATGAGATGTCAAGTCCCAAATTTTTATATTGGGTCATACCGATTTGTCGGGTTTGAGTTGGGTTAAGAGGGTCAAATGGATTGAATTAACACAATTGGGCCTGAGTTATTGGACCTTTTTAGGCCAAAGGACTCTTTTTGGAATTTCTTAAAACCCACTAGAAAGCAGGGAGCCCTCCCTTGTAATTTGGAAAAACCCCCTCTCTTATATAAATTCTGCTCTTAGGGTTTCTCCCCCTTTCTCCAACCCTCTTCTTTTCTTCTTCAACCAAAACGCTAGAGGCTCTCTAAGGGGGAAACCAAGGTGGGCTCTTCCAAGCTTTGATCTTCAGATCTACTTTGGCTTCAAGATCTAGGCAAGTGGATAGCTAAAACAATGATTTTTGGTTCTTGCAATATGTTTTAGTTGCTCATTGATTTACACACCTTTTGGCATGATTTCTTCGTGTTTGGATTAATGGCTTTTAGGGGTAATAGTTGTGGGTTGATTTTCTTCTAGACTTATAAAGATGAGTTATGTCTGTGTTTTGTTTAAAAAAAAAAAAATTGGAGCAGCCGCTGCCCAGGCAGCAGCTGTTGCTGGGCAGCAGGCCAGGCGGTCTGGGCCCGACCTGGCTGGTCTGGGCCCGGGTGCGGCTCTGGGCCCATCAGCCCATTTTCTTTTCAAAAAAAAATATATATTATTAAATATATATATTTATACACAATATTACTAAATAAATAATTAGGTTAGGATATTTTTATAAAGAATTAAAAGGTTAAGTTTTGATTAATGGTTTAGTATTTTAATGGAGATTAGGTGTTATTAAATTAATTTTAATTTGATGTTATTAGAAATGTATCTTGAATTATTTATAAATTTAATTGAGAATTATGAAATTTTGATAAATGTTCATTTAGGTTGATTAAAATAAACTAAAAAGGTATTTGGTAGCGATTAAACCGTAAATAGAATGTATTTATAATTTTAAATTGGATTCTTAATTGAGTTAGATTTCAAATTGGGATCCAAAATTTGTACCTTCTGTTTTGTATAAAATGATAATGTGTATTTGTACATAACAATGATATTAAGGAATTAATTATTTTCTTTCCCCTTTTTTATCGTGACTTGATTTAACTTTGGATTCAGAAATTGAACATCTTTTACCTAATTTGTAAAACACACTAATTATATATAATTGGATTAGATGAATTATGTCTTTTAGAAATGTTAGTTGAATGTTCACATGAGAATTAGACTAAATGCAGAATGGGAATGTGAGGTTTGGGATGCACTACATGATAGGCACCAAAAGTAGTATATCGGCATCGTGGACTCATATTTCCATTGTGATAGAGAGTTAGTTCTCATATACATATTTATCTAACTTGACCGTTGGTGGATTAGTGCTTACCCTCAAGAATTTGAATTGACACACGTTCATAATACACTTTCAAATTTAAGTACTCTAACTACTCAAAATGATATTGGATTGAATGTTGGGATTGAGGGTTTCATATCATGGTTCATTCTGCATCGATATACGTATGTATTTGTAAATAAGTATATTTGTATATATGTTTCTGACCGACTGCAGTTCGGAGGTGGACGTACGCCATCGGGTCAGCATATATTGTGGATAATAGTATACAGCTGTGCCTTCTATTATTATCTGCAGGATTACCCGTTTCTGTTATCTGTATGCGGGATTACCTGTTTCTACGCATTCATGCCATTGGGGTTTGCATCCGATTTATTTTGGTTCATAATGAATATATCATTTAATTCAGTTGATTTATCCATTGTTGCAGCTTACCCTCTTGCCAGATTATGTCAATCTGACCCACTACTTTTGGTGTCTAGATTCCGTTACAGGGGCCGAACCAGAGGGTCAAGCTACGCAGGAAATTCCGTGAAGTGGCGGAGTTGTTGAGTGGCGCACTGATGACATCATCTGAGGTGTCCTAGTGCGGTGCAGAATTCGAAAACTTTAGGTTATGTAATAAGGCTATTTTTGGGCCATTAGTTTATTTAATTAAATTTATTTGTTTTGAAATTATAACTTTAATTGTTATGCTTTGAAGCACTTGACCTTGATTTTATTATTAATGAGATTTGTTACATGGTTGTTATGTGATATCCGTTTACGATGAGTATGGATTTTAGTTCAGCGTGTGATTATGGTTGCTTGATCACCAAGCATAGCCTCACGAAGGACTTCGATCCACCCGGAATTGGGGCTCGTATTGATTATGTTAAAAAAATTTTAATTAGCCCCAATTCTCACACCCCTGGAACCGGGTTTGGATCCGGCCCAGTTTTGGGGGCGTGACAATATCATCAAAGATGGACAAGGAAAGCCACATAGAAGTTCTTTTTGGAGAAATGAGAAGATTTAATTGAAAAAAAAATGAAAAAAATATCCAAGTAAGCTATTCTATGTCCAAAAGAGGATTTTGGATCAGATTTTGGTTTAAAAAGAAAAGAAAAAAAAATCAAGAGGGTTATCTTCAAAGACCTCTTCAAGTTAGGAGCTAACAATGAGAACTTTCCAAAAAAGGAAAGTTGACAATATAAAGAGATAAAAGGGGAAGTTCTACACCTCATGCAGGCCAAGTTTGATTCCAATAGAGGATTCTTATCCCTACTTCATCTCTCAAAAGATCTCAATGCAAGGTGGCATATACAAGAAAGGAAAGAAGCATCCAAAAGGGACTTCTAGATAAAGCAAGTAAGGAAAGAAAAGAAAAATAAAAAGAATAAAAATCCCAAAAGATATTGCATGTCCAAAGCATTGTTTGGAGCCCTTTTTCTTTCATTTTTTTTATTATTTTTAAGATTTTAAAGTTTGAGAAGGAGTAGGGCTTGAAAAAGTATAAATAGGGCACCCTTCTCCCATATTCTTCATGGAAGAATTACCCACCTCCCACCTCTAGATTTCTACACTCCATCTCTCCCTCTCTTGTCTCTCCATCTCAAGTCATCAAGGAGGCTTAGCCTTAAAGCTACACCACCAACCTTGAAGATCAACTAGAAGGAGGAATTCATTTCCATCCTAGTATGTATAATCTTTTGTTTTAATTTTTTCATCTTATGTAAAGGATTGTCATACTAGTTTAATAATATTCATCTTTTTATTTTTCTTATTCTTATGGTTGTATGATTGCTTGATTTGTCTTTTTATTGTTTGGATTGACAACCCAAATGGGGAGCATATCTTAAGAAATTATTAGGCCTAGATTAAGAGAGAATATTGAGTAAATCTACCGTCTTTAACTTCTGTTGCTTACCGCCTTTGACCTTAATTGTTTACCGCCTTTGACTTCCTGCAAATTTTTTTATTTTATTGCACTTTTGAAATTTAAATTCATGCAATTTTAATTTCTGCACTTTTCTTGTTATTTTTCCTGCACTTTGTTTCAATTTTCTGCACTTTATGTTCTTGCATAGTTTTTTTTTCTTTTAAATTATTTACTGCTTTAGGTTGCATTAGATTCATGCATATTTCACTTTTCAATCATGTTTAATGGTGATGATCATGATAAGGTTAAAAATCAAATTTTTAGTTTTAACAATACCACAATTTTGAATTGAAAAACAGTCTAGATTTTCTTGTGCAGAAAATATTCTCAATTGGGTCACATGTTGGATGATTTCTTCTAAATCAAATTTGCACATGTGTTGCTTAATGTTTCCAACTATTTTAAATCTAAATTCCGAACTGAAAATTTAATGAAAATAGTCCAAAAACATTTTTGAAACTGTAGTAAAAGTTGGTCATTATTCAAGTGATTGTGTGACATATTTGTGAAGTGTATAAATGTTTTTTAAAAACTGATTTCTGCATTAAGTTGAATAAGTTTTCAGATCTGAAATAAGTCCTTTTAAACTGAATTCTGAGTGTTTGTTAACAGCCCAAATTTGTATTTCAATAGTAAAAAAAATCTGATGGGAATTGAGTTCAATTTGGACAATTTGTGCATGGATATAAGTGGATTGCTTTGAGGATTGTTGGAACCATTATCTAAACTAATTTTATGTGTTTAATTGATAAGTTTCAGATCTGAAACTAAACTAAAACAACAAGAAGAAACTGATTTATGAATTTTTTTTGGAAACCCCTCTAGTTCATGCATCATACATCACATGTGCTACTTCACCATGTTAATAGACTACATGATCATGCATTGAGTCCACCGTTTTTTCTTCATCATTCTTGCATCTTGTTTATTTTAGGAAATTGAGTTTTCAGATTTATATATATATTTTAGTTTATCATGTTTGAGTAAATTCATTCTTAAAAAAAAAGTTGTTGTGTATAGTTGTATTGTAGTTGTTTGTACAATTGCACAATTTCTTTTTAGAAACTTGTTCAGTATTAGGAGATTATTAATTTGTTTTTTTTTTTCATTTAGAGTTTCATCTAAACTAAAATTTCTTTTTTCGAATAGGATTTAGAAATCTTTTGTTTTTTTTAGAAAGTATAGATTTTTAACCTAACATAGTTTCTAACTTAAGAAAGTTGTGTTTTCTTTCTAACTTATTTGTTATTAACTTTGTTTAGTTTTATTTTTAGTAAGTTTCTAATTTTAGATTTAGTTTTATTAGAAGTTCTAACGTGTGTTTTGCTTTGCAGTAAATTTAATTTTATTTTTAGGAACTTTTAGAATTAGGAATTGTTATTGTAATTATTTAATTCTTAGGAATGAATGTATTTGTTAGATTTTAAATTAGGATAGTTTTAGAGTCTGAATTAGGTAGGTGACAAGTTGAAAATATTTTAAACATAGCTCCCTGTGGATTCGACCTCATACTTACCGAGATATTATCACATCGCATCTCTGCACTTAGAGTTACGAACAAGTTTTTGGCGCCGTTGCCGGGGAGCGCCATTTAAGGTAATTTTTCTAATTTTCCTTATTTACATTGTTTTGTGGGTGTGGTTTAAGTTTGGCATCTTTCTAGAAATAGGAGGACATGCATGGAATGTTAAGCTGCCCTAATTTGGAATAGGAATGTGCATGGAATGCTAGAAAGTACACATCACTCTGATTTTTATAAACTTTCTAAAATTGGAAAAGTTACTGTTTTTCAACTTGTCTCAACTTCTTTTGGGAAGAAAGTGTACCAAAAGTGATCTAATCATTGTCCTTAATCTTCTCAGTGTCTAAGGAGGCCTTTGCCCCTGTAGTACACAACAGCTTGACTATTCAGGAAACTGGTCTGTCAAATGGGTCTATCTATGACTCTACCACTTCCTGGTGGCTAACCTGGCTGAGTTGATTTCATAGGACTAGATTGGAAACCTTAAGGAAAATTTTCAACCCTAGGGAGTTATTTAGTCGCTTTCATAACTTAGGTTTTCTCATATTTTAAAAATTAAATAAAAAAATCTAAAAATTCCAAAAAGAAAGGACAAGCCCTCTCAGCCAATTTGGCAAAGAGGATCAGCGCACAGATTAGAAAGGAAATCTCCTAGACCCTCTAGTCCTTTGAGATTGTTTCCAATGGCGAATGGGTCCGGTAACAATGATGCCTAACTCAGGAATGGGAATAATAATGGGGACCGCAATGGTGTGGAGGTTAATCAGCCACCTAGGACTCTACGTGATTACTTGAGCCCCGCTTGACAAACTACACTATCCTGTATAGTGATGCCCCAAATCACGGGTCAATTTGAGATTAAACCAGGCATGATCCAACTTCTACCCAATTTCATGGGCTTAACTCTGAAAGTGCATACTTGCACTAAAAAGAATTTGATAAGGTATGCTCAACACTTTAGTTACAAAATGTAGTGCCGGATGTAATCAAACTTTGATTATTTCCGTTTTCTTTGAAAGATAAAGCTAAGACTTGGCTCCACTCTATTAGACCAAGTTCAATCAACACCTGAAAAGGCCTAGAGATTGAATTTTTGAAGAAATTCTTCTCACCGCATAAGACCAACACTTTGAAAAGGGAAATTATGATGTTCAGACAAAATCTCAAGGAACCCTAGTATAAGTGTTGGGGAAGATTTAACGAATTAATCCTTGCATGTCCTCATCATGGATATGAAACATATCGTCTCATCGAGATTTTTATTAAGAGTTTAACCCCTAATACCCGTCAATTTATTGAGATGATGTGCAATGGTCAATTTGATAAAAAACAAATTGATGAAGCGTGGGAATTTTTGGAACTAATGGCAAAAAATGTGCAAAAATGGGCCTTGTCTGGTGGGGCAGATTAATCCAAGTCATTGAACCAGTCTAAGGGAGGAGGAATCTATCATTTGAACAATCAAACTAAAATTCAAGTCAAGCTTGTTGCACTTATAAGAGAAATAAAAACCCTGAAACTTGGAAAGAATAAGGATACAGTCATGGTTTATGTTATTTGTGCTTCTGAAGATCATTTGTCAGCAGACTGTCCAACTCGACCTACATTATAGGAAGCAATTCAAGAACAGGCTAACATTTTGAACTCATACCAAAAGCTGTTCAATACAAATACTATGGGGAATACGTATAATCCTTCGTGGCGAAACCACCCAAATTTTAGCAGGAGGAATGGACCAACTACTACACCTGAGTATAATCCCCAAAGACTATCAAATTCTGGTGCATACATGTCTCCACAGCATATTATGCACCATAAGCTCAGAATAGGTCATTGGAGGAGTCCTTCAGTATGCTAGTGCAACTCAACAATAATTTATGCAAAACATGCAAAATAATCAACAGATGATTTAGAATAACCAGCAAGCTATCCAAAGATTAGAAGCTTCTGTCGAACAAATCAAACATAGTTTTCAAGTTCAAGGGAAAGGAACATTTCCTACTCATCCTCTCCCGAACCCAAAAGGCCAATTTGAAGTGAACGACATAACTAACCCAAACTATTAGGAGCATGTTTAGGCAGTCACTCTACGCAGTGGCAAAGAGCTTCAAGACAATCTGGAAAAAGATAAATAACATGTCTCCTTAGATTTAAATGGAAAGATTAAAAAAGATAGTGCTAATGCAAAAACTGTTGTTGAGAATGAAAAAGGTCCTTACCCCACAACTGTCACACCCATTGCCCCTTTTCCACAAAGATAGACCCATCCCAAGAAGTCAATCCCAAACCAGGAGATCTTAGACATTTTCAAGGAAGTGAAAATCAATATTCCTCTATTGGATGCAATTAATCAGATTCCAGCCTATGTCAAGTTCCTTAAGGATCTTTGCACTGTCAATCGTAGGACGAATGTACAAAAGAAAGCTTTTTTCACTGAGCAAGTTAGTGCACTCCTAAACGGGAGCACACCCTAGAAATACAAAGATCCGGGATGCCCCACCATATCGTGCACCATTGGAAATCACCGGATTGGTCGGGCTTTATTGGACCTGGGGGCCAATGTTAATCTATTACCCTACTTGGTTTATCAACAACTAGGGCTAGGCGAGTTGAAACCTACCAAGGTTACTCTACAACTCGTAGATCATTTGGTCAAGAAACCAAGGGGGGTAATAGAAGACGTACTAGTGCAAATTGAAAAATTCTATTTTTCTGCTGATTTTTATGTATTGGACACTCAACCAGTACATAATGACAATGCTCAGATTCCGGTAATTTTGGGAAGACAATTTTTAGCAACATCAAATGCATTAATCAATTGCCGGAATGGAATGTTAAAACTTTCTTTTGGAAACATGACCATTGAACTAAACATATTCAATTTATACAAACATCCTGAGGATATTGACGATGATCTCCTTGAGATGAACTTTGTGAATATTGTGCTAGAGGATGATTTAGAGGAGTGTGTTAACTCCCACATTGCACTGATGCTTGAGCCCAATGAGGACATGGGCTTTCTTGAGGAAATGGATGATGACACTATGGAAGAAGCTCATGCTATCTGGAATCCCAAGTTTGAGGAGCTTGTACCAAATGGTGCACCACCTCTTCCATCTCAGGTTGAACCACCCAAACTTGAGTTGAAACCCCTCCCTTCTAACCTCAAATATGATTACCTTGGGTATGAGGAGACCTACCTAGTAGTTATTTCTTCGCTTCTTATTGAGAATCAAGAGGCCTAATTATTGAAAGTGCTCACAGAACACAAGAATGCGATTGCTTGGAATGTGGCTGATATCAAAGGAATTAATCCTTTAGTGTGTATGCATCGCATCTACCTTGAAGAGGATGCAAAACCATGTAGGTAGATGCAACGCCGGCTTAATTCTACTTTGCAAAAAGTGGTTAGGGCTGAGGTGCTTAAACTACTTGATGTAAGCATAATCTATCCCATCTTGGATAGCCAGTGGGTCAGCCCTACCCAAGTCGTTCCGAAAAAAGCCGGTATCACTGTAGTAAAAAATACTCAAAATGAACTTGTTCCTACCAGAGTCCCCACAGGATGGAGGGTATGCATAGACTACAGGAAACTTAATGCAGTCACACATAAGGACCATTTCCCTCTACCCTTTATGGACCAAATTTTGGAAAGGGTAGCTGGCCACCAATACTATTGTTTTCTTGATGGATATTCTAGATATAACCAAATAGAAATCTCTTCTGAAGACCAGGAGAAAACTACATTCACATGCCCCTTTGGTACTTTTGCTTATCGGCGAATGCCTTTTGGGTTATGTAATGCTGTTGCCACATTTAACCGTGTAGGCTGAGTATTTTTAGTGACATGGTGGAACGCATTCTCGAGGTCTTCATGGATGATTTCTCTGTGTTTGGTGACTCATTTGAGGATTGTTTGACAAACCTTGAGATTGTTCTCACTAGATGCAAAGAAAAGAACTTGGTACTCAATTGGGAAAAATGCCATTAAGTACTTAGGTAAAGTCCAAACCTGACTCAATTACATATCCATGACCCAAGCCCAAAGGGTTTGAGTTAAATTAGCCTAAACAAAGTTTAATTAGTATAAAACAAGATTAATTATCATGAATCGAGGTTAGCTACGATCAGAACCTTACATACCTACAAACACAAACACCCCCCAAAATACAACAAATCAATCAATAAATTAAAAAAAATCACAATCCATCTGATCTTTATAATATTAGCGTCCTTTAAACTTATAGAAAAATCAAGCAGGCACTTTTCTGCTTCTATCAACTTATCATATGAATTCCCAATCTGTCTAATTAACAATACAACCAACGTAAGAAAGAATAACAACTCACCAGCAATGAAGAGATTGGAGAGATGAAAAGAGGGGTTTGGATTTGGAGAAAAGAAAAGAAGAAAAAAAAACAAGAGATTGGAAGAAAAGAGGGTTCGATGATGAGATGGATTTGAAAAAAAATGATCTAGTATTGGAAGCATAGATACCCCCAAAAAAGGCAATTTTTTTTCTCCCACAATCACAGTTCTGTTGTCTCTATCCATATAATTTTGATACTATTCAACACCCAGACACCAAAATTCAAAATTTCATGTGCATCTTAAAAATCCATTAATTGAATCAAGCTGTGGTAACATTCAAACATCAAAGGAACGATACAAAAATTACCAAAGAAACAAAACCTAAGAAGGAGTGAGAAACAAAAGCAACACAAATTGAACAACACTACAACAAATTACATTTTTGCCAATGACTTTTCCCAATGCAAACTCACAAGCATTGGGAAAAACCTTGCATTTCCCAATGCATGTGAGTTTTCATCGGCAAAAGATCTGCTTTTCCCGATGCATGTGAGTTTGCATCAGCAAAAGGCCCACTTTTCCTGACACAAGCTTACATGTGTCGATAAAACCCCTACTTTTGTTGACGAAACAATTTTTTCATTTGGATGTATCTCATATGTCGAGAGAAGGTATAATACTCCCAACAAACAAAACCATGTGTCGGGAGAAGAATACGTTCTCCCGATGAAAAGAGCCTTGCGTCAGGAGAAGCATACCTTCTACTGATGCATGACTCTCTGTGTCACTATTTAGCTTCCCAACGTGGAGTGTTCATCAAGAAAAATAAATTCCGAAACTAAAAATTGCTTGATCCTTTCCCGATGCATGTCATGGTTTTGGGTCAGATTGGGCCTGGGTTGTGGCCGACCCGCTTGACCCATTTACACAAAAGTGATCTAATGAATATGGTTTTAGGCCCAAATGACATCCAAACCTTATGAAATTTGGAGGGATGGACTATGACATCATTTTAGGCCTAAAATAAAATCTTCATCAGGTTTTGGCTTCAAAAAGTGGGTCACACCATCTGTTGACTTTTAGTCAAATTGGGCCCATGCTTCAATTGTTTGGGGCCTAAATGATATCAGATGACCACGAAATTTTGAGGGATTGATGCGGAACCATTTTGAGGTTTCAATCTAATTTTCAAGTGATTTGGCCTTAGAGAGGTTAGACTTTGATTTAGTGCCCCTATGGCCCAATGGGAATGTTGACTTTAGGTCAACAATGTCCAGCCAACCCAAAATTTCGCAAAACTACTACAAGGCATGACTGAGGCCTTCGATAGAAACTTCAACCAATTTAGTCTTTAGGAGGTGGAGTTTCATACAATATCCTCGAAACTCTAAAATGGAGCTCCTTAAATTTGAACTTGCATCCAATAGTGTCTAAAAATTTCGAAACTTTGAGGGAATGACCCAAAATATATTTTAAGACTTCTTGTGAATTCTAGCTGATTTCATCATCGGCAAGTATGAGTCGCCCGAGTCGAGGTCAGACTTTGATTTAGTACTCCCATGGCCCAGTGGGCATGTTGACTTTAGGTCAACATGTCCAATCGACCCCATATTTTGTTGAACTACTCTAGAGCATGACTGAGGCCTTCATTTGAAATTTCAGCCAATTTGGTCTTTGAGAGGTGGAGTTTCACACAGTGTCCCCCAAACTAAAAAATGGAGCTCCTTGA
Source organism: Sextonia rubra (assembly GCA_037013555.1). Taxonomy (NCBI): domain Eukaryota; kingdom Viridiplantae; phylum Streptophyta; class Magnoliopsida; order Laurales; family Lauraceae; genus Sextonia; species Sextonia rubra. Next base: position 8,728,572 of record JASUAD010000015.1, read on the forward strand.
ATTTGAACTTGCACCCAATGATATCTAAAAAGTCTAAAATTTTGACGGAATGACCCAAAACATATTTTAAGTTTTCTTTACAAATTTCAGCTAATTTCACCATCGGGAAGTATGAGTTGCCTGAGCCAAGGTCAGACTTTGATTTAGTGGTCCCCTGGCCTAGTGGGTATGTTGACTTTAGGTCAACAACAACCAACCGACCCGAAATTTTGTAGAATTACTCTAGAGCATGACTAAGGCCTTCCATAGAAATTTCAGCCAACTTGTCTTCAGGAGGTGGAGTTTCATACAGTGTCCCCGAAACTCAAGAATGGAGCTTCTTGAATTTGAACTTGCATTCTGTGGTATCTGAAAATTCCAAGATTTTGACAGAATAACCAAGAACATATTTTAAGACTTCTGTGTGAATTTCAGTTGGTTTCACCATCAGGAAGTATGAGTTGCCAAAGCCTGGGGTGCCTTCATAATTCCAAGGCTTATTTGCCATTTTACTTTAGACCGAGCTTGGAATGTTTTACTGCAAACACTTGTGACATTTTTTATTTTTTTATTTTTTTTATGAGTTAACAAGGATTAGTTGGAAGATTGATCGGTGTAAATCATGTGTTGTATACTCATGATTTTGCTTTTTTTAAGGTCTTTAAACAAATAAAATTTTAATAGCTTATGCCCCTCTTGATTAATCTAGTAGCAAAATTAAATGAATCCCATATAATCTTAATAAGGAAGTAGATCAAATCGGTGGAATTCTCCACCCCTAATATGTATCTAGGTTTATAATTGTTCCAAACTGCACATGATATATATCACACCCCTAATATATATCTAGGTTTACAGCATCTTTGCCCACAGAAATTTATCATCAAAATAGCATCTTCTCCTGAACTCTTCCACCCCATCGTCCCACATCTCTTTGATTTCAAGTTCTGGTATGTGCCCCCTATGTTTCTCTTCTTTTCTTTTTGATTTATATCGATTTATATTCACGATGATAATGCTGTATTGTGATCTGTTCATCCTGCCCTTGTCATTGTTTTTTTGTTTCATTTTAATATATAAATCATTAGATGATTGGGACTTTGGAGATTGATGCAAAACAAGAGAGAAAAAGTGGATGCAATGTTTAAATGTTAACTACCCTGCACATGCACATTGTTTTTGTTAGTTTTGTTTATAGAAGGAGAAGAAAAAAAAATTTTGGTGTTGTTGATTCAGGTCTTTTGGAAGAATTTGGGCTAGTTCTAGGAGGCTTTTCCTTAAAAGCCGGGATCGGGTCCATCAAAAAGCCCCTCACCGAGAAAGCTCTTTTGGTTATCACACTATCCCTCGTTAATGTAGGAGCTTTGCAATAGCAGTGGTGCTTCAATCTGTAATCCTACTTCGATTTATAAACGGAACACAGAGAATGAAACACTTATTTTATCCAGTAAAACACGTCCATAGAAAATAAAATGAGGCCCGGCAAAGGCGACAGAAACTAGGGATAGTTTCTTTTCAAAAATGCCTGAAGCTTGCTTTTATAGTACGTGCTTTTTATCCATGCCTGAAACTAAGGATATAGTAGAGAGTTGGCTATTGTCCACTGTCACTGAAGCATCCGCAAAGGACGCTGGAGGACTGACATCACTGTTGCACAATCTCCGGCCACCCTTCCATCGCTGCATATCGCCATAGAGAAACCTGGCCCGCAACAGCAGTTTTGCTTTTGCAAAACCAGACCAGACGTTAGGAAGAAGATTACTAACTGTTGGGTCGATTCCAATTCGATTTCAGGTTAGGCCCACTTGACCCATTCTATAGAGAAGCCCAATCCACACCATCACTAGTAATTTCCAAGTGAATCAACGGTTGAACTTTGTGATAGTAGATGTTTGGGACTTATAATTATGATTAATAGTCCACATATCAATGATAAAACATCAAAACATATCATCAAAGTTGCTTGACTTTAGGCTTTTTTGTTTATGGTCTTGCCATGAACCTATGATGTTGTGGGTTTTACTTCAAAACAATGAGAAAAATATTCTTTTTCTATAGCATGATTAGATCTTGGAAAACAAATTTTACTATTAATGACTACTCATTGAGATCCAAAAGCCTATTGTTTCATAATTTTAGTAGAATGTACACTTATCGTGGGTTTTTTAAGTAACATAGAAATAAAGTCACAGTGAAAAAAAAACTTTTTACTCTTGGAAACTTTTTACTCTTGTAAGACTTTTTAAAACTTCCAGACCATTGACTTCTTTAAATGGGCAATCACATTCTAATACACGTACCAAGGTTTATTCCATGCTTTCTTGATCTAGGCAAATCAATTTACTAAACTGGAGATTGTGGTTATATGGTCTTTTAGCTATGGGGAGGACCACAATATATAGGAAACCCGAAGAGGTGTTACACATTAAGAAAGTAACAAATAGCATTAGATTAAAAAGAGAGAGAGAGAGAGAGAGAGAGAGAGAGAGAGAGACAAACAATGTTGCCAAATATTCACCTAATACCCCATGTTGAGCTCACTTGGTAGACAGCTAAGGCTACTAAATTAAGGTTGAGATATAAGTTTTTTGGGTGGGCGCATGCTTATGAAAGCAATTTGGACATAGCCTTGTGGGCCATTTGCACCCATATCAATTTAATGTTCAATTGAGATTTTTTTCGGTCCATGTAATATAATGACAGGTGGAAAACAGTGGACAAGAGCCCGCCTTCCCGAACTTTTATAAGGACACCCATTGGAGCAAGAATAAAAATGACTGGGTGGACGAGACAGCGGGCCGACGTCATGTATGCATATTGAAATAGGTTTTGTTAAATCCAAAAACTATTTCTTTTCTTATTTTTAATCAGTCTACCTCTTAAAAAATGACAGGCGCAGTTAGTAGAGAAGACAACGGTACAATCATAGCCCAAGGTCACATCCTCAATGACTCAAGAGGAGATAGCTGCCAATGTGCTTGGGAGGAAGTCATGCTATTTGATGGGATTTGGGATCTGAATGAAGTTGGCATCACTTCAAGGGCAACCTTAAGTGCATCTGAGGTGAGGAGCTGGAAGTAGTAGATAGTTGATCAAGTCAAGGCCCAAGTTGAACAAGCCAGCATCATAGCTGCGCAGACTAAGAGACAGGCTACACTTGAGGCAGTTATAGTCCAGTTAGTAACTCAAGCAAGGATAGTGGTTCTCGATCTTGATACGGCTGGAGGGAGCTCATCTGCTGGAGGTCAGAATGCGACATATCTTGGTCAGCATATGATTTTATTTTCTTCTACTTTAGTTGACATAAAAAGAAAGTTCTTAGGACTTATAACATAAGTTATTAGGATTTAAAAATGAAAAATAGGGTGTTGAGGGGAAAAATCATCAAATAATGACTGGAAAGTCTACAATATAGTACGAGCACGTCACTTGGGACCGTGGAAACTTGCAGGAGCTGACTGTGCCCCAACGGGACACTCGGTTTAGGAATAGAAAAAAAAAACACCAATTCCTTGGACTTAGAATAGAAAACATCTAAGTAGTCTAATGACTTTTCATTATATACATGAACATCATATTGTAATAGGTTAACGGACTTTATGGGGCCAGGTACACTGTGTACGCTCAATTACGAGATATAGTTGTGCTCTATGTTGATACTTTATTCTTTGTGGTTCTTAGATATTAATTGGTTCTTGGATATACTTTCTGGTTCTTGGATATTGAACTATGATATTAGTACTTTAAAACCTACATATTTTTTTGAATTTTACTTGTAATGGCTTCTTATATGTATTGTTTATATGATGAAATGATTAGTTTTTTAGATTGAGTTCGTTAGTTGGATTGCTTGATGTTGAGATATGGATGGTCGGATTACTTGAATTGGTTGGTACAGGTTGAAAGGTCAAAATTTGTGGGAACATAGAAAAACAAATAAAACCTTTCAGATTTAATACCTTTGCTGATGCACTATGGCGTCAGCAAAAGTCACTTTTCACAACCTATGCCGAAGCAATCTATTGTTAAAAATGGTTTTTGATAGCGCATTAATGTATCGGCAAAGTCCCTTTTGACAACCTATGCCAACGCAATCTTTTGTCGGAAATGGTTTTTATTGATGCATTAATGTGTCAGCACAAATCTAATATATGTATTTTGAAAAATATTTTCCTAATGCATAGTGTCATCAGGAAAAGTATTGTTGACAAATAAATGCGTCGGCACAAGGCAAATATATGATTTATTAAAAAATATTTTTCCAATGCCAAATGACCTCGAAAAACTTATTCACGACACAAAGCATTGTGCCAGAAAAAAGAATTACCGATGCAAGGCAATGTATTGGAAAAAGTATTGTTGACGCAAGGCAATGTGTTGGAAAAAGTATTGCCAATGCAAGGCATTCCGTCACAAAAAGTATTGCCGATGTAAGGCATTGCATCGGAAAAAGTCACTCTAAATCGTGAATTACCGATGCAATTGATGAGTCTCTAAAAATGCATTTTTTTCATACACATTTTAAAATATTTTAAAGACTTATTAACTTGAAAGAGCCTCATTTAGTGTGATATCATGGGTTCATGCATTTTAAATTCATTGTTATATTTTTCTGCATAATTTGTTTAAAAATCACACTTTTTGCATACATTCATAAACTTGCCATTTTTGGAAGGTCTATTTTTGGAAAGTTTTGTGAAAATAATTTTTCTGATAAATTAAATTGAATTTTAATCATCATTAGTACAATCACATATAATCATGAAAAATAGTGTGCATTTTCATTGTCATTTCACGAGAGATGGGCCTGCATTCATGCATTAGTGATCTTAGGGGTAAAATTGTCTTTTCACATGAATTTACATTTGTTTTGTAGGAAATTGATGATATAGGTCCCATTTATAAAGAATTGAGGCAAGGAATTGATTTTCAAGAGAAAGGAGAGAGGAATTGAAGAGAAAAAGAAATTGGAAGAAAATTGCAAAAAGTCGGCTTCAAGGTCCCACACACATGCACATGTGTGGGGTACACTTGTAAAACATCCAAGATGGGGTCCATTTATTCATTGCACATTTACAAGAGATTTTGAAGAATATATCATCAAAGATGGATAAGGAAAGCCACAAAGGAGTTCTTTTTGGAGAAGGAGAAGATTTAATTGAAAATAAAAATAAAAATAAATATCCAAGGAAGCTATTCCACATCCAAAAGAGGATTTAATTCAGATTTTGATTGAAAAACTAAAGGAAAAAAAATTAAGGGAGAATTATCTAGAAGATCTCTTCAAGTTTGGAGCCAACAAGGAGAACTTTCCAAAAAAAGAAAATTGACAATGCAAAGAGATAAAAGGGGAAGTTCTACACCTCATGTGGGCCAAGTTTGGTTTCAAGAGAGGATTCTTATTCCTAAATCATCTCTCAAAAGATCTCAAAGCAAGGTGGCACATACAAGAAAGGAAAGAAGCATCCAAGAGGGACTTTTAGACAAAGTAAGCAAAGAAAGAAAAGAAAAATAAAAAGAAAAAAAAATCCCAAATCATAATATTTTTCTTTGAAACTTGGTAAAATTAAAGTTTAGAATGTGGTCTTTCATTCCTCAGATCAAAATAATTTCGGAAGGCTTGTGAACTAGAGGCTTAAACTTTGCTAATCAGTCAACTCAGATCAGAATTTCTACATAGAATTTTACAAAGTTGTCATGTTCATGCATTCATAACATTTTCGTTTTAGATCCCTTTTTACTTCCGTTTTTTTTTTTGTTTCTTGCATCAATAGAACATGAATTCCAGCCATTAAATTTAGATTTAGGATACATTAGAATAGTTCAAATCATGCATAAAATTTGCATCAGCATACTAGTTTTTCAGACTTAGAATTTTTGAGCATCTCATGGCATGCATTGCATTACTAATTTTACTAACTTTCTAATTTTAAATTTTTTCTAGTTTTATGTTTTTATTGTTTTAGTTAATTTCAAGAATTAAATATCTTTCTAAACTTTTTTTAATTGAAGATTTTAAATTGGAAAGTTTTTTAGTTATAGAAATTCTAACTTAGGAAAGTTTCTTAGTTTAGTTAGTTTCTAATTTAGTTTTTGTTTTATTGGAAGTTCTAACTTGTGTTTTAGTTTTGCAGAAACTTTAGTTTTATTTTAGAAATTTTAGATTTAGGTTTTCTAGGTTTAGAAAAGTTTCTTTTCTTTTCATTGGTTTGTAATTAATTTAATTTTGGTAAGTAGGATGCTTGTATTTGTTAGATTTTAAATTAGGCTAGTTGTAGATTTTTATTTAGGACAGGTTACAAGTTGAGAATACCTTAAACACATTACTCCCTGAGGATCGATCTAGTCCACCAGTTTTATTAATACATCGCGGTTATGCACTTGGAACTCACGATCAGCAATTTCTTCCGTTGGCAAAAGTCTTTACTGACGCATATGTGACTTTTCTCGATGCATTTTTACGTCAGCAAAAGTGCATTTTGTTTAGTGAAAAACACTATATTTCCAATTAAAAAAGCTGCTCCCTTAATGCCAGTGAACCCATGAGATCCTCCTAAAATCCACCTACAAAATAACAAAAACATCTAATCCACATCATGGAGGAAGACGTGGGTGACGCCATCCCTCTTCTGATTCGTGGGTATGACTGTTGTGGAGTAAATCACCCCCATCTGCCCCAACAGATCCCCAGTGTAGCCCATAGGGAAAATATTGATCATGATGAGATCTCGGTCCCGGCCGTAGACCTCATCATCCAATGTTCTCTAGATTAAGAAAATCATGGCAAAGCAATTGTTAACTCTGTATTTTCTTGATTCTTCTACATTTTTGGGTTTTGGCTGTGAGTAGTGGGGAGAAATGGAGATAGGGTCTGTGTTTAGGGGGTTTTTGGACTAGTTGAATGTACAAACCCAAACTAATCTTGATTGATAATAATTAATCTTATTTTACCTTAATTAATGCTTAGACTAATTCAACTCAAATCCCCTTGGGTTTGAGTCATAGATAGGTAATTAGGTTGGGTTCAAGCCTTACTTAGGTAGTCAAGCACCTTATTGTAATTAAAGTTGCTTGGCTTTGCATCACCTTAGTATCTTATTAGTTGCATCATATGTAATTTTATCTTGTAGGTCAACTTCCATGTTTGGCCCCACTTAACTCGGATCCATTTTAGCCCACTTGAATACCAATTAACTCAAATTGTAAAATCCATAACCAAGTGGACCTACTTGTAAATTCCAGAAAATTTGGATTTAAAACCTAATCAACAACTCCTTTTTTGCATCCCCTTCTTCTTGTTGCTGGAGTTTCTTCTTCCTCTCTCCTTCACCTTCCATAGCAACTGGAATCTGGAGCTTAGCGCTTTGCATGCTAGAGCCAAGCTTTCATCTTTTTCCTCTTTACCTCCTTACTCACCTTCTTCCCTTGGAAACTCACAATCTGACCTCATCATCTTTTTTACAGTTCTTCAAGGTGAGAATCCCATCACCATTCCATTTCATGAGTTCAAAAGAGCCAAGGAAACTTAATTAAGTATCATGCATGTATCTCATACCCATTTAATCAATTGCATGTATTAGATCATCTTCTATTGAGGCTTTCTCCACCACAAAAGCAAAGGAAGAGCTTGATTTGGGTAAAACACTAAATTAGAGGTAAGTATAAAAGTGTATATTACTGTATGTATGTCTATTTATGTTGATTCTTGAAGAATTCTCCTTAAACGCCAATCTACAACTTTTTTACCCTTTAATTCAAGAATATATGATGGTTTAAGTGATGATGAATATATTAATGAACGAATGATGAAATGTGGGTTTTGAAATATAAAATGATAGATTGGAACAAAGAAAATCATAGTGGAACCAAGTTGGAAGAAGTTCTATACCGAACGTATGTTTCAGAATGGCTTTGAAAAATCTAAAGCTTAAAGCTAGCTTTCCAATGACCCAAAACTTGACATTTCTTCTATGGTTAACCCCATGGCTAAGCTGCGAAATGCACTATGGCTAAGCCATAGCCAAGTCGTAGTCAAGTCGTAGGCTATCTACGGTTAAGCCGTGGGCTAAATCACGGGTGAGCCGTAACTGTGGGAAATTTTGGTAAGTCATAACTAAGCCATAGGAACAAAGAAACTAAGACAAAAGTAGGAACTTTCAAAGACCATGTAGGGCTTTAAAAGTGGTACCTTTGACTTGAATAAATTCCTAACGATAATAAAAACACTAAGGAGGAAAACTATAGAGCTATCACTTGTCCCCTTCTGATTCTCTGGATGTCACATTATGGGTGTTGGCATAAGAAGAAGTGTTTACTACCTATACAATGTAAGATTTTCATAGTACATTGACACCGGACATTTTATGAATATACCACATTGAATGACTATGGAAACATGGAATAACTTAGCATAGGGTTAGTTAGTAAATAACCTTGATAAACTCTTAATTCAAATGCATTCATATTGGTAAGTAAACCTTACCTTCAACATGATCTAATCATGTGCCCATTCTTCCTGGTGAATCTTGAGATGAAATCAAAGGTGGAGCTTCTATTGAGCGTGAGCCCATGAGCCAAGATAGGGGCAACCGAGGTTGAGAGGGTTCAAAATCTAATTGCTCATTTAAGTATGAGTTGTTTGAATAATAGTTACTTTGTTAATTCTGATTTTTATGAATGAATACAATCTCAAGATTGCTATATGTTTCTACATAAGAATGAATCAAATGCTACATATGATAAGTATGAAAGTATGAATTCTGATTGGACTTGAGACCATTGAGTCGGCACCACTTAGCTTGTATCCACATGAGGTTCAGTGGGACCGAATGAGGGTATTCAATACATTACCTATTATAGTAGTTATATAAAGAGTTGGTCGATATTCTTAGGGTAGCTAGATGCTCGTAGCCCGACCGCTAGTGATTTCGCACCGACCGATATGCTCTCTTTATGGAGAGAAGATCGCCATGTGGATGCTAACTAATATGTTATTGTATTTCCATTTATGATTCGTTACTCATGTTTATTCATATACAAAACATGCCTAGCTTCCATTATTGCTTTTGTTTAATCAATATGTTTTCTAATTCAATTGTTACATCATGATAGTCTTATATATCCTTGTATTTGTTTAACTGTTGTGTTAATAGGTGTTACAAGTATTGAACCCAATGCCAACACGGCAGTCGACGTACCCCCAGAAGGAACTATAGCAGTGCCTCGGGGTGTAGATGAGTAGAATGAGGATGATGCCTTTTACTAGTCATCCGGTGTAAAACGTCACAAGGTTTCTTTTGGATCGCATAGAGAGTAGATCATGTCATTTTCATCATGTTATTTTAGAGACAGATTGATGGACATGCCATTTTGTATTTATGCATATGTTTATACACCTTATTAGTATGTGTATGTGGAGGGTTTAATTAACAAACCTTGGTTTATGTTAATGAATGAATTAATGTTTTCTAATTGCCTATGATGAATTACAGGTGAATTCTCCAGGTTTTTGTTTCATTATGAAAATGAGTATTACGTGTTTATGGATATTTTTCACACATACCTATGGAATCTCCCTTGTAGCAGTTCATACATGTCTTGACATGTGTAAGGTCCCGACCCAACTTAATTATAATTTCTATTAATTAAGCATGATTTCCTACTAATATGTGTATTTTAGTCTTAATTCCTCTTGTTCTTAATTTTATGAGTCTCAGTTGTGTAGGTAGTTGGGTTTGAACTTTACTTAGGTAGTTGATGACCTTTATGTAATTTAGAATCACATTGTTGTATCATTTTGCACTACATTAATTATATCATATGCATTTCATCTTATGGATCAACTTTCATGTTGGCCTAGCTCAAATCGAATCCATCCTAGTCCAATTGAAGCTTAATTGCCTTAAACTATAATTTTCCAAAACAATTCAACTTGCATGTAAACGTCTAAAAAGTTGAGTTCAGAAGGGAAGCAACCAACAATCCCCATTCATTTTTCTCCACTTTCATTGCTAGAACTTCTTCTTATTCTCTTCTTCTCCTCCATACTAACTGGAGATCCAAGTTTAGGGCTATTGCATGTTCGAGCCAAGGCTCCTGCTATATTCATCATTATCTCCTTACTAGTCTTCCCCATTGGAATCTCTCCATTCCATCTTTTCTTCTTCTCTCCAGCTTCCTCAGGTAAGAACTCCATCATCCCTCCATTTCTTTGAATCCAAAAAAGTTAAGGAGGCTCAAATGAGTAACATGCATGTATCTTACATTTGATTACGATTTGCATGTCTTTGCATGTAATAGGATTTGCTTCATTAAGGCTTCCTCCACCATCAAACCAAAGGAGAGGCTAGTTTTGGGTAAAACACTGATATAAGGCAAGTATAAAAGTATATATTACTACATGCATGTCTAACTTTGTTGATTCTTGATGTAATTACTCTTACACTTGATTAAGTATATATATATATTGGATTAGGTGATAATCAATATAACTATGTAATATTAATGATATGTGGGCATGTAAGACCTAAGATGATAATTTGGAGCAAAAAAAACCTCATTGGAACCCAATTTATAGAGTTCTGTACTTGAACTCGTGCTTCAAAAATTATTTCTAGGGATTCTGAAGCTTACAGTGAAGCCCACGGCTAAGACATAAGTACTTACAGTTTAGTATATAGAGAGCTCAAAAACCCACACTTGAACTACGGCTAACCCTCAGCTAAGTTGTGTAACCAACTATGACTAAGGGCCGTAAGACTCCCGTGAGCAAGCTATAAGCCATTCTACGGTGAACTTTCCAAAGTGCCCCAAAATCAAGAACTACTATACGGCTCACCACGGCTAAGCCATAGACGGTGTTATGACTAAGTCGTATCCAAGCCATAGCCTAGCCATAGATGGTGTTATGACTAAGTCGTATCCAAGCCATAGCCTAGCCATAGGCTTAGCACCCCTAAGCCGCAAGCCAATATACGGCGAAACCGTAAATGCATATGAAATTGAGGAAAAGACTAAGCCACTCATCTAAGTAGTAAGATGTATGCAGCTAAGTCATAAGAACACTGTAAAGTTAGGATATTAAGGATTTTAAACGACTTTGTAGGGCTTTAGATATGGCTCCTTTTCCCCAATTAAATTAGCCCAATGGTGATCAATTGATATGGAGGACGAGTGTAGAGTTGTCACCCATCCCCTTCGAGTTTTTGGACGAATTTCCAATGTCACGTCATGGGTGTTGGCATAAGAAGAAGTGTCCTTGCATACACAATGTAACGCCATGATTGGTAATACAATGACACCGGACGTTATATGAATACATCATGTTAAATGCCCTCAGGATTACGGATTATCTAGCATAGGGTTGACTAGTAAATCTCCTTGATATCTTCTTAATTTAAATGCATTCAATATGTCAAGAAACCTTGCCCTCAACATGATGTAGTTATGTTCCCATTCTTCCTGGTGAACCTTAAGGCAATCGGTCCAAAACTTCCACTGAGTGTGTATCCATGAACCGAAATGGGTGTAACTAAGGTTAAGAGGGTTCAGCTCTATTAGCTCAATTAAGTGTGCATTAATTGATTACCAAATACTTGTAAATTCCGATTTCTATGATTGAATATGATTTCAAGACCGAAACTCCCATATATATGATATGATAAGTACGAATGAATATGTAAGAATATGAGATGGTCACTATGATTGACCATAAGTATGAAAGATATGAATTTGAGTCGGTCTTGATATGTTGAGTCGGCACCACCTAAATTGTACCCTTATTGGGATCAATGGGACCAATTTGGGTGCCCTTTTATGTCACTACTACAGCAGTTTATGTAGGAGTTATCGGCGCGCCTCTGGAAGCTAGCTTTATACCCTAGCGTAATTCTCATTGTATATTATATGCTCTTTCTAGATGATACACTCCCTTTTGGGAGAATATACTCTCGTGGATGCCAATTAGTTTATATGATATCCAGTTTATGATTCATTACTCAACCTTAATTGATGCACAATCTACCTAGTTTCCTGCTATTGCTTTCTTTTAATCAATACGTACTTTAATTCATTTGATACATCATGGTGGTCTTATATATCTCTATACTTGCTTAACCGTCGTGATAACAGAGCTACCCTTAGTGTTACAGGTACTAAACCCAAACAGTACGACGAACGACGTGCTCGGCAGGAATCTCAACAGAACCTTGGGGATTAGATGAGTGCAATGAAGATGACATCTTTTATTAGTCATCCTATGAAGAGTGACAATGGGTTCTTTTAGGTTGTTTAGCTTAGATATGCTTGGACTATGATTGTTCTTGTACCTAGCAATTGGATAAACACATATATATAATTTTGGATTTTGTATATGTTTAAATAATTGTTACCATACAAATGTAGATGGTTAAGTACAGACTTTAGACTTATTTATGATATGGAAGATTCTTCTTTATTGTTGCTTTTGATAATTAGGAGTGCATTACACAGGCTTCCACTTATTGTTGAAATTGAATTACGTGTTGGAGAAGCTTCTCTACACGTTCCTGGAGAATCTCCCTTGTAGTGATTTGTGTGTGTCTTCACATGCATAGATTGCTACAGGATTATGTATGCACACCCCATGGGGCCCATTCTAATCCCCAATTCCCAGGATTGGGTGTGACAACATGGCATGGATTGCTATGGGTTACGTGTGCTGCACCACAAGAGTCCACTCTAATCCCCAACTCTCGGGTTCGAGGTGTGACATTAGGCCTTCCGTTTGCTTATATTATAACCTTTGAGTACAAGTCTAGCCTTATATTTATCTATTGATCCATCGACTTTCATCTTCCTCTTAAATATCCATTTATGTCCAAAACATTTACTCTCGGGTGGCAAACCCACTAGTTCCCACCTATGGTTTTGCATAATGGAATCAATTTCATTATTCACAACCTCTTTTCGAAAAGGTGCTTTAGGTGAAGACGTGGCTTCTTTGAAGCTTTGGGGCCCACTTTCTAACAAGTATGCTAGAAATATGGACCAAAAGATTTGGAAGTCTTTGTCCTTTTACTGTGTCTAGGTTCCTCCATTTTAGAATGATCCTCTATCTTATTGCTAATCGCAATATCATAATGATCTCTTTTGTTAGAACTTGTCTCTTGCACTGTTTTGCATGAAAACATATTTTCAAAGAAAGATGCATTTCTTGATTCAATGATAGTATTTGCATGGATATCATTATTCTTAGATTTATGAATAAGAAAGCGATAAGCATTACTATTATTAGCATATCCAATGAAAATATAGTAAACAGTTTTAGGTCCTATCTTCACCCTTTTAGGAATATGAACTGCTACTTTAGCGGGACACCCCCACACTATCAAGAATTTATAGGAAGGTACCCGTCTTTTTGCATAGTTCATAGAGTGACTTCCCCATTTTCTTATGGGATATCATGTTGAGAATATAAATTTTAGAAAGCAATACTTGCCCCCACAAGTTCTATAGTAACCTAGAGCTGAGCAACATAGAATTCATCATTTCTTTTAAAGTTATATTTTTCCTTTCAGCAATACCATTTTACTAAGGTAAATAAGGTGCTGCAGTTTGATGTATTATACCATGTTGTGAATAGAACTCACAAAAAGGTAATTTATATTCTCCACCTCTATCACTCCTTAAAGCCTTAATTTTTCTACCAAGTTGACTCTCAACTTCATTCTTATATTGCATTAACATCTCCAATGCATTATCCTTACTTCGTAACAAGTATATGTAGCACTATTGTGCACAGTCATCTATGAAAGTGATGAAGTATTTTTTCCCACCTCTAGTTTGAACAAATTTTAAGTCACATATGTCACTGCGAATCAATTCTAGAGGTTCTATACTTCTGTCAATGGTTTGAAAAGGTGCCTCAGTTAATTTTGATTCTACATAAGTTTGACATTTATAACTAAAATCAATTTGAAATTTGGGCAAACATTCCATCTTGACTAGTCTATGTAAAGTACCATAATTTACATGCCCTAGTCTACCATGCCAAATATTAGAGGACTCAACTATATAAGAAGAAGATGGATTCTTATTAATAGAAGATTTCAGTACAATTTTCATTATATTCATCTTAAACAATCCATCACTTAAATAGCCTTTCCCTACATACATCCCACTATCTGTGAGTACAAATTTATCAGACTCAAACACCAGTTTGAAACCCTTCTTCCTCAACAGTGAACCTGATTCTAGATTCTTGCAGATGTCGGGTACATTTAGTACATCAACAAGTGCGAGTTCCTTTCCTGATGTCATCTTCAAAATAATATTGCCTTTTACTTTAACTTTTGAAGTTGCAGAATTTCCCATGAAAAGTTGTTTACCATGACGCACTCTTTCATAGGAAGAGAACATGCTCTTGCCTGCACAAATGTGGCAGGTTGCTCCTATATCTACCCACCATTCCCTAGTATTGCCTACTAAATTCACTTTAGAAACTATAATTGCAGGTTTATATTACATTTGTTGTAAGATTTCAACTTCTATCATGTTAGCTTGAACGGGTTTCTTTGCATTGCCCTGTTCCTTGCCATTTTCTTTTCTCCTAGACAATCCTTTGCCCGATGCCTTTGTTTGTCACAGACATAGCATTTTCCTTTGAATTTCTTGTTGTTATGGCCTTTAGCACTCTTGTTATCATTGCCCCTTGCACCTTGGTTTGATATTTGGTGAAAATGTTTCCTCTTTTTGTTGTGGTTAGACTTCCAATGTTCAACTATATTTGCTTTGGGTTCCATAGATTGAGTTCCCAACTTTTTTTTTAGCAATTTTATTATCTTACTCAATGTTGCACAATAAGATCCTCAAGATTCATTTCTTTGCATTTATGTTTCAAATAACTTTTGAAATCCTTCCAAATGGGTGCAAATTTTTCAATAATTATAGCCACTTGGAATGATTCACTTAGTTCCATTCCTTCAACATGTATTTCATGAAGTATTAGTTGAAGATCTCTAATTTGACTAATTATAGTCATAGCGTCTACCTTTTTGTAAACAAGAAATCAGCTCACTACAAACTTTTCAGCCTAGCATCTTTGGTTTTGTATTTTTTGTCCAAAGATATCCAAAGTGCTTTAGCAGTCTTGGTTGAACTATACACATTATATAATATGTTATCCAACCCATTCCTAATGTAATTTTTGCATAAGAAGTCTAATTGCTTCCATTCCTCTATAGCTGCTACAACATGCCTATCCGTCTTATTCTCTTTAAGAACAGGGGGCTCCTAATGAAGAAGTTTGAGCAGATTCAAAGTGGTAAGATAAAACATTATCTTCTGCTGCCTTTGTTTGATTTCAATTCCATTGGAATTTTTAGGTTCCTATCCATGATTAAATGGAACAGCAATTTGAGTTACAGTGGGAACTATAATAGTATTAGGAGATGCCATTTTTTATTGGCAGAAGATATAAAATCAGATTAAATAGTAAACCAGACCAACTGTTTAAAAGAAAATGTTTTAAGAAATAGTTTGAAGTAACACCATCTTTTAAGAAACCAGTTTACTTATTAGAAATGAGAAATAGTATCTTTGACAGAAACAATTTTCAAAAGCTGAAAGAAAAGTTTCATCTTAAGATTGTTATTGGGCCTGCAGTAATTGATATGTGAACAAGAAACTGAAATGAACAAATGACTGACTCACAGATCAAGGCTAATTTATCACACTATGTCCTTAAGACAAAATTCATCCCTCGTAGTGTTGCCGATAGATTGAGATGATTATCTTCCAAGATACAATGATCTTTCTGACGAGATGGCTTTAAATAGATGAACTAGTGACTATTTGGAACAATCATGTGACTGTTCAGCCAAACAATGCAACTCTAGATTGAGTTGTGAATTTTTGGAAAAAAAACATGACTGTTCAGTTAAAAAACAAGACTGTTCAATGCTTTGTAGCTTTTCACAAAAAGGTATATATGGGTATGGGCTTGGGCCTACTTGCGCATGGGCCCAACCAAACCCAACCCATCCTGGCCCTGCCAGCCCGCTAGTTGGGCGATCGAACGGTGGCGCCACGCACATGGATTGAACCGATGTGGTCTATATGATCCCTCTGAGATAAAATATGGGTACCCCTTAGGGCCCAACCTTTTTAAGCACACATAAATGTATATAAACCCACCATGGGTTTTACTTCCTAAGCCATGTAAGATTCTAGTTTTCCCACAAACCTAGCCTCCTACCATCTTTAACCGAGTTCAAGGAGGTACTATGGAGTCAATTTCTCATTCACTCCTTAACAGTTTTCATTTAGTAATTGGTCATTGTTGTTCGATTATTAAAGGAGAACACATTACAATCTGAACCTGACACAAAGGATGAGTGCGTCCCACATTTATTGTGGTCCAAAGTTGACCAAATGACCATTGTGAAACCCATTTTTCCAACAAGCTCCACATTTAAGATGAGTCTAGTTGGTCTCCTTCAATATTTCCTTAGACCTTCAAGTTACTCAAACTGAAAATGGAAATTTTCTTAGCCAGTTCAAGTTTGCTTTAGAAATTGTGAAGAAGTTTGGCTTTGAAAATTCTAAAATTAGTTGCAACCCCTTAGGATATACTAAGAAACTATCCAATGATCTTAAAGGTAAGAAAGTGTAACAAAAAATAAATAGAAGTATGACACAAAGCCCAATTAGTAGGCCAGATATAACCTCAGGGTTGAGATTTGTGCTAGATATCAATCTGACCTCATGATTCTCAACTTATTATTGATAAACGTATGATCAAATATGTTAATAGGACTTCACATTATGGCATCTAGCATTGTAGAGACTCATCTCTGCAATTAGTTGGATATAACGATGCTGATTGGGCCAGATCAATTGTTGATAGAAAAAGCATTAATGGTTATTGCTACTTGATCGGAAATTGTTTAGTAGCCTGGCATAACAAAAAGCAAAATTCTGTGTCATTATCAATCACAGTGGCTAAATATATTGCTGCAAGTAATTGTTATGCGTAGTCATTGTGGATGAAACAAACTTTGTTAGATTATAATGTTCCTCAACAATGTATGCCTATCATGTGTGATAATTTTAGTGCCATAAGTATCATCAAGAGTCCTATCAACACTCAAGCACAAAGCACATTGATATTAGATATCATTTTCTATGTGACCATGTTGACCAAGGTAATATTGAGCTAGGATTTGTCCCCAGTGATGCTCAACTTACAAATTTCTTTACCAAACCCCTTTGAAATGATAGATTTTTCAAATTAAGACATGAATTAGGAATTGGCCCATGCCTTGCATAATGCATTTTTGTTTGACTTTTATGCTTATTTATTTTAAGTTCTTTTATTAATAGGTGCTACTGAAAGATATGTCTTTCTGCCTCTTGTGTGTAGGGATCTTGGCAATTTGATGTCAAAGAGGGTGAACAAGAGAGAGTCGAGGAAATGCTTGAATTAATGGGGAGATCAAGTTCTACGGAGATGCATATCTAAAGGGAAGAGCAAGTCAAAGAAATACAACATCAAAAAAAGAAAGGAGAAGAAAAAAGGTTCCAAAATTTGCTACTCTGGAAGAAAAACTTTTTCATCAATTAAGGGGGAGCTTAAGAGCATGTGATCACTTCAACGAGAGCTAAAGTATCAAGAAGATATCAAGCTTTATTGTGTTGCCATCAAACTGCAAAGGGGAAGATTGCTAGGGATTTTGTAGTGTTGCAATTTGATTGGATACGCTTTCTTATTTTAAACTTGGTTTTCATGCATGCTTTTAACTTTTAATCTTGAATTTCTCATGCATTTTGATTGATTTTAAATTCATCATCTGTTTTATGCATCTTAGGTTTATGTTTTAAAGAAGAACTTTTAAATATTTTAAGCATGAATCTAGGTGTGATTTTCATATGTTTCAATCTCCTTTTGAATGCCCAAATTAAGTCTGAAATCTAGAAATTGTCGGTTAACTACCACCTATTAGCAATTACTTTTCCTAAGAGCAACAACTTTCAAATTATGAATGTCGGTTAACCTCATGTAGTCAAAACTAGACTTAAGAGAGTGATTTTTTAATAGAGAAAAGCATAAAGGAAAAGGTTTGACTTAAAGGAGCCTAGGGAATGAGATGAAAAACTAAAGCAAGGATTTTCCAAATGATTCACACCAACCAAGAAAAGTTTAAATCTTCATTTCTAAAGTTGTCGTGCTTTGTTATAAATTTTGATCTTTCATAGCATGATTTATATGCATGGGTGAATCTTCATATATTTGACTGCATCACATGAAAATCAATTTGAGATCTATTTTGTGTTTTGGTTTAAAAAATGCTTAAACATAACCGTTGATATCTTTCATAGCATGTTTCCTTACTTGGTTAAATCTAATATTCTTAAATTCATCACAAGAAAATAATCTTTGATATATAGTATGTTTTGGACTCAACAATTCTCCTTCATCACATGTCCTGCTTTTGAAATTTTGATAAACTTATAGTGATTTGATTTTCAATCTTCCATTAAGTTTACACTTATGCATGCCATATGTTAGACATATTGTCTCAACCATGTCATTTCTTGATTTCACATCTTTTGAAAGCCAAATCAAGCTCTAGTTTATTTTTTTTATATATTTGGCTTACTTTTACATGAGCTATCAATTTCATATTGGTTGATGGTAGTTTTCATACACACACGTATTGGACCATAACCTTTGCATATATGATTTATGTGTGTTATTGATTGGATTATAAATTTTATATTTCCTTATTTTAGAGGCTCAATCATGTGCTTCAAACATATCTCTTCTTGTGTATCTTAGATACATTATAAAGAGAAAACTTATTGTAAAGGTTATTGCTTAGCCCTAAAAATCATTTGATTGTAAACGTTAGTGCCTAGCCTAGAAAAGCATTTGATTAGAGGTTATTACTTAGCCTTGAAAAGCATTTGATTAAAGGTTATTGCATAGCTTAGAAAAGCATTTATTGCAAGGATTATTGCTTAGCCTTAAAAGCGTATTGATTAATGGAATAACGGTGGGGTGTAGAGACACAAGCTAGGAGTTGATGCAGTCACTTTGGTTGAACCACTATAAGTTATTGTGTTGTGGTGAGTGCTATTTCTTTCATAGTGAATGTTTATAATGTATGCTTTCGCCTTTATATTTCTGTAAACATCACTTGTGCTTAATTTGTAAGAAGAAATTTCAAAATTGGTCATAATTGGATTAATCTTTTAGCATTTGTCACCAAAAAGATTAATCATAATTGGATTAATCTTTTAGCATTTGATTGGAGGTTATTGCTTAGCCTTGAAAAGCATTTGATTAAAGGTTATTGCATAGCTTAGAAAAGCATTTATTGTAAGGATTATTGCTTAGCCTTAAAAGCGTATTGATTAATGGAATAATGGTGGGGTGTAGAGACACAAGCCAGAAGTTGATGCAGTTACTTTGGTTGAACCACTATAAGTTATTGTGTTGTGGTGAGTGCTATTTCTTTCATAGTGAATGTTTATAATGTATGGCTTTCGCCTTTATATTTCTGTAAACATCACTTGTGCTTAATTTGTAAGAAGAAATTTCAAAATTGGTCATAATTGGATTAATCTTTTAGCATTGGTCAAAAAGTGATCTACTGCTAGCATTTGTCACCAAAAGGGGAGGTGGGCAAAGCGAGGAGAAAAGAGGGGAATGTGAGTGGTGAGGGAAAGGGGGGCATTGGGCTAATTTTTCTTTTTTTATTTTTTGGAAAAAAAAAAGGGGTTAAGTGTATTGAGTCCAATCTTTAGTCATTTATTACATTCCTATTTTAAAAGTAACATTTGACAAACTCAACTAGATTGTGATTGGCTTAAGTTTCAAAGGTCATGAAAGTCAATGTCCTTTGGAGCCTTAATTAGAAATCGCAGTCTCAAATTAAGAGTTAAAGATCATTGACCAATCTAATTAGAAGGTATAAGGAATCTCTAATGATGCATTTGCTAAATGGAGAGGAATCCTCCATCTAGAGGATACCTTATTTCCCTTGGAACCATGCTATCCTCCCAGAGGATTTTTGTGGTGAGGAGTCACTAAATTCAAGGTTTGGAAAACACTAAGGAGAAGTGATTTTTTGTAACTGAGGTGCTTCTTTGCCTCCATGGATTTTTTTTTTGTTGGGATGGGGGGAGGGGGTGGTGTGCGACTGAGGAATCCACGGAAGGCAGGATCCTCTCTCCCTTTCTCTCTCTTGACCCACATGTAGGTTTTCCTCTAAATCAAGGAAAACTATAGAGGATTCCTCTTTAATGACGTTGCCCAAATTGCTATTACTCTAGAGGAAGGTTGTAAAGACCCCTCAAAGAATTTAAGGAACCTCCTCCTTTTTTCCTATTTTGAATGGGCGAAGAAACCTCTCTCAGCCTTGAGAAACTCCTAAGCAACTCCAATGTGTGAATATTCCATTTTATTCCTACGAGATGCGTGATGACGCCACATTGATCCACCCTCAATTATTTTGATCTCAAAGCAAGTAATTTCTATTAGATTTCTTAAATGTTCTTGATATTCTAGTTAGTTTCCTTTGAGTTCCATATGGTTATTTTTAAAATAAAAAATAAAAGAAAGAAAAAAGAAAGAAGGTTAGATTTTTGCTTCCTATAGTTCAGTTTCTTTACTGCTCTTGGTTCCCTTCTATTTGTCATTGTCTTGGGCTCTTGGTTGATTTTTTTTAAAAGGATTTTATGTACAACTCCAATTTTTAAAGTTTCTATTGATACAAGTCTGAGTGCCAACTTTTTAACTATTCCAATCTAGTTCTATACGAAAAACCAACGGTACAAAGAAAATGACAATCGGGCCCTTTGCATGAATAAAAAGGACATGAATTTATTTGATTCACTTCCACTACCTTTTTTTGCTAAGAAAGTGGCCCGTGAAGTGGTTTCTCTTCCATCTCTTCTTTTTGTGAAGTAAGAAACTAGGGTTTGAAGAACAAATTTGAAGAAAATAGCATCCATAAACGGTTAGAAAGTAGTATTCACTACTACAGTTTAGGTTTTGAGTAAATGTTAAAACTAGTATTTGGATTTAACTTTCTAAAACAATAAAACTACTATACTTTACAATTTGAGTAAATGATGAAACTAGGGTTTCGATTTAACATTCTACATTGATAAAACTAAAATTTCAAGTATCTTTTCAACTAAGATGTCTTAAATTCATTATTTAAAAATCAATTTTATGAAACAAGAAATGATCTTATTAGGTTTTCATGTTCCTATTTGCATTTAATATTTTCCTATTACTAAATATTACTGCATTTTTTATATTCTTGCTTCACATTCACATAATTTCATTATCATTTTAAAGTGTTCATATATTTATTTTCCATATTCTTATTTGCATGTAACATTTTACTAATACTTGCACTAAATATTGCTATATCTTTTTATATTCCTATTTCACATTCACATAATTTCATTCTCATTTTAAAGTGTTTGTATATACATATTCTCTATGTTCCTGTTTACATGTGACATTCTCCTGTCAATTGCACTGAATATTGCTCCATTTTTTAATTTTTTTGTTTCAAATTCAAACAAGTTTATTCACATTCTTAAGTGTTCTTGTATATATTCTCAATGTTCCTGTTTGCATATAACTTGTTTCCTATTAATTACACTAAATATTGATCCATTTTTTGATGTTCCTATTTTAAATTTATAAACTACATTTACATTTTAAAATTTTTCTGTGTATATTCTCCACGTTCCTTTTTCCTTATAACATTTTCCTATTAATGCACTGAATATTTCTCCATTTTTTTGTATTCTTGTTTCAAATTCACACAAGCTTATTCTCATCCTAATAGTGAAACAGGAACATCATAATAGTGAAACATGAACATCATGTCAGTGAAACAACCACATTCTCCAACCACATTCACACAATTTCATTCTCATTTTAAAGTGTTCATGTATATATTTTCCATGTTCCTATTTGTATGTAACATTTTCCTATTAATTGCTCTGAATTTTGCTCCATTTTTTATGTTCTTGTTTCAAATTTAAACAAGTTCATTCTCATTCTTATGTGTTCATGTATATGTTCTCCATGTTTTTGTTTACATGTAACATCTTTCCTGTTAATGACACTAAATATTTATCCATCTTTTGATGTTCCTATTCAGATTCATACAATTTCATTCAAACTTAAATATTCATGTATATATTCTCTATGTTCCTACTATGCTTTGACAATTTTCAATTAATTGAATTGAATATTGATCCACTTTTTATGTTCTTGTTTCATAATCACACAACATCACACCCATACTTTAATGTTCCTGCATAATGTTACTATTTCTCCTAAATTGAAGCATCTTTGTATTTTTGACACTGGTGAAAAAATATGGGAAAAAATTTTCTATGTCATCACAAGAGTGAAATATAGGTTTGGGCTCAAAATGTTGAAGAAGAAACATTTATGATTGAGGAATCACAAACATAGCCCTCATAATCAATGAAAATGATAACACAAATAGAATAGAAGAAGAAGAAACAAAGTATAGAATTACAATACCAAAATTTCGATCAAATATTCTACTATTCATCAAGTTGCTCACTGCAATCAATTACACCAGAGAGCAACTAAGAGAGCTGAAGAAAATCCCATTTTAGTCAATGATAAAGCCATTTGTCACGAAGAAAAAAAAATCTTGTTCTTGGAGAAAGAATGCCAGTGACTTGGCTAAAATCATAAAACAGTATAAATCAGCTCAAATAGGTTTCAAACTTGGCAGCAAAATTGTGCCATTAACTACAAAGGGATATAGAAATCATTTTTGGGATCCCACAAGGAATAAAGGAGATTAAAAAATAAACCCCTTGCCAAACCTAGAAAGGGAAGTACATTTGTTCAAAGACGGTTCAAAACTGTCAGCCAATTAAATGGTTTAAACATCAATTTAGCCTTGAACAAAGCATTTAAAGGAAACACAGAACAAGATTATCAAAACGTTGCTAGACTTGTTGCTCTACTCATATGTGACACAGTCCTTTTCTCCACGATAGGACATACCTTTTGGTGGATGTACATCAAGTATATAAAGGATTTAGACCAAATAAAATCCTATTCATGGGCAACAACAGCACACCACACCTTTATTACATCTCTGAACAATAGTAATAAGACACCATTCAGGGTGACTCGCTGTATGCTAGCACTTTTGGTATATTCTACAATTCTACTGGATTTTTAAGTGTATAGACATCTAATTGAATGTTCTTGTTTATGACATGCTCCTATTTAAAAACTGAATTTCAAAAAAGTTCCTATTTTTGACACACATAACTGATATTACTAGGAGAATTTGAAGTTTCTCAAATTTACTAAACCTCTTGATAGAACTTGTTTACATGCTAAAAGTCACATTGAGTCACATGCCAATTTGGCCTTTTCAATGTGCACATATAGAATCAAGAGGGGTTGGTGTCCAATATTTTTATATGTTTAAAAATTAAGAAAAAAATCAAATTTGAATAAATATCGAAGAGTTAAAAATTTCCTTTAGTCAATTTCGGGCTAGGTAAAACATTCCAAGCAAGCACCACCTAAAACTAATATGATTCCGTATGTAGTAACTCATCTCACGTAGCGATAACAAAAAGAAAAAAGATAGGAAGTTTAAAAAGTTACATTATTTACTGCACCACAAAACCCAAACCCCAAAAAACTAAACCTTAGACCCCTAAACCCAAATGCCATTACCCCTAAATTGATGCATCACGAGGAAGAAGAATAGCCAACAATGGATGTAGCACTGGAAAGAAAAATAGCTAACGGGTTATTTTCCAAGCCAAAAGGCTTAGGCATAAATTGTCTGGATCTCACACCAAAGATAATCATCTCACTCTCGATAAGAAAACTGAAATCCTAGTCAATGTTGTAGTCTATCCATGAAAAGGGATTACATCTATATTTATAACTAAACTACTCTCTAAATAAGAAAACAACCTAATTCAATCCAAATAAAGAGTCCTAACTCAAATATAAAATCAATTTCTAAATATAAACAACTTAAGAAAGCAAATACCATTAATAAATTAATCATCACTACTGGGTTTTGGACTAGGGCCTACGAGCATAAACTTTCAAGAGGGGCCCAATAGTCTAGCCTACATCTAAACCTAAGTCCCTAAACCCTTAAAACCTAAAAATATATACCATAACCCTAAGATCAAAACACTAAACCCTAAAATCCTAATACTTTAAAAACCTAATGAATGTACCCCAAAATAGCCAAACCACGCTTCGTGCATCAACCATTATATATAGGGAGCTGCTATATGTACACCAATTATCTCTTATTACACACCAAAAAAAAAAAGAAAAAAAATCAAAAATTTCCAAAATGCTCCCACCCCTTTTCTTCCTACACACCTTCTCTCTCTCCTTCCCTCCTCTCCCTTTCCCTTCCCCACCTCCCCCTCCGACCAGCGACAAGCTCTAGTACCAGAGGGGACTCCCCTCTCCCTCTCCTCTTTTTCTCCCTCCCTCTATTCTCTCTCCTTCCTCTCTCTCCTCCCTCTCTCTCCTCCCTCCCCCTTCTCCCCTCCCGCAATAGCTCTCCCTACGGCAGGGGGGGTTTATCTCCCTACTATAATGAGATTGAGCTATTCTTGTAACAGGAGATCAAGCTCCATGCTATAGGGAGAGCTGTTACAGCGGTCTCTTCCTATAGTGGGGAGATCCCGATCTCCTTGTTATGGCCGATCTCCCTACTATGGGGAGGTTAGATGAGGGGATGGGGATAAAGGGGGAAGGCAGGAAAGAGGGAGGGAGAGAGAAGGAGAGAAAAAATAAGGGGAGGGAGAGAGAAAGGGTGGGGAGGGAGAGGCCCTTTGCTGGTCGGAGCTCATTGCCGGCTAGAGGGGGAGGTGGGGAAGGAGAGGGGAGAGGAGAAAAGGGAGTGAAGGTGTGTAGGAAGAGAAGGGGTAGGGACATTTTGGGAAGTTTTGGCTTTTTTTTTTCTTGGCTGTGTAAGAAGAGATAAAAGTGGTGTATATATAGCACCTCTCTTTTATACACCCTAAATGTAATGGAAGGTTTTGGATTTTCTAAATTTTCCATTAAGCCTCTTGATTGGAAATTAATAACGCTTTAAATGTTGCTCTGAGTTGCATTCTCAAATTAGCTTTCTAATCATCCACTAAGAGAATCAAGAGGGATGGGTGTCAAATTCTGTGTGTGTTTCTCCTTTTTTTTTCTCCTTACATAAGAAAGAAAACTAACCTAAAACACCAAATTTTAACAAAAGAAAGATACTAGAAACGGAAACCTTCTAGAAAAACTCATATTTTTCAAAGTTAGCAACCAGCTAAGAAAGATAACTTTGCAAAAATTTATATTAAAAAAATAGATTTATGCTATTGAAAATTAACCAAAAAATCTGATTTCAATAAAAAATTTAGAATTTAGAATTTCCTTTGTCTGATTATGGGCTGGTCAAAACATTCGACGAATGCACCTCCTAAAACTAATAAAATAAAAAATATAGGAACCAATACAGTAAAGCAATAAAATAAAGAGTGAAAGTAAAAAAAGGTTACCTCATATGGAGCTCCTTGGAAAAGGCACCAAGAACTTATTCGACACTTTCAAGTGAAAGGTTGGGAAGTAGTAATAGAACCCAATGAGAACATGGTTGACTGACAAGGCGAGATCAATTCACACAACTTAAACCTATCTAAAAGTCCTACTCAAAACCTATACAAACCAAAAATAAATATCCTGAGAAAAAATTAATTATAGTCCTTTCCACACCATAAAATCTAGCTAAACTTAGAAAAGAGAAGACCACATCCACCATATGAAACATTGGAAAACCAAATTGAAATTAAAAAATGGAGACAAAAATTTAAAAATTTAGATAAAATAGAACAAAATTTTTAACCTAATGATGTGAGTCCATTGCTTTCTGAGTATGAAAAATACGAATGGCATAGTTCAATTTATCCATCACAAGTACCCAAAAACCCTAAACCCTAATTTGAAGCCTTGAACCCAAAATGCATAGGGTCCTTGGAACATTAGAACCAAAGGACAGTTGACCCTAAGAACCCAAACCCTAAACACTGAACCCCAAAAGCAAAACCATAACCCCACTTCGTGCTTCTACTACATTGGGTGAACTAGATGTAGTAGGAGAATTTGAATTTTCTCAAATTTACTAAACTGCTTGATAGAACTTGTTTACGCTCTAAATGTTGCATTGAGTCGCATGCCAATTTGGCCTTTTCGACATGCACATATCGAATCAAGAGAGGTGGGTGTCTAATGTGATCTTTTTTAAAAAAAATAAGCAAAAGATTAGATTTGGTTTAAAAAATCCAATTTCAAAATTACCTTTATCCAATTACGAGTTGGACACAAGTTCGATGCTTGTACCACCTAAAACAAGTACAATACCTCCACATATAGAATGAAGAGGGGCGACTATCCAATATTTTTTATATGTTTAAAAATCAAGCAAAAAATCAAGTTTGAATAAAATATGTAGAGTTAAAATTTTCCTTTAGTTAATTTGGGGCTGGTTACAACATTCCATGCATGCACCACCTAAAACTAGTATGGTTCCAAATGTAGTAACTAATCCCACATAGCAATAAGAAAAAAAAATGATAAAAAGTTTAAAAAGTTACATTATTTGCCACACCACAAAACATGAACCCCAAAGCATAGACCCATAGACCCCTAAACCTAAACGCTTGAACCCCTAATCCTAAGTCGGTAAACCCAAAAACCTAAAAATTTATACAAGAATCATAAAATCAAAGCACTAAACCCAAAAATTATAATACTTTGAAAAGCTAACCACCCTAAACACTATGTACCCCAGAATTGCCAAACCCCGATTCGTGCATCCACCATTTTATACACCCTAGATGTAATGGGAGATTTTGGATTTTCTAAATTTTCCATTAAAATCTCTTGATTGGAAATTAATAACGCCCTAAATGTTGCTTTGAGTCGCATTGTCAAATTAGTGTTGTCATCATGCACATATAGAATCAAGAGGGTGGGTGTCAAATTCCATATGATTTTTTTCTTTATTCTTTATATAAGAAAGAAAAATAACCTAAAATGCGAAATTTTAACAAAAAAAAGATTTAAAAAAAAAGAGACCTTTTAGAAAAAACCTAAGATTTTCCAAAGTAAGGAACAAGCTAAGAATGTCAACTTTGCAAAAATTTATATTTAAAAAAATAAATTTATGAGATTGAAAATTAACCAAAAAAAATCTGATTTCAATAACAAATTTAGAATTTCAAATTTCTTCTATCCGATTATGGGCTGTTCAAAACATTCGATGCATGCACCTCCTAAAACTAGTTAAATGACAAACATAGTAACAAATCCTGAAAAACAATAAAATAATGAGTGAAAGTTAAAAAAGGTTACCTCATATGGTGCTCTTTGGTAAAGGCATGTAGAACTTGTTCTCCAATTCCAAGTGAAAGGTTGCGAAGTAGTAATAAAACTCGGCAAGGACATGATTGACCGACATGGCAAGATCAATTCAAAAAACTTGAGCCTATCCTAAAAGAAAATTTAAAAGTCCTACTCAAAACCTATACAAACCAAAATTAAATATCCCGAAATAAATTTTATTATAGTCCTTTACACAAATAAATTTAATTATAGTCCTTTACACACCATAAAATGTATCTTAACTTGGAAAAGAGAAGACCGCATCCACCATAAGAAACATTAGAAAACCAAATTAGAATTAAAAAATGGAGATAATAAATTAAAATTTTAGAAGTACTAAATTGAAATTTGTAACCTAATGATGTAAGTCCATTGCTTTCTAAGTATGAAATATATGAATGGCATAGTTCAATTTCTCAATCGCAAAACAAAATACCCAAAAATCCAAAACACTAATTTTAAGCCCTACACCCTAAAACCATAGGACTCCAAAATCCTGAATTTATAGGGTCCCCAGTGTCGGAAATTTATACTAAAAGCATACTTTTATGTATTTTTCTTTAACTAATTTACTTATTAGTAAAGTTTGCTTTTTCCATCTTAATGAGAATTTGTTTGGGTAAATGGTTGCATTATTATTTATTCTGCATAAGTGCGTCTTTTATTCTATAAAGTAGACAAGTTGGTGTGTAGAGTTCAGCTTACGCACGAAAAACTTATTTGTCAGTTCATATAAAATATAAGTTATTGTTGTTCACAATCTAGATGGAGCTGGACACACCATCGGTATGATTGTAGCATGATGTTTTAGTAGGCTTGTCTTGGCTACGGGAAACAGTATAGTTTCGACTTGTTATGCTAGTACACTTTGTGTGTATTGAACATGACCACTTTTGGGTTATTATCTTTATACTGACTATATAAGATTATTAACATCCAAATGGTTATTATGAGAGCTTGTACTCTTAATCCCGATATAAATAATAGATACGTGCATTTAGTATTTGGCATTTTGATTTACAAAGGAGTGAGACCTTTTGTGAGTCAATAATCTCAGTAAATTGGATGACTACACTACATGTATGGTGCATATTAGTTTATTGACGGAATCCACGTCCCACAATAGGGATTGATGATATCCCCTTGATGAAGCTTATAAGTTTTGATTATGTCAAACCCTGCAGGTGGACTTAGTGTCCGACATATCAAATAAGCTAAGTGTAAAGTCTCAAGAAATTATAAAGATATCGATTAAATATAGGCGTCAATAATTATTTAATCGATGATATCTGAAATCTTAACGTGGGAACATATATAAGTATTTAATAACAAGAAGCTCGAAATATTATTTTGAGAATAATGACAGGAGTACAATTATAATTCTTTAGCGGACTGAATTGTAATTTATGGATCTAGGATTCTAATTTGGGTCGAATTAAGGTTTCTTATTTCTATAAGAAGCCATTTCCTTATTTCCTTCTTAAGGTCCCTATTGTAGCCTATAAATATGTGCTATTGCTCTCTAGAAAATACATACAAGAGAAATCTCATTTTTGAGAGCAAGGAGAATTCGCAGAAGAGGCCCACACCCCGGTGCGAGTTCGAGCATAGAGGAATACAGTAAAAGATCTTGAGATTTTCAAGCTGTTATAAGATCAAGATCAAATCAGAAAGATCTCGTAGGTATGGTTCTTGAATCATTATCGTTTAAACTTATTTCCATAGTGATCTGTGCGCGATATCAAAAGATCCTGGCGGCTGCCTCCTAACACCCAGAACATTGGGAACACAACGACACTACACCCTTAGACCCCTAGACCATATACCCCAAACCCTGAACCCTGAACCCTTAAACCCTGAATCTAGAATGCCAAATTCCCGCTTCCTGCTTTTACTAGTTTGGATGACATAGATGTACTAGGAGAATTTGGATTTTCTTAAATTTACTAAACCTCTTGATAGAACTTGTTTATGCTCTAAATATTGCTTTGAGTCGCACGCCAATTTGGCTTTTCTGACATGCACATATAGAATCAAGAGGGGCGGGTGTCTAATGTAATCTGTTTTCAACAAAATAAACAAAAACTTAGATTTGATTTAAAAAATCTGATTTGAAAATTACCTTTATCCAATTATGAGCTGGATACAAGTTTTGATGCATGTACCATCTAGAACTAGTACAATACCAAATATCATGCACATATAGAATCAAGAGGGGCGGGTGTCCAATATTTTTACATGTTTAACAATTAAGCAAAAACATGATTTGAATAAGATATGTGGAGTTAAAATTTTCCTTTAGTTAATTTTGAGCAGGTTCCATGCATGCACCACCTAAAACTAGTATAATTTAAAATCCAATAACTCATCTCACCTATCGATAAGGAAAAAAAATGGTAAAAAATTTAAAAAGATATATTATTTGCCATGCCACAAAACCTAAACCCCAAAACACAAACCCCTAGTCCCCTAAACCTAAACCCCTAAATGCCTGAACCCCTAAACCTAAGCCCCCAAACCCAAAAACCTACAACTTCATACCATAACCCTAAAATCAAAACAGTAAACACAAAAATCCTAATACTCTAAAAATCTAACCATCCAAAAGCCTCCGAACCCCAAAATTGCCAAACCCCACTTCGTACAACCACCATTTTATACACCCCAAATGTAATGAAAGATTATGGATATTCTAAATTTTCCAGAAACCTCTTGATCGGAAATAAATAATGCTCTAAATGTTGCTTTGAGTAACGTTGTCAAATTAGCATTTTCATCATGCACTTATAGAATCAAGAGGGATGGGTGTCAAATTCTCTGTGTTTTTTTCTTTTTCTTTACATAAGAAAGAAAACTGACCTAAAACTCCATATTTTAACAAGAGAAAGATCTTAAGAAAAAGAAAAGAAAAAGAAACCTTTTACAAAAACTTAGATTTTCTAAAAGGAACAAGCTAAGAAAGACAACTTTGCAAAAATTTGTATTTAAAAAAAAATAGATTTATGAGATTCAAAATTAACCAAAAAACCTGATTTCAAAAGAAATTAGAATCTAGAATTTCCTTTTTCTGATTTTGGGCTAGTCAAAACATTTGATACATGCACCTCCTAAAATTTGTAAAATGACAAATTTAGTAACCAGTTCCTCAAAAATAAAATAAGAGTATTTTGTATATACCCCCCTAAGGTTCTTAGGACTTGTAAATAGGGCCCTACAATTATAATACTTGCATAAAGACTCCTTCATTTTCATTCTAATACCTTCAATGTCCCAAAATCAATAGCCTCACAACCACCAAAAGTCTTTTAGAGTAAAATGACACTTTTGCTTGACAAAGACTGAAGACTAACAAGGATTGTTGGACTAAATTGCCTAATCCTTTGGATCGACTTGGCATTCTTTATACAGGGATTAAAAGCCCAAACTAAATCCTTAATTTGATACAATTAAGCCCTTAATTTAGGCAAAAGAATAAAGTCAGATCTAACTATTTTCGTCAACTTCCTAAGTACAACACAAAAATTAATGTGCAGTTAGTACACTAAAATGGATGTGACCACCTTATTATGTGCTAATTTTAGTGAGCATGGGCCACTGTTTGACCGTCCCCCCCCCCTTCAAATTGATGCTAGAGAGTTGATGAGCATGAATTTGCCAACTAGGAACCGATGACGAGGTCATAGGAGACCTTTTGTGAAGATATCAGCAGGTTGATATTTGTATGACACATAAGGAAGCTCAATACCAATTCGTTTGTACTCATCTTGAATGAAATGACAATCAACCTCAATATATTTGGTTCTCTCATGGAAAATTGGATTTTCCGTGATCTAAATGGCACTAGTATTATCAGCAGATAAATGAGTAGCAGCATCCATTAGAAAACCAAGAGCAGAAAGTAGACCTTAAAGCCAAAGAATCTTAGAACAAGCAGCAGACATAACCCAATATTCAACTTAGGTGGAAGACTTCAAGAATATCTTGTTTCTAACATTTCGAGGAGATCAAGTTGTTATCCAAAAACATGCACCATCCAATAGTAGATGTTCGTGTATCAAGACAGTTAGCCCAATCGACATCTGAATAAGCTCGGAGAGTAAGAGAATTGTTCGTTGGAAAAAATAAACCTCTAGTTGGAGTTCGAAGAAGATATCAAATTATTTGCTTGACCGCAGCTAAATGAAAATGCTGAGGATTAGTCATGAATTGACTCAACAAATTAACTGCATAATATATATCCAGATGAGCGATCATTAAATAGATCAAGCTGCAAACTAGTTTACGATATAAAGTGGGATTAGAAATAGGATCTCTCACGTCTTTGACAATGCTTAACATTAACCTCAATAGATGTGTCAACTAGAGTGGAATGTTGCAAATCGGCCATTTCGATAACATCCGTCGTATACTTGTGCTAATTAAAAACAACTCCTTTTGTGGATTAATGAACCTCCAGACCTAAAAAAATATGTCAGTGGGCCAAGATCTTTCATGTGGAAAGATTTATGAAGAAAGCTTTGTATTTGACCAATGATTATAATGTCATCAACGTATACAAGTAGAATAGTGAGTCCCGTGGAAGCATGGTGCAATAATGTGTCATAAGGACTTGAATTGAAATCCATCTAAAGGAATGCATCTTGAAATTTCTCAAACCATGCACGAGGTGCCTATTTTAAACCATAGAGAGACTTGCAAAGTTTGGCAACCATACCCTTTGAGGATTGTGCAACCCCCTAAGGAAGGTGCATAACAACATCTTCTTTGAGATCTCCATGGAGGAAAGCGTTCTTAGCATCCATCTAGTAGAAAGGCCAGGATTTTGAAGAAGCAATTGCAATGATAATCTGAATAGTTGTCATTTTGGCAACTGGAGTAAACATTTCATCGTAATCAATCCTATAGGGCCCAATATTAGTCCAGTTAACCATCTACCTTAAGTTTAAGTGAATAGATCCATTTGTAGCCGATGGGTTTAACAGAAGGTAGATATGGGACAATGTCCCAAGTATGATCTTATTCTAAAGAATCCAACTTAGTTTATAGAGCTTGCTGCCAACATTCATACGTAGCTGCCTAGGAATACGAATTTGGAATAAAAATGGAGAGAGTGGCCTGTAATGCCCCAACCCTATACACATGCATGATATTGTCCGCTTTAGCCCATGGGTCTCACAGTTTTACTTCTGGTAGGTCTCAACCCACCAAAAGGCCTCATGCAAAGTAAGGGTGTAAGTTCTACATATAATCCCAATCACTTTCCTCTTTATAGTTGATGTGGGACTCCAGGATGTCACTACCTGCCCCCCTTAGGGCTGCACGTTCCTTTGCAGTAGCCTACTAGTCCATGAAGCCTGCCAGCCTTCTTAGCCTGCCCACGGTTTTGCTTCTGATAGGTCTCAACCCACTAAAAGGCCTAATGCAAGGTAAGGGTGCAAATTCTACATATAATTCCAATCACTTTCTTCTCTATAGTCGATGCGGGACTCCAGGATGTCACAATGCACGAGGCTTCCGCATAGCGGGGTCTGGAGAAGGCAAGATATACGCAGCCTTACCTTCATTTTGAAGAGGCTATTTCCGTGACTTGAACCCGCATCCTTCTTGACACTACTGATAAGCCTTTAACGTTGGGCTAAGCCGCCCTTCTAGACAAAATATCAAGTACATAGAGAATAAAGAGGTGCAGGTGTCCAATATTTTTATATGTTTAAAGATTAAGCAAAAGTCAAATTTGAATATAATAAATAAAGTAAAAAATTTTCTTTTAGTCAATTTTGAGCTTGTTATAACATTCAATGCATGCACCACCAAAGACTAATATGATTCAAAATGAAGTAGCACGTCTCATGTCGCGACAAGAAAAAAAAAAGATACAAGGTTGAAAAAGTTACATTATTTGCTAAGCCAGAAAACTTGAACCCATACACAAAAACCCCTAGATCCCTAAATGCCTGAACCCCAAAACCTTAGTCACTAAACCCTGAAACTTAAAAATTTATACCTTAACCCTAAAAACAAAACACAAAGCCCAAAAATCATAATACTCTAATAGCCAAACAACCCTAAAAACTACGTACCCCAAAATCGCCACACCCCACTCCGTGCATCCATCACTTTATACACCCAAAATATAATCGGAGATTTTGGATTTTCTAAATTTTCCACAAACCTCTTCATTGGAAATTAATAATGCTCTAAATGTCACTTTGAGTCACATTGTCAAATTAGCTTTTTCATGATGCAATCATCAAATCAAGAGGGATGGGTGTCAAAATCTGTGTTTTTTCTTTTTATATTTTATTTGCATTAGAAAGAAAACTAAACCTAAACACAAAATTTTAACAAAAGAAAGATTTAAAAAAAGGAAGCCTTTCACAAAAAACTAAGATTTTCAAAACGTATGGGACAAGCTAAGAAAGACAACTTTACAAATATTTACATTTAAAAAAATAGATTTGAGATTGAAAATTAGCCAACAAATCTAATTTCAAAAAAAAAATTAGAATTTCAAATTTCCCATATCCGATTATTGGCAGATCAAAACATTCAGTGCATGCACCCTCTTAAAAGTCGTAAAATGACAAATATAGTAACCAATCCTAAAAAGCAATAAAGTAAAGAGCGAAAGTAAAAAAAGGTTACCTCATATGGTGGTGCTCCCTGGCAAAGGCACTTAGATCTTGTTCGACAATTCCAAATGAAAGGTTGCAAAGTAGTAATAAAACCCTTTGCAGACATGGTCGACCGACATGGCAAGATCAATTCACACAACCTAAACTTGTCCTATAAGAAAATCTAAAAGTCCTACTGAAAATCTATACAAACCGGAACTAAATATCCTGAAATAAAATTAATTACAGTCCCTTACACAACATAAAATGTATCTAAACTAAGAAAAGAGAAGACCGTGTGAATAATTGTTAAACCAAACTAAAATCAAATTAAAAAATAAAGATACTAAATTAAAATTTTAGAAAAAAAATTGTAACCCAATAATGTGAATAATTGCTTTCCAAGTACAAATATTATGAGTGACATAGTTTAATTTCCCCATCACAAAACCAAATGCCCTAAACCCTAATTTTAATCCATCAACCCTAAACCCATAGGACCCCTAAAACCTAAAAGCCATAAGGTCCTCAGAACATTAGGAACCAAAGACACAAGACCCTTAGAACAATAAACCCAAACTCAAAACACTAAACCCTTAAACCCTAAACCCCAAATGCTAAACCATGATCCCGCATTAAGAATCAAGAGGGGTGGCTGTCTAATGTAAATTTTTTTAAACAAAATAAGCAAGATATTAGATTTGACTTACAAAACCCAATTTGATAATTACCTTAATCCAATTACGAGTTGGGCACAAGTTTCGATGCATATACCACCTAAAACTAGTACAATACAAAATATCATGTACATATAGAATGAAGAGGGGCGGGTGTCCAGTATTTTTTAACGTTTAAAAATTAAGCAAAAAATCAAATTTGAATAAAAAAATGTCAAGTCAAAAATTTTCCTTTACTCTATTTTTTATAACATTCCATGCATACACCACCTAAGACTAGTATGATTCAAAATGAAGTAGCACATATCATATAGTGATAAGGAAAAAAAAAAAAGAAAAAAGGTTCAAAAAGTTACATTATTTGCCGAGCCACAAAACCCGAACCCTGACACACAAATCCCTAGACCCCAAATGCCTGAACCACTAAACCTTAGTCACTAAACCCTAAAGCCTAAAAACTTATACCATAACCCTAAAATCAAAACACAAAGCCCAAAAATCGTAATACTCTAAAAACCAAACAACCCTAAAAACTCTATACCCCAAAATCACCACATCCCACTTCATGCATCCATCACTTTATACACCCAATATATCATGGGAGATTTTGGATTTTCTAAATTTTGCATAAACCTCTTGATTGGAAATTAATAACGCTACAAATGTCGCTTTGAGTCGTGTAGTCAAATTTGCTTTTTCATCATGCACTCATAGAATCAAGAGGAATGGGTGTCAAAATCTGTGTTTTTTTTCTTTTTTATTTACATAAGAAAGGGAACTAACCTAAAACACAAAATTTTCCCAAAAGAAAGATTTTAAAAAAGGACGCCTGTTACAAAAAACTAAGATTTTCCAATGTGTGGAACAAGCTAAGAAAGACAACTTTGCAAAACTTTATATTTAAAAAAATAGTTTACGCAGTTGAAAATTAGCCAAAAAATCTTATTTAAAAAAAATTAGAATTTCAAATTTCTTTTATCCGATTATGGGCTGGTTAAAACAATCAATGCATGCACCTCCTAAAAGTAGTAAAACGACAAATATCGTAACCAATCCTGGAAAGCGATAAAATAAAGAGTGAAGTAAAAAAAGGTTACCTCATAATGCGCTCCCTGGCAAAGACACATAGAACTTGTTCGACAATTCCAAGTGAAAGGTTGCAAAGTAGTAAAAGAACCCAGTGCGGACATGGTCGACCAACTTGGCAAGATCAATTCACACAACTTGAACCTAACCTAAAAGAAAATCTAAAAGTCCTATTCAAAACCTATACAAACCAAAAATAAATATCCTGAAATAAAATTTAATTACAGTCCTTTACACACCATTAAATGTATCCAAACTAAGAAAAGAGAAGACCGTGTCCACCGTAAGAAACATTATAAAGCCAAATAAAAAATAAAAAATAGAGATAATAATTAAAAATTTTTAAATAAAAAAGAAATTTGTAACCTAATAATATGAGCGCATTGCTTTTTAAGTACGAATAATATGAATGATATAGTTTACTTTCTCCATCTCAAAACCAAATACCGAAACCCCTAAACCCTAAACCCATAGGGTCCCTAGAACATTGATAACCAAAGGCACAAGACCCTTAGAACCCTAGACCCAAACTCAAAACACTAAGCCCTTAAACCCTAAACCTTGATTGCTAAGCCACGATCCCGCTTTCAACTCAAGCTACTTTTGACGACGTAGATGTACTAGGAGAATTTGAATTTTTCTCATATATATTAAACCTCTTGATAGATCTTGTTTATGCTCTAAATGTCCCTTTCACTCGCATTCCAATTTAGGTTTTTCAATAAGCACATATAGAATCAAGAGGGGTGGGTGTCTAATTTAAATTTTTTAAAACAAACTAAGCAAAAAATTAGATTTGACTTGCAAAACCCAATTTGAAAATTACCTTAATCCAATTATGAGCTGGACACATGTTTCGACGCATATAACACATAAAACTAGTACAATACAAAATATCATGTACATAGCAAATGCAGAAGGACGGCTATTTGGATTTGCCAATAACCAAATTTTAACTCAAATTTGGAAAAGATTATGGCAAAATGTAATATGTCCAATAAATCTTTTTTATTAGGAATTGGATACCTGATCCATTTCAGGCAATCATTTAGACTTTGAAACTCCTCGTTCTTTTTCTGCATTTTTATTTACATAAAAAGCAATACAACCCCAAGGAGAATGGCTTTTTTTTATTAATCTTTTATCCAAAAGATTTTGGATTTCTGTTTTGCATAGATCTAAATATTCTTTCGTCATTTGGCTTGGACGAATCTTAGTAGGAATGGATTTCTCATTAAATCCTAATTCATAGGGAAGAGAAGTAATATGCTATTTCTATCCCAAAATGCATTAGGTATATCACTGCATATTTCAGTAATGAATTTTTGATGAATATGGTCAATATTATTTTTGACTTGGGGATATAATAATTGTTTTTCAATATTTAAGAGTACTATTTCCTTTCATAAGAACTTAATATGCATTTCTGTACTGGCAATAGTATCTTCTAATTGATTAATAATTTTTATTCTTGGTGTGGAGATGAAATTGAACCACACAATATAGTTTTCATATTTTCCATTGAATCCTGTAGAATCAACTTGATCTAGAGGCATTATGGAATCAATAAATGGACTATGCAATATAATTTGTTGGGTAAGATTCTTGATTAAATAAAAATGGGCTGGAATACATATGCCATTATTGCAAATGTGAGTATTTTTTAATTGATAATTACTAAACTATTTTTAACCATTAGCAGCACTAAGACTATCCTTAGTTTTTTGAAAATATTAGATTGGAACTAAACATTCTTTTATGCAATTTAGGTCTGCTCGAGTGTCTACTAATGCTAGTGCATTAGAAATAGTATATTCATTGTTGATTACGATTGTGATCTGAACGTACCATTTTTGAGTAATAACTTTATTCAATAAATTCAGGTATTCTTCTTCTCCCCTTGAATTGTCTAGCGAGGAAGAAGAAGGGTTATTCTTTTCTATTTCTAATTTAGAAATTCTTTGATCCATGATTATTAAATCTTAAAAGGTTTTTGATTGAAATCCTTTTGACTTGCGAATTTCTTCTTTTATCTAATTTATTTCCATTTTTAGATCAGATAAAGAGGTTGGTTTCAATTCTTTTTGGTTTTCAAGTCTGTTTACGACTTCCCTTAAACTATAATTATTAATGGGAATTATTGATTTTCCTTTTTCTTCTGTTTCATGCATTGTTATGCATGTCTCGATTAATGTTTGACATACTTGTGGATCAGTAATTTGATCAACAAGATTTAGAAGAGATTATTGTTGACTGGAAAGTACATTAATGCTTAAGCCATTCATTTCAATAATTGCTTTCCAATAAACATTGGAGGTTGATCATTGATTAAGGTTATTACAAACACATTTTGTATCATCTTGTTCTTCATTATCAAAAGAACTTGATTCCAAAACTTCTATTTCTTCTGATTCAAATGAACTAGAATGAATCATTAATTTCAACAATTGATTTTTTAGATGCTCTTCTACATTTAGATTCTTAATTTTGTGCTTTAATTTACACTTGTTATAATAATGGCCAATTTGACCACATTTATAACATATTACTTTTGATTTATTCAAGGGTTTTCTTTTCCCTTTAGTATCCCTCTTTTTAGAGATTTCTTTAACAACTAATTTTTTAGGAAAATATTTTTTCTTCCTGTATGATTTTTGAAGAGGATGTTGTTTTTTAGATGTATAGGATTTTGGATACTTAATTGAAGTATCATAGGCAAACTGATCACAAAATTCTCTCAATTCTTGTCGACCAGTAAGATTTTGCTTTTTTAATTGGTGTTGCAATTTTAAATCAATGCAAAGAGATAATCCTTCCTGGATGAGAACACTAATTAGTTGCCCATAAGTGTATTGAACATAAGAAATAGAAATTCCATCATATTTTTCTCTGAGACTTTTCCAGACTCTTTCTACAAATAAACTGGGAAGCCCATCAATAAATTTGGCTTTCCAATGTTCACTATTGGCATCATGTCTTTACATGACTTTGGCAAGAAATACATCTTTATACTATCGAAAAATGGGTTAAAGATGGATATCTTGGATTCTGTAATAGTTCTCAACTTCTTTTCCTTTGGTTATCCCATGGACTTACAAAGTGTAGAATGATAGTTTGAACTAAAGTATAAATAGCATCTTCAATTATATCCTACTGTTGAGTATTTTCATTCTTAATAATTTTTCTAGTAGTTAGAATTTCTAACCTTTGCTATTCTACGAGAATATTATCCCACCAGCCTTTTAACACACCAAAAAAAGCAGTAGTTATAAGCTTACATATATTTGCATCAGTTTTACCATATTATTTGCAAATAGTACTACACACCATTATTTGATGTATTACTTCGAAAATCTGATATTCAAATCAGCCATCTATGTTCCACTCATGAATTTTTTTTCCATGAAATGAATTTTGGGAATGAAGCCAATCCTCTTCATATAATATATCTTATAGAGTAAGCGGGGATAATAAAACCTACTATTCACATCCCAAGTATTTTGGGACTTTTGCTGTATTTTATAGCATTTACTCCATTTTGTAAGGCTTGTAATGAAGCTTCTGTTTTCATATAATTTTCTTAATCAATTTCAAGTTCAGATTCTGTATTAAAATGATGTGATAACACTTGCAGTTTTAAGTCTCTCATTCTACTTAATAGTTGAATGATAAACTCATCATGTTTTTCTCTTTTATTAGAAAATTTAAATCCCTATATTGGGTTAGGAGGTTTAATAGGAATCACCTGAATAATTTTCGGATCAGCCTTGGATTTATTGAAATCCTTTACATCCTGTAGGGATTGAACTTGATTTTCAATTCTTATCAATTGTTGACAAGTGGTTTGGAGATGCAGATTGGTATAATTATTCTGCTTGTATAATTTACTCAAAGAAGAGCTTTCTTCTACTTTAACATAGGCAGCAACCTCCAAAACAACTGAAAACTTTTTTTGAAGTGCTAGTTGATTCTAGCTTTAAAGGTTTAGTTGGTGGATATAAAGATTTGATAATAGATCATCCAACTTCTACCATTCTCTTTTGTATTCAGACATCATCATTTGTTTTCCTTCATTGTCTTGATAAGGATATCTAGCAGCATAAAACCATTTAACAAAAGGAATAATAATTTTGCACATTTCTACATAATTATAAAAATCATGTTTAAATTATGCTTTTTTTATCAAATTTTGCAAAAAACCATTTTCAAAAAGCCTCATATTTTGGCTGTTGAAATTCAGCATTTATTGCTTTTCTATCAACAACAAATTGGGTTTCCATTAAGAAAGGGTGAAATTGATTTCACTGACAATTGGAGAATTCCTTTCATTATATGGTCTGCTGTAAATTTCATGTGGAATCTACTATTTAGAGATATGAAGTCCTTCCAAATTATTAGGACTACTTCCTGAACGATTTGGAGAAATTATTATAGTTTATGGTATATTACCAGATCCAGATCCAAATTCGAATGTTGGTGCTACTGAGGGTGCAGTAGAAAAGGAGTACCTTAAAGAAGGAGGTAAAGATACTCTGTAAGGAGGAATACTCCTAGAAGTACCGACTCTGGAGGATAAAGATCTAATTGGTCTCTAAAATTTAATGAATACATCTCCATCAAAAGTTTCAATTATTTCATCAATATTTTGATGCATGATTGGTCTTGCTAGAACTGCTTGTTATACGGTCCAACTCTCAAGAAATTGAACTTGTTCCCAAGAAATCATTTTAGGAGTTACTACATTGGAAGTCATCATATTTGACTCAATGAGCACAATTTTTACTAGAGGGCTTAGTTGATGAACATTGGGGGCTGAGGTATTCATTGCCTTATAATGAATACTGTAAATCACCACAATGGTTTTAGAACCAGGGAGAAAATTATATCCCATGGTCTGCAGTCTGAGGGTTGCTGCTTCATAAATATTTCTATCTATGAGGGATAGAGTTAAATTAGGATATACATTAAAATAAACTGGGCCATAACAAAGGCTGGTTTCAACGATCCCCATAAGTGAGGATCACCAATTGAGACACCTATCATCCCTTAATTAGATGCATGACTACTGTTGGTAGATTCCCTTTTCGCAAAGTTGCAACAAATTCAAATTTGATAGCCACAAAATATTCTTTTTAGGATGACTTCTTTGTCACCTTGTCGGCCATAATAGTAATGAGGGAGTCCTAATAATCTTCAACAGAGACCTCTTCATTGAGACCTTGGGATTCTCCAATGAGGCATGAAAAGGGATTAGAAGCCTCATTAATGTGAGAGGATGCCATAGGGGCATCATCTTTTGCAGAAAAAGATTAAACAAAAGAATCCTTCATATGCCCCATACATCTAATCACTAATTCGTGATAGGAAATTTTCGAAATTTGATATTTTAATTGAAGCTTCATTGCTTCAAAAGGGTTCGAGGATGATGACCCTTCAATTACGGTAGATTGAGTAATTCTAGAACCTTGATATTATTCTATGGTTTTTTGAATTTCTTGAACTTTTTCTTCAAGATTGGTGAATTTATTCCACCACTGATACCAAAATGTCCTTTGTAAAATTGGGACATTATCTGAATTAAAGGTAGTAAGAAGATCCCATTTCCATATCCAAGGGATACCAAATTAGGTGAAAAATAATAAGTATGGTAATCCAATAGGATATTTAGATGTTCCTCTAAATTAAGGATGATTCTGTTGCCATTGTGAAAATAATTGTTCAATGGGTTCTAGTAAAATATGAATTGAGGGGCCAAAATACCCCCACCATTCAAAAAACCAATTGAGAAAATCAAATTTGGTTAATTCTTGGCATAGCTAAATAAACCATGTGTGTTTATGTTGTGGATTCTGGTGGTAGAAAATATTTTTCCATGCTTGGAAATAATCCCAATAATTGTACGCTTGTCCTATATTTAGTCGACGAGATATTTTGGTACTTCAATTCATATTTTACCAAAACCCATTGAATAATTATTTT
Organism: Sextonia rubra; assembly: GCA_037013555.1. Lineage (NCBI taxonomy): Eukaryota > Viridiplantae > Streptophyta > Magnoliopsida > Laurales > Lauraceae > Sextonia > Sextonia rubra. The sequence goes on from JASUAD010000015.1 coordinate 8,770,379, forward strand.
CACAATGGCAACAGAATCATCCTGCAGGGACTCAACTTGATTTTCAATTCTTGTCAATTGTTGACCAATGATTTGGGGATGCAAATTGGTATAATTATTCTGCTTGTATAATTTACTCAAAGAAGAACTTTCTTTTGCCTTAACATAGGCAGCAGCCTCCAAAAGAACTTAAGGTTTTTCTGAAGTACTAGCTGATTCTAGCTTTAAAGGTTCAGTTGGTTGATATAAAGATTTGATAATAGACCATCCAACTTTTGCAATTCTTTTTTGTATTCAAACATCATCATTAGTTTTCCTTCATTGTCTAAATAAGGATATCGAGCAGCATAAAACCATTTAACAAAAGGAACAAAATTTTACATGTTTCTACATATAATTATAAAAATCATGTTTAAATTCTACTTTTTGTTTTGCATCAAATTTTGCAAAAAACCAGTTTCTAAAAGCCTCATATTTTAGCTGTTGAAATTCAGCATTATTGCTAATCTATCAACAACAAATTGGGTTTCCATTAAAAAAGGGTGAAATTGAGTTCACTGGCTATCAGAGAATTCCTATCATTAGACTACCTGCTGTAAATTCCATGTGGAATCTACTGTTTAGAGATATGAAGTCCTTCCAGATTATCAGGACTACTTCTAGAAGGATTTGGAGGAATTATTATAGTTTCTGGTATATTACCATATCCAGCTCCAGATTCGGATGTTAGGGCTACTGATGGTGCAGTAGATAAGGAGTGCCTTGAAGGAGGCAAAGATACTCTGTAAGGAGGAATACTCCTAGAAGTACTGACTCTAGAGGATAGAGATCTAATTGGTCTCTGAAATTTAATTAATACATCTCAATCAAACGTTTTAATTATTTCATCAATATTTTGATGCATGATTGGTCTTACTAGAACTAATTCTTGTACAATCCAACTCTCAGGAAATTGAACTTCTTCTCAAGAAATCATTTTGGAAGTTGCTACATTGGAAGTCATCATATTTGACTCAACGAGCACAGTTTTTCCTGAAGGGCTTATTTGATGAAGATTGGGGGCTAAGCTGTTCATTGCCTTATAATGAATATTGTAAATGATTGCAATAGTTTTAGAACTAGGGAGAAAATTATATCCCTTGGTCTGCAATTTGAGGGTTGCTACTTCACAAATATTTCTATCTGTGAGGGACAGAGTTAAATTAGGATATGCATTAAAATAAACTAGGCCATGGCAAAAGCTAGTTTCAACGATTTCCATAAGTGAGGATCTCCAATTGAGACACCTAGCATCCCTTAATTGGACTTGCAGGCAGCATCCATGCCTAAAAGGGTTAAAGGTTTAAATGCAACTTGAATACATCCTATATGTAGAAATTTATGGTCATTAATATGCTTAACAATATCCTTATGCTCAAATAGTTGAATTGTAGCATCATTATCCTCGATGCTAATGGTTTGTTTTATGGCCTTAACTGCCATTCTACTATTAAATTTAAATAGTCCAACCTTATAGATTGTATTTGGATGAGCAGATGGGAACTGTCCTTCTTGAATATTATTCTATTCAAGTAATTCTGAATTTTTAACATTAGAATTATATAAAAATTTGCTAAGCATGATAGCAATAAAAGTATGGACCTCATACATCTTTGCTATACTTAAAACTAATTACTAAACTATATGAGTATGGTGTTCTACTTAAATGGTCCACAATGATATGATGTGTTCAATTCAGTCAACGACGGATTATGGGAACATTGCCATCGACTCTAACCCCAACAAACTTGCAAGAATCCTAACGCGACAAGTGATGCTCCACATAGCATCATAACATTACTAACAACATTTTAGAACATTGGGAACCAAAGACAAGAGACCCTTAAACCCTAGACCCAAACTCAAAACACTAAACCCTTAAACTTTAGACCCCGAATGCTAAACCATGATCCTGTTTTTAGCTACAGCTACTTTGGGCGACCTAGGGGGTAGGTGTTTAATGTAAATTTTTTTAAACAAAATAATCCAAAATTAGATTTGACTTACAAAGATTTGAAAATTACCTTAATCCAATTATGCACTTGACACAAGTTTTGACGCATATACCACCTAAAACTAGTCCAATGCAAAATATCATGAACAAATAGAATGAAGAGGGGCGGGTGTCCCATATTTTTATATGTTTAAAAATTAAGCAAAAAATCAAATCTGAATAAAATATGTAAAGTCAAAAATTTTCCTTTAGTCAGTTTTCTGCAGGTTATAACATTCCATCCATGTACTACCTAAAAGTAGTACGATTCAAAATGAATTAGCACATCACAAGGAGCGAGAAGAATACATATATATATAAGGCTTAAAAAGTTACATTATTTGCCGAGCCACAAAGCTCAAACCCCAACACACAAACCCTAGACCCTAAAATGCCTGAACCCCTAAACCTTAGTCACTAAACCCTAAAACATGAAAATTTCTACCATAACCGAAAAATCAAAACACAAAGCCCAAAAATCCTAATACTCTAAAAACCTAACAGCCCAAAAAACTCCATACCCAAAAATTGCAAAATCCCACTTTGTGCATCCATCACTTTAAGCACCCTAAATGTAATGGGAGATTTTGGATTTTCTAAATTTTCCATAAACCTCTTGATTGGAAATTAATAATACTCTAAATGTCGCATTGAGTCACATTGTCAAATTAGCTTTTTCATCATATAGAATCAAGAGGAATGGGTATCAAAATCTCTGTTTTTTTTTTTTTTCCTTTTTTCTAAACAAAAGAAAGAAAACTAACCTAAAACACCAAATTTTAGCACAAGAAATATTTTAAGAAAAGAAACCTTCTACAAAAAACTAAGATTTTCTGAAGTATGAAACAAGCTAAGAAAGACATCATTATCATCATCATGAAAGCCTTATCCCAACCACGTTAAGGTCGGCTATAAGAATTCTGTTTCTCCATTCCATTCTATCTTGAGCCAAATCCTTAGCTAAGTTAAATTTATTCAAAACTGATTCAGTGACATCTATCAATGTTTTCTTCGGCCTATCCCTACTTCTTAATGGGCCATCCACCTGTAAAACCAAACTTTTTCTTACCAATGTCATTACCGGCCTACACTCAATATGCCCAAACCATCTTAAGCGGGTTTCTCTAATCTTATCCCCTATTAGTGCTATCCCTAAATGCCCTCGAAAGCGCTTATTTTTAACTTTATTTTTCCTAGTTTTACCATACATTCACCTAAGCATTCTCATCCCTGCCACATCCATCTTATGTATATGCATCTTCTTAACTAGCCAACATTCTGCTCTATATGTCATAACTGGTCTAACCACTGTCCTGTAAAACTTGCCCTTCAATTTCATTGGCATTCGTCTGTCACAAAGCACTCCAGAAGCTAATTTCCGCTTCAGCCATCCGGCTTTTATCCAATGCTCAGTATCTTCGTCAATCTCCCTATCCTTACTAATCATCGAGCCTAGCATAAACTCCGCTAGTTTTTGTTGCCAGTCCCAAGCCCGGGTAAAAGAGGAGGATTGCGTTAGGTAGGTTGACAGTCGATATAAAACTTTTTCACAACCTAAACATAAACAAGCTAAGAAAGACAACTTTGCAAAAATTTATATTTAAAAAATAGATTTATGAGACTAAAAATTAGTAGAAAAATCTTAGTTCAATAAAAAAAAAATTAGAATTTCAAATTTCCTTTTTCCGATTATGGGCTAGTCAAAATACTCAATGCATGCACTTCCTAAAAGTAGTAAAATGACAAATATAGTAACCAATCTTGAAAAGCAATAAATTAAAGAGTGACGTAAAAAAAAGGTTACCTCATATGGCGCTCCCTGGCAAACGCACCGAGAACTTGCTCGACAATTCCAAGTTTTAGGTTACAAAGTAGTAATAAAATCAGGTATAGAAATGGTCAACCAACACGACAAGATCAATTCACACAACTAGAACCTGTCCTAACAGAAAATCTAAAAGTCCTACTCAAAATCTATACAAACTAGAAATAAATATCTTGAAATAAAATTAATTATAGTCCGTTACACACCATAAAATGTATCTAAACTAAGAAAAGAGAAGACTGAGTCCACCATAATAAACATTATAAAACCAAATTAAAAATAAAAAATAGTGATAATAAATTAAAATTTTAGAAAAAAAGGAAATTTCTAACCTAGTAATGTGAGTACATTGCTTTCTAAGTATGAATAATAGGAATGACAAAGTTTAATTTCTCCATCACAAAACCAAATACGCGAAACCCCGAAACCCTAATTTTAAGCCATCAACCCTAAACCCATAGGATTCCTAAACCCTAAACGCATAGGGTCCTTAGAACATTGGGAACCAAAGACACAAGACCCTTAAACCCTAGACCCAAACTCAAAACACTGAACCCTTCAACCTTTAACCCCGAATGCTAAACCATGATCCCGCTTTTAGCTCCATCTAATTTGGGCGACCTAGATGTACTTGGAGAATTTGAATTTTCTCAAATTTACTAAACCTCTTGATGGAACTTGTTTATGCACTAAATGTCCCTTTCACTCCCATGCCAATTTAGCGTTTTCAACAAGCACATATAGAATCAAAAGAGGTGGGTGTCTAATGTAAATTTTTTAAACAAATTAAGCAAGAAGTTAGATTTGACTTACAAAACTCAATTTGAAAATTACCATAATCCAATTATGAGCTGGACACAAGTTTTGAAGCATATACCACCTAAAATTAGTACAACACAAAATAACATGTACATATAGAATGAAGAGGGGTAGGTGTTCAATATTTTTATATGTTTAAAGATTAAGCAAAAATTCAAATTTGAATAAACTATGTAGAGTCAATTTTGGGCTAGTTATAACAATACATGCATGCACCACCTAAAAGTAATACTTTTCAAAATGAAAGAGCACATCTCATGTAGCGGTAAGATATATATATATATATAAGGTTTTAAAATTTACATTATTTGCCGAGCCACAATACCCAAACCCTGACACACAAACCGTAGACCCTAAAAGCTTGAACCCCTAAACCTCAGTCACTAAACCCAAAAACTTTAAAATTTAAACCATAACCCTAAAATCAAAACACAAAGCCCAAAAGTCCTAATACTCAGAAAACTTAACAACCTAAAAAGTCTATAACCCAAAATCGCCAAACGCCACTTCGTGCATCCATCACTTTATACACCCTACATGTAATGGGAGATTTTGGATTTTCTAAATTTTCCATAAACCTCTTGATTGGAAATTTAATAACGCTCAAGATGTCGCTTTGAATCATGTTGTCAAATTAGCTTTTCCATCATGCACTTGTAGAATCAAGAAAGGTGCCAAATCAAGAAAGATAGGTGCCAAAATCTTTGTTTCTTTTTTTTTATATTTAAATAAGAAAGAAAACTAACCTAAAACACCAAATTTTAGCAAAAGAAAGATTTTAAAGAAAGAAAACTTTTACAAAAAAACTAAGATTTTCCAAACTATGGAACAAACTAAGAAAGACAACTTTGCAAAATTTTATATTTAAAAAAGTAGATTTATGAGTATGAAAATTAGCCAAAAAATCAGATTTCAATAAAAAAAACATTAGAATTCCAAATTTCTTTTATCCAATTATGGGCTGCTTGAAACATTCAATGCATGCACCTCCTAAAAGTATTAAAATGACAAATATAGTAACCAATCATAAAAGGCAATAAAATAAAGAGTGAAAGTAAAAAGAGGTTACCTCATATGGCGCTCCCTGGCAAAGGCACCTAGAACTTGTTCGACAATTCCAAGTGAATGGTTGTGAAATAGTAATAAAACCCGATGCGGACATAGTGGACTGACATGGTAAGATCAATGCACACAACTTGAACCCGTCCTAAAAGAAAATCTAAAAGTCCTACTCAAAATCTATACAAACCAGAAATAAATATCCTGAAATAAAATTAATTACAGTCCTTTACACACCATTAAATGTATCTAAGCTAAGAAAAGAGAAGACCGTGTCCACCATAAGAAACATTATAAAACCAAATTAAAAATAAAAAAATAAAGATAATAAATTAAAATTTTAGAAAAATAAAAAGGAATTTCTAACCTAATAATGTGAGTACAATGCTTTCTAAGTACGAATAATGTGAATGACTTTCTCCATCAGAAAACCAAATACCCGAAACCCTAAACCTGAATTTTAAGCCATTAACCCTAAACCCATAGGACCCCTCAACCCCAAACCCAAACCCATAGGGTCCCTAGAACAATGGGAACCAGAGACACGAGAACATTAGAACCCTAGACCCAAACTCAAAACATTGAACCCTTAAGCTCTAGACCCCGAATGCTAAACCATGATCCTGCTTTCAGCTACATCTACTTTGGGTGACCTAGATTTACTAGGAGAATTTGAATTTTCTCAAATTTACTAAACTTCTTGATAGAACTTGTTTATGCTCTAAATGTCCCTTTCAATCGCATGCCAATTTAGCTTTTTCAACAAGCACATATAGAATCAATAGGGGTGGATGTCTAATGTAAATTTTTTTAAACAAAATAAGCAAGAAATTTGATTGGACTTACAAAACCCAATTTGAAAATTGCCTTAATCCAATTATGAGCTGGACACATGTTTCAACGCATATAGCACCCGAAACTAATAGAATACAAAATATCACGTACATATAGTGTGAAGAAAGGCAGGTGTCCAATATTTTTATATGTTTAAAAATAAAGCAAAAAATCAAATTTGAATATGATATGTAGAGTCAAAAATTTTCCTTTAGTCAGTTTTGGGCTAGTAATAATATTCCATGCATGTACCACCTAAAACTACAATTCAAAATGAAGTAGCACATCTCATGTAGCGATAAAAAGAAAAAAGATAAATGGTTTAAAAAGTTACATTATTTGCCTAGCCACAAAATCCGAACCCCGACACACAAACCCCTATACCCCTAAATGCTTGAACCCCAAAACCTTAGTCACTGAACCCAAAAAACTAAAATCTTATAGCATAGCCCTGAAACCAAAACACAAAGCCAAAAATCTTACTACTCTAAAAACCAAACATCCTAAACCCCACTTCGTGCATCCATCACTTTAAACATCCTAAATGTAATGGGATATTTTAGATTTTCTAAATTTTTGAAAAACCTCTTGATTGGAAATTAATAACGCTCTAAATGTTGCTTTCAGGAACATTGTCAAATTAGCTTTTCATCATGCACTTATAGAATCAAGAGGGATCGGTGTCAAAATCTGTATTTTTTTTTCTTTACTAAAAAAAGAAAACTAACCTAAAACACCAAGTTTTAGCAAAGGAAAGATTTTAAAAAATAAAACCTTTTACAAAAAGTTAGGATTTTCCAATGTATGGAACAAGCTAAGAAAGACAACTTTGCAAAAATTTATATTTAAAACAATAGATTTATGAGATTGAAAATTAGCCAAAAAATCTGATTTCAATAAAAAAAATATTAGAAGTTCAAATTTCCATTATGCGATTATGGGCTGGCCAAAACATTCAATGCATGCACCTCCTAAAAGTATAAAAATGATAAATATAGTAACCAATCCTAAAAAGCAATAAAATAAAGAGTGAAAGTTAAAAAAGGTTACCTCATATGGCGCTCCCCGGCAAAGGCACCTAAAACTTGTTCGACAATTCCACGTAAAAGGCTGCGAAGTGGTAATAAAACCCGGTGTGGACATGGTCGACCTACATGGCAAGATCAATTCACACAATTTGAATCAAAAAGCCCTACTCAAAACCTATATAAACCAGAAATAAATATCCTGAAATAAAATTAATTACAGTTCTTTACACACCGTAAAATGTATCTAAACTAAGAAAAGAGAAGACCACGTCCACCATAAGAAAATTATAAAACCAAATTAAAAATGAAACAAAAGAGATAATAAATTAAAATTTTAGAAATAACAAAATAACTTTGTAACCTAATAATGTGAGTACATTGCTTTCTAAGTACAAATAATATGAATGACATAGTTTACTTTCTCCATCACAAAACCAAATACCCTAAACCCTAATTTTAAGGCATCGACCTTAAACCCATAGCACCCCTAAACCCTAAACCCTAAACCCATAGGGTCCCTAGAACATTGGGAACCAAAGACACGAGACCCTTAGAACCATAGACTCAAACTCAAAACACTAAACCCTTAAACCCTAAACCTCAAATGCTAAACCATGATCCCGCTTTCAGCTCCAACTACTTTGGGCGACCTATATGTACTAGAAGAATTTGAATTTTCTCATATTTACTAAACCTCTTGATAGAACCTGTTTGCACTCTAAATGTCCCTTTCAGTCACATGCCAATTTACGTTTTTCAACAAGCATGTATAGAATCAAGAGGAGTGCGTGTCTCACGTAAATTTTTTTAAAACAAAATAAGCAAAAACTTAGATTTGACTTACAAAACCTGATTTGATAATTCCCTTAATCCAATTATGAGCCGGACACAAGTTTCAATGCACATACTGCCTAAAACAAGTGCAATACAAAATATCATGTACATGTAGAATGAAGAGGGGTGGGTGTCCAATATTTTTATATGTTTAAAAATTATGCAAAAAATCAAATTTTAATAAAATATGTAGCATGAAAAATATTCTTTTAGCCAATGTTGGGCTGGTGATAACATTCCATGCATGCACCACCTAAAACTAGTACGATTCATAATGAAGTAGCACATCTCACGTAGCAATAAGAAAAAGAAAAGATAAAAGGTCGAAAAAATTACATTATTTGCCACAAAACCCAAACCCCGACACACAAACCCCTAGACCCCTCAATGCCTGAACCCCCTGAACCTTAGTCACTAAACCCTGAAACCTAAAAATTTATACCATAACCCTAAAAGCAAAACACAAAGCCCAAAAATCCTAATACTCTAAAAACCAAACAACCCTTAAAAACTCAGTACCCCAAAATCGCCACACCCCACTCCTGCATCCATCACCTTATACATCCTAAATGTAATGGGAGATTTTGGATTTTCTAAATTTTCCATAAACCTCCTGCATGGAAATGAATAATGCTCTAAATGTCATTTTGAGTGGCGTTGTCAAATTAGCTTTTTCATCATGCACTCATTAAATCAAGAGGGATGGGTGTCAAAATCTATATTTTTTTTATTTACAGAAGAAAGAAAAGTAACTTAAAACACAAAATTCTAACAAAAGAAAGATTTTAAAAAAGGAAACCTTTTACAAAAAAAAAACTAAGATTTTCACAAGTATGGAACAAGCTAAGAAAGACAACTTTGAAAAAATTTATTTTAAAAAAAAATAGATTTATGAGATTGAAAATTAGCCAAGGATGTGATTTCAATAAAAAAAAATTAGAATTTCAAATTCCCTTCATCCGATAATGGGCTGGTCAAAATATTCAATGCATGCACCTCCTAAAAGTAATAAAATGACAAATATAGTAAACAATCCTGAAAAGCAATAAAATAAAGCGTGAAAGTAAAAAAAGGGGTGAAAGTAAAAAAAGGTTACCTCATATGTCGCTCCTTGGCAAAGGCACAATCCAAGTGAAAGGTTCTGAAGTAGTAATAAGACCTAGTGCGGACATGGTCGACCGACATGGCAAGATCAATTCACACAACTAGAACCTAGCCTAAAAGAAAATCTAGGGTCATGTCTGCAAGACGGGTAGGGTAAAGTAAAGTAAAGTAAATCCAAAATCAAGAATCAATAATATATAAGTGTATATGATGACTTTTTGTTTTTAGTTATTTGATATATAATCTTTTTGACTTTTTGTATAAAAAGTAGAGAACTTTTTTTAGTTTATTGATGACTTTTTCACTTTTTTTGAAAAAAGATGAGGGAGATTTGAATTTTTTTAAAAATGAAAGGGGAAATTTTGAATTTTCAAAATTTAACTTTACTCTACTTTACCCTACTCCTTTTCCAAAGACGCCCAAAAATTCCTACTCAAAACATATATAAACCCGAAATAAATACCCAAAAATAAAATTAATTACAGTCCTTTACACCCCGTAAAATGTATCTAAACTAAGAAAAGAGAAGACAACATCCACCATAAGAACATTTCAAAACCAAATTAAAAATAAAAAATAGGGATAATATATAAAAAATTTAGAAATAAAAAAAGAAATTTGTAACTTAATAATGTGAGTAAATTGCTTTCTACGTTCAAATACTATGAATGACACAGTTTAATTTCCCCATCAGAAAACAAAATACCCCAAACCCTAATTTTAAGCCTTCAACATGATCCCGCTATCAGCTCCAGCTACTTTGGGCAACCTAGATGTACTAGGAGAATTTGAATTTTCTCAAATTTACTAAACCCTCTTGATAGAACTTGTTTACGCTCTAAATGTCTCTTTTAGTCGCATCAACTTAGGTTTTTCAACAAGCACATATAGAATCAAGAGGGGTGGGTGTCAAATGTAAATTTTTTAAAACAAAATAAGCAAAAAAATAGATTTGACTTACAAAACCTGATTAGAAAATTACGTGAATCCAATTATGAGCTGAACACAACTTTCGATGCTTATACCAACTAAAACTAGTACAAAACAAAATACCATGTACATATAGAATGAAGAGGGGCGAGTGTCCAATATTTTTATATGTTTAAAAATTATGCAAAAAATCCAATTTGAATAAAATATGTAGAGTAAAAACTTTTCTTATAGTCAATTTTGGGCTGGTTATAACATTCCATGCATGCACCACCTAAGACTAGTACATTCAACATGAAGCAGCACATCTCATATCGCGATAAGGTTAGAAAAACAGATAAAAGGTTGAAAAAGTTACATTATTTGCCAAGCCACAAAACTTGAACCCCGACAAACAAACCCCTAGACCAAATGCCCGAATCCCTAAACCTTAGTCATTAAACCCTAAAACCTAAAAATTTAAACCATAACCCTAAAATCAAAACACAAAGCCCAAAAATCATAATACTCTAAAAACCAAACAACCCTAAAAACACCGTACCCCAAAATCGCCACACCCCACTTCGTGCATCCATCACTTCATACACCCTAAATGTAATGGGAGATTTCGGATCTTCTTAATTTTCCATAAGCCTCTTAATTGGAAATTAATAACGCTTTAAATGTCACTTTGAGTCATGTTGTCAAATTAGCGTTTTCATCATGCACTCAAAGAATCAAGAGGGATGGGTGTCAAAATCTGTGTTCTTTTTTTCTTTTTTATTTACATGAGGAAGAAAACTCACTTAAAACACAAAATTTTAACAAAAGAAAGATTTTAAAAAAGGAAACCTTTTACAAAAAACTAAGATTTTCCAAAGTGTGAACAAGCTAACAAATACAACTTTGCAAAAATTTATATTTAAAAAAATAGATTAATGAGATTGATAATTTGACAAAAAAATCAGATTTCAATAAAAAAAATTAGAATTTCAAATTTCAATTATCCGATTATGGGCTGGTCAAAACATTCAATGTATGCACCGATTAAAAGTAGTAAAATGACAAATATAGTAACCAATCTTGAAAAACAATAAAATAAAGAGTGAATGTAAAAGAAGGTTACCTCATATGGCGCTCTCTAGGAAAGGCACCTAGAAATTGTTCGACAATTCCAAGTGAATGGTTGCGAAATAGTAATAAAACCCGATGCGGACATAGTTGACTGACATGGCAAGATCAATGCACACAACTTGAACCCGTCCTAAAAGAAAATCTAAAAGTCCTACTCAAAATCTATACAAACCAGAAATAAATATCCTGAAATAAAATTAATTACAGTCCTTTACACACCATAAAATGTATCTAAACTAAGAAAAGAGAAGACAACGTCCACCATAAGAAACATTATAAAGCCAAATTAAAAATAAAAAATAGAGACAATAAATTTAAATTTTAGAAATAAGAAAAGAAATCTGTAACCTAATAATGTGCGTACATTGCTTTCTAAGTACGAATAATATGAATGACAGTTTAATTTATCCATCACAAAACAAAATACCTGAAGCCCCTAAACCCTAACTTTAAGCCATCAACCCTAAACCCATATGACCCCTATACCCTAAAGCCATAGGGTCCCTAGAACATTGGGAACCAAAGACACAAGACCCTTAGAACCCTAGACCCAAACTCAAAGCACTGAACCCTTAAACCCTAGACCCCGAATGGTAAACCATGATCCTGCTTTCAGCTCCAACTACTTTGGGCGACCTAGATGTACTAGTAGAATTTGAATTTTCTCAAATTTACTAAACCTCCTGATAGAACTTGTTTATGCTCTAAATGTCCCTTTCAGTCACATGCTAATTTAGCATTATCAACAAGCACATATAGAATCAAGAGGGGTAGGTGTCTAATGTAGATTTTTTGAAACAAAATAAGGACGAAATTAGATTTGACTTACAAAACCTGATTTGAAAATTACCCTAATCCAATTATGAGCTGGACACAAGTTTGAATGCATATACCACCTAAAACTAGTACAATACAAAACATCATGTACATATAGAATGAAGAGGGGCAGCTATCCAATATTTTTATATGTTTAAAAATTAAGCAAAAATCAAATTTGAATAAAATGTGTAGAGTCAAAAATTTTCCTTCAGTCAGTTTTGGGCTGGTTGTAACATTCCACGCATGCACCACCAAAAACTAGTATGATTCAAAATGAAGGAGCACATCTCATGTAGTGATAAGAAAAAAAAAGGTTAAAAGGGTTAAAAAGTTATATTATTTGCCGAGCCACAAAACCTGAACCCCATCACACAAACCATAGACCCCTAAATGCCTAGACCCCAAAACCTTAGTCACTAAACCCTAAAACCTAAAAATTTAAACCATAACCCTAAAATCAAAACACAAAGAACAAAAATCCTAATACTCTAAGAACCTAACAACCCTAAAAACTTTGTACCCCAAAATCACCAAACCCCAATTTGTGCATCCATCACTTTATACAAGCTAATTGTAATGGTAGATTTTAGATTTTCTAAATTTTCCATAAACTTATTGCCTGGAAATTAATAACGCTCTAAATGTCACTTTGAGTCGCATTGCCAAATTAGCTTTTTCATCATGCACTCATAGAATCAAGAGGGATGGGTGTCAAAATCGATGGTTTTTTTTATTTATTTACATAAGAAAGAAAACTAACCTAAAACACCAAATTTTAGCAAAAGCAAGATTTTAAATAAAGAAACATTCTACAAAAAACTAAGATTTTCAAAAGTATGGAACAAGCTAAGAAAGACAACTTTGCAAAAAATTATACTTTAAAAAATAGATTTATGAGATTGAAAATTAGCCAAAAAAATATGATTTCAATAAAAAAAATTAGAATTTCAAATTTCCTTTATCCGATTATCAGCTGGTCAAAACATTCAATGCATGCACCTATTAAAAGTAGTAAAATGACAAATATAGTAACCAACCTTGAAGAACAATAAAATAAAGAGTGAAAGTAAAAAGAAGGTTACCTCATATGGCACTCTCTGGCAAAGTCACCTAGAACTTGTTCAACAATTTCAAGTGAATGGTTGTGAAATAGTAATAAAACCCGATGCAGACATGGTCGACCCACATGGCAAGATCAATTCACACAACTTGATCCTATCCTAAAAGAAAACCTAAAAGTCCTACTCAAAATCTATACAAACCAGAAATAAATATTCTGAAATAAAATTAATTACAGTCCTTTACACACTATAAAATATATCTAAACTAAGAAAAGAAAAGACTGCGTCCACCATAAGAAACATTATAAAGCCAAATTAAAAATAAAGAATAGAGACAATAAATTAAAATTTTAGAAAAAAAAAAAAAAGAAATCTGTAACCTAATAATGTGAGTACATTGCTTTCTAAGTACGAATAATATGAATGACATAGTTTAATAAAGCCAAATTAAAAAAAAATAGAGACAATAAATTAAAATTTTAGAAATAAAAATAGAAATTTGTAACCTAATAATGTGAGTACATTGCTTTCTAAGTACAAATAATATGAATGATATAGTTTAATTTCTCCATCACAAAACAAAATACCCAAAACCCCTAAACCTTAATTTTAAGCCATCAACTCTGAACCCATAGGACCCCCAAACACTAAAGCAATAGGGTCCCTAGAACATTGGGAACCAAAGACATGAGACCTTTAGAACCTTAGACCCAAACTTAAAACACTGAACCCTTAAACCCTAGACCCCGAATGCTAAACCATAATCCTGCTTTTAGCTCCAGCTACTTTGGGCGACCTAGATGTACTAGGAGAATTTGGATTTTCTCAAATTTACTAAACCTCTTGATAGAACTTGTTTATGCTCTAAATGTCCCTTTCAGTCACATGCTAATTTAGCATTTTCAACAAGCACATATAGAATCAAGAGGGTAGGTGTCTAATGTAGATTTTTTGAAACAAAATAAGGACAAAATTAGATTTGACTTACAAAACCTAATTTGAAAATTACCCTAATCCAATTATGAGCTGGACACAAGTTTGAATGCATATACCACCTAAAACTAGTACAATACAAAACATCATGTACATATAGAATGAAGAGGGGCAGCTATCCAATATTTTTATATGTTTAAAAATTAAGCAAAAAAATTAAATTTGAATAAAATGTGTAGAGTCAAAAATTTTCCTTTAGTCAGTTTTGGGCTGGTTATAACATTGCATGCATGCACCACCGAAAACTAGTATGATTCAAAATGAAGAAGCACGTCTCACGTAGCGATAAGGAAAAAAAAAGATAAAAGGTTTATAAAGTTACATTATTTGCCAAGCCACAAAACCCGAACCCCATCACACAAACTGTAGACCCCTAAATGCCTAAACCCCTAAACCTTAGTCATTAAACCCTAAAACCTAAAATTTTAAACCATAACCCTAAAATCAAAACACAAAGAACAAAAATCCTAATACTCTAAAAACCTTACAACCCTAAAAACTCGATACCCCAAGATCGCCAAACCCCACTTCCCACATCCATCACTTTATACACGCTAAATGTAATGGGAGGTTTTAGATTTTCTAAATTTTCCACCAACCTCTTGCACGGAAATTAATAACGCTCTAAATGTCACTTTGAGTTGCATTGTCAAATTAGCTTTTTTGTCATGCGCTTATAGAATCAAGAGGGATGGGCGTCAAAATCTATGTTTTTTATTCTTGTTTATTTACATAAAAAAACTAACCTAAAACACCAAATTTTAGCAAAAGAAAGATTTTAAAAAAAGAAACATTCTTCAAAAAACTAAGATTTTCAAAAGTATGGAACAAGCCAAGAAAGACAACTTTGAAAAAAATTATACTTAAAAAAATAGATTTATGGGATTGAAAAATTAGCCAAAAAAATCTGATTACAATAAAAAAAAAATTAGAACTTCAAGTTTCCTTTACCCGATTATGGGCTGGTCAAAACATTCAATGCATGCACCTCCTAAAAGTAAAAAAATGACAAATATAGTAACCATTCCTCAAAAGCAATAAAATAAAGAGTGAAAGTAACAAAAGGTTACCTCATGTGGTGCTCCCTGGCAAAGGCACCTAGGACTTGTTCGACAATTCCAAGTGAAATGTTGCAAAGTAGTAATAAAACCCGGTGCGGATATGGTCAACCAACATAGCAAGATCAATTCACATAAATTGAACCAATCCTAAAAGAAAATCTAAAAGTCCTACTCAAAACCTATACAAACTAGAAATAAATATCCTGAAATAAAATTAATTACAATCCTTTACACACCAAAAAATATATCAAAACTAAGAAAAGAGAAGGCTGCGTCCACCATAAGAAACATTATAAAACCAAATTAAAAATAAAAAATAGAGATAATAAATTAAAATTTTAGAAATAAAAAAGAAATTTGTAACCTAATAATGTGAGTACAATGCTTTCTAAGTATGAATACTATGAATGAAATAGTTTAATTTGTCCATCACAAAACCAAATAGCCGAAACCCCTAAAACCTAATTTTAGGCCATCAACCCTAAACCCATGGGACCCCTAAACCCTAAACCCATATGGTCCCCAAAACATTGGGAACTAAAGACACATGACCCATAGAACCCTAGACCCAAACTAAAAACACTGAACCCTTAAACCCTAGACCCCGAATGCTAAACCATGATCCTGGTTTCAACTACAACTACTTTGGGCGACCTAGATGTACTAGGAGAATTTGAATTTTCTCAAATTTACTAAACCTCTTGATAAAACTTGTTTATGCTCTAAATGTCTCTTTCAATCGCTTACCAATTTAGCTTTTTCAACAGGCACATATAGAATCAAGAGGGGTGGGTGTCTAATGTAGATTTTTTTTAAAACAAAATAAGCAAGATATTAGATTTGACTTACAAAACCCAATTTGAAAATTACCTTAGTCCAATTATGAGCTAGACATAAGTTTCGATGCATATACCACCTAGAACTAGTACAATACAAAATACCTTCTAAATATAGAATGAAGAGGGGGCGGGTGTCCAATATTTTTTTATGTTTAGAAATTAAGCAAAAAATCAAATTTGAATAAAATATGTAGAGTAAAAAATCTTCATTTAGTCAGTTTTGGGCTGGTTATAACATTCCATGCATGCACCACCTAAAAGTAGTACAACTCAAAATGAAGTAGCACATCACACGGAGCCATAAAAAGAAAAAAAAGATAAAAGGATTAAAAAGTTACATTATTTGCCAAGCCACGAAACCCGAACCCCGACAGACAAGCCCCTAGACCATTAAATGCCTGAACCCCCAAACCTTAGTCACGAAACCGAAAAACCTAAAAATTTATACCATAACCCTAAAATCAAAACACAAAGCCCAAAAATCCTAATACTGTAAAAACCTAACAACCCTAAAAGGTCCGGACCCCAAGATCGCCAAACCCCACTTTGTGCATCCATCACTTTATACGCCCTAAATGTGATAGGAGATTTTGGATTTTTTGAATTTTCCATAAACCTCGCTCTAAATGTTGCTGTGAGTCACATTGTCAAATTAGCTTTTTCATCATGCACTTATAGAATCAAGAGGGATGGGTGTCAAAATCTATGTTTTTTTTTCTTTTTAATTTACATAAGAAAGAAAACTAACTTGAAACACCAAATTTTAGAAAAAAAGATTTTAAAAAAAGAAACTTTTTACAAAAAGCTAAGATTTTCCGAAGTATGGAACAAGCTAAGAAAGACAACTTTGGAAAAATGTATATTTAAAAAAATAGATTTATGAGATTGAAAATTAACCAAAAATCTGATTTGAATAAAAAAATTAGAATTTTAAATTTCTTTAATCTGATTATGGGCTGGTCGAAACATTCAATGCGTGCACCTCCTAAAAGTAGTAAAATGACAAATATAGTAAGTAATCTTGAAAAGCAATAAAATAAATAGTGAAAGTAAAAAAAGGTTACCTCATATGGCACTCCCTACCAAAGGCACCTAGAACTTGTTCGACAATTCCAACGGCTACGAAGGAGTAATAAAACCTAGGATAGACATGGTCATCCGACGTGGCAAGATCAATTCACACAACTTGAACCTATGCTAAAAGAGAATTTAAAAGTCCTACTCAAAACCTATACAAAGCAGAATATCCTGAAATAAAATTAATTACAGTCCTTTACACACCATAAAATGTATCTTAACTTAGACAAGAGAAGACTGCATCCACCATAAGAAGCATTAGAAAATCAAATTAAAATTAAAGAACAGTGATAATAAATTAAAATTCTAGAAGTAATAAAATGAGATTTTTAACCTAATCATGTAAGTCCATTGCTTTCTAAGTATTAAAAAGATGAATGGCATAGAGCTCAATTTCTCCATCACAAAACCACATACCCAAAAACCCTAAACACTAATTTTAAGCTCTAAACCCTAAAACCATGGGATCCCTAAACCCTAAACCCGTAGGGTGCTTGGAACATTGGGACCCAAGGACATGAGACCCTTAACCCCAAACTCTAAACACTAAACCCTTAAACCTTAAACCCCTTACCCTTTAACCCTTGAACCCTTAAACCTTGAACCCCAAACCATAAACCCTAAACCTTGACCCAGCTTCATGGTTCTACTATTTTAGGTGACCTAGATTTGCTAGGAGATTTAATTTTCTAAAATTTCCTAAACCTCTTGATTAGTTCTTGTGTACGCTAAATCTCGCTTTGAGTGGCATGCCAATTTGGCTTTTTCATCATGCACTTATAGAATCAAAAGAGGCAGGTGTCTAATGTATTCTCTTTTAAAAAACAAGCAAAGAATTATATTTGATTTAAAATTTTTGATTTGAGAATTACCACTTTCCAATTATGAGCTGGTCACAACATTCCATGCATGCACCACCTAAAACTAGTATGATACCAAATGTCATACACCTAAGAATCAAGGGGGCAAGCGTCCAATTTTTTTAGATGTAAAATAATTAAGAAAAAAATCAAATTTGAATAAAAGTTGTAGAGTTAAAAATTTTCTTTAGTCAATTATAAGCTGGTTACAGTATTCCATGCATGCACCACCTAAAACAAGTATGATATCAAATGTAGTTAACTCATCTCATGTAGTGATAAGAGAAAAACTAAAAAATAAATGTTTAAGAAGCTACATTCTTTGGCGCCCCCCAAAACCCGAATTCCAAACATCGAAACACAAACCCCTAATTAACCCATGAACCTCTACACCTAAGTCCCTAAAAAACCTAAAACCTAAACCATTACCCTAAAATCTAGACACTAAACCCAAAAACTCTTACACTCTAAAAATCTAACCACCCTAAAAACCCCGTGCCCAAAATCACCAACTCCATTTCATTTATCCGCCATTTTTTACAACCTAAATGTACTAGGAGGTTTTGGATTTTCTAAATTTTCCATAAACCTTTTGATTGGAGATACATGATGTTCTAAACATCGCTTTGAGTTGCATTGCCAAATTGGCTTTTTGAACATGCTCTTATACAATCAAGAGGGGCGTTATGTGTTTTTTGACTTTTTGACTTTTTTTTACATAAAGAAAATTAACTTAAAAATCCAAATTTTGACAAAAGGAAGATCTTAAAAAAGAAACCTACTAAAAAAGCTCGTTTTTTTCAAAGAAATGAGCTAAGAAAGACAACTTTGCAAATATTTAAATTAAGAAAAAAAAATAGATTTGGGAGTTGGAAAATAAAGAAAAATGTGATTTCAATAAAAAAATTTAGAATTTAAAATTCTCTTTATCAGATTATGGGCTGGTGAAAACATTTCATGCAAGCAACTCTAAAACTAGTAAGATGGAAAATATAGTAACCAATCCGACAAAGCGATAAAATAAAGACTGAAAGTTAAAAAAGGATATGGCACCCCATGTGAATGGCACCAAGAACTTGTTCAACAATTGTAAGTGAAGGGTTGCGAAGTAGTAAGAAAACCCGGCAAGAACAAGGTTGTTCGACATGGCTTGATCAATCCGTACAACTGGACCTGTCATAAAAGAAAATCTTAAAGTCCTACTCAAAACCTACACAAGACAGAATTAAATAAATTGAAATAAAATTAATTACAGTCCTTACGCACCATAAAAAGTATCTAAACTAAACACCCTACACTACAAACCTAAACTAGAAAGGAGAAGACTACATCCACCATAAGAAACATTAGAAAACGGATTTAAAATAAAAGAAATCACAGATAATAAATTAGTAATTTGAAATAATGAAATGAAATTTGAAACCTAATGATGTCAGTCGATTGCTTTGTAAGTACGAAAAATGTGAATGACATAGTTCAATCTCTACATCACAAAACCAAATACCCAAAATCCAAAAACTGAAATCCAAAAATGCCCTACACTCTACACTAAAGAAAAACCCCTACACTATAATTTAATTTCTAGTTTTCACACCAAATCTAAATGATGAATAAATAAATAACTCAAAACCAGAGAAAGAGAGAAGAAGAAAAAAGTACCTAGAGAGACATAGAGAGAGAATACAAAAGAAGAGAGAAGAGTCAGATAATCACGCCAAGCAGAATCAGTCCAAGGCCACAGCTTTGGTTCAAGAAGCCAATAAAGTAGAAGGAGAAAAAAAAGCATAAGATGATGATGGTGATTATCAAAAATAGGAAACGAAAAGGGAAAACCTTAAAGAGAGATAGAGAAAACTTGTAAGTCATGACGAAATGGAAAAATTATAAATTTTAAAACAAACTATTAAAGGAAGCAATAAATAAAGACATGCTGACAAATGGACTCACATGGAATGACAGCAACCCTGTAAGTGTGGTGTAGTAACAACTCACAAACACATTAGTTGGATAAAGAAGAAATATATTACGGCATACAAATAAATAAGAAGACTCAAAACCATAAATGGTTCCGGAAAACTTAAGTTCAACGGTTACTGTACCTTGACATAGACCAGATCAAGTTCTAGGTTTTTGAATGAGCTGAAAAGATAGTGCATGCAAACCACAAGTTATATCAGACAGCAGATGTAAAATTAAGATATCAAGATTGAAGGGAATTTAGCCAAAAAACTTACAATCACTAATTGATAGGCACATTCTTTTTTGTCCATTAGGGGTGATCATGCTTTAAATGCAGACGGTAGATTTCATAGGAGACAGCTAACATGTCAATTTCTATGATCTAGAAGATTATAGATGAAAGCATCAAAGCCTATTTGCAATTGGTAGTTGAAATACCTGATGCCAGGGGCCTTATCCTAGTCAACCATCTTATCCTAGTGCTTAAGGGACTAAAATAGGAAGTTTCAGCCCTTACATTAACTGTTCTTTTTAGAAACCCAATGGTGGGTAAAAGTCAGATGAATATCAAATTGGATGAAGTACCAACTTAGAGGGGGTGTTGCAGTGAGTGATGGGGTTGATTTGGTCAAAATTGGGTTCCACGGGCAGGGACACTGATAATTAAAAGTGGCCTCACCACTCGAGGAACTCTCTATATATAAACAATCGTTAATGAGTAGTGCATGTGTCTGTTGGTGGCATCAGATTTGGGGGGTACAAATTAATTGATCAATACCTGTGAGCTGTATTAGGGTGATCCAAAACAAGGCACTGCTCATTTATAATGAGCTCTTTATGATGCTCCATTATGGCACCTGTCAAGTCTCCAGCATGCTCTAAAACCATAGCAAGATATCTGTAAATGTTGACTCAAGAAATCTTTTCAATTCAAATGCATCAAAGCGTAAATGATTATTTTGTTTCCATGAAAGACTGAAAAATGATGAAATGCATATAATGAGAAAAAATGAAAAAAGATTCAAAAAAAAAAAAAAAAAAGAAGAGGTATTGATAAGTTGGATGCACGTGCACACTAGTAATATGCACAAAGTCACATATGGTAAACACATTAAGACTTGAGAGTTACCATAATGGCTGGGCTACCGTTATGAAGTAGTTCAACGGGACACGAATCTCTAACTAGCATAGATTGTGGCTAGTGCCTGACAGGCAAAAGTCCTGCTAGGTAACCACTAGTATTTTGAAAAAGAATTTTGTTGGGTATCTGGGAAAGATGTTATGAAAGTAGAGACAAATGAGGTGAATGGGAACAATCAAAGCACATTTATGTATATCCAATGGGGTTAGGGTTTTAGCTTCATTGGTGGGTGTTGTGAGCTACATAAGATCACACGATAAATGCCATAGTAAAGGGTGGCCAATTCTGCTCTTCAATGGGTTCAGCCAACCCATCGATCATCATTGGCAAAATTAGTTGATACGATCAAGAAAAGGAAATGCATTCTTTAATCTCTGCTAGTAGTTATCTTTTAACCACATCCGAAGGAAAGCCAATGAATTAGAGCATATAGGTTGGTGACGCAAATCCAAGGAGGACTTGCACGAGGAGGGTGATCATGGGCTATGCAGTCTAGGCCCACAAGAAGTCCCTCTTCAAGTTAGATTAGGATTATATTATTTTTATTAGTAGGTTTCTAATTACATTGTTATTAGGGAAGTTTCTATTAGGTTATTGTTTGCTTAGGCATTAAGTTTGCTTTTATTATATATGGCATTTTAGAGAAGAAATTCTCATACTATGATTGACTAATAAAATTGGGTTGTATCCCTGAGAGGTGTATTCTCATGTGTTAAAGTCTTTTGACGATTCAAAGTGTCTTTGGACACATGCTTCGGCATCCCTATGTAAGCCCTAACTCTAGAGCTAGCATCAATTTGGTATCAAAGCCCTCAGATCACCAATCGGAGCATATCCATCCTCTTCACATTAGTCCACCGAAACCTCTCCATCGAAACCGATCGTCCCCTAATTTCATTTCCAAGAAACCCTAATCCCAAAGCACCCACCGTCGAACTCTAGACATTGCACCTCACCCCTTTCTTCGCCTACTAAAAACCCAAACTCCTCACTCGAAACCTTCCACAACCCCACACAGCCCTCTTGCCCAAAACCCATCACCACCGCACCACCCATCTGCTATCGACTGTCCCGAAACAACGATAAAACCCTGTCCTCATCATGAACTAGCCATCAACCTCTAGCCCAACATCACCTTGCACAACCCGAACCTTTACCATCTTCCTAAACCCATACCCAAAAAAAAAAAAAAAAAAAACCCATCGAACCCTTGATTCACCAAAGCCCAAAACAGAAAAAGAAAAAAAGGAAAAAAAGGTCAAGAAAAAGGAGAAAGAGAGGCATTTGAGGTTTACCGTGCACCATCAGGCCACCCTGCCATCATCTCCTCTGTTCGCTCACGTCAAACCCCTTACTGCTCATCGCTTACACCTCTTGTTAGACCAAAAGATACACTATTGACCAACCTTCGTCTACCTCAACTAGCGTTTTCATCAAGCATTCCTCCCTTTTCCTATTGTTGGCAACGAAAGGAAAAAGTAAAAGCAAAGACGTATTTGCACACGAAGATCAAGGTATCCTATTAGGCTTGGTTTTTTCTTTTTACCGCCACGTGCTAACCAAGGTAGGTTGTAGCCTTGCTATAATTTGTTTTGATCCAAGCCAGGTCTGGACAAGCCCCAGCCACAGCAAATTTAACGAATCAAGGGCCATAATTTGTTTTTGTGATTTCAGCACCATCTGCGACCAACTTTCTGATCCGTCTTCACTAGCATGTTTCTGGAGATCAGATCTACACATCAGGTCAATCACTCTTAATTTGCATTAAAAAAATGCCTCCTAATAAGCAAGTTGAGGTGGAATCTTCATCCTCTTCGATTGAAGATTTGGTTGGTGCCATTAGAGACTTAATTGCCATAGTTAACAACATGCAAAGCACTTTACAACAACTAGACACAAGGGTGACAACTTTAGAAAATAATCAGCATGTGACTTACAATCGAGATGATGGAGAAAATATTCAGAATCAACGAGATCCACCAATTAGTAATCCTAATCGAGATTTAGGGATTAAACTCATGATTCCTGAATATGATGAAAAATTACAGCCCGATGAATTCATGGGTTGGTTAGTGTGTGTGGAGAATATTTTTGCAAACAAACCAATGTTTGAGCACCATAAAATCACACTAATTGCCACTAGATTCAACAATTATGCTATTGAAACATGGACTAAGATGAAAAATATTTTGAAGCAAAAATTCATCCCTTCAACTATGCAAGAAATTTACGTTCAAGCTTTCAAAAGTTGAAACAAAGATCCAAGACAGTTATTGATTATTTTGAAGAATTTTTTAGTCAGCAAGCTCGTTATGGTTTGAATGAAGATGATAACGTGGTTGTTGATAGATTTTTCAATGAGTTGCGAATAGACACTCAGCATATCATCGCATTTCACACTTTTGATAATGTCGATGAGCTCATCCAACATGTTGTCAAAGCCGAGAGAATTCCAAATCATCAAGCACAAAAATCTAAATGGGTTGCTTCAAAGAATTCATCTCTGCAAGATGTTAAACCCAATATTCCTCAGGACAGATTTTTGCAAGGACTAAGGTCAAAATAAGATGATTTGTTTTTATTGTCAACAACCAGGACATCATGCAGCAGAATGTCCAAAGTGAATACATTTGATTGAGATTGAAGATGATGATAAAAATATCCCAAATGATTATAAGAGTACTGAAACTGATCCCAAGGGTATTGAAACTAAAGAAATTGAGTACACAGACACAGATACCGCAGGTTAAGCTTTCATCGTCATTAAAGAAGCTCCACCAACTGTTGAGAATAAATGGTTGAAAAAAAAATATCTTTCGTTCCGCGAGTACAGTTCATGGACAAAATTGAACAATCATATTAAGAACAGAAGTTTTGAAAATCTCATCTATCAAGCTCTTGTTGATCGCCTCAAATTGAAAGTTTATGAGCATAACCGCCCTTATTTTGTCAAATGATTGATAACTGATGATCAAGCACATATTCGACATACTTGCAAAGTTACTTTTGCCACTAATGAAACTTACAAAGATACAATGGTGTGATGTGTTATCTATGGATAGTGGTGATGTCTTATTAGATCGTCCATGGATGTATGACAAAAATAGGACTCATGGAATACGCTTTAACACATACAAATTCTTGGCTAAAAATGGCATCTTTCACCATCTTTTGTTTGATGAATAGTTGTTTAGCCAAATTGTATGGAACTTATGAGAAATAAACTTATTTATCATTTAAAAAAAAACAAAGAAAATTTTCATGAAAGACAGCACATATTCATCAGTATCGTATATATCGAGGGTTCATCCTCAAACATCACAAACAACAACAGGATCTTGACATTAGAGGGACCATGTTCTAAATAGCCTATAGGCTTTACTCTATAAGTATCAGATTGATAAAATTAACCCCATTTTCAAATATTCTTACATATTGAATAGTCCTCAATATTTCAAATCAGTCAACAATTAGCATTTCTCACAGGTCCTATTTGGCAATTAGGATTGCAATTTCTAAGGCTAAGTCCATTAGGGACAAAAATTATACTTTATCTGGGTCTATAGACTAATCACCAGTATTAGCTCAGCTAGTTGGGACATAAGGGTGTGTGTGAAAAAGTGACAGTAATGCACTTCTCTTTGTAGCTAAAAACAAAGTAGTGTATGCTAGGAAGAAATGTTAGAGTGAAGTTTCTTTTCTTTTCTTTTCTCATTCATTTTTGGCAGTTTAGTTGAAAAGATTACCTGCAACTGTTGGCAACTTCTCTATGCATGGGACTAGTAACCTGCAAAATTCATCATAGACCTAGTAGGAAAAAAATCTAAAAAAAGAAGTAGAAGTAGAAAAGGAGATGCTGGGATACAGAAAGTAACATAGCTTACCTTTTGAAGTAAAGAAAATGCTTCAGCAAATAGTGTAGGCTTCACCGAGCATCCCCTGCAAAACAAGAGCATCATATAATATTGGTTCACATCATTGCATCATACAGTATAAGCAGAGCCATTTGCACTCAATCCAACCCCCTCACACTCATCACACCCGTATATTGCACTGGCACAAATATGATCCTGATCAGAGTGAAATTCACCCATTCAATATCAGGCTGTTTGCACCATTGCTCTTAAATTGGTACCAATCATTATTCAACCAAGGACGATCTTTTAGCCAGACATCATCCACAATGAAAACTTTCCAGGTTCAATCCAGTTTGTATTATGGTGTAGCAGGCACGAATAAAATCAGCATTACTGCCAATAACTTATTTTCAATCAAGGACAAAGTAACCAAAGGATCCAAATGTTGAATGTTGAAACATACGTTTTCACTAAAGGACATTGTGCATATAATCTTTTGGGGCCACATGGACCTACCTATGATCATTGATCAAACCAACTATCGGGCTCACTGTTATCCAAAACCCCCAAATATATTGGCACTCATGCCAATGACACACATTTGATCTTCTGATCCACGAATATATGGCCTGATATTGGAAGACTGTGACAGATCAAGACCTTAAGTGGGAAAGCAGATCAGGTTGTTCATGGCCTATCATTAGGATCAGTCCAAACAGCCAAATCAGGCCTGAATAGCACAGATAATCCACAAGTTCAGGTGAAACTCTATCCATAATGATGATCTTTATAGTCAAGGAGCCCTTTAATGATCCTGCATCTCTCCCTCCTCCCTTGTGGGTAGCTGAAACCCCTGATCTCATCAACAGATGTCATCTTGAAATGCCATAAGATGACAAGCACCCAAAGCCAATCAAAGAACTGATGAAGATTGGGTATCCAAAGAAGTTGATGAATAACAAATGCAATTGACAATGATCTGGATGTTGACAGGGAGTCCCGGCCTAATGGGTTTGACACAACTGACTATGCCAAAACTAGGCCCAAGCTAGATGGGACAGCAACCCAAAGGGTTGCCCATGCCTACTGTACTCAACCAGAAGCTGGTTGCACATGACCCATCCAGTAGGCCCCACGAGGCCCAACTCAAGAATGCTTCCATACAACTTGCTCAAGAAGTATCTTGGAGTCACGATCATTTCTCTTCAGATTTGCCCCATATTATAGTGAAATTAGAACTTTTAATTAAAGAAGTTTAAATGATTAAGATAGGGTTGAGTCACTTACTCCACAAGCACACAAAGGACCAGAGCCTATAGATGCAAGTCATCCAAGTGTCCTCAACCAATCAGGCCCTTCCTGCCACCACAAGATTCCTAGCTAAGTGATGCTAAGTGCTTGACAACCATTCAGTGATTAAAAATATATGAAGCCTGGAAGGGACCTAACGGATCAAGATCATATTTGCGAGCTGCAATGGCTATGCCTACGCATTAAAAAGGATGACATACTAGCTTGATTGGCTGTGACAATGGGTCTGCTGAAAATAAATGAATGAATGAAGTAATTGAGCTCCATTACCATTGCTATGAAGTTCCTGTTTTTAGAGAACACAGCTTCATGCACTTTGTTGGATGTTACAACTGCTGGAAATGGAATTTAACAAAGAAAGTTAGATGCTTCCTGTACAATAAGACTAAATTTTGTGTCTAATCAAGATCAATTATTACATGTTTTTGTGATGTTTCTTTGAGTATTCAATTTAGGTAAACAACATATTAACAGCACCAGCAGCCCAGCTACCAAGAAAATTCCATCCAGATTTTCCTTAATAAGAGCATGGGGAAAGCATCTTACCCAAAGCGCAAAATTGTGACAAAATGTTGTCCAATCACAAAATGGCTAGGAGCTCAATAAAGCCAAAACCAAAAGGAGATTACAAGTCACAAGCCTTAGGAAACTCCACACGTCAAGATTTTCAATTTCCATACATTTCAGGAGACATTAATCACTTGTGTTCATTTAGTAGAAAGAGCTGCAACATTTCAGGAGACATTAATCACTTGTCCCCTAGGCATTATTTATTAAGATGTGGAAAGGCTCTTTTGTAAGTATGAGAACAGTAGGGTTTCTTTATAAATCTGCCCATCAATTATGTGTTCGTCAAAATCCCCTTTTATCATCTCCACTTCACGCCTCATGATTTTCAAGCCAACAAATGGTGAGCCATACATGGTCCACTCATCAAGGGTCCCTCCATACCTTGGTCGCCCATGGGTCCCCTTTAAGATCTGTGGTGCTGATCAGACATCAGCTGGCCCACCTGGGCCCACAATCCCACTCACAGAAAACTGTACCGAACAACCTGGGAATGGAAAAAGGGTTTTTGATTCTGTTTTATTCCTCATAATAGGGAAACTTAAGTGGGGAGAGATTCTTTAACAATCTACTGATGAAAACACAGGGTTTTACAAGCATCTCACTTATAATATAAGATTTAAGCACCCCTCCAACACAATATGGAGTTCGTCAATTATTGCAACATCCAAATTAAACTGGAACAGTTCAATCGATCAAGTTTGGAGACTCTAACAATATTAGATACAATTAAACAACAAGATTTAAATCCATCATTCTTAGTGATCATTATAGGCCTCCTACTATTTATCCAATTGTTCACATAGGGAAAAACGGCAGCACATACAAGAAACCACATTGTTCCCCATTATGAAATATGGACCTGATCATGATCACTCAGGATTTCTAAGAACCCTGCAAATAAATTCAACAACACTAGATACAATCTGGTCATATTACTCCCAGGCCTCTCATTGGAGTATCTTCTCACTCATGTGCCAGTTTGACCCATGTCAAGTGGCTCAGCCATTGTCAATACTTAGTCTGATTACGTCTACCCTAACCCCATCTGTTTGTGGATGGGAAACAACAGTTGTATCTCTTCCTCATTGCGATGATAACCACATTTAAATAGATATAAGAGACTCACTTACCTCCTGTGAACGTTCGTGATGTGCGATCGAGAGGACATCCATCAACTGTTACCCGGTTGGTCGCCTACTTCTTCTTCTTTGTGCCTCTCTAAGTTCTCTCCTGAACAATGAATCTCTCTCTCTCTCTCTCTCTCTCTCTCTCTCTCTCTCTCTCAAATTCTCTCTTAAGCTTTAGAAGAAGATGGGATGAGGCAAATAAGAGGCTCCCCAGATTATATAGGAGATCCCCCTTCTCCTGTTAGGAGTCATGTGCAAGACTTCTCTCCCATCAAAAGTTCTGCACAACAAGACTCCCTCTCCCTCCACAAGTTCACTTCTTTTGGGATGGAAGTGTTGTGCCCTCTTCTCCACTCAACTATTAAGGTTTAAACAAAGTATGGGTCCCATCACCCTTATATAATGTTAAAAATCAAATAACTCATCCTAACAGGAATTGAATGGTAATAGGACCCATAGTGCAGTCAACAATTTTAAATATTTAAAACAGATTCTAAAATTCCAACCATGGGTATTACAATACCCCCACCTTAGGATGTGCTAAACATAACCCAGCTTCAAGATCTCCCTTTGAGATCTCACGAGCCTGTACATCTATGATCTATATCATTAAAGTTTTATCCAGTCTGCAAGCATACACCCTGTTGAGGTCACTTAAACTAAGCTCCATTAAATCCCATGAAACTGTAAGCTAAGAAAAACACTGAATATGTGTAATTTTGCATTAACAAATTAAAAAGACACTGATAGGAAATATGATTGTGACATGAGTTCATTAACCCTTCTAAAACATTTACCTCTGTAAATAATGACATTGATGGAAAAGATCATTACATTTTAGAGAACGAAAAAACAAAGAATCCCAAAGGGTCCAAGAATGACACTTGATATGTTCAAGAATCCAGAAAGTATTTTTTTTTATTATTTCTTAAGGCATTAAGTTGTCCATCAGAAGTTCATTAGAACCTCCATCTTTATGAATTAGGACATTTAGGAAACAGAGGTACAATTGAATTAATTTGAGCCAAAGTTAAGAAGATAGGCAATTAAATAGATGCAACCAAATGTAATTTTATCATTTCAGTTTTTAATTTAGAATTTTGCCAACAAATAAGTTTTTAATAAGAAAAAAACTGAGTTAATGTGCAGGATACATTGAGAGGTTGAAAGGCAGCACATACACAAAGGCAAATTGAATTGACATTTTATACACTATTGCACTGGCAGTTTCACAGCCGGTCTACACCTCTTCTAACTTCAGTGCTATATTACCTTGATGGTGAGTAATTCATTTTAAATTCTAAAAGCAGTTATGACAAATTATAGCATTATTAAACAATACCCAATATTAAAACAAAATGGGATGTATGAAATACATTTGGACAAAACTGGTAATCTCATTAGTACCACTCAACAAATTCATTGTAATAGAACAACCAGGGGATAAAAAAAATCAGCAGTATTTCAAACACTAATTAAGATTAAAGCAAAAACATCAAAACCATTGGCAATTATATTTTATGATAAGTAAACACAACTCAATAAGCTTGATACAAGATTTGCATTACTTCAAACTTAAACATCATGTCACGACTCAAATTCCAGGGCCCTGTCGGAATTTGACTTATAACGCATTAGCATACAATTCACATGCTTAAATCAAATGAACACATAAGGCATAAACATCATTTGATAAAAATTGTCTTTCATATAATCCAACCAATTAAATAACCAACTAATAGTATCTCCAGTGTATAACAATTCACATAATAAAATTCTTTAACTAATTTAAAATATTCAATACTATCAATTCTCCTAATCTACTGGATATTGTTGTAACGCTCTCCTCAGCCACACATGCCAAACCCTATGGGCTGATCTTCGCTATTCTTCAATCCACCCACCACTCTATTACTTAGAGGGGGCAACCCAACATCAATATAAACTAGTCAATGAATTCCTACTCTAACATACATCCACAATTAACATAATAGCATCATTAGAAACAATTAAATAATAAATGATAAATAATTCAATCAATGAATAGAACTCATTCCATGATACATCTCTGCGCTACATCCTTGCACCCAGTCTTCATCATTGTACCATTTTCACATATCACAATTCTTCGAGATGCATCTCCTCACAAATTTCACTCATGCATCTCCTCACCCAACGTCCCATAGGACCCTTTGCATCAGGACCTCAGTGTCCTATTATCCACTTCCATAGACAACATAACTAACTTCAAATCGAACCTAATGGTCCAGAATCACACAGTCATAATAAATCATACCATGCTAGTAGTTCAGATCATGCCCCATTCCAATAAAATCATGCACAATAGAATTTATAATTCAAAATTTTTTCTTGTTTATTAATTTGTACATGCCACAATTTCTTTCCCAAATTTCAAATTTTTCTAACATAAACTTATCCAAATACAGGCTATATATATTATAAGTATCATCATAGTATACCCTTTCCTTTAAACATTAATAATTAAGATGTGAATGGACTTTTATGTAATTATGATAATAGCAGGGGCCTTGTTATAAACTCCAAATAAACTATATACTCGACACAGTTGAAATCCATACAGGACCAGCAGTCACAAAACCTAGTTCTGTTAAAACACTCCTCACGCCATGTCCATTCTAGGTCATTAGATGGTGGGCCATTCATGGCCACATCCTCTAGGGTCCATCGTGGCTAGGGTTGCCCATGGGTCTTCCCCAAGATCCATGATGCTAATCCCCCATCATGTGGCCCACATAGGCCCACAACCTCATGCCACAAATTGTGTCCCAATCGGCCTAAAAGTGCAACAGTCCTATTTTTGGCTCTGATTTTGCATCTTGCACAGCAAATCCGAACTGATTAGGTTCCAATATCCTTTCTCTAATGAGTATTATACAAATCTCTAGAATCCATGGCCATTGATCATACAGATTACTCCAAAACGATGGATTGCAGAGTCGTCGACCCATCCATATTCAATTATGGGTTCACAAACAACATGGCAACAGAAATTCTAATCCTTACAGCAACATTATTTATTACTCTAGGTATTACACTCCTCTAACCATCCCTCAATGAATGTTTGTACAAAAATTTCATTCACAGTACCATGATAGGACTTCCACATCTCAGATTTATCAAACACATCATAATAACATTCAAACAGGAGATTCACTCACCTTTTGTAGACGTGCACAATGTTTGGTAGAGAAAGCATCCGTCAACAATCACTCGGCGGGTCGCCTTCGTCCTTCACTTAGTATCTCTCTCTCTCTCTCTCTCTCTCTCTCCCCACTATAGTTTAGAAAGGAGTAAAGTAAGACAAATAAGAGACTATCCACATTATATAGCAAATCCCCCTCTCTTGTCCTAGTAGAAGTCACATACAAAATTCTACAAAACTCCCCTCCCATCAGAAGCCCTGCACAACAATACTTCCTCTCCCTCCAAAGTCCATTTCTTTTGGAATTGAAGTGTCGTGCCTTTTCTCCGCTTGACTACTATTATTACTAATAAGGATTGTGTCCCATTGCCCTTATACAAATCTTAAAATCATATAACTTATCCTAACAATAACTGAATGGTAATAGGGCTTGCCAATAAAATTAACAACTTAACATTTTAAAACAGGCCCCAAATCCCAACTACACCGTGGATATTACACATCATCTCTTTTATGGAATTTTAACTTGTAACCAATCATCAAACTTGTAGCAATTTACTAATAATTTCAGATAAAAGTTCTTATAACATATGGATAAAGAGCAAAGAGTAGGGATATCCAACAGTACATCAATTTTATCAAGTGGTGAGATTCAATTTCCTTAAATGAACTGTGAGAAACCATTTTCCCACAAAATGTTTGACTATCACCTGCATGTTCTGACCAACCAAAGCTACATTTTCATAAAAAATATCCCACTGCTCCCCTTTCCCTAGAAACCAGTAGGAAACTGCCGAACATGAACTTAACAAGAACCACTAGTACATTTATAGCTCTTCTACAATTTTTCTCTTTCCCTTGTCATATGCTTATCTCTTTTATTATAAAAAGGAAAGAAAAAAAGAAGATTCAGAAAATTATTACAGTTCACGCATTCTCTCACATTTGTTATTGTGTTTGCATCATTTTATATTCATTAATTAAAAAACAAAGGTTATCTACAGAAATAGCCTAAAAATCTAGGACTCAATAAGCACACAAGAGTCTTCGTTTCTATCTAGTTCAGGTGAGAAGCAACTTCAAAATGAGAGAAAAGTGAAAGCAAAGAAAACCTAAAATGAAAAAACTACACAAATTCAGTAAACTAAAATGGATAAAGAGATAGACAATAATTCTTCACCGTCATCACCATCTTGGACGTGTATCATCAATATGAGGTCAGGGAAAATTTTGCTAAGAAACAAGAAAGTAATCTCCTATCTCTCTCTCTCTCTGTCTCTCTCTCTCTCTCCAATATATGGTCATGTTATTCAAAAATAAATAAAACAACTAAATGTTGTTATCAGAAATCACCTCATCCATCGTAGGATTGATAACAAATTGTCCATAATAAATCCACCCAATACTTATCACTCCAATGGGACCACCCCAAGGAATATCCGATAACATAAGCGCAGCAAATGTGGCATTAGCTGCCATTATTTCTGGATCTTGCTTCCCATCAGAAGAACACTTGCCATTACCTACACGAGTAAATATTGATTAAGAAAAATAGCAAGGACAGGCCTAAGCCATAATTGACTGATCCAACCCAACTTTGGTAGGTTTAGTTAAACCAACATGAATTGGGTTTGGGCTTGGGTTAAGAACTCAAACAACCTGACACAACCCAAATCATTCTTCTTCTTTTTTTCTTTTCAGTTTTCACAGGGGTGGGGGTTAACAGAACTAAAAATTTCATTTCCAAGGGAAAAAAAAATAAGGGGGAGCACTACAAGGAAGCGACACAGCCATAAAAAGCAGTAAGAGAAACAAGTTGGGTCTTTCCAGATATGAAAAAGAAGACACTTGAAAGCAAACAAAATTACAAAGAAGCTGCAAACATCAAATCCCTATAAGATATCCATTTTAGTAAATGATTCAGTCACATCAACAACTCACTTCAGTTAATAAATCCACCATCCTAAAAGTATGATGGCAGCATAGACTTGAAAACGATCTCCGTTAAGATGAAGGTGAGCTTCCAAGAGATGCCTTTGACTTTTCTTTCAATTTATCGTGTTAGCAGAATCACGTGTACTTTACTTCATATAACATAAACATGTGTACCTAAGCACAACTAATAAAAGATAATAGAACAATAAACTTTCAAATTTGTGTCGCAACTAGGGAACCAGCCAAGGCAACCTCTGCCCAGCTTGAGATGGGAATTGAACACAAATTGGGGTGAGACTTTCATGTATTTACACTTGAGCTAACCCAAGCTTGGGCTTGGCTTGATAATGCACAACAAGTGCATGCCTAACTCAAGCTTTTTCATTGAAATATAATTATTGTTGTGGGTTGTTGTTGTTATCATATTTTTTTCCTTAAGCATGGCTTATATAATACCATTAGAGCACTATTGGAAAACTCCTTGGTTTAGATTGAGAATGGAGAAAAACCTTTCTCTAGAGAATTTCTTTTTTTCAATTTTGTTTAAAAGAGAAATTAACTCTTCTATTGACTACTTTTGGTAAAAAAAAATCAAATTTGTTTATAAGAGAAATTAACTCTTCTCTTAGCCACTTTTAGTAAAAGGTGAGAAAAACGGTTTTCTTTACAGATACACCACTTTCTCCTCACAAAAGATCATATATTTTTGAATCTATTGAAAATTTCAACTTTTACTTAATATAACAGTGTTACAGTTGTCTTACCTACTTTAAGACTTCAACAGCAAATAAAATACATTTACCTACATATTTATGTCAACATAAGTGTAGAAAAACCTCGAGTTTCCACCAGCAGCAGTAACTGCAGCAGTGAATGGACACATGGCTAGCACTCCCTGCATTTCCTAGAAACAAGCTGAACTTCCTCTTTAGAATCCTTCCTGACTAGAAACAGGCCACCACAACCTTCTACAACTGCTCTTTTTTTTATTGCCGTATCTTCTGCCACATTTAGTCCCAAGGGTTCTTGGTGCACCACCGACCATGTAATGGACATCATCACTGTTTAACAAGTTGTCCACAACGGTAGTTCCCTGACAATATTGGGAAACCGCTCACTTTGGATTAAGATTGTCCAAATGAACATAACTATGAAGATGAAAACAAAAATCACTCAACTAAATTTACAATTCATTTCAGGCATGGCATCCCTTTAACGGTCATCAAAGAAACTATGGAAGACCACCTGATGCAGTCTAGGGCACATCAGACCTCTTCAAATTAGATTAGGATTCTTATTATTATTATTAGGAAAGTTTCTATTTTTAGCCTAGGGTTTTCTTGCTTATTAAGATTGTTTTCCTATATATATGGCTTTGTAGAGAAGAACTTCACAGATTGGATTGATTAATAGATTTGGGTTTTTTTCCCAGAGGTGTTTCCTCGTGTGTATTGAAGTCTTCGTGACGATTCGAAGTGTCATTGGATACGTGCTCCGGCACCTCCACGCAGCCCTAGCCCTTGGGCTGCATGTATCAGAGCCCTTGGGTTTCCACTGCCACCCCCATCGCCCGTCGATCGGCACGTGCTACCCTCTGTCGTTCCCCCCTTCTGTCGTTCTCCCCTTCCCGACCCCAGTCTGTCATCACCCTGCACCCCAGACTGTCCTCACCCTGCACCCCAGACGACCACCGAATCCCACCATCACAGCCAACCACCACGCCATCCCGTCCACAAACCCTAATCGTCCCAAACCCTAATCGTCCCAATCCCCTTGCCACACACCCCTGTCCACACGCCTCTGTCTACCCACCCTCCTCCAGAAAACCCCCTCCTCTGCCGAATCTACAGTCCCGATACGCCTATCCACTGCCGAACCCCTCCCCATACCCGCCAATCCCTTGCCCCAGGACCCAAACCGACACAACCCTAATCTTTCCCACCCCCGATCCTCCTCAAGCCGCCGCAGAGAGAGGCGCAGGAGCCGAAACAAAAAAAAAAAAAAAAAAAAGGAGCACAAGCAGCGCCGCGAGCGTGAGAGAGACAGAGAGAGAGCAGTGTACCTGGATCTTGCTCTGCAATCATAACCCGTTGCCGTTTGCCCTCTGTGGAATTCATCGCCGATATCAGCCGTCGCCGTACGTTGTTGCCGCCGCTGCAAGTCGCCGTTGCAAGGGCCTTCTTCTGTCTGCTATCGCCTCCTCCGCAGAGACGTCGCCAGCGATCACCCTGTCGCCAGCCTCCGCCGTTCGCTGCTGACATCAAAAGCCAACGCAGTCGTCGCCATCGCCATCATCTCGCCAGCGCTCATCGCCAGCGCTCTTTCTGTTGCGTCGTCGGCTTCGTTGTCCCTACCAGCCTCGGCAAGCCACCAGCAGCGCCACGCCACACTCCGCCGTTCGTCGCGGCCTCTCCTCGCAGCGTGCGCCCACCGATCGTCTCCTCCTGCAGTTGTTTTCTGTCGCCGAGCCCAGCCCCTTCCAGTCTCTTCCGCCTTGCATCAGATAAGTCCTACAGTTGCTTCTTGTCGCCGAGCCCAGCCCCTTCCAGTCTCTTCCGCCTTGCATCAGATAAGCTCTATTTCGGTTCTCTTATTTCTGTCTCTACACGCCACCCGAAACCAAGGAAGAGGGCGATCTGTGCCCGACCCATTGATTTCTAAACGGGCCTAAGTGGGTCCGGCTACTCACAAGTCCAACCCGACCCGACCCACCTTAAAAAAAAAAAAAAAAAATGCCTCCTAAGAAGCAAGTGGACGCTGAGTCTTCATCTTCTTCACTTGAAGATTTAGCTAGTCTCATTAGAGAATTATCTGCAAAAGTTGATGGCATGCACACCACACTGCAACAATTGGATATTAGAGTGACAAATTTAGAAAATAATCAGCGTGTGCATTACCACCACCGTGATGATGGTGCAAATATTCGGAATCACCGGGATCCGCCAGTCAATAATCCTGATCGAGAATTCGGGATAAAAATTGTGATTCCTGAATATGATGGCAAATTACAGCCCGCTGAATTTATGGATTGGTTAGTGTGCGTGAAAAATATTTTCGCACATAAGCCAATGACTGAGCACAATAAAGTCACACTAATTGCCACTATATTTCGTAATTATGCTGCAACTTGGTGGGCTGAATTGCAAAGAAAACGGAGGACTCAGAACATGGACCCTGTTGATACATGGACAAAGATGAAAAATATTTTGAAACAAAAATTCCTCCCTATCAACTATGCAAGAGATCTCCGTTCCAGTTTTCAAAATTTGAAACAACGGTCCAAGACAGTTGTTGAATATTCTGAGGAATTTTTGACTCTGCAAGCTCGTTGTGGTTTGAATGAAGATGATGATGTGGTAGTTGATAGATTTTTCAATGAATTGAGACTAGACATTCAGCATATCCTTGCCTTCCAACATTTTGATAATGTCGATGAACTCATCCAACATGCTGTCAAGGCTGAGGGAATTGCAAATCATCAAGTACAAAAATCCAAATGGGCTCAGCCAAAGAATTCCCCTTTACAAGAAACTAAATCCAATGGACAGATTTTTGCTAGGACTGAAGGTCAAAATAAGATAGTTTGTTTTCATTGTCACCAGCACGGGCATCGCGCCACAGATTGTCCAAAGCGCATACATCTAATTGAGATTGAAGGTACTGATAACAATATCCAAGCTGATATTGACACTGATCCTAAGGATATTGACAATTCCAAGGATATTGACACTGCGGACATTGACTTCACTGATGCAGAGCCCCCAGATGATGCTCTTATTGTCCTCAAAGATGCGTCACCAACTGTTGAGCATAAGTGGCTGCGCAAAAATATTTTCCGTTCCACAGGAATGATTCAGGGACAAAACTGCACAGTTGTTATTGACAGTGGAAGTTGTGAAAATCTCATCTCCCAGGCTCTTGTTGATCGCTTTCAATTGAATGTTTATAAGCATAACCGTCCTTATTTTGTCAAGTGGCTCATGAATGGTGATCGAGCGCATGTTCGACATACTTGCAAAGTTACTTTTGCCATTGGTGAGAATTACAAGGATACAATCTGGTGTGACGTGCTACCTATGGATAGTGGTGATATCTTGTTGGGCCGTCCTTGGATGTATGACAAGAATAGAACTCATGGTATGCGCGACAACACCTATACATTCATGCATGGTGGACAGCAAGTTACTCTTCATCCTGAGAAACCACAACCGCCAAAGAAGAATTCCTGGAAAGCTGCCACAAAGGATGTCCTTCATGTTCAACACATTTACACTGGCAACCCGAAGCAGCATCGAGTTCGAGGACGA
This sequence comes from Sextonia rubra, assembly GCA_037013555.1. NCBI lineage: Eukaryota > Viridiplantae > Streptophyta > Magnoliopsida > Laurales > Lauraceae > Sextonia > Sextonia rubra. Next base: position 8,808,037 of record JASUAD010000015.1, read on the forward strand.
ACTCTTCTTTCAACCCGGGGAGGATGATGCAGTCTAGGGCACATCAGACCTCTTCAAATTAGATTAGGATTCTTATTGTTATTATTAGGAAAGTTTCCATTTTTAGCCTAGGGTTTTCTTGCTTATTAAGATTGTTTTCCTATATATATGGCTTTGTAGAGAAGAACTTCACAGATTGGATTGATTAATAGATTTGGGTTTTTTTCCTAGAGGTGTTTCCTCGTGTGTATTGAAGTCTTCATGACGATTCGAAGTGTCGTTGGACACGTGCTCCGGCACCTCCACGCAGCCCTAGCCCTTGGGCTGCATCACCACCACGGAAAAATGAAGATAAAAAATAGAAGTGTGGGTGATCATAAGATTAAATAACCAAAAACAGATCCCAAGGGAAGATGGGGCACCCTAATTGTGTCTTCACATGAGATATTGTCATTTGGTCCCAAAATATTATGCAAGCATGATGAGTGATTTTGGAAATAAATGGGACAAATCGACAAAAAAGAATACACATGGGATGAAATGAAAGGAGTGTTTGTGGATGAGCATATAGCTAATCAGATCCATTGGACTCTGCTAGCATTCTTATCTATCATGATGATTGTGAGGCATTCACTGGTGATTAGGGATGCAACGTTGGACAGATTGGGTCAAGTATTAGCTTAACCCAAGCCGTACACAAATAATATGTGGCAAATACAAACCCAACCTTAAATGAAACCCAAACACATCCGAAGAAAACTCAACGTAAATTTACAAATCCCAAGTGCAACTTCTGGTTTACTTGGGTTGCACTTTCCAAAGGGTATACGAGAATATCTGCATAATGTTATGTATTCTCCCAAAACATGGTGTTTTTGGTTCATGTCATAGTGGAACAAAAAGAAATGCAGAGCATAAAAATTATTTAACCCTCGCTAAACCCATTCTAATAGGAGTTCTACCCATCTATTGGATTTTAGAGGCCCCAACAAAACCAAATTAAGGTCCAATATTCAATTAGGAAATAACATCCGATTAAACAATTACATTGTCAGGGCTTTATAAACTGAATAAGATTCTACCATGGACTAGAAACTCAACTGGCTAAAGGTCTTATCTACCTGAACCAACCTAAACAATCCGAAAGACAGAGAACCCATGGAAGCTTTTAGACACATCGATCTACTCTTCCCTCCTCCCATTGCAATCCCCCATCAAAACTAAGTTTCATAAATTACAAAAAAATGTAGTCCTATTTGATTTGTAAGTCTCCAAGCCCTTCTTCTATCCATGCCCATTCATTTCAAATCCCTATTTCATCCAAAACCTCTTTTATCAAAACCCTATTCCACCAAAACTCTATTTCATCAAAACCCTATTCCACGAAAACCCTCTTTCATCAAGACCCTATTCCACCAAAACCCTATTTCATTACTCAAGCCCACAAGAGAAAATACGGAGAATATTGATCAATGAAAATGACAACAAGAAAATAGAGAATATAAATAGAAGAGAAAATGGATTTTTCCTCTGATTTTTTGCTTGAATTTGCAGTGCCAGCCCTGGAAATCTCCTTCTACATGGCATTCCGAATGCTTCGATTCTTCTTCTTCTTCTGGATTTCTGTCTGGAATGCTTCGATCCTAAGCAAACACGAATGGGCCATGCATGGCCTGGGAGTGCCTGTGGCTTCTTTGAATTGAATTCTGTTACCCCTCTATTTCGGGTGGGCTTTATAATTTCATTCTTGTATAGTGACGAAGGAACGAAATTAAATAGAGCCGTTGCGGGGTGGAGAGCTGAGTGGAGTGGACTCGGGCCTGTTTATCCATTTTAGAGTTTAGGTTGATATATCTATTTTTAATTAGTATATTACTTCCACGAGGTATGTAAGATCCGATCCGTTGGTCAAGGTGGTCCTAACAATGTAAACGTTTTTTTGATCAATGGACTGACCCGCACTCAATTTGTGACAATTATGGCCCATCATTTCAGAAAAAACTCTGGAGCAACCATCTTGATCCATCCACCATCAGGGGCCATCTTTTTAATCCGAATGGATCAGTTGCAAGGAGGATGGATCTACACGTCTTCTGCCCTCCTTTATTTACTAACTAATATACATTATTCAAAGAAACAGGCCATATTTTCTTAAGGGGACCAAATTTTGATCCAATTAGAATTGGCGCACAATGGAAAAATCATTAATGTGTAATACACAATCAATCTGATAAAAGGCCTAACTCCAACTAAAGCAAATTTCGGCCCAATACCAGAATGGGATAACGTCCTTCCTATAGCCCGACATATTTAGCACAAGGACATGTGTAGAATTTTTAATCGGGCCCAGCTTGAGTGTGACATTTTTTGGACCAGCAAATGGATTTGGGCCTCCTATGAGGATGGATTTGCACATCTTCGGACCCACCTTTATTTAGTAACTAATATACATTGTTCAAATAAACAGGCCATATCTTAAGGGGCCAAGTTTGATCCATTTAGAGTTGGGGCACAATGGAAGATTCATCAATGTGTAAAAAACAACCAGCCCAACAATGGGCCCATCTCCAACTAGAACAAAACTTGGCCTTGTGCCTGAATAGAGAACATCCATCTTAGCTGAACACATTTAGGGCAAGGACACATAAAATTCCAAAATGGGTCAAACTTGAATGTAATATTTTTTAGACCTGTAATTGGATTTGGGCCTGGATTTAGGAGCGATTACCAAAATTTGTAGGCTTGGACCTCCATGGATGTAAGCAACCAGTGCCAAAGCACGTAAAAAATTTATGTTCATATAATATATGATTGCTTAATAGTTTGATTGCTTTGTGCATTGTGGCACATCATCAATCATAAATATTTTAGCAGCACCTTCCAGCGAGGATTGGATTCAAATGGCAACAAATATTTATGTCTTTATTTTTTGTACAAAGGCAACAAACAAATATTTAGTTAGCTACTTGAAATCACTTGTTAAGGTTGTAAGTGGATAATCTACCTCAAAACTTTTCAAAGTCCACCTAACTTAATTATTTAAGCTAACATGAAAGTGCAAACCATTGTCTTGAAACTAGCCAAAATTTGACCGTTGCGGCACAATAGAACATATATCAATGTGTCAAACGTAATTAATTTAACAGTAGGTCCAACTCCAAAAGAATTTTGGCCCAGTACCTGAATGGGAGAACGTCGCCTGACACATTTAGCACAAGGATAAATGTACAATTTCTAAACAGGCCCACCTTGAGTGTGACCTTTTTTAGACCTGTAATTGGATTTGGTCTTGGATGATGGATCTACACATCTTCAGCCCCACCTTATAAATTATTATAGATTGTTCAAACAAAGAGGCCTTGAATATACAATAGGAGAAGGCCAAGCCTAACACGAGACATTCCTAACAACGAAAATTAAATATAGAAACAATGAATTCCTCGCATATACAATCTTTGATTAGATTTTTTAATTGATAATTCTTCTCCTTTCATTCAAGGCTTAAATATTGATAATCGTCGTGGAAAAGTGTAGCTTTTGGACTTTTGTTGATGTTATTTATTTATGCCACAATGAGCCTTTTATATTTATATCAAACTCTTTAGTCCATTTATTTTAATAGTTGATGACCAATAAAAAGATGTTCATGTGGAAAAATAATATCACGACCCCAAATCATTAAGAGAGTTTGGGGGCCCGCGGTGCATGCATTTATTGATAATTGAATTTGTTGAGCTCATAGTTAGTGTTAGGATATTTTGAATTTGGTTAGTTCATAGGTTGGACAAAACGAGGGATCTAATGAGTTGTAATTTTCAATTTTTTTGGTTAAACTGTTGCATACTTCATCGGGTCTCTTGAATAAAGTAGTTTGGAGAAAAATAGCCATATCTCTCAAACTATATATTAAATTAAGGCAATCTATCTACCATTGCAAAGCTCTTTTTGAGTAGATATCCATGGAGCCAAGATTGCTTTAAGCGGAGTTAAAATAACAAAGTTCCAATCTCAGGAAGTTTGCAGAAACTGTTTAGTTCGAACCAAGAATCGTTTGTTCAACCAGAAACTTGGTTCATTCGAACCAAGAAGTTTTCATTCGAACCAAACATAGAGAAAACCCCATTGACGCTGCACAAATCACTTTTCTTTTTGTGACAGGACTGCCTATTGTAGTTCTACATGGACTATATCTTTAAGACACGAATTTGGGGTTATAAAAGGGGTTATTCTCTCAACCCTAGAGCATCAATCTCTTTTTCCTAAACCTAGTATACACATTGGAGATTACCTTGTCTTCTCTAGAGTATTCATTGAAGAGTTTGCCGAAGATCTAAGCATCTAGAGAGTTTGTACTTCTATACTTGTGGAAGATTCATCTTAAGTGGCATCAAGGTGTATTGAATCACGCACGAGGAATGAAGGAACAGTGAATGGCATGGTCGGCGGCAAATAAGAATACTACAGTCCTTAGGTTCTAGTAAACTGGGGAAGGTCTGTGATTATCTTGTAACTGTTCACTTCATAGTGCTTGATTTCCGTTAGTTTGGATAATAGAACTCATGGTTTTTTCTGTGTGTAGTTTTCCACATTAAAAAAATCATGTGCCTTCTGCCTGTGTGTTTGATTGATTTATATTTCTTTTATTTTTTGGCCATTATTAATTGAACTGCACTCTAAAAATCATATTGGGACCTTGAGAGAAATTGATGATTTTTAAGCACCCTTTTAAAAAGCATTTAGGAACAAATTAAGTGCTTATGGATACAACCTTTAAACCAAATTAGTGGGGGGCCATAAGAGCGGTTGCACAGCCTGATTTGAAAATAAATAATATTCTGACATTACAGAGAATTTACCATTACCTTCAAGGGTCCAGTTCACCTCATCATGAAATTGAGGATTTGGGAATACTTCGTTCTAGATTCTCTCACAGATAGTAATGATGTCACCTCAAGTTGGAGCAAAAAAATGTCACTGGCTATCAATAATGAATATACCTACTTTAAAATTAAGGCCTCGCCCAAAGATCATATGCTGCTCTTACACCATATTGACCAATAAGCCAACCTTGTGTGAGCCATGGATCAGTTTAAAATTTCGTATGTACATCATTTCCAAATTCCAATCTGATGAAGTATTTGTGGTAAAACCTAAGATCTAAAGGAGAGAATACCATGCCATGCCCATGAAGAACCAATTGAAGGCGGAATATCCCAAAAAGAGGACTACCTAATATATTTTGCAAAAACACATATATACCAACAGGAATGACTCCCAATGCAATCTTCCAAACTTGCTTTGCGATGGGAGCCTTATTGAGAGCAAATGAAACTTTCAACCCCAAACCACCAATTTCAATAAAGTGACAAATGCTATCCTATGCTACAGGATATAAATATTATCGTGACCCCTTCATTCCAAAAGAAATCCCTCATGAGCCAATCTATAATTCAAATTTCAAAGCACATATGGTGGAAGAATATATACAGAGCCCTCTATAAATGCAAGGCTAAAAGTGTTGACCTAATTGACTGCAGACCATAATTTACTTTCATAGGTTCACTTTAAAGTGTGCATTGAAGCACAGTAGTTTTTCCCTTGTTTTCTTCTCTTTACTTCTCTTTATTTCTTAGAGTCCCTTATCCGTTATGAAAAACTCTTAATGAGGAGTTTATTATGAATCCTTCTCTTGCTTATGGCGTCTAGTGGGTATAAGTGGTAACCATACGTTAGTGCACCAGCTGTGCTGGGTCGGGCATGTGTGGCGAGCACTCCTGTTCATCCATGTCGAGCCAGGCAAGGCTGTCCCGTGTGGATTGGGACTTGGGGGTCAGCTCACCCGTGGAGGTAGACTGACCAGGTCGTCCTTACTGGTTGGGCCCTACTGCGCGCATTTATTTTTGCACTGCCGATGAGTCTGGATCCGAATCCACTTCTTGATAGCCCACACTCTTCTTTCCATTGCACCTAGCCATTAGTGTTTAGGCAGTTAAGTCTCTTATTTAATTCCGAGACCGTAGGGGCTCTTTGTTGTGCTTTCTTTCTGCTCTCCTTTTTGCTTTCTCTTTGCTAATGCTTATGAAAGTGGTCCATTGGGGATTTGAGACTTCTCCAATCTTTTGTGTGCACAACTCCTAGAGATTGTCTGATCAGGAAGCCGTCTTATCCTGCGTAGACGTCCGTGAGTCCATTTTGCACCTATGTGGGGGTGAAATTTACCTAAAGAAAGTGTCTCCAAAGATGCGATTTGGCTACCAATTGTTTAGTTTATTCTAACCTTCCTCAGTAATTTATATATACAGGTTATTTAAAGTTGCCCATAAATGCAAAAATCCAACAGTTAGGCAGATTTTTGTTGTGTCTTGATCGACCCTCTACCCATTGCTTCTACATAAGTCTTAGCATGCATTTTGTTGCCCTGCTTTGGCTAGAAGCCTCATCTCTAAATTTGTCCGGCACACATTTAGTTATATTACCAAGATTCAGAGGTGAGTATATCCCTTTTTCTACCATTACCCTCCTCCTATATTAAGGGGACTTGTTGCTGGAATTTTGCGAATATTTTGTGGATAATTGGAAATGTCTACTAGGGAATATTACCAAAAGGTTTGCAACTGTGAGGCCAACATTTCAAAATGTGGTGAATGAGAATGGAATATCATCTCAAAGTAATGAAAATTCTCTACGTGCTAACAACTGGGTGCCCCAAGCCATATGGATATGGGCCCGTTGGTACCTATGAAAATGATCAGTGGAAATCAAATGATTTTGACTGTACAAATGAGATCTTAAATCATCTGGATAATTCCTTACAAGCAGAACCCCGTGCTAATACAAACCTAAATGGAAAACTGAAAGATCCATATCCACAAATTCTAAAATATTTGACACCAAAATTATACTTTGTTGGTAGACCTCATGCATAATTCACTCTTGAATTGGCCTTAATGAGCATTGTAATCCAATACTTGGGCTAGGATTGAGCTTGCCCAAGCCTACCTATTTAGTTATGAGGACTAATATTCAGGCCCACAGTTAGCTGCAACACACGAAGTTAGGCTTGTGCCAAGTCTATCTATAAGATATGTTTGTTAGGCCACACCGAAGTAAGCCATTAATTTAGGCCTCTAAGAGAAAAACAGGCCCAAGGCACAACACATTTAGCTACAGAATAAAAAATATGAGGAACATACCCAGTCCATGGGTGTAAAGCAAAACCAATGCAAGCTAGTTTCTAGTTGTACACGTCTAAAGCACCGCCAGCAAATAGCTAAACAGGAATATTTTATATAATTAACATAGATTTAACTCTAAGGATACCTTCTAACTAAATGTTTGAGCATACCTATAGCAAAGATGCCAAAAATGATCATTACTTCTTCATACTTTCCAACCAATGTGGACTGCTCCGCAGCACCAAGAGGAAGTCCAACAGCAGAAAGAGTCCCCAAGGCCAAATTAAATCCTCTATTCAGTGTGGCGCCTAGATAAGAAGTAAAATTTGGAAGTATTAGATTCCTCTTGAGCTTCTCAAAAGTTTTCTATGGATGTGCAATCCAAAATATTAAAAATTGCATTAACTAACTTCGAATGAGAAAGGAGCACAAGAATCCCTCCATGTATTATCACTTACTCGTGTGTCAAACCTAAACCTTTTAAAGGTAGTTGTGCCCATGGTTTAAAATCATGGTTTACTCTTCATCCCCTTAACACAAAAAAGTCACTTTTTTTCCTATGAATGTCTAGGAATTCAACAAGAGTAAGATTAGATTACGGATTTCCTGCAATATCATCCTATCTAAAGATGAAGTAACAAAGGTAAGATTCACATGGAACCATCAAATAATCTCTCATCCACCAAGCCAGTTAAAGAACATGGGTGGTTCTTTTTAGAGGAGGCAGCTACAGTCAGTGGCGGACATAGGATTTTTGTTTGGCTGGGGCAAAAAATTGAAAAGTGTTTTCTCATTCTTTTCTCCAATACATTATGTTTGATTTTATAAATAAAAAAAAGGGGTCAAAAGTTGCCAGATGACCTACCTAGCAATTGGTTGTAAGAAATATCTATACTAAGTACTAACCACCAACAAAGTAAAATAAGATATTCTAATATACTGTATTAATAATATATATAAGTAAATTATTTCATCTTGCAGATTTTGCCCTTCAAAATTCTTTCCATCAAAACTTATTGTACTTGAGAAATTCAACTATGCCACAGGTAATTGCTCGGGGTCTATTTACTAGAGTAAGCTAAATTCATCTCTTACAATTAGCACATTCAAGTTCCAATCATAATTGCATCAAGCGAAGCTTGGGACACACCATATGTGGATAAAATGAAACCCAAATAATAGAAACAAAGCATGGCCAATTTGAGCCCTAAGCAACATTCATTGCTGAGTGCAATTTGGGTTAAGACTATACTCATTTTAGGTGTTAAGGTTTTTTGTTTACTTTTTGAAGGGGCATAAAATTATGGTAGTTTTTCTGACTAGCCTAACCAAGTTTCAACACCAACTCTTACAAAACCTTCCGAGCCCAATTAAAATTCCACTTATTGGTTTGTTTTTGAGCATCAAAGTTCGTTAGACCTAAGTTCATACCCCTCCATAGTGACCAAAATATGTTTCTAAGGAGGTTTCCATTTTATCAAGTGCTCATTTGTGGGTGTTTAATGGTCTATTAGTATGATCATTGATTTTCTCTATAAAAACTTTTTTTTTGTTTAGTGCCTTATACATATAAATAAACTGTACCCACAAACATGAACGCTTCTAGAACAATTTTTTTTATAGTATTCCATAAGAGAAACAAGTAATTCTTAATTGAAAGAGAAACAAACTTTAAAAAAAAATAAGTATTGTTATAAGGAATTAACCCAATTGGGTAGAATGATATAAAAAAGTATTCAAATCTCCAATAAATGCAAACCTAATTAAAGAAAAATAACCAGCCCACTAATCTCATAAAACAAACATAACCTTCAACTACTATAAAAAAGAATAATAATAAAACAAAAAGAACAGATGCGCAAAACTACCTCTTGTTTTGTAGAGAGAGTGAGAGAAAGACAGCAAAATGAAGAAGCTTTTGGGTTGTTTTACTAGCGAGACATGGTCAAATAGAAAGAGTGAGTTGACAACAACACTGTCGGTTTGGCAGTTTTTTTTTTTTTTTTTGGATGGGGGGGGGGGGGTGTGGGATTTAATTGCAAAAAGGAAAATAGTTAGACAAAGAGATGGCCAGATGGTTGGAGAAATAAAGCTGATCCTACTGTTGTTGCTACGATGGCAATTGGAATCTGTGAAGAATGGGACAATGAGGTAGAGTGAGAAGATGAGATAGGTTTTGGTTTGGAGATATTTCAGTGATTTGGGGATGAGGTTTAAGTGAAATCAAAGGATTTTTCAATATTAAATTGGTGTTACCCAAGTCTCGGGGTGGTGCAGGATTGGGCCCCAACTAGTGTGTGGCCCATGTGGCCATGATAGTTTAATGGAGCTCGGGATTTGACATGGGGCAGAAGCACCCAATGTTGGATATCATGGGTGGTGGCCCACATGACCACCACTTATGTTGAATCGTTCAAAAACGACATCTTCCCATTAAAGCAATATTCCTGGAAACACTCCAGTTATGCTATAATGGAAAGCTTTCCGTTAATGGGGAGGAAAGTGTTAACGCAGTCTATAAATTGCTTGGGAACTCTCTCATCTTCATACAGAGATTATGCTTGGCATACCCATCAATCAACAGGCATTATGAGAAGACTGAGAGAGTTAAGATTATGGATCTCCTCTTCGTTTCGTGATGGATTCAGGTATGCCCTAAATTAGTTGTCTTTCATAATACAAATCAATCCGTCAGAATGTAAATCTAATCCGTTAAAGTTTTTCCTAAGGGGCCATTTTGGCTTACAATTGGTATCAGAGCCATTGGTTTCCATTGATAGGGTTGGATTTGCATCAAAACGGAAAGAGGGTTCACTGTTTACGGAAATAAAAAATAAAAAATAAAAAAAAAGAGTAGTTGGCCGTCGCCTATGCAGCAGCTGCTTTCCGGCGAGCAGCATCGCTGCCCTTTCTCCGATGGCATTGCGGTGCGAGGCGGCGAAGTCGGGCGCTACACAGCGCCCAGTCAGGCGCCAGCGCCCAGTCAGGCGCAGCGCCAGTGGCAGAGGTGATAAAAAAAATTCCGTTGTCACCGGAAATGATTCCAGCCGGCGACAGGTGCGGCCGGTGCTCAATCAGCTGCGGTCGGGGCTGTCGGCGTCGGAGGTGGAACGAGCCGGATAAAGGGGCAATCAGTTAAAACCGATTGCCCCATTATAAGGAGGTTGAAGATGACGTGTCAGGTCAGGTTGTTACGACCTAACCCGACCCAACCCGAATAGACCCGGTCCATTTTTAAAAGGACAGGTCGGTTGGACCTGACCTAGTTCGGTTTATTAAAGAAAACTGGACTGGGTTAACAGATCAGACCCGACCCGATCCAGTTCAATAAAATAAAAGAACGGGTTAGCAGACCCGACCCGACCTAGGTTATCAGACCTGACTTGACCCAGCCCATTTTATATGCAGACTGGATTAACTGACCTAACCCGATCCAGTTAATGAATAAATGGACTGGGCTTTTTACCTATACCCGAATTCACTGGACTGATCAGTCCAATTATTGACCTGGGTCTGCCCCGACCCACTGGCCTGGCCTGGTTAGAATAAATTATTATTAATTTTGATATTTATGTGTTTTGAATAATTGAGTCATTATGAAGGTGATCCGTTCCGATCAGAATCGCCCAATTGATGTATCTAAATGTAGTCATCATTCTGATAGGACTGGATAATTTAAATATGATCAGATCAAGGCTAGATCAAGGAAAAATGAACGCTCGAAATCGTATTTTGATCATTTCGGACACATATGATATCGGATTTTCGATCCGTTTCTTTTGTTGTGTCCCTTATGATGAGATCTATCATATTACTGAATTTAATTCCTAATCAAATGCTTCAATGTTGATACCATGCATGTTTAACTCATTCAAATTCCTGTTTCCGCTTATCGTTTACACGATCAATGTTATTTTTTGAGTTATATTTGTTACATGCATGCATGCTTGATAGTTAAATTAGTACGAATCAATGGATAAATTAGGTCAATTTGAAACTTATGATAGATTGATTAAAGAAAATTATTGTTGTGATGAGATATCAATAGTCCGATTAATGTTCATCTAGACAACTAATTTTAGGAAATCTCATTTTCACAATAACATAATAATTGTTTAAGTTAGGTCTCCCATAAATGTTTAGATTTAAAATAATAAATGCTCAATTAAAGTAGAAATAGAGCATCGGAATCGTTTAAATCATAAGGAGACTAAAAATTAGTGTCATAGGTTTCAATTTGCAATTATGAGTTAACTAGGCAGTCACCAAAGTGGCCTAGTTATGATCAAACTCATGTTTCAATTATTAAATTAGAGATACCATAAATGACACTAAAATTGCAACTTCACTTAAAAGATAGATAATCGACCTAAAGGAGTTTATCTTTCGATTATTTGAAGATTGGGATAAAATACATTAAAGATGTTTTGTGAATTCGTGCTGATCTATGCCCAAAGGTGGGATCTCACTTATTCACTTAATAAATTGTGGTTTTATCAAATAAACAAGAATAATAAATTAACATGTTACATTTGACCCAAAGGTTGTTTGTAATGATGTAAAACTATTATTTCTGTTGTCAGACTCCCTTTAAATTCAAAGCATTATAGAATTGTGAGAATAATAGTTTATCTCTTCTTTTTCAGCATCTTCTTCCAGATCCTTGTCTCTTCCCTCGTGCTTAGGAACTATTCCTTCATTAGACGGATCGAACTAACCTGACTGGTTAAACATGTTGTCGTTAACCATAACTTTTCTAGACTTAGAAATGGCTTTAGATGAGCCCATGCCTCCTGAGCCTACCGAATAGAGCTCTAATTATGAAAAGGCCAAATATGATTAGTGGCACAAATGTGATAAAAAATGCCAAAAGATTATTATGACTTCAATTTCTAAGAGTATTAGGGGATCGCTTGATCAAAGAAAACACGCCAAGGAACTCTTAAAAGAAATTAAGTCACAATTTAAAGTGACCGACAAGGCATTAGGTGCCACCTTAATGAATAAATTAACTAACATGCAATACGATAGGATGAAGGGAGTTAGGGAACATATCCTACTCATGTCCAACCTATCGTCAAAGTTAAAGGATGTAAACATGAGTATTTCCGACGGATATTTGATCCAATTCATTTTGGACTTCCTTCCCCCTGCATTTGGCCCATTTAAAGTAACATACAATCAGAGCTCTAGTCGGTTGACCATAACTGAGTTGATCGCAAGATGTGATTAAAAAGAGGGGATGCTTAAAGCTGAGGGGCAACTTCAGGTAAACTTTGTCTCCCATGCTATGGGCAGGAAAGGTCCTAAAAACTTTAAAAATACTGCCAACAAGCCCAAGGTAGATCCGAAAGGTAAGAAATCGGTGAAGAGTAAGGGAAAGAAAAGATCCGAAATATGTCATTTTTATGGCAAGAAATGACATTTCATGAAGGACTACATCAAAAGGAAGAATTGGTTTGAGAAAAGAGGTAAGTAAAGAAAATTATCTCTTGTATGTGAAACCAATATTATTGATGTCCCATCCAATACATGGTGAGTCGACTCTGGTGCAACCGTTCACATTTTTGGTTGTATCCAGGGATTCCTTTCAACCCGGAGGCCAAGTGATGGGGAAAGAGCCATCGTTATGGGAAACCGGAAGGAGTCAAGAGTCGAGGCAATAGGCACGTATAGGCTAGTGCTAGATATAGGATTCATTCTGGATTTACCGAACACCTTCTATGTTCCGGATATTTCTTGAAATTTGGATTCTATTCCAAAGTTGGATGTAAAAGGATATGTGTTTTAACTTTGATCGAGGACCTTTGAAACTTTTTCACAATAATATAATGATTGGTAGTGGTTTATTATGTGATGGCTTGTATAAGTTAAGGTTAGATACTTTTATAAACACAATCACTAACTACACACCATGTTACTTGTGGGATGAATGTTGGCATGAAGAGAGGACTAATAAAGAAGAACTCCCCTAAGTTATGGCATAAGCGGCTAGGACACATCTCAAATGAGAGGATATTGAGATTAGTGAAAGACGGGTTATTACCAACCCTTCATTTCACTAATTTCGGTCTTTGTGTTGACTGTATTAAAGGAAAACAAACTCAAATAGTTAAGAAAACTACCGTACGAGGTTCTGAACTCCTACAGTTAATCCATACAGATGTTTCTAGAAAAATAGATATATCTTGTTTTACAGGAGAACAATATTTCATCACTTTTATAGATGACTACTCATGCTTTGGTTATGTCTATCTCATTAAAGAAAAGTCTGATGCTTTGACTATGTTCAAAATAATTAAAGCAGAAGTGGAAAAACAATTAGATAGAAAGATCAAAATCGTGAGATCAGATCGAGGTGGTGAGTATTATGGTAGGTACACTGAAACAGGTCGTAATCCAGGCCCGTTTGCTGGATTCCTTGAATCCGAAGCTATTGTTGCCCAATATGTAATGCCTAGAACATCTCAGTAGAATGGAGTGGTTGAAAGAAGGAATAGGACTCTTTTAAATATGGTTAGGAGTATGGTTAGTAATACATCGTTACCTGTGTTTATGTGGAGTGATGTACTAAAGATGGCCGTGTATTTTAAACAGAGTTCCTACTAAAGTAGCTCCTAAAACTCCTTTTAAGTTATGGACTAGTAGGAAACCAAGCTTAAATCGTTACCTGTGTTTATGTGGAATGACGCACTAAAGATGGCCATGTATTTTAAACAGAGTTCCTACTAAAGCAGTTCCTAAAACTCCTTTTAAGTTATGGACAAGTAGGAAACCAAGCTTAAATCATTTTCGAGTATGGGGATATCCATCTGAAGTGCGGGTTTATAACTCACAAGAAAACAAGTTAGACCCTAGAACAGTAAGCGGATATTTTATTTGGTATCCAGAGAGGTCTAAAGGGTATCGATTTTACTGTCCTAATCATTCTCAAGGTGGATTAATGATTCCACTTGATATAGAGGTTTTCTCAGAACGATCTGTTGTTCCGATTCCTCAAGATACACAACCAACTTTTGAAATACAACCACCTGTTATTGAAAAACATCCGGAGGAATTGAGAAGGTCAACTCATATGAGAAGACCAGCTATTTCAGATGATTATATTGTGTATCTCGAATAATCAGATATTGGAATTAAAGAAGATCCAAAGACTTTTAGAGAGACAGTAGAAAGTAAAAATTCTAATAAGTGGTTAGACGCTATGAATGAAGAGTTAGAATCCATGTTTATCAACGAAGTTTGGGATCTCGTTAAACTACCTGAAGGGTCCAAAACAATTGGTTGTAAATGGGTCTTTAAGACCAAAAGGGACTCTAAAGGGAAAGTTGAACGATTTAAGGCCCGACTTGTAGCTAAAGGATTCACTCAGAAAGAAGGTATCGATTATCATGAAACCTACTCTCCGGTGTCAAAGAAAGATTCATTCAGAATGGTTTTGGCACTTGTAGCTCATTATGACCTAGAGCTATATCAGATGGATGTAAAAACTACCTTCTTAAATGGGAATCTAGATGAAGAAGTGTATATGGAACAACTAGAAAGGTTTGTTCAACGCGGTAATGAAAGGAAACTGGTTTGTAAATTAAAGAAATCGATATACGGACTAAAACAAGTTTCCAGACAGTGGTATTTAAAATTTAATCATGTTATTACATCTTTCGGTTTTACCGAAAATCCATTTGACCATTGTATATATCTCAAGGTCAGTGGGAGCAAGTTTCTTATTTTAGTCTTGTATGTAGATGATATTTTACTATCCAGTAATGACCTAAGTATGATTCGAGAAACTAAAACATACCTTGAGAATAATTTTGATATGAAAGATATGGGTGAAGCAACTTTTATATTAGGAATCGAGATATTTAGAGATTGATCTCGAAGATTACTTGGGTTGTGTTAAGAAGCCTATATCAAAACTATTCTCAAACGTTTCCGAATGGAAAGTAATAGACCACAAAATGCACCTATCACTAAGGGAGACAAGTTTACTAAGGAACAATGCCCCATGACCGACTTAGAAAAATTAGAAATGAATAAATATCCCTATGCAGCAGCAGTAGGAAGTCTAATGTACCTACAGACTTGCACGAGGCTAGACATTAGCTTTGCAGTTGGAATGCTCAGTAGATATCAAAGTAATCCCGGCTTGCCTCATTGGGTAGCTGTCAAGAAAGTGATCCGTTACCTTAATAGAACAAGAAGATATATGCTCACATATCAAAGATCCAATCAACTGAAGGTCATTGGATATTCAGATTCAGACTTTGCTGGATGTCTCGATACAAGGAGGTTAACATCAGGTTACATTTTTCTGTTGGCTGGCGGGGCAGTATCGTGGAGGAGTGCAAAGCAGACGCTAATCACTCTATCTACATTTGATGCAGAGTATGTGGCATGTTTTGAAGCCACAGGTCACGCATTATAGATGCGTAACTATATCATGGGACTTGAAATTATGGGCAGTATGTCTGAACCGATAAAGATTTACTGCGACAATGACGCTGCTAAGCGCTTCGCTCAAAATGACAAGCGTTCCAGTAAATCAAAGTATCTGGAAGTAAAGTATATTGTACTCAAAGAGAAAGTGCGAGATCGTTTAGTGTCAGTTGTTGGAGCTCCATCGAAGCTCATGATTGCTGATCCATTGACAAAGGCATTGGCGCCAAAGGATTTTAAAGACCATGTAATAAATATGGGCTTGAATGAAATGCCTTGTAAAAGGATTTGATGTATGACACTATATATATTGATCAAATAAAGAAACGATTTTGCAATTCTTACTTTGTTGTGAGCTCACATGTGGTAATTGTGAAATAAAATAAGAATATTAAAGCATTATGACATTACAGTTCCCATTAAAGTAAGTCATATTAAAGATACTCATTAAGTGCTGGATTAGGCGAGAATATTAATGTTGTGATTGTGGAAGGAAGCATATCACTTATGATGTGTAACCGTTACAGTTCGTATTAATAGACTAACTTTATCACAGATTAAAAGATCTTAACATTAAAGTTACATGAAAACTGGTATATTTTTCAAATGATGCGCATTAGTTAGAGTTATTTCTTTCAAAGTTTTTTCTTACATTTGCAAACAAGTTTTATAAAATAAAAAGGAATGAATGGTTGTCATATGGACCAAGTGGGAGATTGTTGGATATCACGGGTGGTGGCCCACATGACCACCAATATGTTGATTCGTTTAAAAACGACATCTTTCCATTAAAGCCATGTTCCTAGAAACACTCCAGTCGTGCGATAATGGAAAGCTTTCCGTTGATGGGGAGGAAAGTTTTAACGCAGTCTATAAATGGCTTGGGAACTCTGTCATCTTCATATAGAGATTACTGCTTGGCATACCCATCAATCAACAGGCATTACGAGAAGATTGAGAGAGTCAAGATTGTGGATCTCCTCTTCATTTCGCAATGGATTCAGGTATGCTCTAAATTGGTTGTCTTTCATAATACAAATCAATCCGTCAGAATGCAAATCTAATCCGTTAAAGTTTTTCCTAAGGGGCCATTTTGGCTTACACCCAATACCCAAAGGGTAGGTCTTCCCTAGCTACAGTGTAGACCACATTTATTCCTATTCCCAAAGAGTTAAGGAGTATGGCCTACCTATGATCAATCCAAAGCATCCAACACACGTTTGCCCAGTGAATTAGCACCATGTGTTTGGAAAATCTCATCACCCTCATCATGACCCATATGATTGGCTTCCATCTAATGGGCCCCATATAAATTAGGCTGTGATTCTAGAAATAAAATCAGCACATATCCCAAGCACCCAAAATACCACCAACCCAAATAGGCCCACTATAAGAAATGGAGAAAAAAAAGAGGATATCGGGGAACGGGGGGTGGTTTTCTTAGTTGTTGCTGCTTTTACCAATGCTAAATTCAAATACGACGATGACAGTGAGGATAGCCCAAACAGAGCACCGCTGAGATCCTTAAAGGGTTCTTTCAAGAAAATGAGTAGAGATATGAGGGTGAGAGCCAATCCCATCTTGGTTGAGAAGACCACCTTTTGAGGATCCGATACCCCCATCTCCCACGCTCTCCCCACTGCATTTATCCCACTTTTCCATAGCTCTGCAATTCCATCATTCACCCTTTGAAAATAGATGCATCTTCCATCTCTCTCTTTGTACATGTCAAACCCAAGTTCCCACTCGCTCTCCTTCTGTGGCAGTAGCCTCTCCTTACTTCTTTGCATAAAGTTGTATTGAAAATACCTGATTTTTGGAATTACCATGCTTCTCCTTCTTTGCCTTCTTATTCTATTGTGCTAGCTGCTTTGCTTTTTTATTTGATTTCGGAAAAAGAGGAAATCAGCACAAAGTGAGGGCAGAGAAGAAGACCATTTCAAGAAAAGAAATTAAGAGAAGAAGAAGGAGACATGGAGGTTGGGCTTTGTGAAATGGGTTGTTGTGATAAGACAGTGATGAAAAAAACATGCATGCATACGCATTACCCACCTTGTCTCCATCTACACCACTGCCACCACCTTTGCCAAGCCTTCCCCATACTACTTGCACCACCAAAACCTGCCACACAACCCACTGTACATAGAACCAACCAACCACATCCAAGAAACGCTTAACCCATCTCCTCATTCCACATCCAACACCTGTGTTTTTCCCCATTATTATAGCGAGGACTTGTTTTCAGTGGGCTCTCCTTCTTTTTCTTCTTTTCCCTTCTCTGTTTCTCTCCCTTTCAAATGAGAGATGGAGAGTAGTTATTTGGAGTGGGAAGTTATTTTGTGTCAGTTATTTGGAATCAGTTAGTTTAGAGAGAGATGAGAGAGGAGAGAGAAAGTGGGTGTGGATGGGAGATTGCCTCCTTTTTTTGCTTTCTTTTCTAAAAATCTAGGAAATTAGCATTCAGGTTTTCGAAGGTTGTGGTGGTTAATGCAATAAGAAGTACATCTAAATAGAGTATTATATGTGGCGTATTTGCCAAATACAAAACCGCCAAGGAATTATATCACTGAAGATGCAGGTACCAAAAAGTATGCTATAGAACAATTTCTTCATATTCAAATAGAAGAAAGAAAATCAGTGATAGCACAAATGACAGATTTTCAAAATATAATCCATGAAGTGAAAATTGAGGGAATGGGTTTACCTGAACAATTTTTAGTAGACAATACCATTTACAAACTCCATCATGGAAGGATTTCAGGATCACGTTAAAACATTAGAAATTCAAAAAAGTTGAAAATCTTACAGTTTGACTCAAAATTCAAGAGCATCATTGTGAATGTCACTCAAAGAGTAAGGATTCTGAACATGTGAGGAAGGTTAATCTTATTGAAACTAAGAATGACTAGAAAAGGCCCAAACCCAACATGACCAAAGTCAAGAAAGGTCAAAAGAAGAACAAAAACCAAGCTCATAAGCCCCGCAAAGATATAAACAAAAGAATGGAGATAGAACACTTTGTCTGTAGAAAAAACGGCCATTATGCAAAGCAATGTTGCCGCAGAAAAGGAACAAAAATAAAAAAATAAGCCAATCTCACATAAGAGAATTTTTTTTGTGGTAGTAATAAAGGTGAACCCTATCAGCAATTGTAGAGGTTGGTGGGTTGACATTGGAAGGACCTGGCACATCTGCAGTGACATAAGCATGTTTGTATCCTATGAGTAGGTCGAAGATGGACAAGAACTCTATATTGGGAAAGTCCTCTGTGGCCAAGGTAATTGGTTAGGGAAAAGTAGTTCTGCACTTCTCATCTAGCAAGTCTCTAACTTTGACTAAAGTGCTGCATGTGCCCGAAGTGTGAAAGAGCTTGGTAGGCTTTGTTTTAAGCAAAAACGGCTTTAAGTTAATATTTGAAGCATATAAACTTGTAATTGCCAAAAATAAAGTTTTTGTAGGAAAAGGCTATGTTGCTAAGGCCTTTTCAAATTGAATGTAAATTCTATCGATAATAATAATGCTTCTATTTTTGCTTATATTGTTGTGCCTTTTGATCTATGGGATGCTAGATTATTTCATGTTAACTATTCTTTGAAAAATATGATGGATTAATGTTAGATTTCTAAAACTGATTTTCAACCTAACTCTTGTTAAATTTTTGTTTAATCCAAGTTTTTCAAAAAACCTTTCAAAATGTTGAAAGACATTGGAACTATTGGGTCTGATTCATAATGATATTTATGAACTAAGTAATATTATCACTAGAGGTGGTAAGAAGCATTTTATTACTTTCATAGATGTTTTCTCCATATTTTCTTATATATATTTACTTAAGAACAAACTTGAGGTCCTAGATAAGTTTAACCTCTTTAGACTTAAAGTAGAAAATTGATTGGACAACAAGATTAAGACTTTGAGGTTTGATCGAAAAGGTGAATACTTGTCCAATGATTTCATTAAGACTTGTAACACCTTAGAGATAACTCACAAAGTGACAGTCTCCTCACAACAAAATGGTGTAGCCGAATGGAAAAATAAAACTTTAGTAGAAATGGTGAATTCTATGATAAGTAGTTCTAAACTATCCAAAACCTTGTTAGGGGAAGCTCTTTTTACAGCTTGTCACATATTTAATAGAATTCCCTTCAAAAAGACCAATAAAACCGCATATGAATTATGGAAAGATAGGACTTTGACCTTGAAGTACCTCAAAGTGTGGGGGAACATAGCCCATGTTGTTGTACCAAGTCTAAAGTGGACTACACTTGGACATAAAGCATAAGAGAGTGTGTTTATAGGGTATGCTCTGCATAGTAAGGCCTACAGATTCCTAGTTATTTTAGGTTCAGACAAAGATTCAATTATTAAATCTAGAGACACAATCTTCTTTGAAAATGATTTTCCTTTTAAACAAGGTTTTCATATTCCTAGTAACAACAATAATGTTGTTAGACTAGCCCCACCTAGTGATTCTGAACCTAAAGATCTAGAACCTCGTAGGAGTAAGAGACCTAGAAAGGAGTCTACCTTAGGCCCTAATTTTATCACCTACATTCTGGAAAATGACCCCACATCTTATTAGGAGGCTCTGCTTACTCCTGACATTGCTTTTTGAAAAGAGGCTCTTAATAGTAAAATTGAGTCTATTTTAGAAAATCATATATGAGAATTAGTCAATCTCCCTCTTAGAACTAAACCATTAGGTTGCAAATGCATATTCAATAAGAAATCAAAAACTAATGGCTCAATAGAAAATTTCAAAGCTAAATTGGTTGCAAAAGGATTTAAATAAAATGAAGGAGTTGACTACTTTGACACGTATGCTCCTGTAACCAATATTGTTACCATTAAAGTCTTAATTGCCATAGCTTTCGTTCACAATATGGTCATCCATCAAATGGATGTAAAGACCACATTTTTAAATTGTAATTTGAAGAAGAAATTTCTATGGAGCAATTCGCAGGATTTGTAGTACCGGGGAAAGAAAAAAAGTTTACAGATTAATTAAATCTTTGTATAGCCTCAAGCAAGCTCCTCTGCAGTAGTATAAGAAATTTGACCAAGTGATGATTTTTGAAGTTTTTAAAATTAATGAATCAGTCAAATGTATTTACTATGAAGATTTTGGTAGTTCCTGTATCATAATTTGCTTATATGTAAGATGATATGATTATTTTTAGGTCTGATGTTATTTCAATAGAGATCACAAAGAGATTTCTTTGTTCTAAGTTTGACATAAAAGATATGGGTGAGGTTGATGTGATATTGGGAATAAAAATACACAAGCACTTTGAGGGGATTATTTTATCTCAGTTTCACTATATTAAGAAAGTCCTTCAAAGGTTTAATATGTTTGGAGGGAATGGTATTTCCACTCCTTATGATCCAGTGTCAAACAATTTAAGAACAAATGAGAGAGTGTATCTCAATTAGACTTTTCCATATGTAATGTATATCATAAAATGTACGAGACTTGATATTGCATATGCAGTAAACAAATTGAGCAAGTACACAAATAACACTAGTAATGAACACCAGACGTCAGTTAGTTGGGTATTCAAATACCTAATGAGAACCATTGATCATGGTATGCATTATGAAAAATATCCCACTGTACTTGAAGTATATAATGATATAAACTAGATATTAGATTTTGAAGAATCCAAGTTGACAAGTGGTTATGTATTTACTACTGGAAACATAGTCATCTCATGGAAATCGAAGAAGCAATCTTGTATTTCCCGATCCACAATGGATTAGGAGATTATTGGCATGGAATTGGCTGGTGAGGAAGCTTAATGGTTGAAGAAATTGCTAATAGATATTCCTTTGTGGAACAAAATGGTACCAACCATAACTCTACATGGTGATTCCAAATCCACAATTGATAAGGTAAGTATCAAAACATACAATGGGAAATTTGGACATATACGTCTGATGCATTCTTTATGGAGGTAATTACTCTAGCAAGGAGTAATTTTATTAGACTTTTTGAGATCGATTGATAATTTAGCCAATTCACTAACGAAAAAACTTATTAGAGATCGAGCAATTTCAACATGGAGGGAAATGAGACTTAAGCCTAAAAAAGACAAGTCACCAATAATGGATTCCCAACCCGTTTGATTGGAGATCTCATGGGACGGGTTCAATGGTAAAAATGAAGTTACCATTGGGTGGCACTGTGGGAACACTTTAAAAACCCTCGCAAGTGCATAAACCCATTCCTATGATGTGTAGTGTTATATCCTACATAATAGTTGGTAAAACTCTATGTCTTTTATAAGTGGGATGTTGTACAAAAGTATCCTTGATAGAGAATACCTATGAGTGTGGAATTCAGGTGACTTCCTATGAGAGTTTAGGCCACTTTCTAGAGCACTTATGTCTTTCTTAAGCGAGATGTTGTATAGGAGTATCCTTAACGTTAATGTGTTTGGTTCATCAGGAATCCCTATGAGATCATGTGTGTTTAACATAAAATTTAAAGGATAAACTCTTGGTTCAAAATCTTAGTTCATCATAGAGATTTGGTATCTCAAATATACTATACTAAGTAAAGGTTCAAGACTTAGTTCACCTACATTTATGAGTGATCTCATAAGCATGACTTGCAGCAGCTCTATTTCTTTTTGTGCTTTAATGTGTGGGGGATTGTTGGTATAAAATGTGCATTAAAGCACATTAGTTTTCTCCTTATTTTCTCTTCTTCACTTCTTTTTATTTTTTAGAGCCCATATCAGTTATGGAGAACTCTTAATGAGGGGTTTATTATGAAATCCTCTCTTGCTTATGGTGTTTTATATTTTGGTGGCCTTAAGTGGTGGTAACAATGCCCGTGTGCATGCGCCGGCCGTGCTATGCTGTCAACCATTGCACAGGGAGTTAAGTCTCGCATTCAATTGTGAGATTATAACTGTCCAACATCTCCTTATTCAGGAACCCAATATAAAGGGGTCCAAGGTAAGCCTCTCATCTCAATCTTCTAATTTCTCCGAAAAGCTCTCTGCTGTGCTTTTTTCCTACTCCTCCTTTTTGCTTTCTCTTTGCTACTGCGAGTCTGTGAAACTGGTCCATTGCAGATTTGAGATTTCTCCGGTCTACTGAGTGCACAACTGTTGGAGATTATTCGATTAGGAAGTTGTTTTATCTTGAGGTAAACACCCGCAAGTCCATTTTGCTTCTGTGTGGGGGCGAAATATGCCCAAAGAAAGAGTCTCCAAAGACCAATTTCGACTACTAATTGTTCAGTTTATTCTAACCCTCCTCATTTATGTTATGTATATAGGTTATTTGCAGTTGCCCATAAACACAAAAATCCAACAAAAACTCCACCCCATTAGCCGAGAGCTTAACTTCTCCATCAAAGGCTCATAATCCCATAAGGATAGATTTCTAGAGCTCATTGGAATCCCAAGTTTCTAAAAGGAAACCTCCCTTCACTGATGTGAAGAATGGCTTTAACCTATAACTGTATCTGTTCTCGGTAATTGGAGATGGATAATACTTGACACAGAGAACTGTTATATTTGTAAATAATGCACATGTTGTTATAAGATGTATCATTAAGGTGTGGATGCCCACGTATGATAAGATAGGGCAACTATCATTAGTCTCTGGATGTAAAAAGGTTTTTGGAGAGGAAGTCATCTCAGCATATAAATAGGCATGCCTTCTCATTATGCATGTACACATCTCTCATTTTAATAAAATTCTCTCTTTTCCTATCTCTCTCTCATCTCTTTTTCCTACGTGAGTTTTAGTTTTACAACATGTTCTGTATCTGTGCAGGAGAGTATCTTGAATTCCACAAAGACTAGATCGAGAAAAGCGAGATCTAGAAAATGGAATCCAGTTCGTGCTCTAAGTAATCCAAGGGTTGAGAAAACGGAGAGCCCTTTCTCTTTCTCTCTCTCTCTCACTCTCTCACTCGATATTTGTTTCATGTGAGTTTCTGTTGTTGTTTGGAAAACTAAAAAAGCAGAGAGGTAGCAATAGCTAGTTGTGAGGACTCCAGTCATTCACCATCTTGGTTCTTTGGCACTAACTATCGAAGGACAAAGCACCAGTGGTCATCTGGAATTTCTTTGTCAAATTGAATGAATCTCTGTCTTCATATGGATACTTCATACATACATATTTGGAATACTATTTCTGATTCATGAAGCTTCTCCTTTAAGCCTTGGTGCATGGCTTCTTCTCTCTCTTACCATCGCCCATGCTAGAGGGCCGCCGGTTGTTGCGCCACTCGACGTAATTGGATTCTAGTTCTCGACCACCGCCATCCATTGCCGAGGTATAAGGGAAGAGGGCTGGGGCTTTCTCTGTGTTTTGGTTGTAAAACTAGAATTGGCAAAGCATGGGAAAAAGACTAGCCTTGGTTTTCTTAACCTAGGCCAGGTCAGACCAAATCAGTTTGGGTCAAATCAGTATGACCTATGGTAGAACCCAGTCCGGTACAGGAAAGGAGTGCAGATCGGGTCATACTGACTGTATGCAGAGCCCAGCCCAGCCATCATGCAGCGCTGACATCAGTATCTTTTATCATCCATATGGTCAACAGCCAGTTTAACGGGATTAATGTCAGAAATTTGTTTTTGCGATATCTTGGTTATTCGGGTCCAATCGATGATCTGTTTGCTCCTACGGACTTATTTCGAGCAGATCTACACATCAATTGGAGTGGATTGATTATTTAATAGTTAAAAAAGGTTTTTGATCAACAATAACAGTTGGTATATCTAACTTTTCTTTTTTTTTTTTAATTTAATTATGGATATATTATATTACATTGCACTGCATGCCTAACATAATTACTTCGGTAAAGTTATGACTATATGGTTATATAAAACTTTAGTTTTGATGAATTTATAGCCAGAAGTAATAATTGCATATAATAAAAGTAGAAGTTCATAGAACCAGAAGTTTTATATAAGTAATCAGGACCCGATGTTCCATATGATATTTAGAGTCAGAAGTTCTATATTAAATAAATAACTCAAACCAGAAGTTCTATACTTTATTTTAATCCAGAACCTGTAGTTCTAATTTGGACCTGAAGATCCGTATGTTGTTTTAATTTGAAATTTTAAGTTCTCAGCTTTGGAATATGTACCTGGAGATTCATATTCATAATCAAACCCGAAGCTTTTATTTTTAAGCATCCAAAGTAGTATAGATCGATACGAAGGCCATAAATACAAGTCTAAAGTCTTAATAGAACTAGAAGCTCTAATCCAAACCTAAAGTCTTAACAGAACCAAAAGTTCTGATTCAAACCTGAACTTTGATAGAACTAATAGTTCTAAAAACTTGAACTTCTAACTTTTAATTAGCCAATTCTTGGTTATATTTAGTTATTGAATATTGAGAACCTGGAGTTCTACTTTTATGATTGTTATTATTAAATTGATCTTTACACACTTGAAAAAGCTTGCTGCTGCCATCTGTTACGTCCTGAACCCGAGAATTAGGAATTAGAGTGGATCCTGAGGTGCGGCACACATAACCTGTAGCAATTTGTGCTTTGTTAAAACATGTATAAACTACCACACAAGGGTGATTCCATAGGAACGTGTGAAAAAGATCCATATACATATGTCAATTATTTTAACAATGAGGCGGAAACTTGTGAAGTACACCTACAATTGTCATAGACACTAATAGCATTCACTTGTTAATAAGCAAAAGTATGCTAAGTAACCCATCCACATGTATATATATATGAACATAATACTATTCAAAGAACAGTCAACCAATACAAAATACATGTATGAGTTGAACTAAAAATCATATGCATGTACATGATATATAAAAGGCATATAGTCATATCCAAAATCCAAAATACATGTCTATCAATCTATGACTCCAAAAATTGCATGATGATGATGGCATGATCTATCCATAAGCCAGACATGGCTATAACACAAGCAAACCCAAAATGAAACCCAATGATGTGCTACGTAGGATGACTAGTACTAAATGTTATCCTTGTTCCACTCCTCTGCACCTTGAGGTACCGTTCTAGTCTCTTTCAGGGTCGCGTCAATTGTTGAACTAGCAATGGGTCCAGTACCTATAACACCAAGGGTAACACTATTAAACATGATGATTTAGCAAATATAAATGTATATAAAGCTAATATGCTGTATCAATTGAATTTAAAGACATATTAATTGAAAGAGATCATTAATGGAAGTTAGGCATATTGTGCATATGAATAAGTACGAATAAAGAATCATAAATGGAATACAGTAACATATTAATTTGGCATCCACGAGGTTATCTTTTCTCTAGAGAAAGCACGTATCATATGGCAGAAAATCACTAGTGGTTAGGCCAAGATCTGTCTAGCTACCAAAAGAGCGTGACTAACTCTTCACATAACTACTGCAGTAGAAAACAGATGGAATACCCTAATTTGGTTCCATCAAACCTCCTATAGGTACAAGCTAAGTAGTACCAACTCAATGTATCAAGACCGATCGAGATTCATAACTTCATATTTAACATACGTAGTGATCGTCTCAGACTTATGCAGAAGCATGTTGGTCTTGAGATTGTATACAATCATAAAATCGGGATTTAATAGTGTTACTAATAATCAAATGATACATACTTAAATGAGCTAATAGTGCTTGAACCCTCTCAACCATAGTTACCCTCTCTTGGCTCACGGCCTTGCTCTCAGAAGAAGTTCTGGCTCCAATCTTGCTTCAAGGTTCACCGAGGATGAACGGGTACATGATTTAATAATGTTGAGGGCAAGGTTTACCTTACAATATGAATGCATTCGGATTGAGGAGTTAACAAGAATATTTACTAGCCAACCCTAACTAAGATAATCCATATTTCGTTAATCATTCAATGCGATGTATTCATTAAACGTTCGTTATCAATATACTACCAAGTCTTAGTATTACATTGTATAGGCGGTGGACACCACTTCTTATGGTAACACTCATGACATAACATCCGAAACTGACCGGAGAATCAAGAAGGAAAGAGTGACAGCTCCGCCTTTCCTTTTTAGTATTTAATTATTGTTGGGCTAATGCATTTGATGTGAAGATCACTTCCAAGGTCCTACATGGTCTTTGTTTGCACTTAATGTCTAAAGGGTAAAATTGGGTTATATAATTTCTCTAGGATTTTAAAAGAAGGATACAATAGCTCCCAATTTATCCCCATTAAAATAAACTTAAATTAAGTTCGATGATGAAAGTGGGTACTGATCAATTGAACCTCCATCCGGTCGATCGGATTCCCACCCCAAGGAAGAATTTGATCGATCAGACAGGGGCTCAATAGATCAGCCTTGGAGCATTTTGCTCTGAGTTGAATCAGTTCTAAACTGATTCTATCCAGCTCTTTTGGCCTCCTCTATACTTGGTAACAATCGTACACATTACTAAATGCATAAAGAGACCATTCTCTCCATTTATAAACTCCATTTTCATTCTCATTCTCATAAGAAGTCCAAAATTCGTTACATTAACATTTAATTTAGGTAGTTGAGCTGTATAAAGAGTCATTCATGAGATTTATTAAAGAATCAACGAATCAAGCATATGTACAACAATAATATGCACTTATATTTGCCTTTAATTCAGTGCTTTACCTAATTCAAGCTTTCCTTGGCTCCATGGAGAAGAAAAATCTCAATGTAAACAATCCTAAGGCATGCTGGTTAAAAATGTTAGTGTCACAGTAAGAACATGTTGTCAATTACGTGACGAAAGTGTAGTTCAGTTCTAGAAAGACCTAGTTCATCTCTAAAGTTCATTGAAGATCAAGCTAAGTTCAAGGAGGTTCAAGCAAGTTCAAGGAAGTTCAAGACCATTCAAGAAAGACCTATCAATGAAGATTAAGCAAGTTCAAAGAAGTTCAAGATCATTCAAGAAGATCCTCTGTGAGTGCCAAGGGATAAGGTAACAGTGACCCCTAGTGCCCGTACAATTAGAATAGGAAAAAGGGTTTCTAAAAAACCCTGGCTGTGTACTACGGCTTGGACCACGGCTAAGCCGTAGAACCTACGGCTCACTATCCAGAGAGTACATTTTGAGTCTTTTTGTTCTATGGCTGACCCTACGGCTGCACCGAAAAAGGGTTACGGCTCAACCGTAGTATGATTCACGGCTAAGTCGTAAAATCCACGGGCCACTATCC
Source organism: Sextonia rubra (assembly GCA_037013555.1). Classification (NCBI taxonomy): domain Eukaryota; kingdom Viridiplantae; phylum Streptophyta; class Magnoliopsida; order Laurales; family Lauraceae; genus Sextonia; species Sextonia rubra. The sequence continues at coordinate 8,835,798 of JASUAD010000015.1, forward strand.
AGAGAGTGCTCTTGGCTATATAATGCCTACGGTTGATCTTACGGCCAAGCCGTAAGGCCTTCACGGCTAAGCCGTAGTATGATTCACGGCTAAGCCGTAAGGTTTACGGGCCACTTTCCATAGAGCATTTTTGGGAGATTTCAGCTTACGGCTGACCCACGGCTAGACCGAAAGGTATTCACGGTTAAACCGTATAAGGATTTACGGCTAAGCCGTAAGCTTAACCGTAAGAAGGAATAACGTTGAATCTGGTCAAACTAGCCGTTGGATGTTGTCAGAGCATACGGCTAAGCCGTAGATCATTTTGTTCTCAGCCGTAGATCTATCCGTTGGAGCTTATCTGTATTTAAAGAGGACCTCTCCTTTGCTCCATACACTGACTTTATTACTGAGAAAATCACCAGTATAGCTGAGCCTTTGCACCTCCAGTAAAACCATTTTTAAAGCTCCCACAACCACTTACTCTTCAACACTTAAAGTGCCGTTATTGTTCCAAGAAGAGTAGTTGGTCATTTAGGAAAGGCCTCATTAAATCTGAGAGAATATCTTAGCCTTCCAAACCCTCTTAAAACCTCTTCCCTTGACTGAGCACTCATCTGAAGATCTTTATCACCAAGGAGCAAGAACAAGAGGTCAAAGCTTGGAGGTAATCTTTCAAGCATCAAGAGCACAACTCAAAACTAAGGTATACAATTCCTTATTTCGGTGTTCTTTAATATTTCATTCTCTTTGCTGTATTTGGTGGAAGACAAACCACCGCATCAAAAATTGTTGTAGTTGGTGGACTAGATCAAGGATCAACCACCTGATAAAAAATCAAGTTGGTGGAAGACAAACCACCGAATCAAAAAATTGTTGCTAGAGGTGTTTGTAATGTAAGTACCTCATACTTAGTGGAACCAAGAGAGATTGCTCTTGAGAGTGGATGTAGGTTTAGGACCGAACCACTATAAATTACTGTGTTGATTGCTTGTTGTGTGTGGTGGTTGCCTTATATTCTTTTTAACTTGTGTTGATCATCTTTTTAAGCCATATCTTCCTTATTCTAGTTGCATTTCTATACACTGTTAGCACACACAACTCTGAGCATCTTTCTTAATCTTTTTGTGGACTCTCAATCTTAATCAATCCTTCAGATTGCACACTAATAAAATCTAGTTTTTGGAAAGAAATCTTTAATAGTCCTATTCACCCCCCCTCTAGGACTTGGTGAGATCTAGCTACTGCATTTTCAAGAAGATGGATGCATGTTACAGGATTGAATCTTCTTGACTCTACTGAATTCAAAGAGATGCAAGGAGGGTACATCTTAACTTATAGAGATGTAAAGATAAGAAAGGGTGTAGACAAGGGGGTTGCACTCCATAAGATGGGGGCTAGAAGGTGAGGGAAGGTAATGGAGTTAGTCCTTCACACATGTAGGGTCTTTTACTCTTAAAGTTGCAAGAGGTTAAGGATGAGTATAGCAGAAGAGCTCCAGCAGAGACTCTTAAGGGGATGAAGAGGGAACAATGAGCTTTTGGCTATATTTAAATCAAGTATTCTTGGAATTACAAGCAAGTCCAGTTTGCTTGAAGGATTTATAACTTAAGTCAAGTAGACTCTAGTTGGGCCAAGATAGATCCGAATTGAGGTGGGCCAAACATGAAAAATGACCCACGTGTGAAAATACAGATGATGAAACGAAAATGATGATAATATGATGCAAAACACCAAAAATCTAAATTACAAAAAAGCCTTTGACTACCTAAGTAAGATTCGAACCCAAACTAACTACCTATCCATGACCCAAACCCACAGTGTGAGGTGAATAGTGATTTAGAACATGCAACAAATGGGTCATTGTTCGAAATCCTACTTCCACGAATCCAAACTGTATGAAATATGGACCAACACTCCAAGATACTTCTGACGTTAGTCCCTCCAAGTTTCAAATCAAGCTGGGGTCATTTGGGCCTCAAACAGCTGAAATAAGGGCCTATTTTCATGAAAAGTTAACGACGGAGTTGACCAATTTCAGAATGTTAAAATAGGCTGAAATTTTTATGACACACTCAAAATTGTCAAAAGGCATCCCTCCAAGTTTCATAGAGATCAGACATTCTTGGGCCCCAAATAGGGGAAAATGGTTCACATATACAAAAAGCCAAAATTAGGACTAGGGAGTGACCGCAGTTGCGGCAATAACAACCGTGGAGCAGTTCCAGTGGTTTTTAGTGGTTCCCTCCACTTTATTTCGAACCTTAACTCCCCAAACTACTGCTAAAGTTTATAAAAAGGGAGGTTTAATACACAGAGAGGGACAGAAACATATAGAAGAGACAGACAGTAATTACAAGTTCAAGTTGCTACTAAATTTCAAACAAGTCACAAGGAATTCTCCAGCACTCTCCAACCCATTTCTCTTTCTTCTCTTTCACTCAAGGTGATAGATGGTTCAGAGAAGAAAGTGGGGTAAGGGTATCGTTTAAAAGAAGATTATGTTCAAGTATTGGCGAGCCGTTAAAAGACGAAATCGGTTCCTTTGTTTTTTTTTTTCAATTTAGGGGTTTTTTAGCCATCATGGAAGTTGTGAACAAGCCTCTTTAGGCTTTATTCTGATCTTTGAGAATCATAGGGTTAAAATGACATAACTTTGGCTTCATACAGTACCCTTTTCTGATTTGTACAAAAAAAAAAAAAAATAGTCTGTAGCCAAAAGTGAAAATCATCAAAGGTTTTGGTTGATTCCCTAGTCAAAGCAAGCATTCTCAATGGTCACTCAATACTCCAAAGATCATAAAATCAAGTTCCAGCACTTTGAAGAAGTCACAGAGGCGAAATAGTACAATACAAAGAGCAAAACAGTGGCCTTTTGGCCATCGTCTGCCGGCCACGGTCACTCCCCCTATTTCCTTCTTTCTTGCATCTTTTTCCAATTTTTATGTATCTTCTTGTATTTTCTGAATTTGAATCACATCTGAGACTTGAGGGAGGGGTTGTAAACTTTTTAAAAACATGTAAACAACCTGCATCCTCGCGGTTAAAGCATTTGAACCCATGAAAAAAAAATGGAAATTAATGTTGAACTGTAGTTATTTCCCATTCTTCTTAACGCTTAAAGTGTGTGAATGTTGGACTCAAATCTATTACACATTCGCCATTTTTCAATGCGATTAGAAGATCGATGCCTTCTATGGGAAATTACATTACCCTAATTTGCGATCAAATTTGGCCAAAAGACATGAAAATTGGCTAAAAACGCATGAAAAGTGCTGCTGTTAAGCTAAAAAGTGCTATGTTAAGCTGAAAGTACTGCTGTTAATTTGAAGTGCTGCTATTGCCTAGTGACATGAGATGCTATATAGAAAGTGTTGTGACCACAAGAATTGATAAAAAATGGGTAGTGACCGTGGGTCACGATCATTGACCTGTTTTGCTGGTAAAAATGATTGTTTGACCTTTAAATACACCCATGCAAGACCTTGATGTCTAAAATGGGTTTGGAAACATTAATAAAGGAATTTTGCACCTTAAAGTGCATTCTATAATCATTCAAATGAAGGCATTAAGCACCTTGAAGTGCATACTTTGCCATTTAATTGAAGGAACTTTGCATCTCGATGTGCACGAACCAAATCAACACCCTTTTTTACAATAGAAAAGTGGTGATTCAGTCCAAATAGCTTTGAACCAAATAACTATTTCTATTAAATCAGTGATAAGACTAACGACATTGTAGTTATGCATTGCCCGGTGATGAGTCTTTAAAAATACATATTTTCATATACATTTTGACCCATTTTAAGGACTTATTAACTTGAAAGAGCTTTATTTAATATGATATCATAGTTTCAAGCATTTTAAATTCATTGTAGTGCATTCCTGTATAATTTGCTTAAAAATCACACTTTTTGCATAAATTCATGAAATCTGCTATTTTTGGAAAGTCTATTTTTGGAAAGTTTTGTGAAAAAAATTTTTCTCATGAAATAAATTGAATTTTCATCATCATTAGTTCATTCATATAAAATCATGAAGAATGATGTACATTTTTATTATCATTTCATGAGAGATAGGCCCACAGTTATACATTTGTGATCTTAAGGGTAAAATGGTCTTTTCACATAAATTCACATTTGTCTTGTAGGAAATTGATTATATGGGTCCCATTTGTAAAGAATTGAGGCGAGAAATTGATTTTCAAGAGAAAGGAGAGAAGAATTGAAGAGAAAAAAAATTGAAAGAAAATTGCAAAAAGTTGGCTTCATGGTCTCACATACACATGTACATGTGTGGGGTACACTTGTCAAACATCCAAGATGGGGTCCATTTATTTGTTTCAAATTTTCAAGAGATTTTGAAGAGAATTTGAAGAATATATCATCAAAGATAGACAAGGAAAACCACATAGGAGTTCTTTTTGGAGAAAGGAGAAGATTTAATTGAAAAAAAAATGAAAAAAATATCCACGCAAGCTATTCCACGTCCAAAAGAGGATTTTGGATCAGATTTTGGTTGAAAAAGAAAAAGAAAAAAAAAATCATGAGTGTTATCTTCAAAGATCTCTTCAAGTTAGGAGCCAACAATGAAAACTTTCCAAAAAAGGAAAGTTGACAATATAAAGAGTTAAAAGGGGAAGTTCTACACCTCATGCGGGCCAAGTTTGATTCCAATAGAGGATTCTTATCCCTACTTCATCTCTCAAAAGATCTCAATGCAAGGTGGCACATACAAGAAAGGAAAAAAGCATCCAAGATGGACTTTTAGATAAAGCAAGCAAGGAAAGAAAAGAAAAATAAAAAGAAAAAAAATCCCAAAAGGTATTGCATGTCCAAAGCATTGTTTGGAGCCCTTTTTCTTTCATTTGTTTTTTATAATTTTTAAGATTTTAAAGTTTGAGAAGGAGTAGGACTTGAAAATGTATAAATAGGGCACCCTTCTCCCATATTCTTCATGGAAGAATTACCCACCTCCCACCTCTAGATTTCTACACTCTATCTCTCCCTCTCTTGTCTCTCCATCTCAAGTCATCAAGGAGGCTTAGCCCTAAAGCCACACCACCAGCCTTGAAGATCAACTAGAAGGAGGAATTCTTTTCCATCCTAGTATGTATAATCTTTTGTTTTAATTTTTTCATCTTATGTAAAGGATTGTCATACTAGTTTAATAATATTCATCTTTTTATTCTTCTTATTCTTATGATTGTATGATTGCTTGATTTGTGTTTTTATTGTTTGGATTGACAACCCAAATAGAAAGTATATCTTAAGAAATTATTAGGCATTGATTAAGAGAGAATATTGAGTGAATCTACCGTCTTTAACTTTTGTTGCTTACCGCCTTTGACTTTAATTGTTTACTGCCTTTGACTTTCATTGTTTACCACCTTTGACTTCCTGCAATTTTTTTTATTTTATTGCATTTTTGAAATTTAAATTTTTGCAATTTTAATTTCTGCACTTTTCTTGTTATTTTTCCTGCACTTTGTTTCAATTTTCTGCACTTTATGTTCTTGCATAGTTTTTTTTTCTTTTAAATTATTTACTGCTGTAGGTTGCATTAGATTCATGTGTATTTCACTTTTCAGTCATGTTTAATGGTGATGATCATGATAAGGTTAAAAATCAAAATTTCAGTTTTAACAATACCACAATTCTGAATTGAAAAACAGTCTAGATTTTCTTGTGCAGAAAATATTCTCAATTGGGTCACATGTTGGATGATTTCTTCTAAACCAGATTTGCACATGTGTTGCTTAATGTTTCCAACTACTTTAAATCTAAATTCAGAACTGAAAATTTAATGAAAATAGTCCAAAAACATTTTTGAAACTGTAGTAAAAGTTAGTCATTATTCAAGTGATTGTGTGACATATTTGTGAAGTGTATAAATGTTTTTTAAAAACTAATTTCTGCATTAAGTTGAATAAGTTTTCATATCAGAAATAAGTCCTTTTAAATTGAATTCTGAGTGTTTGTTAACAGCCCAAATTTGTATTTCAGTCGTAAAAAAAATCTGATGGGAATTGAGTTCAATTTGGACAATTTGTACATGGATATAAGTGGATTGTTTTGAGGATTGTTGGAACCATTATCAAAACTAATTTTATGTGTTTAATTGATAAGTTTCAGATCTGAAACTAAACTAAAACAACAAGAAGAAACTGATTTCTGAATATTTTTTGGAAACCCCTCTAGTTTATGCATCATACATCACATGTGCTACTTCACCTTGTTAATAGACTACATGATCATGCATTGGGTCCACCATTTTTTCTTCATCATTCTTGCATCTTGTTTATTTTAGGAAATTGAGTTTTCAGATATATATATATTTTAGTTTATCATGTTTGAGTAAATTCATTCTTTAAAAAAAAAGTTGTTTGTATAGTTGTATTGTAGTTGTTTGTACAATTGCACAGTTTCTTTTTAGAAACTTGTTCAGCATTAGGAGATTATTAATTTGATTTTTTTTTTCATTTAGAGTTTCATCTAAACTAAAATTTCTTTTTTTTTTGTATAGGATTTAAAAATCTTTTGTTTTTTTAGAAAGTATAGATTTTTAACCTAACATAGTTTCTAACTTAAGAAAGTTGTGTTTTCTTTCTAATTTATTTGTTACTAACTTTGTTTAGTTTTATTTTTAGTAAGTTTCTAATTTTAGATTTAGTTTTATTGGAAGTTCTAACGTGTGTTTTGTTTTGCAGTAAATTTAATTTTATTTTTAGGAACTTTTAAAATTAGGAATTTTTATTGTAATTATTTAATTCTTAGGAATGAATGTATTTGTTAGATTTTAAATTAGGATAGTTTTAGAGTTTGAATTAGGCAGGTGACAAGTTGAAAATATTTTAGACATAGCTCCATGTGGATTCGACCTCATACTTACTGAGATATTACCACATCGTAGCTCTGCACTTGGAGTTACGAACAAGTTTTTGGTGCCGTTGCCGGGGAGTGCCATTTAAGGTAATTTTTCTAACTTTCCTTATTTACATTGTTTTGTGGGTGTGGTTTAACTTTGGCATCTTTTTAGAAATAGGAGGACATGCATGGAATGCTAAGCCACCCTAATTTGGAATAGGAATGTGCATGGAATGCTAGAAAGTACACATCACTCTGATTTTTATAAACTTTCTAAAATTGGAAAAATTACTATTTTTCAACTTGTCTCAACTTCTTTTGGGAAGAAAGTATACCAAAAGTGATCTAATCATTGTCCTTAATCTTCTCAGTGTCTAAGGAGGCCTTTGCCCCTGTAGTGTGCAACAGCTTGACTGTTCAGGAAACTGGTCCTTCAAATGGGTCCATCTATGACTTTACCACTTCCTGGTGGCTAACCTGGCTGAGTTGATTTCATAGGACTAGATTGGAAAACTTAAGGAAACTTTTCAACCCTAGGGAGTTATTTAGTTGCTTTCATAACTTAGGTTTTCTCATATTTTAAAAATTAAATTAAAAAAATCTCAAAATTCCAAAAAGAAAGGACAAGCCCTCTCAGCCAATTTGGCAAAGAGGATTAGCGCACAGATTAGAAAGGAAATCTCCTAGACCCTCTAGTCCTTTGAGATTGTTTCCAATGGCAAGTGGGTCTGGTAACAATGATGCCTAACTCAAGAATGGGAATAATAATGGGGACCGCAATGGTGTGGAGGTTAATCAACCACCTAGGACTCTACGTGATTACTTGAGCCCCGCTCGACAAACTACACCATCCTGTATAGTGATGCCTTAAATCACGGGTCAATTTGAGATCAAACCAGGCATGATCCAACTTCTACCCAAGTTTCATGGGCTTGACTCTGAAAGTGCGTGCTTGCACTTAAAAGAATTTGATAAGGTATGCTCAACACTTTAGTTACAAAATGTAGTGCCGGATGTAATCAAACTTCGATTATTTCCGTTTTCTTTGAAAGATAAAGCTAAGACTTGGCTCCACTCTCTTAGACCAAGTTCAATCAACACCTGAAAAGGCCTAGAGACTCAATTTTTGAAGAAATTCTTCCCACAGCATAAGACCAACACTTTGAAAAGGGAAATTATGATGCTCAGACAAAATCTCAAGGAACCCGATTATAAGTGTTGGTAAAGATTTAACAAATTAATCCTTGCATGTCCTCATCGTGGATATGAAACATATCGTCTCATCGAGATTTTTATTAAGGGTTTAACCCCTGATACCCGTCAATTTATTGAGATGATGTGCAGTGGTCAATTTGATCAAAAACAAATTGATGAAGTGTGGGAATTTTTGGAACTAATGGCAAAAAATGTGTAAAAATGGGCCTCGTCTGATGGGGCAGATCAATCCAGGTCATTGAACCAGTCTAAGGGAGGAGGAATCTATCATTTGAACAATCAAACTGAAATTCAAGCCAAGCTTGCTGCACTTACAAGAAAAATAAAAACCCTAAAACTTGGAAAGAATAAGGATACAGTCATGGTTTGTGGTATTTGTGCTTCTAAAGATCAATTGTTAGCAGACTGTCCTACTAGACCTGCATTATAGGAAACAATTTAAGAACAGGCTAACATTTTGAACTCATACCAAAAGCTGTTCAATACAAATACTATGGGGAATACGTATAATCCTTCATGGCGAAACCACTCAAATTTTAACTGGAGGAATGGACCAACTGCTACACCTGAGTATAATCCCCTAAGACCATCAAATTCTAGTGCATACCTGTCTCCACAGCATAATAGATCTTATCTACCACAAGCTCAAAATAGGTCATTGGAGGAGTCCCTCAGTATGTTAGTGCAATCTCAACAATAATTTATGCAAAACATGCAAAATAATCAATAGATGATTCAGAATAACCAGCAAGCTATCCAAAGATTAGAAGCTTCTATCAAACAAATCAAACGTAGTCTTCAAGTTCAAGGGAAAGGAACATTTCTTGCTCAACCTCTCCCGAACCCAAAAGGCCAGTTTGAAGTGAACGACATAACTAACCCAAACTATCAGGAGCATGTTCAGGTAGTCATTCTACGCAGTGGCAAAGAGCTTCAAGACAATCCGGAAAAAGATAAACAACATGTCTCCTCGGATTTAAATGGAAAGATTAAAAAGGATAGTGCTAATGCAAAAACTGTTGTTGAGAATGAAAAAGGTCGTGACCCCACAACTGTCATGCCCATTGCCCCTTTTCCACAAAGATAGACCCATCCCAAGAAGTCAATCCCAAACCAGGAGATCTTAGACATTTTCAAGGAAGTGAAAATCAATATTCCTCTATTGGATGCAATTAATCAGATTCCAGCCTATGTCAAGTTCCTTAAGGATCTTTGCACTGTCAAGCGTGGGACGAATGTACAAAAGAAAGCTTTCTTCACTGAGCAAGTTAGTGCACTCCTAAACGGGAGCACACCCCAGAAATACAAAGATCCGGGATGCCCCACCATATCGTGCACCATTGGAAATCACCGGATTGGTCAGGCTTTATTGGACTTGGGGGCCAGTGTTAATCTATTACCCTACTTGGTTTATCAACAACTGGGGCTAGGCGAGTTGAAACCTACCAAGGTTACTCTACAACTCGCAGATCGTTCGGTCAAGAAACCAAGGGGGGTAATAGAAGACGTACTAGTGCAAATTGAAATTTTCTATTTTCTTGCTGATTTTTATGCATTGGACACTCAACCAGTACATAATGACAATGCTCAGATTCCGGTAATTTTGGGAAGACCATTTTTAGCAACATCAAATGCATTAATCAATTGCCGGAATGGAATGTTAAAACTTTCTTTTGGAAACATGACCATTGAACTAAACATATTCAATTTATACAAACATCCTGAGGATATTAATGATGATCTCCTTGAGATGAACTTTGTGAATACTGTGCTAGAGGATGATTTAGAGGAGTGTGTTAATTCCCATATTGCACTGATGCTTGAGGCTAATGAGGACATGGACTTTCTTGAGGAAATGGATGATGACACTGTGGAAGAAGCTCATGCTATCTGGACACCCAAGTTTGAGGAGCTTGTACCAAATGGTGCACCACCTCTTCCATCTCAGGTTGAACCACCCAAACTTGAGTTGAAACCCCTCCCTTCTAACCTCAAATATGATTACCTTAGGGATGAGGAGACCTACCCAGTAGTTATTTCTTAGCTTCTTACTAAGAATCAAGAGGCCCAATTATTGAAAATGCTCAAACAACACAAGAATGCGATTGCTTGGAATGTGGCTGACATCAAAGGAATTGATCCTTTAGTGTGTACGCATCGCATCTACCTTGAAGAGGATGCAAAACCATGTAGCTAGATGCAACACCGGCTTAATTTTACCTTGCAAGAAATGGTTAGGGCTGAGGTGCTTAAACTGTTTGATGTGAGCATAATCTATCCCATCTCGGATAGCCAGTGGGTTAGCCCTACCCAGGTCGTTCCAAAAAAAGCCGGTATCACTGTAGTAAAAAATACTCAAAATGAACTTGTTCCTACCCGAGTCCCCACAGGATGGAGGGTATGCGTAGACTACAGGAAACTTAATGCAGTCACACGTAAGGACCATTTCCCTCTACCCTTTATGGACCAAATTTTGGAAAGGGTAGCTGGCCACCAATACTACTATTATTTTTTTGATGGATATTCGAGATATAACCAAATAGAAATCTCCTCTGAAGACCAGGAGAAAACTACATTCACATGCCCCTTTGGTACTTTTGCTTATCGGCGAATGCCTTTTGGGTTATGTAATGCTCCTACCACATTTCAGCGTTGTATGCTGAGTATTTCTAGTGACATGGTGGAATGCATTCTCGAGGTCTTCATGGATGATTTCTCTGTGTTTGGTGACTCATTTGAGGAGTGTTTGACAAACCTTGAATTGTTCTCACTAGATGCGAAGAAAAGAACTTGGTACTCAATTGGGAAAAATGCCATTTCATGGTTCGCCAGGGAATTGTCCTTGCTCATATTGTGTCTGAAAAAGGTCTAGAAGTTGACAAATCTAAAATTGATTTGATCGCCAACTTATCCACACCTAAAACCGTAAGAGATATAAGAGCATTCTTAGGGCATGCAGGGTTCTACAGAAGGTTCATTAAAGATTTTAGTTCTCTATCTCGCCCTCTCTATGAACTATTATCCAAGGATGCACAATTTGAATGGACTGAGGCATGCCAAGTAGCCTTTGAAAAATTAAAAGGTATGCTAACGTCTGGTCCAATTTTGCAACCTCCGGATTGGAACCTTCCTTTTGAACTCACGTGTGATGCCAGTGATTTTGCAGTTGGGGCTGTTTTGGGACAATGTAAGGATAAAAAGCCTTACATGATTTATTATGCAAGTAAGAGCTTGAATAGTACACAGATCTACTATTCAACCACCGAGAAGGAATTATTGGCAGTGGTCTTTGCACTTGACAAATTTCGCTCTTACTTGATTGGATCTAAGATTGTGGTGTTTATTGATCATTCCGCGCTAAAGTATCTTCTTTCTAAAAAAGATGCTAAGCCCAAACTGATTAGATGGATCCTTCTACTCCAGGAATTTGACTTAATAATCAAAGATAAGAAAGGAGTAGAAAATGTTGTGGCAGATCACTTTTCTAGACTTGTCATTTCAGATCCTATTAAGCCAACACCAATTCGGGATAATTTTCCAGATGAACACCTTTTTGCATTATCCCAACACCCTTGGTTTGTAGATATAGCAAATTATCTTGCTATGGGCAGTATTCCTACCCGTTGGACTAAGCAAGATAAAGATTTGTTCTTTTCTAAGGTGAAACATTTTTTCTGGGATGATCCATACTTGTTCAAATACTGCCCAGATCAAATTATTAGGAGGTGTGTGCCAGATGATGAGATTCCTAGTGTCATATAATTCTGTCATTCACAGGCTTATGGAGGCCATTTTTCTGCTAAAAAGACATCCTGCAAAATATTGCAATGTGGTTTTTATTGGCCCACATATACTTAGTCAACCAATCCATGCCTAGGATTACATCAAAATCGTGCGGCAGTAACATAATGAGTTCTGCTGGAAAAAGGATCTTTCCAATTAGAACTCGATGACCTAGGTATTGTCCTCACAAGTCACCCTCTTGCCAATAGGAGTGATAACACTTAACACATACAGTAGCTGCATTAGCAGCTCCCGCATCCTACCAAAGAATTGAGGTGAAATAAAGGTGTGCAAAGATCTCGAATCAAACAATACCTTACCTTCCACATCATAGACAGGAACCTTACCTATGACCATATACTCCATCGCTTCCACTTTTTCATGAGTCAATGCATAAGCACGGTCTTACCTGTGAGGTCAATTTTGCTGTCCCTATTTCTGTTGTCCTTACTTCTGTTGACCTTGGCCTTATTGTGTCTGCCCTTGGCCTTGCCTCACCTATTGTTGTTGGCTTAAAGGTGCGGGCGGTGCTGCTCTAGAAGACTGTTGATACTGTTGCTGGGGTGGGACTTGACTGGAACCCTTCCTTCTTGGGCACTCTGACAAACAATGGTCTAATGAACCACAACCAACATAGGCTCCCATAAACTTCCAACACTTACTTCTTTCATAGCCTTTTCCATACACACCACAGACTAGCCTTAACGTCCCACCAATGACTCCCTTTTGTTTCTTGGAGTGTTTTGACTCCTCCCAAAAGGTGGGGCACTTCTCCTGGATTCTTCCAAAAATAAGTTATTCTCAATTTCTTCAGTAGCATAGGCTCTCTCCACAGTGTCATCATACTGTACTGGATGTTGGAAAGCCGTAGTGTGTCCCTTAATAGCAGGCCTCGACCTTTCGAGGAACCTCTCGACTCTTTTCTCCTTGGTGTCAATCAAGTCCAAGCAGAACCAAGAGAGTTGACTAAACACATGTACATACTCTGCAACCGTCATGGAGTTATACTGTAGAGTGAAAAACTCTGCCTTTTTCTTGCTGGTCACATACTTTCGAATAGACTTGTTCCTAAATTACCTCTTAAAAGCTTCTCACACAGTAGCATCTGGCATAGCCCTAATTTAATCCCAAATACTCTTCCACCATGTATCCACAATATCTCTAAACATAGATGTCGTAGGGACCACTTGCTACCTTTGTGTGCAGGTCAGGGAATCAAAACATTCTTTATATGTAGAACCATTTGTCGGCTTGTAATGGATCCTCTCATCCCATGAACTCCGTAGCTCCTCCATTTCGGAATTTCCCATATAAGGAATTAAGGTCATTGGGCTGGTTCTGTCATTCCAAAAGGGTGGCTAACTATAATTGCATGGCAGCTTGGTTGGTGTTGCTGGCAGCCAGTTGATGCATCAACATCATAAATCCCTCTCCAGTGTTATATGCACGATGAGGAGGGGGGTGGCGGTGGAGGATCTGCACCATCCAATTCGATGTTTTTGAGGCTGTTATTTCCCAAATTGTTGTTTGTACCGGACCCAGATGCCATTTTTTTGTAGTTATAATAGTATTTAGTCATAAGAACACATTAGTAGAAGGTAAGTTATAAGTCTTTATATAAAAATCCATCCCCAATCAGACCTATCGTAACCGCACCACATTTCTTAGAGTTGCTAAGTCTTTTAATCGACTTCTTAATCGCTCTGATACCATTACTTACATATGTCACACCCCAACCAAGGGAATTAGGGACTAGAATGGGCCTCCAGGGTGTAGATATATAATCCTGTAGTAATCCGTGCCATGCAAAGACATGCACGAGTCACTACAAGGGAGATTCCAGAAGAACATGTGAGGAATGTCCAACAACATATAGATTAAATTTTAGACATAAGTGGAAACCTGTGAAATACACCTATAATAATCATAAGCCATATATAGAAGAAATATTATATCATCATAAAATAAAATTTAAGTCATTTTAGTTAACCATTCCAAAAAACACACATGATCCACAATCACCTAAACATGTCCATCAAAATAGGGGAGCATGTTAAACACCAGTCCAAACATCACAAGACTATCAACCCAACAAAACCGTTTTGAAGCTTTTCGTAAGATAACTAGTAAAAGATGTCATTTTCTTTCCACTCTTCTATACCCCTAGGCACTGTTGGGGCACCCTTTGGGCACATGTCGATAATCGTGTTAGGACTTGATTCTATACCTGTAACACCAAGGGTAGCACTATTAACACGATGATTAAGTAGATATTGAGATACATAAGACCATTATGCTATATCAAATGAATTAAGAAATATATAGATTAAAAGAAGGCAATAATAGTAAACTAGGTATGTTGTGCATGAATAAACATGAATAACGAATCAATACGGACTATCAAACATACTAGTTAGCATCCACGAAGCTATATTCTCCGAAAAGAGAGCGTATCATCTAGAAAGAGCATATAACATACATATCGAAATTACGCTAGGGGATCAGGCTAGCTTCTCAAGGAGCGCCGACAACTCCTTTATAAACTACTGCAGTAGGAACATAAATAATACTCGAATTGGTCCCGTCGAACCTAATAAGGGCACAAGCAAAGTGGTGCCGACTCAATGTATCAAGACCGACTCAGGTTCATATCTTTCATGCTTATGATCAATCACAGTGATCGTCTCATAGTCATACATATCAATCATACTTATCATATCATACATCAAGGAGATTCAGTCTTAAGATCATATGCAATTATAGAAATTGGAATTAGCAAGGTAACTGATAATAAAACAATACATACCTAAATGCGCTAAGAGAGCTAGAACCCTCTCAACCTTGGCTACACCCATTTTGGCTAACAGGCACGCATTCAGTAAAAGCTCATGCCCGACTCATCTCAAGGTTCGCCAGGAAGAATTGGTACATGACTATATCATGTTAAGGCAAGGTTTCGTACAATATGAATGCATTTAAATTGAGAAGATATCAAGGGAATTTACTAACCAACCTTATGCTAGATAATCTATGTCACGAAGGCATTCAACATGATGTATTCATAAAATGTCCGGTATCGTTGTGTTAGCAAATCATGGCACTACATTTTGTACGCAAAGGACACTTCTTCTTATACCAACACCCTTGACGTAACATAAGGAATTCATTTGGAAAATCGAAGGGGATAAGTGACAGCTCTACACTTGCCCGCCTTCTCAATGATCACTATTGTGCTAATTTAATTGGAGTGAAGGTGCCATATCTAAAACCTTACAAAGTCATTGGAAATTTCTAACATCCTAAGTTCACAGTGTTCTTATGGTTTAGCCGTGTATATGTCACACTTAGCTGAGTGACTTAGATTTCTTCTTGATTCCATGTGGATTTACGGCTTATCCATATATTGGCCTACAACTTAACCATGCTAAGCCTACGGCTAGGCTACGGCTGGGATATGGTTTAGCCGTAGTACAATCAACGGCTTAGCCGTGGGTAAGCCACAGAGTAAAGCTAGGTTTTGTAGCTCTCAGAAGAGCTCGCCGTAAAATGACTTATAGCTTAGTCACGGGATAGTTATGGCTTAGGCGTAGTTCATTCCATGGCTTAGCCTAGGGTTAGCTGTAGTTCAAAAATGGGTTTGGTGTTCTCTAGACTCTAAATTGTAAAGACTTACCGCTTAGTCGTGGTTCCGCCATAAGCTTTAAAATTTCTGAAGATAGTTCTGGAGCACGAGTTTATTACAGAACTCCTAGCTTTTGGTTCCTTATGCTTTCAAATTTCCATAATAGGTCTTATATTGCCCAATATCATTAATGTTGCATAATTATACTCATTATCACTTAATTTCACAATATGCTTAATCATGGGTGAATGAGTTGTAACTTATATTTAGAGTGATCATTTCAAGAACCAACAAATTTAGACATACTCTAATACTTGCCTTTAACATAGTGCTTGACCCTAACAATTTCTCCTTAGTGTGCAATTAAAGAAAGCCCCAATAAAAGATGGGTTCTCTATATGAAGGACATGCAATGGGTAAATCTAATATATGATGCATGCATGTTGTTCCTTTGAGTCCCATTGACTCTATTAAACCCAAAGAATGGAAATGAAGGTGGAGAGTTCACCTTAAAGAGCTATAGCTTGAAGAAGATGGTGAATGTAATGGTTCCAATGAAAGAGATGCACAAAAACTTGAAGAAGAAGATGAGTGGATGGTATTCCTCTTACATGTAAGGCTTCAAGGCCTTGTTTCCAACTTCAAGTTGAGGTGGAGATGAAGAAGGGTGGAGAAGAGAAGTGGTTCTAACAAAAAATATAGATGGGAAGATAGGGAGAGATGTTGGTTTCAACCTTATAACTAAATTTTCCTGAGGTCTTACATATAAGTCCACATTTTCTCGAAAAATTACAATTTGGGTCACATGGCCCCAATTGGGCGAAGATGGATCCAAATTAAATTGGACCAAATATGATGGATGATCTACAAGATGAATTACACAAGATGCAACTAATGAGGTGTTAATATGATGCAAGAATAATTACAAAAGGGCCCTTAAGTACTTAGGTAAAGTCCAAACCTGACCCAACTATATATCCATGACCCAAGTCCAAAGGGTTTGAGTTAAATTAGCCTAAACAAAGTTTAATTAGTATAAAACAAGATTAATTATCATGAATCGAGGTTAGCTAGGATCAGGACCTCACATACCCACAAACACAAACACCCCCCAAAATACAACAAATCAATCAATAAATTAAAAAAAATCACAATCCATCTGATCTTTATAATATTGGCGTCCTTTAAACTTATAGAAAAATCAAGTAGGCACTTTTCTGCTTCTATCAACTTATCATATGAATTCCCAATCTGTCTAATTAACAATACAACCAACATAAGAAAGAATAACAACTCACCAGCAATGAAGAGATTGGAGAGATGAAAAGAGGGGTTTGGATTTGGAGAAAAGAAAAGAAGAAAAAAAAACAAGAGATTGGAAGAAAAGAGGGTTCGATGATGAGATGGATTTGAAAAAAAATGATCTAGTATTGGAAGCATAGATACCCCAAAAAAAAGGCAATTTTTTTCTCCCACAATCACAGTTCTGTTGTCTCTATCCATATAATTTTGATACTATTCAACACCCAGACACCAAAAATTCAAAATTTCATGTGCATCTTAAAAATTCATTAATTGAATCAAGCTGTGGTAACATTCAAAAATCAAAGGAACGATACAAAAATTACCAAAGAAACAAAACCAAAGAAGGAGTGAGAAACAAAAGCAACACAAATTGAACAACACTACAACAAATTACATTTTGCCGATGACTTTTCCCAATGCAAACTCTTAAGCATTAGGAAAAACCTTGCATTTCCCAATGCATGTGAGTTTTCATCGGCAAAAGATTTGCTTTTCCCGACGCATGTGAGTTTGCATCAGCAAAAGGCCCACTTTTCTCGACACAAGCTTACATGTGTCGGTAAAACCCCTACTTTTATTGATGAAACAATTCTTGCATCTGGATATATCTCATACGTCGAGAGAAGGTATAATACTCCCAACAAACAAAACCATGTGTCGGGAGAAAAATACGTTCTCCGGACAAAAAGAGCCTTGCGTCAGGAGAAGCATACCTTCACTGATGCATGACTCTCTGTGTCACTATTTAGCTTCCCAACGTGGAGTGTTCATCGAGAAAAATAAATTTCAAAACTAAAAATTGCTTGACCCTTTCCCAATGCATGTCATGGTTTTGGGTCAGATTGGGCCTGGGTTGTGGCCGACCCGCTTGACCCATTTACACAAAAGTGATCTAATGAATATGGTTTTAGGCCCAAATGACGTCCAAACCTCATGAAATTTGGTGGGATGGACTATGACATCATTTTAGGCCTACAATAAAATTTTCATCAGGTTATGACTTCAAAAAGTGGGTCACACCATCTGTTGACTTTTAGTCAAAGTGGGCCCATGCTTCAATTGTTTGGGGCCTAAATGATATCAGATGACTACGAAGTTTTGAGAGTTTGATGAGGAACCATTTTGAGGTTTCAATCTAATTTTCAAGTGATTTGGCCTTAGAGAGGTCAGACTTTGATTTAGTGCCCCCTATGGCCCAATGGGTATGTTGACTTTAGGTCAACAATGTCCAGCCGACCTAAAATTTCGCAAAACTACTACAAGGCATGACTGAGGCCTTTGATAGAAACTTCAACCAATTTAGTCTTTAGGAGGTGGAGTTTCACACAATGTCCTCGAAACTCTAGAATGGAGCTCTTTGAATTCGAACTTGCATCCAATAGTGTCTAAAAACTTCGAAACTTTGAGGGAATGACCCAGAATATATTTTAAGACTTCTTGTGAATTCTAGCTGATTTCATCATCGGGAAGTATGAGTCGCCCGAGCCGAGGTCAAACTTTGATTTAGTACTCCCATGGCCCAGTGGGCATGTTGACTTTAGGTCAGCAATGTCCAATTGACCCGAGATTTTGTTGAACTACTCTAGAGCATGACTAAGGCCCTCATTTGAAATTTTAGCCAATTTGGTCTTCGAGAGGTGGAGTTTCACACAATGTCCCCCAAACTCAAGAAGGGAGCTCCTTGAATTTGAACTTGCACCCAATGATATCTAAAAAGTCTAAAATTTTGACGGAATGACCCAAAACATATTTTAAGTCTTCTTTACAAATTTCAGCTGATTTCACCATCGGGAAGTATGAGTTGCCTGAGCCAAAGTCAGACATTGATTTAGTGGTCCCCTGGCCTAGTGGGTATGTTGACTTTAGGTCAACAACGTCCAACCGACCCGAAATTTTGTAGAACTACTTTAGAGCATGACTAAGGCCTTCCATAGAAATTTTAGCCAATTTATCTTCAGGAGGTGGAGTTTCATACAGTGTCCCCGAAACTCAAGAATGGAGCTTCTTGAATTTGAACTTGCATTCAGTGGTATCTGAAAATTCCAAAATTTTGACAGAATAACCCAGAACATATTTTAAGACTTCCATGTGAATTTTAGTTGGTTTCACCATCAGGAAGTATGAGTTGCCCGAGCCTCGGGTGCCTTCATAATTCCAAGGCTTATTTGCCATTTTACTTTAGACCTAGTTTGGAATGTTTTACTGCAAACACTTGTGACATTTTTTATTTTTTTATTTTTTATGAGTAAACAAGGATCAGTTGGAAGATTGGTCGGTGTAAATCATGTGTTGTTTACTCATGATTTTCCTTTTTTTTTAAGGTCTTTAGACAAATAAAATTTAAATAGCTTATGCCCCTCTTGACACTACAAAAAAAGGCACATATAGCGGCAGTTTTTTTCTGCCGCTAAAAGATAAAATCTGCCACTAAAACTTTATTGTCTGTCACTAATACCCTCTATCGCTATTTCTCACCACCTTTTTGTGGTGGACAAGTGTCTGCTGCTAAAAATAAGGACATAGCAGCAGTTAAACAACTGCCCCTGTTAATATTAACATGTGCCACTAAAAAGTTTTGTTTTTTATTGGATAGTGTTTTTTAAGCAGTTTTAGTGGCATTTTTTTTTGCTGCTAAAATGGTTTTTATAAAAAAAATGGATTTGGATTGGTACAAATGAAGGCACGTGATCACTAACAAATGGATCCCTATATATGGAAAGACCCTCATGTGGCCCCCACTAGGAGGTCGATACTAATTGGAGCCAAGAGGAAACGAGAGGAACCTGAATACATGAGAGAAAGCGAGAGTTTTGTTAATGCGGGGCCATTATTTAATGGTTTAAAGAAATTAGAGCCGTTAATCTGATGATGGACATTTGTGCAAGCAATTTGACTAGCGATCCAAGCCAAAACATGAGATCCAAAACCAATCTGGACTCTATCAGAAAATCTTGTACACGAGCCTTGGCTTTTTTTGTTTCTAAAAATGAAATGATACAAATTTCAAATACCTCCTAGTGTAGAAAAAATAATTCAATACTATATTATTCAATAGGCAACCACTAGTTAAAATTCTAACCATATGCATTTATAGCAGCAAACATTATTGCCTGCTGCTATATATATTAATTTTTCACTACTATAGTAACATACAATACTGTATGCTGCTATATACACTAAATATTAACACCAAGCAATGAGTAAAACGAAACTTTAGCGGCAAACATTTTTTTATGCTGCTGTAGAGATGTAAATTTTTAACTTACAGTGGCAAATAGCAGAGTGTGCTGCTGATGAAGACATTTAGCGGCAGAATTTGAAAATTGCCGCTATAAAAGTGTCGCTAATTGTCATTTTTCTTGTAGTGTGATTAATCTAGTAACAAAATTAAATAAATCCCATATAATCTTAATAAGGAAGTAGATCAAATCGGTGGAATTCTCCACCCTAATATGTATCTAGGTTTATAATTGTTCCAAACTGCACATGATATATATCATCACCCCTAATATATATCTAGGTTTACAGCATCTTCGCCCACAGAAATTTATCATCAAAATAGCATCTTCTCCTGAACTCTTCCACCCCGTTGTCCCACATCTCTTTGATTTTAAGTTTTGGTATGTGCCCCCTATGTTTCTCTTCTTTTCTTTTTGATTTATATCGATTTATATTCATGATGATAATGCTGTATTGTGTTCTGTTCTTCCTGCCCTTGTCATTGTTTTTTTGTTTTATTTTAATGTATAAATCATTAGATGATTGGGACTTTGGAGATTGATGCAAAACAAGAGAGAAAAAGTGGATGCAATGTTTAAATGTTAACTACCCTGCACATGCACATTCTTTTTGTCAGTTTTGTTTATAGAAGGAAAAGAAAAAAATTTTTTGATCTTGTTGATTCAGATCTTTTGGAAGAATTTGGCCTAGTTCTAGAGGCTTTTCCTTAAAAGCCGGGATTGGGTCCATCAAAAAGCCCCTCACCGAGAAAGCTCCTTTCGTTATCACACTATCCCTCGTTAACGTAGGAGCTTTGCAATAGCAGCGGTGCTTCAATCTACAATCCTGCTTCTATTTATAGACGGAACACGGAGAATGAAACACTTATCTTATCTAGTAAAACACGTCCATAGAAAATAAAATGAGGCTCGGCAAAGATGACAGAAACTAGGGATAGTTTCTTTTCAAGAATGCTTGAAGCTTGCTTTTATAGTACGTGCTTTTTATCCATGCCTGAAACTAAGGATATAGTAGAGAGTTGGCTATTGTCCATTGTCACTGGAGCATCCACAAAGGACGCTGGAGGACTGACATCACTGTCGCACAATCTCCGGCCACCTTTCCATCGCTGCGTATCGCCACAGAGAAACCTGGCCTGCAGCAGGGGTTTTGCTTTTGCAAAACCAGACCAGAAGTTAGGAAGAAGATTACTCACTGTTGGGTCGAATCCAATTCGATTTCAGGTTAGGCCCACTTGACCCATTCTATAGAGAAGCCCAATCCACACCATCACTAGTAATTTCTGTTGGAAGCAGGTGGGTCTCGTGGATAGATTTTCAAAACTTTTGACCCACTTGACACAGGGATCAACTATCCATAAGACCAAAAACGCAATCCAGGATGCATTACCCTCAATCTCGTGACCATGTACAGTAAATATTCTATCTTATCGATAGAATCAAATAGTACTAAACATCCACAATAATCTATGACATGAAAGAAGTAGATCATACCTTTGGAGATCCGTAGTGCTCTAATGGAGAAGTTGCGACTCTACTTGATGATGAGAATCTTCAACACCTCTTAGCCTTCCACGCTATGACCCGAATTGGATTTCTTTTCTCAAGAAGAGTGGTGGAATCTTCAGGAGAAATCCCAACTCGAAACTCCAAGGAACTAGAAGAAGAAGGAGAGAGAAACTCGCGCAACTCTTGTACGAATAGGGTTTTGGGCATGTGAGAGAGTCTTATTAAATGTCCAAGAGATTTTTTAAACTTTCAAATCTCTCCCTTGTCTAATTGAAATAGAAGTCTTACTTCCAAAGCAATTAGCAACTTTCTCCTTTCCAAACTCTTCTTTCTATAGTTCAAGTCGGATTAGTATTTTCCAATATCTTGGGCTAGCGTGGGGACCACTAGGGATTCCTTAGAAAGCTGGCTCCAACTGGAACACTGCGACCCCACATCTCATATGCAATCCGGGCCCACAATTAATTGCAAATAACACCACTATATAAATGCAATTGCACTCCAGTCTTAGCAATAAATTACAATGAAGACCCTAAACTTCCCAATTACCACAAGTAGGCCCCTCTATCAATATCCGTGGATCAATTGGAATAAATCTGTCTCTTCCAATCTAAATTCCACATCTTATTATCCTTGAGCCCCAATTAATTGCAGTAATCATTAGTACCATCCAATTAACTCTTAATTGAAATAGGTGCGCACTTACTAATGACAAATCCATTAATTGGCACAAGGGGATAATAGAGATAGATTCCATCTTGATCATTCAATGTTCCCACAGTTCTACTACCACATACCCAAGACACCGAGGTATTAACCTATAGTTGGCCTCACTCATTGGTGACTCAAAGCAAATGAATAGATAGAAACTTGAGTTCATCAATGTCTCAGGATTGAGAGCCTATTGCTAGGGAATTATGAGAGCATACCTTATTATTGAGACGGAATTCCACAAGGTGCATCTCATGGTCCTTCAATACATCCAATGTACCAGCACTGTGATCCAGAATCTTACATTCTGATGATCGAGACAAATCACACTATCTCATAGTGATCAAAGTGCTGCAACCTTATCAAATGAGATGGCCAATCTCATTACTGGTTGTGAAGCTATTTAAGTATAAGATTTGTGACATATATCTCCCGTGTGTGGATCTCATCCATGCACATATATCACATCTAATATACTAATGGGATTCGGTTCAACTCATGAATCATTATGTCATATGTATTGGTCATGTGCATGAAGTAGTAAAATAATATTCATCTCATGAAAGTAAAGCATGATTTTATTGATAAATAAAGAAATTAATCAATTTATTACATCAGCTGATGGATTGAGTCCACAAAATCTAACAATCTCCCACTTGGGCTCAATGCCAGTCAGGGTTGCATCTCATGCCCATCCCTTCTACATGCTGCTCAAAGACTTTGGTAGTCAAAGGCTTAGTAAAGGGATCTGCCAAATTGTTCGCAGAGGCTATCTTGGTAATAGCAATATCACCTCTCTACAGAATCTCTCTGACTTAGTGATACTTCCTCTGTACATGCTTTTGGCTTTTATGGCTTCTGGGTTCCTATGACTAAGCGACTGCCTCGCTGCTGTCACAGTAAACTGTGAGTGGCTGTCGTGCCGAAGGTACTACCCCAAGTTCCAAAAGGAATCTTTTAAGCCATACTGCTTTTTTAGCTGCTTCATAAGCTGCTACATTTTCAGCCTCCGAGGTTGAATCAACGGTACATTCTTGTTTTATACTTCTCCAGCTGATAGCTCCGCCTCCAAGCATAATATATTTTAAGACTTCTTGTGAATTCTAGCTGATTTCATCATCGGGAAGTATGAGTCGCCCGAGCCGAGGTCAAACTTTGATTTAGTACTCCCATGGCCCAGTGGGCATGTTGACTTTAGGTCAGCAATGTCCAATTGACCCAAAATTTTGTTGAACTACTCTAGAACATGACTAAGGCCTTCATTTGAAATTTTAGCCAATTTGGTCTTCGAGAGGTGGAGTTTCACACAATGTCCCCCAAACTCAAGAATGGAGCTCCTTGAATTTGAACTTGCACCTAATGATATCTAAAAAGTCTAAAATTTTGACGGAATGACCCAAAACATATTTTAAGTCTTCTTTACAAATTTCAGCTGATTTCACCATCGGGAAGTATGAGTTGCCTGAGCCAAAGTTAGACATTGATTTAGTGGTCCCCTGGCCTAGTGGGTATGTTGACTTTAGGTCAACAACGTCCAACCGACCCGAAATTTTGTAGAACTACTTTAGAGCATAACTAAGGCCTTCCATAGAAATTTTAGCCAATTTATCTTCAGGAGGTGGAGTTTCATACAGTGTCCCCGAAACTCAAGAATGGAGCTTCTTGAATTTGAACTTGCATTCAGTGGTATCTGAAAATTCCAAAATTTTGACAGAATAACCCAGAACATATTTTAAGACTTCCGTGTGAATTTTAGTTGGTTTCACCATCAGGAAGTATGAGTTACCCGAGCCTCGGGTGCCTTCATAATTCCAAGGCTTATTTGCCATTTTACTTTAGACCTAGCTTGGAATGTTTTACTGCAAACACTTGTGACATTTTTTATTTTTTTATTATTTATGAGTGAACAAGGATCAGTTGGAAGATTGATCGGTGTAAATCATGTGTTGTTTACTCATGATTTTCCTTTTTTTTAAGGTCTTTAAACAAATAAAATTTAAATAGCTTATGCCCCTCTTGATTAATCTAGTAACAAAATTAAATAAATCCCATATAATCTTAATAAGGAAGTAGATCAAATCGGTGGAATTCTCCACCCTAATATGTATCTAGGTTTATAATTGTTCCAAACTGCACATGATATATATCATCACCCCTAATATATATCTAGGTTTACAACATCTTCGCCCACAGAAATTTATCATCAAAATAGCATCTTTTCCTGAACTCTTCCACCTCGTTGTCCCACATCTCTTTGATTTCAAGTTCTAGTATGTGCCCCCTATGTTTCTCTTCTTTTCTTTTTGATTTATATCGATTTATATTCACGATGATAATGCTGTATTGTGATCTATTCTTCCTGCCCTTGTCATTGTTTTTTTGTTTTATTTTAATGTATAAATCATTAGATGATTGGGACTTTGGAGACTGATGCAAAACAAGAGAGAAAAAGTGGATGCAATGTTTAAATGTTAACTACCCTGCACATGCACATTCTTTTTGTCAGTTTTGTTTATAGAAGGAGAAGAAAAAATTTTTTTGATCTTGTTGATTCAGATCTTTTGGAAGAATTTGGCCTAGTTTTAGAGGCTTTCCCTTAAAAGCCGGGATTGGGTCCATCAAAAAGCCCCTCACCGAGAAAGCTCCTTTGGTTATCACACTATCCCTCGTTAACGTAGGAGCTTTGCAATAGCAGCGGTTTTTCAATCTGCAATCCTGCTTCTATTTATAGACGGAACACAGAGAATGAAACACTTATCTTATCTAGTAAAACACGTCCATAGAAAATAAAATGAGGCTCGGCAAAGATGACAGAAACTAGGGATAGTTTCTTTTCAAGAATGCTTGAAGCTTGCTTTTATAGTACTTGCTTTTTATCCATGCCTGAAACTAAGGATATAGTAGAAAGTTGGTTATTGTCCATTGTCACTGGAGCATCCGCAAAGGACGCTGGAGGACTGACATCACTGTCGCACAGTCTCCGGCCACTCTTCCATCGCTGCGTATCGCCACAAAGAAACCTGGCCTGCAGTAGGGGTTTTGCTTTTGCAAAACCAGGCCAGAAGTTGGAAAGAAGATTACTCACTGTTGGGTCGATTCCAATTCGATTTCAGGTTAGGCCCACTTGACCCATTCTATAGAGAAGCCCAATCCACACCATCACTAGTAATTTCCAAGTGAATCAACGGTTGAACTTTGTGATAGTAGATGTTTGGGACTTATAATTATGATTAATAGTCCACATATCAATGATAAAACATCAAAAAATATCATCAAAGTTGCTTGACTTTAGGTTTTTTTGTTTATGGTCTTGCCATAAACCTATGATGTTGTGGGTTTTACTTCAAAACAATGAGAAAAATATTCTTTTTCTATAGCATGATTAGATTTTGGAAAACAAATTTTACTATTAATGACTACTCATTTAGATCCAAAAGCCTATTGTTTCATAATTTTAGTAGAATGTACACTTATGATACCGTGGGTTTTTTAAGTAACATAGAAATAAAGTCATAGTGAAAAAAAAACTTTTTACTCTTGGAAACTTTTTTACTCTTGTAAGACTTTTTAAAACTTCCAGTCCATTGACTTCTTTAATGGGCAATCACATTCTAATACACGTACCAAGGTTTATTCCATGCTTTCTTGATCTAGGCAAATCAATTTACTAAATTGGAGATTGTGGCTATATGGTCTTTTAGCTATGGTGAGGACCACAATATATAAGGAACCCGAAGAGGTGTTACACATTAAGAAAGTAACAAATAGCATTAGATTAAAGAGAGAGAGAGAGAGAGAGTGAGAGAGAGACAAACAATGTTGCCAAATATTCACCTAATACCCCAGGTTGAGCTCACTTGGTCGACAGCTAAGGCTACTAAATTAAGGTTGAGATATAAGTTTTTTGGGTGGGCGCATGCTCATGCAAGCAATTTGGACATAGCCTTCTGGGTCATTTGCACCCATATCAATTTAATGTTCGATTGAGATTTTTTCGGTCCATGTAATATAATGATAGGTAGCAAACAGTGGACAAGAGCCTGCCTTCCTGAACTTTTATAAGGACACCCATTGGAGCAAGAATAAAAATGACTGGGTGGACGAGATAACGGGCCGACGTCATGTATGCATATTGAAATAGGTTTTGTTAAATCCAAAAACTATTTCTTTTCTTAGTGTTAATCAGTCTACCTCTTAAAAAATGATAGGCGCAGTTAGTAGAGAAGACAACGGTACAATCGTAGTCCAAGGTCACATCCTCAATGACTCAAGAGGAGATAGCTGCCAATGTGCTTGGGAGAAAGTTAGGCTATTTGATGGGATTTGGGATTTGAATGAAGTTGGCATCACTTCAAGGGCAAACTTAAGTGCAGTTGAGGTGAGGTGCTGGAAGTAGCAGATAGTTGATTAAGTCAAGGCCCAAGCTGAACAAGCCAGCATCATAGCTGTGCAGACCAAGAGACAGGCTACACTTGAGGCAGTTATAGTCCAGTTAGTAGCTCAAGCAAGGATAGTGGTTCTCGATCTTGATACGACTGGAGGGAGCTCATCTGCTGGAGGTCAAAATGCGACATATCTTGGTTAGCATATGATTTTATTTTCTTCTACTTTAGTTGACATAAAAGAAAAGTTCTTAGGACTTATAACATAAGTTATTAGGATTTAAAAATGAAAACTAGGGTGTTGAGGGGCAAAATCATCAAATAATGACTGGAAAGTCTACAATATAGTACGAGCACGTCACTTGGGACCGTGGAAACTTGCAGGAGCTGACTGTGCCCCGACGGGACACTCGGTTTAGGAATAGAAAAAAAAACACCAACTCTTTGGATTTAGAATAGAAAACATCTAAGTAGTCTAATGACTTTTCATTATATACATGAACATCATATTGTAATAGGTTAACGAACTTTATGGGGCCAGCCGCACTGTGTATACGCTCAATTATGAGATATAGTTGTGGTCTATGTTAATACTTTATTCTTTGTGGTTCTTAGATATTAATTGGTTCTTGGATATACTTTCTGGCTCTTGGATATTGAACTATGATATTAGTACTTTAAAACCTACATATTTTTTTGAATTTTACTTGTAATGGCTTCTTATATGTATTGTTTATATGATGAAATGATTAATTTTTTAGATTGAGTTCGTTAGTTGGATCGCTTGATATTGAGATATGGATGGTTGGATTACTTGAATTGGTTGGTACAGGTTGAAAGGTCAAAATTTGTGGGAACATAGAAAAACAAATAAAACCTTTCAGATTTAATACCATTGCCGATGCACTATGGCGTCAGTAAAAGTCACTATTGTTGGAAGTAGGTGGGTTTCGTGGATAGATTTTCAAAACTTTTGACCCACTTGACACAGGGATCAACTATCCATAAGACCAAAACCCAATCCAGGATGCATTACCCTCAATCTCGTGACCATGTACAGTAAATATTCTACCAGCACTAAACATCCATAATAATCTACGACATGCAAGAAGTAGATCATACCTTTGGAGATCCATAGTGATCTAATGGATTTCTTCAACACCTCTTAGCCTTCCACGCTATGACCCGAATTGGACTTCTTTTCTCAAGAAGAGTGGTGGAATCTTCAGGAGAAATCCCAACTCGAAACTCTAAGGAACTAGAAGAGAGAAGGAGAGAGAAACTCGTGCAACTCTTATACGAAAGGGTTTTGGGTGTGAGAGAGACTCTTCTGGACGTCCAAGAGATTTTATAAACTTACAAATCTCTTCCTTGCCTAATTGAAATAGAAGTCTTACTTCCAAAGCAACCTTCTCCTTTCTAATCCCTTCTTTCTAGAGTTCAAGTTGGATTAGTATTTTCTAATAACTTGGGCTAGCGTGGGGACCACTAGGGATTCCTTAGAAAGCTGGCTCCAACTGGAACACCGCGACCCCACATCTCATGTGCAATCCGGGCCCACAGTTAATTGCAAATAACATCATTATATAAATGTAATTGCACTCCAGTCTTAGGAATAAATTACAATGAAGACCCTAAACTTCCCAATTACCACAAGTAGGGCCCTCTATCAATATCCGTGGATCAATTGGAATAAATCCGTCTCTTCCAATCTAAGTTCCACATCTTATTATCCTTGAGCCCCAATTAATCACAGTAATCATCAGTACCATCCAATTAACTCTTAATTGAGATGGGTGCGCACTTACTAATGACAAATCCATTAATTGGCACAATGGGATAATAGCGATAGATTCCATCTTGATCATTTAACGTTCCTACAGTTCTACTACCACATACCCAAGACACCGAGGTGTTAACCTACAGTCGGCCTCACTCATTGGTGCCTCAAAGTAAATGAATAGATAAAAACTTGAGTTCATCAATGTCTCAGGATTGAGAGCCTATTGCTAGGGAATTATGAGAGCATACCTTATTATTGAGACGGAATTCCATAAGGTGCATCTCATGGTCCTTCAATACATCCAATGTACCAGCACCGTGATCCAGAATCTTACATTTTGATGATCGGGACAAATCACACCATCTCATAGTGATCAAAGTGCTGCAACCTTATCAAATGAGATGCCCAATCTCATTACTGGTTGTGAAGCTATTTAAGTATAAGATTTGTGACATATATCTCCCGCGTGTGGATCTCATCCATGCACATATATCACATCTAGTATACTAATGGGACCCGGTTCAACTTATGAACCATTATGTCATATGTATTGGTCATGTGCATGAATTAGTAAAATAACACTCATCTTATGAAAGCAAAGCATGATTTTATTGATAAATAAAGAAATTAATCAATTTATTACATCAACTGATGGATTGAGTCCATAAAATCTAACAATCTCCCACTTGGGCTCAATGCCAGTCAGGGTTGCATCTCATGCCCATCCCTTCTACATGCTGCTCAAAGACTTTGGTAGTCAAAGGCTTAGTAAAGGGATCTGCCAAATTGTTCGCAGAGGCTATCTTGGTAATAGCAATATCACCTCTCTGCACAATCTCTCTGACTTAGTGATACTTCCTCTGTACATGCTTTTGGCTTTTATGGCTTCTGGGTTCCTTTGACTGAGCGACTGCCCCGCTGCTGTCATAGTAAACTGTGAGTGGCTGTCGTCCCAAAGGTACCACCCCAAGTTCCAAAAGGAATCTTTTAAGCCATACTGCTTCCTTAGCTGCTTTACAAGCTGCTACATATTCAGCCTCCGAGGTTGAATCAGCGGTACATTTTTGTTTTATACTTCTCCAGCTGATAGCTCCGCCTCCAAGCATAAATACATAACTAGAGGTGGATTTCCTAGAATCCTTATCTGACATAAAGTCAGAATCTGTGTATCCGACTGGAATCAACTCATCACTGTTATAAATCAACATGTAATCCCTAGTCCTTCTCAAGTATTTGAGAATACATTTTATAGCAGTCCAATGTTCAGGTCCTGGATTAGATTGATATCTGCTGACTAGGCCCACTACATAACAGATATCTGGTCTAGTACATAACATAGCATACATGAGGCTACCAACAGCCGAAGCTTATGGTATCGACCTCATTTGCTCCTTTTCCTCGGGTGTCTTAGGACACTGATCCTTAGAAAGGTGTACTCCATGCCTGAAAGGTGTGATACCCTTCTTGGAGTCTTGCATTGCAAACCGTACTAGCACCTTATCTATGTATGCAGCTTGGGATAAGCCAATCATCCTATTTTTCTGGTCCCAATAGAGTTTGATCCCTAGGATGTAGCTAGCTTCTCCCAAGTCCTTCATATCAAAAGTCTTGGCTAACCAAACTTTTACTATTGACAACATTCCTATGTCTTTCCCGAGGAGAAGGATGTCATCGACATATAAAACAAGAAAAACTACCCTGTCACCTTCACTTTTCATGTACACACATGACTCATCCAGATTTTGACAAAAACCAAATGACTTGATTGCCTGGTCAAAACGGATATTCCAGCTTCGGGATGCCTGCTTCAGTCTATAAATAGACTTCTGCAGTTTGCAAACTTTTTGCTCCTGGTTTTTAGCTACAAAACCGTCTGGCTGCACCATATAGATGTCTTCCTCAAGATGGCCATTGAGAAACGCCGTCTTGACATCCATTTGCCAAATCTAGTAATCGAGATGAGCCGCAATGGATAAGAGTATCCGGATGGATTTGAGCATGGCTACTGGCGAGAAGGTTTCCTCATAATCGATCCCCTCTTTCTGAGTATATCCTTTCGCAACAAGCCTAGCCTTATAGGTGTCCACTCTTCCATCTGGTCCTCTTTTTCTCTTGTAGACCCACTTGCACCCAATAGGTTTAATATTGGCAGGCAAGTCCACAAGTGTCCAGACCTGATTTAAGTACATAGACTCCATCTCAGCTTTCATAGCATCTTGCCAGCGTCCCGAGTCTAAGTCATTGATTGCTTCATCATAGTTAGAGGGATCTTGTTCCGGCTCTTTTGGGATTGCTTCATAAGACTCTCCCATGAATGAGAACCTGTCAGGGGGTCTGACAATCCTCCCACTACGACGAGGTACTGGTGTAACTACTGGGTCTGGTAAGGGCGGTTCTTCCTCAAGTCCGGTCATACTTGGATTTGGAATTGATTGCTCCTGAATCTCTTCCAAGATCACCTTTTCTAAAAATTTCCGGTCCATCATATAATCTTCCTCTAGAAAAACCGCATTGGTGCTGACCAGCACTTTCTACTCTCTGAGATTATAGAATAACCAACCTTTAGTTCCTTTAGGATATCCTACAAATGTGCATACTTCCGACTTCGTTTCCAACTTATCCGTCTTAACCTTGAGCACGTGTGCTGGACAACCCCAAATGTGTAAATGTTGTAGACTAGGCTTTCGCCCAAACCACAATTCCCGGGGAGTCTTAGGTATAGACTTAGATGGTACGAGGTTTAGTATGTACATCGCAGTATCCAAAGCGTATCCCTGAAAGGATATAGGTAATCTTGAGAAACTCAGCATAGGCCTAATCATATCTAAAAGAGTCCGGTTCCTTCTTTCTGCTACTCCATTCTGTTGAGGCATACCAGGAGCAGACAACTGGGATAGAATCCCATTTTCTAATAAGTAACCCATAAAATCAACAGACAGATATTCCCCTCCTCGATCTGATCGAAGAGTCTTGATACTCTTACCTAATTGCTTTTCCGCTTCCGCTCGAAACTCTTTGAACTTTTCAAAAGCTTCGGACTTGCGGTGCATAAGGTATATGTAACCATATCTTGAGTAATCATCTGTGAAAGTGATGAAGTACTCATATCCTCCTCTGGCCCTGACATTAATGGGTCCGCAGACATCAGTATGCACTAATTCCAATAAATCTTTGGCCCTATTACCCTTAGGTGAAAAGGGTCTTTTGGTCATTTTACCTTCCAAACAGGACTCACAGATAGGCATTGGTTCTACCACCAATAAAGGTAAGATACCATCTTTCACTAGTCTTTCAATCCTGTTAAGGTTTATATGACCTAGCCTCAGGTGCCAAAGTTTTGTTGGATTAGATGAAGGTGACTTTCTCTTTAATGATGATCTATTAATTGTTTCAGTATCATGTATCTCATACATCGTGGGAGTTAACAAATAAAGTCCATTGGTTACCTTGCCAGAACATATGAAAGTACCATTCCTCTTTATGACAACTTCAGTACCAAAAGTAATAGAATAACCTTTATTCACCAAACTAGAAACTGAAATTAAATTCCACCTTAAAGACAGTACATATAATGTTTCTGACAAAACCAATTTATTATTTGAAAAACATAAAGTAATGACTCCCATTGAAACAGCCTCCGCCTTAGCGTCAGATCCTAGGTTGATAATGATTTCTCCATCACTTAGCTTTCTGGTTTCCCTGAACCCCTGCAACGTATTACATATGTGATTAGTTGCCTCGGAATCCACACACCAGGATTCTGAAGTACCAGTTGCAAAACTAACTTCAGATATAAGTGACTCAATCATACCTGGGGTCTTTTTCTTAGACAGATATTTTGGACAATTCCTCTTCCAATGTCCTGTCTTACCACAATGGAAACACTTTCCTTTTGTCCCTGAACCCTTAGCTTTAGCCACACCACTAGTTGGACCATTCTCCACCTTAGGACCTTTTGAAACTGATTTCTTTTTGCCTTTCCGCCCTTTGCCTTTCGGCTTGGACTTGGCATCTGACTTTTCTGTCATTAAGGCAGTTGGTTTTTTCTTCATAATCCCTTCAGTTGCTACCAGCTGACTAGATAGCTCAGCCAGAGTCAGATTCATTTTATTCATATTATAATTGACCTTGAAATTGTTGAATGACTCTGGTAGTGACTCAAGGATTATGTCAATCTGCGATTCTGCATCAATCGCAGCTCCCAGTACATCTAACTCATTTAATGAGTCCATCATCTTCAGCATGTGTTCCTGTACTGATGTACCTTCAGCCATCTTGGTGCTAATGAGCACCCTCATGGCTGCCTGCCTAGCAGGTCTGCTTTGTTCTGCAAACATCTCTTTTAAGTTCAATATCATATCAAATGCAGTCTTATAAGATTGATGTTGGTGTTGCAGCACACTAGACATGGATGCTAGAATATAACATCGGGCCATCTCATCGTCTTTGGCCCATTTGGTGTAAAGGTCCTTTTCTGCTTCTGATGCATCTGGGCCAGGCTCTTCAAGGGGGTTTTTGGTAAGGACATATTTATATCCTGAAGCTGTCAGGACAATATCCAGATTCCGTTTCCAATCTATATAGTTGGATCCCACCAACTTATTCTGGTTGAGGATGGTCGCAAGTGGATTGAAAGCATTCGAATTCATGCTTGTAATACTGTAGCACATAACCATACATTCAATTAATGAATTTAAATGACATTAGGGTTTAGTATTCTACCAAATTTATGTGGGAATCCTCATAACGACAAAATTCAGAATACATCGGAATCCCAATCCTGCAGGGTATGCCTCCTTGGGGAGTGCGAATACCTCCTAGACTGGTGCGGATCAAAGTTGGTCAAAATTTGGGTTAAGACTAACTATCCATGATCCCCTTCATTCATTACTATCTAGGTATCTCATACCAAATAATGTATGACTCCCGATTAGCTTCAGTTTCTAAAATACATGAAGCAAATCCTTGGGCATACTACATCATTATTTTAGTTAAGTGTGACCCACCAACTAGCATTGCATGATAACCGTTGCGGGCAGCTCCTCCTTGGGGAGTGAGCTCCCACCCCGTCTCATCAACACTATCCATAAGAGATCCATATCCAGTATCCAGATAAATACAAGCCCTCCGTGGGGAATGGCCATTCTCAAAATGGTGCAAGGCTAATACTTTCCTTACAATGGACCTATGGTGGAAAACCATGGGGATTTGTATATATATAAATGCCCCGCTCCCACTTAATATTTTAGAGTTGAGGATTTCCTTATAGGTGTATGGGTCCATCAAATATAGCTATAAATTCATCTCATGATAAGACCAATGATTGGTTCCAAGTCAAGTTATTTTAAGGAAAGCCCAGTTTCTAAAATTAGTGTTACCAATAGATCCATCTCATGGGCCCACCAACTCTAATTAGAACTCTTTCCAAAAATTAATTTGATTTGACCAATTTTGGAATTTGCTATGTTTGGATCAGATATGGAAATACTCTAAAATAAGCATTCATCCATAAATAGAAAGTGCTGTAATAAAAGACTAGTCCTCTCCTCCACATGGCCCAGGCGGAAAAGACTTCTTGGACTTCTAGACTTTCCAAAACTTTGGGATTCCTCAAACTCTTTGGGCATCTCCAAAACACCTTTTGGTAATCTTCAAACTCTTTGATAAGAAGTTTAGTTTCTCTTTCCTTCTTTGTTTTGGACATCTCCAGAATTTACAAATTTTAAAAAATACATAAATTCCTATGTCTCTATAATGAGACTTACATGGTAATCTAAACATGGAAATAAAAGGGCTATAGGGAAATTCACCATGCCTTGCCCTTTCATGGGAAACCAAGGAAACCATGATGCCCTTTACACTTAGCCATAAATAAACCAATAATTAAAAGGAAAGAAAAACATGTGGGCCATATGGAAAGGACATTATCAACTGCAAGTTAGTATCTCATACAACAAAGCATCTCACAAAACCAGGTTGCCAAACCACAATGGAAAAACAAGATGCCAAAATTTTGCCACCATGATACAAGATCCCCTACGCAGCGGGGGTCCGGGGGCAGCGCCCTCGGCAGGGTCGAGCTGCCCGATCAGTTCCAGGGGTTCCAAGGGGAAGCGCCCCTGGCGGGGGCTCGGGGGCAGCGCCCCAAAAAAAAAAAAAAAAAAAACAACAACTCAGACCAAGAACAAGATGATTTTGCCTGGGTTCGGCAAGCCGATATGGTCCCTACGGTTAGCCAATAGACCTCTACAGCCATAGTGGTCCGTTTGACTAACCGACCTGACGAACCCAGAAATTTGGGTTCCTTTTCAGATTCGGCTCCTACTGTCCCCAGTCACCTCTAATGATCTCAGTATGCTTCTAATGGCATCTTATCATCCTCCTATCATGATTAAAACCTTTTGTGACTTTCCAAACATGTATCTACTACAAAAGCAAGCAAACCCAATAAACATTGATCCTATCATAGCCCTTGCTCTATCCTCTTCACATCTCATGCAAAGATTAGAACAAGATTACTGATCTAACATGATTAGAGACGAGGTATGGCTTTGATACCAATTGTTGGAAGTAGGTGGGTCTCGTGGATAGATTTTCAAAACTTTTGACCCATTGACACAGGGATCAACTATCCATAAGACCAAAACCCAATCCAGGATGCATTACCCTCAATCTCGTGACTATGTACAGTAAATATTCTACCAGCACTAAACATCCATAATAATCTACGACATGCAAGAAGTAGATCATACCTTTGGAGATCCGCAGTGCTCTAATGGATTTCTTCAACACCTCTTAGCCTTCCACGCTATGACCCGAATTGGACTTCTTTTCTCAAGAAGAGTGGTGGAATCTTCAGGAGAAATCTCAACTCGAAACTCCAAGGAACTAGAAGAGAGAAGGAGAGAGAAACTCATGCAACTCTTGCACGAAAGGGTTTTGGGCGTGAGAGAGACTCTTCTGGACGTCCAAGAGATTTTATAAACTTACAAGTCTCTTCCTTACCTAATTGAAATAGAAGTCTTACTTCCAAAGCAACTTTCTCCTTTCTAATCCCTTCTTTCTAGAGTTCAAGTCGGATTAGTATTTTCCAATAACTTGGGCTAGCGTGGGGACCACTAGGGATTCCTTAGAAAGCTGGCTCCAACTGGAACACCGCGACCCCACATCTCATGTGCAATCCGGGCCCATAGTTGATTGCAAATAACACCACTATATAAATGCAATTTCACTCCAGTCTTAGGAATAAATTACAATGAAGACTCTAAACTTCCCAATTACCACAAGTAGGCCTCTCTATTAATATCCGTGGATCAATTGGAATAAATCCGTCTCTTCCAATCTAAGTTCCACATCTTATTATCCTTGAGCCCCAATTAATCACAGTAATCATCAGTACCATCCAATTAACTTTTAATTGAGATGGGTGCGCACTTACTAATGACAAATCCATTAATTGGCACAAGGGGATAATAGAGATAGATTCCATCTTGATCATTCAACGTTCCCACAGTTCTACTACCACATACCCAAGACACCGAGGTGTTAACCTACAGTCGGCCTCACTCATTGGTGACTCAAAGCAAATGAATAGATAGAAACTTGAGTTCATCAATGTCTCAGGATTGAGAGCCTATTGCTAGGGAATTATGAGAGCATACCTTATTATTGAGATGGAATTCCATAAGGTGCATCTCATGGTCCTTCAATACATCCAATGTACCAGCACCGTGATCTAGAATCTTACATTTTGATGATCGGGACAAATCACACTATCTCATAGTGATCAAAGTGCTGCAACCTTATCAAATAAGATGCCCAGTCTCATTATTGGTTGTGAAGCTATTTAAGTATAAGATTTGTGACATATATCTCCCGCGTGTGGATCTCATCCATGCACATATATCACATCTAATATACTAATGGGACCTGGTTCAACTCATGAACCATTATGTCATATGTATTGGTCTTGTGCATGAATTAGTAAAATAACACTCATCTTATGAAAGCAAAGCATGATTTTATTGATAAATAAAGAAATTAATCAATTTATTACATCAACTGATGGATTGAGTCCACAAAATCTAATAACTTTTCACAACCTAGGCTGAAGCAATCTATTGTAAAAAATGGTTTTTGATAGCGCATTAATGTATCGGTAAAGTCCCTTTTGACATGCCAATGCAATCTTTTATCGGAAATGGTTTTTATTGATGCATTAATGTGTCAACACAAATCTAATATATGTTTTTTGAAAAATATTTTCCCAATGCATAGTGTCATTAGGAAAAGTATTGTTGACAAATATATGCGTCGGCACAAGGCAAATATTTGATTTATTAAAAAATATTTTTCTAATGCCAAATGACATCAGAAAACTTATTCACGACGCAAGGCATTGTTCCAGAAAAAAGTATTGCTGATGCAAGGCAATGTACAGGAAAAAGTATTGTTGACGCAAGGCAATGTGTAGGAAAAAGTATTGCCAATGCAAGGCATTACGTCGCAAAAAGTATTGCCGATGCAAGGCATTGCATTGGAAAAAGTCACTCTAAATGGTGAATTACCGATGTAATTGATGAGTCTCTAAAAATGCATTTTTTCATACACATTTTGAACTATTTTAAAGACTTATTAACTTGAAAGAGCCTCATTTAGTGTAATATCATGGGTTCATGCATTTTAAATTCATTTTTATATTTTTCTGCATAATTTGTTTTAAAATCACACTTTTTGCATACATTCATAAACTTGCCATTTTTGGAAGGTCTATTTTTGGAAAGTTTTGTGAAAATAATTTTTCTGATAAATTAAATTGAATTTTAATCATCATTAGTTTAGTCACATATAATCATGAAAAATGGTGTGCATTTTCATTGTCATTTCATGAGAGATGGGCCCGCATTCATGCATTAGTGATCTTAGGGGTAAAATTATCTTTTCACATGAATTCACATTTTTTTTGTAGGAAATTGATGATATGGGTCCCATTTATAAAGAATTGAGGCAAAGAATTATTTTCAAGAGAAAGGAGAGAAGAATTGAAGAGAAAAAGAAATTGGAAGAAGATTGCAAAAAGTCGACTTCAAGGTCCCCCACACACATGCACATGTGTGGGGTACACTTGTAAAACATCCAAGATGGGGTCCATTTATTTGTTGCACATTTACAAGAGATTTTGAAGAGAATTTGAAGAATATATCATCAAAGATGGATAAGGAAAGCCACATAGGAGTTTTTTTTGGAGAAGGAGAAGATTTAATTGAAAATAAAAATAAAAATAAATATCCAAGGAAGCTATTCCACATCCAAAAGAGGATTTAATTCAGATTTTGATTGAAAAACTAAAGGAAAAAAAATCAAGGGAGAATTATCTAGAAGATCTCTTCAAGTTTGGAGCCAACAAGGAGAACTTTCCAAAAAAGGAAAATTGACAATGCAAAGAGATAAAAGGGGAAGTTCTGCACCTCATGTGGGCCAAGTTTGATTTCAAGAGAGGATTCTTATTCCTAAATCATCTCTCAAAAGATCTCAATGCAAGGTGGCACATACAAGAAAGGAAAAAAAGCATCCAAGAGGGACTTTTAGACAAAGCAAGCAAAGAAAGAAAAGAAAAATAAAAAGAAAAAAAATCCCAAAAGATATTGCACGTCCAAAGCATTGTTTGGAGCCCTTTTTCTTTCCTTTTTTTTATTATTTTTAAGATTTTAGAGTTTGAGAAAGAGTAAGACTTAAAAAAGTATAAATAGAGCAACCCTCACCCCTCTGTCATATTCTTCATGGAAGAATTACCCACCTCCCACCTCTAGATTTCTACACTCCATCTCTCCCTCTCTCTGTCTATCCATCTTAAGTCATCAAGGAGGCTTCGCCTTAAAGCCACGCCACCAACCTTGAAGTGTTAACTAGAAGGAGGAATTTTCATCCATCCTAGTACGTAATTGTTTGCTTTTTATTTTCAATCTTTTGTAAAACAATTTCATACTAGTAAAGTTTGTTTCTTTTCAATTTTTTTTCTTGTCTTTGATTTTGTGGTGTTCATAATTTTAGTCTTATTTGTGATTGGATTAATTTTCATTCTTTTTTAAATATTGGGATAGAATTGGAATCACAACTAGTAACCCATCTTAGTAACCTTTTTAATATACTTTGTCTCTTTAGATACATTGTGTATTTGGAGGCAATGCAAGATGGAGTTAAAGAGGTTTGAGTAAAAAAAAAAATTTAGAGGCCAATTCTGAAATTTATTCCTACATAGAATGGAGTTTTGTTATTCTCACTTGGATTGACGACCCAAGATAAAGAATAAGACCCTAGGACAACACTTCTAATATTTTTGTGCTCAAATTAAGATAAGGAATTGAATGAACAATCTATCGCCTTTGACTTCCTGTTATTACCGCCTTTGACTTCCTGCACTTTTATTTTATTTTTTATACTTTTGTTATTTTTCCTGTTATGTTCATGTTGAATTTCATTTTTGTTTTTGCATAGTTTGATGGTTGGATTAGATTTCATTGCATTTATTTTCATGTTATAAGATTTTGTGCATATTTAAGTTGCTAAAAATTAAGCTTTCAAATCTGAATTAAATGAAGAAATTCGGACTTAATACACAAACAACATAACTTAACAGTTTCAGCAAACTGCAGAAACAGTTTTTGGCTAAAAGTTCGAAGTGGGTAGACCCGTTAAATCATGATATTTTTCTTTGAAACTTGGTTAAATTGATTTTAGAATGTGGTCTTTCATTACTCAGAATTTCAGATCAAAATAATTTCAGAAGGCTTGTGAACTAGAGGCTTAAACTTTGCTAATAAGTTAACTCAGATCAGAATTTCTGCATAGAATTTTACGAAGTTGTCATGTTCATGCATTCATAACATTTTCGTTTTAGATCCCTTTTTACTTCCGTTTTTTTTTTAGTTTCTTACATTAGTAGAACATAAATTCCAGCCATTAAATTTAGATTTAGGATACATTAGAATAGTTCAAATTATGCATAAAATTTGCATTAGCATATTAGTTTTTCAGACTTAGAATTTTTCAGCATCTCATGGCATGCATTGCATTACTAATTTTACTAACTTTCTAATTTTAAAATTTTTTTCTAGTTTTATGTTTTTATTGTTTTAGTTAATTTCCAAAATTAAATATCTTTCTAAACTTGTTTTAATTGAAGATTTTAAATTGGAAAGTTTTCTAGTTTTAGAAATTCTAACTTAGGAAAGTTTCTTAGTTTAGTTAGTTTCTAATTTTAGTTTTTGTTTTATTGGAAGTTCTAACTTGTGTTTTAGTTTTGCAGAAACTTTATTTTTATTTTAGAAATTTTAGATTTAGGTTTTCTAGGTTTAGAAAAGTTTCTTTTCTTTTCATTGGTTTGTAATTAATTTAATTTTAGTAAGTAGGATGCTTGTATTTGTTAGATTTTAAATTAGGCTAGTTGTAGATTTTTATTTAGGACAGGTTACAAGTTAAGAATACCTTAAACACATTGCTCCCTGAGGATCGATCTGGTCTCACCAATTTTATTAATGCATCACGGTTATGCACTTGGAACTCACGATCAGCAATTTTTTCCGTTGGCAAAAGTCTTTACTGATGCATTTCTCGATGCATTTTTGCGTTGGCAAAAGTGCATTTTGTTTCATAAAAAACACTATATTTCCAATTAAAGAAGCTGCTCCCTTAATGCCAGTGAACCCATGAGATCCTCCTAAAATCCACCTACAAAATAACAAAAACATCTAATCCACATCATGGAGGAAGACGTGGGTGACGCCATCCCTCTTCTGATTCGTGGGTATGACCGTTGTGGAGTAAATCACCCCCATTTGCCCCAACAAATCCCCAATGTAGCCCATGGGGAAAATATTGATCATGATGAGATCTTAGTCCCGGCTGAAGACCTCATCATCCAATGTTCTCTAGATTAAGAAAATCATGGCAAAGCACTATTAACTCTGCATTTTCTTGATTCTTCTACATTTTTGGGTTTTAGTTGTGAGTAGTGGGGAGAAATGGAGATAGGGTCTGCGTTTAGGGGGTTTTTGGACTAGTTGTAATGTACAAACCCAAACTAATCTTGATTTATAATAATTAATCTTATTTTACCTTAATTAATGCTTAGACTAATTCAACTCAAATCCCCTTGGGTTTGAGTCATGGATAGGTAATTAGGTTGGGTTCAAGCCTTACTTAGGTAGTTAAGCACCTTATTGTAATTAAAGTTGCTTGGCTTTGCATCATCTTAGTATCTTATTAGTTGCATCATGTGTAATTTTATCTTGTAGGTCAACTTCCATGTTTGGCCCCATTTAACTCGGATCTATTTTGGCCCACTTGAATACCAATTAACTCAAATTGTAAAATCCATAACCAAGTGGACCTACTTGTAAATTCTAGAAAATTTGGATTTAAAACCTAATCAACAGCTCCTTTTTTGCATCCCCTTGTTCTTGTTGCTGGAGTTTCTTCTTCCTCTCTCCTTCACCTTCCATAGCAACTGGAATCTGGAGCTTAGGGCTTTGCATGCTAGAGCCAAGCTTTCATCTTCTTCCTCTTCACCTCCTTGCTCACCTTCTTCCCTTGGAAACTCACAATCTGACCTCATCATCTTTTTTACAGTTCTTCAAGGTGAGAATCCTATCACCATTCTATTTCATGAGTTCAAAAGAGCCAAGGAAACTTAATTAAGTATCATACATGTATCTCATACCCATTTAATCAATTACATATATTAGATTATCTTCTATTGAGGCTTTCTCCACCACAAAAGCAAAGGAAGAGCTTGATTTGGGTAAAACACTAAAATTAGAGGTAAGTATAAAAGTGTATATTACTGCATGTATGTCTATTTATGTTGATCTTGAAGAATTCTCCTTAAACGCTAATCTACAACTCTTTTACCCTTTAATTCAAGAATATATGATGGTTTAAGTCATGATGAATATATTTATGAACGAATGATGAAATGTGGGTTTTGAAATATAAAATGATAGATTGGAACAAAGAAAATCATAGTGGAACCAAGTTGGAAGAAGTTCTATACTGAACGTATGTTTCAGAATGGCTTTGAAAAGTCTAAAGCTTACGGCTAGCTTTCCAATGACCCAAAACTTGACATTTCTTCTATGGTTAACCCCATGGCTAAGCTGCGAAATGCACTATGGCTAAGCCATAGCCAAGTCGTAGTCAAGCCGTAGGCTCTTTATGGTTAAGCTGTGGGCTAAGTCACGGGTGAGCCGTAACTGCGGGAAATTTTGGTGAGTCACAACTAAGCCATAGGAACAAAGAAACTAAGACAAAAGTAGGAACTTTCAAAGACCATAAGGACTTTCAAAGACCATGTAGGGCTTTAAAAGTGGTACCTTTGACTTGAATAAATTCCTAACGATAATAAAAAAACTAAGGAGGAAAAGTGTAGAGCAGTCACTTGTCCCCTTCTGATTTTCTGGATGTCACATTATGGGTGTTGGCATAAGAAGAAGTGTTTACTGCCTATAAAATGTAACACTAAGATTTTCGTAGTACATTGACACCGGACATTTTATGAATATACCATATTGAATGACTACGGAAACATGGAATAACTTAGCATAGGGCTAGTTAGTAAATAACCTTGATAAACTCTTAATTCAAATGCATTCATATTGGTAACTAAACCTTACCTTCAACATGATCTAATCATGTACCGATTCTTCCTGGTGAATCTTGAGATGAAACCAAAGTGAAGCTTCTATTGAGCGTGAGCCCATGAACCAAGATAGGGGTAACCGAGGTTGAGAGGGTTCAAAATCTAATTGCTCATTTAAGTATGCATTGTTTGAATAATAGTTACTTTGTTAATTTTGATTTTTATGAATGAATACAATCTCAAGATTGCTGTATGTTTCTATATAAGAATGAATCAAATGCTATATATGATAAGTATGAAAGTATGAATTCTGATTGGACTTGAGACCATTGAGTCAGCACCACTTAGCTTGTACCTATATGAGGTTCATTAGGACCGAATGAGGGTATTCAATACATTACTTATTATAGTAGTTATATAAAGAGTTGGTCGATATTCTTAGGGTAGCTAGATGGTCTTAGCCCGACCGCTAGTGATTTCACACCGACCGATATGCTCTCTTTATGGAGAGAAGATCGCCATGTGGATGCTAACTAATATGTTATTGTATTTCCATTTATGATTCGTTACTCATGTTTATTCATATGCAAAACATGCCTAGCTTCCGTTATTGCTTTTTTTTTAATCAATCTGTTTTCTAATTCAGTTGTTACATTATGATAGTCTGATATAGCCTTGCATTTGCTTAACTGTTGTGTTAACAGGTGTTACAAGTATTGAACCCATGCTAGCACGGCAGTCGACGTACCCCCAGAGAGAACCACAGCAGTGCCTCAAGGTGTAGATGAGTGGAATGAGGATGATGCCTTTTACTAGTCATCCGATGTAAAACGTCACAAGGTTTCTTTTGGATTGCATATAGAGTAGATCATGTCATTTTCATCATATTATTTTAGAGACAGATTCATGGACATGCCATTTTGTATTTATGCATATGTTTATGCACCTTATTAGTATGTGTATGTGGATGGTTTAATTAACAAACCTTGGTTTATGTTAATGAATGAATGAATGTTTTATAAATGCCTATGAAGAATTACAGGTGAATTCTCTAGGTTTATGTTTCATTATGAAAATGAGTATTACGTGTTTATGGGTATTTTTCATACATACCTATGGAATCTTTCATTGTAGCAGTTCATACATATGTTGACATGTGTAAGGTCCCGACCCAACTTAATTATAATTTATATTAATTAAGCATGATTTCCTACTAATATGTGTATTTTAGTCTTAATTCCTCTTGTTCTTAATTTTATGGGTCTCAGTTGTGTAGGTAGTTGGGTTCGAACTTTACTTAGGCAGTTGAGGACCTTTATGTAATTTAGAATCACATTATTGCATCATTTTGGCACCACATTAATTGTATCATATGCATTTCGTCTTATGGGTCAACTTTCATGTTGGCCTAGCTCAAATTGGATCCATCCTAGCCTAATTGAAGCCCAATTGCCGTAAACTATGATTTTCCAAAACAATTCGACTTGGATGTAAACGTCTAAAAAGTTGAGTTCAGAAGGGAAACAACCAACAATCTGCATTCATTTTTCTCCACTTTCATTGCTAGAACTTCTTCTTATTCTCTTCTTCTCCTCCATACTAGCTGGAGATCCAAGTTTAGGGCTATTGCATGTTCGAGCCAAGGCTCCTGCTATCTTCATCATTATCTCCTTACTTGTCTTCCCCATTGGAATCTCTCCATTCCATCTTTTCTTCTTCTCTCCAGCTTCCTCAGGTAAGAACTCCATCATCCCTCCATTTCTTTGAGTCCAAAAAAGTTAAGGAGGTTCAAATGAGTAACATGCATGCATCCTACATTTGATTATCATTTGCATGTCTTTGCATGTAATAGGATTTGCTTCATTAAGGCTTCCTCCACCATCAAACCAAATGAGAGGCTAGTTTTGGGTAAAACACTGATATAAGGCAAGTATAAAAGTATATACTACTACATGCATGTCTAACTTTGTTGATTCTTGATGCAATTACTCTAAATGCAAGTAACAGTTCATTTACACTTGATTAAGTATATATATATATGTTGGATTAGGTGATAATCAATATAACTATGTCATATTAATGATATGTGGGCATGTAAGACCTAAGATGATAATTTGAAGTAAAAAAAAAACCTCATTGGAACCCAATTTATAGAGTTCTGTACTTGAACTCGTGCTTCAAAAATTGTTTCTAGGGATTCTGAAGCTTACAGTGAAGCCCACGGCTAAGCTGTAAGTATTTACAGTTTAGTATATAGAG
Organism: Sextonia rubra; assembly: GCA_037013555.1. Taxonomy (NCBI): domain Eukaryota; kingdom Viridiplantae; phylum Streptophyta; class Magnoliopsida; order Laurales; family Lauraceae; genus Sextonia; species Sextonia rubra. The sequence goes on from JASUAD010000015.1 coordinate 8,880,087, forward strand.
AGCTCAAAAACCCACATACATTTGAACTACGGCTAACCGTTAGCTAAGTCGTGTAACCAACTATGACTAAGCGCCGTAAGCCTCCCGTGACCAAGCTATAAGCCATTCTACTGTGAACTTTCCAGAGAGCCCCAAAATCAAGAACTACTCTACGGCTCACCACGGCTAAGCCATGAACTGTGTTACGACTAAGCCGTATCCAAGCCATAGCCTAACCATAGGCTTAGCACCCCTAAGCCGTAGGCCAATATACTGCAAAACCGTAAATGCATATGAAATTGAGGAAAAGACTAAGCCACTCATCTAAGTAGTAAGATGTATGCAGCTAAGTCATAAGAACACTGTAAAGTTAGGATATTAAGGATTTCAAATGACTTTGTAGGTCCTTAGATATGGCTCCTTTTCCCTAATTAAATTAGCCCAATGGTGATCAATTGATATGGAGGACAAGTGTATAGTTGTCACTCATCCCCTTCGAGTTTCTGGACGAATTTCCAATGTCACGTCATGGGTGTTGGCATAAGAAGAGGTGTCCTTGCATACACAATGTAACGCCAAGATTGGTAACACAATGACACCGGACGTTATATGAATACATCATGTTAAATGCCCTCAAGATTATGGATTATCTAGCATAGGGTTAACTAGTAAATCTCCTTGATACCTTCTCAATTTAAATGCATTCAATATGTTAAGAAACCTTGCCCTCAACATGATGTAGTTATGCTCCCATTCTTCCTGGCGAACCTTGAGGCAATCAGTCCAAAACTTCCAATGAGTGTGTATCCATGAACCGAAATGGGTGTAACTAAGGTTGAGAGGGTTCGAGCTTTATTAGCTCAATTAAGTGTGCATTAATTGATTATCTAATACTTGTAAATTCCAATTTCTATGATTGAATATGATTTCAAGACCGAAACTTCCATATATATGATATGATAAGTATGAATGAATATGTAAGAATATGAGACGGTCACTATGATTGAGCATAAGTATGAAAGATATGAATTTGAGTTGGTCTTGATATGTTGAGTCGGCACCACCTAGCTTGTACCCTTATTAGGATCAATGGGACCAAATTGGGTGCCCTTTTATGTCACTACTACAGCAGCTTATGTAGGAGTTATCGGCGCGCCTCTGGAAGCTAGCTTTATACCCTAGCATAATTCTCATTGTATATTATATGCTCTCTCTAGATGATATACTCCCTTTTGGGAGAATCTAGTCTCGTGGATGCCAATTAGTATGTATGATATCCAATTTATAATTCATTACTCATGCTTAATTCATGCATAATCTACCTAGTTTCCTGCTATTGCTTTCTTTTAATCAATACGTACTTTAATTCATTTGATACGTCATGGTGGTCTTATATATCTCTTTACTTACTTAACCGTCGTGTTAACAGAGCTACCCTTAATGTTACAGGTACTAAACCCAACACAGTACAACGAACGACGTGCTCAGCAGGAATCTCAACAGAACCTTGGGGATTAGATGTATGTAATGAAGATGACATCTTTTATTAGTCATCATATGAAGAGTGACAATGGGTTCTTTGTTAGGTTGTTTAGCTTAGATATGCTTGGACTATGATTGTTCTTGTACCTAGCAATTGGATAGACACATATATATAATTTTGGATTTTGTATATGTTTAAGTAATTGTTACCATACAAATGTGGATGGTTAAGTACAGACTTCAGACTTATTTATGATATGGATGATTGTTCTTTATTGTTGCTTTTGATCATTAGGAGTGCATTACACAGGCTTCCACTTATTGTTGAAATTAAATTACGTGTTGGAGAAGCTTCTCTACATGTTCCTGAAGAATCTCCCTTGTAGTGATTTGTGTGTGTCTTCACATGCATAGATTGCTACAGGATTATGTATGCACACCCCCATGGGGCCTATTCTAATCCCCAATTCCCGGGATTGAGCCGTGACAACATGGCATGGATTGCTATGGGTTACGTGTGCTGCACCTCAAGAGTCCACTCTAATCCCCAACTCTCGGGTTCGAGGTGTGACATTAGGCCTTCCGTTTGCTTATATTATAACCTTTGAGTACAAGTCTAGCCTTATATTTATCTATTGATCCATCGACTTTCATCTTCCTCTTAAATATCCATTTATGTCCAAAACATTTACTCCCGGGTGGCAAACCCACTAGTTCCCACCTATGGTTTTGCATAATGGAATCAATTTCATTATTCACAACTTCTTATCGAAAAGGTGCTTTAGGTGAAGACGTGGCTTCTTTGATGCTTTGGGGCTCACTTTCTAACAAGTATGCTAGAAATATGGACCAAAAGATTTGGAAGTCTTTGTCCTTTTACTGTGTATAGGTTCCTCCATTTTAGAATGATCCTCTGTCTTATTGCTAATCGTAATATCATAATCTCTTTTGTTAGAACTTGTCTCTTGCAATATTTTGCATGAAAACATATTTTCAAAGAAAGATGCATTTCTTGATTCAATGATCGTATTTGCATGGATATCATTATTCTTAGATTTATGAACAAGAAAGCGATAAGCACTACTATTATTAGCATATCCAATGAAAATATAGTAAACAGTTTTAGGTCCTATCTTCACCCTTTTAAGAATAGGAACTGCCACTTTAGCGGGACACCCCCACACTATCAAGAATTTATAGGAAGGTACCCATCCTTTGCATAGTTCATAGAGTGACTTCCCCATTTTCTTATGGGATATCATGTCGAGAATATAAATTGTAGAAAGCAATACTTGCTCCCACAAGTTCTGTAGTAACCTAGAGCTGAGCAACATAACATTTATCATTTCTTTTAAAGTTATATTTTTCCTTTCAGCAATACCATTTTACTGAGGTAAATAAGGTGCTACAGTTTGATGTATTATACCATGTTGTGAATAGAACTCATGAAAAGGTAATTTATATTCTCCACCTCTATCACTCCTTAAAGCCTTAATTTTTCTACCAAGTTGACTCTCAACTTCATTCTTATATTGCATAAACATCTCCAATGCTTTATCCTTACTTCGTAACAAGTATATGTAGCACTATTGTGCACAGTCATCTATGAAAGTGATGAAGTATTTTTTCCCACCTCTAGTTTGAACAAACTTTAAGTCACATATGTCACTATGAATCAATTCTAGAGGTTCTATACTTCTGTCAATGGTTTGAAAAGGTGCCTTAGTTAATTTTGATTCTACATAAGTTTGACATTTATAACTAAAATCAATTTGAAATTTGGGTAAACATTTCATCTTGACTAGTCTATGTAAAGTACCATAATTTACATGCCCTAGTCTACCATGCCAAATATTAGAGGACTCAACTATATAAGTAGAAGATGGATTCTTATTAATAGAAGATTTCAGTACAATTGTCATTATATTCATCTTAAACAATCCATCACTTAAATAGCCTTTCCCTACATACATCCCACTATCTGTGAGTACAAATTTATCGGACTCAAACACCAGTTTGAAGCCCTTCTTGCTCAACAGTGAACCTGATTCTAGATTCTTGTAGATGTCGGGTACATGTAGTACATCAACGAGTGTGAATTCCTTTCCTGATGTCATCTTCAGAACAATATTGCCTTTTACTTTAACTTTTGAAGTTGCAGAATTTCTCATGTAAAGCTATTTACCATGACGCACTCTTTCATAGGAAGAGAACATGCTCTTGTCTACGCAAATGTGGTAGGTTGCTCCTATATCTACCCACCATTCCCTAGTATTGCCTACCAAATTCACTTTAGAAACTATAATTGACAGGTTCATATTACATTTGTTGTAAGATTTCAACTTCTGTCATGTTAGCTTGAACGGGTTTCTTTGCATTGCCCTGGTCCTTGCCATTTTCTTTTCTCCTACGACAATCCTTTGTCCGATGCCTTTGTTTGTCGCAGACATAGCATTTTCCTTGGAACTTCTTGTTGTTATGGCCTTTAGCACTCTTGTTATCACTGCCCCTTGCACCTTGGTTTGATATTTGCTGAAAATGTTTCCTCTTTTTGTTGTGGTTAGACTTTCAATGTTCAATATATTTGCTTTGGGTTCCATAGACTGAGTTCTCAACTTCTTTTTAGCAATTTTATTATCTTACTCAATGTTGCACAATAAGATCCTCAAGATTCATTTATGTTTCAAATACTTTTGAAATCCTTCCAAATGGGTGGAAATTTTTCAATAATTATAGCCACTTGGAATGATTCACTTAGTTCCATTCCTTCAACATGTATTTCATGAAGTATTAGTTGAAGATCTCTAATTTGACTAATTATAGTCCTAGCGTCTACCTTTTTGTAAACAAGAAATCAGCTCACTACAAACTTTTCAGTCCGGCATCTTTGGTTTTGTATTTTTTGTCCAAAGATATCCAGAGTGCTTTAGCAGTCTTGGTTGAACTATACACATTATATAATATGTTATCCAACCCATTCCTGATGTAATTTTTGCATAAGAAGTCTAAGTGCTTCCATTCCTCTATAGCTACAACATGCCTATCCGTCTTATTCTCTTTAAGAACAGGGGGCTCCTAATGAAGAAGTTTGAGCAGATTCAAAGTGGTAAGATAAAACATTATCTTCTGCTGCCATTGTTTGATTTCAATTCCATTGGACTTTTTAGGTTCCTATCCATGATTAAATGAAACAGCAATTTGAGTCATAGTGGGAACTATAATAGTATTAGGAGATGCCATTTTTTATTGGCAGAAGATATAAAATCAGATTAAATAGTAAACCCGACCAACTGTTTAAAAGAAAATGTTTTAAGAAATAGTTTGAAGCAACACCATCTTTTAAGAAACTAGTTTACTTATTAGAAATGAGAAATAGTATCGCTGACAAAAACAATTTTTAAAAGCTGAAAGAAAAGTTTCATCTTAAGATTGTTATTGGGCCTGCAGTAATTGATATGTGAACGAGAAAATGAAATGAACAAATGACTGACTCACACAAGGCTAATGTATCACACTATGTCCTTAAGACAAAATTCATCCCTCGTAGTGTTGCTGATAGATTGAGATGATTAACTTCCAAGATACAATGATCTCTCTGATGAGATGGCTTTAAATAGATGAACTAGTGACTATTTGGAACAGTCATGTGACTGTTCAAACCAAGCAGTGATTGTTCAGTCAAACAATACAACTCTAGATTGAGTTGTGAATTTTTGGAAAAAAAACATGATTGTTCAATTAAAAAACAAAACTTTTCAATACTTTGTAGCTTTTGGCAAAGAGGTATATATGGGTATGGGCTCGGGCCTACTTGCGCATGGACCCAACCACACCCAACCCAACCCTGCCAGCCCGCTGGTTGGGCGATCGAACGGTGGCGGCGCGCGCACATGGATTGAACCGATGTGGTCTATATGATCCTTCTGAGATAAAATATGGGTGCCCCTTGGGGCCTAACCTTTTCAAGCACACATAAATGTATATAAACCCACCATGGGTTTTACTTCCTAAGCCATGTAAAATTCTAGTTTTCCCACAAACCTAGCCTCCTACCATCTTTAACCGAGTTCAAGGAGGTACTATGGAGTCAATTTCTCATTCACTCCTTAACGGTTTTCATTTAGTAACTGGTCATTGTTGTTCGATTATTAAAGGAGAACACATTACAATTTGAACCTGACACAAAGGATGAGTGGGTCCCACATTTATTGTGGTCCAAAGTTGACCAAATGACCATTGTGAAACCCATTTTTCCAACAAGCTCCACATTTAAGATGAGTCTAGTTGGTCTCCTTCAATATTTCCTTAGACCTTCAAGTTACTCAAACTGAAAATGGAAATTTTTTTAGCTAGTTGAAGTTTTCTTTAGAAATTGTGAAGAAGTTTGGCTTTGAAAATTCTAAAATTAGTTGCAACCCCTTAGGATATATTAAGAAACTATCCAGTGATCTTACAGGTAAGAAAGTGTAACAAAAACTAAATATAAGTATGACACAAAACCCAGCTAGTGGGCCAGATATAACCTTCAGGGTTGAGATTTGTGCTAGATATCAATCTGACCTCATGAGTCTCAACTTATTATTGATAAACGTATGATCAAATATGTTAATGGGACTTCACATTATGGCATCTGGCATTGTAGAGACTCATCTCTGCAGTTAGTTGGATATAACGATGCTAATTGGGCCTGATCAATTGATGATAGAAAAAGCATTAATGGTTATTGCTACTTGATCGGAAATTGTTTAGTAGCCTGGCATAACAAAAAGCAAAATCTGTGTCATTATCAATCATAGAGGCTAAATATATTGCTGCAAGTAATTGTTATGCTCAGTCATTGTGGATGAAATAAACTTTGTTAGATTATAATGTTCCTCAACAATGTATGCTTATCATGTGTGATAATTCTAGTGCCATAAGTATCATCAAGAGTCCTATCAGCACTCAAGCACAAAGCACACTGATATTAGATATCATTTTCTATGTAACCATGTTGACCAAGGTAACATTGAGCTAGGATTTGTCCCCAGTGATGCTCAACTTACAAATTTCTTTACCAAACCCCTTTGAAATGATAGATTTTTCAAATTAAGACATGAATTAGGAATTGGCCCATGCCTTGCATAATGCATTTTTGTTTGACTTGTTATGCTTATTTATTTTAAGTTCTTTTATTAATAGGTGCTACTGAAAGATAAGTCTTTCTGCCTCTTGTGTGTGGGGATCTTTGCAATTTGATGTCAAAGGGGGTGAACAAGAGAGAGTCGAGGAAATGCTTGATTAATGGGGAGATCAAGTTCTATGGAGATACATATCTAAAGGGAAGAGCAAGTCAAAGAAATACAACATCAAAAAAAGAAAGGAGAAGAAAAAAGGTTCCAAAATTTGCTACTCTAGAAGAAAAACTTTTCATCAATTAAGGAGGAGCTTAAGAGCATGTGATCACTTCAACGAGAGCTAAAGTATCAAGAAGATATAAAGCTTTATTGTGTTGCCATCAAACTGCAAAGGGGAAGATTGCTAGGGATTTTGTAGTGTTGCAATTTGATTGGATATGCTTTCTTATTTTAAACTTGGTTTTCATGCATGCTTTTAACTTTTAATCTTAAATTTCTAATGCATTCTGATTGATTTTAAATTCATCATCTTTTTTATGCATCTTAGGTTTATGTTTTAAAAAAGAACTTTTAAATACTTTAAGCATGAATCTAGGTGTGATTTTCATATGTTTCAATCTCCATTTGAATGCCCAAATTAAGTCTGAAATCTAGAAATTGTCGGTTAACTGCCACCTATTAGCAATTACATTTCCTAAGAGCAACAACTTTCAAATTATGAATGTCGGTTAACCTCATGTAGCCAAAACTAGACTTAGAGAGTGATTTTTTAATAGAGAAAAAGCATAAAGGAAAAGGTTTGACTTAAAGGAGCCTAGGGAATGAGATGAAAAACTAAAGCAAGGATTTTCCAAATGATTCACACCAACCAAGAAAAGTTTAAATCTTCATTTCTAAAGTTGTTGTGCTTTGTTATAAATTTTGATCTTTCATAGCATGATTTATATGCATGGGTGAATCTTCGTATATTTGACTACATCACATGAAAATCAATTTGAGATCTATTTTGTGTTTTGGTTTAAAAAATGCTTAAACATAACCGTTGATATCTTTCATAGCATGTTTCCTTACTTGGTTAAATCTAATATTCTTAAATTCATCACAAGAAAATCATCTTTGATATATAGTATGTTTTGGACTCAACAATTCCTCTTCATCACATGTCCTGCTTTTGAAATTTTGATAAACTTATAGTGATTTGATTTTCAATCTTCCATTAAGTTTACACTTATGCATGGCATATGTTAGAAATATTGTCTCAACCATGTCATTTCTTGATTTCACATCTTTTGAAAGCCAAATCAAGCTCTAGTTTATTTTTTTATATATTTGGCTTACTTTTACATGAGCTATCAATTTCATATTGGTTGATGGTAGTTTTCATACACACACGTATTGGACCATAACCTTTGCATATATGATTTATGTGTGTTATTGATTGGATTATAAATTTTATATTTCCTTATTTTAGAGGCTCAATCATGCGCTTCAAACATATCTCTTCTTGTGTATCGCGCTTCAAACATATCTCTTCTTGTGTATCTTAGATACATTATAAAGAGAAAACTTATTGTAAAGGTTATTACTTAGCCCTAAAAATCATTTGATTGTAAAGGTTACTGCCTAGCCTAGAAAAAAATTTGATTGAAGGTTATTGCTTAGCCTTGAAAAGCATTTGATTAAAGGTTATTGCATAGCTTAGAAAAGCATTTATTGTAAGGATTATTGCTTAGCCTTAAAAGCATATTGATTAATAGAATAACGGTGGAGTGTAGAGACACAAGCCAGGAGTTGATGCAGTCACTTTGGTTGAACCACTATAAGTTATTGTGGTGTGGTGAGTGCTATTTCTTCCATAGTGAATGTTTATAATGTATGCTTTCGCCTTTATATTTCTGTAAACATCACTTGTGCTTAATTTGTAAGAAGAAATTTCAAAATTGGTCATAATTGGATTAATCTTTTAGACTCACCACCCCCCACCCCCCCCCCCCCCCCCCCCCCCCCCATTTCTAGTGTTTAGATATTGGACTTTCAAAAAACCAACCCTGACCAAGAGCATTATTTCAGTTCAAATAAATTTACAACTAGAGTAATGCATGTCCTCGAAAAGAATTAAACATTAATTAGTCACATGTGCAAAGTAGTATTATGGTCATTCCATACCCCCAATCTCATATTTTAAGGGACTTGCTAAATGAACTCAAGATTGGACTCAATATACCCAACCCACCATTGTTTAAAGTGAAATTACCTAAATGCCCCCTCTCTGTCCCCACTCACCTTCCCCTCTTCTATCCTCCCTTTTATCACTTCCCCCGTTCAATGAAGGGAGACGACAGCCGAACTCTCTACCCTCCCTCTCCTTCTTCCCTTTTCTCCCTCTCTCCCCCCCCCCCCCCCCCCACCCCCTTTCTCTCTTCTCTCCCTCTCCCTCCCCCCTCTCCCACTTCCTCCCTCCCCCTTTCTCCCTTCTTTCCCCCTCCCCATTGTCTCCCTATAATAGGGAGATTAGGTAATCTCCCTGCTATAGGGAGACAGTTGGGACGTGGAACAGAGGGGGAGAGGGAGAGGGAGAGAAGAGAGAGAGGAAGTGAAAGGAAAAGGGAGATGAAGGGGAAAGAGATCTGCTACTAGCATTTGTCACCAAAAGGGGAGGTGGGGAAAGCGAGGAGAAAAGAGGGGAATGTGAGTGGTGGGGGAAAGGGGGGCATTGGGCTAATTTTTCTTTTTTTATTTTTTGGGAAAAAAAGGGGTTAAGTGTATTGAGTCCAATCTTTAGTCATTTAGTACATCCCTATTTTAAAAGTAACATTTGATAGACTCAACTAGAATGTGATTGGCTTAAGTTTCAAAGGTCATGAAAGTCAATGTCCTTTGGAGCCTTAATTAGAAATCGCAGTCTCAAATTAAGAGTTAAAGATCATTGACCAATCTAATTAGAAGGTATAAGGAATCTCTGACGATGCATTTGCTAACTGGAGAGGAATCCTCCATCTAGAGGATACCTTATTTCCCTTGGAACCATGCTATCCTCCCAGAGGATTTCTGTGGTGAGGAGTCACTAAATTCAAGGTTTGGAAAACACTAAAGAGAAGTGATTTTTTGTAACTAAGGTGCTTCTTTGCCTCCATGGATTTTTTTTTTTGTTGGGATGGGGGGAAGGGGTGGTGTGAGACTGAGGAATCCATGGAAGGCAGGATCCTCTCTCCCCTTCTCTCTCTTGACCCTCATGTAGGTTTTCCTCTAAATCAAGGAAAACCATAGAGGATTCCTCTTTAACGACGTTGCCCAAGTTGCCATTACTCTAGAAGAAAGTTGTAAAGACCCCTCAAAGAATTTAAGGAACCTCCTCCTTTTTTCCTATTTTGAATGGGAAAAGAAACCTCTCTCAGCCTTGAGAGACTCCTAAGCAACTCCAATGTGTGAATATTCCATTTTATTCCTCCAAGATGCGTGATGATGCCACATTGATCCACCCTCAATTATTTTGGTCTCAAAGCAAGTAATTTCTATTAGATTTCTTAAATGTTCTTGATATTCTAGTTAGTTTCCTTTGAGTTCCATATGGTTATTTTTAAAATAAAAAATAAAAGAAAGAAAAAATAAAGAAGGTTAGATTTCTGCTTCTTGTAGTTCAGTTTCTTTACTGCTCTTGGTTCCCTTCTATTTGTCATTGTCTTGGGCTCTTGGTTGATTTTTTGTAAAAGGGATTTTATGTACAACTCCAATTTTTAAAGTTTCTATTGATACAAGTCTGGGCGCCAACATTTTAAGTATTCCAATCTAGTTCTATACGAAAAACCAACGGTACAAAGAAAATGACAATCGGGCCCTTTGCATGAATAAAGAGGACATGAATTTATTTGATTCACTTCCACTACCTTTTCTTGCTAAGAAAGTGGCCCGTGAAGTGGTTTCTCTTCCATCTCTTCTTTTTGTGAAGTAAGAAACTAGGGTTTGAAGAACAAATTTGAAGAAAATAGCATCCATAAATGGTTAGAAAGTAGTATTCACTACTAAAGTTTAGGTTTTGAGTAAATGTTAAAACTAGTATTTGGATTTAACTTTCTAAAACAATAAAACTACTATACTTTACAATTTGCCTCCTAACACCCAGAACATTGGGAACACAAGGACACTACACCCTTAGACCCCTAGACCATAGACCCCAAACCCTGAACCCTAAACCCTTAAACCCTGAATCTAGAATGCCAAATTCCCGCTTCCTGCTTTTGCTAGTTTGGATGACATAGATGTACTAGGAGAATTTGAATTTTCTCAAATTTACTAAACCTCTTGATAGAACTTGTTTATGCTCTAAATATTGCTTTGAGTTGCACGCCAATTTGGCTTTTCCGACATGCACATATAGAATCAAGAGGGGCGGGTGTGTAATGTAATCTTTTTTCAACAAAATAAACAAAAACTTAGATTTGATTTAAAAAATCTAATTTGAAAATTACCTTTATCCAATTATGAGCTGGATACAAGTTTTGATGCATGTACCATCTAGAACTAGTACAAAACCAAATATCATGCACATATAGAATCAAGAGGGGCGGGTGTCCAAGATTTTTACATGTTTAAAAATTAAGCAAAAAATTGATTTGAATAAGATATGTGGAGTTAAAATTTTCCTTTATCAATTTTGAGCAGGTTCCATGCATGCATCACCTAAAACTAGTATAATTCAAAATCCAATAACTCATCTCACCTATCGATAAGAATAAAAATGATAAAAAATTTAAAAAGATACATTATTTGCCATGCCACAAAACCTAAACCCCAAAATACAAACCCCTAGTCCCCTAAACCTAAACCCCTAAATGCCTGAATTCCTAAACCTAAGTCCCGAAACCCAAAAACCTACAACTTCATACCATAACCCTAAAATCAAAACACTAAACACTAAAATCCTAATACTCTAAAAATCTAACCATCCAAAAGACTACGAACCCCAAAAGTGCCAAACCCCACTTCGGACAACCACCATTTTATACACCCTAAATGTAATGAAAGATTATGGATATTCTAAATTTTCCAAAAACCTCTTGATCGGAAATAAATAATGCTCTAAATGTTGCTTTGAGTCACGTTGTCAAATTAGCGTTTTCCTCATGCACTTATAGAATCAAGAGGGATGGGTGTCAAATTCTCTGTGTTTTTTTTTCTTTTTCTTTACATAAGAAAGAAAACTGACCTAAAACTCCATATTTTAACAAGAGAAAGATCTTTAAGAAAAAAAAGAAAAAGAAACCTTTTACAAAAACTTAGATTTTCTAAAGGAACAATCTAATAAGAAACACAACTTTGCAAAAATTTGTATTTAAAAAAATAGATTTATGAGATTCAAAATTAACCAAAAAACCTGATTTCAAAAGAAATTAGAAATTAGAATTTCCCTTATCTGAATTTGAACTAGTCAAAACATTTGATACATGCACCTCCTAAAACTTGTAAAATGACAAATTTAGTAACTAGTTCCGCAAAGCAATAAAATAAGAGTATTTTGTATATACCCCCCTAAGGTTCTTAGGACTTGTAAATAGGGCCCTACAATTATAATACTTGCATAAAGACTCCTTCATTTTCATTCTAATACCTTCAATGTCTCAAAATCAATAGCCTCACAACCACCAAAAGTCTTTTAGAGTAAAATGACACTTTTGCTTGACAAAGTCTGAAGAATAACAAAGATTGTTGGACTGAATTGCCTAATCCTTGGGATCGACTTGGCATTCTTTACACAGGGATTCAAAGCCCAAACTAAATCCTTAATTTGATACAATTAAGCCCTTAATTTAGGCAAAAGAACAAAGTCAGATCTAACTATTTTCGTCAACTTCCTAAGCAAAACACAAAAATTAATGTGCAGTTAGTACACTAAAATGGATGTGACCACCTTATTATGTGCTAAATTTTAGTGAGCATGGGCCACTGTTTGAGACCCACCCCCACCCCCCCCCCCCCCCCTTCCCCACCTCAAATTGATGCTAGAGAGTTGATGAGCATGAATTTGCCAACTAGGAACTAATGACGAGGTCATAGGAGACCTTTTGTGAAGATATCAGCAGGTTGATGTTCGTATGACACATGAGGAAGCTCAATACCAATTCGTTTGTACTCATTTCGAATGAAATGACAATCAACCTCAATATATTTGGTTCTCTCATGGAAAATTGGATTTTCCGTGATCTAAATGGCACTAGTATTAGCAGAAGATAAATGAGTAGCAGCATCCATTAGAAAACTAAGAGCAGAAAGTAGACCTCAAAGCTAAAGAATCTTAGAACAAGCAGCAGACATAACCCAATATTCAACTTAGGTGGAAGACTTCAAGAATATCTTGTTTCTAACATTTCTAGGAGATTAGGTTGTTATCCAAAAACATGCACCATCCAATAGTAGATCTCCATGTATCAAGACAGTTAGCCCAATCGACATCTGAATAAGCTCGGAGAGTAAGAGAATTGTTCGTTGGAAAAAATAAACCTCTAGTTGGAACCCGAAGAAGATATCAAATTATTCGTTTGACCACAGCTAAATGAAAATGCTGAGGATTAGTCATGAATTGACTCAACAAATTAACTACATAATATATATCCAGACGAGCGATCATTAAGTAGATCAAGCTGCAAACTAGTTCACGATATAAAGTGGGATTAGAAATAGGATCTCCCACGTCTTTGACAAAGCTTGAAATTAACCTCAATAGATGTGTCAACTAGAGTGGAATGTTGCAAATCGGCCATTTCGATAACATCCGTCGTATAATTGTGCTGTTTGAAAACAACTCCTTTTGTGGATTAATGAACCTCCAGACGTAAAAAATATGTCAGTGGGCTAAGATCTTTCATGTGGAAAGATTTATGAAGAAAGCTTTGCAATTGACCAGTGATTATAATGTCATCGATGTATACTAGTAGAATAGTGAGTCCCATGGAAGCATGGTGCAATGATGTGTCATAAGGACTTAAATCGAAATCCATCTAAAGGAATGCATCTTGAAATTTCTCAAACCATGCACGAGGTGCCTATTTTAAACCATAGAGAGACTTGCAAAGTTTGGCAACCATACCCTTTGAGGATTGTGCAACCCCCTAAGGAAGGTGCATATCGACATCTTCTTTGAGATCTCAATGGAGGAAAGCGTTCTTAGCATCGATCTCGTAGAAAGGCCAGGATTTTGAAGAAGCAATTGCAATGATAATCTGAGTAGTTGTCATTTTGGCAACTGGAGTAAACATTTCATCGTAATCAATCCCATATGGCCCAATATCAGTCCAGTTAACCATCTAGCTTAAGTTTAAGTGAATAGATCCATTTGTAGTCGATGGGTTTAACAGAAGGTAGATATGGGACAATGTCCCAAGTATGATCTTGTTCTAAAGAATCCAACTTAGTTTACAGAGCTTGCTGCCAACATTCATACGTAGCTGCCTAGGAATATGAATTTGGAATAGAAATGGAGAGAATGGCCTATAATGCCCCAACCCCACACACATGCATGATATTATCCACTTTAGCCCATGGGCCTTACGGTTTTGCTTCTGGTAGGTCTCAACCAACCAAAAGGCCTCATGCAAAGTAAGGGTGCAAGCTCTACATATAATCCCAATCACTTTCCTCTTTATAGTTGATGTGGGACTCCACGATGTCACTACCCGCCCCCCTTAGGGCTGCACGGTCTTTTGCAGTAGCCTACTAGTCCATATAGCCTGCCAACCTTCTTAGCCTGCCCACGGTTTTGCTTCTGGTAGGTCTCAACCCACTAAAAGGCTTAATGCAAGGTAAGGGTACAAATTCTATATATAATTCCAATTACTTTCCTCTCTATAGTCGATGTGGGACTCCAGGATGTCACAGTGCACAAAGCTCCCACATAGCGGTGTCTGGAGAAGGCAAGATGTACGCAGCCTTACCTTTATTTTGAAGAGGCTGTTTCCGTGACTTGAACATACGTCCTCCTTGACACTACCGATAAGCCTTTACCATTGGGCTAAGCCGCCCTTCTAGACAAAATATCAAGTACATAGAGAATAAAGCGGTGCAGGTGTCCAATATTTTTATATGTTTAAAAATTAAGCAAAAATCAAATTTGAATAAAATATGTAAAGTACAAAATTTTCTTTTAGTCAATTTTGAGCTTGTTATAACATTCAATGCATGCACCACCAAAGACTAATATGATTCAAAATGAAGTAGCACGTCTCATGTCGCGACAAGAAAAAAAAAAGATACAAGGTTGAAAAAGTTACATTATTTGCTAAGCCAGAAAACTTGAACCCATATACAAGAACCCCTAGACCCCTAAATGCCTGAACCCCAAAACCTTAGTCACTAAACCCTAAAACTTAAAAATTTATACCTTAACCCTAAAAACAAAACACAAAGCTCAAAAATCATAATACTCTAACAGCCAAACAACCCTAAAAACTGCGTACCCCAAAATCGCCACACCCCACTCCATGGATTTCTATTTTGCATAGATCTAAATATTCTTTCGTCATTTGGCTTGGACGAATCTTAGTAGGAATGGATTTCTCATTAAATCCTAATTCATAGGGAAGAGAAGCAATACGCTGTTTCTATCCCAAAATGCATTAGGTATATCACTGCATATTTCAGTAATGAATTGTTGATGAATATGGTCAATATTATTTTTGACTTGGGGATATAATAATTGTTTTTCAATATTTAAGAGTACTATTTCCTTTCGTAAGAACTTAATATGCTTTTTCGTACTAGTAATAGTATCTTCTAATTGATTAATGATTTTTATTCTTGGTGCGGAGATGAAATTGAACCACACAATATAGTTTTCATATTTTCCATTGAATCATGTAGAATCAACTTGATCTAGAGGCATTATGGAATCAATAAATGGACTATGCAATATAATTTGTTGGGTAAGATTCTTGATTAGATAAAAATGGGCTGGAATACATATGCCATTATTGCATATGTGAGTATTTTTTAATTGATAATTACTGAACTATTTTTAACCATTAGCAGCACTAAGACTATCCTTAGTTTTTTGAAAATATTAGATTGGAACTAAACCTTCTTTTATGCAATTTAGGTTTGCTCGAGTGTCTACTAATGCTAGTGCATTAGAAATAGTATATTCATTATTGATTACGATTGTGATCTGAACATACCATTTTGAGTAATAACTTTATTCAATAAATTTAGGTATTCTTCTTCTCCCCTTGAATTGTCTAGCGAGGAAGAAGAAGGGTTATTCTTTTCTATTTCTAATTTAGAAATTCTTTGATCCATGATTATTAAATCTTAAAAGGTTTTTGATTGAAATCCTTTTGACTTGCGAATTTCTTCTTTTATCTAATTTATTTCCATTTTTAGATCAGATAAAGAGGTTGGTTTCAATTCTTTTTGGTTTTCAAGTCTGTTTACGACTTCCCTTAAACTATAATTATTAATGGGAATTATTGATTTTTCTTTTTCTTCTGTTTCATGCATTGTTATGCATCTCTCAATTCATGTTTGACATACTTGTGGATCAGTAATTTGATCAACAAGATTTAGAAGAGATTATTGTTGACTGGAAAGTACATTAATGCTTAAGCCATTCATTTCAATAATTGCTTTCCAATAAACATTGGAGGTTGATCATTGATTAAGGTTATTACAAACACATTTTGTGTCATCTTGTTCTTCATTATCAGAAGAACTTGTTTCCAAAACTTCTATTTCTTCTGATTCAAATGAACTAGAATGAATCATTAATTTCAACAATTGATTTTTTAGATACTCTTCTACATTTAGATTCTTAATTTTGTGCTTTAATTTACACTTGTTAGAATAATGGCCAATTTGACCACATTTATAACATATTACTTTTGATTTATTCAAGGGTTTTCTTTTCCCTTTAGTATCCCTCTTTTTAGAGATTTCTTTAACAACTAATTTTTTAGGGAAATATTTTTTCTTCCTATATGATTTTTGAACAGGATGTTGTTTTCTAGATGTATAGGATTCTGGATACTTAATTGAAGTATCATAGGCAAACTGAACACAAAATTCTCTCAATTCTTTTCGACCAGTAAGATTTTGCTTTTTTAATTAGTGTTGCAATTTTAAATCATTGCAAAGAGATAATCCTTCCTGGATGAAAACACTAATTAGTTGCCCATAAGTGTATGTAACATAAGAAATAGAAATTCCATCATATTTTTCTCTGAGACTTTTCCAGACTCTTTCTACAAATAAATTGGGAAGCCCATCAATGAATTTGGCTTTCCAATGTTCACTATTGGCATCATGTCTTTACATGACTTTGGCAAGAAATACATCTTTATACTATCGAAAAATGGGTTAAAGATGGATATCTTAGATTCTGTAATAGTTCTCAACTTCTTTTCCTTTGGTTATCCCCTGGACTTACAAAGTGTAGAATGATAGTTTGAACTAAAGTATAAATAGCATCTTCAATTATATCCTACTGTTGAGTATTTTCATTCTTAATAATTTTTCTAGTAGTTAGAATTTCTAACCTTTGCTATTCTACGAGAATATTATCCCACCAGCCTTCTAACACACCAGTAAAACCAGTAGTTATAAGCTTACATATATTTGCATTAGTATTACCATACTATTTGCAAATAGTACTATACACCATTATTTGATGTATTACTTTGAAAATCTGATATTCAAATCAGCCATCTATGTTCCACTCATGAATTGTTTTTCCATGAAATGAATTTTGGGAATGAAGCCAATCCTCTTCATATAATATATCTTATAGAGTAAGCGGGGATAATAAAATCTACTATTCACATCCCAAGTATTTTGGGAGCTTTTGCTCTATTTTATAGCATTTACTTCATTTTGTAAGGCTTGTAATGAAGCTTCTGTTTTCATATAATTTTCTTAATCAACTTCAGGTTCAGATTATGTATTAAAATCATGTGATAACACTTGCAGTTTTAAGTCTCTCATTCTACTTAATAGTTGAGTGATAAATTCATCATCTTTTTCTCTTTTATTAGAGAATTTAAATCCCTATATTGGGTTAGGAGGTTTAATAGGAATCTCTTGAATAATTTTCGGATCAGCCCTGGATTTATTGAAATCCTTTACATCCTGTAGGGATTGAACTTGATTTTCAATTCTTATCAATTGTTGACAAGTGGTTTGGAGATGCAGATTGGTATAATTATTCTGCTTGTATAATTTACTCAAAGAAGAGCTTTCTTCTACTTTAACATAGGCAGCAACCTCCAAAACAACTGAAAACTTTTTTAAAGTTCTAGCTGATTCTAGCTTCAAAGGTTTAGTTGGTGGATATAAAGATTTGAAAATAGATCATCCAACTTCTACCATTCTTTTTTGTATTCAGACATCATCATTAGTTTTCCTTCATTGTCTAGATAAGGATATCTAGTAGCATAAAACCATTTAACAAAAGGAATAATAATTTTGCACATTTCTACATAATTATAAAAATCATGTTTAAATTATGCTTTTTTTTATCAAATTTTGCAAAAAAACCATTTTCTAAAAGCCTCATATTTTGGCTGTTGAAATTTAGCATTTATTGCTTTTCTATCAACAACAAATTGGGTTTCCATTAAGAAAGGGTGAAATTGATTTCACTGACAATTGGAGAATTCCTTTCATTAGACGGCCTGCTGTAAATTTCATGTGGAATCTACTATTTAGAGATATGAAGTCCTTCCAAATTATTAGGACTACTTCTTGAAGGATTTGGAGAAATTATTATAGTTTCTGGTATATTACCAGATCCAGATCCAAATTCAAATGTTGGTGCTACTGAGGGTGCAGTAGAAAAAGAGTGCCTTAAAGAAGGAGGTAAAGATACTCTGTAAGGAGGAATACTCCTAGAAGTACCAACTCTGGAGCATAACAATCTAATTGTTCTCTGAAATTTAATGAATACATCTCCATCAAAAGTTTCAATTATTTCATCAATATTTTGATGCATGATTGGTCTTGCTAGAACTGCTTGTTGTACAGTCCAACTCTCAGGAAATTGAACTTGTTCCCAAGAAATCATTTTAGGAGTTACTACATCGGAAGTCATCATATTTGACTCAATGAGCATAATTTTTACTAGAGGGCCTATTTGATGAACATTGGGGGCTAAGGTGTTCATTGCCTTATAATGAATACTGTAAATCACCACAATGGTTTCAGAACCAGGGAGAAAATTATATCTCTTGGTCTACAGTCTGAGGGTTGCTGCTTCATAAATATTTCTATCTGTGAGGGACAGAGTTAAATTAGGATATGCATTAAAATAAACTGGGCCATAGCAAAGGCTAGTTTCAACGATCCCCATAAGTGAGGATCACCAATTGAGACACCTATCATCCCTTAATTAGATGCATGACTGCTATTGGTAGATTCCCTTTTCGCGAAGTGGCAACAAATTCAAATTTGATAGCCACAAAATATTCTTTTTAGGATGACTTCTTTGTCACCTTGTCGGCCATAATAGTAATGAGGGAGTCCCAATAATTTTCAACAAAGACCTTTTCATTGAGACCTTGGGATTCTCCAATGAGGTATGAAAAGGGATTAGAAGCCTCATTACTGTGGGAGGATGTCATAGGGGCATCATCTTTTCAGAAAAAGATTAAACAAAAGAATTCTTCATATGCCCCATACATCTAATCACTAATTCGTGATAGGAAATATTGGAAATTTGATATTTTAATTGAAGCTTCATTGATTCAAAAGGGTTCAAGGATGATGACCCTTCAATTAAGGTAGATTGAGTAACTCTAGAACTTTGATATTACTCTATGGTTTCTTGAATTTCTTGAACTTTTTCTTCAAGATTAGTGAATTTATTCCACCACTGATACCAAAATGTCCTTTGTAAAATTGGGACATTATTTGAATTAAAGGTAGTAAGAAGATCCCATTTCCATATCCAAGGGATACCAAATTAGGTGAAAAATAATAAGTATGGTAATCCAATAGGATATTTAGATGTTCCTCTAAATTAAGGATGATTCTGTTGCCATTGTGAAAATAATTGTTCAATGGGTTCTAGTAAAATATGAATTGAGGGGTCAAAATACCCCTACCATTCAAAAAACCAATTGAGAAAACCAAATTTGGTTAATTCTTGGCATAGCTAAATAAACCATGTGTGTTTATGTTGTGGATTCTGGTAGTAGAAAGTATTTTTCCACGCTTGGAAATAATCCCAATAATTGTACGCTTGCCCTATATTTAGTCGACGAGATATTTTGGTACTTCAATTCATATTTTACCAAAACCCATTGAATAATTATTTTCACAATGGTCCTGCAGGGACTCAACTTGATTTTCAATTCTTGTCAATTGTTGACCAATGATTTGGATATGCAAATTGGTATAATTATTCTACTTGTATAATTTACTCAAAGAAGAACTTTCTTCTGCCTTAACATAGGCAGCAGCCTCCAAAAAAACTTAAGGTTTTTCTGAAGTACTAGCTGATTCTAGCTTTAAAAGTTCAATTGGTTGATATAAAGATTTGATAATAGACCATCCAACTACTGTAATTCTTTTTTGTATTCAAACATCATCATTAGTTTTCCTTCATTGTCTAAGTAAGGATATCTAGCAGCATAAAACCATTTAACAAAAGGAACAATAATTTTACATGTTTCTACATATAATTATAAAAATCATGTTTAAATTCTACTTTTTGTTTTGCATCAAATTTTGCAAAAAACCAGTTTCTAAAAGCCTCATATTTTAGCTGTTGAAATTCAGCATTATTGCTAATCTATCAACAACAAATTGGGTTTCCATTAAAAAAGGGTGAAATTGAGTTCATTGGCTATCAGAGAATTCTTATCATTAGACTGCCTACTGTAAATTCCATGCGGAATCTACTGTTTAGAGATATGAAGTCCTTCCAAATTATCAAGACTACTTCTAGAAGGATTTGGAGGAATTATTATAGTTTCTGGTATATTACCATATCCAGCTCTAGATTCGGATGTTAGGGCTACTGATGGTGCAGTAGATAAGGAGTGCCTTGAAGGAGGCAAAGATACTTTGTAAGGAGGAATACTCCTAGAAGCACTGACTCTAGAGGATAGAGATCTAATTGGTCTCTAAAATTTAATTGATAAATCTCAATCAAAAGTTTTAATTATTTCATCAATATTTTGATGCATGATTGGTCTTGCTAGAACTGCTTCTTGTACAGTCCAACTCTCAGGAAATTGAACTTCTTCTCAAGAAATCATTCTGGAAGTTGCTACATTGGAAGTCATCATATTTGACTCAACGAGCACAGTTTTTCCTGAAGGGCTTATTTGATGAACATTGGGGGCTAAGGTGTTCATTGCCGTATAATGAATATTGTAAATGATTGCAATAGTTTTAGAACTAGGGAGAAAATTATATCCCTTGGTCTGCAATTTGAGGGTTGCTACTTCACAAATATTTCTATCTGTGAGGGACAGAGTTAAATTAGGATATGCATTAAAACAAAATAGGCCATGGCAAAGGCTAGTTTCAACGATTTCCATAAGTGAGGATCTCCAATTGAGACACCTAGCATCCCTTAATTGGACTTGCAGGCAAGCATCCATGCCTAAAAGGGTTAAAGGTTTAAATGCAACTCGAATACATCCTATATGTAGAAATTTATGGTCATTAATATGCCTAAAAATATCCTTAGGCTCAAATAGCTGAATTGTAGCATCATTATCCTCGATGCTAATGGTTTGTTCTATGGCCTTAACTGCCATTCTACTATTAAATTTAAATAGTCCAACCTTATAGATTGTATTTGGATAAGCAGATGGAACTGTCCCTCTTGAATATTATTATATTCAAGTAATTATGAAATTTTAACATTAGAATTAGATAAAAAATTGCTAAGCATGATAGCAATAAAAGTATGGACCTCATACATCTTTGCTATACTTAAAACTAATTACTAAACTATATGAGTATAGGTGTTCTACTTAAATGGTCCACAATGATATGAGGTGTTCAATTCAGTCAACGGCGGATTATGGGAACACTGCCATCGACTCTAACCCCAACAAACTTGCAAGAATCCTAACGCGACTAAGTGACATTCCACATAGCATCATAACATTACTAACAACATTTTAGAACATTGGGAACCAAAGACAAGAGACCTTAAACCCTAGACCCAAACTCAAAACACTAAACCCTTAAACTCTAGACCCCGAATGCTAAACCATGATCCTGTTTTTAGCTACAGCTACTTTGGGCGACCTAGGGGGTAGGTGTCTAATGTAAATTTTTTAAAACAAAATAAGCCAAAATTAGATTTGACTAACAAAGATTTGAAAATTATCTTAATCCAATTTTGCGCTTGACACAAGTTTTGACGCATATACCACCTAAAACTAGTCCAATGCAAAATATTGTGTACAAATAGAATGAAGAGGGGCGGGTGTCCAATATTTTTATATGTTTAAAAATTAAGCAAAAATCAAATTTGAATAAAATATGTAAAGTCAAAAATTTTCCTTTAGTCAGTTTTGTGCAGGTTATAACATTCCATGCATGCACTACCTAAACGTAGTACGATTCAAAATGAATTAGCACATCACACGGAGCGAGAAGAATACATATATATATAAGGCTTAAAAAGTTACATTATTTGCCGAGCCACAAAGCTCAAACCCCAACACACAAACCCTAGACCCCGAAATACTTGAACCCCTAAACCTTAGTCATTAAACCCTAAAACATGAAAATTTCAACCATAACCGAAAAATCAAAACACAAAGCCCAAAAATCCTAATACTGTAAAAACCTAACAGCCTTAAAACTCCATACCCAAAAATCGCAAAATCCCACTTCGTGCATCCATCACTTTAAACACCCTAAATGTAATGGGAGATTTTGGATTTTCTAAATTTTCCATAAACCTCTTGATTGGAAATTAATAATGCTCTAAATGTCGCATTGAGTCACATTGTCAAATTAGCTTTTTCATCATATAGAATCAAGAGGAATGGGTTTCAAAATCTGTGTTTTTTTTTTTCTTTTTTCTTAACAAAAGAAAGAAAACTAACCTAAAACACCAAATTTTAGCACAAGAAAGATTTTAAGAAAAGAAACCTTTTACAAAAAACTAAGATTTTCTGAAGTATAAAACAAGCTAAGAAAGACATCATTATCATCATCATGAAAGCCTTATCCCAACCACGTTGAGGTCGGCTACAAGAATTCTGTTTCTCCCATTCCATTCTATTTTGAGCCAAATCCTTAGATAATTTAAATTTATTCAAATCTGATTCAATGACATCTATCAATATTTTCTTTGGCTTACCCCTACTTCTTGACGGGCCATCCACATGTAAAACCAAACTTTTTCTTACTAATGCCATTACCGACCTACACTCAATATGCCCAAACCATCTTAAACGGGTTTCTCTAATCTTATCCCCTATTAGTGCTACCCCTAAATGCTCTCGAAAGTGCTCATTTTTAACTTTATTTTTCCTAGTTTTACCATACATTCACCTAAGCATTCTCATCTCTGCCACATCCATCTTATGTATATGCATCTTCTGAACTGGCCAATATTCTGCTTTATATGTCATAACTGGTCTAACCACTGTCTTGTAAAATTTGCCCTTTAATCTCATTGGCATTCATCTGTCACAAAGCACTCCAGAAGTTAATCTCTACTTCAGCCATCCAGCTTTTATCCTATGTTCAGCATCTTCGTCAATCTCCCTATCCTTACTAATCATCGAGCCTAGATACTGAAAAGAATCCCTAAGCTGTATCTCATGGGTTTCAATTTTGATAGTGGCTTCAACAATAATCATCGAGCCTAGCATAAACTCCGCTAGTTTTTGTTGCCGGTCCCAAACACAGGTAAAGGAGGAGGATTGCGTTAGGTAGGTTGACAGTCAGTATAAAACTTTTTCACAACCTAAACATAACCAAGCTAAGAAAGACAACTTTGCAAAAATTTATATTTAAAAAATAGATTTATGAGACTAAAAATTAGCAGAAAAATCTTAGTTCAATAAAAAATTAGAATTTCAAATTTCTTTTTTCCGATTATGGGCTAGTCAAAACATTCAATGCATGCACTTCCTAAAAGTAGTAAATTGACACAAATATAGTAACCAATCCTGAAAAGCAATAAAATAAAGAGTGGAGTAAAAAAAAGGTTACCTCATATGACGCTCCCTGGCAAACGCACCGAGAACTTGCTTGACAATTCCAAGTAAAAGGTTACAAAGTAGTAATAAAATCTAGTATAGAAATGGTCAACCAACACGACAAGATCAATTCACACAACTAGAGCCTGTCCTAAAAGAAAATCTAAAAGTCCTACTCAAAATCTATACAAACTAGAAATAAATATCTTGAAATAAAATTAATTACAGTCCGTTACACACCATAAAATGTATCTAAACTAAGAAAAGAGAAGACCACGTCCACCATAATAAACATTATAAAACCAAATTAAAAATAAAAAATAGTGATAATAAATTAAAATTTTAGAAAAAAAAAGGAGATTTCTAACCTAGTAATGTGAGTACATTGCTTTCTAAGTACGAATAATAGGAATGACAAAGTTTAATTTCTCCATCACAAAACCAAATACGCGAAACCCCTAAACCCAAAATTTAAGCCATCAACCCTAAACCCATAGGATTCCTAAACCCTAAACGCATAGGGTCCTTAGAACATTGGGAACCAAAGACACAAGACCCTTAAACCCTAAACCCAAACTCAAAACACTGAACCCTTCAACCCTTAACCCCAAATGCTAAACCATGGTCCCACTTTTAGCTCCATCTAATTTGGGCGACCTAGATGTACTTGGAGAATTTGAATTTTCTCAAATTTACTAAACCTTTTGATGGAACTTGTTTATGCACTAAATGTCCCTTTCAGTCCCATGCCAATTTAGCGTTTTCAACAAGCACATATAGAATCAAAAGGGGTGAGTGTCTAATGTAAATTTTTTGAACAAATTAAGCAAGAAGTTAGATTTGACTTACAAAATTCAATTTGAAAATTACCATAATCCAATTATGAGCTGGACACAAGTTTTGAAGCATATACCACCTAAAATTAGTAAAACACAAAATAACATGTACATATAGAATGAAGAGGGGTAGGTGTTCAATATTTTTATTAGTTTAAAGATTAAGCAAAAATTCAAATTTGAATAAACTATGTCGAGTCAATTTTGGGCTAGTTATAACATTACATGCATGCACCACCTAAAAGTAATACTTTTCAAAATGAAGGAGCACATCTCATGTAGCGATAAGATATATATATATATATATATAAGGTTTTAAAAGTTACATTATTTGCCCAGCCACAAGCCCCAAACCCCGACACACAAACTGTAGACCCCTAAAAGCTTGAACCCCTAAACCTCAGTCACTAAACCCAAAAACTTTAAAGTTTAAACCATAGCCCTAAAATCAAAACACAAAGCCCAAAAATCCTAATACTCAGAAAACTTAACAACCTAAAAAGTCTGTAACCCAAAATCGCCAAACCCCACTTTGTGCATCCATCACTTTATACACCCTAAATGTAATGGGGGATTTTGGATTTTTTAAATTTTCCATAAACCTCGTGATTGGAAATTTAATAACGCTCAAAATGTCGCTTTGAATCATGTTGTCAAATTAGCTTTTACATCATGCACTTGTAGAATCAAGAAAGATAGGTGCCAAATAAAGAAAGATAGGTGCCAAAATCTATGTTTCTTTTTTTATATTTAAATAAGAAAGAAAACTAACCTAAAACACCAAATTTTGGCAAAAGAAAGATTTTAAAGAAAGAAAACTTTTACAAAAAAACTAAGATTTTCCAAAGTACGGAACAAACTAAGAAAGACAACTTTGCAAAATTTTATATTTAAAAAAGTAAATTTATGAGTATGAAAATTAGCCAAGAAATCAGATTTCAATAAAAAAACATTAGAATTCCAAATTTCTTTTATCCAATTATGGGCTGCTTGAAACATTCAATGCATGCACCTCCTAAAAGTAGTAAAATGACAAATATAGTAACCAATCCTAAAAATCAATAAAATAAAGAGTGAAAGTAAAAAAAGGTTACCTCATATAGCACTCCTTGGCAAAGGCACCTAGAACTTGTTCGATAATTCCAAGTGAAAGGTTGCAAAGTAGTAATAAAACCCGATGCGAAGATGGTCAACAGACATGGCAAGATCAATTCACACAACCGGAACCGAACCTAAAAGAAACTCTAAAAGTCCTACTCAAAACCTATACAAACCAAAAATAAATATCCTGAAATAAAATTAATTACAGTCCTTTACACACCATTAAATGTATCTAAGCTAAGAAAAGAGAAGACCACGTCCACCATAAGAAACATTATAAAACCAAATTAAAAATAAAAAAATACAGATAATAAATTAAAATTTTAGAAAAATAAAAAGGAATTTCTAACCTAATAATGTGAGTACAATGCTTTCTAAGTACGAATAATGTGAATGACTTTCTCCATCAGAAAACCAAATACCCAAAACCCTAAACCCGAATTTTAAGCCATCAACCCTAAACCTATAGGACCCCTCAACCCAAAACCCAAACCCATAGGGTCCCTAGAACAATGGGAACCATAGACACGAGAACATTAGAACCCTAGACCCAAACTCAAAACATTGAACCCTTAAGCTTTAGACCCCGAATGCTAAACCATGATCCTGCTTTTAGCTACATCTACTTTGGGCGACCTAGATGTACTAGGAGAATTTGAATTTTCTCAAATTTACTAAACTTCTTGATAGAACTTGTTTATGCTCTAAATGTCCCTTTCAGTTGCATGCCAATTTAGCTTTTTCAACAAGCACATATAGAATCAATAGGGGTGGGTGTCTAATGTAAATTTTTTTAAACAAAATAAGCAAGAAATTTGATTGGACTTACAAAACCCAATTTGAAAATTACCTTAATCCAATTATGAGCTGGACACATGTTTCAACACATATAGCACCCGAAACTAATAGAATACAAAATATCACGTACATATAGTGTGAAGAAAGGCAGGTGTCCAATATTTTTATATGTTTAAAAATTAAGCAAAAAATCAAATTTGAATATAATATGTAGAGTCAAAAATTTTCCTTTAGTCAGTTTTGGTCTGGTAATAATATTCCATGCATGTACCACCTAAAACTACAATTCAAAATGAAGTAGCACATCTCATGTAGCGATAAAAAGAAAAAAGATAAATGGTTTAAAAAGTTACATTATTTGCCTAGCCACAAAATCCGAACCCTGACACACAAACCTCTATATCCCTAAATGCTTGAACCCCAAAACCTTAGTCACTGAACCCAAAAAACTAAAATCTTATACCATAGCCCTGAAACCAAAACACAAAGCCAAAAATCCGACTACTCTAAAAACCAAACATCCTAAACCCCACTTCGTGCATCCATCACTTTAAACATCCTAAATGTAATGGGATATTTTAGATTTTCTAAATTTTTGAAAAACCTCTTGATTGGAAATTAATAACGCTCTAAATGTTGCTTTCAGGAACATTGTCAAATTAGCTTTTCATCATGCACTTGTAGAATCAAGAGGGATCGGTGTAAAAATCTGTATTTTTTTTTTTCTTTACTAAAGAAAGAAAACTAATCTAAAACACCAATTTTTAGCAAAGAAAGATTTTAAAAAATAAAAACTTTTACAAAACATTAGGATTTTCCAATGTATGGAACAAGCTAAGAAAGACAACTTTGCAAAAATTTATATTTAAAACAATAGATTTATGAGATTAAAAATTAGCCAAAAAATCTGATTTCAATAAAAAAAATATTAGAATTTCAAATTTCTATTATGCGATTATGGGCTGGCCAAAACATTCAATGCATGCACCTCCTAAAAGTATAAAAATGATAAATATAGTAACCAATCCTGAAAAGCAATAAAATAAAGAGTGAGTTAAAAAAGGTTACCTCATATGGCGCTCCCCGGCAAAGGCACCTAAAACTTGTTCGACAATTCCACGTAAAAGGCTGCGAAGTGGTAATAAAACCCGGTGTGGACATGGTCAACCTACATGGCAAGATCAATTCACACAATTTGAATCAAAAAGCCCTACTCAAAACCTATACAAACCAGAAATAAATATCCTGAAATAAAATTAATTACAGTCCTTTACACACCATAAAATGTATCTAAACTAAGAAAAGAGAAGACCAAGTCCACCATAAGAAACATTATAAAACCAAATTAAAAATGAAGCAAAAGAGATAATAAATTAAAATTTTAGAAATAACAAACGAACTTTGTAACCTAATAATGTGAATACATTGCTTTCTAAGTACAAATAATATGAATGACATAGTTTATTTTCTCCATCACAAAACCAAATACCCTAAACCCTAATTTTAAGCCATCGACCCTAAACCCATAGGACCCCTAAACCCTAAGCCCATAGGGTCCCTAGAACATTGGGAACCAAAGACACGAGACCCTTAGAACCTTAGACTCAAACTCAAAACACTAAACCCTTAAACCCTAAACCTCAAATGCTAAACCATGATCCCGCTTTCAGCTCCAACCACTTTGGGCGACCTAGATGTACTAGAAGAATTTGAATTTTCTCATATTTACTAAACCTCTTGATAGAACCTGTTTACACTCTAAATGTCCTTTTCAGTCACATGCCAATTTAAGTTTTTCAACAAGCATGTATAGAATCAAGAGGAGTGCATTCTCATGTAAATTTTTTTTAAAACAAAATAAGCAAAAACTTAGATTTGACTTACAAAACCAGATTTGAAAATTCCCTTAATCCAATTATGAGCCGGACACAAGTTTCGATGCACATACTACCTAAAACAAGTGCAATACAAATATCATGTACATGTAGTAGAATGCAGAGGGGCGGATGTCCAATATTTTTATATGTTTAAAAATTATGCAAAAAATCAAATTTGAATAAAATATGTAGCATCAAAAATATTCTTTTAGCCAATGTTGGGCTGGTGATAACATTCCATGCATACACCACCTAAAACTAATACGATTCATAATGAAGTAGCACATCTCACGCAACGATAAGAAAAAAAAAAGATAAAAGGTCAAAAAAATTACATTATTTGCCACAAAACCCGAACCCCGACACACAAACCCCTAGACCCTTCAATTCCTAAACCCCCTAAACCTTAGTCACTAAACCCTGAAACCTAAAAATTTATACCATAACCCTAAAAGCAAAACACAAAGCCCAAAAATCCTAATACTCTAAAAACCAAACAACCCTTAAAAACTCAATACCCCAAAATCGCCACACCCCACTCCTTCATCCATCACTTTATACACCCTAAATGTAATGGGAGATTTTGGATTTTCTAAATTTTCCATAAACCTCCTACATGGAAATTAATAATGCTCTAAATGTCATTTTGAGTGGCGTTGTCAAATTAGCTTTTTCATCATACACTCATAAAATCAAGAGGGATGGGTGTCAAAATCTATGTTTTTTTTATTTACATAAGAAAGAAAACTAACCTAAAACACAAAATTCTAACAAAAGAAAGATTTTAAAAAAGGAAACCTTTTACAAAAAAAAAATAAACTAAGATTTTCAAAAGTATGGAACAAGCTAAGAAAGACAACTTTGAAAAAAATTATTTAAAAAAAATAGATTTATGAGATTGAAAATTAGCCAAAGATGTGATTTCAATAAAAAAAATTAGAATTTCAAATTCCCTTCATCCGATAATGGGCTGGTCAAAATATTCAATGCATGTACCTCCTAAAAGTAGTAAAATAACAAATATAGTAAACAATCCTGAAAAACAATAAAATAAAGGGTGAAAGTAAAAAAAGGTTACCTCATATGTCGCTCCCTGGCAAAGGCACAATCCAAGTGAAAGGTTCTGAAGTAGTAATAAGACCAAGTGCGGACATGGTCGACCGACATGGCAAGATCAATTCACACAACTAGAACCTATCCTAAAAGAAAATCTAGGGTCATATCTGCAAGAAGGGTAGGGTAAAGTAAAGTAAAGTAAATCTAAAATCAAGAATCAATAATATATGTGTATTATGATGACTTTTTGTTTTTAGTTATTTGATATATAATCTTTTTGACTTTTTGTATAAAAAGTAGAGAATTTTTTTTAGTTTATTGATGACATTTTTACTTTTTCTGAAAAAAGATGAGGGAGATTTGAATTTTTTTTAAAATGAAAGGGGAAAATTTGAATTTTCAAAATTTAACTTTACTCTACTTTACCCTACCCATTTTCCAAAGACGCCCAAAAATTCCTACTCAAAACCTATACAAACCAGAAATAAATATCCAAAAATAAAATTAATTACAGTCTTTTACACCCCGTAAAATGTAACTAAACTAAGAAAAGAGAAGACAACATCCACCATAAGAACATTTCAAAACCAAATTAAAAATAAAAAATAGGGATAATATATAAAAAATTTAGAAATAAAAAAAGAAATTTGTAACCTAATAATGTGAGTAAATTGATTTCTAAGTTCAAATACTATGAATGACACAGTTTAATTTCCCCATCAGAAAACCAAATACCCCAAACCCTAATTTTAAGCCTTCAACATGATCCCACTATCAGCTCTAGCTACTTTGGGCAACCTAGATGTACTAGGAGAATTTAAATTTTCTCAAATTTACTAAACCTCTTGATAGAACTTGTTTACACTCTAAATGTCCCTTTCAATCGCATACCAACTTAGGTTTTTCAACAAGCACATATAGAATCAAGAGGGGTGGGTGTCAAATGTAAATTTTTTTAAACAAAATAAGCAAAAAAATAGATTTGACTTACAAAACCTAATTAGAAAATTATGTTAATCCAATTATGAGCCGAACACAACTTTCGATGCTTATACCAACTAAAACTAGTACAAAACAAAATACCATGTACATATAGAATGAAGAGGGGCGAGTGTCCAGTATTTTTATATGTTTAAAATTTATGCAAAAAATCAAATTAGAATAAAATAGGTAGATTAAAAATTTTTCCTATAGTCAATTTCGGGCTGGTTATAACATTCCATGCATGCACCACCTAAGACTAGGACATTCAAAATGAAACAGCACATCTCATATCGCGATAAGGTTAAAAAAAACAAATAAAAGGTTGAAAAAGTTACATTATTTGCCGAGCCACAAAACTTGATCCCCGACAAACAAACCCCTAGAGCAAATGCCCGAATCCCTAATCCTTAGTCATTAAACCCTAAAACCTAAAAATTTAAACCATAACCCTAAAATCAAAACACAAAGCCCAAAAATCATAGTACTCTAAAAACCAAACAACCCTAAAAACACCGCACCCCAAAATCGCCACACCCCACTTCGTGCATCCATCACTTCATACACCCTAAATGTAATGGGAGATTTCGGATTTTCTTAATTTTCCATAAACCTCTTCATTGGAAATTAATAACGCTTTAAATGTCACTTTGAGTCACGTTGTCAAATTAACTTTTTCATCATGCACTCAAAGAATCAAGAGGGATGGGTGTCAAAATCTGTGTTCTTTTTTCTTTTTTATTTACATGAGGAAGAAAACTCGCTTAAAACACAAAATTTTAACAAAAGAAAGATTTTAAAAAAGGAAACCTTTTACAAAAAACTAAGATTTTCCAAAGTGTGAACAAGCTAAGAAATACAACTTTGCAAAAATTTATATTTAAAAAAATAGATTAATGAGATTGAGAATTTGCCAAAAAAATCAGATTTTAATAAAAAAATTAGAATTGGAAATTAATAACGCTTTAAATGTCACTTTGAGTCACGTTGTCAAATTAACTTTTTCATCCTGCACTCAAAGAATCAAGAGGGATGGGTGTCAAAATCTGTATTCTTTTTTCTTTTTTATTTACATGAGGAAGAAAACTCGCTTAAAACACAAAATTTTAACAAAAGAAAGATTTTTAAAAAGGAAACCTTTTACAAAAAACTAAGATTTTCCAAAGTGTGAACAAGCTAAGAAATACAACTTTGCAAAAATTTATATTTTAAAAAATAGATTAATGAGATTGAGAATTTGCCAAAAAAATCAGATTTTAATAAAAAAAAATTAGAATTTCAAATTTCCATTATCCGATTATGGGCTGGTCAAAACATTCAATGTATGCACCGATTCAAAGTAGTAAAATGACAAATATAGTAACCAATCTTGAAAAACAATAAAATAAAAAGTGAAAGTAAAAGAAGGTTACCTCATATGGCGTTCTCTAGGAAAGGCACCTAGAACTTGTTCGACAATTCCAAGTGAATGGTTGCGAAATAGTAATAAAACCCGATGCGGACATAGTCGACTGACATGGCAAGATCAATGCACACAACTTGAACCCGTCCTAAAAGAAAATCTAAAAGTCCTACTCAAAATCTATACAAACCAGAAATAAATATCCTGAAATAAAATTAATTACAGTCCTTTACACACCATAAAATGTAACTAAACTAAGAAAAGAGAAGACAACGTCCACCATAAGAAACATTATAAAGCCAAATTAAAAATAAAAAATAGAGACAACAAATTAAAATTTTAGAAATAAGAAAAGAAATCTATAACCTAATAATGTGCGTACATTGCTTTCTAAGTACGAATAATATGAATGACATAGTTTAATTTCTCCATCACAAAACAAAATACTTGAAGCCCCTAAACCCTAACTTTAAGCCATCAACCCTAAACCCATACGACCCCTATACCCTAAAGCCATAGGGTCCCTAAAACATTGGGAACCAAAGGCACAAGACCCTGGGAACCCTAGACCCAAACTCAAAACACTGAACCCTTAAACCCTAGACCCCGAATGGTAAACTATGATCCTGCTTTTAGCTCCAGCTACTTTGGGCAACCTAGATGTACTAGTAGAATTTGAATTTTCTCAAATTTACTAAACCTCTTGATAAAACTTGTTTATGCTCTAAATGTCCCCTTCAGTCACATGCCAATTTAGCTTTTGCAACAAGCACATATAGAATTAAGAGGGGTAGGTGTCTAATGTAAATTTTTTGAAACAAAATAAGGAAGAAATTAGATTTGACTTACAAAACCCGATTTGAAAATTAAGAGGGGTAGGTGTCTAATCCAATTATGAGCTGGATACAAGTTTCAACGCATAAACCACCTAACACTACTACAATACAAAATATCATGTACATATAGAATGAAGAGGGGCAAGTGTCCAATATTTTTATATGTTTAAAAATTAAGCAAAAACCAAATTTTAATAAAATGTGTAGAGTCAAAAATTTTCCTTCAGTCAGTTTTGTGCTGGTTGTAACATTCCACGCATGCACCACCAAAAACTAGTACGATTCAAAATGAAGGAGCACATCTCATGTAGTGATAAGAAAAAAAAAAAAGGTTAAAAGGTTTAAAAAGTTATATTAGTTTGCCAAGCCACAAAACCTGAACCCATCACACAAACCGTGGACCCCTAAATGCCCAGACCCCAAAACCTTAGTCACTAAACCCTAAAACCTAAAAATTTAAACCATAACCCTAAAATCAAAACACAAAAAACAAAAATCCTAATACTCTAAAAACCTAACAACCCTAAAAACTTTGTACCCCAAAATCACCAAACCCCACTTTGTGCATCCATCACTTTATACAAGCTAATTGTAATGGTAGATTTTAGATTTTCTAAATTTTCCATAAACTTATTGCATGGAAATTAATAACGCTCTAAATGTCACTTTGAGTCGCATTGCCAAATTAGCTTTTTCATCATGCACTCATAGAATCAAGATGGATGGGTGTCAAAATCGATGGTTTTTTTTATTTATTTACATAAGAAAGAAAACTAACCTAAAACACCAAATTTTAGCAAAAGCAAGATTTTAAATAAAGATACATTGTACAAAAAACTAAGATTTTCAAAAGTACGGAACAAGCTAAGAAAGACAACTTTGCAAAAAATTATACTTTAAAAAATAGATTGATGAGATTGAAAATTAGCCAAAAAAATCTGATTTCAATAAAAAAATTAGAATTTCAAATTTCCTTTATCCGATTATCGGCTGGTCAAAACATTCAACGCATGCACCTATTAAAAGTAGTAAAATGACAAATATAGTAACCAACCCTGAAAAACAATAAAATAAAGAGTGAAAGTAAAAAGAAGGTTACCTCATATGGCACTCTCTGGCAAAGTCACCTAGAACTTGTTCAACAATTTCAAGTGAATGGTTGCGAAATAGTAATAAAACCCGATGCAGACATGGTCAACCCACATGGCAAGATCAATTCACACAACTTGATCCTGTCCTAAAAGAAAACCTAAAAGTCCTACTCAAAATCTATACAAACCAGAAATAAATATTCTGAAATAAAATTAATTATAGTCCTTTACACACTATAAAATGTATCTAAACTAAGAAAAGAAAAGACCGCGTCCACCATAAGAAACATTATAAAGCCAAATTAAAAATAAAGAAAAGAGACAATAAATTAAAATTTAAAAAAAAAAAAAGAAATCTGTAACCTAATACTGTGAGTACATTGCTTTCTAAGTACGAATAATATGAATGACATAGTTTAATAAAGCCAAATTAAAAAAAATAGAGACAATAAATTAAAAATTTAGAAATAAAAAAAGAAATTTGTAACCTAATAATGTGAGTACATTGCTTTCTAAGTACAAATAATATGAATGATATAGTTTAATGTCTCCATCACAAAACAAAATACCCGAAACCCCTAAACCTTAATTTTAAGTCATCAACTCAGAACCCATAGGACCCCCAAACCCTAAAGCAATAGGGTCCCTAAAACATTGTGAACCAAAGGCATGAGACCTTTAGAGCCTTAGACCTAAACTCAAAACACTGAACCCTTAAACCCTAGACCCCGAATGCTAAACCATAATCCTACTTTTAGCTCCAGCTACTTTGGGCGACCTAGATGTACTAGGAGAATTGGATTTTCTCAAATTTACTAAACCTCTTGATAGAACTTGTTTATGCTCTAAATGTCCCTTTCAGTCACATGCCAATTTAGCATTTTCAACAAGCACATATAGATCAAGAGGGGTAGCTGTCTAATGTAAATTTTTTGAAACAAAATAAGGACGAAATTAGATTTGACTTACAAAACCTGATTTGAAAATTACCCTAATCCAATTATGAGCTGGACACAAGTTTGAATGCATATACCACCTAAAACTAGTACAATACAAAACATCATGTACATATAGAATGAAGAGGGGCAGCTATCCAATATTTTTATATGTTTAAAAATTAAGCAAAAAATAAAATTTGAATAAAATTTGTACAGTCAAAAATTTTCCTTTAGCGAGTTTTGGGCTGGTTATAACATTCCATGCATGCACCACCGAAAACCAGTATGATTCAAAATGAAGCAGCACATCTCACGTAGCGATGAGGAAAAAAAAAAGATAAAAGGTTTATAATGTTACATTATTTGCCGAGCCACAAAACCCAAACCCCATCACACAAACTGTAGACCCCTAAATGCCTGAACCCCTAAACCCAGTCATTAAACCCTAAAACCTAAAATTTTAAACCATAACCCTAAAATCAAAACACAAAGAACAAAAATCCTAATACTCTAAAAACCTTACAACCCTAAAAACTCGATACCCCAAAATCGCCAAACCCCACTTCCCACATCCATCACTTTATACACGCTAAATGTAATGGGAGGTTTTAGATTTTCTAAATTTTCCACCAACCTCTTGCACGGAAATTAATAATGTTCTAAATGTCACTTTGAGTTGCATTGTCAAATTAGCTTTTTCGTCATGCGCTTATAGAATCAAGAGGGATGGGCGTCAAAATCTATGTTTTTTATTCTTGTTTATTTACATAAAAAAGAAAACTAACCTAAAGCACCAAATTTTAGCAAAAGAAAGATTTTAAAAAAAGAAACATTCTACAAAAAACTAAGATTTTCAAAAGTATGGAGCAAGCCAAAAAAGACAACTTTGAAAAAATTTATACTTAAAAAAATAGATTTATGGGATTGAAAAATTAGCCAAAAAAAATATGATTTCAATAAAAAAAATTAGAACTTCAAGTTTCCTTTACCCGATTATGGGCTGGTCAAAACATTCAATGCATGCACCTCCTAAAAGTAAAAAAATGACAAATATAGTAACCATTCCTCAAAAGCAATAAAATAAAGAGTGAAAGTAACAAAAGGTTACCTCATGTGGTGCTCCCAGGCAAAGGCACCTAGGACTTGTTCGACAATTCCAAGTGAAATGTTGCAAAGTAGTAATAAAACCCGGTGCGGATATGGTCAACCAACATAGCAAGATCAATTCACATAAATTGAACCAATCCTAAAAGAAAATCTAAAAGTCCTACTCAAAACCTATACAAACCAGAAATAAATATCCTGAATAAAATTAATTACAATCTTTTACACACCAAAAAATATATCAAAACTAAGAAAAGAGAAGGCTGCGTCTACCATAAGAAACATTATAAAATTAAAAATTTAGAAATAAAAAGGAAATTTGTAACCTAATAATGTGAGTACAATGCTTTCTAAGTATGAATAATATGAATGAAATAGTTTAATTTGTCCATCACAAAACCAAATAGCCGAAACCCCTAAAACCTAATTTTAAGCCATCAACCCTAAGCCCATGGGACCCCTAAACCCTAAACCCATATGGTCCCCAAAACATTGGGAACTAAAGACACATGACCCGTAGAATCCTAGACCCAAACTAAAAACACTGAACCCTTAAATCCTAGACCCCGAAAGCTAAACCATGATCCTGGTTTCAACTACAACTACTTTGGGCGACCTAGATGTACTAGGAGAATTTGAATTTTCTCAAATTTACTAAACCTCTTGATAAAACTTGTTTATGCTCTAAATGCCTCTTTCAGTCACTTACCAATTTAACTTTTTCAACAGGCACATATAGAATCAAGAGGGGTGGGTGTCTAATGTAAATTTTTTTTAAAACAAAATAAGCAAGAGATTAGATTTGACTTACAAAACCCAATTTGAAAATTACCTTAGTCCAATTATGAGCTAGACATAAGTTTCGATGCATATAGCACCTAGAACTAGTACAATACAAAATACCTTCTAAATATAGAATGAAGAGGGGGCGGGCGGGTGTCCAATATTTTTTTATGTTTAGAAATTAAGCAAAAAATCAAATTTGAATAAAATATGTAGAGTAAAAATTTTTCATTTAGTCAGTTTTGAGTTGGTTATAATATTCCATGCATGCACCACCTAAAAGTAGTACAACTCAAAATGAAGTAGCACATCACACAAAGCCATAAAAAGAATAAAAAGATAAAAAGATTAAAAAGTTGCATTATTTGCCAAGCCACGAAACCCGAACCCCGACAGACAAGGCCCTAGACCCTTAAATGCCTGAACCCCCAAACCTTATTCACGAAACCGAAAAACCTAAAAATTTATACCATAACCCTAAAATCAAAACACAAAGCCCAAAAATCCTAATACTGTAAAAACCTAACAACCCTAAAAGGTCCGTACCCCAAGATCGCCAAACCCCACTTTCTGCATCCATCACTTTATACACCCTAAATGTGATAGGAGATTTTGGATTTTCTAAATTTTCCATAAACCTCGCTCTAAATGTTGCTGTGAGTCACGTTGTCAAATTAGCTTTTTCATCATGCACTTATAGAATCAAGAGGGATGGGTGTCAAAATCTATGTTTTTTTTTTCTTTTTTATTTACATAACAAAGAAAACTAACCTAAAACACCAAATTTTAGAAAAAAAGATTTTAAAAAAGAAACCTTTTACAAAAAGCTAAGATTTTCCAAAGTATGGAACAAGCTAAGAAAGACAACTTTGCAAAAATGTATATTTAAAAAAATAGATTTATGAGATTGAAAATTAACCAAAAATCTGATTTCAAAAAAAAAATTAGAATTTTAAATTTCCTTAATCTGATTATGGGCCGGTCGAAACATTCAATGCATGCACCTCCTAAAAGTAGTAAAATGACAAATATAGTAAGCAATCTTGAAAAGCAATAAAATAAATAGTGAAAGTAAAAAAAGGTTACCTCATATGGCACTCCCTGCCAAAGGCACCTAGAACTTGTTCGACAATTCCAACGGCTGCGAAGGAGTAATAAAACCCAGGATGGAAATGGTCATCCGACGTGGCAAGATCAATTCACACAACTTGAACCTATGCTAAAAGAGAATTTAAAAGTCCTACTCAAAACCTATACAAAGCAGAATATCCTGAAATAAAATTAATTACAGTCCTTTACACACCATAAAATGGATCTTAACTTAGACAAGAGAAGACCGCATCCACCATAAGAAACATTAGAAAATCAAATTAAAATTAAAGAACAATGATAATAAATTAAAATTCTAGAAGTAATAAAATGAGATTTTTAACCTAATCATGTAAGTCCATTGCTTTCTAAGTATTAAAAAGATGAATGGCATAGAGCTCAATTTCTCCATCACAAAACCACATACCCAAAAACCCTAAACACTAATTTTAAGCTCTAAACCCTAAAACCATGGGATCCCTAAACCCTAAACCCATAGGGTGCTTGGAACATTGGGCCCAAGGACATGAGACCCTTAGACCCTTAACCACAAACCCTAAACACTAAACCCTTAAACCCTAAACCCCTTACCCTTGAACCCTTAAACCTTGAACCCTTAAACCTTGAACCCCAAACCCCAAACCCTAAACCTTGACCCAGCTTCATGTTTCTACTATTTTAGGTGACCTAGATTTGCTAGGAGATTTAATTTTCTAAAATTCCCTAAACCTCTTGATTAGTTCTTGTTTACGCTCTAAATCTCGCTTTAAGTGGCATGCCAATTTGGCTTTTTCATCATGCACGTATAGAATCAAAAGAGGCAGGTGTCTAATGTATTCTCTTTTAAAAAACAAGCAAAGAATTATATTTGATTTAAAATTTTTGATTTGAGAATTACCTCGTTCCAATTATGAGC
This sequence comes from Sextonia rubra, assembly GCA_037013555.1. Classification (NCBI taxonomy): domain Eukaryota; kingdom Viridiplantae; phylum Streptophyta; class Magnoliopsida; order Laurales; family Lauraceae; genus Sextonia; species Sextonia rubra. Next base: position 8,918,632 of record JASUAD010000015.1, read on the forward strand.
TGGTCACAACATTCCATACATGCACCACCTAAAACTAGTATGATACCAAATATCATACACCTAAAAGAATCAAGGGGGGCAAGCGTCCAATTTTTTTAGATGTAAAATAATTAAGAAAAAAATCAAATTTGAATAAAAGTTGTAGAGTTAAAAATTTTCTTTAGTCAATTATGAGCTCGTTACAGTATTCCATGCATGCACCACCTAAAACAAGTATGATATCAAATGTAGTACCTCATCTCATGTAGTGATAAGAGAAAAACTAAAAAATAAATGTTTAAGAAGCTACATTCTTTGGCGCCCCCCAAAACCCGAATTCCAAACATCGAAACACAGACCCCTAATTAACCCATGAACCTCTACACCTAAGTCCCTAAAAAACCTAAAACCTAAACCATTACCCTAAAATCTAGACACTAAACCCAAAAACTCTTACACTCTAAAAATCTAACCACCCTAAAAACCCCGTGCCCAAAATCACCAACTCCGTTTCATTTATCTGCCATTTTTTACAACCTAAATGTACTAGGAGGTTTTGGATTTTCTAAATTTTCCATAAACCTCTTGATTGGAGATACATAATGTTCTAAACATCGCTTTGAGTTGCATTGCCAAATTGGCTTTTTTAACATGCTCTTATACAATCAAGAGGGGCGTTATGTGTTTTTTGACTTTTTTTTACATAAAGAAAATTAACTTAAAAATCCAAATTTTGACAAAAGGAAGATCTGAAAAAAAGAAAACTACTTAAAAAACTCATTTTTTTCAAAGAAATGAGCTAAGAAAGACAACTTTGCAAATATTTAAATTAAGAAAAAAATAGATTTGGGAGTTGGAAAATAAACAAAAATGTGATTTCAATAAAAAAATTTAGAATTTAAAATTCTCTTTATCCGATTATGGGCTGGTGAAAGCATTTCATGCAAGCAACTCTAAAACTAGTAAGATGGAAAAATAGTAACCAATCCGACAAAGCGATAAAATAAAGACTGAAAGTTAAAAAAGGATATGGCACCCCATGTGAACGGCACCAAGAACTTGTTCAACAATTGTAAGTGAAGGGTTGCGAAGTAGTAAGAAAACCCGGCAAGAACAAGGTTGTTCGACATGGCTTGATCAATCCGTACAACTGGGACCTGTCATAAAAGAAAATCTTGAAGTCCTACTCAAAACCTACACAAGACAGAATTAAATAAATTGAAATAAAATTAATTACAGTCCTTACGCACCATAAAAAATATCTAAACTACACTACATCCACCATAAGAAACATCCACCACTACATAAGAAACACCCTACACTACAAACCTAAACTAGAAAGGAGAAGACTACATCCACCATAAGAAACATTAGAAAACGGATTTAAAATAAAAGAAATCACAGATAATAAATTAGTAATTCAAAACAATGAAATGAAATTTGAAACCTAATGATGTCAGTCGATTGCTTTGTAAGTACGAAAAATGTGAATGACATAGTTCAATCTCTACATCACAAAACCAAATACCCAAAATCCAAAAACTGAAATACAAAAATGCCCTACACTCTACACTCTAAAAAAAAACCCCTACACTATAATTTAATTTCTAGTTTTCACACCAAATCTAAATGATGAATAACTAAATAACTCAAAACCAGAGAAAGAGAGAAGAAGAAAAAAGTACCTAGAGAGACACAGAGAGAGATTACAAAAGAAGAGAGAAGAGTCAGATAATCACGCCAAGCAGAATCAGTCCAAGGCCACAGCTTTGGTTCAAGAAGCCAATAAAGTAGAAGGAGAAAAAAAAGCATAAGATGATGATGGTGATTCTCAAAAATAGGAAACGAAAAGGGAAAACCTTAAAGAGAGATAGAGAAAACTTGTAAGTCATGACGAAATGGAAAAATTAGAAATTTTAAAACAAACTATTGAAGGAAGTAATAAATAAAGACATGCTGACAAATGGACTCACATTGAATGACAGCAACCCTGTAAGTGTGGTGTAGTAACAACTCACAAACGCATTAGTTGGATAAAGAAGAAACATATTACGGCATACAGATAAATAAGAAGACATGGTTCCTGAAAACTTAAGTTCAACGGTTACTGTACCTTGACATAGACCAGATCAGGTTCGAGGTTTCTGAATGAACTGAAAAGATAGTGCATACAAACCACAAGTTATATCAGACAGCAGATGTAAAATTAAGATATCAAGATTGAAGGGAATTTAGCCAAAAAACTTACAATCACTAATTGATAGCACATTCTTTTTTGTCCATTAGGGGTGATCATGCTTTAAATGCAGACGGTAGATTTCATAGGAGACAGCTAACATGTCAATTTCTATGATCTAGAAGATTATAGATGAAAGCATCAAAGCCTATTTGCAATTGGTAGCTGAAATACCTGATGCCAAGGGCCTTATCCTAGTCAACCATCTTATCCTAGTGCTCAAGGGACTAAAGTAGGAAGTTTCAGCCCTTACATTAACTGTTCTTTTTAGACAAAGAACCCAATGGTGGGTAAAAGTCAGATGAATGTCAAATTGGATGAAGTACCAACTTGGAGTGGGTGCTGCAGTGAGTGATGGGGTTGATTTGGTCAAAAGTGGGTTCCACGGGCAGGGACACTGATAATTAAAAGTGGCCTCACCACTCGAGGAACTCTCTATATATACACAATCGTTAATGAGTAGTGCATGTGTCTGTTGGTGGCATCAGATTTGGGGGGTACAAATTAATTGATCAATACCTGTGAGCTGTATTAGGGTGATCCAAAACAAGGCACTGCTCATTTATAATGAGCTCTTTATGCTGCTCCATTATGGCACCTGTCAAGTCTCCAGCATGCTCTAAAACCATAGCAAGATATCTGTAAATGTTGACTTAAGAATTCTTTTCAATTCAAATGCATCAAAGCGTAAATGATTATTTTGTTTCCATGAAAGACTGAAAATTGATGAAATGCATATTATGAGGAGCAAAAATGAAAAAAGATTAAAAAAAAAAAAGAGGTATTGATAAGTTGGATGCACGTGCACACTAGTAACATGCACAAAGTCACAGATGGTAAACACATTAAGACTTGAGAGTTACCATAATGGCTGGGCCACCGTTATGAAGTAGTTCAAGGGGACACCAATCTCTAACTAGCATAGATTGTGGCTAGTGCCTGACAGGCAAAAGTCCTACTAGGTAACCACTAGTATTTTGAAAAAGAATTTTGATGGGTATCTGGGGAAGATGTTATGAAAGTAGAGACAAATGAAGTGAATGGGAACAATCAAAGCACATTTATGTATATCCAATGGGGTTAGGGTTTTAGCTTCATTGGTGGGTGTTGTGAGCTACATAAGATCACACGATAAATGCCACAATAAAGGGTGGCCAATTCTGCTCTTCAATGGGTTCAGCCAACCCATTGATCATCATTGGCAAAATTAATTGATACGATCAAGAAAAGGAAATGCATTCTTTAATCTCTGCTAGTAGTTATCTTTTCACCACATCCGAAGGAAAGCCAATGAATTAGAGCATATAGGTTGGTGACGCAAATCCAAGGAGGACTTGCACGAGGAGGGTGATCATGGGCTATGCAGTCTAGGCCCACAAGAAGTCCCTCTTCAAGTTAGATTAGGATTATATTATTTTTATTAGTAGGTTTCTAATTACATTGTTATTAGGGAAGTTTTTATTAGCTTAGGGTTTGCTTAGGCATTAAGTTTGTTTTTATTATATATGGCATTTTAGAGAAGAAATTCTCATACTAGGATTGATTAATAAAATTGGGTTGTATCCCTGAGAGGTGCATTCTCATGTGTTAAAGTCTTTTGACGATTCAAGGCGTCTTTGGACACATGCTTCTGCATCCCTATGTAAGCCCTAACCCTAGAGCTAGCATCAATTTGGTATCAAAGCCCTTAGATCACCAATCGGAGCATATCCATCCTCTTCACGTTAGTCCACCGAAACCTCTCCATCAAAACCCATCGTCCCCTAATTTCATTTCCAAGAAACCCTAATCCCAAAGCACCCACCACCGAACTCTAGAATCGCACCTCACCCCTTTCTTCGCCTACTAAAAACCCAAACTCTCACTCGAAACCCTCCATAACCCCACACAGCCCTCTTGCCGAAAACCCATCACCACCGCACCACCCATCTGCTACCAACTATCCCGAAACAACAATAAAACCCCATCCTCATCATGAACTAGCCATCAACCTCTAGCCCACCATCACCTTGTACAACCCGAACCTTTACCATCTTCCTAAACCCATACCCAAAAAAAAAAAAAAAAAAAACCCAACCCCAACCCATCGAACCCTTGATTCACCAAAACCCAAAACAGAAAAAGAAAAAAAGAAAAAAAAGGTCAAGAAAAAGGAGAAAGAGAGGCATTTGAGGTTTACCGTGCACCATCAGGCCACCCTCCATCATCTCCTCTATTCGCTCACGTCGAACCCCTTGCTGCTCATCGCTTCCACCTCTTGTTAGACCAAAAGATACACTATTGACCAACCTTCGTCCACCTCAACTAGCATTTTCATCAAGCATTCCTCCCTTTTCTTATTGTTGGCAACGAAAGGAGAAAGTAAAAGCAAAGACGTCTTTGCACATGAAGATCAAGGTATCCTATTAGGCTTGATTTTTTCTTTTTACCACCACGTGCTAACCAAGGTAGGTTGCAGCCTTGCTATAATTTGTTTTGATCCAAGCCAGGTCTGGTCAAGCCCCAGCCACAACAAATTTAACGAATCAAGGGCCATAGTTTGTTTTTGTGATTTCAGCACCATCTGCAATCAACTTTCTGATTCGTCTTCACTAGCATGTTTCTGGAGATCAGATCTACACATCAGGTCAATCACTCTTAATTCGCATTAAAAAAATGCCTCCTAAGAAGCAAGTTAAGGTGGAATCTTCATCCTCTTTGATTGAAAATTTGGTTGGTGCCATTAGAGACTTAATTGCCATAGTTAACAACATGCAAAGCACTTTACAACAACTAGACACAAGGGTGACAACTTTGGAAAATAATTAGCATGTAACTTACAATCGAGATGATGGAGAAAATATTCAGAATCAACGAGATCCACCAATTAATAATCCTAATCGAGATTTAGGGATTAAACTCATGATTCCCGAATATGATGAAAAATTACAGCCCGATGAATTCATGGGTTGGTTAGTGTGTGTGGAGAATATTTTTGCAAACAAACCAATGTTTGAGCACCATAAAATCACACTAATTGCCACTAGATTCAACAATTATGCTATTGAAACATGGATTAAGATAAAGAATATTTTGAAGCAAACATTCCTCCCTGTCAACTATGCAAGAAATTTACGTTCAAGCTTTCAAAAGTTGAAACAAAGATCCAAGACAGTTATTGATTATTTTGAAGAATTTTTGAGTCAGCAAGCTCATTGTGGTTTGAATGAAGATGATAACGTGGTTGTTGATAGATTTTTCAATGAGTTGCAAATAGACACTCAGCATATCATCGCATTTCACACTTTTGATAATGTCGATAAGCTCATCCAACATATTGTCAAAGCCGAGGGAATTGCAAATCATCAAGCACAAAAATCTAAATGGGTTGCTTCAAAGAATTCATCTCTGTAAGATGTTAAACCCAATATTCCTTAGGACAGATTTTTGCAAGGACTAAGGTCAAAATAGGATGATTTGGTTTTATTGTCAACAGCCAGGGCATCATGCAGCAGAATGTCCAAAGTGAATACATTTGATTGAGATTGAAGGTGATGATAAAAATATCCCAAATGATTCTAAGAGTACTGAAACTGATCCCAAGGGTATTGAAACTAAAGAAATTGAGTACACAGACACAGATACCGCAGGTTAAGCTTTCATCGTCATTAAAGAAGCTCCACCAACTGTTGAGAATAAATGGTTGAAAAAAAAAATCTTCCGTTCTACGGGTACAGTTCATGGACAAAATTGAACAATCATTATTAAGAACAGAAGTTGTGAAAATCTCATCTCTCAAGCTCTTGTTGATCGCCTCAAATTGAAAGTTTATGAGCACAACCGCCCTTATTTTGTCAAATGATTGATAACTGATGATCAAGCACATATTCGACATACTTGCAAAGTTACTTTTGCCACTAATGAAACTTACAAAGATACAATGGTGTGATGTGTTACCTATGGATAGTGGTGATGTCTTATTGGGTCGCCCATGGATGTATGACAAAAATAGGACTCATGGAATACACTTTAACACATACACATTCTTGCATGATGAAAAGTAAGTGGCACTTCATCTTGAAAAGCTGGAGTCGCCAAAAACAGTTTTCGGGCAGTTGCAATAAAGGAAGTCCCTTATGTACACCACATTTATAGAGGCAATCTAAAGCACACTCGAGTTAGAAGACGAACTCTTCTTTTAATCCGAGGAAGATGATGCAATCTAGGCCCCACAAGTAGTCCCTCTTCAAGTTAGATTAGGATTATATTATTTTTATTAGTAAATTTCTAATTACATTGTTGTTAGTGAAGTTTCTATTAATAGCTTAGGGTTTGCTTAGGCATTAAATTTGCTTTTATTATATATATATGGCATTGTAGAGAATAAATTCTCAGACTTTGATTGATTAATAAAATTCGGTTTTATCCTTGAGAGGTGAGTCCTCATGTATTGAAGTCTTTTGACAATTCAAAGTGTCTTTGGACACGTGCTTCGGCAACTCTATACAAGCCGTAACCGTAGGGCCTGCTTCAATGGGCCAGATCCAATACAAGGCCAGTCCATGGCACCCCCACCCCACAACAGCTATTTAGCAACATCATGAGTTGAATAAACTGCAACCTTCCTCACTGCCTCCCTCCCTAAACCAACCCAGGGCAGGCAAAATCATCTCTCTATTCATTCATTCTATATATTAATAAATCCAGCGTTGTCCTCCAATGTTGACATGTGTACATACTGAACATAGGTGTAGAATCATTTGGCCTCGACTTCATCAAGCTTCGATCAATCTTCAGATTTAGTCCTCCCCATCCTCCATCAATTGGCTAAAAATGGCATCTTGCACCATCTTTTGTTTGATGAACAGTTGTTTAGCCAAATTGTATGGAACTTATGAGAAATAAACTTATTTATCATTTAAAAAAAAGGAACAAAGAAAATTTTCATGAAAGACAGCACATATTCATTAGTATCGTATATATCGAGGGTTCATCCTCAAACATCACAAACAACAACAGGATCTTGACATTAGAGGGACCATGTTCTAAATAGCCTATAGGCTTTACTCTATAAGTATCAGATTGATAAAATTAACCCCATTTTCAAATATTCTTACATATTGAATAGTCCTCAATATTTCAAATCAGTCAACAATTAGCATTTCTCACAGGTCCTATTCGGCAATTAGGATTGCAATTACTAACGCTAAGTCCATTAGGGACAAAATTTATACTTTATCTGGGTCTATATACTAATCACCAGCATTAGCTCAGCCAGTTAGGGACATAAGGGTGTGTGTGAAAAAGTGACTGTAATGCACTTCTCTTTGTAGCTAAAAACAAAGTAGTGTATGCTAGGAAGAAATGTTAGAGTGAAGTTTCTTTTCTTTTCTTTTCTCATTCATTTTTGGCAGTTTAGTTGAAAAGATTACCTGCAACTGTTGGCAACCTCTCTATGCATGGGACTAGTAACCTGCAAAATTCATCATAGACCTAGTAGGAAAAAAATCTAAGAAAAGAAGTAGAAGTAGAAAAGGAGATGCTGGGATACAGAAAATAACATAGCTTACCTTTTGAAGTAAAGAAAATGCTTCAGCAAATAGTGTAGGCTTCACCGAGCATCCCCTACAAAACAAGAGCATCATATAATATTGGTTCACATCATTGCATCATACAGTATAAGCAGAGCCATTTGCACTCAATCCAACCCCCTCACACTCATCACCCCCGTATATTGCACTGGCACAAATATGATCCTGATCAGAGTGAAATTCACCCATTTAATATCAGGCTCTTTGCACCATTGCTCTTAAATTGGTACCAATCATTATTCAACCAAGGACGATCTTTCAGCCAGACATCATCCACAATGAAAACTTTCCAGGTTCAATCCAGTTTGTATTATGGTGTAGCACTGCCAATAACTTATTTTCAATCAAGGACAAAGTAGCCAAAGGATCCAAATGTTGAATGTTGAAACATATGTTTTCACTAAAGGACATTGTGCATATAATCTTTTGGGGCCCACATGGACCTACCTATGATCATTGATCAAACCAACTATTGGGCTCACTGTTATCCAAAACCCCCAAATATATTGGCACTCATGCCAATGACACACATTTGATCTTCTGATGCACGAATATATGGCCTGATATTGGAAGACTGTGACGGATCAAGACCTAAAGTGGGAAAGCAGATCAGGTTGCTCATGGCCGTGCATATAATCTTTTGGGGCCCCACATGGACCTACCTATGATCATTGATCAAACCAACTATTGGGCTCACTGTTATCCAAAACCCCCAAATATATTGGCACTCATGCCAATGACACACATTTGATCTTCTGATGCACGAATATATGGCCTGATATTGGAAGACTGTGACGGATCAAGACCTAAAGTGGGAAAGCAGATCAGGTTGCTCATGGCCTATCATTAGGATCAGTCCAAACAGCCAAATTAGGCCTGAATAGCACAGATAATCCACAAATTCAGGTGAAACTCTATCCATGATGATGATCTTTATAGTCAAGGAGCCCTTTAATGATCCTGCATCTCTCCCTCCTCCCTTGTGGGTAGCTGAAACACCCGATCTCATCAACAGATGTCATCTTTAAATGCCATAAGATGACAAGCACCCAAAGCCAATCAAAGAACTGATGAAGATTGGGTATCCAAAGAAGTTGATGAATAACAAATGCAATTGACAATGATCTGGATGTTGACAGGGAGTCCCGACCTAATGGGTTTGACACAACTGACTATGCCAAAACCAGGCCCAAGCTAGATGGGTTGGGATGCCCATGCCTACTGTACTCAACCAGAAGCTGGTCCCACATGACCCAGCCAGTAGGCCCCACGAGGCCCAACTCAAGAATGCTTCCATACAACTTGTTCAAGAAGTATCTTGGAGTCACGATCATTTCTCTTCAGATTTGCCCCATATTATAGTGAAATTAGAACTTTTAATTAAAGAAGTTTATAATGATTAAGATAGGGTTGAGTCACTTACTCCACAAGCACGCAAAGGACCAGAGCCTATAGATGCAAGTCATCCAAGTGTCCTCAACCAATCGGGCCCTTCCTGCCACCACAAGATTCCTAGCTTCTGAACACACTGATGCTAAGTGCTTGACAACCAGTCAGTGATTAAAAATATATGAAGCCTGGAAGGGGCCTAACGGATCAAGATCATATTTGCGAGCTGCAATGGCTATGCCTACGCATTAAAAAGGATGACATACTAGCTTGATTGGCTGTGACAATGGGTCTGCTGAAAATAAATGAATGAATGAAGTAATTGAGCTCCATTACCATTGCTATGAAGCTCCTGTTTTTAGAGAACACAGCTTCATGCACTTTGTTGGATGTTACAACTGCTGGAAATGGAATTTAACAAAGAAAGTTAGCTGCTTCCTGTACAATAAGACTAAATTTTGTGTCTAATCAAGATCAATTATTACATGTTTTTGTGATGTTTCTTTGAGTATTCAATTTAGGTAAACAACATATTAACAGCACCAGCAGCCCAGATACCAAGAAAATTCCATCCAGATTTTCCTTAATAAGAGCATGGGGAAAGCATCTTACCCAAAGCGCAAAATTGTGACAAAATGTTGTCCAATCACAAAATGGCTAGGAGCTCAATAAAGCCAAAACCAAAAGGAGATTACAAGTCACAAGCCTCAGGAAACTCCACACGTCAAGATTTTCAATTTCCATACATTTTAGGAGACATTAATCACTTGTGTTCATTTAGTAGAAAGAGCTGCAACATTTCAGGAGACATTAATCACTTGTCCCCTAGGCTTTATTTATTAAGATGTGGAAAGGCTCTTTTGTAAGTATGAGAACAGTAGGGTTTTTTTATAAATCTCCCCATCAATTATGTGTTCGTCAAAATCCCCTTTTGTCATCTCCACTTCATGCCTCATGATTTTCAAGCCAACAGATGGTGAGCCATACATGGCCCACTCATCAAGGGTCCCTCCATACCTTGGTCGCCCATGGGTCCCCTTTAAGATCTGTGGTGCTGATCAGACATCAGCTGGCCCACTTGGGCCCACAATCCCACTCACAGAAAACTCTACCGAACAACCTGGGAATGGAAAAAGGGTTTTCGATTCTGTTTTATTCCTCATAATAGGGAAACTTGAGTGGGGAGAGATTCTTTAACAATCTACCAATGAAAACACAGGGTTTTACAATCATCTCAATTATAATATAAGATTTAAGCACCCCTCCAACACAATATGGAGTTCGTCAATTATTGCAACATCCATATTAAAATGGAACAGTTCAATCGATCAAGTTTGGAGACTCTAACAATATTAGATACAATTAAACAACAAGATTTAAATTCATCATTCTTAGTGATCATTATAGGCCTCCTACTATTTATCCAATCGTTCACATAAGGAAAAACAGCAGCACATACAAGAAACCACATTGTTCCCCATTATGAAATATGGACATGATCATGATCACTCAGGATTTCTAAGAACCCTGCAAATAAATTCAACAACACTAGATACAACCTGGTCATATTACTCCCAGGCCTCTCATTGGAGTATCTTCTCACTCATGTGCCAGCTTGACCCATGTCAAGTGGCTCGACCATTGTCAATAATTAGTCTGATTACGTCTACCCTAACCCCATCTGTTTGTGGATGGGAAACAACAGTTGTATCTCTTCCTCATTGAGAAGATAACCACATTTAAATAGATATAGGAGACTCACTCACCTCCTGTGAATGTTCGTGATGTGCGATCGAGAGGACATCCATCAACTGCTACCTGGTTAGTCGCCTACTTCTTCTTCTTTGTGCCTCTCCAAGTTCTCTCGTGAACAATGAATCTCTCTCTCTCTCTCTCTCTCAGATTCTCTCTTAAGCTTTAGAAGAAGATGGGATGAGGCAAATAAGAGGCTCCCCAGATTATATAGGAGATCCCCCGTCTCCTGTTAGGAGTCATGTGGAAGACTTCTCTCCCATCAAAAGTTCTGCACAACAAGACTGCCTCTCCCTCCACAAGTTCATTTTTTTTGGGATGGAAGTGCTGTGCCCTCTTCTCCACTCAACTATTAAGGTTTAAACAAAGTATGGGTCCCATCACCCTTATATAATGTTAAAATCAAGTAACTCATCCTAACAGGAATTGAATGGTAATAGGACCCACAGTGCAGTCAACAATTTTAAATATTTAAAACAGATTCTAAAATTCCAACCATGGGTATTACAATACCCCACCTTAGGATGTGCTAAACATAACCCAGCTTCATGATCTCCCTTTGAGATCTCACGAGCCTGTACATCTACGATCTATATCATTAAAGTTTTATCCAGTCTGCAAGCATACACCCTGTTGAGGTCACTTAAACTAAGCTGCATTAAATCCCATGAAACTGTAAGCTAAGAAAAACACTGAATATGTGTAATTTTGCATTAACAAATTAAAAAGACACTGATAGGAAATATGATTATGACATGAGTTCATTAACCCTTCTAAAACATTTACCTCTGTAAAGAATGACATTGATGGAAAAGATCATTACATTTGAGAGAACGAAAAAACAAAGAATCCCAAAGGGTCCAAGAATGACACTTGATATGTTCAAGAATCCAGAAAGTTTTTTTTTTTTTATTTCTTAAGGCATTTAGTTGTCCATCAGAAGTTCATTAGAACCTCCGTCTTTATGAATTAGGACATTTAGGAAACAGAGGTACAATTGAATTAATTTGAGGCAAAGTTAAGAAGATAAGCAATTAAATAGATGCAACCAAATGTAATTTTATCATTTCAGTTTTTAATTTAGAATTTTGCCAACAAAAAAGTTTTTAATAAGAAAAAAACTGAGTTAATGTGCAAGATACATTGAGAGGTTGAAAGGCAGCACATACACAAAGGCAAATTGAATTGACATTTTATACACTATTGCACTGGCAGTTTCACAGCCGGTCTACACCTCTTCCAACTTCAGTGGTATATTACCTTGATGGTGAGTAATTCATTTTAAATTCTAAAAGCAATTATGACAAATTATACACGCACTGGCAGTAGCATTATTAAACAATACCCAATATTAAAACAAAATGGGATGTATGAAATACATTTGGACAAAACTGGTAATCTCATTAGTACCACTCAACAAATTTATTGTAATAGAACAACCAGGGGATAAAAAAAATCAGCAGTACTTCAAACACTAATTAAGAAAAAACATCAAAATAATTGGCTATTATATTTTATGATAAGTAAACACAACTCAATAAGCTTGATACAGGATTTGCATTACTTCAAACTTAAACATCATGTCGCGACTCAAATTCCAGGGCCCTGTTGGAATCTGACTTATAACGCATTAGCATACAATTCACATGCTTAAATCAAATAAACACATAAGGCATAAACATCATTTGATAAAAATTGTCTTTCATATAATCCAACCAATTAAATAACCAACTAATAGTATCTCCAGTGTATAACAATTCACATAATAAAATTCTTTAACTAATTTAAAATATTCAATACTATCAATTCTCCTAATCTACTGTATATTGCTGTAATGCTCTCCTCAGCCACACATGCCAAACCCTATGGGCTGATCTTCGCTATTCTTCAATCCACCCACCACTCTATTACTTAGAGGGGGCAACCCAACATCAATATAAACTAGTCAATGAATTCCTACTCTAACATACATCCATAATTAACATAATAGCATCATTAGAAACAATTAAATAATAAATGATAAATAATTCAATCAATGAATAGAACTCATTCCATGATACATCTCTGAGCTATATCCTTGCACCGAGTCTTCATCATTGTACCATTTTCACATATCACAATTCTTCCAGATGCATCTCCTCACCTGGTTTCACTCATGCATCTCCTCACCCAGCGTCCCATAGGACCCTTTGCATCAAGACCTCAATGTCCTATTATCCACTTCCATAGACAACATAACTAACTTCAAATCGAACCTAATGGTCCAGAATCACACAGTCATAATAAATCATACCATGCTAGTAGTTCAGATCATGCCCCATTCCAATAAAATCATGCACAATAGAATTTATAATTCAAAATATTTTCTTGTTTATTAATTTGTACATGCCATAATTTCTTTCCCAAATTTCAAATTTTTGTAACATAAACTTATCCAAATACAGGCTATATATATTATAAGTATCATCATAGTATACCCTTTCCTTTAAACATTAATAATAAAGATGTGAATGGAGTTTTACGTAATTATGATAATAGCAGGGGCCTTGTTATAAACTCTAAATAAACTATATACTTGACACAGTTGAAATCCATACAAGACCAGCCGTCACAAAACCTAGTTCTGTTAAAACACTCCTCATGCCATGTCCATTCTAGGTCATTAGATGGTGGGCCATTCATGGCCCCATCCTCTAGGGTCCATCGTGGCTAGGGTCGCCCATGGGTCTTTTCCAAGATCCATGGTGCTAATCCCCCATCATGTGGCCCACCTAGGCCCACAACCTCATGCCACAAATTGTGTCCCAATCGGCCTAAAAGTGCAAAAATCCTATTTTTGGCTCTGATTTTGCATCTTGCACAGCAAATCCAAACTGATTAGGTTCCAATATCCTTTCTCTAGTGAGTATTATACAAATCTCTAGAATCCATGGCCATTGATCATATAGATTACTCCAAAACGATGGATTGCAGAGTCGTCAGACCCATCCATATTCAATTATGGGTTCACAAACAACATGGCAACAGAAATTCTAATCCTTACAGCAACATTATTTATTACTCTAGGTATTCCACTCTTCTAACCATCCCTCGATGAATGTTTGTACAAAAATTTCATTCACAGTACCAATGATAGGACTTCCACATCTCAGATTTATCAAACACATCATAATAACATTCAAACAGGAGATTCACTCACCTTTCGTAGACGTGCACAATGTTTGGTAGAGAAGGCATCCATCAACAATCACTTGGCGGGTCGCCTTCCTCCTTCACTTAGTATCTCCCTTCTCTCTCTCTCTTAGGCTTCTCTCTCTCTCTCTCTCTCTCTCTCTCTCTCTCTCTCTCTCTCTCTCTCTCTGATTCTCTCCTATAGTTTAGAAAGGAGTAAAGTAAGACAAATAAGAGACTATCCACATTATATAGCAAATCCCCTTCTCTTGTCCTAGTAGAAGTCACATACAAAATTCTACAAAACTCCCCTCCCATCAGAAGCCCTGCACAACAATACTTCCTCTCCCTCCAAAGTCCATTTCTTTTGGAATTGAAGTGTCGTGCCTTTTCTCCACTTGACTACTATTATTACTAATAAGGATTGTGTCCCATTGCCCTTATACAAATCTTAAAATCATATAACTTATCCTAACAGTAACTGAATGGTAATAGGGCTTACCAATAAAATTAACAACTTAACATTTTAAAACAGGCCCCAAATCCCAACTCCACCGTGGATATTACACATCATCTCTTTTATGGAATTTTAACTTGTAATCAATTAGCAAACTTGTAGCAATTTACTAATAATTTCAGATAAAAGTTCTTATAACATATGGATAAAGAGCAAAGACTAGGGATATCCAACAGTACATCAATTTTATCAAGTGGTGAGATTCAGTTTCCTTAAATGAACTGTGAGAAACCATTTTCCCACAAAATGATTGACTATCACCTGCATGTTCTAACCAACCAAAGCTACATTTTCACAAAAAATATCCCACCACTCCCCTTTCCCTAGAAAACCAGTAGGAAACTACCGAACATGCACTTAACAAGAACCACTAGTACATTTATAGCTCTTCTACAATTTTTCTCTTTCCCTTGTCATATGCTTATCTCTTTTATTATAAAAAGGAAAGAAAAAAAGAAGATTCAGAAAATTATTACAGTTCACGCATTCTCTCACATTTGTTATTGTGTTTGCACCATTTTATATTCATTAATTAAAAAAAAGGTTATCTACAGAAATAGCCTAAAAATCTAGGACTCAATAAGCACACGAGAGTCTTCGTTTCTAGTTCAGGTGAGAAGCAACTTCAAAATGAGGGAAAAGTGAAAGCAAAGAAAACCTAAAATGAAAAAACTACACAAATTCAGTAAACTAAAATGGATAAAGAGAGAGACAATAATTCTTCACTGTCATCACCATCTTGGACGTGTATAATCAATATGGGGTCAGGGAAAATTTTGCTAAGAAACAAGAAAGTAATCTCCTCTCTCTCTCTCTCTCTCTCTCTCTCTCTCCCCAATATATGGTCATGTTATTCAAAAATAAATAAAACAACTAAATGTTGTTATCAGAAATCACCTCATCCATCGTAGGATTGATAATAAATTGTCCATAATAAATCCACCCAATACTTATCACTCTAATGGGACCACCCCAAGGAATATCCGATAACATAAACGCAGCAGATGTGGCATTAGCTGCCATTATTTCTGGATCTTGCTTCCCATCAGAAGAACACTTGCCATTTCCTACACGAGTAAATATTGATTAAGAAAAATAGCAAGGACAGGCCTAAGCCATAATTGACTGATCCAACCCAACTTTGGTAGGTTTAGTTAAACCAACATGAATTGGGTTTGGGCTTGGGTTAAGAACTCAAACAACCGACACAACCTAAATCATTCTTCTTCTTTTTTTCTTTTCAGTTTTCACAGGGGTGGGGGTTAACAGAACTAAAAATTTCATTTCCAAGGGAAAAAAAATAAGGGGGAGCACTACAAGGAAGCGATACAGCCATAAAAAGCAGTAAGAGAAACAAGTTAGGTCTTTCCAGATATGAAAAAGAAGACACTTGAAAGCAAACAAAATTACAAAGAAGCTGCAAACATCAAATCCCTATAAGATATCCATTTTAGTAAATGATTCAGTCACATCAACAACCCACTTCAGTTAATAAATCCACCATCCTAAAAGTATGATGGCAGCATAGACTTGAAAAAGATCTCCATTAAGATGAAGTTGAACCTCCAAGAGATGCCTTTGACTTTTCTTCCAATTTATCGTGTTAGCAGAATCATGTGTACTTTACTTCATATAACATAAACATGTGTACCAAAGCACAACTAATAAAAGATAATAGAACAATAAACTTTCAAATTTGTGTCGTAACTAGGGAACCAGCCAAGGCAACCTCTGCCCAGCTTGAGATGGGACTTGAACACAAATTGGGGTGAGACTTTCATGTATTTACACTTGAGCTAACCCAAGCTTGGGCTTGGCTTGATAATGCACAACAAGTGCATGCCTAACTCAAGCTTTTTCATTGAAATATAATTATTGTTGTTGGTTGTTGCTGTTATCATATTTTTTTCCTTAAGCATGGCTTATATAATACCATTAGAGCACTATTGGAAAACACCTTGGTTTAGATTGAGAATGGAGAAAAACCTTTCTCTAGAGAATTTCATTTTTTCAATTTTGTTTATAAGAGAAATTAACTCTTCTATTGACTACTTTTGGTAAAAAAAAATCAATTTTGTTTATAAGAGAAATTAACTCTTCTCTTAGCCACTTTTAGTAAAAGGTGAGAAAAACGGTTTTCTTTACAGATACACCACTTTCTCCTCACAAAAGATCATATATTTTTGAATCTTTTGAAAGTTTCAACTTTATCTTAATATAACAGTGTTACAGTTGTCTTACCTACTTTAAGACTTCAACAGCAAATAAAATACATTTACCTACATATTTATGTCAACATAAGTGTAGAAAGACCTCGAGTTTCCACTAGCAACAGTAACTGCAGCAGTGAATGGACACATGGCTAGCACTCCCTGCATTTCCTAGAAACAAGCTGAACTTCCTCTTTAGAATCCTTCCTGACTAGAAACAGGCCACCACAACCTTCTACAACTGCTCTTTTAATTGCCGTATCTTCTGCCACATTTAGTCCCAAGGGTTCTTGGTGCACCACCGACCATGTAATGGACATCATCTCTGTTTAACAAGTTGTCCACAATGGTAGTTCCCTAACAATATTGGGAAAGCGCTCACTTCGGATTAAGATTGTCCAAATGAACATAACTATGAAGATGAAAACAAAAATCACTCAACTAAATTTACAATTCATTTCAGGCATGGCATCCCTTTAACGGTCATCATAGAAACAATGGAAGACCACCACGGAAAAATGAAGATAAAAAATAGAAGTGTGGGTGATCATAAGATTAAATAACCAAAAACAGATCCCAAGGGAAGATGGGGCACCCTAATTGTGTCTTCACATGAGATATTGTCATTTGGTCCCAAAATATTATGCAAGCATGATGAGTGATTTTGGAAATAAATGGGACAAATCGACAAAAAAGAATACACATGGGATGAAATGAAAGGAGTGTTTGTGGATGAGCATATAGCTAATCAGATCCATTGGACTCTGCTAGCATTCTTATCTATCATGATGATTGTGAGGCATTCACTGGTGATTAGGGATGCAACGTTGGACAGATTGGGTCAAGTATTAGCTCAACCCAAGCCGTACACAAATAATATGTGGCAAATACAAACCCAACCTTAAATGAAACCCAAACACATCCGAAGAAAACTCAACGTAAATTTACAAATCCCAAGTGCAACTTCTGGTTTACTTGGGTTGCACTTTCCAAAGGGTATATGAGAATATCTGCATAATGTTATGTATTCTCCCAAAACATGGTGTTTTTGGTTCATGTCATAGTAGAACAAAAAGAAATGCAGGGCATAAAAATTATTTAACCCTCGCTAAACCCATTATAATAGGAGTTCTACCCATCTATTGGATTTTAGAGGCCCCAACAAAACCAATTAAGGTCCAATTATCAATTAGGAAATAACATCCAATTAAACAATTACATTGTCAGGGCTTTATAAACTGAATAAGATTCTACCATGGACTAGAAACTCAACTGGCTAAAGGTCTTATCTACCTGAACCAACATAAACAAATGAAAGAAAACATCTCCCCAGGAAAAAAAAAGGTAAAAAAAGAAACTATTTAAAAAAAAAAAACAAAGGACTCGCACATGATCTTCAAAATAGAAAACATCTTTAATTCCATTTTGGCCCCTTTTTTTTTATTTTTTCTATGGCTGTAGTTCTCTTCTCTCCAAGAAAAAAAAAAACAATCCGAAAGACAGAGAACCCATGGAAGCTTTTAGACACATCGATCTATTCTTCCCTCCTCCATTGCAATCCCCCATCAAAACTAAGTTTCATAAATTAAAAAACAAATGTAGTCCTATTTGATTTGTAAGTCTCCAAGCCCTTCTTCTATGCATGCCCATTCATTTCAAATCCCTATTTCATCCAAAACCTCTTTCATCAAAACCCTATTCCACCAAAACCCTATTTCATCAAGACCCTATTCCACCAAAACCCTCTTTCATCAAGACCCTATTCCACCAAAACCCTATTTCATTACTCAAGCCCACAAGAGAAAATACGGAGAATATTGATCAATGAAAATGACAACAAGAAAATAGAGAATATAAATAGAAGAGAAAATGGATTTTTCCTCTGATTTTTTGCTTGAATTTGCAATGCCAGCCCCGGAAATCTCCTTCTACATGGCATTCCGAATGCTTTGATTCTTCTTCTTCTTCTGGATTTCTGTCTGGAATGCTCCGA
Source organism: Sextonia rubra (assembly GCA_037013555.1). NCBI lineage: Eukaryota > Viridiplantae > Streptophyta > Magnoliopsida > Laurales > Lauraceae > Sextonia > Sextonia rubra. Next base: position 8,937,449 of record JASUAD010000015.1, read on the forward strand.
TCCTAAGAAAACACAAACGGGCCAGGAATGGCCTGGGAGCGCCTGTGGCTTCTTTGAATTGAATACTGTTACCCCTGTATTTCGGGTGGGCTTTATAATTTCATTCTTGTATAGTGACGAAGGAACGAAATTAAATAGAGCCGTTGCGGGGTGGAGAGCTGAGTGGAGTGGACTCGGGCCTGTTTATCCATTTTAGAGTTTAGGTTGATATATCTATTTTTAATTAGTATATTACTTCCACGAGGAATGTAAGATCCGATCCGTTGGTCAAGGTGGTCCTAACAATGTAAACGTCTTTTTGATCAATGGACTGACCCGCACTCAATTTGTGACAATTATGGCCCATCATTTCAGAAAAAACTCTGGAGCAACCATCTTGATCCATCCACCATCAGGGACCATCTTTTTAATCCGAATGGATCAGTTGCAAGGAGGATGGATCTACACGTCTTCTGCCCTCCTTTATTTACTAACTAATATACATTATTCAAAGAAACAGGCCATATTTTCTTAAGGGGACCAAATTTTGATCCAATTAGAATTAGCGCACAATGGAAAAATCATTAATGTGTAAAACACAATCAATCTGGTAAAAGGCCTAACTCCAACTAAAGCAAATTTCGGCCCAATACCAGAATGGGATAATGTCCTGCCAATAGCCCGACATATTTAGCACAAGGACATTTGTAGAATTTTTAATCGGGCCCAGCTTGAGTGTGACATTTTTTGGACCAGCAAATGGATTTGGGCCTCCTATGAGGATGGATTTGCACATCTTCGGACCCACCTTTATTTAGTAATTAATATACATTGTTCAAATAAACAGGCCACATTTTAAGGGGCCAAGTTTGATCCATTTAGAGTTGGGGCACAATGGAAGATTCATCAATGTGTAAAAAACAACCAGCCCAACAATGGGCCCATCTCCAACTAGAACAAAATTTGGCCTTGTGCCTGAATAGAGAACATCCATCTTAGCTGAACACATTTAGGGCAAGGACACATATAAAATTCCAAAATGGGTCAAACTTGAATGTAATATTTTTTAGACCTGTAATTGGATTTGGGCCTGGATTTAGGAGCGATTACCAAAATTTGTAGGCTTGGACCTCCATGGATGTAAGCAACCAGTGCCAAAGCACGTAAAAAATTTATGTTCATATAATATATGATTGCTTAATAGTTTGATTGTCTTTGTGCATTATGGTACATCATCAATCATAAATATTTTAGCTGCACCATCCAGCGATGATTGGATTCAAATGGCAACAAATATTTATGTATTTATTTTTTGTACATAGGCAACAAACAAATATTTAGTTAGCTACTTGAAATCACTTGTTAAGGTTGTAAGTGGATAATCTACCTCAAAACTTTTCAAAGTCCACCTAACTTAATTATTTAAGCTAACATGAAAGTGCAAACCATTGTCTTGAAACTAGCCAAAATTTGACCGTTGCGGCACAATAGAACATATATCAATGTGTCAAACATAATTAATTTAACAGTAGGTCCAACTCCAGAAGAATTTTGGCCCAGTACCTGAATGGGAGAACGTCGCCTGACACATTTAGCACAAGGATAAATATACAATTTCTAAACAGGCCCACCTTGAGTGCGACCTTTTTGAGACATGTAATTGGATTTGGTCTTGGATGATGGATCTACACATCTTTAGCCCCACCTTATAAATTATTGCAGATCGTTCAAACAAAGAGGCCTTGAATATACAATAGGAGAACGTCAAGCCTAACACGAGACATTCCGAACAACGAACATTGAATATAGAAACAATGAATTCCTCGCATATACAATCTTTGATTAGATTTTTTAATTGATAACTCCTCTCCTTTCATTCAAGGCTTAAATATTGATAATCGTCGTGGAAAAGTGTAGCTTCTGGACTTTTGTTGATGTTATTTATTTATGCGACAATGAGCCTTTTATATTTATATCAAACTCTTTATCCATTTATTTTAATAGTTGATGACCAATAAAAAGATGTTCATGTGGAAAAATAATATCACGACCCCAAATCACTAAGAGAGTTTGGGGGGCCACGGTGCACGCATTTATTGATAATTGAATTTGTTGAGCTCATAATTAGTGTTAGGATATTTTGAATTTGGTTAGTTCATGGGTTGGACAAAACTTGGGATCCAATGAGTTGTAATTTTCAATTTTTTTGGTTAAACTATTGCATACTTCATCGGGTCTCTTGAATAAAGTAGTTTGGAGAAAAATAGTCATATCTCTCAAACTATATATCAAATTAAGGCAATCTATCTACCATTGCGAAGCTCTTTTTGAGTAGATATCCATGGAGCCAAGATTGCTTTAATCGGAGTTAAAATAACAAAGTTCCAGTCTCAGGAAGTTTGCATAAACTTTTTAGTTCAAACCAAGAATTGTTTGTTCAACTAGAAACTTGGTTCATTCGAACCAAGAAGTTTTCATTTGAACGAAACATAGAGAAAACCCCATTGACACTACACAAATCACTTTTCTTTTTGTGACAGGACTGCCTATTGTAGTTCTACATGAACTATATCTTTAAGACACAAATTTGAGGTTATAAAAGAGGTTATTCTCTCAACCCTAGGGCATCAATCTCTTTTTTCTAAACCTAGTATACACATTGGAGATTACCTTGTCTTTTCTAGAGTATTCATTGAAGAGTTTGCCGAAGATCTAAGCGTCTAGAGAGTTTATACTTCTATACTTGTGGAAGATTCATCTTAAGTGGCATCAAGGTGTGTTGAATCACGCACGAGGAATGAAAGAACAGTGAATGGCATTGTCGGCGGCAAATAAGAATACTACAATCCTTAGGTTCTAGTAAACAGGGGAAGGTTTGTGATTATCTTGTAACTGTTCACTTCATAGTGCTTGGTTTCCGTTAGTTTGGATCATAGAACTCGTGGTTTTTTCCATGTGTTGTTTTCCACATTAAAAAAATCGTGTGCCTTCTGCTTGTGTGTTTGATTGATTTATATTTCTTTTATTTTTTTTCCATTATTAATTGAACTACACTCTCAAAATCATATTGGGACCTTGAGAGAAATTGATGATTTTTAAGCACCCTTTTAAAAAGCATTTAGGAACAAACTAAGTGCTTATGGATACAACCTTTAAACCAAATTAGTGGGGGGCCATAAGAGCGGTTGCACAGCCTGATTTGAAAATAAATAATATTCTGACATTACAAAGAATTTACCATTACCTTCAATGGTCCAGATCACCTCATCATGAAATTGAGGATTTGGGAATACTTCGTTCTAGATTCTCTCCCAAATAGTAATGATGTCACCTCAAGTTGGAGCAGAAAAATGTCACTGGCTATCAATAATGAATATCATCATTATCATCATCATCATCAAAGCCTTATCCCAGCCATGTTGGGGTTGGCTACATGAATTCTATTTCTCCATTCCGTTCTATTTTGAACTAAATCTTCCGATAAGTGCAACTTCTTCAAATCTGAATTAATAACTTCCATCCATATTTTCTTCGGCCTACCCCTACCTCTTGATGGACCCTCCACCTGTATATCCAAAATTTTTCTCACCGGTGCCATTACTGGCCTAAGCTCAACATGCGCAAACCATCTTAAACGAGTTTCTCTAATCTTATCTCCTATTGTGCTACCCCTAAATGTTCTCGAAAGCGCTCATTTTTAATTTTATCTTTCCTAGTTTTACCACACATCCACCTAAGCATTCTCATTTCCACTACATCCATCTTATGAATATGTGTCTTCTTAATTGGCCAACATTCTGCTCCATATGCCATAGCTGGTCTAACCACTGTCCTGTAAAATTTTCCCTTCAATTTTATTGGCATTTGTCTATTACAAAGTACTCCCGAAGCTAGTCTCCACTTCAGCCATCCAGCTCTTATCCTATGCTCCACATCTTTGTCAATCTCCCCGTCCTTACTAATCATCGAGCCTAGGTACCGAAAAGAATCTTTACGTAGTATCTCATGGGTTTCAATTTTGACAATGGTTTCAACACTTTGTACATGTCCACTGAAATTGCAATCCATATATTCTGTCTTTGTACGACTTATTTTAAAGCCTCTAGATTCTAATGCCCTCCGCCATCTCTCAAGCTTTGCATTTACACCCTCTCTTGGTTCATCCACCAATACTATATCATCTGCGAACAACATACACCATGGTACTTCTTCTTAAATATGCACAGTTAACTCATCCATAATTAATGCAAAGAAATAAGGGCTTAAGGATGATCCCTGATGTAAGCCTATAGTCACGAGAAATCCGCCTGTTTCTCCACATGTGGTTTTCACATTTGTTATTGCACCTTCGTACATATCCTTTAAAATTTCAATGTAACCTCTTGGGACATTCCTTTTCTTTAAGACTCACCAAATTAAATTCCTCGGTACCCTATCATAGGCTTTTTCCAAATCGATAAAGACCATATGTAGATTTTTCCTCTTTGTTCGGTATTTTTCCATTAATTGCCTAAGTGAAAAGATAGCTTCCATAGTTGATCTCCCTGGCATAAAACCAAATTGATTTTTCGAAATCTTAGTCTTTTTTCTTAGTCTTTGCTCTATTATTCTCTCCCATAACTTCATAGTGTGACTCATAAGTTTAATCCCTCGATAGTTGGTACAATTTTGTATATCTCCTTTATTCTTATATATAGGTACTACAATGCTTCTTCTCCATTCATCCGGCATTTTCTTTGTCACAAGTATCTTATTGAATAGTCTACATAACCAACTTACTCCAACCTCTCCTAAGCATTTCCATACCTCTATCGGAATACCATCTGGGCCTGTTGCCTTTCCTGTCTTCATTCGCTTCAATGCTTCCTTCACTTCCACCCCTCTAATTCTATGGAGAAAAGTATACTCTTGTAATAAAGTATCCTTCTCCACTCTTGTATCGTCCAAATATTCTTCATTTAAAAGTTTACTAAAATATTCTTTCCACCTTTCTATAATATCGTTGTCCTTCACCAAAATATTTTCCTCATTGTCCTTGATACATTTGATATGATCTAAGTCCCTACTTTTCTTTTCTCTTATTTTTGCAAGCTTAAAAATATCCTTTTTTCCTTCTCTTGTTCCCAACCTATTATAGAGGTCATCATATGCTTTGAACTTTGCGCTACTTACTACTTTCTTAGCTTCTTTCTTTGCCTTCTTACACAACTCAAAATCTTCTATACTCTTAGTCCCCTGCCAAACTTTGTAGCAATATTTTTTTTTGTCGAATAACTTCCTGAACCTCCATACTCCACCACCATGTTTTTTTATTGATATGTCTCTTCCCTTTTGATTCTCCAAGTACCTCATTTGCAACATTCCTAATGCAATTAGCCATTTGATTCCACATTACTGTAGTTTCTCCTTCAATATTCCATTCTCCTTTCTCAATCATTTTGTCCTTAAATATATTTGCTCTTTCCCCCTTCAAATCTCTCCACCTTGTTTTAGGGTCCATTTTGTTTACTACTGCTCTCTTTTTACTTCTAATGCAAATATCTAAAACTCCAAGCCTATGTTGCGTAGTCAAACTCTCTCTTGGGATAATCTTACAATCTTTACAAGCCAATCGGTCCTGTTTTCTAACTAGAAAAAAGTCTATTTGACTCCTATTACTCCCACTTTTATATGTAATTAAATACTCATCTCTCTTTTTCAAGTAATTATTTGCTACTATAAGATCAAATGCCACTGCAAAGTCCAATATAGTGTTTCCGAATTCATTCTTTTCTCCAAATCCATGCCCTCCATGCACTCTCTCATATCCTCTATTATCTCTTCCTATATGCCCGTTTAAATCCCCTTCAAGGAAAATTTTATCACTATTTGGGATTTCTCACATTAAATCATCCATCTCTACCCAAAATTGTCTTTTCACACTTTTTTCTAGTCCTACTTGGGGAGCATATGCACTAATGATATGAATTATGTCTTCCTTTAGTACTAGTTTAATTGCTATAATTCTATCACCAAACCTCTTTACCCCCACAATTTTCTTTTTTAAATCCTTATCTATAATTATACCCACTCCATTTCTTGTATTACTCTTTCCTGCATAGAAAAGCTTATACCCATCCATAAGCTCCTTAGCTTTATTCCCTTTCCACCTTGTCTCCTGTATACAAGCCACACTAATTCTTCTTCTTTTCATTACCTCAACCAACTCCATGCTCTTGCCTGTCAAGGTTCCTATATTCCAAGTAGCAAGTCTAATTTCCCTATTCCTCCTCTTCTTCTCATGGACTAACTTCTTTAACCGCATTAGCCCAAAGTCATGCGATAGCCCTTGCACACTTTTCACTGCAGCCAAGCTATGCTGCAATGCGTCGCTTAAAGCGAGGAACGCCCTAGCCTTATCGTGAAATATCATTTGTTCAGAATTCATGTTTGGGTTGTGACAAAGTTTTACGCTGGCTATCACCTACCTAATGCAACCCTCCTCCTTTACCCGGGCTTGGGAGGCCTCGCCCAAAGATCATATGCTGCTCTTACACCATATTGACCAATAAGACAACCTTGTGTGAGCCATGGATCAATTTAAAATTTCGTAGGTACATCATTTCCAAATTCCAATCTGATGAAGTATTTTGTGGTAAAACCTGAGATCTAAAGGAGAGAATAACATGCCATGCCCATGAAGAACCAACTGAAGGCGGAATATCCCAAAAAGAGGACTACCTAATATATTTTGCAAAAACACATATATACCAACAGGAATGACTCCCAATGCAATCTTCCAAACTTGCTTTGCGATGGGAGCCTTATTGAGAGCAAATGAAACTTTCAACCTCAAACCACCAATTTTAATAAAGTGACAAATGCTATCCTATGCTACAGGATATAAATATTGTCGTGACCCCTTCATTCCAAAAGAAATCCCTCATGAGCCGATCTATAATTCAAATTTCAAAGCACATATGGCGGAAGAATATATATAGAGCCCTATATAAATGCAAGGCTAAAAGTGTTGACCTAATTGACTGCAGACCATAATTTACTTTCATAGGTTCACTTTAAATTATGCACTGAAGCACATTAGTTTTTACCTTGTTTTCTCCTCTTTACTTCTCTTTATTTCTTAGAGTCCCTTATCCGTTATGAAAAACTCTTAATGAGGAGTTTATTATGAATCCTTCTCCTGCTTATGGTGTCTAATGGGTACAAGTGATAACCATACGTGAGTGCACTAGCCGTGCTGGGCCGGGCATGTGTGGCAAGCACTCCCGTCCGTCCATGTCAAGCCAGGCAAGGCCGTCCCGTGTGGATTGGGACCTAGGAGTCAGCTCACCCGTGGAGGTAGACTAACCAGGCCGTCCTTACTGGTTGGGCCCTACTGCGCGCATTTATTTTTGGACCACCTGTGAGTCCAGATCCGAATCCACTTCTTGATAGCCCACACTCTTCTTTCCATTGCACCTAGCCATTAGTGTTTAGGCAGTTAAGTCTCTTATTTATTCCGAGACCGTAGGGGCTCTCTGTTGTGCTTTCTTTCTGCTCCTCCTTTCTGCTTTCTCGTTGCTAATGCTTATGAAAGTGGTCCATTGGGGATTTGAGATTTCTCCAGTTTTTTGAGTGCACAACTCCTAGAGATTGTCTGATCAGGAAGCCGTCTTATCCTGAGTAGACGTCCGTGAGTCCATTTTGCACCGATGTGGGGGTGAAATTTACCTAAAGAAAGTGTCTCTAAAGATGCGATTTGGTTACCAATTGTTTAGTTTATTCTAACCTTCCTCAGTAATTTTATATATACAGGTTATTTAAAGTTGCCCATAAATGCAAAAATCCAACAATTAGGCAGATTTTTGTTGTCTCTTAATCGATCCTCTACCCATTGCTTCCACATAAGTCTTAGCATGCATTTTGTTGCCCTGCTTTGGCTAGAAGCCTTATCTCTAAATCTGTCCGGCACGCATTTAGTTATATTGCTGAGATTCAGAGGTGAATATATCCCTTTTTCTACCATTACCCTCCTCCTATATCAGAGGTGAATATATCCCTTTTTCTACCATTACCCTCCTCCTATATTAAGGGGACTTGTTGCTGGAATTTTGCGAATATTTTGTGGATAATTGGAAATGTATGCTAGGGAATATTATCCTAAGGTTTGCAACTGTGAGGCCAACATTTCAAAATGTGGTGAATGAGAATGGAATATTATCTCAAAGTAATGAAAATTCTCTATGTGCTAACAACTGGGTTCCCTAAGCCATATGGATATGGGCCCGTTGGTACCTATGAAAATGATCAGTGGAAATCAAATGATTTTGACTGTACAAATGAGATCTTAAATCATTTGGATAATTCCTTACAAGCAGAACCCCATGCTAATACGAACCTAAATGGAAAACTGAAAGATCCATATCCACAAATTCTAAAAAATTTGACACCAAAATTATACTTTGTTGGTAAACCTCATGCATAATTCACTCTTGAATTGGCCTTAATGAGCATTGTAATCCAATACTTGGGCTAGGATTGAGCTTGCCCAACCGTGCCTATTTAGTTATGAGGACTAATATCCAGGCCCACAATTGGCTGCAACACACGAAGTTAGGCTTGTGCCAAGCCTATCTACAAGATATGTTTGTTAGGCCACACCAAAGTAAGCCATTAATTTAGGCCTCTAAGAGAAAAACAGGCCCAAGGCACAACTCATTTAGCTAATTTAGGCCTCTAAGAGAAAAGCAGGCCCAAGGCACAACCCATTTAGCTACAGAATAAAAAATATGAGGAACATACCCAGTCCATGGGTGTAAAGCAAAACCAATACAAGCTAGTTTCTAGTTGTACACGTCTAAAGCACCACCAGCAGATAGCTAAACAGGAATATTTTATATAATTAACATAGATTTAACTCTAAGGATACCTTCTAACAAAATGTTTGAGCATACCTATAGCAAAGATGCCAAAAATGATCATTACTTCTTCATACTTTCCAACCAACGTGGACTGCTCCGCAGCACCAAGAGCAAGCCCAACAGCAGAAAGAGTCCCCAAGGCCAGATTAAATCCTTTATTCAGTGTGGCACCTAGATAAGAAGTAAAATTTAGAAGTATTAGATTCCTCTTGAGCTTCTCGAAAGTTTTCTATGGATGTGAAATCCAAATCGAATGAGAAAGGAGCACAAGAATCCCTCCATGTATTATCACTTACTCGTGTGTCAAACCTAAACCTTTTAAAGGTAGTTGTGCCCATGGTTTAAAATCATGGTTTACTCTTCATCCCCTTAACACAAAAAAGTCACTTTTTTTTTCCTATGAATGTCTAGGAATTCAACAAGAGTAAAATTAGATTACGGATTTCCTGCAATATCATCCTATCTAAAGATGAAGTAACAAAGGTAAGATTCACATGGAACCATCAAATAATCTCTCATTCACCAAGCCAGTTAAAGAACATGGGTGGTTCTTTTTAGAGGAGGCAACTACAGTTAGTGGTGGACCTAAGATTTTTGTTTGGCTGGGGCAAAAAATTGAAAAGTGTTTTCATCATTCTTTTCTCCAATACATTATATTTGATTTTATAAATAAAAAAAGGGGTCAAAAGTTGCCAGATGACCTACCTAGCAATTGGTTGTAAGAAATATCTATACTAAGTACTAACCACCAACAAAGTAAAATAAGATATTCTAATATACTGTAATACTAATATATATATAAGTAAATTATTTCATCTTGCAGATTTTGCGCTTCAAAATTCTTTCCATCAAAACTTATTGTACTTGAGAAATTCAACTATGCCACAAGTAATTGCTCGGGGTCTATTTACTAGAGTAAGCTAAATTCATCTCTTACAATTAGCACATTCAAGTTCCAGTCATAATTGCATCAAGCGAAGCTTGGGACACACCATATGTGGATAAAATCAAACCCAAATAATAGAAACAAAGCATGGTCAATTTGAGCCCTCAGCAACATTCCTTGCTAAGTGCAATTTGGGTTAAGACTATACTCATTTTAGGTATTAAGATTTTTTGTTTACTTTTTGAAAGGGCATAAAATTATGGCAGTTTTTCTTACTAGCCTAACCAAGTTTCAACACCAACTCTTACAAAACCTTCCGAGCCCAATTAAAATTCCACTTATTGGTTTGTTTTTTACCATCAAAGTTCGTTAGACCTAAGTTCATATCCCTTCATTGAACCATTAGCTTAGAATCTCTATAGTGACCAAAATATGTTTCTAAGGAAGTTTCTATTTTATCAAGTGCTCATTTGTGGGTGTTTAATGGTCTATTAGTATGATCATTGATTTTCTCTATAAATTTTTTTTTTGTTTAGTGCCTTATACATATAAATAAACTGTACCCACAAACATGAAAGCTTCTAGAATAATTTTTTTATAGTATTCCATAAGAGAAACAAGTAATTCTTAATTGAAAGAGAAACAAACTTTAAGAAAAAATAAGTATTGTTATAAGGAATTAACCCAATTGGGTAGAATGATATAAAAAAGTATTCAAATCTCTAATAAATGCAAACCTAATTAAAGAAAAATAACCAGCCCACTAATCTCATAAAACAAACATAACCTTCAACTACTATAAAAAAGAATAATAATAAAACAAAAAGAACAGATGTGCAAAACTACCTCTTGTTTGTAGAGAGAGTGAGAGAAAGACAGCATAATGGAAAAGCTTTTGGGTTTTTTTCACTGGAGAGAGATGGTCAGATAGAGAGAGTGAGTTGACAACAACGCTGTCGTTTTGGCAATTTTTTTTTTTGGATGGGGGGGGGGGGATTTAATTGCAAAAAGGAAAATAGTTAGACAAAGAGATGGCCAGATGGTTGGAGAAAGAGAGCTGATACTACTGTTGTTGCTACGATGGCAATTGGAATCCGTGAAGAATGGACAATGAGGTAGAGTGAGAAGATGAGATAGGTTTTGGTTTGGAGACATTTCAGTGATTTGGGGATGAGGTTTAAGTGAAATCAAAGGAATTTTCAATATTAAATTGGTGTTACCCAAGTCTCGGGGTGGTGCTGGATTGGGCCCCAACTAGTGTGTGGCCCATGTGGCCATGATAGTTTAATGGAGTTCGAAATTTGACATGGGGCAGAAGCACCCAATGTTGGATATCATGGGTGTGGCCCACATGACCACCACTTATATTGATTCATTCAAAAATGACATCTTCCTATTAAAGCCACGTTCCTGGAAATACTCTAGTCGTGTGATAATGGAAAGCTTTCCGTTGATAGGGAGGAAAGTGTTAACGTAGTCTATAAATGGCTTGGGAACTCTCTCATCTTCATACAAAGATTACTACTTGGCATACCCATCAATCAGCAAGCATTACGAGAAGACTAAAAGAGTTAAGATTGTAGATCTCCTCTTCATTTCGCAATGGATTTAGGTATGCTCTAAATTGGTTGTCTTTCATAATACAAATCAATCCGTCAGAATGCAAATCTAATCCGTTAAAGTTTTTCCTAAGGGGCCATTTTGGCTTTCAATTGATATCAGAGCCATTGGTTTCCATTGATAGAGTTGGATTTGCATCAAAACGGAAAAAGGGTTCATTGTTTACGGAAATAAAAAATAAAAAAATTAAAAAAAGAGTAGTTGGCTGTCGCCTGTGCAGCGGCCACTTTCTAGCGAGTAGCATCGCTGCACTTTCTCCGACGGTGCTGCGGTGCGAGGTGGCGGAGTCGGGCACTGCGCAGAATGGTTTCTGCGCAGTGCACAGTCCCAATCGCTGAAACAGCGACAAGAGAACAAAAAAAAAAAGTCGATCGTCGCCTGGGGCGATGGCCTTTTCTGGCGAAGCAAAGTCGCTGTGCCTGACTGGGCATTGCGCTAGTGGCAGAGGCGATAAAAGAAAAATTCTGCCGCTGCCGAAAATGATTCCAGCCGGCGACTGGTGTGGCCGGCGCCATGCGAGCGCCGGCAGTCCACTGCGGTCGGGGCTGTTGGCGTCAGAGGTGGAGAAAGGGGCAATCGGTTAAAACCGATTGCCCCATTATTGAGAGGTTGAAGATGACGTGTCGGGTCAGGTTGTTATGACCTGACCCGACCCGACCCGGTTCGATTTATTAAAGAAAACTGGACTGGGTTAATGGATCAGACCCGACCCGATCCATTTCAATAAAATAAAAGAACGGGTTAGCAAACCCAACCCGACCCAGGTTATCTGACCCAACCTAACCCAGCCCATTTTATATGCAGACTGGATTAACTGACCCGACCCGATCCAGTAATGAATAAATGGACTGGGCTTTTTACCTATACCCGAATTCACTGGACTGATCAGTCCAATTACTGACCTGGGTCTGCCCCAACCCACTGGCCTGGCCTGGTTTGAATAAATTATTATTAATTTTGATATTTATATGTTTTGAATAATTGGGTCATTATGAAAGTGATCCGTTCCGATCAGAACCGCCCAAATGATGTATCTAAATGCAATCATCATTCTGATAGGATTGGATAATTTAAATATGATCAGATCAAGGCCAGATCAAGGAAAAATGAATGCTTAAAATCATATTTTGATCATTTCGGACACATATGATATCGGATTTTCGATCCGTTTCTTTTGTTGTGTCCCTTATGATGAGATCTATCATATTACTGAATTTAATTCCTAATCGAATGATTCAATGTTGATACCATGCATGTTTAACTCATTCAAATTCCTGTTTCCGCTTATCGTTTACATGATCAATGTTATTTTTTGAGTTATATTTGTTACATGCATGCATGCTTGATAGTTAAATTAGTACGAATCAATGGATAAATTAGGTCAATTTGAAACTTATGATAGATTGATTAAAGAAAATTATTGTTGTGATGAGATATCAATAGTCCGATTAATGTTCATCTAGACAACTAATTTTAGTAAATTTCATTTTCACAATAACATAATAATTGTTTAAGTTAGGTCTCCCCTAAATGTTTAGATTTAAAATAATAAATGCTCAATTAAAGTAGAAATAGAGCATTAGAATCGTTTAAATCATAAGGAGACTAAAAATGAGTGTCATAGGTTTCAATTTGCAATTATGAGTTTACTAGGCAGTCACCAAAGTGGCCCAGTTATGATGAAACTCATGTTTCGATTATTAAATTAGAGATACCATAAATGACACTAAAATTGCAACTTCACTTAAAAGATAGATAATCGACCCAAAGGAGTTTATCTTTCAATTATTTGAAGATTGGGATAAAACACGTTAAAGATGTTTTGTGAATTCGTGCTGATCTATGCCCAAAGGTGGGATCTCACTTATTCACTTAATAAATTGTGGTTTTATCAAATAAACAAGAATAATAAATTAATATGTTACATTTGACCCAAAGGTTATTTGTAATGATGTAAAACTATTATTTCTGTTGTCAGACTCCCTTTAAATTCAAAGCATTATAGAATTGTGAGAATAATATTTATCTCTTCTTTTTCAGCATCTTCTTCCAGATCCTTATCTCTTCCCTCGTGCTTAGGAACTATTCCTTCATTAGACGGATCGAACTACCCTAACTGGTTAGACATGCTGTCGTTAACCATAACTTTTCTAGACTTAGAAATGACTTTAGATGAGCCTATGCCTCCTGAGCCTACCGAATAGAGCTCTAAATATGAAAAGGCCAAATATGATCAGTGGCACAGATGTGATAAAAAAATGCCAAAAGATTATTATGACTTCAGTTTTTAAGAGTATTAGGGGATTGCTTGATCAAGGAAAACACGCCAAGGAACTCTTAGAAGAAATTAAGTCACAATTTGAAATGACCGACAAGGCATTAGGTGCCACCTTAGTGAATAAATTAACTAACATGCAGTACGATGGGATGAAGGGAGTTAGGAAACATATCCTACTCATGTCCAACCTAGCATCAAAGTTAAAGGATGTAGACATAAGTATTTCCGATGGATATTTGATCCAATTCATTCTGGACTCCCTTCCCCCTGTATTTGGCCCATTTAAAGTAACATACAATCAGAACTCTAGTCGGTGGACCATAACTGAGTTGATCACAAGATGTGATCAAGAAGAGAGGAGGCTTAAAGCTGAGGGGCAACTTCAAGTAAACTTTGTCTCCCATGCTATGGGCAGGAAAGGTCCTAAAAACTTCAAAAATAATGCCAACAAGCCCAAGGTAGATCAGAAAGGTAAAAAATCGGTGAAGAGTAAGGGAAAGAAAGGATCCGAAAAATGTCATTTTTGTGGCAAGAAAGGACATTTCAAGAAGGACTGCCTCATAAGGAAGAATTGGTTTGAAAAACGAGATAAGCAAAGAAAATCATCTCTTGTATGTGAAACCAATATTATTGATGTCCCATCCAATACATGGTGGGTCGACTCTGGTGCAACCGTTCACATTTCTGGTTGTATGTAGGGATTCCTTTCAACCCGGAGGCCAAGTGATGGGGAAAGAGCCATCGTTATGGGAAATCGGAAGGAGTCAAGAGTCGAGGCAGTAGGCACACATAGGCTGGTGCTAGATACAGGATTCATTCTGGATCTGCCGAACACCTTCTATGTTCCGGATATTTCCTGAAATTTGATTTCTATTTCAAAGTTGGATGTAAAAGGATATGTGTTTAACTTTGATCGAGGATCTTTGAAACTTTTTCACAATAATATAATGATTGGTAGTAGTTTATTATGTGATGGCTTGTATAAGTTAAGGTTAGATACTTTATACACACAATCACTACCTACACACCGTGTTACTTGTGGGATGAATGTTGGCATGAAGAGAGGACTAATAAAAGAGAACTCCCCTAAGTTATGGCATAAACGGTTATGACACATCTCGAAAGAGAGGATATTGAGATTGGTGAAAGACAGGTTATTACCAACCCTTGATTTCACTAATTTCGTTGTTTGTGTTGACTGTATTAAAGGAAAACAAACTCAAACAGTTAAGAAAACTGTTACATGAGGTTCTGAACTCCTGCAGTTAATCCATACAGATGTTTATGGAAAAATAGATATACCTTGTCTTATAGAAGAACAATATTTCATCACCTTTATAGATGACTACTCACGCTTTGGTTATGTCTATCTCATTAAAGAAAAGTCTGATGCTTTGACTATGTTCAAAATATTTAAAGCAGAAGTGGAAAAACAATTAGACAGAAAGATCAAAACTGTGAGATCAGATCGAGGTGGTGAGTATTATGGTAGGTACACTAAAACATGTCGTAATCCAGGCCCGTTTGCTAGATTCCTTGAATCGAAGGTATTGTTGCCCAATATACAATGCCTGGAACACCTCGGCAGAATAGAGTGGCTAAAAGAAGGAATAAGACTCTTTTAAATATGGTTAGGAGTATGGTTAGCAATACATCGTTACCTGCGTTTATGTGGAGTGACGCACTAAAGATGACCATGTATATTTTAAACAGAATTCCTACTAAAGCAGTTCCTAAAACTCCTTTTGAGTTATGGACTGGTACGAAACCCAGCTTAAATCATTTTCGAGTCTGGGAATGTCCATCTGAAGTGCGGGTTTATAACTCATAAGAAAAGAAGTTAAACCCTATAACAATAAGTGGATATTTTATTGGGTATCCAGAGAGGTCTAAAGGGTATTGATTTTAGTGTCCTAATCATTCAATAAGAATAGTTGAGTCCAATAATGCTAAGTTTTTGGAGAATCATGAAAACAGTGGGAGTTCTGAGGCTTGAAATATTGAATACAAGGAGATTAGAAATGAGCCTCAATCCTCTTCTCAAGGTGGGTTAATGATTCCACTTGATATAGAGGTTTTCCCAGAATGATCTGTTGTTCTGATTCCTCAAGATGCACAACTAACTTTTGAAATACAACCACCTATTACTGAAGAACATCCAGAGGAATTGAGAAGGTCAACTCGTATGAGAAGACCAGCTATTTCAGATGATTATAGTGTGTATCTCGAAAAATCAGATATTGGAATTAAAAAAGATTCAAAGACTTTTAGAGAGGCAGTAGAAAGTAAAAATTCTAATAAGTGGTTAGACGCTATGAACGAAGAGTTAGAATCCACGTCTTTCAATGAAGTTTGGGATCTTGTTGAACTACCTGAAGGGTCTAAAACAATTGGTTGTAAATGGGTCTTTAAGACCAAAAGGGACTCTAAAGGGAAAGTTGAACGATTTAAGGCCCGACTTATAGCTAAAGGATTCACTTAGAAAGAAAGTATCGATTATCATGATACCTACTCTCTGGTGTCTAAGAAAGATTCATTCAGAATTTTTATGGCACTTGTAGCTCATTATGACCTAGAGCTATATCAAATGGATGTAAAAATTGCCTTCTTAAATGGGAATCTAGATGAAGAAGTGTATATGGAACAACCGGAAGGGTTTGTTCAACGAGGTAATGAAAGGAAACTGGTTTGTAAATTAAAGAAATTGATATACGGACTAAAATAAGCTTCCAGATAGTGGTACTTAAAATTTAATCATGTTATTACATCTTTCAGTTTTACCGAAAATCCAGTTGACCATTGTATATATCTCAAGGTTAGTGGGAGCAAGTTTCTTATTTTAGTCTTGTATGTAGATGATAGTTTTCTAGCCAGTAATGACCTAAGTATGATTCAAGAAACTAAAATAATTTTGATATAAAAGATATGGGTGAAGCAATTTTTGTATTAGGAATCGAGATATTTAGAGATCGATCTTGAGGATTACTTGGGTTGTGTCAAGAAGCCTATGTCAAAACTATTCTCAAATGTTTCCAAATGGAAAGTAGCAGACCACAAAATGCACCTATTACTAAGGGAGATAAGTTTAGTAAGGAACAATGCCCCATGACTGACTTAGAAAAATTGTAAATGAATAAATATCCCTCTGCAGCAGCAGTAGGAAGTCTAATGTACCTACAAACTTGCACGAGGCCAGACATTAGCTTTGCAGTCGGAATGCTCAGTAGATATCAAAGTATTCCCGGCTTACCTCATTGGGTAGCTGTCAAGAAAGTGATCCGTTACCATAATGGAACAAGAAGATATATGCTCATATATCAAAGATCCAATCAACTGGAGGTCATAGGATATTAAGATTCAGACTTCGCTGGATGTCTTGATACAAGGAGGTCAACATCAGGTTACATTTTTTTGTTGGCTGGTGGGGTAGTATCGTAGAGGAGTGCAAAGCAGATGCTAATCACTCCATCTACATTTGATGCAGAGTATGTGGCATGTTTTGAAGCCACATGTCACGCATTATAGATGCATAACTATATCATGGGACTTGAAATTATGGGCAGTATGTTTGAACCGATAAAGATTTACTGCAACAACGATGTTGCTAGGCGCTTCGCTCAAAATGACAAGTGTTCCAGTAAATCAAAGTATCTGGAAGTAAAGTATTTTGTACTTAAAGAGAAAGTGCGAGATCGTTTAGTGTCAGTTATTGGAGCTCCATCGAAGCTCATGATTGCTGATCCATTGACGAAGGCATTGGCGCCAAAGGTTTTTAAAGACCATGTAATAAATATGGGCTTGAATGAA
Source organism: Sextonia rubra (assembly GCA_037013555.1). Lineage (NCBI taxonomy): Eukaryota > Viridiplantae > Streptophyta > Magnoliopsida > Laurales > Lauraceae > Sextonia > Sextonia rubra. Next base: position 8,954,919 of record JASUAD010000015.1, read on the forward strand.
ATGCCTTGTAAAAGGATCTAATGTATGACACTATATATATTGATCAAATAAAGAAACGATTTTGCAATTCTTACTTTGTTGTGAGCTCACATGTGGTAATTGTGAAATAAAGTAAGAATATAAAAGCATTATGACATTACAGTTCTCATTAAAGTAAATCATATTAAAGATACTCATTAAGTGCTAGATTAGGCGAGAATATTAATGTTGTGATTGTGGAAGGAAGCATATCACTTATGATGTATAACTGCTACAGTTCGCATTAATAAACTAACCTTATCACAGATTAAAAGATCTTAACATTAAAGTTACATGAAAACCGGTATATTTTTTAAATGATGCGCATCAGTTAGAGTTATTTCTTTCAAAGTTTTTTCTTACATTTGCAAACAAGTTTTATAAAATAAAAAGGAATGAATGGTGGTCATATGGACCAAGTGGGAGATTGTTAGATATCATGGGTAATGGCCCACATGACCACCACTTATGTTGATTTGTTCAAAAATGACATCTTCCCATTAAAGCCACGTTCCTGGAAACACTACAGTCGTGCGATAATGGAAAGCTTTCCGTTGATGGGGAGAAAAGTGTTAATGCAGTCTATAAATGGCTTGGGAACTCTCTCATTTTCATACAGAGATTACTGCTTGGCATACCCATCAATCAGCAGGCATTATGAGAAGACTGAGAGAGTTAAGATTGTGGATCTCCTCTTCGTTTCACGATGGATTCAGGTATGCCCTAAATTGGTTGTCTTTCATAATACAAATCAATCCGTCAGAATGCAAATCTAATCCGTTAAAGTTTTTCTTAAGGGGCCATTTTGGCTTACACCCAATACCCAAAGGGTAGGTCTTCCCTGGCTACATTGTAGACCACATTTATTCTTATTCCCGAAGAGTTAAGGAGTATGGCCTACCTATGATCAATCCAAAGCATCCAACACACGTTTGCCTAGTGAATTAGCACCATGGGTTTGGAAAATCTCATCACCCTCATCACCACCCATATGATTGGCTTCCATCCAATGGGCCCCATATAAATTAGGCTGTGATTCTAGAAATCAAATCAGCACATATCCCAAGCACCCAAAATACTACCAACCCAAATAGGCCCACTATAAGAAATGGAGAAAAAAAGAAAATATGGGGGGCGGGGGGTGGTTTTCTTAGTTGTTGCTGCTCTTACCAATGCTGAATTCAAATACAACGATGACAGTGAGGATAGCCCAAACAGAGCAGCTGTTGAGATCCTTGAAGGGTTCTTTCAAGAAAATGAGCAGAGATTTGAGGGTGAGAGCCAATCCCATCTTGGCTGAGAAGACCACCTTTCGAGGATCTGATACCCCCATCTCCCATGCTCTCCCCACTGCATCTATCCCACTTTTCCAGAGCTCTTTCTTTGTACATGTCGAACCCAAGTTCTCACTTGCTCTCCTTCTGTGGCAGTAGCCTCTCCTTACTTCTTTGCATAAAGTTGTATTGAAAATACCCGATTTTTGGAATTACCATCCTTCTCCTTCTTTGTCTTTTTATTCTATTGTGCTAGCTGCTTTGCTTTTTGATTTGATTTTGGAAAAAGAGTAAATCAGCACAAAGTGAGGGTAGAGAAGAAGACCATTTCAAGAAAAGAAATTAAGAGAGGAAGAAGGAGACATGGAGGTTGGGCTTTGTGTAATGGGCTGTTGCGATAAGACAGTGATGAGAAAAACATGCATGCATACCTTACCCACCTTGTCTCCATCTACACCACTGCCACCACCTTTGCCAAGCCTTCCCCATACGACTTACACCACCAAAAACCTACCACACGACCCACCATACATAGAACCAACCAACCACATCCAAGAACCGCTGAACCCATCTCCTCATTCCACATCCAACACCTATGTTTTTCCCCATTATTATAGCGAGGACCTATTTTCAGTGGGCTCTCCTTCTTTTTCTTCTTTTCCCTTCTCTGTTTCTCTCCCTTTCGAATGGGAGATGGAGAGTAGTTATTTGGAGCGGGAAGTTATTTTGTGTTAGTTATTTGGAATCAGTTAGTTTAGAGAGAGATGAGAGAGGAGAGAGAAAGTGGGTGTGGATGGAGAGATTGCCACCTTTTTTTGCTTTCTTTTCTAAAAATCTAGGAAATTAGCATTCAGGTTTTGGAAGGTTGTGGTGGTTAACCCAATAAGAAGTACATCTAAATAGAGTATTATATATGGCGTATTTGCCAAATACAAAACCGCCAAGGAATTATATCACTAAAGATGCAGGCACCAACAAGTATGCTATAGAACAATATCTTCATATTCAAATGGAAGAAAAAAAATCAGTGATAGCACAAATGACAGATTTTCAAAATATAATCCATGAAGTGAAAATTGAGGGATTGGGTTTACCTGAACAATTTTTAGTAGACAACACCATTTACAAACTCCATCATGGAAGGATTTTGGGATCACGTTAAAACATAAGAAATTCAAGAAAGTTGAAAATCTTATAGTTTGACTCAAAATTCAAGAGCATCATTGTGAATGTAACTCAAAGAGTAAGGATTCTGAACATGTGAGGAAGACTAATCTTACTGAAACTAAGAATGACCAGAAAAGGCCCAAACCCAACATGACCAAAGTCAAGAAAGGTCAAAATAAGAACAAAAACCAAGCTCATAAGCTCCGCAAAGATATAAACAAAAGAATGGAGATAGAACACTTTGTATGTAGAAAAAATGGCCATTATGCAAAGCAATGTCGCCGCAGAAAAGGAACAAAAATAAAAAATAAGCCAATCTCACATAAGAGAATTTTTTTTTGTGGTAGTAATAAAGGTAAACCCTGTCAGCAATTGTAGAGATTGGTGGGTTGACATTGGTAGGACCTGGCACATTTGCAGTGACATAAGCGTGTTTGTATCCTATAAGTAAGTTGAAGATGGACATGAACTCTATATGGGAAAGTCCTCTGTGGCCAAGGTAATTAGTTAGGGAAAAGTAGTTCTGCACCTCTCATCTGGCAAGTCTCTAACTTTGACTGAAGTGCTGCATGTGCCCGAAGTGTGAAAGAGCTTGGTAGGCTTTGTTTTAAGCAAAAACGGCTTTAAGTTAGTATTTGAAGCATATAAACTTGTAATTGCCAAAAATAAAGTTTTTGTAGGAAAAGGCTATATTGCTAAGGCCTTTTCAAATTGAATGTAAATTCTATCGATAATAAGAATGCTTCTATTTCTGCTTATATTGTTGTGCCTTTTGATCTATGGCATGCTAGATTAGGTCATGTTAACTATTCTTCTTTGAAAAATATGATGGATTAATGTTAGATTTCTAAAACTAATTTTCAACCTAACTCTTGTTAAATTTTTGTTTAATCCAAGTTTTTCAGAAAACCTTTCAAAATGTTGAAAGACGTTGGAGCTATTGGGTCTGATTCATAATGATATTTATGAACTAAGTAATATTATCACTAGAGGTGGTAAGAAGCATTTTATTACTTTCATAGATGTTTTCTCCATATTTTCTTATATATATTTACTTAAGAACAAACTTGGGGCCCTAGATAAGTTTAACCTCTTTAGACTTAAAGTAGAAAATCAACTGGGCAACAAGATTAAGACTTTGAGGTTTGATCGAGAAGGTGAATACTTGTCCAATGATTTCATTAAGACTTATAACACCTTAGAGATAATTCACAAAGTGACAGTCTCCTCACAACAAAATGGTGTAGCCGAATGGAAAAATAAAACTTTAGTAGAAATGGTGAATTCTATGATAAGTAGTTCTAAACTATCCAAAACCTTGTTAGGGGAAGCTCTTCTTACAGCTTGTCACATACTTAATAGAATTCCCTTCAAAAAGACCAATAAAACCTCATATGAATTATGGAAAGGTAAGACTTTGACCTTGAAGTACCTCAAAGTGTGGGGGAACATAGCCCATGTTGCTGTACCAAGTCTAAAGTGGACTACACTTGGACATTAAGCATAAGAGAGTGTGTTTATAGGGTATGCTCTACATAGTAAGGCCTATAGATTCCTAGTTATTTTAGGTTCAGACAAAGATTCAATCATTAAATCTAGAGACACAATCTTCTTTGAAAATGATTTTCCTTTTAAACAAGGTTTTCATATTCCTAGTAACAACAATAATGTTGTTAGACTAGCCCCACCTAGTGATTCTGAACCTAAAGATCAAGAACCTCGTAGGAGTAAGAGACCCGGAAAGGAGTCTACCTTAGGCCCTAATTTTATCATCTACATTCTAGAAAATGACCCCACATCTTATTAGGAGGCTCTGCTTTCTCCTGATGTTGCTTTTTGAAAAGAGGCTCTTAATAGTAAAATTGAGTATATTTTAGAAAATCATATATGAGAATTAGTCGATCTCCCTCCTAGAACTAAACCATTAGGTTGCAAATGGATATTCAATAAGAAATCAAAAACTGATGGCTCAATAGAAAATTTCAAAGCTAAACTGGTTGCAAAAGGATTTAAATAAAATGAAGGAGTTGACTACTTTGACACGTACGCTTTTGTAACCAATATTGTTACCATTAGAGTCTTAATTGCCATAGCTTTCGTTCACAATATGGTCATCCATCAAATGGATGTAAAGACCACATTTTTAAATTGTGATTTGGAAGAAGAAATTTCTATGGAGCAATTCGAAGGATTTGTAGTACCGGGGAAAGAAAAAAAGTTTACAGATTAATTAAATCTTTGTATAGCCTCAAGCAAGCTCCTTTGCAGTGGTATAAGAAATTTGACCAAGTGATAATTTTTGAAGTTTTTAAAATTAATGAATCAGACAAATGTATTTACTATAAAGATTTTGGTAGTTCCTGTATCATAATTTGCTTATATGTAAGATGATATATATGATTATTTTTAGGTCTGATGTTATTTCAATAGAGATCACAAAGAGATTTCTTTGTTCTAAGTTTGACATGAAAGATATGGGTGAGGTTGATGTGATATTGGGAATTAAAATGCACAAGCACTTTGAGGGGATTGTTTTATCTCAGTTTCACTATATTAAGAAAGTCCTTCAAAGGTTTAATATGTTTGGAGGGAATGGTATTTCCACTCCTTATGATCCAAGTGTCAAACAATTTAAGAACAAATGAGAGAGTGTATCTCAATTAGACTTTTTCATATGTAATGTATATCATAAAATGTACGGGGCTTGATATTGCATATGCAGTAAACAAATTGAGCAAGTACACAAATAACACTAGTAATGAACACCGGACGTCAGTTAGTTGGGTATTCAAATACCTAATGAGAACCATTGATCATGGTATGCATTGTGAAAAATATCCCACTGTACTTGAAGTATATAATGATACAAACTGGATATTAGATTTTGAAGAATCCAAGTTGACAAGTGGTTGTAACAACCCGCCCCGCACTATCGAGGTATTGTCCGCTTTGGACTTCCCAGGAGGTCACCCATCCTGAAATTGCTCTGACTCGAGCACGCTTAACTTTATAGTTTTTATGGAAGTCCTCACGGTTTTGTCCCTAAAAGGCGCCTTTTTTATGGAAGTCCTCACGGTTTTGTCCCTAAAAGGCGCCTCCTCATTTTGAAAAGGTATTGTTCCACCTAACTGATCATACAGAGCGGCCAGAGGACGCTGTCTTGCCCTCGAGTACGCAGTGGGGATTTTGTCCTTGCATAGACTCGAACCCTGATCTCACCCGAGGCACAGCCGGGATCTTAACCAGTTGAGCTACCAAGCGCGCGTCGACAGTTTAGGATGGATTCTTACTTATATTCTTTACATTCAAGCACTCTTGGGACTGGGTCGTTATAGTGGTTATGTATTTACTACTGGAAACATAGTCATCTCATGGAAATCGAAGAAGCAATCTTGTATTTCCCGATCCACAATGGATTAGGAGATTATTGGCATGGAATTGGCTGGTGAGGAACCTTAATGGTTGAAGAACTTACTAACAGATATTCCTTTGTGGAACAAACTGGTACCAACCATAACTCTAATGGTGATTCCAAATCCACAATTGATAAGGTAAGTATCAAAACATACAATGGGAAATTTTGACATATACATCTGATCCATAATTTATTGAGGTAATTACTGTAGCAAGGAGTAATTTTATTAGACTTTTTGAGATCGATTGATAATTTAGCCAATCCACTAACGAAAAAACTTGTTAGAGATTGAGTAATTCCAACATCGAGGGCAACAAGACTTAAGCCTAAAAAAGACAAGTCACCAATAATGGATTCCCAACCCGTTTGATTGGAGATCTCATGGGACGGGTTCAACGGTAAAAATGAAGTTATCATTGGGTGGCACTGTGGAACACTTTAAAAACCCTCACAAGTGTATATACCCATTCCTATGATGTGCAGTGTTATATCCTACATAATAGTTGGTAAAAACTCTCTGTCTTTTATAAGTGGGATGTTGTACAAAAGTATCCTTGATAGAGAATACCTATGAGTGTGGAAGTCAGGTGACTTCCTGTGAGAGTTTAGGCCACTTTCTGGAGCACTTATGTCTTTTTTAAGCGAGATGTTGTATAGGAGTATCCTTAACATTAATGTGTTCAGTTCATCAGGAATCCCTATGAGATCATGTGTGTTTAACATACAATTTACCGAATAAACTCTTGGTTCAAAATCTTAGTTCATCATAGAGATTTGGTATCTCAAATATACTATACTAAGTAAAGGTTCAAGACTTAGTTCGCCTACATTTATGAGTGATCTCATAAGCATGACTTGCAGCAGCTCTATTTCTTCTTGTGCTTTAATGTGTGGGGGATTGTTGGTATAAAATGTGCATTAAAGCACATTAGTTTTCCCCTTGTTTTCTCCTCTTTACTTCTTTTTATTTTTTGAGCCCCTATCAGTTATGGAGAACTCTTAATGAGGGGTTTATTATGAATTCCTCTCTTGCTTATGGTGTTTTAGATTTTAGTGACCTTAAGTGGTGGTAACAATGCTCGCGTGCATGCGCCGGTCGTGCTATGCTGTCAACCATTGCACAGGGAGTTAAGTCTCTCATTCAATTGTGAGACTATAGCTGTCCAACATCTCCTTATTCAGGAACCCTATATAAAGGGGTCCAGGGTAAGCCTCTCATCTCAATCTTCTAATCTCTACGAGAAGCTCTCTGCTGTGCTTTTTTCCTACTCCTCCTTTTTGCTTTCTCTTTGCTACTGCGAGTCTGTGAAACTGGTCCATTGCAGATTTGAGATTTCTCCGGTCTATTGAGTGCACAACTGTTGGATATTATTCGATTAGGAAGTTGTTTTATCTTGAGGTAAACACCCGCGAGTCCATTTTGCTTCTGTATGGGGGTGAAATATGCCTAAAGAAAGAGTCTCCAAAGACCAGTTTCAACTACCAATTGTGCAGCTTATTCTAAACCTCCTCATTTATGTTATGTATACATGTTATTTGCAATTGCCCATAAACACAAAAATCCAACAAGAACTCCACCCCATTAGCCGAGAGCTTAACTTCTCCATCAAAGGCTCATAATCCCATAAGGACATATTTCTAGAGCTTGTTGGAATCCCATGTTTCTAAAAGGAAACCTCCCTTCACTGATGTGAAGAATGGCTTTGACCTATAACTGCATCTTTTCTCAGTAATTGGAGATGGATAATACTTGACACAGAGAGAACTGTTATATTTGTAAATAATGCACATGTTGTTATAAGATGTATCATTAAGGTGTGGATGCCCACGTATGATAAGATAGGGCAACTATCATTAGTCTCTGGATGTAAAAAGGTTTTTAGAGAGGAAGTCATCTCAGCATATAAATAGGCATGCTTTCTCATTATGCATGTACACATCTCTCATTTTAATAAAATTCTCTCTTTTCCTATCTCTCTCTCATCTCTTCTTCCTGCATGAGTTTTAGTTTTACAACACGTTTTGTATCCGTGCAGGAGAATATCTTGAATTCCACAAAAACTAGATCGAGAAAAGTGAGATCTGGAAAATGGAATCCGGTTCGTGCTCTAAGTAATCCGAGGGTTGAGAAAACGGAGAGCCCTTTCTCTCTCTTTCTCTCTCTCTCGTACTCGATATTTGTTTCATGTGAGTTTCTGCTGTTGTTTGGAAAACTAAAAAAGCATAGAGGTAGCAATAGCTAGTTGCGAGGACTCCAGTCATTCACCATGTTGGTTTTTTGGCACTGACTACAGAAGGACAAAGCACTAGTGGTCAAGTGGAATTTCTTTGTCAAATTGAACGAATGCCTATCTTCATATGGATACTTCATACATACATATTTGGAATACTATTTCTGATTCATGAAGCTTCTCCTTTAAGCCCTGGTGCATGGCTTTTTCTCTCTCTTACCATTGCCCATGCCGGAGGGCTGCCGGTTGTTGCGCCACTTGATGTAATTGGATTCTAGTCCTCGACCACCGCCATCCATTGCCGAGGGATAAGGGAAGAGGGCTGGGGCTTTTTCTGTGTTTTGGTTGTAGAACCATGACTGGAAAAGCATGGGAAAAAGACTAGCCTTGGTTTTCTTAACCTAGGACAGGTCAGACCAGGTTGGGTTTGGGTCAAATCAGTATGACCTATGGCAGAACCCAGTCCGGTACAGGAAAGGAGTGCAGATCGGATCAGACTGACTGTATGCAGAGCCCAGCCCAGCCATCATGTAGCGCTGACATCAGCATCTTTTAGCATCCACATGATCAACAGCCAATTTGAACTGATTAATGTCAAAATTTTGTTTTTGCGATATCTTGGTTATTCAGGTCCGATCGATGATCTGTTTGCTCCTACGAACTTATTTCAAGCAGATCTACGCATCAATAGGAGTGGATTGATTATTTAATAGTTAAAAAAAGGGTTTTGATCAACAATAACAGTTAGTATATCTAACTTTTCTTTTTTTATTTAATTATGGATATATTATATTACATTGCACTGCATGTCTAACATAATTACTTCGGTAAAGTTATGATTATATGGTTATATGAAACTTTAGTTTTGATGAATTTATTGCCAGAAGTAATAATTGCATATAATAAAAGTAGAAGTTCATAGAACCAGAAGTTCTATATAAGTAATCAGGACCTGATGTTCCATATGATATTTAGAGTCAAAAGTTCTATATTAAATAAATAACTCAAACCTGAAGTTCTATATGTTATTTTAATTTTCTAATTTGGACCTGAAGATCCGTATGTTGTTTTAATTTGAAACTTTAAGTTCTCAGCTTTGGAATATGTACCTGGAGATTCATATTCATAATCAAACCCGAAGCTTTGATTTTTAAACATTCAAAGTAGTATAGATCGATACGAAGGCCATAAATACAAGTCTAAAGTTTTAACAGAACCAGAAGCTCTAATCCAAACCTAAAGTCTTAACAGAACTAAAAGTTCTCATTCAAACCTGAACTTTGATAGAACTAGTAGTTCTAAAAAACTTGAAGTTCTAACTTTTAATTAGCCAATTCTTGGTTATATTTAGTTATTTGATATTGAGAACCTGGAGTTCTACTTTTATGATTGTTATTATTAAATTGATCTTTACACACTTGAAAAAGCTTGCTGCTGACATCTGTTACGTCCTGAACCCGAGAATTGGGAATTAGAGTGGATCCTGAGGTGCGGCAAACATAACCTGTAGCAATTTGTGCTTTGTTAAAACACGTATGAACTACCACACAAGGGCGATTCCATAGGAACGTGTGAAAAAGATCCATATACACATGTCAATTATTTTAACAATGAGGCGGAAACCTGTGAAGTACACCTGCAATTGTCATAGACACTAAACTAATAGCATTAACTTGTTAATAAGCAAAAGTATGTTAAGTAACCCATCCACATGTGTATATATATGAACGTAATACTATTCAAAGAACAGTCAACCAATACAAAATACATGTATGCCTTGAACTAAAAATCGTATGCATGTACATGATATATAAAAGGCATATAGTCATATACAAAATCCAAAATACATGTCTATCAATCTATGACTCCAAAAATTGCATGATGATGATGGCATGATCTATCCATAAGCCAGACGTGGCTATAACCCAAGCAAACCCAAAATGAAACCCAATGATATGCTACGCAGGATGACTAGTACTAAATGTTATCCTCGTTCCACTCCTTTGCACCTTGAGGTACCGTTCAAGTCTCTTTCGGGGTCGCGTCAATTATTGAACTAGCAATGGGTCCAGTACCTATAACACCAAGGGTAACACTATTAAACATGATGGTTTAGCAAATATAAATATATATAAAGCTAATATGTTGTATCAATTGAATTTAAAGACATATTAATTGAAAGAGATCATTAACGGAAGTTAGGCATGTTGTGCTTCTGAATAAGTACGAATAAAGAATCATAAATCGAATACAGTAACATACTAATTTGGCATCCACGAGGCTATCTTTTCTCTAGAAAAAGCACGTATCATATTGCAGGAAATCACTAGCGGTTAGGCCAAAATCTGTCTAGCTACCAAAAGAGCGTCGACTAACTCTTCACAAAACTACTGCAGTAGAAAACAGATGGAATACCCTAATTTGGTTCCATCAAACCTCTTATGGGTACAAGCTAAGTAGTACCAACTCAATGTATCAAGACCGATCGAGATTCATAACTTCATATTTAACATATGTAGTGATCGTCTCAGACTTAAACAGAAGCATGTCGGTCTTTAGATTGTATACAATCATAAAATCGGGATTTAATAGAGTTACTAATAATCAAATGATATATACTTAAATGAGCTAATAGTGCTTGAACCTTCTCAACCTTAGTTACCCTCTCTTGGCTCACGGCCTTGCTCTCAGAAGAAGTTCTGGCTCCAATCTTGCTTCAAGGTTCACCGAGGATGAACAGGTGCATGATTTAATAATGTTGAGGGCAAGGTTTACCTTACAATATGAATGCATTCGGATTGAGGGGTTAACAAGAATATTTACTAGCCAACCCTAACTAAGATAATCCATATTTCCTTAATCATTCAATAAGATGTATGCATTAAACCTTCGGTATCAATATACTACCAAGTCTTAGTATTACATTGTATAGGCAGTGGACACCACTTCTTATGGTAACACTCATGACATAGCATCCGAAACTGACCGGAGAATCAAGAAGGAAAGAGTGACGACTCCACCTTTCCTTCTTAGTATTTAATTACTGTTGGGCTAATTCATTTGATGTGAAGATCACTTCCAAGGTCCTACATGGTCTTTGTTTGCACTTAATGTCTAAAGGGTAAAATTGGGTTAAATAATTTCTCTAGGATTTTAAAAGAAGGATACGATAGCTCCCAATTTATCCCCATTTAAATAAACCTAAATTAAGTTTGATGACGAAAGTGGGTACCTGATTGATCGAACCTCCATCTGGTCGATCGGATTCCCACCCCAAGGGAGAATTCGATCGATCAGACAGGGGCTCGATAGATCAGCCTTGGAGCATTTTGCTCCTGTCTCGATAGATCAGCCTTGGAGCATTTTGCTCTAAGTTGAATCAGTTCTAAACTGATTGTATCCAGCTCTTTTGGCCTCCCCTATACTTGGTAATAATCGTAGACATTACTAAATGCATAAAGAGACCATTCTCTCCATTTATAAACTCCACTTTCATTCTTATTCTCATAAGAAGTCCAAAATTCATTGCATTAACATGTAATTTAGGTAGTTGAGCTGTATAAAGAGTCATTCATGAGATTTATTAAAGAATCAACGAATCAAGCATATATACAACAATAATATGCACTTATAGTTGCCTTTAATTCAATGCTTTACCTAATTCAAGCTTTTCTTGGCTTCGTGGAGAAGAAAAATCTCAATGTAAACAATCCTAAGGCATGCTGGTTAGAAGATGGATGCATGTTACAGGATTGAATCTTCTTGACTCTACTGAATTCAAAGAGATGCAAGGAGGGTACTTCTTAACTTATAGAGCTGTAGAGATAAGAAAGGGTGTAGACAAGGGGGTCGCACTTCATAAGATGATGGCTAGAAGGTGAGGGAAGGTGATGGAGTTAGTCCTTCACACATGTAGGGTCTTTTACTCTTAAAGTTGCAAGAGGTTAAGGATGAGTATAGCAGAAGAGCTCTAGCAGAGACTCTTGAGGGGATGAAGAGGGAAGAGTGAGCTTTTGGCTATTTTTAAATCACGTATTCTTGGAATTGCAAGCAAGTCCAGTTTGTTTAAAGGATTTATAACTTAAGTCAAGTGGACTCTAGTTGGGCCAAGATAGATCCGAATTGAGGTGGGCCAAACATGAAAAATGACCCACGTGTGAAAATACGATGAAACTAAAATGATGCTAATATGATGCAAAACACAAAAAATCTAAATTACAAAAAGGCCTTTGACTACCTAAGTAAGATTCGAACCCAACCTAACTACCTATCCATGACCCAAACCCAAAGGATTTGGATTGAATTAGCCTAAATAAGTATTAATTAGAATAAAAAAAGATTAGTTATAGTAAACATGTTTAGCTCTACTTTGGACCTTACACCATCAAAGAGGGACATAAGATATCTTTGGAGGACATAGCATAAGTCCTTATTTTCTACGCCATTATATCCCTAAAGGACATGTATGATCGTTAGCAGATAGTCATACCACCCGATGCTTTAATAAATGTTGAACTAGTCAAATAGAACAAAATGCAGGAAATATAATTCCTCCAGAAGAGGTAGACATAATAATTCCTCCAAAAAAGGTAGACATAATGATTCCTTTAGTAAAGATGAAAATAAGCACCCCAGGACAGGTGCTTAACAAGGCATTTGAATCTAAATTGGGAAAACCACCAAGCATGATCTAAAAACCCTACAACTATTATTATGAGTTTGAATATTGAGTTTAATTTTTAAATATTTTTTGGATGTTAGGACTTATTCTTTTATCCCTCATATCTTGTGTCTGCAAATTATATTTACTTTGGATAGTGAATATTTTAGTTGTTTTCAATCACATTTTTATTATGTGACTGAATAGTTATATTAATTTATTGTTTCTTGTGGCATGGATCATGGAATGCATGAAACTAAGGATAATATCTATCTGGTAAACAGTGCCACAAAATACACTAAATTGAAAAAACAAAAGTTTTTCTCAAAGTAGGTGTTTAATTCATACAAGGAATCAACCATAGTCGAATCTGTACAAATAACTGAATGCTCCAAAAGAGTTTATATAATGTTATCAACTGGTATCCAAATATACATTAAGAATGCATTATTTTTTAGCGGTTCTTGAAAAAACTTGCTTTAGAAGACATTAGGAGAATGGTTACCATATATAGAAACTATAAGTGAAGGTAACTAAAGATATTTGCTCGTCATTACTAGTATTAACAGCCAATAACTGATACTAGAAAAACTAAAAACTAAGTGCATTCTCCTCAGGTCAATATTACACGATAGTCTTTAATGTCGACTCACATTCGATTATGAACAAAACAACAAAGTTAAGCCAGAAGCTTAAACTAACCCCGAAGCTTACTGATCCTAAGACTTTAATGCTTTAACATAATAGGTTAGGTCACCCTGCGGCTACTATGTTAAGGCAAATTGTTGATAATTCTTTTGGGTACTCCTTAGAGAACCATTAATTGACCATCATTTTTGTAAATGATATAAAGTGGCATTTGTGAACCCATAAATCCCACTAGTAGACCTTTTAGGTATTTTATGGTTCTGATTGATGCCTCTATTCATTGGTTGGATGTTTACCTATTTTTATAGTTTTTTTTCCTCCTATTAGCACAAATTATTAAAATTAGGATACACTTCCTTGAGCATCATATTAAGTAGATAAGATGTGATATGTAGGTTCGTGACCTACATGAACCAACAACATAGATTGAGAATCTATGTAGGTTATAACTCACCATCAAATTATTAGATATCTATAACCAGTGATAGGGGATGTATTTACTGTCATTTTGCAGATTGTCATTTTGATGAGACAATCTTCCCGCCGTTAGGGAGATAGAAGTGAGTTCCTGAAAAATGCATTATTCCTGTAGAATAACCCGTTCTTGAACAACATCGCGAATTAGCATGGAATACTCCTATTTTGTCTTATCTAGATTCATGTATTTTACAATGTGAGAATGAAGTACGATGAATTATGCATGTAAGGTCCCGACCCGACTTAATTATAATTTATACTAATTGAGCTTTATTTTCCTATTAATATGTATAATTAGTCTTAATTCACCTTGTTTTTAAATTATTAGTGGGTTTTAGTTGGATAGGTAGTTGGGTTCGAACTTTACTTAGGTGGTCAAGGACCTTTTTGTAATTAATCTTGTATCATATGGACATCTCATAAGTTACATCATGTGCATTTCATCTTGTGAGCTAACTTTCATATTGGGCTTAATCTGATTCGGACTCGTCTTGGCCCAATTGAGGCCATGTGACCTAAATTGTAAATATTCCAAAAACTGGGACTTGCATGCAAGAACTACAGGAAATTTGGTTTATAAGAGAACCAACGTCTCTTCCTCCCTCTGTTTTCTCCTGTACTCATTGAAGCCACTTCTATCTTCACTTTTCTTCATCTCCACTTCATGCAATGGCATCCATCTAACCTCTTCTTCTCCCTTTGGACATGTCTTTTTTTGAATCACAACCCTCTCCAATACTACAGTAGTATAAGGTGAGGGATTGTTTCCATTTCATTCATTTTGGGTGTATTAGGGGCATGAGGACTCCACTATGTGACATGCATGTGAGTCTAAACCCCATCCTTATTTGCATGTTCTACTTGTAGAGAACCCATTCTCATTTTGGAGGTTTTCTGTAGCTACACAACAAGAAAGAGTTAGAGAAGGCTAACACTGTTAAGAGGCAAGTATTAGCTGTTAAGAGGCAAGTATTAGAGTATGTATGGTATTGCATGTATGTTTAAATTGATTGATTCTTAGATTGATCATTCAAAGTTCAACTTACAGCTCATTTCCTCTGAAATAAGCACACATAGATATGGAATTAGGTGATAATGAGTATAACTGGGCAATAGTAATGCTATTGAACAATTTAAGATCTATTATTGAGTTTGGAAGCATATAGAACTCATTGGAACCCAAATGATAAAGTTCTGCACTTGAATCCGAGTTGCAGAATCAGTTTTAGAAATTCTGAAGCTGACGGCGAAGCCCACGGCTAAGCCGTAAGTCTTTACGGTCCAGAATCCAGATAGCCAAATTACACTACGGCTGACACTTGGCTAAGCTGTGGAATGCACTACGGCTAAGACGTAACCACCCCATGACCAAGCCGTAGGCTATTCTACGGTGAACCTTCCAGAGAGCCCAAAACCCAGAATTCATCTACGGCTCACGCACGGCTACGCCGTGAACTCTGCTACGGCCACGCCGTACCCAAGCCGTAACCCTAGCCATAGGCTTAGCACGGCTAAGCCGTAGGCCAAAATACGGCCAAGCCGTAAATGCGTATTGAATTAAGGGGAAAACGTGAACCACTCGGCTAAGCCGTAGCCTTGTAAATGGCTAAGCCATAAGAACCCAGTGAATGTAGGATGTGAGGAACCTTCAATGACCTTGTAGGGATCTAAATATGGTACCTATTTCCTAACCAAATTAGCCCAATGGTGATCAAATGAAAAGTGGACAAGTGTAGAGCTGTCACTCATCCCCTTTGATTTTCCAGACAAATTCCCGATGTCACGTCATGGGTGTTGGCATAAGAAGAGGTGTCCTTTGTATACACAATGTAACGCCAAGATTGGTAACACAATGACACCGGATGTTTTATGAATACATCGTGTTGAATGCCCTCGGGATCACGGATTATCTAGCATAGGGTTGGCTAGTAATATCCTTGATACTTACTCAATCTAAATGCATCCATATTGTTAAGAAACCATGCCCTCAACATATGTAACTCAATTAAGTATGCATGAACTGATTATCAGATATGAATGAATGAATGTAATCTCAAGACCGAACTTCTAGTATGTATGATATGACAAGTATAACCAAGATGCATAAAAGATATGAATTTGAGTAGGTCTTGATACGTTAATTCGGCACCACTAGGTACGCCCTTATTAGGTTTGACGGGACCAGTTTGGGTATGATATGATATGTCGCTGCTGCAGTAGTCCTTGGAGGAGTTATTGGCGCTTCTCAATAAGCTAGGTTGATCCCTTAGAATATGTACGCTCCCTCTAGATGATATGCTCTCTCTTGGGAGAACATGACCACGTGGTTGCCAATAAGTTTGTATGATAATCTGTTTATGATTCGTTACTCATGCTTACTCATGCACAACATGCCTAGTGTACGATTTTTGCTTTCTTTTAATCAATATGTGCTCTTACTTCATTTGATACGGCATGATAGTTTAATGTATCTCTATATACTTGCTTAACCGTCGTGTTAACAGTACTACCCTTAGTGTTACAGGTACTAAACCTCGGGGACTAGATGAGTGTAATGCAGATGACATCGTCGTACGAAGAGCGACAACGAGACACTTGCTGAGTGTTTAAGTTTGGATAGGCCTGTTTACTTTAAGATTTTGTTCATGCTTAACTAATGGTTATCATGTAAATAGAGAAATGGTTAAGTACAGACTTATTTATGGATGTTATGATTCTGTTGTTAATGCTTGTGATCATTCCAGATGTATTACACAGGCTTCCGCTTACTATTGATTGTAAATTACGTGTCGGAGAACTTCTCTACACGTTCCTGTGCAATCTCCCTTGTAGTGATTTGTGTGTATATGTTTACATGCACAGATTACTACGGGATTATGTATGCACACTACGTGGGGCCATCCTAACCCTGATTCCCGAGATGGGGGCGGGACAATGCACTTACAAAAAATTACAAATGAATTACTTGATGCTTTTAATGATGCAGCAAAAGTGACTAGGTCACATGTAATAGCTATGAATACACCTTCATGAATTAATATCCGCATAGGGCATGTACAAATTAATGTCCCTATAAGACAAAATCCAAATATTGTAGGAAATGAATCTGTTACACACTAAAAGAGTGGTAGACCTATAGGTTCCAATGACTCAGTTCTCTGGAAAAGGAGAAATGAGCAATCATATCTCAATCCAACACTCCTGAAAAGGTATGCCATTTCACTCAAGAAAAGGTTATGGATAAATCCATTCTCTCTAAATTTCCTAAAGAAATTAACATCCCGGAAAGACATAAGTCCCTGAAGAGACTTTGGAAGCCCTTAAAGAGGCAAGGGTACCCAATAATGAAGAGATCTTTATACTTTACAATTATTCAAGACAGAGATGGGATAGAAAGGAAATTGTAATCAATGACTCATTTGCATATGCAGTAGCTACACAAATAAGAAAGGAAAATGATGACAAAACCATGTTCTATGAATATTAACAAAGGATAGATTGGCTAAAATAGAGAGATACCATCAAGGTAGAATTATAGTCTCTCAATAGATGAGGTGTATTTGGATCTATAGTACAAACCCCAAAAGGTGTTAACCCTTTATGTTACAAATGGGTGTCTGTAAGGAAAAGAAATGAATGAAATTACTAGATACAAGAAAAGACTTGTGCTATAATGTTTCCTACAGACACCTAGGACTGAAAACATGCACAGACATGTTCACCCATAAAAAATTACTAATGTTGCAGCGAAGACATTACAAGTAAATTCCAAACCAAGGATACATAAACCTTGGGATTGTGGAATGGTAAGTCAAGTATTGCATCCAGATGTTCAAAGCTGGTGTAATCCATTAAGAAGACTTCATATGAGCTCAGAATGCAGCATTTCAAACTTCAGAGTTACTGGACTTCATTTCATTACTCAACTCACCAAATACCAAATTTAGGGTTCATTGGCTCAAAAACTAGGGGCCACCTAACACACTCAAGGTTTTGGATTAGTAGAGTGGATGGAAATCACATGGCAATTCCAAAGTATGCTTGGGAATGATGTTTCAAAGTTTCAAAGCATTTGGACTTCATTTCAACTCAAACCAAGCTTTAGTGACTATTTGCTAGCTCATTGGGGGTCACTATAGAAATTGACACTTCTACATGCTAGACTAGGCTCAAGCTCAGGGGAATGCCTTCAAGTATATTCAAAGACTATCCTTCAAAATTTCAGAGCATTTGAACATCATTTGGACCCAAACTCAGTTCAGATGGTCGTCTACTAAGCTCTGTGGGGTCACTGTGCAAATTGACAACTCACGAAGATCAAATTAGCTGAAACTCTTGGAAGAAGCTCAAATTATACTCAAGGGAGGCTCTACAAAATTTTAGTTCAAACGAACATCATTTGACCCAAAGTCTACAAACATGTCAACTTTGGGTCAGTGACCCCCAAGTAATAGGGTCATTGACTAAAGTCCTACTTCCTGATGTCTAAAATTGATGAAATTTAGATACAAAACTTCAGTCATGCTCAAGAGAGATTCTATAAATTTTCAAGTCAAGAGGACTCCGTTTGGTCCTACTCCCACAGCATGTCAGCTTAGAAGACAGTGACCCTCTAGCCTTGGAGGTCACTAGCCAAAATCCTACTTCCAAGAGCAAAAGCTGATGAAACCTGGAATAGAGATTTAAAATATATCCAAAATGAACTTCCCAAAGTTTCAAATCAATTGAATGTCATTTGGGTAGAAAACAAGCTAACTACTTACAGTGTGAGGTGAATAGTGACTTAGAACATGCAACAAATGGGTCATTGTTCGAAATCCTACTTCCACAAATCCAAACTGTATGAAATATGGACCGATACTCCAAGATACTTCTGACATTAGTCCCTCCAAGTTTCAAATCAAGCTGGGGTCATTTGGGCCTCAAATAGCCGAAACAAGGGCCTATTTTCATGAAAAGTTAACGACGGAGTTGACCAATTTCAAAAGGTTAAAATGAGCTAAAATTTTTATCACACTCAAAATAGTGTCAAAAGGCATCCCTCTAAGTTTTGTAGAGATCAGACATTGTTTGGGCCCCAAATAGGTGAAAATGGTTCACATATGCAAAAAGCCAAAATTAGGACTAGGGAGTGACCGCAGTTGCGGCACTGACAGCCATAGAGCAGTTCCTGTGGTTTTTAGCGGTTCCCTCCACTTTATTTCAAACCTTAACTTCCCATAACTCCCCAAATTACTGCTAAAGTTTATAAAAAGGGAGGTTTAATACATAAAGAGGGACAGACACATACAGAAGAGACAGACAGTAATTGCAAGTGCAAGTTGCTACTAAATTTCAAACAAGTCACAAGGCATTCTCCAGCACTCTCCAACCCATTTGTCTTTCTTCTTTTTCACTCAAGGTGATAGATGGTGCAGAAAATAAAGTGGGGGTAAGGGTATCGTTTAAAAGAAGATTATGTTCAAGTATTGGTGAGCCGTTAAAGGATGAAATCAGTTCCTTCGTTTTTTTTTCAATTTAGGGGTTTTTTAGCCATCATGGAAGTTGTGAACAAGCCTCTTTAGGCTTCATTCTGATCTTTGAAAATCATGGGGTCAAAATCACACAACTTTGGCTTCATACAGTACCCTTTTTTGATTTGTACAAAAAAAACAGTCCGTAGCCAAAAGTGAAAATCATCAAAGGTTTTGGTTGATTCCCTAGTCAAAGCAAGCCTTCTCAATGGTCACTCAATACTCCAAAGATCATAAAAGCAAGTTTCAGCACTTTGAAGAAGTCACAGAGTCGAAACAGTACAATACAGAGAGCAAAACAGTGGCCTTTTGGCCATCGTCTGCCGGCCATGGTCACTCCTCCTATTTCCTTCTTTCTTGCATCTTTTTCCAATTTTTATGTATTTGCTTGTATTTTCTGAATTTGAATCACATCTGAGACTTGAGGGAGGGGTTGTAAACTTTTTAAAAACATGTAAACAACCTGCATCATCACGGTTAGAGCATTTGAACTCATGTAAACAAAAAGGAAATTAATGATGAACTGTAGTTATTTCCCATTCTTCTTAACACGTAAAGTGTGTGAATGTTGGACTCAAATCTATTACACATGTGCCATTTTTTAATGCGATCAGAAGATTGGCGCCTTCTATGGGAAATTACATTACCCTAATTTGAGATCAAATTTGGCCAAAAGACATGAAAATTGGCTAAAAATGCATGGAAAGTGCTGTAAAGTGCTGCTGTTAAGCTAAAAAGTGCTGCTGTTAAGCTGAAAGTACTACTGTTAATTTGAAGTGCTGCTGTTGCCTAGTGATCATGAGATGCTATACAGAAAGTGTTGTGACCATAGGAATTGATAAAAAATGGGCAGTGACCGTGGGTCACGATCACTGACCTATTTTGTTGTTAAAAATGATTGTTTGACCTTGAAAAACACCCATGCAAGACCTTGATGTCTAAAATGAGTTTGGAAACATTAATAAAGGAATTTTGCACCTTCAAGTGCATTCTATAATCATTCAAATAAAGGCATTAAACACCTCGAAGTGCATACTTTTGCCATTTAATTGAAGGCACTTTGCACCTCGATGTGCACGAACCAAATCAACACCCTTTTTTACAATAAAAAAGTGGTGATTCAGTCCAAATATCTTTGAACCAAATAACTGTTTCTATTAAATCAGTGATAAGACTAACGATATTGTAGTTATGCATTGCCCGGTGATGAGTCTTTAAAAATGCATATTTTTATATACATTTTGACCCATTTTAAGTACTTATTAATTTGAAAGAGCTTCATTTAGTGTGATATCATGGTTTCAAGCATTTTAAATTCATTGTAGTGCATTCCTGTATAATTTGCTTAAAAATCACACTTTTTGCATAAATTCATGAAACCTGCTATTTTTGGAAAGTTTTGTGAAAATAATTTTTCTCATGAAATAAATTGAATTTTTATCATCATTAGTTCATTCATATAAAATCATGAAAAATAACGTACATTTTTATTATCATTTCATGAGAGATGGGCACACAGTTATACATTTGTGATCTTAAATTGGACCAAATATGATGGATGATCTACAAGATGAATTACACAAGATGCAACAAATGATGTGTTAATATGATGCAAGAATAATTACAAAAGAGCCCTTAAGTACTTGGTAAAGTCCAAACCTGACCCAACTACATATCCATGACCTAAGCCCAAAGGGTTTGAGTTAAATTAGCCTAAACAAAGTTTAATTAGTATAAAATAAGATTAATTATCATGAATCGATATTAGCTGGGATCAGGACCTTACATACCTACAAACACAAACACCCCCCAAAATATCCTTTCCAGTACGGATCACGACATCTGATGAATCCATACCATCCAACGGATGGGCCATAACTTATATGTAGCATTTCAACAAATCAATCAATAAATTAAAAAAAAAATCACAATCCATCTAATCTTTATAATATTGGCGTCCTTTTATAGAAAAATCAAGCAGGCACTTTTCTGCTTCTATCAACTTATCATATGAATTCCCAATTTGTCTAATTAACAATACAACCAACATAAGAAAGAATAACAACTCACCAGCAATGAAGAGATTGGAGAGATGAAAAGAGGGGTTTCGATTTGGAGAAAAGAAAAGAAGAAAAAAAAAACAAGAGATTGGAAGAAAAGAGGGTTCGATGATGAGATGGATTTGAAAAAAAATGATCTAGTATTGGAAGCATAGATACCCCAAAAAAAGGCAATTTTTTTCTCCCACAATCATAGTTCTGTTGTCTTTATCCATATAATTTTGGTACTATTCAACACCCAGACACCAAAAATTCAAAATTTCATGTGCATCTTAAAAATCCAGTAATTGAATCAAGCTGTGGTAACATTCAAACATCAAAGGAACGATACAAAAATTACCAAAGAAACAAAACCAAAGAAGGAGTGGGAAATAAAAGCAAAACAAATTGAACAACACTACAACAAATTACATTTTTTCCGATGACTTTTCCCAATGCAAACTCACAAGCATTGGGAAAAACCTTGCATTTCCCAATGCATGTGAGTTTTCATCGGCAAAAGATCTGCTTTTCCCGATGCATGTGAGTTTGCATCAGCAAAAGGCCCACTTTTCCCGACACAAGCTTACATGTGTCGGTAAAGCCTCTACTTTTGTTGACGAAACAATTTTTGCATCTGGTTGTATCTCATACGTCAAGAGAAGGTATAATACTCCCGACAGACAAAACCATACATCGGGAGAAGAATACGTTCTCCCGACGAAAAGAGCCTTGCGTCAGGAGAAGCATACCTTCTATTGATGCATGACTCTCCGTGTCACTATTTAGTTTCCCAACGTGTAGTGTTCATCGAGAAAAATAAATTTTGAAACTAAAAATTGCTTGACCCTTTCCCGATGCATGTCATGGTTTTGGGTCAGATTGGGCCTGGGTTGTGGTCGACCCGCTTGACCCATTTACACAAAAGTGATCTAATGAATATGGTTTTAGGCCCAAATGATGTCCAGACCTCATGAAATTTGGAGGGATGGACTATGACATCATTTTAGGTCTACAATAAAATTTTCATCAGGTTTTGACTTCAAAAAGTGGGTCACACCATCTGTTGACTTTTAGTCAAAGTGGGCCCATGCTTCAATTGTTTGGGGCCTAACTGATATCAGATGACCACGAAATTCTGAGGGTTTGATGAGGAACCATTTTGAGGTTTCAATCCAATTTTCAAGTGATTTGGCCTTAGAGAGGTCAGACTTTGATTTAGTGCCCCTATGGCCCAATGGGTATGTTGACTTTTGGTCAACAATGTCCAGCCGACCCAAAATTTCGCAAAACTACTACAAGGCATGACTGAAGCCTTCAATAGAAATTTCAACCAATTTAGTCTTTAGGAGGTGGAGTTTCACACAATATCCTCGAAACTCTAGAATGGAGCACCTTGAATTTGAACTTGCCTCCAATAGTGTCTAAAAATTTCGAAACTTTGAGGAAATGACCCAGAATATATTTTAAGACTTCCTTGTGAAGTCTACCTGATTTCATCATCGGGAAGTATGAGTCACCAGAGCCGAGGTCAGACTTTGATTTAGTACTCCCATGGCCCAGTGGGCATGTTGACTTTAGGTCAACAATGTCCAATTGACCCGAAATTTTGTTGAACTACTCTAGAGCATGACTGAGGCCTTCATTTGAAATTTCAGCCAATTTGGTCTTCGAGAGGTGGAGTTTCACACAGTGTCCCCCAAACTCAAGAATGGAGCTCCTTGAATTTGAACTTGCACCCAATGATATCTAAAAGTTCTAAAATTTTGACGGAATCACCCAAAACATATTTTAAGTCTTCTTTACAAATTTCAGTTGAATTCACCATCGGGAAGTATGAGTTGCCTGAGCCAAGGTCAGACTTTGATTTAGTGGTCCCCTGGCCTAGTGGGTATGTTGACTTTAGGTCAACAACATCCAACGGACCCGAAATTTTGTAGAACTACTCTAGAGCATGACTAAGGCCTTCCATAGAAATTTCAGCCAATTTGTCTTCAGGAGGTGGAGTTTCACACAGTGTCCCTGAAACTTAAGAATGGAGGTTCTTGAATTTGAACTTGCATTCAGTGGTATCTGAAAATTTCAAAATTTTGACAGAATAACCCAGAACATATTTTAAGACTTCCATGTGAATTTCAGTTGGTTTCACCATCGGGAAGTATGAGTTGCCCGAGCCTGGGGTGCCTTCATAATTCCAAGGCTTATTTGCCATTTTACTTTAGACCGAGCTTGGAATGTTTTACTGCAAACACTTGTGACATTTTTTATTTTTTTATTTTTTATGAGTCAACAAGGATCAGTTGGAAGATTGATCGGTGTAAATCATGTGTTGTTTACTTATGATTTTCCTTTTTTTTAAGGTCTTTAAACAAATAAAATTTAAATAGCTTATGCCCCTCTTGATTAATCTAGTAGCAAAATTAAATAAATCCCATATAATCTTAATAAGGAAGTAGATCAAATCGGTGGACTTCTCCACCCCTAATATGTATCTAGGTTTATAATTGTTCCAAACTGCACATGATATATATCATCACCCCTAATATGTATCTAGGTTTATAGCATCTTCACCCACAGAAATTTATCATCAAAATAGCATCTTCTCCTGAACTCTTCCACCCCATGGTCCCACATCTCTTTGATTTCAAGTTCTAGTATGTGCCCCTTATGTTTCTCTTCTTTTCTTTTTGATTTATATCGATTTATATTCATGATGATAATGCTGTATTGTGATCTGTTCTTCCCGCCCTTGTCATTGTTTTTTTGTTTTATTTTAATGTATAAATAATTAGATGATTGGGATTTTGTAGACTGATGCAAAACAAGAGAGAAAAAGTGGATGCAATGTTTAAATGTTAACTACCCTGCACATGCACATTGTTTTTGTCAGTTTCATTTGTAGAAGTAGAAAAAATTTTTTTTTTTTGATCTTGTTGATTCAGATCTTCTGGAATAATTTGGCCTAGTTCTAGGAGGCTTTTCATTAAAAGCCGGGACTGGGTCCATCAAAAAGCCCCTCACCGATAAAGCTCTTTTGGTTATCACACTATCCCTCGTTAACGCAGGAGCTTTGCAATAGCAGCGGTGCTTCAATCTGCAATCCTGCTTCTATTTACAGACGAAACACAGAGAATGAAACACTTATCTTATCCAGCAAAACACGTCCATAGAAAATAAAATGAGGCTCGGCAAAGCCGATAGAAACTAGGTATAGTTTCTTTTCAAAAATGCCTAAAGCTTGCTTTTATAGTACGTGCTTTTTATCCATGCCTGAAACTAGGGATATAGTAGAGAGTTGGCTATTGACCACTGTCACTGGAGCATCGGCAAAGGACGCTGGAGGACTGACATCACTGTCGCACAATCTCCGGCCACCCTTCCATCGCTGCATATCGCCACAGAGAAACCTGGCCTGCAGTAGGGGTTTTGCTTTTGCAAAACCAGACCAGACATTGGGAAGAAGATTACTCACTGTTAGGTCGATTCCAATTCGATTTCAGGTTAGGCCCACTTGACCCATTCTATAGAGAAGCCCAATCCACACCATCACTAGTAATTTCCAAGTGAATCAACAGTTGAACTTTGTGATAGTAGATGTTCGGGACTTATAATTATGATTAATGGTCTACATATCAATGATAAAACATCAAAAAATATCATCAAAGTCGCTTGACTTTAGGCCTTTTTGTTTATGGTCTTGCCATAAACCCATGATGTTGTGGGTTTTACTTCAAAACAATGAGAAAAATATTCTTTTTCTATAGCATGATTAGGTTTTGGAAAACAAATTTTACTATTAATGACTACTCATTGAGATCCAAAAGCCTATTTTTTCATAATTTTAGTAGAATGTACACTTATGATATCGTGGGTTTTTTAAGTAACATAGAAATAAAGTCACAGTGAAAAAACAAAACTTTTTACTCTTGGAAACTTTTTACTCTTGTAAGACTTTTTAAAACTTCCAGTCCATTGACTTCTTTAAATGGGCAATCACATTCTAATACACGTACCAAGGTTTATTCCATGCTTTCTTGATCTAGGCAAATCAATTTACTAAACTGGAGATTGTGGATATATGGTCTTTTAGATATGGTGAGGACCACAATATATAGGGAACCCGAAGAGGTGTTACACATTAAGAAAGTAACAAATAGCATTAGATTAAAGAGAGAGAGAGAGAGAGAGAGAGAGAGAGAAACAATGTTGCCAAATATTCACCTAATACCCCATGTTGAGCTCAATTGGTAGACAGCTAAGGCTACTAAATTAAGGTTGAGATATAAGTTTTTTGGGTGGGCGCATGCTCATGAAAGCAATTTGGACATAGCCTTGTGGGCCATTTGCACCCATATCAATTTAATGTTCGATTGAGATTTTTTCGGTCCATGTAATATAATGATAGGTAGCAAACAGTTGACAAGAGCCCACCTTCCTGAACTTTTATAAGGACACCAATTGGAGCAAGAATAAAAATGACTAGGTGGACGAGACAGCGGGCCAACGTCATGTATGCATATTGAAATAGGTTTTGTTAAATCCAAAAACTATTTCTTTTCTTAGTTTTAATCAGTCTACCTCTTAAAAAATGATAGGCGCAGTTAGTAGAGAAGACAGCGGTACAATCGCAGCCCAAGGTCACATCCTCAATGACTCAAGAGGAGATAGCTGCCAATGTGCTTGGGAGGAAGTCAGGCTATTTGATGGGATTTAGGATCTGAATGAAGTTGGCATCACTTCAAGGGCAACCTTAAGTGCAGCTGAGGTGAGGAGCTTGAAGTAGCAGATAGTTGATCAAGTCAAGGCCCAAGCTGAACAAGCCAACATCATAGCTGCACAAACCAAGAGATAGGCTATAGTTGACCCAGTTATATTCCAGTTAGTAACTCAAGCAAGGATAGTGGTTCTTGATCTTGATACAGCTGGAGGGAGCTCATCTGCTGGAGGTCAGAATGTGACATATCTTGGTCAACATATGATTTTATTTTCTTCTACTTTAGTTGACATAAAAAGAAAGTTCTTAGGACTTATAACAAAGTTATTAGGATTTAAAAATGAAAAATATGGTGTTGAGGGGCAAAAGCATCAAATAATGACTGGAAAGTCTGCAATATAGTACAAGCACGTCACTTGGGACGATGGAAACTTGCAGGAGTGGACTGTGCCCCGACGGGACACTCAGTTTCGGAATAGAAAAAAAACACCAATTCTTTGGACTTAGAATAGAAAACATCTAAGTAGTCTAATGACTTTTCATTATTTACATGAACATCATATTGTAATAGGTTGACAGACTTTATGGGGCCAGCCGCACTGTGTACACTCAATTATGAGATATAGTTGTGGTCTATGTTGATACTTTATTCTTTGTGGTTCTTAGATATTAATTGGTTCTTGGATATACTTTCTGGTTCTTGGATATTGAACTATGATATTAGTACTTTAAAACCTACATATTTTTTTGAATTTTACTTGTAATGGCTTCTTATATGTATTGTTTATATGGTGAAGTAATTAATTTTTTAGATTGAGTTCGTTAGTTGGATAACTTGATATTGAGATATGGATGGTCGGATTACTTGAATTGGTTGGTACAGGTTGAAAGGTCAAAATTTGTGGGACCATAGAAAAACAAATAAAACCTTTCAAATTTAATACCTTTGCCGATGCACTATGGCGTCACCAAAAGTTACTTTTCACAACCAGTGCCGAAGCAATCTATTGTAAAAAATGGTTTTTGATAGCGCATTAATGTATCGGCAAATTCCCTTTTGACAACCCATGCCAATGCAATCTTTTGTCGGAAATGGTTTTTATTGATGCATTAATGTGTCAGCATAAATCTAATATATGTTTTTTAAAAAATATTTTCCCGATGCATAGTGTCATCAGGAAAAGTATTGTTGACAAATAAATGCGTCGGCACAAGGCAAATATATGATTTATTAAAAAATATTTTTCCAATGCCAAATGATGTCGGAAAACTTATTCACGACGCAAGGCATTGTGCTAGAAAAAAGTATTACTGATGCAAGGCAATGTACCGGAAAAAGTATTTTGACGCAAGGCAATGTGTCGGAAAAAGTATTACCAATGCAAGGCATTGCGTCGCAAAAAGTATTGCCGATGCAAGGCATTGCTTCGGAAAAAGTCACTCTAAATGGTGAATTACCGATGCAATTGATGAGTCTCTAAAAATGCATTTTTTTCATACACACTTTGAACTATTTTAAGGACTTATTAACTTGAAAGAGCCTCATTTAGTGTGATATCATGCGTTCATGCATTTTAAATTCATTTTTATATTTTTTGCATAATTTGTTCAAAAATCACACTTTTTGCATACATTCATTTTTGGAAGGTCTATTTTTGGAAAGTTTTGTGAAAATAATTTTTCTAATAAATTAAATTGAATTTTAATCATCATTAGTTCTGTCACATATAATTATGAAAAATGGTGTGCATTTTCATTGTCATTTCATGAGAGATGGGCCCGCATTCATGCATTAGTGATCTTAGGGGTAAAATTGTCTTTTCACATAAATTCACATTTGTTTTGTAGGAAATTGATGATATGGGTCCCATTTATAAAGAATTGAGGCAAGAATTGATTTTCAAGAGAAAGGAGAGAAGAATTGAAGAGAAAAAGAAATTGGAAGAAAATTACAAAAAGTTGGCTTCAAGGTCACACACACACATGCACATGTGTGGGGTACACTTGTAAAACATCCAAGATGGGGTCCATTTATTTGTTGCACATTTACAAGAGATTTTGAAGAGAATTTGAAGAATATATCATCAAAGATGGATAAGGAAAGCCACATAGGAGTTCTTTTTGGAGAAGGAGAAGATTTAATTGAAAATAAAAATAAAAATAAATATCCAAGGAAGCTATTCCACATCCAAAAGAGGATTTAATTCAGATTTTGATTGAAAAACTGAAGGAAAAAAAAAATCAAGGGAGAATTATCTAGAAGATCACTTCAAGTTTAGACCCAACAAGGAGAACTTTCTAAAAAAGAAAAATTGACAATGCAAAGAGATAAAAGGGGAAGTTCTACACCTCATGTGGGCCAAGTTTGACTTCAAGAGAGGATTCTTATTCCTAAATTATCTCAAAAGATCTCAATGCAAGGTGGCACATACAAGAAAGGAAAGAAGCATCCAAGAGGGACTTTTAGACAAAGTAAGCAAGGAAAGAAAAGAAAAATAAAAAGAAAAAAAATCCCAAAAGATATTGCACGTCCAAAGCATTGTTTGGAGCCCTTTTTCTTTCATTTTTTTAATTATTTTTAAGATTTTAGAGTTTGAGAAAGAGTAGGACTTAAAAAAGTATAAATATGGCACCCCTCACCCCTCTCTCATATTCTTCATGGAAGAATTACCCACCTCCCACCTCTAGATTTCTGCATTCCATCTCTCTCTCTCTCTATGTCTATCCATCTTAAGTCATCAAGGAGGCTTAGCCCTAAAGCCACACCACCAACCTTGAAGTGTCAACTAGAAGGAGAAATTCTCATCCATCCTAGTACGTAATTGTTTACTTTTTATTTTCAATCTTTTGTAAAACAATTTCATGCTAGTAAAGTTTGTTTTTTTTCAATTTTTTTTATTGTCATTGATTTTGTGGTGTTCATAATTTGTCTTATTTGTGATTGGATTAATTTTCATTCTTGTTTAAATATTGGGATAGAATTGGAATCACAACTAGTAACCCATCTTAGTAACCTTTTTAATATACTTTGTCTCTTTAGATGCATTATATATTTGGAGGCAATGCAAGATGGAGTTAAAGAGGTTTGAGTAAAAAAAAATGTGAGGCCAATTCTGAAATTTATTCCTACATAGAATGGAGATTTGTTATTCTCACTTGGATTGACGACCCAAGATGAAGAATAAGACCCTAGGACAACACTTCTAATATTTTTGAGCTTAAATTTAAGATAAGGAATTGAAAGAACAATCTATTGCCTTTGACTTCCTATTATTACCGCCATTGACTTCTTGTACTTTTATTTTGTTTTCTGGACTTTTGTTATTTTTCCTGTTATGTTCATGTTGATTTTAAGTTTTGTTTTTGCATAGTTTAATGGTTGGATTAGATTTCATTGCATGTATTTTCATGTTATAAGATTTTGTGCATATTTAAGTTGCTGAAAATTAAGCTTTCAGATCTGAATTGAATGAAGAAATTCAGACTTAATACACAAACAACATAACTTAATAGTTTCAGCAAACTGTAGAAACAGTTTTGGGCAAAAAGTTCAAAGTGGGTAGACCCATCAAATAATAATATTTTTCTTTAAAACTTGGTAAAATTAAAGTTTAGAATGTGGTCTTTCATTCATCAGAATTTTAGATCAAAATAATTTCAGAAGGCTTGTGAACCAGAGGCTTAAACTTTGCTAATTAGTTAACTCAGATTAAAATTTCTGCATATAATTTTACAAAGTTGTCATGTTCATGCATTCATAACATTTTCGTTTTAGATCCCTTTTTACTTCCGTTTTTTTTTTGGTTAGTTTCTTGCATCAGTAGAGCATAAATTTCAGCCATTAAATTTAGATTTAGGATGCATTAGAATAGTTCAAATCATGCATAAAATTTGCATCAGCATACTAGTTTTTCAGACTTAGAGTTTTTCAGCATCTCATAGCATGCATTGCATTACTAATTTTACTAACTTTATAATTTTAAATTTTTTTCTAGTTTTACTTTTTTATTGTTTTAGTTAATTTCCAGAATTAAATATCTTTCTAAACTTGTTTTAATTGAAGATTTTAAATTGGAAAGTTTTCTAGTTTTAGAAATTCTAACTTAGGAAAGTTTCTTAGTTTAGTTAGTTTCTAATTTTAGTTTTTGTTTTATTGGAAGTTCTAACTTGTGTTTTAGTTTTGCAGAAACTTTAGTTTTATTTCAAAAATTTTAGTTATAGGTTTTCTAGGTTTAGAAAAGTTTCTTTTTTTTTCATTGGTTTGTAATTAATTTAATTTTGGCCAGTAGGATGCTTGTATTTGTTAGATTTTAAATTAGGCTAGTTGTAGATTTTTATTTAGGATAGGTTATAAGTTTAGAATACCTTAAACACATTGCTCCCTGAGGATCGACCTGATCTCACCAGTTTTATTAATACATCACGGTTATGCACTTGGAACTCACGATCAGCAACTTCTTCCATTGGCAAAAGTCTTTATTGACGCATATGTGACTTTTCTCGATGCATTTTTGAGTTGGCAAAAGTGTATTTTGTTTAGTGAAAAAAACTAGGTTTCCAATTAAAGAAGCTGCTCCCTTAATGCCAGTGAACCCATGAGATCCTCCTAAAATCCACCTACAAAATAACAAAAACATCTAATCCACATCATGGAGGAAGACGTGGGTGACACCATCCCTCTTCTGATTCGTGGGTATAACTATTGTGGAGTAAATCACCCCCATCCGCCCTAACAGATCCCGAGTGTAGCCCATAGGGAAAATATTGATCATGATGAGATCTCAGTCCTGGCCGTAGACCTCATCATCCAATGTTCTATAGATTAAGAAAATCATGGCAAAGCAATTGTTAACTCTGCATTTTCTTGATTCTTCTACATTTTTGGGTTTTGGCTGTGAGCAGTGGGGAGAAATGGAGAGAGGGTCTGCGTTTAGGGGGTTTTTGGACTAGTTGTATTGTACAAACCCAAACTAATCTTGATTTATAATAATTAATCTTATTTTACCTTAATTAATGCTTAGACTAATTCAACTCAAATCCCCTTGGGTTTGAGTCATGGATAGGTAATTAGGTTGGGTTCAAGCCTTACTTAGGTAGTCAAGCACCTTATTGTGATTAAAGTTGCTTGGCTTTGCATCATCTTAGTATCTTATTAGTTGCATCATGTGTAATTTTATGTTGTAGGTCAACTTCCATGTTTGGCCCCACTCAACTCGGATCCATTTTGGCCCACTTGAATACCAATTAACTCAAATTGTAAAATCCATAACCAAGTGGACCTACTTGTAAATTCCAGAAAATTTGGATTTAAA
The DNA here is from genome assembly GCA_037013555.1 of Sextonia rubra. Lineage (NCBI taxonomy): Eukaryota > Viridiplantae > Streptophyta > Magnoliopsida > Laurales > Lauraceae > Sextonia > Sextonia rubra. The sequence continues at coordinate 8,986,387 of JASUAD010000015.1, forward strand.
ACTTAATCAATAGCTCCTTTTTTGTATCCCCTTCTTCTTGTTGCTGGAGTTTCTTCTTCCTCTCTCCTTCACCTTCCATAGCAATGGGAATCTGGAGCTTAGGGCTTTGCATGCAAGAGCCAAGCTTCCATCTTCTTCCTCTTCACCTCCTTGCTCACCTTCTTCCCTTGGAAACTCACAATCTGACCTCATCATCTTTTTTACAATTCTTCAAGGTGAGAATCCCATCACCATTCCATTCCATGAGTTCAAAAGAGCCAAGGAAACTTAATTAGGTATCATGCATGTATCTCATACCCATTTAATCAATTGTATGTATTAGGTCATCTTCTATTGAGGCTTTCTCCACCACAAAAGCAAAGGAAGAGCTTGATTTGGGTAAAACACTAAATTAGAGGTAAGTATAAAAGTGTATATTCTGCATGTATGTCTATTTATGTTGATTCTTAAAGAATTCTCCTTAAACGCCAATCTACAACTCTTTTACCCTTTAATTCAAGAATATATGATGGTTTAAGTGATGATGAATATATTTATGAATGAATGATGAAATGTGGGTTTTGAAATATAAAATGATAGATTGGAATAAAGAAAATCATAGTGGAACCAAGTTGGAAGAAGTTCTATACTGAACATATGTTTCAGAATGGCTTCAGAAAATCTAAAGCTTACAGCTAGCTTTCTAATGACTCAAAACTTGACATTTCTTCTATGGTTAACCCCATGGCTAAGCCGTGAAATGCACTATGGCTAAGCCGTAGCCAAGTCGTAGTCAAGCCTAGGCTGTCAAGCCGTAGGCTGTCTACAGTTAAGCCATGGGCTAAGTCACGGGTGAGCCGTAACTACGGGAAATTTTGGTGAGTCACAACTAAGCCATAGGAACAAAGAAACTGAGACAAAAGTAGGAACTTTCAAAGACCATAAGGATTTTCAAAGACTATGTAGGGCTTTAAAAGTGGTACCTTTGACTTGAATAAATTCTTAACGATAATAAAAAACTAAGGAGGAAAAGTGTAGAGCTGTCACTTGTCCCCTTCTGATTTTCTGGATGTCACATTATGGGTGTTGGCATAAGAAGAAGTGTTTACTGCCTATACAATGTAACACTAAGATTTTCGTAGTACATTGACACCTGACATTTTATGAATATACCATATTGAATGACTACGGAAACATGGAATAACTTAGCATAGGGTTAGTTAGTAAATAACCTTGATAAACTCTTAATTCAAATGCATTCATATTAGTAAGTAAACCTTACCTTCAACATGATCTAATCATGTACCCATTCTTCCTGGTGAATCTTGAGATGAAATCAAAGGTGGAGCTTCTATTGAGCGTGAGCCCATAAGCCAAGATAGGGGCAACCGAAGTTGAGAGGGTTCAAAATCTAATTGCTCATTTAAGTATGCATTGTTTGAATAATAGTTTCTTTGTTAATTCTGATTTTTATGAATGAATACAATCTCAAGACTGTTAGATGTTTCTATATAAGAATGAATCAAACACTACATATGATAAGTATGAAAGTATGAATTCTGATTGGACTTGAGACCATTGAGTCGGCACCACTTAGCTTGTACCCATATGAGGTTCAGTGGGACCGAATGAGGGTATTCAATACATTACCTATTATATTAGTTATATAAAGAGTTGGTCAATATTTTTAGGGTAGCTAAATGGTCTTAGCACGACCGCTAGTGATTTCCCACCGACCGATATGCTCTCTTTATGGAGAGAAGATCGCCATATGGATGCTAACTAAGATGTTATTGTATTTCCATTTATGATTTGTTACTCATATTTATTCATATGCACAACATGCCTAGCTTCCGTTATTGCTTTTTTTTAATCAATATGTTTTCTAATTCAGTTGTTGCATCATGATAGTCTTATATATTCTTGTATTTGCTTAACTGTTGTGTTAACAGGTGTTACAAGTATTGAACCCAATGCCAACACGGCAGTCGACGTACCCCCAGAGGGAACCACAGCAGTACCTCGGGGTGTAGATGAGTGGAATGAGGATGATGCCTTTTACTAGTCATCCGACGTAAAACATTACATCAAGGTTTCTTTTGGATCGCATAGAGAGTAGATCATGCCATTTTCATCATGTTATTTTAGAGACAGATTGATGGGCATGCCATTTTGTATTTATGCATATGTTTATGCACCTTATTAGTATGTGTATGTGGAGGGTTTAATTAACAAACCTTGGTTTATGTTAATGAATGAATGAATGTTTTATAAATGCCTATGATGAATTACAGGTGAATTCTCTAGGTTTCTGTTTCATTATGAAAATGAGTATTACGTGTTTATGGATATTTTTCACACATACCTATGAAATCTCCCTTATAGCAGTTCATACATATCTTGACATGTGTAAGGTCCCGACCCGACTTAATTATAATTTATATTAATTAAGAGTGATTTCCTACTAATATGTGTATTTTAGTCTTAATTCTTCTTGTTCTTAATTTTATGGGTCTCAGTTGTGTAGGTAGTTGGGTTTGAACTTTACTTAGGTAGTTAAGGACCTTTATGTAATTTAGAATCACATTGTTGCATCATTTTGGCACCATATTAATTGTATCATATGCATTTCATCTTATGGGTCAACTTTCATGTTGGCCTAGCTCAAATCGGATCCATCCTAGCCCAATTGAAGCCCAATTGCCTTAAACTATAATTTTCCAAAACAATTCGACTTGCATGTAAACGTCTAAAAAGTTGAGTTCAGAAGGGAAGCAACCAACAATCCCCATTCATTTTTCTCCACTTTCATTGCTAGAACTTCTTCTTATTCTCTTCTTCTCCTCCATACTAGCTGGAGATCCAAGTTTAGAGCTATTGCATGTTCGAGCCAAGGCTCCTGTTATCTTCGTCATTATCTCCTTACTTGTCTTCCCCATTGGAACCTCTCCATTCCATCTTTTCGTTCTCTCCAGCTTCCTCAGGTAAGAACTCCATCATCCCTCCATTTCTTTGAGTCCAAAAAAGTTAAGGAGGCTCAAATGAGTAACATGCATGCATCCTACATTTGATTACCATTTGCATGTCTTTACATGTAATAGGATTTGCTTCATTAAGGCTTCCTCCACCATCAAACCAAAGGAGAGGCTAGTTTTGGGTAAAACACTGATATAAGAAAAGTATAAAAGTATATATCACTACATGCATGTCTAACTTTGTTGATTCTTGATGTAATTACTCTAGATGTAAGTAACAGTTCATTTACACTTGATTAAGTATATATATATGTTGGATTAGGTGATTATCAATATAACTATGTAATATTAATGATATGTGGGCATGGAAGACCTAAGATGATAATTTGGGGCAAAAAAAAAAAACCTCATTGGAACCCAATTTATAGAGTTTTGTACTTGAACTCATGCTTCAAAAATTGTTTCTAGGGATTCTGAAACTTACAGTAAAGCCCACGGCTAAGCCGTAAATATTTACAGCTTAGTATCTAGAGAGCTCAAAAACCCACATTTGAATTACGGCTAACCCTCAGCTAAGTCGTGTAACCAACTACGACTAAGCGCCGTAAGCCTCCCATGACCAAGGTATAAGCCATTCTACGGTGAACTTTCCAGTGAGCCCGAAAATCAAGAACTACTCTACGGCTCACCACGGTTAAGCCATGGACTGTGTTGCGACTAAGCAGTTTCCAAGCCATAGCCTAGCCATAGGCTTAGCACCCCTAAGCCACTGGCCAATATATGGTGAAACCGTAAATGCATATGAAATTGAGGAAAAGACTAAGCCACTCATCTAAGTAGTAAGATGTATGTAGCTAAGCCATAAGAATACTGTAAAGTTAGGATATTAAGGATTTCAAATGACTTTGTAGGGTTTTATGGAGGACGAGTGTACAGTTGTCACTCATCCCCTTCGAGTTTCTGGACAAATTCCCAATGTCATGTCATGGGTGTTGGCATAAGAAGAGGTGTCCTTGCATACACAATGTAACGCCAAGATTGGTAACACAATGACACCGGACGTTTTATGAATACATCATGTTAAATGCCCTCAAGATTAGGATTATCTAGCATAGGGTTGACTAGTAAATCTACTTGATACCTTCTCGATTTAAATGCATTTATATTGTTAAGAAACTTTGCCCTCAACATGATGTAGTCATGTTTCTATTCTTCCTGGTGAACCTTGAGGCAATCAGTCTAGAACTTCTACTGAGTGTGTGTTCGTGAACTGAAATAGGTGTAACTAAGGTTGAGAGGGTTCGAGCTCTATTAGCTCAATTAAGTATACATTAATTGATTATCAAATACTTGTAAATTCCGATTTCTATAATTGAATATGATTTCAAGACCGAAACTCTCATATATAAGATATAATAAGTATGAATGAATATGTAGGAATATGAGACGGTCACTACGATTGAGCATAAGTATGAAAGATATGAATTCAAGTCGGTCTTGATATGTTGAGTCGGCACCACCTAGCTTGTACCCTTATTAGGTTTGATGGGACGAATTTGGGTGCCCCTTTATGTCGCTGCTACAGTATTTAATGGAGGAGTTGTCGGTGTTCCTCGGGAAACTAGCCTTATTCCTTAGCGTAATTCCCATTAAATATTATATACTCTCTCTAGATGATACACTCTCTTTTGGGAGAATATAGTCTCATGGATGCCAACTAGTATGTATGATATCCTATTTATGATTTGTTACTCATGCTTAACTCAAGCACAATCTGCCTAGTTTCCCACTATTGGTTTCTTTTAATTAATATGTACTTTAATTTATTTGATACATCCTGATGGTCTTATATATCTCTATACTTGCTTAACCGTCGTGTTAATAAAGCTACCCTTGGTGTTACAGGTATTGAACCCTACCCAGTATGGCGAATGACGTGCCCTGGCAGGAACCTCAACAGAACCTCGAGGAATATATGAGTACAATAAAGATGATATTTTCTATTAGTCATCCTATGAAGAGCAACAATGGGTTCTTTGTTAGGTTGTTTAGCTTAGACATGCTTGGACTATGATTATTCTTGCACCTAGTAATTGCATAGACACATATATATAATTTTGGATTTTGTATATATTTAAGTAATTGTTGCCATACAAATATGGATGGTTAAGTACAGACTTCAGACTTATTTATGATTTGGATGATTCTTTTTTATTGTTGCTTTTGATCATTATGAGTGCATTACACTAGCTTCCACTTATTGTTGAAATTAAATTACGTATTGGAGAAACTTCTCTACATGTTCCTGTGGAATCTCCCTTGTAGTGATTTGTACATGTCTTCACATGCATAGATTGCTACGGGATTACGTATGTACAACCCATGGAGCCCATTCTAATATCCAATTCTTGAGATTGGGGCGTGACATACGTAAGTAGTGGTATCAGAGCATGGATCTTATAAAACATGCAATTAAGGAATGGTGTTGTGGCATAACTAAGTCTGGAATAAATGATTTAGAACTTAGGGAATGTGGTGAGGATATGATAGGTGCATTGGGATATGGGTTGTATAGGATGCTTTGAGTCACTAACACTTTGCTTGAAATAATAATAGTTTTCCTATAGATAATGGCCTCAATCCCAAGAGTTAAGAATACCCATCACGGTTCCTCGAGCTATACCAGGGATGATAACTTAGAGGACGTTCCCGTTGAGAACTTAGATCGTGTGCCTCCACCTTCTCCATCTGCATATAATCGGCTCTTTTTGATGATGCAAAGCATGTTAATGATAATAATGGAGCAAGAAATAAGGATCAGTGAGGATCAAGCTGCAATGCAAGTGCGGGTTGCAATGATAATAGAAAGACAAACTCAACTACAACAGAATTTGGCAATAGTAGAGGAGAATTTGTAGGATGTTCTAAAGAAGAAATCCAAGAGACACATCATCTTCTAAGGAACACCTTGGATAGTGGAAGAAACAGAAGATCAAGACTTATAGTTCAGAATAAATGCTAGAAAAAGACTGGAGCATGTTTTCATTGTGGTTCGATGGAGCATCGGCTAGCAAAATGTCTAAGGAAAAAAAAAAAGCAAAGCCCCACTGTGCCAGCAGTAGCAATCAGTTAAGCAACCTCATTAGAATCAAGTTGCAAGTAATATTAGCAAAGGTTTTCTTCTTATCCACTACCTTCATTCTCTATTATTCTTTTGCTTGTAGATGTTAAAAGTAGTCAATGTGATTTGTTATTTAGGATAGTCTCCGAGATACCTATTGTATAGTGTTTTTAAGTGAGATTCCAAAATTATCCTCCTTAGTGATCTTGTGAAGATATTTGGTGAGATATAATTGGCACCTTTCAGATATATACTAATTAAGGCAGTTAAATCGGTGGCTATTGAGTATAAGTGATTATTGCCTTATATTGATGAGTTGTCCCATTAATTTCAGGGCACATGATAATTTCCAAACAAATTGATTTGAGGATAGGTTATTTCAAATTTAAACTCGAGCGTAAAATGTTCAAAGACCAAATTTGGACATCAGGAGTTCTTGATGGATTATTGGATTAATCAATGTTGCAAATATATTGTGAGTTAGGGAATAGAATCCTTATTCCGTACACGGATCGGTTTGTGGATTACAATTATTATTGATATCTTAATGTATTCTAATTTGTTAATGTTCGAGATAATCCTTCAAGGACTTTTCTTCATCTCTTGAGGATTAATTGATTTTGCTAATGTAGAGATATAATTCTTAGTTGACCAAATTGCAATCTTAAGTCATATCATATCTTGGGTTGAATGTTCAGTGATCTAGAAAATTTGAGATTATTATTAGTTGGCAAAGTTCGAGGTCAGTTATCAAGATTTGGAGCTCCTTGTGGTCTTATAAGATGTTATCATAGGACTGTGAGATAATTCCAAAATTGTAGTTTTGTTTGTTAATTGATTAGGATGAATAATTCTTTGTGTGGATAGACTGGTGTAAGCGTGACTTCTAAGCCTTACAAATTCTTAAGTTTTTGAGAATTAGTAGATCTGTGTAAGGATGCAAATATTAGAATTGATCCAACTGATATAATTGGGTAATTGTGGATCTAAATTTGATTAGAGACCTTGATTATATAATTGATGATACTGTTATCTAGACTAGCATTCCTGAGAGTTTATTGAGAGCATATCCTAAGTGGGATTCCAAATTTCTTCACCTAGTGAATTCGTGAGAAAAAAAATTTGATATTAATTGACAAGAGGAAATTCGCTCCATTCGAAGGCATATTGATCGAGCTGTTGAGTTATGTAACTAGTAAGAACAAATTGCTCATTATAGGTATTGATGAATTGCTTAATCAAATCAGCGTGTAAAGGATATTATTTAAATTGATCAAGGTTCAGTTGATATCAATTTAGCATCTAAAGCTATGTGTTTGAAGCTATGTCCTAATAAAAAAAGGAGCATTATAAACTCTTGGCTACTTATTTGGTAGTCAATTAATTTGATGGTATTTATGATTTGATTAATAGAATGCTCATATATTTTTAAATCAGTTATGGTGTTTATTAAGAATATCTTGATGTAATCTGATCTTACTATTGAAGAGGTGGATATCCTAAAGACTTCTTTTTACTTTTGAAGTGTAATCAATTAAACGATAATCTGGAAACTATAATTTTGAATATGATTAAATTGTGTCTCGAGATCATCCCCTAGAATCATATTCAGGTTATATCTTTTTCTATATATAATTGAGGTGACGAATACCTTGACGTGTATATACATCCTTGTCTAATAGAATTTTGCTTTATTCTTAAGAGCAATTTATGTTTACCTTCATCAATGATACTTTGATATATTAAATTCATTTACAGAAATGTTGAATGTAAGAGAAATTCTATTCAAACATGAGAATTATCATTTCACCCATGGATCATCCGAAATATAAAAAGAGAAAAAAAAAACTAAAGGCATGTTTGATGAAATAAGTCGGATAACTATTGATTGTTAGTAATTTGACAGAGGTCTTAGATCATTTGGTGATTAGGTTGCTAATTCCTAGGTAGGAATAATGCCCATTTGGGTTTAGTAGGTTGCCTTGTAATTGTAATTATTGTTCCTTAATTGTTAGTGGCGAGTCTTAGCTTCAACACAGAGTACCCGCCGAAGTTAGATGTCTAATCAGACCTTCCATCCCGGCTTTTAAAGGCATGAATTGTGCATTTTTTTGTTCGAAAAGAAGTGGATCTAGAGGATTCCCTAAGTTTTCGATTGTCGATAATGCAGCGAAGTCAATGCAGGAAGTTGAAAAATCTAAGAATGTCATTCCAAGCAGGGAAATTTCACCGACAGTCACAGAAATGTCCTTGAATTTCCGATTGATGATAGAAAGGTTTCATTAAGAAAGGAGATCAGTTAGGGTAGAATTCGTAGGAATTCTCAATGCCATTCGTGTGACGAGGCTTTGCAAGATGATTTTAGCCCGTTTCGTGTCATTGAATATGATGGGATCAAAGTAGAACCAAATGCAATGTACGTGGAGCAGTTTCTTAGTGTCATCAACATAGCGAATAGGTTCAGTAAGTATTCCCGATTTGTTTTAGTATTTGATTTTATTAGTTTGTTCCATTCGGAGGACCGAATGATCTTAAGTAAGGTGAGATGCAAGGTCCTGACCCGACTTAATTATAATTTATATTAATTAAGCTTGATTTCCTATTAATGTGTGTATTTTAGTCTTAATTCCTCTTGTTCTTAATTTTAAAGGGTCCCAGTTGGGTAGGTAGTTGGGTTCGAACTTTTCTTAGGTAGTTTACAACCTTCATGTAATTTAGAGTCACATTGTTGCATTATTTTGGCACCACATTAATTGTATCATAAGCATTTCATCTTGTGGGTCAACTTTCATGCTTGGCTCAGCTTAATTCGGATCCATCCTGGCCCAAATGAAGCCCAATTGCCTTAAACTGTAATTTCCCAAAGCAAATGGAATTCCATGTAAAAGTTCAAAAAAGTTGAGTTCAAAAGGGAATCAACCAAGGATCCCACTTTATTTCTCTCTACTTTCATTACTGGAACTTCTTCTTCTTCTCTTCTTTTCATCCATATCAGCTGGAGATCCAAGTTTAGGGCTATTACAGGCTGGAGCTACAGCTCCTGTTGTCTTCCTCATCATCTCCTTGCTTGTCTTCCCCATTGGAATCTCTCCATTCTATCTTTTCTTCTTCTCTCTAGCTTCCTCAGTTAAGAACCCCATTATCCCTCCATTTCTTTGAGTCCAAAAGAGTTAAGGAGACTCAAACGAGTAACATGCATGCATCCTACATTTGATTTACCATTTGCATATCTTTACAAGTAATAGGATTTGCTTTATTGAGGCTTTCTCCACCATCAAACCAAATGAGAGGCTAGTTTTGTGTAAAGTACTGATATAAGGCAAGAATAAGAGTATATATTACTACATGCATGTCTAACTTTGTTGATTCTTGATGTGATTACTCTAAATATAAGTTACAGATTATTTACACTTTATTAAGTACACATATATGTTGAATTAGGTGATAATGAGTATAATTAGGTAATATTAATGATATGTGGGCATGTAAAACCCAGATAATAATTTGGAGCAAAACAAATCTCATTGAAACCCAATTTGTAGAGTTTTGTACTTAAACTCATACTTTAAAAATTGTTTCTAGGAATTTCGAAGCTTACAATGAAGCCCACGGCTAAGCCGTAAGTATCTACGGCTTAGTATCTAGAGAGCTTAAAAACCTACATTTGAACTACAGCTAACCCTCAGCTAAGCCGTGTAACTAACTACGGCTAAGCCGTAAGCCTCCTATGACCAAGCCATAAGCCATTTTAAGGTGAATTCTCCAGAAAGTCCCAAAATCAAGAACTACTCTACGGCTCACCCATGGCTAAATGATGGACTGTGCTATGGCTAAGCCATATCCTAGCCGCAGCCTAGATGTAAGCTTAACACGGCTAAGCTGCAGGACAATATACAGTCAAGCCGTAAATGCATATAAAATTGAGGGAAAGACTAAACCACTCGGGTAAACTATAAGAACACTGTGAACTTAAGATATTAAGGATTCCAAATGACTCTATAGGGCTTTAGATATTGCACCTTTTTCCCAATTAAATTAGCCCAATGGTGATTAATTGATAAGGAGGACGAGTGTAGAGTGGTCACTCATCCCCTTCAATTTTCCGGACGAATTTCTAATACCACGTCATGGGTGTTGACAGAAGTGGTGTCCTTGCATACACAATGTAACACCAAGATTGGTAACACAATGACACCGGATGTTTTATAAATACATCATGTTGAATGCCCTCAGGATCACGAATTATCTAGCATAAGGTTGACTAGTAAATCTTTTTGATACCTTCTCAATTTAAATGCATTCAATATGTCAAGAAACCTTGCACTCAACATGATGTAGTCATGCCCCCATTCTTTTTGACAAACCTTGAGGCAATCGGTCCAAAACTTCTACTGAGTGTGTATCCATGAACCGAAATGGGTGTAACTAAGGTTGAGAGGGTTCGAACTCTATTAGCTCAATTAATTGTGCATTAATTGATTATCAAATACTTGTAAATTCCGATTTCTATGATTGAATATGAATTCAAGACCGAAACTCCCATATATATGATATGATAAGTATGAATGAATATGTAAGAATATGAGACGGTCACTATGATTAACCATAAGTATGAAAGATATGAATTCGAGTCGATCTTGATATGTTGAGTCAGCACCACCTAGCTTGTACCCTTATTAGGATCAATGGGACCAATTTAGGTGCCTTTTTATGTCATTGCTACAGCAGTTTATGTAAGAGTTATCGGCGCTCCTCTGGAAGCTAGCTTTATACCCTAGCGTAATTCTCATTGTATATTATATGCTCTCTCTAGATGATACACTTCCTTTTGGGAGAATATAGTCTCGTGGATTCCAATTAGTATGTATGATATTCAGTTTATGATTCATTACTCATGCTTAATTCATGCACAATCTACCTAGTTTCCTGCTCTTGTTTTCTTTTAATCAATACATACTTTAATTCATTTGATACATCATGGTGGTCTTATATATCTCTATACTTGCTTAACTGTCATGTTAACAGAGCTACCCTTAATGTTACAGGTATTAAACCCAACACAGTACGGCGAACAACGTGCTCGGCAGGAATCTCAACAAAACCTTGGGGATTAGATGAGTGAAATGAAGATGACATATTTTATTAGTCATCCTATGAAGAGTGACAATGGGTTCTTTGTTAGTTTGTTTAGCTTAGATATGCTTGGACTATGATTGTTCTTGTACCTAGTAATTGGATAGACACATATATAATTTTGGATTTTGTATATGTTTAAGTAATTGTTACCATACAAATTTGAATGGTTAAGTAGAGACTTCAGACTTATTTATGATATGGATGATTCTTCTTTATTGTTGCTTTCGATCATTAGGAGTGCATTACACAGGCTTCCACTTATTGTTGAAATTAAATTACGTGTTAGAGAAGCTTCTCTACAAGTTTCTGTAGAATCTCCCTTGTAGTGATTTGTGTGTGTCTTCACATGCATAGATTGCTACAGGATTATGTATGCACACCCCATGGGGCCCATTCTAATCCTCAATTCCCTGGATTGGGCCGTGACAACATGGCATGGATTGCTACGGGTTATGTGTGCTGCGCCTCAAGAGTCCACTCTAATCCCCAACTCTCGGGTTCGAGGTGTGACATTAGGCCTTCCGTTTGCTTATATTATAACCTTTGAGTACAAGTCTAGCCTTATATTTATCTATTGATCTATCGATTTTCATCTTTCTCTTAAATATCCATTTATGTCCAAAACATTTACTCCCGGGTGGCAAACCCACTAGTTCCCACCTATGGTTTTGCATAATGAAATCAATTTCATTATTCACAACCTCTTTCCGACAAGGTGCTTTAGGTGAAGACGTGGCTTCTTTGAAGCTTTGGGGCTCACTTTCTAACAAGTATGCTAGAAATAAGGACCAAAAGATTTGGAAGTCTTTGTCCTTTTACTGTGTCTAGGTTCCTCCATTTTAGAATGATCCTCTGTCTTATTGCTAATCGCAATATCATAATCTCTTTTGTTAGAACTTGTCTCTTGCACTGTTTTGCATGAAAACATATTTTTAAAGAAATATGCATTTCTTGATTCAATGATAGTATTTGCATGGATATCATTATTCTTAGATTTATGAACAAGAAAGCGATAAGCACTACTATTATTAGCATATCTAATGAAAATATAGTAAACAGTTTTAGGTCCCATCTTCACCCTTTTAGGAATAGGAACTGCCACTTTAGTGGGACACCCCCACACTATCAAGAATTTATAGGAAGGTACCCATCCTTTGCATAGTTCATAGAGTGACTTCCCCATTTTCTTGTGGGATATCATGTCGAGAATATAAATTGTAGAAAGCAATACTTGCCCCCGCAAGTTCTGTAGTAACCTAGAGCTGAGCAACATAGCATTCATCATTTCTTTTAGAGTTATATTTTTCCTTTCAGCAATACCATTTTACTGAGGTAAATAAGGTGCTGCAGTTTGATGTATTATACCATGTTGTGAATAGAACTCACAAAAAGGTAATTTATATTCTCCACCTCTATCACTCCTTAAAGCCTTAATTTTTCTACCAAGTTGACTCTCAACTTCATTCTTATATTGCATAAACATCTCCAATGCTTTATCCTTACTTCGTAACAAGTATATGTAGCACTATTGTGCACAGTCATCTATGAAAGTGATGAAGTATTTTTTCCCACCTCTAGTTTGAACAAATTTTAAGTCACATGTCACTATGAATCAATTCTAGAGGTTCTATACTTCTGTCAATGGTTTGAAAAGGTGCCTTAGTTAATTTTGATTCTACATAAGTTTGACATTTATAACTAAAATCAATTTGAAATTTGGGCAAACATTCCATCTTGACTAGTCTATGTAACGTACCATAATTTACATGCCTTCGTCTACCATGCCAAATATTAGAGGACTCAACTATATGAGCAGAAGATGGATTCTTATTAATAGAAGATTTTAGTACAATTGTCATTATATTCATCTTAAACAATCCATCACTTAAATAGCCTTTCCCTACATACATCCCACTATCTGTGAGTACAAATTTATTGGACTCAAACACCAGTTTGAGACCCTTCTTGCTCAACAGTGAACCTAATTCTAGATTCTTGCAGATGTCGGGTACATGTAGTACATCAATGAGTGTGAGTTCCTTTCCTGATGTCATCTTCAAAACAATATTGCCTTTTACTTTAACTTTTGAAGTTGCAGAATTTCTCATGTAAAGTTGTTTACCATGATGCACTCTTTCATAGGAAGAGAACATGCTCCTGTCTGCGCAAATGTGGCAGGTTGCTCCTATATCTACCCACCATTCCCTAATATTGCCTACCAAATTCACTTTAGAAACTATAATTGACAGGTACATATTACATTTGTTGCAAGATTTCAACTTCTGTCATGTTAGCTTGAACGGGTTTCTTTGCATTGCCCTGTTCCTTGCCATTTCTTTTCTCCTACAATAGTCCTTTGCTCGATGCCTTTGTTTGTCACAGACATAGCATTTTCCTTAGAACTTCTTGTTGTTATGGCCTTTAGCACTCTTGTTATCATTGCCCCTTGCACCTTGGTTTGATATTTGGTGAAAATGTTTCCTCTTTTTGTTGTGGTTAGACTTCCAATGTTCAACTATATTTGCTTTGGGTTCCATAAACTGAGTTCTCAACTTCTTTTTAGCAATTTTATTATCTTACTCAATGTTGCACAATAAGATCCTCAAGATTCATTTCTTTGCATTTATGTTTCAAATAACTTTTGAAATCCTTCCAAATGGGTGGAAATTTTTCAATAATTATAGCCACTTGGAATGATTCACTTAGTTCCATTCCTTCAACATGTATTTCATGAAGTATTAGTTGAAGATCTCTAATTTCACTAATTATAGTCCTAGCCTCTACCTTTTTGTAAACAAGAAATCAGCTCACTACGAACTTTTCAGTCCAACATCTTTGGTTTTGTATTTTTTGTCCAAAGATATCCAAAGTGCTTTAGTAGTCTTGGTTGAACTATACACATTATATAATATGTTATCCAACCCATTCCTGATGTAATTTTTGCATAAGAAGTCTAAGTGCTTCCATTCCTCTATAGCTGCTACAACATGCCTGTCCGTCTTATTCTCTTTAAGAACAGGGGGCTCTTAATGAAGAAGTTTGAACATATTCAAAGTGGTAAGATAAAACAATATCTTCTGCTGCCATTGTTTGATTTCAGTTCCATTGGACTTTTTAGGTTCCTATCCATGATTAAATGGAATAGCAATTTGACAGTGGGAACTATAATAGTGTTAGGAGATGCCATTTTTTATTGGCAGAAGATATAAAATCAAATTAAATAGTAAACCAGACCAACTGTTTAAAAGAAAATGTTTTAAGAAACAGTTTGAAGTAACACCATCTTTTAAGAAACCAGTTTACTTATTAGAAATGAGAAATAGTATCTCTGACAGAAACAATTTTCACAAGTTGAAAGAAAAGTTTCATCTTAAGATTGTTTTGGGCCTGCAGTAATTGATATGTGAACAAGAAAATGAAATGAACAAATGACTGACTCACAGATCAAGGCTAATGTATCACACTATGTCCTTAAGGCAAAATTCGTCCCTCGTAGTGTTGCTGATAGATTGAGATGATTATCTCCCAAGATACAATGATCTTTCTGACGAGATGGCTTTAAATAGATGAACTAGTGGCTATTTGGAACAGTCATGTGACTGTTCAACCAACCGGTGACTGTTCAGTCAAACAATGTAACTCTAGATTGAGTTGTGAATTTTTGGAGAAAAACATGATTGTTCAGTTAAAAAACAAGACTGTTCAATGCTTTGTAGCTTTTGGCAAAAAGGCATATATGGGTATGGGCTTGGGCCTACTTGCGATGGACCCAACCAAACCCAACCCAACCCAGCCCTACCAGCCCACTAGTTGGGCGGTCGAACGGTGGCGGCACGTACATGGATTAAACCAATGTGGTCTATATGATCCCTCCGAGAAAAAATATGGGTACCTCTTAGGGCCCAGCCTTTTCAAGCACACATAAATGTATATAAACCCACCATGGGTTTTATTTCCTAAGCCATGTAAGATTCTAGTTTTCCCACAAACCTAGCCTCCTGCCATCTTTAACCGAGTTCAAGGAGGTACAATGGAGTCAATTTCTCATTCACTCCTCAACAGTTTTCATTTAGTAATTGGTCATTGTTGTTTTATAATTAAAGGAGAACACATTACAATCTGAACCTGACACAAAGGATGAGTAGGTCCCACATTTATTGTGGTCCAAAGTTGACCAAATGACCATTGTGAAACCCATTTTTCCAACAAGCTCCACATTTAAGATGAGTCTAGTTGGTCTCCTTCAATGTTTCCTTAGACCTTCAAGTTACTCAAACTGAAAATGGAAATTTTCTTAGCCAGTTCAAGCTTGCTTTAGAAATTTTGAAGAAGTTTGGCTTTGAAAATTCTAAATTAGTTGCAACCCCTTAGGATAAACTAAGAAACTATCCAGTGATCTTAAAGGTAAGAAAGTGTAATAAAAACTAAATAGAAGTATGATACAAAGCCCAGCTAGTAGGCCAGATATAACCTTCAATGTTGAGATTTGTGCTAGATATCAATCTGACCTCATGAGTCTCAACTTATTATTGATAAACGTATGATCAAATATGTTAATGGGACTTCACATTATGGCATCTGGCATTGTAGAGATTCATCTCTGCAATTAGTTGGATATAACGATGGTGATTGGACCAGATCAATTAATGATAGAAAAAGCACTAATGGTTATTGCTACTTGATCAGAAATTGTTTAGTAGCCTGGCATAACAAAAGGCAAAATTCTGTGTCATTATCAATCACAGAGGCTAAATATATTGTTGCAAGTAATTGTTATGCTCAGTCATTGTGGATGAAACAAACTTTGTTAGATTATGATGTTCCTCAACAATGTATGCCTATCATGTGTGATAATTCTAGTGCCATAAGTATCATCAAGAGTCCTATCAGTACTCAAGCACAAAGCACACTGATATTAGATATCATTTTCTATGTGACCATGTTGACGAAGGTAACATTGAACTAGGATTTGTCCCCAGTGATGCTCAACTTACAAATTTCTTTACCAAACCCCTTTGAAATGATAGATTTTTCAAATTAAGACATGAATTAGGAATTGGCCCATGCCTTGCATAATGCATATTTGTTTGACTTGTTGTGCTTATTTCTTTTAAGTTCTTTTATTAATAGGTGCTACTGAAAGATATGTCTTTCTGCCTCTTGTGTGTGGGGATCTTTGCAATTTGATGTCAAAGGGGGTGAACAAGAGAGAGTCGAGGAAATGCTTGATTAATGGGGAGATCAAGTTCTATGGAGATGCATATCTAAAGGGAAGAGCAAGTCAAAGAAATACAACATCAAAAAAAGAAAGGAGAAGAAAAAAGGTTCCAAAATTTGCTACTCTAGAAGAAAAACTTTTCATCAATTAAGGAGGAGCTTAAGAGCATGTGATCACTTCAACGAGAGCTAAAGTATCAAGAAGAAATCAAGCTTTATTGTGTTGCCATCAAACTGCAAAGGGGAAGATTGCTAGGGATTGTGTAGTGTTGCAATTTGATTGGATACGCTTTCTTATTTTAAACTTGGTTTTCATGCATGCTTTTAACTTTTAATCTTAAATTTCTCATGCATTTTGATTGATTTTAAATTCATCAACTTTTTTATGCATCTTAGGTTTATGTTTTAAAAAAGAACTTTTAAATACTTTAAGCATGAATCTAGGTGTGATTCTCATATGTTTCAATCTCCTTTTGAATGCCCAAATTAAGTCTGAAATCTAGAGATTGTCGGTTAACTGCCACCTATTAGCAATTACTTTTCCTAAGAGCAACAACTTTCAAATTATGAATGTCGGTTAACCTCATGTAGTCAAAACTAGACTTAGAGAGTGATTTTTTATTAGAGAAAAAGCATATAGGAAAAGGTTTGACATAAAGGAGCCTAGGGAATGAGATGAAAAACTAAAGCAAGGATTTTCCAAATGATTCACACCAACCAAGAAAAGTTTAAATCTTCATTTCTAAAGTTGCCATGCTTTGTTATAAATTTTGATCTTTCATAGCATGATTTATATGCATGGGTGAATCTTCGTAATTTGACTGCATCACATGAAAATCAATTTGAGATCTATTTTGTGTTTTGGTTTAAAAAATGCTTAAACATAACCCTTGATATCTTTCATAGCATGTTTCCTTGCTTGGTTAAATCTAATATTCTTAAATTCATCACAAGAAAATCATCTTTGATATATAGTATGTTTTGGACTCAACAATTCTCCTTCATCACATGTCCTGCTTTTGAAATTTTGATAAACTTATAGTGATTTGATTTTCAATCTTCCATTAAGTTTACACTTATGCATGCCATATGCTAGACATATTGTCTCAACCATGTCATTTCTTGATTTCACATCTTTTGAAAGCCAAATCAAGCTCTAGTTTATTTTTTATATATTTGGCCTACTTTTACATGAGCTATCAATTTCATATTGGTTGATGGTAGTTTTCATACACACACGTATTGGACCATAACCTTTGCATATATGATTTGTGTGTTATTGATTGGATTATAAATTTTATATTTCCTTATTTTAGAGGCTCAATCATGCCCTTCCAACATATCTCTTCTTGTGTATCTTAGATACATTATAAAGAGAAAACTTATTGTAAAGGTTATTGCTTAGCCCTAAAAATCATTTGATTGTAAAAGTTAGTGCCTAGCCTAGAAAAGCATTTGATTGAAGGTTATTGCTTAGCTTTGAAAAGCATTTGATTAAAGGTTACTGCATAGCTTAGAAAAGCATTTATTGTAAGGATTATTGCTTAGCCTTAAAAGCATATTGATTAATGGAATAACGGTGGGGGTGTAGAGACACAAGCCAGGAGTTGATGCAGTCACTTTGGTTGAACCACTATAAATTATTGTGTTGTGGTAAGTGCTATTTCTTCCATAGTGATAGTTTATAATGTATGCTTTCGCCTTTATATTTCTGTAAACATCACTTGTGCTTAATTTGTAAGAAGAAATTTCAAAATTGGTCATAATTGGATTAATCTTTTAGACTCACCCTATTCACCGCCCCACCTCCCACCACTTCTAGTGTTTAGATATTGCACTTTCAAAAAACCAACCATGACCAAGAGCATTATTTCAGTTCAAATAAGTTTACAACTAGAGTAATGCATGTCCTCGAAAAGAATTAAACATTAATTAGTCACATGTTCAAAGTAGTATTATGGTCATTCCATACCCCCAATCTCATATTTTAAGGGACTTGCTAAATGAACTCAAGATTGGACTCAATATACCCAACCCACCTTTGTTTAAAGTGAAATTACCTAAATGCCCCCTCTCTATCCCCACTCACCTTCCCCTCTTCTATCCTCCCTTTTATCACTTCCCCCATCCAACGAAGGGAGCCGATAGCCGAACTCTCTACCCTCCCTCTCCCTCTTCCCTTTTCTCCCTCACTCCCCTCCCTTTCTCTCTTCTCTCCCTCTCCCTCCCCCTTTCCCACTTCCTCCCTCCCCCTTTCTCCCTTTTTTCCCCCTCCCCATTGTCTCCTTATAATAGGGAGATTAGGTAATCTCCCTGCTATAGGGAGATGGTTGGGACGAGGAACAGAGGGGGAGAGGGAGAGGGAGAGGGAGAGAAGAGAGAGAGGAAGTAAAAGGAAAAGGGAGAAGGAGGGGAAAGAGATCTGCTGCCAGCATTTGTCACCAAAAGGGGAGGTGGGGAAAGCGAGGAGAAAAGAGGGGAATGTGAGTGGTGAGGGAAAGGGGGGCATTTGGCTAATATTTCTTTTTTTATTTTTTGGAAAAAAAAGGGGTTAAGTGTATTGAGTCCAATCTTTAGTCATTTAGTACATCCCTATTTTAAAGCTAACATTTGACAGACTCAACTAGATTGTGATTGGCTTAAGTTTCAAAGGTCATGAAAGTCAATGTCCTTTGGAGCCTTAATTAGAAATCGCAGTCTCAAATTAAGAGTTAAAGATCATTGACCAATCTAATTAGAAGGTATAGGGAATCTCTAACGATGCATTTGCTGAATGGAGAGGAATCCTCCATCTAGAGGATACCTTATTTCCCTTGGAACCATGCTATCCTCCCAGAGGATTTTTGTGGTGAGGAGTCACTAAATTCAAGGTTTGGAAAACACTAAGGAGAAGTGATTTTTTGTAATTGAGGTGCTTCTTTGCCTCCATGGATTTTTTTTTTTTTTTTTGTTGGGATGGGGGGAGGGGGTGGTGTGAGACTGAGGAATCCATGGAAGGCAGGATCCTCTCTCACCTTCTCTCTCTTGACCCACATGTAGGTTTTCCTCTAAATCAAGGAAAACCATAGAGGATTCCTCTTTAACGACATTGCCCAAGTTGCTATTACTCTAGAAGAAGGTTGTAAAGACCCCTCATAGAATATAAGGAACCTCCTTTTTTCCTATTTTGAATGGGCGAAGAAACCTCTCTCATCCTTGAGAGACTCCTAAGCAACTCCAATGTGTGAATATTCCATTTTATTCCTCCGAGATGCGTGATGACGCCACATTGATCCACCCTCAATTATTTTGGTCCCAAAGCAAGTAATTTCTATTAGATTTCTTAAATGTTCTTGTTATTCTAGTTAGTTTCCTTTGAGTTCCATATGGTTATTTTTAAAATAAAAAATAAAAGAAAGAAAAAAGAAAGAAGGTTAGATTTATGCTTCCTGTAGTTCAGTTTCTTTACTGTTCTTGGTTCCCTTCTATTTGTCATTGTCTTGGGCTCTTGGTTGATTTTTTTTTTAAAGGGATTTTATGTACTACTCCAATTTTTAAAGTTTCTATTGATACAAGTCTGGGCGCCAACATTTTAACTATTCCAATCTAGTTCTATACGAAAAACCAACGGTACAAAGAAAATGACAATCGGGCCCTTTGCATGAATAAAAAGGACATGAATTTATTTGATTCACTTCCACTACCTTTTCTTGCAAGAAAGTGGCCCACGAAGTGGTTTCTCTTCCATCTCTTCTTTTTGTGAAGTAAGAAACTAGGGTTTAAAGAACAAATTTGAAGAAAATAGCATCCATAAACGGTTAGAAAGTAGTATTCAGTACTATAGTTTAGGTTTTGAGTAAATGTTAAAACTAGTATTTGGATTTAACTTTCTAAAACAATAAAACTACTATACTTTACAGTTTGAGTAAACGACGAAACTAGGGTTTTGATTTAACATTCTACGCCGATAAAACTAAGATTTCAAGTATCTTTTCAACTAAGATGTCTTAAATTCATTATTTAAAAATCAATTTTATGAAACAAGAAATAATCTTATTAGGTTTTCACGTTCCTATTTGCACTTAATACTTTCCTATTACTAAATATTACTGCATTTTTTATATTCTTACTTCACATTCACATAATTTCATTATCATTTTAAAGTGTTCATATATTTATTTTCCATATTCTTATTTGCATGTAACATTTTCCTAATACTTGCACTAAATATTGCTATATTTTTTTATATTCCTATTTCACATTCACATAATTTCATTCTCACTTTAAAGTGTTTATATATACATATTCTCTATGTTCCTGTTTACATGTGACATTCTCCTGTTAATTGCACTGAATATTGTTCCATTTTTTTATGTTTTTGTTTCACATTCTTAAGTGTTCTTGTATATATTCTCAATGTTCCTGTTTGCATTTAACTTGTTTCCTATTAATTACATTAAATATTGATCCATTTTTTGATGTTCTTATTTTAAATTTATAAACTACATTCATATTTTTAAATTTTTCTGTGTATGTTCTCCATGTTCCTTTTTCCTTATAAACATTTTCCTATTAATGCACTGAATATTTCTCCAGTTTTTTGTATTCTTGTTTCAAATTCACACAAGTTTATTCTCATCATAATAGTGAAACAAGAACATCATAATAGTGAAACATGAACATCATGTCAATGAAATAACCACATTCTCCAACCACATTCACACAATTTCATTCTCATTTTAAAGTGTTCCTGTATATATTTTCCATGTTCCTGTTTTTATGTAACATTTTCCTATTAATTGCTTTGAATTTTGCTCCATTTTTTATGTTCCTATTTCAAATTTAAACAAGTTCATTCTCATTCTTAAGTGTTCATGTATATGATCTCCATGTTTTTGTTTACATGTAACATCTTTCCTATTAATGACACTGAATATTTATCCATCTTTTGATGTTCCTATTCAGATTCATACAATTTCATTCAAACTTAAATGTTCATGTATATATTCTCTATGTTCCTACTATCATATGACAATTTTCAATTAATTGAATTGAATATTGATCCACTTTTTATGTTCCTGTTTCATAATCACACAACATCACACCCATTCTTTAATGTTCCTGCATAATGTTACTATTTCTCCTAAATTGAAGCATCTTTGTATTTTTGACACTGGTGAACAAATATGGGAGAAAATTTTCTATGTCATCACAAGAGTGAAATATAGGTTTGGGCTCAAAATGTCGAAGAAGAAACATTTATGATTGAGGAATCACAAACATAGCCCTCATAATCAATGAAAAGGATAACACAAACAGAATAGAAGAAGAAGAAACAAAGTATAGAATTACAATACCAAAATTTCGATCAAATATTCTAGTATTCATCAAGTTGCTCACTGCAATCAATTGCACCAAAGAGCAACAAAGAGAGCTGAAGAAAATCCCATTTTAGTCAATGATAAAGCCATTTGTCACATAGAGAAAAAAATCTTATTCTTGGAGAAAGAATGTCAGTGACTTGGCTAAAATCATAAAACAGTATAAATCAGCTCAAATAGGTTTCAAACTTGGCAGCAAAATTGTGCCATTAACTACAAAGGGATATAGAAATCATTTTGGGATCCCGCAAGGAATAAAGGAGATTAAAAAATAAACCTCTTGCCAAACCTAGAAAAGGAAGTACATTTGTTCAAAGACAGTTCAAAAATGTCAGCCAATTATATGGTTCAAACATCAATTTAGCCTTGAACAAAGCATTTAAAGGAAACACAGAACAAGATTATAAAAACGTTGCTAGACTTGTTGCTGTACTCATATGTGACACAGTCCTTTTCTCCACGATAGGACATACCTTTTGGTGGATATACATCAAGTATATAGAGGATTTAGACCAAATAAAATCCTATTCATGGGCAACAACAGCACACCACACCTTTATTACATCTCTGAACAATAGTAACAAGACACCATTCAGGGTGACTCGCTGTATGCTAGCACTTATGGTATATTCTACAATTCAACTGGATTTTTAAGTGTTCAAACATCTAATTGAATGTTCTTGTTTATAACATGCTCCTGTTTAAAAACTGAGTTTCAAAAAAGTTCCTATTTTTGACACACATGACTGATATTACTAGAAGAATTTGAATTTTCTCAAATTTACTAAACCTCTTGATAGAACTTGTTTACACTCAAAAAGTCACATTGAGTCACATGCCAATTTGGCCTTTTCAATGTGCACATATAGAATCAAGAGGGGTTGGTGTCCAATATTTTTGTGTGTTTGAAAATTAAGAAAAAAATCAAATTTGAATAAAAATCGAAGAGTTAAAAATTTCCTTTAGTCAATTTCGGGCTAGGTACAACATTCCATGCAAGCACCACCTAAAACTAATATGATTCCTTATGTAGTAACTCATCTCATGTAGCGATAACAAAAAAAAAAAAAGATAGGAAGTATAAAAAGTTACATTATTTACTGCACCACAAAACCCAAACCCCAAAAAACTGAACCCTAGACCCCTAAACCCAAATGCCTAAATTGATGCATCACGGGGAAGAAGAATAGCCAACAATTGATGTAGCACTAGAAAGAAAAATAGCCAACGGGTTTTTCTCCAAGCCAAAAGGCTTAGGCATAAATTGTTTGGGTCTCACACCAAAGACAATCATCTCACTCTAGAGAAGAAAATTAAAATCCTAGTCAATGTTGTAGTCTATTTATGAAAAGGGATTACATCTATATTTATAACTAAACTACTCTCTAAATAAGAAAACAACCTAATTCAATCCAAATAAAGAGTCCTAACTCAAATATAAAGTCAATTTCTAAATATAAACAACTTAAGAAAGCAACTACCATTAATAAATTAATCATCACTGCTGGGTTTTGGACTAGGGCCTGCGAGCATAAACTTTCAAGAGGGGCCCAATAGTCTAGACTACATCTAAACCTAAGTCCCTAAACCCCTAAAACCTAAAAATTTATACCATAACCCTAAGATCAAAACACTAAACCCTAATACTTTAAAAACCTAACGACTGTACCCCAAAATGGCCAAACCACGCTTTGTGCATCAACCATTATATACAAGGAGCTCCTATATGTACACCACTTTTATCTCTTCTTACACACCAAAAAAAAAAAAAAAATTCAAAATTTTCCAAAATGCTCCCACCCCTTTCCTTCCTACACACCTTCTCTCTCTCCTTCCCTCCTCTCCATTTCCCTTCCCCACCTCCCCCTCCGGCCAGCGACAAGCTCCAACACCAGAGGAGACTCCCCTCTCCCTCCCCTCTTTTTCTCCCTCTCTCTATTCTCTCTCTTTCCTCTCTCTCCTCCCTCCCCCTTCTCCCCTCCTACAATAGCTCTCCCTACGGCAGGGGGGTTGATCTCCCTACTATAATGAGATCGAGCTCTCCTTGTAACAGGAGATCAGGCTCCATGCTATAGGGAGAGCTGTTGCAGCGGTCTTTTCCTATAGTGGGGAGATCCCGGTCTCCTTGCTATGGCCGATCTCCCAACTATGGGGAGGTTAGATGAGGGGATGGAGGTAAAGGGGGAAGGCAGGAAAGAGGGAGGGAGAGAGAAGGAGAAAAAGAATAAAGGGAGGGAGAGAGAAAGGGTGGGGAGGGAGAGGGAAAGGCCCTTTGCTGGTCGGAGCTCGTCGCCGGCTAGAGGGGGAGGAGGGGAAGGAGAGGGGAGAGGAGAAAAGGGAGTGAAGGTGCATAGGAAGAGAAGGGGTGGGGAAATTTTGGGAAGTTTTGGCTTTTTTTTCTTTTTCTTCGCTGTGTAAGAAGAGATAAAAGTGGTGTATATATAACAGCTCTCTTATATACACCCTAAATGTAATGGAAGATTTTGGATTTTCTAAATTTTCCATTAAGCCTCTCGATTGGAAATTAATAACGCTTTAAATGTTGGTCTGAGTTGCATTCTCAAATTAGCTTTCCAATCATGCACTAAGAGAATTAGGAGGGATGGGTTTCAAATTCTGTGTATGTTTCTCCTTTTTTTTTCTCCTTGCATAAGAAAGAAAACTAACCTAAAACACCAAATTTTAACAAAAGAAAGATACTAGAAACGGAAACCTTCTAGAAAAACTCATATTTTTCAAAGTTAGCAACCAGCTAAGAAAGGTAACTTTGCAAAAATTTATATTAAAAATATAGATTTATGATATTGAAAATTAACCAAAAAATCTAATTTCAATAAAAAAATTTAGAATTTAGAATTTCCTTTATCTAATTATGGGCTAGTCAAAACATTCGACGCATGCACCTCCTAAAACTAGTAAAATAAAAAATATAGGAACCAATACAGTAAAGCAATAAAATAAAGAGTGAAAGTAAAAAAAGGTTACCTCATATGGAGCTCCTTGGAAAAGGCACCACGAACTTATTTGACACTTTCAAGTAAAAGGTTGGGAAGTAGTAATAGAACCCAATGAGAACATGGTTGACCGACAAGGCGAGATCAATTCACACAACTTAAACCTATCTAAAAGTCCTACTCAAAACCTATACAAACCAAAAATAAATATCCTAAAAAAATTTAATTATAGTCCTTTCCACACCATAAAATCTAGCTAAACTTAGAAAAGAGAACACCACATCCACCATATGAAACTTTAGAAAACCAAATTGAAATTAAAAAATGGAGACAGAATTTTAAAAATTTAGATAAAATAGAACGAAAATTCTAACCTAATGATGTGAGTCTATTGCTTTCTAAGTATGAAAAATATGAATTGCATAGTTCAATTTATCCATCACAAGTACCCAAAAACCCTAAACCCTAATTTGAAGCCTTGAACCCAAACGCATAGGGTCCTTGGAACATTGGAACCAAAGGACAGTTGACCCTAGAACCCAAACCCTAAACACTGAACCCCAAAAGCAAAACCATAACCCCACTTCCTACTTCTGCTACATTGGGTGAACTAGATGTAGTAGGAGAATTTGAATTTTCTCAAATTTACTAAACCACTTGATAGAACTTGTTTACGCTCTAAATGTTGCATTGAGTCGCATGCCAATTTGGCCTTTTTGACATGCACATATAGAATCAAGAGGGCGGGTGTCTAATGTGATCCTTTAAAAAAAATAAGCAAAAGATTAGATTTGGTTTAGAAAATCCAATTTCAAAATTACCTTTATCCAATTATGAGTTGGACACAAGTTTCGATGCTTGTACCACCTAAAACAAGTACAATACCTCCACATATAGAATGAAGAGGGGTGGCTATCCAATATTTTTTATATGTTTAAAAATCAAGCAAAAAATCAAGTTTGAATAAAATATGTAGAGTTAAAATTTTCCCTTAGTTAATTTGGGGCTGGTTACAACATTCCATGCATGCACCACCTAAAACTAGTATGGTTCCAAATGTAGTAACTAATCCCACATAGCAATAAGAAAAAAAAAAGATAAAAAGTTTAAAAAGTTACATTATTTGCCACACCACAAAACATGAACCCCAAAGCATAGACCCATAAACCCCTAAACCTAAACGCCTAAACCCCTAATCCTAAGTCCGTAAACCCAAAAACCTAAAAATTTATACAAGAACCCTAAAATCAAAGCACTAAACCCAAAAATTATAATACTTTGAAAAGCTAACCACCCTAAAATCTATGTACCCCAGAATTGCCAAACCCCGATTCGTGCATCCACCATTTTATACACCCTAGATGTAATGGGAGATTTTGGATTTTTTAAATTTTCCATTAAAATCTCCTGATTGGAAATTAATAACGCCCTAAATGTTGCTTTGAGTCGCATTGTCAAATTAGCGTTGTCATCATGCACATATAGAATCAAGAGGGTGGGTGTCAAATTCTATATGATTGTTTTCTTTATTCTTTACATAAGAAAGAAAAATAACCTAAAATACGAAATTTTAACAACAAAAAGATTTAAAAAAAAAGAGACCTTTTAGAAAAAACTAAGATTTTCCAAAGTAAGGAACAAGCTAAGAATGTCAACTTTGCAAAAATTTATATTTAAAAAAATAGATTTATGAGATTGAAAATTAATCAAAAAATCTGATTTCAATAACAAATTTAGAATTTCAAATTTCTTCTATCCGATTATGGGCTATTCAAAACATTCGATGCATGCACCTCCTAAAACTAGTTAAATGACAAATATAGTAACAAATCCTGAAAAACAAAAAAATAATGAGTGAAAGTTAAAAAAGGTTACCTCATATGGTGCTCTCTGGCAAAGGCACCTAGAACTTGTTCACCAATTCCAAGTGAAAGGTTGCAAGTAATAATAAAACCCGGCGAGGACATGATTGACCGACATGGCAAGATCAATTCAAAAAACTTGAGCCTATCCTAAAAGAAAATCTAAAAGTCCTACTCAAAACCTATACAAACCAAAATTAAATATCCCAAAATAAATTTTATTACAGTCCTTTACACAAATAAATTTAATTATAGTCCTTTACACACCATAAAATGTATCTTAACTTGGAAAAGAGAAGACCGCATCCACTATAAGAAACATTAGAAAACCAAATTAGAATTAAAAAATGGAGATAATAAATTAAAATTTTAGAAGTAATAAAATGAAATTTGTAACCTAATGATGTAAGTCCATTGCTTTCTAAGTACAAAAAATATGAATGGGCATAGTTCAATTTCTCCATCGCAAAACAAAATACCAAAAAATCCAAAACACTAATTTTAAGCCCTACACCCTAAAACCATAGGACTCCAAAATCATAAATTTATAGGGTCCCCAGTGTTGGAAATTTATACTAAAAGCATACTTTTATGTATTTTTCTTTGATTGATTTACTTATTAGTAAAGTTTGCTTTTTCCATCTTAATGAGAATTTGTATGAGTAAATGGTTGCATTATTATTTACTGTGCATAAGTGCGTCTTTTATTCTATAAAGTAGACAAGTTGGTGTGTAGAGTTCAGCTTACGCACGGAAGACTTATTTGTCGGTTCTTATAGAATACAAGTTATTGTTGTTCACAATCTAGATGGAGCTAGACATACCATCGGTACGATTGTAGCATGATGTTTTAGTAGGCTTATCTTGGCTATGGGAAACAGTATAGTTTCGACTCGTTATGCTAGTACACTTTGTGTGTATTGAACAGGACCACTTTTGGGTTATTATATTTATACTGACTATATAAGATTATTAACATCCAAATGGTTATTATGAGAGCTTGTACTCTTAATCCCGGTATAAATAACAGACACGTGCATTTAGTATTTGGCATTTTGATTTACAAAGGAGTGAGACCTTTTGTGGGTCAATAATCTCAGTAAATTGGATGACTACACTACGTGTATGGTGCATATTAGTTTATTGACGGAATTCACGTCCTATAATAGGGATTGATGATATCCCCTTGATGAAGCTTATAAGTTTTGATTATGTCAAACCCTGCAGGTGGACTTAGTGTCCGACATATCAAATAAGTTAAGTGTAAGGTCTCAAGGAATTATAAAGATATCGATTAAATATAGGCGTCAGTAATTATTTAATCGATGGATATCTGAAATCTTAACGTGGGGAGATTAATAAGCATTTATTAACAAGAAGCTCGAAATATTATTTTGAGAATAAGGACAGGAGTACAATTATAATTCTTTAGTGGACTGAATTGTAATATATGGATCTAGGATTCTAATTTGGGTCAAATTAGGGTTTCCTATTTTTATAAGAAGCCTATTCCTTATTTCCTTCTTAAGGTCCCTATTGTAGCCTATAAATATGCGCTATCGCTCTCTAGAAAATACATACAAGAGAAATCTCGTTTTTTAGAGCAAAGAGAATTCGCAGAAGAAGCCTACACCCCGGTGCGAGTTCAAGCATAGAGGAATACAGTAAAAGATTTTGAGATTTTCAAGCCGTTATAAGATCGAGATCAAATCAAAAAGATCTTGCAGGTATAGTTCTTGAATCATTATCGTTTAAACTTATTTCCACAGTGATCTGTGCGTGATATCAAAGGATTTGGCGGCTACCTCCTAACACCCAGAACATTGGGAACACAAGGACACTACACCCTTAGACCCCTAGACCATAGACCCCAAACCCTGAACCCTGAACCCTTAAACCTTGAATCTAGAATGCCAAATTCCCGCTTCCTGCTTTTGCTAGTTTGGATGACATAGATGTACTAGGAGAATTTGAATTTTCTCAAATTTACTAAACCTCTTGATAGAACTTGATTATGCTCTAAATATTGCTGTGAGTCACACGCCAATTTGGCTTTTCCGACATGCACATATAAAATCAAGAGGAGTGGGTGTCTAATGTAATCTTTTTTCAACAAAATAAACAAAAACTTAGATTTGATTTAAAAAATCTGATTTGAAAATTACCTTTATCCAATTATCAGCTAAATACAAGTTTTGATGCATGTACCATCTAGAACTAGTACAATACCAAATATCATCCACATAGAATCAAGAGGGGCGGGTGTCCAATATTTTTACATGTTTAAAATTAAGCAAAAAATTGATTTGAATAAGATATGTGGAGTTAAAATTTTCCTTTAGTCAATTTTGAGCAGGTTCCATGCATGCACCACCTAAAACTAGTATAATTCAAAATCCAGTAACTCATCTCACCTATCGATAAGAAAAAAAAAGATAAAAAATTTAAAAAGATACATAATTTGCCATGCCACAAAACCTAAACCCCAAAACACAAACCCCTAGTCCCCTAAACCTAAACCCCTAAATGCCTGAACCCCTAAACCTAAGTCCCTAAACCCAAAAGCCTACAACTTCATACCATAACCCTAAAATCAAAACACTAAACACTAAAATCCTAATACTCTAAAAATCTAACCATCCAAAAGACTCCGAACCCCAAAATTGCCAAACCCCACTTCGTACAACCACCATTTTATACACCCTAAATGTAATGAAAGATTATGGATATTCTAAATTTTCTAGATACCTTTTGATCGGAAATAAATAATGCTCTAAATGTTGCTTTGAGTCGCATTGTCAAATTAGCGTTTTCATCATGCACTTATAGAATCAAGAGGGATGGGTGTCAAATTCTCTATGTTTTTTTTTCTTTTTCTTTACATAAGAAAGAAAAGTGACCTAAAACTCCATATTTTAACAAGAGAAAGATCTTTAAAAAAATGAAAAAGAAACCATTTACAAAAACTTAGATTTTCTAAAGGAACAAGCTAAGAAAGACAACTTTGCAAAAATTTGTATTTAAAAAAAATAGATTTATGAGATTCAAAATTAAACAAAAAACCTTATTTCAAAAAAGATTAGAATTTAGAATTTCCTTTATCTGATTTTGGGCTAGTCAAAACATTTGATACATGCACCTCCTAAAACTTGTAAAATGACAAATTTAGTAACCAGTTCTGCAAAGCAATAACGTAAGAGTATGTTGTATATACCCTCCTAAGGTTCTTAGGACTTGTAAATAGGGCCCTACAATTATAATACTTGCATAAAGCCTCCTCCATTTCCATTCTAATACCTTCAATGTCCCAAAATCAATAGCCTCACAACCACCAAAGTCTTTTAGAGTAAAATGACACTTTTGCTTGACAAAGACTGAAAATAACAAGGATTGTTGGACTGAATTGCCTAATCCTTGGGATCGACTTGGCATTTTTTATATAGGGATTAAAAGCCCAAACTAAATCCCTAATTTGATACAATTAAGCCCTTAATTTAGGCAAAAGAATAAAGTCAGATCTAACTATTTTCGTCAACTTCCTAAGTAAAACACAAAAATTAATGTGCAGTTAGTACACTAAAATGGATGTGACCACCTTATTATGTGCTAATTTTAGTGAGCATGGGCCACTGTTTGAAACCCCAACACCCCCCCCCCCCCCCCCCTCAAATTGATGCTAGAGAGTTGATGAGCATGAATTTGCCAACTAGGAACTGATGACGAGGTCATAGGAGACCTTTTGTGAAGATATCATCAGGTTGATGTTCGTATGACACATGAGGAAGCTCAATACCAATTCGTTTGTACTGATCTCGAATGAAATGACAATCAACCTCAATATATTTGGTTCTCTCATGGAAAATTGGATTTTCCGTGATCTAAATGGCACTAGTATTATCAGCAGATAAATGAGTAGCAGCATCCATTAGAAAACCAAGAGCAAAAAGTAGACCTCAAAGTGAAAGAATCTTAGAACAAGCAGCAAACATAACCCAATATTCAACTTAGGTGGAAGACTTCAAGAATATCTTGTTTCTTACATTTCTAGGAGATCAAGTTGTTATCCAAAAACATGCACCATCCAATAGTAGATCTCAGTGTATCAAGACAGTAAGCCCAATCGACATCTGAATAAGCTCGGAGAGTAAGAGAATTGTTCGTTGGAAAAAATAAACCTCTAGTTGGAGTCCGAAGAAGATATCGAATTATTTGTTTGACCACAGCT
Source organism: Sextonia rubra (assembly GCA_037013555.1). Lineage (NCBI taxonomy): Eukaryota > Viridiplantae > Streptophyta > Magnoliopsida > Laurales > Lauraceae > Sextonia > Sextonia rubra. The sequence continues at coordinate 9,017,216 of JASUAD010000015.1, forward strand.
AAATGAAAATGCTAAGGATTAGTCATGAATTGACTTAACAAATTAACTACATAATATATATCCAGATGAGCGATCATTAAGTAGATCAAGCTGCAAACTAGTTTACGATATAAAGTGGGATTAGAAATAGGATCTCCCAGGTCTTTGACAAAGCTTGACATTAACCTCAATAGATGTGTCAACTATAATGGAATGTTCAAATCGGCCATTTCGATAACATCCATCGTATACTTGTGCTGATTGAAAACAACTCCTTTCATGGATTAATGAACCTCCAGACCTAAAAAATATGTCAGTGGGCCAAGATCTTTCATGTGGAAAGATTTATGAAGAAAGCCTTGTATTTGACCAATCATGTTAACATTTGTACCAGTGATTATAATGTCATCGACGTATACTAGTAGAATAGTGAGTCCCGTGGAAGCATGGTGCAATGATGTGTCATAAGGACTTGAATCCAGATCCATCTAAAGGAATGCATCTTGAAATTTCTCAAACCATGCACGAGGTGCCTATTTTAAACCATAGAGAGACTTGCAAAGTTTGGCAACCATACCCTTTGAGGATTGTGCAACCCCCTAAGGAAGGTGCATATCGACATCTTCTTTGAGATCTCCATGGAGGAAAGCATTCTAAGCGTCCATCTAGTAGAAGGGCCAGGATTTTGAAGAAGCAATTGCAATGATAACCTGAATAGTTGTCATTTTGGCAACTGGAGCAAACATTTCATCGTAATCAATCCCATTTGGCCCAATATCAGTCCAGTTAACCATCTAGCTTAATTTTAAGTGAATAGATCCATTTGTAGCTGATGGGTTTAACAAAAGGTAGATATGGGACAATGTCCCAAGTATGATCTTGTTCTAAAGAATCCAACTTAGTTTATAGAGCTTGCTGCCAACATTCATACGTAGCTGCCTAGGAATAGGAATTTGGAATAGAAATGGAGAGAGTGACTTGTAATGCCCCAACTCCGCATACATGCATGGTATTGTCCGCTTTAGCCCATGGGCCTCACGGTTTTGCTTCTGGTAGGTCTCAACCTACCAAAAGGCCTCATGCAAAGTAAGGGTGTAAGCTCTACATATAATCCCAATCACTTTCCTCTTTATAATTGATGTGGGACTCCAGGATGTCACTACCGGCCCCCCTTAGGGCTGCACATTCCTTTGCAGTAGCCTACTAGTCCATCTAGCCTGCCAGCCTTCTTAGCCTGCCCACAGTTTTGCTTCTGGTAGGTCTCAACCTACAAAAAGGCCTCATGCAAGGTAAGTGTGTAAACTCTACATATAATTCCAATAACTTTCCTTTCTATAGTCGATGTAGGACTCCAGGATGTCACAGTGCACGAGGCTCCCGCATAGCGGGGTCTGGGGAAGGCAAGATGTTTGCAGCCTTACTTTCATCTTGAAGAGGCTGTTTCCGTGACTTGAATCTGCGTCCTCCTTGACCCTACCGATAAGCCTTTACCGTTGGGCCAAGCCGCCCTTCTAGACAAAATATCAAGTACATAGAGAATAAAGAGGTGCAGGTGTCCAATATTTTTATATGTTTAAAAGTTAAGCAAAAATCAAATTTGAATAAAATATGTAAAGTAAAAATTTTCTTTTAGTCAGTTTTGAGCTTGTTATAACATTCAATGCATGCACCACCAAAGACTAATATGATTCAAAATGAAGTAGCACGTCTCATGTCGCGACAAGAAAAAAAAAAGATACAAAGTTGAAAAAGTTACATTATTTGCTAAGCCAGAAAACTTAAACCCATACACAAAAACCCCTAGATCCCTAAATGCCTGAACCCCAAAACCTTAGTCACTAAACCCTGAAACTTAAAAATTTATACCTTAACCCTAAAAACAAAAAGCAAAGCCCAAAAATCATAATACTCTAACAACCAAACAACCCTAAAAACTGCGTACCCCAAAATCGCCACACCCCACTCCGTGCATCCATCACTTTATACACCCAAAGTATAATGGGAGATTTTGGATTTTCTAAATTTTCCACAAACCTCTTCATTAGAAATTAATAATGCTCTAAATGTCACTTTGAGTCACATTGTCAAATTAGCTTTTTCATGATGCACTCATCGAATCAAGAGGGATGGGTGTCAAAATCTGTGTTTTTTCTTTTTATATTTTATTTGCATTAGAAAGGGAACTAAACTTAAACACAAAATTTTAACAAAAGAAAGATTTTAAAAAAGGAAGCCTTTCACAAAAAACTAAGATTTTCAAAACGTATGGAACAAGCTAAGAAAGACAACTTTACAAATATTTACATTTAAAAAAATAGATTTATGAGATTGAAAATTAGCCAACAAATCTAATTTCAACAAAAAAATTAGAATTTCAAATTTCCCATGTCCAATTATTGGCAAGTCAAAACATTCAATGCATGCACCTCTTAAAAGTCGTAAAATGACAAATATAGTAACCAATCCTGAAAAGCAATAAAGTAAAGAGTGAAAGTAAAAAAAGGTTACCTCATATGGTGGTGCTCCCTGGCAAAGGCACTTAGATCTTGTTCGACAATTCCAAGTGAAAGGTTGCAAAGTAGTAATAAAACCCATTGCAAACATAGTCAACTGACATGGCAAGATCAATTCACACAACCTAAACTTGTCCTATAAGAAAATCTAAAAGTCCTACTCAAAATCTATACAAATCGGAAATAAATATCCTGAAATAAAATTAATTACAGTCCCTTACACAACATAAAATGTATCTAAACTAAGGAAAGGGAAGACTGTGTGAATAATTGTTAAACCAAACTAAAATCAAATTAAAAAAATAGAGATACTAAATTAAAATTTTAGAAATAAAAAAAATTTGCAACCCAATAATGTGAATAACTGCTTTCCAAGTACAAATACTATGAGTGACATAGTTTAATTTCCCCATCACAAAACCAAATACCCTAAGCCCCAATTTTAATCCATCAACCCTAAACCCATAGGACCCCTAAAACCTAAACTCATAAGGTCCTCAGAACATTAGGAACCAAAGACACAAGACCCTTAGAACCCTAAACCCAAACTCAAAACACTGAACCCTTAAACCCTAAACCCCAAATGCTAAACCATGATTCCGCATTAAGAATCAAGAGGGGTGGCTATCTAATGTAAATTTTTTTAAACAAAATAAGCAAGATATTAGATCTCACTTACAAAAGCCTATTTGATAATTACCTTAATCCAATTACGAGCTGGACACAAGTTTCACTGCATATGCCACCTAAAACTAGTACAATACAAAATATCATGTACATATAGAATGAAGAGGGGCAGGTGTCCAGTATTTTTTAATGTTTAAAAATTAAGCAAAAAAATCAAATTTGAATAAAAAATGTCGAGTAAAAAATTTTACTTTACTCTATTTTCAGTTGGTTATAACATTCCATGCGTACACCACCTAAGACTAATATGATTCAAAATGAAGTAGCACATCTCACGTAGCGATAAGGGAAAAAAAAAAAAGAAAAAAGGTTCAAAAAGTTACATTATTTGCCGAGCCACAAAACCTAAACCCCGACACACAAATCCCTAAACCCCAAACACCTGAACCACTAAACCTTAGTCACTAAACCCTAAAGCCTAAAAACTTATACCATAACCCTAAAATCAAAACACAAAGCCCAAAAATCGTAATACTCTAAAAACCAAACAACCCTAAAAACTTTATACCCCAAAATCACCACATCCAACTTCGTGCATCCATCACTTTATACAACCAAAATATCATGGGAGATTTTGGATTTTCTAAATTTTGCATAAACCTCTTGATTGGAAATTAATAACGCTATGAATGTCGCTTTGAGTCGTGTAGTGAAATTAGCTTTTTCATCATGCACTCATAGAATCAAGAGGGATGGGTGTCAAAATATGTGTTTTTTTTCTTTTTTATTTACATAGGAAAGGGAACTAACCTAAAACACAAAATTTTCCCAAAAGAAAGATTTTAAAAAAGGAAACCTATTACAAAAAACTAAGATTTTCCAAAGTGTGGAACAAGCTAAGAAAGACAACTTTGCAAAACCTTTATATTTAAAAAAACAGTTTATGCGGTTGAAAATTAGCCAAAAAATCTTATTTTAATAAAAAAATTAGAATTTCAAATTTCTTTTATCCGATTATGGGCTGGTTAAAACAATCAATGCATGCACCTCCTAAAAGTAGTAAAACGACAAATATCGTAACCAATCCTGAAAAGCGATAAAATAAAGAGTGAAGTAAAAAAAAGGTTACATCATAATGCGCTCCCTGGCAAAGACACATAGAACTTGTTCGACAATTCCAAGTGAAAGGTTTCAAAGCAGTAAAAAAACCCAGTGCGGACATGGTCAACCAACTTGGCAAGATCAATTCACACAACTTGAACCTAACCTAAAAGAAAATCTAAAAGTCCTATTCAAAACCTATATAAACCAAAAATAAATATCCTGAAATAAAATTAATTACAGTCCTTTACACATCATTAATTGTATCCAAACTAAGAAAAGAGAAAACTGTGTCCACCATAAGAAACATTATAAAGCCAAATTAAAAATAAAAATAGAGATAATAATTAAAATTTTTGAAATAAAAAAGAAATTTGTAACCTAATAATGTGAGCACATTGCTTTTTAAGTATGAATAATATGAATGACATAGTTTAATTTCTCCATCTCAAAACCAAATACCCGAAACCCCTAAACCCTAAACCCATAGGGTCCCTAGAACATTGGCAACCAAAGGCACAAGCCCCTTAGAACCCTAGATCCAAACTCAAAACACTAAGCCCTTAAACCCTAAACCTCGACTGCTAAGCCACGATCCCGCTTTCAACTCAAGCTACTTTCGACAACGTAGATGTACTAGGAGAATTTGAGTTTTCTCATATATATTAAACCTCTTGATAGAACTTGTTTATGCTCTAAATGTCCCTTTCACTCGCATTCCAATTTAGGTTTTTAAATAAGCACATATAGAATCAAGAGGGGTGGGTGTCTAATGTAAATTTTTTAAAACAAACTAAGCAAAAAATTAGATTTGACTTGCAAAACCCAATTTGAAAATTACCTTAATCCAATTATGAGCTGGACACATGTTTCGATGCGTATAACACATAAAACTAGTACAATACAAAATATCATGTACATAGCAAATGAAGAAGGACGGCTATTTGGATTTGCCAATAACCAAATTTTAACTCAAATTTGGAAAAGATTATGGCAAAATGTAATATGTCCAATAAATCCTTTTTATTAGGAATTGGATACCTGATCCATTTCAGGTAATCATTTAGACCTTGAAACTCCTCGTTCTTTTTCTGCATTTTTATTTACATGAAAAGTAGTACAACCCCAAGGAGAATGGCTTTTTTCTTTTAATCTTTTATCCAAAAGATTTTGGATTTCTGTTTTGCATAGATCTAAATATTGTTTCGTCATTTGGCTTGGACGAATCTTAGTAGGAATGGATTTCTCATTAAATCCTAATTCATAGGGAAGAGAAGTAATATGCTGTTTCTATCCCAAAATGCATTAGGTATATCACTGCATATTTCAGTAATGAATTGTTGATGAATATGGTCAATAATATTTTTGACTTGGGGATAAAATAATTGTTTTTCAATATTTAAGAGTACTATTTCCTTTCGTAAGAACTTAATATGTTTTTTCATACCAGTAATAGTATCTTCTAATTAATTAATAATTTTTATTCTTGGTGCGGAGATGAAATTGAACCACACAATATAGTTTTCATATTTTCCATTGAATCCTGTAGAATCAACTTGATCTAGAGGCATTATGGAATCAATAAATGGACTATGCAATATAATTTGTTGGGTAAGATTCTTGATTAGATAAAAATGGGCTGGAATACATATGCCATTATTGCATATGTGAGTAGTTTTTAATTGATAATTACTGAACTATTTTTAACCATTAGCAGCACTAAGACTATCCTTAGTTTTTTGAAAATATTAGATTGGAACCAAACCTTCTTTTATGCAATTTAGGTCTACTCGAGTGTCTACTAATGCTAGTGCATTAGAAATAGTATATTCATTGTTGATTACGATTGTGATCTGAACATACCAATTTTGAGTAATAACTTTATTCAATAAATTCAGGTATTCTTCTTCTCCCCTTGAATTGTCTAGCGAGGAAGAAGAAGGGTTATGCTTTTCTATTTCTAATTTAGAAATTCTTTGATCCATGATTATTAAAAAGGTTTTTGATTGAAATCCTTTTGACTTGCGAATTTCTTCTTTTATCTAATTTATTTCCATTTTTAAATCAGATAAAGAGGTTGGTTTCAATTCTTTTTGGTTTTCAAGTCTGTTTACGACTTCCCTTAAACTATAATTATTAATGGGAATAATTGATTCTTCTTTTTCTTCTGTTTCATGCATTGTTATGCATGTCTCGATTAATGTTTAACATACTTGTGGATCAGTAATTTGATCAACAAGATTTAGAAGAGATTATTGTTGACTGGAAAGTACATTAATGCTTAAGCCATTCATTTCAATAATTGCTTCTAATAAACATTGGAGGTTGATCATTGATTAAGGTTATTACAAACACATTTTGTATCATCTTGTTCTCCATTATTAGAAGAACTTGATTCCAAAACTTCTATTTCTTCTGATTCAAATGAACTAGAATGAATCATTAATTTCAACAATTGATTTTTTAGATGCTCTTCTACATTTAGATTCTTAATTTTGTGCTTTAATTTACACTTGTTAGAATAATGGCCAATTTGACCACATTTATAACATATTACTTTTGATTTATTCAAGGGTTTTCTTTTCCCTTTAGTATCCCTCTTTTTAGAGATTTCTTTAACAACTAATTTTTTAGGAAAATATTTTTTCTTCCTGTATGATTTTTGAACATGATGTTGTTTTTTAGTTGTATAGGATTTTGGATACTTAATTGTAAGTATCATAGGCAAACTGATCACAAAATTCTCTCAATTCTTTTTGACCAATAAGATTTTGCTTTTTTTATTGGTGTTGCAATTTTAAATCATTGCAAAGAGATAATCCTTCCTGGATGAGAACAATAATTAGTTGCCCATAAGTGTATTGAACATAAGAAATAGAAATTCCATCATATTTTTCTCTGAAACTTTTCCGGACTCTTTCTACAAATTAATTGGGAAGCCCATCAATGAATTTGGCTTTCCAATGTTCACTATTGGCATCATGTCTTTACATGACTTTGGCAAGAAATACATCTTTATACTATCGGAAAATGGGTTAAAGATGGATATCTTAGATTCTATAATAGTTCTCAACTTCTTTTCCTTTGGTTATCCCATGGACTTACAAAGTGTAGAATGATAGTTTGAACTAAAGTATAAATAGCATCTTCAATTATATCCTACTGTTGAGTATTTTAATTCTTAATAATTTTTCTAGTAGTTAGAATTTCTAACCTTTGCTATTCTACGAGAATATTATCCCACCAGCCTTTTAACACACCAGTAAATCCAGTAGTTATAAGATTACATATATTTGCATCAGTATTACCATACTATTTGTAAATAGTACTATACACCATTATTTGATGTATTACTTCGAAAATCTGATATTCAAATCAGCCATCTATGTTCCACTCATGAATTGTTTTTCCATGAAATGAATTTTGGGAATGAAGCCAATTCTTTTCATATAATATATCTTATAGAGTAAGCGGGGATAATAAAACCTACTATTCGCATCCCAAGTATTTTGGGAGCTTTTGCTGTATTTTATAGCATTTACTCCATTTTGTAAGGCTTGTAATGAAGCTTCTGTTTTCATATAATTTTCTTAATCAATTTCAGGTTCAGATTATGTATTAGAATCATGTGATAACACTTGCAGTTTTAAGTCTCTCATTCTACTTAATAGTTGAGTGATAAATTCATCATCTTTTTCTCTTTTATTAGAGAATTTAAATCCCTATATTGAGTTAGGAGGTTTAATAGGAATCTCCTGAATAATTTTCTGATCAGCCCTGGATTTATTGAAATCCTTTACATCCTGTAGGGATTGAACTTGATTTTCAATTCTTATCAATTGTTGACAAGTGGTTTGGAGATGCAGATTGGTATAATTATTCTGCTTGTATAATTTACTCAAAGAAGAGCTTTCTTCTGCTTTAACATAGGCAGCAACCTCCAAAACAACTGAAAACTTTTCTGAAGTGCTAGCCGATTCTAGCTTTTAAGGTTTAGTTGGTGGATATAAAGATTTGATAATAGATCATCCAACTTCTACCATTCTTTTTTGTATTCAGACATCATCATTAGTTTTCCATCATTGTCTAGATAAGGATATCTAGCAGCATAAAACCATTTAACAAAAGAAATAATAATTTTGCACATTTCTACATAATTATAAAAATCATGTTTAAATTATGCTTTTTTTTATCAAATTTTGTAAAAAACCATTTTCTAAAAGCATCATATTTTGGCTGTTGAAATTCAACATTTATTGCTTTTCTATCAACAACAAATTGGGTTTCCATTAAGAAAGGGTGAAATTGATTTCACTGACAATTGGAGAATTCCTTTCATTAGATGGCCTGCTGTAAATTTCGTGTGGAATCTGCTATTTAGAGATATGAAGTCATTCCAAATTATTAGGACTACTTCTTGAAAGATTTGGAGAAATTATTCTAGTTTCTAGTATATTACCAGATCCAAATCCAAATTCAAATGTTGGTGCTACTGAGGGTGCAGTAGAAAATGAGTGCCTTAAAAAAGGAGGTAAAGATACTCTGTAAGGAGGAATACTCCTAGAAGTACCGACTCTGGAGGATAAAGATCTAATTGGTCTCTGAAATTTAATAAATACATCTCCATCAAAAGTTTCAGTTATTTTATCAATATTTTGATGCATTATTGGTCTTGCTGGAACTGCTCGTTGTACAGTCCAACTCTCAGGAAATTGAACTTGTTCCCAAGAAATCATTCTAGGAGTTACTACATTGGAAGTCATCATATTTGACTCAATGAGCACAATTTTTACTAGAGGGCTTATTTGATGAACATTGGGGGCTAAGGTGTTCATTGCCTTATAATGAATACTGTAAATGACCAAAATGGTTTCAGAACCAGGGAGAAAATTATATCCCTTGGTCTGCAGTCTGAGGGTTGCCGTTTCATAAATATTTCTATCTGCGAGGGACAGAGTTAAATTAGGATATACATTAAAATAAACTGGGCCATAGCAAAGGCTGGTTTCAACGATCCCCATAAGTGAGGATCTCCAATTGAGACACCTATCATCCCTTAATTAGATGCATGACTACAGTTGGTAGATTCCCTTTTCGCGAAGTGGCAACAAATTCAAATTTGATGGCCATAAAATATTCTTTTTAGGATGACTTCTTTGTCACCTTGTCGGCCATAATAGTAATGAGGGAGTCCCAATAATCTTCAACAGAGACCTCTTCATTGAGACCTTGGGATTCTCCAATGAGGCATGAAAAGGGATTAGAAGCCTCATTACTATGAGAGGATGTCATAGGGGCATCATCTTTTCGGAAAAAGATTAAACAAAAGAATTTTTCATATGCCCCCTACATCTAATCACTAATTCATGATAGGAAATATTGGAAATTTGATATTTTAATTGAAGCTTCATTGCTTCAAAAGGGTTTGAGGATGATGACCCTTCAATTAAGGTAGATTGAGTAATTCTAGAACATTGATATTACTCTATGGTTTTTTGAATTTCTTGACCTTTTTCTTCAAGATTAGTGGATTTATTCCACCACCGATACCAAAATGTCCTTTGTAAAATTGGGACATTATCTGAATTAAAGGTAGTAAGAAGATCCCATTTCCATATCCATGGGATACCAAATTGGGTGAAAAATAATAAGTATGGTAATCCAATAAGATATTTAGATGTTCCTCTAAATTAAGGATGATTCTCTTGCCGTTGTAAAAATAATTGTTCAATGGGTTCTAGTAAAATATGAATTGAGGGGCCAAAATACCCCCACCATTCAAAAAACCAATTGAGAAAACCAAATTTGGCTAATTCTTGGCATAGCTAGATAAACCATGTGTGTTTATGTTGTGGATTCTGGTAGTAGAAAGTATTTTTCTGCGCTTGGAAATAATCCCAAAAATTGTACGCTTGTCCTATATTTAGTCGACGAGATATTTTGGTACTTCAATTCATATTTTACCAAAACCCATTGAATAATTATTTTCACAATGGCAACAGAATCATCCTGCAGGGACTCAACTTGATTTTCAATTCTTGTCAATTGTTGACCAATGATTTGGAGATGCAAATTGGTACAATTATTCTACTTGTATAATTTACTCAAAGAAGAACTTTCTTCTGCCTTAACATAGGCAGCAGCCTCCAAAAAGACTGAAGGTTTTTCTGAAGTACTAGCTGATTCTAGCTTTAAAGGTTCAGTTGGTTGATATAAAGATTTGATAGTAGACCATCCAACTTCTGCCATTATTTTTTGTATTCAAACATCACCATTAGTTTTCCTTCATTGTCTAACTAAGGATATCTAGCAGGATAAAACCATTTAACAAAAGGAACAATAATTTTACATGTTTCTACATATAATTATAAAAATCATGTTTAAATTCTACTTTTTGTTTTGCATCAAATTTTGCAAAAAACCAGTTTCTAAAAGCCTCATATTTTAGCTGTTGAAATTCAACATTATTGCTAATCTATCAACAACAAATTGGGTTTCCATTAAAAAAAAGGTGAAATTGAGTTCACTGGCTATCAGAGGATTCCTATCATTAGACTGCTTGCTGTAAATTCCATGTGGAATCTACTATTTAGAGATATGAAGTCCTTCCAGATTATCAGGACTACTTCTAGAAGGATTTGGAGGAATTATTATAATTTCTGGTATATTACCAGATCCAGATCCAGATTCGGATGTTATGGCTACTGATGGTGCAGTAGATAAGGAGTGCCTTGAAAGAGGCAAAGATACTCTGTAAGGAGGAATACTCCTAGAAGAACTGACTCTAGAGGATAGAGATCTAATTGGTCTCTGAAATTTAATTGATACATCTCAATCAAAAGTTTTAATTATTTCATCAATATTTTAATACATGATTGGTCTTGCTAGAACTGCTTCTTGTACAGTCCAACTCTCAGGAAATTGAACTTCTTCTTAAGAAATCATTCTGGAAGTTGCTACATTGGAAGTCATCATATTTGACTCAACGAGCACAATTTTTCTTGAAGGGCTTATTTGATGAACATTGGGGGCTAAGGTAAGGTGTTCATTGCCTTATAATGAATATTGTAAATGATTGCAATAGTTTTAGAACTAGGGAGAAAATTATATCCCTTGGTTTGCAATTTGAGGGTTGCTGCTTCACAAATATTTCTATCTGTGAGGGACAGAGTTAAATTAGGATATGCATTAAAATAAACTAGGCCATGGCAAAGGCTAGTTTCAATGATTTCCATAAGTGAGGATCTCCAATTGAGACACCTAGCATCCCTTAATTGGACTTACAGGCAAGCATCCATGCCTAAAAGGGTTAAAGGTTTAAATGTAACTTGAATACATCCTATATGTAGAAATTTATGGTCATTAGTATGCCTAACAATATCCTTAGGCTCAAATAGTTGAATTGTAGCATCATTTTCCTCAATGCTAATGGTTTGTTCTATGGCCTTAACTGCCATTCTACTATTAAATTTAAATAGTCCAACCTTATAGATTGTATTTGGATGAACAGATGGAACTGTCCTTCTTGAATATTATTATATTCAAGTAATTCTGAATTTTTAACATTAGAATTAGATAAAAATTTGCTAAGCATGATAGCAATAAAAGTATGGACCTCATACATCTTTGCTATATTTATAACTAATTACTAAACTATATGAGTATAGGTGTTCTACTTAAATGGTCCACAATGATATGATGTGTTCAATTCAGTAAATGACGAATTATGGGAACACTGCCACGACTCTAACCCCAACAAACTTGCAAGAATCCTAACGCGACTAAGTGACGTTCCACATAGCATCATAACATTACTAACAACATTTTAGAACATTGGGAACCAAAGACAAGAGACCCTTAAACCCTAGACCCAAACTCAAAACACTAAACCCTTAAACCTTAGACCCTGAATGCTAACCATGATCCTGTTTTTAGCTACAGCTACTTTGGGCGACCTAGGGGGTACGTGTCTAATGTAAATTTTTTTAAACAAAATAAGCCAAAATTAGATTTGACTAACAAAGATTTGAAAATTACTTTAATCCAATTATGCGCTTGACGGAAGTTTTGACGCATATACCACCTAAAACTAGTCCAATGCAAAATATCATGTACAAATAGAATGAAGAGGGGTGGGTGTCCAATATTTTTTTATATGTTTAAAAATTAAGTGAAAAATCAAATTTGAATAAAATATGTAAAGTCAAAAATTTTCCTTTACTCAGTTTTGTGCAGATTATAACATTCCATGCATCCACTACCTAAAAGTAGTACGATTCAAAATGAATTAGCACATCACACGGAGCGAGAAGAATACATATATATATATATAAGGCTTCAAAAGTTACATTATTTGCCGAGCCACAAAGCTCAAACCCCAACACACAAACCCTAGACCCCGAAATGCCTGAACCCTTAAACCTTAGTCACTAAACCCTAAAACATGAAAATTTCAACCATAACCCAAAAATCAAAACACAAAGCCCAAAAATCCTGATACTCTAAAAACCTGACAGCCCTAAAAACTCCATACTCGAAATCGCAAAATCCCACTTCGTGCATCCATCACTTTAAACACCCTAAATGTAATGGGAGATTTTGGATTTTCTAAATTTTCCATAAACCTTTTGATTGGAAATTAATAATGCTCTAAATGTCGCATTGAGTCACATTGTCAAATTAGCTTTTTCATCATATAGAATCAAGAGGAATGGGTATCAAAATCTGTGTGTTTTTTTTTCTTTTTTCTTAACAAAAGAAAGAAAACTAACCTAAAACACCAAAGTTTCTCCATTCCGTTCTATTTTGAACCAAATCCTTAGATAAGTTAAATTTATTCAAATCTAATTCAATGATATCTATCAATGTTGTAAGGTTTCGAAATCCCACTAATCTTAATGTACACTAATTAATCATGTTCTATGTTAATTAAACCTTGTTGAGGTTAATCTAGTTAAAACGATTGGGTTTGGATCTTGGATAGATAGTTGAGCGGAGTTTGAACCTTACCTCGGTAGTTGAGGACCTTTTTGTAAATTGTTCATGTATCTTATGGGCACTTTGTCAATCCCTCCTTGTGTAATTTTTCGAGTAGATCATCTTTCGTGTTAGGCTTGATTTGATCCGAACTCATTCCGGGCCAAATGAGGTCCATTTGGCCTAAAATAAGATTTAATGGAAAATGTGGACTTGCATGCAACTGCAGGAAAATTTATGTTTAAAAGAGGGGAACTCAACGTTCCTTCCTCTTTTCCTCCTTTTGTTGGGCTGCTGAAGCTGTTGTTTCTCTCTCTCTTCCTTAATCTTCATCTTCATTCCAAGATCTAGAGAACCACTAGGCTAGGGGGGTCTTGCATGTAATGGTGGGGATTCTTCTTCTTCTTTGTGTATTTCTCCCATTAGAGTATTCCCTTCTCCAAGCTACAGCTATATAAGGTAAGGATTTACCTCCATTTCATGCATTTGGGTTTATTAGAGAATTAAGGACCCAATTACATGACATGCATGCCATTCTATGTCCCATTCATCAATTGTATGTTTTACTTGTAGAGAACCCACTCTCATTTGGAGGTTTTCCCTTAGCCACCCAACAAGAAGAACTTAGGAAAGGGCAAACACTGTTAAGAGGCAAGTATTAGAGTTTATATGTATTGCATGTGTGATTAAGTTATGGATTCATGGGTTAGATCTCTAAATTCTCAATTTAAGTCATTTTCATTATTTAATGGTGTACAAATGTGGGATGGATGGAGTTAGAGTGATAAAAATGAGATAGAAGAGTTTGTGGGTATTGAACACCATCAAGTACACTATAATCAAATCATGTAAACTCCTCACAACTCAGGTTCTGTATTGATCCTACAATGAAACTAAGCTACAAACCGAGTCCAGATTTCTGAAGTGTATGGCGAAGCCACGGCTAAGCCGTACATGTTCACGGTTCAAAGTCCCGAGAGCATCAAAATTGGCTTTTGTACTGCGGCTTACCCACGGCTGCACCGTAAAATGAGCTACAGCTAAGCCGTGTCCAGCCCATGCCCAAGCCGTAAGCCTTCTTAAGGCGGACTTTCTAGAAAGCTCCATAAACCCATCTTCTTTTACGGCTTCACACGGCTACACCGTGAAATGCCTTACGGCTAAGCCGTAACCCAACCGTAACCTAGCCGTAGGCTTAGCACGGCTAAGCCGCAGGCTGATATACGGCTAAGCTGTAAATGCGTCGGAACTGTTTAAGGAAACCTAAACCACTTGGCTAAGCCGTAACCTTATATACGGCTAAGCCGTATGAACCCAATGAATTTAGGATGTTAGGAATTCTTCATTGACCTTATATGGCCTCAGTATTAGCACCTTCTTACCCCTACACGGGCCCAACTGTAATGATACATTAAGAGGATAAACGAATTCCAGATGATTTCCCCAAAGTCAAGTCATGGATGTTGGCATAAGAAGGGGTATTCTTTATGCATATAAGGTAATACCAAGATGTGGTAACACAATGACACTGGACGTTTTATGAGTACATCGTGTTGAATGTCCTTGGGGATCATGGGTTGCCTAACACAGGGTGAATAGTGATTTCTTAGATATTTACGCAACCCGAATGCATTCATATTGTTAAATACCTTGCTTCAACATGAATTATCTATGCATTCACCCTCTCTAGACAAACCCTGAGGCAATTCAAACCTGAGCTTCTAATGAGTGTGTCTGACAAGCCAGAATTTCTACTGAGTGCGTGCTTGCTAGCCATAAGGGTATAGGCGAAGTTCAAGCCTTGTAGCTCATATGTATATGCTTGTTTAATTATTCGTCTGTTTCGTGACTGGTTATACTTCGGATTATTATTTTTTATGTATGATATGACTCATATGATTGAATCTGAGTCGGCACCACTTCGCTTGTGCCCTTTTTGGGTATTATTATTATGTCACTACTGCAGTAGTTTACGGAGGAGTTGTTGGCACTCATCGGGGAGCTAGCTTGATCTCCTTGCGACTCATATGTATGTATGTTTCCTTTTGGGAGAATAGAGCCTCGTGGATGCCAATTAGTGTGTACTATATCTTGATTTGATTCATCACTTATTGTCACTCATGCACATTAAGTCTAGTAGACTATTATTGCTCCTATCCAGTGTATATTAATAAGTTCAATTGATATACATATATTATGTTAGTCTCATATGCTCAATACTTGCTTAACCGTCATGTTAACAGTGTTACCCTTCGTATTGCAGGTACGGAACCCAATCCCAACCCGAGTGCTAACGTGCCCTCGGAGGGTACTCCAACGATACCTCGGGGTATAGATGAATGGAAGGATGGCAATGTCTTTTATTAGCCATCCTACAGAGTGCGCCGGTTCTGAAGATGTTACAGTCAAACCTTTGGTTTACCTTTGGAAATGCGCAAATTGAACCTTTTGTACCCAATTTCTTTAAGTAGCAGTTGGATTGTATGACATGTTTTCTAAGTTTTAGGCACTGACATATACAACTTTATCTATCTATGAATATTTGCGGATATGTTTCTCTTGTCTTGGTTTTTCATCATTATAGAGTTTTTTGCAGGAGTTCGTTATGATGAGTTATATTCCTACGTGTGTTGGCATTCCTCACACGTTCCTGTGGAATCT
The DNA here is from genome assembly GCA_037013555.1 of Sextonia rubra. Classification (NCBI taxonomy): domain Eukaryota; kingdom Viridiplantae; phylum Streptophyta; class Magnoliopsida; order Laurales; family Lauraceae; genus Sextonia; species Sextonia rubra. The sequence continues at coordinate 9,033,073 of JASUAD010000015.1, forward strand.
CCTTTGTAGGAATTCGTGCACAATTCTTCAGGACACGAATTACTACGAGATTATGTATCCATACCCTAGGGGCCCACTTAAATCTCCAATTCCCGGGATCGAAGCGTGACAAATGTTTTCTTCGGCCTACCCCTACTTCTTGATGGGCCATCCACCTGTAAAACCAAACTTTTTCTTACCAATGCCATTACCGGCCTACACTCAATATGCCCAAACCATCTTAAACGGGTTTCTCTAATCTTATCCCCTATTAGTGCTACCCTTAAATGCTCTCGAAAGCGCTCATTTTTAACTTTATCTTTCCTAGTTTTACTATACATTCACCTAAGCATTCTCATCTCTACCACATCCATCTTATGTATATGCATCTTCATAACTGGCCAACATTCTGCTCTATATGTCATAATTGGTCTAACCACTGTCCTGTAAAATTTGCCCTTCAATTTCATTAGCATTCGTCTGTCACAAATCACTCCAGAAGCTAATCTTCACATTAGCCATCCAGCATTTATCCTATGCTCAGCATCTTCGTCAATCTCCCTATCCTTACTAATCATCGAGCCTAGATACTGAAAAGAATCCCTAAGCTGTATCTCATGGGTTTCAATGTTTCAATTTTGATAGTGGCTTCAACAGTAATCATCGAGCCTAGCATAAACTCCGCTAGTTTTCGTTGCCGGTCCCAAGCCCGGGTAAAGGAGAAGGGTTGCGTTAAGTAGGTTGACAGTCAGTATAAAACTTTGTCACAACCTAAACATAAACAAGCTAAGAAAGACAACTTTGCAAAAATTTATATTTAAAAAATAGATTTATGAGACTAAAAATTAGCAGAAAAATCTTAGTTCAATAAAAAAAATTAGAATTTCAAATTTCCTTTTTCCGATTATGGGCTAGTCAAAACATTCAATACATGCACTTCCTAAAAGTAGTAAAATGACAAATATAGTAGCCAATCCTGAAAAGCAATAAAATAAAGAGTGAAGTAAAAAAAAGGTTACCTCATATGGCGCTCCCTAGCAAACGCACCGAGAACTTGCTCGACAATTCCAAGTAAAACGTTACAAAGTAGTAATAAAATCTGGTATAGAAATGGTCAACCTACACGACAAGATCAATTCACACAACTAGAACCTGTCCTAAAGGAAAATCTAAAAGTCCTACTCAAAATCTATACAAACTAGAAATAAATATCTTGAAATAAAATTAATTACAGTCCATTACACACCATAAAATGTATCTAAACTAAGAAAAGAGAAGACCGCATACACCATAATAAACACTATAAAACCAAATTAAAAATAAAAAATAGTGATAATAAATTAAAATTTTAGAAAAAAAAAGGAAATTTCTAACCTAGTAATGTGAGTACATTGCTTTCTAAGTACGAATAATAGGAATGACAAAGTTTAATTTCTCCATCACAAAACCAAATACGCGAAACCCCTAAACCCTAATTTTAAGCCATCAACCCTAAACCCATAGGATTCTTAAACCCAAACGGATAGGGTCCTTAGAACATTGGGAACCAAAGACACAAGACCCTTAAACCCTACACCCAAACTCAAAACAATGAACCCTTCAACCCTTAACCCCGAATGCTAAACCATGATCCCGCTTTTAGCTCCATCTAATTTGGGCGACCTAGATGTACTTGGAGAATTTGAATTTTCTCAAATTTACTAAACCTCTTGATGGAACTTGTTTATGCACTAAATGTCCCTTTCAGTCCCATGCCAATTTAGCGTTTTCAACAAGCACATATAGAATCAAATGGGGTAGGTGTCTAAGGTAAATTTTTTAAACAAATTAAGCAACAAGTTAGATTTGACTTACAAAACTCAATTTGAAAATTACCATAATCCAATTATGAGATGGACACAAGTTTTGAAGCATATACCACCTAAAATTAGTACAACACAAAATAACATGTACATATAGAATGAAGAGGGGTAGGTTCAATATTTTTATATGTTTAAAAATTAAGCAAAAATTCAAATTTGAATAAACTATGTAGAGTCTATTTTGGGCTAGTTATAACATTACATGCATGCACCACCTAAAAGTAATACTTTTCAAAATGAAGGAGCACATCTCATGTAGCGATAATATATATATATAAGGTTTTAAAAGTTACATTATTTGCCAAGCCACAATACCCAAACCCCGACACACAAACTGTAGACCCCTAAAAGCTTGAACCCCTAAACCTCAGTCACTAAACCCAAAAACTTTAAAATTTAAACCATAACCCTAAAATCAAAACACAAAGCCCAAAAATCCTAATGCTCAGAAAACTTAACAACCTAAAAAGTCTATAACCCAAAATCGCCAAACCCCACTTCGTGCATCCATCACTTTATACACCCTAAATGTAATCGGAGATTTTGGATTTTCTAAATTTTCCGTAAACCTCTTGATTGGAAATTTAATAATGCTCGAAATGTCGCTTTGAATCATGTTGTCAAATTAGCTTTTTCATCATGCACTTGTAGAATCAAGAAAGATAGGTGCCAAAATCTATGTTTCTTCTTTTTATTTATTTAAATAAAAAAGAAAACTAACTTAAAACACCAAATTTTAGCAAAAGAAAAATTTTAAAGAAAGAAAACTTTAACAAAAAAACTAAGATTTTCCAAAGTATGGAACAAACTAAGAAAGACAACTTTGCAAAATTTTATATGTAAAAAAGTAGATTTATGAGTATGAAAATTAGCCAAAAAATCTGATTTCAATAAAAAAAAATTAGAATTTCAAATTTCCTTTATCCGATTATTGGCTGGTCAAAACATTCAATGCATGCACCTATTAAAAGTAGTAAAATGACAAATATAGTAACCAACCCTGAAGAACAATAAAATAAAGAGTGAAAGTAAAAGAAGGTTACCTCATATGGCACTCTCTGGCAAAGGCACCTAGAACTTGTTCAACAATTCCAAGTGAATGGTTGCGAAATAGTAATAAAACCCGATGCGGAGATGGTCAATGGACATGGCAAGATCAATTCACACAACCTGAACCTAACCTAAAAGAAACTCTAAAAGTCCTACTCAAAACCTATACAAACCAAAAATAAATATCCTGAAATAAAATTAATTACAGCCCTTTACACACCATTAAATGTATCTAAGCTAAGAAAAGAGAAGACCGCGTCCACCATAAGAAAATTATAAAACCAAATTAAAAATAAAAAAATAAAGATAATAAATTAAAATTTTAGAAAAATAAAAAGGAATTTCTAACCTAATAATGTGAGTACAATGCTTTCTAAGCACGAATAATGTGAATGACTTTCTCCATCAGAAAACCAAATACCCGAAACCCTAAACCCGAATTTTAAGCCATCAACCCTAAACCCATAGGACCCCTCAACCCCAAACCCAAACCCATAGGGTCCCTAGAACAATGGGAACTAGAGACACGAGAACATTAGAACCCTAGACCCAAACTCAAAACATTGAACCCTTAAGCTCTAGACCCCGAATGCTAAACCATGATCCTACTTTCAGCTACATCTACTTTGGGCGACCTAGATGTACTAGGAGAATTTGAATTTTCTCAAATTTAATAAACCTCTTGATAGAACTTGTTAATCCTCTAAATGTCCCTTTAAGCCGCATGCCAATTTAGCTTTTTCAACAAGCACATATAGAATCAATAGGGGTGGGTGTCTAATGTAAATTTTTTTAAACAAAATAAGCCAGAAATTTGATTGGACTTACAAAACCCAATTTGAAAATTGCCTTAATCCAATTATGAGCTGGACACATGTTTCAATGCATATAGCACCCGAAACTAATAGAATACAAAATATCACGTACATCTAATGTGAAGAAAGGCAGGTGTCCAATATTTTTATATGTTTAAAAATTAAGCAAAAAATCAAATTTGAATATAATATGTAGAGTCAAAAATTTTCCTTTAGTCAGTTTTGGGCTGGTAATAATATTACATGCATGTACCACCTAAAACTACAATTCAAAATGAAGTAGCATATCTCATGTAGTGATAAAAAGAAAAAAGATAAATGGTATAAAAAGTTACATTATTTGCCTAGCCACAAAATCCGAACCCCGACACACAAACCCCTATACCCCTAAATGCTTGAACCCCAAAACCTTAGTCACTGAACCCAAAAAACTAAAATCTTATACCATAGCCCTGAAACCAAAACACAGCCAAAAATCCTACTACTCTAAAAACCAAACATCCTAAACCCCACTTCATGCATCCATCACTTTAAACATCCTAAATGTAATGGGATATTTTAGATTTTCTAAATTTTCGAAAAACCTCTTGATTGGAAATTAATAACCCTCTAAATGTTGCTTTCAGGAACATAGTCAAATTACCTTTTCATCATGCACTTATAGAATCAAGAGGGATTGGTGTCAAAATCTCTATTTTTTTCTCTTTACTAAAGAAAGAAAACTAACCTAAAACAACAAAGTTTAGCAAAAGAAAGATTTTAAAAAAATAAAACCTTCTACAAAAAATTAGGATTTTCCAATGTATGGAACAAGCTAAGAAAGACAACTTTGCAAAAATTTATATTTAAAACAATAGATTTATGAGATTGAAAATTAGCCAAAAAAATCTGATTTCAATAAAAAATATTAGAATTTCAAATTTCCGTTATGCGATTATGGGCTGGCCAAAACATTCAATGCATGCACATCCTAAAAGTATAAAAATGATAAATATAGTAACCAATCCTAAAAAGCAATAAAATAAAGAGTGAAAGTTAAAGAAGGTTACCTTTGTGGCACTCCCCGGCAAAGGCACCTAAAACTTGTTCAACAATTCCAAGTAAAAGGCTGCGAAGTGGTAATAAAACCCGGTGTTGACATGGTCGACCTACATGGCAAGATCAATTCACACAATTTGAACCTATCCTAAAAGAAAATCAAAAAGCCCTACTCAAAACCTATACAAACCAGAAATAAATATCCTGAAATAAAATTAATTACAGTCCTTTACACACCATAAAATGTATCTAAACTAAGAAAAAAGAAGACCTCGTCCACCATAAGAAACATTATAAAACCAAATAAAAAATGAAACAAGAGAGATAATAAATTAAAATTTTAGAAATAACAAAAGAACTTTGTAACTTCATAATGTGAGTACATTGCTTTCTAAGTACAAATAATATGAATGACATAGTTTACTTTCTCCATCACAGTTTACTTTCTCCATCACAAAACAAATACCCTAAACCCTAATTTTCAGCCATCAACCCTAAACCCATAGGACCTAACCCTAAACCCATAGGGTCCCTAGAACATTGGGAACCAAAGACACAAGACCCTTAGAACCCTAGACTCAAACTCAAAACACTAAGCCCTTAAACCCTAAACCTCAAATGCTAAACCATGATCCCGCTTTCAGCTCCAACTACTTTGGGCGACCTAGATGTACTAGAAGAATTTGAATTTTCTCATATTTACTAAACCTCTTGATAGAACCTGTTTACACTCTAAATGTCCCTTTCAGTCACATGCCAATTCGGGTTTTTCAACAAGCATGTATAGAATCAAGAGGAGTGCGTGTCTAATGTAAATTTTTTTTAAAACAAAATAAGCAAAAACTTAGATTTGACATACAAAACCTGATTTGAAAATTCCCTTAATCCAATTATGAGCCAGACACAAGTTTCGATGCACATACTGCCTAAAACAAGTGCAATACAAAATATCATGTATAGGTAGAATGAAGAGGGCGGATGTCCAATATTTTTATATGTTTAAAAATTATGCAAAAAATCAAATTTGAATAAAATATGTAGCATCAAAAATATTCTTTTAGCCAATGTTGGGCTGGTGATAACATTCCATGCATGCACCACCCAAAACTAGTACGATTCATAATGAAGTAGCACATCTCACGTAGCGATAAGAAAAAAAAAAGATAAAAGGTAGAAAAAACTACATTATTTGCCACAAAACCCGAACCCCGACACACAAACCCCTAGACCCCTCAATGCCTGAACCCCGTGAACCTTAGTCACTAAACCCTGAAACCTAAAAATTTATACCATAACCCTAAAAGCAAAACACAAAGCCCAAAAATCCTAATAGTCTAAAAACCAAACAACCCTTAAAAACTCAGTACCCCAAAATCGCCACACCCCACTCCTGCATCCATCACTTTATACACCCTAAATGTAATGAGAGATTTTGGATTTTCTAAATTTTCCATAAACTTCCTGCATGGAAATTAATAATGCTCTAAATGTCATTTTGAGTGGCGTTGTCAAATTAGCTTTTTCATCATGCACTCATAAAATCAAGAGGGATGGGTGTCAAAATCTATGTTTTTTTAAATAAGAAAGAAAACTAACCTAAAACACAAAATTCTAACAAAAAAAAGATTTTAAAAAAGGAAACCTTTTATAAAAAAAACTAAGATTTTCAAAAGTATGGAACAAGCTAAGAAATACAACTTTGAAAAAAATTCATTTAAAAAAAAAAGATTTATGAGATTGCAATAAAATAGTAAACAATCCTTTCAATGCATGCACCTCCTAAAAGTAGTAAAATGACAAATATAGTAAACAATTCTGAAAAGCAATAAAATAAAGGGTGAAAGTAAAATAAGGTTACCTCATATGTCGCTCCCTGGCAAAGGCACAATCCAAGTGAAAGGTTCTGAAGTAGTAATAAAACCCAACGTGAACATGGTCGACCGACATGGCAAGATCAATTCACACAACTAGAACCTATCCTAAAAAAAATCTAGGGTCATGTCTGCAAGAGGGGTAGGGTAAGGTAAAATAAAGTAAATCCAAAACCAAGAATCAATAATATATAAGTGTATTATGATGACTTTTTATTTTTAGTTGTTTGATATAGAATTTTTTTGACTTTTTGTGTAAAAAGTAGAGTTTTTTTTTAGTTTATTGATGACTTTTTTACTTTTTTGAAAAAAGATGAGCGAGATTTGAATTTTTTAAAAACCAAAAGGGACAATGTTGAATTTTCAAAATTTAATTTTACTCTACCCCTTTTCCAAATACGCCCAAAAATTCCTACTCAAAACCTATACAAACTAGAAATAAATATCCAAAAATAAAATTAATTACAGTCTTTTACACCCCGTAAAATGTATCTAAACTAAGAAAAGAGAAGACCACATCCACCATTAGAACATTTCAAAACCAAATTAAAAATAAAAAATAGAGATAATATATAAAAAATTTAGAAATAAAAAAAGAAAATTTTAACCTAATAATGTGAGTAAATTGCTTTCTAACTTCAAATACTATGAATGACACAGTTTAATTTCATCAGAAAACCAAATACCCCAAACCCTAATTTTAAGCCTTCAACATGATCCCGCTATCAACTCCAGCTACTTTGGGCAACCTAGATGTATTAGGAGAATTTGAATTTTCTCAAATTTACTAAACCTCTTGATAGAACTTGTTTACGCTCTAAATGTCCCTTTCAGTTGCATACCAACTTAGGTTTTTCAACAAGCACATATAGAATCAAGAGGGGTGGGTGTCAAATGTAAATTTTTTAAAACAAAATAAGCAAAAAAATAGATTTGACTTACAAAACCTAGTTAGAAAATTACGTTAATCCAATTATGAGCCGAACACAACTTTCGATGCTTATACCAACTAAAACTAGTACAAAACAAAATACCATGTACATATAGAATGAAGAGGGGCGAGTGTCCAATATTTTTATATGTTTAAAAATTATGCAAAAAATCAAATTTGAATAAAATATGTAGAGTAAAAAATTTCCTATAGTCAATTTCGGGCTGGTTATAACATTCCATACACCACCTAAGACTAGTACATTCAAAATGAAGCAGCACATCTCATATCGCGATAAGGTTAAAAAAGAAAAACAGATAAAAGGTTGAAAAAGTTACATTATTTGCCGAGCCACAAAACTTGAACCCCGACAAACAAACCCCTAGACCAAATGCCTGAATCCCAAAACCTTAGTCATTAAACCCTAAAACCTAAAAATTTAAACCATAACCCTAAAATCAAAACACAAAGCCCAAAAATCATAATACTCTAAAAACCAAACAACGCTAAAAAAACCGTACCCCAAAATCGCCACACCCCACTTCGTGCATCCATCACTTCATACGCCCTAAATGTAATGAGAGATTTCGGATTTTCTTAATTTTCCATAAACCTCTTCATTGGAAATTAATAACGCTTTAAATGTCGCTTTGAGTCACGTTGTCAAATTAGCTTTTTCATCATGCACTCAAAGAATCAAGAGGGATGGGTATCAAAATCTGTGTTCTTTTTTCTTTTTTATTTACATGAGGAAGAAAACTCACTTAAAACACAAAATTTTAACAAAAGAAAGATTTTAAAAAAGGAAACCATTTACAAAAAACTAAGATTTTCCAAAGTGTGAACAAGCTAAGAAATACAGCTTTGCAAAAATTTATATTTAAAAAAATAGATTAATGAGATTGAGAATTTGCCAAAAAATCAGATTTCAATAAAAAAATTTAGAATTTCAAAATTCCGTTATTCGATTATGGGTTGGTCAAAACATTCAATGCATGCACCTATTAAAAGTAGTAAAATGACAAATATAGTAACCAATCCAGAAAAACAATAAAATAAAGAGTGAAAGTAAAAGAAGGTTACCTTATATGGTGCTCTCTAGGAAAGGCACCTAGAACTTGTTCGACAATTCCAAGTGAATGGTTGTGAAATAGTAATAAAACCCGATGTGGACATAGTCGACTGATATGGCAAGATCAATGCACACAACTTGAACCCATCCTAAAAGAAAATCTAAAAATCCTACTCAAAATCTATACAAACCAGAAATAAATATCCTGAAATAAAATTAATTACAGTCCTTTACACACCATAAAATGTATCTAAACTAAGAAAAGAGAAGACAACATCCACCATAAGAAACATTATAAAGCCAAATTAAAAATAAAAAATAGAGACAATAAATTAAAATTTTAGAAATAAGAAAAGAAATCTGTAACCTAATAATGTGCGTGCATTCCTTTCTAAGTACGAATAATATGAATGACAAAGTTTAATTTCTCCATCACAAAACAAAATACCTGAAGCCCCTAAACCCTAACTTTAAGCCATCAACCCTAAACCCATACGACCCCTATACCCTAAAGCCATAGGGTCCCTAGAACATTGGGAACCAAAGACACAAGACCCTTAGAGCCCTAGACCCAAACTCAAAGCATTGAACCCTTAAACCCTAAACCTCGAATGCTAAACCATGATCCTGCTTTCAACTCCAGCTACTTTGGGCCACCTAGATGTACTAGTAGAATTTGAATTTTCTCAAATTTACTAAACCTCTTGATAGAACTTGTTTATGCTCCAAATGTCCCTTTCAGTCGCATGCCAATTTAGCTTTTCCAACAAGCACATATAGAATTAAGGGGAGTAGGTGTCTAATGTAAATTTTTTGAAACAAAATAAGGAAGAAATTAGATTTGACTTACAAAACCCGATTTGAAAACTACCCCAATCCAATTATGAGCTAGATACAAGTTTCAACGCATACACCACCTAATACTACTACAACACAAATTTGAAGAGGGGCAAGTGTCCAATATTTTTATATGTTTAAAAATTAAGCAAAAATCAAATTTGAATAAAATGTGTAGAGTCAAAAATTTTCCTTCAGTCAGTTTTGGGCGGGTTGTAACATTCCACACACATGCACCACCAAAAACTAGTACGATTCAAAATGAAGGAGCACATCTCATGTAGTGATAAGAAAAAAAAAAAAGGTTAAAAGGGTTTAAAAAGTTATATTATTTGCCGAGCCACAAAACCTGAACCCCATCACACAAACCGTAGACCCCTAAATGCCTAGACCCCAAAACCTTAGTCACTAAACCCTAAAACCTAAAAATTTAAACCATAACCCTAAAATCAAAACACAAAGAACAAAAATCCTAATACTCTAAAAACCTAACAACCCTAAAAACTTTGTACCCCAAAATCGCCAAACCCCACTTTGTGCATCCATCACTTTATACAAGCTAATTGTAATGGTAGATTTTAGATTTTCTAAATTTTCCATAAACTTATTGCATGGAAATTAATAACGCTCTAAATGTCACCTTGAATCGCATTGCCAAATTAGCTTTTTCATCATGCACTCATAGAATCAAGAGGGATGGGTGTCAAAATCGATGGTTTTTTTTAATTTATTTACATAAGAAAGAAAACTAACCTAAAACACCAAATTTTAGCAAAAGAAAGATTTTAAATAAAGAAACATTCTACAAAAAACTAAGATTTTCAAAAGTATGGAACAAGCTAAGAAAGATAACTTTGCAAAAATTCATACTTTAAAAAATAGATTTATGAGATTGAAAATTAGCCGAAAAAATCTGATTTCAATAAAAAAAAATTAGAAATTCAAATTTCCTTTATCTGATTATCGGCTGGTCAAAACGTTCTATGCATGCACCTATTAAAAGTAGTAAAATGACAAATATAGTAACCAACCCTGAAGAACAATAAAATAAAGAGTGAAAGTAAAAGAAGGTTACCTCATATGGCACTCTCTGGCAAAGGCACCTAGAACTTGTTCAACAATTCCAAGTGAATGGTTGCAAAATAGTAATAAAACCCGATGCAGACATGGTCGACCCACATGGCAAGATCAATTCACACAACTTGATCCTATCCTAAAAGAAAACCTAAAAGTCCTACTCAAAATCTATACAAGCCAGAAATAAATATTCTGAAATAAAATTAATCACAGTCCTTTACACACTATAAAATGTATCTAAACTAAGAAAAGAAAAGACCGCGTCCACCATAAGAAACATTATAAAGCCAAATTAAAAATGAAGAATAGAGACAATAAATTAAAAATTTAGAAAAAAAAAATCTGTAACCTAATAATGTGAGTACATTGCTTTCTAAGTACGAATAATATGAATGACATAGTTTAATAAAGCCAAATTAAAAAAAATAGAGACAATAAATTAAAATTTTAGAAATAAAAAAAGAAATTTGTAACCTAATAATGTGAGTATATTGCTTTCTAAGTACAAATAATATGAATGATATAGTTTAATTTCTCCATCACAAAACAAAATACCCGAAACCCCTAAAACTTAATTTTAAGTCATCAACTCTGAACCCATAGGACCCCCAAACCCTAAAGCAATAGGGTCCCTAGAACATTGGGAACCAAAGACATGAGACCTTTAGAACCCTAGACCCAAACTCAAAACACTGAACGCTTAAACCCTAGACCCCGAATGCTAAACCATAATCCTACTTTTAGCTCCAGCTACTTTGGGCGACCTAGATGTATTGGGAGAATTTGGATTTGCTCAAATTTACTAAACCTCTTGATAGAACTTGTTTATGCTTTAAATGTCCCTTTTAGTCGCATGCCAATTTAGCATTTTCAACAAGCACAATATAGAATCAAGAGGGGTAGGTGTCTAATGTAAGTTTTTTGAAACAAAATAAGGATGAAATTAGATTTGACTTACAAAACCTTATTTGAAGATTACCCTAATCCAATTATGAGCTGGACACAAGTTTCAATGCATACACCACCTAAAACTAGTACAATACAAAACATCATGTGCATATTGAATGAAGAGGGGCAGCTGTCCAATATTTTTATATGTTTAGAAATTAAGCAAAAAAATAAAATTTGAATAAAATGTGTAGAGTCAAAAATTTTCCTTTAGTCAATTTTGGGCTGATTATAACATTCCATGCATGCACCACCCAAAACTAGTATGATTCAAAATGAAGAAGCACATCTCACGTAGCAATAAGGAAAAAAAAAGATAAAAGGTTTACAAAGTTACATTATTTGCCGAGCCACAAAACCCAAACCCCATCACACAAACTGTAGACCCCTAAATGCCTGAACCCCTAAACCTTAGTCATCAAACTCTAAAACCTAAAATTTTAAACCATAACCCTAAAATCAAAACACAAAGAACAAAAATCCTAATACTCTAAAAACCTTAAAACCCTAAAAACTCGATACCCCAAAATCGTCAAACCCCACTTCCCGCATCCATCACTTTATACATGCTAAATGTAATGGGAGGTTTTAGATTTTCTAAATTTTCCATCAACCTCTTGCACGGAAATTAATAACACTCTAAATGTCACTTTGAGTTGCATTGTCAAATTAGCTTTTTCGTCATGCACTTATAGAATCAAGAGGGATGGGCGTCAAAATCTATGTTTTTTATTCTTTTTTATTTACATAAAAAAGAAAACTAACCTAAAACACCAAATTTTAGCAAAAGAAAGATTTTAAAAAAAGAAACATTCTACAAAAAACTAAGATTTTCAAAAGTATGGAACAAGCCAAGAAAGACAACTTTGAAAAAAATTATACTAAAAAAATAGATTTATGGGATTGAAAAATTAGCCAAAAAAATCTGATTTCAATAAAAAAAAATTAGAACTTCAAGTTTCCTTTACCCGATTATGGGTTGGTCAAAACATTCAATGCATGCACCTCAAAGTAATAAAATGACAAATATAGTAACCATTCCTCAAAAGCAATAAAATAAAGAGTGAAAGTAACAAAAGGTTACCTCATGTGGTGCTCCCTGGCAAAGGCACCTAGGACTTGTTCGACAATTCCAAGTGAAATGTTGCAAAGTAGTAATAAAACCCGGTGCGGATACGGTCAACCAACATAGCAAGATCAATTCACATAAATTGAACCAATCCTAAAAGAAAATCTAAAAGTCCTACTCAAAACCTATACAAACCAGAAATAAATATCCTGAAATAAAATTAATTACAATCCTTTACACACCAAAAAAATATATCAAAATTAAGAAAACAGAAGGCTGCGTCCACCATAAGAAACAGTATAAAACCAAATTAAAAATAAAAAATCGATATAATAAATTAAAAATTTAGAAATAAAAAAGAAATTTGTAACCTAATAATGTGAGTGCAATGCTTTCCAAGTATGAATAATATGAATGAAATAGTTTAATTTCTCCATCACAAAACCAAATAGCCGAAACCCCTAAAACCTAATTTTAAGCCATCAACCCTAAACCCATGGGACCCCTAAACCCTAAACCCATATGGTCCTCAGAACATTGGGAACTAAAGACACGTGACCCGTAGAACCCTAGACCCAAACTAAAAACACTGAACCCCTAAACCCTAGACCCCGAATGCTAAACCATGATCCTGGTTTCAACTACAACCACTTTAGGCGACCTAGATGTACTAGGAGAATTTGAATTTTCTCAAATTTACTAAACCTCTTGATAGAGCTTTTTTATGCTCTAAATGTCTCTTTCAATTGCTTACCAATTTAGCTTTTTCAATAGGCACATATAGAATCAAGAGGGGTGGGTGTCTAATGTAAATTTTTTTTAAAACAAAACAAGCAAGATATTAGATTTGAATTACAAAACCCAATTTGAAAATTAACTTGGTCCAATTATGAGCTAGACATAAGTTTCGATGCATATACCACCCAGAACTAGTACAATAAAAATACCTTCTAAATATAGAATGAAGAGGGGGCGGGTGTCCAATATTTTTATATGTTTAAAAATTAAGCAAAAAATCAAATTTGAATAAAATATGTAGAGTCCAAAATTTCCATTTAGTCAGTTTTGGGCTGGTTATAACATTCCATGCATGCACCACCTAAAAGTAGTACAACTCAAAATGAACTAGCACATCACACGGGAGCAATAAAAAGAAAAAAAAAGATAAAAGGTTTAAAAAGTTACATTATTTGCCAAGCCACGAAACCCGAACCCCGACAGACAAGCCCTTAGCCCCTTAAATGCTTGAACCCCCAAACCTTAGTCACTAAACCCAAAAACCTAAAAATTTATACCATAACCCTAAAATCAAAACACAAAGCCCAAAAATCCTAATACTGTAAAAACCTAACAACCCTAAAAGGTCCGTACCCCAAGATCACCAAACCCCACTTTGTGCATCCATCACTTTATACACCCTAAATGTGATAGGAGATTTTGGATTTTCTAAATTTTCCATAAACCTCGCTCTAAATGTTGCTATGAGTCACGTTGTCAAATTAGCTTTTTCATCGTGCACTTATAGAATCAAGAGGGATGGGTGTCAAAATCTATGTTTTTTTTTCTTTTTTATTTACATAAGAAAGAAAACTAACCTAAAACACCAAATTTTAGAAAAAAAGATTTTAAAAAAAGAAACTTTTTACAAAAAGCTAAGATTTTCCAAAGTATGGAACAAGCTAAGAAAGACAACTTTGCAAAAATGTATATTTAAAAAAATAGATTTATGAGATTGAAAATTAACCAAAAATCTGATTTTAATAAAAAAATTAGAATTTTAAATTTCCTTACTGGTCGAAACATTCAATGCATGCACCACCTAAAAGTAGTAAAATGACAAATATAGTAAGCACTTGAAAAGCAATAAAATAAATAGTGGAAGTTAAAAAAGGTTACCTCATATGGCACTCCCTACCAAAGGCACCTAGAACTTGTTCGACAATTCCAACGGCTGCGAAGGAGTAATAAAACCCAACATGGACATGGTCATCCGACGTGGCAAGATCAATTCACACAAATTGAACCTATGATAAAAGAGAATTAAAAGTCCTACTCAAAACCTATACAAAGCAGAATATCCTGAAATAAAATTAATTACAATCCTTTACACACCATAAAATGTATCTTAACTTAGACAAGAGAAGACTGCATCCACCATAAGAAACATTAGAAAATCAAATTAAAATTAAAGAACAGTGATAATAAATTAAAATTCTAGAATTAATAAAATAAGATTTTTAACCTAATCATGTAAGTCCATTGCTTTGTAAGTATGAAAAATATGAATGGCATAGAGCTCAATTTCTCCATCACAAAACCACATACCCTAAAACCCTAAACACTAATTTTAAGCTCTAAACCCTAAAACCATGGGATCCCTAAAACCCATAGGGTGCTTGGAACATTGGGAACCAAGGACATGAGATCCTTAGACCCTTAACCCCAAACCTTAAACACTAAACCCTTAAACCCTAAACCCCTTACCCCTTCACCCTTAAACCTTGAACCCCAAACCACAAACCCTAAACCTTGACCCAGCTTCATGTTTCTACTATTTTAGGTGACCTAGATTTGCTAGGAGATTTAATTTTCTAAAGTTTCCTAAACCTCTTGATTAGTACTTGTTTACACTCTAAATCTCGCTTTGAGTGGCATGCCAATTTGGCTTTTTCATCATGCACTTATAGAATCAAAAGAGGCAGGTGTCTAATGTATTCTCTTTTAAAAAACAAGCAAAGAACTATATTTGATTTAAAAATTTTGATTTGAGAATTACCTCTTTCCAATTGTGAGTTGGTCACAACATTCCATGCATGCACCACCTAAAACGAGTATGATACCAAATATCATACACCTATAAGAATCAAGGGGGGCAAGCGTCCAATTTTTTTAGATGTAAAATAATTAAGAAAAAAAATCAAATTTGAATAAAAGTTGTAGAGTTAAAAATTTTCTTTAGTCAATTATGAGCTGGTTACAGTATTCCATGCATGCACCACCTAAAACAAGTATGATATTAAATGTAGTAACTCATCTCATGTAGTGATAAGAGAAAAACTAAAAAATAAATGTTTAAGAAGCTACATTCTTTGGCGCACCCCAAAACCCGAATTCCAAACATCGAAACACAGACCCCTAATTAACCCATGAACCTCTACACCTAAGTCCCTAAAAAACCTAAAACCTAAACCATTACCCTAAAATCTAGACACTAAACCCAAGAACTCTTACACTCTAAAAATCTAACCACCCTAAAAACCCCGTGCCCAAAATCACCAACTCCATTTCATTTATCCGCCATTTTTTACAACCTAAATGTACTAGGAGGTTTTGAATTTTCTAAATTTTCCATAAACCTCTTGATTGGAGATACATAATGTTCTAAACATCGCTTTGAGTTGCATTGCCAAATTGGCTTTTTGAACATGCTCTTATACAATCAAGAAGGGCGTTATGTGTTTTTTGACTTTTTTTTTACATAAAGAAAATTAACTTAAAAATCCAAATTTTGACAAAAGGAAGATCTTAAAAAAAGAAACCTACTAAAAAAACTCATTTTTTTCAAAGAAATGAGCTAAGAAAGACAACTTTGCAAATATTAAATTAAGAAAAAAAACAGATTTGGGAGTTGGAAAATAAACAAAAATGTGATTTCAATAAAAAAATAGAATTTAAAATTCTCTTTATCCGATTATGGCTGGTGAAAACATTTCATGCAAGCAACTCTAAAACTAGTAAGATGGAAAATATAGTAACCAATCCGACAAAGCGATAAAATAAAGACTAAAAGTTAAAAAAGGATATGGCACCCCATGTGAACGGCACCAAGAACTTGTTCAACAATTGTAAGTGAAGGGTTGCGAAGTAGTAAGAAAACCCGGCAAGAACAAGGTTGTTCGACATGGCTTGATCAATCTGTACAACTGGGACCTGTCATAAAAGAAAATCTTAAAGTCCTACTCAAAACCTACACAAGACAGAATTAAATAAATTGAAATAAAATTAATTACAGTCCTTACACGCACTATAAAAAATATCTAAACTAAACACCCTACACTACAAACCTAAACTAAAAAGGAGAAGACTGCATCCACCATAAGAAACATTAGAAAACGGATTTAAAATAAAAGAAATCACAAATAATAAATTAGTAATTCGAAATAATGAAATGAAATTTGTAACCTAATGATGTCAGTCGATTGCTTTGTAAGTACGAAAAATGTGAATGACATAGTTCAATCTCTACATCACAAAACCAAATACCCAAAATCCAAAAACTGAAATAAAAAAAATGCCCTACACTCTACACTCTAAAAAAAACCCCTACACTATAATCTAATTTCTAGTTTTCACACCAAATCTAAATGATGAATAAATAAATAACTCAAAACCAGAGAGAGAGAAGAAGAAAAAAGTACCTAGAGAGACACAGAGAGAGAATACAAAAGAAGAGAGAAGGGTCAGATAATCACGCCAAGCAGAATCAGTCCAAGGCCACAGCTTTGGTTCAAGAAGCCAATAAAGTAGAAGGAGAAAAAAAAGCATAAGATGATGATGGTGATTATCAAAAATAGGAAACGAAAAGGGAAAACCTTAAAGAGAGATAGACAAAACTTGTAAGTAATGATGAAATGGAAAAATTAGAAATTTTAAAACAAACTATTAAAGGAAGCAATAAATAAAGACATGCTGACAAATGGACTCACATTGAATGACAGCAACCCTGTAAGTGTGGTGTAGTAACAACTCACAAACGCATTAGTTGGATAAAGAAGAAACATATTACGGCATACAAATAAATAAGAAGACTCAAAACCATAAATGGTTCCTGAAAACTTAAGTTCAACGGTTGCTGTACCTTGACATAGACCAGATCAGGTTCTAGGTTTCTGAATGAACGGAAAAGATAGTGCATACAAACCACAAGTTATATCAGACAGCAGATGTAAAATTAAGATATCAAGAGTGAAGGGAATTTAGCCAAAAAACTTACAATCACTAATTGATAGGCACATTCTTTTTTGTCCATTAGGGGTGATCATGCTTTAAATGCAGATGGTAGATTTCATAGGAGACAGCTAACATGTCAATTTCTATGATCTAGAAGATTATAGATGAAAGCATCAAAGCCTATTTGCAATTGGTAGCTGAAATACCTGATGCCAGGGGCCTTATCCTAGTCAACCATCTTATCCTAGTGCTTAAGGGACTAAAGTAGGAAGTTTCAGCCCTTACATTAACTGTTCTTTTTAGACAAAGAACCCAATGGTGGGTAAAAGTCAGATGAATGTCAAATTGGATGAAGTACCAACTTGGAGGGGGTGTTGCAGTGAGTGATGGGGTTGATTTGGTCAAAAGTGGGTTCCACGGGCAGGGACACTGATAATTAAAAGTGGCCTCACCACTCGAGGAACTCTCTATATATACACAATTGTTAATGAGTAGTGCATGTGTCTGTTGGTGGCATCAGATTTGTTCCTCACCACTCGAGGAACTCTCTATATATACACAATTGTTAATGAGTAGTGCATGTGTCTGTTGGTGGCATCAGATTTGTGGGGTACAAATTAATTGATCAATACCTGTGAGCCGTATTAGGGTGATCCAAAACTAGGCACTGCTCATTTATAATGAGCTCTTTATGCTGCTCCATTATGGCACCTGTCAAGTCTCCAGCATGCTCTAAAACCATAGCAAGATATCTGTAAATGTTGACTTAAGAAATATTTTCAATTCAAATGCATCAAAGCGTAAATGATTATTTTGTTTCCATGAAAGACTGAAAAATGATGAAATGCATATTATGAGGAGCAAAAATGAAAAAAGATTCAAAAAAAAAAAAAAAAGAAGAGGTATTGATAAGTTGGATGCACGTGCACACTAGTAATATGCACAAAGTCACAGATGGTAAACACATTAAGACTTGAGAGTTACCATAATGGCTGGGCTACCGTTATGAAGTAGTTCAAGGGGACACCAATCTCTAACTAGCATAGATTGTGGCTAGTTCTTGACAGGCAAAAGTCCTGCTAGGTAACCACTAGTATTTTGAAAAAGAATTTTGATGGGTATCTGGGAAAGATGTTATGAAAGTAGAGACAAATGAGGTGAATGGGAACAATCAAAGCACATTTATGTATATCCAATGGGGTTAGGGTTTTAGCCTCATTGGTGGGTGTTGTGAGCTACATAAGATCACACGGTAAATGCCATAATAAAGGGTGGCCAATTCTGCTCTTCAATGGGTTCAGCCAACCCATCGATCATCATTGGCAAAATTAGTTGATACGATCAAGAAAAGGAAATGCATTCTTTAATCTCTGCTAGTAGTTATCTTTTCACCACATCCGAAGGAAAGCCAATGAATTAGAGCATATAGGTTGGTGACGCAAATCCAAGGAGGACTTGCACGAGGAGGGTGATCATGGGCTATGCAGTCTAGGCCCACAAGAAGTCCCTCTTCAAGTTAGATTAGGATTATATTATTTTATTAGTAGGTTTCTAATTACATTGTTATTAGGGAAGTTTCTATTAGCTTAGGGTTTGCTCAGGCATTAAGTTTGCTTTTAATATATTTGGCATTTTAGAGAGAAATTCTCATACTAGGATTGATTAATAAAATTGGGTTGTATCCCTGAGAGGTGCATTCTCATGTGTTAAAAGTCTTTTAACAATTCAAAGTGTCTTTGGACACATGCTTCGGCATCCCTATGTAAGCCCTAACCCTAGAGCTAGCATTAATTTGGTATCAAAGCCCTTGGATCACCAATCGGAGCATATCCATCCTCTTCACGTTAGTCCATCGAAACCCATTGTCCCCTAATTTCATTTCCAAGAAACCCTAATCCCAAAGCACCCACCGCCGAACTCTAGACGTCACACCTCACCCCTTTCTTCGCCTACTAAAAACCCAAACTCCTCACTCGAAACCCTCCACAACCCCACACAGCCCTCTTGCCGAAAACCCATCACCACCGCACCACCCATCTGCTACCGACTGTCCCGAAACAATGATAAAACCCCGCCGTCCTCATCATGCACTAACCATCAACCTCTAGCCCACCATCACCTTGCACAACCCGAACCTTTACCATCTTCCTAACCCCATACCCAAAAAAAAAAAAAAAAAACCCAACCCCAACCCATCGAACCCTTGATTCACCAGAACCCAAAACAGAAAAAGAAAAAAAAAAGGTCAAGAAAAAGGAGAAAGAGAGGCATTTGAGGTTTACCGTGCACCATCAGGCCACCCTGCCATCATCTCTTCTATTCACTCACGTCGAACCCCTTGCTGCTCATCGCTTACACCTCTTGTTAGCACCAAAAGATACACTATTGACCAACCTTCATCTACCTCAACTAGCGTTTTCATCAAGCATCCCTCCCTTTTCCTATTGTTGGCAACGAAAGGAGAAAGTAAAAGCAAAGATGTCTTTGCACACGTAGATCAAGGTATCCTATTAGGCTTTTTTTTTCTTTTTACCACCACGTGCTAACCAAGGTAGGTTGCAGCCTTGCTGTAATTTGTTTTGATCCAAGCCAGGTCTAGTCAAGCCCCAGCCACAGCAAATTTAACGAATCAAGGGTCATAATTTGTTTTTGTGATATCAACACCATCTGTGATCAGCTTTCTGATCCATCTTCACTAGCGTGTTTTTGGAGACCAAATCTACACATCAGGTCAATCACTCTTAATTTGCATTAAAAAAATGCCTCCTAAGAAGCAAGTTGAGGTGGAATTTTCATCCTCTTCGATTGAAGATTTGGTTGGTGCCATTAGAGATTTAACTGCCATAGTTAACAACATGCAAAGCACTTTACAACAACTAGACACAAGGGTGACAACTTTAGAAAATAATCAATGTGTGACTTACAATCGAGATGATGGAGAAAATATTCAGAATCAACGAGATCCACCAATTAATAATCCTAATCGAGATTTAGGAATTAAACTCATGATTCCCGAATATGATGAAAAATTACAGCTCGATGAATTCACGGGTTGCTTAGTGTGTGTGGAGAATATTTTTGCAAACAAACCAATGTTTGAGCACCATAAAATCACACTAATTGCCACTAGATTCAACAATTATGCTATTGAAACATGGACTAAGATGAAGAATATTTTGAAGCAAAAATTCCTCCCTGTCAACTATGCAAGAAATTTACGTTCAAGCTTTCAAAAGTTGAAACAAAGATCCAAGATAGTTATTGATTATTCTGAAGAATTTCTGAGTCAGCAAGCTCGTTGTGGTTTGAATGAAGATAATAACGTGGTTGTTGATAGATTTTTCAATGAGTTGCGAATTTACACTCAGCAAATCATCGCATTTCACACTTTTGATAATGTCGATGAGCTCATCCAACATGCTGTCAAAGCCAAGGGAATTGCAAATCATCAAGCACAAAAATCTAAATGGGTTGCTTCAAAGAATTCATCTCTGCAAGATGTTAAACACAATATTTCTCAGGACAGATTCTTGCAAGGACTAAGGTCAAAATAGGATGATTTGTTTTTATTGTCAACAACCAGGGCATCGTGCAGCAGAATGTCCAAAGTGAATACATTTGATTGAGATTGAAGGTGATGATAAAAATATCCCAAATGATTCTAAGAGTACTGAAATCAGAAGAAATTGAGTACACAGACACAGATACCGCAGGTTAAGCTTTTATCGTCATTAAAGAAGCTCCACCAACTGTTGAGAATAAATGGTTGAAAAAAAATATCTTCCGTTCCGCGGGTACAATTCATGGACAAAATTGAACAATCATTTTTAAGAATAGAAGTTGTGAAAATCTCATCTCTCAAGCTCTTGTTGATCACCTCAAATTGAAAGTTTATGAGCACAACCACCCTTATTTTGTCAAATGATTGATAACTAATGATCAAGCGCATATTCGACATACTTGCAAAGTTACTTTTACCACTAATGAAACTTACAATGATACAATGGTGTGATGTGTTACCTATGGATAGTGGTGATGTCTTATTGGGTCGCTCATGGATGTATGACAAAAATAGGACTCATGGAATACGCTTTAACACACATTCTTCCATGATGAAAAGTAAGTGGCACTTCATCCTGAAAAGCTAGAGCCGCCAAAAAAGAGTTTTCAGGCAGTTGCAAGAAAGGAAGTCCTTTATGTACACCACATTTATAAAGGCAATCCAAAGCAAACTCGAGTTCAAAGACGAACTCTTCTTTTAACCCAAGGAAGATGATGCAATCCAGGGCCCACAAGTAGTCCCTTTTCAAGTTAGATTAGGATTATATTATTTTTATTAGTAAATTTCTAATTACGTTGTTGTTAGGGAAGTTTCTATTAATAGCTTAGGGTTTGCTTAGGCATTAAATTTGCTTTTATTATATATATATATATGGCATTGTAGAGAATAAATTCTCAGACTTTGATTGATTAATAAAATTCGGTTTTATACTTGAGAGGTGAGTCCTCGTGTATTGAAGTCTTTTGACAATTCAAAGTGTCTTCAAACACGTGCTTCAACAACCCTATACAAGCCGTAACCCTAGGGCCTGCTTCTATGGGCCAGATCCAATACAAGGCACCCCCCACCCCACAAAAGCTATTTAGCAACATCATGAGTTGAATAAACTGCAACCTCCCTCACTGCCTCCCTCCCTAAACCAACCCAGGGCAGGCTATATCGTCTCTCTATTCATTCATTCTATATATTAATAAATCCAGCGTTGTCTCCAATGTTGACATGTGTACATACTGAACATAGGTGTAGAATCATTTGGCCTCGACTTCATCAAGCTTCGATCAATCTTCAGATTTAGTCCTCCCCATCCTCCATCAATTGGCTAAAAATGGCATCTTGCACCATCTTTTGTTTGATGAATAGTTGTTTAGCCAAATTGTATGGAACTTATGAGAAATAAACTTATTTATCATTTAAAAAAAAGAACAAAGAAAATTTTCATGAAAGACAACACATATTCATCAGTATCGTATATATCGAGGGTTCGTCCTCAAACATCACAAACAACAACAGGATCTTGACATTAGAGGGACCATGTTCTAAATAGCCTGTAGGCTTTACTCTATAAGTATCAGATTGATAAAATTAACCCCAGTTTCAAATATCCTTACATATTGAATGGTCCTCAATATTTCAAATCAGTCAACAATTAGCATTTCTCACAGGTCCTATTCGGCAATTAGGATTGCAATTTCTAAGGTTAAGTCCATTAGGGACAAAAATTATACTTTATCTGGGTCTATATACTAATCACCAGTATTAGCTCAGCTAGTTAGGGACATGAGAGTGTGTATGAGAAAGTGACTGTAATGCACTTCTCTTTGTAGCTAAAAAACAAAGTAGTGTATGCTAGGAAGAAATGTTAGAGTGAAGTTTCATTTCTTTTCTTTTCTCATTCATTTTTGGCAGTTTAGTTGAAAAGATTACCTGCAACTGTTGGGAACTTCTCTATGCATGGGACTAGTAACCTGCAAAATTCATCATAGACCTAGTAGGAAAAAAATCTAAGAAAAGAAGTAGAAGTAGAAAAGGAGATGCTAGGATACAGAAAGTAACATAGCTTACCTTTTGAAGTAAAGAAAATGCTTCAGCAAATAGTGTAGGCTTCACCGAGCATCCCCTGCAAAACAAGAGCATCATATAATATTGGTTCACATCATTGCATCATACAGTATAAGCAGAGCCATTTGCACTCAATCCAACCCCCTCACACTCATCACCCCCGTATATTGCACTGGCACAAATATGATCCTGATCAGAGTGAAATTCACCCATTTAATATCAGGCTCTTTGCACCATTGCTCTTAAATTGGTACCAATCATTATTCAACCAAGGACGATCTTTCAGCCAGACATCATCCACAATGAAAACTTTCCAGGTTCAATCCAGTGTGTATTATGGTGTAGCAGGCACGAATAAAATCAGCATTACTGCCAATAACTTATTTTCAATCAAGGACAAAGTAGCCAAAGGATCCAAATGTTGAATGTTGAAACATATATTTTCGCTAAAGGACATTGTGCATATAATCTTTTGGGCCCCACATGGACCTACCTATGATCATTGATCAAACCAACTATCAGGCTCACTGTTATCCAAAACCCCCAAATATATTGGCACTCATGCCAATGACACACATTTGATCTTCTGATGCACGAATATATGGCCTGATATTGGAAGACTGTGACGGATCAAAACCTTAAGTGGGAAAGCAGATCAGGTTGTTCATGGCCTATCATTAGGATCAGTCCAAACAGCCAAATCAGGCCTGAATAGCACAGATAATCCACAAATCCAGGTGAAACTCTATCCATAATGATGATCTTTATAGTCAAGAAGCCCTTTAATGATCCTGCATCTCTCCCTCCTCCCTTGTGGGTAGCTGAAACGCCCGATCTCATCAACAGATGTCATCTTGAAATGCCATAAGATGACAAGCACCCAAAGCCAATCAAAGAACTGATGAAGATTGGGTATCCAAAGAAGTTGATGAATAACAAATGCAATTGACAATGATCTGGATGTTGACAGGCAGTGCAAGCCTAATGGGTTTGACACAACTGACTATGCCAAAACCAGGCCCAAGCTAGATGGGACAGCAACCCAAAGGGTTGCCCATGCCTACTGTACTCAACCAGAAGCTGGTCCCACATAACCCAGCCAGTAGGCCCCATGAGGCCCAACTCAAGAATGCTTCCATACAACTTGCTCAAGAAGTATCTAGGAGTCACGATCATTTCTCTTCAGATTTGCTCCATATTATAGTGAAATTAGAACTTTTAATTAAAGAAGTTTATAATGATTAAGAGAGGGTTGAGTCACTTACTCCACAAGCGCGCAAAGGACCAGAGCCTATAGATGCAAGTCATCCAAGTGTCCTCAACCAATCGGACCCTCCCTGCCACCACAAGATTCCTAGCTTCTGAACACACTGATGCTAAGTGCTTAACAACCAGTCAGTGATTAAAAATATATGAAGCCTGGAAGGAGCCTAACGGATCAAGATCATATTTGCGAGCTGCAATGGCTATGCCTACGCATTAAAAAGGATGACATACTAGCTTGATTGGCTGTGACAATGGGTCTGCTGAAAATAAATGAATGAATGAAGTAATCGAGCTCCATTACCATTGCTATGAAGTTCCCGTTTTTAGAGAACACAGCTTCATGCACTTTGTTGGATGTTACAACTGCTGGAAATGGAATTTAACAAAGTAAGTTAGATGCTTCCTGTACAATAAGACTAAATTTTGTGTCTAATCAAGATCAATTATTACATGTTTTTGTGATGTTTCTTTGAGTATTCAATTTAGGTAAACAATATATTAACAGCACCAGCAGCCCAGCTACCAAGAAAATTCCATCCTGATTTTCCTTAATAAGAGCATGGGGAAAGCATCTCACCCAGAGCGCAAAATTGTGACAAAATGTTGTCCAATCACAAAATGGGTAGGAGCTCAATAAAGCCAAAACCAAAAGGAGATTACGAGTCACGAGCCTCAGGAAACTCCACACGTCAAGATTTTCAATTTCCATACATTTCAGGAGACATTAATCACTTGTGTTCATTTAGTAGAAAGAGCTGCAACATTTCAGGAGACATTAATCACTTGTCCCCTAGGCATTATTTATTAAGATGTGGAAAGGCTCTTTTGTAAGTATGAGAACAGTAGGGTTTCTTTATAAATCTCCCCATCAATTATGTGTTCGTCAAAATCCCCTTTTGTCATCTCCATTTCACGCCTCATGATTTTCAAGCCAACAGATGGTGAGCCATACATGGTCCACTCATCAAGGGTCCCTCCATAACTTGGTCGCCCATGGGTCCCCTTTAAGATCTGTGGTGCTGATCAGACATCAGCTGGCCCACCTGGGCCCACAATCCCACTCACAGAAAACTCTACCGAACGACCTGGGAATGGAAAAAGGGTTTTCGATTCTGTTTTATTACACATAATAGGGAAACTTGAGTGGGGAGATATTCTTTAACAATCTACCGATGAAAACACAGGGTTTTACAAGCATCTCAATTATAATATAAGATTTAAGCACCCCTCCAACAGAATATGGAGTTTGTCAATTATTGCAACATCCAAATTAAACTGGAACAGTTCAATCGATCAAGTTTGGAGACTCTAACAATATTAGATACAATTAAACAACAAGATTTAAATCCATCATTCTTAGTGATCATTATAGGCCTCCTACTATTTATCCAATTGTTCACATAGGGAAAAACAGCAGCACATACAAGAAACCACATTGTTCCCCATTATGAAATATGGACCTGATTATGATCACTCAGGATTTCTAAGAACCCTGCAAATAAATTCAACAACACTAGATACAATCTGGTCATATTACTCCCAGGCCTCTCATTGGAGTATTTTCTCACTCATGTGCCAGTTTGACCCATGTCAAGTGGCTCGGCCATTGTCAATACTTAGTCTGATGCGTCCACCCTAACCCCATCTGTTTGTGGATGGGAAACAGCAGTTGTATCTCTTCCTCATTGAGATGATAACCACATTTAAATAGACATAGGAGACTCACTCACCTCCTGTGAACATTCGTGATGTGCGATCGAGAGGACATCCGTCAACTGCTACCCGGTTGGTCGCCTACTTCTTCTTTGTGCCTCTCCAAGTTCTCTCCTGAACAATGAATCTCTCTCTCTCTCTCTCTCACAGATTCTCTCTTAAGCTTTAGAAGAAGATGGGATGAAGCAAATAAGAGGCCCCCCAGATTATATAGGAGATCCCCCTTCTCCTGTTAGGAGTCATGTGCAAGACTTCTCTCCCATCAAAAGTTATGCACAACAAGACTCCCTCTCCCTCCACAAGTTCACTTCTTTTGGGATGGAAGTGCTATGCCCTCTTCTCCACTCAACTATTAAGGTTTAAACAAAGTATAGGTCCCATCACCCTTATATATTGTTAAAATCAAATAACTCATCCTAACAGGAATTGAATGGTAATAGGACCCACAGTGCAGTCAACAATTTTAAATATTTAAAACAGATTCTAAAATTCCAACCATGAGTATTACAATACCCCCACCTTAGGATGTGCTAAACATAACCCAGCTTCAAGATCTCCCTTTGAGATCTCATGAACCTGTACATCTATGATCTATATCATTAAAGTTTTATCCAGTCTGCAAGCATACACCCTGTTGAGGTAACTTAAACTAAGCTGCATTAAATCCCATGAAATTGTAAGCTAAGAAAAACACTGAATATGTGTAATTTTGCATTAACAAATTAAAAAGACACTGATAGGAAATATGATTGTGACATGAGTTCATTAACCCTTCTAAAACATTTAACTCTGTAAATAATGACATTGATGGAAAAGACCATTACATTTTAGAGAACGAAAAAACAAAGAATCCCAAAGGGTCCAAGAATGACACTAGATATGTTCAAGAATCCAGAAAGTATTTTTTTTTTAATTATCTCTTAAGGCATTAAGTTGTCCATCAGAAGTTCATTAGAACCTCCATCTTTATGAATTAGGACATTTAGGAAACAGAGGTACAATTGAATTAATTTGAGGCAAAGTTAAGAAGATAGGCAATTACATAGATGCAACCAAATGTAATTTTATCATTTCAGTTTTTAATTTAGAATTTTGCCAACAAAAAAGTTTTTAATAAGAAAAAAACTCAGTTAATGTGCAAGATACATTGAGAGGTTGAAAGGCAGCACATACACAAAGGCAAATTGAATTGACATTTTATACACTATTGCACTGGCAGTTTCACAGCCGGTCTACACCTCTTCCAACTTCAGTGGTATATTACCTTAATGGTGAGTATTCATTTTAAATTCTAAAAGCAGTTATGACAAATTATGCACGCACTGGCAGTAGCATTATTAAACAATACCCACTATTAAAACAAAATGGGATGTATGAAATACATTTGGACAAAACTGGTAATCTCATTAGTACCACTCAACAAATTTATTGTAATAGAACAACCAGGGGATAAAAAAATCAGCAGTATTTAAACACTAATTAAGATTAAAGCAAAAGCATCAAAATCATTGGCTATTATATTTTATGATAAGTAAACACAACTCAATAAGCTTGATACAGGATTTGCATTACTTCAAACTTAAACATCATGTCACGACTCAAATTCCAGAGCCCTATCGGAATCTGACTTATAACGCATTAGCATACAATTCACATGCTTAAATCAAATGAACACATAAGGCATAAACATCATTTGATAAAAATTGTCTTTCATATAATCCAACCAATTAAATAACCAACTAATAGTATCTCCAGTGTATAACAATTCACATAATAAAATTCTTTAGCTAATTTAAAATATTCAATACTATCAATTCTCCTAATCTACTGGATATTGCTATAACGCTCTCCTCAGCCACACATGCCAAACCCTATGGGCTGATCTTCGCTATTCTTCAATCCACCCACCACTCTGTTACTTAGAAGGGGCAACCCAACATCAATATAAACTAGTCAATGAATTCCTACTCTAACATACATCCACAATTAACATAATAGCATCATTAGAAACAATTAAATAATAAATGATAAATAATTCAATCAATGAATAGAACTCATTCCATGATACATCTCTGAGCTACATCCTTGCACCCAGTCTTCATCATTGTACCATTTTCACATATCACAATTCTTCGAGATGCATCTCCTCACCCAATTTCACTCATGCATCTCCTCACCCAGCATCCCATAGGACCCTTTGCATCAGGACCTCAGTGTCCTATTATCCACTTCCATAGACAACATAACTAACTTCAAATCGAACCAAATGGTCCAGAATCACACAGTCATAATAAATCATACCATGCTAGTAGTTTAGATCATGCCCCATTCCAATAAAATCATGCACAATAGAATTTATAATTCAAAATATTTTCTTGTTTATTAATTTGTACATGCCACAATTTCTTTCCCAAATTTCAAATTTTTGTAACATAAACTTATCCAAATACAGGCTATATATATTATAAGTATCATCATAGTATACCCTTTCCATTCCCAAATTAAGATGTGAATGGACTTTTATGTAATTATGATAATAGCAGGGGCCTTGTTATAAACTCCAAATAAACTATATACTCGACACAGTTGAAATCCATACAGTACCAACCATCACAAAACCTAGTTCTGTTAAAACACTCCTCACGCCATGTCCATTCTAGGTCATTAGATGGTGGGCCATTCATGGCCCCATCCTCTAGGGTCCATCGTGGCTAGGGTCGCCCATGGGTCTTCTCCAAGATCCATGGTGCTAATCCCCCATCATGTGGCCCACCTAGGCCCACAACTTCATGCCACAAATTGTGTCCCAATCGGCCTAAAAATGCAAAAATCCTATTTTTGGCTCTGATTTTGCATCTTGCACAGCAAATCCGAACTGATTAGGTTCCAATATCCTTTCTCTAGTGAGTATTATACAAATCTCTAGAATCCATGGCCATTGATCATACAAATTACTCCAAAACGATGGACTGCAGAGTCATCAGACCCATCCATATTCAATTATGGGTTCACAAACAACATGGCAACAGAAATTCTAATCCTTAGAGCAACATTATTTATTACTCTAGGTATTCCACTTTTCTAACCATCCCTCGATGAATGTTTGTACAAAAATTTCATTCACAATACCAATGATAGGACTTCCACATCTCAGATTTATCAAACACATCATAATAACATTCAAACAGGAGATTCACTCACCTTTTGTAGACGTGCAAGATGTTTGGTAGAGAAGGCATCCGTCAACAATCACTTGGCGGGTCGCCTTCCTCCTTGACTTAGTATCTCCCTTCTCTCTCTCTCTCTCTCTCTCTCTCTCTCTCTCTCTCTCTCCTATAGTTTAGAAAGGAGTAAAGTAAAACAAATAAGAGACTATCCACATTAAATAGCAAATCCCCCTCTCTTGTCCTAGTAGAAGTCACATACAAAATTCTACAAAACTCCCCCCATCAAAAGCCCTGCACAACAATACTTCCTCTCCCTCCAAAGTCCATTTCTTTTGGAATTGAAGTGTCGTGCCTTTTCTCCTCTTGACTACTATTATTACTAATAAGGATTGTGTCCCATTGCCCTTATACAAATCTTAAAATCATATAACTTATCCTAACAGTAACTGAATGGTAATAGGGCTTACCAATAAAATTAACAACTTAACATTTTAAAATAGGCCCCAAATCCCAACTCCACCGTGGCTCTTTTATGGAATTTTAACTTGTAATCAATCAGCAAACTTGTAGCAATTTACTAATAATTTCAGATAAAAGTTCTTTAACATATGGATAAAGAGCAAAAAGTAGGGATATCCAACAGTACATCAATTTTATCAAGTGGTGAGATTCAGTTTCCTTAAATGAACTGTGAGAAACCATTTTCCCACAGAATGTTTGACTATCACCTGCATGTTCTAACCAACGAAAGCTACATTTTAAAACTTGTAGCAATTTACTAATAATTTCAGATAAAAGTTCTTATAACATATGGATAAAGAGCAAAGAGTAGGGATATCCAATAGTACATCAATTTTATCAAGTGATGAGATTCAGTTTCCTTAAATGAACTGTGAGAAACCATTTTCCCACAAAATGTTTGACTATCACCTGCATGTTCTAACCAACCAAAGCTACATTTTCACAAAAAATATCCCACCGCTCCCCTTTCCCTAGAAAACCAGTAGGAAACTGCCGAACATGCACTTAACAAGAACCACTAGTACATTTATAGCTCTTCTACAATTTTTCTCTTTCCCTTGTCATATGCTTATCTCTTTTAATATAAAAAGGAAAGAAAAAAAGAAGATTCAAAAAATTATTAATGTTCACGCATTCTCTCACATTTGTTATTGTGTTTGCACCATTTTATATTCATTAATTAAAAAAAAAGGTTATCTACAGAAATAGCCTAAAAATCTAGGACTCAATAAGCACACAAGAGTCTTCGTTTCTAGTTCAGGTGAGAGGCAACTTCAAAATGAGGGAAAAGTGAAAGCAAAGAAAACCTAAAATGAAAAAACTACACAAATTCAGTAAACTAAAATGCATAAAGAGATAGACAATAATTCTTCACCGTCATCACCATCTTGAACGTGTATCATCAATATGGGGTCAGGGAAAATTTTGCTAAGAAACAAGAAAGTAATCTCCTATCATAGTCATGTTATTCAAAAATAAATAAAACAACTACATGTTGTTATCAGAAATCACCTCATCCATCGTAGGATTGATAACAAATTGTCCATAATAAACCCACCCAATACTTATCACTCCAATGGGACCACCCCAAGGAATATCCGATAACATAAGCGCAGCAGATGTGGCATTAGCTGCCATTATTTCTGGATCTTGCTTCCCATCAGAAGAACACTTGCCATTACCTACACGAGTAAATATTGATTAAGAAAAATATCAAGGACAGGCCTAAGCCATAATTGACTGATCCAACCCAACTTTGGTAGGTTTAGTTTAAACCAACATGAATTGGGTTTGGGCTTGGGTTAAG
This sequence comes from Sextonia rubra, assembly GCA_037013555.1. Taxonomy (NCBI): domain Eukaryota; kingdom Viridiplantae; phylum Streptophyta; class Magnoliopsida; order Laurales; family Lauraceae; genus Sextonia; species Sextonia rubra. The sequence goes on from JASUAD010000015.1 coordinate 9,064,166, forward strand.
AACTCAAACAACCTGACACAACCCAAATCATTCTTCTTCTTTTTTTCTTTTCAGTTTTCACAGGGGTGGGGGTCAACAGAACTAAAAATTTCATTTCCAAGGGAAACAAAAATAAGGGGGAGCACTACAAGGAAGCGATACAACCATAAAAAGCAGTAAGAGAAACAAGTTGGGTCTTTCCAAATATGAAAAAGAAGACACTTAAAAGCAAACAAAATTACAAAGAAGCTACAAACATCAAATCCCTATAAGATATCCATTTTAGTAAATGATTCAGTCACATCACCAACCCACTTCAGTTAATAAATCCACCATCCTAAAAGTATGATGGCAGCATAGACTTGAAAAAGATCTCCGTTAAGATGAAGTTGAACTTCCAAGAGATGCCTTTGACTTTTCTTTCAATTTATCGTGTTAGCAGAATCACGTGTACTTTACTTCATATAACATAAACATGTGTACCTAAGCACAACTAATAAAAGATAATAGAACAATAAACTTTCAAATTTGTGTCGTAACTAGGGAACCAGCCAAGGCAACCTCTGCCCAGCTTGAGATGGGACTTGAACACAAATTGGGGTGAGACTTTCATGTATTTACGCTTGAGCTAACCCAAGCTTGGGCTTGGCTTGATAATGCACAACAAGTGCATGCCTAACTCAAGCTTTTTCATTGAAATATAATTATTGTTGTTGGTTGTTGTTGTTATCATATTTTTTTCCTTAAGCATGGCTTATATAATACCATTAGAGCACTATTGGAAAACACCTTGGTTTAGATTGAGAATGGAGAAAAACCTTTCTCTAGAGAATTTCTTTTTTTCAATTTTGTTTATAAGAGAAATTAACTCTTCTATTAACTACTTTTGGTAAAAAAAAATCAATTTTGTTTATAAGAGAAATTAACTCTTCTCTTAGCCACTTTTAGTAAAAGGTGAGAAAAACGGTTTTCTTTACAGATACACCACTTTCTCCTCACAAAAGATCATATATTTTTGAATCTTTTGAAAGTTTCAACTTTATCTTAATATAACAGTGTTACAGTTGTCTTACCTACTTTAAGACTTCAACAGCAAATAAAATACATTTACCTACATATTTATGTCAACATAAGTGTAGAAAGACCTCGAGTTTCCACTAGCAACAGTAACTGCAGCAGTGAATGGACACATGGCTAGCACTCCCTGCATTTCCTAGAAACAAGCTGAACTTCCTCTTTAGAATCCTTCCTGACTAGAAACAGGCCACCACAACCTTCTACAACTGCTCTTTTAATTGCCGTATCTTCTGCCACATTTAGTCCCAAGGGTTCTTGGTGCACCACTGACCATGTAATGGACATCATCTCTGTTTAACAAGTTGTCCACAATGGTAGTTCCCTGACAATCTTGGGAAAGCGCTCACTTAACTATGAAGATGAAAACAAAAATCACTCAACTAAATTTACAATTCATTTCAGGCATGGCATCCCTTTAACGGTCATCATAGAAACAATGGAAGACCACCACGGAAAAATGAAGATAAAAAATAGAAGTGTGGGTGATCATAAGATTAAATAACCAAAAACAGATCCCAAGGGAAGATGGGGCACCTTAATTGTTTCTTCACATGAGATATTGTCATCCGGTCCCAAAATATTATGCAAGCATGATGAGTGATTTTGGAAATAAATGGGACAAATCGACAAAAAAGAATACACATGGGATGAAATGAAAGGAGTGTTTGTGGATCAGCATATAGCTAATCAGATCCATTGGACTCTGCTAGCATTCTTATCTATCATGATGATTGTGAGGCATTCACTGGTGATTAGGGATGCAACGTTGGACAGATTGGGTCAAGTATTAGCTCAACCCAAGCCGTACACAAATAATATGTGGCAAATACAAACCCAACCTTAAATGAAACCCAAACACATCCGAAGAAAACTCAACGTAAATTTACAAATCCCAAGTGCAACTTCTGGTTTACTTGGGTTGCACTTTCCAAAGGGTATATGAGAATATCTGCATAATGTTATGTATTCTCCCAAAACATGGTGTTTTTGGTTCATGTCATAGTAGAACAAAAAGAAATGCAGGGCATAAAAATTATTTAACCCTCGCTAAACCCATTATAATAGGAGTTCTACCCATCTATTGGATTTTAGAGGCCCCAACAAAACCAATTAAGGTCCAATTATCAATTAGGAAATAACATCCAATTAAACAATTACATTGTCAGGGCTTTATAAACTGAATAAGATTCTACCATGGACTAGAAACTCAACTGGCTAAAGGTCTTATCTACCTGAACCAACATAAACAAATGAAAGAAAACATCTCCCCAGGAAAAAAAAAGGTAAAAAAAGAAACTATTTAAAAAAAAAAAACAAAGGACTCGCACATGATCTTCAAAATAGAAAACATCTTTAATTCCATTTTGGCCCCTTTTTTTTTATTTTTTCTATGGCTGTAGTTCTCTTCTCTCCAAGAAAAAAAAAAACAATCCGAAAGACAGAGAACCCATGGAAGCTTTTAGACACATCGATCTATTCTTCCCTCCTCCATTGCAATCCCCCATCAAAACTAAGTTTCATAAATTAAAAAACAAATGTAGTCCTATTTGATTTGTAAGTCTCCAAGCCCTTCTTCTATGCATGCCCATTCATTTCAAATCCCTATTTCATCCAAAACCTCTTTCATCAAAACCCTATTCCACCAAAACCCTATTTCATCAAGACCCTATTCCACCAAAACCCTCTTTCATCAAGACCCTATTCCACCAAAACCCTATTTCATTACTCAAGCCCACAAGAGAAAATACGGAGAATATTGATCAATGAAAATGACAACAAGAAAATAGAGAATATAAATAGAAGAGAAAATGGATTTTTCCTCTGATTTTTTGCTTGAATTTGCAATGCCAGCCCCGGAAATCTCCTTCTACATGGCATTCCGAATGCTTTGATTCTTCTTCTTCTTCTGGATTTCTGTCTGGAATGCTCCGATCCTAAGAAAACACAAACGGGCCAGGAATGGCCTGGGAGCGCCTGTGGCTTCTTTGAATTGAATACTGTTACCCCTGTATTTCGGGTGGGCTTTATAATTTCATTCTTGTATAGTGACGAAGGAACGAAATTAAATAGAGCCGTTGCGGGGTGGAGAGCTGAGTGGAGTGGACTCGGGCCTGTTTATCCATTTTAGAGTTTAGGTTGATATATCTATTTTTAATTAGTATATTACTTCCACGAGGAATGTAAGATCCGATCCGTTGGTCAAGGTGGTCCTAACAATGTAAACGTCTTTTTGATCAATGGACTGACCCGCACTCAATTTGTGACAATTATGGCCCATCATTTCAGAAAAAACTCTGGAGCAACCATCTTGATCCATCCACCATCAGGGACCATCTTTTTAATCCGAATGGATCAGTTGCAAGGAGGATGGATCTACACGTCTTCTGCCCTCCTTTATTTACTAACTAATATACATTATTCAAAGAAACAGGCCATATTTTCTTAAGGGGACCAAATTTTGATCCAATTAGAATTAGCGCACAATGGAAAAATCATTAATGTGTAAAACACAATCAATCTGATAAAAGGCCTAACTCCAACTAAAGCAAATTTCGGCCCAATACCAGAATGGGATAATGTCCTGCCAATAGCCCGACATATTTAGCACAAGGACATGTGTAGAATTTTTAATCGGGCCCAGCTTGAGTGTGACATTTTTTGGACCAGCAAATGGATTTGGGCCTCCTATGAGGATGGATTTGCACATCTTCGGACCCACCTTTATTTAGTAATTAATATACATTGTTCAAATAAACAGGCCACATTTTAAGGGGCCAAGTTTGATCCATTTAGAGTTGGGGCACAATGGAAGATTCATCAATGTGTAAAAAACAACCAGCCCAACAATGGGCCCATCTCCAACTAGAACAAAATTTGGTCTTGTGCCTGAATAGAGAACATCCATCTTAGCTGAACACATTTAGGGCAAGGACACATAAAAAATTCCAAAATGGGTCAAACTTGAATGTAATATTTTTTAGACCTGTAATTGGATTTGGGCCTAGATTTAGGAGCGATTACCAAAATTTTTAGGCTTGGACCTCCGTGGATGTAGGCAACCAGTGCCAAAGCACGTAAAAAATTTCTGTTCATATCATATGTGATTGCTTAATAGTTTGATTGTCTTTGTGCATTGTGGTACATCATCAATCATAAATATTTTAGCTGCACCATCCAACGATGATTGGATTCAAATGGCAACAAATATTTATATATTTATTTTTTGTACGAAGGCAACAAACAAATATTTAGTTAGCTACTTGAAATCACTTGTTAAGGTTTTAAGTGGGTAATCTACCTCAAAACTTTTCAAAGTCCCCCTAACTTAATTATTTAAGCTAACATGAAAGTGCAAACCATTGTCTTGAAACTAGCCAAAACTTGACCGGTGCGGCACAATAGAACATATATCAATGTGTCAAACGTAATTAATTTAACAGTAGGTCCAACTCCAGAAGAATTTTGGCCCAGTACCGGAATGGGAGAACGTCGCCTGACACATTTAGCACAAGGATAAATGTACAATTTCTAAACAGGCCCACCTTGAGTGCGACCTTTTTGAGACATGTAATTGGATTTGGTCTTGGATGATGGATCTACACATCTTTAGCCCCACCTTATAAATTATTACAGATCGTTCAAACAAAGAGGCCTTGAATATACAATAGGAGAACGTCAAGCCTAACACGAGACATTCCAAACAACGAACATTGAATATAGAAACAATGAATTCCTCGCATATACAATCTTTGATTAGATTTTTTAATTGATAACTCCTCTCCTTTCATTCAAGGCTTAAATATTGATAATCGTCGTGGAAAAGTGTAGCTTCTGGACTTTTGTTGATGTTATTTATTTATGCGACAATGAGCCTTTTATATTTATATCAAACTCTTTATCCATTTATTTTAATAGTTGATGGCCAATAAAAAGATGTTCATGTGGAAAAATAATATCACGACCCCAAATCACTAAAAGAGTTTGGGGGGCCGCGGTGCACGCATTTATTGATAATTGAATTTGTTGAGCTCATAATTAGTGTTAGGATATTTTGAATTTGGTTAGTTCACGGGTTGGACAAAACTAGGGATCTAATGAGTTGTAATTTTCAATTTTTTTGGTTAAACTATTGCATACTTCATCGGGTCTCTTGAATAAAGTAGTTTGGAGAAAAATAGCCATATCTCTCAAACTATATATCAAATTAAGGCAATCTATCTACCATTGCAAAGATCTTTTTGAGTAGATATCCATGGAGCCAAGATTGCTTTAATCGGAGTTAAAATATAAAGTTCCGGTTTCAAGAAGTTTGCAGAAACTATTTAGTTTGAACCAAGAATCGTTTGTTCAACCAGAAACTTGGTTCATTCGAACCAAGAAGTTTTCATTTGAACGAAACATAGAGAAAACCGCATTGACGCTGCACAAATCACTTTTCTTTTTGTGACAAGACTGCCTATTGTAGTTCTACATGGACTATATCTTTAAGACACGAATTTGGGGTTATAAAAGGGGTTATTCTCTCAACCCTAGGGCATCAATCTCTTTTTTCTAAACCTAGTATACACATTGGAGATTACCTTGTCTTCTCTAGAGTATTCATTGAAGAGTTTGCCGAAGATCTAAGCATCCAGAGAGTTTGTACTTCTATATTTGTGGAAGATTCATCTTAAATGGCATCAAGTGTGTTGAATCACGCACGAGGAATGAAGGAACAGTGAATGGCATGGTCGGCGGCAAATAAGAATACTACAGTCCTTAGGTTCTAGTAAACTGGGGAAGGTCTGTGATTATCTTGTAACTGTTCACTTCATAGTGCTTGGTTTCCGTTAGTTTGGATAATAGAACTCATAGTTTTTTCCGTGTGTAGTTTTCCACGTTAAAAAAATCGTGTGCCTTTTGCTTGTGTGTTTGATTGATTTATATTTCTTTTATTTTTTTGCCATTATTAATTGAATTGCACTCTAAAAATCATATTGGGACCTTGAGAGAAATTGATGATTTTTAAGCACCCTTTTAAAAAGCATTTAGGAACAAATTAAGTGCTTATGGATACAACCTTTAAACCAAATTAGAGGGGGGCCATAAGAGCGGTTGCACAGCCTGATTTGAAAATAAATAATATTCTGACATTACAGAGAATTTACCATTACCTTCAAGGCTCCAATTCACCTCATCATGAAATTGAGGATTTGGGAATACTTCGTTCTAGATTCTCTGACAAATAGTAATGATGTCACCTCAAGTTGGAGCAAAAAAACGTCACTGGCTATCAATAATGAATATAACTACTTTAAAATTCAGGCCTCGCCCAAAGATCATATGTTGCTCTTACACCATATTGACCAATAAGCCAACCTTGTGTGAGCCATGGATCAGTTTAAAATTTCATAGGGACATCATTTCCAAATTCCAATTTGATGAAGTATTTGTGGTAAAACTTGAGATCTAAAGGAGAGACTACCATGCCATGCCCATGAAGAACCAGCTGAAGGCGGAATATCCTAAAAAGAGGACTACCTAATATATTTTGTAAAAACACATATATACCAACAGGAATGACTCCCAATGCAATCTTCCAAACTTGCTTTGCGATGGGAGCCTTATTGAGAGCAAATGAAACTTTCAACCCCAAACCACCAATTTCAATAAAGTGACAAATGCTATCATATGCTACAGGATATAAATATTGTCGTGACCCCTTCATTCCAAAAGAAATCCCTCATGAGCCGATCTATAATTCAAATTTCAAAGCACATACGGCGAAAGAATATAATAGAGCCCTATATAAATGCAAGGCTAAAAGTGTTGACCTAATTGACTGCAGACCATAATTTACTTTCATAGGTTCACTTTAAAGTTTGCATTGAAGCACATTAGTTTTTCCCTTGTTTTCTCCTTTTTACTTCTCTTTATTTCTTAGAGTCCCTTATCCGTTATGAAAAACTCTTAATGAGGAGTTTGTTATGAATCCTTCTCTTGCTTATGGCGTCTAGTGGGTACAAGTGGTAACCATATGTGAGTGCACCAACTGTGCTGGGCCGGGCATGTGTGGCGAGCACTCCTGTACGTCCATGTTGAGCCAGGCAAGGCCGTCCCGTGTGGATTGGGACCTGGGGGTCAGCTCACCCGTGGAGGTAGACTGACCAGGTCGTCCTTACTGGTTAGGCCCTACTACGCGCATTTATTTTTGGACCGCTGGTGGGTCCGGATCCGAATCCACTTCTTGATAGCCCACACTCTTCTTTCCATTGCACCTAGCCATTAGTGTTTAGGCAGTTAAGTCTCTTATTTAATTCTGAGACCGTAGGGGCTCTTTGTTGTGCTTTCTTTCTGCTCCTCCTTTTTGCTTTCTCTTTGCTAATGCATATGAAAGTGATCCATTGGGGATTTGAGATTTCTCCAGTCTTTTGAGTGCACAACTCCTAGAGATTTTCTGATCAGGAAGCCGTCTTATCTTGAGTAGACGTCCGTGAGTCCATTTTGCACCTATGTGGGGGTGAAATTTACGTAAAGAAAGTGTCTCCAAAGATGCGATTTGGCTACCCATTGTTTAGTTTATTCTAACCTTCCTCAGTAATTTTATATATACAGGTTATTTAAAGTTGCCCATAAATGCAAAAATCTAACAGTTAGGCAGATTTTTGTTGTGTCTTGATCGACCCTCTACCCATTGCTTCCACATAAGTCTTAGCATGCATTTTGTTGCCCTGCTTTGGCTAGAAGTCTCATCTCTAAATCTGTTCGGCACACATTTAGTTATATTGCCGAGATTTAGAGGTGAGTATATCCCTTTTTCTACCATTACCCTCCTCCTATATTAAGGGGACTTGTTGCTGGAATTTTGCGAATATTTTGGGGATAATTGGAAATTTCTGCTAGGGAATATTATCCTAAGGTTTGCAACTGTGAGGCCAACATTTCAAAATGTGGTGAATGAGAATGGAATATCATCTCAAAGTAATGAAAATTCTCTACGTGCTAACAACTGGGTGCCCTAAGCCATATGGATATGGGCCCGTTGGTACCTATGAAAATGATCAGTGGAAATCAAATGATTTTGAGTGTACAAATGAGATCTTAAATCATTTGGATAATCCCTTACAAGAAGAACCCCGTGCTAATACAAACCTAAATGGAAAACTGAAAGATCCATATCCACAAATTCTAAAATATTTGACACCAAAATTATACTTTGTTGGTAGACCTCATGCATAATTCACTCTTGAATTGGCCTTAATGAGCATTGTAATCCAATACTTGGGCTAGGATTGAGCTTGCCCAAGCCTGCCTATTTAGTTATGAGGACTAATATTCAGGTCCACAGTTGGCTGCAACACACGAAGTTAGGCTTGTGCCAAGCCTATCTACAAGATATGTTTGTTAGGCCACACCGAAGTAAGCCATTAATTTAGGCCTCTAAGAGAAAAACAGGCCCAGGGCACAACCCATTTAGCTACAGAATAAAAAATATGAGGAACATACCTAGTCCATGGGTGTAAAGCAAAACCAATGCAAGCTAGTTTCTAGTTGTACACGTCTAAAGCACCACCCGCAGATAGCTAAACAGGAGTATTTTATATAATTAACATAGATTTAACTCTAAGGATACCTTCTAACAAAATGTTTGAGCATACCTACAGCAAAGATGCCAAAAATGATCATTACTTCTTCATACTTTCCAACCAACGTGGACTGCTCCGCAGCACCAAGAGCAAGTCCAACTGCAGAAAGAGTCCCTAAGGCCAGATTAAATCCTCTATTCAGTGTGGCGCCTAGATAAGAAGTAAAATTTGGAAGTATTAGATTCCTCTTGAGCTTCTCAAAAGTTTTCTATGGATGTGCAATCCAAAATATTAAAAATTGCATTAACTAACTTCGAATGAGAAAGGAGCACAAGAATCCCTCCATCTATTATCACTTCCTTGTGTGTCAAACCTAAACCTTTTAAAGGTAGTTGTGCCCACGGTTTAAAATCATGGTTTACTCTTCATCCCCTTAACACAAAAAAGTCACTTTTTTTTTCCAATGAATGTCTAGGAATCCAACAAGAGTAAGATTAGATTACGGATTTCCTGCAATATCATCCTATCTAAAGATGAAGTAACAAAGGTAAGATTCACATGGAACCATCAAATAATCTCTCATCCACCAAGCCAGTTAAAGAACATGGGTGGTTCTTTTTAGAGGAGGCGGCTACAGTCAGTAGTGGACCTAGGATTTTTGTTTGGCTGGGGCAAAAAATTGAAAAATGTTTTCATCATTCTTTTCTCCAATACATTATGTTTGATTTTATAAATAAAAAAAAGGTGCCAAAAGTTGCCAGATGACATACCTAGCAATTGGTTGTAAGAAATATCTATACTAAGTAATAACCACCAACAAAGTAAAATAAGATATTCTAATATACTGTAATAATATTATATATAAGTAAATTATTTCATCTTGCAGATTTTGCCCTTCAAAATTCTTTCCATCAAAACTTATTGTACTTGAGAAATTCAACTATGCCACAAGTAATTGCTCTGGGTCTATTTACTAGAGTAAGCTAAATTCATCTCTTACAATTAGCACATTCAAGTTCCAGTCATAATTGCATCAAGCGAAGCTTGGGACACACCATATGTGGATAAAATCAAACTCAAATAATAGAAACAAAGCATGGTCAATTTGAGCCCTAAGCAACATTCCTTGCTAAGTGCAATTTGGGTTAAGACTATACTCATTTTAGGTATTAAGATTTTTTGTTTATTTTCTGAAAGGGCATAAAATTATGGTAGTCTTTTTTACTAGCCTAACCAAGTTTCAACTCCAACTCATACAAAACCTTCCGAGCCCAATTAAAATTCCACTTATTGGTTTGTTTTTGACCATCAAAGTTCGTTAGACCTAAGTTCATACCCCTTCATTGAACCATTAGCTTAGAATCTCTATAGTAACCAAAATATGTTTCTAAGGAGGTTTCTATTTTATCAAGTGCTCATTTGTGGGTGTTTAATGGTCTATTAGTATGATCATTGATTATCTCTATAAATTTTTTTTTGTTTAGTGCCTTATACATATAAATAAACTGTGCCCACAAACATGAAAGCTTCTAGAACAATTTTTTTATAGTATTCCATAAGAGAAACAAATAATTCTTAATTGAAAGAGAAACAAACTCTAAGAAAAAATAAGTATTGTTATAAGGAATTAACCCAATTGGGTAGAATGATATAAAAAAGTATTCAAATCTCCAATAAATGCAAACCTAACTAAAGAAAATAACCAGCCCACTAATCTCATAAAACAAACATAACCTTCAACTACTATAAAAAAGAATAATAATAAAACAAAAAGAACAGATGCGCAAAACTACCTCTTGTTTGTAGAGAGAGTGAGAGAAAGATAGCATAATGGAGAAGCTTTTGGGTTTTTTTACTAGAGAGAGATGGTCAGATAGAGAGAGTGAGTTGACAACAACGCTGTCGTTTTGGCAGTTTTTTTTTTTTTTTGGAGGTTGGGGGGGGGGGATTTAATTGTAAAAAGGAAAATAGTTAGACAAAGAGATGGCTAGATGGTTGGAGAAAGAGAGCTGACACTACTGTTGTTGCTACGATGGCAATTGGAATCTATGAAGAATGGGACAATGAGGTAAAGTGAGAAGATGAGATAGGTTTTGGTTTGGAGACATTTTAGTGATTTGGGGATGAGGTTTAAGTGAAATCAAAGGAATTTTCAACATTAAATTGGTGTTACCCAAGTCTCGGGGTGGTGAGGGATTGGGCCCCAACTAGTGTGTGGCCCATGTGGCCATGATAGTTTAATGGAGCTCGGAATTTGACCTGGGGCAGAAGCACCCAATGTTGGATATCATGGGTCGTGGCCCACATGACCACCACTTATGTTGATTCATTCACAAACGACATCTTCCCATTGAAGCCATGTTCCTAGAAACACTCCAGTCGTGCGATAATGGAAAGCTTTTCATTGATGGGGAGAAAAGTGTTAACGCAGTCTATAAATGGCTTGGGAACTCTCTCATCTTCATACAGAGATTACTGCTTGGCATACCCATCACTCAGCAGGCATTACTAGAAGACTGAGAGAGTTAAGATTGTGGATCTTCTCTTCGTTTCGCGATAGATTCAGGTATGCCCTAAATTGGTTGTCTTTCATAATACAAATCAATCCGTCAGAATGCAAATCTAATCCGTTAAAGTTTTTCCTAAGAGGCCATTTTGACTTACAACTGGTATTAGAGCCATTGGTTTCCATTGATAGAGTTGGATTTGCATCAAAACGGAAAGAGGGTTCACTATTCACGGAAATAAAAAATTAAAAAAAAAGAGCAGTTGGCTGTCGCCTGTGTAGCGGCAGCTTTCCGGCGAGCAGCATCGCTGCCCTTTCTCCGATGGCGCTGCGATGCGATGCGGCGCAGTCGAGCGCTGCGCAGAATGGTTTCTGCGCAGCACTCAGTTTTAGTCGCTGAAACAGCGACGAGAGAAAAAAAAAAGTCGACTGTCGCCTGGGGCGACGGCCTTTTCCGACGAAGCAGAGCCGCTGTGCCTGACTGGGCGCTGCGCGGTGGCGCAGTCAGGCACTACACAACACCCAGTCAAGCGCAGTGCTAGCGGCAGAGGTGATAAAAGAAATTCCACCGTCGCCGGAAATTATTCCAGCTGGCGACAGGTGCGGCCAGCGTTGTGCGAGCGCCGGCAATCGGCTGCGGTTAGGGCTGTCGGCGTCGGAGGTGGAACGAGTCGGAGAAAGGGGAAATCAGTTAAAACCGATTGCCCCATTATCGGGAGGTTGAAGATGACATGTCAAGTTAGGTTGTTACGACCTGACCCGACCCGACCCGAATAGACCCGGTTCATTTTTAAAAGGACAGGTTGGTTGGACCTGACCCGACCCAACCCGGTTCAGTTTATTAAAGAAAACTGGACTGGGTTAACGGATCAGACACGACCTGATCCAGTTCAATAAAATAAAAGAAAGGGTTAGCAGACTCGACCCGACCCAGGTTATCAAACCCGACCTGACCCAGCCCAATTTATATGCAGACTGGATTAACTGCACCGACCTGATCCAGTTAATGAATAAATGGACTGGGCTTTTTACCTATACATGAATTCACTGGACTGATCAGTCCAATTACTGACCTGGGTCTGCCCCGACCCACTGGCCTGGCCTGGTTTGAATAAATTATCATTAATTTTGATATTTATGTGTTTTGAATAATTAGGTCATTATGAAAGTGATCTGTTCTGATTAGAACCGCCCAATTAATGTATCTAAATGCAGTCATCATTTTGATAGGACTGGATAATTTAAATATGATCAGATTAAGGCTAGATCAAGGAAAAATGAACGCTCGAAATCGTATTTTGATCATTTCGGACACATATGATATCGGATTTTCAATCCGTTTCTTTTGTTGTGTCCCTTATGATGAGATCTATCATATTATTGAATTTCATTCCTAATCAAATGATTCAATGTTGATACCATGCATGTTTAACTCATTCAAATTCCTGTTTCTGCTTATCATTTACATGATCAATGTTATTTTTTGAGTTATATTTGTTACATGCATGCATGCTTGATAATTAAATTAGTACAAATCAATGGATAAATTAGGTCAATTTGAAACTTATGATAGATTGATTAAAGAAAATTATTGTTGTGATGAGATATCAATGGTCCGATTAATGTTCATCGAGACAACTAATTTTAGGAAATCTCATTTTTACAATAACATAATAATTGTTTAAGTTAGGTCTCCCCTAAATGTTTAGATTTAAAATAATAAATGCTCAATTAAAGTAGAAATAGAGCATTAGAATCTTTTAAATCATAAGGAGACTAAAAATTAGTGTCATAGGTTTCAATTTGCAATTATGAGTTAACTAGGCAGTCACCAAAGTGGCCCAGTTATGATGAAGCTCATGTTTCAATTATTAAATTAGAGATACCATAAATGACACTAAAATTGCAACTTCACTTAAAAGATAGATAATCGACCCAAAGGAGTTTTATCTTTCGATTATTTGAAGATTGGGATAAAACACATTAAAGATGTTTTGTGAATTAGTGATGATCTATGCCCAAAGGTGGGATCTCACTTATTCACTTAATAAATTGTGGTTTTATCAAATAAACGAGAATAATAAATTAACATGTTACATTTGACCCAAAGGTTATTTGTAATGATGTAAAGCTATTATTTCTGTTGTTAGACTCCCTTTAAATTCAAAGCATTATAGAATTGTGAGAATAATAGTTTATCTCTTCTTTTTCAGCATTTTCTTCTAGATCCTTGACTCTTCCCTCGTACTTAGGAACTATTCCTTCATTAGACGGATTGAACTACCCTGACTGGTTAGACATGCTGTCGTTAACTATAACTTTTCTAGATTTAGAAATGGCTTTAGATGAGCCCATGCCTCCTGAGCCTACTGAATAGAGCTCTGAATATGAAAAGGCCAAATATGATCAGTGGCATAGATGTGATAAAAAATGCCAAAAGATTATTATGACTTCAATTTCTATGAGTATTAGGGGATCGCTTGATCAAGGAAAACACGCCAAGGAACTCTTAGAAGAAATTAAGTCACAATTTAAAGTGACCGACAAGGCATTAGGTGCCACCTTAATAAATAAATTAACTAACATGCAGTACGATGGGATGAAGGGAGGTAGGGAAGATATCCTACTCATGTCCAACCTAGCATCAAAGTTAAAGGATGTAGACATGAGTATTTCCGACGGATATTTGATCCAATTCATTCTGGACTTCCTTCCCCCTGCATTTGGCCCATTTAAAGTACCATACAATCAAAGCTCTAGTCGGTGGAACATAACTGAGTTGATCGCAAGATGTGATCAAGAAGAGAGGAGGCTTAAAACTGAGGGGCAACTTCAGGTAAACTTTGTCTCCCATGCTATGGGCAGGAAAGGTCCTAAAAACTTCAAAAATAATGCCAACAAGCCCAAGGTAGATCCGAAAGGTAAGAAATCGATGAAGAGTAAGGGAAAGAAAGGATTCGAAAAATGTAATTTTTGTGGCAAGAAATGACATTTCAAGAAGGACTGCCTCAAAAGGAAGAATTGGTTTGAGAAAAGAGGTAAGTAAAGAAAATCATCTTTTGTATGTGAAACCAATATTATTGATGTCCCATCCAATACATGGTGGGTCGACTCTGGTGCAACCGTTCACATTTCTGGTTGTATGCAGGGATTACTTTCAACCCGGAAGCCAAGTGATGGGGAAAGAGCCATTGTTATGGGAAACCGAAAGGAGTCAAGAGTTGAGGCAATAGCCATGTATAGGCTGGTGCTAGATACAGGATTCGTTCTGGATCTGCCAAACACCTTCTATGTTCCGGATATTTCTTGAAATTTGGTTTTTATTTGAAAGTTGGATGTAAAAGGATATGTGTTTAACTTTGATCGAGGATCTTTGAAACTTTTTCACAATAATATAATGATTGGTAGTGGTTTATTATGTGATGGCTTGTATAAGTTAAGGTTAGATACTTTATACACAAATCACTAACTACACACCATGTTACTTGTGGGATGAATGTTGGCATGAAGAGAGGACTAATAAAAGAGAACTCCCCTAAGTTACGGCATAAACGGTTAGGTCACATCTCAAAAGAGAGGATATTGAGATTAGTGAAAAACGGGTTATTACCAACCCTTGATTTCACTAATTTCTATCTCTGTGTTAACTGTATTAAAGGAAAACAAACTCAAATAGTTAAGAAAATTGTTACATGAGGTTCTAAACTCCTGCAGTTAATCCATACAGATGTTTTTGGAAAAATAGATATACCTTGTCTTACAGAAGAATAATATTTCATCACTTTTATAGATGACTACTCATGCTTTGGTTATGTCTATCTCATTAAAGAAAAGTCTGATGCTTTGACTATGTTCAAAATAATTAAAGCAGAAGTGGAAAAACAATTAGATAGAAAGATCAAAATCGTGAGATCAAATCGAGGTGGTAAGTATTATGGTAGGTACACTGAAACAGGTCGTAATCCAAGCCCGTTTGCTAGATTCCTTGAATCCGAAGGTATTGTTGCCCAATATGTAATGCCTGGAACACCTCAGCAGAATGGAGTGGCTAAAAGAAGGAATAGGACTCTTTTAAATATGGTTAGGAGTATAGTTAGTAATACATCGTTACCTGTGTTTATGTGGAGTGACGCACTAAAGATGGCCATGTATTTTAAATAGAGTTCCTACTAAAGCAGTTCCTAAAACTCCTTTTGAGTTATGGACTAATAGGAAACCAAGCTTAAATCATTTTCGAGTCTGGGGATGTCCATCTGAAGTGCAGGTTTATAACCCACAAGAAAAGAAGTTAGACCCTAGAACAATAAGCGGATATTTTATTGGGTATCCAGAGAGGTCTAAAGGGTATCGATTTTACTGTCCTAATCATTCAATAAGAATAGTTGAGTCCAATAATGCCAAGTTTTTGGAGAATCATGAAAACAGTGGGAGTTCTGAGGCTAGAAATATTGAATATAAGGAGATTAAAAATGAGCCTCAATCTCTTCTCAAGGTGGATTAATAATTCCACTTGATATAGAGGTTTTCTCAAAACGATCTGTTGTTTCGATTCCTCAAGATACACAACCAACTTTTGAAATACAACCACCTGTTATTGAAGAACATCTAAAGGAATTGAGAAGGTCAACTCGCATGAGAAGACCAGCTATTTCAGATGATTATATTGTGTATCTCGAAGAATTAGATATTGGAATTAAAGAAGATCCAAAGAC
The DNA here is from genome assembly GCA_037013555.1 of Sextonia rubra. Taxonomy (NCBI): domain Eukaryota; kingdom Viridiplantae; phylum Streptophyta; class Magnoliopsida; order Laurales; family Lauraceae; genus Sextonia; species Sextonia rubra. The sequence continues at coordinate 9,080,005 of JASUAD010000015.1, forward strand.
TTTTAGAGAGACAATAGAAAGTAAAAATTCTGATAAGTGGTTAGACGCTATGAACGAAGAGTTAGAATCCATGTCTATCAACGAAGTTTGGGATCTCGTTGAACTACCTGAAGGGTCCAAAACAATTGGTTGTAAATGGGTCTTTAAGACCAAAAGGGACTCTAAAGGGAAAGTTTAACGATTTAAGGCTCGACTTGTAGTTAAAGGATTCACTCAGAAAGAAGGTATCGATTATCATGAAACCTACTCTCCAGTGTCTAAGAAAGATTCATTCAGAATTGTTATGGCACTTGTCGCTCATTATGACCTAGAGCTATATCAGATGGATGTAAAAACTGCCTTCTTAAATGGGAATCTAGATGAAGATGTGTATATGGAACAACTAGAAAGGTTTGTTCAATGAGGTAATGAAAGGAAACTGTTAGATTTTGTGGACTCAATCCATCAGTTGATGTAATAAATTGATTAATTTCTTTATTTATCAATAAAATCATGCTTTGCTTTCATGAGATGAGTGTTATTTTACTAATTCATGCACATGACCAATACATATGACATAATGGTTCATGAGTTGAACCGGGTCCCATTAGTATATTAGATGTGATATATGTGCATGGATGAGATCCACACGCGGGAGATATATGTCACAAATCTTATACTTAAATAGCTTCACAACCAGTAATGAGACTGGGCATCTCATTTGATAAGGTTGCAGCACTTTGATCACTATGAAATAGTGTGATTTGTCTCGATCATCAGAATGTAAGATTTTGGATCACGGTGCTGGTACATTAGATGTATTGAAAGACCATGAGATGCACCTTATGGAATTCCGTCTCAATAATTAGGTATGCTCTCATAATTCCCTAGCAATAGCCTCTCAATCCTGAGACATTGATGAACTCAAGTTTCTATCTATTCATTTGCTTTGAGTCACCAATGAGTGAGGCCGACTGTAGGTTAACACCTCGGTGTCTTGGGTATGTGGTAGTAGAACTGTGAGAACGTTGAATGATCAAGATGGAATCTATCTCTATTAGCCCCTTGTGCCAATTAATGGATTTGTCATTAGTAAGTGCGCACCCATCTCAATTAAGAGTTAATTGGATGGTATTGATGATTACTGTGATTAATTGGGGCTCAAGGATAATAAGATGTGGAACTTAGATTGGAAGAGACGGATTTATTCCAATTGATCCACGAATATTGATAGAGGGGCCTACTTGTGGTAATTGGGAAGTTTAGGGTCTTCATTGTAATTTATTCCTAAGACTGGAGTGCAATTGCATTTATATAGTGGTGTTATTTGCAATTAACTGAGGGCCCGGATTGCACATGAGATGTGGGGTCGCGGTGTTCCAGTTGGAGCCAGCTTTCTAAGGAATCCCTAGTGGTCCCCACGCTAGCCCAAGTTATTGGAAAATACTAATCCGACTCGAACTCTAGAAAGAAGGGATAAGAAAGGAGAAAGTTGCTAATTGCTTTGGAAGTAAGACTTCTATTTCAATTAGGCAAGGACGAGATTTGAAAGTTTATAAAATCTCCTTGGACGTCCAAAAGAGTCTCTCTCACGCCCAAAACCCTTTCGTGCAAGAGTTGCACGAGTTACTCTCTCCTTCTTTCTTCTAGTTCCTTGGAGTTTCGAGTTAGGATTTCTCCTGAAGATTCCACCATTCTTCTTGAGAAAAGAAATCCAATTCGGGTCATAGCGTGGAAGGCTAAGAGGTGTTGAAGAAATCCATTAGAGCACTGCGGATCTCCAAAGGTATGATCTACTTCTTGCATGTCGTAGATTATTATGGATGTTTAGTGCTGGTAGAATATTTACTGTACATGGTCACGAGATTGAGGGTAATGTATCCTGGATTGGGTTTTGGTCTTATGGATAGTTGATCCCTGTGTCAAGTGGGTCAAAAGTTTTCAAAATCTATTCACGACACCCACCTACTTCCAATAATTGGTATCAGAGCCATACCTCATCTCTAATCATGTTAGATCAGTAATCTTGTTCTAATCTTTGCATGAGATGTGAAGAGGATAGAGCAAGGGCTATGATAGGATCAGTGTTTATTGGGTTTGCTTGCTTTTATAGTAGATACATGTTTGGAAAGTCACAAAAGGTTTTAATCATGATAGGAGGATGATAAGATGCCATTAAAAGCATATTGAGATCATTAGAGGTGACTGGGTACAGCAGGAGTCGAATCTGAAAAAGAACCCAAATTTCTGGGTTCGTCAGGTCGGTTAGTCAAATGGACCACTATGGCTGTAGAGGTCTGTTGGCTAACCGTAGGGACCAGATCGGCTAGTCGAACCTAGGCAGAATCATCTTGTTCTTGGTCTGAGCTGACCGGGCAGCTCGAACCCCGCCGGGGGCGCTGCCCCCGGACCCCCGTTGCGTAGGGGATCTTGTATCGTGGTGGCAAAAAATTTGGCATCTTGTTTTTCAATTGTAGTTTGGCAACCTAGTTTTGTGAGATGCTTTGTTGTATGAGATACTAACTTGCAGATTATAATGTCCTCTCCATATGGCCCACATGTTTTTCTTTCCTTTTAATTATTTGTTTATTTGTGGCTAAGTGTAAAGGGCATCATGGTCTCCTTGGTTTCCCGTGAAAGGGCAAGGCATGGTGAATTTCCCTATAGTCCTTTTATTTCCATGTTTAGACTAACATGTAAGTCTCATTATAGAGACATAGGAATTTATGTATCTTTAAAATTTGTAAATTCTGGAGATGTCCGAAACAAAGAAGGAAAGAGAAGCTGGACTCTTAATCAAAGAGTTTGAAGATTATCAAAAGGTGTTTTGGAGATGCCCAAAGAGTTTAAGGAATCCCAAAGTTTTGGAAAGTCTAGAAGTCCAAGAAGTCTTTTCCGCCTAGGTCATGTGGAGGAGAGGACTAGTCTTTTGTTATAGCACTTTCTATTTATGGATGAATGCTTATTTTAGAGTATTTCCATATCTGAACCAAACATAGCAAATTCCAAAATTGGTCAAATCAAATTAATTTTTGAAAAGAGTTCTAATTAGAGTTGGTGGGCCCATGAGATAGATCTATTGGTTACACTAATTTTAGAAACTGGACTTTCCTTAAAATAACTTGACTTGGAACCAATCATTGGTCTTATCATGAGATGAATATATACCTATATTTGATGGACCCATACACCTATAAGGAAATCCTCAACTCTAAAATATTAAGTGGGAGCGGGGCATTTCTATATATATAAAAATCCCCATGGTTTTCCACCATAGGTCCATTGTAAGGAAAGTATTAGCCTCGCGCCATTTTAAGAATGGCCATTCCCCACGGAGGGCTTGTATTTATCTAGATACTGGATATGGATCTCCTATGGATAGTGTTGATGAGACGGGGTGGGAGCCCACTCCCCAAGGAGGAGTTGCACGCAACGGTTGTCATACAATGCTAGTTGGTGGGTCACACTTAACTAAAATAATGATGTAGTATCCCCAAGGATTTGCCTCATGTATTTTAGAAACCGAAGCTAATCGGGAGTCATACATTATTTGGTATGAGATACCTAGATTGTAATGAATGAAGGGGATCATGGATAGTTAGTCTTAATCCCAATTTTGACCAACTTTGATCCGCACCAGTCTAGGAGGTATTTGCACTCCCCAAGGAGGCGTACCCCGCAGGATTGGGATTCCGATGTATTTTGAATTTTGTGGTTATGAGGATTCCCACATAAATTTGGTAGAATACTAAACCCTAATGTCATTTAAATTCATTAATTGAATGTATGGTTATGTGCTACAGTATTACAAGCATGAATTCGAATACTTTTAATCCACTTGCGACCATCCTCAACCAGAATAAGTTGGTGGGATCCAACTATGTAGACTGGAAACGGAATCTGGATATTGTCCTGACAGCTTCAGGATATAAATATGTCCTTACCAAAAACCCCCTTGAAGAGCCTGGCCCAGATGCATCAGAAGCAGAAAGGGACCTTTCCACCAAATGGGCCAAAGACGATGAGATGGCCCAATGTTACATTCTGGCATCCATGTCTAGTGTGCTGCAACATCAACATCAATCTTATAAGACTGCATATGATATGATATCGAATTTAAAGGAGATGTTTGTAGAACAAGGCAAACCTGCTAGGCAGGCAGCCATGAGGGTGCTCATTAGCACCAAGATGGCTGAAGGTACATCAGTACAGGAACACATGGTGAAGATGATGGACTCATTAAATGAGTTAGATGTACTGGGAGCTGCGATTGATGCAGAATCGGAGATTGACATAATCCTTGAGTCACTACCAGAGTCATTCAATAATTTCAAGGTCAATTATAATATGAATAAAATGAATCTGACTCTGGCTAAGCTATCTAGTCAGCTGGTAGCAACTGAAGGGATTATGAAGAAAAAACCAACTACCTTAATGACAGAAAAGTCAGATGCCAAGTCCAAGCCGAAAGGCAAAGGGCGGAAAGGCAAAAAGAAATCAGTTCCAAAAGGTCCTAAGGTGAAGAATGGTCCAACTGGTGGCGTGGCTAAAGCTAAGGGTTCAGGGACAAAAGGAAAGTGTTTCCATTGTGATAAGACAGGACATTGGAAGAGGAATTGTCCAGAATATCTGTCTAAGAAAAAGACCCCAGGTATGATTAAGTCACTTATATCTGAAGTTAGTTTCGCAACTGGTACTTCAGAATCCTGGTGTGTGGATTCCGGGGCAACTAATAACATACGTAATACGTTGCAGGGGTTCAGGAAAACCAGGAGGCTAAGTGATAGAGAAATCATTGTCAACCTAGGATCTGACGTTAAGGCGGAGGCTGTTTCAGTGGGAGTCATTACTTTATGTTTTTCAAATAATAAATTGGTTTTGTCAGAAACATTATATGTACCGTCTTTAAGGCGGAATTTAATTTCAGTTTCTAGTTTGGTGAATACAGGTTATTCTATTACTTTTGGTACTGAAGTTGTCATAAAGAGGAATGGTACTTTCATATGTTCTGGCAAGGTAACCAATGGACTTTATTTGTTAACTCCCACGATGTATGAGATACATGATACTGAAACAATTAATAGATCATCATTAAAGAGAAAGTCACCTTCATCTAATCTAACAAAACTTTGGCACCTGAGGCTAAGTCATATAAACCTTAACAGGATTGAGAGGCTAGTGAAAGATGGTATCTTACCTTCATTGGTGGTAGAACCAATGCCTATCTGTAAGTCCTGTTTGGAAGGTAAAATGACCAAAAGACCCTTTTCAGTTAAGGGTAATAGGGCCAAAGATTTATTGGAATTAGTGCATACTGATGTCTACGGACCCATTAATGTCAGGGCCAGAAGAGGATATGAGTACTTCATCACTTTCACAGATGATTACTCAAGATATGGTTACATATACCTTATGCACCACAAGTCCAAAGCTTTTGAAAAGTTCAAAGAATTTCGAGCGGAAGCGGAAAAGCAATTAGGTAAGAGTATCAAGACTCTTCGATCAGATCGAGGAGGGGAATATCTCTTTGCTGATTTTATAGGTTACTTATCAGAAAATGGGATTCTATCCCAGTTGTCTGCTCCTGGTATGCCTCAACAGAATGGAGTAGCAGAAAGAAGGAACCGGACTCTTTTAGATATGATTAGGTCTATGCTGAGTTTCTCAAGATTACCTATATCCTTTTTGGGATACGCTTTGGATACTGCAATGTACATACTAAACCTCGTACCATCTAAGTCTATACCTAAGACTCCTCGGGAATTGTGGTCTGGGCGAAAGCCTAGTCTACAACATTTACACATTTGGGGTTGTCCAGCACATGTGTTCAAGGTTAAGACGGATAAGTTGGAAGCGAAGTCGAAAGTATGCAAATTTGTAGGATATCCTAAAGGAACTAAAGGTTGGTTATTCTATAATCCCAGAAAGCAGAAAGTACTGGTCAGCACCAATGCGGTTTTTCTGGAGGAAGATTATATGATGGACCGGAAATTTTTAGAAAAGGTGATCTTTGAAGAGATTCAGGAGCAATCAATTCCAAATCCAAGTATGACCGGACTTGAGGAAGAACCGCCCTTACCAGACCCAATAGTTACACCAGTATCTCGTTGTAGTGGGAGGATTGTCAGACCCCTTGACAGGTTCTCAGTCTTGAGATAGTCTTATGAAGCAATCCCAAAAGAGCCAGAACAAGATCCCTCTAACTATGATGAAGCAATCAATGACTTAGACTCGGAATGCTAGAAAGATGCTATGAAAGCTGAGACGGAGTCTATGTACTCAAATCAGGTCTGGACACTTGTGGACTTGCCTGCCAATATTAAACCTATTGGGTGCAAGTGGGTCTACAAGAGAAAAAGAGGACCAGATGGAAGAGTGGAGACCTATAAGGCTAGGCTTGTTGCGAAAGGATATACTCAGAAAGAGGGGATCGATTATGAGGAAACCTTCTCGCCAGTAGCCATGCTCAAATCCATTTGGATACTCTTATCCATTGCGGCTCATCTCGATTACGAGATTTGGCAAATGGATGTCAAGACGGCTTTTCTCAACAGCCATCTTGAGGAAGACATCTATATGGTGCAGCCAGACGGTTTTGTAGCTAAAAACTAGGAGCAAAAAGTTTGCAAGCTGCAGAAGTCTATTTATAGACTGAAGCAGGCATCCCGAAGCTGGAATATCCGTTTTGACTAGGCAATCAAGTCATTTGGTTTTTGTCAAAATCCGGATGAGTCATGTGTGTACATGAAAAGTGAAGGTGACAGGGTAGTTTTTCTGGTTTTATATGCCGATGACATCCTTCTCCTCGGGAAAGACATAGGAATGTTGTCAACGGTAAAAGTTTGGTTAGCCAAGACTTTTGATATGAAGGACTTGGGAGAAGCTAGTTACATCCTAGGGATCAAACTCTATCGAGACCGGAAAAATAGGATGATTGGCTTATCCCAAGCTGCATACATAGATAAGGTGTTAGTACGGTTTGCAATGCAAGACTCCAAGAAGGGTATCACACCTTTCAGGCATGGAGTGCACCTTTCCAAGGATCAGTGTCCTAAGACACCCGAGGAAAAGGAGCAAATGAGGTCGATACCATACGCTTCGGCTGTTGGTAGCCTTATGTATACTATGTTATGTACTAGACCAGATATCTGTTATGTAGTGGGCCTAGTCAGCAGATATCAATCTAATTCAGGACCTGAACATTGGACTGCTGTAAAATGTATTCTCAAATACTTGAGAAGGACTAGAGATTACATGTTGATTTATAGCATTGATGAGTTGATTCCAGTCGGATACACAGATTCTGACTTTATGTCAGATAAGGATTCTAGGAAATCCACCTCTGGTTATGTATTTATGCTTGGAGGTGGAGCTATCAGCTGGAGGAGTATAAAACAAGAATGTACCACTGATTCAACCTCGGAAGCTGAATATATAGCAGCTTGTAAAGCAGCTAAGGAAGCAGTATGGCTTAAAAGATTCCTTTTGGAACTTGGGGTGGTACCTTTGGTACGACAGCCACTCACAGTTTACTGTGACAGCAGCGGGGTAGTCGCTCAGTTAAAGGAACCCAGAAGCCATAAAAGCCAAAAGCATGTACAGAGGAAGTATCACTTAGTCAGAGAGATTGTGCAGAGAGGTGATATTGCTATTACCAAGATAGCCTCTGCGGACAATTTGGCAGATCCCTTTACTAAGCCTTTGACTACCAAAGTCTTTGAGCAGCATGTAGAAGGGATGGGCATGAGATGCAACCCTGACTATCATTAAGCCCAAGTGGGAGATTGTTAGATTTTGTGGACTCAATCCATCAGTTGATGTAATAAATTGATTAATTTCTTTATTTATCAATAAAATCATGCGTTGCTGTCATGAGATGAGTGTTATTTTACTAATTCATGCACATGACCAATACATATGACATAATGGTTCATGAGTTGAACCGGGTCCCATTAGTATATTAGATGTGATATATGTGCATGGATGAGATCCACACGCGGGAGATATATGTCACAAATCTTATACTTAAATAGCTTCACAACCAGTAATGAGACTGGGCATCTCATTTGATAAGGTTGCAGCACTTTGATCACTATGAAATAGTGTGATTTGTCTCGATCATCAGAATGTAAGATTCTGGATCACGGTGCTGGTACATTGGATGTATTGAAAGACCATGAGATGCACCTTATGGAATTCCGTCTCAATAATTAGGTATGCTCTCATAATTCCCTAGCAATAGCCTCTCAATCCTGAGACATTGATGAACTCAAGTTTCTATCTATTCATTTGCTTTGAGTCACCAATGAGTGAGGCCGACTGTAGATTAACACCTCGGTGTCTTGGGTATGTGGTAGTAGAACTGTGAGAACGTTGAATGATCAAGATGGAATCTATCTCTATTAGCCCCTTGTGCCAATTAATGGATTTGTCATTAGTAAGTGCGCACCCATTTCAATTAAGAGTTAATTGGATGGTACTGATGATTACTGTGATTAATTGGGGCTCAAGGATAATAAGATGTGGAACTTAGATTGGAAGAGACGGATTTATTCCAATTGATCCACGGATATTGATAGAGGGGCCTACTTGTGGTAATTGGGAAGTTTAGGGTCTTCATTGTAATTTATTCCTAAGACTGGAGTGCAATTGCATTTATATAGTGGTGTTATTTGCAATTAACTGAGGGCCCGGATTGCACATGAGATATGGGGTCGCGGTGTTCCAGTTGGAGCCAGCTTTCTAAGGAATCCCTAGTGGTCCCCACGCTAGCCCAAGTTATTGGAAAATACTAATCCGACTCGAACTCTAGAAAGAAGGGATAAGAAAGGAGAAAGTTGCTAATTGCTTTGGAAGTAAGACTTCTATTTCAATTAGGCAAGGACGAGATTTGAAAGTTTATAAAATCTCCTTGGACGTCCAAAAGAGTCTCTCTCACGCCCAAAACCCTTTCGTGCAAGAGTTGCACGAGTTACTCTCTCCTTCTTTCTTCTAGTTCCTTGGAGTTTCGAGTTAGGATTTCTCCTGAAGATTCCACCATTCTTCTTGAGAAAAGAAATCCAATTCGGGTCATAGCGTGGAAGGCTAAGAGGTGTTGAAGAAATCCATTAGAGCACTGCGGATCTCCAAAGGTATGATCTACTTCTTGCATGTCGTAGATTATTATGGATGTTTAGTGCTTGTAGAATATTTACTGTACATGGTCACGAGATTGAGGGTAATGTATCCTGGATTGGGTTTTGGTCTTATGGATAGTTGATCCCTGTGTCAAGTGGGTTAAAAGTTTTGAAAATCTATCCACGAGACCCACCTACTTCCAACACATAGCTCTCTTATTGTGGGCATTAGCCTCCACTGAGTAAGCTCTATTTACAACATCATCAAAGGTAGCTAGCCTTTAGAAAGCTATAATATAATCATTGTACATGGGGTTTAGGCCAATGATAAACCGTTCGACCTTTTTCTCCTCCGTATTAATCATATCCTTTGCATATTGTGACAACTAAATAAAGGTATGTACATATGATCCTATAGACATTTGGTGTTACTTTTATGCCATGAGTTCAACTTCTTTCTCCCTCTACACATGGGTAGGGATGAACTTCCTTTTAAACATTTTCTTGAAAATCTCCCAACGGTAGCACCAGGCATATCCTTATAAGAATCTCTCACACTTTTCCACCAGGTTTTAGCCACACTGCGAAACATAGAGGCGGTGAGTAAAACCTTCTGCTTGTTGGTACAAACAACCATATCAAACATATCATCAATATGCTCTAACCGTTCATCTACTTGTAGAGCATCTTCCTTGCCATGGAATTCTGTTGCACCTCTCTTCCTGAACTTTTCATATAGAGCATTTCAATTATTTTCTTTAGGCTGAAATACTACTTGTTACTCTACATGTGGTTGGATTGATGGCTGACTCTGTCGTTCAGTTATAGAAGCTATATGCACTTGTAAAGACTACATATTCATATTAAACCCAATAATCTCTAGGAGTGGATTCATATTAACCTCGTTGTTGTCATTAATACCTAATCCTGATGCCATTTTCTACAACAAGGAAAATAATTCTAACTTAGAAATACCCATCTATCAACATATTCATACAATAGAGTCAAGTATTTAATATTCGCTTACTTCTATCGTATCCACACCACGCTCTTACATGCCTAAGTAATTTGAAATGACTATTTTATTCTTTGATACTATACTTATACGTATGTTACAACCTAAGCCCAATAATTCAGGTATTAGGGTTAAACCCTAATCATGATGCATGTACTCCCATGTAATACGCACCTAGATCAGAGTCTTAGCAGAATTACACATGAGATATTCACATTACTTACACATGTGAGGTCAAAGCATAATCACATAGAAGCTTATCAATATCACTTAAAAAAAATTTGTTTTCTCTAACAATTAATTATTCTCAATGTATCTTTTTGAAAAAGTACATACTATCACACAGTGAAGAAAGATACATAACTAGATAACATAAAATGACATGTACAAGGGGTTTGAAACAAGAGTAAGTATACATGTCTTTACAAAAGAGAGAATAAAGTTTATGAATAATTACAAAATACACATTATTATAAAATACAAGGAATCATAGACTATGCAAGTCATGACAAAAAAAAACTAATGAAAGTCATGAAACCCTAATCATCCATAAAAAAAAAAAACCAAAATAGAAGGGCTCTATGTAGATCATGTCACACTCCATAGGTGGATCAGTCAAAGAGCATCCGTTGTTCACTCGTCTAGGCCTAAGGGGATCCTGAAGGCCCCTTCTAGAGTCTAATCAATCTTTGCAAGATTGGGACTGGGATCTGAGCCTATCACACCATAGATAACTAGTGAATATAACTATTCAGCAAAGTATAAGTATAATTAAGATAATACACATTGTATCTACAAGAATCACTAACATGTGATTATGGAGGACAATTTAGTATACTAGGCATATTGTGCGATCGAATAAAGCATACTATAAGAATCAAATGACAAAAATACTTTACTATTTGGCTACTACATTTGTCATATCCTCCCTCTAGGGATCTTTTCGTTGAAAACACCAATGACCCGGCAAGAGGTACAATTGGGTCTCTGCATACATGAAGTCTAAAAGCTCCAGAGGCACATTGCAATGGCACTGTTCATTTACTACACCGAAGTCAACCATGCCGGGTATTATAAGGATGAGGCTGAGTAGAGCTAGACTATTTCAATTCATATAATTGAACTAGAGTAAATTGTGTAATTCATTCATTAAAAACAATACAATATAGCATACGTTCAATTCATTCGTTCAATTCGTTCTTACTCAATTCAATGTCAATGTCAATATAAAACATATATTAAGAAACAATTCAAATAGATTCAATTTATACTCTGATCATTTCAATTCAAATCATTATTGGAATAATATAAGGAAATAACGGTAATCCAATTTGCTATACAATTCAAATTAATAGAATCAAGGTAGTTTCATAAACCATCCCTAATCTAGTTATCCATTGTTTCTAACCATGCATGATGATATAGTTTTAAGTTATCCAATATACGGTTGTCTCCTTTTGATGTCACATTATACTGGAAATGTGTATCGAAGTCCCTTAAACCAACACCCATGGGGAGGTGCTTAACAAATGAACAACACCACATGAATAAGTCTCAGCCCTCAAGACCCTTCATGATGCTCAATTGTTCCATTGGGCTAATGCATAGGGAAAAGGGATCCAAGAATTGAGGTCCTACAAGGTCTTAAAATTAACCCAAATTTTTAATGGACTACGGCTTAGCCGTGGTGACCTACAGCTTAGCCGTAAACAGCCTGCAGCTTAGCCGTAGATTGCACTGTAGTTAAGTCAAGGTTACACAAATTATTCCTCCGCATTCATGGTTTAACCGTATTTTGGTCTATATCTTAGTTGTACTTAACCTGCAGCTGAGCCACAACTTAACAGTAGCACATCCTATGGCTTAGCCATAAAAGGATTCTTTAATTTTTGCTCATTGGATTTTAAGCCATAGAATACTTACGTCTAAACTGTAATCCTTAGATTTCTGGAACCGATTCAGTATAGAAGTCAGTTCACTTCGAATACTTTTCAAATTGGTTTGTTAGTTTGGTTTCCACTCTAGTATTCTTGCTACATTCATTCATTTTACACTTCTAAGTTGGCTCTTCATTGTACTTTGAAGGTATCTTATCATGCATTCAAAGTGAGTAAAATAAAAGCATAAGGGCTGAAAAATCATATTAAAACCAAATAAATTTATAGGGATCATGATATACCAACATGCCTTCAGCTAAAATTTGCTTATAGTTGCCTTAGTTTAGAGTTCAAACTACTACTCTTGCTCTTGGATCAACTTGAGAAAACACACCTAATTCTTGATCCTAAAAAGACATGAATGTAAGGGATGAGGAAGGAGAGGAGTACATGATTACAAGAGGAGTCTTCTTGACTCCTTAAACCTAAGACTTGTGAAAAGGCAAATAGGTCTTACTGTTAGAACTATTTCGGGAGCTGAAAACCAAGATTCTACAATCCCAACTATAAGAAGATGAAAAGGATGAAGGTGGTCATAAGTGGAAGACTACATTGACACATGTAACCACTATGGCTTTAGTTATTGAGGCACTAGTGCTCACCAAAAGAAGAATTCTAAAAAAGAGGCCAAAAGAGAGTAATAGGAAGAGAAAAGTTTGAATGACTGTAGTTTCTGCTTTTATAGAGGAAAATTTCTAAAGTTTATACAACAGTCCATATTTTTTTAGGTAATTTCTATTTAAGTCAAATGAAGGTCCAACTAATTCAAAGGAAGTTGTGTACGTTCGAGTCAAGTAAAGAAGTTAACGAGCTCAATGAGACAAATGTGATGATATCAATATAATGCATGAATAACGTGAAACCATGAAGTCAGAAATTATGAAAAAGGAATTGCACTACCTAATTAAGGTTAACCTCAACCCCACTACCTATCCATGACCTGAATTCGTCCCATGAGACTCAACAAGACTAATTGATATTAATTAGCTAATAACCTACTCGATTAGCCATAATCATGCTTAATTGGGATTAGAGTGTTACAAGAGGGCTTCTTGGTCATCTAAGTTAAAATCCAGAAAATGCCTAAGGTATGAAAGCCCTTGGACCACTGAAAGTCCACCCTCAAGTTACCTAAGGGTTCTACAAAAATGCTTAAGGTATGGAAGCCTTTCGGCTGCTTAAAATAGCCCATCAGCTATCAAAGAATGGGTCAAAAGAGCTTATTGTATGAAAACTCCTCGGTCAATCAATAAAGTATACAATTGGATACTTCAAAAGGGATTTGAAGAATTTCTAAGGTAGAATGCACTATTGGCTACCCTAAAAGTCTAACAAACAATTGATGGTTACCATAGGCAAGTCAAACATCACAACACAACTTCTAGTTGGTGGAATTCAAACAGCACAGCAGAGCAGTCAGCTACCCCAAGGTTGAAACTTTAAAACTTTTTAAAATTTGTGAAAAATCCACCAAAGTTTGAGGATAGCCCTAAACCTCATTCAAATCAACCATGCCTATCATCCTACAACAAAGTCCAAGCCCAAAACCCTAGAAAATCCTAAAGTTTCTTTTTCCTGTGGGAGGAGTAGTCGATTGTTACCCATTTGAAAAGCAAGAAGAACTCTCGTGGGAGACTTTGCAATTTTTGGCATAAGTTGGATACAAGAAAAATAAAAATAAAAATAAAAATCAAGTATGCATGAACTGGAAAAGCAAACCATTGCATATGTATGAATGCAAAAAAGAAAAGAAAACCCTTTAACTACGACAGGGAAGATGAAAGGAAGACAAACAGTCAATCATCCTTATGGCCTCAGATTCACTTCAAACTCTTCTTCCACCACAAATAAATCAAAGGAAAAAGGGAAGACCAAAAGCAAGAGACCATTCATCATTCCTAAGGAGCAACTATCACACAAAAGGCTAAAAAAAAGGAACTAGTAGGCCTGATCGGCTCTGCAACTCAGTGAAACCACAAAGAAGGTGAAGGAGCCATACCAGTCATGGAAGCTTTCAATTGACGAAGAAAAACTTGGAGAAAAGCAAGAAAACCCTTGAGGAACTCGAAGAAGATCTTTTGGATGCCTTAGCAAAAATCTCTTAACTAAGAGAATGAAATTCATAAAGTGGGAAATCTGATGAATCGATTGCCTTTTATAAACATTCCAATCGGCTACCCAGGGTAATGCCTGTAGTAGCTGAGAGGTAGTCTTTTGCCTATTTGCCTATTTTTTAGATTTTTCAAACTTTCAAAACTCCAAAACCTTTCTTCCTTAGTGTTCCCCTCCAAAATACCTATGAAACAACTCGCGACATGATCAGTCACGACTTCATTTGACCCTCCAAACCCTTAGGCATGTGACATTAACTGATGTTTCTTAGAAATTTAAGGTGGATCCTGTCATGCCCTGGGCTCGAAAAGCAATCTTCTATATTAGAAGGTGCAGTCTACTTGTCTCCACTATAGGATTCTCATTGTTGTTGTTGTTACCATTTCCCAATCCTGATGTCGTTTTCCTACAAAAGAAATTAAATTACAAGCATAATTAAAGTAACACATGCCGTATCTTAGAGAATAATTGACAATAGATTATTAAGATCAATTCAGTATACTGGGCATGCTGTGCATAGATTAAAACATGATATAAGAGTCAAATAAAAGAAATATGTTACTCAAGTTGGCTACTACATTTGTTAAATCCTCCCTATAGAGATCTTTTCATTGGGATCACCAGTGTCTTGGCTTTGGTGCAATTCGGTCCCTGCACTCCTGGAGTCCAAAAGCTCTAAATGTCTCTTACAGTGTTAACAATACGTTTTATGCCAAATCAACCCCACTGGGTTTCATAAGGCTGAAGCTAAGTAGTGCCAAACCTTTCAAATCATTAAATGGAAATAAAATATTCAAATTTATTCAAATCATTAACCTTACGAATCAATTCATCCTACTCAATTTCACAAATTTAATAACAATATGATAAGGACAATTACTTAATAGGATACATGATTATTGATAATGAGCAATTCATTCAAGATAATGAAAAACAATTAAAGGAGTCATCAGTATGTAAATGCAATATCAGTTAAAAGAGTCAAGATATTTTACTAGCCAAGCCTAATCTAATCATTCGTTGCCTCTAATTGTCCATCACGATGTAGTTTTAGGCTACTTGATACATAACTGTATTTACTTGGTGGAACATCATGTATATAATGTGTCCAAGATCCCCTAAACGAACACCCATGGTTAAGTGCTAGACAAACAGATAATTTTCCGCATGAATGGGTCCCAATCCCCAAGACACATCATGCTATTAGTTCACCATTGGTCCATTCTTGAGGTTAAAGTTCCAAGTTAAGGCACTATTAGGTCTACTATTGGCCTACAATGCTTAAAAATTATGGTTTGTATCATACTTAACCTTTGGGTTAACTATAAGGAGTTTTAGGATCATTTGGAATAAATATGAGGCACCACCTAATCCCCAATTCCTATTAAAAGAAAGGAAATATTGAGGTCCTTTATAAGGGTTCCTGATCGATCAAGGCCATGTCTGATTGATCGGACATCATCCAATGGCATAATTCGATCGATGGGGTTCTTACTCGATCAATTGGCCCTGGAGCATTTTGTTCCAAGCCAAATCAGTTTTAAACTAATTTTCTCCATTTTCTTTAGCCTTCCCTGCACGAGATCTTCAATTCAGATCTCCTCTATACTCCGATAATCCCATTCAACTCCTTCAAATCCACTTCACTTATTCCATACATAATTAAATCAAATTTACAATTAAATAAGCATAAATAGGGTAGAAAATCAAAGGAATAACAATTGATTAATGGAATCATACATTACCAACATGCATTTAGGAATAACATGCTTATACTTTCCCTACTTAAAATATGCTAAAGAAATCCTCTTTGATTTGGCTCAAGATAGGCAATGATCCCCAAATACTCAAACTGAAACCATGAAAAAATGGAAATTGATGATGGACATGCATGCATGCTGTCAATTGGGAAAATTTAAGTCTCCATGACTCTTTTAAAATTCTAAAACTGAAATAAGAAGAATTTTCTTACCTTATAACCGATTGATACAAAGTAAGGAGAGATTCCCAAATCTAACAATTCCTAAAAAAAAAATCACATGAAAAGATGGTGATTGTGGATACATGTATTGTTAATGGAATTCTATAAACTCAATTTCACTTCAAAACTGTGAAGAAACATCTTCTCTTACCTTAAGAACTATAAAGAGTGAGAAGATGGAGATTCTCCTTGTCCAATCCTATGGAAAGAAAGAGAAGAAGAAAGAGATGAAGATGGGACTCTCTAATCTAGCATGCAAGCACTCCACTTTTGCTTGTAGAGAAAAGAAATTCTCATGAGAAGAGGAGCTACTAGACTCTCTTGGTTTAGGAAGAAGATCAAGTGAAATGGGTGCTAGAATTGATTTAAGTACTTAACTTCTAAGGTTTATAAGAAAGTCCTCATACATAAGTATATTACAATTTAAGTCATTTGAGGGATTACTTGGCTCAATTGAGGTTAAATGACTTTAAGTCAAATACGAAATTCAACAGGCTCGATGAAATGAACACAATGAAACCAATATGATGCTTGTATGATGTAAAATCAAAAAACCTAAATTTATGAAAAAGGGCTTTTTCCACCTTAAACTAGGCCAAACCCGACCCACACTACCTAACCATGGTCCGAACTTGACCCACTAACTCAAATAAGACAAAAATAAAATTAATCTAACATAATTAACATTAAGCATCACAATTAGATTAAATCTAGATTAATAAACTACTAAACATACTTAAACTAGGCCGGACTGTTACATCCTCACCCTAAACATTTCAAGCCTTGTGTACAACCCTAAAAACTCGAAGAAATATTTATAATTCTTGTGAAAATAGGATACAGGAGACAAAATCTCCACAAACCAAGCCATTTTCCATTTCTCAAAACAAGATATCCCTAGCCTCTTTAAAACCTCAGGAACCATGACAAAATAGTTCCCACAGATAATAAGTACACACAAAGCATCTGTGAAAAGAAGAAAGAAAGAAACAAGGAAATTGTCCTTTCCAAAACGGCATCTTTCAAGGCGCAATGATAACAGGAAAAAGGCTTCATCATTGCACCTTAAGGGGGCATTTGTTTACATGCAAAAAAGTTTGAAAGAAGTCCATAAGAAAACTCAGCAAATCAAGAGTCAAGCCAAGACTCAAACATAGCTCAAACACAGCAAAACAAAGCACAAACAACTCAAAGACAAAGCCTAAGAATACACCTTAAAGTATGATACTTCAAAAGGTGGAAAAAGTACACACTGGCCAACTGAACAAATTAATGGCTAAGGGAACATTGGCGACTAAACAAGTTAGTGGCCAATGGCACACTGGCCGATAGAGAAAAGTGATTGGCTGATAGTTGTAAATTTTGACAGCTCATTGAATAGCCGATTGAGATCTGATCAAATCATTCGACATTGATTTCAGGCTTATTGGCATGACCCAAGGACGAAGATCTGGCTGCCATCTCACAAAGTTGATTATAGGAGGGTAGTTGACCACATAAATACACATTCGGCTACCCCTTTGCCAATTAAAGTTTGCTCAATCTTCTCCTTGCCACAAATGACTAGAGAAGACTCTTAGAGGCTATAAATAGTCCCCATTGGGCACCCATTCCAGGACACAACATACATAGACGGACACAATGCAATGGACACGATACACAAAGACACTCAAGAACTCTTTAGATTCTCTTCAAGGAGACTCCGATGCTTCAACTTCTCCAAAGCTTAAGCTTTAATAACAACAAGGTACTTGATCTTCTGAAAATAATCAAAAGGATAGTGCCTTGGTTCAAAAGGATTTTTGAAGAAGACAAGTCTTCCAAGACTTTCTTTGTTTCCTTTATTCAGGAGTTGTAGGTGATACAGGAACAATTATGGCCAACATATTGCTGTAACGCGATAAGCAAACCATGAAGGCAACGATGATTGTAGAACCTTCATTCTAACTCTCCTCGGAAGAAAACTGGGTTTTTACTCTCTCTGGACTTTAAGCCGAAGGTGACTTACGGCTTAGCCGTGTATGCACAGGGTTGAATTCTGAATCAACTATAGAAAACCTGTAAAGACACCAGATATGCAAATTTTCAACAAAGAAAGGGAGAATACTAGCAAATTGGGCTGTAAACATGTTTTCCCTGCAACCTCATGTGAAGTAAACAAAATCAAGAAAATACCAACATGGGTTCTTACATATTATGGTTATACTTGCCTTAATTGAGTTCAATTACCCCACTAGCTATCCTTGGGCTCTTTCACATCCAAACACCACCACTACGATCATGCATGCATGGGGAAGAGAAAGAAACATCATGGGCAACATCATGGAATCATGGAAACGAGAAGAAGAAGAAGATGGGGGAGATGGAGAAGACCTCTAACTCACCTCAATCCAAACACCAGTGAATGAGAAATCAAATCCCCTCAATTCGGCTTGATCGATGGAGAAGGAGACTCAGGAGGGAGAGAGAGAAATCCACGTGAACAGTGAGAGAGAACAGTGAGAGAGAGAGAGCTTGAGTCGATGAAGTGGTTCTTATATATGGTAAGTGGATGTCCAAGTTACAATAAAGTCCAAGTCATAAATCAATTTCCAGTTTGAGTCAAATCTGGGTCCAATAGAATCATACGACATCGGTTACAGACGACATAGTTATGAAAGTGAACAAGCTCAACGAAAGACACACGTTGACATCAAGATGATGCAAAAATGACTATGTCGAAGAAAAGCTAAAATTATGAAAAAGGGCTTGGTCTACCTAATCCAGGTTAAACTTAACCCAACTACCTATCCATGACCCGCAACGAATCCAAAACAAAAGCAAAACATAATTACCAACTAAAACAACCGTAATTAGGTACTAAACGGGGTCAAGCTGGGTCGGAGTGTTACAGAAACTGAGTGATAGGTTACAAAGATTGCTTGATCAACTTAAAATACATAAAGTGACATAGATTTCCGGATTGCTCTCCTTTGTCTTTTTATTTTTGTAAATTATCATTATGTTATTTCTTATTGTAAGTGTTGATCATCAGAGACTAAGCAAGGGGCTGTAATAAAAAAAAATACATGTTAACAGACTGCACCTAGGAGGTTAGAATGCAAAAAGAACCATGAAAATAAACTCGAAATTGAAGCAGGTCGAAAAGTTCAACATTTCTTATCTTCTTTCTCTTCTATGTCTTTTCCTCACTCTCCATAAAGGGGAAATCATTACTGCAATGGTAATGGTCATTCTACACCAAATTCAACCTTGTCCAGTCTGATAAGGTTGAAGCTAAGTAGTACTAGACTAATTTGAGTCAATCAATTTAAATTAAGTAAAGATTCACATTTGTAACAGTTAGTATCAATTACAGTATATTTCAATCACTCTTACTCACTTGAGTTTCAATTATTAACAAGGTAACTTCTATGGTTATACAATTGAATCAAGCGTATTTAGCAATATAGTTCTAATAATAGAGAACAATTATCAAACAATCAATATGCAATGCAAATCAATTTAAGAAATCAAGGTATTTTACTAGCCAATCCTAATCTAGTCACCTGTAGTCTCTAACTATCCATTTCAATGTAGTTTTAGGCTATTTGATACACTACTATCTTTGATTGGTGTTACACTGTATATAAGATGCATATCAAAGTCCCATAAATCAACACCCATAGTTAAGTGCTAAACAAATGGATGAAGTCACATGTGTGAGTCCTAACCCAAAGACACCCCATGTGTATTTGATTACTATTGGGCCAAGCAATTTGGTTAAACGTTCCCAAACTAAGGCCCTAAATAGGTCTTTTATTGTCTTCCAGTCATATGGTTCAATTTTGTATCTTAGTTAACCTTTACGTTAATTATGTGGAGTTTGGAGATAAATTGGGGTGAGTATAAAACCCTTGGTTATATTTGAAGTGGTCTAAAACAAACCCTTCACACTTGGCGGGACCTGCCCAAGCATGGCTCAGGGTGCACTCGAGTGCCCATGCTTTTGGCTCCAACAATTTTTGACTAAAAAATTTTTCATCAAACCCCTAAATGAGCACTCGAGTGCATGCTCATCTATGCTCGAGCGTGTGCTCCAGAATTCCAAATTGGAATTCTGTAACACACTTCAACTTCCTCCAGTTCTGAAACCTACATAAAACCTTTCGTTCCCCCACTTATACTCCATCATTCTACACTATCTAACATTGGGAAAACTCCTTCCATCATTCAATTCCAACTTCATTCTTATTCACTTTCCATTTTCAAACAATGAAAAAGGGCTGAAAAATCATACCATTGTGTAATCAATAATAGAATCACATAATGAACAAGCATTAAAACAAAACCATGCTTATACTTACCTTTATTAAAAGCTTGATATCAAAATTCCCCTTAGCCTTGGCTCAATTACTAGAAATTCCCAATTCTCTGAACGCTAACAATGAATATGTTAACATAAAGATGAAGTAGGATGCATGCACCCCTAATTAATCTCTCTTAAATCCTTACATAACTAAAATCTGAAAAGAGATTGAATGGACTCACTTAACCAGTTGTAAGGAAGCAAAAGAGTAGAATTATTAAGCTTTAATGGTCAAGCATGGAAGAGAAAGGTGAAGATGATGTTTGGATGAAGGAATTCCCACTCCAAACTTACATGTAAGGAGTACCCTTCATGAATTTTGAAGATAATTGAGATGAAAAGAATAAAAGATACTCCATCTAAATGAAAAGAAGAGAAGCACTAAATGAAATAGGGTTTGGTTGTTTTAAATCAGAAATTTCTAGAATTCATAAGAAAGTTATACTTTTTCATGCCTATTTACAATTAAAGTCAATCGAAGTTTGCTTAGTCCAATTAATGTCAAATGAGTTTGAGCCAAATACGAAGTTCGATGAACTCAAAGAGATGAGCACGATGATACCAATATGATCCATGTATGATGTAAAACCACAAAATCTAAAATTAAGAAAAAGGGCTTTATTTACCTAATTGAGGTCAAACCAGCCCAAACTACCTATCCATGACTCTAACTCGACCTACTAAATTCAAATAAGACAAAATAAACCTAATCCTAACTTAATTAAATATTAAAAATAATTATTTAAAATAAAAATAGATTAATTATCCATTAAGCATGATTAACTTGGGTTAACTCGAGTCAGAGTGTCATACAATGGCATTCATTATGTCTAAAAGATATAGTTAGATTTTTTAATGTATTTAGTGCATGTTTGGCATCACTATTTTTAGCCTTTACTTGTCAAAATGTTTAAAGCGGGTAGAGTATTTCAAAATAGGAGTGTTTGACATTTGATTTTATCCTCTATCCCCTTTAGACAAATAGAGACAAAACCTCTTAAAATAAAATACCCCAAATTTGATCTCCTCAAAATAGGAGGCATTTTGTCCCACAAAATAAGAGGCAGAGGTCACTTTTATGAACAAAAAAGCCCTTGGACAGTCTTTTATTTTCAATGAATATCCTGAACAAAACCCTCACCCTAAACTAATGTCTCACTGAAAGAATAAAAACCCAGTTCGATAGACGAGAGGGAGAAACATGAAAACAAAGACACAACCTTCACTTGCTCATGGTATGCCTTTTCCAATTCTTTCTTTCTACTTCTTTTTTTGTTTTTGTTTTTTTTTCTTTCCAATTTCTCTGTTGTGATGATAAGGAGACAGAGAGATGGGAAGACATGATGAATATGTTAATATCATAAGGAGGAAGAAGATGATGAGAATGATGAAACATAAAGAGGATGGGATTCTCTTTGGATGAGAATGAGGGAGGGACTTTCTTCTCTCCTTTCCTCTCTCTTTGTGTTTGGATCAAGTTTTAAGGTTCTATTTGTTCAATATGGAATAGGAGATGAAAATCTCGGTTTTGGGCTATTTGTCTTCAAATATTTTTCACATCTAATATTGAGTTCACAAACATCTTGGTTGACTAACTAGGTAGGGATCAAACACATCTAACTATGGTAGGGATCAAACACATTTGAGCTACTACCTCTTTTGTATTGAATGGATCGAACACAACAATTGTGACATTGAGGGTCTCTTGGACAACTCTCTTTGTTGTCATTAGTGCCCAGTCCTCGTCGCTCCCCATTAGATGAGCACACTTTCTTGTAGAGCCTCACTAGAGATGAGACCAAAGGGGTATCAAAATATCTCAACATTGTTATCAATTTATCTCTAGAAAAACTCTATTATTTTGGAAAGATCTTTCCATTCCCTATTAGTTTGAACTGCAACATTGTGTAAACATCTACAATGTTTTCATCAAAACAACCAACCAATGATCCATGCAATGTTTTCATCAAAGTAGCCAACCAATGATCTTCATTGTTGATTCATTATCATTACAAATAGATGAAAATTTTGAATTTTCAACATAGCAGTTTAATTGAGTATTTACTTTGATATTCAATACATCCTTTAAATTCAACATTGTAGCATAAATAATTTTCTTTTGTAAATCTTAAAAATTACAAGTATGCATCATATAGAAAAATATGAGACTGAGGAACATATTCATGACAATATGACGTGTCAAAAATCAAAGAATATGTCATAGAGTTGCTTCCAATTAATCAAGCACTTTTATGGGTTAATGAAATGTCACACCCCGAACGAACCCAAGAATTGGGGATTAGAATGGATCCTGAGGTGTGACACATGTAACCCGTAGCAATCCGTGCCATGTCAAGACACATACGAACTGCTACAAGGGAAATTCCACATGTACATGTGAGGAAGATTCATATACATGCAACACTCATTTTCATAATTAAGCGAAAACTTGGAGAATTCACCTGTAATTCATCATCGGCATTAATAAAACATTCATTCTTTCATTAATATAAACCAAGGTCTATTAATTAAACCATCCACATGCACATATTAATAAGGTACATAAACATCTACATAAATACAAAATGGCATGTCCATCAATCTCTGACTCCAAAATAACATGATCAAGATGGCATGATCTACTCTTTATGCAATCCAAAAGAAACCCTGTCACGCTCTACGTTGAATGACTAGTAAAAGATGTCATCCTCATTCCACTCATCTACACCCCGAGATACCGCTGCAGTTCCCTTCGGGAGCACGTCAACTACCATGTTGGCATTGGGTTCAATCCCTGTAACACCAAGGGTAGCACTATGACACGACGGTTAAGCAAATATAAGGATGTATAAAACTATTATAATGTATCAATTAAATTAGAAAATATATGAATTAAAATAGAGCAATAACAGAAGATAGGCATATTGTGCATGTGAATAAGAATAAGTAGCGAATCATAAATGAAAATATAATAGCATGCTAGTTGGCATCCACATGGTTTTCTTCTCTCTAGAAAGAGAGCATATCATACAATGAGAAATTACTAGTGATCGGGCCAAACCTGTCTAGCTACCATAAGAGCGCCGACCAACTCTTCGTATAACTACTATAGTAAGGAACATATTGAATACCCTCATTCAATCCAGTCAAACCTCTTATGGGTACGAGATAGTGGTGTTGACTCAATGGTCTCAAATCCGATCAGAATTCATACTTTCACATTTATCATATATATGGATCGACTCATTCTTATACTGAAGCATGTACTAGTCTTGAGAACATGTTCAATCTTAAAAATCAGGATTAAACCAAGTAACTGATAGTTAAACAATGCATAATTAAATGAGCTAATAGAGCTCAAACCTTCTCAACCTTAGTTATCCCTATCTTAGCTTATGGGTTCACGCTCATTAGAAGCTCAATCTCCATTCTTGCCTCAAGGTTCACCAGGAAGAATGGGTGCATGATTAGATCATGTTATGGGCAAAGATTACTTAAACAATATGAATACATTTGAATTGAGTGGTTAACAAAGATGTTTATTAGCCAACCCTAACTAAGATAATCCGTGTTTCCTTAATAATTCAATACAATATATTCATAAAATATCCAGTGTCAGTGTTACCAAAATCTTGTTGTTGCATTGTGTAGGTAATAGACACCTTTTCTTATACCAACACTCATGACGTGATGGCGGAAACCATCCAAAAAATCAAGAGGGAATGAGTGACAGCTCCACACTCTTCCTTCTTAATGTTTAATTACCGTTGGGGTAATTTATTTGAGGCAAAGGTACCATTTCTAAGGCCCTACATGGTCTTGAATGTTCCTAAATTTACCTAAGTTCCTGACTATGACTTAGCCATGGATAGGTCAAGGCTTAGCCATGATTCAATAGATTCTCCCACAGTTATAGCTCAACCGTGATTTAACCTACGGCTAGGCCACGGCTTAGCTACGGCTTGGTCGGAGTGCATCTCACGACTTAGCCATGGGGTTAGCCGTAGAACGAATGTCGGATTTTGGTTCTTTGGATTCCTAGCCATAGTGTACTTACAGCTTACCCTTAAGCTTCAGGTTTTCTAAAGCTGTTTCAGTATAGAAATCTTTCTTTCATCCATCACACTGGGATTCCATCTGCATGTCTACATTTCAATCCATTGCAATAGGTCTCACTCACATCACAATTGGGTTCAGCTTTATCTAGTCCCTTCATTCATTCATGATCCATCACAACTAGGTTCACCTTTATCTAGTCCCATCATTCATTTATGATTACACTCACATTAATCATTAACACTTAAATTATCTTAATCAAAAAGTAATAGAGTTGTAAATTGGCATTCATCAGTTCATCAAGAATCAATATATTTAAACATTCATGTAGCAAAATATACTCTTATACTTGCCGCTAATTTCAGTGCTTTGCCCAAATCAAGCTTCTCCTTAGTTTAATGGTGGAGAAAGCTTCAAAAAAAGATTATCTAAGACATCCAAAGACATGCAATGGGTGAAATGGGTATAAGAAGCATCCATGTCATCAAATTGAGTCTCCTTGACTCCATTGAACCCAGAGAATTGAAATGAGAGTTGTCCCTTACCTTAGAGAGATGTAGATTGAAGAAGAGGAAGAAAGAGGAGATGGAATTGTGACTTCCAAAGGAAGAACATAAACAAGAAGATGGTGGGGAAGACAATGGGAGCTTTGACTCCAACATACAACAACTCCAAGCTTCAGATTTAATGAGAATGAGAATGAGAGAGAAGAAGAAAATGGAGCTCCAGCAGAGGTTTAGAGAGGATGGAGAGGAAAATGAGGTGTTTAGCTGTTTTAAATCAAGATCTCCTGGAAATTACAAGCAAGTCCACTGTCTTTAAGAGAATTACAGTTTGAGTCAATTAGACTCTAGTTGGGCCAAGATGGATCCGGATTGAGTTGGGTCAAGCATAAAAGGTGACTCACAAGATAAAATACACATGATGCAATTACTATGGAATCAAGATGATGCAAAACTATGTAATTTTAAATTACAAAAAGGTCCGTAACTACCTAAGTAAGGTTTGAACCCGACCCAACTACATGTCCATGACCCAAACTCAAGGGGTGTGAGTTGAATTAGCTTAAATTGTAGATGAATTGGAGTAAGACAAGATTAATTATTGTAATGAGGATCAGTTCGGGTATGGACCTTACATGAAATTTGATGAGTCTTATCTTAAATGTTAATTTGTCTCCTAAAAATAGAAAATGTGAATAAGTTCATTTTTTCATTAATGACAGAAACTGCCCTCTAATAAGAGGCATGCCCCTCTAATAAGAGGCAAATGGAGGCCATGCTAAACAGTCTATTCAAAATAGATTTCTGCAATACCATATAGGTTTTTTATATTAGATTTTGGACGCCTCAACCCAAATAAGAGTTAAGATACCAAACAAGACTTTAATCTAATAATGAAGGTCTGAATGAAGAAGAAATGGTTCAATAACATGTTCAATCCAACTTGATCATGTGGCCTATTTATATCTTTGTGGAGAGTCTTACCCTCTTTGTATACACAAAGTGGGCCTTACCTTTGATTACTAAACTTTCTTGTTATAGAGGACAAAAATCAATTTATGAAAGAAGAAATCCTAACCCACAAACAGAGGGCGCTATAGGTTGGGGTAGCCAAAACCCAAAACCAACCAATCCAAAATGCAACAAAAAAAAAAAAAAAAAAAAAAAAACAACAACAACAACGTCTCACTCCACCTCATTAATCAAGTAGATTTGCAGTTAATCTTTGAAGTAGGTGTAGCCTAACCCACTATGGATATGACACAGGAAAGTAAGCATTTACGCTATTTTTCTCAAATGTGTTATTATATCTATTAAGCTTAATGATGGGCTAACATACATTAAAATGAGTCATATCTCATTGAGAGATGCGTTAATTTCAAGTAATTTTAATTTGAAAAAAGTGAACCACAATTGAAATTCAAGAATGGGTCAACTTAATCTAAGTGTTACTTGTTCCTAAAAATTATACTCCCAGATGTGATTCTAGGTGGCAATTCAATTAACAATGGCGAAATAATAAAGGAACTAACAAATCAATCAATCAACCACACAACCAAGAAGACACACAGAATTTTACGTGGAAAACTCTAACTGAGAAAAATCACAAATCCTACCGTGGACCAAAATCAAGCACTATAAATAATACGTTACAAGATATACTCACAGACCCATCCCCAGAACTTCACAACCTAAGGGCTATAATTTTTCTTACACAACTTCACGCTGCAATGACTCCCTATTGTCCATTGCACCACTTAACTGATCCAAACAACTAGGCACTACGCTTGATATCTTAATCTTCTACAAAAGAACAGGATTTCCTATATGAGATGTAGAAGTAGTATTTTCCAGCATAAACCTTCAGCCTAGTCTCTCCAATGGAAGCTCTGGAGAAGTAATGGTCTCTCAATTAGGTTTTATGAACTCATAACAATGAGAGTGGTTCCTTACCTTTGAGAGAGAACCCATACATATAACCCAATATTCGTACCTCAGAATAATACTTCAATCAAAACTAAAAAAGGCAATTCCACTAGAAAAAGGAAACTAAATCTGTGTGAGAAAATGGGTTTTCTTTGTCACACACTCGATCACATGATGAAAACTTAGAATTATTCTGATTCAGCGCAATTCTTGTCATGCCCACTTGAGCTCATACAACCTTAGTTTGAATGCGTAAGTTTCTATTTGCCACTGCTTCAGTGCGCATGTAGGTCCGCTCAAGTGCCTATAGCCCTGTTTTCTTATTCTTCGTCTTTAGTTCTTTTAGCGACATGAACCATAGTCTATTTTAAAATAAATTACAAAATACAACTCAATGGACCTAGAATTTTGTCCAACCCATGAATTAGCCAACACACAAAATCCTTACAGTTCCACGCCAAACAATTGGCTTTCCATAAGTGGGTTATGTGAATGTGCTTTTGAGGCCCACTTATAGATAATTTGAACCCTTCAAAATGAGTGTCATCATGTTTGCATGAGTAATGAGAAGTTTGCTAAAGACCTAGAAAAGGAAAAGAGTGAGATGTTTTGGATTGAACTCTTCCAAGATCATCCGAAACTCTAAAAGTTCTCTCTAAATAAAAATTAAATTCAGGAGATGTTTTTGGATTGTACTCTTCAAAGATCATCCAAAACTATTAAAGTTATTTCTTAATAAAAAAATAAAATAGAAATTAGAGTTCCAATTTTGCAATCAATTACAAAAATGATTGCAAATTTTAATCATATCCCATTCATATATTCTACAACTAGTAAATCATGTATGTGCTTAGCACGGGCGATATAATTGATTTTATTAATTACTTTTTTATAAGTATAATTAATAATTTGTATCAATTATATCAAGATGATAAAATTATAAAAAAATAAAAATCAATAAACTAAATGATAGATATGGAAAAGATAAAGGGATTTTACCCGAAAAAACCCCTTAGATGAGTCCTACACAGCAAAAGACTCTATAGTATTCACAACACTGTATTGATCATGACGATATAATCTAGTGAAAATTTTGAAAAAAGTGGAACAGTGATGTTAACATCCTTCGGAGACATTCACATGGCCTTTTCTACATTACTAAAGAGAGATATTAATGTCGCTCAAAAGTATTGTTTTTATAAAACACGCTTGTAGCTATAATATTCTTTCCTTCCATAAACACAACACTTCACAGAGATGGGAGGCCTTGTTAGGAGTTGTTCAAGCCACAATAGAGACATGATACTGATGTTATGAATATTTCTCTCTTCTCCATTAATAATCTATATTCATGCAGTTTTTAACATGATATTCTTCTCTACTTTCTTGTTTTGAACATTGCCATTTCCTTTCAAGCCTCAAAATAGGTTGAATGAGAGATAGGAGTATAGAAATGGGTGTTTCATATAGCCTTTCCGTTTGGTGAGAGAATGGGTGCTTGAATCATTTAATAAGTTTTTATTTTTCGATATGGATCACTAAGCAAAAAGTCAAAAAAAAAAAAAAAAAAGGGTGCAGCTAAGGTTTGTTGCACCCATTTTATTGACATATTGTTTAGAGATCTATATCCTAATATTAGGCTTATTACATGATGCTAACTTCC
Organism: Sextonia rubra; assembly: GCA_037013555.1. Taxonomy (NCBI): domain Eukaryota; kingdom Viridiplantae; phylum Streptophyta; class Magnoliopsida; order Laurales; family Lauraceae; genus Sextonia; species Sextonia rubra. The sequence goes on from JASUAD010000015.1 coordinate 9,108,641, forward strand.
ATTCTATCACCGAATAGGAAAGCTAAACGAATCACTATTTCTTGTATCCCCATCTTTTATCCAGTCTATGCTCAGGATTGATAGGAAGATTGAAGTGCTTATTTTTTTAGTATTTTTGAATGAGGAATGATATATATTTATAATGAATGTGGAAAGAATCCTTTCAGCTTTTTTGTTGTCCTTATCAATTTATATTTTGCATTGAGAATCTCATCTTGGAACCTACATCCCTTTGTCTAACATCCTTTAATTGAATTAACCTTTGGTAGTTGGCTTCATTTATTAGGTAAATGCTCCATTATGGCTTATAAAACATGGAATTATGTATGATCTAATGTGTGATTGTTGTGTATTAACTAACCATGGTAGTTATAGTATTTTTGGGTTGTGTTAAAATTTTCATAAATATCATTCATAGAATGATTGGATGATTTGTTAATGCTATGCGATTATATTGTTGAAGGTTTATTGTAATCTAAGTTGCATACTATTGGCTTCAAATCTAAAGTGCTCTACTTTCTCATGCTCAACACTATCATCATGGAATATAAATGATAGTTTTGATTGACAATCCTAGTTAATCTAGGTTTTTCAAATCTAATTTGTATATTAGCGCATAGCATGTGTAGGCATTAAGGTTTGAATGCATACTAATATTCTTTATTATAAATAGGATGTCAAGTGATAAGTTAATATTCATATTCTATTACGATGGTGCATTCGAATTTGATCTTATTCATCTTATTTACAAAGGTGGTAAGCAAAGAATGAAGTGCATTAATAGAGATATAACATACGTAAAGTTAAAGAAAATGGCTATGGATTTTTCAAATTGGGATACCAATATAGATAAGATAAGTATTGATTATCTAAATGTTTAAAACAGGAATCTAGAATCTAGACAGGCGATGTCAACATCACATAACTATATCTTTATTATGATACAGGGTTATAGAGAGGCAACGTCAACGATGCATTAGTTTAACCCTATAAACAAGTGATGTCAATGTTGCATAACTGTAGCGATTTCTACGTCACATAACTGTAACCTTTATTCTGATACATGATTATAGATAAGCGATGTTAATGTCGTATAACTATAACAATTAATCTGATATAGTGATCAATTTCTTCTTCCCATGCTTGTACATTGTTATCCGATGAAATAGCGCATTCTTGTAACATAATCAAAGCACAATACATGACAATAATGTCAATTCCTATTGTAAGGTTCCGAAATCCCACTAATCTTAAACTACGCTAATTAATCACGTTCTATGTTAATTAAACCTTGTTGAAGTTAATCTAGTTAAAAACGATTGGGTTTGGATCTTGGACAAGTAGTTGAGCGGAGTTTGAACCTTACCTCGGTAGTTAAGGACCTTTTGTAAATTATTCTTATATCTTATGGGCATCTTGTCAATCCCTCCTTGTGTAATTTTTCGAGTAGATCATCTTTCGTGTTGGGCTTGATTTGATCCGAACTCATTCTAGGCCAAATGAGGTCCATTTGGCCTAAAATAAGATTTAATGGAAAAATGTGGACTTGCATGCAACTGCAGGAAAATTTATGTTTAAAAGAGGGAAACTCAACGTTCCTTCCTCTTTTCCTCCTTTTGTTTGGCTGCTGGAGCTGTTCTTTCTCTCTCTCTTCCTTAATCTTCATCTTCATTCCAAGATCTAGGGAACCGCTAGGCTGGGGGGGGGGGGGGGTGGAGTCTTGCATGTAATGGTGGGGATTCTTCTTCTTCTTTGTGCATTTCTCCCATTAGAGTATTCCCTTCTCTAAGCTACAGCTACATAAGGTGAGGATTTACCTCCATTTCATGCATTTGGGTTTATTAGAGAATTAAGGACCCAATTACATGACATACATGCCATTCCATGTCCCATTTATCAATTGTATGTTTTACTTATAGAGAACCCACTCTCATTTGGAGGTTTTCCGTTAGCCACCGAACAAGAATGACTTAAGAAAGGGCAAACACTGTTAAGAGGCAAGTATTAGAGTTTATATGTATTGCATGTGTGATTAAGTTATGGATTCATGAGTTAGATCTCTAATTCTCAATTTCAGTCATTTTTCATTATTTAATGGTGTCACTACACCAAAAATGCCCATCTGGAACGGTTTAAAACTGTTCCTGAATGAATCTGGAACGGTTTTGAACTATTCCAAAAATGGGTGTCGCAGAAATTTTGGAACGGTTTTGAACCGTTCCAGATTTTCAAATCTGGAACGGTTTTGAACCGTTCTAGAGTTTCAAATTTGGAACAGTTCAAAACCATTCCAGATTTAAAAGTTTGGAACGGTTTTGAAAGTCTGGAACGGTTCAAAACCGTTCCAGATTTGAAAATTGGAACGGTTCAAAACCGTTCCATATTTTATTGCCATTTTATTTTTAAAATATAATACATTAAAGTTAATTTTATTTATAGTTATTTTTTAAAAAGATATTCATTCAGTGCAGAATAGTAGCATTTAAAAATTGATCCTATCTCAAAAGATAACTATTTTTTTTACCATATTAACCACCTAAAATAGATTTAAAATCTTAACAATTCTTTCATGGTTAATCTTTAAGGCCTTAAACTATGCACTTATGTTGATTTTACCAACCATGTCCATGTGGCTATTTCGAATCCATGCATATGCCTCATAACCCTTTCTTCCTCTCTTAACTTTTTTTTTAGCCAAAAGTAAACCGTAATTGGGGCACGATATAAATGGTGCGAACCATATTTGATAATGTTTGCTTCAGGTTTGATAGGAGCTCTAAATTAACATGCATAGTCCACGCAAGCTCAAGCTTTGATCAGTTGGGCTTTTATTTACAATCAAGCCTAAGCTCGATCTGGAGCTCCAGCTCAATTTGGTACCATCACGCCAGCTCAACTTAATTCCAGCCAATCAGAAGCTGGGGTAAGGTTGGCTTGGGTTCAAGGTGGCTTGTTAAAGGTTCAAACCAAGCTCAAGTTGGCCAAAGCTCGAATCCCTGCGTTTATATCCCAACAGTAGAGACAGAAACACACAAATGCTTAAGTTGTCAATCATCCTGAATGGAAACTCAGTGAAGCTCATTTCATAGTCCCATATAGATTAGGCTGTAAATGGATCGGGTTCAAGTTGGTCCACCAAAAGACAACCCATAGAATAAGAAACATAGCTCAATCTGATTTGGAAGAAATATTTTCCCAAAACAAAAAATCTCCCATGACATATGCTGAGAGTGTTGTTGTTGGGTTTCTTCCAATTTTTTATACTTCATAGGCTAATTTTGATTATACTCTGCTTTGCTTAAACAAAAGAGAAACACAGCGTGAATCTTCTTGAAATTACAGGATTATGGAAGTAAAAGATCTTTTACGGTGCAGTAAACTTGTAATTTTCATACTGACCTATATTCACCCACTCCAAAAGTTCAGGCTAGCAAAAGAGTCTTGTGCAAGAACAGCGATGCACATATTAAATAAACCTAATTCCATGAATGCATCAGAAATTCATCTTTTGATACAGACTTCTCTCTTTTTTGCATTCAATCAACTAATGAGAGCTCAATTTTAAGATGTCAAAATTGGGAGGTAATGTTACCAAACAAATTGAAGCAACCGACAGGACATTCTTCCTGATGAGAGAGCTGAAGGTATTCATGGTTGTCTAAAGAAACTGAAATCAAGTATATGAACTGAGATGGAAGATTTGGCAGCTGGGCTTGTAAGACCGCTTGTTTGCTACCTGTTCAAACTTCTTGAAAGCAACTTCATTCTCTTCCAAGCTGGTCTGAACAAAATACCTTACCCACCAAGTGGAGCTCCGAAGCTTGGCCTTCAAGGAAAAGAATAACATTTGAGTGGCATTACTTAATTGAAACGGTATCACACGCACAACAATATTAGCACATCTCAGAATTGTCCACATTAGATGCCCATGATTAGTTATGTAGTTATGAATTAATATGAATATCCAACAGTAACAATTCTTGAGATTTTAAACTAGATTCGCTCTTTTTCATTATCACAGGTGCACATCTTATGGGAAAAATAGAGACAAATGAAATAACAACTAAAACACAAGTTGCAAGATCATTTTACATCATCTAATTTCACATGTTCATGACTCTACCGTGTACCTTGTTTTTCCCTGATATTAAGCCGAACAAGCATGTTGTTGGAAGATGGTATTCATCTGACAAATTTGTCACAAAATTTTTTACTCATTCTTCAAAGACCAATCTCCTCTTCCCTCATTTCTATTTCATATTCCATATGTATCATACCTAAATTCCTAAATACTTCTACATTGTTGAGGCAACAAGTATGAATAGTCCAACAATTGTATGTATGCATTTCATGCATATCAAAGCGCTATAGAGCCTGAACTTTCCGCTTGATGCATGTCAATCTGTTTAAAAATTTACTTGATGTTGCGGCAATTGCTGGTTTTCGTGTAACAGTACCCTCCAGTAATATATCAAATGCACATGTGATTACATTAACATTCAACTCTAAAAATTGATTGGTTGACTGAATCACAATTAACTAAGATCCGTGATAGATTCTGTGATGATTTCATACCTGACGATTGTTTAGACTCTTCAGAGCATCCGTCACTGCTTGAACAGTTCCCTGCACATCAGCTTTAACTATAATTGGCATCTCAACCCTTTCAGGTACATCTTCTGATGTTTCCACCGTTTCAATTTTCTCCTCATTAATCTTCCTAAGTCTATCCTTCTCCAACTTCTTTTTCATTCCCACAACTACAATATCATCACATAATTTTAAAAAAGAACATAAGAAGATACAGATAAAATCACATAGATATTTCAGTTTCTAATGGCACAAAAGCCTGTCAATACTCAATACACACAGATAGTCTTCTTCCTCCTAAACTATTCAACACAAGCCAAACACCTATTATTATTAAAGTAACTACCATCAGTGCTACTACTAGTGTCACCTGCATGTCCTCGAAAGCAGTCAGAAGAACGCTCTACTTCCATAAAACATTGTCCTCACCCTCGTCTGTGACTTTTTCTTTCTCAGATGCAACATTGTCCTGATTTGGAGAATTGGAAGAAGTTCCTGAAGGACCAGAGATAGATGGGGAGGTTGCAGGAATTGAAGGAGACTCATTAGTTGAAACACTGCTTGGAGGAGTATCACTCTTAAAAACTTCAGGGTGGTCAACACCGCTGGAAGAGAAGCTCTCCCCAACACCAACACCAATACCCAAATTCAGGGATTCATTGTTATTCAAAGTGGACAAGCTGTCAGTGCTTTCTTCTTTTCATAATGTATGAAGCCAACAGTGGTGCTGTTGTCAAAAGGGACAGCGGCAGTTACATAGTGGGTTGCTGCCATCGCGAAGCGTTTGTTGTGGGATGCCTGGTCTGCTGTGAATAGGACAGTGGTGGTCTGTCCTGGAGCAATCATGATAGCTTGGGTGGTGAAGGCCTTTACATAAGCGGCATCAATATCTACAATAGTTAGTGGGTGGTTTGCAATGGTGAAGAACAACTCGTCGTTGAGGGCTGCATTGATGATTCTGAGCATGTAGTTCTTGCCCCGCTCCACGCCTTGCACGAATGTGTCTACACAAGAAGAAAAGAACACATACAAGGAGTCAGATGTGCTATATGACTATCTATGTTGCACACATGGGATGCAAAAATCAGCCACTCCACTCCTTGCACGAATGTGTCTACACAAGAAGAAAAGAACACATACAATGAGTCAGATGTGCTATATGACTATCTCTGTTGCACACATGGGATGCAAAAATTAGGCAATGAAGATTGCATCCACAGAGCAACTCCAGGCCATGGGTGAACTTTTGCTGAGTGTCTCTTCACTCCATATCATTTTCCAATGATTAGATATCAAATGTAAATAAAGGGCATGTCATTTTACCTTTTGCAGAACATGGGTACGAGGGTCCTGGTAAGCCGTTGATGGTGTAAGCATTTAAAACATTAGGACCTGTCCCATACTTTATGGTATCTTCTTCTATTGCTAGAACATCTCCATTCCACCATTCACCTGTTGTAAATATTGGTAAGCATATTTTGCCACTAGAACAATCAGAAATAAATTTCCATTTTTTTTTTCATATTTTTTGTCCTTTTGGGCAATGCTTGGTCCACATCCTCGCATTGGTAAAAAAATATTAGGTCCACCATTTTAGAAGGTAGGAAAAAACTGTTCATGTAAACTTTGATGTAATATTCATATCTTGACTCAATTTTTGGTAGTGGTTTGAACTGAAACACCATTAAAGTGGAATTTTTGGTCTCCAGTGCATTTTCATGGTTTATCAAGTCCGAAGATTTCTGCAGTCATGGAACTTTTTAATGCCACTGCTTTGTTTATTAGGGTATTTAAGAACTCACAGCATTTCTAATGTTAGATAGATTACCCTAAATTGACTTTTTCAGCAATGATCATGCTATCACTTTGTATCTTTTACCGGTCCTAACTGCCTCCTTTGCCAGGAATCTGTAGACTTTGGATGTGTCAACTACTTACCTGATCTCTGGTATACTATATTATAACAAATGCTTTATAATTTTTTTTTTCAAGTTACCTAGTATTATGGGAATCTCAGCAGCAACGGGAGTAGAAAATGGATATGGGGATCGAGGGTGGATGATGAAAGCCCCATGAACAGATGCCCTCTGCCAGGAGAGATGTGCATGCCAACACTTCCAGCAAAGACCCAGTATAAGACAGTGACAAGCGCACAAAACCAGCAGGTGAATGAAACAGATCTGTCGAAGATAATGGGAACTCCTGCATCGATTTCTCATTGCCAAAAACAACATCTGACAAAGGCATCAATGCGAACCCTAACAACTGGTCTTCAAGATAATTTCTCACCCTGCTTAACATCCATATCTCGCATTTGAGGGATGATTCAATTGTCCGAACATCAAGACGGAGAGTGTCATTGAAGACCGGATTCTGGCCGCCACCATTAATGGTTTTGGTCTGTACAGTGACTTCCGGATCACTGGTTAGGCAGAGTTTGGCATACACATCTTGCTTATGGTATATGCAAATGTTGTGGATGTCCCTAGCTTGATGTATGTAGAAAAAATAGCAGATAGCACATGTTATGAGATCATCAAGGGCCACTTCATTTTGTTTATTCTTTGAACAAAACCTCAGATAATGCCTCATAATATGGATAATTATCACACAATAAGAAGCCTGATAGAACAGGCAAAAACTGATTACACACTGGGGATCTCACGAGCATTCTCTTCGGTTTCAAAACAAAATAGGATTAAATCAGCATATGACATAGTGAATATATGCTTTGCCTTAACTAAAAGTCGAAGCTATAAGTGAGAATCTTACTAGCCAAGTTACGGAGGGCATTCTCAGCAGCTTGTAGCCGGGCTTCCTTCTTTGTTTTACCCATCCCAGCACCTATTTTTTTTGGGAACCATTTAGTAGATGGCAGCAATCCACTTTATAAACTCCTGAGAAATTTGGTGTAGCAACTGGGCTACTCAACTGGTCAAGACCCACTTGGATGAGTTACAGCCTAAAATTTTACACTGATCCAAATTTCTAAAATGTCAGATTCATCAACCATCTTAGATTCTAAGTTAGTGAGCTCCTGATGGATGGCCCAGAGGAAATCAATAGATTGAATGATTAGAAGCAGTTATCGCCGCAAATTTATGCCACCGGTTAATCCTTGGGATGCCCTATCATGAGGCTCCTTTCCAATGATCAACTCACCCATACAAATTGATACTGGATACTATTAAATATAAAATTCTCATTGGCTTCAACCTTTAAACCTGTTAAGCCACAGTTCAACAAAAAGGATAGAAAATTTATACACTTAACTTTCCCGCAAAAAAAAATTTACTGTTATCAATGAAAATCAGAAAATGGGTCCCCAAATTCCTGAAACCTGAAGGATCCAGACGGAAAAAGAGGGTACGAGTCCCAATATTTGGAAACATTTTTTAGTTTAGGTCTGGGTTCCGGTCCAAGTATATAGAGCCCAGATAAATTTTGAATCCAGGTTCGAGCCCCAGAATACCTAAGGGCGGGAATAGCCGATGCAATCCAACTACTGTACATTATACATATATTGATTATAAAAGTACATTGCATTAGTATGTAAGCAGAAATTAGTGTAAAATTATTTGGCCTGGACCCTGTAGAAACAATGACAAAGACAGTACTGTGGCAATTATATATAATACACATGCAAAAAAAAAATTTATTAGGGGCAACCCACAATTCTAAATAATTCCAAAAGTCTCGTTTCCAGTTTCAACATGGCCTCTCCAAGAAATCTTTTACATACACCCCACCTCCCAACGAAAATATCCTTATTCTGGCTCAGCATGGCAACTATTTCTCCGTGATAAACATCCTTGTAATATATAGCATATTCTTGAAGTTCACCTCAATAATAGTTGATCCCATTATAAGATTGACTATTTGATAAAAAAAATACAATTAATAAATGTGTATAAGACTATATTAATTATATTTTTAACCATGTGATCAACCTTATGGAGAGATCAACTTATATTAGCGTAAAATTTAGAAATACACCATAATTTAAGAGGACTTTTATTTCGAGTGGCTCGGATTTTCACTAGGTGGTCCCCCATGTAGAGTTTCACTCAAAACTGAAGATTTGCCTATGTTACTGAATCTAGTGGCGTTTGATTGTTGATATTTCTAGAATTTCCATCATACATATGAGAACCATGATGACACACACACCTACTGCCAAAGGGATTGCATTTTTCATGTGGCTCTGGTATTACTGTATAGATAGTGATATGGACCTCCCTTTTGATTGTCCATCTATCGAAATTCACCCTTGATGCACCACCATCTTGAACGTCCAACAACTTGATCTGGGACTCATCCAGGAAGTGAACTTCATTTTCCATAAATATTGAAATGACACGTGGGCAGGATAGAAGACATCATCAAGAGGGGGCAACCATAAATAGCTGGCCTGTGGTCCACAAGATTTGATGAGGTAGACTAGATTGTACAGGTATGGTTGAGAAAAAAGCTAGCCAGTGGTCCACCTGACAATTAATTTAAGGAGGAACATCAATCAGAAATCACGGGTTCTAATCCTAGACTTTCCACCATAAAATAGAGAAACTTGTTAGTCCAATGGGTCAGTCATCTAATCCTGACGACGCTTAAAACAACATAAATATTAATATGATGACATGACTTAAAATAACATTCTTCTTCAGTGGCAGATACAACAATGAAGACATTTTAACTATTTATTATTCAATAGTTTTGAAAACAGTTCAGAAAAAGAAAAGAGAAAAAAAAATGAAACATACCTCAGGGGTTCCTTCACCCAATGTTCCATAGCAGTTGGGGCTCGGTATACCTCCATTGAATAACATACATGACTGAATCAATTGAAAGGTTTAGGTGTGGGTGTGCCCTGTAATACTATTTAATCAGTAGGTGTTCTCAATTTAGAATTTAATCAGTTATTTGCTTCTTATCTCTTGCATTGGACCTGCACAAGATAGACTGAATTGGAAGTCCATAATAGGATGATAGATTCATGTGCTTCCCCCTGTTCATAGAACCAGGAAATTAGCACCCCTAGAGCCCAAAAGGATCAACAGCTCATAAATTTCTATAATTAACATCGTCATCGACCAATACTTCTAAGGACAGCAAATATTCAGATATAACAATTGAACCTGAAACTAATCTAGAAAAAACCACAATGGCAGACAAACATAGATTCTAATTCAAGATTACTCTTTTTTTCTCAAATGCTCAAAAATTAAAGTAGAATGTGAGCAGAGAGAATACAATGTCACCATAGAAATATCTTCTTCTCCAAATCAAGAATTTAAGCTGAATCCAAAAAAAAAAAAAAAAGAAGATAATCAAATTTGCTGGGCTAAAAGTAGCTAAAATCAAAGAACACACAGAAATATTAACATAAACAATTAAAAACATTAGATAGTAGACCACAGACTGCAAAATCATTTTATGACATTTTATGTGTCAATATCATTTTGTAGCTACAATCAATTATTTTGAGTACCAACCTTTGTCAACTCTTGTTTAGCAAGGACATGGTAGTGCCGTTCATTGATCCTCTGTCCACATATTATCGCTATGAAGAATCCATAAAGCAAGCCCACAAAAATAACAGCTAAAACTACAAATTCAAAAGAACAACAAATTCAATTATACTTCCAGCATATGATAATACAATTTGTATTTTGAAGAGTTTTGACTGGCTCCTCAGATTACTAAGATTTCCATTAAGCATGTTGAAAATCAGTATAGATAAGCATGGAAGTGAAATAAGAATCAAAACCCAAAACCCAATATCAGTATACCTGAAGTTCTGCTAGACATAGGAATTTAAGAGGGCAAATGAGCTCTATTTCTTGCTGCTTATGGCATTGGCAATCATGCATTCAGTTTTAAAAGAAACACTCACCGTCAAGAAGTAACCATTTTCAGAAAAGGAGATGGCAGTTACTGGTCCTGCCACAAGAAGAAATTCTCAACAAGAATCCCAACTAAAGCTTCTTAAAAAACAAATAAGCCTCAAATCTTCTTAGTCGGGCTTGGTGAGAGACCCTTCCAGCTACCGATAATTACATCCACTAAAAGATCAACACAAATGCACGCATGAAAGTGCACGATGATTAGACTCCACATGCACAGAAAAGAAAGAATGTAATGACAAAGGTTAAATAAATTCCAAATATTACATCTGAAGAACTTGAGACTAGTCAACATGCAGTCCATGCTATTTTAAAGCATTGCAGCCCTTGCAGCAAATCATTGTGTGAGAAAAGATGAAGAAGCTAATATAACTATGGTAATCACTTCATTTCCCACCATGGTTCATCTGACTTGGTTCCACAGTGCAAGCATTTTCAATGATAGATTCTTCTATAGTATATTTTCATTTTCAGTAAGTAACAGAATGACAATGAATTTAAACAATTACAAAGAAAGTTAAAAAAAAAAAATTAAACTACACATAGTTGAAACCAAAATTGCTTTTATAGTCATATAAGCCTAATGATCTGAAATTGACCTGTGCAAGACCTGGTTGACGAGCACATTGAATCATCAAACGACCAATCACATCATGAGCAACAACAGTTTCAACAAGATCACCCCCAACAAGTTTAACTAGAACTTCATTATTAAGATCATTCAATTCCACCACTATGTGTCCTCTGAGCCCTTCTTTGACTCCAGTCAAGCTTAAAACTGTTCTCAATGCTCGCGCATCACTCTGTCCCAATCCACACAAGTAATGAGACCAGTTAACCTCACTTCAGGAATTAAGCATAAAACTGATAACGACTAGAATATACCTGATCGGCATTTCCATCTTCGGCAAGGACAATAACAGCATGGGCTTTGGAGACAGACACCTATAATAAGCCTCCCCATTAAAACACAAAACGAGGAATTTATAAAAATTATGAATAATTATTGAATAAAATAAGCATCGTCACCGGTAATAAAACAAATTATTCTGTGAAGCATAGCTTTTTTAAAAAAAAAATCAGAATCTTGCATATTTATCATGCAGATTAATACTAGAAATCAATGCAAACCTTCTTCAGGTCAGCTAAAATCAAAGGGCTTCCACTTCTGCATATGACAGATGTTCCCTTGAAGTCAAATTCCATTTTGGCAATATCGAGTTCCATTTCTTCTTTGTCTCACCCAGCCATCACTACTATGATGCCTCCCCCCAAACTCTCATTAGCTATTGCAAGCTGATTCAACAATGAACCCTGCACTTTCATTGAAAAACTTAAAACCTCTTTGATATTAACTCGGACTTGATTCACAAAGGTTGCTAATAGACAATCATATACGTTCCATCATTTTTTTTATTACCACATTGGAATTTATATACATAGAGAGAGAGAGCGAGAGAGCAGGTGAAAGAAGGATTCGAGTCATACCAACTTGTCACTCCAACCAAGAATTAAAGTATGATTCTTTTCAATCACTTCACTTCTTCCTTTCCTCAATGAATCAAACTTTTTAAATTCAAATTCTGTTACAATTCACACTACAAGCAGAAGATAAACATTTTATTTCCATTTAGCAGGAAACTCAACACTAATACTCACAAGAGAACAATCATTAGGTATAAAATTCACACCATCTTGAGCTTCCACACAAGGGTGCCTACTCCTTTTTAGTATAATATCTCCTTTATACTGTAAGCAATAACATAAAATGAGGCATTTTGCCAGTAAGTGTATTTCTCCAACAAGAAATAGCAATTATAGTCAATACTGCAAGTAATAGGACACGGAAACATTACCGAGGGAGTGATATCTTGTCTTATATAACGAGTTGGACAACTAGTAGACAAATCAACAAAACTGAGCAAGACATCCATTTCAAAAAGTATCCCAGCTAAAGATTCAAAAACCTGTACAAATGAAACATACAATTAATAATGTCCACATACAATCAAATAAAAACTCAGATTTAAGGGTTCATATGAAAAGGCCTAGTGTTGCAATATTTCAACAATACAATATTAGTGGCCACACAAATTCATGGATAGAAAAATTAGTATATTCAGGACCGGTTTAACTGAATTTGTATAAAAATATAAGCAACTATTAGAAGATCATTGAAATACTGCAACAAACAGTAAGATGTGAAACCCTTTCAACATATAGCTTTTTGCCTAAATAAATCCAGCTCAACAAAGTTATATATACCTTAGAGAAAGTTGCTGCAGTCTGAACTACTCAAGAAACAAGCTCTTTCTGACAATTTATGTACCTGTCAACTAGCTTAAGGTACCGATCGCTCAACTTTTTGAGCTTTGTGTTTGTAAATTTTACCCCATCCTTCCAAGTCTCGAGGACAATGAAATTGGAGCTGAGCTTCTTTCTAATTTTTGGCTCCTCCTTCTTTATGAGTCTAAACACATGTCCAAATTGCGTACTTTTGTCCCACTTCAAAGCCTTGTCAAAAGGAAGATCAAGATCATTTGCAGTTTGTTTATGTAAATTGTGTATATGTTGCTCCACTGCATCTCTGTCATTCTTCAGTGAAGATAAGTTTGGATCGTATCTGGATGCTATCATGTACTCCCCATTCTCAAGTTTCTCAAGGTCCACAGAGGCTTCAACAAGAGCAATAAACTTATTCAAGTGATCATCATCAGTCCGACATTCTAAGGGATCCAAATATCTCTCTTTGATCAACGATGAGAATTGGCCATCATATCGCCCAAGAGAACTCTTAACGTAAGGAAGTCTGATGCTTGACTGCACGTGAAAGATGTGTCATGCAAACCACAAGCTTGCAATTGACTAGAGCACATTCACCAACTATATGGCTTAACTTACATTACTAAAAGGAATCCACTAGCCACATAGTCAAAATTGTAGCCATCAGTTATTTTCCCATAAAAGGAGGCATGAAAGTAATGCCCAAATACTCATAAAATATTGTTACTTTCCTCCATCTTACCTTAGTATAATTATATTTCCCAAGAAGAAACTGCATATAAATTTTCATAACCATCATCATCGTCATCTTGGGGAGATAAATTTTCATAATCGTCCTTAGCCCACTCAATTGCCTTCAGCTAAAATTCATGGTAAAAATATCTGTACCTTAGTAAGAAAAAAAAAGAAAAAAAAAACCCAGTTAGTGCTGTGACTAAGAACATGTCCGATAACTTTACTTTCCTCAGAATCTTGCCTGCAAGATTTCTTCTGTTGCGACTCCTGCACCAAACTTATGAAATTATGAATATGAGGCATTTACATAATTCTTATGCCTTGGGTGATGATGATGATGGATTTCCTTTTATACTATGAATTTCAAAACTCAGTCTGGAAGGATGGGATTTCTAAGAACAATCTAAAATAAGTCTCTCTAGAAGTGATATTTAAAAAGAAAAAAAATGCTAAATGGAAAACACAGGCTAAGCTAGATTGTTAGGATTTTCCAAGTCCCAATAAATAATAGATGCATACTCTAACACGAGAAGAATCTTCCCTCCACTACAGATTTGCATCACTTAAAATCCCTGTATTTACATCAACTGTGATGTACCAAAAACCTTTCTAAAGAACACGCATACACAAACTTGGAACTTGGTTATAATTCGAATATAAATTCAAGATAGAACTAAATAAATAGATAGTTCGATTACTAAATATGGTCGCACATTTTCCAGGACTAAAAGTTTAGATGCCATCAAACAACAAATCCAGTAGCAAGTGAAGAATGTAAGCATAAAACAAAAATTCTTAGCTGCTAACCACTGTTTACGCCTGGTTATGTGGTGCCTGGGCTAATATCACTGGAAAGTTTGCAAGAATCATACTAGGCATGGTGCCATTAACTTTGGATGCATAAGAGCCAGAAACATGCACATATCTTTTCATGCCCCTTGCATGCCTTTTTTAGTCAACCATTATATGTGGTTACATTGACTTCATCCAAAAACCAAAAGAACCGAGTCTGAGATGCTAAGGTACTTACATTCTGAGAATTGGTATCACTTCCTTCACTTGAACCTTCACTTGCACTCTCCCCACTGTAGATTTGAGGTTTCCTCTCAATCACAACCAGCCATATGCATAATAAAGAAAAAATCCTATCAAAGCTATGAAGTATAAATGTTTCATATGTTTCATATGAACTGACAATACCTTTGGGAGATGAATCCATTCGTAGATGGTCCTGATGTTTTGCCTTGATCATCATTATTATTCTTGCCTATAAGCTTATTCAAACTCCCTAAACTCCCTTTTGATCTCTTTAAGGGGCTCCTATCTTTGGCTTCAAGGGACTTACCATCCGTATCTACCCCACCAAGCATGGCTCCCTGAAAAGATAAATTTCTGTTATGCAATACCCAACACACATACTTGCATGCATGCAGATTTTAACACCAACTGCATAGCATCCCCTGGGCAAACAACAAGAAGTTTAGCAGGCAACTCATAGAAGCTTCAGCATGTCCATTTGGAGAAGGCATTGCATAAGGTCTAAATGGATGAGATCCCTGGTTCAAAGGTAGTGTGAATAGGATTCAAAAATACAACAAGAGGCATAGAATAATTTACAATCACCATGAGAAATTTCTGAGAAAAAAAGGTGCCTGATGTGTTTGACAAGAAATTACCGGTGGGATGGATGGATGAGGGTATAATCCACCATGAGGATACATAGCAACATATGGATGTGGAGGGGTCCCATATGGAGGCATAAATTGCTACAAGAAAATAAATGAAGAAAACAGAAAGGAATAAAAGAAGAAATAAGTACCAAAAGGGTGTTTTAAGAAAGCTGAAAATACTTCAAAAAATAAAGTGAAAAAAATAAACATGAACAGAATTATCTCCTTGCTTCAAATCAATCATGTATTTTCATTTTCAGATATCCACCTCTGCTTTCTCCATGCATGACTTTTCTACTTATATTGTTCCATCAAGTTCCAAGTCTGATGATTTCAAGACAACGGGGGTTCAAAGTACCCTATTTTTTCATTTTTATTCCATCTTATTATTTTTCTGGGTTTCACTCACTCCTGTTAAAAATAAAATAGAAAAAAAGAAAAGATTGTTCTTCTTGTTCGATATTTCACAAATTGCACAAACTCTATCAAAACTTGGAGTCATGGAATTCAAATAAAGGTACAGCGGTCTCAACTTTGATTAGTCCAAGGACCGACACAAGAACTCAACTTCGTCTTCACGTAACTTGTAGACAATCACAAAGATTGATTCATTGGTTGACTGAACCCAAACGAATAACTCGGTACTTAAGATTGATCCTATTTTAGAATCACTTTCTCAATCTATAAAGCAGTCCAAACACATAGAACCAGCAACTAACATAAAGTGTTTTACCTGAGCCCCCCACATGTAAGGATGAGGTTGGGGACTTGATGCCATGGGAGAATGAAAGAACTGTGGCGGAATCGGAGAATACACCTATCGCAAAGATTAAAAAAAGAAAGAAAAAAAGAAAAAAAAAACACCCAACAATTAATGAGGCCAATAACAACAAAAATCAGTAAAATTTCCCAAAACAGAACAAGCAATAGCGAATTAGCTCAGCAAGCACCTGAAATCCAGTCCAATCTGGATAAGCTGTCGAACTGCTAGTTGTAGGAGTCTGTTCTTGAACAAAACCCAAATTACCAACAGAAATTATTATAAGTCAATCAATCAAAGAAACCCAACAATCAATACAAGCTCTAAGAAGCCATTGTTGCAGAGATGAACCTTTTCAGAAGCCTTTGACCCCTTTTCAGATGTATCCATCCCAGTGCTTCCCATGATTCAAGCTCAGCTCTCAGACCAGTCTATCAAAGCCAATCTACAATAGCAGGCATACAATTTGAGTCAATTTCCATTTGAAACAGGATCAAACCAGTAATAATCGGACGCTCCAACCATCGAATTGCCATTAAAAAAAGATAACTCTAACGATCTGTGTCGGGTTAAGTCGAGAAAGAAGATCCCGAATTTGGGAACAAAGCCCTAGCTAATCGAAACCCTAGAACATGATGAGAAAAAAATGCAAACTTTCAGCTTCGATTGAACAAATCCATTGAGAAAGGCGGTGGGTAAGAAGAAATTGAATCAAATCGAATAGAGAAAAGATGGAATTAGGGTTACATTTTTTGGGAATTTTGCATGGAGAACCCTAGCCTTAACAAATCTAAGAGTTGAGAGATCGATTAGAACATCAATGGCGAAGAAGAAAAAACCTTGCCTTCTGCGAAGAAGCAAGTTGGAGATCGGGAAGAAGAAGAGAGTTGGAGATCGGGAAACGCAAGCAGCGGGAACAGACCAGTGGTAATAGAAACTTGCCTTCTGCGATCCGTGCTGCCTCTTGCCTTCTGCGATCCGTTCTGTGTCTTGCCTTTAGCGACAGATCTCTGGGAAGAGTAGAAGCAGCAAGAAGAGACAGATCCGTTCTCCCTCTTGCCTTCAGCGAAAATAACCCCTTTTTCTCAAACGGGCCTCTGCAGAACGGATCAAACCCGTTTCAATTAAAGAACGGCCCAAAACCGGGCCCATAGTCCGTTCCTGAACTGGATTTATGGTGTAGTGTGTACAAATGTGGTATGGATTGAGTTAGAGTGGTAAAAATGGGATAGAAGTGTTTGTGGGTATTGAACACCATCAAGTATACTATAATCAAGTCATGTAAACTCCTCACAACTCATGTTCTATATTGATCCTACAATGAAATTGAGCTACAGAACCGAGTTCAGACTTCTGAAGTGTACGGCTAAGCCGTACATGTTCACGGCTCAAAGTCCCAAGAGCATCAAAATTGGCTTTTGTACTGCGGCTTACCCACAGCTGCACCGTAAAATGAGCTAAGTCGTGCCCAACCCGTGCCCAAGCCATAAGCCTTCTTACGGCGGACTTTCCAGAGAGCTCCAGAAACCCATCTTCTTCTATGGCTTTCATACGGCTACACCGTGAAATGCCTTACGGCTAAGCTGTAACCCAACCGTAGCCTAGCCATAGGCTTAGCACAGCTAAGCTGTAGACTAATATACGGCTAAGCCGTAAATGCGGCGGAACTATTGGAGGAAACCTGAACCACTCGGCTAAGCTGTAACCTTAAATACGGTTAAGCCGTATGAACCCAATGAATTTAGAATGTTAGGAATTCTTCATTGACCTTATAGGGCCTTAGTATTGGCACCTTCTTACCACTACACTAGCCCAACTGTAATGATGAGTTAAGACGATAAATGAATTCCGGATGATACCCCAATGTCAAGTCATGGATGTTGACATAAGAAGCGGTGTCCTTATGCATATAAGGTAATACCAAGATGTGGTAACACAATGACACCGGACGTTTTATGAGTACATCGTGTTGAATGTCCTTGGGGATCATGGGTTGCCTAACACAGGGTGAATATTGATTTCTTAGATATTTACGCAACTCGAATGCATTCATATTGTTAAACACCTTGCTTCAACATGAATTGTCTATGCATTCACCCTCTCTAGATAAACCCTGAGGCAATTCAAATCTAAGCTTCTAATGAGTATATGTCTGACAAGCCAGAGCTTCTACTGAGTGTGTGCTTGCTAGCCATAAGGGTATAGGTGAAGTTCAAGCCTTTTAGCTCATACGTATATGCTCGTTTAATTATTTGTCTGTTTCGTGACTGGATATACTTCGGATTATTATTTCTTATGTATGATATGACTCATATGATCGAATCCGAGTCGACACCACTTCGCTTGTGCCCTTTTTGGGTATTATTATTATGTCACTACTGTAGTAGTTTACGGAGGAGTTGTCGGCACTCCTCAGGGAGCTAGCTTGATCTCCTAGCAACCCATATGTATGTATGCTTCCTTTTGGGAGAATAGAGCCTCGTGGATGCCAATTAGTGTGTACTACGTCTTGATTTTGATTTCTTACTTATAGTTACTCATGCATATTATGTCTAGCAGACTATTATGGCTCTTCCTTCTAGAGTATATTAATAAGTTCATCTGATATATCATGCTAGTTTCACATGCTTAATACTTTCTTAACCATCGTGTTAACAGTGTTATCCTTGGTTTTGCAGGTACAGAACCAAATCCCAACCCGAGTGCTGACGCGCCCTCGGATGGTACCCCAACGGTACCTCGGGGTATAGATGAATGGAAGGATGGCGATGTCTTTTATTAGCCATCCTACGGAGTGCGCCGGTTCTGAAGATGTTACAGTCAAACCTTTGGTTTACCCTTAGGAATGCGTAAATTGAACCTTTTGTACCCAATTTCTTTAAGTAGCAGTTGGATTATACGACATGTTATCTAAGTTTTAAGCACTAACATATACAACTTTATATATCTATGAATATTTGCAGATATGTTTCTCTTGTCTTGGCTTTTGATCATTATAGAGTATTTCGCAGGAGTTCGTTATGATAAGTTATATTCCTACGTGTGTTGGCATTCCTCACACGTTCCTGTGGAATCTCCCTTGCAGGAATTCGTGCACAATTCTTCAGGGCACGGATTACTATGGGATTACGTATCCACACCCTGGGGGCCCACTTAAATCCCCAATTCCCAGGATCGGGGCGTGACACCTATAAACTCCACAATCCAAACCACCAATCCACATTCTAAAATACAATCCATACCAACAATTCCCACCATACCAATACAGACCTAGTGATACTCACAACACCAAACCAACAAACCACATTCCATACAATAAATAATTTTACTACACATTCATTGTTACAACATTACAATTACATAACCATTACAGTTACAATTACAACATTTTCCTTTGACAGATTCATTAGATTAATATTTAGCTTATGACCACTTTTTATCCAACTTCTCACATATATATCTAAAATAATTTTACACCTAAAATATGCTATATTCCTAGAACTAAATGTTATTTGTTGTCGATGTGCACGATGCGAAGCAAATGTGAGAGCAAAGATACTGCAGTCAGATCGTTAGTTTGACTAGGTATGTTGTCAACTATAATCCTTTATCATGTTCTAATTTAGTCCATCAAAAAATTCAGTGGCATCTTCAAAAAAGTTGATAGGTCAAGGAAACAAGCCCATTAGATGATGTCAAGGAAATAATCACATTAGAATTTATGTGCATTGAATACATTGCCAATGAATGTAAACTTGCAAAATCATTGAACAACTTTGAGATGTCCGAGTTGGTCTCAAGGTTATTATAAAACTCCCACAATTTTACATCATTGTAGCCCACTAAAAAAGTAAAGTGCTATGACTTCCATAACACAAGAATCATGGTGTTTTGTTTCCTAGCCTTATCCAACCTAGTTTCATCCTAGCCATAAACATGTCTGACAAAACTTTCCTTTTTATTATTATTTAACCAATCCTGTCATCAAACACATTAAGTAAAACCATAATTCAATTAGTAAACCAAGGTTAAACACAATGAGGGGTAAGAAACTTACAAAAGCACTCAGATCGAAAAAAATAAGTGTTCGGACATCGCTCTTTCTTCACTCAAGCCACTAGTACATGATATTGTGTCAAGTCATTCCCTCTCCTTAAGTGCATCCCTCATATGTTGGGGACTAATAGAACAGTACACAGGGAGTTTCGCATGGTACTTCTTATAAGTGTAAAAGCCCAAGAAGCCATTAAGAAAAGTACGTTCATCCTCGCTTAGCTAGTACATGTAACGCTTATGCATCGAGACGTATGCATTTAGTTGGCTTTGAAGTTGTTTCTTACTTTGAAGATGTTTAATTCTTTCAATTAAGACCTAGATGTCTAATAAGGGACCTTGGACATAGGTAGGTGCACTTGTGCTTGGTACTTCAATATGCTCATTCAAAACATCATCAATTGGTGGATTTTCAGGAGATGCATAGCGTGTCTAGGGAGACTCATCCAAAGTCAAACTATATACATGTACTTCTTCCCCTTCAAAAGTTAATTCTCTTGCGGGAGGCTTACTAACTCCCCATCTCTTCCTTTTGATGGGCTGTTAAATTGCCTTCTCCTTCTCCTTCACAAATTCCGGAGACAACAATTTATTCTCAATTGGTAACAGAGATAAATATATAATCTCAACATTTGATTCAGAACTCTCTAATTTTAACCTTTCATAATCAACAAAAGAAGGATGATAGTGTAGCTTTGAAAGTGTCAATCTTCTTTTGCAAATGAGCTGCAAACACATCGAAGCCAATATTCTTTTTACTCGCATGATGTGTTCGGTACATGGTCCAAAAATTCAAGAATCTATAAAAAAAAAAAACACAAGAGATTATATTCATTATCTAAACAAGAGAAATAGGAATTCAATTGAGAACTATAATGTGAAATGTAAATTATTACAGATAAAGATACATACATGAATATTTTTTGAATCTTCAACTTGGACTCTTTTATCTTTGAGTTTTTTTCCTTCATGTCTTTCTTCCTTTTTTTCCTTTTTCTTCACCTTCTAGTTCCTTTTCTTCTTTTATTCCTTCTTTCTCTCTTTCTTCCTTTTCTCTTTTTCTTCTCTTTCTTTATCTTCTCCTTCTTCCTCATTATTGACTTTTTTGGAGTTCAACAAGTAGTGTCTTCTTTCCTTATTCCTCGAATGATGACGAGTGTATTATTTCAATATCACTCAAGGTATGCTTCTCTATGCCCCTTGGAATGTTCTTTCTTCTTTTCCTTTAGTAACAATTCTTTTCTCCAATCCCATATGTCTTGAAGTTTATCATCTAAATCCCCATAATTAAATGTCGTCCACTTTACATGACTTATTAAAGGGTAAATAAGAGGAATGACTTGTCTAAGGCCAAACTATTTCATTACATGTGATCTGGGATGCCTTTCCACAATCCAAAAATAACATAGAATCATGTATAAGTAAAGAGGTCAAGATTAGCCTTTACGGCACACGAGAGAAACCTTTTCCCATGTTTTGTGTAAGGTTGCCAGTGGAAATACATTTGAAAAGTGAATCCATATAAGGATATAAACATAATAAATAATGAAATAATATATGCTTATTGACATGCAAAAAGTTTGGATGAAATTCACAAGCAAATCAACTATGCAAAAGTCAGGTCAAGATTCAAACATAGCTCAAATAGAGCTAAACAAAATCCAAATAGCTCAAGGACAAAGCCCAAAAGGACCCCTTGAGCTTTGAAACAGAAACAAGTCAAAAGACTTTAAAAAAATGAAGAAAGTGTGCGGTGGCTGACTGAACAAGTTAGTGGCAAAATGCGCACTAGCCAACTAAACAAAGCAGTGGCTGAGTGAAGAAAGCAATTGGCTAACCATTGAAAATTAATTGGCCAACCATTGAAAATTATGACAACTCATCAAGTAGCCGATCAAGATCTGGTCAATCATTCCTAGCAGATTTTAAGCTGATTAGTATGATTCAAGAGATGAAGATCCGGTTGCCACCTCACAAAGTTAACTTTGGGAGGGTAGCCGACCACATGAATGTTCAATCAGCTACCTCCCTACAAATTAAATTTTTACTCAATGTTCTCCCTTCCACAAATGACTGGAGGAGACTTTGGGAGCCCATAAATACCCCAATTGGGCATCCATTGTAGAGGCATCCACAAAACACCAAATCATCATCAGCACCACCATTGGACACAACCAACAAGCCCTAAGAAATTCTTCAAACTCTCTTTAAGAAGACTCTGTTCAACTTTTTCAGCAACAACACTAACACCAAAGACAAGGTACTTGGTCTTCTTAAAATGATCAGAAGAATAGTGCCTTAACTTGAACAAATCGCCAAAGAAGATAAGTCCTTCGAGACTTTCTTTGTTCCCTTTACTTAGGAGTAGAACAAAACACGCATACAACTATGGCCAACCAGTTAGAATGACACAATAAGCAATCCATAGGGGCAACCATAACTGTAAATCCTTTATTTTAACTCCCTTTGTGAAACCATATCCAAGGAAAACAAGTGATAGGTTAAAAAGACTACTCAATTGAATTAAAAAACAAAAATGGCGCACACTCCATACACTCAAGTTCGACCGCACTTCTGGATAGTCGATTGTTCCTTGGAACAGTTAGCTGTCCTTTCTTTTATTGTATTCCTTGTGTAATTTCATGTACAATTCTTATGCACTTAATTTTTCTTTTATGTTGTCATCTGAGACCAAGCGGGGGGCTAGGGGGGCTGTATAAAATATAAATGTAAATAGCCTTCACCTTGGTGGTTAGAATGTAAAAGAACCCACATAAATAAACTTAAAATTTAGTAGTCGGAAAATTGGCATTCTTATTTAATTTTTCATGGTTTTTCATGTTTGTTGGAAAAAGAGTCTGGATGCGCTCTATGCAGGTCGATCTCCTTTTTCAGGCAAACAAGAAAAGTTGGTGCCATCTATGGGAATCAAGTCAACCAAGGCATTGATCTGCTACGCTCCTAACAAGCATGCAAATAGGATCTTCCCTCGGGTTTTTACAGTTCAGGTGCAGCCCACATAAGTGGTTATTCTATTCTTCTAACAAACCACCTTGAGGTTTATCCTTGTGGCGCAGTGAGCATTGACTTGCTGAAGTCCTTGGATTAGACTAGGTCCATTTGGCTAGTCTAAATTGGTTGTTCTAAACACTTGTACTTTGGTTAGATTAAGCCGGACCCAACCTTTCACTCCCATTTTGGGGCCAATCCCTTCACATCGAAAGACGCATTGGGGATTGGAATAAGATAAAGAGATTAAAATATTATGAGCTCTATCCAGGTGGCATAATGCATTAAGTTCATGAATTTGCACATTTATGCATCATTTTAGATGAATTAGGGGTTTAATTAGGTGAATCGCATCATTACTCATCTAATTCCATAATTTCATGCATTTTCACTTAAAAACCAAAATTTTCATATTTTTCATACATTTTCTATATTAACTTAGAATTTGTGCAATTTTTCCGCAAAGAGTCCTAATTGGAGTAAAACTCTGGTCAGAAGGGCCCAACTTCAATGTGGGCTCTTTTGTATTTTACTAGTTGAATTAGAATGTGTAGGAAATGAAATTTGTAGGACCCCACTTCACTTTACATATGATTTGGGTCCCACCACTTGAAGAAATTGGAAGATCCACACCCTTAGAGTTCATCTGCCCGTGGATGCTACCTAAAGATCAGCTAAGGCTTCCAAAAACTCTTATCTCATCTTATTTGTGCAAGGAATATTCCTCTAACTTGGAAAACAAGTCACAACTACTGTAGAGATAGAATTCCTTGCAAATCAAAATTCAAAATTTAATCCCATTTTTCTAAGGACAACGTATGTGAAAATGGCCACATCTCTTAAACAATAGACCAATCAACAAAAATGGGCCACCATAGGAAAGCTTATTCAGAGTAAATGTTCATAGAGACCAAGATCGCACAAATCAAATCTAAAATAAGAAAGTTATGGGCACGAAAAGTTTCAGTTATATTTTTCAATGGGATTGTAATTAAATCCACACTATTGATAATCCATGGCTGCATAACCTGTGTTCAACCCCTTATAAAGATTAGCCAAGCCACCCAAAGGTTTCCAAAAGCTTCCACCCTATTTAAATTCAAAAAGGATAAGAGATTTTTCTCATGAAAAAAGATAAATCAAATCTATAGAGAAGGTGTTCAGATTCAATGAATTTGTAAGATAACCGGAGAAATAAAAGGAACACCAAAGGAGAGATCGTTCCATGCTCTTTTTCCCCCACCTTAGGACATCCACTTCTCTCTCTCCTCTATCTTTTCTTCTCTTCTCATTCTAGTATAGAAAAAAAATTAGAAAAAATATTTTGGGTATTCTGGAGCCCTGTTCCAAAAACTAGGATTAACAGAGCAAATTGAGAGCTTTCACTATATTCACATAGAGATCATAATAAAGTTTAGAATTTCTTTGCCTATGAAGGAGTAGTCCTTTGGATTGGAATGTTAGAAGAAGTTAAGTAGATTTTTTTTATTCTTTTCATGGTAATTGATTTAAATAGTTTATTGTCTCTTGCAAGCTTAATTTGTTTAATAAATCTTTCTTTAGTCTTAGACAACCTCTGATGTTTAGTTCTCATTGAATGCTACTTTAATCATTCATTATTTCTTAATAGATTATGCTTAGATCTATGGTAGTCTATTTTTTATTTATGTGTGATGTTTATTTTATTCATAAATTTATGAGGTGAAGGGGGTTTTAGCCTTAGATAATTCTTGAAAAGTTCATGCTTTTTAATAGACAAAGTAACCAGTTCAGAAATATTGACTTGTTTCTAAAGATATTTTAGGAAATTTCTATTTTATCAATTACATGGAATGATGAATTGATCTATTTAATGGACTCTAGACATTTTGATATATTTCTCATCATTGTTACTCTTGCACTGTGGTTTTAATTTTATTAAATTTCTAATTTACCCATTGCCATATCTTGTATTATTTTTTTATTTGTTTAAAGAAATTTCAAATTTTTAAATAAAAAGTTCAAAGTACCCCTTGAGGGGTGCACCCTGTATTTGCCACTATCTCATAAAGACAACTATATCCTTGCAGTTTTTAGATTGATTAATTCACTTCAAGTTTTTGGGCCCATTACCGAGGAGCCAATTTTGAATTTTTTTAAATTAAAATCTTCTTTTAAAGTATTTTAGTGATACTTAGAATCATGAGCATACATACATCGCATTAGTTAGCATCATCCATCTAATTGTGTTTTGCATTATTATTTTTTATTTAGTTTCCTTTTCTAATTAAAGAAAAATAGAAAAAAAATTTTGATTTTTTTATTTTTTTAGTTTTTCAGAATAAGTAATAAAAAATTATTAAATTATTTCTTTTAATTTCAAATTTTAGTAGTTAAAAAAAAAAAGAAAAGAAAAAAGACTGATTCTTATTAATTTTGAGTTTGATGAGATTAGTTTTAAATTCTTGGGAATCTTTTTAATTTTCATTAATCACAAAAAAAAATTGATTTTCTTTTGGATTTTGTTCACGTGTTTAGATTTGTTTGTTAACCTCTGATCTCTTAACTTAGATTATTTAGAGTTTTTAAATACTGTCATTTAAGTTGTTTAGATTAATTAGAGTTTTAAAATCTAAAAATTGAATTGGATAAGATGGGATTAATGATAATTGGACACTTTTTTTAAACTAACCATATCTGGACTCTTAATTGGATAATTTTGGATTTTCAATTTTTTTCTTTAGATAGAGTTTTGATTTTCTCATTAACTTAGATTTTATCTTTGATAGAGTTTTAACTAATCTGGTTAACTTTAGAATTTTTTTTTATTTTATCTCTTTTCTAGATTAGGTTAAGATAGCATTTTTCTCTTAGATAGAAGTTTACTTTAATTGCTAACATAGGATTCACTGATAAGAGTTTCTTTTTTATAGGTTTCATTGTAAAGGAAGAGACTTGCATAGGTGGCTTGCTTAAATAGGGAACTGCTGAATTGCTAATATTGGTTACAAAAGTTTCTATAAAAAAAAAACAGGATAAGCTTGCACGCAATAAGGATTGCGTGGACCCACTATAAGATCTTTTTTCCTTAACCTATGAATCTTTTATCTACAAGTGGGCTTGGTTGTTTAATTTCTACAAAACCGTGATTGTTTGATACTCACATAAATTAAATTGGACCACACACTTAGATAGGGGCAAGCAACAAGATAAGGACTGGATTTCATCACCAGATCCTTGCCCACCTAGGTCTAATCATCTCTCACATAGGTACCTAGCCTTAATTAAAACCAAGTAGAAATGAGATCGAATTCGAGCTTAGTGAATGAAGACCACTGATAGTTGCACTAGTTGTGCTCTTTAACCAAAGTTGATGCCCAAGAAAAGCATTTGCTTCTAAGAGTATGACATCTTATCTATTCAATGTACTGGTTCTTAAACGGATTCATCCCCACCACTCCCTGGTGGCTTATCTGGTCAACCAGGATTTCATAAGACCGAATTATAGGCCCACGTGTTTTCTTTACTAGTTAGGAGCTATCTAGTGATCTAGGCTAACCATAAGATCATTTATTGTGCTCAATCTTTGTGCTTGATTGCTTGTGCATCATATTAGGACTAGTAGGACCTTACAAATAGACTAGGTTAACATTTTCTTATGGTTAAACCTACTGCATGTGAACAAAGAAAAACCAACCTGAGAGAAGCATATTGTGGGAACGCAAAAAAAAAAAAAAAGGAGTTAGTCAGGATTATACCTAACTTCCTCTCACCGTTGTAGGAAATTTTTTGATTTTTGAAGAATTTGAATAAAAAATGACAAAAGTAAACCAAGTGCACCCACCCATGACTTTGAAGGATTATATGTACCCCACTAGGACAACTCAACCATCTTGTATCAGGTTGCTCTAGACCAATGATACCTTTGAGATCAAATATGGCATGACTCAAATGCTCCTAGTCTTTCTTGGGATAAACCAGGAGAATCCATACCAACATGTTAGGAAATTTGAAGATATCTATGGGACTACGAGGATAAATCAAATGATAGAGGAAACCCTAAAGATTAGGTTATTTCCTTTTCCCTAAAAGAGAAAGCTAAAGCATGGCCTTATGCCTTACAGGTCGGCTCAATCACTACTAGTCCAAGCTAGTTGAAGAATTTTACAAAAAGATCTACTCTAAGCAGAAAACCACTTTAATTAGGTAGGCCATTAATGGGTTCTATCAAATAGAAGGGGAGACAATTTACAATTATTTGGAATGGTTCAAGGACCTTGATGAGTCTCTAAAAATGCATATTTTCATACACATTTTAAACTAATTTAAGGACTTATTAACTTGAAAGAGCCTTATTTAGAGTGATATCATGGTTTCATTTATTTTAAATTCATTTTTATATATTTTTTTGCATAAATTGTTTAAAAATCACATTTTTTGCAAACATTTATGGAACCTGCTATTTTTGTAAAGTCTATTTTTGGAAAGTTTTGTGAAAATAATTTTTCTCATGAAATAAATTGAGTTTTAATCATCATTAGTTCATTCATATAAAATCATGAAGAATGGTGTGTATTATCATTGTCATTTCATGAGAAATGGGCCCGCATTCATGCATCAGTGATCTTAGGGGTAAAATTGTCTTTTCAAATGAATTCACATTTGTTTTGTAGGAAATTGATGATATGGATCCCATTTATAAAGAATTCAAACAAGGAATTAATTTTCAGAAGAAAGGAGAGAAGAATTGAAGAGAATAAGAAATTGGAAGAAAATTGCAAAAAGTCGACTTCATAGTCCCACACACACATGCACATGTGTAGGGTACACTTGTAAAACATCCAAGATGGGGTCCATTTATTTTTTGCACATTTTTAAGAGATTTTGATGAGAATTTGAAAAATATCTCATCAAAGATACACAAACAAAGCCACATAGGAGTTCTTTTTGGAGAAGGAGAAGATTTAATTGAAAGAAAAATAAAAATAAATATCCAAGCAAGCTATTCCACATCCAAAAGAGGATTTTATTCAGATTTTGGCTAAAAAAGGAAAGGAAAAAAATTAAGAGGTTTATCTTCAAAGATCCCTTCGAGTTTGGAGCCAACAAGGAGAACTTTCCAAAAAAAGAAAGTTGATACTGTAAAGAGGAAAAAAGGGGAAGTTCCACACCACATGTGGGCCAAGTTTGATTCTAAGAGAGGATTCTTATCCCTAAATTATCTCTCAAAAGAACTCCATGCAAGGTGGCAAAGACAAAGAAGGAAAGAAGCACTCAAAAGAGACTTTCAATCAAAACAAACAAGGAAAGAAAAGAAAAAAAAAGTAGAAAAAAAATCCAAAAGATATGTCACACCCAAAGCCTTGTATTGAACCTATTTTCTTTCAATTTTTTTTATTTTTTTTAATATTTTAGAGTTTGAGAAGGAATAGGAATTGAAAAGTATAAATAGGGCACCCCTCTCCCATATTCTTCATGGAAGAATTATGTCACGACCCGAGCCCAGAATTCGGGGGTTAGCGAAAAGCTAAACCGGTGACACACGTACTCCCGTGCACGTGCACCCAAACCCAGTCCAGATGCACACACACAAGGGATCTAACACGTGCGAAACAGACGAACGCGGAAGCTGTAGATATCATAGCAAGCAACAAAGAAAATAGCGGAAGCCAAAGCAGAAACAAATACGGAAGCGACAAAGACAAATACACTGATAGAAAACCGAATACACACCAAAACCATATATACAAAATACACAGAATACAAGTCCCCTGAAACCAAAACTCAAAATCCCAAAACGAAAAGCCACTGGAAGTATGCATGAACGCACTCGGCAGAGATGATCAGGCCCACTCTGCCAAACCGGAGGGTGCCTCTACACTCGCCCCTGCAGCCTTCTCGACCGCCGGGGAGCTGGGCAAGGTATCTGTGCCTGCAACACCACAGACAATACAAATGAATACAACGATCCAGCAAATATAAGTAACAGAGATGAAACACTCATAGTATCAAAGCTGAATAAATGACAGAATAATGATTTCAGAATTTCATCTTAGTAAGCTAAGCAAATCGTGCATAGACGTAAAGCATGATATGTGAATCAAACATAGAAATACTGACTAAGTGGCTACTACGTTAACCATGTTCTCTCCAATAGAGAGCAGAGCAGAGCAGAGCAGATGAGAACACCACTGACCGGGCCAGGGTACAAGTGGGTCTCGGTTTCCTGGGTTCCGGGGTCCCAAGACAAAGCAACACTGCAGTTATACAGAGATACAGAGATCTAAGCCAAAGGTAACCCCGTCGGGCATCCTAGGGCTGAGGCTGAGTAGAGCCAGACTAATACCAATCAAATCAAATCCATAGAAAGGGAGATTATCCGCTTTGGACTCACCGATGACAAAAACCGGATCTTATCCTCACGTATTAACCTCTGGGCAGAGCCACCCGGGAATACCCAAACTCAGAGATAAACAAAGCCAGCAGAGCATAGATATAAATCCAAAGCACAGCATAGATCAAAGCATAGTGCAGAACGAAGCATAGAACAGAGATACAGGACGAAAACAAAAATGACTACGGAATGCATAAACTTAGATTAACAGAACAGAGGGCAAAATCATAAACAATATGCAATGCATCTCAGATTAATACGGAGTCAAGGTTCATTACAAGCCAGTCCTAAGCTAGTTGTTCACTGTCACTAACCGTGCATGTTGATGTAGTTTTAAGTTAGTCAATACACCGTTGCCATCAAAGTGTTGCAATGTAATCTGTGCGTGCACCGACGTCCCTTAAACCAACACCCATGGGGAGGTGCTTAACAGTAAATCAACACTCACATGAATAAGTCACAGCCTAACAGACTATTCATGCGATCCAAGAATCCATTGGGCCGGTTTACATGGGTGGTTAACCTGTATTTGAGTCCTACAAGTCTCACCATTATCCTAAGTTATGTTTCAGAATTGCCATGCCTAACGGTTTAGCTATGGGGGACCTATGGTTGAGCCGAAGACATCTTACACGCTTGTCGTACTATGCACTACGGCTTCACCTTGGTTCCATTCAAAACACAGCTAAACGAATCATCTTTCACTTCTGATCTGATGCCTTTTTCGGCTGAGCTACAGTCAGTATACGGCTTAGCCGTAGACCAATCCACGGCTTAGTCGTAGCATTCCACGGCTTAGCCGTAGCCTCACCGTAGGAGTACTGATATCAGAAAAGTTTCGACTGATCAGAGATTTAATTCACGGCTGGGGTACGGTTGGGTCACGGCTAGCTTACGGCTCAGCCGTAGAACAAATTACGGCTTAGCCGTAGCCTAGCCGTAGAACAAAACTCAAATTTCGAGTCTCTGGAAATCAAGCCGTAGAAGTTCACGGCTTAGCCGTACAATACAGAGATGAATTCGGGCTGAGTACAGAAACTGAAATTTGATACAGAAGCTGAAGAAAATGAGTTACAGAGACTCCAAATTCACAGAATGTGGCTGTAAAGCATCAAATACTCTAAAGAGGATGGAAATCAAAGCATTCAAATAGAGCACCCATGTGTGTTATAAAAGTCTGTACTTATACTTGCCTCAAATCTGGAAATCCACTGAATCGAGCTCCAAAGCAACTAAAACCAAAACAAATCAAAGCAATCACACATGCATGAGATGAAGACCTAGCAAGCAACAGAGAATGGGGGAAGCAATTGGAGAAGAAGAAGAAAGAATTGGAAAGAACCCACTTACCGAACCACAAAACATAAACAGAGAGAAGAGAAGAACCCAAATCCACTAAAGGACCCAATCCTCAAACGATCAAGAGAAGGAAAGAAGAGAGGGAGAGAAGGAGAGAGAACGTGGAGAGCTCCTCTGGAATTCCTTGCATGCAACGATCAGGTGAAATGAGAGAGAGAGAGACACCTGTAATGACTCATGTATATATAGTTTTGGAAGTTTAAGTCAAAGTCCAAAGAGTCTGGGTTATTTACAAATCAAGTCACATGAAGGTCCATCTTCCCCAATTGACTCCAAACGGATCTGACACAGTTACGGAAATTGTCGAGCTCAACGAAATACACATGCTGACACCAAGATGATGCAAAGATGATATGAGCAAAGCAAAAGCAAAATTACGAAAAAGGCTTAGAACTACCTATTCCAGGTCAAAGGTCACTCAACTACCTATCCAAGGCCCAAAACCAAGTCCAAAAGAATAAACAAAACAAAACACACACTAATGAGCCACTAATCCGGCTCAAAGGGGATCGGAGTGTTACATCCTCCCCCACTAGGAATCATTCCGTCCTCGGAATGACTACCTACCTGCGCAAAGAGCTGGGGGTACTGGCGCGCTAGCTGCTCCTCTAGCTCCCAAGTAGCCTCATCCGGACCGTGATGCTCCCACAACACTTTAACCCATCTGATAGTCCTGGTACGGAGAATCTGCTCTCGTGTGCCAACGATGCGAAGCGGACGCTCAACGTAAGTTGCATTAGGCTGAATCTGGATATCATCGTAGCGAATCACATGGCTCGGATCTGGCACATACTTACGGAGCATCGACACATGGAAGACATCGTGCACACCGGAGAACTCAACTGGAAGCGTCAACCGATAAGCTAAATCTCCAACTCGGCTCTTGACTTCGAACGGTCCTACATATCTCGGAGCTAACTTACCCTTCTGACCAAATCGAACTGTGCCCTTCATCGGGGAAACT
Source organism: Sextonia rubra (assembly GCA_037013555.1). Classification (NCBI taxonomy): domain Eukaryota; kingdom Viridiplantae; phylum Streptophyta; class Magnoliopsida; order Laurales; family Lauraceae; genus Sextonia; species Sextonia rubra. The sequence continues at coordinate 9,140,340 of JASUAD010000015.1, forward strand.
TTAAGGAACACCCAATCTCCGACTTGGAATGCCAAAGGTCTCCTCCGAGTATCAGCATAGCTCTTCTGCCTGGACCGAGCAATCTTCAAATTCTCTATCACTTTCTGCACTTTCTCCGTCGTCTATGCTATGATCGTCGGACCATGAAAACTCCTTGCTCCTACCTCTTCCCAGCACACCGGGGTCCTGCACTTACGTCCGTAGAGAGCCTCATAGGGTGCCATACCAATACTCTCGTGGAAGCTGTTGTTGTAGGCAAACTCACACAATGCTAGATGCGTATCCCATTCCTTCTCAAAGTTCAGCACACTAGCTCTGAGCATATCCTCCAACGTCTGAATGGTACGCTCCGACTGTCCATCAGTCTGGGGGTGGTATGCCGTGCTAAAACTCAGCTTCGTGCCCATAGCTTCCTGAAATGCTCTCCAGAATGAAGATACAAAACGACTGTCTCGATCCGACACAATCGATACCGGGGTGCCATGCAATCTGACTACCTCGTCAACAAACTTCCTAGCCATCTCCGTGAATGTCATCCCCTTCTTGAACGGAAGGAAATGTGCTGACTTGGTCAATCTGTCCACTATTACCCAGATCGCATTGTTCTTTCTACTGGTCGGCGGAAAACCGGAGACGAAATCCATCGTAATGTGCTCCCACTTCCACTGCGGAGTGTGCAATGGATGCAATGATCCTGGAGGTCGCTGATGATCAGCTTTCACCCTCTGACAGGTCAAACATCGAGCTACGAACCCTGCGATCTCCCGCTTCATATTGTTCCACCAAAATCTGTCCTTCAAGTTCCGGTACATCTTCGTACTCCCTGGGTGCATCGCATATCGGGCATCGTGCGCATCTGTCATCAACTGATCTTTCAGCTCATCCACAGCGGGAACACACAATCGATTCCTGAAGTACAAAACTCCATCTACCAGGCTGAAATCCGGTCGATCTGTACTCCTATCTCTGAACTTCACTAGGAGGGGGTCCTCAAACTGGCGATCCTTGATCTGCTGAATCACCTCAGGCTGAAACACGACAGTAGCAGCTAATGTCACCAAGTCACCTACCATCCGAACCTCAACGGGCTGGTCATGCACAAGCATATAGAATCCTGCCAACACCTGAAGACTGTCTGTCCTCCTGCTGAGTGCATCTGCAACTACATTTCCCTTGCCTGGGTGGTACTTGATCGGAAAGTCGTAGTCTTTGATAAACTCCAACCATCTACGCTGCCTCATATTCAAGTCATGCTGATCAAACAAGTACTGCAGACTGTGATGATCGGAATGGACCTCGAACTTTACACCGTACAAGTAATGCCGCCACAACTTCAATGCAAATACAATGGCTGCTAACTCCAAGTCATGTGTGGCATAGTTCTTCTCATGCTCCTTCAGCTGTCTGGATCCATAGGCAATCACCTTCTGATTCTGCATCAGGACACAGCCTAACCCAACGCGAGAAGCATCGGAATAAATCACGAATCCCTCACTACCATCTGGGAGAATCAACACTGGCGCCGTAGTGAGCTTTTCTTTCAACATTTGGAAACTACGCTCACACTTCTCTGTCCACTCATATGGAACCTTCTTCCGAGTCAACTGAGTCAGCGGTGCTGAAATCTTCGAAAAGTCCTGCACGAACCTGCGGTAGTATCCCGCCAAACCCAGAAAACTCCGAATCTCTGTCACTGATCTGGGACGGGGCCAATGGACTACTGCCTCAATCTTCGCCGGATCCACCATTAATCCATCTCTAGAAATCTTATGACCCAGAAATGCAACTTGCTCTAACCAGAAATCACACTTAGTCAACTTGGCATACAACTTGTGATCCTTAAGCAGCTGCAATGCTTTCCTCAAATGGTCTGTATGTTCCTCAGCAGTCTTCGAATAGACCAATATGTCATCTATAAAAACCACAACGAACTGGTCCAAGAAGGAAGTAAACACCCTGTTCATCAAGGCCATGAAAGCTGCGGGTGCATTCGTCAAACCAAACGGCATGACAAGGAACTCGTAGTGTCCATACCGAGTCCTGAAAGCTGTCTTCGGAACATCCTCATCCTTCACCCTGAGCTGGTGATATCCTGACCTCAAGTCAATCTTAGAGAAGTAAGCTGCACCCTGAAGTTGATCGAACAACTCGTCAATCCTAGGCAATGGATATTTGTTCTTGATAGTCACTTTATTCAACTGCCTGTAGTCAATGCACATCCGGAAACTGCCATCCTTCTTCTTGACAAACAATACAGGAGCTCCCCAAGGTGAAACACTTGGGCGTATGAACCCTTTGTCCAACAGATCCTGCAACTGTTTCTTTAATTCCAACAACTCTGCAGGTGCCATACGATATGGAGCTCTACTGATAGGTGCTGTACCTGGTACCACGTCAATAGCAAATTCTACCTCCCGAACCGGTGGCAACTCTGGCACATCCTCCGGGAAGACATCCGGAAACTCGCTAACTACTGGGATCTCACTGAGCTGTCGCTGATCTTTCTTCTCTGAAATGAATGCAAGAAATCCCTCACATCCCCTACGAAGCATCCTGTCTGCCTTACAAGCAAAGATCACACGTCTTGGGCACTTCATCTGGCTGCCCTCAAATCGGAATCCGCTGCCCAAATCAAAGTAGATAGCTTTGCTGTAGCAATTGATACACGCATGATATCTTGCAAGCCAGTCCATACCAAGGATCACATCAAAATCCAGTGTCGTGAGCAACACGAGGTCTACTGGGAGCTGATGACCAGCTATCCGCACATCACACTGAGGGTAAAACACACTGCACTCCACCCGCTTACCAACCGGAGTGGATACTAGCAACAAGTATGGAAGTGGTGTGGGTCGGTGTCGAAGCTGCACAGCAAAATGGGGTGCTACGTACGAACGCGTAGACCCGGAGTCAAATAAAGCTAAAGCTTCTGCATCAGAAATTAAAATTTTACCTTCCACGACTGTGGCCTCCTCCGCGCCCTCATGCGTAGCAGCATAGGCTCGGGCTGTCTGGCGGTTCGGCTTCTGGGCTGGGCGAGCTGGCTGAGATCTGCCCTGAGCTGTAGATCCTGCATGTCTCGTCTGTGGCGAGGACTGAAACTTCGGGCATTGGGCCCGCCTGTGATCCGTAGAGCCACAACCGAAACAAGCCCCAATCTTCCTCCAACATCTGTCTGTGGGGTGATCCTTCCCACAGTGACCGCATACCAACGGAGTACTGCTCGAACTGCCCTGCTTACCCTTGAACCTTTTCTGAAACTGACTTCTGCCACTGGAACCTGCCGCCCTCTTAGCTTCTGTTCGCTCCTCCTCAAAGATGGCCTCTGCATCATAAGCCCTGTCAATAGCGTCATCCAATGTAGCCGGCCACATACAAGCAACCACATGGCGTTTGTGTCTCGGATTCAGACCGTTGACGAAGCGAGTCACCTTCTTCTGCTCCGTATTCACCATGTCCTCTGCGAAGTGAGACAACTCTGTAAACTTGTGTACATAATCTGCAACTGACATCTGTCTCTGCTGAAGGTTGAAGAATTCCACTTCCTTGGCTCGCTGAATATGGAGAGGCATGAACTTCCGACGGAATTGCTGCTTGAAGGTCTCCCAAACTGTGGCACTGGGCATAGTCTGAAATGAAGTCTTAACACTCCTCCACCATGTCTTGGCTACACTCCGAAGCATAGAGGCTGTGAGAACTACCTTCTGCTTGTTACTGCACACAATCGTGTCAAATAGCTCTTCAGTCTGCTCCAACCATTGCTCCGCCTGCAATGCATCCTCTATCCCATGAAACTCAGTCGCCCCTCGCTTACGGAACTTGTCAAAAAGAGCATTAGGATCTGATTCCTTAGGCTGGAAAATCACCTGCTGATCTATGCGAGGTGATGCTACTGCAGCAGCCTGACTCTGTCTATCTACCATGGATGCCATCTGCGCCTGTAATGATTGCATAGACTGCATCATCATCATCATCCGCTCCTCACTACTGATGTGTGGGGGTACTGATCCACTATCACCGTTATGGCCCTGTTGATTCTCATCCCGAGATCCTGATCCTGATGCCATCCTGCAAAAAGGAAAAGAAACACAACACACAAATATAAAATGCCCTGAGTTAGTCAAACCCCAAATCAACATATGAGACTTCGAGTCAAATAGTTGATAGCGTTATCTCACCACGATCTTAGATGCCTACATGCTTATAACTAGCATGCTCTGATACCATACAATACGTATGTCACGACCCGAGCCCAGAATTCGGGGGTTAGCGAAAAGCTAAACCGGTGACACACGTACTCCCGTGCACGTGCACCCAAACCCAGTCCAGATGCACGCACACAAGGGATCTAACACGTGCGAAACAGACGAACGCGGAAGCTGTAGATATCATAGCAAGCAACAAAGAAAATAGCGGAAGCCAAAGCAGAAACAAATACGGAAGCGACAAAGACAAATACACTGATAGAAAACCGAATACACACCAAAACCATATATACAAAATACACAGAATACAAGTCCCCTGAAACCAAAACTCAAAATCCCAAAACGAAAAGCCACTGGAAGTATGCATGAACGCACTCGGCAGAAATGATCAGGCCCACTCTGCCAAACCGGAGGGTGCCTCTACACTCGCCCCTGCAGCCTTCTCGACCGCCGGGGAGCTGGGCAAGGTATCTGTGCCTGCAACACCACAGACAATACAAATGAATACAACGATCCAGCAAATATAAGTAACAGAGATGAAACACTCATAGTATCAAAGCTGAATAAATGACAGAATAATGATTTCAGAATTTCATCTTAGTAAGCTAAGCAAATCGTGCATAGACGTAAAGCATGATATGTGAATCAAACATAGAAATACTGACTAAGTGGCTACTACGTTAACCATGTTCTCTCCAATAGAGAGCAGAGCAGAGCAGAGCAGATGAGAACACCACTGACCGGGCCAGGGTACAAGTGGGTCTCGGTTTCCTGGGTTCCGGGGTCCCAAGACAAAGCAACACTGCAGTTATACAGAGATACAGAGATCTAAGCCAAAGGTAACCCCGTCGGGCATCCTAGGGCTGAGGCTGAGTAGAGCCAGACTAATACCAATCAAATCAAATCCATAGAAAGGGAGATTATCCGCTTTGGACTCACCGATGACAAAAACCGGATCTTATCCTCACGTATTAACCTCTGGGCAGAGCCACCCGGGAATACCCAAACTCAGAGATAAACAAAGCCAGCAGAGCATAGATATAAATCCAAAGCACAGCATAGATCAAAGCATAGTGCAGAACGAAGCATAGAACAGAGATACAGGACGAAAACAAAAATGACTACGGAATGCATAAACTTAGATTAACAGAACAGAGGGCAAAATCATAAACAATATGCAATGCATCTCAGATTAATACGGAGTCAAGGTTCATTACAAGCCAGTCCTAAGCTAGTTGTTCACTGTCACTAACCGTGCATGTTGATGTAGTTTTAAGTTAGTCAATACACCGTTGCCATCAAAGTGTTGCAATGTAATCTGTGCGTGCACCGACGTCCCTTAAACCAACACCCATGGGGAGGTGCTTAACAGTAAATCAACACTCACATGAATAAGTCACAGCCTAACAGACTATTCATGCGATCCAAGAATCCATTGGGCCGGTTTACATGGGTGGTTAACCTGTATTTGAGTCCTACAAGTCTCACCATTATCCTAAGTTATGTTTCAGAATTGCCATGCCTAACGGTTTAGCTATGGGGGACCTATGGTTGAGCCGAAGACATCTTACACGCTTGTCGTACTATGCACTACGGCTTCACCTTGGTTCCATTCAAAACACAGCTAAACGAATCATCTTTCACTTCTGATCTGATGCCTTTTTCGGCTGAGCTACAGTCAGTATACGGCTTAGCCGTAGACCAATCCACGGCTTAGTCGTAGCATTCCACGGCTTAGCCGTAGCCTCACCGTAGGAGTACTGATATCAGAAAAGTTTCGACTGATCAGAGATTTAATTCACGGCTGGGGTACGGTTGGGTCACGGCTAGCTTACGGCTCAGCCGTAGAACAAATTACGGCTTAGCCGTAGCCTAGCCGTAGAACAAAACTCAAATTTCGAGTCTCTGGAAATCAAGCCGTAGAAGTTCACGGCTTAGCCGTACAATACAGAGATGAATTCGGGCTGAGTACAGAAACTGAAATTTGATACAGAAGCTGAAGAAAATGAGTTACAGAGACTCCAAATTCACAGAATGTGGCTGTAAAGCATCAAATACTCTAAAGAGGATGGAAATCAAAGCATTCAAATAGAGCACCCATGTGTGTTATAAAAGTCTGTACTTATACTTGCCTCAAATCTGGAAATCCACTGAATCGAGCTCCAAAGCAACTAAAACCAAAACAAATCAAAGCAATCACACATGCATGAGATGAAGACCTAGCAAGCAACAGAGAATGGGGGAAGCAATTGGAGAAGAAGAAGAAAGAATTGGAAAGAACCCACTTACCGAACCACAAAACATAAACAGAGAGAAGAGAAGAACCCAAATCCACTAAAGGACCCAATCCTCAAACGATCAAGAGAAGGAAAGAAGAGAGGGAGAGAAGGAGAGAGAACGTGGAGAGCTCCTCTGGAATTCCTTGCATGCAACGATCAGGTGAAATGAGAGAGAGAGAGACACCTGTAATGACTCATGTATATATAGTTTTGGAAGTTTAAGTCAAAGTCCAAAGAGTCTGGGTTATTTACAAATCAAGTCACATGAAGGTCCATCTTCCCCAATTGACTCCAAACGGATCTGACACAGTTACGGAAATTGTCGAGCTCAACGAAATACACATGCTGACACCAAGATGATGCAAAGATGATATGAGCAAAGCAAAAGCAAAATTACGAAAAAGGCTTAGAACTACCTATTCCAGGTCAAAGGTCACTCAACTACCTATCCAAGGCCCAAAACCAAGTCCAAAAGAATAAACAAAACAAAACACACACTAATGAGCCACTAATCCGGCTCAAAGGGGATCGGAGTGTTACATCCTCCCCCACTAGGAATCATTCCGTCCTCGGAATGACTACCTACCTGCGCAAAGAGCTGGGGGTACTGGCGCGCTAGCTGCTCCTCTAGCTCCCAAGTAGCCTCATCCGGACCGTGATGCTCCCACAACACTTTAACCCATCTGATAGTCCTGGTACGGAGAATCTGCTCTCGTGTGCCAACGATGCGAAGCGGACGCTCAACGTAAGTTGCATTAGGCTGAATCTGGATATCATCGTAGCGAATCACATGGCTCGGATCTGGCACATACTTACGGAGCATCGACACATGGAAGACATCGTGCACACCGGAGAACTCAACTGGAAGCGTCAACCGATAAGCTAAATCTCCAACTCGGCTCTTGACTTCGAACGGTCCTACATATCTCGGAGCTAACTTACCCTTCTGACCAAATCGAACTGTGCCCTTCATCGGGGAAACTTTAAGGAACACCCAATCTCCGACTTGGAATGCCAAAGGTCTCCTCCGAGTATCAGCATAGCTCTTCTGCCTGGACCGAGCAATCTTCAAATTCTCTATCACTTTCTGCACTTTCTCCGTCGTCTATGCTATGATCGTCGGACCATGAAAACTCCTTGCTCCTACCTCTTCCCAGCACACCGGGGTCCTGCACTTACGTCCGTAGAGAGCCTCATAGGGTGCCATACCAATACTCTCGTGGAAGCTGTTGTTGTAGGCAAACTCACACAATGCTAGATGCGTATCCCATTCCTTCTCAAAGTTCAGCACACTAGCTCTGAGCATATCCTCCAACGTCTGAATGGTACGCTCCGACTGTCCATCAGTCTGGGGGTGGTATGCCGTGCTAAAACTCAGCTTCGTGCCCATAGCTTCCTGAAATGCTCTCCAGAATGAAGATACAAAACGACTGTCTCGATCCGACACAATCGATACCGGGGTGCCATGCAATCTGACTACCTCGTCAACAAACTTCCTAGCCATCTCCGTGAATGTCATCCCCTTCTTGAACGGAAGGAAATGTGCTGACTTGGTCAATCTGTCCACTATTACCCAGATCGCATTGTTCTTTCTACTGGTCGGCGGAAAACCGGAGACGAAATCCATCGTAATGTGCTCCCACTTCCACTGCGGAGTGTGCAATGGATGCAATGATCCTGGAGGTCGCTGATGATCAGCTTTCACCCTCTGACAGGTCAAACATCGAGCTACGAACCCTGCGATCTCCCGCTTCATATTGTTCCACCAAAATCTGTCCTTCAAGTTCCGGTACATCTTCGTACTCCCTGGGTGCATCGCATATCGGGCATCGTGCGCATCTGTCATCAACTGATCTTTCAGCTCATCCACAGCGGGAACACACAATCGATTCCTGAAGTACAAAACTCCATCTACCAGGCTGAAATCCGGTCGATCTGTACTCCTATCTCTGAACTTCACTAGGAGGGGGTCCTCAAACTGGCGATCCTTGATCTGCTGAATCACCTCAGGCTGAAACACGACAGTAGCAGCTAATGTCACCAAGTCACCTACCATCCGAACCTCAACGGGCTGGTCATGCACAAGCATATAGAATCCTGCCAACACCTGAAGACTGTCTGTCCTCCTGCTGAGTGCATCTGCAACTACATTTCCCTTGCCTGGGTGGTACTTGATCGGAAAGTCGTAGTCTTTGATAAACTCCAACCATCTACGCTGCCTCATATTCAAGTCATGCTGATCAAACAAGTACTGCAGACTGTGATGATCGGAATGGACCTCGAACTTTACACCGTACAAGTAATGCCGCCACAACTTCAATGCAAATACAATGGCTGCTAACTCCAAGTCATGTGTGGCATAGTTCTTCTCATGCTCCTTCAGCTGTCTGGATCCATAGGCAATCACCTTCTGATTCTGCATCAGGACACAGCCTAACCCAACGCGAGAAGCATCGGAATAAATCACGAATCCCTCACTACCATCTGGGAGAATCAACACTGGCGCCGTAGTGAGCTTTTCTTTCAACATTTGGAAACTACGCTCACACTTCTCTGTCCACTCATATGGAACCTTCTTCCGAGTCAACTGAGTCAGCGGTGCTGAAATCTTCGAAAAGTCCTGCACGAACCTGCGGTAGTATCCCGCCAAACCCAGAAAACTCCGAATCTCTGTCACTGATCTGGGACGGGGCCAATGGACTACTGCCTCAATCTTCGCCGGATCCACCATTAATCCATCTCTAGAAATCTTATGACCCAGAAATGCAACTTGCTCTAACCAGAAATCACACTTAGTCAACTTGGCATACAACTTGTGATCCTTAAGCAGCTGCAATGCTTTCCTCAAATGGTCTGTATGTTCCTCAGCAGTCTTCGAATAGACCAATATGTCATCTATAAAAACCACAACGAACTGGTCCAAGAAGGAAGTAAACACCCTGTTCATCAAGGCCATGAAAGCTGCGGGTGCATTCGTCAAACCAAACGGCATGACAAGGAACTCGTAGTGTCCATACCGAGTCCTGAAAGCTGTCTTCGGAACATCCTCATCCTTCACCCTGAGCTGGTGATATCCTGACCTCAAGTCAATCTTAGAGAAGTAAGCTGCACCCTGAAGTTGATCGAACAACTCGTCAATCCTAGGCAATGGATATTTGTTCTTGATAGTCACTTTATTCAACTGCCTGTAGTCAATGCACATCCGGAAACTGCCATCCTTCTTCTTGACAAACAATACAGGAGCTCCCCAAGGTGAAACACTTGGGCGTATGAACCCTTTGTCCAACAGATCCTGCAACTGTTTCTTTAATTCCAACAACTCTGCAGGTGCCATACGATATGGAGCTCTACTGATAGGTGCTGTACCTGGTACCACGTCAATAGCAAATTCTACCTCCCGAACCGGTGGCAACTCTGGCACATCCTCCGGGAAGACATCCGGAAACTCGCTAACTACTGGGATCTCACTGAGCTGTCGCTGATCTTTCTTCTCTGAAATGAATGCAAGAAATCCCTCACATCCCCTACGAAGCATCCTGTCTGCCTTACAAGCAAAGATCACACGTCTTGGGCACTTCATCTGGCTGCCCTCAAATCGGAATCCGCTGCCCAAATCAAAGTAGATAGCTTTGCTGTAGCAATTGATACACGCATGATATCTTGCAAGCCAGTCCATACCAAGGATCACATCAAAATCCAGTGTCGTGAGCAACACGAGGTCTACTGGGAGCTGATGACCAGCTATCCGCACATCACACTGAGGGTAAAACACACTGCACTCCACCCGCTTACCAACCGGAGTGGATACTAGCAACAAGTATGGAAGTGGTGTGGGTCGGTGTCGAAGCTGCACAGCAAAATGGGGTGCTACGTACGAACGCGTAGACCCGGAGTCAAATAAAGCTAAAGCTTCTGCATCAGAAATTAAAATTTTACCTTCCACGACTGTGGCCTCCTCCGCGCCCTCATGCGTAGCAGCATAGGCTCGGGCTGTCTGGCGGTTCGGCTTCTGGGCTGGGCGAGCTGGCTGAGATCTGCCCTGAGCTGTAGATCCTGCATGTCTCGTCTGTGGCGAGGACTGAAACTTCGGGCATTGGGCCCGCCTGTGATCCGTAGAGCCACAACCGAAACAAGCCCCAATCTTCCTCCAACATCTGTCTATGGGGTGATCCTTCCCACAGTGACCGCATACCAACGGAGTACTGCTCGAACTGCCCTGCTTACCCTTGAACCTTTTCTGAAACTGACTTCTGCCACTGGAACCTGCCGCCCTCTTAGCTTCTGTTCGCTCCTCCTCAAAGATGGCCTCTGCATCATAAGCCCTGTCAATAGCGTCATCCAATGTAGCCGGCCACATACAAGCAACCACATGGCGTTTGTGTCTCGGATTCAGACCGTTGACGAAGCGTGTAACACTCCGATCCCCTTTGAGCCGGATTAGTGGCTCATTAGTGTGTGTTTTGTTTTGTTTATTTCTTTTGGACTTGTTTTGGGTCATGGATAGGTAGTTGAGCAACCTTTGACCTGAGATAGGTAGTTCTAAGCCCTTTTTCGTAATTTCGCTTTTGCTTTGCTCATATCATCTTTGCATCATCTTGGTGTCAGCACGTGTATTTCGTTGAGCTCGACAATTTCCGTAACTGTGTCAGATCCGTTTGGAGTCAATTGGGGAAGATGGACCTTCATATGACTTGAACTGTAATTAGTCTAAACCCATTGGACCTTGTTTTAAAACTTCCAAACCTATATAAGATGAGTTACTCCAGATGTCCAACTCCCTGCTCTTTTCTCTCCCACGTTGCATGCTAGAGAGAATTCCAGGTGAAGCTCCCTCCACCATCTCTCTCTCTCTCTCTCTCTCTCCTTCGATTGGGTTTTGCTAATCTCTGTTTGGTTGGACTGTTTGGTTGGAATTTCTCCCCTCTCTCTGTCCTTGCCTTAGGTAAGTGGGTTCTTTCCCAACTCTTTGTATTTCCTCTCCAATTACATCTCCCATTCTCTGTTGCTATGTCTTCATCTCATGCATGTGTGATTGCTTTGATTTGTTTTGATTTTAGTTGCTTGGAGCTTGATTTCAGAAGATTTGTCAGATTTGAGGCAAGTATAAGTACAGGTTTTGATAACACATATGGGTGTTGTTTGATTGCTTGGATTCATTCTCATTCTCGGTATAGAAATGTTTTACAGCCATTTTCTAAGCTTTGAGAATCAGTTAAGCTTGTTTTATTCAGTTTCTGTACAAAAATTTCGTTTCTGTAATCTTCCCGAACTCGTATTCTGTATTGTACGGCTAAGCCGTAAATTTCTACGGCTCGCTTTCCAGAGACTCGAAAAATCTGAATTGTTCTACGGCTAGGCTACGGCTAAGCCGTAATTTGTCCTACGGCTGAGCCGTAAGCTAGCCGTGACCCAACCGTACCCCAGCCGTGAATTAATTCTCTGATCAGTCGAAACTTTTCTGATATCAGTACTCCTACGGTGAGGCTACGGCTAAGCCGTGGATTGGTCTACGGCTAAGCCGTATACTGACTGTAGCTCAGCCGTGAGATGTATCAGATCAGAGGTGGAAAAGCTGACAGTTTAGCCGTGTTCTGAAGGGAACCACGGCTAAGCCGTAGTGCATATTGCGGCTACGCCGTAGGATGCCACGGCTAAGCCGTAGGTCACCCATGGCTAAACCGTAAGACCTGTAAACTATCGGTTAAACTGAGGCTAATGGTGTGACCTTGTAGGGCTCAAATACAGGTTAACCATACCCGTACACCGGCCCGATGGACTCTTTGGATCGCATGAATAGTTTGTTAGGCTGTGACTTGTTCATGTGAGCGTTGATCACTGTTAAGCACCTCCCCATGGGTGTTGGTTTAAGGGACTTCGATGCACATAAGGATTATAATGCAACACTAGGATGGCAACGGTGCATCGAATAACTTAAAACTACATCAACATGCACGGTTAGTGACAGTGATGCAACTAGATTAGACTTGGCTTGTAATGAACCTTGATTCCGTATTAATCTGAGATGCATTGCATATTGTTTATGGTTTTTGCCCTCTGTTCTGTTAATCTATGTTATGCATTCCTCAGTCATTTTGCTTTCGTTCTGTATATCTGTATTATTCTTCGCTCTGTACTATGTTTTGATCTATGCTATGCTTTGTATATTCTCTGGCTTTGTATATCTCTGATTTTTGGGTATTCTGTCACGCCCCAATCCCGGGAATTTGGGGATTTGAGTGGGCCCCCAGGGCGTGGATACGTAATCCCGTAGAAATTCGTGCCCTGAAGAATTTTGCACGAATTCCTACAAGGGAGATTCCACAGGAACGTGTGAGGTATGCTGACACACGTACAAACATAAATTATCATAATCGAGAACCTGTGAAATACTCAATAATCATCAAGAGCACATAAAGTTCATAGTCTATTAAAACATATTTACATACAATAGTGTTATAGTCCTTTAAATACATTCCCAAAATCAGTCCTTAAAGGTGATACAAAAGTCTTCAACATAATATTCCCAAAAGAGACGCTCTCCGTAGGATGGCTAGTAGTAAACGTCGCCATCCATCCATTCACCTACACCCCGAGGTACCGTTGGGGTATCTTCCGGGGCCGCGTCAATATTCGTGTCGGGAGCGGGTGCTGTATCTGCAATACCGAGGGTAACACTGTTAACACGACGGTTAAGCAAGTACTAAGCATAGGAAACTAATATAACATAATACATTAGCAAGAACAATCACTAAACATGATGCATGAATGAAACTTAATGCTATACATACTGATTGGCAACCACGATGCTCTATTCTCCCAAAGGGAGCATACATAACGTATGGGTCGCTAGGGGATCAAGCTAGCTTCCCAAGGAGCGTCGACAACCCCTCCGTAAACCTACTGCAGTAGTGACATATAATACCCAAAGGGCAGAAGCCAAGTGGTGCCGACTCGGAGTCAATCATACAATCATAACATATATAAGGAATAGATAATCATGAAACAACGAATACTTAAACGAAACACATGCAGGTAGGCTACAAGGCCCGAGCCGCAGCTACACCCTTGGCTAGCAAGCACACACTCAATAGAAGCTCTGGCTTGTCAGACACGCACTCATTAGAAGCTCAGGTCTGAATTGCCTCGGGGTTTGTTAGAGGAAGTGAATGCGATAACAGTCATGTCAAAGGTAGTGTTATGTATCAATATGATATGATTGCATTTAGATGAAGCAGTCTCCTAATTCCCAATGACATTCAGCACGATGTACACATGAGATGTTCGGTGTCGTTGTGTTACCGTGTCCGGGTATTACATTGTGTGCCTACGGAACACCCTTCTCTTGCCAACATCCATGACTTGCCATTGGGAAATCCTTCATTCATTCCAATGTGTAATTACCAATGGCCAATGTGGAGGTATAGAAGGTACCATGACTAAAGCCCTACCAATCAAGGTTCCTAACATCTTACATTCACTGGGTTCTTACGGCTTAGCCGTGTACAGGGCTACGGCTTAGCCGAGAGGGGGTCACAGTTCATCCGGATTTTCGGTGTGGTTACGGTTCAACCGTATATTGGCCTACGGCTTAGCCGAGCTAGGCCTACGGCTTAGCCGAGCGAAGCCTACGGCTGGGTCACGGGGAGGTTACGGCTTAGCCGTAGGGTATCTCACGGTGCAGCCGTATGCAGGCCGTAGAAGGAACTGGGTTCTGTGAGCTCCCTGGAAAGTTCGCCGTAGAAAGACCTACGGCTAGGCTACGGGCTGGGTACGGCTCAGCCGTAGTGGATTCCACGGCTTAGCCGTAAATGAGCCGTAGTACAAAAGCTCATTTTCTGCTCTCTGGACATTGAGCCGTAAGAGCTCACGGCTTAGCCGTAGATTCGCCGTAAGCTTCAGAAAATCAACATACAGTTCTGTAGCTAAATTTTCTGTGCGGGATCACTACAGAACTGACTTATAAGGGGGTTCTGTAGCTCAATTGAAGTGTCTTGAGAGTATCCCATACTCACACACCTCCTATTCCCATCTCCATCATTCTTACTTGAATCATTCATACATATAAAGAAGGAAGAATCACAATGAGCACAACTAGCTTAACATGAAATGACAATCCCACATGCAACGAATATAAGCTTAAGTACTTGCCTTGTTACCGTGTTTAGCCCTTCCTAGATCCTTCTTGCTGTATGCTCAGAGGCAACTCCCTGTACTGTAATGGGTTCTCTAATGGGTTCTCTACACATAAGCCCCAAAATGTGGAAGAATTCACATGCATGTCAATAACGAAGTCCCTATGATCCTAACAAACCCAAGAAGACGAAATGGAACCTATTCCTTACCTTGTATTGCTGTAACTTGGAGGAGAGGTCACTCCACACCAGAATACAATGGAAAAAGGAGTCAAGGAAGAAGAAGAATGTGGGTGCATGCCATCCCTTGTGCATGCACACTCCCAAACGCCCACAATGCTTCGATTGAAATCAAAGAGAGGAGAAGAAACCCAGAAACTAGAACTCCAGCCAAGAGAACGTGAGGAAGAAGGGGAGTATACGTTGAGTCTCTCTCTTTTAAACATATTTTTCCTGAAATTGCACATCAGCCCACTGGTTTCTAGGAATTTCAGTTTAGTCCGGGAGGGCTCCAATTGGCTTAAGATGAGTCCGGATCAACTCGGGCCCAACACAAAAGATGATCTACGCGATGAATCACACGTAAGGAGATGGACGGGGTAACCTAGAGGCATAAGGAAAATTTACTAAAAAGCCCTTAGCTATTTAAGCGGGGTCCAAACCCAATAATTCACACTAAATTGGGCCTCAACAAGTCTTAATCAATAGGAACATGATTAATTAACGTAATTAGGATTAGTGGGGGTTCGGGTCCTTACATCCTCCCCCACTTAAGATCATTCGGTCCGCCGAATGCACGTACCTTAGGTAGTAGCTCTGGATATTTCACCCGAATTTGATCTTCGAGTTCCCAAGTGGCCTCTTCTTGTCCATGGTGATTCCATAACACCTTGACCCATTTGATCGTTCGTGTACGCAGCACCTGTTCCTTAGTGTCAACGATACGAAGGGGTCTCTCTTCGTAGCTCACATTAGGCCGTACCTGTACATCATCCAACTCAAGAACATGTGACGGATCTGGGAGGTATTTCCGGAGCATTGATACATGGAACACATTATGAACTCCTGCAAGCGAGGGTGGCAACTCCAACCGATAAGCTAAGTCTCCCACTCTACTCTGTATCTCAAAAGGCCCTACGAACCGAGGAGCAAGTTTACCCTTCTGGCCAAACCTGATAGTACCCTTCATTGGGGAAACTTTTAGGAAAACTCTGTCCCCCACTTGGAACTCAAGGGGCCGGCGGCGGTTATCTGCATAACTTTTCTGGCGCGATCGTGCAGTTCTCAGCCTATCTTGCACTTTTTGTACTTTCTCCGCTGTATCCGCTACCAGAGTGGGTCCATGGAAACTCCTAACCCCAACTTCTTCCCAACAGACTGGCGTACGGCACTTCCGTCCATACAGGGCTTCAAATGGGGCCATACCGATGCTCGCGTGAAAGCTGTTATTATATGCAAACTCGCACAAGGAGAGGTGCTCATCCCACTCCTTTCCGAAATCCATTACGCTAGCTCGTAGCATATCTTCCAAGGTCTGTATCGTTCGTTCCGACTGCCCATCTGTTTGAGGATGGTAAGCCGTGCTAAAACTGAGTTTGGTGCCTAAAGACGTCTGGAAAGACTGCCAAAAGGAGGACACGAACCTACTATCTCGGTCGGACACAATTGAGACCGGGGTACCATGTAGCCGTACAATCTCATCAATGAAAATCTTGGCCATTTCCTGAAATTTCATCCCTTTCTTGATGGGAATAAAGTGGGCTAATTTTGTTAGTCGGTCGACAATCACCCACACTACATCATGATGTCTACTTGTTCGAGGTAGTCCGGAAACGAAATCCATCGTCAGATTCTCCCATTTCCATTTAGGAATCTGTAGAGGGTGTAACAAACCGGGAGGCTTCCTGTGCTCAGCCTTCACTCGTTGGCAGGTAAGGCATTTGGCCACAAAGCCCGCTATGTCCCTCTTCATGTTATTCCACCAAAACCTGCCATGTAGATTCCGGTACATTTTTGTACTCCCTGGGTGCATGGAATACCGAGCATGGTGTGCTTCAGTCATAATTGCCCTCTTTAGGTTATGATTTTGAACTCCTGGAACACAAAGCCGATCTCGGAAGTACAACACACCATCTACAATCCTGAAGTCCGGTTTCTCAGAAATATGGTCACGAATCTTGGCAAACTCCGGGTCTTCAAACTGTCTCTCCTTGATCTGCTGAATCAGGGTGGGTTCGAAGACTGACATAGCCACTAACATGACCTTATCGTCTACAAATTCAACTTCCGCGTCCAGATCTCGGAATTCCTCCACTAGGGACCATTCACCGCACAAGGCTGCCAACTCGGTGGTGGATTTCCTGCTTAAAGCATCAGCTACTACATTCCCCTTTCCAGGGAAGTATCTAATCGGAAAGTCATAATCCTTTATGAATTCCAACCACCTGCGCTGTCTCATGTTAAGATCATGCTGCGAAAACAGATACTGGAGACTGCGATGATCACTATGGACTTCAAATTTCTCTCCGTATAAATAATGTCTCCACATCTTTAGCGCGAAAATTACTGCAGCCAATTCCAAGTCATGCACGGCATAGTTTTTCTCATGTTCCTTCAATTGGCGAGATCCATATGCTATTACCTTTCCATTCTGCATGAGTACACACCCTAGCCCAATCCCTGAAGCATCTGTATAGATAACAAATCCGCCACTCCCTTCTGGCAGGGATAAGATCGGGGCTGAGGTTAACTTCTCCTTAAGCAGTTGGAAACTCGATTCACACTCTGCGGACCACACAAATGGTTCGTTCTTTCGTGTCAACTTAGTCAAAGGGGCGACTATTTTGGAAAAGTCCTTCACGAACCTTCTATAATAACCGGCCAAGCCAACGAAACTTCTAATTTCTGCAACGGTTTTGGGACTCTGCCAAGTAGTTATAGCCTCAATCTTAGCTGGATCTACTGCAAGCCCATCCTTAGAAATTATATGCCCTAGAAAGGCAACTTGTTCCAGCCAAAATTCACATTTGTCCAGTTTGGCATACAATCGGTGGTCCCTTAGCAATTGTAGAGAGGTCCTCAGATGCTCCACATGCTCGTCTTTGGTCTTGGAATACACCAGAACATCATCAATGAAAATTACCACGAACTGATCAAGATATGACGAGAAGATCTTGTTCATTAAGGCCATAAACACTGCGGGGGCATTTGTCAATCCAAAAGGCATAACCAAGAATTCGTAATGCCCATATCTTGTCCTGAAAGCTGTCTTTGATGCATCTTGGTCCCTAACTCGCAGTTGATGATATCCAGACCTAAGATCGATCTTCGAAAAATGTGTTGCACCCTGTAGCTGATCAAACAACTCATCAATTCTAGGCAGTGGATATTTGTTTTTAATTGTCACCTGATTCAACTGCCGGTAATCAATACACATTCTAAGGGTGCCATCCTTCTTCTTCACAAATAAAACCGGGGCTCCCCATGGGGATGTGCTAGGGCGAATGAATCCTTTATCCAATAATTCTTGTAACTGTAGTTTCAGTTCACGCAGCTCTGCTGGGGCCATTCTATATGGAGCCTTAGAGATGGGAGCGGTACCGGGTACTAGCTCTATAGTAAAATCCACTTCCCTGATTGGTGGAAGGCCGGGTACTTCATCCGGGAATACATCCGGAAATTCGCAAACCACCGGTATTTCTTCTAACTTCTTAGGTGATTTCTTTTCTACGATGAAGGCAATATAGCCCTCACAACCACTATGTATTAATCGTTCCGCTCGAAGTGCTGAAATCAATCTGGTGTTCGAACTCTTCTTGTCACCTTGGAACACCGCACTTGGACCATCTTCACTCACCCTTACGGTGACGGTCTTACGGTAGCAATCCAAACAGGCCATATATTTGGTCAGCCAGTCCATGCCTAGGATTACATCGAAGTCGTGCATGGGTAGCACAATAAGTTCCGCTGGGAGAAGAACTTCTCCGATGAGAACTCGACAACCAGGGTAATAGTCGTCACAGGTTACCCGTTTACCAACCGGAGTGATAACACTCAACACATATGGCAATTGTGCAGGCGATTCCCGTATCCTACTAGAGAACCGAGGTGAGATGAAGGAGTGTGAAGATCCCGAATCAAACAACACTTTAGCTTCAATACCACAAACAGAAACCTTACCTACAACCGCATGTTCTGCCGCTTCTGCCTCTTCTTGTGTCAATGCATAAGCGCGGCCTTGCCTTTGGGGTCGGTGTTGCTGTCCTTGTCTCTGTTGTCCCTGGCCTTGTCGTGTCTGCCCTTGGCCTTGTCGTGTCTGCCCTTGGCCTTGTCTCACTTGCTGTTGCTGTCGGCTAGGCGCAGGAGGGGGCTGCTGATACTGCTGCTGTTGATAGCCTTGGCTAAATTCCTTCCTTCTCGGGCACTCGGACAAGCGATGGTCCATGGAGCCACAGCCGAAACAGGCTCCCATAGCCCTCCAACATTTACTAGTCTCGTGACCCTTCCCACATGCACCACAAACTGGTCGGGACGTGCTGCTAGCAACTCCCTTCTGTTTCTTAGAGTACTGCTGACCTTTCCCAGAAGGTGGAGCACTCTTCTTAGACTCTCCCAAGAATAAACTCTTCTCAATTTCTTCCGCTGCATACGCCCTTGCTACTGCATCATCATATTGAACGGGACGTTGGAAGGCAGTGGCATGTCCCTTGATAGCAGGCCTCAACCCTTCCAAAAACCTTTCCACTCTCTTCTCCTCAGTATCAATCAAGTCTAGAGCAAACCGAGAAAGCTGGCTGAATACATGCACGTATTCTGCAACGGTCATGAGGTTCTGCTGCAGGGAAAGAAACTCTGCCTTCTTTTTGCGAGTAACGTGGTCAGGGATGAACTTCTTTCGAAACTGCCTTTTAAAGGCTTCCCAAACAGTAGCGTCCGGCATAGTCCTCATGTGGTCCCGGATACTCTTCCACCATGTATCCGCGACGTCTCTAAACATGGATGCTGCGAGGACCACTTGCTGTCTAGATGTGCAAGTCAAGGTATCGAAAACATTTTCCGTGTGGACAAACCATTCATCTGCTTGTAATGGATCCTCATGTCCAGTAAACTCTGTTGCTCCCCTTTTTCGAAACTTCTCATACAAGGAGTTGGGATCTCCTGGCTGATCCTGTCGGTTCAACATGGCGGCCATCTGCAACTGCATGGCGGCCTGATTGGCGTTACTAGCTGCCAATTGATGCATTAACATCATAAACCGTTCCTCTGTATTGTAGGTGGGTTGAGGAGGAGGTTGTGGTGGAGGGTCTGCGCCGTCCAACTCAATGTTATTACGGTTATTATCACCGGAGCTGTTGTTCGTACCGGATCCAGACGCCATGGTTCTGCAGTCACAATGGTCATTAATCATATATGTTTAAATAGATGTACATACATACATACTACAGTCATACCATAGTTATCATTATAATAGAAACCCACTTAAACGGATCTATCGGAACCTCACCACGCTTTCTAATGTTGCTAAGTCTTTTAAGTGACTTCTTGGAATGTCTCTGATACCATTACTTACGTATGTCACGCCCCAATCCCGGGAATTTGGGGATTTGAGTGGGCCCCCAGGGCGTGGATACGTAATCCCGTAGAAATTCGTGCCCTGAAGAATTTTGCACGAATTCCTACAAGGGAGATTCCACAGGAACGTGTGAGGTATGCTGACACACGTACAAACATAAATTATCATAATCGAGAACCTGTGAAATACTCAATAATCATCAAGAGCACATAAAGTTCATAGTCTATTAAAACATATTTACATACAATAGTGTTATAGTCCTTTAAATACATTCCCAAAATCAGTCCTTAAAGGTGATACAAAAGTCTTCAACATAATATTCCCAAAAGAGACGCTCTCCGTAGGATGGCTAGTAGTAAACGTCGCCATCCATCCATTCACCTACACCCCGAGGTACCGTTGGGGTATCTTCCGGGGCCGCGTCAATATTCGTGTCGGGAGCGGGTGCTGTATCTGCAATACCGAGGGTAACACTGTTAACACGACGGTTAAGCAAGTACTAAGCATAGGAAACTAATATAACATAATACATTAGCAAGAACAATCACTAAACATGATGCATGAATGAAACTTAATGCTATACATACTGATTGGCAACCACGATGCTCTATTCTCCCAAAGGGAGCATACATAACGTATGGGTCGCTAGGGGATCAAGCTAGCTTCCCAAGGAGCGTCGACAACCCCTCCGTAAACCTACTGCAGTAGTGACATATAATACCCAAAGGGCAGAAGCCAAGTGGTGCCGACTCGGAGTCAATCATACAATCATAACATATATAAGGAATAGATAATCATGAAACAACGAATACTTAAACGAAACACATGCAGGTAGGCTACAAGGCCCGAGCCGCAGCTACACCCTTGGCTAGCAAGCACACACTCAATAGAAGCTCTGGCTTGTCAGACACGCACTCATTAGAAGCTCAGGTCTGAATTGCCTCGGGGTTTGTTAGAGGAAGTGAATGCGATAACAGTCATGTCAAAGGTAGTGTTATGTATCAATATGATATGATTGCATTTAGATGAAGCAGTCTCCTAATTCCCAATGACATTCAGCACGATGTACACATGAGATGTTCGGTGTCGTTGTGTTACCGTGTCCGGGTATTACATTGTGTGCCTACGGAACACCCTTCTCTTGCCAACATCCATGACTTGCCATTGGGAAATCCTTCATTCATTCCAATGTGTAATTACCAATGGCCAATGTGGAGGTATAGAAGGTACCATGACTAAAGCCCTACCAATCAAGGTTCCTAACATCTTACATTCACTGGGTTCTTACGGCTTAGCCGTGTACAGGGCTACGGCTTAGCCGAGAGGGGGTCACAGTTCATCCGGATTTTCGGTGTGGTTACGGTTCAACCGTATATTGGCCTACGGCTTAGCCGAGCTAAGCCTACGGCTGGGTCACGGGGAGGTTACGGCTTAGCCGTAGGGTATCTCACGGTGCAGCCGTATGCAGGCCGTAGAAGGAACTGGGTTCTGTGAGCTCCCTGGAAAGTTCGCCGTAGAAAGACCTACGGCTAGGCTACGGGCTGGGTACGGCTCAGCCGTAGTGGATTCCACGGCTTAGCCGTAAATGAGCCGTAGTACAAAAGCTCATTTTCTGCTCTCTGGACATTGAGCCGTAAGAGCTCACGGCTTAGCCGTAGATTCGCCGTAAGCTTCAGAAAATCAACATACAGTTCTGTAGCTAAATTTTCTGTGCGGGATCACTACAGAACTGACTTATAAGGGGGTTCTGTAGCTCAATTGAAGTGTCTTGAGAGTATCCCATACTCACACACCTCCTATTCCCATCTCCATCATTCTTACTTGAATCATTCATACATATAAAGAAGGAAGAATCACAATGAGCACAACTAGCTTAACATGAAATGACAATCCCACATGCAACGAATATAAGCTTAAGTACTTGCCTTGTTACCGTGTTTAGCCCTTCCTAGATCCTTCTTGCTGTATGCTCAGAGGCAACTCCCTGTACTGTAATGGGTTCTCTAATGGGTTCTCTACACATAAGCCCCAAAATGTGGAAGAATTCACATGCATGTCAATAACGAAGTCCCTATGATCCTAACAAACCCAAGAAGACGAAATGGAACCTATTCCTTACCTTGTATTGCTGTAACTTGGAGGAGAGGTCACTCCACACCAGAATACAATGGAAAAAGGAGTCAAGGAAGAAGAAGAATGTGGGTGCATGCCATCCCTTGTGCATGCACACTCCCAAACGCCCACAATGCTTCGATTGAAATCAAAGAGAGGAGAAGAAACCCAGAAACTAGAACTCCAGCCAAGAGAACGTGAGGAAGAAGGGGAGTATACGTTGAGTCTCTCTCTTTTAAACATATTTTTCCTGAAATTGCACATCAGCCCACTGGTTTCTAGGAATTTCAGTTTAGTCCGGGAGGGCTCCAATTGGCTTAAGATGAGTCCGGATCAACTCGGGCCCAACACAAAAGATGATCTACGCGATGAATCACACGTAAGGAGATGGACGGGGTAACCTAGAGGCATAAGGAAAATTTACTAAAAAGCCCTTAGCTATTTAAGCGGGGTCCAAACCCAATAATTCACACTAAATTGGGCCTCAACAAGTCTTAATCAATAGGAACATGATTAATTAACGTAATTAGGATTAGTGGGGGTTCGGGTCCTTACATATTCCCTGGTGGCTCTGCCCAGAGGTTAATACGTGAGGATAAGATCCGGTCCTTGTCATCGGTGAGTCCAAAGCGGATAATCTCCTTTCTTTAGCTTTGATTTGATTGGTATTAGTCTGGCTCTACTCAGCCTCAGCCCTAGGATACCCGACGGGGTTACCTCTGGCGTAGATCTCTGTATCTCTGTTTTAACTGCAGTGTTGCTTTGTCTTGGGACCCCGGAACCCAGGAAACCGAGACCCGTTGTACCTTTGGCCTGGACAGCGGTGTTCTCCTCTGCTCTGCTCTGCTCTGCTCTCTTTTGGAGAGAACATGGTTAACGTAGTAGCCAACTAGTTCAGTATTCTATGTTTTGATTCCATTATCATGTTTTACTCCTATGCACGATTTGCTTAGCATACTAAGATGAACTCTGTATTTAATCTTCTGTCCCTATTTCATTCGCTTTGATACTATGCGTGTTTCTTTCTTGTTACTTATATTTGCTGGATCGTTGTATTCATTTGTGTTGTCTGTGGTGTTGCAGGCACAGCTACCTTGCCCAGCTCCCCGGCGGTCGAGGAGGCTGCAGGGGCGAGTGTAGAGGCACCCTCCGGTCTGGCAGAGTGGGCCTGATCACTTCTGCCAAGTGCGTGCATGCATACCAGTGGCTTTTATTTTGCATTTTGGTTTTTGAGAGCTTGTATTTGGACTTTGGACTTTGGACTTGTATTCTGTATATTTTGTGTATATTGATTTTGGTGTGTATTCGGTTTTATCTCAGTGTATTTGTCTTTGTCTTTTCCGTTTCGTATTTGCTTTGGCTTCCGCTATCTTATTTTCCTTGGTTGCTTGCTATGATATGTACAGCTTCCGCGTACGCTTAGTTCGCACGTGTTAGATCCCTTGTGTGCGTGCATCTGGACTGGGTTTGGGTGCACGTGCACGGGAGTACGTGTGTCACCGGTTTAGCTTTTCGCTAACCCCCGAATTCTGGGCTCGGGTCGTGACATACGTATTGTATGGTATCAGAGCATGCTAGTTATAAGCATGTAGGCATCTAAGATCGTGGTGAGATAACGATATCAACTATTTGACTCGAGGTCTCATATGTTGATTTGGGGTTTGACTAACTCAGGGCATTTTATATTTGTGTGTTGTGTTTCTTTTCCTTTTGCAGGATGGCATCAGGATCAGGATCTAGGGATGAGAATCAACAGGGCCATAACGGTGATAGTGGATCGGTACCCCCACATATCAGCAGTGAGGAGCGCTTGATGATGATGATGCAGTCTATGCAGTCATTACAGGCGCAGATGGCATCCATGGTAGATAGGCAGAGTCAGGCTGCTGCAGTAGCATCACCTCGCATAGATCAGCAGGTGATTTTCCAGCCTAAGGAATCAGATCCTAATGCGCTTTTCGACAAGTTCCGTAAGCGAGGGGCGACTGAGTTCCATGGGATAGAGGATGCATTGCAGGCTGAGCAATGGTTGGAGCAGACTGAAGAGCTATTTGATACGATTGTGTGCAGCAACAAGCAGAAGGTAGTTCTCACAGCCTCTATGCTTCGGAGTGTAGCTAAGACATGGTGGAGGAGTGTTAAGACTTCATTTCAGACTATGCCCAGTGCCACAGTTTGGGAGACCTTCAAGCAGCAATTCCGTCGTAAGTTCATGCCTCTCCACATTCAGCGAGCCAAGGAAGTGGAATTCTTCAACCTTCAGCAGAGACAGATGCCAGTTGCAGATTATGTACACAAGTTTACAGAGTTGTCCCACTTCGCAGAGGATATGGTGAACACGGAGCATAAGAAGGTGACTCGCTTCGTCAACGGCCTGAATCCGAGGCACAAACGCCACGTGGTTGCTTGTATGTGGCCGGCTACATTGGACGACGCTATTGACAGGGCCTATGATGCAGAGGCCATCTTTGAGGAGGAGCGAACAGAGGCTAAGAGGGCAGCAGGTTTCAGTGGTAGAAGTCAGTTCCAGAAGAAGTTCAAGGGTAAACAAGGCAGTTCGAGCAGTTCTCAGATAGTTTGCGGTCACTGTGGGAAGGATCACCCCACCGACAGATGTTGGAGGAAGATTGGGGCTTGTTTCGGTTGTGGCTCTACGGATCACAGGCGGGCCCAATGCCCGAAGTTTCAGTCCTCTCCACAGACGAGACAGACAGGACCTACAGCACAGGGCAGATCTCAGCCAGCTCGCCCAGGTCAGAAGCCGAATCGCCAGACAGCCCGAGCCTATGCTGCTACGCATGAGGGCGCGGAGGAGGCCACGGTAGTGGAAGGTAAAATTTTAATTTCCGATGCAGAAGCTTTAGCTTTATTTGACTCCGGGTCTACGCGTTCGTACGTAGCACCCCATTTTGCTGTGCAGCTTCGACAGCGACCCACACCACTTCCATACTTGTTGCTAGTGTCCACTCCGGTTGGTAAGCGGGTGGAGTGCAGTGTGTTTTACCCTCAGTGTGATGTGCGGATAGCTGGTCATCAGCTCCCAGTAGACCTCGTGTTGCTCACGACACTGGATTTTGATGTGATCCTTGGTATGGACTGGCTTGCAAGATATCATGCGTGTATCAATTGCTACAGCAAGGCTATCTACTTTGATTTGGGCAGCGGATTCCGATTTGAGGGCAGCCAGATGAAGTGCCCAAGACGTGTGATCTCTGCTTGTAAGGCAGACAGGATGCTTCGTAGGGGATGTGAGGGATTTCTTGCATTCATTTCAGAAAAGAAAGATCGGCGACAGCTCAGTGAGATTCCAGTAGTCAGCGAGTTTCCGGATGTCTTTCCGGAAGATGTGCCAGAGTTGCCACCAGTTCGGGAGGTAGAATTTGCTATTGACGTGGTACCAGGTACAGCACCTATCAGTAGAGCTCCATATCGTATGGCACCTGCAGAGTTGTTGGAATTGAAGAAACAGTTGCAGGATTTGTTGGATAAGGGGTTTATACGCCCGAGTGTTTCACCTTGGGGAGCACCTGTTTTGTTCGTCAAGAAGAAGGATGGCAGTTTCCGGATGTGCATTGACTACAGGCAGTTGAACAAAGTAACCATCAAGAACAAATATCCATTGCCTAGGATCGATGAGTTGTTCGATCAGCTTCAGGGTGCAGCTTATTTCTCGAAGATTGACTTGAGGTCAGGATATCACCAGCTCAGGGTGAAGGATGAAGATGTTCCTAAGACAGCTTTCAGGACTCGGTATGGACACTACGAGTTCCTTGTCATGCCGTTTGGTTTGACGAATGCACCCGCAGCTTTCATGGCATTGATGAATAGGGTGTTTACTTCCTTCTTGGACCAGTTTGTTGTGGTCTTCATAGATGACATATTGGTCTATTCGAAGACTGCTGAGGAACATACAGACCATCTGAGGAAGGCATTGCAGCTGCTTCGAGATCACAAGTTGTATGCAAAGTTGGCTAAATGTGATTTCTGGCTAGAGCAAGTTGCATTTTTGGGACATGTGATTTCTAGAGATGGATTAATGGTGGATCCGGCGAAGATTGAGGCAGTAGTCCATTGGCCCCGTCCTAGATCAGTGACGGAGATTCGGAGTTTTCTGGGCTTGGCGGGATATTACCGCAGGTTTGTGCAGGATTTTTCGAAGATCTCAGCCCCGCTGACTCAGTTGACTCGGAAGAAGGTCCCGTATGAGTGGACAGAGAAGTGTGAGCGTAGTTTTTAGATGTTGAAAGAAAAGCTCACTACGGCGCCAGTGTTGACTCTCCCGGATGGTAGTGAAGGATTTGTGATTTATTCCGATGCTTCTCGAGTTGGACTAGGCTGTGTACTGATGCAGAATCAGAAGGTGATTGCCTATGGATCCAGACAGTTGAAAGAACATGAGAAGAACTATGCCACACATGACTTGGAGTTAGCAGCCATTGTATTTGCATTGAAGTTGTGGCGACATTACTTGTACGGTGTGAAGTTTGAGGTCCATTCCGATCATCACAGTTTGCAGTACTTGTTTGATCAGCATGACTTGAATATGAGGCAGCGAAGGTGGTTGGAGTTCATCAAAGATTACGACTTTCCGATCAAGTACCACCCAGGCAAGGGCAATGTAGTTGCAGATGCACTCAGCAGGAGGACAGACAGTCTTCAGGTGTTGGCAGGATTCTATATGCTTGTGCATGATCAGCCCGTAGAGGTTCGGATGGTAGGCGAATTGGTGACATTAGCTACTACCGTCGTATTTCAGCCTGAGGTGATTCAGCAGATCAAGGATCGCCAGTTTGAGGACCCCCTCCTGGTGAAGTTCAGAGATCGGATTGCAGATCGACCGGATTTCAGCTTGGTGGATGGAGTTTTGTACTTCAGGAACAGATTGTGTGTTCCCGCTGTGGATGAGTTGAAAAAGAAATTGATGACAGATGCGCACGATGCCCGATATGCGATGCATCCCGGGAGTACGAAGATGTACCGGAACTTGAAGGATAGATTTTGGTGGAACAATATGAAGCGGGAGATCGCAGGGTTCGTAGCTCGATGTTTGACCTGTCAGAGGGTAAAAGCTGATCATCAGCGACCTCCAGGATCATTGCATCCATTGCACCCTCCGCAGTGGAAGTGGGAGCACATTACGATGGATTTCGTCTCCGGTTTTCCGCCGACCAGTAGAAAGAACAATGCGATCTGGGTCATAGTGGATAGATTGACTAAGTCAGCACATTTCCTTCCGTTCAAGAAAGGGATGACATTCACAGAGATGGCCAGGAAGTTTGTTGACGAGATAGTCAGATTGCATGGTACCCCAGTATCGATTGTGTCAGATCGCGATAGTCGTTTTGTATCTTCATTCTGGAGAGCATTTCAGGAAGCTATGGGCACGAAGCTGAGTTTTAGTACGGCATACCACCCCCAGACTGATGGACAGTCGGAGCGTACCATTCAGACGTTGGAGGATATGCTCCGAGCTAGCGTGCTGAACTTTGAGAAGGAATGGGATACGCATCTAGCATTGTGTGAGTTTGCTTACAACAACAGCTTCCATGAGAGTATTGGTATGGCACCTTATGAGGCTCTATACGGACGCAAGTGCAGGACCCCAGTGTGCTGGGAAGAAGTTGGAACTAGAAGTTTCCATGGTCCGACCATCATTGATGAGACGACAGAGAAAGTGCAGAAAGTGATAGAGAATCTGAAGATTTCTCGCTCCAGGCAGAAGAGCTATGCGGATACTCGGAGGAGACCTTTGGCATTCCAAGTCGGAAATTGGGTGTTCCTTAAAGTTTCTCCGATGAAGGGCACAGTTCGATTTGGTCAGAAGGGCAAGTTAGCTCCGAGATATGTAGGACCGTTCGAAGTCAAGAGCCGAGTTGGAGATTTAGCCTATCGGTTGACACTTCCAGTTGAGTTCTCCGGTGTTCACGATGTGTTCCATGTGTCGATGCTCCGTAAGTATGTGCCAGATCCGAGCCATGTGATTCGCTACGATGACATTCAGATTCAGCCTAATGCGACTTACGTTGAGCGTCCGCTTCGCATCGTTGGGACACGAGAGCAGATTCTCCGTACCAGGACTATCAGATGGGTTAAAGTGTTGTGGGAGCATCATGGTCCAGATGAGGCTACTTGGGAGCTAGAGGAGCAGCTAGCGCGCCAGTACCCACATCTCTTTGCGCAGGTAGGTAGTCATTCCGAGGACGGAATGATTCCTAGTGGGGGAGGATGTAACACTCCGATCCCCTTTGAGCCGGATTAGTGGCTCATTAGTGTGTGTTTTGTTTTGTTTATTTCTTTTGGACTTGTTTTGGGTCATGGATAGGTAGTTGAGCAACCTTTGACCTGAGATAGGTAGTTCTAAGCCCTTTTTCGTAATTTCGCTTTTGCTTTGCTCATATCATCTTTGCATCATCTTGGTGTCAGCACGTGTATTTCGTTGAGCTCGACAATTTCCGTAACTGTGTCAGATCCGTTTGGAGTCAATTGGGGAAGATGGACCTTCATATGACTTGAACTGTAATTAGTCTAAACCCATTGGACCTTGTTTTAAAACTTCCAAACCTATATAAGATGAGTTACTCCAGATGTCCAACTCCCTGCTCTTTTCTCTCCCACGTTGCATGCTAGAGAGAATTCCAGGTGAAGCTCCCTCCACCATCTCTCTCTCTCTCTCTCTCTCCTTCGATTGGGTTTTGCTAATCTCTGTTTGGTTGGACTGTTTGGTTGGAATTTCTCCCCTCTCTCTGTCCTTGCCTTAGGTAAGTGGGTTCTTTCCCAACTCTTTGTATTTCCTCTCCAATTACATCTCCCATTCTCTGTTGCTATGTCTTCATCTCATGCATGTGTGATTGCTTTGATTTGTTTTGATTTTAGTTGCTTGGAGCTTGATTTCAGAAGATTTGTCAGATTTGAGGCAAGTATAAGTACAGGTTTTGATAACACATATGGGTGTTGTTTGATTGCTTGGATTCATTCTCATTCTCGGTATAGAAATGTTTTACAGCCATTTTCTAAGCTTTGAGAATCAGTTAAGCTTGTTTTATTCAGTTTCTGTACAAAAATTTCGTTTCTGTAATCTTCCCGAACTCGTATTCTGTATTGTACGGCTAAGCCGTAAATTTCTACGGCTCGCTTTCCAGAGACTCGAAAAATCTGAATTGTTCTACGGCTAGGCTACGGCTAAGCCGTAATTTGTCCTACGGCTGAGCCGTAAGCTAGCCGTGACCCAACCGTACCCCAGCCGTGAATTAATTCTCTGATCAGTCGAAACTTTTCTGATATCAGTACTCCTACGGTGAGGCTACGGCTAAGCCGTGGATTGGTCTACGGCTAAGCCGTATAATGACTGTAGCTCAGCCGTGAGATGTATCAGATCAGAGGTGGAAAAGCTGACAGTTTAGCCGTGTTCTGAAGGGAACCACGGCTAAGCCGTAGTGCATATTGCGGCTACGCCGTAGGATGCCACGGCTAAGCCGTAGGTCACCCATGGCTAAACCGTAAGACCTGTAAACTATCGGTTAAACTGAGGCTAATGGTGTGACCTTGTAGGGCTCAAATACAGGTTAACCATACCCGTACACCGGCCCGATGGACTCTTTGGATCGCATGAATAGTTTGTTAGGCTGTGACTTGTTCATGTGAGCGTTGATCACTGTTAAGCACCTCCCCATGGGTGTTGGTTTAAGGGACTTCGATGCACATAAGGATTATAATGCAACACTAGGATGGCAACGGTGCATCGAATAACTTAAAACTACATCAACATGCACGGTTAGTGACAGTGATGCAACTAGATTAGACTTGGCTTGTAATGAACCTTGATTCCGTATTAATCTGAGATGCATTGCATATTGTTTATGGTTTTTGCCCTCTGTTCTGTTAATCTATGTTATGCATTCCTCAGTCATTTTGCTTTCGTTCTGTATATCTGTATTATTCTTCGCTCTGTACTATGTTTTGATCTATGCTATGCTTTGTATATTCTCTGGCTTTGTATATCTCTGATTTTTGGGTATTCCCTGGTGGCTCTGCCCAGAGGTTAATACGTGAGGATAAGATCCGGTCCTTGTCATCGGTGAGTCCAAAGCGGATAATCTCCTTTCTTTAGCTTTGATTTGATTGGTATTAGTCTGGCTCTACTCAGCCTCAGCCCTAGGATACCCGACGGGGTTACCTCTGGCGTAGATCTCTGTATCTCTGTTTTAACTGCAGTGTTGCTTTGTCT
The DNA here is from genome assembly GCA_037013555.1 of Sextonia rubra. Lineage (NCBI taxonomy): Eukaryota > Viridiplantae > Streptophyta > Magnoliopsida > Laurales > Lauraceae > Sextonia > Sextonia rubra. The sequence continues at coordinate 9,170,864 of JASUAD010000015.1, forward strand.
TGGGACCCCGGAACCCAGGAAACCGAGACCCGTTGTACCTTTGGCCTGGACAGCGGTGTTCTCCTCTGCTCTGCTCTGCTCTGCTCTCTTTTGGAGAGAACATGGTTAACGTAGTAGCCAACTAGTTCAGTATTCTATGTTTTGATTCCATTATCATGTTTTACTCCTATGCACGATTTGCTTAGCATACTAAGATGAACTCTGTATTTAATCTTCTGTCCCTATTTCATTCGCTTTGATACTATGCGTGTTTCTTTCTTGTTACTTATATTTGCTGGATCGTTGTATTCATTTGTGTTGTCTGTGGTGTTGCAGGCACAGCTACCTTGCCCAGCTCCCCGGCGGTCGAGGAGGCTGCAGGGGCGAGTGTAGAGGCACCCTCCGGTCTGGCAGAGTGGGCCTGATCACTTCTGCCAAGTGCGTGCATGCATACCAGTGGCTTTTATTTTGCATTTTGGTTTTTGAGAGCTTGTATTTGGACTTTGGACTTTGGACTTGTATTCTGTATATTTTGTGTATATTGATTTTGGTGTGTATTCGGTTTTATCTCAGTGTATTTGTCTTTGTCTTTTCCGTTTCGTATTTGCTTTGGCTTCCGCTATCTTATTTTCCTTGGTTGCTTGCTATGATATGTACAGCTTCCGCGTACGCTTAGTTCGCACGTGTTAGATCCCTTGTGTGCGTGCATCTGGACTGGGTTTGGGTGCACGTGCACGGGAGTACGTGTGTCACCGGTTTAGCTTTTCGCTAACCCCCGAATTCTGGGCTCGGGTCGTGACAAAGCGAGTCACCTTCTTCTGCTCCGTATTCACCATGTCCTCTGCGAAGTGAGACAACTCTGTAAACTTGTGTACATAATCTGCAACTGACATCTGTCTCTGCTGAAGGTTGAAGAATTCCACTTCCTTGGCTCGCTGAATATGGAGAGGCATGAACTTCCGACGGAATTGCTGCTTGAAGGTCTCCCAAACTGTGGCACTGGGCATAGTCTGAAATGAAGTCTTAACACTCCTCCACCATGTCTTGGCTACACTCCGAAGCATAGAGGCTGTGAGAACTACCTTCTGCTTGTTACTGCACACAATCGTGTCAAATAGCTCTTCAGTCTGCTCCAACCATTGCTCCGCCTGCAATGCATCCTCTATCCCATGAAACTCAGTCGCCCCTCGCTTACGGAACTTGTCAAAAAGAGCATTAGGATCTGATTCCTTAGGCTGGAAAATCACCTGCTGATCTATGCGAGGTGATGCTACTGCAGCAGCCTGACTCTGTCTATCTACCATGGATGCCATCTGCGCCTGTAATGATTGCATAGACTGCATCATCATCATCATCCGCTCCTCACTACTGATGTGTGGGGGTACTGATCCACTATCACCGTTATGGCCCTGTTGATTCTCATCCCGAGATCCTGATCCTGATGCCATCCTGCAAAAAGGAAAAGAAACACAACACACAAATATAAAATGCCCTGAGTTAGTCAAACCCCAAATCAACATATGAGACTTCGAGTCAAATAGTTGATAGCGTTATCTCACCACGATCTTAGATGCCTACATGCTTATAACTAGCATGCTCTGATACCATACAATACGTATGTCACGACCCGAGCCCAGAATTCGGGGGTTAGCGAAAAGCTAAACCGGTGACACACGTACTCCCGTGCACGTGCACCCAAACCCAGTCCAGATGCACGCACACAAGGGATCTAACACGTGCGAAACAGACGAACGCGGAAGCTGTAGATATCATAGCAAGCAACAAAGAAAATAGCGGAAGCCAAAGCAGAAACAAATACGGAAGCGACAAAGACAAATACACTGATAGAAAACCGAATACACACCAAAACCATATATACAAAATACACAGAATACAAGTCCCCTGAAACCAAAACTCAAAATCCCAAAACGAAAAGCCACTGGAAGTATGCATGAACGCACTCGGCAGAGATGATCAGGCCCACTCTGCCAAACCGGAGGGTGCCTCTACACTCGCCCCTGCAGCCTTCTCGACCGCCGGGGAGCTGGGCAAGTTATCTGTGCCTGCAACACCACAGACAATACAAATGAATACAACGATCCAGCAAATATAAGTAACAGAGATGAAACACTCATAGTATCAAAGCTGAATAAATGACAGAATAATGATTTCAGAATTTCATCTTAGTAAGCTAAGCAAATCGTGCATAGACGTAAAGCATGATATGTGAATCAAACATAGAAATACTGACTAAGTGGCTACTACGTTAACCATGTTCTCTCCAATAGAGAGCAGAGCAGAGCAGAGCAGATGAGAACACCACTGACCGGGCCAGGGTACAAGTGGGTCTCGGTTTCCTGGGTTCCGGGGTCCCAAGACAAAGCAACACTGCAGTTATACAGAGATACAGAGATCTAAGCCAAAGGTAACCCCGTCGGGCATCCTAGGGCTGAGGCTGAGTAGAGCCAGACTAATACCAATCAAATCAAATCCATAGAAAGGGAGATTATCCACTTTGGACTCACCGATGACAAAAACCGGATCTTATCCTCACGTATTAACCTCTGGGCAGAGCCACCCGGGAATACCCAAACTCAGAGATAAACAAAGCCAGCAGAGCATAGATATAAATCCAAAGCACAGCATAGATCAAAGCATAGTGCAGAACGAAGCATAGAACAGAGATACAGGACGAAAACAAAAATGACTACGGAATGCATAAACTTAGATTAACAGAACAGAGGGCAAAATCATAAACAATATGCAATGCATCTCAGATTAATACGGAGTCAAGGTTCATTACAAGCCAGTCCTAAGCTAGTTGTTCACTGTCACTAACCGTGCATGTTGATGTAGTTTTAAGTTAGTCAATACACCGTTGCCATCAAAGTGTTGCAATGTAATCTGTGCGTGCACCGACGTCCCTTAAACCAACACCCATGGGGAGGTGCTTAACAGTAAATCAACACTCACATGAATAAGTCACAGCCTAATAGACTATTCATGCGATCCAAGAATCCATTGGGCCGGTTTACATGGGTGGTTAACCTGTATTTGAGTCCTACAAGTCTCACCATTATCCTAAGTTATGTTTCAGAATTGCCATGCCTAACGGTTTAGCTATGGGGGACCTATGGTTGAGCCGAAGACATCTTACACGCTTGTCGTACTATGCACTACGGCTTCACCTTGGTTCCATTCAAAACACAGCTAAACGAATCATCTTTCACTTCTGATCTGATGCCTTTTTCGGCTGAGCTACAGTCAGTATACGGCTTAGCCGTAGACCAATCCACGGCTTAGTCGTAGCATTCCACGGCTTAGCCGTAGCCTCACCGTAGGAGTACTGATATCAGAAAAGTTTCGACTGATCAGAGATTTAATTCACGGCTGGGGTACGGTTGGGTCACGGCTAGCTTACGGCTCAGCCGTAGAACAAATTACGGCTTAGCCGTAGCCTAGCCGTAGAACAAAACTCAAATTTCGAGTCTCTGGAAATCAAGCCGTAGAAGTTCACGGCTTAGCCGTACAATACAGAGATGAATTCGGGCTGAGTACAGAAACTGAAATTTGATACAGAAGCTGAAGAAAATGAGTTACAGAGACTCCAAATTCACAGAATGTGGCTGTAAAGCATCAAATACTCTAAAGAGGATGGAAATCAAAGCATTCAAATAGAGCACCCATGTGTGTTATAAAAGTCTGTACTTATACTTGCCTCAAATCTGGAAATCCACTGAATCGAGCTCCAAAGCAACTAAAACCAAAACAAATCAAAGCAATCACACATGCATGAAATGAAGACCTAGCAAGCAACAGAGAATGGGGGAAGCAATTGGAGAAGAAGAAGAAAGAATTGGAAAGAACCCACTTACCGAACCACAAAACATAAACAGAGAGAAGAGAAGAACCCAAATCCACTAAAGGACCCAATCCTCAAACGATCAAGAGAAGGAAAGAAGAGAGGGAGAGAAGGAGAGAGAACGTGGAGAGCTCCTCTGGAATTCCTTGCATGCAACGATCAGGTGAAATGAGAGAGAGAGAGACACCTGTAATGACTCATGTATATATAGTTTTGGAAGTTTAAGTCAAAGTCCAAAGAGTCTGGGTTATTTACAAATCAAGTCACATGAAGGTCCATCTTCCCCAATTGACTCCAAACGGATCTGACACAGTTACGGAAATTGTCGAGCTCAACGAAATACACATGCTGACACCAAGATGATGCAAAGATGATATGAGCAAAGCAAAAGCAAAATTACGAAAAAGGCTTAGAACTACCTATTCCAGGTCAAAGGTCACTCAACTACCTATCCAAGGCCCAAAACCAAGTCCAAAAGAATAAACAAAACAAAACACACACTAATGAGCCACTAATCCGGCTCAAAGGGGATCGGAGTGTTACAAATTACCCGCCTCCCACCTCTAGATTTCTACACTCCATCTCTCCCTCTCTTTGTCTCTCCATCTTAAGTCATCAAGAAGGCTTAGCCCTAAGCCACACCACCAACCTTAAAGTGTCAACTAGAAGGAGGAATTCTCATCCATCTTAGTATGTAATTGTTTGCTTTTTATTTTTAATTTTTGTAAAACAATTTCATGCTAGTAAAGTTTGTTTCTGTTCAATTGTTCTTGTCTTTGATTTTGTGGTATTCATAATTTTAGTCTTGTTTGTGATTTGGTTAATTTTCATTATTGTTTAAATATTGGGATAGAATTGGAATCACAACTAGTAACCCATCTGAGTAACCTTTTTAATATACTTTGTCTCTTTGGATATATTGTATGTTTGGAGGCAATGCAAGATGGAGTTAAAAAGGTTTGAGTGAAAAAAGATTAGAGGCCAATTCTGAAATTTATTTCTACATGGAATGGAAATTTGTTATTCTCACTTAGATTGATGACCTAAGATGAAGAATAAGACCTTAGGACAACACTTCTAATCTTTTTGAGCCCAAGTTAAGATAAGAAATTGAAAGGAGCAATCTACAGCCTTTGACTTCCTGTTATTACCGCCTTTGACTTTCGTTGTTATTACCGCCTTTGACTTCCTGCAATTTTATTTTATTTTTACACTTTCTTATTTTTCTTGTTATGTTCATGTTGATTTTAAGTTTTGTTTTTGCATAGTTTGATGGTTGGATAAGAATTCATTGCATATATTTTCATATCATAAGATTTTGTGCATATTTAAGTTGTTGAAAATTAAGCCTTCAGATCTGAATTTAATGATAAAATTTGGACTCAATACACAAATAACATAACTTAACAGTTTTAGCAAGCTACAAAAACAGTTTTAGCAAGCTACAGAAACAGTTTTTAGCAAAAAATTCGAAGTGGGTAGACCAGTCCAATCATAATATTTTTCTTTGAAACTTGGGAAAATTAAAGTTTAAGATGTGGTCTTTCATTCCCTATAATTTCATATCAAAACAATTTCGAAAGGCTTATAAACCAGAGGCTTAAACTTTGCCAATCAATCAACTCAGATCAGAATTTCTACACAGAATTTTACAAAGTTGTCTTGTTCATGCATTCAAAACTTTTTCGGTTTTGATCCTTTTTCACCTCTGTTTTTTTTTTTTTTTTTGTTAGTTTCTTGCATCAATAGAGCATAATTTCCAACCATTAAATTTAGATTTAGGATGCATTAGAATAGTTCAAATCATGCATAAAATTTGCATCAGCATACTAGTTTTTCATACTTAGAATTTTTCATCATCTCATGGCATGCATTGCATTACTAATTTTACTAACTTTTTAATTTTAAATTTGTTTCTAGTTTTATGTTTTTTATTGTTTTAGATCATTTACAGAATTAAATATCTTTCTAAACTTGTTTTAATTGAAAATTTTAAATTAAAAAATTTTTCTAGTTTTGGAAATTCTAACTTAGGACAGTTTTTAGCTTTTGTTTATTGGTTCTAACATTGTTTAGTTTAGTTAGTTTCTAATTTTAGTTTTTATTTTTGGAAGTTCTAACTTGTTTTTTAGTTTTGTAGCAACTTTAGGTTTATTTTAGGAATTTTTAGATTTAGGGTTTTAGTTTTAGGAAAGTTTCTTTCATTGGTTTGTAATTAATTTAATTTTGATAAGTAGGATGCTTGTATTTGTTAGATTTTAAATTAGGCTAGTTTTAGATTTTTATTTAGCGTAGGTACAAGTTGAAAAAGGAACCTTAAAATAATAGCTCCTTGTGGATTTGACCCCGTACTTATCGGGATATTACTACATCACGGTTCTACACTTGGAACTCACGATGTAGTAATATCCTGCGATGTATTACTACATCGTGAGTTCCAAGTGCAGAACCGCGATGTAGTAATATCCTGATAAGTACGGGGTCGAATCCACAAGGAGCTATGTATTTTAAGGCTCCTTTTCCAACTTGTACCTACCCTAAATAAAAATCTAAAACTAGCCTAATTTAAAATCTAACAAATACAAGCATCCTACTTACCAAAATTAAATTAATTACAAACCAATGAAATAAACTTTCCTAAAACTAAAACCCTAATCTAAAAATTCCTAAAATAAACCTAAAGTTGCTGCAAAACTAAAAAACAAGTTAGAACTTCCAAAAATAAAAACTAAAATTAGAAACTAACTAAACTAAACAATGTTAGAAACAAAATAAACAAAAATTAAAAACTTTCCTAAGTTAGAATTTCCAAAACTATAAAAACTTTCCAATTTAAAATCTTCAATTAAAACAAGTTTAGAAAGATATTTAATTATGGGAATTATCTAAAACAATCAAAAACATAAAAATAGAAACAAATTTAAAATTAGAAAGTTAGTAAAATTAGTAATGCAATGCATGCCATTAGATGCTGAAAAATTCTAAGTGTGAAAAACTAGTATGTGGATGCAAATTTTATGCATGATTTGAACTATTCTAATGCATCCTAAATCTAAATTTAATGGTTGGAAATTTTGCTCTATTGATGCAAGAAACTAACAAAAAAAAAAAAAAACAGAAGTGAAAAAGGATCTAAACCGAAAAAGTTTTGAATGCATGAACAAGACAACTTTGTAAAATTCTGTGCAAAAATTCTGATCTAAGTTGACTGATTGGCAAAGTTTAAGCCTCTGGTTCACAAGCCTTCCGAAATTATTTTGATCTGAAATTATAGGGAATGAAAGACCACATCCTAAACTTTAATTTTACCAAGTTTCAAAGAAAAATATTATGATTGGACTGGTCTACCCACTTTGAACTTTTTTCCAAAAACTATTTCTACAGCTTGCTAAAACTATTTTTACAACTTGCTGAAACTGTTAAGTTATATTGTTTGTGTATTGAGTCCAAATTTTATCATTAAATTTAGATCTAAAAGCTTAATTTTCAGCAACTTAAATATGCACAAAATCTTATGATATGAAAATACATGCAATGAATTCTAATCCAACCATCAAACTATGCAAAAACAAAACTTAAAATCAACATGAACATAACAAGAAAAATAACAAATGTGTAGAAAATAAAATAAAATTGCAGGAAGTCAAAGGCGGTAATAACAACGAAAGTCAAAGGCGGTAATAATAGGAAGTCAAAGGCGGTAGATTGCTCCTTTCAATTCCTTATCTTAACTTGGGCTCAAAAAGATTAGAAGTGTTGTCCTATGGTCTTAATATTCATCTTAAGTTGTCAATCTAAGTGAGCATAACAAATTTCCATTCCATGTAGAAATAAATTTCAGAATTGGCCTCTAATCTTTTTTCACTCAAACCTCTTTAACTCCATCTTGCATTGCCTCCAAACATACAATGTATCCAAAGAGACAAAGTATATTGAAAAGGTTACTAAGATGGGTTACTAGTTGTGATTCCAATTCTATCCCAATATTTAAACAAGAATGAAAATTAACCAAATCACAAACAAGACTAAAATTATGAACACCACAAAATCAAAGACAAGAACAATTGAAAAGAAACAAACTTTACTAGCATGAAATTGTTTTACAAAAATTGAAAATAAAAAGCAAATAATTACATACTAAGATGGATAAGAATTCCTCCTTCTAGTTGACACTTCAAAGTTGGTGGTGTTGCTTTAGGGCTAAGCCTTCTTGATGACTTAAGATGGGGAGACAAAGAGAGGGAGAGATGGAGTGTAGAAATCTAGAGGTGGGAGGTAGGTAATTCTTCCATGAATAATATGGGAGAGGGGTGCCATATTTATACTTTTTCAAGTCCTATTCCTTCTCAAACTCTAAAATATTAAAAATAATAAAAAAATTGAAAGAAAATAAGCTCCATACAAGGCTTTGGACGTGACATATCTTTTGGGATTTTTTTTCTATTTTTCTTTCTTTTCTTTCCTTGCTTGTTTTGATTAAAAGTCTCTTTTGAGTGCTTCTTTTCTTCTTTGTCTTTGTCACCTTACATTGAGATCTTTTCAGAGATAATTTAGGGATAAGAATCCTCCCTTAGACTCAAACTTGGCCCACATGAGGTGTAGAACTTGCCCTTTTTTTCTCTTTTCTCTTTGCATTATCAACTTTCCTTTTTTGGAAAGTTCTCCTTGTTGGCTCCAAACTTGAAGAGATCTTTGAAGATAACCCTCTTGACTTTTTTTCCTTTCCTTTTTCAGCTAAAATCTGAATAAAATCCTCTTTTGGATGTGGAATAGCTTGCTTGGATATTTATTTTTATTTTTCTTTCAATTAAATCTTCTCCTTCTCCAAAAAGAACTCCTATGTGGCTTTCCTTGTCCATCTTTGATGAGATATTCTTCAAATTCTCATCAAAATCTCTTAAAAATGTACAACAAATTAATGGACCCCATCTTGGATGTTTTACAAGTGTATCCCACGCATGCGCATGTGTGTGTGGGACCATGAAGTTAACTTTTTGCAATTTTCTTCTAATTTCTTTTTCTCTTCAATTCTTCTCTTCTTTCTCTTAAAAATCAATTCCTTGTCTGAATTCTTTATAAATGGGACCCATATCATCAATTTCCTACAAAACAAATGTGAATTCATGTGAAAAAGACAATTTTACCCCTAAGATCACAAATGCAAGAATGGGGGCCCATTTCTCATGAAATGACAATGACAATACACACCATTCTTCATGATTTTATATGAATGAACTAATGATGATTAAAACTCAATTTATTTCATAAGAAAAATTATTTGACAAAACTTTCCAAAAATAGACTTTCCAAAAATAGCAGGTTTTATAAATGTATGCAAAAAGTGTGATTTTTAAATGACTTATGCAAAAAAATATAAAAATGAATTTAAAATGAATGAAACCATGATATCACACTAAATAAGGCTCTTTCAAGTTAATAAGTCTTCGAATTAGTTCAAAATGTGTATGAAAATATGCATTTTTAGAGACTCATCAGACCTCTTGATCCAATGTCCTCACAAAAAATCTGGTTAGTCCAAATCATGTACGAAGGCATGGATTACCCAACCAAGCAAATGCTGGAATCTTTTTGTGGTGGTAATTTTACACAGAAAATGATGAAAGAAGCATGGACATTTTTGGAAGATATCGCTGAAAACTATTTGCAGTGGGCCCTATAAAGAGGAAGCCCACTAAAACTAACATTCCCGAGAAATAGGGAATGTTCAAACTTTAATCCCAAAATTGAGATGGATTTCAAAATAGCCATATTGATGAGGAGAATAGAGGCCCAACAGTTAAACCAGGGAGTCCAAAAGCCCACTCCAAGAACTTTGGAGTCATTGAAGTACAATTAGACTATGAGTGGAGGGATTGATCGAACAACTTTGGGTTAAGCTGAATCTATTGAGGTAGTAAATACGCTTTATCATAGCCCTCGTTTTGATGTTAGTCAAAGGTATGACCCATATTCCAATACCTACAATCCAGGTTGGAGGGACAACCCGAACTTTTCTTGGACCAAGGGTCCAAGTTAGGGTGGCCCATCAGAGGCCAATCAATTTCAACCCATTTGATCTCAAGCCAATGCCCCACTCAGTTTCCAAAAGCCCAACTTCAACCCCTGTCCATTGACCTAAAGGGTAGATTCTTTAGAAGAGGCCATGAAACTCATGTCTCAGAGTACTACTTAATTTCAGCAAACAGTTACTCAACTTTTGAATGGCCACACACAAACCCTTGTAAAACTGGAATTCCAAATGGGCCAATTCGCTAATTCCTTGAGTGCTAGAGACAAAAGAACCTTCTCTAGTCAACCTGAACCAAATCCCAAGGGCCAAGTTGCTCATGATAAAAGAGGAAAAGGCCTATAACAAGTTAAGTCCATCATTACTCTTAGGTCTAGTACACAAATTGATAACAAGGTGGAACTATGCAAGGAACTTGAGGAAAAATCAAGTGAGGAAGTGAAAACTGAGAAACCAATTGTGAATGTTGAATGTATGATACAATCTGAGTCAGTCATGGAGAATCCAATCATAGCTGAAACATCCACTATTAAGACTACTCCTAGGACTTACATTCCTACAGCACCGTACCCCAAAGGTAAAACCCTTATAAGTCAACTGCCTAGTTAGACAAAATGCTAAAAGTGTTTAAACAAGTGAGAATCAATATCCCACTTCTTGATACTATCCAACAGATTCTGGCCTATTCCAAATCTTTAAAGGACCTCTGTACCTTCAAAAGGACTACTAATTTGCCTAAGAAAGCTTTTCTAGCTCAATAAGCTAGCTCAATCATATCATGTCCAACATCGATCAAATAGTATCTTACAATTTCATGTCAGATAGGGGACCATAAATAAAGTAAGCTTTTCTAGACTTGGGTGTGAGTGTGAACCTTCTTCCATACTCTATTTATAAAGAATTAGGTTTAAGGGAGTTGAGAAAGACCCATGTGACCCTGTAATTGGCAGATGCTTTGATTCGATACCCCAAAGGAGTAGTCGAAGATGTTCTAATCAAACTCAGAGACTTCATGTTCCTCGTGCGTTTTATTGTTTTGGATACCAAACAAGCCCAAGGGACTGAACCCAAGATACTAGTGATTTTAAGGAGACCATTCCTAGCTTCTTCCAATGCCTTGATCAATCATAGGGATGGAGTGATACAAATTTCATTTGAAACTATGATTGTTCAAGTGAATATTCTTAATGTCAATAAACAACCTCCCGATGAGGATGATGAGGTATTTGAAGTCAGTTATATTAATAAATTGGTAAAAAATCACTTACCCTATTTAAATTTTGAGGATCCATTAGAGGCCTATCTCGATCATTTTAGAACTAATTTTGACATAGACGGACACATTTAGGATTTAAATGCTTTATTAAACTCAACCCCAGCCATGGATTGCACCAGGTGGCAACCAAAGAATGAAATTATGACCCAATCTACTTCCCCACATGTCCCATCTATTATAGCAACCCCTAAGTTAGAACTCAAGCAATTGTCAAATACATTGGAATATGTGTTTTTAGGCCCACCAAAAGCCCTTTTAGTGATTATAGTTCTAGACTTGGACACAGTCCAAGAGAAAAAACTCGTGAAAATTCTTGGTGAACACAATGAAGTTACAGGGTGGTTCATAGTAGACACAAAGGAATAAACCCATATGTGGTCCAACATAGAATTCATTTGGAAGAAAATGCAAAAACTTCTTGTAAACCACAGAGGAGACTAAACCTAGCAATGAAGGAAGTAATCAAGTCAGAAGTTCTGAAATTATTGGATGCAAGGGTGACCTACCCCATATTAGAAAATATAGGGGTGAGGCCTGTACAAGTGGTACCAAAGAAATCAGGAATGGTTCAAAATGAGGGAAATGAAGTAGTACCCACTAGAATACAAACTGGATGGAAAGTATACATTATATTATAGGAAGTTGAACTCAACTACTTGAAAATATCATTTTCCACTCCCATTCATGGATCAAATGCTCAAAAAGCTAGTCGGTCATACTTATTACTGTTTTCTTGATGGTTATTCTAGTTATAATCAAATTCCACTTATACCTGAAGATCAGGAAAAGATCACCTTCACCTGTCCGCTTGGCACATTTGTTTACATGCCCTTTGGGTTATGCAATGCACCAGCCACCTTTCAAAGGTGCATACTGAACATATTTTCTGACATGGTGGAAAGATTTATAAAAGTTTTTATAGATGATTTCTCAGCTTTTGGAAATTCATTTTCGGTATGCTTACATCATCTGTCACTTGTACTCAAAAGATGTAGAAAGAAAAATTTTGTTTTGAATTGGGAGAGATGTTGTTTCATGGTGAAAAAGGCGTAGTTCTAGGACACATTATTTCTGAGAAAGGAATTAATCTGGACAAAGCAAAATTTGATTTGATCTCAAAATTGCCACCACCAAAGTTTGTTAAGCAGATTAGATCATTTTTAGGCCATGCTATTTTTTATTGGAGATTTATCAAGGATTTTAGCAAAATTGCAAAACTATTGCACCAATTACAAACAAAAGAGGCCCCGTTTGAATTCGATGAGAATTGTTTAAAAGCTTTTGAGAGATTGAAGAAGGAACTAACCTCAGCCTCTATAATCCAACCACATGACTGAACCATTCCATTTGCACTCATGTGTGATGCATCAGATTTATCTATGAGGGCCATTCTAGGTCAACGAGATCGAAAGTTGCCCCATGTGATTTACTATGCAAGTAGGACCCTCGATGATGAACATCTAAATTATGCCTCCACTGAAAATGAATTATTAGTTGTAAGTTTTCCCTCAGAGAAATTTTGGTCTTACCTGATAAGGTAAAAATAATCATTTATACAGATCATGTAGCCCTAAGATATCTTTTTTCCAAAAGGATGCAAAAGTCTGACCAATCCGGCGGATCATACTACTTTAAGACTTGATTTGGAAATCAAAGACAAGGAAAGTGAGAATGTTGTAGCAGATCATCTTTTGAGGTTACCTTTAAAGCCATCACATGACGGTCCATTGAATGACAATTTTCCAGATGAACAATTGCTGAGTATTTTCCAGAGCCCCTATTTTACAGATATAGTCAATTACCTTGTTACAGGGGAGATGCTTGCCTAGTGATCGAAATAAGATCAATCAAAATTTCTAGCTGAGGTCAAGTACTTTTTCTGGGATTGACAGTTCACTAAGTACCTGAATGAGATCTGGTCAAATAATTCTGAGCTAATTTAAGGCTGATTGACTTAATTCAAGGACGAAGATCTTACTACCACCTCACAAAGCTGACTGTGGGAAGGTAGACGGCCATACAAATGCACGATTAGCTACCCCCTTTGAAATTAAAGTTTGCTCATTTTTCTCCCTATCACAAAGGATTGGAGAAGACTCTTGGAGGTTATAAATACCCCCTTGGGTGCCCATTCCAACATATCAGAGCATACACAACGTAGCACACAGTGCACTACAACATATCAGTGCATACAATACAAAGCAAAGGCACTTAAGTCTTTCCAGATTCTCCTTGAAAAGGCTCCAAACTTTAACTTCTTCAAGTTCAAGCTTTGACTTCACCAACAAGGTACTTGATCTTCTAAAAATAATTAGAAGGATAGTGGCTTGATTAGAAAAATCTCCAAAGAAGACAAGTCTTTCGAGACTTTCTTTGTTCCCTTCACTTAGGAGTTGAAGGTGATATGGGTATAGATATGGCCAACTTATTGGTATAGCGCGATAAGCAATCCATGGGAGCAACCATAATCGTAAAACCTTCATTTTAACTCCCCTCAGAATTCTACATCCAAGGAAAACGAGTGATAGATTACGAAGATTGCTCAATTGACTTAAAATACATCAAGATGGCGCACATCTCCAAATTAGTCTCATTTATCTTTTTAATGTAAATTGTCATTGTTTTCTTTCTTTTTGTAAGTTTTGAGTATCCAAAACCAAACAAGGGCACTATGATTAAAAAAAAGAAGTAAAAGAGTGCACTTGGGAGATCAGAACACGAAAGAACCCACAAAATTAAACTTAGAAATGAAAAGAGTCAAAAACTTCGACATTTCTTATTTTTTTCCTCTTCCGTGTCTTTTCCTTGCTCTCCAAAAATGGGAGAACAGAGAAAATTGGCACCGTCTGTGGGAAGCATAAAAAACTAAGCAAATTAAAAAGTTCTAGTTTGATTAACAGTTGAAAAAAAAATTGCATGGAGAGTAACCAGCCCATGCATGGATCGGTTACCCTCCTAAAAAAATGGGATCTTTCTTTACATTTGCAAATTTTGATGCAATCCTCTTAGGTGGGTATGAACCACCTCAATGTCTAACCAAGTGGCGTCACGAACACTAATTCGCTATAGGTTTTAGAATAAACAGAGTCCACATGACTAGTTCGGGCCGGTTGTGTGAAAAGTCCTTAAAAATGCATATTTTTATATACATTTTGGACCATTTTAAGGACTTATGAAGCCAAAAGATCCTCATTTAGTGTGATCTAGTGGTTTCAAGCATTTTAAATTCATTATAGTATTTCTTTGTACAATTTGTTTAAAAATCACACTTTTTGCATAAATTCATGAAACGTGCCATTTTTGGAAAATCTATTTTTGAAAAGTTTTGTGAAAATAACTTTTCACATGAAGTAAATTGAATTTTAATCATCATTAGTTCATTCATATAAAATTATGAAAAATGGTGCGCATTTTTATTGTCATTTCATGATGATGGGCCCACATTCATGCATTTGTGATCTTAGGGGTAAAATTGTCTTTTCATATGAATTGACGTTTGTTTTGTAGGAAATTAATGATATGGGTCCCATTTATAAAGAATTGGGGCAAGGAATTGATTTCCAAAAGAAATGAAAGAAGAGTTAAAGAGAGAAAAGAAATTGAAAGAAAAAAATGTAAAAGTTGGCTTTATGGTCCCACACACATGCATATGTGTGGGATACACTTGTAAAACATCCAAGATGGGGTCCATTTATTTGTTGCACATTTTCAAGAGATTTTAAAGAGAATTTGAATAATATCTCATCAAAGATAGACAAGAAAAGCCACATAGGAGTTCTTTTTGGAGAAGGAGAAGATTTAATTGAAAAAAAATCTCCAAACAAGCATGGATGTCCAACACATGTTTTGGATCAGATTTTGGCTAAAAGAATAAAAGAAAAAAAATCTAGGGAGAATTATCTAGAAAATCTCTTCAAGTTTAGAGCTAACAAGGAGTACTTTCCAAAAAAGGAAAATTGACAATGCAAAGAGATAAAAGGGAAAGTTCTAAACCTCATGTGGGCCAAGTTTGATTCCAAGAAAGGATTCTTATCCCTAAATTATCTCTCCAAAGATCTCAATGCAAGATGGCAAAAGACAAAGAAGGAAAGAAGCATGTAAGAAGGATTCCAAGCCAAGCAAAGAAAGAAAAGAAAAGAAAAAAAAATCCCAAAAGGGGATCTCACACCCAAGCCATTGTATGGAGCTCATTCTCTTCCATTTTTTTTTTATTATTTTTAAGATTTTATCAAATCAAGAGAAGATGGAAACTTTAGAGGCTAGAAAAAGTATAAATAGGGCACTCCTCTCCCATACTCTTCATGGAAAAAGAGCTCCTACTCTAGATCTCTACACTTCATCTTCTTCATCTCTCTCACCCTTCATCGTAGTCCTCAAGGAGGCTTAGTCCTAGGGCCACACTACACCCTTGGGAGTT
Organism: Sextonia rubra; assembly: GCA_037013555.1. NCBI lineage: Eukaryota > Viridiplantae > Streptophyta > Magnoliopsida > Laurales > Lauraceae > Sextonia > Sextonia rubra. The sequence continues at coordinate 9,186,426 of JASUAD010000015.1, forward strand.
TCAACTAGAAGAGGTTCTTTTCCTTTCCATCCTAGCATGTATTGTTCTTAATTTTATTCGACAAACTTTTGTAAAGAATTTTTACATGTTAGTATATGTTGTTCTTCTTAAAAATTCTCCTCTTTTCTTATGGTTTGTGTGGACACTTTTAATGTTTCTTGTGCCTGGATTGACAACTCAATGTACTAAGATCATATTCGAAGAAATCATGAACCTAATTTAAAAGAAAATTTTGAGAAGATAACTTTACTACCTTTACTACATTTAATTTTCTGCAACACTACATTTAAATTCCTGCACTTTTATTTTAAATTTCTACACTTTTACAATTATTTTTTCTTCACTTTTAATTTCTGTACTTTTCTTTAAATTCCTACATACTTTATGTTCTTCCACAATTTTTTTTAGATTTGTTTACTGCTGAAACTTCCATTAGATTTCTGTTTTCAGAATCAGATTTGATGGTGTTAGTGAGGAAATTTTAAAATCAATTTTAACATCTGAATCTCAAGTGTTTGAAGTTGTTAAAAGCAAGACAGAAGTTGAGATAAACCTAAAGATTTGTTGATTGAATTTTTTCAATTAGAATTGTTCATAAATTTTCAACTTTTATCTACTTCATGTTTGGATTAGTTCAGAAATCTGATTTGCAGAATATACTACTTCAGTTCAGGATTTATGTTGAAAGTAGAAAACTGTTGAGCTGAAAAAAAAGTGGAACTCAGAAAGTAATAATTCAAAAACTTGTTTGGCCGAATTGTTCAGTCCAGAATTCAGAATGTTGTTGGCAAATTGGCAACTATGAAAATCAGAATTACAATTGAAAATTTGTGTAGGAAGTTGTCTCAAAAAGAGCACTGGTGGACGATCTATTTGCACATAAATGATTGATGTTCATTACAGTTTTTTTTTTATACCTGAAATCAGATTTGAGACCCAAGTGAAAACAGTCCAGATGTTTTGCATACAATATTCTGAATCAAGCCTATTTTGGGCGGTTTACAGTAGTTGAATTATAATGTTTAAAACAGTTTTTGAAATCTAAAATCAGAATTAAAATGCAAGTGAAATAGTCACGTGAATAACAGATTTTGAGCAGTCATGTGTCTAATGTATATTAGTTTTCTGCAGTTAAAACTGAATCATATTTGTTAACAACCCAAACTTGTATTTCAATAGTAAAAATATCTGATTAGAACTGAGTTTAGTGCGGGCAAGTTTTACTTGAATTTGTGTGGACTGTTTTGGGGATTATTGGAACAATGAAAAAATCTGATTTTCTAAATTTTCCAGATACGAAACTAAATCACTACAGCACCATTAAGGTTGATTTCTAAAGCAAAATTTGGCCATACATCATATACATCATGTACACATGTGCACACACCCACTTATTAACTCAATCATGCAGTAGTGTTTTTTTTAGATTGCATTGTTTGCATTCATAAATCATAGATTAGTTTAGGAAAGTTTAGTTTCAAATTTTGTTTTATTTTTAGAAAGATTTTCATGTATGATAATTTAAGATAGATTGTTCTTTTTTTTAGAAAGTTATGTGTCTAGTTATTTGTATGATTGTAATGTATTGTTTTAGAAATTGCTTTGCTTTAAGAGTTACTAACTTGATTTTTAGGTTGTCAATTAGATTTCTTTCTAAATTAAATTTCTTTCTAATATTGAATAGGATTTAGAAATCTTTGTTCTTAGTTTAATTTAGTTTTTAATTTAGAAAGTTTTTTTTCTTTTACTTTTGTTTATTTTGTTTCTAACTTTGTTTAGTTTTATTTTTTAGTAAGTTTCTAATTTTAGGTTTAGTTTTATTGGAAGTTCTAACTTGTGTTTTGTTTTGCAGTAAATTTAATTTTATTTTTAGGAACTTTTAAAGTTAGGATTTACTTTCTTTATTTGAATTGTGATTGTAATTAATTTTTTTTAGGAATGTATGTATTTGTTAGAAATTAATTAGGATAGTTTTAGAATTTTGAATAGGCAGGTGACAAGTTGAAAATATTTTAAGCATAGCTCCCTGTGGATTGACCTGGTCCTACCAGTATTTTACTACATTGCAGCTCTGCACTTAGAGTTGACGAACACTATGTTAGATTATTAAACTTCAGTCAAACTAAGTCAGACTCAACCTTTTTCTTCCTGCTACTAGACCACTCCTTTCACATCAAAACGTGAATAGGTGGGAACAAAGAGAAAGGGGAAGTATAAAATACTCACTTGGTCAAATTGCTTTACAAGACATGCCACCTTCGTCATCATCTTTGATGAGGCGAAGGAATGCTCGTTCCAACTCTCCCTCACCCATGCCCAAACTGAACTAAGCAGACTCACTCAATCCACTGACAGCATGACTAGGATATAGGCTACTAATGCAAACCGGGTCCTGCCCACCAACTTAACTAGAGTCCCAATACCAAGAGGACCCACACCATCTGCAGCTAACATAGAACCATCTAGACTCCGTGTTCCAAAGAGCATGGGCCTAATAACTACATCCTGGGTTTCCAAGTACGCCGAGAACCCTTTTGGAATCCACCTTTTGCTAAAGAAGTAGCGACCGGAAGAAGAATAGCCACACTGCAAAGTTGTTCCTCCACTAGTCTCCACATCTCCAAGGAGGCAAGCAAGGCTAGAATGGCCTAATTCACCCCAAAAAAGACATGGGGGCAAAAGAGAACCCAGCAAGAATCCACAGTGCCCGGACGCAATATTTGGTCTCCCAAACCCTAGAAAACCCGAAAAATTCCATTAGCTGAAGAACCCTTAGGAAGGCATGAGACAACTCCTTTTATCCTTTGGCCTGAAAGGGAACACAGCCAAGGTCCCAAAGGCAAATGCCAACTGCTCAACACAAAAGCTGAGTGCAATGCAGGAGGAACTAGCGGAACAAGAAGTGGCCACTAAAATCCTATCACTACCAGATGGACAAAAACCCATGTTGGCTAAATTCCAATTAGAAGATGCAAGGCTGAAATCGGTAGCACCCTCTCCATCTCTCAAAATGGTCTAGAAATAAATCATGAAAGAAATTGACCTAATAGTCACACTAGTCAATATGGTCCGAACCGGGTCCGCACGACGAGTCACTAGGAGCATAGCTCAAAAACGGGTCTCCCAGTGACCCTCCAGTTCCGAAGAAACTTCAAAAGGCCATATCCAAACAGATTACAACTTGGACAACAATACTGATGTAGATGAAAGCATCACTACCCGTACCTTCTCCTCAGTTGAACCCCACCAGTATTCAGTCTTCATGGTCGAAGGAAGTGGGACAAACTAAATAAATTTGGAGGAAAATGAACGGGCCTTCAATAATGATGAAGATGAGGAGGTAGATCTCAATCACCTGGTTAAACAACAAGGGGAGCAGATCAACCAGATCACCGCTCAACTACAAGTCCTGCTAGAAAGGACGATGGCGTCAAATGATTTCGATCCTCGACGCAAGTCACCCAAAAGCGTGACCCACGAGGACAAGGAACCAATAGGCCAAATCATAGCCCAAATTAAGGCTTTGATTAGAAAAACAACATAAGTTGGGACCTTAAGGGTTCACTCTTCAAGCGGTAGCCAAAAAATCAACCCTGACAAACCAATGACCTACAAAGCAGTCATAGAAATCGTGAACAAGTCAAAAAGAGAAAATTGGCTAAAGAAAAAGGGGATGTTGTCCAAGTATCCTACTGATCATAATCTTGTCCCATTCCCCAAAAATTATAAACAACTTACATTCCAAGCCTATGTAGGGAAGGGGTCTGCTCATCAGCATTTAGTGCACTTCAAGTCCTTATTTGGGAGTTTACCAAGCGTAGATGCCTTTAAGATCTGCCTATTAATCGGTACCATCAAAGGGATTGTTTTTTATTAGTATAAGCAACTACTTGATTACTTTCTCACCTCATGCGCTGTACTAAAAAAAATTCCTACTGCATTTCCAAGAAAAGGATCGGGCAGTAACCCGCAGTTTCCTCAGCAACACTAAGCAGGAAAATGACGAGTCTGCCCAAGCCTTCATCAACAAATAGAAAGCACTCTCTTATCGATGTATGGAACCACCAACACAAAAATCAGCAGTGGACATGTGCATGGATAACCTCAAGCATGAGATCCATGCCATAATGGTAGGCCATAAAAACCAAATCACTCTCCACGCTCATTGAGGCAGTTGTCAGAGTAAAAATTGTACGCAAAGAGCTAGACAAGAAAGAAGAGAAGAGAAGTAATACCTCCACTTCAAAGATGCCCCTCAGGGAGAAAAAAAAAGAGGAGGTGCTCAATGGTCAAACCTCTAAGGCACCACTCAAGACTCAAAGCTTGACAAATAAACAGCTTGCAAGGAGGATGTCATATCTCAAGCCTAAGAATCCGGGTATTTAGATTAAACCTAATATAGTGGCACACGTATTCCTCTTTATACACACCTAGATCCAAGTCTAAGTGCAATTACACAAGGGAAAGTCACACGTGCAATTGCTATTAGTGGACATTGGTCCAAGCAATTATACACGGAAGCTGTCAATATCATACATAGAAACAAAAGGACACACAACAAATACTAACACATCTATATGTAATAAAGTGAAAAGGAAACGTATCTTTACAAAAAGGGAATAAAGTTTCTAAAAAGATGGAATGTTTATACAGTACACAAAATACATGGAGTCATGGCCCATACATAACCAATTGAAACTTAACGCAACCATAACTCAAAATAAGTCCTATACTAGTCTAAGCCGCACTCTGGGTTGGATTGGTCAAAGATGAACTGTTGTCCACTTGTCTAATCCCGATGGGACCTCGGAGATCTCCTCCAAAGTCTCATTGACCTTCGAGGGATCAGAAAATAGACCTGAGCCTGCAACACCAATGGACAATGAGTGAATAAGACTATTCAGCAAGGCATAAGCCAAGTTAAGGTAACACATGTTGTATCTACAAGAATCACTAACAGGTGATCATATATAGATTGTCAAATTAATATACTAGGCATGTTGTGCATTTGAATAAAGCATGTTATAAGATTCAATTAACAGAAATACTTTACTATGTGGCTACTACATTTGCCATATCCTCCCTCTAGGGATCTATGTGTTGAGAACACAATCAACTAGGCCAAGGTATGAATGGGTCTCTCATACATGGAGTCCGGAAGCTCCAAGAAAACACACTGCAGCGGCCTAATTTATGCTACACTAGGTCAACCCTGTCAAGTATCATAAGGTTGAGGCTGAGTAAAGCCAGACCGATTCGATTCATTCAATTGAATTTTGAATAATGTGTGTAACTCATTCATTGAATATACGTTCAAGTCATTCATACAATTCATTCATACTCAATGCAAAACAATATCAATACTAAATTTTTCTTAAAATAAAACAATTCAAATAGAATCAACGTGTACATGATTATGCAAGTTAGAATTAGGAATGGAATAAAAGAAGGCAATAATGGTAACCCAATATGCAATGCAATTCGATTTAATAGAATCAAGGCAGTTTTACAAACCATCTCTAATCTAGCATCCATTGTTTTTAACTATGCATGAAGATGTAGTTTTAAGTTATTCGATATACAGTTGTCTTTATTTGGTGTTGTGTTATATCAAGAATGTGCATCGAAATCCCTTAAACTAACACCCATGGGGAGGTGCTTAACAAACAAACGACACCATATGAATGAGTCTCAGCCCTCAAGACTCTTCATGATGTTCAATTATTTCTTTGGGCCAGTTAATGGGGTATAAGAATCCAAAGCTAGGGTCCTACAAGGTCTTATATCCATACCCACATTAATCCTAAATTTTTAATGGCATTACGACTTAGCCGTGGGTGACTTACAGCTTAGCCGTAGGCATCTTACAGCTTAGCCAAAAAATGCACTACGGCTGAGCTGTAGTTACTTAGAATTTCCCTTGTTCACACGGTTGAACATTGTTTTAACTTACGGCTGGGCCGTATTCAGCCCATGGCTGAGCCACGTTTAGGCTATGGCTTAGCTGTAACACATGTAATGGCTTAGCCGTGACTTAATTGTAGGAGGTTTTGTCATTTTTCTGCTCTCTAGATTTCAAACCGTAAATTTTACTGTGGTTAGGCTTCGGCTTGGTTACAACTTAGCCATAGTACATCCTACGATTTAGCCATAGCTTGGCTATAGAATACATTTCAAATTTGTTGCTCTCTGGACATTGAGCCGTCGAAGACTTACGGCTTAGCTATAAGCTTTAGATTTTCTAGAGCAGTTTGATTGCATTTCAGAACTTGGTAAGTTGCATGTAGAAGTACAAATGAAAGGCTGTAAAATACATTAAAATTAAGAGATTTGTAAGAATCATAAGAATCATGATATACCAATATGCATTCAACTAAAATTTGCTTATACTTGCCTTAGATTAAGCTTTTCAAGCTATTAATCCTTCTTTGGGCTCAATTTGGGTATTCTTGGACCTAAATGCTATGCATGCAAGAAATAAGGAAGGAGATGAGTGCATGTATTGGAATGAGAGTCCTCTAGACTCAAAAGAGTTGTAATGGGAAAAGCTCGTACCTTGAAGATGGATTAGAAGGAGAAGGTGCTTAAGTCCTCTGCTTCAAAGGCAAGAGGAGACCTAAAAGATGATGAAATGAAGAGTAAAAACCTTAGGTCACACATGCAAATCTTTTATCCTTTTTTATTTAAAAAAAAAGGTGGAGAAGAGATAAAAGAAGAAAAAGAAAACGTTGGAGGGGAGTGCATACAGGAAGAGAAGGTCGAATGGGTAGTTGAGCCTTTTATATGATATATTTTTTTCTGGAGTTTATAAGAAAGTCCATATTCCTTGAGATAATTTCAGTTTAAGTCAAATGAGCGACCAACTCATTTAAATTACTTCAGTTGCATTCAAGTCAATTACAGAAGTTAACAAACTTGACGGGACACACGTGATGACACCAATATGATGCATGAATGACGTAAACTTATAATGTTTAAAATTACAAAAAAGGGCTCGTATCTACCTAATCCAAGTTAAATTCAACCCAACTACCTATCCATGACCCTAAACGTAACTCATTACAACAAAACATCATTAACTAGGTTAATTCTATGGAAATTCACTAATAACTTAATCAATTAGTCGTTAAACATATGTAATTAGGGTCGAGTGTTACAAAGGACTATGAAAAAAGGAAGAATCTAAAATACCCTTTTGATGAGGATATTGAAGTCATCTTTTAATCCTTAGTCAAAAATGAAAAAATAAAACTTCCTCCTTCCAAAAGGCCAAGTCAAGAAAAAAAGGAAGAATGTGAAATACCCTTTTGATGAGGGTATTGAAGTCATCTTTTGATCCTTAGTCGAAAACGACAAAAATCAAACTTCCTCCTTCCAAAAGGCCAAGTCAAGAAGGAAAAGTTGATGGTCCCAATTACTGCACATACCACATATTGGTCTCACACCCCTTAAAGGACTGTTTCATCCTCAAGAAAAAGATCAACGGAATGTGGAAGAATGGGATTATCACTTTTGACGAAAAGTATGATTTGGCACCCGTCAATATGATATCCTTTAGGCTATTTGAACTTGTGGTAATTTCCGCACCTCCAACACCTAAGACAGTGGAGTTCTAGGCCATAAATCAGGTCCAGCATGAGAATGGCCTAATACCTATCAAAACCAACTCCGAGGATGAGCTTTGGGTGCATCCCAATCTCATCACTAATAAAACTAGGACCAAGTAAAAAAGCCAACGTTAAGAGAAAAGAAAAAAGGTAAAAGAAGAACTAGAAGGGTAACCCATGAGGTCCAAACACCTTTGGTGATAAAAAAAAGGTAAAAATAGCCCCAGAAGAAGAGGATTCCTCCCCAAAATCTAGGAAGCCATTTACACTGGCAAACTTCTTGATTCCAAACTGTGATAATAATGAGGATCCACAAATTTCTAGCTGCAATAGGATATCTTGGGCTAACTATCCCTTGGATTCTGAGAATGAAGACAGAATAAGTCTACCTTCATGAGATGACCCGGAGGATGAAAAATACCTACCCAACGAGGTCTTAAACAAGGACAACATCTTCTGCCTTGAAAGGCCAAAAGTAACTATGTCCTTCTACAACCATAATACACCAACAAAAAGCGATTGGCCTATTGAGCAAACAGTAAGGACGGAGGCTTCACCATAAGGAAATGCCAACCCCACCAACTTAATTGGCTAAACCAGAAATTCAACAAAGTTTGTCTCAACAGTTAGCTTCAAACTTAAGCAAATGATCGGAAGGACTTAGACACCAAGGAAGAAATACCAGTAGCCCCAAGCCTTGTCTACCCGTAGACTTTGAAGACACAGGGAATGAGGGCTAATTCAAGCCTACCAAAAGCAAAAGAGGTCTTCACGACCCGAAGAACTCCAAGAGCAGAAGAAAGTTTAGTCCTGGAAGAAGGGATCCACTCTGAGAGAAACTACAAGGCTAATTATAGTTTCCCTATTGCTTTTTATTTAAACCCCGCATAGAAGGCATCAATGTAAATGTACTTGAGAATAATAATGAAAAGCTGCTAGACACCTTCAAGTATGATGTTGCAGAGCATTTGAAGCACATTTCAGCACACCTGCAAATTCTTAACCTATTACAAATGTCAAAGGAAACCTGCGACAATTTAATACAAGGATTACATGCACTCAATCAAGAGAACCAAGCTCATGTAAAGTAAATCCATCAGATTAAGAAAGAATATCAAAGCCAAAGACCTAAAAGTGAAAAAGATGTCAAGAATGCCTTTCCATCTAATATGCGGTGAAGCAATGGCTCCTTCTCAAAAGAAGACTTGTTGCTAGGAGAAACCAAGCACACTCGTCCCCTTTACTTCATAGCACATGTGAAGGAAATACCAATGCCAAAAGTGCAAATCAATCTTGGGTCGACACTTAACCTCATCACCATAACAGCTTTACAAGAGTTAGGATCCTGACCGACACTTAACCTCATCACCATAACAGCTTTACCAGAGTTGGGATCCTGACCAGTAATCTATCCAGCACGAACACATCAATACAAGGATATGATGGGGAAGTTCATAACCTGATTGGAAAACTCCACGTCAAATTCCGACTAAGAGACCTAAAATCTGAAGCCACGTTGCATGTCATCAAAGCAAGAGCCCATTACGACATCTTGTTAGGAAGACGGCGACTGCATGATTATGCTATCATTCCCTCCACATTGCATCAATGCGTCAAGTACATCGATGACAAGACAAAGTACTCCACGTCTTCATAGACAAACAACCTTTCAAATGAAAGGAGGCATACTTTACAAATGCAACCATGTATAAGGAAGAGTTTGAAGATTCAAAATCCAGGAAAAGTAAAAGCGCCCTAATGGAAGAATCAGCAGACACCCCTCAAGAAAAATCAGCAAACCCCGAAGGGTTAGATTCGCGGAACAACCAACTATGATCAAAGAAAAGGACAGCGCTTTTGTCATCCCAGTAACAACCTTCCAAAATTAGAACATCGTGATCCAAACCAAAAGGCATAACAAGCCGGTTTAGGTGGTGACAGCACAAAAATCAATCTCCATCACCAACTGGCCAGATCCAAGCAAGAAGACAATGAACCGGTACTTGATTTCATTAACAGATAGTTGGAGATGGTTGCAAGATGTGAAGGCCCCTTGTCAAAGCAAGTTGGTCATACTTAGTGCTGGTATGGACTCCAAAATAGCATTCATTCCATGATGATCAGGATGAAAATTGAAACCCTTGATCAATTAACTGAAATTGCTACAAGGGTAGAAAGAAATCTTCTACAACTGAGCTTACCATGCTATCATATTGATTCTGAGGTTAGTAGAAAAAGAATAGGGCAAACGGTTAACCTAGGGATGCTACTCCAAGTAAAACAGGAACAAGGGGAATCATCTCAAAGATTTGTCAATAGATGGAAAAAATTTGCCGATCAATATGCCGAGATGCCTTCATCAAAAACCTACATGGCTTTATGCCAGCAGGAGCTCCATATTCACATTCGAAAGACCATAATAGGTATGGACTTCCAATCTTATAAAGACTCGAAAGACCATGGTAGGTATGGACTTCCAAGATAGGTATGGACTTCCAATCTTATGAAGAACTATCCTCAGTAGCTACAAACATCGAGAGGAGCTCTACCAATCCAATCAGAAGGATGAAAAGGTGTTACTCAATGTTTGTTGTGTCCACCACACATGATTTTGACACTAAATCAGAATCAGACACGGATGAATCCACAGAAAAGGAATTGTCAAACTAGCTTCCACCTCTACATGGTGGCCAATTTCAGCCCCAACGTACAATGCTCGAGGGTCACTCTTTGTGGTTGGACCAACCTGATACGATCCACACCTGATCATTTTCTCTTGAGCAGATCATCATGCCATCATACAACCCCTTAAAGAAATTACAAACCGAGGGTAAGTAAGGTTCGACCTATATAGTTGGCAATCCCATTAGATAATGAAAAGGATGGGGTATGATTTCAAAAAACCAGTTAGGCTGGGGAACCAAAAAGGTCTTCAACTCCCCTATGATGGCATTACGCCTAGAGAACGGGACAAGTACAAATACAAAGACCACATCAACACTCATACATGTCACAACCTAAACCCAAGAATACAGGGATTAGGGTTAATCTTTAACATGACACACATACTCCTATGTAATCCACACTTGAACCGGAGTCTAAGCGGAATTACACAAAGGATATTCACATTACTTACATGTGTGAGGTACTTTTAACGAACATCTATCCAAGCATTAATCATGCGGAAGCCTGTGAATATCACCTAAAAATTTCTTTTTCTTCAACAGATAACATTTCCAATATATCATTCACGAGATTGTATACACTAAAATATCGATAAAAGAAGGAACATAACTATATGACATGACATGTATAAGAGTTAGTAAACATGTCTTTGCAAAAGGAATAAAGTTTATAGACAATAATAAAGATCTACATTTGTCCCAAAAGAAGGGGGGATCATGGACTATGTACGACAAAATAAAAACTAATGCCATGCCATGAGACCCTAATGCATTCAAAACTCAAAATAAGAAATGCCATCGTGCCATGCTCTATAAAGGGGATTAGTTAGATAGCTTCTGTTGTTACTCATAGAGGCCTAAAGGGACCCCTAGGCCTCCTCCTGAGTGTCCTCAATCTTTGTAAGATCGAGACTGAGATTTGAACCTGTAACACCATTAGACAACTATGAATAAGAGACAAAATCTCATAGGGAACTTGTGATTTTTTGCAAAAAGGAAAGAAATACATGTGATTGAACATGGTTTCATAAAAAAGAAAAGTCATTGCATGAAGGAAATACAAAAAGTGCAAATAAATCTATTTGGCCACGGTAAAAAGGAAGGAGAAGGTGAATAGTTAATCTCCCATTTTCTTTTCTTTTGAACACAAATGAAGGTTCAAAGCTTGTTTCCTCATCACCATCAAACAAAAGAAGAAAAAGATTCAAGAAAAAATACATGCACGATTGGATGTTAAAGGAAAAACATCAACAAAAGCATGGAGAACGTACAAAACTAATCAACTCTGCAAAATGCAAATGGGAAAAGGAAGATGAGCCCATACTAACCATTTGATCACCTTTTTCATGGAGAAAATCCAAGGAGGAAGGTAAAGAAAACTCAAAGAAGAGTTTTACAAACCCTAGCACAAGCTCTCGGGAGGTACGAAGATGAAATTTTGCAAGGCGGGAATTCAATGAAGGCACTGCCTTTTACAAACTATTCCAATTAGCTACCTAGGGTAATGCCTGTAGTAGTTGAGAGGCAGTGTTTTTCCTTTTTGGCCGACTATTAAGCATTTTAAAATATTAAAAATTCCAAAAATTCTTTTCCTTAATATTCCCCTCCAAAAAACCTCTGAAACAAGTGGCTACATAATCAGTTTCGACTTCATTTGACCTCTCAAGCCCTCGGTATGTGAAAATAGCCTATCTTCCTTAGGAAAATTAAGCTGGACCTATAGCTCATGGAAAAGCAATTCACTTGCTAATTCCAACCTTTTGATGGTCAACCATCTATTTTCTTGGGCAATAAAATCCTTTTCTATACCTTTGATAAAAAATCAACCTAAAAAAACCCTGATCAAAAGCACCTTCATTCATTCAAAACTCCATTATCCTCACCAAAAGCACTTTAAACTCTATCAAATTCCATTTTAGGGCAAAACAAAAGCACACAAACCAACCAAAGTTCCATTCAAAAACCATACAAAACCTCGAATAAATCTCCAAATACCTTAAACCTTGGGAAAAACCTCACTCACACAAAAAAATAAACAATTTTTGTGGAAAATAGGATTAAGGAAGGAAGTTTTCCACAGTCCAATCCATTTTCCATTCTCCCTAACAAGACTTCCTAACCTCTTCAAAACCTTAGGAATCATGATAAACCAGTTCCCACAGGCTACAACAACACACAAAGTGTTTATGAAAAAAAATGAAGCAATAGAAAGATAGTCATCCTTTCCAAATCAACATTTTTCAAGGCACAATGACTACGGGAAAAACCCTTCATCATTGCACCTCGAAGGGGCATTTATTGACATGCAAAAGTTCGAAAGAAATTCACAAGCAAATCAACTATGCAAAAGTCAATCAAGACTAAAACATGGATCAAACACAGCAAGGCAAAACCCAAACAGCTCAAGGACAAAGCCCAAAAGGACTCCTTGAGGTTTGGAAAAGAAAACAAGTTAAAAGGCTTCAAAAAATGAAGAAAGTGTGCACTGGCCTACTGAACAAGTTAGTGGTCGAATGTTTATTGGCCGACTGAACAAAGCAATGGCCGATGGCATAGTGGCTTAGTGAAAAAAGTGATTGGACAATGATTGAAAATCTTGATAGCTCATCAAGTAGTCGATCTATATCTTGTCAAATCATTCATGGCAGATTTTAAGCTAATTAGCATGATTCAAGCATGAAGATCCGGTTACCACCTCATAAAGTTAACTTTGGAAAGCTAGCCGACCATACAAATGCATAGTCGGCTAACCCCCTGTAAAATAAATTTTTGCTCAATCTTCTCCCTTCCACAAATGACTGGAGGAGACGTTGGGAGGCTATAATACCCCCTAAGGTGTCCATTGTAGAGGCATCCACACAACATTAGCTTATCATCAACACCACCATTGGACAAAGCCCTGAAGCCCTCAAAAATTCTTTAGACTCTCTTCAAGAAGACTCTGATCAACTTCTTTAGCAACAACACCAACACCAAAAAGACAAGGTACTTGATCTTGTAAAAATGATAAAAAGGATAGTTCCTTGATTTGAACAAATCTCCAAGGAAGATAAGTCCTATGAGACTTTCTTCGTTCCATTCACTTAGGAATAAAAGGAAACACGGATACAACTATGGCCAACCCATTGGTGTGATATGATAAGCAATCCACATGGGCAACCATGACTGTAAATCCTTCATTTTAACTCCCCTTGCAATTCCATATCCAAGGAAAACAAGTGACAAGTTACAAAGACTGCTCAATCAACTTGAAAAACAAAAATAGTGTGCATTCCGTGCACTCAAGATCAACCACCCTTCTGGATAGTCAGCTATTCCTTAGAACAATCAGCTGTCCCTTTTTTTCTTTTATTCCTTATGTAATTTCAATTACAATTCTTATGTACTTTATTTTTCTTTTGTGTTGATCATCCGAGAGCAAGTGAGGGAAAGGGCTGTATAAAATATACATGTAAACAGCTTGCACCTAGGAGGTTAGAATGCAAAAGAACCGACAAAAATAAATTTGAAATTGAAAAGTCAAATAGATCAGCATTTTTGTTTTCTTTTTCGTGTCTTTTTGTGTTTATTGAAAATAAAGCCGGGATGCGCCCCGCTTGTCGTTCTCCTTTTTTTGGCAAATAGTGGTAAATGACTAAAGTTTGAACTTAGATTATCCTATCATCAGGAAAATCATTGATTTCATCTCTAATATGTCTAGTGAGGTGACTTTGTGTGTCCCTGCTAGACATGCCTACTACGTCTCACACAATAAAAATACAATGTCATTTGGATTTGGACTACAATAAATTGTGCAATCCCCAACGCTTTTTGCCAAAGTCATCTCAAAGGTGTTGCAAAATGTTACCTTTTGCCAATGTAAATAACACTGCGTTGACATGAGTCACAAATTATATACTTTGCCAATGCAAATGAGGCTGCGTTGGCAAAAGGTATCGAAATTATACAAAAATTCCCTCGTAGTAAAAGTTTTGGCAACGAAACGTTACCCTTTGGTGATGTAAACAATATGTTAGCAATGGTTTGACCTATTTGCAATGCACATAAGTGCATTGGGAACGGCACCCTAAACATTGCCAACACATTGCGTGCGTTGGCGAAGACCAATCTTAATTGCCAATGCACTATGTGCATTGGCAAAGACCCATCTTTAGTGCCAATGCACTATGAGCATTGGCAAAGACCCATCCTAATTATCTATGGTCATGTTTTCATTTTATAATTTTTTGCCATTTAAATTATCATATAATTCAATGGCCTTAAATTTTAATGGTTCTTTTTATAATATAATTTGTTTTTAGATTTAATTCAATATATAGTCAGTAGTAAGTGATGGTTTGATGAGTGTAAAATTAGGCCCCTTGCCCAATCTGAACTTTATCAAAACAATCATCATCTTTTGGTTTGATCTACTTCCTTTTCCTTTTTGTCTTTTAATATGACCATTCACCTCACTTTGAGATTAGTTCCTACACGGGCTTAGGACCAAATTCTAGGCTTAGGACTAATTTCCTATATAGATAGTTGAACAGGGCAGGTTTGGGCCTAAAGGTCCACGCGCTGAATATAGACCTGGAAAATAGGCCCTAATAACTAAATAAGCTAGGGTTGAACAACTATTGCAGACCCGTCCGAATATTTCAATTTTGTAGTGCTTGTCAGGTGGAAGTGGAAATTTGGAAAACTATATTTGAGTAAAACTTGCTGTTTATTTTATTAAACTTGACTTTTCTATATATATACAAGAAAAAAAGAATAATTCAACCTAGAGGTTTCCGGGTTTGGGCGCGCTACCACACTAGGGCAATTAGGAATATTACCCAATTTTTCTTGGGCACAAAGGGACTAGTCCAACCCAAAAGGTCAAATCACCCTCCTCTATCAAAAAAAAAAAAGAAGAAAGAAAGAAAGAAAGTAGGCCCACCTAGTTTTTCAATTTATAGTATAATATTACTTAGAATCTAAGAACCTCTCCCTTTATTTTTGGCCTTAAAATTGAGCACCCTAAACCAAGCCAAGATTTTGAAACAAGAAGAAGATCAAGTTGATGCCAAAGAAGAGGAGAAGCTAGGCATCTCTATCCGTGCTACAGTGTGTGCAATAGTAGATAAAGGGAAAAACAAATAGGTGGGTAGGATCATGTGATCAATCTCTATTTGTAAAAACTCATAAAAACCTAGTTCTTGATTTCGAAAGTTGATGTCCTAAATTTCTAAGCTTAATTCAAATCTTGGATGTAGTTTTCATCATAATATATTTAAAGCAAACTTGATGTCAAGTCTGCATTTTGATAAATAAAAAAAAACATTCAGAATTTATCGAGTCCGCGTTTTGATCTCTGAATCTGGAAGTTCAAAAGCTAGGCTTCATATGTTTTTGTGTTTTTTATTCTAGAAGTTCAGAACCTAGATTCTAATTTTGTGTTAACAATGCAGACTCTGAATCTGGAAGTTCAGAAACACAATTTTTATGTTTTTGTTCTTTTTTTTATATATATATGTTGTGAGACCACTTGATAGAAGATCTAATCCAATCATCCATTGGACCACACATGGGCGACCCTAGAGATGAGGGACCCGCATGGAGTAGGGTCCTTATGGCCCACTATCCAACTGGCCTAAATCCGCCCATATTAGGAAGAAACTGACAAGAACCAATGATAGAGATTAGGTGTTAGAAACCTCAAATATGGAGGTGGGGTTTGATAAATTGCCTTTCTAAGAGATCAACAATCTTTAATGCAATGATCCCCACACTACCAATCTGTAAATAGGGGAAAAGAACCAGATGAAACTTCAGCTTTTCAAAGCTTCCATAGGTAATCTCTAGTTTGGTTGCCCTGCCTTGTGGGCCCACTTGTCCCACTTGATCGGAGATCCAAGACACTCATCTTAGAAAGGGTTATTAGACGACCTTGGGGATCTAGTTCCCTTGTGGACCGGGTCCACTAGGAGCCACCATCCATGTGACTGATAAGAAAGAGTTTGGCCAAAAACGTTGCTCTGCAACTGGGAAAAATAGGATCGTCTCCCGTTTGTTTTTAACTCTTGTGTAGTTTCTTGAAACTATAAGTAAGCCCTCCCACTTTATGTAAATTACTACTAGGCCCCCACAATTAGGTATCCAAAGCCTTTTAAAGGAACCTAAGAATTAATATGATATTTATCCAATCTTTAATGGACAAAGAAAAGTTCATCTATTATCATGGGTTTTTTTTTTAGTTAGATTGGTTCTTTAGTATTCATGTTGATGGGTTCTCATGGATTTGTGGGCATTTTATTTTTCTTTTAGATTCAACTTTTTTATCCTAGTTTACTAGGTGCTCATGGTTTTGATCGATTATAAATTGCTTTTATTATTGGATTGACTATGGATATAATTTCCTTTGTTTCTATTACGTGTTTATGGGATTTACTTCTTTTATTTTGAATTTATTTTATTATCATCATTATTATTTAATTTACAATGCTCTTTTAACTTTCTTGGTGATAATTTTTTATGAATTTGTGGCTTTTTATGTTTCATTGTTATTTTAAAATTTGGTTTTTATGATTAGGTTCTCATTGGTTTTTATTTTATTTGAACTTCTTTTATTGTTGATTCTCTATAATTTTCCATTCATATGTTTTTAATTTATTAGTGTTTTATGGATTTTATTGCTTTTTTATGGGGTCATTTTATTTAATGTTCACGTTTTTATCTCCTTGATGCTGGCTTCAATGGGGAAGTATATTCTTTTTACAGAAGTCTAAAGGTGAGCATAAGTGGATATAAGAATAAAAATTTCTCTCCATTCCTTGAGTGACTTACCTCTGCTAATAGCAGAAGTCTTTGATATTTGTGGCTATCTTTCTTTTTCACTTTTTTTTAATCTTTTTTCACATTTCTTCATTAATTATAAGTTAGTTTTTGGTCCCATTGCAATCTAATGTAGTGTCTAACTTTTTAATAATGTTATCTTTGGTTATTTGATTTTTAATTAAAAACCTTTATGATTTTTCACAAGCTTAATTATGTTATGTCTTCTCTTTGTAGGAGAACTTTAAAAATAATTTTCATATCCAAATTTCAGGTAAAGTCTCAAATAATGTTTATGGGCTTTGTTAGTTTTTTTTCTTAAGACATTAAAATTTGAGTATGATCCATTTATTGTTTTTTTTTTGTTTTGTTTATCAAATAGATTATGATCAGATTTTGTAAACTTCATTGTTTTCTTCGTTTTTTTTTTTTTTTTTTTGTGCATTGTTTTCTTTTAAGGAGAGCAAAGTATTATTTTTGTTGATAAGTTGGGGTTTTTTGCAAATCCACTAGCATATAGGGTCTTGTTTTTTTGGATTTTCTTTTAAAAATAAAAATTTTATTTAATGATTTTGTAACCCATCATAATTTAATTCCTTTCACTTATTCTTTATAATATATTTATTTTTAAGATTTGCTTTTTAAGAGGAAAATATAATTTAGTTCAAATAAAAGGTGTCCAGCATGATTAAACATGATATATAACCTCACAAAGTGAAAAAAAAAACACAAATTTCGTAGTGCACCAAGATATCTTCAAAGGAATACCTTTGGGATTATAAGCTAATCAACTAGGACAGAGCAAATGTGTACAGGTGAGAAGCTGCCAACCTAGGGTGCATTAGTGAACAAGCCTACTCATTTGATATTTGGACATACAGCTATCTATCTAGAGCTGTCAAGTTTGCCTTAAACATTTAGTTGTACCCTCTCACAACTCAAACTCCCCTATGGCATGACCGATTGGGTTTTGGTTTCTATTGTTTGGTGTAAGGAAACTTTAGTCATATGTCTTTGTCACTTGTATAAGATTCCAGCAAATGATTTTCTAAATCTTGGTTTTCAAGCTGCTTTTGCAAAAATTGCAAAATTACTTTAACCTTGAACAACGAAAGATTTTAAGAGGGCATGCACGAGGAAAAGGATTTCAATGGTTCCAATGGGTAATTTCAATGGATGTTCTTGTTAGGAGTGTTTTCTGTGGAAATTGAAAATGGTTTCCAAGGGAGAATGATAATTTAACAGATGCATATCATCATCTTCATTGTCACCATCATACTCGTGTCCTATTGTTTAACAATTGTACATGGAATCAATAAATTGCTTTAGATATCAAGTTTTTTAAGGCCGTAAGATTCGTAACACTTTTTCCAAGTTTATTTCTTGATCGATTGCCTATAATTGAAACCTTAGCCTTTGTTTCTTTGCGGGCTGATATATAGCACCTATAATCTAATATGACCACATTCTTTTTTTTTTTTTTTTGTTTTGGGTTTTCCTCTTGCTTTGAAATGGGTCTAATGAAATCTTCTTACTCTATTATTGCTTTGAAATGGGTCTAATGAAACCAATGATAAGTCATGTCTTCATGGCTTGACAACCCAATCCAAAATTTCTTGAAACATATTTAGGGTTATGAAAACCTAAGGGTTATAAAAAAAATTCAAGAAATTATGATTTTCAAACTCAAATCATATTGATATGACATTTGACTTAAACTTGATCTTGCATGTAATCAGCTATGGACAAGAGTTGGATGACCCTAATTAGGTTTAGATAGAGATTAAGTGAGCAATTTCGTGAAGGCTTAGGTCATTTGTTGAGTTTGCATGGAGAATGCAAATTAGGATGGTAAGATTCAGTGCCCGTGTAACAAGTGTTTGAACATTGATTAGTATACCAATGAAGTTGTGAAAAATCATTTGACCCTTCATGGGATGATGCTATCTTACAAGCATTGGGTCTACCACGGTGAACCTGTTCCTAAAATCACCCTTATGTATCGGATGATGGCAATGATGATGATGGTAATAATGAAATAATAGATAATGAAGACGTTATAGGGGATGAACTTCCTGAATCAATGGAAGCCTATTATAGGGGGACTTACATGGACCGTGATTGGGGAGAATTTGGATCTAGACAAGTTGCTGATACCGTCTAAAGGAGGGAGGTAAAAAATATTGAAAAACTGTTGGAAGCTACCAACGTGAGGTGTACCCAGGTTGCAAAAAGTATACTCTTTTGAAGTTTGTGATTACAATGCTTTATGTGAAGGTATTGAGCAAGTGGAGCAATAAGTCATTTGACATATTGATGGGGGTTTTACTGGATCTTTTATTGGAAAGTAATTTGGTTTCAAGTTCAATCTATGAAGCCAAGAAGTTCTTACGTGAGTTAGGCATGGGATACGACGTCATCCATGCTTGTCAACATGATTATGCACTATTTTGGAAAAAGAATGCGATCTAGAAAAATATCCAATATGTGGGGAGTCTAGATATAAAGTCAATGATGCCAATGGTAAGAAGATCCCTCATAAAGTCCTGCGTTACTTCCAGTTGACTCAGAGGTTACAAAGGTTGTACTTATCTAGAAAGACAGCTATAGATATAAGACAACATAGTGATAGCGCATTGATGATGGGATATCGAGGAATCCAACTGATTGTCAGTAGTGGAAGGACTTTGATATAAAATATCAATAGGGCTGGCCACAGATGGATTTACTTTTGGAAACATGAGCAACTCCTATAGAATGTGGCCTGTAACACTTATGCCCTACAACCTTCTAGCCTGGAAGTACATGAAGGAGCCATTTTTCATGATGTCCTTATTTATTTCGAGACCGCAAGCACTCAGAAGAGAGATCGATGTTTACATGCGACCGCTAATTGATGAGTTAAATGAATTGTGGGAAAATGGTATACTGACTTACGATGCATGCAGCAAATAAACTTCTTGAATGCATGTAGCTATAATGTGGACCACAAATGACTTTCCTTCATATGGTAACTTGTCTGACTAGAGTATAAAAGGTTATTTGATCTGTCCAAATTGTAATGATAATCCATTTTCGCAAGGTTTGAGAAGTAAGATTGGGTACACGGGCCATCAATGTTACTTGCCTAAGGACCACCCTTGGCGGAGGAGTAAGGCCTTTAATGGTAAGATTGAGCTCTGTACAAAATCCTTAGAGTTACTGGTGGAAAAGACATTAGAGCAGATAGATCGCTTGCCGACTGTCAAGTGTGGAAAGCATAAAAGCAACAAGAAGAGAACCCATAGCATTGAAGAATGGAATTGGACAAAAAAAAACATCTTTTATGAGCTTCAGTATTGGAAGAAACTAAAACTCCAACACAACCTAGACGTCATGCGCATCAAGAAAAATATATGTGATGAGTTCCTTGAAACTATATTGAACATAGATAGAAGAACAAGGATATGGAAAAAGCACGTGGAGATTTGGAGGACATGGGGATTAAAAAAGAATTGCACATGCAGAAGCGTGAACAGTGAATTTGTGAAGCCCCCAGCGATGTACACATTGACCCCAAAGAAAAGAGAGGATTTTCGTGAATTTTTAAAATCTATAAATTTTTCAGATGGCTATGCAGCAAACACCTCGAAATGTGTGACCACAACAAATGGTAAATTATCGGGTTTGAAAAGCCATGATTGTCATGTCCTACAATGACTTTTGATGAGTGGGATGCATGAGTACCTCAATAAGGATATTTGTACTACATTGTTCTAGTTGGGTAATTTTTTTGAGGAGTTGTCCTTGAAGACATTGAGGAAAAATGATTTGGAAAAATTAGAGAAACGCATAGTTCTCATACTCTACAAGTTGGAAAAAATTTTTCCTCCAGCATTCTTTGATGTGATGCTCCATTTAGCGGTCCACTTACCACGTGAGGCCATGTTTGCAGAACCAGTGCAATATCATTGGATATACCCAATTGAAAGGTAATTGTTACCATTCTAGTGTGAATTTAAAGTTTTATTTTAGTCTAATTGTGTTGTGTTTGTAACTTAATTCTAGCTAGTGTTTGTTTGAAGATTTCTAGGGACTTTGAAAAGGTATGTCACCAAACGAGCTGGGCCTCAAAGTTTGATTGTCGAGGCTTATATTGTCAAAGAATGTCTGACTTTTTGCTCAATGTATCGTAATGAGGTTGAAACTATGTTTAATCGAGAAGAACGGAATGCTGATTGTGGTCATCGTGGTCCAGGATTAATTAACAGCTTTCACACAAAACGTTTGTCTTTTTGGACGATTCACAAAGGCTCCTTAGGTGTCCTAGAATGAACTTAATATGGCGTAGTAGTTTGTATTGTATAATAGCATCGAGGTAGAGCAATACCTGGAGTATGTGGTCATCTAATCAAGTGTATGCATAATTTGTAAACTTTTTGAGTTTTCAAGATTTTTACTTATGATTTAGATTTCTATAATTAGGGAACAAAAGAATCTACTACAGAATCAAGTGGACGTGATATCACTCAGATACAATGACAAGATTTTTAGAACTGGTTTAAATTACGTGTAAGATATATAAGATGTTTTCAATTATGCTTGAATTAACAGTAACTTAATACATCTATTATATGTTGTTGATGCAGATGAATCAAATGTGGACACAAGGGTCACCAAAAATAACCGATGACCTCTGGTCATTAGCAAATGGTCCCAATGCAATAGTCAATCTTTATTCAAGTTGCATTTGTAATGGAATTTGATTCCATACTAGAGAATAAGACAACTATCGTAAAACCCAAAATAGTAGGTTGGTCATACAAGGCGACCATAAGGGGCAAACGATTGATTGCTATGGATACCTATGCAAAGTTTAGAAAATGAAATACCTATATGGGCATAAAGTTGTTTTGTTCCAATGTGAATAGTTCAAGACCAATAGTAGGAGAACAATACAAACAAATGCCCATTGCACAAGTATTGATGTCAACAACTGGTGGTATCAAAGTGATCCCTTTGTCTTACCAAGTCAAGTACAGAAAGTCTTCTAGGTTATAGATACAAAAATAGGGACAAATTGGCAAGTCGTACACCTAGTCCGACATCGAGGATTATGGGATGTACTGAAGTTGGACGGTGATGAACATAGCATAACAGAAGTATCCAAACCTAATGATGCATACAAGCAGGAAAAAACCACTGAGGCTGTCCAAATGGTCATTGAAGATACTAATATTCAATATTATAGGGATGGTATTGGTCCCAAGATTATTCCAAGAGATAGGGTTTTGCATTCAAGCAACCAAGTACATATTGGTGATGCCAAATGATGGACCATAGTGATAATGTACGGTTCCGAATCCCGCTAATCCTAATTTACGTTAATTAATCTTGTTTTACACTAAGTAAACCTTACTAAGGCTAATTTAATTCAAAACTATTGGGTTTGGGTCTTGGATAGGTAGTTGGGCGGAGTTTGAACCTTACTTCCATGATTAAGGGCCTTTTTGTAAAATGTCCTCGCATCGCATCTTATGGGTACCTCGTCAATCACTTCTTGCGTAATTTTTCATGTAGACCATTTTCTGTGCTGGCCCGACTTGAATTGGGTTCATCTTGAGCCAACTAAAGTCACATGACCTAAACTGTAATTACCCTTAGGAAAGGGGTTTGCATGCAAGGTGGGAAATTCAGTCATTTAAAAGAGATAGCTCAATGTCCTTTCTTTTTCTTTTTCGTTTCATCTGGGTTACTAGAGCCACTCTTTCCCTCTCTTCAACCCTCCTCACCTCACGAATAAAGCTGGAAACGGGGATCCAGAGCTTGCATGCAAGGGTGACAGCCTCCATCCCTCCTCTTCTTCTTCCTTTGGGCATTCCTCTCTTGGCACCCTAAGAGAACCCACTTTCCTTTGGAAGTTTTCCTTAAGCACAAAACAAGAAAGAGTTAGAGAGGGCTAGCACTGGTAAAAGGCAAGTACTTGAGTTCATATGTGTTGCATGTGCGATTAAGTTACTGATTCTTGGGTTGGTTCTTTCAATTCTCAAATTTCAGTCCATTTTTCATGGTTTTAATTGGTACAATTATGGTATGGATTGAGTTAGGAGGTCAACATGCAATAGAAGGGTGTGTGGGTATTAAACACCTTCAAGGATAATATCATTGAGCCATAGGAATGCCCCTCTTATTCAGGTTCTGTATTGATTTGCATTAAAATCAAGCTACAGAACTATTCAGGTTCTGAAGCTTACGGCGAAGCTACGGCTAAGCCGTACATGTTTACGGCTCAAAGTCCCGAAAGCAACAAAACTAGCTCTTATACTGTGGCTTACCCATGGCTGCACCGTGAAATGCACTACGGCTAATCCGTGGCCAGCCCGTACCCAAGCCATAGGTCTTCCTACGACGAGTTTTCCAGAAAGTTCTAGAAACCCATTCTCTTCTACGACTTGCACACAGCTACACCGTGAATGCCCTACGGCTAAGCCGTAACCTTACCGTAACCTAGCCGTAGGCTTAACTCGGCTAAGCCGTAGGCCAATATTCGGTTAAGCCGTAAATGCGCCTGAAATTTTAAAAGGACCATGAACCACTCGGCTAAGCCGTAGCATTGTACATGGCTAAGCCGTAAGAACCCAGTGAATGTAGGATATTAGGAACCCTCAATGAGTTGTAGGGCCTTAGTGTTGGCACCTCCCATACCACCACACTGGCCCAATGGTAACCTTATGTTGGAGAGAATGAACGATTCCAGATGATCTCCCACTGACAAGTCATGGATGTTGGCATAAAAAGGGGTGTCCAGTCTACATATGAGGAGATACCAAGACATGGTAACACAACGACACCGGACGTCTTATGAGTACATCGTGTTGAATGTCCTTGGGGATCATCGGTTACATAATATGGTGTGGGCAATGATTCTTGGATACGTATTCAATTCGAATGCATTCATATTGCTATGATATATATTACCTTCGACATGATTTGTTATCGAATTCACTTCCTCAAAAAAAAAACCTGAGGCAATTCAGACCTAAGCTTCTAATGAGTGCGTGTCTGACAAGCTAGAGCTTTACTGAGTGTGTGCTTAGTAGCCAAGGATATAGCCGAGGTTCGGGCCTTTGTAATGTGTTTCGTTTAATTATTCATTGCTTCCATAATTGACTATTCCTTATGTATGTTATGACTAGTATGATTGATTCCGAGTCGGCACTATTTAGCTTGTGCCCTTTTGGGTATATGTATATCACTACTGCAGTAGTTTAGGGAGGAGTTGTCGACGCTCCTTGAGAAGCTAGCTTGATCCCCTAGCGACCCATATGTATGCTCCCTTTTTAGGAGAATAGAGCATCGTGGTTGCCCCTTTGTATGTACTACGTATAAATTGCAATTTCCTCATTCATTGCCACTCATGCACTATATGTCTAGTAATTTATCATTACCCTCTTTAATCAATATATATTGTTAGGTTCATTTGATATAATATGTTATACTTGCTTCATATGCCTCAGTACTTGCTTAACCGTCGTGTTAACAGTATTACCCTTGGTATTGCAGGTACAGAACCCGGTCCCAATTGGGTGTTGACGCGCCCCCGAAGAGTGCCCCAATGGTACCTCAGGGTATAGATAAATGGAAGGATGACAATGTCTTTTATTAGTCATCCTATGAAGTGCGTCAATTCTGAAGATGTTACGGTCACTTTTTGGTTTGTTCTTGGGAAAGCATAAATCGGACTTTCTGTCCTTAACTCCTTTAAGGAAATGCTGAAGTGTATGAGATGCGATTAAAAGACTTTAGTACTAATGTATATGTATATATATCTATTTATGCATGAAAAAGGATATGTTCTTTAACTTGCTCTTGATTATTACTGAGGATTTCGCAGGCATTCGTTTATAATGAGCTATATCCCTACATGTGTGGCTTACCTCGCACGTTCCTGTGAAATCTCCCTTGTAGGAATTCATGCATAATTCTTCAGGATACGGATTTCTACGGGATTACGTATCCACGCCCTGGGGGCCCACTCAAATCCCCAAATTCCCAGGATCAGAGCATGACAGATAACAAGGATGAAACAATGACGGAGAATAGAGATGATGAAGAAGATGGCCAACAAAGGCGTTCCGATTCGGATATAGATCCTGATATAGAATATGATATGTAGTGTTTGTTTTCCTTTGCATATGGATAAATGTTTTTAATAAATTTGTTGGTTTACATATGGATAAATGTTCTATTTAGCTTAATTTCTAGAAATTTGCTATTTACCTTTATTTAGTTTCTAGTTCTGTATTTGTTACAAATATATTAATGCCAATGTTTTCTCACTGGCAAGCTATGTAGATAGTTAAATATATGCCAACATTTATTCTTAATCAGATTTTGATATTAGTTGACTATTCATGCATGTTTTCATCATTTTTCAGTAAATAGAATTTGCTAAAATGCCCAAGAATGGAAAATTTTGGGTCAAACCCGAGTCTCTGAGGCAGAAGACGTCAAATATTAAGAAGGAAAGTATGGCTACCATTGCGGAAAACTAAGTGAGACTTAAAGCTTTGGGGTTGCACAGGGTGGCAAATTCTTGGAGGGCTTCAGTTAAGAAGATCACCCATACGAATTCATCTAAGAAGAGAAAAAAAATATGGTTAAGGAAGATGATGAGGAGTATAGTTCGTCGAACGGTGAGGAAGGACCAAGTTACTCCAGTGAGGATGATGAAAAGTATGCTAGTGATGGTGATGATGAGTGTTCTGAATCTCAAATGAAAAAAGGTAATGTGTCAGAGTGTGCATCCAAGACTGATTTTATCGTTACCAACAATTAACTAGTATGGTATACACCTTTTTGTATTATTGATAATTAGTGATATTGTGCACATAATATGTTAACTATTGATAATTAGTGATAAATGTACACATAATCTGTTATTTTCTTTTCTTTCAGGTCATATCAATGACTGCCAAATGTCAATCGGCTCGTCATCTACCAGTTTCCATACCCATGCACTCTCTAATCTGGAGGTACAATCCCAACCTGCACAGACCCCACATGCTCCTTTGGCACAGTCCCAACTTGCACAAACCTAACATACACCTTTAGTGAATACGCCAACCACCCAGGCCAACAGTATAGGTAAGAATCTAATGTTCTTTGCTTATAGTTTTTATCTTACTCTAATGTATTATGCATACAAGCTTAAACAACATTTTTTTCTTTCCAGCCTCAAGCTCGACCAGAAGGTCTGTACGAGGCCCGACAAAAGGTAAGAGGACTGAAAGGCTTGTAGCACGATCCAGTAAAAACTCCTAGTGGAGTTCCTAGATGACTGCAATGTGTGTTGGAAGTAGGTGGGTCTCGTGGATAGATTTTCAAAACTTTTGATCCACTTGACACAGGGATCAACTATACATAAGACCGAAACCCAATCCAGGATGCGTTACCCTCAATCTCATGACCATGTACAGTAAAAAATTCTACCAACACTAGACATCCAAAATAATCTACGACATAGAAGAAGTAGATCATACCTTTGGAGATCCGCAGTGCTCTAATGGATTTCTTCAAGACCTCTTAGCCTTCCACGCTATGACCCGAATTGGATTACTTTTCTCGAGAAGAATGGTGGAATCTTCAGGAGAAAATTCCCAACTCGAAACTCCAAGGAACTAGAAGAGAGGATAGGAGAGTAACTCGTGCAACTCTTGCACGAAAGGGTTTTGGGCATGAGAGAGACTCTTTTGGACGTCCAAGTCTATTTTATAGACTTCCAAATCTCTCCCTTGTCTAATTGAAATAGAAGTCTTACTTCCAAAGCAATTAGCAACTTTCTCCTTTCCAAACTCGTATTTCTAGAGTCCAAGTCGGATTGGTGTTTTCCAATATCTTGGGCTAGCGTGGGGACCACTAGGGATTCCTTAGAAAGCTGGCTCCAACTGGAACACCGCGACCCCACATCTCATGTGCAATCCGGGCCCACAGTTAATTGCAAATAACACCACTATATAAATGCAATTGAACTCCAGTCTTAGGAATAAATTACAATGAAGACCCTGAACTTCTCAATTACCACAAGTAGGCCCCTCTATCAATATCCGTGGATCAATTGGAAAAAACTCGTCTCTTCCAATCTAAGTTCCACATCTTATTATCCTTGAGCCCCAATTAATCACAGTAATCATCAGTACCATCCAATTAACTCTTAATTGAGATGGGTACGCACTTACTAATGACAAATCCATTAATTGGCACAAGGGGATAATAGAGATAGATTCCATCTTGATCATTCAACGTTCCCACAGTTCTACTACCATATACCCAAGACACCGAGGTGTTAACCTATAGTCGGCCTCACTCATTGGTGACTCAAAGCAAATGAATAGATAGAAACTTGAGTTCGTCAATGTCTCAGGATTGAGAGCCTATTGCTAGGGAATTATGAGAGCATACCTTATTATTGAGACGGAATTCCATAAGGTGCATCTCATGGTCCTTCAATACATCCAATGTACCAGCACCGTGATCCAGAATCTTACATTCTGATGATTGAGACAAATCACACTATCTCATAGTGATCAAAGTGCTGCAACCTTATCAAATGAGATGCCCAATCTCATTACTGGTTGTGAAACTATTTTAAGCATAAGATTTGTGACATATATCTCCCGTGTGTGGATCTCATCCATGCACATATATCACATCTAATATACTAATGGGACCCGGTTCAACTCATGAACCATTATGTCATACGTATTGGTCATGTGCATGAAGTAGTAAAATAACATTCATCTCATGAAAGCAAAGCATGATTTTATTGATAAATAAAGAAATTAATCAATTTATTACATCAACTGATGGATTGAGTCCACAAAAACTAACAACGTGCCAGTGGGACTTAGTGCCCCTTGTTTTCCAACAGAGCTTGGCAAAGAGTTTAGAGGGATGGCGCTGCTACAGGGCATTAATACATGGACTAATATTGATAGTTCACTTAGAAGGGCCACATACAATGAGCTTTGGTAATTGAAATTTATCAATTAACTAATAAGGTTAATTTATATTATTTAATAGATATCAATACACTAATATTATGTTTGCAGGAGAAGTTTAAGATCAAGGATTACACAACTAATTTCAAAATACAGGCAGCAGTTGATAAAAAAAATGTCAGACATTATACAGGGGCTAGAAGTGCAGCTTACAACGTTAGTATAAGAATATGTTGGAAGAAGGCATTATTGACCCCAAAACTCAGCCACCTAATAACATTAAGCCAAAGCATTAGAACTACATGATCGACCATGTATGGACTAATGAGAAGTGGAAGGTAATATCTATGTGTTCACTAAACTATTTGTCTTGAATCTCTATTGGTTTAGATTTAACATGATTAGGATTTAGTAACTTTTTTTATTTTTATTTTTTCTAATTTTGGTAGGCTAAGTCAAAGAACGCCAAAGCATTTCATGCGCTTCTACCCTACAATCATGCATGCTGGTCGAGGTCCTTTCCATCAACGATGTATATCATGGTGATGTTAATTATTGATAATTTCAGAAAATAATGTTAATTACTTTCTAGAACTTACATTTAACCTTACTTATAAAACTAATTAAAGAAATCAGGTTACAGAGAATGGCGGCCAAAAACTCGACTTTGTGGACTTTTATAAGGACTCACATTGAAGTAAATCAAAGAACAATTGGGTGAATCCAAAATGCAAAGAAAATCATTTATGTATGTATAAATATGTGTGTGTGTACATGTATCACTAGAATCCTGTGATACTAGCTGTAATGTAGTGGATAGACTACTTTGTTTATAGCTTGCTTGTAGCATATTACATATGTAATACTGGATATTACTTTTTTACTTTGGTTCTTAATCTATTTAGATGGTAATAATATTGTTTCTCAATATAATTAATTGTTAATTCCTTGTAAAAATGATAGAATGAATTAGTAAAGGTACGAGATAGATGTTCACAACCCGGTGCAGCCCCGATGAGCGAGGAAAAGATGTCGATTGATGTGCTTGGCCCAAGACCGTGGTACTTGAAGGGATTCAAGGTTAGACTGAAACCCTTGTCTTCTAAGAGTGTCATTCGGACTTGAGAATGTGATTATAAGGTGCGGAGCCTCAAAGAGCAAATTGAAACAAAAGAATTGAAGAATTCTCGGCTTTCCAAGCTATGGCAATGGAGGCCTTACAGTGGACAAAATTCTTTTCGACATCATCACCAGGTGGGCCAAGCGTATCAGGAGCCAATCATGCCGAGACTTCTTGGTTAGTAAGTTCATGTTTATCGTATGAATTTCAATACATCAATTTTAGAATTTTTGTTTTAGTTTGGAATAAAACATGCATTTATATTTATCAAGCCGCTTGATTTAAAACTCCAATGGCTTCTCTAATCTCAGTCTAAATTTTTTGCACATATATTATACTT
The DNA here is from genome assembly GCA_037013555.1 of Sextonia rubra. NCBI lineage: Eukaryota > Viridiplantae > Streptophyta > Magnoliopsida > Laurales > Lauraceae > Sextonia > Sextonia rubra. The sequence goes on from JASUAD010000015.1 coordinate 9,215,954, forward strand.
GAAATGTGCTTGAAAACACGTTTGATGTATTTCTTTCTTCTTGTTTCACAAATAGTTGAGCGACATCATGGAATGCATAGCAGCTTTGATGAAACATGAGAGAAAGAAAGAGAATATGCTTTAATTTAATACATTTTCTAGATACTATTTGAATATTTTCATTTTTATTTTATTTTTTTTGAAAGATTAGAATTCCATTAAAAAGAGAAAGAAACTTTACAAAAAGGCCCTAGGCCAAGAAAGAAAGGAAAACAAAAAACAAGATAAGCAGAACCACACCTCGGAAGAAAGGCTAAGAAACCCAACCAAACTCAAACAAGAGGCTAACCAGGTAAAAGAGCCCTGCATTCCTAAGAGTTCAAAATTTTTGGAGGATGGTAGTGCTTTCTCATCCTCTTCCCAAGATATCTTGTAGGAGAGGAAACAGCAGTGATGTAGAAGGAATCTAATCCCTGTAGAAGATTGCTTATTTTCCTAAAAAAAAACCCAGTTTGCCAGGGAGATCTCCCTATGAACTGGAGATAGTCTACAAAACTCCCTTCCACCTTGACAGACACTTGAGAAGAAAGGTGCTAGTCAACCTCCTGAAGAAGCCCCAACATGACTTTCGGGCAGTTGCCTTTAGGGAGAATCCTTGCAATCTGAAGGTGTTGAGAGGGCTGCCATACTATCCCCAGCGTGCAATCCAACCACTGAAAAATAGATATCCTCCACCCGAGACCAATCTCAGGCTGAAGATGGTGGCTGGAACAAGGAGTAGTAGTTGAAGAGGGCAGGGGAAAGTTCCACCAATGGTGATAAGGGGCAAGGAGATGAGGGTGCAGAAAAATAACTCTATTTTTGATCTGCACCTACACTTCAGAGAGGATCTAGGATGGCCATCGAGATTGGTTTGCAAAGATCCTAATATTTCTTTCTGACCATAAATTCCAAATAAAAGCTGGGAACAAAAGGTGACCCAAACAGTTCACCGCAGGGGAAGTTCCTCGAAGAGTGTTAACAGCATGAAGCACTCTAGGCAGTAGAGCGAGAGGACAGGAAGGGGGAAGACCCACCTTCAGAAGCAGACCATTCCATACCTCTTGGGTGAAAGGACAGTGAAGAACTAGATGGTCTATATCCTCATAAGGACCATCGCAAGGAAAGCACTGGAGCTGACAGTGGATACCTCTGGCCTGCAGAAGAGCTCTCGTTTTACGCGTCCCTATCAGACACATCCAGGCACATAGGGAGTGTTAGGAATGTGACCCTTGAACCAAATGGTTTCGACCTAGAGCACATTGGGGTAAGAAGCCGAGGAATCAACTAACTGGAACACAGAGGAGAGGGAGAAAATCCCATCTTCTTCTCCAATCCATACCACTTCATCAATGAAGGTGGTTTCTAGCCAAGACAACTGCTAAATGGAAACTCTAACAACAACTAGAGAATGAGGTATGGAATAAAGACACCACTACAATTGGCTAGTGAACTCCTTCACTTTCACACTTCTTCACAAACTAGAATTTGAGACCTCCCTATTTGGAATCGAACTTATTATCCTTCCTTCAGGCAACCAAGGATCACACCAAAAAGAAGTGTTTGCACCGTCTCCGATTAGATGTCTGATGAAGGGCTTAACCTTCCCCCTTATGAGCAGGATTGATGTCCATCCCCAAGAAGCTACTAAGGGAATGGAGACTTGCCAGAAGGACTTAGACTTTAGGTACTTAGCTTTAACCCACCTCGACCAGCAACTATCCTTGAAGGAAGCAATGTGCCCCACTTGCCGGAGAAGAGCTACCTCATTAATCTTCCTCATTCTCTTTAAGCCCGGCCTCCTTTAGCTTTGGGAGTGCATATGGAATCCCAAGCTATAAGGTAGAAGCTCTTAGGAGACCAATCATTCCAGAAGAACCTTCTAATAATATGATCAAGCACATCAAGCAGTGACAGAGATAGCTGGTACACACTAGCCCAAAATAATATTGCTGGAATAAGGGTTGATTTGATAAGTCCTACTCAGCCCGCATAGGATAAGACCTTAGCTTTCCATCCCGATAGGTTTTTGTGCAACTTTTCTAGGAGCTCAGAACAATCCAGGAAGTTAAGTTTTGTCATAGACAGAGGGACTCCTAAGTAGCGAAATGGGAGCTTCCTTTCTTTCATGTTAGTACTGGTGTTAATACTTTCTGTGGACATGTTCAAAAAAATAATAAAACTCTTATCCCAATTTACAGCAAGACCTAAATTTTTACAAAACTTTTCAAAGAAAACTTGGATGTTTATTGCAGCATGATGGGCACTCAGACTAAAAAGCATACCATCATTAGCAAACAGGAGGTGGGAAACAGTGGTCCCTACTTTATGATATGGAAAGGGAATGAATCTGATTGCTTGCCAAAGATTCTAATTGTTTGGAGAAATATTCCATCACCAGAGAAAATAAGAAAGGAGATAAGGGGCATCCTTGTCTGAAGCCTTTTTTACCTTGTAAATATCCCTCAACCTGCCCATTCACCAAAACAGAATAATGAGGATCTGACACACATGCCATAATGAGCCTGATGAAATGGACAGGGAACCTCGTTGTCATAGAAGCTTAAATAAGAGCTCCCAATTGACACTGTCATACACCTTAGCTAGGTCCAATTTAAGACACATGCGAGGTTTGCCTTTTTTTTATATGAAATCGATGAAGGAGGTCCTAGGCAAGCAAGATATTGTCACTGATTGATCTGCCGGGGATGAATGCTGACTGAACTAGTCCCACTAACTTTGCCATTAGAGGTTTCAGTCTTCCCACTATTATCCGAGTTATTATCTTATAGAGTTCATTTGTGAGGGAGATAAGCCTGTATTGTCTGGAGTAAGAGCATTTTCCATTTTAGGAACAGGGAAAATGAAAGTGTGCTTTATTTGACCCAACATCTCAGAGAAGCAAAAGAAGTCTTGGATAGCTCTACACCCGTCCATCCTAATGATCGGCCAACACACCTTGTAGAAGTGGGCGCTGAACCCATCAGGACCTGGGGCTTTAAGAGGATTTCCTTACTTAACAGCTTTTTCAATTTCTTTTTTAGTAGGTTGCTTCTGAAGATGACTGAGATCAAGCTCTGTCAGGCGGCCTGTTGGAGGCAGATGAGAGTCCAGAGGGGCCCCAACTAACTCTAAACCCAACAGTTTTGTGAAGTGATCCACAAAAACTGCTGCCACTGCTGTCGGGTGATGATGGTTGGCCCCTTTAGATCAGTGATGCTTAAGATGAGGAGGCTTGGTGCTTTCTCATCAAAGTATAGAAGTATTTGGTATTGCTGTCCCTAAGATTTATGGACTGGTCCCTAGTTTTTTGCTTAAGCCTGCTTTCCTCCATTTTAAACAGCTTCTCCAACTGTTCTACGGCTTGATTCTTTGACTGCTGTAATAGGGGGTTAAGAGGGTCCTAGTCAATCTAATTTTGAATGAAATCTAGCTGATTTTACGCCAGCTAAATGGTGGTAGACATTGAGGGCTTGTTTCTCGCCCATTACTTTAGCTTAGCCTTTAGCCTCTTAAGTTTTGTAATCACTCCAAACATAGGAGTGCCCCTGACCTATTCATTCCAAGCCTCCCTAACTAAATCAAAGAAGCCCTCCATCTTCATCAAGTAGTTGAAGTATCTGAAAGGGGATTTTCGCTGCCAAGGATCAGAAAAGGAGAACATTAAAGCAGAGTAGTCTGACATCCCAGCTGGAAGAGCTTCGCGATTGAAAGGCTTGAGCTAGAAAAAACCAGCATTTCCTATCTGTCTGGTTTACAGGAGATACGAGAAAAGCCTGTAGTGGAGTTTGACCATGTGAAGCTCAGGCCAACTGAAGGGATATCCTGCAAAGCAACTTCATTCACAAATTCATTAATATCATTCATGTTTATCAGTATGGGAGGGGCCCCTCCAATTTTCTTAGAGGACCATCTGATTTGGTTAAAGTTTCCAGCAACTATCCAAGGAGAATTACCAGGGACCAACTGAGCATAATCTATGATTTTGCTCCAAAGATCCAGACACAATCCGCTATTATTAGCGCCATAGCTGACAGTAAGGTAGAACTGGCAATTTGAGGAAGATATTTGACAGTGAACAGCTTGATAGGAGGTATCTAGCACTTATAATTGTAAGATCTTCGGATCCCAAGAGACCCATATTCTGTTTGAAGTTCTGATTCTAGATTTGAAGTCTCTAACCAAGTTAGAGGAACCACATTGCTGTGCGTTGAATAGCTAACAGAAGCCTTGACTTTAGTTTCCAAAAGACCTACTAAAGAGAGATGTAAATGCTTTATTTTATTTTTTCATTTCCATCTACATGGGGGGCTCTATTCAACCCCCTAACATTCCACAGGAGGAACCTCATTGAGTCACAAGAAGGGTGGGAGGGTGACCCCTTTTGTGACCTCTCTACTTTATCAGGTTATCTATAGTCTTTTATAAAGCTACTCCAATTTTTGGTTCAATTGTCCTATTTTGCCCAGCTCCATTTCCATGTGGTATGTTTGCAAATTTTGAATTCTATCTCTCCTTCCTTGACCTCTGAATTTGATCCGATTGGTCCTATGTTTGAGTTGTTTTTGGTGCTCCCTTAATCACCACAGATGTGGTATTGTGCAATTCTACAGGAGGTATATCAACAAATCCATCAAGGCTTACCATGCATTCAAATCTATTTTCTTGAACTTGCTTTGTGGTTCCCCCTGAAGTCTCTCTGGGACCTTTGACAAGCTGGTTATTTTCGAATTAAGGGACATCTGATCTTACCCTTTCATTAGGGACCTTACAGAGTTGCTAAGTTTTGGCACCCACACCTACTTAACTGTGGGATTAAGAGCACAGTTAGTAGCATAATGGCTAAAAGTATTGCATTTTTGGCATGGGGACAGTCTCCAATCGTACTCCACTATATGCTGGAAAGAGTCTCCATCATACTCAATGGTGATGATTTTTCGTAGGGTGGAGAGGACATTTACCTTCACCCCCTCAGCCATGGCTTTGTCCATGAATAAGGGCTTCCCTATTAAGCTAGCTATCTTGCTTAACCCAGATTTGGATTGGAAGTAGAAATTAGGTTAGGTATTTTGATCCACAAAGTAATAGAGTTGAATTCACTCTTTTGCATGGAGACCTCTATACTCCATCTCTTCAAAACCAGTGTTTGACCTTAGGACAACCGAAGGTCCATTTTCTAGCACCTACTGTCTCTACTCAAAGGAGGTCAATTTAAACAAATAGAAGCCGTCCTCCATAGAATGGGTCTGGAACTGACAATCTTTCCACGCCCTTCATAGGGCTGCTTAAATAGTAAAGAAATTTGGCCTTTTACCGATGAAGTAGCCCACAAGAGAGTTTTACCATACCTTTGTAGCTTTAGTCACATCCTCTTCTGTTAGGGTTGCTATGTTATCACCCTGAGTTGAGGCAGGAATGCCCAGTAGAGCATGGTCCATAGATTTGGCCGGTCCAAATAGTGAAGACCATGAAGCAGGTCCTTTTCCTCTTTCCTCCTAGTGAAGAACAGTACCAAGAGAGAGTGGAGGCTCTTCCCCATTCTAGAAACAGACCCTGCATTCAGGTTTTCCTCCCTTCCCTATGGTAAAATTTTATTTGAGGAGACCAGGACTCTAATAAGTCCCCCTATGACCCAAGCTCCTGGCCATGCCAAGAAAGCTCCAGAGGCAACAGAGCTTTCTTCTCCCTTCAAGTCAGTCTCTGAGAGTGACTCTACTTCCAATGACTCATTCGGGTTATGGCCTTTAGCTTTCATTTCATATTTAAGCTGCATCTCAGCCCCATGCAAGATATCTTTTGGCAGATCTACAGGTATCCCAGCCTCTTGCTTCTTTTTCAAGGCCATTTTAACAATGGTAACTTTTCCTCTCGATACTCAACAAAGTCCAATAGATTTTTGAGCTTTGCACTTTGCTTGTCGAGAACAACTAGTTTATCTAGTAGTTTTGGCTTTGGGGATCTCTTTTTCTTACCAACCATTGGAAGGGAGAAGAGGGTTGCCCAGAGAGAAGAAAAGGAAAGTAGAAAAGAAAAGGAAATTATTTGGGATTGAGGTATGTTTGAATATTTGAATATTTTCTTTTTTATTTTGATATTTGGGATTGAGGTATGTTTTGGAATTGAATTGGATATAATTTTATTATAAATGCAAATGGTTTGAGATTTGAATGAATTTTATTATAAATGCACATTGAGGTTGGTTTTTTATTTTGATATTTAGGATTGAGAAATTATTTTCAATTACAATGAGTTTATATGAATATAGGTTGTGTATAAAAAATTAGAGAATGTTAGGTGTCATATTTTACCTTTGCTAATGCTAATAGTGGCTGTGGCAAAAGCAAATTTTGAACATGCCAATGTAATATGTAATACTGTTTCCAACGTAATTATTTGTGTTGGCGGAGCAAAAAAATCATTTGCCAATGCAGATATTGTGTTGCTGAAAGTGGACTTTTAACAACACGCCAGGTGCGTTGTAGAAAATGGACTTTTGCCAACGAGTCACATGTGTTGTGAAAAGTGAACTTTTGCCAACACGCTAAGTGCATTGCGAAAAATGGACTTTTACCAACGCACTACGGGGTCATTTGTTAATTTCATATGTGATGTGAAAATGCTTTACATGTGTAAATGATTCACATGTAAGATACATTCAATGGTTTGCCATTTTCACACCTCTTCATATGTATTACATGTTGGAACATTTTTCACAATTCTTTTGCCATTTTTCAAGATTTCTCACAATTATATGATGAATCGGATTTCACCCCCAAGCCAAAAATGATACTCTAAAAACTTTGGCCGGTTAAGATTGTGAAGATGGGGCCCATAGAATTAAGAATTATATATTTTCGTTCTTAGATCTTATCACAAATATCTCAGATTTGATGATGATCTAACAGTTAAAAATTGGTCCCATAGCTGTTTTTGACCTTTAGAGGAATCTAAATGGTTCATATTTGAATTATGGAGTCCACAGAAGTTTTTAAATTGAGAAAATGGACTAGGTTTAGTCACGTTTTTAGTCAGCAGTATCCACTTGTGGATCCAACGAGCATAGTAAATTGTGATTTTCTCAAGATCCACGAAGAATCAATGTACAAAAATTGGTCTCATAGCCTTTTTGAGCATTTTACATAGTTTGAACAGTTCAGATCATATAGATGAGTCCCCCAAATGGGAAAAACAGTACATCCAATAGTTTGGGCAATTTTGCAAATATCTCAAACCATATGATGATCCAATGGCTGAAAATTGGTCCCATAGCCGTTTTTGGCTTTTAGAACAGTTTAAACGGTTTAGATTTATATTGTGGGTCCCAAAAAATTGAAAAAATGCAAAAATACAGACTGCCTTATATTTTTGCAAAAACACTATTCTCGTGCACCTAGTAATAGTACCCTGTGTAACTGATAACCACTTCTTGACATGTGAAAAATATGGGCTAATTTTCAAGCCATTTTCACATGATTTCTCCACCAACTGTACACACCTCATATGTAAATGACTAAAGATAAACGTAATGGTCTGTAACCATTACACATATTGGTCATTTACAAATGTAAATGACCGGAAACAAATGACCCCTATATGCATTGCGGAAAGTGAATATTTGCCATCATGACATGTGCATTGCAGAAAGTAGACTTTTGCCAACATGCCATGACATTGCCACTACAACAGGGATTGTCTTCGTCGCCAAAATTCCAAATTTCGTCGCCTTTCGTATAGGCGACGGAAAATATTCGTCGCCAATGTCCCCATCGTAGATTCGTCGACAATGATGTTTGGCAACAAAATCTTAATTGCGTCGCTACTTAGCGATGAAATTTTAATTTCGTCGCAATTTAGCGACAACGTGATTTCGTTGCTAATTCGTTGCCTAAAACTCACTTGCCGTCGCCAAATTTCTTTGCGCAGTGAAGCTGGGACTTTTTAGCGACGAAAAAGAAATAAAATAGGCAACGAAAAATTTCGTCGCCAATTGCTGTCTCGTCCCTGTAGAGGATGAAATGTCAGCCGCCGGCCCTACATTGCACCGGCTATGAACAAAAAAGGCAAATGGTGGTCCTTCTGTAGCCTTAGCCCATTTCATGGTCCATCTGGCCATTGAAAACAACACCGCCAATCACTTGAAGCCTTTCCAATTTACTAGGAATGGATGGGTGAAGCTAGTCGTATTGTGACTGCTAGAAATGATGCTATTGTGATTGCTAGAAACACTAAAAAAAAGTAGTAGAACCTAGTCGAAGAAAACTTCCAATTAATTCAAGAGTTGAAGGCACAATTAGGGACATGAAATGACTTTAACCAGGGCAATCAATTAGCAGAATAATTAAACAAATAGACTACCTTGAAATACCACCAACCCATAACAACATCATCATACTAATACTATGAAAAACAGATCTCATCTATGTAAATTCATCAAATTACAATGAAAATTCTTAAAAAAATAATTTGAAAAAATCCATTTAGAGGAACTTCTTGGAGGCCAGTTACTTTCCATTGTCTAAAAAATTTAGCTAGCTCAATACGCATACCAAATGGATACATACAAGGAAGTGAAAAGAAAAGCCTCCATTTAATCACTATGAAAAAGACCCATCATTAGATCAGGCTTTCATTGTGTGAACAAACAACTCTTTTACACAAGAAAAAACTGTGATTTAGTCCACCTAAAATTGATGGATTTTACAGTCTCTTACACGAAACATGTAAACAAAGATAAAATCCATCAACCTGGAAATTTCATTTAAGCTGATGATGAACTACCCTTCATTCCTCCACTTCATAACCACAAAGTGAAATCCTAGATGTCCACATAGTATAATATCATTTGAAACTCAGACTCCACAGACGAAAATAAAAAATTTCAGAAAGGATAGAAGTTTGCTAAATAAATCCAAAAAAGAAATAACAAGAAAACTGACCAGTCACCTACAAAGGTGATAAAAGTCACATCTTTACAGACCATACGCAACTGGTACGCCAGTCCTCTAAAAAGTGATAAATCCACACCATAACACATCATCTTCCTAAAATATATGATTTGGACACAAAATATATGTTGTCATATTATTCTTACAAAATAGCTCTATTCGATTTAGTTACCTACACAGCAATTAGAGAAAAATATCCTTGGCTCAAATAGCTACTTGTTCTTGTATCTCTTCTCAGTTTCTTCCAAATCCTGAATATCCTTGTAATACTTCCAAATGCGATAGGCAAAACTGAGAACAGTACACAGAATATTCTAAGCATGGAAATTGGAGAGTTCTACCACATCTGGTGTTTCTGGAAAATAAAGATACCAAAAATTCACCACCTAGAGAAGGCAGGTAGCAATGCAGAGAATTACATTCCTTCAAGCTTTGTAAATCTGCAGAGAATCTTAATTGTGAGCACATGGCTCTGGACGATGACATGAAAACCAGGAAATAATTGAAACAAATAGTATTCTTTCACAAATATTTAAAGCAAAGAAATAGGGAATTAGTATAATTGTAAGTTGACATTAGAAATTCATATATTGACAAAGTCTAACATGAAGTATATGTCACGCCCCGATCCCAGGAATTGGGGTTAGGATGGCCCCACGGGGTGTGCATATGTAATCCCGTAGTAATCTGTGCATATAAACGTACACACATAAACCACTACAAGAGAGATTGCACAAGAATGTGTAGAAAAGTTCTCCAACACATTAATTTACATTCAATAGTTAGCGGAAGCTTGTGTAATACATATGTAATGATCATAAGCAATAACAAACGAATCATCATAACATTCATAAATAAGTCTTTGCTTAACCATTTCTCATTTACAAGATAACCGTTAATTAAGCATGAACAAAATCTTAAAGTAGAAACAGGCCTATCCAAACTTAAGCACTCAACAAGTATCCCGTTGTCGCTCTTCGTACGATGACTAACAGAAGGCGTCATCTGCATTACCCTCATCTAGTCCCCGAGGTTTAGTACCTGTAACACCAAGGGTAGCACTGTTAACACAACGGTTAAGCAAGTATATAGGGGTACAAAAGACTATCATGCCGTATTAAATGAAGTAAGAGTATACGTTGATTAAAAGAAAACAAAAATCGTACACTAGGCATGTCGTGCATGAGTAACGAATCATAAACAGATTATCATACAAACTTATTGGCAACCACGTGGCCGTATTCTCCCAAGAGAGAGCATATCATCTAGACGGAGCGTGCACATTCTAGGGGATCAGCCTAGCTTATTGAGAAGCGCCGACAACTCCTCCAAGGACTACTGCAGTAGCGACGTATCGTATCATACCCAAAATGGTCCCGTCGAACCTAATAAGGGCGTAGCTAAGTGGTGCCGACTTAACGTATCAAGACCGACTCAAACTCATGTCTTTTATGCATCTTGGTTATACTTGTCATATCATACATACCAGGAGTTCGGTCTTGAGATTACATTCATGCATTCATTCATATTTGATAATCAGTTCATGCATATTTAATAGAGCTACATTTGTTGAGGGCATGGTTTCTTAACAATATGAATGCATTTAGATTGGGTAAGCATCAAAGATAATTACTAGCCAACCCTATGCTATATAATCCGTGATCCCGAGGGCATTCAACACGGTGTATTTATAAAATGTCCGGTGTCATTGTGTTACCAACTCTTGGCGTTACATTGTGTATGCAAAGGACACCTCCTCTTATGCCAACACCCATGACGTGACATCGGGAATTCGTCCGGAAAATCAAAGGGGATGAGTGACAGCTCTGCACTTGTCCACCTTTTAATTAATCACCATTGGGTTAATTTGGTTAAGGTATAAGTGCCATATCTAGAGCCCTGCAAAGTCATTAAAGGTTCCTCACATCCTACATTCACTGGGTTCTTAGGGCTTAGCCGTATACAAGGCTACGGCTTAGCCGAGTGGTTCAGGTTTCCCTCTTAATTCAATACGCATTTACAGCTTGGCCGTATATTGGCCTACGGCTTAGCCGTGCTAAGCCTACGGTTAGGGTACGCCTTTGGTACGGTGTGGCCGTAGCAGAGTTCACGGCTTAGCCGCGCATGAGCCGTAGATAAATTCTGGGGTTTGGGCTATCTGGAAGGTTCACTGTAAAATAGCCTACGGCTTGGTCACGGGGTGGTTACGGCTTAGCCGTAGTTCATTACACGGCTTAGCCGAGTGTCAGCCGTAGTGTAATTTGGCTATCTGGATTCTAAACCGTAGAGACTTACGGCTTAGCCGTGGGCTTCGCCGTAAGCTTCAGAATTTCTGAAGCTGATTCCGCAGCTCGAGTTCACGTGCAGAACTCTATCATTTGGGTCCAATGAGGGTTCTTATACTTCTAAACTCCATAACAGGTCTTACATTATTCCATATCATCAATCTTGCCTAATTATACACATTATCACCTAATTCCATACCTATGTGTGCTTATTTAAGAGGAAATGAGCTGTAAGTTGAACATGGAATGAGCAATCCAAGAATCAATCAAATTAACACACATGCAGTACCATACAAACTCTAATACTTGCCTTAACACAGTGCTTGACCTTACTCAACTCCTCCTTGGTGTGTGGGCAGGGGAAGGCTCCCAAGCTGAGATGGGTTCTCTTGAATCTGTAACTTAGAGAGAGAGGATGCCAAAAGAATGAAGAAGAGGAGGGATGGAGGCTGTCACTGTTGCATGCGAGCACTAAACCCCCCGTTTCCAACTCTAAGATGAAGAGAAGATGGAGAATGGATGAAGAGAGGGGATGGCTCCAACGAATACAGAAAAAAACAGAGGAAGAAGACGTTGGGGCTTTATAAACTCAATTTTCGTACAGCTTTTGCATGCAAGTCCTAGTTTCTTGGGATATTTACAATTTAGGTCACATGGCCTCAATTGGGCCAAGACGAGTCCGAATCAAATTGAGCCCAACATGAAAGTTGACCCACAAGATGAAATGCACGTAATGCAACTGACGAGATGTCCATATGATGCAAGATTAATTACAAAAAGGTCCTTAACTACCTAAGTAAAGTTCGAACCCAACTACCTATCCAACTGAGACCCACTATGATTAAAAGCAAGGTGAATTAAGACTAAAATGTACATATTAATAGGAAAATCAAGGTTAATTAGTATAAATTATAATTAAGTCGGGTCGGGACCTTACATCTCACCCTACTTAGGATCATTCGGTCCTCCGAATGAAATAAACTAATAAAATCGAATACTAAAACAAATCGGGAATACTTACCGAATCTATTTACTGCATGGGTGGTGCTAAGAAGTTGCTCCACGTGCGTTACATCGGATTTCACTTGGTCTTCCCATATTCGAGAATACGAAATGGGTCTAGAATCATCTTACAAAGCCTCGTCACAAGAAAGACATCAAGAATTCCTACGAATTCTTTCTCAAGATAGATTTCCTCCCTTACGAAACCTTCGATGCTACTCCAACATCCATCTGCAATTCGAGGATATTTTACTATTGTCAGTGAAATTTCTTAGCTTCGAAAGTCATTCTTCAGCTCTCGGATTTCATGTGTCGACTCCACTTTATTAACGGCGATCAAAACTTAAGGAACCCTATAGATCCACTTCTTTTCAAATACGGAGACGCCCACTTCATGCTTTTAGAAATTTGGATGGAACATCTGATGAGACATCGAACTTGGTGGTTACTCTGCGTGGAGGCTAAGACTCACCATATCGTGGAGGAACATCAGTCAAGACCATAAGGTAACCTTTTAACCCGAGCGGACATTAATCTTACCTAGGGAGTAGTAGCCTAATCACCATACGATCTAAGATTCCTATTGAGTCACTAACAATCAATAGTCATCCGACTTATTTCACCAAACAGACCTTTAGGTTTAAATATCTTTCGAATGTTCCACAAGTGAAACGAAATCCTCACGCTTGAACAGAATTCCTCTCATACCCAACGTTATTGTAATTGATTTTAATACATTAAATATCATCAATGAATTGGCCATCAAATAAATAGTCAAGAATCTATAATGCTCCTCTCTGGTTAGGACATAGCTTCTAATCACATAGCTTTAGATGCTAATTTGATATCAACTAAACCTCAATCAATTGAAATAATATCCCTTACGCATTGATCTGATTGGGCAAATCATCAATACTGATTGTGAGCGATTGTTCTTACTAGTCACATAAGTCACATAACTCAACCATTTTTATCTATATGCCTTTGAATTATATGAATTTCCTTCTTTCTCTCTTTTTTTTTTTTTTAAGAAACTTGAAATTCCATCTAGGATACTCTCTCAGTAACTCCCAAGAAATGATTCTAGATAACAGTCTTATCAATTATGCACTCAAGGACCTTAATCAAATCTAAATTCTTAACTGTCTAATTATATCTGATGGATCAATTCTAAGATTGCATCATCACACCTAATTCTCACGAATCAAATAATGTCACAGGATTCAGAAGTCGTCCTCGCATCGATCTATTCACATAAGAATTATTCCTCTCAATTAACAAACGAACTACGATCCTGAAATTATCTCATAATTCTATGATAGCATCTTATAAGACCACAAGAAGTATGGAATCTAGGTAACTGACCTCGAACCTTGCCAACTGATAATAATCTCAAATTTTTCTAGATCATTTTTCATTTAATTAAGGCCACAACTGGGTTAACCAGAAGTTACATCTCTACATTAGCAAAATTAGTTAATCCTCAAGGGATAAAGAAGAATCCTAAAAGGATTATCGTGAGCACTAACACTGGAACACAGCTAGATATAAATGATAACTGTAATCCGTAACCGATCTATGTACGAATAAGAATTCTATTCCTTATCTCCCAAATACATTCGAAGCATTGATTAATCCGATAATCTGTCCAGAATTCCTAACATCCCAATCGATCTTAAGAGTTGATCTTCGAGCTTAAAGTTGGAATAACCTATCCTCAATCGATTCATTTAGACACTATCTAGCGCCCTGAAATTAATGGCTCACCAATATAAGGCAGTAATCACTTACACTCAATAATCACCGATTTAATTGCCTTGATTATTATACCTCTGAAGGTGTCAACTGTATCTCAACAAATAACACCAAACGTCCTCACCGGGTCACTAGAGAGAATGATTGAAATTTCACTTAAAGCTCACATACAGCAGGGGTCTCAGAACCCACCCTAGATAGTTAATCATATAGACCGCGGATAACATCAATAAGTAAAAGATCAACAGAAAATAAGGGTAGTAATTAAAGATCACCTTTGCTGACGCTGCCTATCACTTGATTCTAATGAGGTTGCTCGACTGATTACTACTTCTGGCACACTGGGGCTTCGCTAGTGTTTCTATTCCTTGGGCATTTTGCCAGCCGATGCTCTATCGAACCACAACCAAAACATGCTCCAGTTTTTCTCCAGCATCTATTCGTCTCATGGCCCTTACCACATAGATCACACATTGGTTTTCTGGAACTACGAGCCTTGGTCTTCTGTTTCTTCCGCTACCCAGGGTGCTCTTCAGAGCGTGATGCGTCCCTCTCGGATTTCTTTTTCAGAACATCCTGCAAATTATCCTCTACTATTGCCAAATTCTGTTGCAGTTGATTTTGTCTTTCCATTATCGTTGCTATCTGCGTTTGCATTACAGCTTGATCCTCACCAATCTTTGTAACTTGTCCCATCATCATAACTAATGTGCTCTGCATCATTAAAAGGGACTGATTATCTGTAGTCGAAGAAGGTGGAGGCATGTGATCCTAGTTCTCAACAGGAATGTCCTCTAAGTCATCACTCTCGGTGTTGCTCGAGGAACCGTGACGAGTATTCTTAACTCTTGGAGTTGGGGCCATTATCTGTAAGAAACTATCATTATTTCAAAGTAAGGTGTTAGAAGACTTAAAACATCATATGCATCCTATACAACCCAGATCCCAACGCACCTATCGTATCCTCACCACGTTTCCTAAGTTTCTAAATCTTTTATTCCAGACTTATTTATGCTACACAACACCAGTCCTTGATTGCATATTTTCCAAGATCCATGCTCTGATACCATTACTTACGTATGTCACGCCCCGATCCCGGGAATTGGGGTTAGGATGGCCCCACGGGGTGTGCATACGTAATCCCGTAGTAATCTATGCATGTAAATGTACACATACAAACCACTACAAGGGAGATTGCACAAGAACGTGTAGAAATGTTCTCCAACACGTTAATTTACATTCAATAGTAAGCGGAAGCCTGTGTAATACATCTGTAATGATCATAAGCAATAGCAAACGAATTATCATAACATTCATAAATAAGTCTGTACTTAACCATTTCTCATTTACAAGATAACCGTTAATTAAACATGAACAAAATCTTAAAGTAGAAACAGGCCTATCCAAACTTAAGCACTCAACAAGTATCCCGTTGTCGCTCTTCGTACGATGACTAACAGAAGGCGTCATCTGCATTACCCTCATCTAGTCCCCGAGGTTTAGTACCTGTAACACCAAGGGTAGCACTGTTAACACAACGGTTAAGCAAGTATATAGGGGTACATAAGACTATCATGTCGTATTAAATGAAGTAAGAGTATACGTTGATTTAAAGAAAGCAAAAATCGTACACTAGGCATGTCGTGCATGAGTAAGCATGAGTAATGAATCATAAACAGGTTATCATACAAACTTATTGGCAACCACGTGGCCGTATTCTCCCAAGAGAGAGCATATCATCTAGACGGAGCGTGCACATTCTAGGGGATCAGCCTAGCTTATTGAGAAGCGCCGACAACTCCTCCAAGGACTACTGCAGTAGCGACGTATCGTATCATACCCAAAATGGTCCCGTCGAACCTAATAAGGGCGTAGCTAAGTGGTGCCGACTTAACGTATCAAGACCGACTCAAACTCATGTCTTTTATGCATCTTGGTTATACTTGTCATATCATACATACCAGGAGTTCGGTCTTGAGATTACATTCATGCATTCATTCATATTTGATAATCAGTTCATGCATATTTAATAGAGCTACATTTGTTGAGGGCATGGTTTCTTAACAATATGAATGCATTTAGATTGGGTAAGCATCAAAGATAATTACTAGCCAACCCTATGCTATATAATCCGTGATCCCGAGGGCATTCAACACGGTGTATTTATAAAATGTCCGGTGTCATTGTGTTACCAACTCTTGGCGTTACATTGTGTATGCAAAGGACACCTCCTCTTATGCCAACACCCATGACGTGACATCGGGAATTCGTCCGGAAAATCAAAGGGGATGAGTGACAGCTCTGCACTTGTCCACCTTTTAATTAATCACCATTGGGTTAATTTGGTTAAGGTATAAGTGCCATATCTAGAGCCCTGCAAAGTCATTAAAGGTTCCTCACATCCTACATTCACTGGGTTCTTACGGCTTAGCCGATATAAGGCTACGGCTTAGCCGAGTGGTTCAGGTTTCCCTCTTAATTCAATACGCATTTACAGCTTGGCCGTATATTGGCCTACGGCTTAGCCGTGCTAAGCCTATGGTTAGGGTACGCCTTTGGTACGGTGTGGCCGTAGCAGAGTTCACGGCTTAGCCGCGCGTGAGCCGTAGATAAATTCTGGGTTTTGGGCTATCTGGAAGGTTCACCGTAAAATAGCCTACGGCTTGGTCACGGGGTGGTTACGGCTTAGCCGTAGTTCATTACACGGCTTAGCCGAGTGTCAGCCATAGTGTAATTTGGCTATCTGGATTCTGGACCGTAGAGACTTACGGCTTAGCCGTGGGCTTCGCCGTAAGCTTCAGAATTTCTGAAGCTGATTCCGCAGCTCGAGTTCACGTGCAGAACTCTATCATTTGGGTTCCAATGAGGGTTCTTATACTTCTAAACTCCATAACAGGTCTTACATTATTCCATATCATCAATCTTGCCTAATTATACTCATTCTCACCTAATTCCATACCTATGTGTGCTTATTTAAGAGGAAATGAGCTGTAAGTTGAACATGGAATGAGCAATCTAAGAATCAATCAAATTAACACACATGCAGTACCATACAAACTCTAATACTTGCCTTAACACAGTGCTTGACCTTACTCAACTCCTCCTTGGTGTGTGGGTAGGGGAAGGCTCCCAAGCTGAGATGGGTTCTCTTGAATCTGTAACTTAGAGAGAGAGGATGCCAAAAGGATGAAGAAGAGGAGGGATGGAGGCTGTCACTGTTGCATGCGAGCACTAAATCCCCCGTTTCCAACTCTAAGATGAAGAGAAGATGGAGAATGGATGAAGAGAGGGGATGGCTCCAACGAATACTGAAGAAAACAGAGGAAGAAGACGTTGGGGCTTTATAAACTGAATTTTCGTACAGCTTTTGCATGCAAGTCCTAGTTTCTTGGGATATTTACAATTTAGGTCACATGGCCTCAATTAGGCCAAGACGAGTCCGAATCAAATTGAGCCCAACATGAAAGTTGACCCACAAGATGAAATGCACGTAATGCAACTGATGAGATGTCCATATGATGAAAGATTAATTACAAAAAGGTCCTTGACTACCTAAGTAAAGTTCGAACCCAACTACCATCCAACTGAGACCTACTATGATTAAAAGCAAGGTGAATTAAGACTAAAATATACATATTAATAAGAAAATCAAGCTTAATTAGTATAAATTATAATTAAGTCGGGTCGGGACTTTACAGTATGCTATATTAATGACCATATTCCTGCTCACATTTACAGCCTGCTTTCCTTTCTCAAGTGCTCCACAAAGTTCAAGCTATAAAGTTTTAAAAGACAGATTCTTCGAACTTATCTTACCATTCAGGTTATGCTGGTTCAGCATTCATCAATGGTCTTAGAACCAGAAGACCAGCATTACAAGCTATGCTAGGTAGGATTACCAGTGAAGGAACATAAGAAAACAAATCACAGTAATTCAAAGTATAGAAAATCACACAACCCAGACACACAGATTTCCAAGAAACAGCTACTATTGTTTCCACATTCATAAATGAAGGTCAGATATTACCAATCCAAAAATAAAGTATAAATATTAGACCACATGGAGAAACAAATGTTCAATATAAAGGTTACAACTGGAAATTATACAATCAAAAATGTGGCAATTCAACCAAGTCCCAACATTCTACGACTTGCAAGACCATATACATTTATCAGCATGCTCAGTTTTAACTCAAATCATACCCAAGAGTAGGGGAGGGGAATCTCTATCATTTTGATGAAATCAAAACAAGTAAACAGGCATAACACATTGGTGGTATGTACAGAGATTAGAATAAGACAACCAAAGCACTTGCATAGCCCTCTTCATTTATTAGTGAATAGTTAAAATCCAAAAAGAAGTCCATTTGTGGGCACTTCCACCTCAATGCCAATACTGGATTTGTCCCATGACATCAAAAAAGAAAAAAAAAATTTCTCACATCCCATTCCTTTCGAATCACAGTAGCAAATGAATTAAGGTGGGCATAGAGAACAGCCCCTCTCTCAACAAAAAAGAAATGCAGATTTCACCGTACATTCATCAAATGCGCACTTTCGCCACCACAAGTCCTCCGATAGAAGATCCTATGGCTCAATACAGCATACAAACAATCAGTATCCCACATCTTGGACAAGTTCTCCAGGCCTCTTAAATTTTTTGTAACCAAAGCAAAGAAGAAGACTACACATAAAACCTAGAATCCCAACAACTTGTAGTTAAATCGAAATACAAGCCAATCAAACCCTCGATTTCCCTAAAACCTAAGAATCGCCACCCAATACAATTAAGAAAGAAATCAACAAACCGGCAGAAGCATTGATGTCTGAATAGAATACAACTAAGAAAGAACATTATTAACAACGACGACAACAACAACAACAACAACAAAAACCTAATGATTGGAGAAAGAAAAGATCGAAAACGATACCTAGATTTTGGTTTTGATTTGACATTGTCGATGGTGTCGCTGCTATGGGCTTGGAAAGTGATGGTGATAACTCTTTCCAGTTAGGGTTTTTGCGAATCTCTATCTCTATCTCTCTCTCTCTCTCTCTCTCTCTCTCTCTCTCTCTCTCTCTCTCTTTCCTTTTCTGGTATCAAACGCTTCCTACCAGAGGGAGTGAAAGACTGGAGGAGAGTGAAAGTAAGCGTACAGGAGATGCAAAGTACATAAATACCTCTCGGAAACTTGGCCAAATGGCCGTTTACATGGAAACTAGTCCAAGCAGCCGTTATACGCGGAAAATTGCAGTGTAATAGCTGTACGTGGAAACTTGCAACCGCCCACTTTCAAACTAATTTGAAAAGGGGTTGCTATCCATTTGACCGTGGCCCACCAAATCACTCTCCCTTTTAGGGTTCCCATCTGATTAAAACGTTAATTCAATTCTAAAGTTCCTAGCAATTTGAGAATATACTATAGGGTTAACATTTATCTACTACAAATTATCATGATGTGGGCCTCTAGTGGACTATTCTTGATGATCATACCAAACCATTAGGATGATTTTTTCTTTTTTGGCCTGTTGTGTAAAGGAAGGATTTAATGGATCAATAATATTAAAATCGCCTTTATTATTATTTTTTTTGTTACTAAAAAAAAGGGAAACAAGATGAGGTTTAAGAATTTAACTTTTCGCATCTATTTGGTGAAATGTTTTATCGCCAGGAAAGGAAAGGTAAAAAAAAAAACCTCTAATTTTTTCCAAGCCCATGAAAAATCATTTTTCAAGGAATGTAGACCATCGAAATAACTTCTTAGGACTTGAAATATGGACATGGTAGATAGAGAAGAAAGAAAATACTAACCAGACTATAAGACCAGCACCAGCTGAGCCATCAGGGGGCGGAGAAGGCCCTTGGTAACCCATCTTCCTCATAAACTCCATGATCGTCTCCATCTGGCTCACCTGTGAGGAGGGGAGCTGTCGTGCCTCATCCAATTGCTTCTGCTGCTTCTCGACCACGCTTTGTAGGCAGACCACCTCCGGATTCGGTCCTTGATAGGAGGTGGCAGTGGTCCGAAGAGAGGAAGAGGGCCTTATGCCGATGCCCTTGACGTAGCCAGACCTCGGCTTCAGGACCTTCACTGACAGCTCCTCTGCTGTCAGTGGGATCGCATCAGGCTGCGAGCAATGCAAATCTTGCGTTCCCACAAGCTCGTCCTGTCATTTTTTAGAGGAAGCAAACAATTAATTATAAACTTGAAGTTGGTGTCATTTATCATTTAAAATCAAAGTACAATTGGTAAACATACATATATACGCTCGCACTCCACAGCCGCCCACTTTTCCGTCTTCTTATTGAAGTGAGTGTCTTTGTAGAACTCAGGAAACTCAGGCAGCCGACCCTCATTGGCTTGCATCTGAGAGATTAGCAATTTTATATGTGAAATTAATGATAACAACGATTATACTAAAATATCACAAATAAAATATGACACGCACCGCGTCAGTGGCCTTGACAGGGAGCGACCTGGAGCCGCATGCATGGTTGGTCTTCAGCTGCCGTTGGTTCCCTTTGTTGGTCTCTAATTGTTTCTAGTTAAATCAATGAAATTATAGAATTATTAAAAAATTAATACAGAAACTTACATGAGCATTAGAAGTATGAATTACCAAGAACTTATCGGTTTTCCACTTCTTGTCGATGAGACCAATCCACTTATCTAATGACTGGCATCGCTTCGGTGGGTGGCTCCGGGCATACTCCTCTCCAAAATTGGCAACAAGTTGCTGATAATCCTTG
The DNA here is from genome assembly GCA_037013555.1 of Sextonia rubra. Taxonomy (NCBI): domain Eukaryota; kingdom Viridiplantae; phylum Streptophyta; class Magnoliopsida; order Laurales; family Lauraceae; genus Sextonia; species Sextonia rubra. The sequence goes on from JASUAD010000015.1 coordinate 9,236,710, forward strand.
TACAACTTGTGGTTGTTGTCGCTGAGCCTCCGAGCACATTTTGTATTTGTGACTGTCTCAATAACGATCGGATCACCCTGCAAGTCAAACTTGCTCTGCAAAAAAATATTTATATGCATTTTATGAAAATCATATTCAACAGTAAAAATGAACAATACTCGAATATTCTTCAGAATAGACATAAAAGCAATAACCTTCAGGGATGCGATGAAGAATGCAAGTACTACTTATCAAAATAAACTGTGTCCGCTATCCTTTGCATGATTGATGCTAAAAGTCATAATTAGTTGACGCAAAACTGGAGACTACAAATGCGATCATGCACAACTTGTGGCCTTGTTCTACCAAGGAGCTAACTTTCATTCTTTTGAAAAAATGGTGGACTGTTAGGTTGATCATATCTAACTTAAAATTAAAGTACCATAAAGTAAAAAGCGAAAAAGTAAAGGAGAGAAACAAGGGATGATCTAGAAATCAATGCGACAGTAGGACTTCCTCCAATTGAAGCAAAAATGTTTCAAGAGAGAGAGAGACATTATTCAGATCTTTTAGTCTCCTGGGGAACCCCAGGGGATGATTCCATTCCACAAAGGCACTCCATTAGTTTTTGGATATTTAGATGCCCCTTGGTTGTTATCAATCGAGGGGAATTCTTGCTGTTGGCGATTTATGGCACCATATTAGTTAGCTGTCGAATGGCATTTGAGTATCTCTATTTGATTGCGGGATTTTCCAAGTTGTTGAGTGGAATATTTTTGCTTGTTTTTGTTTGCAGGATTCTCCAAATTTCCAGATTTCCATTACTCAAGTGAGTTCAGATGGGAGACATCATTTGAATTTCTCGCATATCCCCAAACAATAAATATTTGATGTCTTCTAACCAAACATAGAAGTTTGAGAATCCTAGAGAGAATTTAGAATTCTCCAAATGTTATCCATAAGTAGAAATTCAAATGCCCAAGGACAGTCAAACATTTTAAAAATTGGAATTCTAATAATTTAAAAGGCTAAAAGTGACTTTCAAAAAATTTGTACTCGGAATTTCAAGAACCAAAAACATAGAAATTCTAAATGCTTAGTGAATATAATGTGACACATCTGTTACATGGACTCAGATATGAGTATTGGGTGATTATCAATATGAGATGGAATTTTTTTTAAGGGGTGACCTATTTTGTGATGTCTAGTCCAATAATGATCTTTATTACCTACTAGTGTACTGCATGCACAATGTAGATGCTGAGATTTTCCTGCTGCAAATCATATACATTTTGGGGCTGTTCAGAATTGGATGGATTGCTTGTTTACAAGTAGAATTCTATTGCTTATAGTGTTTTTTGTATATAGGAGTAAGAATTGTTAGATGTCTTAAAAGAGTAATTTGAAAGTAACTTAATCCTTTACCAGTTAAAGGCCATTGAGTTCATTAGGATTCTGATTCCTTTTGTTCTTTGTTCTATTGTGTCAACCTATTACATGATGCAAATCATTGTCTCCATTGCCACTGTCAGTTACGATTGAAGAGTTGGTAGAATGTACGCTAGAAGAAATAAATTGGAATAATTCAATGGATTGGACAGATGAAAAGAAGGTAGAGGTTTGAAAACCGGTGGAAGGAAGATAAGGCAGCTATTTATTATAGGAATTCGGTACCTTAATTGAATTTCTAAAAGAGATGTTTGGAAAGTTAAATTTAAAGGTTCCAAATTCCAATATGAGAGTGGAATTTAAATTAAAAGATTCCAAGATGACAGTGGGTTCGTCAAGAAAGAACTATGTGGAGCCTCTCTGTTCTTGCCATCATTTGGGTAATTTGGAAACAAAGGAATAGGTGTTGTTGTGAGGGGATGTCTTCATGTTTGAATCCTTGGTTCACGAGGTGAAATTTTATGTGCCATTCTAGGCTTCTATTCTTCCCCCCTTTCATGATTTCCCTTTGGTGTCTATTTTATGGGGATGATATGAGTTGGCTTTCTCTCATTTTCTCAAGCTCAAGAGCCAATTGAGATAACCTTCTCCTTCACTCCACTGGGTTGTTTCAAGCTGAATTTTGATGGGAATGCAGTGGTCAAATGGCTTATTGTGGGCTTCGCGGGATTATCCACAATGGGGTGAGTGTCAGTATCCTATCCTTTTGGGTCATGTTAATACTTGTTCTGTTAACAAGGCAAAGGTGCTTGCTTTGCAAACTGGTCTTCATGGAGTGAATTGCATGAACATCAAACTAACTGTGGTGGAGGGTGACTCTCTTTGCACTATAAGGAACCCTCCTTGGTCTCTTCTGGATGAAGTGGAGAAGCTCCTTGATTTATTGAGATTGCTGGATACTTCATTCAATCATGTGTGAGGAGTGCCAATTGCACAACTTATCGTCTTGTGAAGGAGGGACTTCGATGAAAAGTCAGGATCCATGTTGACTGTGCAGTTTGGATTTTTGGGTGTTGCATATTTTTTGCTTGGGTTTGGGCTGATCTCTTGTACTGATTAGCTTCTTTAATAAATTTTTGTTACGATTAAAATATAAATCTCCAAGATGAAGCTGATAGTGATTTAAAAAAAATTCCATCACAAATTTCCTCAATTTATGAACCAAATTCAAGATTTAGAAAACAACCCAGATTATAGACATCATGTGATCATTATAAACCATTCAAAATGAAAATAACAATTCCATCTCATACTGATAATCACCTCACAGAAGGCCTCTACCTATCTAAAATTGCCCAAACATCTTTTTGTATGAAGTCCCTTCATGGTTGTGTTCTTATATTTAAGTCCAAAAATAAATTACGGTCCATGTCCTACTATCAATAATGAATATATAATACCGGGAGAGATGGTCAAAACCCTCCACTTACAAATAGAAAAACCCCTGACCACCTGCTAGAAATATGGCAAATCATGCATCTTCAGTGGAGTCTACCAAAAACTAACACCCTGGAAACTCTCCAATGCAGTTTGATATGGAAATTCGTTAAATTTATGTTCAGTAGATTCCAAATTTACCCAATGCTGTCCACCCCAAATCCCCAAAATGGGTAAATTGGAACCCCAAAATTCAGATAACTTGTAAGGCCAAAACCCATTCTACACCACAAGCATTCAGATTTCTCTCCAAGAAGCAGGTTATTATAAGAACCCAAGACGACAATGCTCTAAAACCATCTTTGGAAGGGAAAAAAATACTTATAACAAAAAGGGTCTTAAATACCAACCTAATTTCCAGTTCGAAGCAAATCACCAAGTCAAAACATCACCATCATCCATTGAAGCAACAAAAACAACTACAAACCCCATAAACAAAAACCAAGAAACCAATCAGAGAAATAAAAATCAACCTGAAACGGGATATTCCGAACCTCTCCTGCGCATCACTCGGTCCTGTTTCTAAATGTTAAGAATCGAACTATGCATGGGGTATAGGTCTAGCTATGAATGTTGAAATGCTTCAAAAATGGGAAAATTACTTTCGGGCATTTCATCAAACACATTGCAAGCAACAATAATATCTTCACTAACACATCACCATCCAAACTAGAGGGAAAAAAAACCAAGATTTAGGTCTTGAGACAAACCTGGATTCAAAATGAGAGATTAGAGCAGAGACCTCTCGATTTCACAAGATGAAGGTTGGAGCAGATGTCTCTTGATGTAGTTGGAGGTCGGAGGTTGAAGGTCGAAGGTCGAAGTGAGGAAGCGGCAATGTTATAAGGAAGTTGAGGATGGAGGATGGAGGCTTCGGCGTGGACAGGAGGATGGAGTCAGGGACGGAAATGAACGGGAGACGTCTGTGTTCTATCACAAATGAATATATAAACTTTGGGGCGACGAAATTCATTTCATCCCCAATCAGTCCCTTTTTATTGCGACGATAATTTTCGTCGCCTATGTGACACCCAAAATTTTTTTTTGCACGAACATATGTATTTGTTTAAAGTTGCGACAACATATAAATTTCATAGCTAATAATGGCTTTTGGCGACGATATTTTACCTTAAAGAGACGAAATTTTACTCCTCGCTAAAATAATTTTTTTCCTTAAATTGCCGATGAAAAATAAATTTCATCGCTAATAATGACTTTAGGCGACGAAATTTTTTCCTCGCCAAAACACCATTCTGTTGTAGTGGCGAAAAGTAGATTTTTGCCAATGCGCTAGTTGTGTTGGCAAATCTCCAACGCTTTTTGCCAACGCACCTATTGCTTCAGTGAATGTCAACGAATTTCTCCAACAAGCCATCTTTTGCAACGTTTAAAATGATTCAGCTACATTTTTTGCAACGAATATTGCGTTGCTGAAGAGTTAACTTTTCCCAATGCTGTCAACTTGCGTCGTGGAATACTTTTATTAATGAGGCTTTAACAACATGCTGGCAACATAGTCAATTACATTGCAAAGTGTGTTTAGTAACGTAGATACTAACCTTTGCCAATGTATAAATGTGTTGACAAAAAGGTTTTTTCTTATAATGTTGGTGAAGGGCACCTTCCCATTGTTATTCTTGAAAATGCACATATATGTATAATTTATAAACACATTAGTTTAGAATAAGTGAAAAGGTATGAAACAATATAAAATAAGAGAAAGATAATATCTTTTAATTATTTGTAACAATTGAATAGGAGCTGAAAGGGCATGAAGCACAGTAATTTTCTGTTTTTTCTTTTTCTTCCTATATTTACATCCACATCCATATTCAAATCTGCATCTACATTTATTGGCTTCAATTCATCTTCCCTTAATAATGTAACTGCCCTTGAAAGCATTTTGTACAAATTTGCAAGGCATTTTGAGCCGACACATATGGTTTGAACTCTCTACAAAGTTCAAGTACCTATGGTTGCTCTCTAAAACCATTAGTATTTATGAGTATTTGACTGCTAACTGAGAAGAACAAGTAAGCCATTGTCTTCAATATCTCAATTTTTTTCTATCTCATGCTTGAAGTTGTTCTCTAGCCATTTGAATTTTATAGTTACTCCAACTATATCTCTACTGGGCCTTAGAGCCATTCCTAATAGCTCTTCACAAGTTGATACAACCTTGTGCTTTGAAATGTGGACCTCGTTACAGGGGGACCATCAATGGGTAATTCATAAATATATGCAACGTCTTCTAGGGTAATCGTTGCGTCACCAAACAGGAGATGAAAAGTGTTTGTCTCCACTAAAGCCGTGACAAGAGCATGTCAATGCTCATGTAATCAATATTAGTTAGATGTCCTAATCCACACTAAGCCACCCATTCTCTTTGTTGATTTGAAAGGGCCCAAATTTCTTTATCTGCATTGGTATTTAACACTATAGGTTCCATGCTCAATGCCATTTGCAATTGTTGTATTGACATGATTTTCTTGTTCATATAAAAAAGCTAACTCATCATTGGGAAGATTCAATGAATTTAGACTTGTATTGAACCATCTGTAAACTTTGCTAAATTCAAGTAATACATAAGGCTAAATTACATGTAATTCAATTCACCTCAACTTCAAATAATACCATGCATTTAATTCAATCGTAAAATTTAAACCCTATACCGTAAATAACATGTTATTAAATTCACTTCAACTTGCTAATAGTTTTTATACACCATAAAGAAGGCTAAATAACGGTGCATTCACTTCACTTCAAAATGATAGATCATTATATCAATAACAAGGCAGTGTTTAAGCATTCAAATCAGTACAATATTGGCTGTTTCATTAGAGTTTAGTGTTTGCAAAAGCATGAGATATCGAAATGAAGTTGTTCTAAAATATGTTGCATATGTACATCACTATATATGCAACATTCAGCACATTCACCATACATCAAAATACACGTATATGAGATGGCTAAACAACAACAAACATGCATGTAAAGGTTAAATGAAGAAGGCTGAACAACCAAGTACATAAAAGTCTAAACAATCAACTACATTCATGTAGAGGTCAAATGAAGAAGAAGTAGAAAAAATATAACCATGCAATATATGTACCTCCACATGTAGCTATAAATAAGAAAACACAAAGAGAAGTTGGATTACACTGAAGATGTTGAAAATCTGAGTATAAAGGGTGAAAATTTGATAAAGATGAAGATCTTAGGGACCAAAGTGGGGAAGAAGACAGCAGCTAAACAGTCACACAAAAATGAGGGGTTTATAGATAGAAAATTCTCTTTTCATTTGAATGTTATCTTTGAAAGATGAAAAGTTACTTTGAGTGACTTTAACATCTTCCAGCGACGTTAGGACGTTAACACCGCTCTTTAGTAATAATAAAGAAAAAGAGTGATATTAACGCCCCTCCTCCATTTTTTAAAAAATTTTTCTACCAGATTGAATCCTGAGGAACAATTTAGTGCTATCAATTCTAGAGTCTTTTTCGGTGTAGAATCCATCTAATGGGTTATTTTGAGTTAAATCCTCCAAAACTAATAAAAATAAAAAAACAATTCTTCATGTTCTAAGAAGATCAGAAATTATAAAAAATAATTAAAAATTAGGATAAAGAAAAGGAATCACAGATCTAGACAGTCAGGCCACATATCAAAGGTGTTGTAAAATCTAAAATTATCGACCCATTTGCATAAATAATTTTAATTATAATTATATATTTGTAATAAATCTTATAAAACGTAGTGGAAATATTAATTTAAAAAAGACTAATGGAAGATAAATGCAGAAGCACGTAACTTATGTCCCGTTTGCTCTCTCCACTTTGTTTGATTCAATCAACCCCACTTTCAAAAACCCGTCAATCACGTAGTGCGAGTTTACGTGTGCTCCTCAAAAGGCTCGGAAGCATTATCAACCGAAAGCAAGCGAACACGCGTGCGAGAAGACAAAGAAATGGTGACGAGATCATCAGCGAATTCAGCAGAGCAGCGCAATCAACACCCTGACCCACCCCTCTGAGTCCCCGTCTCCCGACATTTCGATCTTCTCTCCTTCTCCAATCAAATCTAAATCTAATCACCGCCCTGCCATGCTCAATCGGTCACTTCACTTCACTTCACTTCACTTGACGAGGGATGGCTTCTTTGGAGGAAGCCGGGAATTCCTGTTTGTTGCTGCGCATCACCCCCAGCCCTCGATACAGTTATCAAAAACGCCTCTTCCCGCAAACACTCCAAACTCACTCGCTCATCAATACAAATGCATCCTACTCACCCGCTTCTCTTCTTCTTCTTCGTCTCCTTCTTCCCCAACTACTCGCCCCACATCCAAAGAAACCCTAATCCCCGGCCCCGCCCACCTCTCCCTCGCCGACTCCGACACCGTCCTCTGCCCTCTCATCAATGCCGCCTCTCCGGCGTCCTCAACATCGCCGGGCCCGCCGTCGACTGCATCCAGAAGCTCGTCGCCTGCGTCTGCATCCGCGGCCAGGCCGCGCTGCCACCCTCCTCTTCATTCTCATCGACTCCGTCTGCAAGTGCCACGACCTGGGCGACGACAGCCTCGAGCTGATGGTCCTCAACGCCCTCCTCTCCGCGGTCACCTCCACCCATCTCGGCATCCACGGCGACTGCCTCCTCCAGATCGTCCGCACCTGCTACGACCTCTATCTCAGCAGCCGGAGCGTCGTCAACCAGACGACCGCCAAGGCGTTTCATCACCAAGATCATCCGGGACATCGACTTCGCCTTGAATCCGACCATGTTGCTCCGGATGGATAGCCATGACGGGCGTTCGAGTCGACGGCGGCACTGGAGACGACGAATCCGGCGGATCTGCTGGATTAGACCGATGAGGACTTGCTGGACGCCAAGTACTGGGAAATCAGCATGTATAAGGCCGCATTAGAAGGGAGAAAGGGAGAATTGGAGGATGGGGCAGATGACTTGGAGGTCCAGATCGGGAATAAGCTCCGGCGGGATGCATTCTTGGTGTTCAGGGCGCTCTGCAAGCTGTCGATGAAGACGCCTTCTAAAGAGGCATTGTCCGATCGGTGCTTGATGCGTGCCGGAGCTGTCTTTAGGACCAGTGAGAGGTATTTGGTTTAGGATCCTTTATGTTGTTTTCTTCTTCTGTTTGATACTTGGTCGTTTTAGTGTCTCAACATCTTGATGAAGTCACCCAGATTGGGTTATTACTCATATTGGCAATTGATGGGTGTCATGTATTTGACATGGTTGTATTGATGTGTATATGGATTAGACTAAGTAATTACTGACAGTTCAACCTGGATTGTAGAATGACTTTAAAAAATAGACTGACAATGGCTTTGTTCAAACCCCTGCAATAGTTTGGTGACGCATTTGTTATGATGTTATTCTGTCCAATATTGTACAATATCTTTTGGCAGCTTTCTCGTGAAGTCATCACCACCATCATCAACAAAACTCTGTACAAACTATGTTTGGGTTGACTACGTTGAATTCTGTTTCTCCATTGTCTGATTTGTCCTTAGCCAAATCATTAGATAGGATAACACTTCTTTTGATCTTTCCTACTACTTCTATCCATGTCCTCTTCATCCTATCCCTTTTCCTTAGTAGGTTATCAACTTGCGTAGAAAAACTTTTCCTCAATGGCAACAGTAATTATCCAAACCATCTCAAACAAGTTTTTCTCAATTTATCACCTATTGATGCTACCCCTAAATGTGCCTGAAGAGTTTATTTTTTTACTCTATCTTTCCTACACGTCCATCTCAACATTCTCATCTCTACTACACTCATTTTGTGCATGCATTACCTCTTGATTGGCTAACATTCTCCTTTATAGGTCATAGCTGATCTAATTTTTGTCCAATAAAATTTCTCCTTCAATCTTGTTGATATCCGCTAAGCACAAATCAACTTAGAAGCAAGTCTCCACTTCAACCATCCCATTCTTTTCTTTGTTTGACATCTTCCTTAATCTCTCCATCCTTACTAATCATTGAGTTATGTTATTTAAATGAATATCTTTGTGATATTTTCTAAGCTTTAATTCTCCTAGAAGTTTCAGCTCTTTACACATCCCTATTGAAGTTGTAATTCATATATTTTATCTTTATATGACTTATTTTAAAGGCCTTAGATTGTCCTTCTGTCGTCTCTCAAGTTCTGCATTCACGCTATATCTTGATTCATTTATCAACACTGCATCATCTTCAAACAACGTACACCAAGGTATCTCCTCTTGAGTATGAGCAGTTAACTTGTAGATAATTTGTGCGAAAAGATAAAGTCTTAAAGTGGAACCATAACTGAAAATTTAATTAAATTGTTAGGTGTTACTTGTACGAGAGAGAACTTTATTTATTTATTTATTTTTTGGGTGCCTGCCCACTGGCTAGTGACTGTTCTAGTAGTAGTAAGACCCCGTCCTAGTGACAGGGACGTATTACATTGCTGTTGATGTTAGTTTTACACTATGCACATAAGATGGTTGCATATAACCTTATATGTATATGTGGATGGATGACCTTGTTTGGCCCACCTATGACCTATCCAATCCCTCATCCCTTGCCCCCAACTCCCCACTTTCCTTCCCTAGAAAAAGGGCGGGGGGAGGACAGCATTTGGCAATGATCAAACTCTATTTGCCATTAAACTGAATGCCAAAACAGAAAAAAAAAAGTTAAAAACTGTTATGTCTTCTAGGCTTTCAAATTAAGGGATGAGGTTTTTTTTTTTTAATTTTTATTTTCGTTGTTGTTCAGACCTTAATCAACAGTTAGACATTTCCAGCCCTACTCCCATTGATCGGCATACATCAAGGAGGACCTCTGATGCAGTTGGGGAAGCACTAATCCCAATTGATGGTGAACCCAACAATACTCGATCTTCAAGTAAACAGAAAGTTGACACACAAGGAGAACGAGAGAGATTCGCTTACCGTTGATTGCGAAAATTCATTATCAATGGCTTCGATCCAATGGGAGACACTCAAACCAATAAGGAAAAATGATAAAGTGCACACATGCAACTTTAATTAATTTTTATAAAATATTTCCAAAACTGTTTGAGTTGTTGCTTTACATTCTTATTTATGATATTGAAAACCCAAAACAACTCTACTTTCCGAAATTGTAGCACTAGTAGTTACACTAATTAGAATCCTATATAGAAAGAAAGCTTGACAACTAGGACATGGACCACTCTTTGGAGGAATGGGCTGTCATATCAATAACATGGAGAAAATCACTCACTAAGCTGACAACCTCTCGATAAATGAATTGAAGGAAATCAATCCAAATCCAAGAATTATGCAGCTGAACTTAGAAAGAATGCTATGTGTCATTGTTTTTTATTTCTGCTTGTGGGACCAGTCATCTCTTATAGACTGAGCTAGGTTTGGGCTTGATTTGGGCCAATTTTAGGTGAGTTGAACCCACTGACCTGCCACATCTTTATAACTAGTCTGTTGGGCCTATCGGCGCTTGCACCAACCTCACATATCATTAGCAAATGGTCTATTCTGGAAAATTCCTCTTATTGACAAACATATGGATCAAGATGAGGATTCAATAACGATAATGCCAAACCATATGTACACATGATTACAATACGACCAACGGCATACAAAGCTAATGTATTCAAGATCATTAGCAACTCTGGATAGTAACTGATGATTAAGCTTCTTCTGACTTGGGCAACATCGTGGGAATTCAAGGCATACTGTTAATTACGTTTCGATCCTCATTTCGGTTAGGCTTCCAAAATGAAGTGTTTTGGCCGATTCGTAATTTCGGTGAAATGTTTTAGGGTTATGTTTTGGAGAAATAAATAAAATCAATATATATATGCTAAAAAAAAAGAAAATATGAAATATAATTTCTACACTTAATTCATTATAATAAAATAATATTATTAAACACAAGTATAAAGTTAAGCACATATCTTACCACAATAAAGTTTAAACACAAATTTCATAATAATAAAAGTTAATAACCTTTAAGATCGAAGTGTAGACACATTCCCCAAAACATTTCAGAAATTTCGGCCATTGGCCAAAATCCATGTTTTCGGCTGAGACTGATAAAAAGTCAGACCAAAAAGTTACAACATGCATTTTTTTTGTCTTTAAAACTGAAACGAAATGAAATTGATAACTATGATTCAGGCACATTTTTGTGTGGGTCTTGGATTTGGAAAATGAGGACCATATGTGGGCCCAATAAATTGTCAATTGAAACCCTTGATACTCAACTAGCCTCTTTCAAATTTGCGGCAATGCAAACTTGACCCTCACCTGATTGTTGCTCATTGTTGTATTTTAGCACAATATAGGTCCTTCTATTTTATATTTATATTTTCATTTTATTGAAGAGTTTAAGTTGCGAACTTTGTGGTCCATAATAAGTCAAGAGTTATGATTTGACTGGATCCATGCTTGGAATGCCTATAGTCTGCACCGCACTGCACATCAAGTCCTTTTTATCTTCATGATTGACTTGCATCCACCCATGCGCCTAGGGGTGTTTATTCTGCGAATGTAGATTTTGTTTCTCTAAACAATCTTCACAATGTGCATACAAACATTTGCACATTTATCACATATGCTGATGTTTGCAGGGAAGTTTCCTTGTGGATGACTTGTGTTGACCATGTGGGCTTATGTTCACTTGATCTAAGCTTATGTGGACCATCCCATGTAAAATTCTCACAGAGTACACACCCTACACCTATCAATTTGATCTACTAGATGAATGATTTACCCCTGCCCCCTCGAAAACAAACAAGCAAAAAAGAAAAAAAAAATGAAAAAAACAATAAAAAGGGGTGCTGCAATCCATTATTCCATGGAGGCCTGCACTCCAATTAACTGTGAACGCAAGGCGTAATCACTCAGCAAATAAACTATGGAGAATCCTCTGCTGAGCTCATGAGCTCATTGTGCAATACAAGTAGTGGGCCCATGTTGTGATCCATTTGAGTGGACCATAAGACAAGAAGCCTCCTTTTTAGTTGCCGATCTCGGGGTTTGGCAACCCTCCAAATGAATTAGACCATTGGATTGACTATGCACTTTTTTTGGACGGTGAAAACTTGTGGGTCGTTGATCAAGTGGCTAGGATGATGATCCAAGCCTCCATCACCGTACACAGTTTTTTCTTTTTTTTTTTTGGGGTGGGGTGGGGGCTGCAGACACTTCAGGTAGTTACATGTTGCTATGCATGCCTTGTTTCATCGCTTTTAATTTTCTTTATTGTTTTTCCCTTTCCACAGTCTGCACCTGAGCTCTAGACTTGGACAATTTTTTTTATTTATATATTCAGTTGGATTTGATGCATTGTTTGATGAGTTTTTCTTTCAATGGAACAGGTTTTTGGGTGCCATTAAGCAGTATTTATGTCTATCACTGTTGAAGAACAATGCCTACACCCTTATTGTTGTTTTTCAACTTTCTTTCTCTATTTTCATTAGTGTGTTTTCAAGATTTAGAGCTGGATTGAAGGCAAAGATTGGAGTATTCTTTCCAATGATTGTTCTTAGAGTTTTGGAAAATGTTGCCCAACCTAATTATTAGCAGAAGATGATAGTGCTTAGGTTTCTAGACAAGCTTTGTGTTGTCACAGATTTTGTTAGATATTTTTTTATCAACTATGATGTTAATTTGTCTAATATATTTGAGAGGTATGCTGTTTCTATTCTATTGTTTGCTTCTCTGCTTCGATTAACCTTTCTAGCGCAGTCTCGGATCTCTGATCGAACTTAGAACAATCTCTCAGAGGATTGTTCGATCTAGAGATGGATTCCAGCCCTCAGGGCACAAAGAATATCATGATCAACACCATCAAAAGAGAGAAATCTTATTGAAAATTGAATATAGTTGCATAAAGCATGTCTACTATAATGGGATGCTCCTTCTTAGATAGAAAGGGCTAATTCTTAATTAGGAAATATCTATCATAAACAATTATGACTTACTAATTTAAATTAAGGAAGTCTTAATCTCAACTCAACATAAAAATAGAAATAAATAACTAATTACTAATTTAACTAAGGATAGGGATCCCTGATCTTAGACAGATCATGGATCAAGTGGGGCCCATTAATGCCAGGCCAGATCTTGGATCTGGTCTGCATCACTTTCCTTTTTTTTTTTTTTTACTAAACTCGGGGATTATTTATTTTTGGCCTCTCTTTACATTCTTCTTTCTTCTTTTTGTTGATTTAAAATATTTTGAAAGTGGTATCCTGACAGGATGGTCAATGGTTTGCTCAAACTGCTCAAGGTGTCCCTCCAGGTGTCACCACTACCCTACTGCCACCTCAAGAAGCCACCATGAAACTTGAAGCTATGAAATGCTTAGTGGCCATTTTGAGATCAATGGGAGATTGGATGAACAAACAGTTGCTGATCCCATACTCACCATCTCCTAAGAAATCAGTACTGAGTGAAAACAAACTTGAATCAGGAAATGTTGCTCCTTTGATAAATGGAAATGGGGAGGAGTCTGCTAAAGGATTAGATTCTCATTCTGAAACTGCCAATGAAGTCTTAGAAGCATCATCTTTTGAGCAACGTCAAGCATACAAGCTTGACCTTCTGGTAGATAACAAGTTTTTAATGTTTCCCAGACAAGCATTGCCTTTTCTATTATAAATTTCAACTTTAAATAGCTTCTTACCCCTGTGCATTCTAATGTAAAATTATGACAGAAGGGTATATCCCTTTTCAATCGGAAACCTAAAAGGGAATTGATTTCCTTATTCATGCAAAGAAGGTAGGTGATTCAGCACAGGAGATAGCTACTTTCCTAAAAACTGCATCTGGCTTGAACAAGACTATGGTTGGTGATTATCTAGGAGAAAGAGAAGAGGTGTCACTAAAGTTATGCATGCATTTGTGGATTCATTTGACTTTCAAGGAATGGAATTTGATGAGGCAATTATGGCCTTCCTACAAAGCTTTAGGTTGCCTGGTGAAGCACAGAAGACAGATCACATCATGGAAAAATTTTCTGAACGTTATTGCAAATGTAATTCAAAGGCTTTTATAAGTGCTGATGCTGCCTATATCCTTGCGTACGTGCTGATAATGCTTAATGCTGATGCTCATAACCCAATGGTTAGGAACAAGGTTTGCCCCATTCTCAAAATCCTTTCACAAGGTTGGACTTGGCCTTTTAATAAACTTAAAACAACTTTGTTGTGTTTGGTTCTTGTAGATGTGTCCAGAGGATTTTATAAGGAACAATCATGATATTGATGATGGAAAAGATTTACCTGAAGAGTACTCGAGATCATTATATGAACGAATTTCAAGGAATGAGACCAAAATGGAGGAAGAAAAATTGGTGCCACAGCGCAAGAAATCTATGAATTCTAAAGGAATCTTAGGTTTGGATAGTATTTTAAGTATTGTAATCCACAAGCGAGACGAAGAATCAATGGAGATCAGTGATGATCTCATCAAGCACATGCAAGAACAACTAAAGAAAAAAGCTTGCAATACTGAGTAAGCTTTTTCTTATGGATACTTAAAAGTATATAAATTATTCACTGGGCTTCAGTTTGATATGGAGGTTGGTCACCAAGAGGATTTTAACAGGTACCTTATTGCTATTGTCAATTAATTCTTTTCAAATCAACAGAAAATTATGATTAAGTGCAATATAAACAAAATGCATAAACTGTGCAGAAGCCTAACCATTGAGTGGTTGATGGAAGCATTACTAGTTTACAGTTGAATGGGATTGCATTGTGATCCAAATGTAGAGTTGCTTGATTACCAAGGGGAATGCCAAAGGCTAAAGAATCCACTCACTTTTCACTTCTGTTGGCACATCGGAGAATGATGACTCTACATTTGAAACTAGTGGCTTTATCTCATTTAGTATAGTTGAATCTTCAAGGCTCCATATCCTTCGCATTCCTTGAATGTCCATCGACAACAATAGATGCAAAACTGAGTCTTAAAGAGCCACAAATTAACAGAGCACAGGGAAGAAGAATAGCCAATGGGCTACTCTTTAAGCCAAAAAGGCTTAGGATAAACTGTTTAGGCCTCACACCAAAGACAAAAATTAAACCCATAAGGAGAAGAAACTAAAATCTTATTCAATATTGTAGTCTATCCTATGATAAGGGATTACATCTATATTATAACCAAACTATTCTCTAAATAAGGAAACAATCTAGTTCAATCCAAATAAGAAGTCCTAATTTAAATATAAAATCAATTTCTAAGAAACTCAAGAAAGCAACTTCTAATAAGAAATTAATCTTCACTACTGGGTTTTTGATTTGGACCCAACGGGTTGGCCAATTATGGATCTGGTTTGCATCACAAATCCTCCCTTATGGCCATTATTTCTCTTGATCTTAGTCTCTTTCCCTAGCCAAACTAGTGGAAGTCACGATGAATTCCCTGCATCCATTTTTTATCATTCCACCCTATATGGACAAACCCCAATTCTCTATGTTCTTGTGATTATAGTTTGTAATGACTTCTGCTTTGCCTCGTGCAATCTTCACTCCATAAGTATGGATCAACTTACTGGAACTCTATGCTGGTATGAGGTGTTTGATTCATCAAATTTCCAAAAAAAAAAAAAAAAGAAAAAAAGAATATATGAATTTGGCATAATATCCAGGGGTTGTTTGAAGTGTAGCATTCAAAGGTAGGTTTGGATATAGGAAGGGTTTTCTGGAGGGTTGCTTTCTTCTTGTTGTTGTGGATCATGTAGAAGGAAGGGAACTCACACTGCTTCGAGGACATTATCTCTTTGGCTGACATTTTTTTTAACGTACTTAACTTCACTATTGCTTTGTGGGCGTCTGTTCTTCCACAATTCCTTGGAATCCTTTTAGATTGCAGAATTGAAGGAAAGTGGCACTGCCTCAGATGTTTGATTTTTAGAGAGGTACCCTTAGTTCATTCGCTTATTCTAGGTCCTTTTTGTGTAGTTTGTAATATGTAGCTATGCCCTGCTTGGGTAGTGTTGCTCTTGGTGTTTTGGTTTTCTGTTTGGTTTTGGCTTTTCAGTATATCTCACTTATGTTGTTCAGTTTTTTTGATGAATGTTAATATCCAAAAAAAAAAACCTGTCCTTGACCAGTGCTAAATATATGTATGTTTTTAGAATAATATTAGTATGAAAAAGGCACCATTAGAAATAGTGTGTAAATCTTTATCTGGACAATTGAGTGACAAACTTGTTTTTAGGATAACAACGAAATTTTTGTTAATGAAAAGGGAACATGTACAAGAAGTACCTATTGAGTCCATTTTTGCTAGAATCCTAAGATTTGTATCCTGATTCTATGATTTGTATAGAATCCTAAGGAAACAAATTTTATCTATGCAACAAAACCCATTTATTTTTGAATTTTAGGATTCCGGTGTGCATCTTATGATTCAGTACTTGTTTCATTGAATCTTATGATTCAAGCAATTTGCCTGACCAATAATAGCAATAACCTAGAGGTTAACATTAATTATATTTTTTTCTTTTTTTCATTCTTTTAGCATTTTTATTTTAAAAAAAATATTCTACAACAGCATTCGACTATATGTATGGGTTATTTATTTATTTATTTTGATTTTTTTTTCATGAACACTTTTCTTTTGCTAAAGATATTCCAACATGTAAGATTGGTTATTTGAATTTTATTTTTATTTCTTAATTAAAGATAATAAAAATTATTGTCAACTATTTTATTTTTCCTAGTAACAATGGATTATGAAAAATTACATTTTTATCTTGAGATTTTTCCTATTTTTATAAGAAAAAAATTCCTATGATTCTATATACAATTCAATTCATCTCCTTGAGCAATTTGTGATATGATTGCAATTGAGGCATTAAATCCCTCATTACCCAAACACAAAACCTCTCTACAAGGGTAAAAGGAGTAAGAAACATTTCTATATTTTACTTGGAAATTAGAAGAAGAAAGAAAAAACCATAATAATATTTTGTCAACTCTAAATATTGTCTTGTGGGAACATTAAGCTAGCTGTTGAAGAATCTGATATGGTGTTGTGACGAATTTGACATAAGAATCCATCTCAGTATGTGATACATTGCTCATTTTAATAAGCTTTTATCTCACCGTAAGATAAAATGTCAAAATTTTTATGTCTTTATTGAGTCAGATTTTTATGCTTTTGACTACATATGTTTGACATTGTACCATTTTTATGCAAATTATAGGTCAATTTATTATGCTGCAACAGACGTGGTAATTCTGAGATTCATGACTGAAGTCTGCTGGGCACCTGGGCTCCAATGTTGGCTGCCTTTAGCATTCTGCTTGACCAAAGCGATGATGAAATATAGTAATATCTCAGTGTCTTGAAGGCTTCCGTTATGCAATTCATGTCACTGCAGGAATGTCTATGAAAACTCATAGAGATGCTTTTGTTACTTTACTTGCAAAGTTTACCTCTCTCCATTCAGCTGCAGATATTAAGCAGAAAAAATCACTGCTGTCAAGGTTCATGCTTTTTTTTTCCTTCTCTAACATGTTTCTGAGAGGAATTTTCATGGACTTGATAGTTTTTTGTTATCCAATCATTTTATTTTGTAGTTGGGTTATTTTTTTCATGATTTTCACAATCAGAAGCCTGCAAAACTGTCATTGTACTTGAAAAGATCAACAAAATTTTCAAATAAAGAGCTGAAAAGTGTTTTTTTTATTAAAAAAAAATCATCCTGACTGCCCTGTATCATCACCTTTTGCTTCATGTAATCTAGTAAGTATAGATTAAACACCTTTATTAGCAAACTAGAAAATATATGTCCAGTTCGTTGATTTTGTGCTGTCTAGCTGTCATTGAAGAACCCAAAATCCACTAGAAGCTGAAGTAGCCATCAGCTAAGGATGATCTACACATTCATCTTAACACGTGGATCTAGGCTACAGTTGCTACTTTTATTTTCCTTCTGCGTTTTCTTTTCCTTACCCTCCGCGCCCAAAAGAAAAAAAAAAAAAACACCCTCCTCTCCAAATAACAATTCATGTCTATTAAGTAGCAACCATTTGAAAATTGCTCTTTTAGTTGAAGCGGCACTTGATGATTGAACAACACTCTACTAGCTTGTCTCCACTTAACTCTTTATTAGGTTGTTTCAACTTTTAGCCATGCTACAATGATCCTATTGGCATATCCAACTTGAACCCTACGTTTTGTTCTACAATTGCTGTCAGATATTGGAATTACACTATGGCCTCAAGTTTGATCAACTCAACTCAAATCCATTAAAGTTTCTATATCATGTGGTTGTAGGATATTCTAAATAGTGGCATTTCTTACTTGATATAAGAAGGAAGCATTTCTCATCTTTCTTTAATTAGAAGGGGAAAAAAAGGACTGATTGAACTTTGACAGTATATTTTTGTGAGGCAGCCACTTTTCCTTGGAAAAAGCTTGGAAGGTGGAAATGCTTTAACGTAACATTTAAAATTTCATGTTTGGTACAGTTGCTTTTCTTTTAGGACAATTAGAAAATGAACTAACATTTCTGCGATTCCAAAGAAAACCATTTTTGATGGGGGAGGTTAGAAAAGGTTTTCCGTGGAAAATGGAAAATATTTTTCATGGAATTGGTTTTTTTATAGTGCCACACAAATGTGCCCTAAACTAACCTTGGGAAATTGGTTATGGTTTTTGTACTTTTGGTGCATATAGAAATTTTAGGGGACATTCTAGCAAATTCCTACTTAATTCCTAGGACTTCTTGGAGAAGGGGATTTTCCAAGGGGATTGTATCAATGGAAAGAAGAGCTAAGGGCAAGCGTGATTTATAATGGCCCGAGCCCACTACCCACATGATATTGTGGGCTTTGGTTGATGGAATTTCAACCCAATCTTGCGACATGGTTTTAAAAGGCCTCATGTGGGGTTAAGACGGAGTCACACACATATATATATATATCCAGGATTAGGACTTGCGTGAATCTGGTATGGGATTTATGTACCATTGCATACCTAGTTCTTTTATATTTTCCCTTGCTTGTCTTTAGGCAAATGTTTGCCAAACCCACTGCTCTTGGATAGGGGGCCATAAGCATGACATACTTCCCATTGGAAAACAGAGCTATCCTCAACACTAATACCATTTGTAATGACACGGCCTTACTACCCACATAATTTTTTCCACTTTGGCTCATGTGATTCAACCCAATCTTGATGCACGGTTTTAAAAGGCCTCATGCGGGGTTAACTCTATACACGTATATACCTAGGATCGGAACTTGCGTGTTTCCGATGTGGAACTTATGCACCACTACATACCTTGTCCACATTTTCCCTACCCTCTCTCTATAGGCGGATGCTCGCCAGACCCAATACCCTTCTATAAGGGCCTTAAGTGTGACATTAAAATTATAGAAAGGTGTTGGGTTTGGCGAGCATCCACCTAGAGAGAGAGAGGGCGGGGGAAACTCTAAAGGATTGAGTATGTAGTGATGCATAAGTCCTATATCAGAAACGTGCAAGTCTTGGTCCCGGATATGTATATGCGAGTGCGACCTGGTCTTAACACCACATAAGGCCTTTTAAAATCGTGCAGTAAGATTAGATTGAAATCCAGTGAGCCAAAGTAGACAATATCATTTGGGTAGGGGGCTTAGGTCGTTACAAATGGTATCAAAGGTGATGATGGCTCTGTTTTCTAGTGATTGAGTATGTCACTCTTGTGGCGCCTTACAAAAGACTGTTAGGTTTGGCAAGCATAAGCATGTAAATGTTGGCGGCATGACCCACCAACAGCTGGCCTAAGCGTGCCTGGGCCGTGCCGTACCCAGGCACTTAAGGGGCCAACCTAACATAGCCCCAGTCATGCCATGCTGGGCCGTGCCACCCATGGGCCAACCCACATGCCCCTTTTTAATTTTGTTTCGTAAATTTTTAATACTTTTCTGATGTAAATTGAAGTTGATTATGGACTTTTAGAGTTTACAACTTGAAATAAAGTTGAAATTAGTAGAACAAATGCACAAATATGGACACTAATTTACAAATGAAGAGAAAAACTTTGATTATTTTAAGTTTTATATTTAATTTATATAAAAAATTATATTTTTTTTAATATCTGGGCCGTGCTCCTTGCCGTGCTGTGGCGTGGCCTAGCGCAGCCCAAATAAGGAACAGGTTGTGCCGTGCTTGCCTAAGTTCCCCTGGCCCAACATGGGGCTTGTGCTTTGCTGGGCTAGCACGTTGACCACAATCACTGTGTTGTGTCAGCCAATGGCCTGCATTTTTGCGGGCTGGGCCGTGCCATGCTTGGGCCACCTGCCCACATTTACATGCTTAGGCTAGCATCCACCTATAAAAAGAGGGCGAGGGAAATTCTAAAGGATTGAGTATGTAGTGATATATAAGTCCCACATCGGAAACATGCAAGTCACGTTCTTGGGTATATATGTGCGTGACCTTGTTTTAATCCCACAGGGAGCCTTTTAAAACCGTGCGGCAAGATTAGATTGAAATCCCATGAGCCAAAGTGGACAATATCACATGGGTATTGTACCTGGGTCATTACATGATTATCTACAGGGAACCATGAAATTCCTATTGATTTTCATAATGTTAAGTGTGGGTAACTTGTCGATCCCTTTTATCTTTTACTTTGAAAATTTGAGAAGAGCCCTTTTCCTAGGAGTTCAGGAGGAACTTTTCCAAATGTTCCCTTAAGTTCATCTTATGATTGATTATCAGAACTGGTTTGCTGTGTGATGCAGCCCAAGGGTTAGGGCTTGCGTGGAGGTGCCTAAGCATGTGTCCAAGGACACTTCAAATCGTCAAGATGACTTCAACACACACGAGGACACACCTCTCTGGGAAAACTCAATTCTATTAATCAACCAAATCTGAGAATTTCTTCTCTACAATGCCATATATATAGTTGATGCAGGACCCTAGACAATTAATGAATGATATGCAAGGAGAGAGATCAAATCAAAATAACATGCACATTAAATCGCATAGATTGGCACCAGCACAAGGCAATATTAATTTCAGCAATGGGTATTTAGCTTGATTCGTCATACAAATCGGTCCCGCGAATGTTTTCCCCAAATCAGGAGGTGGATCTTGAGGAAGTGGAACTACCAATCCTTCTAGGGATTTTAAATCAATCAAATGTTCAGATCTGAAAGTTTTAAATTCAGATCTGAATGTGGAGATACAGCAGTTGGTTGCCAATAGCTTCTTGGTTTGGGCTCAAAAGTATTTTTCAGATCTGTCCAAGATGATATGTGTTCAGATCCATAGGCTATTTGGCTGCATGCTCTATGTTTCAGATCTGATCGTGAAGTTTATGATGTTCAGAATTCAGATCTGGGACTGTTAGGATGACTTCTCTTCTTAACCCAAGATTGGGCTGGTTTTAGAAGAAGAGAAGAAGGGTTTCTTGGACTGAAAGGCTGGATGTTCTTTACCAAAAGAAAAGAAGGAGGAAGAATACCTTAGAGAAGATGATGTACTTGGCCTCACGCCAAACTCCCCAACTAGGGCGAGGAAGATCCAAAATCTCTCAAGAAGACTTGAGAAGCTTTTAGCAAGAGAAGAGTTCTTTTATTCATCAATAATGGCCTCTCCAAGATGGAGTTACATATTTAAAAGAAGAGAAAACTCAGCCCTAATCAATCAATGGCTGAGATTGAAAGATGTAACTTCACTTAAGACAAGACATAAAATAAATAAAACAAAAAAAGAAACACAAAGTGGCCGAATGGGAGGATTTGATTCCCCTTGCACGAATTCCATTGCTGGAATTTAAGTTGTGGCCCCCCCTCTCAAACATTAAAATAAAACTACAACTATTGGGACCCCCTTTTTAATACATAACTGAACTAACACAACTTGGGGCCCTTATTAAAATTAAAACATCATTAAAAACAGCAGTCACTCTTCTCCCTTGGCACATCCCAAGGTGGGGCCTTCTACTTGCATGCCTTGGGAGCCCTCCAACGATGGATCTTCATCGATGCTATGATCCAACGGTGGATCTTGTAATCCAAGATGAATTAACCCTAGAAAAGGATAATCCATCCAAATTGAGCTCATGCTACGCACTTTCCTTCTTGGTTTGATGCCCCCATCAATTCCCCGGGGCTGCGAAGAAGTCGCCACTGGCGAAATAAAGCTGTCATACTGCTCCAGTAGATCAGGATTGAGTCGTTGTAGCTCAGAACGAGTCACCCACGTGCAATCTGTAGTAGGTCTATCCTTCCATTTGACAAGATATTTCTGATATCCCCCGTGTCTGGTGGAGACCAAGGTATCATCAAGTATATCCTCCACAACATCTTTCAGTTGGCTAGGAACAGGTGTAGGAGGAGTGGGAAGAGTCTGTTCAAACTGGGTTGAATCATATGGGTTGACATCAATGGAGACTTGTGGGTCATGGGTTGATTGAATAACGGGCACAGAAGTGTGGGAAGCGTGGGATGGACTAATGGGATCATGGCAAAGAACAAGATCTTCCACATTAAAGATTGGACTGATCCCCCAGTCAGGTGGCAATTCTAAAACATAGGCATTGGGACCCAATCTCCTGACAACCTTGAAAGGTCCAGCACTGCGGGCTTGTAATTTTTTTGTAGTCCCCGAAGGAAACCGTTCGGGTCGCATACGGACCATAACATAATCCCCTATGCTGAACTCAACATGGCGTCGATGTGCATTAGCTGCCATTTTATAAGAATCATTGTGCATATTAATCCGACGTTTGATCTCTTCATGCAATGCATGGATATGCTGTGCAAATGACTCAGCGGATGCAGATGGTCTATGCAGTGAATTAACAGGAATGAGATCTATGGGCAATCTAGGTTTATAACCCAACACAACCTCAAATGGACTCATGCCAATGGACCTATTGACCGAACTATTATATGCAAACTCAGCAGTCGGTAACATTACATCCCACGTTTTGACATGTTCACCCACCAAACACCGAAGAAGATTCCCTAAGCTCCGGTTGACAACCTCAGTTTGACCATCGGTCTGAGGATGATAGGCAGACGAAAAACGGAGCTTAGTGCCCATGATCATCCAAAGTGTCTTCCAAAAGTAGCTCGTGAATTTCACATCGCGGTCAGACACAATGGTAGAAGGAAGCCCATGAAGTCGAACAACCTCATTAAAGAACAGGCGTGCTACATGAGACGCATCAGAGGTTTTCGCACAGGGTATGAAGTGGGCCATCTTAGAAAAACGGTCCACAACAACGAATATGGAATCGTGCTTACGAAGAGTATTCGGGAGACCCAACACGAAATCCATACTAATATCCTGCCATGGTGCATGTGGCACGGGCAACGGAGTATACAACCCCGTATTTTGCTTGCGATGTTTCGCAAGTTGGCAGGTTCTACATTGCCCAATAATCTTAGCAACATCTCGTTTAAGAGAGGGCCAATAAAATCGATCCTCCACAAGGGCAATGGTTTTATCGCGACCGAAATGGCCTGCGATTCCTCCCGCGTGCAGTTCCCAAATGAGAAAGTCACGAAGTGAAGTCCGGGGAATGCACAACTTGTTTCCTTTGAAAAGGAAACCATCCTTGAGCAAAAATCCTTGAGCATTGTGCAAAGGATTATCCGAAAGCATTTTATAAAGATCATCAAAATCAGGACAGGTAATGTATGCTTCCGGTAAGCGCTCAAAGCCAATGACGCTAACACTCATGGAATGAAGCAATGCAACCTTACGACTTAAGGCGTCGGCGGCCTTGTTTTCAACCCCTGGCTTATGTTTAAGAACAAATGAAAATTCTTGTAATGTTTCGATCCACCGCGCATGTTTGGATCTCAGCTTGGCCTGGGATTGAATGTACTTCAGAGCCTCATGGTCTGAGTACAGAACGAATTCATTCGGTAGTAAATAATGTCTCCAGTGTTTTAATGCTTGCACTACCGCGTAGAATTCCTTTTCATAAGTGGAGTATTTCTGTCGATCCGTATTCAGCTTCTCGCTGAAATAGGCGACAGGATGCCCTTCCTGATTAAGGACTCCTCCAATGCCGACACCTGAAGCGTCGCATGCCACCTCAAAAACCTTAGAAAAATCAGGAAGTCGCATAACTGGAGCTTCCGTCATCTTCTTCTTGATTTCTAGAAAAGCTTTGGTGGCTGCGGAACTCCAAGAAAATTCACCCTTCTTCATGCAGTCAGTAATTGGAGCCATTACTGAACTGAAGTTTCGGATGAATCGCCTGTAGAAGGTAGCAAGACCATGGAAACTACGCACCTCATGAATGTTTCGCGGTTCATGCCATTCTACAATGGCCTTGACTTTTTCGGGATCGGGAGACATCCCGTCTGCAGAAACGACAAACCCTAAGAAGACAACTTGTGAAGACAAGAAAACACATTTCTTAAGATTCGCGAACAATTTTTCCCCCCTTAAAGTTAAACAAACCTCCCTCAAATGGTCCATATGTTGTTCCCTGGTGCTACTATAGATGAGAATGTCATCAAAGTAGACCACCAAAAACTTGCCTATGAATGGTCGTAGCACTTGTGTCATAACCCTCATAAATGTGCTGGGCGCATTTGTCAAGCCAAAGGGCATGACCAACCATTCATACAAACCATCCTTCGTCTTGAAGGCTGTTTTCCACTCATCACCGGGCCGGATACGAATTTGGTGGTAACCACTTTTAAGATCAATTTTTGAAAAGATTTTGGCACCAGCCATCATGTCCAGCATATCATCAAGTCTCGGTATGGGAAACCGATACTTAACGGTGATTCTATTAATTGCCCGACTATCCACACACATCCTCCAAGAGCCATCCTTCTTGGGTGTGAGGAGTGCAGGAACTGCGCATGGGCTCTTACTTTCTTGGATAAACCCTTTAGTAAGAAGGTCCTCAACCTGCCTTTTTAGCTCGGCATGTTCCATTGGGTTCATCCTATAGTGGGGCAAGTTTGGTAATGATGATCCAGGGACCAAGTCAATGGCATGTTGCACATCACGCAAAGGTGGAAGCTCATTGGGTAAGTCCTCAGGGAAGACATCATGAAATTCCTTCAAGATAGGGTTTACTTCACTTGGGGCCTCTACAGCCTTTTCAGTGGGGATTGCTTTAGTCACTAAAGCAAACATGGCTGTTTCAGACTCTTGGACACTTGTGAGGGTGTCCTGGAGTTCACGTTCAAAGTCGGAGGCGCTCAAAATGTGAATACCCTTAGACACAACATTCTTCCCTTTTGGGTCCTTATTTGTTTCATTGGGCTCCACGCTAGAGGTCTTAACCTTATCATTCGACCCAGTGGTTGGTGTCTTCTTTTTCTCATTATTGTCTTTAGGAGGTAGTGGGTGAAGTTTCACTTTCCTCCCATCAAAGTTGAAGACACAAATATTTGATTTACCAAAATTGGTAACATCAAGATCGTACAACCAGGGTCTTCCCAAAATGAGGTGGCCCACATCCATGGGAACAACGTCACACCATAATTGATCCTTATAAGAGGAAAGTTGAAGTGGGACCAAGCATCTTTGGGTGACTGGAATAGACGTGGAGTCTACCGACGAGACACGATATGGCCTAGGATGTGGTTCAGCCTTTAACCCTAAACGAGTGACAGTACTAGAGGAAACTGCATTGGTACAACTGCCACTGTCAATTATGAGTTTGCAACTCCGTTCATTACACTTTAGGTAAGTGTGGAAGATGGCTGTTCGGCGCCAATCTTCATCTTCCTGTAGGGTTAAGGCACATCTCACCACTAACATTTTGGCACTCTCATGAACTCCCGATCGTGTCTTTTCCTCATCCGTTTGGTAAGCAGGAAGAAATTGGAGAAAAGACATACGATCCTCGGGATCCTCACATTCATCATCGGATGGAATGAAATCAGGAACATAGTTATCTACATCCGGATCACTATCATCAAGGGCCTCTGATATGAACAAGTTTCTTGTAGGGCATGTAACAGCATAATGTCCATATCCATGACACTTGCGGCACTTGATTTGAGAGAGTTTTTTTGTCTTATCAACATCAAAACCTTTGCCCTTTTGTTCCCATGAGGAATCACTAGATGTTCCCCTCTGAAAAGAAGGGTTCCCAAAAGTAGGCTTCGCGCTAGAGCCATGGACTCGAGAATCAGAATTGCGCGAGTCTAACCTTTTAGGAAATTGCGGTTTAACATATTGCTCCAAATCCATGGCTTTTTCATACATGTCCGCAAGGGATGTGATCCTATGGTGAAGCAACTCTCTCCGGATCTCAGATCGTAGACCTGTCCTAAACCGTGAGAGGAGTGATAACTGTTCCTCTTTTACATCACATCTCAAATTTAATTCCTCAAATTTCGTGATGTAATCTTGAACAGTCATACTACCCTGGCGTAAGGTACTCCTTTGATCAAGGAGTCTCTCATGGTAGGATTGGGGAAGGTATTTATCCTTCAATCTTTCCTTCATTCGTTCCCACGTATTAATGGCAGGAAGGCCTAATCTCTGCTCATTAGTTTCCAAGCTGACCCAAAATATCCGGGCTTGACCTACTAATTTCATGGTGGCCAGCTTAACCTTCCTTCCTTCTGACATTTCATACCATTTAAAGTAATGGTCCATATCAGAAAGCCAATCAGAGAAAACCTGTGGGTCCATCCGACCATCAAAAGTAGGGGCATCAACCTTAACACTCTTCAAAATCCATCCATCTGGATTTTGATCTCTCCCACGACCCCTGTGATCAAATCCATTATTGGACTCGCCATTGGGGTCCACCTCATGGTCATCTCTCTCATGACGTCGATGACGTCTCCTGTCATCCTCCTGAATAGATCGCTCAAGTTCCCTAAACCCATTAGTTAGTTCAGCTTGTCCTTGATATAGGGTTTGAACTTGCGCTGCTAGACTTTCTACGATCTTTTGCAATTGGTCTATGGCTGTACCGGACTGGTCAGAACTGGGTTTGGATTGAGAAGGACCTGCCATTCTGTAAACTAGGGGCTGATGTTCCCGACCACTTCTAGTGGGCATGCAACAACTATGAATGTTCAATGAGACACAATGCGATGTAATGTATGCGTGATGCAAATCCCTAGAGAAACTGTTCTCTGATACCAATTTGATGCAGGACCCTAGACAATTAATGAATGATATGCAAGGAGAGAGATCAAATCAAAATAACATGCACATTAAATCGCATAGATTGGCACCAGCACAAGGCAATATTAATTTCAGCAATGGGTATTTAGCTTGATTCGTCATACAAATCGGTCCCGCGAATGTTTTCCCCAAATCAGGAGGTGGATCTTGAGGAAGTGGAACTACCAATCCTTCTAGGGATTTTAAATCAATCAAATGTTCAGATCTGAAAGTTTTAAATTCAGATCTGAATGTGGAGATACAGCAGTTGGTTGCCAATAGCTTCTTGGTTTGGGCTCAAAAGTATTTTTCAGATCTGTCCAAGATGATATGTGTTCAGATCCATAGGCTATTTGGCTGCATGCTCTATGTTTCAGATCTGATCGTGAAGTTTATGATGTTCAGAATTCAGATCTGGGACTGTTAGGATGACTTCTCTTCTTAACCCAAGATTGGGCTGGTTTTAGAAGAAGAGAAGAAGGGTTTCTTGGACTGAAAGGCTGGATGTTCTTTACCAAAAGAAAAGAAGGAGGAAGAATACCTTAGAGAAGATGATGTACTTGGCCTCACGCCAAACTCCCCAACTAGGGCGAGGAAGATCCAAAATCTCTCAAGAAGACTTGAGAAGCTTTTAGCAAGAGAAGAGTTCTTTTATTCATCAATAATGGCCTCTCCAAGATGGAGTTACATATTTAAAAGAAGAGAAAACTCAGCCCTAATCAATCAATGGCTGAGATTGAAAGATGTAACTTCACTTAAGACAAGACATAAAATAAATAAAACAAAAAAAGAAACACAAAGTGGCCGAATGGGAGGATTTGATTCCCCTTGCACGAATTCCATTGCTGGAATTTAAGTTGTGGCCCCCCCTCTCAAACATTAAAATAAAACTACAACTATTGGGACCCCCTTTTTAATACATAACTGAACTAACACAACTTGGGGCCCTTATTAAAATTAAAACATCATTAAAAACAGCAGTCACTCTTCTCCCTTGGCACATCCCAAGGTGGGGCCTTCTACTTGCATGCCTTGGGAGCCCTCCAACGATGGATCTTCATCGATGCTATGATCCAACGGTGGATCTTGTAATCCAAGATGAATTAACCCTAGAAAAGGATAATCCATCCAAATTGAGCTCATGCTACGCACTTTCCTTCTTGGTTTGATGCCCCCATCAATAGTAAAAGCAAACTTAATGTGTAAGAAAACCCTAGGCTAATAATGGAAACTTTCCTAATAACAATTTAATTAGAACTCTACTAATAATAATCCTAATCTAATTTGAAGAGAGGCTGCTAGGGCCTAGACTGCATCATCCTCCCCGGGTTGAAAGAAGAGTTCGTCCTCGAACTCGATTCTGCTTCGGATTGCCAGTGTAAATGTGTTGAACATGAAGGACTTCCTTTGTGGCAGCTTTCCAGGAATTTTTCTTTGGCGGTTGTGGTTTCTCAGGATGAAGAGTAACTTGTTGTCCACCATGCATGGATGTGTAGGTGTTGTCGCGCATACTATGAGTTCCATTCTTGTCATACATCCATGGACGGCCCAATAAGATAGCACCACTATCCATAGGTAGCACATTACACCAGATTGTATCCTTGTAAGTCTCGCCAATAGCAAAAGTAACTTTGCAAGTATGTCGAACATGCGCTTGATCACCATTCATTAGCCACTTGACAAAATAAGGACGGTTATGCTTATAAACTTTCAATTGGAGGCGATCAACAAGGGCTTGGGAGATGAGATTTTCACAACTTCCGCTATCAATAACAACTGTGCAATTTTGTCCCTGAATTAATCCTGTGGAATGGAAAATATTTTTGCGCAACCACTTATGCTCAACAATTGGTGGAGCGTCCTTGAGGACAATAAGAGCTTCATCTGTGGTCTCTGCATCGGTGAATTCAATTTCCTCAGTGTCAATATTCTTCGGATTGTCAATATCCTTAAGGTCAGTGTGAATACCCTTAATATCATCTCGGATATTGTTATCAGCACCTTCAATCTCAATCAAATGTATTCGCTTCGAACATTCTGCTGCTCGATGCCCATGTTGGTGACAATGAAAACAAATCATCTTATTTTGACCTTCAGTCCTAGCAAAAATCTGTCCATTGGATTTCGCTTCATGTAGAGATGAATTCTGCGGAGAAACCCATTTGGATTTCTGTACTTGATGATTGGCAATTCCCTCAGCTTTGATAGCATGTTGGATGAGTTCATCGAATTTATCAAAATGTTGGAAGGCAAGGATATGCTGGATTTTTGCAACATCTTTTATGGGTACGGCTGAGGTGTCTTTATAAATGATTTGATGTAAAGGTGGATTTTCATTATGCAATGAAATTAAACTCAAACGGCAAATTGAAAATCAAAAAAGTATCAGCAAATATAAACTTGGAGATTTTTGTTATCAATTTGGCATGGAACCTTTAATTAGTCCTTCTAGCCAAAAGAAAAAGAACAATTTAAAAAGAAATTACCAAAAAAGAAAATCTAAACAATTTGCAACACCACGATATTATATGCCCTTACGAAGATATCATAAAAAATCCTTTCATCACAATCCTTATAAGGAAACAAACAAATCTTTTACAAAAGGAAAACCATCTTCTTCTTATCATAAACAAAAACAAAAAGAAATCCAATGTTATAATTGCAAAGAAAAAGGCCATATCGCCCATGATTGCCCACAATTAAAGGTTAAAACCGAAAAAGAATTAAAAACTATTTTAAAAGGATCCTCAGTAACATCAGATACAGACAATTCTTCTGATGCATGTCATTGTAAAATATTTGACAATGAAATTCAGTATGAATCTGCCTCTTCTTCTTCTTTATCCTTAAACATGCTATCTGCCCCAGAAGAATTGGTATTAGAAATGTTTAAAGATCTTAAAGATGAAGAATTAAAAAATAAATATTTTGAAAAAATCCAGACTATAAATAAAGGCAATAAAAAAGGTAAAGCTACAATATATACTTTACCTGAACAATTTAGTATTAAAACTGTTTTAGACAGATTAAGAGAACAAAATGTTCCTCCTCACCTGACAATTCCAGACCTGTATAAAGAAATTAATAATCAAAGGCAAGAAATAAATTTCTTAAAACAAAACTTAATTGAACTTCAAGACCTCAAACAAAGAGTTGAGAATCTTGAATTTCACATACTAAAAACTCATCAAGAAAATAATGAAAAATTTGAAAATGACAAAGACGATAATAACATTGAAAATCAAGAAAACCTTGATGATAGTTTAATAAATTTCATCAATTCTTTATCCAGAAATCCATTTCAAAAATGGAAAACCCAAGTTACAATTCAGATCAAAAAATTCTCTATTAAGACCCTGTGCTTACTTGATAGTGGCGCAGATGTCAATGTCATAAGGGAAGGATTAATCCAGAGAAAATATTATCTAAAAACAAAAAAATAAACTCAATCTAGCTACGGCTAATAAAAAACTCCTGATCAAATACAAATTAAATGATGTTTATATTTGTAAAAATGAAATATACATAAAGACAAATTTCTTTCTAGGAAAGGATTTAAACAATGATGTTATCCTTGGAAATCCTTTTCTCCAAATGTTACAGCCTTTTCAAATTGATTCTACAGGCCTGAAAATTGTCATAAATAATAAAGAATTAATTTTTGAATTCGAATAAGCAAATATCCGGTCTCAAATAAAATAAATTATCTCTCTAATGACTTCATTTCAAATTTTGCCATTTCATCCCATATCCAGATTTTTAGTTCAACTCCTTATCCAGGTTCTCTTTGTCACCATGGCATCAAGCTCTAGCAAAAGCAAAGCCCCTCTTTTTGAATCCAGCTCTTCCTCTAGACCAACATCCCAACAAATGACCATTCCTTTTTTCAATCCAGGAATATCCATCACCTCTCAAGAACTTATCAATGCTCATTGGAGTGCTATCCTTTCCAATAAAAGAAAAAATACTAGAAAAACCTTATCCAACATTGTAACCCATATCAAGGATTTAGAAACCCGAACTCTGATGTGTCAAAACATCCATAAAAAAGCACTGTTATCTACTTATGTTGATGAAAAAACATCTAGAATCACCCTCCTGGAAAAGGTTAACACAACCCTTCCAGATGAAATTGCTGCAAGAATAAGAGAAAAAACTCTTTCTTGTCAGATCAAGGAGCGCTTAATGTTCAAAGCGCAATATATCAGTTGGGCAACTGGTTTTCCCAAGTTGTTCCTGCCATCACATGTAGTAGACATCTCTTATATTGAGCAAGGCTTAGTCCAAAGGTTTTCTTTATTCAGAGATGATTTTGAATTAATACAGTAGCTCCCTGCAATTGTGCACCATGCCCTTCGCAGTCTTGGAGTTACAAAAAGACAACTTCTTATCACAATTTCATCAAGTTTGGGAGAAAGATCTGAAATACGATTTTATCAGCCTTATCAATTATGGAGCATCATGCAGTTTGAAGAAGGAGATTTAATTTGCAAGAAATGCAGTTCTTCTTTATATAATCACGAACATCTTCTTTTTAATTATCCACCTCAATGGTATGAATCTCATGAAGTTGCTACAAGAACATATAGCCTAGAACGTCTCCAGCAATATGATCCAGCCTCTGATCAGTATCAAAGATTTCTTAATTTAAGAGGACATCTTGAATTTGCAAGCACATATAGATATGTTTGGTGTGACGGTCGGCGAGTAGTCTGCATTGCTGATGACCTTGCAGAACAAACTACAGTTATACAGCATCCTTCTAAATCTGGACATCATGCATTAAATCAAATCCTCAATGCCTATGAAGATATTTCTTTTGATATTCTAGAGAACACTCGTGAAGAATTAATTAAGTTATTCCATGGTGAAATACGGAATAATAACTGGGATTATGAAGCCTCAAATGAAGCAGAATAAAGCCACATCCATATTATCAAGCCACTCAATTTTCCACAAAGTATCATAGACAGAAAGCATCAGAAGCATCACCAAAAGAGCAGCCTCTAGAAAGAATATGACCTGACATCATGACATCATCCAAGTACCACCTAGTGAATTTGGTTCTTATCGGCAACTTCTCCAACGGACCTCATAAAGCATTGAATATTCAAAAACAAGTACTCCCTGGTCAACAATAAGGGCTACCGCCAACATCAAAAGCTTCTTTTGCATAAAATAAAGAGTAAAGTACTTTAAAGGTACAAAAAGTACAAGATATGAGATAAATTATCAAGCATGAAGACAAAATACATTTCATCACCGATACAATCACGTAAACACGTGTCAAAAGCTTCTAAAGTTATACTTCAAGATAGGACCACGTTTATTACCATGGAGATTCTACAGCAGACAAGAAGATTCACGCAAGCAGCCTTACAGTATCGAACATTAAATTCAGCGTGAGCATGAATAGTAAATGAAATGTAAATGCAAGTAAAATCCAGTTGCAATGAAATGTAAATGCAGTTTGTAATTACTATAAATAGGCACATCCGGCTATGTGTAAATCCAAAAGTTGGAAACCAGTCCTATCCAAAAATCCAGCCATCTCTTCCCATACACCCTCCACCCTTCCGTCCCATTTTGGTATCAGAGCCAAGTTTGGCCCCGGGAGTGTGTCATCAAGTCCACTTGTAATCAGTTTTGATTATATCAATAAAGTTGCTTTGTGAGTATTTCTTCACTTATTTTGATTATGTTGTGTTTTATTGTTATTGTTTAAGGAATTGCTGACTCAGAAGTAAGAGAGTCAAAAGTCTTAATACTTAGTTGTGTGTTTGTTATTATTGAGAAATATTAATCATATTCCGCCCGGAGCGCAGAGGTAGCCATTGTTATCGCCGTTGTTAAGCCGTGTGAAGGCGTTTTAAGGCGTGTTGTTGGTGTGTAAATCCTCAAAGCGTTAGATACTCGTGGTGGATTTGGTTAAAATAACTCGGTAATACAAATTATGGCTAAGCTTATTAAGAAGCTTGTACTTTCTTCTTCCTCATCATCAAATTCCTTATCTTCTATGTCTATTAAAAATAGTGAAGAAATTAGCTATGATGATTTAGATCAAATTATTTGTGACTGGACAATTCCAACTGTTCAAAAACATGAAGTTTATAAAATGGGAAGTTTTCAATTAAAATCAAGTTATAAAATAAAAACTATTGAACGAACTGAATCCATTACTAGTAATATTCAGCATCTTTCTTTTATTAAGCCCCAAGAAATACAAGAATATGCTAAAACATATAATTATATCCATTTTGGCTTGGTGTAAGTTGCTCTAAAGCCTCTAACAAGACTTGGAATGAGAACAGAAGCTCTAATGTATGTCCAAGATACAAGACATAAAAAATTCAGTGATTCATTAATAGGAATGGTTGAATCAAGTTTGGCTAATGGCCCTACTTTCTTTAACTGTTTTCCAAATTTTTCTGTTTCTCTTACAGATCCAGGTGCACATGAAGCCCTCACTTTAGCCATCCAGACAAAAGGTTTTGATATGAATCCTCATAATCAAAATCTCGCCCTCGTTTATAGAGTTTATTATAAACTTATGAATTCCGTGGTCCCAAACCCAACACCTTTCTATAATTTCCACGTTTTCCCTACCCTCTCTCTATAGGCGGATGCTCGCCAGACCCAGTACCCTTCTATAAGGGCCTTAAGTGTGACATTAAAATTATAGAAAGGTGTTGGGTTTGGCGAGCATCCACCTAGAGAGAGAGAGAGGGCGGGGGAAACTCTAAAGGATTGAGTATGTAGTGATGCATAAGTCCTATATCAGAAACGTGCAAGTCTTGGTCCCGGATATGTATATGCGAGTGCGACCTGGTCTTAACACCACATAAGGCCTTTTAAAATCGTGCAGTAAGATTAGATTGAAATCCAGTGAGCCAAAGTAGACAATATCATTTGGGTAGGGGGCTTAGGTCGTTACAAATGGTATCAAAGGTGATGATGGCTCTGTTTTCTAGTGATTGAGTATGTCACTCTTGTGGCGCCTTACAAAAGACTGTTAGGTTTGGCAAGCATAAGCATGTAAATGTTGGTGGCATGGCCCACCAACAGCTGGCCTAAGCGTGCCTGGGCCGTGCCGTACCCAGGCACTTAAGGGGCCAACCTAACATAGCCCCAGTCATGCCATGCTGGGCCGTGCCACCCATGGGCCAACCCACATGCCCCTTTTTAATTTTGTTTCATAAATTTTTAATACTTTTCTGATATAAATTGAAGTTGATTATGGACTTTTAGAGTTTACAACTTGAAATAAAGTTGAAATTAGTAGAACAAATGCACAAATATGGACACTAATTTACAAATGAAGAGAAAAACTTTGATTATTTTAAGTTTTATATTTAATTTATATAAAAAATTATATTTTTTTTAATATCTGGGCCGTGCTCCTTGCCGTGCTGTGGCGTGGCCTAGCGCAGCCCAAATAAGGAACAGGTTGTGCCGTGCTTGCCTAAGTTCCCCTGGCCCAACATGGGGCTTGTGCTTTGCTGGGCTAGCACGTTGACCACAATCACCGTGTTGTGTCAGCCAATGGCCTGCATTTTTGCGGGCTGGGCCGTGCCATGCTTGGGCCACCTGCCCACATTTACATGCTTGGGCTAGCATCCACCTATAAAAAGACGGCGAGGGAAATTCTAAAGGATTGAGTATGTAGTGGTATATAAGTCCCACATCGGAAACATGCAAGTCACGTTCTTGGGTATATATGTGCGTGACCTTGTTTTAATCCCACAGGGAGCCTTTTAAAACCGTGCAGCAAGATTAGATTGAAATCCCATGAGCCAAAGTGGACAATATCACATGGGTAGTGTGCCTGGGTCATTCCATGATTATCTCCAGGGAACCATGAAATTCCTATTGATTTTCATAATTTTAAGTGTGGGTAACTTGTCGATCCCTTTTATCTTTTACTTGAAAATTTGAGAAGAGCCCTTTTCCTAGGAGTTCAGGGGGAACTTTTCCAAATGTTCCCTTAAGTTCATCTTATGATTGATTATCAGAACTGGTTTGCTGCGTGATGCAGCCCAAGGGTTAGGGCTTGCGTGGAGGTGCGTAAGCACGTGTCCAAGGACATTTCAAATCGTCAAGATGACTTTAACACACACGAGGACACACCTCTCTGGGAAAACCCAATTCTATTAATCAACCAAATCTGAGAATTTCTTCTCTACAATGCCATATATATAGTAAAAGCAAACTTAATGTGTAAGAAAACCCTAGGCTAATAATGGAAACTTTCCTAATAACAATTTAATTAGAACTCTACTAATAATAATCCTAATCTAATTTGAAGAGAGGCTGCTAGGGCCTAGACTGCATCATCCTCCCCGGGTTGAAAGAAGAGTTCGTCCTCGAACTCGATTCTGCTTCGGATTGCCAGTGTAAATGTGTTGAACATGAAGGACTTCCTTTGTGGCAGCTTTCCAGGAATTTTTCTTTGGCGGTTGTGGTTTCTCAGGATGAAGAGTAACTTGTTGTCCACCATGCATGAATGTATAGGTGTTGTCGCGCATACTATGAGTTCCATTCTTGTCATACATCCATGGACGGCCCAATAAGATAGCACCACTATCCATAGGTAGCACATTACACCAGATTGTATCCTTGTAAGTCTCGCCAATAGCAAAAGTAACTTTGCAAGTATGTCGAACATGCGCTTGATCACCATTCATTAGCCACTTGACAAAATAAGGACGGTTATGCTTATAAACTTTCAATTGGAGGCGATCAACAAGGGCTTGGGAGATGAGATTTTCACAACTTCCGCTATCAATAACAACTGTGCAATTTTGTCCCTGAATTAATCCTGTGGAATGGAAAATATTTTTGCGCAACCACTTATGCTCAACAATTGGTGGAGCGTCCTTGAGGACAATAAGAGCTTCATCTGTGGTCTCTGCATCGGTGAATTCAATTTCCTCAGTGTCAATATTCTTCGGATTGTCAATATCCTTAAGGTCAGTGTGAATACCCTTAATATCATCTCGGATATTGTTATCAGCACCTTCAATCTCAATCAAATGTATTCGCTTCGGACATTCTGCTGCTCGATGCCCATGTTGGTGACAATGAAAACAAATCATCTTATTTTGACCTTCAGTCCTAGCAAAAATCTGTCCATTGGATTTCGCTTCATGTAGAGATGAATTCTGCGGAGAAACCCATTTGGATTTCTGTACTTGATGATTGGCAATTCCCTCAGCCTCGATAGCATGTTGGATGAGTTCATCAAATTTATCAAAATGTTGGAAGGCAAGGATATGCTGAATGTCTAGTCTCAACGCATTGAAAAATCTATCAACTACCACATCATCATCTTCATTCAAGCCACAACGAGCTTGCAGAGTTAAAAATTCCACAGAATATTCAATTACTGTTTTGGATTTTTGTTTTAAGTTTTGAAAGCTGGACCGTAGATCTCTTGCATAGTTGACAAGGAGGAATTTTTGTTTCAAAATATTCTTCATCTCAGTCCATGTATCAACTGGGTCCATGTTTTGATTCCTCCGTTTTCTTTGCAATTCAGCTCACCAAGTTGCAGCATAATTTCGGAATCTAGTAGCAATCAGTGTGACTTTATAGTGCTCAGTTATTGGATTGTGTGCGAAAATATTTTCCACACACACTAACCAATCCATGAATTCAGCAGGTTGCAATTTTCTATCATATTCGGGAATCACAATTTTAATTTCTAATCCTCGATCAGGATTATTAACTAACGGATCTCGGTGATTCCGAATATTTGCACCATCATCACGGTGGTGATACACACGCTGATTATTTTCCAAAGTTGTCACTCTAATATCCAATTGTTGCAGGGTGGTGTGCATGCTATCAACTTTTGCAGATAATACTCTAATGGCACTAGCCAAATCTTCAAGTGAAGAAGATGAAGATTCAACATCCAGTTGCTTCTTAGGAGGCATATATATATATTTTTAAATACAAAATTGAAATCTGACTGACCTGAGGTGGAGATCTACTCTTCAGAAGGACGCTGAGAAGGACAGATTGGAAATCGGAACACTTTTGCAAAAACAAATTCTGACCGTAAATTGTTGAAAATCTGACCAGAACTCTTTTAAGAAGAATTTCGTTTGTGGGCTAGTTTGTATATGGGCTCACCCACCTGAAAGCAGCTCAAGTGTACCCGGATTGAACACGGGCCCAATACTGACTTTTCACTGTCTCGTTCTGCGTGACGGAAGATGGAGATAAGAGCAGGAGAGACCTTCGTGTTTCGGTGGATACAAGAGCAGGAGAGAGCGATGGCGTTAGGCGACGACTGCGATGGCCTTTGACAACAATAGCGAGCGGAGATCAACGAACGGCACGACACGCAGTGGCAACGACAGGCAGCGTACGGCGGAAGCTGGCTACAGCAGACACCTAGCGGCGACGACGGACGATGATCTGTTGCGACGACTGGAAGCGCAACCGTCGATGGCGCACGATGCGACAGCACCTACGTGCTGCTGACAGAGAAGCCGACGAGGATGGAAGCCCTGGAGCCTGGTACGTTCTCTGCGCTCTTTCTAGTTCTTTGTCTGTCTGCGTTGTTTTCCCTATTTCTCTCTTCTGCTCTTTTTTTTTTTTAATGCTCTGTGTGGCGGGGGGGGGGGGGGGAATATGGACTGCCGCTTTCGAAGATGGAAACTGTAGTCGAGGGGTGAAGGATAGAGAGGGGGTTGAGGATTTGAAGAGGGATTTGGTGCAGGATGGACCGATGGGGGTTGGATGGGTTCTGGCGAATGGGTGTTAACAGAGACGTGGTTTTAGGGTTTTGGTTTGGTGTGGGGATTTAGGGATTTGGGTACGGTAAGGTTAGGGGTTTAGGGTTTGGGGATTTGGGAAGGGACAGGGAGATCGGTGTCGGCAGGAGTTCAGGGTTTGAAGATGGCGGTAGTAGATTGGGTGTCGGCTGGAATGGCAGCGGAGAGGATGGGTAGTCTGGGATAGCAGCGGAGAGGATGAGATGAACGGTGGAGAAAGTTGATGAAGATGGGGTGATGGGTTTAGGGTTCTGAAGGGGATTAGGTTAGGAAAAGGGCGTCGACAATGGGTGGTGGTCATCTGGGGTGCAGGGGGTGATGACAGACTAGGGTCGGGAAGGGGAGTACGATGGTGAGCAAAGATGGGAAGGACGAGAGAGGGTAGCACGCGCCGGTCGACTGGCTCTGATACCAATCTGATGCAGCCCAAGGGTTAGGGCTTGCGTGGAGGTACCTAAGCACGTGTCCAAGGACACATCAAATCGTCAAGATGACTTCAACACACACGAGGGCACACCTCTCTGGGAAAACCCAATTCTATTAATCAACTAAATCTGAGAATTTCTTCTCTACAATGCCATATATATAGTAAAAGCAAACTTAATGTGTAAGAAAACCCTAGGCTAATAATGGAAACTTTCCTAATAACAATTTAATTAGAACTCTACTAATAATAATCCTAATCTAATTTGAAGAGGGGCTGCTGGGGCCTAGACTGCATCACTGTGGCACACATAGGGGCATAAGAGTTCCTATAGAAGTTTCCAAAATCCAGATTAAGTTTACTATATCAAGCATGCTGATGTAACTTGATCTTTTTGTGAACAAAAGTTTGCTTGTATAGTTGTAAACTTTATTTTCACACTGTGGTTTGGCAATTGATGGTGATTTGCACTTTGCAGGCAATTGTTACTGTCACAGATGAAGATGGCAATTATTTACAAGAAGCTTGGGAGCATTTTTTGACATGTATTTCACGTTCCAAATATTTGCATCTCTTAGGAGGAGGTGCTGCTCCAGATGCTACTTTCTTTACAATAAATCAGAATGAGTCTGAGAAATCTAAGCAATCTTGATCAACCATGTTTCCTGTACTAAAGAAGAAGGGACCTGGGTGGATTCAGTATGCTGCTGCAGCCACCAAAATGGGTTCATATGATAGTGCTGGTGTTGGTAGACATGCTTCTGGAGTGGTTACAACTGAGCAGATGGCCAATTTAGTTTCCAATTTAAATATGTTAGAACAAGTTCGAAGCTTTGAAATGAATAGAATATTTACACGAAGTGAAAGGTTGAACAGTGAGGAAATAATTGATTTTGTTAAATCTCTCTGTAAGGTGTCAATGGAAGAATTACGCTCTACATCCAATCCACGTGTTTTCAGCCTCACAAAGATCGTTGAGATTGCGTAAGAAATTGAACACATCTTCACCATGTTTTCTGTATGTCATTCTATGGCTAGACCTTTTTTGGGCTTCCATTTATATGTAACATATGTTCTTGCATTTCATGGCTGTGAAATATTTTTCCTGTGATTTTCTCATTTGTACAGACATTATAACATGAATCGTATCAGGCTTGTATGGTTGAAAATATGGCATGTATTCTCTGAGTTCTTTGTGACTATTGGTTGTTCTGAAAACCTCTCAATTGCTATTTTTGCAATGGATTCTTTGCACCAACTAGCAATGAAGTTCTTCGA
This sequence comes from Sextonia rubra, assembly GCA_037013555.1. Lineage (NCBI taxonomy): Eukaryota > Viridiplantae > Streptophyta > Magnoliopsida > Laurales > Lauraceae > Sextonia > Sextonia rubra. The sequence goes on from JASUAD010000015.1 coordinate 9,276,176, forward strand.
GCGATAAGAATTGCTCAATTATAACTTTCAGAATGAGTTTATGAAACCATTTGTGATTGTTATGCGTAAAAGCAGTGCTGTTGAAATCCGAGAGCTAATCATCAGATGTGTTTCTCAAATGGTTTTAGCTTGTGTCAATAATGTGAAGTTAGGATGGAAAAGCATGTTCATGGTATTTTTGTAGATGAGTCTCTCGAGTTTTTGAACTTTTATTTGTTTGTTGTGCTTGCAATTTGACCTGATCACTTCATTCAGTCAGCCACAATTACTCAATTCATGATTATTTTTTGCAGGTCTTTAAAACTGCAGCATATGATGACCACAAAAACATCGTACTTCTGGCCTTTGGGATCATTGAGAAGATAGTACGAGACTATTTCCCATTTATAACTGAAACTGAAGCCACCACGGTTACGGATTTTGTGAATTTTCTCATTGCATTTACTAATAACTGATTCAACAAAGACGTCAGTCTCAATGCAATAGCTTTCCTTCAGTTCTGTGTGGTGAAGCTTGCAGAGGCAGATCTTGGATCCTCTGCAAGAAATAAGGACAAAGAGGCTTCTGGGAAGGATGCTGTATCATCACCTCACAAAGGGAAAGACGAAAAGCATGACAGTCCACTGTTTGCTGATAAAGATGATCATCTATATTCTGGTTCCCATTGTTGGCTGGTAAGTGGGTAAGCATCAGATTAGGGTTTCACTCATAATACTGAAAATCTTTTATATTATCTTCTTGATAATAAACTGAGCATTGATTTTAATTAACCAGAACAAAAATAAATGAATTAAATGAATATACTGTGAAGAGTTGGTGCTTTCATTGTGAAGGATCCAATATCTGTAACTTTTTTTTGGATTATGATACATTCTATTTGTGTATAGCTACAATCAAATTACAATCTAAAAGGTATATTTGTGTCTACAAGATATGCGCATCAGGATAGTACATTTGGGTGGTACACAAAACACTGTGGTCCTATACAGTATTTAGTCTACATGTATGCTCAATTTGATGTCATGTCATTCATACCGGTAAACTTGATGCAATTTAGAAATTATCCTATTTAAACATAGATGAGTAAAGCACTTACAATTTTGTGATGTAAAAATCTGTTCTGTTGCAGGATTGTCAGAGCTTAGCTTTGATCCAAGGCCTGAAATCAGAACAAGTGCTTTGCAAGTACCTTTTGATACATTAAATTACCATGGTAATCTTTTCTCCTTGCCTTTTTGGGAGCGTGTATTTGAATCAGTCCCTTTCCCCTTATTTGATTATGTTCGGCATGGTATAGATCCCTTTGGGAGGACCCTGCCCAATCAAGGGCTTGAAATTGATCCAAATAAAAATGGGGCTGCATGGCTTTATGAAACATGCACACTTGCATGCACTTCAACTAGTTGTAAATCTCTTTGTCAAATTTTACATCACAGTCGACCCATTATTGCAGAAGGTGCTAATGTTACTGATAACTTTCATTAAGCAGCCCCATCAGATCCTTGCTGGTATAGGCATCACTGCATTGATTCGTTTAATGAGCCATGCTGGGGGCCTGTTTCCGAGGACAAGTGGCTAGTTGTGGTCTGCTCAATGAAAGAAGCAGCTAAAGAAACTCTTCCTGATTATTGCCCATCATAAATGAATTTGACAGCAGTAGCATGTCTAGGAGCTGTGTACGCTTTTCCGCCAAACCTGGTGGTACAGGGTCTCTGACATCTGTTGTAGTTTGATGACAATGTGTGCCTGAGAACACAATCTTTACTTTGCAGTCAACAATTCCAAATACTGTGCTGCTGTTCAACTTGTGTTGATTCAGGTGTAGTGTTCTGTTCTTATAATCTCTATGAAGTCTGCTAATCCTCACCTTTTTTACCCATTTACAAACGAATATGAGATCACGTAAGATTCCACTTTCACTTGACATCCTGGCTAGATTGTATAGCTCATTATTTTTTAGAGTTCTTGTAGAATGTTGTCAGAGTCTGAATCATAATCTTTATTCGATTCTTTGGTTGCTGGAAGTCTGGAACCTGTCATTAAAAAATTCAATTCTGCTTGGGTCTTAACTTTCTATCATTTTATGAAATGTCACTTTGCCAATCTGACGTAGAAGGTTATAGAATTTTACTCGAAGGTTGCAACCCAAGCAGATCCTTGTAAGTTGTAACTGCTCCGGGATTCAGCACCCAAGAATGAAGAGGAATGTGCACACGATCACAAGGAAGAGTGTCACGCCCCAAATTTGAATATCCATAATGTTTCCAATTTTTATGATGCAACTAGTGTAGAGATAGTAATCTGTCTTTTATGAAAATTTTCTCTCAACACTATACTCAAAGGATATCACGGGTGAGTATAAACTGAATAATACAAAACTTTCCTGCGGAAGCATAATTTACATAGAACAAAACCTATTATATTTATGTCATGAAATTACAAAGCATAGATTACTTGAGAATATTTACAACCCATAAGTCTTAAAGTTTACATAAGCATGTCTTATTTATAAAGGAAAAATCTTAACCCATCATTCCACCATCGAAACTTTCCATGAGATTTCATCCTCGGTCACTCTCCCAATGACGGGCACTCATGTCAAGAAGATCACACCACATCATCTGGTGTCCACTCACCTATTTCTTTAACAATCTCTCGGACCATCTCAACTTCTGGGTTATAGGTAAAGATGACTTCCTGTAACGTTAAATGTTCAATCAGAACTGAGCAAGTAAAACTGAATTATTAAACACTTTCATAATGGTTAGTTTGATTTAAATAAATGAATAAATCAATAAATATTAAACTGGAACGAATAACAAAGAAATCTATGAAGTACTGATAATCTATATTGTACTGATGGCATATCCACATTAGCTATTTTCTCCCAAACAGTAATAACTGTGGAGAGCTGAATACTCCATAATAATATCACTGAATGGTACATGATAATAACAGAATGTGGCCACTCAAATACACTAAAGTAATGAACTGAATACAAGGGTACCAGGAGTATAATTACTCCAACTGAAAACAGCACTAAGCTGCAGCTACTATGCAAAACTGGTACAGTCCAACTTTCACTGTGTCTGGTTACAGTAGGACCAAAGCTAATTGGTATGAGTAACAAAAATACTGAAAATAACTGAATATATACTTCTTTCCTGTAATCTGAGATATCAGTGTGTCTGAATTTATGACAAAATAAACAATACTAAAAATGTACTTGATCTAGAGATGCTGAAATACCATAAAACAACTTGAATTAACAAAAATATCATTAAACAAAAATGTGTATCTTTAGGGTTGATAATACAGGTGTTACATAAAATTAACCAAATGAAAACCCATTAAGTTAGACAAAATTGTTAAACAAATTTGTAATTGTCCTAGTTACAGTTTGAAAGTAAACTGTTTTAAGACATCATATATAATAGTTTCCTAAAGTTTTAGGGTCATTGGAAAACTATAGGGTACTGTCTCAAGATAAAAATTCCAAATTTGATTAAATAGGTCATTGTAGTGTTCACAATTGACCTCGCGATCGACCCCCAAAACAGGGTTTAGTTCTGTTTAAAAAGTTTGAATTTTTTGTTCATCAGACATTGTCTACAGTCGATTGGGGAAAGGCTTCATTGTCGACCATGAGCATGAATCAAAATAACGGTAGCAGATAGCATTGCAGCCGGTTGCCAAAACACTACGTAGTGGCATAACGGTGTGATTTGAAAAATTTGTCAAAAAAATTCAAAAAATTTTCAGAAAATTGTAAATAGCTAGAATATGTATTTGTTTTGCAAAAATAACTAAAATAAGGGGGCGTAGGGGTCCCCACAATGCATTATATACTGTATCACTGTATAATTAGAAAATAGTAGTATTAGTCTTATTTTCCACATGTATTCATGTTGATTGTTGCTAGTAACTTATAAATTAATGAAATGCAAAAAAAAAAAGAAAAAAAGCTATGTATGCCATGAAGATATCATCAAGACTCGAGAGTTTAAGTCTTAGACTGACTCAACAATCAATATTCAACACAATAAATGACATAATCAATAATAACTTCATAAATAATATTGTACTTAAAGAGTTGAGACTTGAGAGTTAATATAAAGTTGAGATTGAGAAATGATTAAAGGAATATCTCTACCACGAAAACAAATGTTTAGTAGGAATTGGATATGTGGCACTAGCGTCGTTGTCCCTATCATCATTGTTGTCATTGGCACTAGTACCACTTCCACTGGTACCAACATACTACGACTCTCCATATTGGTGAGCATTGGGATCCTCGAACACAATGAAATGGCATGGACCTTGATTTGGATAAGCATATTAATCAGACGACCCTAATTCTGAATATTATTGTGATGATAATTTTGCTTGACCATGTGCGTATTCTGGTGGAACATACGGTCGGTGCCCAGAATATCGATCACGGAAAATAGGGTACCAGTTTGCTGTTTATTGCCCTCTAACATTCCCATTTCCACCATCATTTCCTTGTCCATCACGGGGCCCTTGGCATACATAAACATGACCTGGCCTCATATGAGATGGATTTGGAAATTCATGTACATTCTTGACAGGAGTAGCATCTTCTTCGTCATCATGGTAAGAACCATTTAGCCCAGCCCAACTACCTCCTCCAGATGGAGAGTCACTACGCGGAGCGATGCTTGAACTCAAGCTTTCAGAGCTCATGGTAGATACTATATGAGAGGGCTCAGGCTCAATGCCCCTTGACATTCCAGTTTCTGTAGGTGGCCCACTTTCTCCTTCTCTTATGTCTTCTTCATCCATTAATTCTTGTAGCTCCTGGTGTAAATTTTCATTTCCATCTAACAATGGATCTTCCATATCAGCTAACCATGTAAGGGGTCATCTTTCCAAAAGGTATTATCCAAATTTATAGGGTAATAATTTGGATCATCTCTTTGTCTCCTTTGTCTATTTCTAACACTCAACTTTAAATTGTAGTGACAATACACTAACCTGTTGAGCTTTTTCATTGCTATCCCATTTCTTAATTTTGTATGAATTAATGAGAAAGTAATCCAGTTTCTTTCACAATTTGATGAAGATGTTGTTTGGCTAAGGACCCGCATGGCAACAATTCTCTAGTGTGGAGAACTTTCTCCAAAATTGATCCACCACTCAGCTGAAATTGGAAAAAAATAACTAAAGAAAGAAAATTAGTTATCCACATTCCACAACATATAACATAGATCAACTTAAAATTAGTACGTGACCAGGTTAAAACTATTTATACTAGGAGAACATTTGGTTATTGCTCTAGTTGCTATCGGGACTGCAAGACTCCCTTGTCTCATTGTATATATAGAAATCTACATCGTGCAAAGTAGAATACAAATGATAATTTTAAATTTGTCACAACTCATAACTCACAACTCAGTCACAAATCATAATACATTTAAAATATAATAAAGAACCACTTGGCCTTGCCTAACTACCTCCTCCAGATGGAGTTAACTTATAGCCATGCTTGAATTCAAGCTATCAGAGCTCACGGTAGATACTACATGAGAGGGCTCAGGCTCAATGCCTCTCGATGTTCCAGTTTCTGTAGGTAGCCCACTTTCTCCTTCTCTTATGTCTTCATCCATTAATTCTCATGGCTCCTGGTGTAGATTCTCATCTCCATCTCATAATGGATCTTTTATATCAACTAACCATGTAAGTAAGGTCATCTTCCCGAAAGATATTATCCAAATTTATAGGGCAATAATTCAGGTCATCCCTTTGCCTCTTTTATCTATTTTTGACTCTCAACTTCAAATTGTAGTGACAATACACTAACTTGTTGAACTTTTGTATTGCTATCTGATTTCTTAATTTTGTGTGAATTAATGAGAAAGAACTCTAGTTTCTTTCACAATTCGATGAAGATGTTGTTTGGCTAAGGACCCGCATAGCAGCAATTCTCAACTATGGGGCACTTTCTCCAAAATTGATCCACCACTCAGTTGAAATTGGAAAAAAATAAATAAATATAGAAAATTAGTTATCCACATTCCACAGCATATAACATAGATCAACTTAATACTAGTACGTGGCTAGGTTAAAACTATTTATGCTAGGATAACTTTTCATTATTGCTCTAATTGTTATTGGGTCTGCAAAACTTTCTTGTCTCATTGTATATATAGAAATCTACAATGTGCAAAGTAGAATGCAAATGATAATTTTAAATTTGTCACAACTCGTAACTCACAACTCAGTCACAGATCACAGTACAGTTAAAATATACTAAATGTTATATGATATGTTGATGTCACTTCATTTAATGCTAAAGCTTGTTCATTTTGTCAGGGTTTACTTTTTTCAACACCACCACCATCAATCCTACTTGCAACTCGGTATCAATTGCTTTTGTATGTTGTTGTTCATTTCTATAGTAGAATTGAGGGTTTAAAAAATATCATACAATTCAAATGTCAAATGTTTATAAGTACATCTCTATCATGGTTTAAAAAATCGTCCGAGTCTGAGTTGACTTGTTTAAGTCTATAAGACTCTGACTCGACTCGGCAGTTATATGCAAAATGAAGTAGGAGAAGAAAAAAAAGAAAAGAAAAGGGGGTGTTTTGTAAAATGGCTTTATAAAAGGGGGAGATAGTTATACATAGTTTAAAAAAAGGGGTTTCTACCATTGGGGATCTTTTCACTTTCGGCCAAAAGGGGAAGAGTGGGAGAAAAAGAAGAGGGAAGATGAGAGGGAGAAGCGAGAAAGCATCTTTGCTGCTGTTGCCTGTCGCTTCAAGTAGAGCATCTCCACCATGTATGGATAGTGTAGATGTGATATTTCCCCCAGTTTGTTGCTACTGTTGCTCTGTTGGCTTAGGGCTTGGCTGCTCTGCAGGTGTTGGTGGCCTGGTGTTGTAAATGGGGCATGCTTTCTTTGTTGATGTTGGTGGCTTCTTTACTCTACTGGCTTAGGAGGCTAGATCTAATTATGGCATTGGGGCTTCTGCTGCAGCATAGACCTCAATAGCCGCCTGTGTAAGGCCCAATTTGATTTAGACTTTTATTTAGTAATTATATGTCATTTGATTTGATTTTATTTTATGGGTTGTAATTAGGATTTATTTTTCTATGTTATTTAGTTTCCTAGGTCGATTAGATTACTTAGGCTCTAAGTTATTTAATTTATATGGCATTGTAGAGAACAATTATTCAGACTTTGATTATTGAATAAAATTGTGGGTTTAATCCCTAGAGGTGCGTCCTCATGTGTTGAAGTCTTTTTGATGATTCGAAGTATCTTCGAACACGTGCATTAGTTTTGTATCAAAGCGAAGATCCACATCGCTCCGATCACCCTCCTGTCACTGATCAGAGCATATTTATCCCTTCCATCTTCGTATCATTTGCTGCTACCATATCCTTTCCTCTTTACAGATGTAGAAATAACCCTCCTTCCCAAACCTACACAGTACAAATCCAAACCCATCACCACCACCCTATTCGCACCACGACCACCATCCCGGTCGTTGATCTCTACCGACTGTCAAAACCTTATCAACCAACTAGCCCAACCCTATCTTTTTCCTTCTAGCTCTTGAAAACCCTACCCCAGACCCTCAGCGAAGTTTCATTCCCAAACCCCATTCGGAAAAAAAAAAAAAGCAACAAGAAGGAAAAGAAGAAGCAGAGGAGGAGACGCGTACCTAGTATTTGAACTCCGACCGCAACCGGCGTTGCTTCACCGCACTTTGGCCTTTATCGCCAAACAATAGTTGTGCGCTATCACTCTGCTTGTGATGCAGTGTAAGCCCCACAAACAGCCCCTTTTCAAATTAGATTAGGATTATATTATTTTTATTAGTAGATTTCTAATTAAATTGTTATTATGGATGTTTCTATTAATAGCGTAGGGTTTTCTTATACATTAAGTTTGCTTTTACTATATATATGGCATTGTAAAGAAGAGATTCTTAGACTTGGTTGATTAATAGAATTGGGTTTCACCCCTGAGAGGTGCGTTCATGTGTGTGTTGAAGTCTTCTTGACGATTTAAAGTGTCTTTGGACATGTGCTTAAGTACTTCCACGCAAGCCCAAACCCTAGGGCTTACGTTAGTTTAGTACCAAAGCTGGTCCTCCTCAGATCGATCGGCGTGTTACCATCATTCCCCCTCCCCCACGTCTGCCTCTTGCCATCTCTCCCCCAACGAAACCCATCCCTCATCACCGAGACTGCCCGCAGCCATCTTGGGCCACCGAAACCCTCTCCAACTTCCATCCACCCTTCTATCGCCTTCCAACGTAGTCGCAAAACCCTAATCTCGTCAATATCTACATTCCGAACCATCTCAGAAATTCAACCCGTCCCAAACCCTAATCGTCGACAACCGGACCATACCCTACTCATCAGCTGGCCAAACCCTCTTCTATTTTGTCTTGAACTCTTCTATTTCTTGACCTTCACCTCGGTAAGTCCCCGCAGTGATCATTTTCTAAATTATTGGGTCTGATTACCATCATTGCAACAATTTCCTGGGGTTGATTGATCGCAGTGGATACCTGAGCAACCGTTCTAGTCAATTTTGCAATGATTGCAGGAAATTTCTCCATGGATGTAGACCTGATGTATAGATCTGCTCTCCATGACCATGCTCGTATAAGCCTGATATCAAAGAGCATAATTTTGACCTTTGATTATGGTTAAATTGCTTTTGACTGTTTCTTGTTGACGTCACTACTAGGCTCTTAATCCCCACGATGGCTTGGTGGCTACAAGATAGTCGGGTGTTTCTTTGCTAGGGAAAATGAAGATGGAATCTCCTGCCTTTCTTGTGTGCTAGTCATGTCCAATTTGGTTTACCTGACACTGGTAGGGATGAAAATTGGTCCTCAAATATTAGGATCCAAGTTCTAGAAAGAAAACTTAATTTAGAACCACTTCTAATTTTGGTCTGGGTTTGGGTTCATGGTTATAAATTATGGTGCCAGTCTTCACGCAGCTCATGATTGGGACTAGTCCGTGCTGGTTTGGGCTGCCCCTACTAGACTGGTATAATCCCGCCTGTATAAAAAAAATCTTAAAAAAATTAAAAAAATAGAAATATTAGAAAACTAGTACAAATGTGAAAATTGAGCTATTTAACAAGTGTCCAATCCAAATACATTGATATTTAGTGTGGTTGAGCATTGAGTCGTTGGTGCTATAACATATAACTATTAATTTTAAAGAGGCAAAATTATCTTTTTTAGCTTTTAGTTTGAAGGAGAATTCATTTCTTAGAGGTAAATTAGTCAAACAAAAAAAAGGAGGGCCTAGTTAACTTCTATACTGTTAGTTAAGGGAGATTTTAGTAAATATACAAAATAGAAGAGCCTTTTTAAAATTATGTCAAAATATAAGCATATATTTGTAAATATATATATATATATATGTAGGAAAAAAAAGTCTATTTTTTCAGCTATAGAGGTCTTTTTTAGGTTTTGTATACTTTAGTTAATACATGAAATGTAAGGCATTTTTAAGGTTTTATCAAAATGTAAAGGCCTTTCGTAAAAATCAGGCATGCTTGTACTTCAGGAGGATGGACTCAAACTTGTGATTAGTGACGTTAAAAAGCCCCAACTTTTAACCAGCCAAGCTACACATTTGCCTATGCATATTAGTACAAAATGTAATATATTAACTTTGGCCTTCTCAATATATTGGTAAAATGGAAACCAGAGCCTGTTTCATGATCTAGTTTCATCCAAAACTTAAAACCATGTTTGTATCACCACTGCGTGGACCCAAATTTTATACCAGAAGACTTGAATACCCAATGCCATCACCCTTTATAAAATATTTATATATGTTATATATGCAAAGTATAATAAACTCTATTATACAAATATATATATATGTATACGGTCTCAATTGGGTCCGAGTTGGATGCTTTTTTCTAGGTCTAGATCAGGGTTTAAGTATTTAATTTCAAATTGGACATGGCTATAGATGGGGTGGCAAATTTTGACCCAATCGTGTTTACACCGATCGGGGTGCTGCTGGGGTTACTTGACCTGTTATAAAAATGGATGGATATGAGTTTGGCTCAGCATGTCAACAACATTGCTCAACCCAATCCTTTTTGTGCCCAACCCAACCTCTTTGCCACCCCTAGCTATAGATCTTGTAACCTGGGCCTACTTCAGATCTAGTTATGGGTCCCTATTAGTAGGAGTTTAGGTCCAGTACCTTATGGATCCAACATGAACCATGTTGGGAGATAGCTGCCAGGATCCCTAAATATTACTCATAGATCACTGCGGAAATAACTTTAGAGGATGATAATTAAAAAACCATACCTACGAGATCTCTTTAATTTGATCTCGGTCTAGCAGCAACCCGAAAATCTCAAGACCTTCTACTGTATTCCTCTATGCTCAAACTCGCACTTGGGTGTGGGCCTCTTTTGTGAATTTTCTTTGCTCTCAAAAATGAGATTTCTCGTATTTTTCTTAGAGAGCAATAGCACATATCTGTAGGCTATAATAGGGACCTTAAGAAGGAAATAAAAAAAATAGGCTTCTTATAGAAATAAAAAACCCTAATTCGAGTTAAATTTGAATCCTAGTTCCATAAATTACAATTCAGTTCACTAGAAAATTATAATTGCACTCCTATCTTTATTCTCAAAATAATATTTCGAGCTTCTTCTTATTAAATGCTTATTAATCTTTCCACATCAAGATTTTAGATATCAATCGATTAAATAATTACTGACACCTATATTTAATTGATATCTTTATAATTTCTAAAGACTTTACACTTAACTTATTTGATATGTCGGATATATTGTCCACCTGTAGGGTTTGACATAATCAAAACTTATAAGCTTCATCAAGATGATATCATCAATCCTTATTACGGGATGTGGATTCTATCAATAAACTAATACACACCATGCACGTAGTGTAGTCATCCAATTTACTGAGATTCTTGACCCATAAAAAATCTCACTCTGTAAATCAAAATGCCAAATACTAAATATATGTGTCTATTATTTTTATCAGGATTAAGAGTACAAGCACTCATAAGAACTATTTGGATGTCAATCGTCTTATATAGTCAATATAAAGACAATAAACCCAAAAGCGGTCCTGTTCAATACACACAAAGTGTCCTAGTATAACGAGTCAAAACTATACCATTTTCCGTAGTTAAGACAAGCCTATTAGAACATCATACTACAATCGTACTGATGGTATGTCCAACTCCATCTAGATTGTGAACAACAATAACCTATATTCTATAAGAACTGACAAATAAGTTTTCCGTGTGTAAGCTGAACTCTACACACCAACTTTTCTACTTTATAGAATAAAAGACACACATGCATAATAAATAACAATGCAACCATTTGCCCATACAAATTCTCATTAAGATGAAAAAACAAACTTTACTGATAAATAAATCAGTCAAAGAAAAATACATAAAAGTATGGTTTTAGTATAAATTTCCAATAAACTAAACCCATGTTCATCCTTGGCCATTGGTTGTGTATTAAGAGATGAAGATAGGTTATTTTGCTTTTAGCTGACCCTTCGCATGCAATATCATGGGCTTTGGGATCCTACATGGCTCCTTGGAAGATGTGTCGGTTAAATGAGATAAAAGTCTAATTTTGGGGGAATACATATATTTTGTGCATGTCTGCTGCTGCTGAACTGGAAGACCCACAGAAAGGAGCCCAAAGTTGCTCATGTTGAAAACCCATAAAATGGAACTGTAGAAGTTTGGCTTGCACAATTCCCTTTATGCAACAGCCACTTGACTTTTTAATTTGAGGTTCTGTCTGTGTGGATGTTGCAACTCCTACTTATTATCTTATTTTGAATCTTTAGTTGATGATAAATCTTTAATTAGGGTCAGGATTGATTTTAGGCATTTGAGGATGGGCGGGCAGCTTTTGAGGTATCCTGAGGTTTTTATACTGTTTGTGGTTGTGTTCTTTTTTAACTCCTTTTTCCAGTTTGTATGCAAGGTTTTGATGAGAAACATTCTCATCACTGTGTATCTTTATCAAAGGTTGTCGTGGGGCCTCTTCTGCCCTTTTGACCCCTCCTCCTGATTATCTGATTGTTATTTCTGTGACTGCACTGATGTTTCTTCAACTTTGGCGACTGCTACCGGTTTCAGCACTTTTCATGTAAGCGTCCATCGTCCTCTGATCCAGACCAGGTGCAAGATTGAAGTGTAAAGTCTGTTCTTGTTTCGAGAATAAAAGTCATGCCTGCCCAGGTCTGGGAAGAACCAGTCCCAGTTGAAACCAGATCTGACATCTGGTAAGATTCTGTTGCATAAGGTTTGGACTGGTCATGTGCAGAAACTGATGCTGTTGAGATAGCCTCTCCTGATTTTTCTATATCAGTTGTTGGGATTCTTACTTTTGAGCCGATTTTGGAGTAAGTAGTCTAGTGGCTTAAACTTGAATTCTGAAATTAGTCCAGGCTAACTAGACTGGACTTGAATTACCATGATTTAGAAATTCGTTGTCCTATGATGCACAGATATTTCAAAATGACCAACGTATCATGTTGTATCATATCCGATACTTCACTTTTTATGTATGAAATCTATACCTGGCGTGTCCATAAGTGTGTCCTTGCCGTATATGGGCATCATAGGTTATGTCATGTCCCAAAAGATGCTAATAAGGTTGTGGATTCTTATGCTAAGAAGGGAGAACCATTTCAGTGAACAAAAAATCCTATCCATGGGCTCTTTGGAAATGTTTGAGAATCTAAACCCTTTATAACCTGCCTGACCATCACTGGGATGATGATGTTCAATCCAATCCGAATAGATCATTTCTTGTCAACTTTGAAAAGAAGATACTAGAATCAGCATAAAGAAATGCTAGTGATATTCGTCAGTCTAAAATTGGTTAGCCTTAACAATTACAACGTCATCTGACTGGTCAAAATAATATTTGTATATAACATCATGAGCTCTTAGGGCTTGTTTTCTATTGGCAGTAGTGTGGATCTTCACTATTTGGTGCTCAAAATTATTGGCTTTAATGGAAATTTTTTAAATTTATGACGGCCAAAAATGCATGTTCACTTTTACCTTCACTATTTGGTGCTCAAAATTATTGGCTTTAATGGAAATTTTTTAAATTTATGACGGCCAAAAATGCATGTTCACTTTTACCTACATATGAAACATGTGTAGCCCATGTTGATTCAATCCATACAGATTACGACATACCCTGATTTTTCTAGGCTGTGATGGAGATCTGTAACATGTATAGAGCTCAACTTTCAGCAAAGAACTTGATGGTACTTATTGATGGTTTGCATGCTGTTTCAACCCATTCTCACCGGATGAATGGTGACAGCAGTCTGCAATCAAAGCTTCAGGAGCTTGGTTCGATGACACAAATGCAGGACCCTCCATTGCTACAAGTTGAAAATGAGTCCTACCAGAGATGCCTTACACTGTTGCAGAATCTCATACTCGACAAACCTGTCAGTTATGACGAGGCAGAAATGGAAGCCTACTTTGTTGACCTCTGTGAAGAGGTCCTGCAAGTTTACCTCAACATGACATGATCTTGGCAGTCCACTGAATCGGTTGTCGGTGTTCATGGGAAGCCCCATTGGCTGATTCCACTGGATTCTGCAAAAAGGAGAGAGTTGGCTGCTTATGCACCTCTCGTTGCGTCAACTCTTAAAGCAATCTGTGGGTTGGGTGATTCTTCATTTGGGAAGAAGTTAGCTCAGATCTTTCCGCTCCTGGCAGGTCTGATAAGCTTTGAACATGGATCAAGTGAGGTTCAGGTTGCCCTGAGCGAAATGCTTACTTCAGAAGTGGGTCCTGTTCTGCTTCAGTCCTGTTGACTGGCAGCAAAGACTTGCCACATACTTTTCAGATGTTTATGTTTTCTTATCTTTCTGATCTCATATTATTTCCTTTTTTCTTTAAATTTTATTTTTCCTTTGCATTGGTGAGGATATGTAGATGCCGGAGTATGACGAGCCAGTTTTGGTTTTGGATTGCAAATTGCTATTTGACTATCTGTTGTATAAAAGAACAGCTTTGATATTGGGAAACAAAAGTTACTTAGGTAGGACTTTTCATGTTGTATGCTGTGTTCACTTCTTTTTCCCTCTTTTTAGCTTCTGTCACTGCATTTTTACTGCCTGTTTGGATGATTTTATTTTAAAAGGAGGAACCTTGTGTCACACATTATGCATATGATGGAATGGTGCATCCTGCATTTTGTGGTCTTCTTTTTAATAAAATTATAAACATCGTTTCATGGTTGTGATCCCTGCTCATGCACTAAGATCGTTGTGTGCATGTTGGGGGCATGTGGGACAGAAGTAGGATGTTGTTTATCACTCAATACTCAATAGCACTGGTTTGTCATCTGATGTACTACTAGCAAGACTTCCAAGAGTTTCACAATTTATTGGTGCTTCATCTGCAGCTTCATTGCCAGCAACCCCTTGCCTTCCACTAGCAAGCTTTTGTGCCTTTGCAGCTTCCTCACCCCAGTCGATCCTCACAACCAACGCTATCAGAAAAACAACACAAACAATCATTCCTGCCAAGAACCCCAGCAATAGCCCTCCAAGGCCAAGCGCCACTTTGAAAGCCAACACCACGCCCAAGGGCAAGGCCACCAGGTAAAACCCACAAAGGCTGGCATACAAACCCAGCAAAGGCCTTGCAGTCCCCCGAACTATACCCCCACAAACAGATATAGGGAAGTTAACCACCTCCACTAGACCCATCAACAGCATCATCTTCTTCACTCCTCTCAAAACGCCCTTATCATGGCTATACAAAGAGCCCCAAGTTCCCCGCCCACACACCATTACCAATCCCCCAAGGCAACCCATTACGACACTTGCAGCCAGTGACACTAATGCAGACTTGTATGCTGCCTGGGCTCTGTTTGCACCAAGCTCATTTGACACCCGTATGGACACGCTTGTGGCTAGTGAGAGCATGACAGAGTATAACAAGTAATCAAAGTTCAGGACAATTGCTAGTACTGCAACCGACTGTTGGGCTTCTGCCAGGTGCCCCGTTAACAAGACCAGGATCTCATAGCACCACCACTCCAGGCAAGTAGTCAGGCAACATGGTCCAGCAAGCTTAAGCAACTGCACCCAGTTCTGGAGCCATTGTTCCAACCATCCTCCATCATTCCACAGCTTCCTGTTTCCCCATTCGAGCACCAACACGTACAAAGCCAACATAATTACAACAATGAGATCTGTTAACCAGACGGCCATAGCAACTCCCTCTAGGCCCTTGGACTTGGAAAGTAAGATGATGATGGGCACGTGAAAGGCCAGGGCTACAGTGGAGCTGAACATTATGGGGACAGTTATATTCTGTGAGCTCAAGTATGCCTTGAGAGGACAAAGGAACGTTGTGACTACCAAATCGGGGAGAAGACATGCTACATAAGTTTTTGCTACTGATGAGATGTCTTTTTTCTGCCCAAACTGGATAAGAATTTTGTCAACATTGATCCATAAGAGAGAGATGGGTAGTGTGGCCAAGCCGAGGAGAAGAATGGCCATGAGGAGTGTCCTGTGGAGGAGCTTGTAATTCCGGGCTCCAAAAGCTTGACCGCAAATGGGCTCCATGGCGCCACAAAGGCCAGTCAGGACAGAGAAGCCAGTGACGTTGGCGAAAGTGAAGCCGAGCGCCCCTCCCGCAAGTTGGAGCTCCCCCAATCTACCTAGAAAGGCAGTGGTGATGGCGATCTTCGCAAACCATGCCAAATTCATGGCTGCCAATGGAAAGGCAATCCCCCGTTGCATTTTTAGCTCGTAGAGGATGGTTTTCTTTAGATTGGTTGGCCATCCTACAAATGGGAGGGAGGATGGTTGAGATGAATTGAGAGGAGTATCAGTTGGTACTGGAGGCATGGCTAGCAACCAGGAGCTTGGTGTGGTGGCTTGTGTTTTCTTTTTATTTTCTTTCTAGGAGATTACAAGATTCGTTCTATTGCGTGCATAAATTTGGAGAAAGAGGATGGTTGCCAAAGGAGGGCGGGAATCTGATAACAGCAAATGCAGTGCTGCCTCTGTGTGTTTTTGGTAATGGTAGTGTTTGTTGGGGGTGAAATGAGCTAAAAAGGACCCAGGCTGCAACCTGTGAGTGGGGGTGGGAAAGGGAGTGCGTGATGAGAGTGCAAGATAAAGGAGGGAGGATTTGAACGAAATGGGAAAGGAACGTAAGAAGGAAAATGGAAAATCCTCCCTCATGAATCACCACTAAAAACTCAAAAGAGATGACACGCTAGGATCCACCATTTGCAAATTATTTTGTAGTGTGCACTAGCTTCCACTTGCACCCCATTTCTAAAGCAATCAAATTTTCTTAAATTTTAATGACTAGTGACGTGCCTTTTGATTTCTCTCTATCATGATCTTTTTACTTTTATGTGAGAGAGACTGGAAGAGTTTGAATGATTGGATGATTTTCATGCAGGGTGCATTGAATCGCCCATTGCGGTCACATTTTGATTTTTGTAAGTCATTCTGGTTTATGCAGAGACTCTCCAATCTTGGTTGTTTTGAACCGTGAGATACACACATTTATATATATATATATATATATATATATATTTTTTTTTTTTCATTTCATTTTTTAACTACCCAATCTTTAAGTGGCCTCCTCTGATAGAATCAAAATCACCAATTTTTATTAATCTTCAAAGATGATATGAAATGTAGTAGGATTCTTTTTTTTTTTTTTTTTTTTGGGCGTGTGTTTGTGTGTCTTTCCAACCGGGAACCAGTAGCGAAAAGTGGGATGAGTTGAAATGCTGAGGGTAAAACAAGGATGGCGTGGTTAAATTGTTTGGTTCCATTGGTAATTTGGCATTGTGAATTCATGGAACAGATTGGAATTGGGATAATCTCAAGTCGGACCAAACCTACCAGCGATGGACGTTTATGTCCAAAGTTCGAAAATCTCAAGTTGGACCAAACCTACCAGCGATGGACATTTTTGTCCAAAGTTCTGTCTGCAAGACAAACACATGATAGCATGCTGTGGGCTGGTAACTCTTATTCAATAGTCGCATGATGATCAATGAACCGGAAACCTCTGAACAGAATGATAGGCCGTGATTGTACATACTATGATCGACGGTCATACACTCTTCAATATATTCCCATGCCAGGAGCACTTGTAGAAGTGACTAGATGAGGCTTAGGGGTTTTTTTTTTTTTTTTGGAAGGTAATTTTTTAAAGGTTTTTATATGTTTTAAAGGTAATTTTCTTCAAAAAGAAAAATACCTTTCAAAAAAAAAAACAAAGAAGAAGAAGAAGAAGAAGAAGAAAGATATGGCTCAGTAGAAGTGAAAATGAAGAGAAGATGGGAGTGTGGATAATCATTAAGAGAATGTTTCACCTGAGAGAGAGCCGGAGAAGAAACTACGCCCAAGCAAATTATTCTTTAATCAAGCATATAACCTAGTATATAATCTACTTAAGATGCGAAGTTTGGACTCTATTCTTGCCTTGTTCACTTGAAGTCGTGATTTTTTACACCGTCTTGAGAAAATATTCACAGATATAGATTAATATATACATTTCTTGCTCTTTGCTTTAGATATTGTCTTCCTGTTCTTCTTTGTTATCTTACTAGCACCAAAGTCCCGTGCTTAGCCCAGGGCCTATAATAAAAGAGTCACATTTCAAAACTTGTCGTACTATTTGCACTTAAATATTATATTATATTAATGTAACATAAAATAATTTATAAATTAATTTGGAGCATTTGCTAACTCGGTGGAGATAATTCAATATTATATTAATGTAACATAAAATAATTTATAAATTAATTTAGTGCATTTGCTAAATCGGTAGAGATAATTGAATAATATAAATATAATTTTAGAGAAGATAATTGAGAAAGTTTGAATTTAATATTCTTAGCAGGTTTGAATATTAAATGGGTCTTATCACACTTCAGCAGATTTACCTGGCTCCACCTGGGAGCGAAGCGAAGGGATTAGTTTAGCCAAAAGTGTAGTTATCTTGTAAAAAAAGTACAATAGCTAGAGGCCAAAAGTCAATATATATCACCCAAAACTGAAAAGATAAAATACATTTTCTCTCTCAATAAACACAACAAAGTATAAATATTTGATCATATCTGAAATTTTAGAGTCATTCACAAAATCATAGTAACACTATAACATTATTAGAAACATATGAGTAATCAAATCTTGATTAGCAAAATGGGCTCCGCATGAAGGGAAGGCACCCAAAAAAGTGATGTAATAGCTAGGTACATGAATGTGCAATTTCTGCAATAACAAATTTATATCAAGTGCCTCTGTTGCCACAATTGAGTTTAATAGAAGTCAAAGCAAAAAAGCTGTAAATGGATACCAACATTTGAAAGTCGTTGAACTAGAGATATACCAGGCTAAACCTTCACTCATCATGGGTAGTGTCATCTTAATTAAGAGATTTTAGGTGTGATGCAGAAATGATGGATAGAGGGAGAGATTTTAGTGGGAGGAGAGATTTTAGGGGAAAAAATTGAATTGATGAGGAAGTTGTTTGAATACCATTCAAATAGAGATTTTTGGGGAATAAATGAGAGAAAGAAGGGTAAATGGAGAGATTTTAGGAGATGATGCAAAAACGGTGGAGAGAGAGGGAGAGATTTTAGGAAAATCATTTATTGATACCGATATTTTTAGAAGATGACGTGGCGCTTTAGAAAAAAAAATATTGCTGATGTAGCACCCTCCAGAAGCCTCCATTCTTGTAGCTTTACTATATATAATTATTACCATTGTTTTCCACTACATTGGAGACTTTTTTTTCTTTGTTAAAGAAACTATTATTAATGCCAAAGAACCAAGCAAAACCCATAAAAAGTACAAGGGAAGCCTTGGAGAACCTAGCCCATACAAACTAGCAAATGCTTGACAAAAAGCCCACGCCGCTAGATTGGACACTTAAAATTTACACACATTTATGCACTGAGCTACAACAAAAGGATAAATTCAAGAAATTTTTCTTAGGAGACCACAATTCCAAGAATATTTCAAGCAAGTCCTTGAGGTTTTGCATTATTTCAAAAAAGGACACAAGTCTCAAAACTTTTTAAATTAGTCCCTAAGTTTTTTAAGAAGTTTTCAATTAAGGGCATCCGTCAATTTAAATGTATTTTTCGATAACTTTTACCCTCAATTTTTTAAAAATACCCAAATTACCTTTGATTAAAATAAATTCCCCATTCAATTCCTCTACATTCTCTTTATTTCCTTCTCTAATATCCTTACTATGATTAAAAGAAAACAACTAGTGTCCCTATGGTGATCATCGGCTGCACATCGTGGCTGCTAAAACTATGTCATGACTTTAAATTATTGGTAACTTTGTATTTTAAGAAAATTGAGCAAATAAGTTGCCAGGAAGTACATTTAAACAGACATATGACTTTAATTGAAAACTTCTTGGAAAACTTAAAGATTAATTTGAAAAGTTTTGAAACTTATGTCTTTTTTGGAAATAAGGCAAAACTTTGGGACTTTATTTGACAATTTTCCTATAAAAAAAAGTTTCTAGGGAGGCCATTTGTAATGAGACAATAAGGATATTCATAAATCTGGAAAGTCATGTGAGGAAGGCCAAGACCAAAAATCCCGTGTAGGAATTTATTATTATTATTATTATTATTATTAACATAGTAAGGCACCCCATTTTTTTTTAATGAAACACTCGCGAGCACCTCTCTACTCCATTCCAAAAGAGGCTAGACCTAGCTAGCTACTTGTCATTCTAAGGGATTGTTTGATGTAAATGCTTTCCCTTCTTTCGTACCTAAATAGCTTTTGGATTCAATTGGGATGTGCCTTTAATGCCACATTGAAAAAGTGTTGATAATGATAGATAGGCCTATTTGCTAGAGTCACTACAATAGGTAGGTTGGATAACGCATGGCCAAACAAATACGCTACTAGGAATCTTGTAGGTGTCAAATTAGTTTCAAATGGATGACTTGAAAGGGGAAGTGAAATCAAATTGGTTTCAAATGGATGATTTGAAAGTTGAAATGGGGAAGTGGTCCAAAGGCAGGGTGTTGAATGAGCACATGATGACATTGTCGTCCAAATCTGCTTCTAATTCCATTGTCCATCCAAATAAATCATTTATATTATCAACAACTGTGATGAGATGAAAGGTTGCAACTTGAGTGTTTCAATGAAACAAGGTGCTCATGTGCAGTTGGTTGGATGGCCACTAAACAATAGGGCCTCCAATCAGTGGCCATTCTAACATCAATGAATAAATCTGTACTAAATTGTTTCATGCTCCAAAACATTAAAGCCTCAAAGGCTTTCTTAGATGAAAAGGTTTTAGGCTTGAGTCCAAGCCCGATCTCATTAAACAGTTTAGGATTTCTAGGTCGTGGTCAGAAAAGGCCCCTATAGCTTGGACCTAGGTCTGGCTAGCCTGAGTTGTCCAATTTGAAGCCAATTAATGCATTTAGAGCTCGATCCAGGCCTGCGAACCTAAGTCCAATTCACAAAGTATGAGAAAATCATAAGATGTCTTTCAATATGATTTATCTAAGTTATTCCTTAGAGGAATTAACACATTTTTCCTTAGATGGGTCCTACACCTGATAGGACTCTGTAATTCTGACCACACCAAATTGGTCTTCAGGGTCCTCTCAATTGTAAAAAAAATGCATTGGAGAGCAATGATTTATTGCTATGGAGCAATGTCACTTCTATATAACCTTTTAAAGTTTAAAAGATACTTTTCAAGGCAAAGTTCTTTCTTTATTGCAAAGTGTATTTTTCCTGCAGTGTTTCTGTTGCTGCCTTTCCCAAAGAGCTCTTGTGAACTCAAATTTTCAACTTCTTTGGTATATTCTAATCCAACTCATTTTTTTATTTTGTCTTGAGCTAGTGCGGAGGTATATTCTTCACATGGTGGTTGTTTCCATCTACTTCTTCCTCATTGATGCATTGCACATTGTTGGAATTGCATTATTTGCATTATTTGGTCTTTCAGAAAACTTTGAAGATTCCATGTACTGATATATTCATATATGCAACACTCTCATTTCGTAGCTGTGTATTGCACATGGTTGGAATGAAATTATTTGGTTTTGCTGAATGTGTTGAAGATTGCATGTATTGTGATATACTATTACATACAATATGTTATATATATGTAGAACATCTTTATTTTGATATTGCATACTTTGTAATTTGTCCACTATTATGAAGTAGTTAGTTGTCACAAGTTCAAGCTAAAAGTGTGTTCATTTTCTATGCTTAAAGACTACTTTTTTATTGATATAATCTCTATCATTTTGAAGATGGTGTAGTTATATGTTGAAGTGATTTAAATTACATGTAATTTAGACTTATATGATTTGAATGGAATTGACAATGTTAAATTACATGTAATTTAGCCTTATATGATTTGCATGGAATTGACAATGTTCCAGTATTATTTCAATGGCAAGTAATGTAATCAAAATTAAAATCTAAGTTTATAGATGGCTAAATACTTTGAATCTTCCAAAGATAAGTCTCCTTTATTGTATGATCAAGAGAATCATGTTACTACATCAATTTCAGATGGCTTTGAACATGGAAACTATTATGAATTACAATCTCACTTTGATTGGTTTCTACTTATATGTGCAACATTTGAATCTCCTCTACCAATGTACAACTAAATTCCATTTGTATTATCCCAACATAATGACAACAAGTAATCAATAAATCATCATTTTTAATGTAAATTAATGTAAACATATGACCATTTCAATGTAGATAATCAATACTTATCTTCTCTGTAGAGGTATCTCAATTTGATGATTCCATAGCTATTTTCTTTAACTCGGTAAATATTTTATCTCTGTCAACCTTCCTCATCCTCTGTTTACCATATTTATAAATAGGCAGAATAATATCAAATTCAAACGCACCATCATAATGGAATATAAATCTTAACTTATCACTTGACATCTTGTTTACAATGAAGAATATTAGTAGACACTCACACACTTAATTATACATGTTAATGTAATTGATAAAGATTATGACATCCATTGATGTAATTGTACGCTTTGTTTAATACCATGGTTTGTTAATACCAAACAATTACAACTAAGATCACAAAGAAATCCTTGTTTTATAAGCCATAATCAAGCACAAACCTAATAAATGAAGCCAACAACTAAACTACATGAATTAAAGGATGTTAGACAAATCAAGACAGGTTCCAAAAGGAAATTCCTAGTATAAAAGTTAAACAGATAAGGACAATGAAAAAAGATGAAGTAAACCTGAAAGGATTCCTTCCTCGTTATGTATATATATATAATAATGAAGTGACGTTAGTATCGCTCCCAACAAAACACTACAATTTTCCTATCAAGATTGAGCATAGACTAGATAAAAAATAGGGATACAAGAGATGATGATTTGTTTAGCTTTCCCATTTGGCAAGAGAATAAATTCTACAATAATGTAATAAGTCTGGTCATCAAATATAGATCTCTAAACAATATGATAACAAAATAGGAACAGCCTTGGGCTTATGTTTCATTTTTGTGCATATAAGCCTTACCTACACCCTTTTTTTTTGACATTTTGCTTAGCGATTCATATTTAATGATCAAACTTATTAAATATGATTCTAACACCCATTCTATCTTCAAATGGAAAAGTTATCCAAAAGACCCATTTCTATATTTTAATCTCCCATTCAACTTATCCTAAGGCTTGAAAGGAAATGGCAATGTTCAAAACAAACAAGTAGAGAAGAAGATAATGTTAAAAACTACAAGAACTTAGAATGTCATTGGATAAGAGAGATCTATTCATACCAGCAATAACATATTTTTTTGGTGCCTTCAGCAAATCCTTACAAGATCTCTATGTATTATATGCAAGACTTTCCATTCCTAAAGTCATGTACTTATGGAGGGAAAGACATAAAGTTGCAAGTGGCTAGTCAGTGGGAAAAAATTCTCTCTATATTAACAAGAGACGCTAGCATCGCTTCTCCCTGTATTGTTTCAATAGAAACAATGCCTCATTCAACTTCAAACATTTCATACTAAAATTAAAGACTTCTCATTTGCAGAACTTATTATTCAACTTCAAAAAATTTCATACTTCAATCAATTTATTTAATACTTCAATCAACACATTCCATAAAAAGTATTAAAGTCTAAACATACATAACATATAGGCAAATTAAGCATAGAAAGGTCATAAGCTTGTTTTCAACTTGATCAACAATTGCGCATGAATTCCAGGAAAGTGTCAAACTTGGCTTCAACTAGATCAAAATTAGCATTTAGCCTCTCAAATTCTTCAGTCATTATATATTCAAGAGTTTCAATGTACACCAACTGATCATAAATTGCATTCCAAAGATCTTGTACGACTGTGTCTGCTGTTGCACCATGTGCCTCATCCATTCTAATTTAGATAAGAACTGTTTAAGAGTCCTTCTATTAAATTGAGAGATCTTTTTAATTGTAGCCTCATGCACTTTTCTAACAACTTGCTAATAGATTAAATATCTGCAAAAGGGAAACGGAAGAGCATGTTTAGGAAAAATAGACATCTTAGCCATTCCACAAAAAGTTATCAAGTGTAGATCAATAGTCATCTTAACCCAATGACATACAAAATATATCCTTTTTCTTGATTTAAATGTGAACAATGTGACCTCAGTACAGCAGACAAATAAATTCAGAAGGGTAATAATTAGCATTCACTTCATTTTGATGAATAAAGTCACTAGGCAATGGGCAATTCATCCCACATAGAGTGTTACCACTTGATCCAAATCAATACATCATTATCATCATCTTCCATTTCATCAACATCCATCATAGGGATGGGGTATTTTGTATGAGGAGTACTTGGAATACACAAAAACTGACTCAACACTTTTGGGTTATTGTAAGATGCTTTTCCCTCATATATGTCTAGAATATATCACTGTTAATTAACATCATACAAATTGCAATAAAATTCTTTCACCCAATCTACTATGCCTTCTACATTAAAATCACATAAAGATATCTATTCTCTTTGTATCAACCATCTACAAATAGCCATCCATGAAACACATTCGAGTTGATAGTCCTTTCCACCATAATGTTCTTCTTCACAAATATAGATTCAAAACTCCCTACATTCTCCTCATGTAAAAATTGAGAAGCATCAAAGGTGGAGGAAGAGGTGGAAGCATGAGAAGTACTTTTCTTCTTTGAAAGTGAGGTTTTGGGTGCCATCAATCTACTATTAATCAACCTTAAGCAACTCAAGAAATATCCCCAAATCCACAAAACAATCCAAGAAAATGATTCTTCAAATACAAAACTTGTAAAAGAAGGAAAAAAGTAAAAAGAAATTACCATGAAAATGGAGTTTGATAAGAGGAAAAAGCAACATCTACCAGAGAAGTTGGAAGATCTCTTCGCAAAGAACTCACAATAACTTGAGAAAAAAATAAAACAAGGAAAGCAGAGTTTTTTAACCCTTAAAATGCACTGTCGCTCACTGTTATTATTATTATTATTTAACTTGAGATGACCTTGAGAACTAATTTGGTGTGGTCAGAACTACAGGGTCCTATCTAGTGGGGGACCCACTTAAGGGTTTTTTCTTGTTAATTCCTCTATTTCTTAATGTTGTTCTATCTAAAATGTAGTATATATCAATATATATACATAAAATACAAGCAGGACCAATAAGAGTCCAACAGACTTGATATCTTGTCTAAGATTCTCCCTATTAAGGATTATGAACCCTAAAAGTGCAACTGGCTGCCCTGTCAGATCCAATCCAATGATCAAGGCTACCTAAATGGGGCCAAACCCAAGGGGTCTAGGCCCATGGACGGGCTTAGGAGCTGTAGTTATTTTTACACCTCAATTGTCAAGATCATCGGCGATAGTCTCTTCCTAAAATGAATATGTGTTGTGACCTATACTTTGATTCAGCCTTTGTGGGGTCTCACAGTGATATATACCATTGGGGATGATATGTCTAAAGTACATTGCTATGTCTTCTACACATATTCAATCCAATAGAGTGAAATTTCAACTATATCCTACACATGAGTAGATGCAATATTTGACCAACTTAGATTAAACAAAGGTTAGACCCAAGTTATAAGTACTTGCAGCAGTCACCCCAAGTTAGACGACACATCTACAATCTCGGATTTTCATATTAGGGCTTCTAAATTAGATATGCTTTTATAAAATTCCTGCACTAAGAATGCCACATAGTAGACCAAGACCTCCAAGATGTAATGACAAATTGTGGCGAGGTCTTGGTAATGACAAATTGCGCAAAGAATATTTTCCATTCTCATTTACTGAGCCTAAAAGGCTTTTATAGGAATTGAGTTCTTATAATTAATATGCCAAAAAAAAAAACAATAAAAAATCATCTCTTTAAACCATGCAATTGGTGGAGATTATTTGTCATTGGAACTTGTAGTTGGTGGTTATTTTGATTTTTTTAATTAAGCATCCTTCACCCCACGAAAATGTTATGTCTGCACTAGCCATCTGTACCATTACAACGGCATAAGCTTACAACAGCATGATACCATCTCTCTTTTTTGCTCAACTACTTATTTTTAGGATCTCCATATAATTTCTTTACCAATCGTGGGTCATTAGATGATATAGGTGTAAATCAATTTATATTAGAGCACTATCCGAGCTTCAGAAATAATTTATTGTGGGATTACAAAGAGGGGAAACATCACTTCCAACGAAGAATGAAAAGAGGAGGAAAGAGGAGATTTCTGCTCTCAATGTTATATATATTAGTTATAAAGTTTTTTTTTAACCCAACCAAGGGTGCTGGGACGCAAGAGAGAGCCCACACACAAGGGAAGAAAGCCCACAAAAGAGAAAAGAGAACAACACTCGCAAGAAAAAGCCCACAACAATGGGGAGAGAGCCTACACACGCCGGAAGAAAGCCCACAGAGTTGGAAGGCAGCTTGCACACTCAGGAAGAAAGGTGGGTGTACCTAGGGTTTGATAGTCGTTCTTATATCATTTATAAAGTTTCGATAGTCGTTCTTATATCATTTATGAAGTTAAGCAATGGAAATGTCAATAGTAGAATATATCATGCTAAAGAAACTAGCTCATAGTAAAGATTAAAAGGATGCACTTTTCAAGGGATAAATGGAGGAAATTATTTGTCTTATAAGATGTAAAAATTGATAATCACCTTCATATGTTTATTACTAACTCTTTATTTATCATCTCCTAATGCCATTTTTTATGTAAACATATAAAAATGACAAATGCCCCAAGGATAATTTGATCGGTTGATATCTCATATTCTTTCAATACAAGTGTAAACTTTTTTATTAGAGTGCATCCCTGGATTGTCATGCATCTAATTAAGTCCCACTGAAATTGGATTGTTTGTCTTAAAAAAATTGATTGTTTATTAGAAGGGCTTGGCATACCTTAGTTCAAAGATTTAGTAGAGTGGCAAAAAACCTGAGTTTGCTTTGAACATCTTGTATTCGAAACTGCCTTAGGTTTACCCATTGTGCATTTGTGCAGCTTTAGCAAGCACCACCCAAAAGATTAGTCCTATTGATTAAAGACCCCAGGAATATATATGTATATATATATATATGAAAATTCTAAAGAATGGCCCACTAGAAAAGGGGTGTTTTTGCCCTCTTTCTATGGTCCAATTAATTGTTGCCAAGTCAACTCACATTGATTAATGATAAAAGGAGATAATATCACCAACCAAATAATGTGGCATATTTTTAGTAGTGATTTCAAATCCTCATAACACCCAATTATTCCATTAAGAGAACCATTCAAATTCCAAGGTCTTCATTTCATGTATTTATCCAATGTAAAGTTATAAAAGCATGGGGTGCCTATGATATCAACCATTTACTTCTATTTTGTTTTATTATGGTGACTCCTATTGTTTCAGATTTATTTATAAGTCTTAGAGTGATTACCATCTCATCCCATTATTTATAATAGAGATTTGAATGGATACTATGTCATCAACCATTTACTTCTATTTTGTTTTATTATGGTGACTCCTATTGTTTCAGATTTATTTATAAGTCTTAGAGTGATTACCATCTCATCCCATTATTTATAATAGAGATTTGAATGGATACTATGTCATTGGCATGAATTGACATTAATTGGAGAAGGTATCGTTGGAAGAGAAAATTGAAGATCCTTTTAATAAGGAAAATAAGTAGGAAAATTAAATTACTAGTCCTATCAAAGGTAGACTAAACAAGTAAGAGTTATTTTTATTTCATAAGTGGATAATCCTTACTGAGCTTTGAAAGAAATTGTTGGAGCCTTTAAAGGGAGAGAGAGAAAACACGGGTTCTCTAAAAGTGCTTTTTATTTTGTTTTCAATAGAACCCACATCATCCCCACATCTTTTATTTCATTCATAAACCACAATGGGGGATCTTTTTTTTCAAAACTGGGCGTCGTGTAGCCTTACTCAGATATATATATATATAGGGCAAACCTCTCCTAAGCTCAAGGTTATATAAGAAATTCCGAAAGCCCGAGCCCTTGCACGATCCTCTTAAATTACACATGTCCTCCAATATTTGGTCATATCCGAATTTATTAGACCTTTGGATCAACTGTACACCGATCCAAATGAAATGTTGACCATTAAGTTTTTTGGGCCCAGATGGAGATGATAGAAACCATGATTGGGGCTGATTTTTAACAAAGAGGAGAGTCCTATGGAATCCTTCAAATCCACCCTATCCCTATCCCCATGTGGGTCCCCAGGTGGCCCCTAGGTGTGAGACACAAACTTGAGGTTACCTTTTCCTAAGCTTGAGCTTAGGAGAGGGGCTCCCATATATATGTTGGAAATATTTATGCACATCTATCCCTCACCATGTTATGCTGAGGGACAATATAGTAGGGCTGACTTTATGAACCATCGAAACCATCCACACACATGAGACTCCCTAAATTATTATGAATCAACTGATTTTTCACTAATTTGAATGGATTGAACCCTTTGATTGTGGGTCAAATTTTTTCTTTAATATATAGTTGTTAAATTTGTAGAACATGAATAAATGGGTTAGAGGCTTGGGATTGAGCCCAAACTTAATTGATACACCAATCTAAGGTGACTCTTTTCATCCTCCAAAGTTCCATAATCATAGGAGCTCTAAGTGGACCCTGTCAAGTTTGTCCATATATATACATATTTATACATATAGGGGAATATTCATGTGCATATATCCCTTACCATTTTTTTCTTAAGAACTCTAGGTGGGACCCACTGTATGGTCCATCCAAATGGATTACACACGACCCCTTTGAATTGAACCTATTTACTAATTTTTGTTCAAATTCAAATTTATTGGACCGTTGGATCGACTATGTATCCATTCGAATGGCATGAATTTGTGGGTCATAGATGAAGGGGTTAGGGACATGTGATTGGGGCCAAACTTGGTATCTAGGGTGGTCCCACGTGGATCTTTCTATCCCCCTCAGTCTAATCCCTTGGTGGGGTCCACCATGGGCCCTGCAGAGGAATATGCATGGTCCCTTGGTGAGAGACATATGCACATGAATATCCCCCATATATATATGTATAAGGCTCCTCACCTATGCTCAAGCTTAGGAAAAGCTTGTGCACTCATGCCTATAGGGCCCACCTAGGGACCCACGTGGGGATGGAGATTAGGGAGATTTAAAGGTCTTCCTAAGAACCCCCTTCCTACAAAAAATACCCCCATCCATGATCTCTATCATCTTTATCTGGGGCCGCAACTTCCAGCGGTGTACAGTCCATTTAGATGGATCATCAGTCGATCTAATGATCCAATCACATCGGATGGCGCCAAATATTGGTGGACATGTGCAATTTGTGGGGCCCCTGTGTGTGGTCCATTTTGATGGTCACAATTCTAAATTTAACACTCATTCAATTTTTACTCCGCATTGAATTGAAATTATAATAAAATAATGCCTCCAAAGTCCAAACCAAATTTTAGGGTCATGGATCACAAGGGTAGGATGATCTTATGACTCATGATTTTACATATACATAGGTCTCATATGGATCTTTTTGTCTTCCATGATCATCATGCAACCTAGTGGCCCAACTAGAATGGACATTTTCTCCTTAAAAATGCCCTAAAAAAATGCCTGAGCGCTATTTAGCGCTCTCCATATATATATATAATAATCCTATGAGAATTAGTTTTCACCACTGTAAAAATGCCTGAATACTTATGTGCAAATAAAGAATGCCATGTAAACATCTCTCACCTATGGTAAGAAATGGATGCATAGTAATATTCTTCATATATATATAATTTTCAGTGAATGCAAAGTTTTAGAACATATCAAAATGTAGCTACACCAAGGCATATCACCTCATACATAAAGGTTTTGGCAATTACCCGTACCCAAAACTTAAAATGTATTGAAACCTTTTTCTTACCATCTATATATTATATTTTTTTCATTTTATTACATCTAAAACAGTCCAAAAGCAATTTTTATATTATGATAATCTACAATTTTAGTCGAAATGATACGGTATTGTAATGTATCAGTATATAGGCGAATTCATAAAAATTTCGGCTTTGGCCGTAGGCCCATACGGTGTCTGAATTCTGAAACCATTTTTCAACAAACTATGAATGTACACCATAGTCTAATGCCCTTCACATAATGACTTGAGGGTTGGATAATGTCTAAATGATACCCACCAATGATGGAAGGGGTGTCATGTTCCACTGAGGAAAAGACTGAAGAGCAGTTTATACACGCCAATGGCTCCATAACTTCTTGTTATATTAGTTTCTCTTTTAGTGGTGGCCTGTCAATTTCCCCCACTAAGTGGTACCATTTGCTAATAATGTAACTGGGTTGGGCCCATTGGCACTCACTTTTTTTGTTTTTATTTTTATATTATTTATTTATTTTGTGCTTGGATTGCCACTTGCTTCACTTTGGTAGGTCCCTTGCCATTGAAAGAATCTGACCCGAAAAATTATTTAAACTATTATTTTATTACTTTTATAATAGTTTTTGACGTTAAAATAGAAATTGTCAAAAATTCAATTGCACAAGCGGGTCGCTACATCGAACACTGCAAACACTTAAAAAATTTTTCCGGATCAAGATTATATCCAAATCATGGATAAATGAACTTAGAAACTTATGCAACATACATTATAATATGAATAAATCGAATCCCCATCCCACCTGACTAGCTTAAGGAACCAAGGTTTGCAGAGTCCCGTTATGCTTATGAACTGCTACATCATTGACACTCTCGCTTAATATTAGCTCTATTAAATGTTTTGGGATTGCAGTATTATTATGCACTAACTGATATAATATTTATCATAGATAGAATGAAAGCATATGATAATATGAATCTGTTCTGCGGATATTACATGACCAAGCCAGGGAGATTACCGTGACAGCCAGTAACCTCTCGCTCTCTCTCTCTCTCTCTCTCTCTGCATAACAAGTGTAATCTCTATTGTTTAGATCCATGTGATCGTATATTTTAGTTCTATCCGTCTGAAAACTATTATATTAGTTAGTTAAAAACAATATTGAAATCTCAAATATTTACTAAAACTAATATTTCAGAATTATTCTCTTACCCTAGTGGTAAGAGGTATTTGTTTTTACTTGTTTGCCCAGGGTTCAAACTCCGGATATGTCACCTCTTCCTGCTTGTGTGAAGAGGTTTTTTCTTTTTTTTTTTTACCGTATGTGAAAAGAAGAGTTTTTGCCCCTTTTGATATGTCCAATGAAAATCTGCAACCTCACAAGTGTAAAATAAAAGAATAGGGGATAGCTAATTTTAGGCTAAAAAAAGCACTCTTATTTTTTGTGAAAAACGCCCAAAGAATTTTGTAGCAAACTCATAGGCTAAAAAAGGGGCCTTTTTTGTGAAAAATGCCGGAGGAGTTTGTATCGTGCCTATATATATATAGCAAGCTTGGTAAGATGATGTTTGATTCACTAGTTCACTATTTAGGATTCAATCTATGTCACGCCCCTAAAACTGATCCAGCGGTTTAAGGCTGTATGAGAATTAGAGCCAATTTAAAATTTTCTTAAATATACCACATGGGCCTCAATTCCAGTTGGATCGAAGTCCTTCGTGAGGCTATGTTTGTTGATTAAACAACCATAATCATACACGGAACTAAAGTCCATAATTTGTGTTGCTAAGTATCGAATTCAAATCATATAAACAAACCTCAATCATACTTAATAAATGGTCAAGAATTTTAAAGAATAACAATTAAAATTATAATTCCAAGACAAATGAATTTAATGTCTACATTAATGGCTCCAAACAAGGCCTTATAACAAAATCTAGTGATACGATCTTAACACCATCTCTAGGACACCTCAAACGATGTCATTGGCCCTCTATTTTACAACTCCGTCATCTGGTGGAATGCCCTACGTCTCCTGACTCTCCCATTCGGCACCGTCAATGTGACCTAGCCACCAAAAATAGTAGGTTAGATTGACATAATCTAGTAAAAGGCAAACTGTAAGTAATGATATTAAACAAATGAATTAAATCATATTTTATATCATACCCAAAATGTACCGAATGTAGACCCAATGGCATGAATTTACAAAAATGAGTATTCTCACAATACAATATAAAAAAATAGGTATTCCCGCTAGATATAACAAATGGCATCACTGTGTACTAGATCTCATAATATATGCTAACTCGATGGTGTACAACCACCTTCAACTACAGTGAATCCGATAGATGTATATAAATACATACTGTATACAAATGCTTAATGAATCATATCATGAAACTCGTAACTCACAATATCCAAACCACTATCAACTTAATGAGTTTAGGTTGCATAATTTAAAAGTATATTACGCTCATGTGGTATTTTCCATTTTACGGAGGGTAAGCTCTACACCACCTAATAGTCATAGGTGTACACATTGAATCAAAACTTTCTTCGAAATGACAATGTTAGCCCACGATGCTAATGATCCACTTTAGGTGTTTATCATGTGGTGCAATCCAAAACTCACATTTCCATCCCAAGCCCAATTCAATTCCGTATGTACATTAACTAACCCTCCTCTATGAACAAAACTCATCATATTCTCAAGTTCAAGTCACATACTAATCTATTTATTAATTAACAGTTGGGCATGCTATCAGGTTAAGTGATCCTACACCCTAAAAGTGACATACCTAGGATCATTTATCTATACTCCGTGTAGCTGAATTCTCAATCGTGGTTAACTACCCTAACCTACCATACTACCAATTTAATTAATGGTCCCTGGGCACTCACGGCTTGACAATGGTCATCCGACGGCTTAGCTGTAGTTCCCTTACTGCTAAGCAAGCTGATGTTAAGGCTTAGTCGTAAGGCCCGTCATAGTTCATTCTCCTAAAAAAGGCTCACTGGAAAGTAGGCTGTAGCCTAGCTGTATGTGCGAACAAATTTTGGCCCTTTTTTTTCTCTTAAAAACTCAATTATAGACATTCAAAACTTCAATTTTCGAATGAAACATCAAATACAATCATCTAAACCAGATTTTAAGTACATCATTCAATAACTAAATAAATTGACGTTATTTACAGTTATCCACTTGCCTCAAATCTTAAACTAAACTCAGATCTGCTATGGCTAGATCCAATCGCACACAAACCGCTATCCGAATTCAATTCCCCGATCAAAATCCTACAAATCCAACAAAGATACACAAATCTCCTTAAGTTATTAAACATGCTCTAATCAATCTGAAAGGTACTATACGCAATCTAAGATATTGACACTAACTAAGGTTGCAGGCACTATCAAGATAAACAGAGAAAGACAAAGAAAATGAAGAGATGATGGTGTAGAGGAGCCTCCTTTCCTCAAAAGAGCCTTGGTTCTCTAGAGATAGTTAAGGCTTAGTTGCAAAAGAAAGGAAGAGGAATGGAAGAATGATGTGTATGAAGAAAAGACGATTGGAGGCTTTCCAGATTAGCTTATGTAAAGGTTTTTCTAAATTACAAGGAAAGGCTCTTTAGTGAGTTTTATAAAATTTCAAAAAAAGACTTTTGGCTTAAAAGGTCAAATAACTCGAGTCCAAGGCCCAAGAAGGTCTATCTAGTCCATCCCCAATGGGACCTACAAACAAAATGCCCTAAATACAATAACCCGACCATCTAAAATGGCTTATCAAACATCCATTTAACCCTCAACCTGACTCAAACCCTATAAATCAATTCGACCCAAAATTAAAAGATCTATGGCCTGACAATCTATATGGGGGCGGAATCTTGGTATTAAGTCTAAAATTTCAATAGGAAAACATGCTCATCAACTCATGCTTAGCACTAACATTATAATTCATAAATGAAAAAAATATAAAAACAAGATGTTTGTGTTTTGATCCATCAATTGGTTACAAATGAATGCAAAGACCCTTATTTAAACTTCAACTAAATAAAAGAAAAATGGCTAATTATAAGCCACATTTAATTCATGCGATGATGAGCAACTTCTAGACACTTCTCTAGAAACTTTGACTTTATTCCTTATGCTTATCCATGATTTTCTACAAAATTATCTACACATTTTCATAATTTACCATAAAATCCTAGATGCTTCTACATAATTCCCTTCTTTCTTGTTTTTGGAAAAGGGAAATATCATTGGATCATAAAGTAAAGAAAGATGCAGGAGCAGATACGGAAAACGGTTTGATAACGTCCTTAACAACAAAGATAGAAAGTTAAATAGGATTTGCAAAAAGCTGCTGATAAAAAACTGCCTGGGAAGCGAAAACACCACTTCTCCCATGACATAGGAGATTTAAGGATCTCCTAGGGGATTTTGAGCTTCCCCAAGGTAATAACCATAAAGCGTTTAAACAAAAGATAAATATCCCACAAACACCAAAACATTACTACAGTAGTGACATCCTTCTCCCCCAAGCCTCTAGAGCTAGAGGCTCCCCAACCGCCCGAGCCAATCATGTCAACTAGCACCCAGATTTTCCAACCCTGAGCTTCGAACTCCTTCCATTCTGCCCACATGATCCACAACAAGAGTAAAGAAAGCAGTAGTGTGCTACTGGATGGAACGTCCACAAAACGTGCGGATATACATCGGTGTATTGTTCAGCTGAGCCTCATAAAGGTATTGGATGTGATCCGATAGGCCGGAGGAGATGGTGACGACAACAGGTTGGACGTCTCTGGATAGGGCATCAGCAACCATATTGGCCGTTCTCTTGCAAAAATTGAAACTCCAAGGTGTTGTTCGGCTAGGAGGGAGAGAGTTTGTTTCCATTCGGACATGATGGTCCAACCCAGCTGACCTGTAACGTGAACTGTGGAAGCCAATATCTCGGTTACCCCCTCAATCTGGAGCTTTGGAATTCCCAATCCCTTGGCAACTTGGAGCCTTTCCTTAGTGCAAATCAGCTCTGCCTCAAGGGCCGAACCCACCATGGTTGGTCTATAGTAGGCTTTGATCTTTTGTCCACGATGGTCTTTGATAATACCCCCAATTCCAGATGCTCTGTTCTACAAATTGAAGGCTCCATCAAAGTTCAGCTTACACCAATCTAGTGGAGGAGGGATCCTTCCATCCTATTGGTCCATGGTCGCATTAAGGTGGCCTGCAAAAAGGTTTGTTAGGTTTCATTTAATGACATAGGAAATGGATTTGTTACGGACAGTTGAACGGTCAGGCGAGCAGTGGTTGAAGATGAGGTCATTCTTACAGTTCTAGGTGTACCAGGCCACTGTAGTAACTAGCTTAGTTGTCACGCCCCAATTCCGGGAATTTAGGGATTTGAGTGGGCTCCCAGGGCGTGGATATGTAATCTCGTAGAAATACGTGCCCTGAAGAATTATGCACGAATTCCTACAAGGGAGATTCCACAGGAACGTATGAGGTATGCAGACACAGATACAAATATAACTTATCATAGGCGAAATCCTGCGAAATACTCAGTAATTATCAAGAGCACATGAACTTCATATTCTGTTAACTTTCTAAAGTAAACATATATATATATACATATGATAGTGTTAAAGTCTTTTAAGTACATTCCAAGAATACTACTTAAGAGTGTGATACAAAAGGTCCAAGCATAACATCCTAAGAATACACGCGCTCCGTAGGATGGCTAGTAATAGACGTCGCCATCTGTCTACTCGTCTACAACCTGAGGTACCGTTGGGGTACCCTCCGGGGGCGCGTCATTGCCCGTGTTGGGACCGAGTGCTGGACCTGCAATACGAAGGGTACATTGTTAACACGACGGTTAAGCAAGTACTGAGGCGTATAAAACAAGTATAACAATATATATATATATATAACAAAAGTACTTAACAGTATGCACTGATTTAAAAGAACAATGGTGACGTGCTAAACACATAATGCAGGAGTGGCAATGGATGAGAAATTACCGTCAAAGCATCATACATACTGATTGGTAACCACGGGGCTCTATTCTCCCAGAAAGGGAGCATATTTACATATGGGTCGCTAGGGGATCAGGCTAGCTTCCCGAGGAGCGCCGACTACTCCTCCGAAAACCTACTGCAGTGGTGTCATACATATACCCAAAGGGCGTAAGCTGAGCAGTGCCGACTCAGATTCAATCGTATCAATCGTATTATACCCTTGGCTAACAAGCTCGCACTCATTAGAAGCTCTGGCTTGTCGGACACGCACTCATTAGAAGCTCAAGTCTGAATGCCTCAGGGTTTTGCTAAAAGAAGTAGTTCATGTTAAAGGTGGGGTGTTGTAGCAAGATGCATGCATTCGGATTGAGATATTACTACTCATCCTATATTAATTGGCCATCCCCAAGAACATTCAACACGACGTACTCATGAGAAATCCGGTGTCGTTGTGTTACCATGTCTTGGTATTACCTTATAGGCATGCGGGACACCTTCTTATGCCAATATCCATGACTTGCTATTGGGAGATCATTCATAAGTCATTCACTCATTCCAACATATGATTACCAGTGGCCAATGTGGGGGTGTGGAAGGTACCAATACTAAGGCCCTACAAGATCATTGAAGGTTCCTAACATCCTACATTCATTGGGTCCTTACGGCTTAGCCATATACAAAGCTACGGCTTAGCCAAGTGGGTCAGAATCTGTCTGGATTTTTAGGCACATTTACGGCCCAACCAAATGTTAGCCTACGGCTTAGCCGTGCTAAGCCTATGGCTAGGGTTCGGGGAGGTTATGGTGTAGCCGTAGTGTATTCCACGGTGCAGCCGTGTGCAAACCGTAGAAGAAACTGGGTTCCATGAGCTCTCTGGAAAGCT
Source organism: Sextonia rubra (assembly GCA_037013555.1). NCBI lineage: Eukaryota > Viridiplantae > Streptophyta > Magnoliopsida > Laurales > Lauraceae > Sextonia > Sextonia rubra. The sequence continues at coordinate 9,312,577 of JASUAD010000015.1, forward strand.
CGCCGTAGGAAGACCTACGGCTTGGGTACGGGCTGGATATGGCTTAGCAGTAGTACTTTTCACGGTGCAGCCGTGGGTGAGCCGTAGTTCAAAATCGGGTTTTGTTGCTCTCTGGACCTTGAGCCGTAAGTACTCACGGCTTAGCCGTAGCTTCACCGTAAGCTTCAGAAACATAATACAGTTCTGTAGCTCAATTTCGATTTCAGTCAGTACAAAACCTATATTGGGAGGGAGTTCTATGACTTAATAGTAGTATTCAATTAAGGTGTTCTGTACTCCCACACCCTCTGTTCCCATTATTACCATTCCCACTTAATTCATATCCCACTGGCACCCAAGTAACAACTTAATTCACAGACACCCATTAAGAAGAGACTGCAGTGGGAAAACTTGGAAGAACTAACTCAACATGCAATGAATAAATTACACATGCAGCGCATATAAGCTCAAGTACTTGCCTTGTTACCAGTGTTTAGCCCATTTTTAACTCTTTTTGTCGTGTGGGTAGAGGGAAAACTCCAAATCGAAATGGGTTCTCTACAATAGAACATGCAAGGAGGAAAATGGGGTTTAAGTTCACATGCATGTCATGTGGTGGAATCCTTATGGCCCTAATAACCCAAAGGATGAAATGAAGACAACCCCTCACCTTATACTACTGTAGATTTCAGAAAGAAGTACCCAAGGGAGAAGGAAATCAGTGGAGGCGTTTCCTAACACCTGCATGACCCCTTTCCAGTTGTGGTAGCACCTTAAGAGGAAGAGAAATGAAAAGCAACTGAAGAGAAGGGAGAGCTCCAGCAGTTGTACGAAAAGAAGAGAGCAAGATACGTTGAGCTCTCATTTAAACATGAATTTCTCTGAAAGTTACATGCAAGGCCATATGTTTTAAGAAATTTCAGTTTAGGCCAAATGCACCTCAATCAGACCAAGATAAGTCCGGATCAAGTCGGACCCAACACGAAAGATGATCCACGCGAAAAGTTACACGAAAGGAAATGGACGAGGTATCCAAGAGGTGCAAGGACAAATTACGAAAAGGCCTTTAACCACTAAAGTAGGGCCGAACTCCGCCCAACTCCCTATCCAAGGCCCAAACCCGATAATTTTTGGATTAAATTAGCATTAATCGAGTTCAATTAATATAGAACGAGCTTCATTAACATAAATCAAGATTAGTGGGATTTGGGACGTTACACTAGTTTTATAGTTACAACTGGTTTAAAGGAACTTGTTCTCCCGAAATGGGGAATCGAGGTGTATAAATTGTATATTGGCTCTCTTTCTGGCTGGCAAGAAAAGAAATGGGAAAGAAAATTGAGAATGTCAATCTTTTTAACTTTTTTAATTTTGAATTTATTTTTGTGGGTTCTTTTACAGTCTAAGCTCCGGAGTGCAAACTGTTTACATGAATTTATTTTTCTCTTTGCTTAACACCCTCCCCCACCCCCTCCCCACTCCGCTCGGTCTTGAATGATCAATACTTTAAAAAGTTGATTTATAAAACACATGAAAATTTTACATAACAAGAAGGAAACAAAGAATTTAGAAGGGTGTCATCCAGAGTGTAGTGAATGCACGTCATTTTTGTATTTAAGTCGATCAGCAGTCTTCATAACCTATCACCCATTTTCCTTGGATATGAAGTTCCAAGGGGAATCAGAACGAAGGATTTACGGTCATGGTTACCCCTCATGGATCGCTTATCGCATTATATTAATGGGTTGGCATTATTTTTACCCATATCTCCTTCTACTCGTAGGTGACGAAAATGAAGAAAGTCTCAAAGGACTTCTCTTCTTTGGAGATATGCTCAAGTTAAGGCACTATCCTTCTGATCATTTTTAGAAGATCAAGTACCCTATTTTTTGTGTTAAAGCTTCTGTTGAAGAAGTTGAAGTGTCGGAGTTCTCTTGTGGAGAGTCTGGATGCTTGATGCTCTATCTGTATCTCAATTTCTCTATCTATGTGTCTATGTGGTCTCATGTCTCTATGTGTTGGAATGGACGCCCAAGGGGGGTTGGTATTTATAGCCTCTAAGAGCCTTCTCCAATCATTTGTGGCATGGAGAAGACTGAGCAAAATCTTATTTGTAATGGGGTACCCTCCCACAGTCAACCTTGTGAGGTGGTAGCCAAATCTTCATCACTTAAATCATACTAATCAACTTAAAACCTACTCAGAATGATTTGAATAGATATGGATTGACTGCTTGATGATCTTTTAGAATTTAGAATTGTCAGCCAGTCATTTTCCTCTATTGGCCACTAGTTTGTTCAATCGGCCAGTGATCCACTCGACCACTATCTTGTTCAGTCGGCTAGTGTATACTTTTTTTTAAAAGTATTTTGACTTGTTTTCTTTTCCAAGCTTCAAGGGGTATTTTTGGGCTTTGTCCTTGAGCTATTTGGGCTTTGTTTTCTTGTATATGAGTCATGTTTGAGTCTTGACCCCGACTTTGAATTACTTAGATGCTTGTGGATTTCTTCCAAACTTTTTTTCGCGTGCCAACAAATGCCCCCTTGAGGTGCAATGATGAAGGGCTTTTCTCGTAGTTGTTGTGCCTTGAAAGACGCTAATTTGGAAAAGATGACTATCCCACTCTTGTTTCCTTCTTTTCACAAACACTTTATATGTTGTTGTATTTTGTGTGAATGAGTTTGTTATGGTTCCTGAGGCTTGAAGAAACTTGCGAGTCTTACTTTTGAGAATGGAAAATTGGTTGGACTATAGAGATTTTTGTCTCCTATATCCTATCCTTAACAGGAATTATTTGTTTTTTTTTTCCCATGCGAGTGAGGGGTTTTTCCAAAGTTCAAGCTATCAGAGGTTTATGTTCGTTAATTCCAAGTGCAGAGCTGCAATGTAGTAAAACACTAGTAAGACCAAGTCGATCCACAATGAGCTATGCTTAAAATATTTTCAACTTATCACCTGCCTATTCAAAATTCTAAAACTATCCTAATTAAAATCTAACAAATACATACATTCCTAAAAAAAATAATTACAATCACAATTCAAATAAATAAAGTAAATCCTAAATCTAAAAGTTCCTAAAAATAAAACAAAATTTACTGCAAAACAAAACACATGTTAGAACTTCCAATAAAACTATATTTAAAATTAAAAACTTACTAAAAATAAAAACTAATCAAAGTTAAAAAAAATAAATAAAAGTGAAAGAAACAAAACTCTCCTAAATTAGAAACTAAATTAAGCTAAGAATCTACACTTTCTAAAACCAAAAGATTTTTAACATCAATTCAAATTAGAAAGAAATTTAATTCTAAAAAAGAACTATAAATGGATACACAAAATCAAATTAGTAATCTTCTAAATCTAAACAATTTCTAAAAACAAATATACAATGTAACTATACAAGTCTTCTACAGTATAACAACACACAACAACTTTTTTAAATTAAGACTGAATTTACTCAAACATGATAAACTAAAAAAAATAAATGCAAATCTGAAAACTCAATTTCCTAAAGTAAGAAAGATGCAAGAATGATGAAGAAAAACAATGGACTTGATGCATGATCAAGTAGTCTATCTCTAACATGTGATGGTAGTGTATATAAATGGTTAGTCAAAAATAAAAAAAAATCAGAAATCAGTTGCTTACTGCTGAATTAACTCAGTTCCAGAACTGAAATTTGTTCACTTCAACACAAAAAATCAGTTTTAAAATACTTATTTCAGATCTGAAATTTATTTAACCTAGTGTAAAAATCAGTTTCTAGAATAGTCCTTCAGTTGCACATATGTTTCGGCCATTATATGACTGATTTAGGTTTGATTCACATGCTCTTTTCTAAGTTTTAAATCTGATTTTCAGTTTACTGACTTGCTGGTAGCTAACAATGTGCAAAAATCTATATTGAAAAATTCTGCCAGACAGATTTCTGAGTTATAACTTTATGAATTCCAATTCTGAACAAATATTCTCAGCTCAACATTTTTCTAGTTTCATCTTAAATTCTGAACTGAAGTAAAGTATTCTACAAATCAGATTTCATATTTCTGAATCGACCCGAGCATTAAGTAAAGAAAAATCAAAAATTTCTGCACAATTCAGTCAGCCAACTGCATGTTTTTAATAATTTCTGAACTGATTTAAACATCTTTAAACACTTGAGATTCAAATATTTGAACTGATTTTGACAAACAGAATTTTGAAAATGGAAATCTACTGGAAATTTCAGCAATAAACAAAAAGAAAAAAAAACTGTGCAAGAACATGTAAAGTGTGAAGGAATTTTAAATAAAGCGCAGAAAGGAAAATACAAGTGCAGGAAAAGTACGTAAAGTGAGAGAAATTTAAAAAAGAAGTGCATGAAAATAAAAAAATTACAGGAATTTAAATGTAAGGTTGCATAAAATTAAATGTAGTCAAGGCAGTAAAGGCAATAAAGTTATCTTCTCAAAATTTTCTTTTAAATTAGGTTCATGATTTCTTCGAATATGATCTTAGTACATTAGGTTGTCAATCCAAGCACAGGAAACATTAAAAATATCCATACAAACCATAAGAAAAGAAGAAAAATTTTAAGAAGAGCAACATATACTAATATGTAAAAATTCTTTACAAAAGATTGTCAAATAAAATTAAGAACAATACATGCTAGAACGGAAAAGAAAAGAACCTCTTCTAGCTGAAATTCCTAAGGGTGTAGTGTGGCCTTAGAGCTAAGCCTCCTTGAGGACTAGGATGAAGGGAGAGAGAGATGAAGAAGATAAAGTATAGAGATCTAGAGAATGAGCTCTTTTTCTATGAAGAGTATGGGAGAGGGGTGCCCTATTTTTATTTTTTCAAGTCCTACTCTTTCTCAAACTTTAAAATCTTAAAAAATAATAAAAAAAATGGATCAAATAGGCTTCATACAATGGCTTGGGCGTGAGATCCACTTTTGGAATTTTTTTTCTTTTTTTTTCTTTTCTTTCTTTCTTTGCTTGGCTTGGAATCCTTCTTGCAATTTTATTTCCTTCTTTGTCTTTTGCTACCTTGCATTGAGATATTTGAAGAGAGAATTTAGGGATAAGAATCCTCCCTTGGAATCAAATTTGGCCCACATGAGGTGTAGAACTTCCCTTTTATATCTTTGCATTGTCAACTTTCCTTTTTTAGAAAGTACTCCTTGTTGGCTCTAAACTCAAAGAGATCTTCTAGATAATTCTCCCTTGATCTTTTTTTCTTTATTTTTTTTATCCAAAATCTGATCCAAAACATGTGTTGGATGTCCATGCTTGCTTGGAGATTTTTTTTTATTTTTTTTTCAATTAAATCTTCTCCTTCTCCAAAAAAAACTCCTATGTGGCTTTCCTTGTCCATCTTTGATGAGAAATTCTCCAAATTCCCTTCAAAATCTCTTGAAAATGTATAACAAATAAATAGACACCATCTTGGATGTTTTACAAGTATATCCCACATATATGCATATGTGTGTGGGACTATGAAGCCAACTTTTGCAATTTTCTTCCAATTTCTTTTCTCTTTTTAATTTTTCTCTCCCTTCTTTTAAAAATCAATTCCTTGCCTCAATTTTTATAAATGGGACCCATATCATCAATTTTCTACAAAACAAATGTGAATTTATGTGAAAAGACAACTTTACCCCTAATATCACAAATGCATGAATGCGGGCCCATTTCTCATGAAATGATAATAAAAATGCACACCATTTTTCATAATTTTATATGAATAAACTAATGATGATGAAAATTGAATTTAATTTATGAGAATATAAATTTTCACAAAACTTTTCAAAAATAGACTTTCCAAAAATGACAAGTTTCATGAATTTATACAAAAGTGTAATTTTTAAACAAATTGTGCAAAGAAATACTAGAATGAATTTAAAATGCTTAAAACCACTAGATCACACTAAATTAGGCTCGTTTGGCTTAATAAATCATTAAAATGGTTTAAAATGTATATAAAAATATGCATTTTTAAGGACTTATCAGTTTATCTGAGGGTTCATATGGTTTTTCCAAAGTTTTTCAAAATGGATATTGGATTGGTTTCTATACCTTTGTTTTCCTTGAAAACTGGTGTTTGACCAAGTTTGAGGTGCTTTTGGGGAATGATGAAGGTTTTGAATGAGTGAAGGTACCTTTTACTGGGGTTTTTGAGGTTGTCTTTTGATCAAGGGCATAGAAAAGACTTTTATTACGTAAGAAGAGAAATGCTTCACCATCAAAAAGGTTGAAATTAGTAAGTGAATTGCTTTTCCATGAGCTATGGATCTACTTTTAATTTTCTAAGGAAGCTTGCTTATTTTTACTTGACTGAGGGTTTGAAGGGTCAAACAAAGTTGAAACTGATCATTTAGCCACTTGTTTCAAAGGTATTTTGGAGGGGAGTGTCAAGGGAAGAAGGTTTTGGAGGTTTGTAAGTTTGTAAAAGATGAAAACTGGGACAAAATGGAAAATTGCTTCCTCTTGGCTACCTCAAATGTTACCCTAGATATCTGAAGGACTTTTATCTATAAAAGGCAATGAGCCTTTTAAATTCCCACTTTGCAATTTTTACTCTTGCCTCTGAGATCTCTAAGCTAGGGTTCCCAAAGCTTTCCTGCTAGCTTTTCTGTTTCTTTTTCAAGTTTTCTTCACCAATCAAAGAGGTTTCCATGACTGGTGAGCTCCTCTCATCATCTTCTTCCTTTCATGTGTTGCAAAGCTGATTGGCTCTGCAGTTGCCATGTTCCTTTAAGTTTTGTGAGATGCCTTTTTTGTCAAATTTGAATATTGGATGCCACATTACTTGCGTTTTTCCTTTTCCTGCGATTTGTTTACAAACAAAGAAAGGGTCTTAAAGCAAACTCATGGTTATATGGACGATGGACTATTTATCTTCTTCTTCTTCACTTTTGGCCAAGCAGATTTTCCCCTTTTCTTACTTCTATTTTTGCAAAACAATCTTTTTTTTTCTGTCAAAATTTGTTTAATATGTGATTTTCTCTTTTCTTTGCTTGATTCTTGTTGAAAATCAAAAATTTTCTCTTGAAATCTTTTCAATTCCCCAAAACAAGTTGCAATTGGGTACCCCATGTACAGGGGAGAGTCACTTAGAGTTTTCTAGGGTTTTGAACTTGATTTCATTGAAAAACTGCAGGGTATGCTCGATTTGGATAGGGGTTAGTCTTTTCTTCAAACTCTTGTGAATTTTCACAAGGTTTAAAGAGTTCTGAAATTTCGACTTTAGAGTCTCTGGCCGTGCCTTAAGCTTTACATCAGAGATCATCCTTAAGCCCTTATCTCTTTGCATTAATTATGGATGAGTTAACTGTGCATATTCAAGAAGAAGTACCATGGTATATGTTGTTCGCAGATGATATAGTATTGGTGGATGAATCAAGAGAGGGTGTAAATGCAAAACTTGAGAGATGACGGAGGGCATTAGAATCTAGAGGCTTTAAAATAAGTCGTACAAAGACAGAATATATGGATTGCAATTTCAGTGGACATATACAAAGTGTTGAAACCACTGTCAAAATTGAAACCCATGAGATACCACGTAAAGATTCTTTTCAGTACCTAGGCTCGATGATTAGTAAGGATGGGGAGATTGACGAAGATGTGGAGTATAGTATAAGAGCCGGATGGCTGAAGTGGAGACTAGCTTCGAGAGTACTTTGTGATAGACAAATGCCAACAAAATTGAAGGGAAAATTTTACAGGACAGTGGTTAGACCAGCTATGATATATGGAGCAGAATGTTGGCCAATTAAGAAGACACATATTCATAAGATGGATGTAGCGGAAATGAGAATGCTTAGGTGGATGTGTGGTAAAACTAGGAAAGATAAAATTAGAAATGAGCGCTTTCGAGAACATTTAGGGGTAGCACCAATAGGAGATAAGATTAGAGAAACTCGTTTAAGATGGTTTGGGCATATTGAGCGTAGGCCAGTAATGGCACTGGTAAGAAAAAGTTTGGATATACAGGTGGAGGGTCCATCAAGAGGTAGGGGTAGGCCGAAGAAAACATGGATGGAAGTCATTAATTCAGATTTGAAGAAGTTGCACTTATCGAAAGATTTAGCTCAAAATAGAACGGAATGGAGAAATAGAATTCATGTAGCCGACCCCAACATGGTTGGAATAAGGCTTTGATGATGATGATGATGATGATGATGATGAGTCTCTGGCCGTGCCTCTGTGGCTTTGTCTTCTTGGGTAGCCGATGGTTACTTTTTGGCCTTCTAGGGGACCGATGTTTCATTTAGTTGCCTTTTATATGGCCAATAGTGTACTATTTTGACTGGCTGAGGGACTTTTATGCCTTAGGCATTTTGGATCCTTTTTTTAGGGGCCGACAGCCTATTCTAAGTAGGCGATAGCATTTCATTGAACTTTTGAGTGACCAAAGATTGAGCTTCCAGTAAACGAGAGGTTTCTGAACCTTAACCATTTTGAGCCTTTGTCTTAGAAGTTTCCTCCTTCGGTGCCCGAATGGTTCCCATGGCTTATCCAATTCTAAGTTTTTCTCCTTTTATGGTCAAGAGATGACTTGGTCCTTCAGTCTCACAAACTTAGAACTTTTCTTAAATTCCTTTGTGCTTAAATACTTGGTTTGATGTGTTGTTTGTTTCTTTTTTACCGTCATGTACATATCTACGTGGACCAAAACTTTAATTTGCTTCCATAAGGCTCTTTATCGAGCTTCTACATTGCTTTGACCTGAAAGCCTGATCTCTGGGCTTTTTGCATATGCTTGAGCATTGTCGAGGCTCAGGGGTAAATATACCCTTCTTTTCAAGGCTTTGCGCCCCCCCCCCCCCCCCCCTTCTTTTACTAAGGGGAAATGCTGCCAAATTTTACGTAGAGTTTACTGACTTTGTATACTTAGTCTTTTTCTTCTTACACCATTTTCTTGGTTTTGCTTCTTATAGACAAATGCAAAAAAGTTGCTTCCTCATCTTCCAAGGGCGAGAAGGTAGCTATGTCTTGTCCTTCAAACACTCCTCCTTCGCCACGAACTGTTGGTCATCAAACTCGGGCTCGTTTTAAAGAGATCCAAAAAGAGCGTCGATGCACACACTATTGAGGCACTATCAAAATTGAGGAACCATCTACTGAGCACTCACAACATGTAGGATTAGGAAGACATTCTTAGCAACTTCCCCTAGAATGATGATCAATAAGCTACTCTAAGGAATCCAAGCTACAACTTTGGGGATAGTGATGAGTGCTAGTATGACCAAAGCATTGATTTCCTGGTTCATCGGTACTTTAATAGAGATGACATATGTATCGATCTTTCTACTGAGTACCAGTACAAAAAAGATCATCAGCTGATGGATTTAAATACCTCTATCTCTTCGAGGCACGATGCTCTGTAACGAGAGAAGCTCTTATCCCTATACAAGACAAGAGTATTTTTTAATAATCATCCTTTCTATGCTGAAGGTGAGGTGAAAAGCATGGAGATATTAGTGCCCAATAATGTGACTCTACCCATCCAGAGCCACATTTACCAGCTCTGTACTATTTGGCTTAAGAGTCTTTCTAATAATGGCAGTGGCTAGATGGAGCATCATGTTCCATGAGGATGGTTTATTCCTTCAGGTGCTTGGCAAAAATGGAACAATGTGGTCCTTGATATGTGCAAGAATTTATTAGAGGCAGTCAACATTTATGAAGCCATTATGGTCACCCGAAATTGGGTTCCTCAAGACCATAAAGAGGTGTGCCATGCTGTTACTAAGAGTTTTTGCTAGGCCACCAATACCTTCATCACTCCCAATGCTGAGTTAGGGTTTTCACTTCAAGAAATTTAGGAAATGCTTGGGCTACCGATCTCCAATGGTTTGTACGAGGAGATCGTGCCTTATAATCGCTCTCTGAAATCAAGGAACACTATTAAGGTGGCATATTTTCAACTCTTCGCCCTTTATGAAATGTCATGGGATAACCTCAATAAGGTGAAGACTGATGTTAGGGTGGCAAATGCATACAGCAAGGATGCCAAGGAGGTTGCTATCTTCTCCACTAACCAAAATGCTTTTAAGATGAGAGAAGTTGTTATGCGGAAGACCAGAGAGAATCTCGATATGGTGACAATGATAGATTGCTCATATTATTTGGAGATTTTTGAAGAAAAAGATGACAATTAGGGTGTAAAGGGTCGTCGCTTATTGGCTGTGTATCTCACAATATGGCTTTCAAAAGTCATTTTTAAGGCTGTCTGGAAAGAAGTCTAGAACAACTATATTTTCCCTCCTTCCTGTCTAGCTTTTGGCAAATGGCTCACATTGGCGCCTACTCTAGTTGGCTACTTGTGTGCTAACTTAAAGTTGTGTCCTTCTTGGTTCGGTAAAAGAGGTTAATTAATAGAGTCTTTTCCGAGCATCTTTTGTATGTTTGGTTCGTTAACCATTGCACCAATTTGCATGAGTTGGGTGACTGCGAGAACTTTCCATTGCATAAGTTCATGACAAATGGTCATGGTATCAATTTATCTCTTACCGAAAAAGCAACATCAGTTGTGGGACCATCGTAACTTCAAGGTTTGCAGAATGCTGGTGGTGGTCCTAGAAGCTTAGAGGACAAGAATTGTTGGAAATCAAGCTCTCATCGACCAATCCAATATCTCAGCTATGGCTTTGCTCTTTCGCAAATGGAGAGAGACTAGTTGCTTTCCATTAGGCCTGCAGACCTTGCTTATAAAAGAAATAATGTCATTGAGATTGAGCCATATGTGCCTTCTAGATTTCGGTAGCAATAGGGATTCTCTCGGGGCATCGTGGGGAGCCCTGGTAGCTTGAGGGTGATGAAGGCACGTTGCTAAGTGCACTAAATGTATGGAGGTTTTTCAATGTTGTAAAGACCAGTACAACATTCCTTTACCCTCGGGAGGACGATGCTAGAGTAACTTCTAGCTTCATCCAATGGTTTGCAAAGAGTTGTTTAGCTCTTCATGAGATTCAGATAGGCAGTACAGTAAATGGCACTTTCAAGAAAGCGGAGGCTAACACTGAAAAAGCCTGTGAAGGAAGCTTATGAGCATTATATATGGGGCTAACCTCCTTTATATTGAATCCATACATTTGCATATTTTTAGGACTTAATTAGGTGAATGGCATTAGGCTTTTATTCATTTTCACCATTTTGTGCAAGTTTACTTAGGATTTGGATTTTTTACATTTTTTTTACATTTTCTGCATTTTTAGCATGTCATGCGCTTTTTCTCCGAAGGGTCCCATTGAAGTAGTACTCTATCCTGATGGGTCCCACTTCAAGTGGGCTCTTCAACATTTGATGGGTTTAATTAGAATGTGCAGGAAGATGTAGAACCCACTTCACTCCAAGCAATTTCAAAATTGCGGGGCCCTTGTGTGCTACAAAATTAAAGATCATATCATGGGATTTTTGCACACTCATGTGGGACCAAGTGAAATGATAAAGTGACTCAACTAATAGGAAAAGCCAAACCAAGCTTAAGCCCATGTGAGGAGGGGGTGCCAACTCTAAGAGGTGGACCCAATCGTATACCCAATTTCAAGTGGGGCTTAAAATCTATGAGAAATCTATGGGATACATTTGACATTACCTTGCCATATATTATTTTGTCAACCAGCTTTACAGGAGAGGGAATGACCAATTCAAGAGTCCCATTTGTGGAAAGGTATTGAGAAGAAAGCCCATCATGGCATCCAAATCACCTAGCAGTCAAAGATTGTGCCTTGAAAATTGATAGAGAAAAGGCAAGAGATCAGGTCTTCATCTATTCAAATCATCACATCCCAAACATGGAATTGTTCATATCAAATTTGATATCATCCATGTCATCTAACATGGATCTACTAATTCCATTACAACTCATGTTAGTTGCATATGCAAACAAATTTGGAAAGAAGATTCTCATACAAAATCTTACATTTGTTTGACGCATGCCACATGCCTTTAAAAATGCAAGATATCCCATGTCACAAGAGTAACACCACCCACCAAGGAGACTACACCTCTAGAGGAAACCACTCCATCTCTCTTTCTCTCTCACGTCCCTCATTACCATCTATCTCCTTGCTCCCTCTTTCTAGTTCTCTCTCTTCTCTCCTTTCTCATCTTCTTTTTTTCTAGTGTAAAAAAAAGGGACAATATTTATGGGTATTCTAAAGCTCTGTTCCAAAAACTAGGCTATAAAAGTGTGAGAGAAATTTATAATTGCCATGAAGTTCTAAATGAAAACCAAAATTTTCGCAATAGAGGAATAGATCCCTGGATCAGAGTGTCCAATAAAGGTAAGTATTTCTCATCATTATTCTATGTGATTTGATTCAATTATTTTTTTTCGCTGTTGTGTTTATTATAAAAATAAATCTACCTTTCGTCATTAACAACCTATGTTATTCAAATTTTAATGTGAGCAATGCTTTAATCACGTATGTTTTCTTAATAAATTATCCTTAGATTGAAATTCTTTGATACTCTATCTTTTTTTAATATGTGATCTTTAGTTAAGTTCATAATTTCATTAGGCGAAGGAGATTTTTATCTTAAATAAATTGTGAAAAATTGTGCTCTTGATAGACAAATTATCTAAATCAGAAACATTGATTTGTTTTTTATTTGAAGGATTTTTGGGACAAATTATTTTATTAACTGTATAGAATGATAGTGGGACTACTTAATGGATTCATGACATTCTTATTTGCATTTTCTCATATTTTATCTCTAAACTTTAGATCTAGAATTTTTCAATCTTATTATTGTCTAATTTTTTTATCTCTCTTGCCATCATCGTTGAAAAGAAAAAAAGGATTTCAATAGTGCTCCCTATGAGTTTGACCTGTACTTGCCATTGTTTCAAAAGGACAGCTGTGCACTTGCAGTATTAAAGATTAAATTTAATTTCACATCAAGTTTTTGGCACTGTTGTCAAGGAGCCAAATGTGAATTTTTTTTTATTAATTCTATTTTTTTAGGTGCATTCATATTCATCATTAAGTTGCATTATTAGTTGTTCAACCATTAATTTAGTTTGTTTCCTTATTATTATTATTATTATTATTGTTATTATTGTTGTTGTTGTTATTATTATTTTGCAATTAGTGGTAGTTTGCCTTTTTATTTTTTTAAGAAAAAAAGAAAAATAGAATTTTCAGATTCTTTTTATTTTTTCTAGCACTTGCAGTATTAAAATTAGTTTGTCTTTTTATTTTTTTATGAGAAAAAGAAAAATAATTTTTTCGGATTTCTCTATTTTTTTAGTATTTTATTGAATTTTTTAAGTACAAAAATTTTAAAAAAAATCTTTTTGTTCGAATTTTAGAAGTCAAAAAGTAAACAAAAAGAAGTTTTCTTCTTGATTTTTTTAGAGTACTTTTTTTTTAAGGATTATTTTTTATTATCACAAAATATATATATAGGATTTTTCTAATTTTGAATTTCTGAAAAAAAAACCTAATTTCTAAGTTTCATTAGATTTGTTAGTATTAGTTTGATTGTATTCGGTTTAGTTGAATTTCAAATTTGATTAGTTTAAGTAACTTTGCAATCTTTTAGATTTTTTTTTTTTTTGGTAACTAGAGTTTTCATGGTTTTATATCTTTGTTTTGGATTAGGACTAGATTCCAAATTCTTTTTTTTTTAGATAGGAGTTTTATTCAAATTAGGAGTTACTAACAAGAATTTCTTTTTATTTTTGGTAGTTTCCATTGCGTGGAGAGATTTGATAAAATAGGAAATTGCGGGGATTGCTCTAAAAAAGTCCAACAACATTGAATTGCTTGCAAAAATTGCTAAAAACAAAAGATAAATTTGCATAAGATAAGATTTGCCTGAATCCACTATAAGATCTTCTATCCTTAACCCACAAATCTTTTTCTACAAGTGGGCTCGTTTGATTTAAATTTTGTAAACTGTGACTGCTCATGTGGCACACAATTTAAATTGGACCCACATACTTCGTTAAGGGCAACTCACCCCAAAAAGATAAGGACTAGATTTCATTATAGATCCTTGCCCATCTAGCTTTAACCATCTTTCACATTAGGATCCTAACCTTAATTAAAATTAAGTAGCAACGAAACCCTAGGATTCGAGCTCAATAGAACAAGGACCACTGATTGTTGCACCAATTACGTTCTTTTACTGAAGTTGATGTCCAAAAAAGCCTCTGCTCCTAAGAGTGCAATAATTTGACTGTTCAGGGAACTGGTACTTAAGCGGGTTCATCCCCACCACTCCTTAGTGGCTGCTTGGTCAACTAAGGTTTCATAGAACCGAATTGGAGGCCCAAGTGTTCTTTTCACTAGTTAGGAGCTATCTAGTGTCTAGGTTAACCCTATAACCTTTCTTGTGCTCAATCCTTGTGCTTGACTGCTTGATTTATGCATCATATTAGGATCCTTAGGACCTTAAATATAGATTAGGTTAACATTTTTTTAAGGTTAAACCCAATGCATGCGATCTAAACCTGATAGGAAGAAATTATGGGAACGCAAAAACTATTGGTTAATCAGGATAGAGCCCTAGTTAGCCTTAACTATCATAGGTAGTTCATCAATTTTTGAAGAAAAAATGGCTGAATGAGAGTAGGTGGACCCACCTATGACTTTAAGGGATTACATGTACCCCACCAGAACAACTCAACCATCCTATGTTAGGTTGCCCCAGACTAATGCTACCTTTGAGATCAAATCTAGCATGATCTAGATGCTCCAAGTATTCTGTGGGGTAGACCAAGAGAACTCATATCAACATGTTAGAGACTCTGAGGACATTTGTGGGACCATGAGGATAAATCATATGATGAAAGATGCCATCAATAGATTATTCACTTTCTCTTCGAAAGAAAAGCTAAAGCTTGGCTTTATACCTTACAGGCCAAGTCCATCACTACATAAGCTAAGCTAGTCAAAGAATTTTTCAAGAAATTCTATTCCAAACAAAAGACAGCTTCAATTAGGCAGGCCATCACTGGGTTTTATTAGATGGATGGCGAGATACTCTAGAACTAGATTGTGTATGAGGGCATGGATTACCCAACTAAGCAAATGGTGGAATCCTTTTATGGTGCGAATTTTACACAGAAAACGGTGGATGAAACATGGACATTTTTGGAAGAAACCGCTGATAATACACTATAGTGGGCCCCTGTGAAAAGAAGCCCATAAAACCTTCCATTCTTGAGAAGGGGGGAAGTTCGAAATTGAATCCAAAATTGAGGCAGAAGCCAAATTAGCCACACTGATGAGGAGGATAAAGGCCTTAAAGCTGAATCAAACACCCACTCCAAACACTTTGGAGTCATTGAAGTATAATCAGGCCTTGAATGGTGGAATTGACCCAGCAACCTTGGGTCAGGCCAAATCTGTAGAGGAGGTGAATGCGCCTTATCAAAACACTCATTTTAATAATCGACAAATGTATGACCCAAACTCCAACACATACAATCCAAGTTGGGGGGACAGTCCAAACTCTTCTTGGACCAAGGGTCCAACTCAGGGTGGCCCATCACAAGCCAATCAATTTCAGCCCATTCAATCTCAAGCCAATGCCTCACCCGATTTCCAAAAGCCTAATTTCAACCTTAGTCTACTAACCCAAAGGGTAAATTCCTTGGAAGAGGCCATGAAACTCATGTCTTAGAGTACAACTCAATTCTAACAGACCACGACTCAAATTTTAAATGGCCATACTCAGACCTTTGCAAAATTGGAATATCAAATGGGCCAACCGGCCAATTCCATGAGCGCCAGAGACAAGGAAACCCTCCTTAGTCAATCTGAGCCTAATCCCAATGGTTAAGTTGTTCATGGTAACATTGGAAAAGGCCCAGAGCATGTCAAATCTATAATCACTCTGAGGTCGGGTACACAGGTTGATAACAAAGTAGAACTACCTAAGGAACCTGAGTTAAAATCAAGTGAGGATGTAGAAACTAAGGAACCAAGTGTGAGTGCTGAACCCAGTATAGAACCAGAGCTAGTCAAGGAGAACCTAGTCAATGTTGAACCATCATCTAATGAGCCCACTCCTAGGACTTACATTTCTAAGGCATCATACCCCCAGAGGCCAGGATTAGGAAAATCAACTACCCAATTGGATAAAATGTTAGAAGTGTTTAAACAATTGATAATTAACATTCCACTACTTGATGCTATCCAATAGATTCCGACCTATGCCAAATTTTTGAAGGACCTATGCACCTTCAAAAGGGCTACCAATGTGCTCAAGAAGGCTTTTCTAGCTCAACAAGCTAGCTCTATCATTTCCCGTCCAACCCTAAACAAATACAAGGACCCACGGTGTCCTACCATTTCTTGCCAAATAGGGGATCATCACATAGGGAAACCTTTGATAGATTTGGGTGCGAGTGTGAACCTTCTTGCATACTCTGTTTACGAAGAATTAGGTTTAAGGGA
Source organism: Sextonia rubra (assembly GCA_037013555.1). Taxonomy (NCBI): domain Eukaryota; kingdom Viridiplantae; phylum Streptophyta; class Magnoliopsida; order Laurales; family Lauraceae; genus Sextonia; species Sextonia rubra. Next base: position 9,328,955 of record JASUAD010000015.1, read on the forward strand.
GTTGAAAAAGACCCACGTGACCTTGCAATTGGCTGATGCATAAATTCAATACCCCAAGGGGGTAGTCGAAGATGTTCTGATCAAAGTCAGAGACTTTGTGTTTTTCGTCGATGTTGTCTTGGATACAAAACACACATCTGGGGTTGAACCTAAAATACCAGTGATCTTAGGGAAACCATTCTTAGGCACCTTAAATGCCTTGATCAATTTTAGGAATTGTCACGACCCGAGCCCAGGGACCGGGGGTCAGCAAAAAGCCAAGCCAGTGACACACGTACTCCCGTGCATGCACACCTGGACCCCGTCCAAGTATACACACACAAGGGATCACACACATGCAAAACAAGTATGCGGAAGCTAACAATGTCAACAAGAGACACAAGGCACACAAGAACAAAGACATAATAGTCAAAAGCTGATATAACAGTCTGAACATACACACGGAATCCAATCACAATGTCTAGAACCTGAGTACAATCAACGATAGGAAAAGGAACATGAGATGCATGCATGCAGAGAACTGTCGCGCTCTAATAGTGTGCGATAGCACACACCCCGCGAACCTGAAGAGACAGCTGGAGTCTCCCAAGCAAACTGACAACTGACAAGGACACGAGAGAAGGTACCTGAGCCTGCAACACCAATGACAATATATAAGTACGACGACTTAGCAAAGTATAAGCCAACAAGAAGATAACACGAATTGTGTCTAATACTGAATAAGACTGAACAATAATCCTAATGCAATATCTATAGAGAGCATGTTCGTATACTAAACAATTGTGCAAGTGCAAATGCATAATTAATAAGCATGCTAACAGAATCACAAACAGATAACACTCAAGGTGGCTACTACATTGGCCATTTTCTCCCTTACGAGAGCACGCAAGATGAGAACACCAGCGACCGGGCCAGGGTACGCATGGGTCTCCAATTTCCCGGGGTCCGGAGTCCCAGGACACGACACTCTGCAGAGGTAAACACTTAAACTAAACCATAGTTAACCCCGTCGGGTATCCTAAGGCTGAGGCTCAGTAGTGCCAAGACCAATCACAATCAATCAGATGATGCACCTCGATCACTTATCACTTAGCATGTCACTTATCTCTTACAGATCTTACAGATCACACATATCATACTGAACGAACAATAGGAAGTGCATCAAATAAACTAATACTGAATGCAAGTCATACGGATAACTGATACTGAATGTACACAAGCTGATACGGAATGTACATAAACAATACGGAAGGCAGACCAGCAAGACTGAATGCAGATAAGCAATACAGATAACAGATGCTGACTAAACACAAGTAAATCAAAGAAGTGCTGATCACCAGCACGGACTCAGAACTCAAGCACTCAAAGACTAATATCACATGAACACTGATGCAAGTACTCCAATGGTGCAACGGGAAAACACAATACACAATAATAGAATGGTTCCACCCGGGCTTCGCTCTGGGGTTGCTGCATTTCCCACAGAATCGAGAGGTCCAGCGTAGAACACATAAGAGGGCATAACCGAAAGCAATATGCTGTACAAATCAGGATGCTTTTACGAATCAAGGTCAATTACAAGCCAAACCTACACTAATTATCCAGTGCTTCTAACCGTGCATGTTGATGTAGTTTTAAGTTATTCGATGCACCATTGTCTAGGGTTGCAGTGTCTGGAGTGTGCACCGAAGTCCCTTAAACCAACACCCATGGGGAGGTGCTAAACAACTGGATAACGGTCATGAATGATTCGCAGCCCACGAGGTCATTCATGTCATTCAGACAATCCATTGGTCATGTTCGGTTATCTACATTCTAACATGAAAGTCAGATACGGTCTCTTTCTTAAACCTAGTCCTTTTTATCCTTTCTCAGACACCTTACGGTGTAGCCGTAGGTAACCTTACGGCTTAGCCGTGGCATCTTACGGCGTAGCCGTACTATGCACTACGGCTGAGCCGAGGCTCCCGAAATGTCCATCCGGATTTACGGCTTAACCGTCTTTTGCTCTACGGCTCAGCCGTATCCTGGTCCACGGCTTAGCCGTAAGACAATGTACGGCTTAGATCAGGCTGGGCCGTAGAAGAATGGCAAATTGCCAACTCTCAGTTATTTTCAGGTAACAGTTTGTACTGTTCTACGGTTCAGGTTACGGTTTGGTCTCGGCTTAGCCGTAAGCCATCTCACGGCTTAGCCGTAGCACATTTCACGGCGTAGCCGTGCGTGCACAGAAGCATTTTTCCTGAAATCGTTACAGTCATACAGAACTTGGACGAAATGACTGAAAACAGCAAAATAACAGCAGATTGAGCTCAATAGGGCTGTCTAACACTGAGGAACACAATGAAGAACAAGAATACAACAATCACATCAATATCAATCGGTGTTTATACAACTTGGGCTTATACTTGCCTCACAGACGAAATCCACACGTTGCTTTGGCTCAGATGCACGAGAAACCACACACAAATCGAGCTCCTTTCTTCCTCCCTCAGGCAACAGAAACAGAGAAGGAGAGAGCTGAACCGAGAGAGAGAGAGAGAGAGAGACGAGCTGGGAGCTGAAAACGATCGAGAGAGAGAGAAATAGAGTAGATGAGATATTTATAACATAAGTTGAGTCCAAATTACATTTAAGTCCAAATAGCTTATACAAATATCAGTTTGAGTCAAATGACGGTCCAACGAAAGCAAACGAAATCAATCGGATCCCAGACAGTTACACAAATCGACAAGCTCAACGAAATACACGCGCTGACGTCAGAATGACGCAAAACTGACAAAGTCACTCAAAAGCCAAAATTACGAAAAAGGGCTCGGACTACCTAGTCCAAGTCAACTCAACCCAAACGATCTCTCTGAGACTCAAAACCAAAGAAAATAAGGCCAAAACAAACTTAACGACAAACTCACATGCCATTACCCACTAATCCGGGTCAACTCGGGTCAGGGTGTTACATCCTCCCCCACTTGGACATCATTCCGTCCTCGGAATGAACACGTACCGGAACGAAAAAGAAGAGGATACTGACGCGCCATCTGATCTTCTAATTCCCACGTGGCTTTATCAGGTCCAAAATGTTCTCAGAGTACCTTTGACCCATCGAATCGTTCTCGTACGCAAAAGCTGTTCTCTAGCCCCAACAATACGGAACGTCGAATCTCGAACATACTTGCAAAGCACACTCAAGGAAGAAGACTCCACGAAAGAATCAATCTGCACGCCAAATCGCCAATCTGGTTCTTGATCTCGAATGGATCCACATATCTCGGCGCTAACCTGCCTTTCTGACAGAACCGTATCGCACCTTTCATCGGTGAGACCTTCAAAAATACCCAATCTTCAACCTGAAATGCTCATGTTCTTCGCTCGCGTATCTGCATAGCTCTTCTATCTCGATCGGGCACTCTTCAAATTGTCACTGACTTTCTGAACTTTCGCTGTAGTCTCATCAATGATAACCGGTCCGTGGAAACTCTGTGTTCCAATTTTTTTTCCCAGCCAACAGGACTTCTACAGTTCCGTCCCTCCATACCGAGCTTCATAGGGTGCCATAACTATTGTTTTACGCGAATTTCGCACAACGGGAGATGCAGATCTCAATCTTTCTCCAAATGCAATACACTGGCCCGTAACACGTCTCGAGCGTCTGAATAGTTCGTTCCAACTGTCCATTCGTCTGCGCGTGATATGCCGTACTGAAGCTCAACTCCGTTTCCATGGCTTCCTGAAATGCGCTCCAAAAAGAAGAAACAAGGCGGTTACCTCGATCTGACACAATCGACACAAGCGTACCATGTAGGCTAACGATCTCATCAACGAACTGCCTTGCCATCTCGGAAAATGTCACGCCTTTCGTGATAGAAGAAAATGGACTGTCTTCGTCAATCGGTCCACGATCACCCAAATGGCACTGTGTTAAACCCGAAACAAAGTCCATCTCAAGCGTCACTTAACTTATCCTTCGATCTGCGTATGCGAGGCTGGCAATTCGTACTGACTGAAGAAGCAACGAGCAACTGCGAAGACATTCGACGACACACATCTCAGCACTCCAAAGAACAGGAGAAGGTCACGAACACGACCCAACACAAAGTCAACAAGTCCTCGATCCACAGTAGACCCTTCTCTTTCTGACATCATCTCGCTAAACTCGACTTCGACAAGAAACCCAACGCAACGCAACGCTGAAGCACGACCAGAGTAGCACTCCGCACGCACTAGTCCACCAGCTCACCTGCTACACATTGATTTCTCATCCGTTCGCCCAAACCACCTAGAAAGTTGGCAAACTCTTGTCAAGCGACAACATCATTCGTCTTCCGAAGAACGAAACTGAGTGCTCACGTCACGTCCAGCTCACTCGCAAAAGTCCATGAAGAAAGAAATCCACTGGCATGGTCTTTTCACCTTCTACGCCTCGAATAGATAGGAAGGAACAGGGGTTAAGCGACGAAGAAACAATCCAACAAAACAGCCAGATAGGAAAGGCAAGGAATGAGTGCGTGATCAAGGAAAGAGTAAAGAAAAGAAGTAAGGATTTCTGCACAGGAAGATACATTGGAACAAGAGAAATAAAATTGGGATGCTCCACCAATAGTGACATTGACGGTTGACAACAAACCAGAAAAGACGTCCACAGACAACAGGCTGGAGGAAAAAAAAACTCGAAGAAGATCGAACAGCGACAACGAGAAACAATGGAATAAGGACGGCGTTCGAACACTCATCAAAGGTTCCTGCACTTCAGAAAATAATTCACGAGGAAGGTCGATGTGATGAAGAGTATCAAACTCACATGAAAAAGATCAAGAATGAATAGAACCTCAAAGATCCATCTCCAACGACAAGGGAACAGGATTCCCACGAGAAATATCGTAGACAAAGAGCGAAGGTAACAAATCCAACAACGTCCCCCAAACATCCAAAGAATAGAGCAAAGAAATAGAGGGGTAAGCGGACAGAGAGAAAAACTCTGACATCGGTCACCTACGAACAGAAGAAACCGAGTAGTACACTGGATCTACTACAAAACAAGGGAGTAAACACGAGAAGACTTCTCAATGGCAAGTTAGTGTACGGTTATGACTCCACATCAATCGATGGAAGGAAAAAAAAAGAAGAACAAGGAAGGAAAAAGAAGAGCAAACAAGTGAGAGTGGAAAAGAAAGAAGCATCGGGGTTCGCTTACTCGAAAGGTGGCAACAACACAACAGCTCGACAACAACAAGTCGATACAGTCAAGCCTAGGAGGAATCAACTGCCTCTCACCAACACAATGACAAACAATGGCTACACCCGTGTAGCAATTCCTCGGAGATACAACGAAACCAGGGTGGATATACAATAAAACCAGAGATACCGAATGCTGATCCATGGAACTCGAACAAAGTGGAGAGGAACCAACTCCCCCACTTGAAGAATGGCTCAGACTCCTTACACCAATTGGGCTGTGACTCTTTCCAAACAAGATCACATGACAAGGGACTACCCGATTTCACGAGTGACCTCAAACCAGGCAAAGGAAACGAACATCTCAACTTCTATATAGACTGAGAGCAAGAGGCAATGCAAGAAAGCACTAAGAGTAGAATTACAACGTCAAGGGTTTATACAACACAAAACTCAAAATGGAAGATCTCGACGATTCCTACCCTACTAACTAACACAAAAGAGGAGACCCAAAACACCAGAAAAGCCAGTCCTTCGAGCACGAGAAAAGAGCCGCTACTAATAGGGTGCGATGGAGGCATGGGGTCCTCGATACAGCACATACCAAACAACTACTCCCTGGAGCATGGTGACGTACTCCTCTCGCTGCGCGAGCAAAGCTTCTACACACGCGTGAAAGTACACCTCGTACATCACGTAGTTGCCGTCTGTCCAAAAGGTATAGGGATAACCGAAGTGCGTCCTGAGGAACTCTCGCACTCTAAATGCATGCAGTAGGAGTTGCCGTCGTCTGCACACAATCGTATAAGCGCCTGGGAGAAGATGCCTGATGCTCTCTTCTAACGTGTACCGGTCTCGGGATAGTTCCGCTTCTCGCAATAGATCCACCAATGCCGTCGTCCGGACCACAAAAGGAATGCCTCTGAGATGTCCTAACTCCCAACGGAGAACATCGATATAGGGCTCCTGAAAATCGTCCGCTGCCATGAGCTATACCACTAGGGCACAATACACTACACGAGGTTACGGCCGGACAGTCGCAACAACTACGAATTGAACACCTGCGAAAGAACACCTGCGAAATAAACAAGAAGAACACATACCGACCAACCCTACCAACAAATTGGCACTGAAGACCAACTGTTAGCATCACGTCTGCTCACCACGTGCCTACATGCCTACATGCTGACAAACTAGAGCAACAATGCTCTGATACCATACAATACGTATGTCACGACCCGAGCCCAGGGACCGGGGGTCAGCAAAAAGCCAAGCCAGTGACACACGTACTCCCGTGCATGCACACCTGGACCCCGTCCAAGTATACACACACAAGGGATCACACACATGCAAAACAAGTATGCGGAAGCTAACAATGTCAACAAGAGACACAAGGCACACAAGAACAAAGACATAATAGTCAAAAGCTGATATAACAGTCTGAACATACACACGGAATCCAATCACAATGTCTAGAACCTGAGTACAATCAACGATAGGAAAAGGAACATGAGATGCATGCATGCAGAGAACTGTCGCGCTCTAATAGTGTGCGATAGCACACACCCCGCGAACCTGAAGAGACAGCTGGAGTCTCCCAAGCAAACTGACAACTGACAAGGACACGAGAGAAGGTACCTGAGCCTGCAACACCAATGACAATATATAAGTACGACGACTTAGCAAAGTATAAGCCAACAAGAAGATAACACGAATTGTGTCTAATACTGAATAAGACTGAACAATAATCCTAATGCAATATCTATAGAGAGCATGTTCGTATACTAAACAATTGTGCAAGTGCAAATGCATAATTAATAAGCATGCTAACAGAATCACAAACAGATAACACTCAAGGTGGCTACTACATTGGCCATTTTCTCCCTTACGAGAGCACGCAAGATGAGAACACCAGCGACCGGGCCAGGGTACGCATGGGTCTCCAATTTCCCGGGGTCCGGAGTCCCAGGACACGACACTCTGCAGAGGTAAACACTTAAACTAAACCATAGTTAACCCCGTCGGGTATCCTAAGGCTGAGGCTCAGTAGTGCCAAGACCAATCACAATCAATCAGATGATGCACCTCGATCACTTATCACTTAGCATGTCACTTATCTCTTACAGATCTTACAGATCACACATATCATACTGAACGAACAATAGGAAGTGCATCAAATAAACTAATACTGAATGCAAGTCATACGGATAACTGATACTGAATGTACACAAGCTGATACGGAATGTACATAAACAATACGGAAGGCAGACCAGCAAGACTGAATGCAGATAAGCAATACAGATAACAGATGCTGACTAAACACAAGTAAATCAAAGAAGTGCTGATCACCAGCACGGACTCAGAACTCAAGCACTCAAAGACTAATATCACATGAACACTGATGCAAGTACTCCAATGGTGCAACGGGAAAACACAATACACAATAATAGAATGGTTCCACCCGGGCTTCGCTCTGGGGTTGCTGCATTTCCCACAGAATCGAGAGGTCCAGCGTAGAACACATAAGAGGGCATAACCGAAAGCAATATGCTGTACAAATCAGGATGCTTTTACGAATCAAGGTCAATTACAAGCCAAACCTACACTAATTATCCAGTGCTTCTAACCGTGCATGTTGATGTAGTTTTAAGTTATTCGATGCACCATTGTCTAGGGTTGCAGTGTCTGGAGTGTGCACCGAAGTCCCTTAAACCAACACCCATGGGGAGGTGCTAAACAACTGGATAACGGTCATGAATGATTCGCAGCCCACGAGGTCATTCATGTCATTCAGACAATCCATTGGTCATGTTCGGTTATCTACATTCTAACATGAAAGTCAGATACGGTCTCTTTCTTAAACCTAGTCCTTTTTATCCTTTCTCAGACACCTTACGGTGTAGCCGTAGGTAACCTTACGGCTTAGCCGTGGCATCTTACGGCGTAGCCGTACTATGCACTACGGCTGAGCCGAGGCTCCCGAAATGTCCATCCGGATTTACGGCTTAACCGTCTTTTGCTCTACGGCTCAGCCGTATCCTGGTCCACGGCTTAGCCGTAAGACAATGTACGGCTTAGATCAGGCTGGGCCGTAGAAGAATGGCAAATTGCCAACTCTCAGTTATTTTCAGGTAACAGTTTGTACTGTTCTACGGTTCAGGTTACGGTTTGGTCTCGGCTTAGCCGTAAGCCATCTCACGGCTTAGCCGTAGCACATTTCACGGCGTAGCCGTGCGTGCACAGAAGCATTTTTCCTGAAATCGTTACAGTCATACAGAACTTGGACGAAATGACTGAAAACAGCAAAATAACAGCAGATTGAGCTCAATAGGGCTGTCTAACACTGAGGAACACAATGAAGAACAAGAATACAACAATCACATCAATATCAATCGGTGTTTATACAACTTGGGCTTATACTTGCCTCACAGACGAAATCCACACGTTGCTTTGGCTCAGATGCACGAGAAACCACACACAAATCGAGCTCCTTTCTTCCTCCCTCAGGCAACAGAAACAGAGAAGGAGAGAGCTGAACCGAGAGAGAGAGAGAGAGAGAGACGAGCTGGGAGCTGAAAACGATCGAGAGAGAGAGAAATAGAGTAGATGAGATATTTATAACATAAGTTGAGTCCAAATTACATTTAAGTCCAAATAGCTTATACAAATATCAGTTTGAGTCAAATGACGGTCCAACGAAAGCAAACGAAATCAATCGGATCCCAGACAGTTACACAAATCGACAAGCTCAACGAAATACACGCGCTGACGTCAGAATGACGCAAAACTGACAAAGTCACTCAAAAGCCAAAATTACGAAAAAGGGCTCGGACTACCTAGTCCAAGTCAACTCAACCCAAACGATCTCTCTGAGACTCAAAACCAAAGAAAATAAGGCCAAAACAAACTTAACGACAAACTCACATGCCATTACCCACTAATCCGGGTCAACTCGGGTCAGGGTGTTACAGGAATGGAGTGATGCAAGTTTCTTTTGGGACCATAACCATTCAAGTGAACATTTTTAAAGTCAGTAAGCAACCTCCTAATGAGGATGATGGGGTTTTTGAAGTCAGTTATATTCACAAATAAGTGGAAAATCACTTATCCGATTTAAATCTTAAAGATCAACTGGGGGCTTGTCTGGCTCACTTTGGAAGTGATTTAACATAGATCGACAAATTGAGGAAGTCAATGCTCTGTTAGACTCAACCCCAGTCATGAACTATACCAGGTGGTAGCTGAAGGATGAAATTCTGACTCCATCAGCTCCCCCACTTGTCCCATCTGTTGTAGAGCCCCCTAAGTCAAAACTCAAGCAACTACAAAATACTTTGGAATATGTGTTTTTAGGCCCGCTAAAAACCCTTCCAGTGATTATAGCTTCAGACTAGGACCTTGTCCACGAGAAAAAACTCATAAAAATACTAGATGAACACAAGGAAGCTATAGGGTGGTCCATAGAAGATATCAAAAGAATAAGAGCATCTGTGGTTCCACATAGAATTCATTTGGAAGAAAATGCAAAAACTTCTCGTAAACTACAAAGGCAACTGAACCCTGCAATGAAGGAAGTGGTTAAGTCGAAAGTTTTGAAATTACTTGATGCAGGAGTGATTTATCCCATATCTGATAGTACATGGGTCAGCCCGGTACAAGTGGTACCAAAGAAATCTAGAATAACAGTGGTTCAAAATGAGGGCAATGAATTGGTATCCACTAGAATACAGACTGGCTGGAGGGTATGCATCGATTATAGGAAGTTGAATTTAGTGACCTGAAAAGATCAATTTCCCTTCCCATTCATGGATCAAATGCTTGAAAGGCTAGCCAATCATGATTACTACTATTTTTTTTTATGGTTATTCCGGCTACAATCAAATTCCAATTGCATCTAAGGATTAAGAAAAGACCATTTTCACCTATCCTTTTGAAACATTTGCTTACAGGTGCATGCCATTTGGGCTATGCAATGCACTGGCCACCTTTCAAAGGTGCATGATGAGCATATTTTCTGACATGGAGGAGAGATTCATTAAGGTTTTCATGGATGATTTTTCGGTCTTTATCAGTTCTTTTAAAGAGTGCTAGCATCATTTATCCCTTGTACTTGAAAGGTGCAAAGAAAAGAATTTGGTTCTAAATTAGGAAAAATGTCATTTTATGGTTAAAAGAGGCATAGTTTTGGGACACATTATTTCTGAGAAAGAGATTGAGGCAAACAAAGCAGAAATTGACTTGATCTCAAAATTACCGCTACCAAGATCTGTAAAGCAGATTCGATCATTCCAAGGCCATGCTGGTTTTTATCGTAGATTCATCAAGGACTTTAGCAAAATTGCTAAACCTTTGTGCCAACTACTGGCAAAAAAGGCCCCATTTGAATTTGATGAAAATTGTCTAAAAGGCTTTGAAAGACTGAAAAAGGAGCTAACCTCAACTCTTATCATCCAGCCACCTAATAGGACAATTCCATTTGAACTCATGTGTGATGCATCCGATACTGCCATCAAGGCTATTTTGGGTCAACGGTTTGGAAAATTACCTCACGTGATTTACGATGCTAGTAGGACCCTCAATGATGCACAGCTAAATTACACAACCACTGAACAAGAATTGCTAGCTGTGATTTTTACCTTGGAGAAATTTCAGTCCTACTTGATAGGGTCCAAAATCATCATCTACAGGGACCATGCAGCCTTAAGGTATCTTCTTTCCATAAAAGATGCAAAAGCCATATTGATTCGGTGGATACTTCTGCTACAAGAATTTGATTTAGAAATAAGAGATAAGAAAGGATGTGAGACTGTTGTAGCTGATCATCTCTCGAGGTTACCTTTAGAGCCATCCGATGAGGTCCCACTGAATGAAAATTTTCCTGATGAACAATTGCTGAGTATTTCTCAAATCCCTTGGTTTGCAAATATAATCAATTACCTTGTTACAGGGGAGATGCCTGCCATTGATCAAAACAAGATAGATCAAAATTTCTAGTTGAGGTCAAGTACTTTTTCTGGGATGACCCGTATCTTTTTAAGTACTGCTCAGACCAGATCATTAGGAGATGCATTCCCGATCATGACCACTATTCAATCATTTCATTATGCCATGATCAAGCATGTTGGGGCCATTTTAGTTCAAAAAAGATAGCTGCAAAAATTTTACAGTGTAGATTTTACTGGCCCACAATCTTTAAAAATTGCCACGCTTTCTGTCGGAACTGTGAGAGGCATCAAAGGCTTGGTAAGCTCAATCAAAGGAACATGATGCCCCTAAACCCCATACTTATTGTGGAAATTTTTTATGTGTGGGGGATTGACTTTGGGGCCATTTCCAAACTCTTTCGGAAATCTTTACATTTTGTTGGTAGTAGACTATGCTTGCAAGTGGGTAGAGGCCATACTAACAAAGGGGAATGACCACCATGTGGTAATCAAGTTCGTGAGAGATCACAACTTTTCTTGATTTGGTACCCTAGGGCAATCATTAGTGAGAGAGGCACCCACTTTTGCAAGTGTCCCTTTGAACATTTGTTGAAAATGTATTCTATCACCCATAAGGTTGCTACACCCAATCACCGACAAACAAATGGCCAAGCGAAAATTTTGAATAGGCAAATTAAAAAAATTTTGGAAAAGACGGTCAATCCCACTCGGAAAGATTGGTCTTTACAATTGATCGACGCACTATGGGCCTATCGAACCGCCTACAAGAAACCTATTGGGATATCCCCATATAGGTTGGTCTATGGGAAAGCTTGCCACTTGCCTGTTGAATTGGAACATAGAACTTATTGGGCTATCAAAAAGTTTAATTTTAACTTACCCACTGGGTAATTTGTGCAAATTGCAACTCAATGAGTTGGAAGAACTTATGAATGATGCCTGTGAGAATGCCAAGGTTTACAAAGAAAGGATGAAGCTAAACCATGATAAGTCAATTTTGAGAAAATCATTTGAACCAGGTATGAAAGTCCTTTTGTATAATTCAAGGTTACATCTATTTCCAGGGAAGTTAAGAACTCGGTGAACTGGTCCATTCATTGTCATGACCGTTTACTTTCATGGTGTTGTGAAAATTGAAAACCCCAAAAATGGAGATGCTTTCAAAGTCAATGGTCAACGGTTGAAACCGTTTCTTGAGCTGAAAGACAAACACACTGAGATCTTTCTTCAGGATCCCATCTACCTAAAGTAAGTATCATCATCGCATTCACCCCATTACATTTTTTGTTTATCACACTAAGGACAATGTTAGGTCTAGGTTGGGGGGTGCGCATGACTTAGTCACTTGTTTCTGTTTTTCAATATATATATATATATTAGGAATCTTTGGTCCAACTGAAGACGTTAAACTTAGTGCTCGTTGGGAGGCAACCCATTGGTTTCCAGTTACGTGCAGTGCATTTGGTTTGTGTCAAAGCTTGATGTCCCTTGATGTTCCTTCTGACATCTTAAGATCATCATTATGATGAAAATAGGGGAGACCTTCGAGTGGGAAATGAAGGATAAACAATTACTGCCGTTTGATGGTGGGAGCCTCTATGCCTTTAAATGTAGAGCTAAGAGGATTGGTTGTTGCTACCATTGTTTGATATTTAATTATGACTCAATTTTTAGGGAAAATGGAAACAGATACAATGGATTAGCCCAGTCCTCATCAAGTAAAGAAAGAAGAAAACTACTTATTCGGGAACCGCGGAGTAAGACCAAAGAAATTTGGTCTGAGACGGGTTACATCAATTGGGACCAAAATGAATACATGATAAGACAAGATGAAACATAGCCACAATAGTTGTAACAACCCGCCCCGTACCATCGTGGTATTGTTCCACCTAACTGGACTATTGGCTCACCCGAGACACAGCCGGGATCTTGCCCTCAGAGTACGCAGTGGGGATTTTGTCCTTGGACAGACTCGAACCTTGGCGCACAGGTGACAACGACCTGATCTTAACCAGTTGAGCTACCAAGGCGCCTCGACAGTTTAGGACGGATTCTTATTTATATTCTTTACATTCAAGCACTCTTGGGACTGGGTCGTTACAGGCCCACAAGCTTCCAACGGATATGTCCCCATATCCACACATACCGGACCGAAGATGGCCTCATAAGCGATGTGCGACTTTGCTCCCGCCCTTAGCCAGGACGCGGACTCAAGAGGTCACCCAAGGGGCATCAAACCCCGCCACTACTCAGAGGAGAGCCATCGCCTTCTCTAATACCATCTGTAACATCCGGCCCGGCACCATCGAGGTATTGTTCCACCTAACTAGACCATTGGCTCACCCGAGACACAACCGGGATCTTGCCCTTAAAGTACGCAGCGGGGATTTTGTCCTTGGACAGACTCGAACCTTGGCGCACAGGTGACAACGACCTGATCTTAACCAGTTGAGCTACCAAGGCGCCTCGACAGTTTAGGACGGATTCTTACTTATATTCTTTACATTCAAGCACTCTTGGGACTGGGTCGTTACAGTAGTCAACTCATCTAGGAATCTGACGTTAAAAGACCCCCATGTTAGTTCCAAGTGGCGTAGCTTAGGCTGCATTTTATTTTATGTCTTAGGTAATTTTATATTTTTCATAAAAAAAAAGAGTTTAAGGAAAAGAAAGTTTTCTAAGGAATTGAGGCAAATTGAAGATATTTAAGAAATTTAGAATTTTTGAATTCTTGGAAGAAAGTAAAAAGAAAGTCCACTTTTTTTGAATGATAAAGCCCATCAGAAGATTACTTAAACTTCTCTCCACTATATACACTTAACATTTCTCGAAGTTTGGATAGGAAGCTAAAATGATTGCTTTCAGAATCTCTTTGAAGGATTCAATAAGAACCTGAGATTTAGTTCATAAATATTTTTCTCTCCTGGTTCACCAAAGGAAATTAATTCATGCAAATTGAAAAGGGCTACTTTTTGCTCGGGGATCGGAGTGCTTCTCCTCATTCTTTTTTAAAAAACAAAGTGTTATTACCAAGTAAACAGTAAGTGATAAGAATAATGTTTTGTGACCAGGTTGGGTTCGTAGCCTTTTTAACTCAAGCTAGTAAACCCGTAGGGGTATGTCCATACCCAATGCCCTAAAGCCATATAGTTTGGGAGTCATTTGCCTAACGCTCATTACATGAGTTAATTAGAAAGCTTAAGTGACCTAGGCATTGCACAGTCACATGTAACTAGAAAGACTTGTGTGTGTTAAAAAAGAAAATTTGTTATTACCAAGTAAGCAGTAAGTGATAAGAATAATGTTTCGTGACTAGTTTGGGTTCGTAACCTTTTTAACTCGAGCTAGTAAGCTTGTAGGGGTATGTCCATACCTAATGCCCTAAAGCCATCTGGTTTGGGAGTCATTAGCCTAATACTCGTTATATGAATTAATTCGAAAGCTTAAAGGACCTAGGCATTGCACAATCACATGTAACTAGAAAGATGTGAGTATGTTAAAAAAAAAAAGAGAAGAGATGAATGGAGAAGTTTTCCGGCCCTTAACAACAGTGTGAAAGTCGTCATGGTAGCCTTGAGAGGAGGAAATTTATTTTGGCTGAATTCTTGGGAGATCAAAAGGTTCAAAGGAAAATTTTGTTTTAAGTGGCATTGGCGTGGAATATTAGAAACTAATAGTAATGTATACAAAGTATTTGCCATAGTTTTAAAAAGACAACCGTAGGCATGCACTTTTAAAAGATTGAATTTAATTTTACATCACTTCCGACTGGGGTATCCCCGTGATGAAGACACCTGTGCTGCCTCCGCAGATCTTATGATGGAGTATCATCGTGCTGATGCCCCATTGGTTTCCTCCGTCCCGATTCAAGTTGCCGGCGACTCTGCTTTGAAGCCGACTCCTTCTAAGTCTTTTGTCCCAAAGGTTGCTGGAAAAATTGTTATTAATTTTCCATCCGAACATACGAAGGAGAAACTGATAGGTCAGCCAAGTAGGCCTCTAGTTAGATTTGAAGGATCGGAGAGGAAGAAGAAGAAGAAAGAAAGCGCTTCTCGTTCGGGGACTCCCAGATCCGCCGGGCTTGTGGCAAGTAGTTTTTGTTGTTTATTTCGTATTACATTTTTATCCACCATTTTCGACGCACTTTGTAACATCTTTTGTCTCTTTGCAGAAACAGTGACTCTGCAGGAGGAAGTAGCGACGAACCCCGTGTTGGAGGCTGTTGAGGACTATGATATTATGTGTTGCCTTTTGCTTTGTTTTTCCTCTCATCCTCCTTTTTCTTATTTTGATGCCATCTTCCCTTTTCAGAATCCGGAGGGGAACGTCCAACACTTGGAGCTAGTCCGCCAGGGCTGGTTGAAACTCGTCCTTTGATTCTCGAGGTTCCTCCGATGTCAGAGGCTTCCATTGAGAGAAAATCATGGAGGCTATTCATGAATCTTCCCCCATGACTGACGATGATTGCCTTTTTGTTCGTTTGTTTCTTTTCCATTTTTCTTTCTTTGATTTTGACCAGCTTATCCTCGTTTATTTGCAAAGCAACCGAGACTGCAGCCTGATCAGGCCGAGCCAGTTGTACAAGTGGCGAACCCAGTCCTTGAGGCGAGGCCAGAGCTTTTGCAGAGCATGAACAGTTATCTCCTCCGGGGAATGGAGCTACCTGAGTGGAACCGATTGTCCTGGATGAGAGCTCTTTTCCGCAGGAGTCTTCAGGTGCGAGGGACTTTGCGAAGGACCTCGCTGAATATCTTTAAAAGCATATTTCGAAAAGGCAATCATTACTTTAGAATCCAACCCCTATGGTGACCGACAAGTGTGTTGTGGACCAGTGGTTGTTGTGGTTGCCCGTATTGTGCTGGAAGAGGCCACCAAAGTTGGGCCAGTAATGGTTAAAAATAAAGGAGTTTCCCCTGTTATTGTTGAGCATGTTACTTTGGAGGAGACTGCTGTGAAGTAGAAGGACGACCCTATTGTGGCGGTGGGATCCACTGGCTTGAGCCTGGATCCTGTTCCTAAAGGAGCTTACGAAGAAGGCTCAGGTTACGGTGATCCTGTTGCAGCTCATGTCGCAAGTGCCCTGGCATCTTTAGCCGGATCACGTCAAGAATTTTCCACCGCTGGGACACCAAGGGTACATTTGGTAACAAGAGAAAATATTTTCTTCAGAGGAATCTTTGCATTTACGGAATTAGACTTTCTTCTTTTAGGATTTATGAGAGAGCAAATTCATCGCATTTAACATTTGGTAAGCATGAAAGAATCAGCAATAACTCCTTCGGATCCAGGTTTGATAAAGGGAGAGGAATATGTTAAAAAAACTAAAAATAGACTCCATCTCAAATCCATTTAATACAACCCAAAAAATATTGCCTATCCTCTTAATGGTTTCAAATCTTAAACATGTTTCTAGGTTCAACCCATAAGACCCAGATGCTAGCGAGGACACCTGAATGAAAATGATTCTTAGCCGAAACTAGGTTACTTTCAAGCCCAATGGAATTTCATGCCATCACTTTGACTATGGTGATATTCAAAATTTTATACATATCAATAGGCCATAATCAGGGACAAGTAATAAAAAAAAAGCAAAACATTAAAAAAAAAAACCTTTCTCTTTGGATTGGTGGCTCTATTCATAAAAAGATTATGCCTAAGTGGCTTTTGGAGGAAAAAATACCAAATTGGCAAAGGCTTCTCGTCTTAGATCAGATGGATAATAAGTCCAATTAAATTAAATTTTTAGTAGATGTAACATCTAAAAACTCTCCATATCAAGTGCATGCTTTGACACATTGATCACAATCTTCTCTTTAAGCAACTCGTCACCTAACAACTGTCTAGATATTGTCTTTGAACTATGTTAATATCTAAGTCCAGTGAGGTGTTCCGTGTAACCGATTTTCTTTATTTGTTATGTTAGAAAAATAAAATGGAAGGTTATGATCATATTTCATCCACAATAGGGCCAATTATATAAATACTAGCCAAGGAAAATTTGTTGATTTTTCTTCTGACTCTATTGCCACTAGGTTTCAGTTGGAGTGCATAAGCTAATCAGCTTAGGCTAATAGATCATG
Source organism: Sextonia rubra (assembly GCA_037013555.1). NCBI lineage: Eukaryota > Viridiplantae > Streptophyta > Magnoliopsida > Laurales > Lauraceae > Sextonia > Sextonia rubra. The sequence continues at coordinate 9,346,152 of JASUAD010000015.1, forward strand.
GGCCCCATAGTTGAAATCCATTGGAATTGCCATTTATGCATTAAGTAGCTCATTGGCTGACTTTGCAAGCCAACCAAAAATAGTATTGAGTCAAACTTGCAAAAAGAAGGCAAGAAGAAACCACTCAAATGCGTGATACTTCAATCTGGGTTAGCTTGAAGTAAACCATCATACAACTTGTCTCAAGGCCAAGCCAAAAACTTCATACAGAGCTATTTGAATACAGTTGGTCCAAGAAATAGTCTTGTTGAGTTCATCAATGTGTAGAACATTTTAACTTTCTAACTATTGTAGTAACTATATAGAAGTATCCTTTGCCAATGCTCCATGCAGTAACCCACAAGCTCAATAAGATTGTCATGTTGAAGTTTAGATATGCTCAACACCTAGTTCGGAAAATCTTCATCCCTCATAAGAATGTGTAATGCTTTATAAAGTGTCTTAATTGTCAATTGATGAAGAACATGTAAATGAAAAAACAATAACAAAAACAATCAAATGCTGGGAAAAACGAGGCATGAATGTATGCATCTGTCCACAGACACCTGATTCATGTCCTAAAAAGTATTTAAAGTAATTTTGAGGTTTCGCCCGGTGGATAGACAACCCACTCCCATAGCACCCACCAGGAATCGATTCCTGGTGGGCACCGCATCCTTGCCCACTCCCAGCCACTAATTCACATAGCAAGAGAAAAAACAGTAGTAAATGAGCTCACTACAAAGTCATTGAATTAAAGAAATAATCAAAGAATAGACAATACTTTAGTTGAAGGGCGGCTTGGCCCAACGGTAAAGGCTAACCGGTAGCGTCCTAAAGGACGTGAGTTCAAGTCACAGAAACACCCTCTTCAAAATGAAGGTAAGGCTGCGTACATCTTGCCTTCCTCAGACTCCGCTATGCGTAAGCCTCGTGCACTGGGCCGCCCTTTTTTGGACAATACTTTAGTTCCATGATTCAAAGTGACAACAAGACCATAGCAAGATACTAAAATGGAACAAAACAGAAGGCGAAATATTGATGCAGAGGAACACCCAAACACAACCCAATTGTCCAATTAGGTGGCTGGATGATAAGAGTTGAGGTTAGCTCCTTTTTCAGTCTTTCAAAGCCTTTTAGACAATTTTCATCAAATTCAAATGGGGCCTTTTTTGTCAATAGTTGGCACAAAGGTTTAGCAATTTTGCTAAAGTCCTTGATGAATCTACGATAAAAACCAGCATGGCCTTGGAATGATCGAATCTGCTTTACAGATCTTGGTAGCGGTAATTTTGAGATCAAGTCAATTTCTACTTTGTCTGCCTCAATCCCTTTCTCAGAAATAATGTGTCTCAAAACTATGCCTCTTTTAATCATAAAATGACATTTTTCCTAATTCAGAACCAGATTCTTTTCTTTGCACCTTTCAAGTACAAGGGATAAATGATGCTAGCACTCTTTAAAAGAACTGTTAAAGACCAAAAAATCATCCATGAAAACCTCAATGAATCTCTCCTCCATGTCAGAAAATATGCTCATCATGCACCTTCGAAAGGTGGCCAGTGCATTGCATAGCCCAAATGGCATGCACCTGTAAGCAAATGTTTCAAAAGGATAGGTGAAAATGGTCTTTTCTTAATCCTTAGATGCAATTGGAATTTGATTATAGTCGGAATAACCATAAAAAAATAGTAGTAATCATGACTGGCTAGCCTTTCAAGCATTTGATCCATGAATGGGAAGGGAAATTGATCTTTTCAGGTCACTAAATTCAACTTCCTATAATCAATGCATACCCTCCAGCCAGTTTGTATTCCAGTGGATACCAATTCATTGCCCTCATTTTGAACCCCTGTTATTCCAGATTCAAAGTGACAACAAGACCATAGCAAGATACTAAAATGGACCAAAACAGAAGGCGAAATATTGATGCAGAAGAACACCCAAACACAACCCAATCTCACTGCCCAACACCCATCTGCTCTTCAATAAGAAAAAAAAGGAGGAAACTGAAAGGAAAAAAAAGATTCTACCATTATCAACCCCACACATTGAACTTTAATAATTCATTCTATCATAATCAACAATGGAATAGCCCATAGCTCTTGGAAGATGTACTGAAATTGCAGGCTCATGTCATCCCACTTATATTCACCCATTAAGTAAAAAACGGTCCTTCCAATGCAGTGATGCTCATATGTTAGATATACCTGTGAAACCAGTCTTTTCAAAATCACTTAATAAAAACATTCCATTCTTCCACCAAACATCAATAAATCAATTCCATATATAAAGCACAAATGTAACCAAGTAATAAACCATTTTTTCCATTAGTGTCTTCTTCCAAAGGAAAGAGTTGAATGCACAAAAGAAAAAGGAGCAGCTCCACCCCACTTGCACCTTAGCTTACAAATGTAACCAAGGTGGAGCTAGACCACCCAAAAATCATACCCATAGGCTGGGCCAACTGAATACACTCATCCTATAGCCGCTCCCATCACATACACATAAAAAAATAATAATAATAATAAAAATAGGCCACTCAATTGATAGCCACTTCCACTCTGACTTTCCTCCAACCTTTATAGCTAGAACTTCATAGTCATAGCAATCTTCAAATGAGCACACAACAACTTGATGGCAAGAACTACTGCACCAAGAATCATAAAACAAAACATGCATATGTTTAATAGTTGGAAAAAGTAAACATGATAAAGATCAGAGAGCATCAAAGAAAATTCATAGTAAGTTCAAGAAGATGCATTCTATAGATGGTCAGTTCAATAATATGAAAATGGAACAGAGAACTATTAACATTTTTGCACTTTCTTTTTTTTTTTTTTTGGAGTATTGAAATTTATTTCTAATAGGGATATCAAAATGGAAGTGACTACAGATATAGAAATTAATTGCAACTACTAAGTCCAAATGATTTTCCTATCATGTAATTTTAAGTCTAAGCCCCTTGACCCAAGTAACTATACCCTGATTTTAGGACTAAACCATTTATGGTCCATTTGGTGTAGGAATTATATGATTCTTTTTGGAATGAAATTGTCATATGTGCCAATACTTGGGACGACGTACTTCTATGAGTTTTTCCATCTCACAATTCAAATAACCTTTGCAATGTAGTCTCTCGCCTATCTTTAGCTTTTAAACTTTCTAAAGTGATGCCCCAATGCTTCAGTTGCACATACAGCAGTTTATGTATAACTAACCATTTAATTCATCATAGAGAAGCTATTGGAGATGGAAAGGAGCAATTCTTTGATCATGATGCTCCATTTTTTTGGGTGGAAATTGGTTGCTCTCACTCGATCAAATTGACTGCTCACATGTGTAATGTGAAGAACTTGATGAAGCCGTTCCAACAGCAAGATGCTCACCTACTAGCACGATCTAAATGAGAGATGTTTTGCAATATAAGATTGCACATTGGGCTGTTTCAATGGTGGAATTGGTTTAGGTATTATTTGGCATTCAAGAATTTGGCCCACATCATCATTCCTAATAGATGAGCACCGACAAAGATCCCACATAGGTTCAAAGAAAAGCACTACTGATTGATGGATTGTGAAATGGCTCCATCTAAGACAAGCATCAAATTCGTCAAACGGAGAGAAAATAACACTGACCTGGTCCCATGCTAAAATGCAGTGGAACGATTGATCAGAATTCTGGTTCTTTTTTTTTTTTAGTTCAATGGAACTGAAACCAGAGACAACACACAGTTACAAACTACAACTGCAGATAGAAATATCATATAGAATTACAAAGTAAGAACAGGAAAAAGACTTCTGAAAAATGAAACAAATAAAAAAATCCAAGAAGAATGTGATACAAGTCTGCTTCACTGGTGCCTTTGTTATACAAGATTTGATGCCTTTGGGTATGGATCGAATGCATATACGGCCCCATTGGTACGTAACTTTGTAAACTAAGTCAGCTCTATTTTAATATGAACACAAATTCAACAAAAGGTAGACCATATCCTTCTTTTAGTAGATGAGAACAAATGGTCTGATGGATGCACATGTTTAGTGAGAGAACAAGCATATGCCAGTACATAAACATGACTTCTAACAATGGTACCAAGCACAAGACAGATACACACATTTTATACAAAATAGAAATCGAAAAACACGTTAAAATATCATTCTTAAACATTTTTCAAGTCAGCATCATCTGAGCCATCAAGTTTCCATGAGTATAAAGAGTTTTTCCTGAGAAAATCAACACTCCATGGTCCTGAATCACCGGTATTGGCTCTGATGGTATCAAGTATACCTGAAAAGAATTTCATTATTTGCATAGGCCTCAAATCCTATAAATTCACAGCCTCGTAGGCACAATGCTCATATTTACACAAATATAACCAAGGAAAATAAATCTTAGAAGCAACTTGACTATGCATTCTCCATCACTCGCCTCTTTTGAAAAAAGGGATGTTGCATGACTAGCCTTTTCCTCCAATCTACAATCTGTAATGATTGAAACCAAAATTCTGAAGACAAACATGCCCAAAACATGAGTACACCACCTAATCTGTAGAAGCAATAGAAAAAAGAAAGGGAACACATCATAGTCATAGAAATGGTTGAAAGATAGAACTACATGTTCACTTGATCTTTTCAAAAAACCCTCCATCAACTTGCACAATGTATTGAATCACCATCAGGTAAGCTATCACAATGACAAATAAATAACACAATGTATTGAATTGCTGATGGTGGCCATCTCTTCTTCCTATTGTTTCCTTAGATGCCCTTGTGTGGATTAAGCTACAACATTGATAGAGAAGTTCACCACCATCAGCCACAATAACGTGTTCTTCATGCTAGTAAATGGAAGATCCCAGTTTGTTGCGTGCCTCATTCCACCAAAAATGGTCATCAAAATCCAATATAAAATCCAGTTAACTCAAAGAAGAGAAAAAAGAATAATCAGTGATCCCTAAATTCCTAAAACATAGACCAATTAAAAAATACATCATAGAAACTAGATTTGTTATGATAAAGGAAAAGGTAGTTTGTGTACCTTCTAAACTATAATGTCCACATTCTGTTTCCGCTCTTCCTAATACGGAGGGAGACAATACATCTAACTACAAAAAGAATGCTACAAAAAGAAATAACCAAAAGATCTTGAGGAGCTCTGCACTCAGCTTGTATCTTACAGTGGGGAAGGGTCCACCCACACTTGAAGTTCAAATAAGTTGCTTTGATACCATGCTCTGTGCCAATCCCTGAAGATAGACGATCTTGTCATCTACTAGAGCTCCCTGCCTGCAATAAATGAAAGAAAATAATTGAAAATGAAGACCTACTTCGCATAAATCTCATCCTTCACTGAATCCAACCCTTACACTCCATCTACATATAGCAAAAGAGAAGAACATTGAGCATTAGAAAAGTGCCAACCACAGATTGGCAATGATGATTATGATTGAGACAACAGAATATTGGAAAAAAAAAAACAAATCCAAACAGTAACACTAAAAAAAAAAACAAGGTGAGACTGAATCCACAAAATACAAAACCAACATTATCATGGACCATCAAGGCATGACACTTGTACCTAATATACAGAAGCATCAGGGTGCCCCATCTTCAAACGCAAGTGGTAAAGCAAAAGAATTATATGAGTCATCCATGGATTTTAATACACAGAGGTGAACTTCATACATATTTACTCTACTAAATATCAACTCAAATTATATGATAAGATTGTAGAAGTTTAAGCACTTCCTCTGCTCCATACCTGGTGAGTTTCAGTAGCTTGCTCTAAGTTTAACTTAAAAAGATTGATTTTCACTTCATTCAGACCTTTCTTTCACTTCATTCAGACCCTTCTCATGAGGGAAAGCCTGTAGACACCATTACTAATGATAAATACTGACAAACCACTACCATTCAGCCACCATCCCCCTCAAGGAATCAAAGAAGTGAAAATATTAAAGATTTTCCCAATCCTATTCAAAATGGCCAACAAATTGTATTGCAAGAGAACACCTCATGATTTGATATAGTTAAAATGTAGATTTTACTTGAAGTAGTTGCAATACTTTCCATCTCACTATGCAAATGTGGATTGCAAAGAATGGAATAATTTAAGTACCACAGAGTACTCATCATGTGAATCCTTGCCTCCATTTACTTCCTAGATCCTGCACATATCTCTATGTCCATAGAGTCTAGCATCTATTAAAGGCTTGATTTTCCAACAGTTCAAAACTGGAATGCAGAAGAACATAAAAGAAAAGTTTCACTTTAGTGTGTGCATAAAGGCATCAATTCCCAATCATTAAGGAAAGCCGGTGAGTACAAATGCATCAAATTCCAATCACAGTACCATCACAACTGAGAGATTAAAAAAAGTAGTCTTTGTTCTTTTAGAAAAGATAAGTATATATTTCCAAAGGAAAGATAAATATACAAAATAACGAGGAGTAGCTCCACCCCACTTGCACCCTAGACTAGAGACACAACCAAGGTGGGTGATGCCCATAGGCTGGGCCAGCCCAAAAATAAAACCAAAATAAGCCAAAAAATGAACATTGAAGCAACGCACAAAGAATGAAGACCCTAGAGCCAACTTATGTACCCATCCTTGAGGCTACTTTAGATCACCTAGCGAAGGGCATTGACATCAACATAATTAGAATGGAGGCATTCAAAATTTTGATCATCCAGGCTGCCCATCTTGCATTGAAGCTTTTGTCTCTAAGGAGAGATTTGGATCAGACGAAAGTACCATACTACCTGTTTACATGCAAAAGGATAAGGTTGTATTAAACAAAATTAGGAACACTTTGTCATGTATTGATTGATATATCTAAAATCATATCAAGCTCCCCCTCCACCCCTACCTTGCCACATATCTTCAGACATTTATCCTCTAAAATCAGTCATAAATTGCCTATCTACATCACGAGGACTAGCAACATTGTCCTCTTGGATGTCATGATTGTCACACCCCTAAAACTGGGCCGGTATCCAAACCCGGTTCCAGGGGTGTGAGAATTGGGGCCAATTAAAATTTTTCTAACATAAACAATACGAGCCCCAATTCCGAGTGGATCGAAGTCCTTCGTGAGGCTATGCTTGGTGATCAAGCAACCATAATCACACGCGGAACTAAAATCCATACTCATCGCAAACGGATTTCGCATCGCAATAAGGTAACAAATCTCATTAATAATAAAACCAGAGTCAAGTGCTTCGAAGCATCACAATTATAGTTAAAATTTCAAAACAACTAAACTTAAATTAATAAACTAATGGCCCAGACATGGCCTTGTTATATAATCTAGAGTTTTCGAACCCAGCACCGCACTAGGACACCTCAGATGATGTCATCGGTGCTCCACTCAACAACTCCGCCATCTGGCAGAATTTCCTACATCGCCTGACCCTCCAGTTCGACACCGGTAATGGAACCTAGACACCCAAAAGTAGTGGGTTAGATTGACATAATCTGGCAAGAGAGTAAACTGCAAGCAATGGATTAATCAACTGAATTAAATAATATATTCGTTTCGAATCAAAATAAATCAAATGCAAACCCCAATGGCATGAATGCACAGAAATGGGTATTCCCGCGGATAAATATACAGAAACGGGTAATCCCGCATACAGATAACAGAAACGGATAATCCCGCAGATAATAACAGAAACGGGTATTCCCGCAGATAATAACAGAAAGCACAGCTGTATACTATAAATCATAATACACACTGACCCGATGGCGTACGTCCACCTCCGAACTGCAGTCGGTCAGATATATATATATATTTACAAATACATACTTATACCGATGCAGAATGAACCATGATATGAAACCCTTAATCCCAATATTCAATCCAATATCAATTTGAATATTTAGCGTACTCAATTTAAGGTGTATTATGAATTGTGTCTCCTCAAGTTCTCTGAGGAAAAATACTAATCCACCTATCAGTCATAGTTAGATAATATGCACATGAGAACTAGCCCTCTCTCACAATGAAAATGTGAGTCCACAATGCCAATATCCTACTTTCAGTGTCTATCATGTGGTGCATTCCAAACCTCACATTCTCATTCTGAATTCAGTCTAATTTCCACGTGACTATTCAACCAACTTTTCTAAAAAAACATAAATCATCTGATCCAATTATATTTGTTTAGTGAATTTTACAAATTGTGTAAAAGATGTTCAAATTCCAATCCAACTTTAAATCAAATTATGATAACAAAGGGGAGGAAACAATTAAACTCTTAATTAACCTTGTTGTGTATAATAAAATAGTTTATCATTTTACATAAAACGCAGGATCTAAATTGCGGATTCAAATTCAACATTTAAACTCAATATAAAAATCCAAATTAGGAATTCAAATGCTTTTTAATTAAGACATACTCACTCCCAAATAAATCTTAATTAAATTATATTCAATCTAAATAAGTATTAATCATAAGTAATTAAACCTCAATTAAGTTTATAAACAGTTCTAACTAAATTTATAATAATTCAAGATTAAGAATCAAATAATAAAATCAATTCACTACTAATATATCAAACCATTAATTAAAACACAACTTCCTAAATCATTTTAAACAAATAACCTAAACCTTAATTACTTATTTAATTATTACTATTATTATTGTTATTTATATATATTTTTTAAACAAAATGGGCCCCCACATCAACCTGGGCCCGCCAGCCATGGCCCGCTAGCGATGGCCCGCCAGCGACCCGGGCCCGCCAGGCAGGCAGCCCAGCCCAACCGGGCCAGGCCGCTGCCCAGCCGGCCCGGGCAGCAAGCCCAGGCCTGCCTGGCTGGCCAGGCAGCAGCACTGCCCGGCTGGCCAGGCAGTAGGCGCTATTGCCTGCCCAGCGCAGGCAGCGGCAATGCTCTCTTTTGTTTTTTTTTTTTTAAACATATTTTTATATTGCATAAAAGAAAGAAATCACACCTCCATTATTAATCCAAATCAAGGCACCAAATCAAAACAATGAAATCATATGAAAGTTTAAATCTAAACGAAGAAATCCTACTAAAAGCATATTATCCAACAAACGACAAAAAGATATTACAAATAACCAAAAGCCATTGTTTATAGTTATCCACTTGCCTGGATCTCGAAGCCAAAAGCAAATCTGAAGAGCAGAAGATCCAACCTTGGTTTCCCCTTGGAGAACTTCTAGAGTTAGTTGCAGAAGAGAGGAAGAAGATGGAAGAATGGGGAAAACCCTAAGAGTAGAGTTTATATAAGAGAGGGGGTTTTTCTAAATTACAAGGAAAGGCTCCCTTCTTTCTAGTAGGTTTTAAGAAATTTCAAAAAGAGTCCTCTGGCCCAAAAATGGTCCATTAACTCAGGCCCAATTGTGTTAAACCGATCTATTTGACCCTCTTAACCCAACTCAAACCCGACAAACTGGTATGACCCAATATAAAAATTTGGGACTTGACATCTCATCCCCCTTAAAGGACATTTGGTCCTCCAAATGACTAACATACCTTAGGAAAAAAGGTGCCGATACTGTCTCTGTACTATGTCTCTAAACTCCCACGTTGCTTCCTCCGGGCGATGATGACTCCATTGTACCTTCACCCAGTGGATGACACAATTTCTCAACACCTGCTCTTTGGTGTCGACAATCCCCACCGGTTGCTCAACGTAAGTTGTATCATCTTGCACTTGCAACGGCTCATACTGCAACACATGCGAACGGTCTGCTATATACTTCTTCAACATAAAAACATGGAAGGTGTTATGAACACCCGACAGCTCTAGTGGCAATGCTAACCGATAAGCCACATCATTGATCTTACTAATAATCTAGAATGGTCCCACATATCTTTCGGAGAGTTTTCTTTTTTGCCCAAACCGTAAAGTACCACGTATAGGTGATACCTTTAGAAATATATGGTCACCAATCTCAAACTTTAACTCTCTCCCTCTTTTATTGGCATAACTCTTTTGGTGACTACGGGCAACCTTCAACGTTTCCTGAATCTATCTTATCTTGTCACTGGACTTTCCAACCTCATACAGTCCATGAAAACCGCGAGCTCCAAAATTCGACCAACATATAAGGGTTTGACATCTTCTCCCATACAAAGCTTCAAAAGGTGCCATGCCATTGCTAAAGTGATAATTATTGTCGTATGCGAATTCACATAGAGCCAAGCTTTCGTTCCAACTAGTCTTGAAATCCAAGACACATGCCCTTAGCATATCCTCCAATGTTTGGTTCATCCGCTCTGTTTGTCCGTCTGTTTGGGGATGATAGGCTGTACTAAAACTCAGCTTGTTCCTAAGGCTTCCTGCAGTGATACCCAAAACCGAGATACAAACTTACTATCCCGATCGGAGACAATAGAAACCGGTGCTCCATGAAATCTTACCACTTCCTTAATATACAAATCTGCCATTTTCTCCATTCCTTGACCAGTCTTGAATGGTACAAAGTGGGTTGACTTAGTCAAACGGTCCACTATCACCCAAATAGCATCAAATCCCTTTCTAGTATGAGGCAATCCAGACACAAAGTCCATAGTAACGTGCTCCCACTTCCATTGAGGAATCTCCAACTAATGCAAAAGACCCGGGGGTCTCCTATAATCTGCTTTAATCTGCTAGCAGACCAAACATTTTCCAACAAATTCTGCAATATCCTTTTTCATATTCTTCCACCAATAGTGATCCTTCAGATCGTGATACATCTTGGTACTGCCTGGATGAATAGTATACTGAGTATAGTGTGCCTCGACCATGATTTCATCCTTCAATTCTGGAAAATCGGGCACACAAATTCTGCCTTTATAATGTAAAATATTATCTTCCAACTTAAAATCGGGCCTCTCCTCCATGTGATCTTTGATTCTTGAAATCTCGGGGTCTAGTAGCTAGTATTCTCTAATCCTCGGGAGTAATTCGGGTTCCCACGAGAATATACTAGCTATTACTGCTTGCTCACTGATAGGCTAAAAGTAAACATCCATATCTTCCAAACATTGAATCCAGAAGTATTCTGCAATTAATCCTCCAGTGAATATTGCTTTTCTACTTAGAGCATCTACCACCACATTAGCCTTCCCAGGATGGTACTTCAACCCAAAATCATAATCCTTAATATACTCCATCCATCTCCTTTGTCTCATGTTCAAATCACGCTGTGTAAAGAGATATTGAAGGCTTTTATGGTCTAAATGTACTTCAAAAGTGGCTCCGTAAAGATAATGTCTCCACATTTTTAAAGCAAAGACCACTGCAGTAAGCTCCAAGTCATGGGTTGCATACTTTCGTTCATGATCCTTTAACTGTCTAGACCCATAAGCCACCACCTTCCCATGTTGCATGAGAACACAACCAAGTCCAACTCCAGATGCATCAGTGTAAATCACAAAACCATCATCACCAGCATGTAAGGTCAAAATAGGGGCTATGGTCAACCTTTTTTTCAACTCTCAGAAGCTTTGCTCACAATCCTCATTCCACAGAAAAGGAACTTCTTGACGAGTCAATCTCGACAGTGGGGCTACTATTGTGGAAAATCCTTCCATGAATTTGCAGTAAGAACATGCGAGGCCTAGGAAACTTTAGATTTTTGACGCTGTTTTTGGTCTATCCCACTTTACAACTGCTTCAATATTTGCTGGATCCACCGCTAAACCTTCATTGGAGATGATGTGACCAAGGGATCCTACCTGTTCCAACCAAAATTCACACTTACTTGCTTTAGCACACAATTGATGTTCCTTCAATAGTTGCAATGACATACAAAGATGCTAAGCATGCTATTCCCGACTCTTCGAATATACAATTACATCGTCGATAAATACCACCACAAACTTGTTCAAGTACTGTGCAAAAACCCTATTCATCATAGTTATAAAAGCTGCTGGCACATTTGTCAACCCAAAAGACATCACCAAAATTTGTAGTGACTATACCTAGTTCTGAATGCAATTTTTAGAATATCCTGATTTCGTACCCTCAACTGATGATAACCTAACCTCAGATCAATCTTAGAAAAATACTGAGCACTTTCCAATTGATCAAACAATTCATCGATTGTCAGTAAAGGATACTTGTTCTTGATGGTAACTAACTTAATTTAGTTGTTTATAATCAATACACATTCTCCTAAAACTATCCTTTTTCTTTTACAAATAATACTGGAGCCCCCTAAGGAGAGACACTTGGTTTAATAAAACCCTTGTTCAGCAACTCCTATAATTGTTCCTTGAGTTCTCTCGACTCAGCTAGGGCCATTCTATAAGGGGCTCTGGAGATCGGAGCTGTGCCCAGCACAAGCTCAATTGCAAGGTCAATCTCACGGACTAGCGGCAATTCAAGAATATCATCGGGAAAACATCCAGAAACTCAGATACCATTGGTATCTCCTCCACCGCTTTAGTCCGTTTATCCTCCGAGATAAATGCTATATACCCCTCAAAACCTTTCATCAACAACTTTATAGCCTTAATAATTGAAATCATACGAGTAATAACCTTCTTCTTTGATTCCACAAATTGCACCTTGTGTCATCATCGGCTATATCTTAACTATCTTCTGTCTCCAACGCTTAGTTGTAGGGTGATTCTTGCCACAAATGCCATAAGACTCGCTTTTTTGCTAATCAAATTGGTACTGTGAAACTGGAGATGGAGTAACTTTCTGCTTGATTTGGCTTGTAGGGGCCATGCGTCCAATCACCTCCTCGGCTCAATATGCCTTATCTAAAAATGCCTAGTAAGTATTTAGAACTTGTGACTTGGCATGAAACAGTATATTTGGTCGAAGGCCATCGAGAAACCATTGAATCCTTTCGCTTTCTAGAGTGATGAAGGTTGGTGCGTAATGAAAGAGATGAATAAACTGTAGCTCATACTCACAAACAAATAGATTCCCTTGCTTCAACCTATTAAACTCTATTCGCTTCTGAATGTGAACATGCTCCAGTACGTACGTCTCGGAAAACTGATTACGGAAAGTAGTCCAAGCCACCTTTTTGGTGATCCCCTATATATTAGCGACTAAACGACCAATAATGCAGAAAGTAAAGAACTCCTATAACCTCTAAACATTTGTTAAAGTTCGAATACGATTATGAACGCCAAAAACCCCCCCCAACGTTCCCACTTAATGTTTCTAATCCTCACATCGGACCTATGTTCTAGCATCTTTTAGAACTTCTAGAACTTGACCGTCTCTGATACCTTCTGTCACGCCCCTAAAATTGGGCCGGATCCAAACCCGGTTCCAGGGGTGTGAGAATTGGGGCCAATTAAAATTTTTCTAACATAAACAATATGAGCCCCAATTCCGGGTGGATCGAAGTCCTTCGTGAGGCTATGCTTGGTGATCAAGCAACCATAATCACACACGGAACTAAAATCCATACTCATCACAGATGGATTTCGCATCGCAATAAGGTAACAAATCTCATTAATAATAAAACCAGAGTCAAGTGCTTCGAAGCATCACAATTAGAGTTAAAATTTCAAAACAACTGTAACACTCCGACCCAGCTTGACCCCGTTTAGCGGCTAGTTAATCTTGTTTTCGTTCCTAATTGTGTTTTGTTTGTGTTTTCTTTTCGTTACGGGTCATGGATAGGTAGTTGGGTTGAGTTTGACCTGGATTAAGTAGACCAAGCCCTTTTTCGTAATTTTAGTTTTTCTTAGACATGGTCCTTTTTGCATCATCTTGATGTCAACAAGTGTCTTTCGTTGAGCTCGTTAACTTTCGTAACTACGTCATTTGCAACCGAGGTCGTGTGATTCGATTGGACCCGAGTTTGACTCAAACTGGAAATACAGTTCTAACTTGGACTCTTTTGTACTTGCACAACCCATTTGATTATATAAACCATCCATCGATCAAAACTCACATTTCCTTCTCTCGTTTTCTCTCTTCTCCTTACTGTGCACGTGGAGTTCTCCCTCCTTCACTTGATTTCTCTCCATCGATCAAGCTTGTGGTTCTTGCATGTGCAATTGAGGTGAGTGGAAGTCTTCCATTCTTCTCATCTCCCTTCTCTATCTCTTCTCCTTCTTGTTCCATTGTTGCATGTTGTATCTGTGTTGTGGATTTCTTCCCAATTCTCATGCATGCATTGTGGTTTGATTTGGTTTAGGTTGTGTTTGGGCTTGAGGGCAACAATTGTGTAATTGATTTCCAAATTGAGGCAAGTATAACCATATCTTTGAGAACCCATGTTGGTATGCATTGAATTTAGTTGATCTTACATGAATTGATGTGGAAATAAGTGTTTACAGCCCATTTGATACTCATTGCTTCAGTACTTGTGTATTCCCATTGATAAATTGAAATTTGGATGCTTCCCAGACATTCTGTACAGGTTTCAGGAAATTGAATTCGTGCAGGTACGGCTAAGCCGTATGAACCTTACGGCTCACAATCCAGAGAGGAGAAAAACCCAGTTTTCCTCTACGGCTAGGTCACGGCTAAGCCGTGGATTGCCCTACGGCTAAGCCGTAGCTCAGCCGTGGCCCAGCCGTAGATCAACACAGGGTACAATTTCTGAAATAACTGAGAGTCAGCAAATGACAGACCTTCTACGGTTCAGCCACGGCTAAGCCGTAGACCACACACGGCTAAGCCGTAGCACACACACGGCTAAGCCGTAACCACACATGAAGAATAAGGCTAGGTGTAAAGATAAGACCTATATGACCTTCATGATAGAATGTAGAGCACCTAGACTTGCCCAACGGAATGTGATACTACGCGTGAATGATCTCGAGGGCTGCGAATCATTCATGTTCGTTATCCGGATGTTAAGCACCTCCCCATGGGTGTTGGTTTAAGGGACTTCGTGCACCGCCCGATTCAAGGCAACACTAGACAACGGTATATCGAATAACTTAAAACTACATCATCATGCACGGTTAGAAACACCGGATAATTAGATTAGAATTGGTTTGTAACTTAAGATGATTCGATTCACATGATTTGTTGCATAACATATTGCATTCGATCATTGATCTCAACTCTCTAACATGATTACGTATGTTTCGTTACTTTCACATTGTGGTTTATTTACCCTGAGTATGCATGTATGATGTGTTCATTCACGGATCTGCACGTATGATAAGTTGTCACGATCTACTCAGGATTTTCATGATTGACTCCGTATGGTCAGGCACTACTTAGCCTCAGCCTTAGGATCCCGACGGGGTGAATTCGGTATAGTTTATATGGCCTGCTGCAGTATGGATTTTGTCTTGGGGAACCGGACCCCAGGAAACCGAGACCCATTGTACCCTGGCCCGGACAATGGTGTTCTTTGCATGTTATAAGATCCCTCTTTTGGGAGCATATGGTAATGTAGTAGCCACTAGTCATGTACACAGCATGTATTCATTGATTCACATGGCATAGTTCCTTCTTGCATGACAGCTAGTATACGAAAATGCTTTCTTTAATCACATGATGTTCTTTATTCTATTAGACACAGCGTGTGTTAACTTGCTATGGTTTATACTTTGCTGAATCTTCGTATTCACAGTTGTTTTTGGTGTTGCAGGCTCAAATCCCCCGGCCGAACCCCCGCAGGTCGGCCAGGCTCCAGTTGAGACCCCCGGGGCCCCATCAGGCCTAGAGGAGTGGATGTGATCACTCCACGGGAGAGCGTACATGGCATGCATCATTTTGGAGTCTTGTTTTGTGTGGATTTGCAGACTTGTATCTGACTTGACCTGTCATCATTGTATATGTTATTTTGTTCGTTTTGTGAAACTTTCATATGCAATTATATCAGTCCTTTCTTCGTATTCTCTTCTTGCTTGTTAGTTTTATGTTTCTGATATTTGCAGCTTCCGCATACTTGCTTGGCACGTGTGCTTGTTCCCTTGTGCGTGTGCATTTAGACCCGGTCTACGTGTGCATGCACGGGAGTACGTGTGTCATTAGGTTTGGCTTTTGCTAACCCCCGAACCCTGGGCTCGGGTTGTGACATACGTATTGTATGGTATCAGAGCATTCCTTGCTCATTCCTTGTTCTAGCTGATAAGCATGTAGGCATGTAGGATCGTGGTGAGGATACGATTATTCCTTTGTGCTCTTTCTAGACTTTGGGGTTGTTGGGCGCTATTGTTTTGTGTTTGTGTCTGACTATTTCCATTTTACAGGATGGCATCAGGTTCGGGTTCTCAGCAGAACGCCGGGAATAATGAAAGCGGATCTGCACCATCACCGCAGACACCGAATACAGATGAACGCATTCTTATGCTATTCCAGTCCCTTCAGGCACAATCGCAATCGATGCAGAACTTGCAAGCCCAAGTTACCACCATGTTAGACCGACAAAGCCAAGCCCCAGTTCAGTCGCATGTAGACCAGCAGGTGATCTTGCAGCCTCGAGAGAGTGACCCGAATGCCCTCTATGGTAAATTCCGCAAGCGAGGAGCCATTGAGTTCTATGGGACAGAAGAGCCATTGAAGGCAGAACAGTGGTTGGAACAGACGGAGGATGTTTTTGAGACTGTTGTGTGCACGAACCGGCAGAAAGTCGGATTAGCAACTTCTATGTTTAGAGATGTCGCAAAAACTTGGTGGAAGAGCGTGAAAGACTCATACAGAGACATCCCTAGTGCTACGGTGTGGGAGATGTTCAAGCAGCAGTTCAGGAGGAAGTTCATCCCGGCTCATGTGTTTCGAGCCAAGGAGGTCGAGTTCCTAGCTCTCCGTCAGCAGCAGATGTCAGTAGCAGAATACGTGAACAAGTTTATGCAGTTGTCGCATTTTGCTCCGGACATGATTAGTACCGAAGAGAGAAAGGTGAACAGGTTTGTTGAAGGTTTGCATCCCCGGTACATGCACCACGTGACAGCGTTTCAGCGTCCGGCTACGTTCGACGATGCAGTGGACAGGGCCTATTCTGCCGAGGCCATCCACCAAGCTGCGAGAGCCGTTGAACCCAAGCGACAGCCGCCTTTCAGTGCACGAGGACAGGTACAGAAGAAGACCAAAGGCCAGCAGAGTACTTCTAGTTCTACTGGAGTGACTTGTGGGTATTGTGGCAAGAACCACGCGACTGAAGCTTGTTGGAGGAAGGCCGGTGCTTGTTTCATTTGCGGTTCGAGGGAGCATATGATCGCCAATTGTCCTCGACATAGAGCCTCCGAAGCAGCTCCATCTGGTCCTACTTCCGGTGCAGTCCCTAGTAGACCCAGCGCACTTACAGCTCCGAGCAAGCCACAGTCAGCTCGTCCAGGCTCGAGACAGCCTCGCCAGACAGCCCGTGCTTACGCTGCTACTCATGAGAGTGCCGAGGATCCACAGGTGGTTGAAGGTACTGTTTTGATTTCGCGCGTTGAGGCTTTAGCTTTGTTCGATTCGGGGTCTACACGGTCTTATGTAGCACCTCGTTTTGCCGAGCGGTTACCTCAGCCGTCTAAGCTGTTGCCATATGTGCTGGTTGTATCCACCCCAGTTGGCAAGCGAGTGGAGTGTAGTATGTACTACCCCCATTGCGACGTGCAGATTGCAGGTCATCAGTTACCTGTTGATTTGATCCTGTTGTCGATGCTGGACTTCGACGTGATCCTTGGTATGGATTGGCTCGCTCGATATCGTGCCTGTGTTAACTGTTACAACAGGACGATCTTCTTCGATTTAGGCAAGGGCTTCCGTTTCGAGGGCAGTCAGCAGAGATGCCCCAGGCGTGTGATTTCGGCGTGTAAGGCAGATCGCTTGATCCGCCGAGGGTGTGAAGGCTTCATTGCCTTTGTCTCAGCGAAGAAGGAGACGAAGCAGCTAGACGAGATCCAGGTGGTCTGTGACTTTCCCGATGTCTTCCCGGACGATGTACCAGGCTTACCCCCGGCTCGAGATGTGGAGTTTGCCATTGAGCTTGTTCCCGGCACGGCACCGATCAGCAAGGCTCCGTATCGCATGGCTCCAGCAGAGTTGTCAGAGTTGAAGAAGCAATTGCAGGAGCTTTTGGATAAGGGTTTCATTCGCCCGAGCGTTTCACCTTGGGGAGCACCAGTCTTGTTTGTCAAGAAGAAGGATGGTACTTTTCGGATGTGCATAGACTACCGACAGCTGAACAAAGTGACTATCAAGAACAAGTACCCCCTACCCAGGATTGATGAGTTGTTTGATCAACTTCAGGGCGCAGCATATTTTTCGAAGATTGATTTGAGATCTGGATATCACCAGTTGAGGGTCAAAGAAGAGGACATTCCCAAGACTGCCTTCAGGACTCGTTATGGTCATTATGAATTCCTCGTGATGCCTTTTGGACTAACCAACGCACCTGCAGCTTTTATGGCATTGATGAATCAGATCTTTGCTCCTTTCTTGGACCAGTTCGTAGTTGTGTTTATTGATGATATACTGATCTATTCTAAGTCAGCAAAGGAGCATAAGGAGCATTTGAGAAAAGCCTTGTCGTTGTTGAGAGAACATCGATTGTTTGCTAAGTTGTCGAAGTGTGATTTTTGGCTTGAGCAGGTGGCATTTTTAGGTCATATCATTTCACGAGAGGGATTGGCAGTTGATCCATCTAAAGTAGAGGCAGTGGTGAATTGGCCTAGTCCCAAGACAGTGACAGAGGTTCGCAGTTTCCTTGGTCTAGCAGGTTACTATCGTCGATTTGTCCAGGACTTTGCTAAGATCTCTTCTCCTTTGACGAAGTTGACCAGGAAGAATGTACCATTCGATTGGACTGAGGAGTGTGAAGCTCGTTTCCGGATTTTGAAAGAGAAGTTGACTACGGTCCCAGTGTTAGCCTTGCCAGATGGTGGTGAAGGATTCGTGGTTTATTCAGACGCTTCTCGAGTTGGTCTAGGTTGTGTGTTGATGCAGCATGGGAAGGTGATTGCGTATGGATCGAGACAGTTGCGAGAACATGAGAAGAATTACGCCACCCATGATTTGGAATTGGCAGCCATCGTGTTTGCATTGAAGCTGTGGAGACATTATCTATATGGTGTGCAGTTTGAGGTTCGTTCTGACCATCACAGTTTACAGTATTTATTCACACAGCAGGAGCTGAACATGAGACAGCGGAGATGGCTTGAGCTTATTAAGGATTATGACTTCCCGATCAAATATCAGCCAGGCAAGGGGAATGTGGTGGCAGATGCGCTCAGTCGGAAAGCAGAGTCAGTGCAGCTATTGAGCAGTTTCCTCTTAGAGTTCCACGGTCTCCCTGTTGAAGTTAAGCTAGTGGATGAGTGCGTGACTTTGGCTAGTACGCTAGTGTTTCAGCCTGAGATGATTCAGCAGATTAAAGACAGGCAGTTTGAGGATCTAACTTTGAAGAGCATTCGAGACCACATTGGAGACAGACCCGATTTCAGGCTCGAGGATGGTGTACTCTATTTTCGGAGTAGGTTGTGTGTGCCAGCAGTTGATGATTTCAAGGAGAAGCTGATGAACGAAGCACATTACGCTCGATATACGATGCATCCAGGCAGTACGAAGATGTTTCGGAATCTCAAAGATCGCTTCTGGTGGAACAATATGAAGAGAGAAGTCGCAGGATTTGTTGCTCGCTGTTTGACATGTCAGAAGGTGAAGGCAGATCATCAAAGACCGCCAGGCTCGTTGCATCCTTTGCATATACCGCAGTGGAAGTGGGAAAACATCACCATGGACTTCGTTTCCGGATTACCGCCGACGAGCAGGAAGAACAACGCCATTTGGGTAATTGTAGACCGATTGACGAAGTCAGCCCATTTCATTCCTTTCCGGAAGGGTATGACGTTTTCAGAGATGGCTAGGAAGTTCGTGGATGAGATCGTCAGGCTCCATGGTACCCCCGTGTCGATCGTA
Source organism: Sextonia rubra (assembly GCA_037013555.1). Classification (NCBI taxonomy): domain Eukaryota; kingdom Viridiplantae; phylum Streptophyta; class Magnoliopsida; order Laurales; family Lauraceae; genus Sextonia; species Sextonia rubra. Next base: position 9,365,936 of record JASUAD010000015.1, read on the forward strand.
TCCGATCGTGACAGCCGTTTTGTTTCCTCTTTCTGGAGAGCATTCCAAGAGGCTTTGGGTACGAAGTTGAGTTTCAGCACGGCATACCACCCACAGACAGATGGACAATCAGAGCGGACGATTCAGACTTTGGAGGATATGTTGCGAGCCAGTGTGTTGAGCTACGAGAAAGAATGGGATCTTCATCTATCGTTGTGCGAGTTCGCCTACAACAACAGTTTCCACGAGAGCATTGGGATGGCACCATATGAAGCATTGTACGGGAAGAAGTGCAGGAGCCCGGTATGTTGGGAAGAAGTTGGAACCCGCAGTTTTCACGGACCGACGATCATTGCCGAGACTGCGGAGAAGGTACAGAAAGCCATTGAGAACTTGAAAGTTGCTCGGTCGAGACAGAAGAGTTATGCAGACACCCGCAGACGACCCTTAGAGTTTCAGGTTGGCGAGTGGGTTTTTCTGAAGGTCTCTCCGATGAAGGGCACGATCCGTTTCGGCCAGAAAGGCAAGTTAGCTCCACGCTATGTCGGACCGTTCGAGATCAAGAGTCGGATTGGTGATTTAGCCTATCGATTAGAGCTTCCCGAGATGTTTGCAGGAGTGCACAACGTTTTCCACGTTTCGATGCTTCGGAAATATGTCCATGATCCCTCCCATGTCATTCGCTATGACGAAGTTCAAATTCAGCCAAGTGCTGCATACGTTGAGCGACTGCTCCGTATCGTGGGAACCCGAGAACAGATACTCCGTACCAGAACGATTCGATGGGTCAAAGTGCTTTGGGAGCATCACAGTCCCGATGAGGCTACTTGGGAGTTAGAAGAGCAGATGGCACGTCAGTACCCTGATTTGTTTTCCCAGGTATGAGTGAGTTAGCGTGCATTCCGAGGACGGAATGATTCTCAAGTAGGGGAGGATGTAACACTCCGACCCAGCTTGACCCCGTTTAGCGGCTAGTTAATCTTGTTTTCGTTCCTAATTGTGTTTTGTTTGTGTTTTCTTTTCGTTACGGGTCATGGATAGGTAGTTGGGTTGAGTTTGACCTGGATTAAGTAGACCAAGCCCTTTTTCGTAATTTTAGCTTTTCTTAGACATGGTCCTTTTTGCATCATCTTGATGTCAACAAGTGTCTTTCGTTGAGCTCGTTAACTTTCGTAACTACGTCATTTGCAACCGAGGTCGTGTGATTCGATTGGACCCGAGTTTGACTCAAACTGGAAATACAGTTCTAACTTGGACTCTTTTGTACTTGCACAACCCATTTGATTATATAAACCATCCATCGATCAAAACTCACATTTCCTTCTCTCGTTTTCTCTCTTCTCCTTACTGTGCACGTGGAGTTCTCCCTCCTTCACTTGATTTCTCTCCATCGATCAAGCTTGTGGTTCTTGCATGTGCAATTGAGGTGAGTGGAAGTTTTCCATTCTTCTCATCTCCCTTCTCTATCTCTTCTCCTTCTTGTTCCATTGTTGCATGTTGTATCTGTGTTGTGGATTTCTTCCCAATTCTCATGCATGCATTGTGGTTTGATTTGGTTTAGGTTGTGTTTGGGCTTGAGGGCAACAATTGTGTAATTGATTTCCAAATTGAGGCAAGTATAACCATATCTTTGAGAACCCATGTTGGTATGCATTGAATTTAGTTGATCTTACATGAATTGATGTGGAAATAAGTGTTTACAGCCCATTTGATACTCATTGCTTCAGTACTTGTGTATTCCCATTGATAAATTGAAATTTGGATGCTTCCCAGACATTCTGTACAGGTTTCAGGAAATTGAATTCGTGCAGGTACGGCTAAGCCGTATGAACCTTACGGCTCACAATCCAGAGAGGAGAAAAACCCAGTTTTCCTCTACGGCTAGGTCACGGCTAAGCCGTGGATTGCCCTACGGCTAAGCCGTAGCTCAGCCGTGGCCCAGCCGTAGATCAACACAGGGTACAATTTCTGAAATAACTGAGAGTCAGCAAATGACAGACCTTCTACGGTTCAGCCACGGCTAAGCCGTAGACCACACACGGCTAAGCCGTAGCACACACACGGCTAAGCCGTAACCACACATGAAGAATAAGGCTAGGTGTAAAGATAAGACCTATATGACCTTCATGATAGAATGTAGAGCACCTAGACTTGCCCAACGGAATGTGATACTACGCGTGAATGATCTCGAGGGCTGCGAATCATTCATGTTCGTTATCCGGATGTTAAGCACCTCCCCATGGGTGTTGGTTTAAGGGACTTCGTGCACCGCCCGATTCAAGGCAACACTAGACAACGGTATATCGAATAACTTAAAACTACATCATCATGCACGGTTAGAAACACCGGATAATTAGATTAGAATTGGTTTGTAACTTAAGATGATTCGATTCACATGATTTGTTGCATAACATATTGCATTCGATCATTGATCTCAACTCTCTAACATGATTACGTATGTTTCGTTACTTTCACATTGTGGTTTATTTACCCTGAGTATGCATGTATGATGTGTTCATTCACGGATCTGCACGTATGATAAGTTGTCACGATCTACTCAGGATTTTCATGATTGACTCCGTATGGTCAGGCACTACTTAGCCTCAGCCTTAGGATCCCGACGGGGTGAATTCGGTATAGTTTATATGGCCTGCTGCAGTATGGATTTTGTCTTGGGGAACCGGACCCCAGGAAACCGAGACCCATTGTACCCTGGCCCGGACAATGGTGTTCTTTGCATGTTATAAGATCCCTCTTTTGGGAGCATATGGTAATGTAGTAGCCACTAGTCATGTACACAGCATGTATTCATTGATTCACATGGCATAGTTCCTTCTTGCATGACAGCTAGTATACGAAAATGCTTTCTTTAATCACATGATGTTCTTTATTCTATTAGACACAGCGTGTGTTAACTTGCTATGGTTTATACTTTGCTGAATCTTCGTATTCACAGTTGTTTTTGGTGTTGCAGGCTCAAATCCCCCGGCCGAACCCCCGCAGGTCGGCCAGGCTCCAGTTGAGACCCCCGGGGCCCCATCAGGCCTAGAGGAGTGGATGTGATCACTCCACGGGAGAGCGTACATGGCATGCATCATTTTGGAGTCTTGTTTTGTGTGGATTTGCAGACTTGTATCTGACTTGACCTGTCATCATTGTATATGTTATTTTGTTCGTTTTGTGAAACTTTCATATGCAATTATATCAGTCCTTTCTTCGTATTCTCTTCTTGCTTGTTAGTTTTATGTTTCTGATATTTGCAGCTTCCGCATACTTGCTTGGCACGTGTGCTTGTTCCCTTGTGCGTGTGCATTTAGACCCGGTCTACGTGTGCATGCACGGGAGTACGTGTGTCATTAGGTTTGGCTTTTGCTAACCCCCGAACCCTGGGCTCGGGTTGTGACATACGTATTGTATGGTATCAGAGCATTCCTTGCTCATTCCTTGTTCTAGCTGATAAGCATGTAGGCATGTAGGATCGTGGTGAGGATACGATTATTCCTTTGTGCTCTTTCTAGACTTTGGGGTTGTTGGGCGCTATTGTTTTGTGTTTGTGTCTGACTATTTCCATTTTACAGGATGGCATCAGGTTCGGGTTCTCAGCAGAACGCCGGGAATAATGAAAGCGGATCTGCACCATCACCGCAGACACCGAATACAGATGAACGCATTCTTATGCTATTCCAGTCCCTTCAGGCACAATCGCAATCGATGCAGAACTTGCAAGCCCAAGTTACCACCATGTTAGACCGACAAAGCCAAGCCCCAGTTCAGTCGCATGTAGACCAGCAGGTGATCTTGCAGCCTCGAGAGAGTGACCCGAATGCCCTCTATGGTAAATTCCGCAAGCGAGGAGCCATTGAGTTCTATGGGACAGAAGAGCCATTGAAGGCAGAACAGTGGTTGGAACAGACGGAGGATGTTTTTGAGAATGTTGTGTGCACGAACCGGCAGAAAGTCGGATTAGCAACTTCTATGTTTAGAGATGTCGCAAAAACTTGGTGGAAGAGCGTGAAAGACTCATACAGAGACATCCCTAGTGCTACGGTGTGGGAGATGTTCAAGCAGCAGTTCAGGAGGAAGTTCATCCCGGCTCATGTGTTTCGAGCCAAGGAGGTCGAGTTCCTAGCTCTCCGTCAGCAGCAGATGTCAGTAGCAGAATACGTGAACAAGTTTATGCAGTTGTCGTATTTTGCTCCGGACATGATTAGTACCGAAGAGAGAAAGGTGAACAGGTTTGTTGAAGGTTTGCATCCCCGGTACATGCACCACGTGACAGCGTTTCAGCGTCCGGCTACGTTCGACGATGCAGTGGACAGGGCCTATTCTGCCGAGGCCATCCACCAAGTTGCGAGAGCCGTTGAACCCAAGCGACAGCCGCCTTTCAGTGCACGAGGACAGGTACAGAAGAAGACCAAAGGCCAGCAGAGTACTTCTAGTTCTACTGGAGTGACTTGTGGGTATTGTGGCAAGAACCACGCGACTGAAGCTTGTTGGAGGAAGGCCGGTGCTTGTTTCATTTGCGGTTCGAGGGAGCATATGATCGCCAATTGTCCTCGACATAGAGCCTCCGAAGCAGCTCCATCTGGTCCTACTTCCGGTGCAGTCCCTAGTAGACCCAGCGCACTTACAGCTCCGAGCAAGCCACAGTCAGCTCGTCCAGGCTCGAGACAGCCTCGCCAGACAGCCCGTGCTTACGCTGCTACTCATGAGAGTGCCGAGGATCCACAGGTGGTTGAAGGTACTGTTTTGATTTCGCGCGTTGAGGCTTTAGCTTTGTTCGATTCGGGGTCTACACGGTCTTATGTAGCACCTCGTTTTGCCGAGCGATTACCTCAGCCGTCTAAGCTGTTGCCATATGTGCTGGTTGTATCCACCCCAGTTGGCAAGCGAGTGGAGTGTAGTATGTACTACCCCCATTGCGACGTGCAGATTGCAGGTCATCAGTTACCTGTTGATTTGATCCTGTTGTCGATGCTGGACTTCGACGTGATCCTTGGTATGGATTGGCTCGCTCGATATCGTGCCTGTGTTAACTGTTACAACAGGACGATCTTCTTCGATTTAGGCAAGGGCTTCCGTTTCGAGGGCAGTCAGCAGAGATGCCCCAGGCGTGTGATTTCGGCGTGTAAGGCAGATCGCTTGATCCGCCGAGGGTGTGAAGGCTTCATTGCCTTTGTCTCAGCGAAGAAGGAGACGAAGCAGCTAGACGAGATCCAGGTGGTCTGTGACTTTCCCGATGTCTTCCCGGACGATGTACCAGGCTTACCCCCGGCTCGAGATGTGGAGTTTGCCATTGAGCTTGTTCCCGGCACGGCACCGATCAGCAAGGCTCCGTATCGCATAGCTCCAGCAGAGTTGTCAGAGTTGAAGAAGCAATTGCAGGAGCTTTTGGATAAGGGTTTCATTCGCCCGAGCGTTTCACCTTGGGGAGCACCAGTCTTGTTTGTCAAGAAGAAGGATGGTACTTTTCGGATGTGCATAGACTACCGACAGCTGAACAAAGTGACTATCAAGAACAAGTACCCCCTACCCAGGATTGATGAGTTGTTTGATCAACTTCAGGGCGCAGCATATTTTTCGAAGATTGATTTGAGATCTGGATATCACCAGTTGAGGGTCAAAGAAGAGGACATTCCCAAGACTGCCTTCAGGACTCGTTATGGTCATTATGAATTCCTCGTGATGCCTTTTGGACTAACCAACGCACCTGCAGCTTTTATGGCATTGATGAATCAGATCTTTGCTCCTTTCTTGGACCAGTTCGTAGTTGTGTTTATTGATGATATACTGATCTATTCTAAGTCAGCAAAGGAGCATAAGGAGCATTTGAGAAAAGCCTTGTCGTTGTTGAGAGAACATCGATTGTTTGCTAAGTTGTCGAAGTGTGATTTTTGGCTTGAGCAGGTGGCATTTTTAGGTCATATCATTTCACGAGAGGGATTGGCAGTTGATCCATCTAAAGTAGAGGCAGTGGTGAATTGGCCTAGTCCCAAGACAGTGACAGAGGTTCGCAGTTTCCTTGGTCTAGCAGGTTACTATCGTCGATTTGTCCAGGACTTTGCTAAGATCTCTTCTCCTTTGACGAAGTTGACCAGGAAGAATGTACCATTCGATTGGACTGAGGAGTGTGAAGCTCGTTTCCGGATTTTGAAAGAGAAGTTGACTACGGTCCCAGTGTTAGCCTTGCCAGATGGTGGTGAAGGATTCGTGGTTTATTCAGACGCTTCTCGAGTTGGTCTAGGTTGTGTGTTGATGCAGCATGGGAAGGTGATTGCGTATGGATCGAGACAGTTGCGAGAACATGAGAAGAATTACGCCACCCATGATTTGGAATTGGCAGCCATCGTGTTTGCATTGAAGCTGTGGAGACATTATCTATATGGTGTGCAGTTTGAGGTTCGTTCTGACCATCACAGTTTACAGTATTTATTCACACAGCAGGAGCTGAACATGAGACAGCGGAGATGGCTTGAGCTTATTAAGGATTATGACTTCCCGATCAAATATCAGCCAGGCAAGGGGAATGTGGTGGCAGATGCGCTCAGTCGGAAAGCAGAGTCAGTGCAGCTATTGAGCAGTTTCCTCTTAGAGTTCCACGGTCTCCCTGTTGAAGTTAAGCTAGTGGATGAGTGCGTGACTTTGGCTAGTACGCTAGTGTTTCAGCCTGAGATGATTCAGCAGATTAAAGACAGGCAGTTTGAGGATCTAACTTTGAAGAGCATTCGAGACCACATTGGAGACAGACCCGATTTCAGGCTCGAGGATGGTGTACTCTATTTTCGGAGTAGGTTGTGTGTGCCAGCAGTTGATGATTTCAAGGAGAAGCTGATGAACGAAGCACATTACGCTCGATATACGATGCATCCAGGCAGTACGAAGATGTTTCGGAATCTCAAAGATCGCTTCTGGTGGAACAATATGAAGAGAGAAGTCGCAGGATTTGTTGCTCGCTGTTTGACATGTCAGAAGGTGAAGGCAGATCATCAAAGACCGCCAGGCTCGTTGCATCCTTTGCATATACCGCAGTGGAAGTGGGAAAACATCACCATGGACTTCGTTTCCGGATTACCGCCGACGAGCAGGAAGAACAACGCCATTTGGGTAATTGTAGACCGATTGACGAAGTCAGCCCATTTCATTCCTTTCCGGAAGGGTATGACGTTTTCAGAGATGGCTAGGAAGTTCGTGGATGAGATCGTCAGGCTCCATGGTACCCCCGTGTCGATCGTATCCGATCGTGACAGCCGTTTTGTTTCCTCTTTCTGGAGAGCATTCCAAGAGGCTTTGGGTACGAAGTTGAGTTTCAGCACGGCATACCACCCACAGACAGATGGACAATCAGAGCGGACGATTCAGACTTTGGAGGATATGTTGCGAGCCAGTGTGTTGAGCTACGAGAAAGAATGGGATCTTCATCTATCGTTGTGCGAGTTCGCCTACAACAACAGTTTCCACGAGAGCATTGGGATGGCACCATATGAAGCATTGTACGGGAAGAAGTGCAGGAGCCCGGTATGTTGGGAAGAAGTTGGAACCCGCAGTTTTCACGGACCGACGATCATTGCCGAGACTGCGGAGAAGGTACAGAAAGCCATTGAGAACTTGAAAGTTGCTCGGTCGAGACAGAAGAGTTATGCAGACACCCGCAGACGACCCTTAGAGTTTCAGGTTGGCGAGTGGGTTTTTCTGAAGGTCTCTCCGATGAAGGGCACGATCCGTTTCGGCCAGAAAGGCAAGTTAGCTCCACGCTATGTCGGACCGTTCGAGATCAAGAGTCGGATTGGTGATTTAGCCTATCGATTAGAGCTTCCCGAGATGTTTGCAGGAGTGCACAACGTTTTCCACGTTTCGATGCTTCGGAAATATGTCCATGATCCCTCCCATGTCATTCGCTATGACGAAGTTCAAATTCAGCCAAGTGCTGCATACGTTGAGCGACCGCTCCGTATCGTGGGAACCCGAGAACAGATACTCCGTACCAGAACGATTCGATGGGTCAAAGTGCTTTGGGAGCATCACAGTCCCGATGAGGCTACTTGGGAGTTAGAAGAGCAGATGGCACGTCAGTACCCTGATTTGTTTTCCCAGGTATGAGTGAGTTAGCGTGCATTCCGAGGACGGAATGATTCTCAAGTAGGGGAGGATGTAACACTCCGACCCAGCTTGACCCCGTTTAGCGGCTAGTTAATCTTGTTTTCGTTCCTAATTGTGTTTTGTTTGTGTTTTCTTTTCGTTACGGGTCATGGATAGGTAGTTGGGTTGAGTTTGACCTGGATTAAGTAGACCAAGCCCTTTTTCGTAATTTTAGCTTTTCTTAGACATGGTCCTTTTTGCATCATCTTGATGTCAACAAGTGTCTTTCGTTGAGCTCGTTAACTTTCGTAACTACGTCATTTGCAACCGAGGTCGTGTGATTCGATTGGACCCGAGTTTGACTCAAACTGGAAATACAGTTCTAACTTGGACTCTTTTGTACTTGCACAACCCATTTGATTATATAAACCATCCATCGATCAAAACTCACATTTCCTTCTCTCGTTTTCTCTCTTCTCCTTACTGTGCACGTGGAGTTCTCCCTCCTTCACTTGATTTCTCTCCATCGATCAAGCTTGTGGTTCTTGCATGTGCAATTGAGGTGAGTGGAAGTCTTCCATTCTTCTCATCTCCCTTCTCTATCTCTTCTCCTTCTTGTTCCATTGTTGCATGTTGTATCTGTGTTGTGGATTTCTTCCCAATTCTCATGCATGCATTGTGGTTTGATTTGGTTTAGGTTGTGTTTGGGCTTGAGGGCAACAATTGTGTAATTGATTTCCAAATTGAGGCAAGTATAACCATATCTTTGAGAACCCATGTTGGTATGCATTGAATTTAGTTGATCTTACATGAATTGATGTGGAAATAAGTGTTTACAGCCCATTTGATACTCATTGCTTCAGTACTTGTGTATTCCCATTGATAAATTGAAATTTGGATGCTTCCCAGACATTCTGTACAGGTTTCAGGAAATTGAATTCGTGCAGGTACGGCTAAGCCGTATGAACCTTACGGCTCACAATCCAGAGAGGAGAAAAACCCAGTTTTCCTCTACGGCTAGGTCACGGCTAAGCCGTGGATTGCCCTACGGCTAAGCCGTAGCTCAGCCGTGGCCCAACCGTAGATCAACACAGGGTACAATTTCTGAAATAACTGAGAGTCAGCAAATGACAGACCTTCTACGGTTCAGCCACGGCTAAGCCGTAGACCACACACGGCTAAGCCGTAGCACACACACGGCTAAGCCGTAACCACACATGAAGAATAAGGCTAGGTGTAAAGATAAGACCTATATGACCTTCATGATAGAATGTAGAGCACCTAGACTTGTCCAACGGAATGTGATACTACGCGTGAATGATCTCGAGGGCTGCGAATCATTCATGTTCGTTATCCGGATGTTAAGCACCTCCCCATGGGTGTTGGTTTAAGGGACTTCGTGCGCCGCCCGATTCAAGGCAACACTAGACAACGGTGTATCGAATAACTTAAAACTACATCATCATGCACGGTTAGAAACACCGGATAATTAGATTAGAATTGGTTTGTAACTTAAGATGATTCGATTCACATGATTTGTTGCATAACATATTGCATTCGATCATTGATCTCAACTCTCTAACATGATTACGTATGTTTCGTTACTTTCACATTGTGGTTTATTTACCCTGAGTATGCATGTATGATGTGTTCATTCACGGATCTGCACGTATGATAAGTTGTCACGATCTACTCAGGATTTTCATGATTGACTCCGTATGGTCAGGCACTACTTAGCCTCAGCCTTAGGATCCCGACGGGGTGAATTCGGTATAGTTTATATGGCCTGCTGCAGTATGGATTCTGTCTTGGGGAACCGGACCCCAGGAAACCGAGACCCATTGTACCCTGGCCCGGACAATGGTGTTCTTTGCATGTTATAAGATCCCTCTTTTGGGAGCATATGGTAATGTAGTAGCCACTAGTCATGTACACAGCATGTATTCATTGATTCACATGGCATAGTTCCTTCTTGCATGACAGCTAGTATACGAAAATGCTTTCTTTAATCACATGATGTTCTTTATTCTATTAGACACAGCGTGTGTTAACTTGCTATGGTTTATACTTTGCTGAATCTTCGTATTCACAGTTGTTTTTGGTGTTGCAGGCTCAGATCCCCCGGCCGAACCCCCGCAGGTCGGCCAGGCTCCAGTTGAGACCCCCGGGGCCCCATCAGGCCTAGAGGAGTGGATGTGATCACTCCACGGGAGAGCGTACATGGCATGCATCATTTTGGAGTCTTGTTTTGTGTGGATTTGCAGACTTGTATCTGACTTGACCTGTCATCATTGTATATGTTATTTTGTTCGTTTTGTGAAACTTTCATATGCAATTATATCAGTCCTTTCTTCGTATTCTCTTCTTGCTTGTTAGTTTTATGTTTCTGATATTTGCAGCTTCCGCATACTTGCTTGGCACGTGTGCTTGTTCCCTTGTGCGTGTGCATTTAGACCCGGTCTACGTGTGCATGCACGGGAGTACGTGTGTCATTAGGTTTGGCTTTTGCTAACCCCCGAACCCTGGGCTCGGGTTGTGACATACGTATTGTATGGTATCAGAGCATTCCTTGCTCATTCCTTGTTCTAGCTGATAAGCATGTAGGCATGTAGGATCGTGGTGAGGATACGATTATTCCTTTGTGCTCTTTCTAGACTTTGGGGTTGTTGGGCGCTATTGTTTTGTGTTTGTGTCTGACTATTTCCATTTTACAGGATGGCATCAGGTTCGGGTTCTCAGCAGAACGCCGGGAATAATGAAAGCGGATCTGCACCATCACCGCAGACACCGAATACAGATGAACGCATTCTTATGCTATTCCAGTCCCTTCAGGCACAATCGCAATCGATGCAGAACTTGCAAGCCCAAGTTACCACCATGTTAGACCGACAAAGCCAAGCCCCAGTTCAGTCGCATGTAGACCAGCAGGTGATCTTGCAGCCTCGAGAGAGTGACCCGAATGCCCTCTATGGTAAATTCCGCAAGCGAGGAGCCATTGAGTTCTATGGGACAGAAGAGCCATTGAAGGCAGAACAGTGGTTGGAACAGACGGAGGATGTTTTTGAGACTGTTGTGTGCACGAACCGGCAGAAAGTCGGATTAGCAACTTCTATGTTTAGAGATGTCGCAAAAACTTGGTGGAAGAGCGTGAAAGACTCATACAGAGACATCCCTAGTGCTACGGTGTGGGAGATGTTCAAGCAGCAGTTCAGGAGGAAGTTCATCCCGGCTCATGTGTTTCGAGCCAAGGAGGTCGAGTTCCTAGCTCTCCGTCAGCAGCAGATGTCAGTAGCAGAATACGTGAACAAGTTTATGCAGTTGTCGCATTTTGCTCCGGACATGATTAGTACCGAAGAGAGAAAGGTGAACAGGTTTGTTGAAGGTTTGCATCCCCGGTACATGCACCACGTGACAGCGTTTCAGCGTCCGGCTACGTTCGACGATGCAGTGGACAGGGCCTATTCTGCCGAGGCCATCCACCAAGCTGCGAGAGCCGTTGAACCCAAGCGACAGCCGCCTTTCAGTGCACGAGGACAGGTACAGAAGAAGACCAAAGGCCAGCAGAGTACTTCTAGTTCTACTGGAGTGACTTGTGGGTATTGTGGCAAGAACCACGCGACTGAAGCTTGTTGGAGGAAGGCCGGTGCTTGTTTCATTTGCGGTTCGAGGGAGCATATGATCGCCAATTGTCCTCGACATAGAGCCTCCGAAGCAGCTCCATCTGGTCCTACTTCCGGTGCAGTCCCTAGTAGACCCAGCGCACTTACAGCTCCGAGCAAGCCACAGTCAGCTCGTCCAGGCTCGAGACAGCCTCGCCAGACAGCCCGTGCTTACGCTGCTACTCATGAGAGTGCCGAGGATCCACAGGTGGTTGAAGGTACTGTTTTGATTTCGCGCGTTGAGGCTTTAGCTTTGTTCGATTCGGGGTCTACACGGTCTTATGTAGCACCTCGTTTTGCCGAGCGGTTACCTCAGCCGTCTAAGCTGTTGCCATATGTGCTGGTTGTATCCACCCCAGTTGGCAAGCGAGTGGAGTGTAGTATGTACTACCCCCATTGCGACGTGCAGATTGCAGGTCATCAGTTACCTGTTGATTTGATCCTGTTGTCGATGCTGGACTTCGACGTGATCCTTGGTATGGATTGGCTCGCTCGATATCGTGCCTGTGTTAACTGTTACAACAGGACGATCTTCTTCGATTTAGGCAAGGGCTTCCGTTTCGAGGGCAGTCAGCAGAGATGCCCCAGGCGTGTGATTTCGGCGTGTAAGGCAGATCGCTTGATCCGCCGAGGGTGTGAAGGCTTCATTGCCTTTGTCTCAGCGAAGAAGGAGACGAAGCAGCTAGACGAGATCCAAGTGGTCTGTGACTTTCCCGATGTCTTCCCGGACGATGTACCAGGCTTACCCCCGGCTCGAGATGTGGAGTTTGCCATTAAGCTTGTTCCCAGCACGGCACCGATCAGCAAGGCTCCGTATCGCATGGCTCCAGCAGAGTTGTCAGAGTTGAAGAAGCAATTGCAGGAGCTTTTGGATAAGGGTTTCATTCGCCCGAGCGTTTCACCTTGGGGAGCACCAGTCTTGTTTGTCAAGAAGAAGGATGGTACTTTTCGGATGTGCATAGACTACCGACAGCTGAACAAAGTGACTATCAAGAACAAGTACCCCCTACCCAGGATTGATGAGTTGTTTGATCAACTTCAGGGCGCAGCATATTTTTCGAAGATTGATTTGAGATCTGGATATCACCAGTTGAGGGTCAAAGAAGAGGACATTCCCAAGACTGCCTTCAGGACTCGTTATGGTCATTATGAATTCCTCGTGATGCCTTTTGGACTAACCAACGCACCTGCAGCTTTTATGGCATTGATGAATCAGATCTTTGCTCCTTTCTTGGACCAGTTCGTAGTTGTGTTTATTGATGATATACTGATCTATTCTAAGTCAGCAAAGGAGCATAAGGAGCATTTGAGAAAAGCCTTGTCGTTGTTGAGAGAACATCGATTGTTTGCTAAGTTGTCGAAGTGTGATTTTTGGCTTGAGCAGGTGGCATTTTTAGGTCATATCATTTCACGAGAGGGATTGGCAGTTGATCCATCTAAAGTAGAGGCAGTGGTGAATTGGCCTAGTCCCAAGACAGTGACAGAGGTTCGCAGTTTCCTTGGTCTAGCAGGTTACTATCGTCGATTTGTCCAGGACTTTGCTAAGATCTCTTCTCCTTTGACGAAGTTGACCAGGAAGAATGTACCATTCGATTGGACTGAGGAGTGTGAAGCTCGTTTCCGGATTTTGAAAGAGAAGTTGACTACGGTCCCAGTGTTAGCCTTGCCAGATGGTGGTGAAGGATTCGTGGTTTATTCAGACGCTTCTCGAGTTGGTCTAGGTTGTGTGTTGATGCAGCATGGGAAGGTGATTGCGTATGGATCGAGACAGTTGCGAGAACATGAGAAGAATTACGCCACCCATGATTTGGAATTGGCAGCCATCGTGTTTGCATTGAAGCTGTGGAGACATTATCTATATGGTGTGCAGTTTGAGGTTCGTTCTGACCATCACAGTTTACAGTATTTATTCACACAGCAGGAGCTGAACATGAGACAGCGGAGATGGCTTGAGCTTATTAAGGATTATGACTTCCCGATCAAATATCAGCCAGGCAAGGGGAATGTGGTGGCAGATGCGCTCAGTCGGAAAGCAGAGTCAGTGCAGCTATTGAGCAGTTTCCTCTTAGAGTTCCACGGTCTCCCTGTTGAAGTTAAGCTAGTGGATGAGTGCGTGACTTTGGCTAGTACGCTAGTGTTTCAGCCTGAGATGATTCAGCAGATTAAAGACAGGCAGTTTGAGGATCTAACTTTGAAGAGCATTCGAGACCACATTGGAGACAGACCCGATTTCAGGCTCGAGGATGGTGTACTCTATTTTCGGAGTAGGTTGTGTGTGCCAGCAGTTGATGATTTCAAGGAGAAGCTGATGAACGAAGCACATTACGCTCGATATACGATGCATCCAGGCAGTACGAAGATGTTTCGGAATCTCAAAGATCGCTTCTGGTGGAACAATATGAAGAGAGAAGTCGCAGGATTTGTTGCTCGCTGTTTGACATGTCAGAAGGTGAAGGCAGATCATCAAAGACCGCCAGGCTCGTTGCATCCTTTGCATATACCGCAGTGGAAGTGGGAAAACATCACCATGGACTTCGTTTCCGGATTACCGCCGACGAGCAGGAAGAACAACGCCATTTGGGTAATTGTAGACCGATTGACGAAGTCAGCCCATTTCATTCCTTTCCGGAAGGGTATGACGTTTTCAGAGATGGCTAGGAAGTTCGTGGATGAGATCGTCAGGCTCCATGGTACCCCCGTGTCGATCGTATCCGATCGTGACAGCCGTTTTGTTTCCTCTTTCTGGAGAGCATTCCAAGAGGCTTTGGGTACGAAGTTGAGTTTCAGCACGGCATACCACCCACAGACAGATGGACAATCAGAGCGGACGATTCAGACTTTGGAGGATATGTTGCGAGCCAGTGTGTTGAGCTACGAGAAAGAATGGGATCTTCATCTATCGTTGTGCGAGTTCGCCTACAACAACAGTTTCCACGAGAGCATTGGGATGGCACCATATGAAGCATTGTACGGGAAGAAGTGCAGGAGCCCGGTATGTTGGGAAGAAGTTGGAACCCGCAGTTTTCACGGACCGACGATCATTGCCGAGACTGCGGAGAAGGTACAGAAAGCCATTGAGAACTTGAAAGTTGCTCGGTCGAGACAGAAGAGTTATGCAGACACCCGCAGACGACCCTTAGAGTTTCAGGTTGGCGAGTGGGTTTTTCTGAAGGTCTCTCCGATGAAGGGCACGATCCGTTTCGGCCAGAAAGGCAAGTTAGCTCCACGCTATGTCGGACCGTTCGAGATCAAGAGTCGGATTGGTGATTTAGCCTATCGATTAGAGCTTCCCGAGATGTTTGCAGGAGTGCACAACGTTTTCCACGTTTCGATGCTTCGGAAATATGTCCATGATCCCTCCCATGTCATTCGCTATGACGAAGTTCAAATTCAGCCAAGTGCTGCATACGTTGAGCGACCGCTCCGTATCGTGGGAACCCGAGAACAGATACTCCGTACCAGAACGATTCGATGGGTCAAAGTGCTTTGGGAGCATCACAGTCCCGATGAGGCTACTTGGGAGTTAGAAGAGCAGATGGCACGTCAGTACCCTGATTTGTTTTCCCAGGTATGAGTGAGTTAGCGTGCATTCCGAGGACGGAATGATTCTCAAGTAGGGGAGGATGTAACACTCCGACCCAGCTTGACCCCGTTTAGCGGCTAGTTAATCTTGTTTTCGTTCCTAATTGTGTTTTGTTTGTGTTTTCTTTTCGTTACGGGTCATGGATAGGTAGTTGGGTTGAGTTTGACCTGGATTAAGTAGACCAAGCCCTTTTTCGTAATTTTAGCTTTTCTTAGACATGGTCCTTTTTGCATCATCTTGATGTCAACAAGTGTCTTTCGTTGAGCTCGTTAACTTTCGTAACTACGTCATTTGCAACCGAGGTCGTGTGATTCGATTGGACCCGAGTTTGACTCAAACTGGAAATACAGTTCTAACTTGGACTCTTTTGTACTTGCACAACCCATTTGATTATATAAACCATCCATCGATCAAAACTCACATTTCCTTCTCTCGTTTTCTCTCTTCTCCTTACTGTGCACGTGGAGTTCTCCCTCCTTCACTTGATTTCTCTCCATCGATCAAGCTTGTGGTTCTTGCATGTGCAATTGAGGTGAGTGGAAGTCTTCCATTCTTCTCATCTCCCTTCTCTATCTCTTCTCCTTCTTGTTCCATTGTTGCATGTTGTATCTGTGTTGTGGATTTCTTCCCAATTCTCATGCATGCATTGTGGTTTGATTTGGTTTAGGTTGTGTTTGGGCTTGAGGGCAACAATTGTGTAATTGATTTCCAAATTGAGGCAAGTATAACCATATCTTTGAGAACCCATGTTGGTATGCATTGAATTTAGTTGATCTTACATGAATTGATGTGGAAATAAGTGTTTACAGCCCATTTGATACTCATTGCTTCAGTACTTGTGTATTCCCATTGATAAATTGAAATTTGGATGCTTCCCAGACATTCTGTACAGGTTTCAGGAAATTGAATTCGTGCAGGTACGGCTAAGCCGTATGAACCTTACGGCTCACAATCCAGAGAGGAGAAAAACCCAGTTTTCCTCTACGGCTAGGTCACGGCTAAGCCGTGGATTGCCCTACGGCTAAGCCGTAGCTCAGCCGTGGCCCAGCCGTAGATCAACACAGGGTACAATTTCTGAAATAACTGAGAGTCAGCAAATGATAGACCTTCTACGGTTCAGCCACGGCTAAGCCGTAGACCACACACGGCTAAGCCGTAGCACACACACGGCTAAGCCGTAACCACACATGAAGAATAAGGCTAGGTGTAAAGATAAGACCTATATGACCTTCATGATAGAATGTAGAGCACCTAGACTTGCCCAACGGAATGTGATACTACGCGTGAATGATCTCGAGGGCTGCGAATCATTCATGTTCGTTATCCGGATGTTAAGCACCTCCCCATGGGTGTTGGTTTAAGGGACTTCGTGCACCGCCCGATTCAAGGCAACACTAGACAACGGTGTATCGAATAACTTAAAACTACATCATCATGCACGGTTAGAAACACCGGATAATTAGATTAGAATTGGTTTGTAACTTAAGATGATTCGATTCACATGATTTGTTGCATAACATATTGCATTCGATCATTGATCTCAACTCTCTAACATGATTACGTATGTTTCGTTACTTTCACATTGTGGTTTATTTACCCTGAGTATGCATGTATGATGTGTTCATTCACGGATCTGCACGTATGATAAGTTGTCACGATCTACTCAGGATTTTCATGATTGACTCCGTATGGTCAGGCACTACTTAGCCTCAGCCTTAGGATCCCGACGGGGTGAATTCGGTATAGTTTATATGGCCTGCTGCAGTATGGATTTTGTCTTGGGGAACCGGACCCCAGGAAACCGAGACCCATTGTACCCTGGCCCGGACAATGGTGTTCTTTGCATGTTATAAGATCCCTCTTTTGGGAGCATATGGTAATGTAGTAGCCACTAGTCATGTACACAGCATGTATTCATTGATTCACATGGCATAGTTCCTTCTTGCATGACAGCTAGTATACGAAAATGCTTTCTTTAATCACATGATGTTCTTTATTCTATTAGACACAGCGTGTGTTAACTTGCTATGGTTTATACTTTGCTGAATCTTCGTATTCACAGTTGTTTTTGGTGTTGCAGGCTCAGATCCCCCGGCCGAACCCCCGCAGGTCGGCCAGGCTCCAGTTGAGACCCCCGGGGCCCCATCAGGCCTAGAGGAGTGGATGTGATCACTCCACGGGAGAGCGTACATGGCATGCATCATTTTGGAGTCTTGTTTTGTGTGGATTTGCAGACTTGTATCTGACTTGACCTGTCATCATTGTATATGTTATTTTGTTCGTTTTGTGAAACTTTCATATGCAATTATATCAGTCCTTTCTTCGTATTCTCTTCTTGCTTGTTAGTTTTATGTTTCTGATATTTGCAGCTTCCGCATACTTGCTTGGCACGTGTGCTTGTTCCCTTGTGCGTGTGCATTTAGACCCGGTCTACGTGTGCATGCACGGGAGTACGTGTGTCATTAGGTTTGGCTTTTGCTAACCCCCGAACCCTGGGCTCGGGTTGTGACATACGTATTGTATGGTATCAGAGCATTCCTTGCTCATTCCTTGTTCTAGCTGATAAGCATGTAGGCATGTAGGATCGTGGTGAGGATACGATTATTCCTTTGTGCTCTTTCTAGACTTTGGGGTTGTTGGGCGCTATTGTTTTGTGTTTGTGTCTGACTATTTCCATTTTACAGGATGGCATCAGGTTCGGGTTCTCAGCAGAACGCCGGGAATAATGAAAGCGGATCTGCACCATCACCGCAGACACCGAATACAGATGAACGCATTCTTATGCTATTCCAGTCCCTTCAGGCACAATCGCAATCGATGCAGAACTTGCAAGCCCAAGTTACCACCATGTTAGACCGACAAAGCCAAGCCCCAGTTCAGTCGCATGTAGACCAGCAGGTGATCTTGCAGCCTCGAGAGAGTGACCCGAATGCCCTCTATGGTAAATTCCGCAAGCGAGGAGCCATTGAGTTCTATGGGACAGAAGAGCCATTGAAGGCAGAACAGTGGTTGGAACAGACGGAGGATGTTTTTGAGACTGTTGTGTGCACGAACCGGCAGAAAGTCGGATTAGCAACTTCTATGTTTAGAGATGTCGCAAAAACTTGGTGGAAGAGCGTGAAAGACTCATACAGAGACATCCCTAGTGCTACGGTGTGGGAGATGTTCAAGCAGCAGTTCAGGAGGAAGTTCATCCCGGCTCATGTGTTTCGAGCCAAGGAGGTCGAGTTCCTAGCTCTCCGTCAGCAGCAGATGTCAGTAGCAGAATACGTGAACAAGTTTATGCAGTTGTCGCATTTTGCTCCGGACATGATTAGTACCGAAGAGAGAAAGGTGAACAGGTTTGTTGAAGGTTTGCATCCCCGGTACATGCACCACGTGACAGCGTTTCAGCGTCCGGCTACGTTCGACGATGCAGTGGACAGGGCCTATTCTGCCGAGGCCATCCACCAAGCTGCGAGAGCCGTTGAACCCAAGCGACAGCCGCCTTTCAGTGCACGAGGACAGGTACAGAAGAAGACCAAAGGCCAGCAGAGTACTTCTAGTTCTACTGGAGTGACTTGTGGGTATTGTGGCAAGAACCACGCGACTGAAGCTTGTTGGAGGAAGGCCGGTGCTTGTTTCATTTGCGGTTCGAGGGAGCATATGATCGCCAATTGTCCTCGACATAGAGCCTCCGGAGCAGCTCCATCTGGTCCTACTTCCGGTGCAGTCCCTAGTAGACCCAGCGCACTTACAGCTCCGAGCAAGCCACAGTCAGCTCGTCCAGGCTCGAGACAGCCTCGCCAGACAGCCCGTGCTTACGCTGCTACTCATGAGAGTGCCGAGGATCCACAGGTGGTTGAAGGTACTGTTTTGATTTCGCGCGTTGAGGCTTTAGCTTTGTTCGATTCGGGGTCTACACGGTCTTATGTAGCACCTCGTTTTGCCGAGCGGTTACCTCAGCCGTCTAAGCTGTTGCCATATGTGCTGGTTGTATCCACTCCAGTTGGCAAGCGAGTGGAGTGTAGTATGTACTACCCCCATTGCGACGTGCAGATTGCAGGTCATCAGTTACCTGTTGATTTGATCCTGTTGTCGATGCTGGACTTCGACGTGATCCTTGGTATGGATTGGCTCGCTCGATATCGTGCCTGTGTTAACTGTTACAACAGGACGATCTTCTTCGATTTAGGCAAGGGCTTCCGTTTCGAGGGCAGTCAGCAGAGATGCCCCAGGCGTGTGATTTCGGCGTGTAAGGCAGATCGCTTGATCCGCCGAGGGTGTGAAGGCTTCATTGCCTTTGTCTCAGCGAAGAAGGAGACGAAGCAGCTAGACGAGATCCAGGTGGTCTGTGACTTTCCCGATGTCTTCCCGGACGATGTACCAGGCTTACCCCCGGCTCGAGATGTGGAGTTTGCCATTGAGCTTGTTCCCGGCACGGCACCGATCAGCAAGGCTCCGTATCGCATGGCTCCAGCAGAGTTGTCAGAGTTGAAGAAGCAATTGCAGGAGCTTTTGGATAAGGGTTTCATTCGCCCGAGCGTTTCACCTTGGGGAGCACCAGTCTTGTTTGTCAAGAAGAAGGATGGTACTTTTCGGATGTGCATAGACTACCGACAGCTGAACAAAGTGACTATCAAGAACAAGTACCCCCTACCCAGGATTGATGAGTTGTTTGATCAACTTCAGGGCGCAGCATATTTTTCGAAGATTGATTTGAGATCTGGATATCACCAGTTGAGGGTCAAAGAAGAGGACATTCCCAAGACTGCCTTCAGGACTCGTTATGGTCATTATGAATTCCTCGTGATGCCTTTTGGACTAACCAACGCACCTGCAGCTTTTATGGCATTGATGAATCAGATCTTTGCTCCTTTCTTGGACCAGTTCGTAGTTGTGTTTATTGATGATATACTGATCTATTCTAAGTCAGCAAAGGAGCATAAGGAGCATTTGAGAAAAGCCTTGTCGTTGTTGAGAGAACATCGATTGTTTGCTAAGTTGTCGAAGTGTGATTTTTGGCTTGAGCAGGTGGCATTTTTAGGTCATATCATTTCACGAGAGGGATTGGCAGTTGATCCATCTAAAGTAGAGGCAGTGGTGAATTGGCCTAGTCCCAAGACAGTGACAGAGGTTCGCAGTTTCCTTGGTCTAGCAGGTTACTATCGTCGATTTGTCCAGGACTTTGCTAAGATTTCTTCTCCTTTGACGAAGTTGACCAGGAAGAATGTACCATTCGATTGGACTGAGGAGTGTGAAGCTCGTTTCCGGATTTTGAAAGAGAAGTTGACTACGGTCCCAGTGTTAGCCTTGCCAGATGGTGGTGAAGGATTCGTGGTTTATTCAGACGCTTCTCGAGTTGGTCTAGGTTGTGTGTTGATGCAGCATGGGAAGGTGATTGCGTATGGATCGAGACAGTTGCGAGAACATGAGAAGAATTACGCCACCCATGATTTGGAATTGGCAGCCATCGTGTTTGCATTGAAGCTGTGGAGACATTATCTATATGGTGTGCAGTTTGAGGTTCGTTCTGACCATCACAGTTTACAGTATTTATTCACACAGCAGGAGCTGAACATGAGACAGCGGAGATGGCTTGAGCTTATTAAGGATTATGACTTCCCGATCAAATATCAGCCAGGCAAGGGGAATGTGGTGGCAGATGCGCTCAGTCGGAAAGCAGAGTCAGTGCAGCTATTGAGCAGTTTCCTCTTAGAGTTCCACGGTCTCCCTGTTGAAGTTAAGCTAGTGGATGAGTGCGTGACTTTGGCTAGTACGCTAGTGTTTCAGCCTGAGATGATTCAGCAGATTAAAGACAGGCAGTTTGAGGATCTAACTTTGAAGAGCATTCGAGACCACATTGGAGACAGACCCGATTTCAGGCTCGAGGATGGTGTACTCTATTTTCGGAGTAGGTTGTGTGTGCCAGCAGTTGATGATTTCAAGGAGAAGCTGATGAACGAAGCACATTACGCTCGATATACGATGCATCCAGGCAGTACGAAGATGTTTCGGAATCTCAAAGATCGCTTCTGGTGGAACAATATGAAGAGAGAAGTCGCAGGATTTGTTGCTCGCTGTTTGACATGTCAGAAGGTGAAGGCAGATCATCAAAGACCGCCAGGCTCGTTGCATCCTTTGCATATACCGCAGTGGAAGTGGGAAAACATCACCATGGACTTCGTTTCCGGATTACCGCCGACGAGCAGGAAGAACAACGCCATTTGGGTAATTGTAGACCGATTGACGAAGTCAGCCCATTTCATTCCTTTCCGGAAGGGTATGACGTTTTCAGAGATGGCTAGGAAGTTCGTGGATGAGATCGTCAGGCTCCATGGTACCCCCGTGTCGATCGTATCCGATCGTGACAGCCGTTTTGTTTCCTCTTTCTGGAGAGCATTCCAAGAGGCTTTGGGTACGAAGTTGAGTTTCAGCACGGCATACCACCCACAGACAGATGGACAATCAGAGCGGACGATTCAGACTTTGGAGGATATGTTGCGAGCCAGTGTGTTGAGCTACGAGAAAGAATGGGATCTTCATCTATCGTTGTGCGAGTTCGCCTACAACAACAGTTTCCACGAGAGCATTGGGATGGCACCATATGAAGCATTGTACGGGAAGAAGTGCAGGAGCCCGGTATGTTGGGAAGAAGTTGGAACCCGCAGTTTTCACGGACCGACGATCATTGCCGAGACTGCGGAGAAGGTACAGAAAGCCATTGAGAACTTGAAAGTTGCTCGGTCGAGACAGAAGAGTTATGCAGACACCCGCAGACGACCCTTAGAGTTTCAGGTTGGCGAGTGGGTTTTTCTGAAGGTCTCTCCGATGAAGGGCACGATCCGTTTCGGCCAGAAAGGCAAGTTAGCTCCACGCTATGTCGGACCGTTCGAGATCAAGAGTCGGATTGGTGATTTAGCCTATCGATTAGAGCTTCCCGAGATGTTTGCAGGAGTGCACAACGTTTTCCACGTTTCGATGCTTCGGAAATATGTCCATGATCCCTCCCATGTCATTCGCTATGACGAAGTTCAAATTCAGCCAAGTGCTGCATACGTTGAGCGACCGCTCCGTATCGTGGGAACCCGAGAACAGATACTCCGTACCAGAACGATTCGATGGGTCAAAGTGCTTTGGGAGCATCACAGTCCCGATGAGGCTACTTGGGAGTTAGAAGAGCAGATGGCACGTCAGTACCCTGATTTGTTTTCCCAGGTATGAGTGAGTTAGCGTGCATTCCGAGGACGGAATGATTCTCAAGTAGGGGAGGATGTAACACTCCGACCCAGCTTGACCCCGTTTAGCGGCTAGTTAATCTTGTTTTCGTTCCTAATTGTGTTTTGTTTGTGTTTTCTTTTCGTTACGGGTCATGGATAGGTAGTTGGGTTGAGTTTGACCTGGATTAAGTAGACCAAGCCCTTTTTCGTAATTTTAGCTTTTCTTAGACATGGTCCTTTTTGCATCATCTTGATGTCAACAAGTGTCTTTCGTTGAGCTCGTTAACTTTCGTAACTACGTCATTTGCAACCGAGGTCGTGTGATTCGATTGGACCCGAGTTTGACTCAAACTGGAAATACAGTTCTAACTTGGACTCTTTTGTACTTGCACAACCCATTTGATTATATAAACCATCCATCGATCAAAACTCACATTTCCTTCTCTCGTTTTCTCTCTTCTCCTTACTGTGCACGTGGAGTTCTCCCTCCTTCACTTGATTTCTCTCCATCGATCAAGCTTGTGGTTCTTGCATGTGCAATTGAGGTGAGTGGAAGTCTTCCATTCTTCTCATCTCCCTTCTCTATCTCTTCTCCTTCTTGTTCCATTGTTGCATGTTGTATCTGTGTTGTGGATTTCTTCCCAATTCTCATGCATGCATTGTGGTTTGATTTGGTTTAGGTTGTGTTTGGGCTTGAGGGCAACAATTGTGTAATTGATTTCCAAATTGAGGCAAGTATAACCATATCTTTGAGAACCCATGTTGGTATGCATTGAATTTAGTTGATCTTACATGAATTGATGTGGAAATAAGTGTTTACAGCCCATTTGATACTCATTGCTTCAGTACTTGTGTATTCCCATTGATAAATTGAAATTTGGATGCTTCCCAGACATTCTGTACAGGTTTCAGGAAATTGAATTCGTGCAGGTACGGCTAAGCCGTATGAACCTTACGGCTCACAATCCAGAGAGGAGAAAAACCCAGTTTTCCTCTACGGCTAGGTCACGGCTAAGCCGTGGATTGCCCTACGGCTAAGCCGTAGCTCAGCCGTGGCCCAACCGTAGATCAACACAGGGTACAATTTCTGAAATAACTGAGAGTCAGCAAATGACAGACCTTCTACGGTTCAGCCACGGCTAAGCCGTAGACCACACACGGCTAAGCCGTAGCACACACACGGCTAAGCCGTAACCACACATGAAGAATAAGGCTAGGTGTAAAGATAAGACCTATATGACCTTCATGATAGAATGTAGAGCACCTAGACTTGTCCAACGGAATGTGATACTACGCGTGAATGATCTCGAGGGCTGCGAATCATTCATGTTCGTTATCCGGATGTTAAGCACCTCCCCATGGGTGTTGGTTTAAGGGACTTCGTGCACCGCCCGATTCAAGGCAACACTAGACAACGGTGTATCGAATAACTTAAAACTACATCATCATGCACGGTTAGAAACACCGGATAATTAGATTAGAATTGGTTTGTAACTTAAGATGATTCGATTCACATGATTTGTTGCATAACATATTGCATTCGATCATTGATCTCAACTCTCTAACATGATTACGTATGTTTCGTTACTTTCACATTGTGGTTTATTTACCCTGAGTATGCATGTATGATGTGTTCATTCACGGATCTGCACGTATGATAAGTTGTCACGATCTACTCAGGATTTTCATGATTGACTCCGTATGGTCAGGCACTACTTAGCCTCAGCCTTAGGATCCCGACGGGGTGAATTCGGTATAGTTTATATGGCCTGCTGCAGTATGGATTTTGTCTTGGGGAACCGGACCCCAGGAAACCGAGACCCATTGTACCCTGGCCCGGACAATGGTGTTCTTTGCATGTTATAAGATCCCTCTTTTGGGAGCATATGGTAATGTAGTAGCCACTAGTCATGTACACAGCATGTATTCATTGATTCACATGGCATAGTTCCTTCTTGCATGACAGCTAGTATACGAAAATGCTTTCTTTAATCACATGATGTTCTTTATTCTATTAGACACAGCGTGTGTTAACTTGCTATGGTTTATACTTTGCTGAATCTTCGTATTCACAGTTGTTTTTGGTGTTGCAGGCTCAGATCCCCCGGCCGAACCCCCGCAGGTCGGCCAGGCTCCAGTTGAGACCCCCGGGGCCCCATCAGGCCTAGAGGAGTGGATGTGATCACTCCACGGGAGAGCGTACATGGCATGCATCATTTTGGAGTCTTGTTTTGTGTGGATTTGCAGACTTGTATCTGACTTGACCTGTCATCATTGTATATGTTATTTTGTTCGTTTTGTGAAACTTTCATATGCAATTATATCAGTCCTTTCTTCGTATTCTCTTCTTGCTTGTTAGTTTTATGTTTCTGATATTTGCAGCTTCCGCATACTTGCTTGGCACGTGTGCTTGTTCCCTTGTGCGTGTGCATTTAGACCCGGTCTACGTGTGCATGCACGGGAGTACGTGTGTCATTAGGTTTGGCTTTTGCTAACCCCCGAACCCTGGGCTCGGGTTGTGACATACGTATTGTATGGTATCAGAGCATTCCTTGCTCATTCCTTGTTCTAGCTGATAAGCATGTAGGCATGTAGGATCGTGGTGAGGATACGATTATTCCTTTGTGCTCTTTCTAGACTTTGGGGTTGTTGGGCGCTATTGTTTTGTGTTTGTGTCTGACTATTTCCATTTTACAGGATGGCATCAGGTTCGGGTTCTCAGCAGAACGCCGGGAATAATGAAAGCGGATCTGCACCATCACCGCAGACACCGAATACAGATGAACGCATTCTTATGCTATTCCAGTCCCTTCAGGCACAATCGCAATCGATGCAGAACTTGCAAGCCCAAGTTACCACCATGTTAGACCGACAAAGCCAAGCCCCAGTTCAGTCGCATGTAGACCAGCAGGTGATCTTGCAGCCTCGAGAGAGTGACCCGAATGCCCTCTATGGTAAATTCCGCAAGCGAGGAGCCATTGAGTTCTATGGGACAGAAGAGCCATTGAAGGCAGAACAGTGGTTGGAACAGACGGAGGATGTTTTTGAGAATGTTGTGTGCACGAACCGGCAGAAAGTCGGATTAGCAACTTCTATGTTTAGAGATGTCGCAAAAACTTGGTGGAAGAGCGTGAAAGACTCATACAGAGACATCCCTAGTGCTACGGTGTGGGAGATGTTCAAGCAGCAGTTCAGGAGGAAGTTCATCCCGGCTCATGTGTTTCGAGCCAAGGAGGTCGAGTTCCTAGCTCTCCGTCAGCAGCAGATGTCAGTAGCAGAATACGTGAACAAGTTTATGCAGTTGTCGCATTTTGCTCCGGACATGATTAGTACCGAAGAGAGAAAGGTGAACAGGTTTGTTGAAGGTTTGCATCCCCGGTACATGCACCACGTGACAGCGTTTCAGCGTCCGGCTACGTTCGACGATGCAGTGGACAGGGCCTATTCTGCCGAGGCCATCCACCAAGTTGCGAGAGCCGTTGAACCCAAGCGACAGCCGCCTTTCAGTGCACGAGGACAGGTACAGAAGAAGACCAAAGGCCAGCAGAGTACTTCTAGTTCTACTGGAGTGACTTGTGGGTATTGTGGCAAGAACCACGCGACTGAAGCTTGTTGGAGGAAGGCCGGTGCTTGTTTCATTTGCGGTTCGAGGGAGCATATGATCGCCAATTGTCCTCGACATAGAGCCTCCGGAGCAGCTCCATCTGGTCCTACTTCCGGTGCAGTCCCTAGTAGACCCAGCGCACTTACAGCTCCGAGCAAGCCACAGTCAGCTCGTCCAGGCTCGAGACAGCCTCGCCAGACAGCCCGTGCTTACGCTGCTACTCATGAGAGTGCCGAGGATCCACAGGTGGTTGAAGGTACTGTTTTGATTTCGCGCGTTGAGGCTTTAGCTTTGTTCGATTCGGGGTCTACACGGTCTTATGTAGCACCTCGTTTTGCCGAGCGGTTACCTCAGCCGTCTAAGCTGTTGCCATATGTGCTGGTTGTATCCACCCCAGTTGGCAAGCGAGTGGAGTGTAGTATGTACTACCCCCATTGCGACGTGCAGATTGCAGGTCATCAGTTACCTGTTGATTTGATCCTGTTGTCGATGCTGGACTTCGACGTGATCCTTGGTATGGATTGGCTCGCTCGATATCGTGCCTGTGTTAACTGTTACAACAGGACGATCTTCTTCGATTTAGGCAAGGGCTTCCGTTTCGAGGGCAGTCAGCAGAGATGCCCCAGGCGTGTGATTTCGGCATGTAAGGCAGATCGCTTGATCCGCCGAGGGTGTGAAGGCTTCATTGCCTTTGTCTCAGCGAAGAAGGAGACGAAGCAGCTAGACGAGATCCAGGTGGTCTGTGACTTTCCCGATGTCTTCCCGGACGATGTACCAGGCTTACCCCCGGCTCGAGATGTGGAGTTTGCCATTGAGCTTGTTCCCGGCACGGCACCGATCAGCAAGGCTCCGTATCGCATAGCTCCAGCAGAGTTGTCAGAGTTGAAGAAGCAATTGCAGGAGCTTTTGGATAAGGGTTTCATTCGCCCGAGCGTTTCACCTTGGGGAGCACCAGTCTTGTTTGTCAAGAAGAAGGATGGTACTTTTCGGATGTGCATAGACTACCGACAGCTGAACAAAGTGACTATCAAGAACAAGTACCCCCTACCCAGGATTGATGAGTTGTTTGATCAACTTCAGGGCGCAGCATATTTTTCGAAGATTGATTTGAGATCTGGATATCACCAGTTGAGGGTCAAAGAAGAGGACATTCCCAAGACTGCCTTCAGGACTCGTTATGGTCATTATGAATTCCTCGTGATGCCTTTTGGACTAACCAACGCACCTGCAGCTTTTATGGCATTGATGAATCAGATCTTTGCTCCTTTCTTGGACCAGTTCGTAGTTGTGTTTATTGATGATATACTGATCTATTCTAAGTCAGCAAAGGAGCATAAGGAGCATTTGAGAAAAGCCTTGTCGTTGTTGAGAGAACATCGATTGTTTGCTAAGTTGTCGAAGTGTGATTTTTGGCTTGAGCAGGTGGCATTTTTAGGTCATATCATTTCACGAGAGGGATTGGCAGTTGATTCATCTAAAGTAGAGGCAGTGGTGAATTGGCCTAGTCCCAAGACAGTGACAGAGGTTCGCAGTTTCCTTGGTCTAGCAGGTTACTATCGTCGATTTGTCCAGGACTTTGCTAAGATCTCTTCTCCTTTGACGAAGTTGACCAGGAAGAATGTACCATTCGATTGGACTGAGGAGTGTGAAGCTCGTTTCCGGATTTTGAAAGAGAAGTTGACTACGGTCCCAGTGTTAGCCTTGCCAGATGGTGGTGAAGGATTCGTGGTTTATTCAGACGCTTCTCGAGTTGGTCTAGGTTGTGTGTTGATGCAGCATGGGAAGGTGATTGCGTATGGATCGAGACAGTTGCGAGAACATGAGAAGAATTACGCCACCCATGATTTGGAATTGGCAGCCATCGTGTTTGCATTGAAGCTGTGGAGACATTATCTATATGGTGTGCAGTTTGAGGTTCGTTCTGACCATCACAGTTTACAGTATTTATTCACACAGCAGGAGCTGAACATGAGACAGCGGAGATGGCTTGAGCTTATTAAGGATTATGACTTCCCGATCAAATATCAGCCAGGCAAGGGGAATGTGGTGGCAGATGCGCTCAGTCGGAAAGCAGAGTCAGTGCAGCTATTGAGCAGTTTCCTCTTAGAGTTCCACGGTCTCCCTGTTGAAGTTAAGCTAGTGGATGAGTGCGTGACTTTGGCTAGTACGCTAGTGTTTCAGCCTGAGATGATTCAGCAGATTAAAGACAGGCAGTTTGAGGATCTAACTTTGAAGAGCATTCGAGACCACATTGGAGACAGACCCGATTTCAGGCTCGAGGATGGTGTACTCTATTTTCGGAGTAGGTTGTGTGTGCCAGCAGTTGATGATTTCAAGGAGAAGCTGATGAACGAAGCACATTACGCTCGATATACGATGCATCCAGGCAGTACGAAGATGTTTCGGAATCTCAAAGATCGCTTCTGGTGGAACAATATGAAGAGAGAAGTCGCAGGATTTGTTGCTCGCTGTTTGACATGTCAGAAGGTGAAGGCAGATCATCAAAGACCGCCAGGCTCGTTGCATCCTTTGCATATACCGCAGTGGAAGTGGGAAAACATCACCATGGACTTCGTTTCCGGATTACCGCCGACGAGCAGGAAGAACAACGCCATTTGGGTAATTGTAGACCGATTGACGAAGTCAGCCCATTTCATTCCTTTCCGGAAGGGTATGACGTTTTCAGAGATGGCTAGGAAGTTCGTGGATGAGATCGTCAGGCTCCATGGTACCCCCGTGTCGATCGTATCCGATCGTGACAGCCGTTTTGTTTCCTCTTTCTGGAGAGCATTCCAAGAGGCTTTGGGTACGAAGTTGAGTTTCAGCACGGCATACCACCCACAGACAGATGGACAATCAGAGCGGACGATTCAGACTTTGGAGGATATGTTGCGAGCCAGTGTGTTGAGCTACGAGAAAGAATGGGATCTTCATCTATCGTTGTGCGAGTTCGCCTACAACAACAGTTTCCACGAGAGCATTGGGATGGCACCATATGAAGCATTGTACGGGAAGAAGTGCAGGAGCCCGGTATGTTGGGAAGAAGTTGGAACCCGCAGTTTTCACGGACCGACGATCATTGCCGAGACTGCGGAGAAGGTACAGAAAGCCATTGAGAACTTGAAAGTTGCTCGGTCGAGACAGAAGAGTTATGCAGACACCCGCAGACGACCCTTAGAGTTTCAGGTTGGCGAGTGGGTTTTTCTGAAGGTCTCTCCGATGAAGGGCACGATCCGTTTCGGCCAGAAAGGCAAGTTAGCTCCACGCTATGTCGGACCGTTCGAGATCAAGAGTCGGATTGGTGATTTAGCCTATCGATTAGAGCTTCCCGAGATGTTTGCAGGAGTGCACAACGTTTTCCACGTTTCGATGCTTCGGAAATATGTCCATGATCCCTCCCATGTCATTCGCTATGACGAAGTTCAAATTCAGCCAAGTGCTGCATACGTTGAGCGACCGCTCCGTATCGTGGGAACCCGAGAACAGATACTCCGTACCAGAACGATTCGATGGGTCAAAGTGCTTTGGGAGCATCACAGTCCCGATGAGGCTACTTGGGAGTTAGAAGAGCAGATGGCACGTCAGTACCCTGATTTGTTTTCCCAGGTATGAGTGAGTTAGCGTGCATTCCGAGGACGGAATGATTCTCAAGTAGGGGAGGATGTAACACTCCGACCCAGCTTGACCCCGTTTAGCGGCTAGTTAATCTTGTTTTCGTTCCTAATTGTGTTTTGTTTGTGTTTTCTTTTCGTTACGGGTCATGGATAGGTAGTTGGGTTGAGTTTGACCTGGATTAAGTAGACCAAGCCCTTTTTCGTAATTTTAGCTTTTCTTAGACATGGTCCTTTTTGCATCATCTTGATGTCAACAAGTGTCTTTCGTTGAGCTCGTTAACTTTCGTAACTACGTCATTTGCAACCGAGGTCGTGTGATTCGATTGGACCCGAGTTTGACTCAAACTGGAAATACAGTTCTAACTTGGACTCTTTTGTACTTGCACAACCCATTTGATTATATAAACCATCCATCGATCAAAACTCACATTTCCTTCTCTCGTTTTCTCTCTTCTCCTTACTGTGCACGTGGAGTTCTCCCTCCTTCACTTGATTTCTCTCCATCGATCAAGCTTGTGGTTCTTGCATGTGCAATTGAGGTGAGTGGAAGTCTTCCATTCTTCTCATCTCCCTTCTCTATCTCTTCTCCTTCTTGTTCCATTGTTGCATGTTGTATCTGTGTTGTGGATTTCTTCCCAATTCTCATGCATGCATTGTGGTTTGATTTGGTTTAGGTTGTGTTTGGGCTTGAGGGCAACAATTGTGTAATTGATTTCCAAATTGAGGCAAGTATAACCATATCTTTGAGAACCCATGTTGGTATGCATTGAATTTAGTTGATCTTACATGAATTGATGTGGAAATAAGTGTTTACAGCCCATTTGATACTCATTGCTTCAGTACTTGTGTATTCCCATTGATAAATTGAAATTTGGATGCTTCCCAGACATTCTGTACAGGTTTCAGGAAATTGAATTCGTGCAGGTACGGCTAAGCCGTATGAACCTTACGGCTCACAATCCAGAGAGGAGAAAAACCCAGTTTTCCTCTACGGCTAGGTCACGGCTAAGCCGTGGATTGCCCTACGGCTAAGCCGTAGCTCAGCCGTGGCCCAACCGTAGATCAACACAGGGTACAATTTCTGAAATAACTGAGAGTCAGCAAATGACAGACCTTCTACGGTTCAGCCACGGCTAAGCCGTAGACCACACACGGCTAAGCCGTAGCACACACACGGCTAAGCCGTAACCACACATGAAGAATAAGGCTAGGTGTAAAGATAAGACCTATATGACCTTCATGATAGAATGTAGAGCACCTAGACTTGTCCAACGGAATGTGATACTACGCGTGAATGATCTCGAGGGCTGCGAATCATTCATGTTCGTTATCCGGATGTTAAGCACCTCCCCATGGGTGTTGGTTTAAGGGACTTCGTGCGCCGCCCGATTCAAGGCAACACTAGACAACGGTGTATCGAATAATTTAAAACTACATCATCATGCACGGTTAGAAACACCGGATAATTAGATTAGAATTGGTTTGTAACTTAAGATGATTCGATTCACATGATTTGTTGCATAACATATTGCATTCGATCATTGATCTCAACTCTCTAACATGATTACGTATGTTTCGTTACTTTCACATTGTGGTTTATTTACCCTGAGTATGCATGTATGATGTGTTCATTCACGGATCTGCACGTATGATAAGTTGTCACGATCTACTCAGGATTTTCATGATTGACTCCGTATGGTCAGGCACTACTTAGCCTCAGCCTTAGGATCCCGACGGGGTGAATTCGGTATAGTTTATATGGCCTGCTGCAGTATGGATTTTGTCTTGGGGAACCGGACCCCAGGAAACCGAGACCCATTGTACCCTGGCCCGGACAATGGTGTTCTTTGCATGTTATAAGATCCCTCTTTTGGGAGCATATGGTAATGTAGTAGCCACTAGTCATGTACACAGCATGTATTCATTGATTCACATGGCATAGTTCCTTCTTGCATGACAGCTAGTATACGAAAATGCTTTCTTTAATCACATGATGTTCTTTATTCTATTAGACACAGCGTGTGTTAACTTGCTATGGTTTATACTTTGCTGAATCTTCGTATTCACAGTTGTTTTTGGTGTTGCAGGCTCAGATCCCCCGGCCGAACCCCCGCAGGTCGGCCAGGCTCCAGTTGAGACCCCCGGGGCCCCATCAGGCCTAGAGGAGTGGATGTGATCACTCCACGGGAGAGCGTACATGGCATGCATCATTTTGGAGTCTTGTTTTGTGTGGATTTGCAGACTTGTATCTGACTTGACCTGTCATCATTGTATATGTTATTTTGTTCGTTTTGTGAAACTTTCATATGCAATTATATCAGTCCTTTCTTCGTATTCTCTTCTTGCTTGTTAGTTTTATGTTTCTGATATTTGCAGCTTCCGCATACTTGCTTGGCACGTGTGCTTGTTCCCTTGTGCGTGTGCATTTAGACCCGGTCTACGTGTGCATGCACGGGAGTACGTGTGTCATTAGGTTTGGCTTTTGCTAACCCCCGAACCCTGGGCTCGGGTTGTGACATACGTATTGTATGGTATCAGAGCATTCCTTGCTCATTCCTTGTTCTAGCTGATAAGCATGTAGGCATGTAGGATCGTGGTGAGGATACGATTATTCCTTTGTGCTCTTTCTAGACTTTGGGGTTGTTGGGCGCTATTGTTTTGTGTTTGTGTCTGACTATTTCCATTTTACAGGATGGCATCAGGTTCGGGTTCTCAGCAGAACGCCGGGAATAATGAAAGCGGATCTGCACCATCACCGCAGACACCGAATACAGATGAACGCATTCTTATGCTATTCCAGTCCCTTCAGGCACAATCGCAATCGATGCAGAACTTGCAAGCCCAAGTTACCACCATGTTAGACCGACAAAGCCAAGCCCCAGTTCAGTCGCATGTAGACCAGCAGGTGATCTTGCAGCCTCGAGAGAGTGACCCGAATGCCCTCTATGGTAAATTCCGCAAGCGAGGAGCCATTGAGTTCTATGGGACAGAAGAGCCATTGAAGGCAGAACAGTGGTTGGAACAGACGGAGGATGTTTTTGAGACTGTTGTGTGCACGAACCGGCAGAAAGTCGGATTAGCAACTTCTATGTTTAGAGATGTCGCAAAAACTTGGTGGAAGAGCGTGAAAGACTCATACAGAGACATCCCTAGTGCTACGGTGTGGGAGATGTTCAAGCAGCAGTTCAGGAGGAAGTTCATCCCGGCTCATGTGTTTCGAGCCAAGGAGGTCGAGTTCCTAGCTCTCCGTCAGCAGCAGATGTCAGTAGCAGAATACGTGAACAAGTTTATGCAGTTGTCGCATTTTGCTCCGGACATGATTAGTACCGAAGAGAGAAAGGTGAACAGGTTTGTTGAAGGTTTGCATCCCCGGTACATGCACCACGTGACAGCGTTTCAGCGTCCGGCTACGTTCGACGATGCAGTGGACAGGGCCTATTCTGCCGAGGCCATCCACCAAGCTGCGAGAGCCGTTGAACCCAAGCGACAGCCGCCTTTCAGTGCACGAGGACAGGTACAGAAGAAGACCAAAGGCCAGCAGAGTACTTCTAGTTCTACTGGAGTGACTTGTGGGTATTGTGGCAAGAACCACGCGACTGAAGCTTGTTGGAGGAAGGCCGGTGCTTGTTTCATTTGCGGTTCGAGGGAGCATATGATCGCCAATTGTCCTCGACATAGAGCCTCCGAAGCAGCTCCATCTGGTCCTACTTCCGGTGCAGTCCCTAGTAGACCCAGCGCACTTACAGCTCCGAGCAAGCCACAGTCAGCTCG
This sequence comes from Sextonia rubra, assembly GCA_037013555.1. Taxonomy (NCBI): domain Eukaryota; kingdom Viridiplantae; phylum Streptophyta; class Magnoliopsida; order Laurales; family Lauraceae; genus Sextonia; species Sextonia rubra. The sequence goes on from JASUAD010000015.1 coordinate 9,399,421, forward strand.
TCCAGGCTCGAGACAGCCTCGCCAGACAGCCCGTGCTTACGCTGCTACTCATGAGAGTGCCGAGGATCCACAGGTGGTTGAAGGTACTGTTTTGATTTCGCGCGTTGAGGCTTTAGCTTTGTTCGATTCGGGGTCTACACGGTCTTATGTAGCACCTCGTTTTGCCGAGCGGTTACCTCAGCCGTCTAAGCTGTTGCCATATGTGCTGGTTGTATCCACCCCAGTTGGCAAGCGAGTGGAGTGTAGTATGTACTACCCCCATTGCGACGTGCAGATTGCAGGTCATCAGTTACCTGTTGATTTGATCCTGTTGTCGATGCTGGACTTCGACGTGATCCTTGGTATGGATTGGCTCGCTCGATATCGTGCCTGTGTTAACTGTTACAACAGGACGATCTTCTTCGATTTAGGCAAGGGCTTCCGTTTCGAGGGCAGTCAGCAGAGATGCCCCAGGCGTGTGATTTCGGCGTGTAAGGCAGATCGCTTGATCCGCCGAGGGTGTGAAGGCTTCATTGCCTTTGTCTCAGCGAAGAAGGAGACGAAGCAGCTAGACGAGATCCAGGTGGTCTGTGACTTTCCCGATGTCTTCCCGGACGATGTACCAGGCTTACCCCCGGCTCGAGATGTGGAGTTTGCCATTGAGCTTGTTCCCGGCACGGCACCGATCAGCAAGGCTCCATATCGCATGGCTCCAGCAGAGTTGTCAGAGTTGAAGAAGCAATTGCAGGAGCTTTTGGATAAGGGTTTCATTCGCCCGAGCGTTTCACCTTGGGGAGCACCAGTCTTGTTTGTCAAGAAGAAGGATGGTACTTTTCGGATGTGCATAGACTACCGACAGCTGAACAAAGTGACTATCAAGAACAAGTACCCCCTACCCAGGATTGATGAGTTGTTTGATCAACTTCAGGGCGCAGCATATTTTTCGAAGATTGATTTGAGATCTGGATATCACCAGTTGAGGGTCAAAGAAGAGGACATTCCCAAGACTGCCTTCAGGACTCGTTATGGTCATTATGAATTCCTCGTGATGCCTTTTGGACTAACCAACGCACCTGCAGCTTTTATGGCATTGATGAATCAGATCTTTGCTCCTTTCTTGGACCAGTTCGTAGTTGTGTTTATTGATGATATACTGATCTATTCTAAGTCAGCAAAGGAGCATAAGGAGCATTTGAGAAAAGCCTTGTCGTTGTTGAGAGAACATCGATTGTTTGCTAAGTTGTCGAAGTGTGATTTTTGGCTTGAGCAGGTGGCATTTTTAGGTCATATCATTTCACGAGAGGGATTGGCAGTTGATCCATCTAAAGTAGAGGCAGTGGTGAATTGGCCTAGTCCCAAGACAGTGACAGAGGTTCGCAGTTTCCTTGGTCTAGCAGGTTACTATCGTCGATTTGTCCAGGACTTTGCTAAGATCTCTTCTCCTTTGACGAAGTTGACCAGGAAGAATGTACCATTCGATTGGACTGAGGAGTGTGAAGCTCGTTTCCGGATTTTGAAAGAGAAGTTGACTACGGTCCCAGTGTTAGCCTTGCCAGATGGTGGTGAAGGATTCGTGGTTTATTCAGACGCTTCTCGAGTTGGTCTAGGTTGTGTGTTGATGCAGCATGGGAAGGTGATTGCGTATGGATCGAGACAGTTGCGAGAACATGAGAAGAATTACGCCACCCATGATTTGGAATTGGCAGCCATCGTGTTTGCATTGAAGCTGTGGAGACATTATCTATATGGTGTGCAGTTTGAGGTTCGTTCTGACCATCACAGTTTACAGTATTTATTCACACAGCAGGAGCTGAACATGAGACAGCGGAGATGGCTTGAGCTTATTAAGGATTATGACTTCCCGATCAAATATCAGCCAGGCAAGGGGAATGTGGTGGCAGATGCGCTCAGTCGGAAAGCAGAGTCAGTGCAGCTATTGAGCAGTTTCCTCTTAGAGTTCCACGGTCTCCCTGTTGAAGTTAAGCTAGTGGATGAGTGCGTGACTTTGGCTAGTACGCTAGTGTTTCAGCCTGAGATGATTCAGCAGATTAAAGACAGGCAGTTTGAGGATCTAACTTTGAAGAGCATTCGAGACCACATTGGAGACAGACCCGATTTCAGGCTCGAGGATGGTGTACTCTATTTTCGGAGTAGGTTGTGTGTGCCAGCAGTTGATGATTTCAAGGAGAAGCTGATGAACGAAGCACATTACGCTCGATATACGATGCATCCAGGCAGTACGAAGATGTTTCGGAATCTCAAAGATCGCTTCTGGTGGAACAATATGAAGAGAGAAGTCGCAGGATTTGTTGCTCGCTGTTTGACATGTCAGAAGGTGAAGGCAGATCATCAAAGACCGCCAGGCTCGTTGCATCCTTTGCATATACCGCAGTGGAAGTGGGAAAACATCACCATGGACTTCGTTTCCGGATTACCGCCGACGAGCAGGAAGAACAACGCCATTTGGGTAATTGTAGACCGATTGACGAAGTCAGCCCATTTCATTCCTTTCCGGAAGGGTATGACGTTTTCAGAGATGGCTAGGAAGTTCGTGGATGAGATCGTCAGGCTCCATGGTACCCCCGTGTCGATCGTATCCGATCGTGACAGCCGTTTTGTTTCCTCTTTCTGGAGAGCATTCCAAGAGGCTTTGGGTACGAAGTTGAGTTTCAGCACGGCATACCACCCACAGACAGATGGACAATCAGAGCGGACGATTCAGACTTTGGAGGATATGTTGCGAGCCAGTGTGTTGAGCTACGAGAAAGAATGGGATCTTCATCTATCGTTGTGCGAGTTCGCCTACAACAACAGTTTCCACGAGAGCATTGGGATGGCACCATATGAAGCATTGTACGGGAAGAAGTGCAGGAGCCCGGTATGTTGGGAAGAAGTTGGAACCCGCAGTTTTCACGGACCGACGATCATTGCCGAGACTGCGGAGAAGGTACAGAAAGCCATTGAGAACTTGAAAGTTGCTCGGTCGAGACAGAAGAGTTATGCAGACACCCGCAGACGACCCTTAGAGTTTCAGGTTGGCGAGTGGGTTTTTCTGAAGGTCTCTCCGATGAAGGGCACGATCCGTTTCGGCCAGAAAGGCAAGTTAGCTCCACGCTATGTCGGACCGTTCGAGATCAAGAGTCGGATTGGTGATTTAGCCTATCGATTAGAGCTTCCCGAGATGTTTGCAGGAGTGCACAACGTTTTCCACGTTTCGATGCTTCGGAAATATGTCCATGATCCCTCCCATGTCATTCGCTATGACGAAGTTCAAATTCAGCCAAGTGCTGCATACGTTGAGCGACCGCTCCGTATCGTGGGAACCCGAGAACAGATACTCCGTACCAGAACGATTCGATGGGTCAAAGTGCTTTGGGAGCATCACAGTCCCGATGAGGCTACTTGGGAGTTAGAAGAGCAGATGGCACGTCAGTACCCTGATTTGTTTTCCCAGGTATGAGTGAGTTAGCGTGCATTCCGAGGACGGAATGATTCTCAAGTAGGGGAGGATGTAACACTCCGACCCAGCTTGACCCCGTTTAGCGGCTAGTTAATCTTGTTTTCGTTCCTAATTGTGTTTTGTTTGTGTTTTCTTTTCGTTACGGGTCATGGATAGGTAGTTGGGTTGAGTTTGACCTGGATTAAGTAGACCAAGCCCTTTTTCGTAATTTTAGCTTTTCTTAGACATGGTCCTTTTTGCATCATCTTGATGTCAACAAGTGTCTTTCGTTGAGCTCGTTAACTTTCGTAACTACGTCATTTGCAACCGAGGTCGTGTGATTCGATTGGACCCGAGTTTGACTCAAACTGGAAATACAGTTCTAACTTGGACTCTTTTGTACTTGCACAACCCATTTGATTATATAAACCATCCATCGATCAAAACTCACATTTCCTTCTCTCGTTTTCTCTCTTCTCCTTACTGTGCACGTGGAGTTCTCCCTCCTTCACTTGATTTCTCTCCATCGATCAAGCTTGTGGTTCTTGCATGTGCAATTGAGGTGAGTGGAAGTCTTCCATTCTTCTCATCTCCCTTCTCTATCTCTTCTCCTTCTTGTTCCATTGTTGCATGTTGTATCTGTGTTGTGGATTTCTTCCCAATTCTCATGCATGCATTGTGGTTTGATTTGGTTTAGGTTGTGTTTGGGCTTGAGGGCAACAATTGTGTAATTGATTTCCAAATTGAGGCAAGTATAACCATATCTTTGAGAACCCATGTTGGTATGCATTGAATTTAGTTGATCTTACATGAATTGATGTGGAAATAAGTGTTTACAGCCCATTTGATACTCATTGCTTCAGTACTTGTGTATTCCCATTGATAAATTGAAATTTGGATGCTTCCCAGACATTCTGTACAGGTTTCAGGAAATTGAATTCGTGCAGGTACGGCTAAGCCGTATGAACCTTACGGCTCACAATCCAGAGAGGAGAAAAACCCAGTTTTCCTCTACGGCTAGGTCACGGCTAAGCCGTGGATTGCCCTACGGCTAAGCCGTAGCTCAGCCGTGGCCCAGCCGTAGATCAACACAGGGTACAATTTCTGAAATAACTGAGAGTCAGCAAATGATAGACCTTCTACGGTTCAGCCACGGCTAAGCCGTAGACCACACACGGCTAAGCCGTAGCACACACACGGCTAAGCCGTAACCACACATGAAGAATAAGGCTAGGTGTAAAGATAAGACCTATATGACCTTCATGATAGAATGTAGAGCACCTAGACTTGCCCAACGGAATGTGATACTACGCGTGAATGATCTCGAGGGCTGCGAATCATTCATGTTCGTTATCCGGATGTTAAGCACCTCCCCATGGGTGTTGGTTTAAGGGACTTCGTGCACCGCCCGATTCAAGGCAACACTAGACAACGGTGTATCGAATAACTTAAAACTACATCATCATGCACGGTTAGAAACACCGGATAATTAGATTAGAATTGGTTTGTAACTTAAGATGATTCGATTCACATGATTTGTTGCATAACATATTGCATTCGATCATTGATCTCAACTCTCTAACATGATTACGTATGTTTCGTTACTTTCACATTGTGGTTTATTTACCCTGAGTATGCATGTATGATGTGTTCATTCACGGATCTGCACGTATGATAAGTTGTCACGATCTACTCAGGATTTTCATGATTGACTCCGTATGGTCAGGCACTACTTAGCCTCAGCCTTAGGATCCCGACGGGGTGAATTCGGTATAGTTTATATGGCCTGCTGCAGTATGGATTTTGTCTTGGGGAACCGGACCCCAGGAAACCGAGACCCATTGTACCCTGGCCCGGACAATGGTGTTCTTTGCATGTTATAAGATCCCTCTTTTGGGAGCATATGGTAATGTAGTAGCCACTAGTCATGTACACAGCATGTATTCATTGATTCACATGGCATAGTTCCTTCTTGCATGACAGCTAGTATACGAAAATGCTTTCTTTAATCACATGATGTTCTTTATTCTATTAGACACAGCGTGTGTTAACTTGCTATGGTTTATACTTTGCTGAATCTTCGTATTCACAGTTGTTTTTGGTGTTGCAGGCTCAGATCCCCCGGCCGAACCCCCGCAGGTCGGCCAGGCTCCAGTTGAGACCCCCGGGGCCCCATCAGGCCTAGAGGAGTGGATGTGATCACTCCACGGGAGAGCGTACATGGCATGCATCATTTTGGAGTCTTGTTTTGTGTGGATTTGCAGACTTGTATCTGACTTGACCTGTCATCATTGTATATGTTATTTTGTTCGTTTTGTGAAACTTTCATATGCAATTATATCAGTCCTTTCTTCGTATTCTCTTCTTGCTTGTTAGTTTTATGTTTCTGATATTTGCAGCTTCCGCATACTTGCTTGGCACGTGTGCTTGTTCCCTTGTGCGTGTGCATTTAGACCCGGTCTACGTGTGCATGCACGGGAGTACGTGTGTCATTAGGTTTGGCTTTTGCTAACCCCCGAACCCTGGGCTCGGGTTGTGACATACGTATTGTATGGTATCAGAGCATTCCTTGCTCATTCCTTGTTCTAGCTGATAAGCATGTAGGCATGTAGGATCGTGGTGAGGATACGATTATTCCTTTGTGCTCTTTCTAGACTTTGGGGTTGTTGGGCGCTATTGTTTTGTGTTTGTGTCTGACTATTTCCATTTTACAGGATGGCATCAGGTTCGGGTTCTCAGCAGAACGCCGGGAATAATGAAAGCGGATCTGCACCATCACCGCAGACACCGAATACAGATGAACGCATTCTTATGCTATTCCAGTCCCTTCAGGCACAATCGCAATCGATGCAGAACTTGCAAGCCCAAGTTACCACCATGTTAGACCGACAAAGCCAAGCCCCAGTTCAGTCGCATGTAGACCAGCAGGTGATCTTGCAGCCTCGAGAGAGTGACCCGAATGCCCTCTATGGTAAATTCCGCAAGCGAGGAGCCATTGAGTTCTATGGGACAGAAGAGCCATTGAAGGCAGAACAGTGGTTGGAACAGACGGAGGATGTTTTTGAGACTGTTGTGTGCACGAACCGGCAGAAAGTCGGATTAGCAACTTCTATGTTTAGAGATGTCGCAAAAACTTGGTGGAAGAGCGTGAAAGACTCATACAGAGACATCCCTAGTGCTACGGTGTGGGAGATGTTCAAGCAGCAGTTCAGGAGGAAGTTCATCCCGGCTCATGTGTTTCGAGCCAAGGAGGTCGAGTTCCTAGCTCTCCGTCAGCAGCAGATGTCAGTAGCAGAATACGTGAACAAGTTTATGCAGTTGTCGCATTTTGCTCCGGACATGATTAGTACCGAAGAGAGAAAGGTGAACAGGTTTGTTGAAGGTTTGCATCCCCGGTACATGCACCACGTGACAGCGTTTCAGCGTCCGGCTACGTTCGACGATGCAGTGGACAGGGCCTATTCTGCCGAGGCCATCCACCAAGCTGCGAGAGCCGTTGAACCCAAGCGACAGCCGCCTTTCAGTGCACGAGGACAGGTACAGAAGAAGACCAAAGGCCAGCAGAGTACTTCTAGTTCTACTGGAGTGACTTGTGGGTATTGTGGCAAGAACCACGCGACTGAAGCTTGTTGGAGGAAGGCCGGTGCTTGTTTCATTTGCGGTTCGAGGGAGCATATGATCGCCAATTGTCCTCGACATAGAGCCTCCGGAGCAGCTCCATCTGGTCCTACTTCCGGTGCAGTCCCTAGTAGACCCAGCGCACTTACAGCTCCGAGCAAGCCACAGTCAGCTCGTCCAGGCTCGAGACAGCCTCGCCAGACAGCCCGTGCTTACGCTGCTACTCATGAGAGTGCCGAGGATCCACAGGTGGTTGAAGGTACTGTTTTGATTTCGCGCGTTGAGGCTTTAGCTTTGTTCGATTCGGGGTCTACACGGTCTTATGTAGCACCTCGTTTTGCCGAGCGGTTACCTCAGCCGTCTAAGCTGTTGCCATATGTGCTGGTTGTATCCACCCCAGTTGGCAAGCGAGTGGAGTGTAGTATGTACTACCCCCATTGCGACGTGCAGATTGCAGGTCATCAGTTACCTGTTGATTTGATCCTGTTGTCGATGCTGGACTTCGACGTGATCCTTGGTATGGATTGGCTCGCTCGATATCGTGCCTGTGTTAACTGTTACAACAGGACGATCTTCTTCGATTTAGGCAAGGGCTTCCGTTTCGAGGGCAGTCAGCAGAGATGCCCCAGGCGTGTGATTTCGGCGTGTAAGGCAGATCGCTTGATCCGCCGAGGGTGTGAAGGCTTCATTGCCTTTGTCTCAGCGAAGAAGGAGACGAAGCAGCTAGACGAGATCCAGGTGGTCTGTGACTTTCCCGATGTCTTCCCGGACGATGTACCAGGCTTACCCCCGGCTCGAGATGTGGAGTTTGCCATTGAGCTTGTTCCCGGCACGGCACCGATCAGCAAGGCTCCGTATCGCATGGCTCCAGCAGAGTTGTCAGAGTTGAAGAAGCAATTGCAGGAGCTTTTGGATAAGGGTTTCATTCGCCCGAGCGTTTCACCTTGGGGAGCACCAGTCTTGTTTGTCAAGAAGAAGGATGGTACTTTTCGGATGTGCATAGACTACCGACAGCTGAACAAAGTGACTATCAAGAACAAGTACCCCCTACCCAGGATTGATGAGTTGTTTGATCAACTTCAGGGCGCAGCATATTTTTCGAAGATTGATTTGAGATCTGGATATCACCAGTTGAGGGTCAAAGAAGAGGACATTCCCAAGACTGCCTTCAGGACTCGTTATGGTCATTATGAATTCCTCGTGATGCCTTTTGGACTAACCAACGCACCTGCAGCTTTTATGGCATTGATGAATCAGATCTTTGCTCCTTTCTTGGACCAGTTCGTAGTTGTGTTTATTGATGATATACTGATCTATTCTAAGTCAGCAAAGGAGCATAAGGAGCATTTGAGAAAAGCCTTGTCGTTGTTGAGAGAACATCGATTGTTTGCTAAGTTGTCGAAGTGTGATTTTTGGCTTGAGCAGGTGGCATTTTTAGGTCATATCATTTCACGAGAGGGATTGGCAGTTGATCCATCTAAAGTAGAGGCAGTGGTGAATTGGCCTAGTCCCAAGACAGTGACAGAGGTTCGCAGTTTCCTTGGTCTAGCAGGTTACTATCGTCGATTTGTCCAGGACTTTGCTAAGATTTCTTCTCCTTTGACGAAGTTGACCAGGAAGAATGTACCATTCGATTGGACTGAGGAGTGTGAAGCTCGTTTCCGGATTTTGAAAGAGAAGTTGACTACGGTCCCAGTGTTAGCCTTGCCAGATGGTGGTGAAGGATTCGTGGTTTATTCAGACGCTTCTCGAGTTGGTCTAGGTTGTGTGTTGATGCAGCATGGGAAGGTGATTGCGTATGGATCGAGACAGTTGCGAGAACATGAGAAGAATTACGCCACCCATGATTTGGAATTGGCAGCCATCGTGTTTGCATTGAAGCTGTGGAGACATTATCTATATGGTGTGCAGTTTGAGGTTCGTTCTGACCATCACAGTTTACAGTATTTATTCACACAGCAGGAGCTGAACATGAGACAGCGGAGATGGCTTGAGCTTATTAAGGATTATGACTTCCCGATCAAATATCAGCCAGGCAAGGGGAATGTGGTGGCAGATGCGCTCAGTCGGAAAGCAGAGTCAGTGCAGCTATTGAGCAGTTTCCTCTTAGAGTTCCACGGTCTCCCTGTTGAAGTTAAACTAGTGGATGAGTGCGTGACTTTGGCTAGTACGCTAGTGTTTCAGCCTGAGATGATTCAGCAGATTAAAGACAGGCAGTTTGAGGATCTAACTTTGAAGAGCATTCGAGACCACATTGGAGACAGACCCGATTTCAGGCTCGAGGATGGTGTACTCTATTTTCGGAGTAGGTTGTGTGTGCCAGCAGTTGATGATTTCAAGGAGAAGCTGATGAACGAAGCACATTACGCTCGATATACGATGCATCCAGGCAGTACGAAGATGTTTCGGAATCTCAAAGATCGCTTCTGGTGGAACAATATGAAGAGAGAAGTCGCAGGATTTGTTGCTCGCTGTTTGACATGTCAGAAGGTGAAGGCAGATCATCAAAGACCGCCAGGCTCGTTGCATCCTTTGCATATACCGCAGTGGAAGTGGGAAAACATCACCATGGACTTCGTTTCCGGATTACCGCCGACGAGCAGGAAGAACAACGCCATTTGGGTAATTGTAGACCGATTGACGAAGTCAGCCCATTTCATTCCTTTCCGGAAGGGTATGACGTTTTCAGAGATGGCTAGGAAGTTCGTGGATGAGATCGTCAGGCTCCATGGTACCCCCGTGTCGATCGTATCCGATCGTGACAGCCGTTTTGTTTCCTCTTTCTGGAGAGCATTCCAAGAGGCTTTGGGTACGAAGTTGAGTTTCAGCACGGCATACCACCCACAGACAGATGGACAATCAGAGCGGACGATTCAGACTTTGGAGGATATGTTGCGAGCCAGTGTGTTGAGCTACGAGAAAGAATGGGATCTTCATCTATCGTTGTGCGAGTTCGCCTACAACAACAGTTTCCACGAGAGCATTGGGATGGCACCATATGAAGCATTGTACGGGAAGAAGTGCAGGAGCCCGGTATGTTGGGAAGAAGTTGGAACCCGCAGTTTTCACGGACCGACGATCATTGCCGAGACTGCGGAGAAGGTACAGAAAGCCATTGAGAACTTGAAAGTTGCTCGGTCGAGACAGAAGAGTTATGCAGACACCCGCAGACGACCCTTAGAGTTTCAGGTTGGCGAGTGGGTTTTTCTGAAGGTCTCTCCGATGAAGGGCACGATCCGTTTCGGCCAGAAAGGCAAGTTAGCTCCACGCTATGTCGGACCGTTCGAGATCAAGAGTCGGATTGGTGATTTAGCCTATCGATTAGAGCTTCCCGAGATGTTTGCAGGAGTGCACAACGTTTTCCACGTTTCGATGCTTCGGAAATATGTCCATGATCCCTCCCATGTCATTCGCTATGACGAAGTTCAAATTCAGCCAAGTGCTGCATACGTTGAGCGACCGCTCCGTATCGTGGGAACCCGAGAACAGATACTCCGTACCAGAACGATTCGATGGGTCAAAGTGCTTTGGGAGCATCACAGTCCCGATGAGGCTACTTGGGAGTTAGAAGAGCAGATGGCACGTCAGTACCCTGATTTGTTTTCCCAGGTATGAGTGAGTTAGCGTGCATTCCGAGGACGGAATGATTCTCAAGTAGGGGAGGATGTAACACTCCGACCCAGCTTGACCCCGTTTAGCGGCTAGTTAATCTTGTTTTCGTTCCTAATTGTGTTTTGTTTGTGTTTTCTTTTCGTTACGGGTCATGGATAGGTAGTTGGGTTGAGTTTGACCTGGATTAAGTAGACCAAGCCCTTTTTCGTAATTTTAGCTTTTCTTAGACATGGTCCTTTTTGCATCATCTTGATGTCAACAAGTGTCTTTCGTTGAGCTCGTTAACTTTCGTAACTACGTCATTTGCAACCGAGGTCGTGTGATTCGATTGGACCCGAGTTTGACTCAAACTGGAAATACAGTTCTAACTTGGACTCTTTTGTACTTGCACAACCCATTTGATTATATAAACCATCCATCGATCAAAACTCACATTTCCTTCTCTCGTTTTCTCTCTTCTCCTTACTGTGCACGTGGAGTTCTCCCTCCTTCACTTGATTTCTCTCCATCGATCAAGCTTGTGGTTCTTGCATGTGCAATTGAGGTGAGTGGAAGTCTTCCATTCTTCTCATCTCCCTTCTCTATCTCTTCTCCTTCTTGTTCCATTGTTGCATGTTGTATCTGTGTTGTGGATTTCTTCCCAATTCTCATGCATGCATTGTGGTTTGATTTGGTTTAGGTTGTGTTTGGGCTTGAGGGCAACAATTGTGTAATTGATTTCCAAATTGAGGCAAGTATAACCATATCTTTGAGAACCCATGTTGGTATGCATTGAATTTAGTTGATCTTACATGAATTGATGTGGAAATAAGTGTTTACAGCCCATTTGATACTCATTGCTTCAGTACTTGTGTATTCCCATTGATAAATTGAAATTTGGATGCTTCCCAGACATTCTGTACAGGTTTCAGGAAATTGAATTCGTGCAGGTACGGCTAAGCCGTATGAACCTTACGGCTCACAATCCAGAGAGGAGAAAAACCCAGTTTTCCTCTACGGCTAGGTCACGGCTAAGCCGTGGATTGCCCTACGGCTAAGCCGTAGCTCAGCCGTGGCCCAACCGTAGATCAACACAGGGTACAATTTCTGAAATAACTGAGAGTCAGCAAATGACAGACCTTCTACGGTTCAGCCACGGCTAAGCCGTAGACCACACACGGCTAAGCCGTAGCACACACACGGCTAAGCCGTAACCACACATGAAGAATAAGGCTAGGTGTAAAGATAAGACCTATATGACCTTCATGATAGAATGTAGAGCACCTAGACTTGTCCAACGGAATGTGATACTACGCGTGAATGATCTCGAGGGCTGCGAATCATTCATGTTCGTTATCCGGATGTTAAGCACCTCCCCATGGGTGTTGGTTTAAGGGACTTCGTGCACCGCCCGATTCAAGGCAACACTAGACAACGGTGTATCGAATAACTTAAAACTACATCATCATGCACGGTTAGAAACACCGGATAATTAGATTAGAATTGGTTTGTAACTTAAGATGATTCGATTCACATGATTTGTTGCATAACATATTGCATTCGATCATTGATCTCAACTCTCTAACATGATTACGTATGTTTCGTTACTTTCACATTGTGGTTTATTTACCCTGAGTATGCATGTATGATGTGTTCATTCACGGATCTGCACGTATGATAAGTTGTCACGATCTACTCAGGATTTTCATGATTGACTCCGTATGGTCAGGCACTACTTAGCCTCAGCCTTAGGATCCCGACGGGGTGAATTCGGTATAGTTTATATGGCCTGCTGCAGTATGGATTTTGTCTTGGGGAACCGGACCCCAGGAAACCGAGACCCATTGTACCCTGGCCCGGACAATGGTGTTCTTTGCATGTTATAAGATCCCTCTTTTGGGAGCATATGGTAATGTAGTAGCCACTAGTCATGTACACAGCATGTATTCATTGATTCACATGGCATAGTTCCTTCTTGCATGACAGCTAGTATACGAAAATGCTTTCTTTAATCACATGATGTTCTTTATTCTATTAGACACAGCGTGTGTTAACTTGCTATGGTTTATACTTTGCTGAATCTTCGTATTCACAGTTGTTTTTGGTGTTGCAGGCTCAGATCCCCCGGCCGAACCCCCGCAGGTCGGCCAGGCTCCAGTTGAGACCCCCGGGGCCCCATCAGGCCTAGAGGAGTGGATGTGATCACTCCACGGGAGAGCGTACATGGCATGCATCATTTTGGAGTCTTGTTTTGTGTGGATTTGCAGACTTGTATCTGACTTGACCTGTCATCATTGTATATGTTATTTTGTTCGTTTTGTGAAACTTTCATATGCAATTATATCAGTCCTTTCTTCGTATTCTCTTCTTGCTTGTTAGTTTTATGTTTCTGATATTTGCAGCTTCCGCATACTTGCTTGGCACGTGTGCTTGTTCCCTTGTGCGTGTGCATTTAGACCCGGTCTACGTGTGCATGCACGGGAGTACGTGTGTCATTAGGTTTGGCTTTTGCTAACCCCCGAACCCTGGGCTCGGGTTGTGACATACGTATTGTATGGTATCAGAGCATTCCTTGCTCATTCCTTGTTCTAGCTGATAAGCATGTAGGCATGTAGGATCGTGGTGAGGATACGATTATTCCTTTGTGCTCTTTCTAGACTTTGGGGTTGTTGGGCGCTATTGTTTTGTGTTTGTGTCTGACTATTTCCATTTTACAGGATGGCATCAGGTTCGGGTTCTCAGCAGAACGCCGGGAATAATGAAAGCGGATCTGCACCATCACCGCAGACACCGAATACAGATGAACGCATTCTTATGCTATTCCAGTCCCTTCAGGCACAATCGCAATCGATGCAGAACTTGCAAGCCCAAGTTACCACCATGTTAGACCGACAAAGCCAAGCCCCAGTTCAGTCGCATGTAGACCAGCAGGTGATCTTGCAGCCTCGAGAGAGTGACCCGAATGCCCTCTATGGTAAATTCCGCAAGCGAGGAGCCATTGAGTTCTATGGGACAGAAGAGCCATTGAAGGCAGAACAGTGGTTGGAACAGACGGAGGATGTTTTTGAGACTGTTGTGTGCACGAACCGGCAGAAAGTCGGATTAGCAACTTCTATGTTTAGAGATGTCGCAAAAACTTGGTGGAAGAGCGTGAAAGACTCATACAGAGACATCCCTAGTGCTACGGTGTGGGAGATGTTCAAGCAGCAGTTCAGGAGGAAGTTCATCCCGGCTCATGTGTTTCGAGCCAAGGAGGTCGAGTTCCTAGCTCTCCGTCAGCAGCAGATGTCAGTAGCAGAATACGTGAACAAGTTTATGCAGTTGTCGCATTTTGCTCCGGACATGATTAGTACCGAAGAGAGAAAGGTGAACAGGTTTGTTGAAGGTTTGCATCCCCGGTACATGCACCACGTGACAGCGTTTCAGCGTCCGGCTACGTTCGACGATGCAGTGGACAGGGCCTATTCTGCCGAGGCCATCCACCAAGCTGCGAGAGCCGTTGAACCCAAGCGACAGCCGCCTTTCAGTGCACGAGGACAGGTACAGAAGAAGACCAAAGGCCAGCAGAGTACTTCTAGTTCTACTGGAGTGACTTGTGGGTATTGTGGCAAGAACCACGCGACTGAAGCTTGTTGGAGGAAGGCCGGTGCTTGTTTCATTTGCGGTTCGAGGGAGCATATGATCGCCAATTGTCCTCGACATAGAGCCTCCGGAGCAGCTCCATCTGGTCCTACTTCCGGTGCAGTCCCTAGTAGACCCAGCGCACTTACAGCTCCGAGCAAGCCACAGTCAGCTCGTCCAGGCTCGAGACAGCCTCGCCAGACAGCCCGTGCTTACGCTGCTACTCATGAGAGTGCCGAGGATCCACAGGTGGTTGAAGGTACTGTTTTGATTTCGCGCGTTGAGGCTTTAGCTTTGTTCGATTCGGGGTCTACACGGTCTTATGTAGCACCTCGTTTTGCCGAGCGGTTACCTCAGCCGTCTAAGCTGTTGCCATATGTGCTGGTTGTATCCACTCCAGTTGGCAAGCGAGTGGAGTGTAGTATGTACTACCCCCATTGCGACGTGCAGATTGCAGGTCATCAGTTACCTGTTGATTTGATCCTGTTGTCGATGCTGGACTTCGACGTGATCCTTGGTATGGATTGGCTCGCTCGATATCGTGCCTGTGTTAACTGTTACAACAGGACGATCTTCTTCGATTTAGGCAAGGGCTTCCGTTTCGAGGGCAGTCAGCAGAGATGCCCCAGGCGTGTGATTTCGGCGTGTAAGGCAGATCGCTTGATCCGCCGAGGGTGTGAAGGCTTCATTGCCTTTGTCTCAGCGAAGAAGGAGACGAAGCAGCTAGACGAGATCCAGGTGGTCTGTGACTTTCCCGATGTCTTCCCGGACGATGTACCAGGCTTACCCCCGGCTCGAGATGTGGAGTTTGCCATTGAGCTTGTTCCCGGCACGGCACCGATCAGCAAGGCTCCGTATCGCATGGCTCCAGCAGAGTTGTCAGAGTTGAAGAAGCAATTGCAGGAGCTTTTGGATAAGGGTTTCATTCGCCCGAGCGTTTCACCTTGGGGAGCACCAGTCTTGTTTGTCAAGAAGAAGGATGGTACTTTTCGGATGTGCATAGACTACCGACAGCTGAACAAAGTGACTATCAAGAACAAGTACCCCCTACCCAGGATTGATGAGTTGTTTGATCAACTTCAGGGCGCAGCATATTTTTCGAAGATTGATTTGAGATCTGGATATCACCAGTTGAGGGTCAAAGAAGAGGACATTCCCAAGACTGCCTTCAGGACTCGTTATGGTCATTATGAATTCCTCGTGATGCCTTTTGGACTAACCAACGCACCTGCAGCTTTTATGGCATTGATGAATCAGATCTTTGCTCCTTTCTTGGACCAGTTCGTAGTTGTGTTTATTGATGATATACTGATCTATTCTAAGTCAGCAAAGGAGCATAAGGAGCATTTGAGAAAAGCCTTGTCGTTGTTGAGAGAACATCGATTGTTTGCTAAGTTGTCGAAGTGTGATTTTTGGCTTGAGCAGGTGGCATTTTTAGGTCATATCATTTCACGAGAGGGATTGGCAGTTGATCCATCTAAAGTAGAGGCAGTGGTGAATTGGCCTAGTCCCAAGACAGTGACAGAGGTTCGCAGTTTCCTTGGTCTAGCAGGTTACTATCGTCGATTTGTCCAGGACTTTGCTAAGATCTCTTCTCCTTTGACGAAGTTGACCAGGAAGAATGTACCATTCGATTGGACTGAGGAGTGTGAAGCTCGTTTCCGGATTTTGAAAGAGAAGTTGACTACGGTCCCAGTGTTAGCCTTGCCAGATGGTGGTGAAGGATTCGTGGTTTATTCAGACGCTTCTCGAGTTGGTCTAGGTTGTGTGTTGATGCAGCATGGGAAGGTGATTGCGTATGGATCGAGACAGTTGCGAGAACATGAGAAGAATTACGCCACCCATGATTTGGAATTGGCAGCCATCGTGTTTGCATTGAAGCTGTGGAGACATTATCTATATGGTGTGCAGTTTGAGGTTCGTTCTGACCATCACAGTTTACAGTATTTATTCACACAGCAGGAGCTGAACATGAGACAGCGGAGATGGCTTGAGCTTATTAAGGATTATGACTTCCCGATCAAATATCAGCCAGGCAAGGGGAATGTGGTGGCAGATGCGCTCAGTCGGAAAGCAGAGTCAGTGCAGCTATTGAGCAGTTTCCTCTTAGAGTTCCACGGTCTCCCTGTTGAAGTTAAGCTAGTGGATGAGTGCGTGACTTTGGCTAGTACGCTAGTGTTTCAGCCTGAGATGATTCAGCAGATTAAAGACAGGCAGTTTGAGGATCTAACTTTGAAGAGCATTCGAGACCACATTGGAGACAGACCCGATTTCAGGCTCGAGGATGGTGTACTCTATTTTCGGAGTAGGTTGTGTGTGCCAGCAGTTGATGATTTCAAGGAGAAGCTGATGAACGAAGCACATTACGCTCGATATACGATGCATCCAGGCAGTACGAAGATGTTTCGGAATCTCAAAGATCGCTTCTGGTGGAACAATATGAAGAGAGAAGTCGCAGGATTTGTTGCTCGCTGTTTGACATGTCAGAAGGTGAAGGCAGATCATCAAAGACCGCCAGGCTCGTTGCATCCTTTGCATATACCGCAGTGGAAGTGGGAAAACATCACCATGGACTTCGTTTCCGGATTACCGCCGACGAGCAGGAAGAACAACGCCATTTGGGTAATTGTAGACCGATTGACGAAGTCAGCCCATTTCATTCCTTTCCGGAAGGGTATGACGTTTTCAGAGATGGCTAGGAAGTTCGTGGATGAGATCGTCAGGCTCCATGGTACCCCCGTGTCGATCGTATCCGATCGTGACAGCCGTTTTGTTTCCTCTTTCTGGAGAGCATTCCAAGAGGCTTTGGGTACGAAGTTGAGTTTCAGCACGGCATACCACCCACAGACAGATGGACAATCAGAGCGGACGATTCAGACTTTGGAGGATATGTTGCGAGCCAGTGTGTTGAGCTACGAGAAAGAATGGGATCTTCATCTATCGTTGTGCGAGTTCGCCTACAACAACAGTTTCCACGAGAGCATTGGGATGGCACCATATGAAGCATTGTACGGGAAGAAGTGCAGGAGCCCGGTATGTTGGGAAGAAGTTGGAACCCGCAGTTTTCACGGACCGACGATCATTGCCGAGACTGCGGAGAAGGTACAGAAAGCCATTGAGAACTTGAAAGTTGCTCGGTCGAGACAGAAGAGTTATGCAGACACCCGCAGACGACCCTTAGAGTTTCAGGTTGGCGAGTGGGTTTTTCTGAAGGTCTCTCCGATGAAGGGCACGATCCGTTTCGGCCAGAAAGGCAAGTTAGCTCCACGCTATGTCGGACCGTTCGAGATCAAGAGTCGGATTGGTGATTTAGCCTATCGATTAGAGCTTCCCGAGATGTTTGCAGGAGTGCACAACGTTTTCCACGTTTCGATGCTTCGGAAATATGTCCATGATCCCTCCCATGTCATTCGCTATGACGAAGTTCAAATTCAGCCAAGTGCTGCATACGTTGAGCGACCGCTCCGTATCGTGGGAACCCGAGAACAGATACTCCGTACCAGAACGATTCGATGGGTCAAAGTGCTTTGGGAGCATCACAGTCCCGATGAGGCTACTTGGGAGTTAGAAGAGCAGATGGCACGTCAGTACCCTGATTTGTTTTCCCAGGTATGAGTGAGTTAGCGTGCATTCCGAGGACGGAATGATTCTCAAGTAGGGGAGGATGTAACACTCCGACCCAGCTTGACCCCGTTTAGCGGCTAGTTAATCTTGTTTTCGTTCCTAATTGTGTTTTGTTTGTGTTTTCTTTTCGTTACGGGTCATGGATAGGTAGTTGGGTTGAGTTTGACCTGGATTAAGTAGACCAAGCCCTTTTTCGTAATTTTAGCTTTTCTTAGACATGGTCCTTTTTGCATCATCTTGATGTCAACAAGTGTCTTTCGTTGAGCTCGTTAACTTTCGTAACTACGTCATTTGCAACCGAGGTCGTGTGATTCGATTGGACCCGAGTTTGACTCAAACTGGAAATACAGTTCTAACTTGGACTCTTTTGTACTTGCACAACCCATTTGATTATATAAACCATCCATCGATCAAAACTCACATTTCCTTCTCTCGTTTTCTCTCTTCTCCTTACTGTGCACGTGGAGTTCTCCCTCCTTCACTTGATTTCTCTCCATCGATCAAGCTTGTGGTTCTTGCATGTGCAATTGAGGTGAGTGGAAGTCTTCCATTCTTCTCATCTCCCTTCTCTATCTCTTCTCCTTCTTGTTCCATTGTTGCATGTTGTATCTGTGTTGTGGATTTCTTCCCAATTCTCATGCATGCATTGTGGTTTGATTTGGTTTAGGTTGTGTTTGGGCTTGAGGGCAACAATTGTGTAATTGATTTCCAAATTGAGGCAAGTATAACCATATCTTTGAGAACCCATGTTGGTATGCATTGAATTTAGTTGATCTTACATGAATTGATGTGGAAATAAGTGTTTACAGCCCATTTGATACTCATTGCTTCAGTACTTGTGTATTCCCATTGATAAATTGAAATTTGGATGCTTCCCAGACATTCTGTACAGGTTTCAGGAAATTGAATTCGTGCAGGTACGGCTAAGCCGTATGAACCTTACGGCTCACAATCCAGAGAGGAGAAAAACCCAGTTTTCCTCTACGGCTAGGTCACGGCTAAGCCGTGGATTGCCCTACGGCTAAGCCGTAGCTCAGCCGTGGCCCAACCGTAGATCAACACAGGGTACAATTTCTGAAATAACTGAGAGTCAGCAAATGACAGACCTTCTACGGTTCAGCCACGGCTAAGCCGTAGACCACACACGGCTAAGCCGTAGCACACACATGGCTAAGCCGTAACCACACATGAAGAATAAGGCTAGGTGTAAAGATAAGACCTATATGACCTTCATGATAGAATGTAGAGCACCTAGACTTGCCCAACGGAATGTGATACTACGCGTGAATGATCTCGAGGGCTGCGAATCATTCATGTTCGTTATCCGGATGTTAAGCACCTCCCCATGGGTGTTGGTTTAAGGGACTTCGTGCACCGCCCGATTCAAGGCAACACTAGACAACGGTGTATCGAATAACTTAAAACTACATCATCATGCACGGTTAGAAACACCGGATAATTAGATTAGAATTGGTTTGTAACTTAAGATGATTCGATTCACATGATTTGTTGCATAACATATTGCATTCGATCATTGATCTCAACTCTCTAACATGATTACGTATGTTTCGTTACTTTCACATTGTGGTTTATTTACCCTGAGTATGCATGTATGATGTGTTCATTCACGGATCTGCACGTATGATAAGTTGTCACGATCTACTCAGGATTTTCATGATTGACTCCGTATGGTCAGGCACTACTTAGCCTCAGCCTTAGGATCCCGACGGGGTGAATTCGGTATAGTTTATATGGCCTGCTGCAGTATGGATTTTGTCTTGGGGAACCGGACCCCAGGAAACCGAGACCCATTGTACCCTGGCCCGGACAATGGTGTTCTTTGCATGTTATAAGATCCCTCTTTTGGGAGCATATGGTAATGTAGTAGCCACTAGTCATGTACACAGCATGTATTCATTGATTCACATGGCATAGTTCCTTCTTGCATGACAGCTAGTATACGAAAATGCTTTCTTTAATCACATGATGTTCTTTATTCTATTAGACACAGCGTGTGTTAACTTGCTATGGTTTATACTTTGCTGAATCTTCGTATTCACAGTTGTTTTTGGTGTTGCAGGCTCAGATCCCCCGGCCGAACCCCCGCAGGTCGGCCAGGCTCCAGTTGAGACCCCCGGGGCCCCATCAGGCCTAGAGGAGTGGATGTGATCACTCCACGGGAGAGCGTACATGGCATGCATCATTTTGGAGTCTTGTTTTGTGTGGATTTGCAGACTTGTATCTGACTTGACCTGTCATCATTGTATATGTTATTTTGTTCGTTTTGTGAAACTTTCATATGCAATTATATCAGTCCTTTCTTCGTATTCTCTTCTTGCTTGTTAGTTTTATGTTTCTGATATTTGCAGCTTCCGCATACTTGCTTGGCACGTGTGCTTGTTCCCTTGTGCGTGTGCATTTAGACCCGGTCTACGTGTGCATGCACGGGAGTACGTGTGTCATTAGGTTTGGCTTTTGCTAACCCCCGAACCCTGGGCTCGGGTTGTGACAACAACTAAACTTAAATTAATAAACTAATGGCCCAGACATGGCCCTGTTATATAATCTAGAGTTTTCGAACTCAGCACCGCACTAGGACACCTCAGATGATGTCATCGGCTAAGAAGCACGGACACTTCTAAGAAAGTGACGTGTCCGTGTCGGACACGTGTCGGACACCGACACTCCTCGGACACTCTCAGACACGTGTCCGATACTATTTAGCCGTGTCCATAATTAAGAACTAAAAATCTTAATTTTGGACACTTGTTTGACACTCTTTTTGCAACGTGTCCCATAATTCCTAGCTCGTGTCTATGACTAAAAAATAAACATATGGCTAACATCTCTTGGACACTTTGTTAATATGTGGTTATTAAAACTTGTAAACTTGATATATAATAATTTTATACCATGGAAAAATACATGATTGTAAATATCAATCATATCACAAGCAAAAGACAAATAAATATTTCACTAAAGAATAGGCCTCAAGATTGGCTTCTTTTTTGCTTTTTGTTTTTAGTTTTTTTTTTTAAGGGAGGGGAAAGAGATGATTCGCCTTTTTCTTTATATGGATTTTATGGAACTATGGATATTTCATGTTTAATGATTATGACTTATGTTTTAGTGTTGTATTGATATTTAATAATTTGATATGTTTGTTAGTTAATAGTTGAATTTTTATTTGTTGATTGCTAAATTGATTAAAAAAGTTAAAATGATATTAGTTTTTTAGTAGATGATTATATACATATATAAATTAATATATATTATTAACGTGTCCCTGACGTGTCCGTGTCCTACTTTTTTGAGAAATGCCGTGTCGGCGTGTCCGTGTCGTGTCGTGTCTGTGTCCCGTGTCCGTGTCCATGCTTCTTAGGTCATTGGTGCTCCACTCAACAACTCTGCCATCTGGCGGAATTTCCTGCATCGCCTGACCCTCCGGTTCGACACCAGTAATGGAACCTAGACACCCAAAAGTAGTGGGTCAGATTGACATAATTTGGCAAGAGGGTAAACTGCAAGCAATGGATTAATCAACTGAATTAAATAATATATTCGTTTCGAATCAAAATAAATCAAATGCAAACCCCAATGGCATGAATGCACAGAAACGGGTATTCCCGTGGATAAATATACAGAAACGGGTTATCCCACATACAGATAACAGAAACGGGTAATCCCGCAGATAATAACAGAAACGGGTATTCCCGCAGATAATAACAGAAGGCACAGCTGTATATTATAATTCATCGTACACGCTGACCCGATGGCGTACGTCCACCTCCGAACTGCAGTCGGTCAGATATATGTATAAATATATATATTTACAAATACAAACGTATACCGATGCAGAATGAACCATGATATGAAACCCTTAATCCCAATATTCAATCCAATATCAATTTGAATATTTAGAGCACTCAATTTAAGGTGCATTATGAATTGTGTCTCCTCAAGTTCTTTGAGGAAAAATACTAATCCACCTATCAGTCATAGTTAGATAATATGCACATAAGAATTAGCCCTCTCTCACAATGAAAATGTGAGTCCACGATGCCAATATCCTACTTTCAGTGTCTATCATGTGGTGCATCCCGAACCTCACATTCTCATTCTGAATTCAGTCTAATTTCCACGTGACTATTCAACCAACTTTTCTAAAAAAACATAAATCATCTGATCCAATTATATTTGTTTAGTGAATTTTACAAATTGTGTAAAAGATGTTCAAATTCCAATCCAACTTTAAATCAAATTATGATAACAAAGGGGAGGAAACAATTAAACTCTTAATTAACCTTGTTGTGTATAATAAAATAGTTTATCATTTTACATAAAATGCAGGATCTAAATTGCGGATTCAAATTCAACATTTAAACTCAATATAAAAATCCAAATTAGGAATTCAAATGCTTTTTAATTAAGACATACTCACTCCCAAATAAATCTTAATTAAATTATATTCAATCTAAATAAGTATTAATCATAAGTAATTAAACCTCAATTAAGTTTATAAACAGTTCTAACTAAATTTATAATAATTCATGATTAAGAATCAAATAATAAAATCAATTCACTACTAATATATCAAACCATTAATTAAAACACAACTTCCTAAATCATTTTAAACAAATAACCTAAACCTTAATTACTTATTTAATTATTACTATTATTATTGTTATTTATATATATTTTTTAAACAAAATGGGCCCCACATCAACCTGGCCCGCCAGCCATGGCCCGCCAGCGACCCGGGCCCGCCAGGCAGGCAGCCCAGCCTAGCTGGGCCAGGCCGCTGCCCAGCCGGCCCGAGCAGCAGGTGCTGCCTGGCTGGCCAGGCAGCAGCACTGCCCGGTTGGCCAGGCAGCAGGCGCTGCTGCCTGGACAGCACAGGCAACGTTGCTGCCTGCCCAGCGCAGGCAGCGGCAATGCTCTCTTTCTTTTTTTTTAAACATATTTTTATATTGCATAAAAAAAAGAAATCACACCTCCATTATTAATCCAAATCAAGGCACCAAATCAAAACAATGAAATCATATGAAAGTTTAAATCTAAACGAAGAAATCCTACTAAAAGCATATTATCCAACAAACAACAAAAAGGTATTACAAATAACCAAAAGCCATTGTTTATAGTTATCCACTTGCCTGGATCTCGAAGCCAAAAACAAATCTGAAGAGCAGAAGATCCAACCTTGGTTTCCCCCTGGAGAACTTCTAGAGTTGGTTGCAGAAGAGAGGAAGAAGATGGAAGAATGGGGAAAACCCTAATAGTAGAGTTTATATAAGAGAGGGGGTTTTTCTAAATTACAAGGAAGGGCTCCCTGCTTTCTAGTAGGTTTTAAGAAATTTCAAAAAGAGTCCTCTAGCCCAAAAAGGGTCCATTAACTCAGGCCCAATTGTGTTAAACCGATCTATTTGACCCTCTTAACCTAAATCAAACCCGACAAACTAGTATGACCCAATATAAAAATTTGGGACTTGACATGAGATGTCAAGTCCAAATTTTTATATTGCATAAAAGAAAGAAATCACACTCCATTATTAATCCAAATCAAGGCACCAAATCAAAATAATGAAATCATATGAAAGTTCAAATCTAAACGAAGAAATTCTACTAAAAGCATATTATCCAACAAACAACAAAAAGATATTACAAATAACCAAAAGCCATTGTTTATAGTTATCCACTTGCCTGGATCTCGAAGCCAAAAGCAAATCTGAAGAGCAGAAGATCCAACCTTGGTTTCCACCTGGAGAACTTCTAGAGTTGGTTGCAGAAGAGAGGAAGAAGATGGAAGAATGGGGAAAACCCTAATAGTAGAGTTTATATAAGAGAGGGGGTTTTTCTAAATTACAAAAAAGGGCTCCCTGCTTTCTAGTAGGTTTTAAGAAATTTCAAAAAGAGTCCTCTGGCCAAAAAGGGTCCATTAACTCAGGCCCAATTGTGTTAAACCGATCTATTTGACCCTCTTAACCCAACTCAAACCCGACAAACTGGTATGACCCAATATAAAAATTTGGGACTTGACAATGATACCTTTCATAAGTGTGATCATCCTCTTCCTATTGGAAATTTACACTAAAAGAATATTTATATATTTATCTTTGACTGATTTATTTATTAGTAAAGTTTATCTTCATCTTAATGAGAATTTGTATGAGCAAATGGTTGTATTGTTATCTATTATGCATGTATGTGTCATTTATTCTATAAAGTAAAAAAGTTGGTATGTAGAGTTCAGCTTATACACGGAAGACTTGCTTGTCGGTTCTTATAGAATATAAGTTGTTATTTACAATCTAGATGAAGTTGGACACATCATCGATGCGATTATAGCATTATGTTTTAGTAGGCTTATCTTGGCTATGGGAAATGGTATAGTTTCGACTCGTTATGCTACTACGCTTGATGTGTATTGAACAAGACTGCTTTTGAGCTTATTGTCTTTATATTGATTATATAAGACGATTAACATCCAAGTGGTTATTATGAGTGCTTATACTCTTAGTCCCGATATAAATAATGGACACATATATTTACAGTTTGGCATTTTGATTTACAAAAGAGTGAAGCCTTTATGGGCCAATAATCTCAATAAATTGGATGACTACACTACGTGTATGGCGGATATTAGTTTATTGACGGAATCCATGACCCGTAATAGGGATTGATGATATCTCCTTAATAAAGCTTATAAGTTTTAATTATGTCAAACCCTGTAGGCAGACTTTGAGTTCAACATATCAAACAAATTAAGTGTAAGGTCTCAATGAATTATAAAGATATCGATTAAATATAGATGTCAATAAATATTTAATCAATGGATATCTTAAATCTTAACATACAGAGATTAATAATCATCTAATAACAAGAAGCTCGAAATATTTTTTTGAGAATAAAGACAGGAGCGCAATTATATTTCTCTAATGGACTGAACTGTAATTTATGGAACTAGGATTCTAAATTAAGTCGAATTAGGGTTTCCTATTTCCATAATAAGCCTATTCCTTATTTCTTTCTTAAGGTCCCTATTGTAGCCTATAAATATGTACTATTGCTATCTTAGAAATACATGAAAGAAAAATCTCATTTTTTAGAACAAAAAGAATTCGCAGAAGAGGGCCACACCTTGGTACAAGTTCAAGCATAGAGGAATACAATAGAAAGTCTTGAGATTTCTTGGTTGCTATAAGACCAAGATTAAATTAGAGAGATCTCAAAGGTATGGTTCTATAATCATCATGGTCTAAAGTTATTTCTACAATAATCTATACACAATATCTAGAGATCCTGGCGGCTGCCTCCCAACACTTCTATCATTTCATTCAATGCTCCCTGAAATAATTCATCTTCAACATTCCGTTGATAGATAGAGTTATGTAAAACACAACATGCCACAATGATCATCACTTGCGTTTTGATAGGATATCGTGGAGCAGTTTGGAGAAAGGCAAATCGTTGCTTCAACACAACAAACATTCTCTCCACTACATTGTGCAATTTTGAATGATGCTAGTTGAACAACTCATGCTTAGTTTTAAGTGCTTGTATTGTGGATCATTCTTTTAAGTGGTAGCGAACACCACGAAAGGAAGCTAAAAACCCACACGTGTTTGCATAACCATCATCTACGAGATAAAATTTTCCTACAAATCATGTTCAGATATTTTTGTTGGGCCTAAAAGATACATAGCTGATTGGTTTCAATTCGAAAGCACAAAAAAAAAAAAAAAAAAAAAAAAAAAAAAAAAGAGGTATCATACTAGTTGGAACATGCTATCTATTTTGGGGCCGTCTCTAAACAGCATGTCGTAAAATCTTTGAATCTAAGGCAGATCCTTTCCATTCAGCAAAGACATATTGGAAATGCATATACAATGAAACAATAGCAATAACGTTTTGTGATAATCTTTCCTTTCTATTACGATAACGAACCTGATCTTCAAGTCTAACCCATGCAGAGATATGTGTACCATCTATTGCTCTGACACAATCCAATTAAAAAAAATTCAACATGCATTAAAATACAATATAATATTTTCATTTAAAGCCTCTTTAAAATGTATCTTGAAGAACAGGTAGAACAATGGATTATTTGCAATATTAGGTGGACACTCTCCTTCGGATTGCTTCACATAATATGGAGCAACATTCAAAATAGCATTTAGTGTTGAATTGAAGTAACAGTTGATTGTCTCCCCTAAATGTTGAAATATGTTCTGCATTATTTGGTTTCTTTGGTTGTGGCCAATAGTGAATAAAAATATTCCCAACTGTTCTTTTATGCTCACCCTACGGGAGTTTCTCATAAGGTCTCTATACTTTAGCTTATTGGCCAATAGCATGAAACATCCACTACTATTCTAAATATGTCCAAACAATTAAGGGAGTGTCCAAACAATATCGTATTGAGATAAGTCATTCCACTTTGTGCAGACTCATAAACTTTATCTTTTGTTAGATACTGGTAACGACACTATCAGAGACATATTGTCATTGCAAGTTGTGTTACTAGTAGCATGGGATCTTGTATATTCATGCTGCAGTGAAGATAATAACACAACCAATTAATAAAAGTATTCATGACAGTCTAGGAAAAATAAATAAAAGTCATTCTTTGTACTCCAAACATCCCATGATCTAGTAAAAGATGTCATTAACATTCTAGACATCCCCTAAATTAATAAAAGGCATACTTTCCATGTCAAAATATTTAATAAGTCAGTCCTAGTCCAAACATCCCAAAAGTAATAAAAATATCTATAACATTTCACAAAATGATGTTTCAAAAGAAAATCGAAAAAGCGTAAACGAGTCCAAGAAAACTGCCAAAAACAAAATTTGTCAAGATAACAACCCAAAGTAATAAATTACAAAAGGTCAAGGCTGTCAAGAACATAGATCTTATGGGTATCGTTATCTAAGGCTAAAAACTATGAGGCCTTCACTTCATCTCAAGTTGTTCAAATGCTTTGATCTTTATCCTCATTTCTAAATCAATTGGTAGTAACGCTTCCCACACCTCCATCCGGAGGTTTTTAGTTGAGATTTTATTCTTTGATATTGCATATACCACATTAGCCATACGCCCTAGAACCACCACCATCGCATCGCCCATGCTTTGGCGCCTTTTTGTCAGATGGGAGGATCCTCCAAGGGCTACATTATGCACCCTAACCGTGGAGATTTGTTCATCTCTAGGCTCCTCGTTTTGGGAGGCGACATCAACATCAACAGCCATGTCATGTCATTATCACCCAAGGCATTGGTATGCATAGATGGTGGTGATTAAGGAAATCATTTGTAACAAATTCCTCTCATCCATCAGCAATTGAGTCACTGAATATTCCGCACATGAGAATGCAATAGGGAATGTGCTTAGTCCTATACATACTATGTCCAGGATGTGCCTGCATTCCATGCATAATAAATCACAATCCATGTTTGGTGCAATAAAAAATTATTAAAAACATAAATAAAAATCTCTCCTCAAGATAATCATCCCACACCTCTTCTTCAGTCGTGACTTTTTTTGTTTCTTCATCCCATCCAAACCCACTTAGATTTAGCATGGATTTCATAGTGCTATTCCATTTTTTATAGCTCTTGGGAGAATTTAGGCCCATGTAAAGTTTGCATTTGTTTTGTAATAAGACCCCATCCCTCCGACGTTAGCCCTCTAGGGATGAATTTCCTTCCTTTTTGCAAGTCAAGCTTGATGATGAGAAGCACTTCATTGTGAGCATCTGTCCACTTCATGTCTTTTTTATTTTTTTGTTACCCTATTTGTAGCTTGAGAAGTACTTGGTTTAGACAGTCTGTATATTACATAATGTTAACAACCAAGAAAGCATATAAGAAAAAATATCAAACATGGAACAATAACATCTCCAATACGCCCATCTCCACTTAACCCATTTCATGAATGATGAATCAAGCAATCCAAAACAATAGTAGAATGATATTTGACTAGTTAAAAATCTAAATTTAAGAATAGATTTCAGATCATAATATATATATAATTCCATTTTTCAACATTCTATCTTAGAATAACTTTACAAACTTGGTACAATACTTTTATTCAACATTCTATCATAATTAACATCACATTTAGATTCTCATTCCATCGCAATAAATATAAACAAACCATACATCTCACATTAAACTTAAAAACCAAACAAGTAAGAGGATAAATAAGGAAGCATTGATATTAAAAAACTCATTTGCCTCTATTATATTTAGGTTGCATTATGGGAAAAAACTTGCATAAATATATACATAAATAGGTATTGGCCAACAAAGTAATGGGGCTGGAAATAGGACAGAGTAATTGAAATTGGGAACATATATGGTTAGATATTATCAGAAAATGTGTACCATGTGATCTATGGTTACAATTTTGGAAAATACTAGTAAATGCAGCATGGCTGCAAATGCTAGGTTGCATATCATACCCATGGACGTAAATATCGGCCGCTACGAAGTTCGTAGCGGCCAATATATCGGCCGTAGCACCCATGGGCGTTACACTATTTATAAAATAGTGAGGTTCACAAATGTAGCGGCCTATATGCGTAGCAGCCGCTACGGGCCACTATAAACCATAGCAGCCGCTACGTAGCAGGTGGGGTTAAAAACCCCACCAGTTGACCTTTTTACTCACTTTTTTCATCTTTACTCCCTCTCTCCTCCACTTTTCACTGCTCAAAACTCCTTTCCTTGCATCCATTTTTCAAATCCTCTCAAAAAAACACTCGAATATAACTAAAAACACCAAAAAATCAAAACATCAAGGTGGTATTCAAGATTCAAGCATCAAACTCAAAAAAAGGTGAGTTTTGGGGCTTATTTTTTTCTACTTTGAGTTTATTTCTCTCTTTTCTTCTATGAATTACTTGAAAATGAGTTGTTACTGTTAGACCCATGTTCCCCTTTGATCAAGCCCCACTTTTTTTCATCACTTTCTTAATTTTTTTGTTTTGAATTTTATTTTCGGATTATTTTATTATTTGAAAAAAGAAATCGATTTTATTCATGAAAAACCAATAAAATGAGTTGAAAATGATTCCTAAATGTTAGATTTATGTTTCCTATAGATCAATCCCACATAATTTTGTGTTCTTCTAATTTTTTCATATTTTTTATTTTCAGATTTTTGTATTTAAAAAAATTTATAAAAATAAACTCAATGAAATGGGTTGAAAAAGGTTCCAAAATGTTAGATCTATGATTTCCATAGATCAATCCCACATATTTTTGTGTTCTTCTAATTTTTTTCATATTTTTTTATTTTCGGATTTTTGTATTTTTAAAAAATATATTTTTTTATAAAAGTAAACTCAATCAAATGGGTAGAAAATGATCCATAAATGTTAGATCTATGTTGCCCATAGATCAATCCCTTTGGTATTAGAGCTCTCAAAAAGGTATTCCTGCATTGCAAAGTCTTTGCTTTTTAAGTAAATTAGTATATTGTTTTTCTATGAAGTTTGAACATAGTTTATCTTTCATTCTTGAATGAATCTTGATGAAATTTGTTTACAACATTTCGTTTATAAGCCTTAAGTTAGTATTCAAGTTGACATAACTAAACAACATGAATCCATATGAAAAACATTAATTATTCCTATTCTTTTTTATTGAAACAGCAATACAAATCCTCATACAATGAGGGGACCACTACATACCCATATACTAGTTACTTTTGCAAAACAAACATAAATTCCATCATTTTCCAATATTCTGGATTTTTTGAAATTTTTTTGGAATTTTTTTGAAGACTTTTTCAAATTACACCGCTACGCTGTTATCGCTACAAATCACCCGCTACGTATTGTTTCGGCGGCGGGCCGCTATGCCCGCCGCAACTGCTATTTTCATCCTTGATCATACCGGCAGCAAATTGGGGAAAAATCAGATTCCACCAATTTGGGTAAATGCTAAAACCACTGCATTTTATGGTGGATCTGAACACCAAACAATTAACATCATCATAAACTACATTTAAAGGTGGATCTAAGCCCTGGTCAACTAAAATTATCATAAATTACAATTCATGGCTGACCTAAGTTGCAAGCAACCATCATCAACTACACAGGGTGAATCTAATCCCCATACAATCATCATCATCATCTACTATACATTTTCATGGTGAATCTATCCTTAGTTAATCATCATCATCAACATGGTGAATCTAAGCCCCAGACAGTCTTCAAAATTATTTTCCATCTTGGTGGATGCTCTCTCATTCCCAAACATAGGCTAACAGAGAGAGAGAGAGAGAGAGAGTAGCTATTTCTACCAAACAGCTGACTACATATGAGTTGAATTAGTTTGGATTTTGAGAGAGAGATAGTAGTTGGCACAACCCGAAGAGAGAAAGAGTCTCTGTGTTTAACAATCAGAGTTTAGGTGGAGAGGGAATGAGAAAAATGGTGAGAGACAAAGTCTCTCTTAGACCGGGTTTGGGTGAGAGGGTAAGAGCCTTCCTTGGACTAGGTTCGCATGAGAGAAAGGGAGAGGGAGGGAGGGAGAGGGAGAGAGACCAGTGTTGATGAAGCAGCCCTCCGGAGCACAAGAATCCACTAGTCAGCTAGCTTGGAGAACGAGGCACTATCAAAGGAAGAAATCGAGAGCAGAAAAGAGGGTAGGAGAGGAATGACCAGAGCAAGAAAATCCCATCGAGTAAAACATGCTTTTATATTAATGATTTATTCATTCCTAATGGGGGAGGTCTAACCGATGGAATCCATGTCCCATGGATTATGAGAATCTATATAAAGTCAAAATCCTCTGAGAAGAAACTTATCCAATTGTGGATTTTCCTCTACTTAGAGGAAAATTGGAGAGGAATCCTCTGAGGCCATGCTTACCAAACATACGCTAAAGGCGGATAGTGTAGAGGGGGTCCAACAATAGCCGCCGGTCACCAATGTTGAGCGATCCCCTATAGTTCAAGGTGAGGATGGTTAGATTATTTCACCAAATTCTGTGGATTCTGGCAATAAGGGGGTGATTTCTTTGAAGAGGAAGCACTTTGCTAAAACTATTGTGTCGAGCGTGGCTACTATTAAGGTCTGGGCAAATGTTACGACTTGGTTAGAGTCTGTGTCTAAATGCGTTGCCAATCCTTCTCAAGCTATTGTGGTAAGCTTGAGCCACTTTTTGGAGGAAGAGCCTCCTCACAAGAAATATACTACCCAGGAGAGCAGGACTCCGTTAAGGTGGCAAAGGAAATCATGTGGCTTACATTGGGTGGTCACCTCCAAGCCCTGTCTTCCAAAATACTAAAGTCAATTGGTACTCTCCATCGTGCGGTGGATTTTTTGCTGAGTATCGGAGCTGCCATGATGGACTTAAGGTCTTTGACTGTACTTTTTGATAGGCTTTATGAGGTAGTAAAAGAATGGATAGGGCTAGTAGGTCAGGAACCTTCAAGCTATTAATAAAAAGAAGTTCTCGATAGGAAAAAGGTCCTTGATCAGGAGTTGTTAAAGCTTAAGTAGGAGGAGGTGAGTCATACCCCAGCGGAGCCACCTTGAAAGATCCTTGGAGTTCTAAAGGAAACAGATCGAACAAGCTAAAAAGAGATTCTCCGACCTTCGGGTGACATTTTCTCATGATGACGCAACCCTCATAGCTATGACTGAAAAGCCAGAGGGGTCTAATTGAGGGTTTCATGCTAGCTGAAGATGTGGGTCCTTGGGATGATGGGCCTCCGGTTGCATTGGTGATGGGTTGGATGGCCTAACTGGCACAGGCTGGCTGCAGGTGAGTGAAAGCTTAAATGAGCGCTTCTTGGCTTCATTGAAGATAATGATTAATACGGCTATTGGTCCTGCAAGACATATTAACTAAGTAAGTCTACTTAGCATTCCCCTTTTCTCTTTGTTCCAATCCGTCCACACCTTTTAGTGTAAAAGGAGTGGTCCCATAGTGAGAAAAGAAAAGGTTAGGTCCAACTTGGTTCGACTGAAGTACAAGTGCTTAGCACAATCAGTTTAAACTAGTCATGTGTACTTCATTTATTTTAGGACTATAGTGATTCAATGTTCACCAAGCCATTAGAACAAACTTAGAATATCATAGCATCTCTCCCTTTTTGTGGTCCTCATCATATTTTTGATGCAAAGAGTGTCATAACCCGAGCCCAAGAATTCAGAGATTAGGGTTAATACCTAAGCATGACACACTTACTCCCGTGTAATCTACACCTGGCCCAGAGTCTAAGCAGAATTACACAAGGGATATTACATTACTTATACGTATGAAATGCTTTAATGGACATCTGTCCAAGCATTAATCATGTGGAAACTTATCAATATCACCTAAAGTTTCTTTTCTTTAACCAATGATTAACGATTCCTAGAATATCAATCTACGAAAACAGCATACACTACAATGCCAATAAAAAGGAGAAACATACTATAACATGATATATATATATATATATATACAAGAGTTGAACAAGTCATAACATGACACCTCAAGAGTAATATAAAGTTAATGGATAATAGCAAAATGATATACATTGTCCTAAAAGAAGAGAGGATCATAAACTATGCATGGAATAAAACTAATACAAAATGTTATGAAATCCTATGCATCCAAAATCTCAAAACACTACAACAAAATTCGCTTTTGCCAACACACAACAAAATGTTGGAAAAATTCAATAAATGTTGGCAACACACCTTACCAACCCAAAAAAATGCGTTGGAAAGGTTTTGGTAAAAGTATGTAGGGAGTGCCCCTTTGCCAACACAAACCAAAAATGTTGGCAAACTTTGATCTTTACCAACGCAAAATGATGTTGGCAAAATTAGACATAACATGTTGGCAAAGAAACTTTTGCCAACACAAATTGAAAACATTAGCAAAAGTTGATCTCTACCAACATAAACGGGTGTTGAGAAAAATAAAAAAACAGGTTGGTAAATAAACTTTTACCAACACAAAAAAAAAATTGTTAGCAAACTTTGATCTTTACCAATGCAAAATAGTGTTGGCAAAATTAGAGATAAGAGGTTGGTAAAGCAACTTTTGCCAACACAAATTAAAAACGTTGGCAAAAGTTGATCTCTACTAACACAAACGAGTGTTGAGAAAAGTAGGAAAACAGGTTGGTAAATAAACTTTTGCAAACGCAAAATAAAATGCTGCTAGAAGTTAAACTTTACCAACACACTATGGTGTTGGCAAAAGTAGGAAAAGAAATTGGAAAAACAACTTTTGCCAATACAAAAATGCATTGGCACACATAATTTGTGTTGGCAAAAGTAATTTTGATTTTTTTTTAATTTTGAAAAAAAATGTTTTTGCAACCTGTTTATACCTGTTTATATCCCATCCAAACACATTAGCAATACAGTAAATACAAATCCAAAATATGAGCACATAAATAAAACATTTATATTCAAAAAGTCAACATACACTTCAAAACATATATATCCCATCAAATAAACATCAAATGTTTACAAATATTCTAAAACAAAGATCGAAAAATATCAAAGTACATATATCACAATAGAAAACTGTCTATTGCAAAACAAATGTTAACCAAGAGAAGCCTCATCGTGCCCTCCAGCTAATGTGGATCACCACTACCGCTCCCTGGACTAATATAGGCATGCTAGCTGGATCTATCCCTGTTTTTTTAGCCACTATTAGTAAAAAGTTTTGAATTCCTGACATTTGACTCTGATATTTAGCAACTTGTTGGCATAGAGCGATCAACTCAGTATTAGATGCTTGAGACTATGTAAAAGATGAATAGGTGTTGCGAATCCCGTATCCCAATGTATAGGCCAACCTCTTTCCAAGCACTTCTTGAGAAGCTTGCATCTCAATCTATGGATCTGGGATATCTGACTGCGACTGTGAGGTAATCTTTTCCACCATCATAGCTTGTCAATTTTGAATACATTAACCTCCAACAAAGATATAACAATGTAGTTTTGGGTGTTTATTGCAAATGAGTTAGGTATACGTACATGACATTGCTCAGCAATGTCGTTTATCCACACAGCCCCCTTGTTATGACGTTTGTGGGTGTCTGCGAATCTATTAGGCATAGACTGTTGTACATCACTCCTTTATCTATTGTTTCATTTGATAAACCAATTATACTAATTAAACACTGAATTTTATAATAGTACTATAAGAATTTCTAAACATGCACTCACAGCAATATCGGCTCGGGATGCAAATGATCTGGAGCTGTTTGTATAATTGTATTTCAAGGCAGCTTGAGCAGTCTTTCCATTCTTTGACTTTTTATGCAAGGAAAATATAATCAATTAACAGGATGTATATATAAAATAAGAATTGGAAGTAAAAGATTGACAATTTGTGTATGTTTATATAAATTATGAAAAGTGGTCCTAGGCTATATACCTTCCACTTTTCATTACTCTCCCACACATTTTTGATCATCCACACCCAGTCATTTGGTTTATAAGGAGGATCTTTAATACTCTTGAGGTCAGCCACTCCCTCCTCCTTAAGCGCAAGGTACCGCTTGTGCAAGATGCTTTTCCAATACTTCAATAATTTTTGGCACCTTTTGTCAATGATACTTCTGACCAACTCATTGTTTGTGTAGTCCCCAAAGTCAAAAGTTTGCTGCAATTGGAAACAACAAAATTACCCCAGATAAAATCATAAATAACATGTTTGGAATATATACATTAGAAAAATTACCGAAACTCTTTGAATAATTGACACCCTTAATCCACTATCAAGTTTTGAGAACTTAATATCTCGGAGTGGTACAAAAGATCGAATTTGTTCCCCAAAAGCACTCACCAAGGAAGGGGCCCAATAACCCACTATTTCCTTTTGGTCAAAGTCAATTTCAACTAGAATGGCATGACCAAGTTGTTTTCTAAATTTATCCGCACTCAAACCCTGAAACGCACCCCGTCCACGCATTTTAGAAGATGTTGGGGCCAATGTTGTTAAGAAAATAATTTAATTTGAATTAGTTTATAAAAAATATTAAAGTAAGGACAATTTGTTATGTATATATAAAGCCATATATTTCTTACCAATGCTGCTACCAATAGTAGGTGGACTGGTCATCTAGTCAGGCAAGGCGGGTTGTGGGACTTGATTAATTGTCGCCACCACGGGCATGCTCACTGCATGATTGGCCTCTATTGGTGAAGGTTGTGTCAAAGATGAACCATGGGCATGCCCTCCACATGATTGACCCCTACCTTTTTTCTTCGACCACGGGGCCATATGTTTGACCTGGCATAGCAGAAAAATGAAGTATTAGTACATGAGTAAATAATTGGAAACAACTTGATATATTTGGAAACAACTTGATATATAAGCAAATGTGATTATAAACAAAAAAAATAAGAAACACATTTGAGACACAAATTACCTTCGACGCCTGAGAACCAGCAGACTCATCATCCTCATCGCCACCAGTATCTTCACTGGAAGAACTCAGTCCTTCCTCACCCTCGGGCGGTACATACTCATCGTCATCATCATTTGCCATCAACCTAATTCTCTTTCCCTCTCTTTCGCATATACTCGTGGTCCGCCTATTCAAGCCGAGCATCAAATATGCCGCTTTATTTAACCCTAACTCATGAAGTTTCTTTAAATTCTCCTCAATAGTTTGCTTTCTCTTCTTCTCCAAAGCATTCATCTTAACTCTCTTTACCCACCTGGGCATCACAAATGATTTGCTGCCTTTAGGCATTTTTTTTGGCAACTATATATGAACATGTTATTTAATAAAATGAAATATGACATAAATCAATAATATGAAATGAAATATGAAAATATTGAGACATTTAAACAAAAAATGACTATTCAATCATAAAACATGTCCATACATGAAAAAAGTAAAAAACCAAAACTACATCTGATAATCCACATCAAGATCTATATCAGGATTGGGCAATCTCTCCATCTCATCGTCTTCGTCATCTACGTACTCCGCCAAGGTTTCATCCTCATCACTGTCATCATTTATATGCTTTGGCCTTAGTTCAGTGATATGAATGATCTCAGGATCCCTATCATCCCTATGGTAAGGAAGATCCATGTCTTTATCATGGATCGAGAGACCAGAAGTGGATTTATCTTGTTGAAATGCATCAGCATCATCTCGCTCTAGAACATCGCATATTCCACGACGCCTAACCCGTTCTACAATTCTCCATTTTTTGCCTATCATTAACATAGAATACTTGAGAATACTTGACTCACATTACTTGGTAGAACAAATGGATCATCTTTATACCAACGCTTTGTAACATCAATAGATGTGATATATTTATCATTGTAAATTCTGCTTCTATGACCTATGTTGTACCATTCAGATTTGAACAAAACCACTCTACCCTCATGCAGATATCTCAACTCCCATATTCTGGACAAATAACCTTAGAAATCAATCTGTTTTCCTTTATGGTCCCCTTCTATGACCAACCCACTATTTTGGCACCTACGACGGCTTTCACGGTCTCAAGTATGGAATCGGATGCTATTAGAGATACATCCAGAATAAAAATCAATAATAGGATCCAGACCATTTGCCAATGACCAAAGTTCTTCAATTGCTTCTGCTAATCCTTGAGTTCGCAAATCATTCATCTACATGATCAACATATGGAAAGTGCACTAAGTTAATATCAATTGTGGTCTAGTTCGTTATTACTGAGTGGTTTTCATTTTTTTTTAATATATCTTACACGTTTTTTGAACCAATTTGGAAATTCTTCTTGTTGTACCTGATCTATGTCACGTCTTTGTGGAATTTGCACAATACTCTTGTGTTTTCTACTCAAGGAAACTTTAGTTCATTAGTATCTAAAAGCTGTGTAAAAATAAATGAGTGTAAGAGCTATATGTACATGTAATTAAGCCAAACTACATACTCTAAATAAGGTAGGACCTCGTCTGTATTGTATAACACAAACCAATGCACCATTTCCTTTTCCCTCTGTGAAGGTTAGAAGCCCTTGAGATCGGTGAGAAAAGACGGACATGCTAGGAGAAGATCTCTATCCCAAAGCCACGTCCACCACCGTCATCATTCCGTTCTAGTTTATCAAACCCTTTTAGGTATATTGAACAAAATGTAAGGCACTCTTTGACAATATATGACTCGGCTATTGAACCTTCAGGACATGCTCTGTTGGTGACATACCCTTTTAGTGTCCCAAGAAACCTTCAAACAAACAACAATTATATTATAATTACATATGGAAAGGAATTACACTAATAAACAACTAATTCACCATAAGAAGGTATCATTTACCTCTCGATCGGGTACATCCAACGGTATTGCAACGGTCCAGCAAGCATAGCCTCATGCGGCAAATGAACAGCTAGATGGACCATCACATCGAAGAAAGCTGGAGGAAAGATCCTCTCTAGCTTATAGAGTATGAATACTATTCTTTCCTGTAATTTTTCCAAATCACTCGGCCTTAATGTCTTCGAGCAAAGCTCCTGAAAGAAGCTACCCAACTCAAATAGTGTCGTTCATATCTCCTTGTTCACAAAACCGCACATGCCTATAGGAAGAAGACGCTGAAGGAGGACATGATAGTCATGACTTTTCAAACCTGATAACTTGCCATTTTTTGAGCTGACACACTCGAGATGTTGGCTGCATAACCATCCGGGTAACAGATCGATTTCAAGAATTCACAAAAACCATCTATCGGTCTTGGGTTCAGCGTGTAGATTGCCGGAGGCTTCACAATGGATCCATCTTCATTCCTTTTTAGGTGTAATTCTGGCCTTATGTGCATATTTTCCAAATCATCATGGGCCTTATAAGTATCCTTATTCTTCCTATCTATAGCCATTAGAATTCCATAGCAGTTTTCACATATATTCTTCTCAATATGTATGACATCGAGGTTATGCTGAAGATTCAATGACTTCCAGTATGGTAGCTCCCAGAAAATGCCTCTTTTTTTCCAACCTACTTGTTGAGGGTCACAGGGTCTTTTCTTAGTGGAAGGAGCCTTCCCAAACTTCACTTCCCGTGGTCTTTTCTTATTGGAAGGAGCCTTCCCGAACTTGACTTCCCGCAGATGATCTTCCTCCACCTGGGCTACTACCTTTTCCACCGGTAACTCTAAGGTTCTTGCCTGAAGCTCACAATGTCCATCAAACCTTTTGTCCTTCCTCCAAGGATGGTTCTCAGGCAAGTAAGCTCGATGGCCCACCCACCCAAGTTTATTTATCAACCTGCGGGACATTGGATTATCATTTCAAATGGGACAAGCATAGCAACCTTTTGTTCCCCACCCAAACACGTCACCAAATGCAGGGAAGTCATTTGTAGTCCACATGACAGCTACATGCATCCAAAGTGTCTTTTCAGTCAAAGCATCATAAGTCAAAACCCCCATCTCCCATAGATCCTTCAACTCATCAATCAATGGCCTTAGGTAGACATCAATTTCCTTTCCTGATTGATTTGGCCCTAGAATAAGTAAAGACAACATGAAAAATGGGTCCTTCATTGCCTTCCAGGTTGGTAGATTATAGGGCATAAGTATCACTGGCCACATGCTGTAAGAAGTGCTTAAGTTTCCAAAAGGGTTGAACCCATCGGTGGCCAAGCCCAACCTTACATTGTGGATCTCTTGAGCAAACTTAGGATAATGCCGATCAAAGTCCCTCCACTCCTTACAATCAGCTGGATGACTTACTAACCCTTTATCGAGATGCTTACCACAATGCCATCTCATGCCATTCACTATCATCTTGGACATGTACAATCTTCGCAACCTCGGTGCCAATGGGAACCAGCGCAGTATCTTATGAAGAATCCTCTTACCCCGCCCATCGTTAACCTTGTACCTAGACTCCTCACATACAGGGCATCTTTCCAATTTAGCAGTCTCTTTCCAGAATAGTGCACAATCGTTTTTACATGCATCGATAAACTCAGACCCCAACCCCAAGTCACGAAGTAACTTCTTGCACTCATACATTGATCCGGGAACTATATTTTCTTTTGGTATGAACTTCTTGAATGTCTCCAACATCTTGTTAAAAGAGTTATTACTCCACCCGTATTCTACCTTCACCTGTAGCATCTGAATGACAAACAATAATAAAGTATCTGACTCTTTGCAACCCGAGTACAAGCCTTGCTGGGAGGCCACCAACATTTTCTCAAGTTCTGTACATTCTCTAGCTAAACGGTATCATCCTCCATATAAGTCCCCCTA
Organism: Sextonia rubra; assembly: GCA_037013555.1. Lineage (NCBI taxonomy): Eukaryota > Viridiplantae > Streptophyta > Magnoliopsida > Laurales > Lauraceae > Sextonia > Sextonia rubra. Next base: position 9,438,523 of record JASUAD010000015.1, read on the forward strand.
TAATGGTCCTTCATCAATTCATCAAAATCATGATGGTCCTCATCGAATTCATCCACGATCTCATCCGACTATCAGGTTATGGAATCTCCTCGTGATCTAACCAAACAGTGTAGGATTCCCTCATCCCATATCTGAGCAGATGACGTTTTACAGTACCATACGGGTGTGTAAAATGGTTGCAGCAGTTTACACATGGGCACTTAATCTCTCCAACCCCTGCCAAATGCGTTTTTGCAAATTCAATAAACGAATCAACTCCATCCATATGCTGCTTACTAAATTTATCTATAAGAAATATCCAACTCCTATCCATATCTGATCACATGCAAGTTCATTATTAGATAATCGGAGTAATAAAATTCACAATATTAAAAATAGGCAAAAAAATCAACCTCTTTCTTATTTAGATTTATATTTGATTTCAACAATTAAAAATAATATTTTTCAATTGAACAATAGATAGGTTAAAACTAACCTAACAATGGATATGTCTAAAAGCTTAAAATTTTTTAGTGTTGCATCAAAGAAATCCGGAATTATTTTTCTAATGATAACCAAAGTTCAATTTCCAAGCTTCACTAGAATTAAAAAGGATAGTATTATTAGGTTATTTAGAGTTTTCTTTTTTACATTAAAATACGTCATCTCAAATTGACAATGATGTGAGTTGCTTATTCACATAGGAATTAATATATCTATATGAATAAACCATGGACCGAAACTTGAACTGATTTTATCATTGCCAGGCAACCAACTTTACCGAAAATCAATTAACATGTACTCTGTCTTACAGCTCAGTTATTTATGTTAAAGAACAAAAACAACTTTCACTTGAATGTGACTCAAGATACCTCAGCTGGGTCCTTAGTGAGGGTATGGATAATACTATAATGATTTTTAGTACTTTAGTATATCCAAATTAGGATTTGCATTGGATTGGATACTGTGGATTATGAAGCCAACCAATAAACCTAGCCACAGCTTAAAAAAAAACAAGAAACACAAGGAAAGAGGAAAAAAAATGAAGGCATTAATTGGCAGAGAATGATTTTGAACAAAACGACGGAAAGAAAACTTTTATCATACCTAATGATGTTTAGCAAAATTCAAACCAATGCTTAAGTCTTGGTTTCATCATCACAAGAATTGCAGGAGCTGGGCATTAGATGGGCAACACCAAACATTGGACATCTGTGTAAGATGAGAACTAGAAAATACTTGCATTATGCAAATATGTCTCTGGTTTCTACAGTTTTGGCTACTTGATACTGTTTGTGATACTCTCATACAGTACAATTTACTCTCTTATACCATTGGTCCCAATAAATCAATTGTTATGCAGGCCAGATCTTTTGGCTTTTGTTGACTGCTCATCTCTTAAGTATACTGTATTAATACATGTACAACTATGATAGCATCTAAAAGACTACGATTCAAATTAGATTTTAGCTTTTGTCCCTTTAGCTTTTTCTTTATTGAAACTAAGATGCACTAAATTTCCTTCACAAATTCCACGGATTTCCTTCGTCAAACGAAACTAATGATGGAATAAATAGATAAACATTGTTATAGTACACAGAAAAGTCTAGGAAGGTCTACTTCAACTTTCATTACTTCTCCACAAGCTTTATTAAAAGGAAAAAGGAACTTCAACAAAGGTGCATGTAACGCTTGCTACTACAATCCATTGTTATCTCCATCTAAAATATTGTTAACATGGTGCGTTGCCCACTGGGAAAGTTAATATAAAATGAAAGTGATGTGCAAAAGTATAGAAGATGATCACTTAGATGAATTTTTTATTGTGTTTGAATGGTCTCCAGGACTCTCTCTAGGACTCCAAATCTATAATTCAACTAAGGCAATCCTTTGCCATTGTTTTCACTAGTACTATTTTATTTTTCCCTTCTCTTGCTCAAAGACTCAAAAACTCACGCACTGTTTTCATGTTGGAAAATTTGAGCTCTCAAATGAAATGGTTATGCATGTGTGTGCGTGTGCCCTATTTTACAATGAAATTTTTATTTGATTTTTACAATCATGATGCTCAAGTTTATGAGTGAACATCATTTTCTTGAGTGGATTAATTTAAACAGAACCTAAAAGTGAACACCATTTTCTCGAGTGGATTTTTTTAAACAAAACCTAAGTGGATATTTTTAACACAAACACTTTTGATCTATGAGAAACTAAAGACAAACCATGATGTGTTATTATTAAATTTATTTATTTATTAAAAAATTTATTAATTGGTTAATATGATGGTATGCCAATTACCAATTAGAGTGAAATTTTATCATGGCATAATAGAGAGAGGGGGAATCATTTTTGAATAGTTTGGATTTTATGTAAGTGAAACCAATCGTGGGGTTCATAAAGTAACAAGATTATGAATTTACATGCATGTATGTATTGAGTACTTAGCTATATGTATAGACTCAATAGAGTACTTAGCATTAAAAAAGAGAAAAAAAATCTAAAAAAGGGCACTTGCCCTTTCCCCTTTTTCATTTCATCATTCGCCCCAAACAGGGCAACGGCACCTAGGAGCCCTGGGAGCAAGAAAAACAAAGGTGGGAAATGGAAAGGGAAGGAGAATAGGAGAGGAGGAGGAGGAAGAGAAGGAAGAGGAGCGGAGCCTGGAAGCGATGAGCAAGACTGCTCCGACCTCGGCAAGGGTAGACAGCCAACGCTTCAAATAAGGTTCCCTTCTTCTCACCTCCTCTCTCTCTCTCTCTCTCTCTCTGTATGTCTGCATCTTTTAATATTTTTTAATTTTTCTTTGGTTCTTCTTCTTTTAATCAAGTGCCCCAGACCTGGATTGTTCTGGTCTGATTTTTGCAAACCGATTGATTGAATTTCATCAGTTTTTGGCCAACAAAAGTTGTGAACCCACATGGAATAGAAACTTAAAAAAAAAAAGGAAAACGAAGCAAACCTACAAATCAACCGGTTTCTTTTTCAAACCTTTCAAGTGCTGATATTAAGAGTAAAGAAAAAAATGAAGGGATGAAATGTGCAGTGGAAGACCAGAAGACACAGAGACGAGCAGTTTCAGGGATTTTTTCCTATTTTCACGCAAATTAAACATTTTATTGGAAAGAAAATTCCTTAATTATTTATTTCCTTAGCATTAACAAAAATCTATGTTTGGTAAGTGCAAATCGTCATTGATTTTTTTTTTTTTTTGATGAAAATTCTCATTGATTTTGAATGCTCTAGCTTGTTCAATTTGTTGAAGTGGTCCCATCAATTAAATCATATGCACACTTTTGATTATTCTTTCAATGGCTTACATTACATATGGGCTACATTTTAATTTTGTGAAGAAAGGAAACTAAGAAAATAAAATAAAATTATAAGCCAACCTGTTTTAAATTTGAATCAATGGGGATGTCGATGACCACAAATATGTCCTCTCAAAAAACTTAGATGACATTGTTGGGGTATGTTTATTTTGTTTGATTTTTTTTTTTTTTTTGGCTATGATTAGGTGTGGTTTTGTATCTATCAAAATTAAGCCTCAAGTTTCATTGTTCACACCTTCAATGTTTTTTTTTTCTTTTTTCTTGCTGTCAATAATTTGGCGAGGAATTTTTTTTATCGCGAAAAACATTCCTTCTTGTGTTGCATGACAATGATAGATTACAAGGATGATCCAAAGCTTTATGAATTTTTAATGTACATATCACTTGTTCAAACTACTGATTTTTTTATATACTATGTTAATGACCTGTTTGTGATGATTGCCAAGAAAAAAGAGGACAGGAAAAAACAAACGATAATTGTTGTCTATGGATGCTTGTGGGAAGCTAAAAATCTGATGAAAAATAATGTGACCATTAATGTTTGTTAGACGAGGATGCCAACTGCCAAGGCACTTGTAGATGCTTGAGATTTGATTTTCTAGAGCTTAGTCATTGATTCATTTAGAAAGGGGAGCAGCTATACAAGAAACAAGCAAACACATTTCCTATATGATATGTGTGTGTTCTATGTAACTTAGATGGATTTCATGCGGGGGAAACATTTGTTTATGATGTTTTTTTTACATTTGTAAGTCTTTTTGCAGTAGAAACATTTCATAACTTTAATTGACTATGTTTAAATTTTAATGGTTTAAATCTTAAATAGTTGGATGACTTTTTAGCTAGAATGACTCATTTATTGGAAGGATATATAGCTTCTTGTATTTTGATATGCTGTATTACAAATTTTAAAATTACAAATTTCTAAATTTGGGTTTTTTCCCTTAATTTTTTAGGTTAAACAAAACAAGTATCCAAAACTAAACCATTGTTTATGTTAATAATTTTCCCACAAAAGAGTAAGTCGTTTTTCACAAGTGTTGAGTACCGTGGGATATAATCAATTTCTTAAAACTGTACATGTGGTTTTACATGCCTAAATGGGGAAGGATATAATCACTTGGAAATATTGAAGAAAAAGTCGAGAGAGAAAATAGAAATTTGTAGGTGACGTTTCTCTGCGAGGAGAAGAGATCTTGATTGGCTGAAGTTTAGGGTTCAAAAATGACTATTACTTTTTGTCTATGAAAGGGGTTTTTTGGAGGGAAATTTCTCACATCATTTTTTTGACATTTGCTAACACATCCCGTATTATATTGGCAAAGGTATACGTTATCTCCACCTTTCACCAACGCATTCTTTTATTTGTTGGAATAAGCATCTCATTTACCAACACACGTTATTTGGTTGGCAAAATTACCCATTCCAAGGACCTTTTCCAACATGTTATTTGATACGTTGGTAAAATGTAACATTTACCAACACATATTTTATCACGTTAGCAAAATGGTACTTTTACCAATGCAAATAATAATGTGTTGGAAAAAGTAATCCCCCATTCTGATTTTTTTCCAACACATTCTCATTTGTGTTGATAAAAGGTAACATTTACCAATGCATATTTTATCGTGTTGGCAAAAGGTACGTTCACCAACGCAAATAATACTTTGTTAGCAAAAGTACTCCCCCCCTTATGATTTTTTACAACACATTTTCATTTGTGTTGGTAAACGGTAATGTTTACTAATAGATATTTTATTGCATTGGCAAAAGGGTATTTTTACCAACGCACATAATAATGCGTTGGTAAAAGTATTTTTCCTTTTGATTGTTCCTAACACATCATCATTTGTTTTGGTAAAAGGTACCCTTGAGCAACGTTTTTTAGGTTATGTTGGTAAAAAGTGTTGGTAAAGATGTAATTTATTATAGTTAAATAGAAAGGCCTTATAAAATCGCATCGCACTCTGTAGGTGGATCAGTTAGATTGCTTTTGCTATCCACTCGTCGAGGCCTGAAGGGACCCTGAAGGTCTCCTCTGAAGTCTTCTCGATCTTCACAAGATCAGGACTGGGATTTAAGCTCGTAACACCATTGGACAACTTATGAATAAGACTATTCAGAAAAGTACAAGCATAATTAAAGTAACACATGTTGTATCTAAAAGAGTTTTTAATAAGTGATCACAGAAGTCAATTTCATATACTAAGCATATTGTGCATTGAATAAAGCATGATATATGAATCAAATAGAAAAATACTTTACTATTTCGCTACTACAATTGCTATATCCTCCCTCTATGGATCTTTGCATTAAGAACACTAACACCCCGGCCAAAGGTACGATTGGGTCTTTACGTTCATAGAGTCCGAAAGCTCCAAAGGCACACTGCAATGGCACCATATCAATCTACTATACCAAAGTCAACCCTGCCGGGTATCATAAGGCTGAAGTTAAGTTAAATCAGACCATTTCCAATCATATAATTGAAATTAAGTAATTCATGCAATTCATTTCATTGTAAACAATGAATTAGACGACGTTCAATTCATTCTTACTCAATTCAATATTGGCAATAAGAAAATCGTATATCATGAAAGTTCAAAACTAGAATCAATTCATATCATGATCATTTCAAATCATTTCAATAATGGATGGCAACGACAATAATTCAGTATGTTATGCAATTCAAATTAGTATCATTAAGATGATTTACGAGCCAACCCTAATCTAGTCATCTATTGTTTCTAACCGTGCATGATGATGTAGTTTTAAATTATTTGAAACAAAGTTGTCTTTGTTTGGCATCACTTTGTATAAGAAATAGTGTATCAAAGTCCTTTAAACTAACACCCATGGGGAGGTGTTTAATAAATGGACAACATTATATGAATAAGCCTAAGCCCTCAAGACCCTTTATGTTAAGTAATTTTTCATTGGGCCAAATGATTAAGTTAAAGGTTTCAATAAACTAGGGCCCTATAAGGTCTTCCCAAATGTCCTTAATTTTCCTAAATTTTCAGGGTTCTTATGGCTTAGCCGTGAATAGCCTAGGGCTTAGTCGTGGTTATACAGGTTTTCTCTGCAGATATGGCTCAACAATGATTTAACTTACGGCTTAGCCGTTGGTAGCCTACTGTAACACCCAGACCCCAATTAGCTAGTTTAGTAGTCAATTACGCCTATTGTTAGCATATTGTTAGAGGATTTTCTTAGGTCATTATGTTTTCTTCTTGTTGGGTTATGTTTGGAGTTTTGGTTAGGTAGTTGGGTTGAGTTTTACCTGGATTAGGTAGCTTCGAGCCCTTTTTTGTAATTTTTTATTTTAATTGAGTTTGTCATTTCGGCGTCATCTTGATGTCTTCGTGTGTCTTTTGTAATGCTTGTTACTTTCCGTAACTGACTTGGAATCATCTAGAGTCGTTTGAAATGTTTAAGTACTCATTTGACTTGAATTGTAATTTGTATAACTTTTAGACCTGGTTTCAAATGGCTAAAATATATATAAATATATATAATCCACCACCTCTTTCATTCTTATCCTTTTTTTTAAGTCGGTCGCCACTTTCCTTCTTCGTCTCCTTCTCTCGTTCTTCTTCCATCTTCGTCTCGTGACCTGTGTCAAGCTTCGATTTCTCACGCCGGGTTTCCTCAATTTGAATATAGAAACGAGTGAAGCTTGATTCTTCGTCAGTAAAGACAAGTATAAACAATGATTGGTTGAATACATGCTGGTAACTTGTGATGATTGTGATTTACTTCAAATATATTAGTCTATGCATGTTTCTACAGCCCTTTTGGTTCTTCTTTCATTGTTAGGAAGAGAAATAGAAGGTTGTCACAACCCGAGCCCAGGCGATCAGGGGTTAGTCACAGATCTAACCAGTGACACACATACTCCCGTGCATATGCACTTAGACCTAATCTAGATGCACACGCACAAGGGAAAATCACACGTGCAAACATGTACGCGGAAACTGTAGGTATCAAATCTAAACACGAAACACACAAGAAAGTTAACTGAATGATATCCAACTGGAACATACAGTCAGAAATATACAGACTGAATCCAATCACAGAGATATAGAGCATGAACAGAACATGAATCACATCATGACAGAAAAAAGGCAATATGCAACTATGATATTATCGCACTCTCCTCCGCAACTCTGAAGAGACCTCAGAAATCTCCCTAGCTAACTGAAAGACCGACAAGAACCCGGTCGGGGTACCTGAGCCTGCAACATTGTCACGCCCCGATCTCGGGAATTGGGGTTAGGATAGCCCCACGGGGTATGCATACGTAATCCCGTAGTAATCTGTGCATGTAAACGTACACACACAAACCACTACAAGGGAGATTGCACAGGAACGTGTAGAAAAGTTCTCCAACATGTTAATTTACATTTAATAGTAAGCGGAAGCCTGTGTAATACATCTGTAATGATCATAAGCAATAACAAACGAATTATCATAACATTCATAAATAAGTCTGTATTTAACCATTTCTCATTTACAAGATAACCGTTAATTAAGCATGAACAAAATCTTAAAGTAGAAACAGGCCTATCCAAACTTAAGCACTCAACAAGTATCCCGTTGTTGTTCTTCGTACGATGACTAACAGAAGGCGTCATCTGCATTACCCTCATCTAGTCCCCGAGGTTTAGTACCTGTAACACCAAGGGTAGCACTGTTAACACAACGGTTAAGCAAGTATATAGGGGTACATAAGACTATCATGCCGTATCAAATGAAGTAAGAGTATATGTTGATTAAAAGAAAGCAAAGACTATCATGCCGTATCAAATGAAGTAAGAGTATATGTTGATTAAAAGAAAGCAAAAATCGTACACTAGGCATGTCGTGCATGGTGAGCATGAGTACCGAATCATAAATAGATTATCATACAAACTTATTGGCAACCACGTGGCCGTATTCTCCCAAGAGAAAGCATATCATCTAGAGGGAGCATGCAAATTCTAGGGGATCAGCCTAGCTTATTGAGAAGCGCTGACAACTCCTCCAAGGACTACTGCAGTAGCGATATATCGTATCATACCCAAAATGGTCCCGTCGAACCTAATAAGGGCGTAGCTAAGTGGTGCCGACTTAACATATCAAGACCGACCCAAATGCATATCTTTTATTCATCTTAGTTATACTTGTCATATCATACATACCAGGAGTTCGGTCTTGAGATTACATTCATATATTCATTCATATCTGATAATCAATTCGTGCATATTTTATAGAGCTACATATGTTGAGGGCATGATTTCTTAACAATATAGATGCATTTAGATTGAGTAAGCATCAAGAATAATTACTAGCCAACCCTATGCTATATAATCCGTGATCCCGAGGGCATTCAACACGATGTATTCATAAAACGTCCAGTGTCATTGTGTTACCAAATCTTGGTGTTAAATTGTATAGTGCGAAGGACACCTCTTCTTATGCCAACACCCATGACGTGACATCGGGAATTCGTCCGGAAAATCAAAGGGGATGAGTGACAGCTCTGCACTTGTCCACCTTTTAGTTGATCAACATTGGGCTAATTTGGTTAAGAAATAGGTGCCATATCTAGAGCCCTACAAAGTCATTAAAGGTTCCTTACATCCTATATTCATTGGGTTCTTACGGCTTAACCGTATACAAGGCTACGGCTTAGCCGAGTGGCTCAGGTTTCCTTCTTAATTCGATCCGCATTTACGGCTTGGTCGTATATTGACCTACGGCTTAGCCGTGCTAAGCCTACGGCTAAGGTTACGGTTTGGGTACGGCGTGGCCCTAGCAGAGTTCACGGCGTAGCCGTGTATGAGCTGTAGCTAAATCCTGGGTTTGGGGCTCTTTGGAAGGTTCACCGTAAAATAGCCTACGGCTTGGTCACGAGGAGGTTACGGCTTAGCCGTAGTACATTCCACGGCTTAGGCGAGTGTTAGCCGTAGTGTAATTTGGCTCTCTGGATTCTGAGCCGTAAAGACTTATGGCTTAGCCGTGAGCTTCGCCGTAAGCTTCTGAAGTTCTAAAGCTGATTCTGCAGCTCGGGTTCACTTGCAGAACTCTATCATTTGAGTTTCCAATGAGGGTTCTTATATTTCTAAACTCCATAGTAGGTCTTACATATTCTATATCATCAATCTTGCCTAATTATACTCATTATCACCTAATTCCATACCTGTGTGTGCTTATTTAAGAGGAAATGAGATGTAAGTTGAACATTGAATGAGCAATCCAAGAATCAATCAAATTAACACACATGCAGTACCATACATACTCTAATACTTGCCTTAACACAATGCTTGACCTTACTCAACTCCTCCTTGGTGTGTAGGTAGGGGAAGGCTCCCAATCTGAGATGGGTTCTCTTGAATCTGTAACTTAGAGAGAGAGGATGCCAAAAGGATGAAGAAGAGGAGGGATGGAGGCTGTCACTGTTGCATGCAAGCACTAAATCCCCCGTTTCCAGCTCTAAGATGAAGAGAAGATGGAGAATGGATGAAGAGAGGGGATGGCTCCAACGAATACAGAAGAAAACAGAGGAAGAAGACGTTGGGGCTTTATAAACTCAATTTTCCTACAGCTTTTGCATGCAAGTCCTAGTTTCTTGGGATATTTACAATTTAGGTCACATAGCCTCAATTGGGCCAAGACCAGTCCGAATCAAATTGAGCCCAACATGAAAGTTGACCCACAAGATGAAATGCACGTAATGCAACTGATGAGGTGTCCATATGATGCAAGATTAATTACGAAAAGGTCCTTACTACCTAAGCAAAGTTCGAACCCAACTACCTATCCAACTGAAACCCACTAATAATTTAAAAGCGAGGTGAATTAAGACTAATTATGCATATTAATAAGAAAAACAAGCTTAATTAGTATAAATTATAATTACGCCGGGTCGGGACCTTACAAACACCAAGGGCAATCTATGAATACAACGATTCAGCGAAGTATAAGCAGTAACAAGTTAACACGTGTGGTCTCTAATAGAATAAAAGACATAAATAATCATAACATGTCAATGTAGTAGTCTATGCAGTTGTGCATTCGAATTAACATATGCTCTATGAATCAATGTGTAAGTAACATAACATGTACATACTAGTTGGCAACTACGTAGGCCATATGCTTGTAAACGTGCTGAGAACACCATGGGCCAAATGGGTCTCGGGTTCCTAGGGTCCAAATTCCCCAAGACGTTTCCTTACTGCAGCAAGGCCATGAAAACTAGACCAAAGTCACCCCGTCGGGATCCTAAGGCTGAGGCTCAGTAGTGCCGGAACATATCGAGTCAATCAAGATAAGAACATGCATATCATAACGTGCATATCATAACGTGCATAACATGTATATCTTATCAGAACGTAACGTGCATGTCTTGTTAAGCATATATCAAACAGATGCAAGAGGTCATACGAGTGAAACAATCAAATATATCCAATTGAACAACCACATCAAACTGAACAGATCAAACAACAATATAATGGATGAAGGCATCTCAACTCATGTGATCGAACATGCAAGACCGCTGTTCTACCCAGGATTAACCATGGATAGAGCTAGGAATATCCAATCGTGTGCCCCAGTGCAAAACGCATATAAGAGGGCAAGAACCAAAGTCAATATGCCATGCAATCAGATTTTTTTATAAGGATCACAAGCTTCTACTAGCCAATCCTATTCTAGTTATCCAGTGTTTCTAACCGTGCATGATGATGTAGTTTTAGGTTGTCCGATGCACCGTTGTCTAGTGTTGCAGTGTATTTGGAATGTGCACCAAAGTCTCTTAAACCAACACCCATGGGGAGGTGCTAAACAACCGGATAACGTGCATGAATGATTCGCAGCCTTCGAGATTATTCATGTCATATATTCAAACCATTGGGCAAGTCTAGGTGATCTACATTCTATCATGAAGGCCATATCAGTCTCTTCCTTATGCATATCCTTGTTCTTCATGTTTCAGGGGTGATACGGTTTAGCCGCAGGTGAACCTAGGGCTTAGCCGTAGGCATCTTACTGCGTAGCCGTAATCTGCACTGCGGCTCCACCGCGGTTCCCTTTATTGTTCATCCGCAAGTATGGTTCACCCGTATTTTGTTCTACGGCTTAGTCGTGTGCTATTCTACAGCTTAGCCGTGGCTGGGCCGTAGAAGGTCTGTCAATTGCTTGCTTTCAGTTAACCCAGAAAAAGGCACCCTGTATTGATCTACGGTTGGGTCACGGCTGAGATACGGCTTACCCGTAGGACAATATACAGCTTAGCCGTGTCCTGGTCGTAGAAGAAAACTGGGTTTTTCCCTCTCTGGACTTTAAGCCGAAGGTGACTTACGGCTTAGCCGTGATACACACGAAGCAGTTTCTGAACTAATTCAGAATCACTAAAACATAGCCAAGCTGACGAAATCACATGTAATAGAGGGAAGTGATCACAAGATGGGCTGTAAACACCATTCATAAGCAAGAACATATGATTTAATCTTAATCAAACACATACCCACATGATTTAGCCAAGTTATGCTTATACTTGCCCCAAATGAGGTCTAACACACTCTTTGTTGTCCTTGGGCTCAATGCACACTACCAACGAGCTTCTAATCGCCATGCATGCAAAGAAAGAAGAAAAGAGAACCATCAGTACATGTACCAACTATTACTAAGAACAAGAATAAGAACGAGAAGGAAAAGGAGAAGCACTACAAGAACTCTAACTCACCTCGAATCACACGAGGGATGCTCAAACATAGACATGCACAACTTCCTTCCCCGGCTAGATCAACGAAAAGGAAGGAGGAACGAGCAGCAGAAGAAGACTCGAGAGAGAGAGAAACAGAACAGTGAGAGAGAAGGAGAAGAAAAGCGGTGATGGCTTATAAAGATAAACATAAAGACACATTTGCAAGAAAGTCCAAGCAGTAAGACTAATTCCAGTTTGAGTCATTAGCAGGTCTAACGGAAACATTTGACATACTTAGCAAACGACGTAGTTACGGGAATCAACAAGCGTCCCAAAAGACAAGCGTTAAAGCCAAGATGATGCATGAATGACGACATCGAACACAATCGAATATTACGAAAAAGGGCTTATGTCTACCTAAACCAGGTCAAACTCAACCCAACTACCTATCCATAACCCGAAACCAAACAAAAACACAAGCAAAACACAATTAGCAACCAAGTTATCAGAAATTAGCCGCTAATCCCGATCAAATTGGGTCAGAGTGTTACAAAGTTTTTGTAAGCTTTAGAACAGTAGGAAACTAGTTCTGTTCACGGCCGGCGTATCAGGGCCGATCGATCGGTCTTGATTGTCCGACCGGTCGAGTTGAGGTTCTGGGAGCAGGTCCGATCGGTCGAATCTGTATCTGATTAGCCGGGTCATGCACATCTCAGGGATGTAGGTTCTTCATATACATGATTTAAAGTCTAACCAGAGGCCTTTCATAAACCTCCTAATGACCTAATTCTTAGGCTACATAATGGACTAAGAATCCCTTACGGTCCTGTCACCATGACTTCCTCTTAGACTTTACATAGTTACACTTTAGGATTTGATATGACAAAGCCGGAAGATCGGGCAAAGACCTCACAAGGGTGTGTTAAAACCCATACTAGACTTAGCAGGCCCTTAAGACTTAGATTTCTTACCTTTATCTTAGCCATGAGTCCGTTATGGACCGACTCTGTGCATATCAGGGAGTTTCAAGGCTGATCAGTCGGTCCTGAACCCCAATCAGTCGGATTTTGGTTCTGCATGGGGTCCGACCGGTCGGACACTTACTCGATCGGTCGGGTAAGTCACCTGCCGACTTGTAGGAAATTAAATGTGCATAACTTCCTGACCTATTCTATACTCCTTGGAGACCTATAGATGAACTACCCTAATGACCGAACTTATGAATATCATGAATGGTCCTGAGGGCTGAGATACATTCATGAATGTTATCCATTTGTTAAACACCTCCCCATGGGTATTGGTTTAAGGGGCTCCGATACTCTTACTTTTATAATGAGACACCAAAGGAAGAACAACCGAGTATTGGATAACTTAAAACTATATCATCATGCACGGTTAGTAATAATGGATAACTAAGTTAGGGCTAGCTAGTAAAAGATGGTGATTCCTTCAAAATAATCCAATTTGCAATGCATATTGACTTTGGTTTTGCCCTCTTATTCATATAGTACGCGTTCTGCGCTGGGACAATGATTGGATATTCCCTGAGGGCTCTGTCCATAGTTAATCCCGGGCGGAACAGCTGACTTCCATGTTCGATGCTACCCGTTTGATTAATGCGAGTTGATAAGCCTTGACATGTTTTATGGTACTTCAGATATCTTAATCTTGACATGGACTTGACACAGACAATGCATTATCTGTCTACCCATTGAATTGCATAGATGTTGAACGTTACTCATATATGACATCTTCTATGGATGATTATTGACCTCCACTCTTCTGTATGATTTGACTGGCCCTCGTTATACCTTGGTACGTTTGATTTGTTTGATCTATTCAACATGTTTCCCTTAACTTGCGTATTGTATGTAAGACCTGAATGTATGGTATGTGCTCGATATGATATACATGGTTTACTTAAGTTCTTGTATATGATTGACTCCATATAGTCAGGCACTACTCAACCTCAACCTTACGATACCAGACGGGGTTGAATTTGGCATAGTATGTATGGCACCACTGCAATGAGTTTATGTCTTGGGGCTTCCGGACCCTAGGAACCCGAGACCCATTTGTCTCCGGCCCGGTCAATGGTGTTCTCAGTATATATGTAAGATCCCTTCTTGGGAGCATTTGGCAAATGTAGTAGCCACCTAGTACAGTATTTCTGTTATTGACTCGTATGACATGCTCTACTCATTGCACGATTTGCCTAGTATACGGAATTGACATTTTATATGATTACCTATTACTGATTTTGTTAGACACAACACGTGTTACCTTTATATTGTTTATACTTTGCTGAGTCATCGTACTCACTCGTTGTTCTTAGTGTTCCAGGATCAAAGTCAGTTTCCGATCCCTCAAAGATCAACCTGACTTCGGAGGAGATTATAGAGACCTCAGTGGGACGGAGAGTGGGTGTGATTGATCCGCTCTAGAGAGCGCCTTGCATTCCTTACATTCCCATTTGCTGCATGTTAGTGTGTCATCTATTGTATATGTATTCATTGAATATTCTCTCATGTCTTTCTTGTGACGTCTATTTTCCGTAGTGATTATATTTATTGTATCTTTTTATGCTCTTTTGTGCACTAATACTATCTACAGCTTCCGCATATAAGGATTGCACTTGTGATAGTTCCCTTGTATATGTGCACTTAGGCCAGGTTTATGAGTACATATACGGGAGTACGTGTATCACTAATTAAGTTTTCTCCTAATCCCTAATTTCTTGGGCTCGGGTTATGACACCTACGGCTTGGCCACAACTTGGCTATGACTAAGCTGTGAAGTAGTGCATCCATGGCTTAATCGTAAGGCTAGCCGCAGAAAAAAAAAAAAAAGCCAAGTTTTGGGTCTCTGGAAAACTAGCCGTTGAGTAGCTTGCAGCTTAGCTATAAACTTCAGGTTTTTTGCAACGGAATCCATTACAAAAGGCTCATTTTCAACCCAAAATTCTAGGATTCTGAGTGCATGTTTATTTTCTATTTTTAAGAAGTCATTCATACTTTAATTAATCATTTAACATTTCTAAATCCACTTCATACTCATTTAAACAACTTAATCATGCATTTTAAACAAATAAAAGGGGCTGAAAATGAGATTCAGATTTCAAAGATTTACAAGAATCAAAAGTTACCAACATGCATTCTAACAATAATTAGCTTATACTTACCTTAGATTTGTATTTAAATCACTACTCCTCCTCTTGCCTCAAAGAGAATAAGAAGAACCCAATTCTTGACCCTAAGATAACATGCATGTGAAGAAGAATGAAAAAGATGAGTGCATGTTTGATACAAGAGTCTCTTTGACTCCATTAAACCAGGAAATCTGTAAATGGGTAAGAGATCTTACCAAGACAACAGCTAGAGTGTTGCAGGGAGAGATGTAAACCACTATTTTCAATTCCAACATGGAAGAAATGTAGAGAATAGATGAAATGATGCAATGGAAATCTTAGAGCATGTATAAGATTCATCTTGCTCAATGTGACTAATTAAGGAAGAAAAAAAATGAAAGAAGAAGAAGAAGAAGAAGTTCTGTAACTGAGAGAAGAGAGGAAATCGAATGGAGTGGGTTGGTTTCCTTTTAAAGTCTCAATTTCCTGAATTCTAATAAATGTCTAGCTTCTAAGGTACAATTGCATTTTGAGTCAAATGAGGGCTTAAATAATCCAAATGAAGTCGAATGCATTCAAGTCAACCACGAAGGTTGACAAGCTCAATGAGATGAACACGATCATATTAGTATGATGCATGAATGATGTAAAACCATAAAATCTAAAACTATGAAAAGGGTCTTTCATCTACCTAATCAAAATTAAACTCAATCCAAACTACCTATCTATAACTTGAATTAGACCCATGAGACTTAATAAGACAAAAGTAAACTAAATCTAACCTAATTAAAAATTAAACATCATTATTTAAACTAATTCTATATTAAATAGCTAAAAACTTACTTAATTAGTCGTTAATTATGCTTAATTGAGATTAGAGTGTTACAAAGAGACTGGCCCCAAAAGAGGAAGGTTGGATCTAGCATGGTTTAACTTAAGCGTAACCAGTTTTAACCAGCCATATGTACATCATCTAATCCAAGGGAAACGGCAAGTCAATGTTCACCACACTGCAAGGACAGACATCGAGATTGCAAAATCCAAGGGAAAATCCCATTTATTGAGTTGTTGGAGGGTATCCGATTCATGCATGGGTTGGCAACTCTCCATGCAAAAATTTCACATATTCTTCTTAAGTATTGATCAAACTAGAATTTTGATTGTTGTTTTCTTCCCACAGACAGCGCCAATCTTTTCTATTCACCCAAAAAGGGAAATTGAGGCATACAAAGCATATCCCGACTCTCTTTCTGACAAGCGAGAAAAGACACGAAGATGAAAAATGAGAATGTCGATCTTTTCAACTTTTTCAATTCTAAGTTCATTTTTGTAGGTTTTTTTCCATTCTAACCTCCCGGCTGCATGTTGTTTACATGTATTTTTTTTCTTTTTCTATAGCCCGCCACCACCCCCCACACCCCCCCCCCCCCCCCCACCCAACCCTACTCGGTCTCGAGAGATCAACACTTTAAAAAGATGATGGACAAAACACATGAAAAATTACATAAACAAGAGGGAAACAAAGAATTTAGAAGGGTGGCCCACCTATAGTAATTGAATGCTTGCCTTGTTAATGTTTAAGTTGATCAAGCAGTCTTCGTAATCTATCACCCGTTTTCTATGGATATGAATGTGGATCGCATATCACGTTATACCAATGTGTTGGCCATAGTTTTACTTGTATCTCCTTTTACTCCTAAGTGAAAGTTGTCTTCTTTAGAGATTTGTTCAAGTCAAGGAACTATCCTTCTGATCATTTTTAGGATATCACGTACCTTGTCATTGGTGTTGAAGTTGTTGTTGAAGAAGTTGAAGTGTCAAAGTCCTCTTGTACCGAGTCTGGATCCTTGATGCTCTATTTGTATCTCAGTTTCTCTATCTATGTGTCTGTGTGGTCTTTGTGTCTTTGTGTGTTGAAATGGACCCCCAAGGGGGGGTATTTATAACCTTCAAGCGTTTTCTGCAGTCATTTATGGCAGGGAGAAGATTGAACAAAATCTGATTTGCAGGGAGGGTAGCCGACCGCACATTTGTATGGTCGGATACCCTCCCACAATCAACCTTGTGAGGTGGCAGCCGGAACTTAATCATTTGAATCATACAAATAAGCTTGAAATCTAATCAGAATGATTTGACTAGATCTAGATTGGCTACTTGATGATCTATCAGAATTTATAATTGTCAACCAGACACTTTCTTCTATTGGCCACTATCTTTCGGCCACTGGTTTGTTTAGTCAGCTAGTGAACCATTTGGCCACTTCTTGTTCAATCGGCAAGTGTATACATCTTCATTTTTTTCTGAAGTGTTTTTACTTGTTTTCTTTTTCAAACTTCAAGGGGTATTTTTGGGCTTTGTCCTTGAGCTGTTTGGCTTTTGTTTTGTTGTGTTTGAGTCATATTTGAGTCTTGACTCTATTTGAATTGTTGAGATGCTTGTGGTTTTCTTCCGAACTTTCTCTTGGATGTCGATAGAAATAGGATAGGTAGGAGGAATGGTTTGTTGGGTTACCTATGGAGTGAGGAAGTTGCTGCCAAATAAGGTGGGAGAAGTAATGGTGGCAAAGGAGGTGGTCAAGGGACTCCTGCTTAAAGTGGCATAAGGAGCGAGTCTCAGATTCCTGGGGGTTCAGAAAGTGGGGACAATCCGTTGTGGGTAGCCGATTATGGATACATCTCCATAGGAAAAACTGGAGTTTATGTCTGATTTGAGCCTTCCCGACCTTATTCCGAGGAATGTGGGGACCAACACATCTAATCCTTGAACATCTTTGTATATGGCCTTGAAAGAGCAGGAGCCCGCGGGTTGCTCTTTCCAACATCTAATGTCTTGGCCTCCAAGGGGAATGGCTTTGATAGCTTGGACCACCTGAAGGGGCCAGAGTTGATATAGGATGGCTTCATTCCAATGGGAAAATCCCTGGATGACTCTGGTAAGGCTATTCACGTTTTTGACAATATCAAGGAAGTTTGGTTGGACATTGGGTTTGATCCAGTCAAGAAGGGGTCCCACCGAGGGAACCCAAGAGTCTTGTAAGAACTAGTAGCTTCGCCTGTGCCCACTAACCATCTAATATCCTCTGATGAGGCTTCCGAATTTTAGCATCTTCCTTTAAATAAATGAGTCAGTCTGTGTTGGACTTCCTCAAAGGTGAAAGACCTCAGGTACTTCTATGTGAGCAGCCTGACCCAAAGATCATTTAGGTTGCTGATAAATCTCCAGATTAGATGGGCCAAACCTGCCCAATTAGAAATAGATGGGTCACTGATTCCTGGGGCCCTGCTGATTTTTGGTTTAGTAACCGTGCTTCAACTAATAGGTTGATTACCCATCCTGTCAGCCATCGCATTCTAAAGGAAGGAAGCATGGGACTGGACTATGCTGTTAACATGTTTCTTTGTGAGGTACACTAATCTAATTCAGTAATGAGGAATGGCCGAAAAAACTGACTAGACTATGACTTTCCTTCCTGCTATCAAGAGGGATTTTCCCCTCCACCTGAGGATGCCTCTCTGGGTCCTACTATGGACGAGCAGCCCTCCTTGCTTCCTCTGTTGACTGAGACCCATTGTATCACCTAGGTAGGTGAAGTATCCCAAGATTCCCCCTAGCCTCAGGGACAAGCTGTGCAGGAGTGTCTCTATTGACAATGAGACTTGATTTGTCCCTGTTCACTTTTGGCCTGCCTCATTCCCAAAAAGAAGTAGAAGGTTGGTTATGAGATGACGGGCCCTGTTCGAATTTTTAAAGAATAAGAGGGTATCATCAGCAATATTGGAGGATGCCAATTCTATCACCACTCGTGGCAATGGCCGGGAATAGAGCTAGGGATCTGTGAATAAAGTTCTACACAGACCTCGCGAGAGCTTCCACATATAAGATAAATCGGTACGAAGAAAAAGGGTCACCCTATATAATGCCACAAGTGGGTCTAATAGTGCTAGACAAGTGTCCATTAATATTGATAGCATCGATAACTGTAGACACACAGCCCATAATTTTAGACACAAAGTTAGGATGAAATCTATAAGCAAGGAAGCCATGTAAATGAAATTCCAAGAGAACTTGTCATAAGCTTTGGAGATGTACAGTTTTAATGCACACCACCTTTTTTTTCCTATTCCTCTTATTCATGTGGTGGAGTAATTATTTGGCAATGATGATGTTGTCTAAGGGTCTTTTTCCCGGATGGAAAGCAACTTGCTCATTCAAGATACACTTTTTTAACAGAGGGCCCAGTCTTCTAGCAAAGATTTTAGAAATGATTGTATTGGATACTTCAAAGGCTGATGGGTCTAAAGTACCTGAGAGGCACCCCCCCGTCCTTTTTTGGAATAAGGACAATGTCTGTTTCATTGACTCCCAAGGGTAGGGTCCTAGTCGAAAAGAAATCCTTAACGTATTGACAAACATCTGGTTGGAGCACATCCCAAAACTTTTGGAAAAAGGCCGCTTTGAAACTGTTTGGACCAGGGGCCTTGTCCTTTCCCAAAGAGAAGACAATCGCTTTAATCTCCTCCTGTGAAGGATCTGCCAGGAGCATGGTGTTATCTTCATCTGAGATGCAAGAGTCAATTTTATTGCAGAGGGATGGAGTCTCCTATAGGAGATGAGGAGAAGATGTTTTGGAAATAGGATTGGTAGTGATCCTTGAGCTGTGGTATGGAGGAGAGACAATTACCCTAATCATCTTGGAGGAACGAAATGTGGTTTCGTGAACAAAATTCCAAATTGCTTTACAGAATTTTAGAGTGTTTAAGACCCTTCTTGATATATGCAAAACCTTCAGCGCATGTAATCATGTGTATATCCCACCACTTGGACGGTCATGATGCCCTACCAATTTTTGGAACTTGTGACACTGCATCACATATCTTGCACTATGGGCACTTGACATGTAGGTCACAAACCTCTTTTGCAGGCCCTTTTTCTTATTTACATAGTTGGATCCACTTACAACTAATGCAACCATTCACATATACATGCCCCTCAAACTCGCACTAAATTCAATCTTACAGATATTTATATATCAGTTACCATAGGATTTCATCACAATATATATTTGCTGAAAAGGGAGAAATGCATAGATATAATAAAACGGAGTTCTTAATGGCGGAGCCAAAAATTTCTCTTAGTCGGGGCAAAAAGGAATCACTATAATTCACTAAACAAAAAAACATATATATATATATATATGTATAGACATAAATACGTGTGCATAAAAAAATTTTAATTCCATTACATGAAAAATGATTTCTTTCACTGTGGGAACGTTGACAAGATATATGTGTCTAATTTGGCTAAGAAGCTCAGGTTTGATGGCTCTTAGGCTCAAGTCTGATGGTGCTTGGGCACTTTCATTTCTGTCTCTAAAGTTTGGTTTATTTTTTAAATTTACATTCTTGTCGATTTTTTTTTACTTTTAGATGTTTTTGTCGGTATTTAGAATACTAGAAGAAATTTCTCTAGGTTTGAGTTATCCACCTTAGATTTGTTAGTCCTTGAATTTAATATTACAAAGATTGGACAAGATGAAATTGTCTCTTTGCTATATGATTAGTCACAGAGATTTTGATAGCACAAATTCGTTTGTTTGAAGGTTTTTGTAAGGAAAATTTCATTTAGGAAAACCTGAAAATACCTACAACTCCTGTGCTACTCTTCAAGAGAAAATAGGAAAACCTAGAAAACAAAAATCCTACCATCCATGGAGCCTGCCATAAGCCTAAAATTCATCTTGAATTTAATGCATAATAAAGGCAAAGAAACAAGATGGTGTGTGTTTGTTTTGCCAAATAAAGATTAAATCAATTAAAAGACCATAGCTCTTAAAGATTTGGGGACATACCTCCTATAATAGAAATGGGAACATATTATTCAAATTAATCAAAATGCCATATCCATCTCTATGTAATGTAAAACATCATCTTCCACTTCAAAGAATTCAAGATATTAGGTTGTGATTATCCATTGACAATTAGTGAGAAAAAGTAAAAAAGTTGAAAATGACTTGCCCTATGAGTTATCCACTTTGAATTGCTTATTTTCGGGAGAAAAAGACATCATTATTTCTAGGCTTTTTGTTATTCTATTTTTTTAGTCTTATAAGTTGATGATAGGCAAAAGGTGAATAAAAATACAAATGGTCAAAAAAAAAAAAAAAAACTGGAAAGGGCCGGTGATAGAAGCCCCCATTGTGGGTCGGTCTTCTTGTGTATGTGGGCGTAGACGGACATGTATAAAGGTGATGAGAGTAAATACTTGTTGCAAACTGTAGTACACTAACTTTTGGGCAATCCCAAGTGGGGCAGGCATTTCCACATTTGAATAAAAGCAATGCGCTAATCTTTCATGCCTCAAATCTTATTGCCAACTCAATCTCCCAATTTTTCAAAAATTTCAGTGCGGCTAACTGCCTCCCTTTCCCTCCCATTCCCCCCGCCCTTGACTAGACTGACACCAACCACACTGGGCTCAGACAAAACACACCGGACTCACAGACACCACAAACTGCCAGACAACTAAAGCATGAGAAACCAAATGTTGTGTCACATCTCACCCTATTAGGGAATGGGATTAATGATCCGTGGATGGTGATAGGGGATTTTAACGAAATCTTTAGTCCCGAAGAAAATGGGGGAGGGGAGGGGGGTGTAAAAGTTTAATTATGGGCATTAAAAATCCCTGTCTACATTTTATGGATAAAATGAAATTAACGGACTTGGGAGCGGTAGGTCCATCTTTTACTTGGACAAACCAACGAAAGGGATTGGCTCACATTAAGGTTAGATAAAGCTGTGGGCAATGTGGCCTGGCCAGATAAATTCCCTGAAGCCATTATCAGTGTAGATAAAGCTGTGGGCAATGTTGCCTGGCAAGATAAATTCCCTGAAGCCATTATCACAGTGTTGACTGCAGGTGGATCGGATCACTCTCCCCTTCTGTTTGTTGAAAATCCTAATAGACCTAAGCTTCCCCACCGTTTCAGATTTCATAGCATGTGGTTAAGGGACAAACAGTGTGAAAATGTTCTTAAAAAATAGTTGGTCCCAATGTAACACAATTAATTTTCAAAATATAGATCAGAGGCTAAAAAAATTTCGGCAAGACCTAAATAAATGGAATAAGAAAAGTTCTGGTAATATGGAATTCCTCAATAAAAATACTAAGGGGGGGTTGGAAAGACTAGAGTTGGACCACCCAAGGTGGATTCCGTTGATAGGGAATTGGAATTAACTAGGATGCTAGATGAATTATTAACAAGAAAGGAAGTATGTGGAGACAAAAATCTAGAAAAATTTGGCACAAAGAAGGGGATATAATACTAAGTTCTTCTATACTACTACCATAAATAAGAGAAAGCTAAATGGAATAGAGAAAATTAAAAATAGTGGAGGGGTGTGGATTGACGATAGGAAAGGTATAGGAACTGAATTGAGCAACTATTTTAAATCAATACTAGCAACTAAGGCCCATGCTAAGCCCGGGCTAAAAAATAAATTATGGTAAAATTTGAAATTTACTATAAAAAAAACCATATTAAAGAACCCTATAGAAATGCAAGTATCATTTCTTACCTATAGCCTATTTTAATTTATTCTTAAATTTGAAAAATCGATTAAGAGTTTTCCGAAATAGCTCTACATGCAAAAGAATTATGAAAATCATATCCAAAGCATTAGATAGCAATTCTTTGGAGAAAATATATTTATTGCAAAATAGAAAATTGATTATTATATCTGTAGATTGATCCTATCTTCTCCTTGAACACAGGTATGAACTTAATCAGTAACTTAAAATGTTTACCTGAGGAAGCCTACCAATGCCTGTGCTGAGCCCGGGCCAAAAAAATCAAGTACATCTCAAATTTTTTTATATTTTTCAGTATAAATAATGATATTCATAGAGACAGTGGCATAGGTACATCTTTATTTGCACAAATTATATGCGTAAAAATAAAAAATTATAAATTATACTTGATTTGAGAAACACTTGAATAGTAATAGCTGATTCCTTTTCTTTTAATTTAATAGTATCATATAATAACCATCAACACTTGATAATAATCAAATTAATTAATTAATTAATGTTCTAATTCCAATGGACTGACCACCAGCAACACATTAAAACACTTAATAAAAAACATTGAAATCTAATTTTTTAAATTTATTTTTGAATACTTTAAATTTAATGAAAATACAATGTACAGTGGTCCGGTTTAATAATAAACAATTTATCAATGGAGCCGATATTAATAATAGTAGCTACATGAGAATTTTCCTGGTTTTAAATTCTATCAACAGAAACATATTTTTGGAATGATGAATGGAATGATTAGATATTAAGAGGGAAAATCAAGTAGAAATTTGAGAGGATAAAAAGAGAGATTTTAGGAGATCCAAATTTAAAAAATACTAATTGCCCAAAAGATAAGAGGAAGGGAGAGAGATTGTACAAGGACAGATTGTAGTATTTTAGGATGCTGATGTGGCGCTTTAGAAAAAAAGAAAAATAAGGGGTGATGATATGGTACCCTTCACAGGCCTCCATCCTTAGAGCTTTAATATATATAATTGAGTGCTACTGGTTCTAGAGATTTGAGTATAATCAAGGAGTTAATCAATCCTACAATTAATGACGTTGAAAATAGTAGCCTTGTTAGTATTCCCCAATCAGTGGAGATGAAGGAAGCTCTATTCCAAATTGGCCCACTGAAAGTCTTGTGGACCCGATGGCTTTCCTTCTATTTTTTTATCAAAAAAGTGTGGGAACGGTAGGCCCGGATGTCATATCCATGGTTCAAGAGTTTTTCAAATCTAACATCCCACTGGAGAAAGTTAATAAAAAACTTGTAACTCTAATTCCCAAGAAAAAGAATCCTCAAGTTGTTAGCGATTTCAGACCCATTAGTCTTTGCAATGTTTGTTATAAAATTATTTTCAAAATTCTAGCTAATAGAATGAAAATCGTCTTAGACAAAATTATTGGACCATTCCAAAGTGCCTTTGTTAAAGGTAGAATGATTTCAAATAATTATATTATAGCTCATGACATTCTTCATTTTTTTAAAAAGAAAAAGAAAGGGAAAACCATGTGTATTAAACTTGACATGGCTAGGGGCTATGAGAGGCTTGAATGGGACTTTATTGTGGAAGTCTTGAAAGCTTTTGGTCTCTATAAAAAATTTACAGATATGATTTATAATTGTATTTCCTCTATTTCTTTCTCTGTTCTCCTCAATGGGTCTCCCCTCGATTTCTTTAATCCATCAAGAGGTATAAGACAAGGGGATCCTCTATCCCCTTACCTTGTTATTTTGGGTGTGGAGGTTCTATCACGGTGGCTTTTGAAAGAAGAAGAAAATGGTAGATTCCATGGGATTAAGATTGCTAAAAACACCCCACGTATCTCGTACTTGTTCTTTGCAAATGATAGTTTTATTTTTCTTTAGGGCATCCCCGAAGAAGGTTAGGGTGATTAAAGAAATTTTGGAATTATATTGCTTGATTTCTAGTCAACTTGTAAACTATGAAAAATCGGCTGCCCATTTTAGTAAAGGTGCATGCTACCAAAGGCCTAGAGTTTTGGCATCAATCCTAGGTGTTAGATTTATTGGAGAGTGTAACACTCTGAACCCAATTAAGAATGATTAATGATTAATTAAGTAGGTTATTAGTTAATTAACAACAAATTATGATAGGTGACATAGATTTAGTCTTGTGGAGTCTAGTAGGTAGAGTTCAGGTCATAGATAGGTAGTTTGGGTTGAGTTTAACCTTAACTAGGTAGTGCAAGCCCTTTTTTGAAGTTTTTGCATTTATCGTTTCATGTCATACATGCATCATATTAATATCATCGCGTTTGTCTCATTGAGCTTGTCGACTTTCGTACTTGACTTGAATGCATTGGACTTTGTTTGTGTTGGTTGGACCCTCATTTGACTTAATTTTGAAATACAAACAACACTATGGGTTTCCTTATAAATCTTAGAAATTTTGAGTTATAAAAGGGCCCAGCTGCAGTAATTCGAACTTTTCTTCCTCTTTTCCTCTTACAACTGCTGAATTCTTCCTTCTTTCCATTCTCTTCCCTCCTTTGTTACATCGAGCAAAAATGGACTTTGCATGTATGCTCTAAGGCTTGCATCCCATTAGTTCATCTCTCCTCTACCTATCTTCTTTGTAGGAATTGACGATAGTGAAGTATACTTCTCTCTCTACAGAGTTCCAGTGGTTGTATTGGGTATGATCTCTTCCCCATTGGTAGACTGCTTGGGTTAATTGAGTCAAGAAGACTCTCATCTTCATCAGGTACTCATCTTCTCTATTTTTCCTTACATGCATTTCATTTAGGGTCAAGCTCAGTGTTCTTCTTCTTTTTCTAAGCCGAGAGGAAGAGAAGTGATTTGAACACAAAATCTAAGGCAAGTATAAGCAAATTAATGTTGAATTCATGTTGGTATTTCATGAATCCTATAAGTTCATTTCAAGTTTGTTTCACTTTAGTTGCATGCAGCCTAATGTTCTTCTCCTTTTCAACTTCTGCTGTAATTTCTACTATATGCAGACGTTTCAGTAATGTGGTGATGTTAGGAATGTAGTGATGTTGATGAATGGTGGAGTAAAACAACAAGCTAATATAGTAGACTAACTTAAGTAAGTAAGGATATTATAGTGGGAACCCAACTTGAAAAGGTCTATATGAAATGGACCTTGTGTTGAGTCAGCTTCAGAAACCCTGAAGCTTATGTCTAAGCCGTAAGATTTTATGGCTCAAAATCCAGAAAGCTAAATTTTTAGTTTTCTTCAATGGCTAAACTGTGGGATGTGCTACGGCTAAGCCATAGCTCAGCCGTAGACTTCATGCAGCCTAGCCGTAGTCTGTTTTACAGTTAAACCACATGGACGAGTGAACAGGACTGAACCTACGGCTCAGCCATAGGGTAATATACGTCTAAGCCTTATGGAGCCTACGACTAAGCGGTAGGACAAGATACGATTAAGCCGAACACCTTGAACTATAGGATTTCTCAAGGACACTCTAAAGACTTTGTAGGACTTTAGTTCTTGGATTCCCTTACCCTATTGAACCAGAGCAAGGAAAAAGAATAGCCAACGAGCTAATCTTTAAGCCAAAAGGCTTAAGGATAAGATATCTAGGTGCCCACCAAAGACAAACAACAACTTTTTCAATTAAGAACTGAACTAAAATTCTTATTCAATATCAATGTATCCCATTAAGGGTTTACATCTTTATTTATAACTAAGATATTGTCTAATTAAGAAACAACTAATTCAAATCAAACAAGAAGTCCAAAACCAAATATAATTGGACTTTCTAAATATGAAAGAATCTTAGATAATTAAGAAAGCAAGTAAAGCAACTACTAATAGGATCTACTCTACTCTACTGGGCCTTATTTGTCTTGGGCCTACGAGTATAGACTTTCAAATAGGACCCATTAGTATGGCCTGCATTAACTCTCCCCGACTTAGAAAAACTGGATTCTGGCGAGTTTTAACTTGGTACTGCTCATATAAATCTGGATTGATCCATTGAAAATCAGTTGCCATAATCCTTGTAGCTTTGGAGAATGGTTTTTCTTTTCACTTGACAAGGAACTTGTGAAACCCACCATTCTTGGTTGAAATGATCTGATCATCAAAAACATCTTTAATTTCGTCGTGAGAAAATTGATCAAAAAGGGATGCAAAAAGCTTGTTCCTCAAAGGATTCGTCGTTGTGATGCCCGTGATAAAATGCCAAATCTTCAACATTAAAGGTGAAACTGATATTCATGTATGAAGGAAGGTCGAGAACATACGCATGGAGCTGATTTTCTTCAGAATTTTTAAAAGACTTGCACTTCGTGGATGTAATTTCTTATATTTACCTGTAGGAAACCGTTCGAGCTTCAAACAAGCCATTACCATATCGCCTGTGGCAAACTCAACACGGCATCTACGAGAATTTGCGTGCCTTATATATGTTTCATTACTTCTAGCAATTTGCCAGTGAACTTCATCATGAACATCCTTCATATGTTATGTAAACTATATTGCTTCCTGACTTGGCTTAAAGTCAACTGGTAATAAGATTAAGTCAAAAGGAAGACGTGGCTTGACACTAGTGACAACTTCAAATGGTGATCTCTTTGTCGTTTTGTTGATGGAATTATTGGAAGCGAACCCTGCCATGGGTAAAAGAAGATCCCATAAAACAACATGTTCTCTGATAAGATATCGAAGATGGTTTGCCAAACTACAATTGACGACCTCTGTCTAGCCATCAGTTTATGGATGATATGCACTTGAGTATTAGAGTTTTGTGCACATCATGTGCCATAAAGTCTTCCAGAAGATACTCATGAACTTCATATCTCTTACACACTATTGTCTTGGGAAGGCCATGCAAATGAATAACCTCTTTAAAGAAAAGAGTAACAATCTTCTTGGCATTTGCTGTGTAAGAACAAGGGATAAAATGTGCCATTTTTTAGAAACGATCCACAATAACAAATACAAAATCTACCTTTCTCGCTGTTTTTGGTAAGCCTAAGACAAAATTCATGTTCAAATCTTGCCAAGGCACATGTGGAATAGGAAGGGGTTGATACACACCTGCATTTTTCTTTTGACCTTTTGCAAGTTGGCATACTCTGCATAATTCACAAATTTGAGTAATATATATTTTTAAGCGTGACCAAAAGAAACAGTTTTCCACAATAGCCAATGTGTTATCATGCCCAAAATGTCCACTACATCCGCCACCATGTAACTCACGTATCACAAACTCGTGGATAGATGTAACTGACAAACATAACTAATTTCCACGAAAGAGATATCCATCATGAATGGAGAACTTTGGGTGTTCAGAAAACTCACAATTTAGAAAATTTGTAGAAATGCAACCAAAGTCATAATCAGCTGTATATTCTTTGCATATTTCTTGAAAACTGGGAAGAAGATGGAAAGTTTCGTAAGTATGTGAGTTCGATGACTCAAAGCATCGGCAACTTTATTTTCCATGCCAGATTTATCATGCAGAACAAAAGTGAACTCCTGTAAGTATGTGTTCCATTTGACATGATTGGCATTCATCTTCTTTTGAGAATTCAGATGTTACAAGACTTCATGGTCAGAGTATAAGACAAACTCTTTCCCGATGAGATAATGACGCAACGAAGAGCTTGAATCACGACATAATATTCTAGATCATAAACTGTATACTTCTTATGGAAGTTATTTAACTTCTCACTGAGTGAACAACTAGATGACCATCTTGACTCAAGACTTTGCTAATACTGACGTTGGAAGCATCACAATTAACTTTGAAAACCTTTTCAAAGTTTGAAAGTTTTAAAATGGGTGCCTCAGTGGTCCATTTGTTAAACCCCTCCCCATGGGTGTTGGCTTAAGGGACTATGATACACTCTTCCTTACACTAAGTGACATCAAACAAAGACAACTGTGTATCAAATACCTTAAAACTACATCGTCATTGATGGTTAGAAGTAGTGAATTACTAGCTTAGGGTTGGTTCGTAAATTTCCTTGATCATCTTAAATTAAACTACATAATGCATGTTGATTTCGTGTCATTGCTCTCTATTACCTAAATGAATTAAGCTATCATGTTATGACTTGAATTCTTAGTTTTAAACTCCATTGCTAGATGGTTTCCTTCACAATTGTTGAATTGAATAAGCTTAAATGTATATGAGTTGAAAAGAATTGAACGATATACTCAATTTCAATTCCATGAATTGAAAGTAGTCTGTCTCTACTCAGCTTCAGCCTTAGGAGACCCGGCGGGGTTGACTTTGTGCAATAGATTATATGGTGTCACTGTAGTGTGCCTTTGGAGTTTCTAGACTCCATGAAGGTGGAGACCCAATCGTACCTTTGGCCAGGTCGCTGGTATTCTCAATACAAAGATCTTTAGACGAAGTATATAGCAATCGACCTCTAGTAATCATTGTCATGAATTCTTTAAATACAATGCGTATTACTTTAATTATGCTTATACTTTACTGAATAGTCATATTCACTCATTGTCTTTGAGTGTTATAGGCTCAAGTCCCTTTTCCGATCTTGCGAAGACCAAGGAGACTATAGAGGAGACTTTCGAGACCCCATCAGGCCTTGACGAGTGGACAACAAAAGCACTCTAACTAATCCCCCTTCACAGAGAGTAAAACGATTGCATCTAAGTCTTGTATTTTGGGTTTAGGATTTCATGACTTTGCATTAGTTTTATTTTGTATACATGGTAATGATTCCTTTTGTATTGCTCATAAACTTTCTTTTCTTTTTGTAAGAAAACAAAACAGGTTACTTGAATAGTACTAACTTTTGTACTATTCTTTGTTGGTATTGGTGTTGATTATATATAGTTTCATGAATTAATATCTTGGGAATTTGGTAACCTTTGACAGGACAAATTTACTTAGGATATTGTTAAGCTTCCGCGTATTGAATGTTTAGATAAATGTCTATTACAAGCACCTTACACGTGTAAGCATGTGAATATCCTTTGTATAATTTCACTTAGACTCAAGTCTAGGTGTGAATTATATGAGAGTACATGTGTCACAACTTGGAATTAACCCTAAACCCTTGATTCTTAGGCTCAAGTCATGACATACGTATTTGTATAATATCAGAGCAATAAAACAGTCATTAATAGGATTAGGCATATAGGAACGTGGTGAAGATACGATAAAAGTAAACAAATATCAAATATTTGACTTTATAGTCTAATATTTTGATTTGGTATGGGGGGTTAGATGGGTTATTCTAAGTTAGGATTGTTTTGCTTTTTGCAAGAAATGGCTTCAGGCCCCAGTACTCATAATAACAATCATGAGAGTGGTGAGAATCCATTGATAAAGACTATTGGATCTGCACCTCAACCACCACCTTCAAATATAAAAGATCATTTCATGACAGCTATGCAAGCAATTCAAGCACAATCTCAATTAATGTAAGCATAGATGCAAGCAATGCATGCTCTCTAAGCCCAAATAGCTTCTATAGTAGAATGACAGAGCCAATCTTCAATATAGCCTCGCATAGAGCAGCAAGTAGTGTTTCAACCTAAAGAAAATTATCCTAATGAGCTATATGAGAAGTTTAGAAAGAGAGGGGCTGCAGAATTCAATGGCAAAGAAGATGGTCTACAAGTGGATGAATGGTTAGAGCACATTGATGATATGTTTGACACGGTTGTTTGCACCAATAGGCAGAAGGTCTTGCTGACTGCCTCTATGTTTAAAGGTGTGGCAAAAACATGGTGGAAGAGTGTAAGAGACTCTTATATGGATATGCTTGGTGTTACCGTATAGGACACTTTCAAGAGACAATTTAAGAGGAAGTTCATCCTTGCCCATGTTCAAAAGGAGAAAGAGGTGGAGTTTATAGCACCACAGTAAAAACCGATGTCTGTGGCAAGTTATGTACATACTTTCACTCAGTTGTCACAGTATGAAGAGGATATGATCAATACAGAGGCAAAGAAAGTGAATAGGTTCATCCTTGGCTTGAATCCGATGTATAAAGATTATGTTACTGCTTTTTAAAAGCTAGCTACCTTTGATAACGCCATGGATGGGGCTTACTCCGCGGAAGCTAATGCTCGCGAAAAGAGAGCTATGGACCCTAAAAGAAATACATCCTTCGGTAACAAGGGACAAGCACAAAAGAAGATGAAAGGTGGTCAAGGTAGCCCTAGTGAAGCTGCAGTGAAGTGTGGTTCTTGCCGGAAACCTCATAGGACTGAGGCATGTTGGAGAAATACAGGGGCTTGACTGATTTGTGGTTCTATGGAGTATCAGATGGCTCAATGTCCTAAGTACAGGCCCATCTAATAATCACAACCCTCCACACCCACTTCTCAAGGCACACAGTAGTAGTCATGTCAAGACTAGAAGCAAAACTACTAGAATGCATGTGTTTATGTTGCTACTCACGAGAGCAGTACAGGTGCTAATGTGGTAGAAGGTATTCTTTCCATTGATAATGAAGAAGCACAAGCACTATTTGAATCGGGGTCTACGCATTCGTACGTAGCACCTCATTTTGCTATAAAGCTACGGAAGCTGCCTAAGCAACTACCGTATGTATTAATGGTATCCACTCTTATAGGCAAGAGAGTGGAGTGTAGTTGATACTAGCCCCAGTGTGTTATATAAGTCGAGGGTCATCAAGTTCTAGTTGACTTGATTCTACTTTTGATGCTAGATTTCAATATCATCCTTGGAATGAATTGGTTAATGATGCTAGATTTCTTATGGATAGTTGATCCCTGTGTCAAGTGGATCAAAAGTTTTGAAAATCTATCCACGAGACCCACCTACTTCCAACAATTGGTATCAGAGACATACCTCATCTCTAATCATGTTAGATCAGTAATCTTGTTCTAATCTTCGCATGAGATGCGAAGAGGATAGAGCAAGGGCTATGATAGGATCAGTGTTTATTGGGTTTGCATGCTTCTGTAGTAGATACATGTTTGGAAAGTCACAAAAGGTTTTAATCATGATAGGAGGATGATAAGATGCCATTAAAACATACTGAGATCATTAGAGGTGATTGGGTACAGCAGGAGCCGAATCAGAAAAGAACCCAAATTTCTGGGTTCTTCAAGTCGGTTAGTGAAAGTGACCACTATGGCTATAGAGGTCTGTTGGCTAACCGTAGGGACCAGATCGGCTAGCCGAACCTAGGCAGAATCATCTTGTTCTTGGTCTGTGTTTTTGTTTTTTTTTTTTTTCGGGGGCGCTGCCCTCTTATGGATAGTTGATCCCTGTGTCAAGTGGATCAAAAGTTTTGAAAATCTATCCACGAGACCCACCTACTTCCAACAATTGGTATCAGAGCCATACCTCATCTCTAATCATGTTAGATCAGTAATCTTGTTCTAATCTTCGCATGAGATGCGAAGAGGATAGAGCAAGGGCTATGATAGGATCAGTGTTTATTGGGTTTGCATGCTTCTGTAGTAGATACATGTTTGGAAAGTCACAAAAGGTTTTAATCATGATAGGAGGATGATAAGATGCCATTAAAACATACTGAGATCATTAGAGGTGATTGGGTACAGCAGGAGCCGAATCAGAAAAGAACCCAAATTTCTGGGTTCTTCAAGTCGGTTAGTGAAAGTGACCACTATGGCTATAGAGGTCTGTTGGCTAACCGTAGGGACCAGATCGGCTAGCCGAACCTAGGCAGAATCATCTTGTTCTTGGTCTGAGTTGTTGTTGTTTTTTTTTTTTTTTTTTTTCGGGGGCGCTGCCCCCGAGCCCCGCCAGGGGCGCTGCCCCTTGGAACCCCGCGGCTGACCGGGCAGCTCGACCCCCGCCGGGGGCGCTGCCCCCGGACCCCCGTTGCGTAGGGGGTCTTGTATCATGGTGGCAAAATATTTGGCATTTTGTTTTTCTATTGTGGTTTGGCAACCTGGTTTTGTGAGATGCTTTGTTGTATGAGATACTAACTTGCAGGTGATAATGTCCTCTCCATATGGCCCACATGTTTTTCTTTCCTTTTAATTATTGGTTTATTTGTGGCTAAGTGTAAAGGGCATCATGGTCTCCTTGGTTTCCCGTGAAAGGGCAAGGCATGGTGAATTTCCCTATAGCCCTTTTATTTCCATGTTTAGACTACCATGTAAGTCTCATTATAGAGACATAGGAATTTATGTATTTTTTTAAAATTTGTAAATTCTGGAGATGTCCGAAACAAAGAAGGAAAGAGAAGCTGGACTCCTAATCAAAGAGTTTGAAGATTACCAAAAGGTGCTTTGGAGATGCCCAAAGAGTTTGAGGAATCCCAAAGTTTTGGAAAGTCTAGAAGTCCAAGAAGTCTTTTCCGCCTGGGCCATGTGGAGGAGAGGACTAGTCTTTTATTACAGCACTTTCTATTTATGGATGAATGCTTATTTTAGAGTATTTCCATATTTGTTCCAAACATAGCAAATTCCAAAATTGGTCAAATCAAATTAATTTTTGGAAAGAGTTCTAATTAGAGTTGGTAGGCCCATGAGATGGATCTATTGGTAACACTAATTTTAGAAACTGGGCTTTCCTTAAAATAACTTGACTTGGAACCAATCATTGGTCTTATCATGAGATGAATATATACCTATATTTGATGGACCCATACACCTATAAGGAAATCCTCAACTCTAAAATATTAAGTGGGAGCGGGGCTTTTCTATACATATAAAAATCCCCATGGTTTTCCACCATAGGTCCATTGTAAGGAAAGTATTAGCCTTGCGCCATTTTGCGAATGGCCATTCCCCACGGAGGGCTTGTATTTATCTGGATACTGGATATGGATCTCCTATGGATAGTGTTGATGAGACGGGGTGGGAGCCCACTCCCCAAGGAGGAGCTACTCACAACGGTTGTCATGCAATGCTAGTTGGTGGGTCACACTTAACTAAAATAATGATGTAGTATCCCTAAGGATTTGCCTCATGTATTTTAGAAACCAAAGCTAATCGGGAGTCATACATTATTTGGTATGAGATACCTAGATTGTAATGAATGAAGGGGATCATGGATAGTTAGTCTTAATCCAAATTTTGACCAACTTTGATCCGCACCAGTCTAGGAGGTATATGCACTCCCCAAGGAGGCATACCCCGCAGAATTGGGATTCCGATGTATTCTGAATTTTGTGGTTATGAGGATTCCCACATAAATTTGGTAGAATACTAAACCCTAATGTCATTTAAATTTATTAATTGAATGTATGGTTATGTGCTACAGTATTACAAGCATGAATTCGAATACTTTCAATCCACTTGCGACTATCCTCAACCAGAATAAGTTGGTGGGATCCAACTATGTAGACTGGAAACGGAATCTGGATATTGTCCTGACAGCTTCAGGATACAAATATGTCCTTACCAAAAACCCCCTTGAAGAGCCTGCCCCAGATGCATCAGAAGCAGAAAAGGACCTTTACACCAAATGGGCCAAAGACGATGAGATGGCCCGATGTTACATTCTGGCATCCATGTCTAGTGTGCTGCAACATCAACATCAATCTTATAAGACTGCATATGATATGATATCGAACTTAAAGGAGATGTTTGCAGAACAAGGCAGACCTGCTAGGCAGGCAGCCATGAGGGTGCTCATTAGCACCAAGATGGCTGAAGGTACATCAGTACAGGAACACATGTTGAAAATGATGGACTCATTAAATGAGTTAGATGTACTGGGAGCTGCGATTGATGCAGAATCGCAGATTGACATAATCCTTGAGTCACTACCAGAGTCATTCAACAATTTCAAGGTCAATTATAATATGAATAAAATGAATCTGACTCTAGCTGAGCTATCTAGTCAGCTGGTAGCAACTGAAGGGATTATGAAGAAGAAACCAACTGCCTTAATGACAGAAAAGTCAGATGCCAAGTCCAAGCCGAAAGGCAAAGGGCGGAAAGGCAAAAAGAAATCAGTTCCAAAGGGTCCTAAGGTGGAGAATGGTCCAACTGGTGGTGTGGCTAAAGCTAAGGGTTCAGGGACAAAAGGAAAGTGTTTCCATTGTGGTAAGACAGGACATTGGAAGAGGAATTGTCCAGAATATCTGTCTAAGAAAAAGACCCCAGGTATGATTGAGTCACTTATATCTGAAGTTAGTTTTGCAACTGGTACTTCAGAATCCTGGTGTGTGGATTCCGGGGCAACTAATCACATATGTAATACGTTGCAGGGGTTCAGGGAAACCAGGAGGCTAAGTGATGGAGAAATCATTGTCAACCTAGGATATGACGCTAAGGCGGAGGCTGTTTCAGTAGGAGTCATTACTTTATGTTTTTCAAATAAGAAATTGGTTTTGTCAGAAACATTATATGTACCGTCTTTAAGGCGGAATTTAATTTCAGTCTCTAGTTTGGTGAATAAAGGTTATTCTATTACTTTTGGTACTGAAGTTGTCATAAAGAGGAATGGTACTTTCATATGTTCTGGCAAGGTAACCAATGGACTTTATTTGTTAACTCCCACGATGTATGAGATACATGATACTGAAACAATTAGTAGATCATCATTAAAGAGAAAGTCACCTTCATCTAATCCAACAAAACTTTGGCACCTGAGGCTAGGTCATATAAACCTTAACAGGATTGAGAGGCTAGTGAAAGATGGTATCTTACCTTCATTGGTGGTAGAACCAATGCCTATCTGTGAGTCCTGTTTGGAAGGTAAAATGACTAAAAGACCCTTTTCAGCTAAGGGTAATAGGGCCAAAGATTTATTGGAATTAGTGCATACTGATGTCTGTGGACCCATTAATGTCAGGGCCAGAGGAGGATATGAGTACTTCATCACTTTCACAGATGATTACTCAAGATATGGTTACATATACCTTATGCACCGCAAGTCCGAAGCTTTTGAAAAGTTCAAAGAATTTCGAGCGGAAGCGGAAAAGCAATTAGGTAAGAGTATCAAGACTCTTCGATCAGATCGAGGAGGGGAATATCTCTCTGCTGATTTTATGGGTTACTTATCAGAAAATGGGATTCTATCCCAGTTGTCTGCTCCTGGTATGCCTCAACAGAATGGAGTAGCAGAAAGAAGGAACCGGACTCTTTTAGATATGATTAGGTCTATGCTGAGTTTCTCAAGATTACCTATATCCTTTTGAGGATATGCTTTGGATACTGCAATGTACCTACTAAACCTCGTACCATCTAAGTCTATACCTAAGACTCCCCGGGAATTGTGGTCTGGGCGAAAGCCTAGTCTACAACATTTACACATTTGGGGTTGTCCAGCACACGTGCTCAAGGTCAAGACGGATAAGTTGGAAGCGAAGTCGGAAGTATGCACATTTGTAGGATATCCTAAAGGAACTAAAGGTTGGTCATTCTATAATCCCAGAGAGCAGAAAGTGCTGGTTAGCACCAATGCGGTTTTTCTGGAGGAAGATTATATGATGGACCAGAAATTTTTAGAAAAGGTGATCTTGGAAGAGATTCAGGAGCAATCAATTCCAAATCCAAGTATGACCGGACTTGAGGAAGAACCACCCTTACCAGACCTAGTAGTTACACCAGTACCTCGTCGTAGTGGGAGGATTGTCAGACCCCCTGACAGGTTCTCATTCTTGGGAGAGTCTTATGAAGCAATCCCAGAAGAGCCAGAACAAGATCCCTCTAACTATGATGAAGCAGTAAATGACTTAGACTCGGGACGCTGGCAAGATGCTATGAAAGCTGAGATGGAGTCTATGTACTCAAATCAGGTCTGGACACTTGTGGACTTGCCTGCTAATATTAAACCTATTGGGTGCAAGTGGGTCTACAAGAGAAAAAGAGGACCAGATGGAAGAGTGGAGACCTATAAGGCTAGGCTTGTTGCGAAAGGATATACTCAGAAAGAGGGGATCGATTATGAGGAAACCTTCTCGCCAGTAGCCATGCTCAAATCCATCCGGATACTCTTATCCATTGCGGCTCATCTCGATTACGAGATTTGGCAAATGGATGTCAAGACGGCTTTTCTCAACGGCCATCTTGAGGAAGACATCTATATGGTGCAGCCAGACGGTTTTGTAGCTAAAAACCAGGAGCAAAAAGTTTGCAAACTGCAGAAGTCTATTTATGGACTGAAGCAGGCATCCCGAAGCTGGAATATCCGTTTTGACCAGGCAATCAAGTCATTTGGTTTTTGTCATAATCCGGATGAGTCATGTGTGTACATGAAAAGTGAAGGTGACAGGGTAGTTTTTCTGGTTTTATATGTCGATGACATCCTTCTCCTGGGGAAAGACATAGGAATGTTGTCAACGGTAAAAGTTTGGTTAGCCAAGACTTTTGATATGAAGGACTTGGGAGAAGCTAGTTACATCCTAGGGATCAAACTCTATCGAGACCGGAAAAATAGGATGATTGGCTTGTCTCAAGCTGCATACATAGATAAGGTGCTAGTACGGTTTGCAATGCAAGACTCCAAGAAGGGTATCACACCTTTCAGGCATGGAGT
The DNA here is from genome assembly GCA_037013555.1 of Sextonia rubra. Lineage (NCBI taxonomy): Eukaryota > Viridiplantae > Streptophyta > Magnoliopsida > Laurales > Lauraceae > Sextonia > Sextonia rubra. The sequence continues at coordinate 9,475,646 of JASUAD010000015.1, forward strand.
GCACCTTTCCAAGGATCAGTGTCCTAAGACACCTGAGGAAAAGGAGCAGATGAGGTCGATACCATACGCTTCGGCTGTTGGTAGCGTCATGTATGCTATGTTATGTACTAGACCAGATATCTGTTATGTAGTGGGCCTAGTCAGCAGATATCAATCTAATCCAGGACCTGAACATTGGACTGCTGTAAAATGTATTCTCAAATACTTGAGAAGGACTAGAGATTACATGTTGATTTATAGCAGTGATGAATTGATTCCAGTCGGATACACAGATTCTGACTTTATGTCAGATAAGGATTCTAGGAAATCCACCTCTGGTTATGTATTTATGCTTGGAGGCGGAGCTATCAGCTAGAGGAGTATAAAACAAGAATGTACCGCTGATTCAACCTCGGAAGCTGAATATGTAGCAGCTTGTGAAGCAGCTAAGGAAGCAGTATGGCTTAAAAGATTCCTTTTGGAACTTGGGGTGGTACTTTTGGCACGACAGCCACTCACAGTTTACTGTGACAGCAGCGGGGCAGTCGCTCAGTCAAAGGAACCCAGAAGCCATAAAAGCCAAAAGCATGTACAGAGGAAGTATCACTTAGTCAGAGAGATTGTGCAGAGAGGTGATATTGCTATTACCAAGATAGCCTCTGCAGACAATTTGGCAGATCCCTTTACTAAGCCTTTGACTACCAAAGTCTTTGAGCAACACGTAGAAGGGATGGGCATGAGATGCAACCCTGACTGGCATTGAGCCCAAGTGGGAGATTGTTAGTTTTTGTGGACTCAATCCATCAGTTGATGTAATAAATTGATTAATTTCTTTATTTATCAATAAAATCATGCTTTACTTTCATGAGATGAATGTTATTTTACTACTTTATGCACATGACCAATACGTATGACATAATGGTTCATGAGTTGAACCGGGTCCCATTAGTATATTAGATGTGATATATGTGCATGGATGAGATCCACACGCGGGAGATATATGTCACAAATCTTATACTTAAATAGCTTCACAACCAGTAATGAGACTGGGCATCTCATTTGATAAGGTTGCAGCACTTTGATCACTATGAGATAGTGTGATTTGTCTCGATCATCAGAATGTAAGATTCTGGATCAATAGTGCCGGTACATTGGATGTATTGAAGGACCATGAGATGCACCTTATGGTATTCCGTCTCAATAATAAGGTATGCTTTCATAATTCCCTAGCAATAGGCCCTCAATCCTGAGACATTGACGAACTCAAGTTTCTATCTATTCATTTGCTTTGAGTCACCAATGAGTGAGGCCGACTATAGGTTAACACCTCGGTGTCTTGGGTATATGGTAGTAGAATTGTGGGAACGTTGAATGATCAAGATGGAATCTATCTCTATTATCCCCTTGTGCCAATTAATGGATTTGTCATTAGTAAGTGCGCACCCATCTCAATTAAGAGTTAATTGGATGGTACTGATGATTACTGTGATTAATTGGGGCTCAAGGATAATAAGATGTGGAACTTAGATTGGAAGAGACGGATTTATTCCAATTGATCCACGGATATTGATAGAGGGGCCTACTTGTGGTAATTGGGAAGTTTAGGGTCTTCATTGTAATTTATTCCTAAGACTGGAGTGCAATTGCATTTATATAGTGGTGTTATTTGCAATTAACTGTGGGCCCGGATTGCACATGAGATGTGGGGTCGCGGTGTTCCAGTTGGAGCCAGCTTTCTAAGGAATCCCTAGTGGTCCCCACGCTAGCCCAAGATATTGGAAAACACTAATCCGACTTGGACTCTAGAAATAAGAGTTTGGAAAGGAGAAAGTTGCTAATTGCTTTGGAAGTAAGACTTCTATTTCAATTAGACAAGGGAGAGATTTGGAAGTCTATAAAATATCCTTGGACGTCCAAAAGAGTTCCTCTCACGCCCAAAACCCTTTCGTGCAAGAGTTGCGCGAGTTACTCTCCTCTCCTTTCTTCTAGTTCCTTGGAGTCTCGAGTTGGGATTTTCTCCTGAAGATTCCACCGTTCTTCTTGAGAAAAGAAATCCAATTCGGGGGTCATAGCGTGGAAGGCTAAGAGGTCTTGAAGAAGTCCATTAGAGCACTGAGGGTCTCCAAAGGTATGATCTACTTCTTGCATGTCGTAGGTTATTTTGGATGCTTAGTGCTGGTAGAATTTTACTGTACATGGTCACGAGATTGAGGGTAACGCATCCTGGATTGGGTTTTGGTCTTATGGATAGTTGATCCCTGTGTCAAGTGGATCAAAAGTTTTGAAAATCTATCCACGAGACCCACCTACTTCCAACAGATTTCAATATCATCCTTGGAATGAATTGGTTCATGAGATATCATGCCTGTGTGAATTGTTATAACAGGACGATTCACTTTGATTTGAGTAACGGGTTCCATTTCAAAGGAAGTAAGAAGAAATCACCTAACTGAGTCATCTCCACATTCAAAATAGATAGAATGATCTACAAGGGTTGTGAAGGCTTCATTGCCTTTATTTCTGATAAGAAGGAACTTAAGAAGCTTGAAGAAATCCCCATTGTACATGACTTTCTGAGTGTATTTCCTGATAAAGTCTAAGGTTTACCTCCTGTTAGAGAAGTTGATTTCTTTATAGAACTTGTACCTGGTACAGCACCGACTAGAAAAGCTCCATATAAGATGGCCTCTGCAGAGTTGTAAGAACTAAAAAAGCAATTATAGGATTTGATAGACTACGGTTTTATACACCCTAGTGTGTCACTGTGAGGAGCCCCGGTGTTATTTGTAAAGAAGAAAGACGGCACTCTTCGGGTGTGTATCTGTTACCGATAGTTAAACAAGGTGACTATTAAGAATAAATATCCTCTGACGCGCATAGATGAGTCATTTGATAAACTCCAAGGTGTCGCATACTTTTCAAAGATTGATCTACATTCTGGCTATCAACAATTGAGAGTCATAAAGGATGATATTGCCAAAATAGCTTTCGGACAATGTATGGCCATTATAAATTTCTCGTGATGCCTTTTGAATTGACTAATGCACTTGCTGTATTTATGTCTATGATGAATAGGGCTTTCGCTCCTTTCTTGGATTAGTTCATTGTAGTTTTCATTGATGATATCTTAGTGCATTCTAAAATAGCAGAGGAGCATGCAGACCATTTGAGAAATCACTACAAATGTTGAGAGAAAATCCATTACATGTGAAGTTGGAGAAATATGATTTTTGGTTAGAGCAAGTGGCTTTTCTTGGTCATATCATTTCACGAGATGGTTTGGTAGTCGATCCAGCAAAAGTTGAGGCAATTGTAAATTGGTCAAGTCCAAAAAATGTGATGGAGATCAGAAGTTTTCTTGGACTTGCAAGCTTTTATGGAAGATTTGTTCAAGATTTTTCGAAGATATCTGCCCCTTGACAAAGTTAACTCGAAAGAATGTGCCATTTACTTAAAGTGAAGAATGTGAGACAAGTTTCCAAACTCTGAAAGGAAAGTTAACCACTGCTCCAGCATTAACACCACCGGATGGGATTGATGGATTTGTGATTTATTTAGATCCTTCTAAAGTTGGGCTATGTTGTGCTTTGATGCCAAATGGTAGGGTGATCGCATATGGCTCTAGACAGTTAAAAAAGCACAAAAAAGACTATGCCACGCATGATTTGGAGCTAGCAGCTATTTTTTTTCATTGAAACTTTGGCGACATTAACTATATGAGGGAAAGTTTGAGGTTTAGTCAGATCACCACAGTTTACAGTATTTGTTTGAACAGCATAATTTGAATATGAGGCAGCATAGATGACTTGAGTTCATAAAAGACTATGACTTCCCCATCAAGTATCATCCAGAAAAGGGGAACGTGGTAGCCGATGCTCTTACCAGGAAGACATTGAGTCTCAGTGTCTTATTGAGCTCAACATTGTTCATACAAGATGAATTCAGAAGCATACTTGTAGAAGTAAAATTGGTAGACGATTTGGTGATGTTTACATGTACCGTTGCCTTCCAGCCTGACATAATTCAATTAATCAAAGATAGACAATTTGAAGATACGAATCTGGTGCAAATTAAAGATCATATTATAGATCGACCGAATTTCTGTTTAGAAGATGGTGTTCTATATTTCAGGAACAGATTGTCTATACTAGCTCATGACGGCATGAAAAAGAGCTTAATGACAGATGCACATTATGCTAGGTTTGCGATGCACTCCAGTAGCATAAAGATGTACCGGAATCTAAAGGATTGGTTTTGTGGAATAATATGAAAAGAGAAATTGCAAGCTTTGTGGTTAGGTGCCTTATATGCCAGAAGGTGAAAGCTGATCATCAAAGACCTCCAGGTTCCTTTCACCCATTGCATATTCCTCGGTGGAAATGAGAGCATATCACAATGGATTTTGTCTCCGATTTACCCCCCAACGAGCAAAAAGAATAATGCGATTTGGGTGATCGTGGATAGACTTACAAAATCAACTCACTTTATGGATAAAGTGATGCCCATATAGTAGACTAACTTAAGGAAGTAGGGATATTGTAATGGGAACCCAACTTGAAAGGGTCTGTATGAAATGAACCTTGTCAGCTTCAGAAACCCTAAAGCTTACGGCTAAGCTGTAAGATTTTACGGCTCAAAATCCAAAAAGTTAAGTTTTTAGTTGTCTTTTACGGTTAAGCCAAGGCTAAACTATGGAATGCACTATTCCTAAGCCGTAGCTTAGCCGTGACTTAGCCGTAGACTTCATACGGCCTAGCCATAGTCTATTTTATGGTTAAACAGTAGGGACAAGTGAACAGGACTGAACCTACGGCTCAGCCGTAAGGTAATATACAGTTAAGCCGTAGGACAAGATACAACTAAGCTGAACAGCCTGAACTGTAGGATTTCACAGGGACATTCTAAAGACTTTGTAGGACCTTAGTTCTTGGATTCCCTTACCCTACTCACTGGTCTAATGGAACAAATAAACATAATGAAAAGTCTTGAGGGTTGAGACTTATTCATGTAATGTGGTCCATTTGTTAAGCACCTCCCTATGGGTGTTGGTTTAAGGGATTGTTATACACTCTCTCTATCATAAAGTGACATTAAACAAAGGCAATTGTGTATCAATACCTTAAAATTACATCATCATGGACGGTTAGAAGCAGTGGATTACTAGCTTAGGGTTGGTTCGTAAATTTCCTTGATCCTCCTAAATTAAACTATATAATGCATATTGATTTCTTGTCATTGCTTTCTATTATCTAAATGAATTAAACTAGCATGTTATGACTTGAATTCTTAGTTTTAAACTCCATTGCTAGATGGTTTCCTTCACAATTGTTGAATTGAGTAAGCTTAAATGCATATGAGTTGAAAAGAATTGGACCATATACTCAATTTCAATTCCATAAATCGAAAGTAGTCTAGCTTTACTCAACTTCAGCCTTAGGAGACCCAGTAGGGTTGACTTTGGAGTAATAGATTGTATGGTGCTACTGTTGTGTGCCTTTGGAGCTTTCGAACTCCATGAACGTAAAGACACAATTGTACCTTTGGCTAGGTCGCTGGTGTTCTCAATGAAAGATCTCTAAAGGGAGGATATTGCAAATGTAGAAGCCAAATAGAAATGTGATTCCTATATTGATTCTAATATCATGTTTTATTTAATACACAATATGATTAGAATTCTAACTTGACCTCTTTCAATCAATTGTCATGAATTCTTTAGACACAACGCGTATTACTTTAATTATACTCATAGTTTGCTAAACAATCTTATTCACTCATTGTCTTTTGGTGTTACAGGCTCAAGTCCCTCTTCCAATCTTTCGAAAATCAATAAGACTACAGAGGAGACCTTCGAGACCCCATCAGGCCTCGACGAGTGGATAGCAGAAGCACTCTAACTGATCCCCCTTCATGGAGAGCGAAATGATTGCATCTAAGTCTTATATTTTGGGTTTAGGACTTGATGACTTTGCATTAGTTTTATTTTGTATACATGGTCATGATTCCTTTTGTATTGTTCATAAACTTTCTTTCCCTTTTGTAAAAAAAAAAAAGGTTACTTGAAAAGTACCAACTTTTGTACTATTCTTTGTTGGTATTGGTGTTGATTATATATAGTTTCATGAATTAATATCTTGGGAATTTGGTAACCTTTGAATACGACAAATTTATTCAGGATATTGTTAAGCTTTCGAATATTGAATGCTTGGACAAATGTCCATTACAGGCACCTCACACGTGTAAGTATGTGAATATCCCTTGTATAATTTCACTTAGACTCCATTCCAGGTGTAAATTATATGGGAGTACATGTGTCACACCTTAGAATTAACCCTAAACCCTTAATTCTTGGGCTTGGGTTGTAACAAAAAGTATAACAAATAGCTGGGTAACCCCCTTCTCTTCAGAAAAAGAAAAACCCAGAACTTCCAAGATTTGGTTAATAAAGTTAAAAGTAACATTCTTTTTTGAAAAGTTTCGACCCTTTCTCAAGTAGGTAGGTATACCCTTATCAAATTAGTTGCCTCTAAGATCCTATTCTATAATATGTCTATTCTCCATCTCCCTAAATGAATAGCTGATTAATTAGATAAAATGTATCGGCAATTATGGTGGGGAGATAGTGAGAATAATAAGAGACACACAATTAATTGGAATTAAATTTGCAAACCAATTGAGGATGGTGATCTTGGTATTAGACCGTCAAGGGATAATAATCTAGCCCTTCTAGCTTAAACTTGCTAGAGATGTTTAACTAATGATAACCTTCTTTGTTCTAAAATTTTAAAAGCTAGATATTGTCCCAATAAGTCCTTTTGTGAGGCTAAGAATGGGAAGGGAGTTTCATGGTTTTGGAAAGGTTTTATAAAAGCAATTAACTTTATTAATGATAAAATTGGTTGGATCATTGGTAATGGGGAATGCAGATATGTTTGGAAGAGCCATTGGATACTAATTGAAAGTGGCCCTCGTAAGCCTTTCTTCCTAATTCAAGAACATAGTATGGTTGTTAAAGATCATTGGTTACTTGATAACAAATGGAATAGTGAGTTGATCAAAAATATTTTTCGATCCTCGAGATGTTACTGCCATCGTAAAGATATACATTTCTCATAATAAATCTCAATATAATAGAATTTGGACCTATACCAAGCATGGCAATTTGACCACTAAACCTGCATTTAAAATTATGTTCGAAGAAAATAAAGGTAATGATAAATCTTTGAAGCATATTAAATAGAAAAATCTCTGAAAGCTCCGCCTTCCCCCAAGAATTATTCTTTTTGGATGGAAATGCTTTAGAGAAGCTATACAGGTAAGAAATCTTCTTTTTTTGAAGTTAAATACAGGTAAGAAATCTTCTTTTTTTGAAGTTAAATATTGGTAGTGATATTTGTCCTGTGTGTGGTAAGGAGAAGGAATCTGTTATCCATGCTTTATTCCTACGTGAGTATCCTAAAATTGTTTGGTTTGGATCCAACTTTGGAATAATCCCCATGGGGCATAACAACGTTCAAATCTTGGATCAATGGATAAATGGTATTAACCCCATTAATTATACTAATTCACCTCTTAATTTGTAGTAGATCTCTAGGATTTTTGTCCGATGGTGGACCACTTAGGAACTAAGGAATAATTACATTTTCAAGGATTCTTCTATTAACCCAGAAAGAATCTTGTGGAGAGCTAACTGTATATTATCATAAAGTAATTTTGTGGCTCTAATAGAAGTTGTTCATTCTTCCCCTAAGAATAAGGCCCCGTCTTGTCCCTCCCCTAATAAGTATTCTAATTTTTACTAATGTGGCTTTTAAGAAGCATAAGGGAAAGGCTGGATGTGGTTTTTTTTATGTGTTTTAATGATTCCTTTTTATTTGCAGGGGCTGCAAGCACCTTTGTCTCCAACTTTGCCAAAGAGGCTGAAGTACTTGCGACCATCTTTGCACTAAAATATGCTCTAACTAAAGGATTCTCCAAAATTCCAGTGTTGTCGAATGCCTTGGAGGTGGTTCAATGCATCAACATACTGATGGACTAGTTCCTAATATCTCCTATCAATGACATTTTGAACATTGCTAAATCTTTTGGTTCTATTAACTTCTCTTTTATTCCTAGAGAATTTAATGGGGAAGCCCATATCGTGACTCAGTTTAGCTCCTTGGTTAGAAGCGATTTCTTTTGGTATGGTTCCTTGTCGCCTGGGTTCTGTTCATATTTGGGTGGGTTGTAGGTTTTTGGGGCTTTTTTATTTTTATTTTTTTGTTTACAGATTTCTTATTTACAAAAAAAAAAAAAGGCTTAACAATGGACTACTGCCCCTTGCAACCACACACTTGTTAGCACACTCAACTATAGAAGATTAGTTATTCATTTAAGAGACACTTTCACCACTGGAGCCTTCTAATTACACCGTTTATATTTTCATCAATGAGTGACCCATCTATGATAGCATTAGCTTGAACCTCTTGCATATAGATATGTAGACATGAACATGGAACACATGAGCCCTAGACTGATTTCATCGGAGGCTTGATTTTTGAGATGACATTCGCTAAGGTAATACCTTCTCTTCTACAGAAGGTCACTTTCCAGTCGATGAAGTGAAGTGTGGTGAGGTAAAGCCTCAAATTAATAGAGAATAAAATATGATGGGGTTATGATAAATGTTTGTTTTAGTGGCTTAAGAAGGAATCTTTTGACATTTTGTGTAAAAAGTAGATATTTTTTTGTTAGTTCGTGGTTGTTTTTTCACTTTTCTTTAAAAAAAATAAAAGGGAGGAAATTTTGAGTTTTTTACTTTTGGTGTGATCCACGCATCAAATCATGCATATGAAATGGAGGCCCTATTTCACTCCACTTCACTTCACCCCATCCAAATATGTTGGAGGAGTTTATGTAATGAGAGTGATTTCGAATACAAGCCTCACTTTTTAACAATACTAGATTGCAAATAGAGTTTAGCTTAAAAGCACAAATTAATCTAGTGAAAACTTAAGTTTATGCTGATTGAATTGAATCACGTTGGTTTTAGCACAAGAGTAATAAGCAACACATAAGAATATGATTATCAATTAGTAAAGCATCCACCACAAAATAAACAATCACAAGACAAAGAAGTTATAATGGTTTGGTCTCAAACCTACATCCACTTTCAAGAGGAAACACTCTTTGTTCCACTCATAATGAGGTAACTACACAGTACACCTCCTACAACAGTTTTTGATACGGTGGTTTGTCTTCCACCAATAGAATGTTTTGATCTGGTGGTTTGATCGAAGATCTAGTCCACCAACCACAATGAGTTTTGATGCAGTGGTTCGTCTTCTACTAGATACAATAGATAAATGAATATGAAGGGAGCACCCAAACACAAAACAAGTTACCTTAGTCTTGGTTGGTGTTCTTGAAGCTTGAATAAAGACCTCTAAGCTTTAACCTCTTGTAATTTCTCCTTGGTGATGTTGACCTTCCAAAGAGTGCACAGCTAAGGGACAAGGTTTTGGGATCTACTACGTTAGGGTCACTCTAAATTGAATTTAGGGGTTTCCTAGATGGGTATCTCCTCTGCTCTTAAGAATAATGCAATTAAATGATCTTAGATTGAGGAGGAGATAGTGGTTGGAGCTTCGTATAGATGGTAATGAAGGGTCATTTGCTCTAAAGATTTTTCAAAGAGTGCAGTTTTGTATGGTGAAGAAAAGTGCTTCTTTTAAATAGACATGCACTCCAACAAACAAATCTATGGCTAGGCCAAAGTTGCTATATGGCTTAGCGGTATATCTAGTCATCTACAACGGCTAATTTGACCAGCATTCGAATTTTTGGCCAATCTATGGCTTAGCCGTAACTTCTTCTATGGCTTAGCCATAAGCCAAAAACCCTAAAAATCATTCTCTGGAATCTGAGGTGTGGATTTTTCGGTTTAACCATAAATCCTTCTATGGTTTAGTCTTAAGGACATTACGGCTTAGCCGTAAGCCAAAAAAACCCAAAAAACATTCTCTGGATTATGAGCCGTGGGTTTTTCGACTCAGCTGTTATCCAAGCCGTAGATTTCAATAAAAATAGGTTTTTCAAGAAGAATATTTCCTAAGACAAACCAAGCTTTTCTAAGGTTTTTTTAATTTGGTCTGAGGGATCAAAATTACCTTGGCACTCATGAAAATCTTCCAATTAGCGAGCTTGATCAAACTTGATCATATCATCCTTGATAGAACTTGATGACTGGTCTTGATTCATATTTGACTTGGACTATGACTTTGGATACGAAATTGACAACAGAAATCAGTGCTAATTTTACTATAGCACTAACAATCTCCCGCTTTGTCACTTTCATGACAAAATACTTACAATGAAGAAAATACAACATTTTAAACCAATCTATCAGCCAACACTACACTTTATACAACTTCTCTTTTACAACTTAAAGTAATCTCTTAAAAAAACAACTAATACATTATACTAGAATATCACTGAGTCCTTAGCTCCCCCTTAGATGTTGCATGATCCTGAGATAACAAATACCCGCAAAAGAACTTCAAGTACCATGCACTATAAAGGTGGGATTTTTGTAAACTCCCCCTAAAACCATTAGTTCTCCCCCTTGTTGTCACAAATTTGACAAGGGATGACAAAAAGAGAGAGAGATAGCAAGCATAGTAAAGATACAAGCATGCCAATAACTATATCAAAAGATCCAAGAAGTATAACAAGCACATAGTTAGGCAATGAACATTAGTAATAGTAAGTTTTGTGCCTAGAGAGCACACTTCCAACAAGGGTAAGTCAAAATAAACCCTTCACATCGAAAATAAATCAAAACAATAGTGTCATCTCCTGAAAAATAAAAAAACGAAATAGAGTATCCACACCAAGAGAAAGCTAATCAAAGGGGGTTGATGGAGAGGGAACCTCAACATCATCTTGCTTGCAACTTTTGGAGATTTTGGATAGGTAGCGAAAAGTTTTCTTTATCAGTTTCTCCATTTAGATTGTCTTTGTTCAACAGTTGATATTCGTGCTTTGAGAGATGTGGATAAAGAAGCCAAAGGTGTAGACCGGACTTGTGCTTCATGAGGTTGTGCTAGCCAAGGTATTTCTTCTGCAGAGTCATCTTCATCTATAGAATCAGGATGACTATGGCCAATTACTTGCCTCTTGGAGAAATGCATATTCAAGATATTGACTTTATTAAACACAGTATGAGTCTCAGGCTCTTCATTAGTAGGTAAGGAAGCCCCACAGTGAGAAGCAAGACGAGTCATAAGATATCCAAATAGACAGGCATTCGTGTTTTGACCCAGAAATTGCCAAAAATAAATAATAGAGGCACAAATGAGGAAAGGAAGATAGACTTTGACACCCCTATGCACACTATACAGAACATTAGGCATGAAGGGAGTTAAGTCAGAGAAATTTCCTTTGCGATGGTAGACATTACACGTGAAAATAGAATGTAAAATTCTAAATTGGGGAAGCAAGGAGGCAACAAGGAAGAAGCCATCCTCCTTCCAAGGAATGTCACGCCCACAAAGAGTAAGAGTAATAGTTCTTTTGTCTTCTTCGGAAAGAGAGTCCTTTATGACATTGTGATGAATATCGGACAAAGGTATACTAAGAAGAGTAAATATCATTGTAGGAGTTATGATAGTGGTACCATCAGTGAAGTCAATCTCAACCTCAAGCTGTCTAAACTTGATTCTTTGATGGATGCATACATAGTTCTCACACTTTAAGGATAAGCATTGCCACTCCATTTTAAGATATTCTCCCATCTAATACTGGCAAGAAAAGCATGAACATCATTTTTTTCTACTTCAAGGATATCTACACTTCTTTCGACAATAATGGGCCTTGTTGCAAACGACCTATCTTTAGTAAATTCCCTTGGAACCAAAACTCTTGGGGATGTTGGAAAATCCTATCTAGATATAGGTCTGGATGAAGTGCCTGTGGTTTTGGTCTCTTACCATGAGGATAAGCATTTTTGGTTCTAGGAGGCATGTTGGTAGTAGGAGATAAACATAGATGAAGCTTAACAAGGCACTAAATCTCAATCACAGTAAAAGAGCAGTAAAAATAATAAAAGGAAGTTTCTACAATAATATTACACTAGGGCATGTGATTTCATCATCATTAGCAAAACAGGGCAAACAAGGATGGTGTACAGTGAATAATTGTTAGAGACTCAATGCCAGAATGTATAAATCAAAAGAAAATGAAACACACAATCTCCGATCCCATCTACAATCACATATGAAGCCACAATCTCTCAGAGTCACAAAAAGACAGATGAGAAAGTATGAGCTACACTTCTCGAAGAAGGAGGAAGAATATAGAGAAGTAAAGAAAAAGAACAAGAGAAAAGAAGGAAAAGAAAGGAGATTACCTTAAATTTGGATTATTATGATAGGAAGAAAGAGAAGAGAGGATGCCTTAGCTTTCAATTGCAGATGCCCAAATAGAATGAAAAATGGGTATGAACCTGCCTGCACGAATAACAAAAAATAAACCACACTTTTATAGCTTAGATGTAAGTGAAAAACCTATGCAAATGCAGTTTACCTATAATGTACACTACGTCTCAACCGAAGAGTGTACTACGACTTACCCATAAAGCCTTGAACGCCGTTCTATTCTGAATTTTTGAGAAATTTAAACAGAAATATTAAAAAATATTTATCAAGCACAATAAGTAATTAACTTATTCTAAACAGCAAACACCAATTGATTTTCTTAAATTTTCAAATTTTGATGCATCCAATGGCTTTGTCAAGATATTTGCTAGTTGATTCTCACTGTGAATATATTTAAGTACAATGATTTCTTCTTCTACCCATTCTCTAATTAAGTGTTGTTGAATATCAATGTGTTTTGTGAGAGAATGTTGAAGTGGATTTTTAGAAATATTTATGGCACTAGTGTTATCACAATATAAGCTTATTGTTCCTTGTTTAATACCATAGTCCATGAGCGTTTGCTTCATCCACATTAGTCGAGAGCAACAACTTCTAGTTGCAATATATTTAGCTTTTGCAGTGGAGAGAGATGTAGAGTTTTGCTTTTTACTATACCATGCAACTAAACAATTTCCAATATAAAAGCAACCACCACTTGTGGATTTTTTGTCATCTAAGTTTCCAGCTCAATCTACATCTGAATATCCAACAATGGAGGATGATGAATTATAGGGATACAACTGACCATACTCAATTGTATCTGTAATATCTTTGATTATTCTTTTAATGGTGCTTAGATGGCATTCCTTTGGATCAGATTGATATCTTACATAAGCTCCCACATTGAAGGCTATCTCCGGTCTACTTGCAGTCAAATAGAGCAAGCTACCAATCATACTTCGATATAAGCTTGGGTCAACCTCTTTACCAATAGCATCTTTAGTCAAATTGATTGTTGTACTTATAGGAGTATTGACATGTTTCCCAATAATTAGGCCAAATCATTTTGCCAATTCCTTTACGTACTTTGACTAGGAAATGAAGATTACATCATGAAGTTGTTTTACTTGAAGACCCAAAAAAAAAGTTTAGTTCTCCAACTATATTCATTTCAAATTCATATTTCATTAGATTAGAGAACTTAGCAGCAGATTCGTCGCACGTAGAGCCAAATATGATATCATCAACATATATTTAGGCTATTGAAACTAAATCAGTTGTCTTTTAAATGAATAGTATTTTATCAACACTCCCCTTATGAAAATCATTTTCTCGAAGGAACTTTGTCAATCTTTCATACCAAGTACGTGGTGCTTACTTAAGGCCATAAAGAGCTTTCTTTAATCGAAATATGTGATTAGAAAATATAGGGTTCACAAAACCCTTGGGTTGCTCAACATAGACTTCTTCATTTGAAATTCCATTTAAGAAGGCACTTTTGACATCCATTTGATAAAGTTTAAACTTTAGGAAGCAAGCAGTTGATAATAAAATTCTAATAGACTCCAAATGATTAACTGGAGTAAAGGTTTTATTAAAGGCAATACCTTCAATTTGAGAATATCCTTGAGCTACCAATCTTGCTTTGTTTCTAACAACAAGACCATTTTCATCAAGTTTATTTTTGAACATTCATTTGGCACCTATCACATTTTTATCCTCTGGTCTTGGAACAAGGGACCAAACATCATTTCTTGTGAATTAATTTAATTTTTCTTGCATAGCATTTATCCATTCATTGTGAAAAAATGCTTCAGCAATACAAGTTGGTTCTAATATTGAAGTAAAACACAGATGACTTATAATATTCTCCAATTATTTCCTTGTTTTTACACCTGTTAGGGGATCATCAAGAATCTTGTCTATAGGATAGTCCTTCATATTAACCAGATTTTAGTGGAATTAGGCATATCAGTTTTTACCATGGACTGTGTGGGTTCAGTCACTAATGGAACTACTTTATCATCAACTTCATTAGACTCTGTGGATTCATCATCTATAAAAACATTTATTGACTCTTGCATGATTCTAGTTCTCAAATTTAAGACTAATAGGCTTGACTGCGTGTCGAATAGCCTAAAAATATTCCTTCATTACTTTTCGAGTCAAGCTTACCCAACTGATCTCGGTCCTTAAGAATATAAAATTTGCTTCCAAGTATCTTAAAGTAGTCGACATTTGGTTTCTTTCTATATCATAGTTCATAGGCTATTAGATTTTTACCAACTCTAAAATAGACTCGGTTAATGATGTAGCAACCAGTACTAACTACTTCGGCCCAGAAGTCTCTAGGAAAATTTTTACTATGAAGCATGACTGTAGCCATGTCTTGAAGACTCAATTTTCCCTCTTAGTCACTCCATTTTGTAGAGGAGTTTTAGGGGCTGAGTATTATGGTGAATGCCATATTTATCACAGAATTTGTCAAATTGATCATTTTCAAATTCTCCATCATGACCACGGCGAATTTAGGCTACTGAAGTGCCTTTTTCAATTTGAATTTGTTTCACAATACTATTAAATTCACCAAAGGCATCAGCTTTTCCTCTAAAAAATGAAACCCAAGTGAATATGAAGTAGTCATTTACCATAACGAGAAAATATTGTTTCTTATCTCGAGACTCTTTTTTAGTTGGTTCAACTAGGTCCATATGAATAAGTTCTACGGGTCAATTGGTTTTTATGGCATTCACCTTTTTATGGGGACTTCTAATTTATTTCCCTTGCTGGCACCCCTTGCTAGCATTCTCCACGAATTGTCTTTTCTTGTCTACTAATCTTGGGTTGTCCCTTAATATATTTGTTAGGCTAGGACAAGTCCCTGTAGTTTATATGCCCAAGTCTTTAACAACACAGTTTAACTTCATTGGTATTAGTCATTAAACATGAAGAGGGAGACAAAGAAGTTGAAGTATTTGATTTACCTACCATATCACAATTGTCAGTAGTTCTGAGATGTCTCAAAATTGTCTTTCCATCCTTTGAGATCTCACAACCATGACTACTAAAGTTAACTATATAATCTTTATCACAAATTTAAGATATGCCAAGAAAATTATGTTTCAAGCCATTAACACATAGCACATTCTCAAAAGCAGGTAGGTTTGAAACATTCAAAGCTCCTTTACCAACAATTTTAGCAGTGCTGCTATCTCCAAATGTAACAATGCCGTCAAATTCAATCATTTTAGAAAAATATGTTCTATCACGAGTCATATGTCTTAAACATCACTGTCCAAGTACCATCTTGATTGATCTCCAGCTTTAAAAGCTATGTGGATCACTAGATTCTTAGTCTTAGGTATCTAACTAGATGTTCTAGAAGGAAGGGGGGGGGGGTATTATCAGACTTTTGATGATTCACTTGATACACTTTATATTGGTGAAGAGGAGTTTTAAATGCTACTTTTGTTTTACCCCTTTTAATTTCTTCTTCTTTGTATCTTTCAAATTGTTTGATTAAGTTCTCAACTTCTTTTAACAAGATATTTAACTTTTGATTAAAGGAAAATTGTTACAGTAATTTGCTTTGTTTTTTTTTTTTTTTTGATTTTACCATTTTGTTTTCAGGTTCAATGCTTTTTATAATGTTTTTCTCTTTATTTGGTATTGTGTTATGATGAATTTTTCTTAATTTGCACTTAACTTTGAAATGACCATTTTCACCACAATAATGACAGCTAATATTTGATGGAGAAGCACTAGTAGAAACTGTGACTTTATCTTGAGTACCTTTGAAAAGTGCATCTTCTTTATCCAATACACTTTTGACCAATACAGTTGTGGAACCTGAAGAATGTTTAGTATTCTTGTCATATCCAAGGCCGGTCATGTCCTTATAGGTTTTCCTAAGTTTGAATAATTTTATATACTTCTCATCATTTGGGTAAACCTGCACTCATATTTTTCTTTATATCGTTTTAGTTGAGCGACTTCATTGTGAAGCACATTATTTTCATATTTTAACTTAAAAAGCTCTTTTTTATTTTCTTTTGATTTGATTACTTTTTCTTGTTGTATTTTTAACTTTGCTCTTACTATTTCAAGTTCTTTGATTAAGGCTTCCTTTTCATCATTAACTATTTCAACTCTTTCTTTTAAATTGTTAATTTTGCTTAGTTGTTTGCTTACAATTTCAACTAGTTTACATGTCCCCTCATAGTGCAATTCATAGGAGTCTGTTGTGTCATCATTATTCACATTATCTGAATTTTCATATTCACTTTCTAACTCACTCCTTAAGGTTGCTTCATGTGTCATTTCAAACTTAATCATTTTCTTAGAGAAGTTGAATGTATTAGTGGTAGCTATCAAAACTATATACTTTTTTATTTCATTTTGACATGATTCATCTAAGTCCAAACTTGATTCAGATGAATCATCCCGAGTTGCTACCAAATGCTCCTTTTTGTATTTTCCTTTTGAAGACAATCTATAGATATGTGTCCATATTTCTTACAAGTATAACACATGGGCTCCTGAGACTTGCTTCTAGAGAAGGAACTTGATTTACTTTTATGTTTATTATTGTTAAAATCATTTTTTGAATGTTTGACTCTCTTTTTCTTTAATTGCTTTAGAAATCTTTTAGCTAAAAGAGCCACATCTTCATTTTCATCATCACTGACCATTTCAATTTCTTCTTTAGATGAAAGAGAGGTGTGAGAAGCGGTTAGAGCATTGACTTCTTTTTATTGTTATTAAATTTAGTTCAAAAGTCTGAAGTGATCTCACTAGATCTTTTATTTTCATTTGTCCGGAATCCTTGAGTTCTTCTATTGACATTACCTTAGGATGGAATCTCTTCGGAAGCGATCTCAAGATTTTACTATATATTTTTCCTTCTGGGAGTGTTTCACCAAGAGCCCACATTTCATTCACTATTTTCATGAGCTTCGTATGAAAGTCTATGAACATTTCATTTTCTTTCATATGAGTGTTTTCAAACTAACTTGTAAGCATTTGAAGCTTAGATATTTTAACTACAGAAGTACCTTCATAAGTCACTTCAAAAATTCTCCAAGCCTATTCTGCTATAGTGGTTGCCATGATTTTTTTGAGTTCTTCTTGATTCATGGCACACACACTAACATTGTATGCCTTGGCGTTGTTTTGCCTAAGGGTTTTATAATCAATAGACAATTTGGTTGGATCTAAGGGTCTAATGGTCTTGACACCATTTCTAGTCACTTCTTCAGTAGGTTTTGTCCACCAATTTTCTATAGCTTTCTAAACAACCTAGTCCCTTGATTTTAAGAATGCAGTTATACGGGCTTTTAAGAAAGCGTAGTTTGTTCCATCAAAAAGAGGAGGCCAAATAACTAAGATTCCATTGAGATTCATCGTGAATCTAGTTGTAGGATCTACTTCGGGCTATTACACATTAAGAAGTAACCCGCTCTGATACCAATTGAAAGTGTAATAACTAGAACTCACTAAGTCCTAGAGGAGGAGTGAATAGGACTATTTAAAACACTTTCCCTAATTATGAGACTAATTTTAAATATAAGCTTCACTTTCAGACAATACTAGATTGCAAGTAGAGTTTAACTTAGAAGCACAAATTAATCTAGTGAAAAACTCAAGTTTGTGTTGATTGAATTGAATCAAGTTGGTTTTAGTACAAGAGTAATAAGCAATACATAAGAATATGATTATCAATCAGTAAAGCATCCACAAAAAAAATAAACAATCATAAGACAGAGAATTTATAGTGGTTTGGTCTTTGACCTACATTACTCTCAAGAGCAAACACTCTTAGTTCCCTAACGTTGAGGTAACTTCACAAGTACACCTTCTGCAACAGTTTTTGATACAATAGTTTGTCTTCTACTAATAGGATGTTTTGATCTGGTAGTTTGATCGAAGATCTAGTCCACTAACCACAATGATTTTTGATGTGGTAGTTCGTCTTCCACCAGATACAACAAATAAATGAATATGAAGGGAGCACCTAAACACAAAACAAGTTACTTTAGTCTTGATTCGTGCTCTTGAAGCTTGAATAAAAAACTCCAAGCTTTGATCTCTTGTAATTTCTCCTTGCTGACGTTAATCTTCCAATGAGTACACAGCCGAGAGAAAAGGTTTGGGGATCTAGGAAGTTAGGGTCGTTCTAGATTAAATTTAGGGGTTTCCTAGATGGGTATCTCCTCTGCTCTCAAGAATGATGCATTTAAATGATCTTAGATTGAGAAGGAGATAGTGGCTAGAGCTTCGTATAGATGGTAATGAACGGTAAGTTGTTCTAAAGATTTTCTAAAGGGTGCAATTTTGTATGGTGAAGAAAAGTGCTTCTTTTAAATAGACATACACTCCAACGAACAGATATATGGCTAGGCCAAAATTGCTCTACAGCTTAGTCGTATATCTGGTCATCTACAACGGCTAGTTTAACCAAGATTTGAATTTTTGGCCAGTCCTATGGCTTAGCCGTAACTTCTTCTACGGCTTAACCATAAGCCAAAAAACCCCAAAAATCATTCTCTGGATTGTGAGCAGTGGATTTTTTGGCTTAGCCATAAATCCTTCGACTACTTAGCCTTAAGGACCTTACAACTTAGCCATAAGCCAAAAAAACTCAAAAACATTCTTTGGATTGTGAGCCGTGGGTTTTTCGGCTTAGCTATGTTCAAAGCTGTAGATATCAATACAAACAAATTTTTAAGAAGAGTATTTTCCAAGAAAAATAAAGCTTTTCTAGGATTTTTCTAATTCGGTCTGAGGGGTCAAAATTACCTTAGCACTCATGAAAATCTTCCAATTAGCAAGCTTGATCGAACTTGATCTTCCTTGTTTGAACTTGATGACCGGTCTTGATTCATATTTGACTTCATCTATGACTTTGGACATGGAATTGACAACAGAAACTAAAGCTAATTTTACTATGGCACTAACAGTCAGGTCGGGTTCGAACCTTACTAAGGTAGTCAGGGGCTTTTACGCAATTTAGAGTCTCATGGTTTTTTACAACATATTGGCATCATTCTAATTTCATCATGTGTATTTCATCATGTGGATTGTATTATGTAATTGGCTTAGCCCAATTCGGATTCATCTTGGGCCAACTAAAGTCCAATTGACTCAAACTGTAAATCTCTTAAACTAGTAGACTTGCTTGCAATTTACAGAAAACTTGATTTAAACCAAACCCAGGACCCATCTGCTCATTCCCTTTTCATTCTCTCAACCCTCTGCTGGAGTAGCTCATTCCTCCTTCTCTCTTTCATCAACTCAAGCCCCAAGGGATCTTACATGCCCTTTTGGAATGAAGAATCTTTTTCCTTATCATCTCTTTACTTGTCTTCTCCTGTGGAAATTCATAATTCCATCTCCTCTTCTTTTCTACAGCTCTATAAGGTAAGGAGCATCCTCCTTCTCACCTCTTTAAATTCATTAGTGCTAAGGAGACTCATTCCTGTATCATGCATTCATCTCATACCCATCTCATTTCTTGCATGTCTTACGATTGTTTGTATTGAGGTTTTCATCGCCATTGAACCAAGGGAAACTTGAATTGGATGAAGCACTGCTAAAAAAGCAAATATAAGTGTGTATTATTACTACATGCATGTGTATGTATGCTGATTCCTATCAAAATTTTGTGTATGATGCCATTTACTACTCTTTGTATCCCTTAATTCTAGATCTTGAAATGGGATGGATTTGGTTAATAGAAGATAGTTGTGGATGAGAAGAATTAACACAATGTGGGTGTAGATGAATGTAGAATTGATGCAAAAAGAATTTAAATGCTTAATATTATATAGGGATGCCAAAGAGGAAGGAGGAGAATCAGTTTAGAATTGATTCAACCCGGAGACAAAGTGCTCTAGGGCTGATCGATTGAACAAGAACCCGATCAATCGAATTATGTTTCAAGGTGGTGTCCGATCGATCGGACCATGGCCCGATCGATCAGGTACCCGTATTTTCAATAAAACCTTATTTAATTTATTTTCAAATGGGGTTCAATTGGAAGCAATCCTTACCTTCTTTTAAGACCTTAGAGAGATGTTTTAAACCAATCCTAACCTGAAGACATTAAGTATACTAAAAGACCATGTAGGGCCTTAGAAGTGGTACCTTCACCTCAAACAATTGGCCCAATAGTAAATAAATAATAAGAAGGAAGAGTGTGGAGCTGTCACTCGTTTCCTCTTGATTCTCTGGATAGTTTCTAATGTTATATCATGGGTGTTGGCATAAGAAGAGGCATCCACCACTTATACAATGTAACACTAAGACTTAGGTAACACATTGGCACCGGACATCTTATGAATACGTCGTATTGAATAACTAAGGAAACACGGATTATCTTAGCTAGCATTGGCTAGTCAATATCTTTGTTAACCTTTCAATTCAAATGCATTCATATTGTTAAGGTAAACATGATTAAATCATGTACCCATTATTCGTGAGTGAACCTTGAGGCAAGATTGGGGGCAAAACTTCTTCTGAACATGAACTAGTAGGCCAAGAAAAGGGTAACCAAGGTTGAGAGGGTTTGAGAATTATTAACTCATCTAAGTATTCATTGTTCGATGTTAGTAACCCTATTCAATTCTGATTTTATGAATTGTATAAGATCTCAAGATCGACATATGCTTCTCTAAAAGTATGAGATGATTACTACGTATATTAAGTATGAAAGTTATAAATCTTGATCTGTCTTGATATATTGAGTTGGCACCACTTAGCTTGTGCCCATAGAAGGTTCGATCGGATTGAATTAAGGTATTCTATATGTTACCTACTGCATTAGTTATGTAAGGAGTTGGTCAGCGCTCTTTGGGTAACTAGACGGATCTTGGCCCAACCGCTAATGATTTTCCACTGTATAATATGTGCTCTCTCCCTAGAGAGAAGATAGCCTTGTGAATGCTAACTAGTATATTATTTTATTCCTTTTTTTTATTCTTTATTTATGCTTATTCATATGCACAACATACCTAGCTTTCATTAATGCTTTTTTTCAATTAACATGTCTGTAAATTCAATTAGTACAACATGATAGTCTTACATACATTTTTATTTGCTAAACTGTTGTGTTTAATAGTGCTATCCTTGGTGTTACAGGTACAGAACACATTTCTAATCCGACAACCGATGCAACCCAAATGAGACTAGAATGATACCTCAGGATGTAAAGAAGTGGAACGAGGATGATATTTACTACTAGTCATCCTCCATAGTGCGTTATGGGAGTCCATTTTGTCTCACTTTAGTTATTGCCATGTTTGACTTGTGGATAGGTCATGCCATCATTATCATGCTTTTTTTGGAGTCACAGATTGGTAGACATGTATTTTGAATTTTGTATATCACTTTTACCTTTTGTATATCATATACATGCATATGATGTTCAGTTCATCTGGTACATTTATTTTGCATCAATTGACTGTTGTTTGAACATTGCCAAGTTCATATATATATACATGTGGATGGGTTGTTTAAGACACTTTTGCTTATTAACAAGTGAATGTTATTAGTGTCTATGACATTTACAGGTGTACTTCATAGGTTTCCGCTTCGTCATTAAAATAATTGACACATGTATATGAATCTTCCTTCACGTTCTTCTGAAATCACCCTTGTGGCAGTTCATACTTATTTTCACATGTTATGGATTTCCACGGGTTACATGTATCGCGCCTCGGGATCCTCCATAGTCTCTAATTCTCAATTTCCGGGCTTGAGTCACTCGTCACTTCCAGAAATAGAAGAGATGGAAGAAAAAAAATGGAGACAGGCAAAGGAATTCCCCAAGAAGTTATTCATACACTTCTTTTGCCAATTGAGAAACTTTCAAAGCCCTACCAAGTCACATGGTTTGACGGTTATGTTATTCTCATAACTCATAGATGCTTGGTATCATTCAAGATTGGTAATTATAAAGGCAAAATTTGGTGTGGTGTGATCCATATGAATATTGCTTATATTATTTTTAGACGACCTTGGCTTTTTAATAAAAAAGAGCACCATAATAAAGAGATGAACACATATACCTTTTGTAAGAAATAAAATGGATTAGACTTACTCCATTGCCATAAACATCTTGGTCTTCATCTAAATCATCACCTTCAATTGAAGAGTGATGTAAAAAAGAGGTTGTTGACATCATGATTGCACCAAAGGAGATACCAACCATTGCAACTGACATTAAGGATGCAATAACTAAGTAAGGTCAAAGCAAAGCTGATCTCTCGTAAAACATTTAGAACAAGTCATAAAAGTGCAAGTTTATAGCAACACTGTCTTCACGAGTTCAAATAACACTGATCAAGACACTGTTATCAATGAGCCGCAAAGAGTTGAGGAAGAAAAAGGGCAAGCAGATATTCAAGACTTTGAACGGGTTAACAAGAATATTGAACATCTAGGAGCTTTGATTGTATCGCTGCTTTCAGCAAATCCAATTGTGTCATCAAAAGTCAAGTCAATTGTCCAGTCGCTTCGAAAGTAGATCAAATTGTTGAAGTTCCCCACATTGACTTCATCTTTCAGGATCAAACATGGATGATAAACAACCAATAATTACAGTATCTACATGTCATATCATACATCTGAGATAAATTCATTCAACAGAATAATGACACGTCCAATGTATTTTTCCATGGAGTAAACAACCATGTCAAGCTTTCAATCCATGTCATGCAAAAACGGAACAAAAGACACGGCATATGTTTGTACGACTGATTTTCAACCCTGGAGGAAGTTTTCCTCCACTTGTAGTCAGAGTCGAGTTTTTCCAAGCCGAGGAAAGCTGATGCAGGCCAGATCTAAGATCCGACGTAGATCACATGCTTGCAAACATTGATGGGGCTCACTTGATCCAAGATCTTTCCAAGATCAGGGATCACTATCCTTAGTTTGATAGTTCTAATTAATTATTTATGTTCTATCTTATGTTGAGTTGAGATTATTACTTAATTTATTTTAGTAAGACATGATTGTTTGGAGATAGTCATTCCTAGTTATAAAACAGTCACTCCTATATAATGAGTCATCTTTCATTGTAATGCTTATGCTTATTTTTCGTCCTATATAGGTTCTCTTTTAAGATTTATCTCTTTTACGGTGTTTTTTCTCTTCTGAGAGTGCCCTAAGGGCTGAAATCCATTCTAGATTTTAACAATCCTTTGGGAGATTATTCTACATTCGATCGGAGATCCAGGGTTGTGCCAATTAAATTCCAAGTTCCAACCCAACGAATTGTAGAGTTGCACTGTCAATAACAAGAAGTTAGATGGGTAATGACAAAAATAAAATTCCATACCAAATAATACATGTAATGTGATGTGAAAAGAGCAATAGAATAGAAAAAACTATAAATAATGAATGTGATTGTAGTAGTGAAACCATGAAATCAATCGTTGAGAAGTATAAATCCAATTTTTTAAAAGGTAACCTAACTTGGGTCTTTCTTCATGGCCATTCACCATTTCAATCTGCACATGCCAGATTCTCTCTCTCTCTTCAGTAAACTAGACAACCAATAGGCACTACAACACCCTCTCTCTATCACCCACCGACTGGCATGGCACTACACTCTTAACGAGAGTCCAACCAGAAACCCTCTTCCCGAAAAAACCCTAACCCACTAGGTAGACCACCACCCACCGTAAACCCTATTCCCGAGTCCCAAATCCATTTGCCACACTTTGGTTACAAATCTAAAACCCTAACCTGTAACTCATCCCAGAATTCTCTTTTCTTCCTCAAACCCAAAACACAAAATCCCAAATCCCTAGATTTCCTTCACCCTAACCTAAAACTACAAGCCTTCTCCAAGATCATCTCCTCCACCATTTACATTCAGTAGAAAAAGAAAGTGATAAGAAGAAAATAAATAAAAGATAAAAAGGAGTTAATGAGAAGAGATGCTATGGTGATAGAATACAAAACAAAAATGAAAGAGAGTAAAAACACTACAATACAAGATCAAAAGCTAAACAGACCAAGTATCCTTCCAAGGACGACGGATCTTTGATATGTGACAAAGAAAAGCAAAGGAGTTAGAGTCAAAATAGAGAAGAGGGCAAGGAAGATTGGAACCTAACTACTTTGTTTCTTTGCTTTAATCTCATTCCAATCTGGTTCCTAAACAACAAAACCCCCTATAAAGGAAAACAAACGTTGTAACCCCCACACACATGATCTCTCATCCCTAAGATCTCCTTCGTTGTCTCCACCTTAAACGAGAGCTCCTCCTTCAACCCCTATCTCAACTGCATCTCCATCGCTGAGATGGCCACTGCCACCCACAATTCTCTGTAAACAGAATCCTCAGCAACGATAACTTCAGATTCATCCGTCTAAAAGGCTGTCCTTTGATTTGGAGATGGGTGGGCGATTTGGGGATTTTGAGCAAGAGAAGAAATTAGGGTTAGGATTTTAGAGGAGATGGGTCTAAGAGCAGACAGTCTTTATTCTATTGCCTGGTGTTCGACGTGAATGAATGCAAACCGCTATGTAGTTTGCCTCTCAATGATGATCATCAGGTGGGCTCACATCATTGAGTGGGGCACACCTAATTATCGTCATAGGCCCAATTAACCTAGATTGTGTGTAGGTTGAACCGTTGAAGCCTAGCTATGGTTAACTTGTGTAAGGCCTGTTTTTAAACCAAGTTGAGCGAGGCCCACCTATGATGATCAACCCATTGGTTCTTGGGTCAGTGGCTCGTTATAACTCTAGTTGCACCATGATCTTAACCCTTCATAAGGTGGGGTCCATGTAGGTTGAATTAACGTATTTCAAAGTTAATCTCTAAAAAAAAAGTCAAAATTTCAATTTAAATCTACTCAACCTTTCCGAACATACATAGAGTAAAGTCAAAATTTCAATTCTATTCCAACTTTTCTCTGATTTGACAATTTACTCTACTCTACTCTACTTTTCCTCACAAACAAACAAGCAATCTTATTCTAATCCAGTTCCCAAGCAACATAACCCCTTAAAAAGGAAACTAGTTCACATCACAATCATAAGAAGAACTTGATGAATTAGATCCCCATACTTAAACACTTTCGATTATTTCAGCAGAACGTAATCAGATCACCAAAGCTTGTAGCCTCCAAACTCTCCCTCTCATCCTCCTCGTCGTCCTCCTCCTCCTTCTCCACTTCTTTTTCTTCTTCTTCTTTGTCGTATGGGTTTCTTGTTTTTTCAAGGAGAATAAATGAATACATACACTAATTAAAAAAAGAAAAACAGTCGTTGAGGGCAAGCTGAACCCAAATTCATAGTCGTTGAGGACAGTCACCTTCCCTCACTAGAGATTGTTTTACCTCATCCATGTTGGAAAAAGCAGCACTGTTGAATTACTCACAATCAATGGTCAACCACGATGAATACACGCAATCATACCATCAAGCAATCATACACATGATTAGCAATTTTACGTGGTTCGGCCAAGATGCCTACGTCCACGGAGGAGAGAACTCATTTATCATGATCTCATCTCAATCCCCTCAAGATCTAGTGTTACAGTACATCAATATATATAGTTCCCACTTTCTTGACTAATAAGAAAACCCATACATAATGACTAAAATATCCCTAACCCTGAACCTTAGTTTTGGCTAAACTGGATGACCGATCTAGTTAAACCGGAATACAAGAAAAAACCCAATACTCTCCACCTTGGCTTGGATTCCGCAAATCCTCAAAACCACCTTGAGATACCCGATAATGTCTTCACATACCTTACTGAATGGACGTCACTACACTGATGTCGTAGTCTTTTCTCTTCAACACTCTATCTAACATGTTGAACCAGTACTTCACGTACCTCACTGAAAAGTGTGCCACTGCAAACGCTACAACCTAGCTCAGCTCTTACAACCCCTAGCCCAAATGCACAGACAATCTCATCATTATCTAGTGCCGATCAAGTCCAAACCAACTTGAGATTCCTATAGTTGCATCCTTTGACCTCAACACCACTATCTTGAACCTTTGAAGTGCTCTCCATTTGTTGCCACATGCATGCATCCTTGCAACACAATGAACTTAAATTCCATCCGTCAAGACAAAACTGAAGACCTCCCTGAATCCGAATCTCACCGGTACCTGTGAATCTTTCATTCTGTCTCCATCCTGGTTGTTTTTTAGTCAAACCTACAATTATCCTGATCTAGCCTGTTCTGGCGGGTTGGGCAAAGTACATGCTAGTTAGGTATGACCCGATGCTAAACTGGCTTACTCTAACCTTAACAAAACTTCCTTTTTCAAGAAAATTATCTTTATTCAGGTCTTCCTGGATTTCCACTAGATGATATCATCGAAGACCCATCAATCCATCTTTCGATGATCCGTCACATCTAACTGCACCTGAACCACAGATTCCCTCCCCTGTTATTCGATGTCTCCTTCATTACTCCACCTAAAAAAGCATCCCTATGAACCTATAGAGATTTTTGACCATCTCACCCTCCATGATGACCAATGTTCCCTTTTCCACCTTCGTAACTCCACCCGCTACAGTGCACTTGCAGCCTTTGAAGTCTAAGGCACCCAGAGATATCCAATTTCTTCGTAAACTCGAAACATATATTACATTCGTTAGGTTCCGAATAACACTATCATACACCTGGATCTCTACTGTTCTTATCTCAAATACTCATCAATTTGCATTTGCCCCCATAAGAACAGATCCATTAATAATGAAAGTTATTTGCATCAAACTAATCTCTACTCAAACACATGATAGTAAGAATGTGAATCCTAAAACCATGAATCATTAACCTGATCCATACTTGTAGTGACCAAAAATGATTTCCCATCATCCGAATCTGAGCTTTCTTACACACTACCTCCTTCCGATTTTGAGTCTTTTGCTTTTCCTTCCACTTTAGCATGTCGCTTCTTCCCGATCCCTTTGACGCGGATTTGAGATTTGCTTAAAGTACTCTGAGCAATCTCCTATTCATGACATCAAGTAACACTTTTCAATCATTACTGTGTCACAGAATCTAACACTTTTTTCTGCAAATTCCTGAAGTTGTTTTTCCATCAAACACTTCAATCTTGCCTGTAATGCTTGAATTCATTGTTATCGTTATAAATCACTTGGCTTCTTCAATCCACCAAATTTCTACTTATCAAACTACCAATATCTTTTGTTTGCCTCGTAGATCTCATCATCACAAGCACGCTGGAAGAAACAGATCTAAAATCAGATTCTGGATGGCTTCGATATTGCAAAAATAGTTTTTTACACTTTGATTAGTCAAACCTTCTTTTTTACCATTGAACTGCCCATCTTCTTTCACATATGCGTAGATCTCCTAACAACGAGTCCAAGGCACAAACAAATGTCCGATCGGACATCGGACAATCAAGATATCGCAAAAACAATTTCAGCCACAAATCTGGTTAAACTGCCTTTGACCGTTTTACCTGCTGACGTGTGTTGACGTCAGCATTGCTGCTGGCAGGTTGGGCCCTGTATCATAGGTTAGGTCTGACCCAACCTAAACCGACCTAGATTGACTTCTACTAGGCTTGCTATGGACGGGTCAGTTCCAAACAGACTAAACCCTAACTTGGAAGAGATTTAACCTGGGTTGAGAAACTTAGGGCATTCTTTCTCCTCTGTTACGGTTCTGGTTCTGTTACCAGAATAGGAAACCCCTGGCCTCTGCCCTCCTTCCTCATCGACAACGACAAGGCTGACGATGAATGACCGGCAGCGGTGAGGACTCTCTTTGTCTGTAGCGTCAGAGGATCTCTCCCTCTCCATTGAGGCAGAACAGTGGCGGAACTAAGATCCTCCTCAAGTCTTCTTCTTCTGCACCGATCCTGATCTTCAAACCTGCGTTGTTCTACAACCGCTAGATCCAACCACTCCCTTTTCTAAGATGACTGCAAATCTAGTGGCGACCTGGGCAGCCTAGTCTTCTTCTTCGATTCCGGTAATAACAGGAAGATAAAACCCTTCTTCGTTAGGCCAAGTGCCCAATTTGTGTGGTCCACAAGATCAAAAAAAATCTGATCTCTTCCTGCTTTCTTTGCAAACCACCGTGACAGGGAAAAATCCAAGAAACCCTCTCCATCAAAGATGAACTAGCAGCACCAAGACTAGCCCTTTCTTCTGCAAAGGGACAGGCGTGTTTCAGTCTTCTTCTTCTCTCTCTGCAACAGGTTTTTGAAACTAAAAAACAATAGCAGCAGCCACAGACGGTTTTCAGAGTCCTTTTTTTCAATCTGAACCCTCTTCTTCGGCGACTTGAGGTGGCTACGACCTAAACCAATAACCCTCTGATTCCAACCAGCATAGGGCCCACCTCGTGATTTCCACCAATCACAACCCTTTTTCTCTGCAACTTCTGTGTCTCTAACAAACCAAGAGGGACTGAAGCCCCACGCCCCTCAACTTCTTCCTCTATAGTGGCTAGCGGTGGATGATGCACGGTGACTGCGAAAGGCGATCAGATGACAATACTGCTCTTTCCTGCGAAAGACAAGCTGAAGAACACCGTCTCTGCAATCTGAGAGCACCACTGTGCCTCCTTCACGTTCTGCAAAAAAAAAAAAAAAAAACAAGAAAACAGAACTAGAGGATCCAAATCTTCTATTTTTCGCAGGAGGGTAACCGAGCCCTAATCTGGGTTCTGCTCGTTCTCCGATTGACTCAAGCCTGCAACAGAAAAAGTGTCTTCCCCGAAGAGCATCCTTGCCCCTCTCGATCTATCTTCGGCAACAACCAGGATCACCCCTTTTTCCTCAAAGACCAGTCTTTTTCCTCAGGTGGGATGGCTACACAGGGCAGAGAAGCTAGATCTTCTTTTTTTTTTGACAAAAACTATGACTTCTACCTATATTGTCAAGATGGTTGCGCAGGTGAGATGCGTTACATCCTCCTTTCATCTACGACTTCTACCTATCTTCTTCACCTACGACGTTAGCACATTGAGAAATCAAACCAATTAGTCAATCGCAAACTTGAGCGATGTCTACCTCACTTTGATACCACTTGTTAAAAAAAAGTGATGTTGTGGAACTACCCGCGATCAACTGATCAACTACGATGAATATACGCAATCATACCATCAAGCAATCATACATATGATCAATAATTTTACATGATTCGGCCAAGATGCCTATGTCCACGGAGGAGAGAACTCATCTATCATAATCCCATCTCAATCCTCTCGGATATAGGGTTACAGTACATCAATATATATAGTTTTTGCTTTCTTGACAAAAAAGAAAACCCATATATAATAACTAAAATACTCCTAACCGTAAACATCGATTTTAGTTAAATCAGATGACTGATTCGGCTAAAACGGAATACAAAACAAAACCTAACAATCTAAGTAGTCTACTTTCTTTATTAGAGCAGTGCCTTGAGGTCTGCTTCCCTTACCAGAGGGCTAAGGTTTCAGCTCCTAAGTTGGACACCAAAAATAAAAAAGAAAGAGAACATGTATTATGAGAGGTGAATATAAGCCATACCCATTTTAAAGAGCCTTATGAAAGGAAGCAATAGCACTAGCAGTAGCGAGGTCCTTATCCATGGGGAATAGAAGATAGATGCAAGGCCTTTGTTTGTGGTGATAGAAAAGGAGGTGCCATCTAAACCATTCCTTTCCTTCTTTTGCACCCTTTAATCCATCATGTGGTTGTTAGCTCTTTTTAGCATCGAGAATTGTGTGTTGTGTTTGTCTCATCCGAGAATGACATAGTACCCTAGAGGCTGTTTGCACACAATAAACAACATTTTTTTAGGTACCCCAGTCAAGAGGCTGGGAGGCCATCGAGCCTACACCAATAGGAGAACATTGGGTGAATTAAAGGGACCTAGGTGAAGTAAGGGGCTCTTAAGTGAGGGAAGGTGGCTTGCTTGGGGTCCAATCCCTACAAAACCCTACATAGTCAGTGAGAATTATCACCCCTTACTACAAGGGTAAAAAAATGTCATTCTCAATATCTAACAATTGAATACATAGGAATCTATAATCAAAATTAGCAGTAATAAAAAATTATTATAGATACAAGGGGTGAAAGATATAAATTAACAAGGCAGATATGATTTTGAGTTTTTAAGAATTTGAATTATTACGGTGATGACTTAGATTCACTTTTCGTATTCCATTAATTCAATTTCCATTAAATAAGAGGCTAATCAATGGTTTTCTTTGAGTATTAACATTTCATTCTTCATTTTTAACCACTTATAGCCATACAATCCTACAGTTCTATATTTACATGATACAAACAGGCACATAAACTCAATCGCAATGGACTCGGGTTTACTATAACTTTGGTCAAATGGTAGGATAGAAGGGTGCTGCCTTGGATTGGTTGATCAAGCCCTCTGATCAAGGTCTCGTAAAATGGATGGTTTCAAGGGCTTGAAATACCCTTTGACCAGATGTCCTCTGATTGGTCCGATGGCCTAGTTATGAAGAAATAATTAATCCATGTTTTGGATCGCTATCCCACTATGCACGGTAACTGAAAGAAGACCCACAGCTGGTCCACTAAGCGGGTACACATTAAGCGCTATGTGTCAAATATTCGAATTGAAGAGCTTTATTATCTCTCAATAAGTGCATAATTTGTGGGTAAAAAGTTTAGATATTACATTTTGTAAAACTTTAATATATTTTGCTTTTTTCAAGTTATTTATAAGATGCATAAGCACAAAATTAGGAAATCTAATCACATCAGGGCATCAATATAACATGATCACAACATTTATAGATTCTCTAATAAATCTAACCCCTATCATATTAATGAGATTTTTAACAGATTCTCTCTAATTAATACATATATGTCAAAACAAAAAAAAAAACAAGAAAAACCACTAGCGTATTTAAGAATCACAACCTTTTTAATATGCAACATCCTCCATCACCATTCCACAATCGCATGGTTACTTTCCGAAAGGATAGTATGATTGGTTACATGGAAGGAAGTATTGTGTTAGTGGTCATTGTCTATATTAATTAAAATTTAACACTGTCACATTTCGCTCATTTTAGACATGGGTGGTGTTCAACTTAATCATATGGAGAAAACTCTCGTCAAATAGGATTGAATGAAAGCATGTAGATCATGAGGAATAAGCATAATCCACTGGCAGCTCATGTTACCCAAATTTGAGGGCCATGAATTTTCTTTCATGCATGCATGCTTAAATCAAATTATAGTAAAGGAATTTTAATCATAATAAATAGAGCTTATTGAAATCTTTATTAATTAGATATAATAAAACTTAAACAGAACTTGTACATGGCCAAAGGCCATCTTGCACTACTTGGAAATTAACTGACTTCAAACTAGGCCCAATATATATATGTCAAGTATGTCTTGTTACACTTTCAAGTAGACTTCCGATCTAGCTAGCAGGTTACCTTGGTATCTGGAAAATATAAACACAGGCTTGTAAATTAACATTCAGCTTGTTGTTTTATAAGAATTCATGCTAAGTACTTAGGTTGTTGGGATTTTTGGGACATAATGAGATATCTTATCCTCTAGCATTTACAAAATGCCTTGTTTCATCACAAGCATTTCAAAATTCCACCTCCCTAAAAGGCCTTAAATAGCTTTTGAAAATTTCATAATTCTACATCCTTCACCGTTTGCTGGAATTTCTGGATGCTCAAGTACAAGGGAGCATTTAGGAATTGCACTATGTCTGGGAATTCTAAACTTCCCTAGACAAGAAGTCTTTGAATTCTTGCAAAGAATCAGGGCCTCAGTGAATAGTCAATCTACACTCTTGTTAGGCATAAAAATACATGTAGACATGCAATGTATAATATGATTGAATCCATGATCACATAATGCATCGATTGACACTTATGTAAAACAACATAAAATATAGGCAACAACGGGAGTCTACAATCTACATGCAAGACATGTCATTAGGAAATCCTATAACTCTTTTTTTTTTTTTCTGTTTTTTAACTTGTCATTCTCAGGTGGGCATTAGATGAGCCAGTTTAGGGGCCTGTTTCTTTGTAAGAATTTGTGGGATTCTTGTCTGCTAGAATTTGTAGAATTTAAGATGCTAGAATTCTGAAATGCTTTTGAGTTTTGACATTTCTAATTTCTTTGTTTCTTTTGTGCCAAAATTCCTACGTGAGAATTGTTAGTTTTTGTGGACTCAATCCATCAGTTGATGTAATAAATTGATTAATTTCTTTATTTATCAATAAAATCATGCTTTACTTTCATGAGATGAATGTTATTTTACTACTTCATGCACATGACCAATACGTATGACATAATGGTTCATGAGTTGAACCGGGTCCCATTAGTATATTAGATGTGATATATGTGCATGGATGAGATCCACGCGCAGGAGATATATGTCACAAATCGTATACTTAAATAGCTTCACAACCAATAATGAGACTGGGCATCTCATTTGATAAGGTTGCAGCACTTTGATCACTATGAGATAGTGTGATTTGTCTCGATCATCAGAATGTAAGATTCTGGATCAATAGTGCCGGTACATTGGATGTATTGAAGGACCATGAGATGCACCTTATGGTATTCCGTCTCAATAATAAGGTATGCTTTCATAATTCCCTAGCAATAGGCCCTCAATCCTGAGACATTGACGAACTCAAGTTTCTATCTATTCATTTGCTTTGAGTCACCAATGAGTGAGGCCGACTATAGGTTAACACCTCGGTGTCTTGGGTATATGGTAGTAGAACTGTGGGAACGTTGAATGATCAAGATGGAATCTATCTCTATTATCCCCTTGTGCCAATTAATGGATTTGTCATTAGTAAGTGCGCACCCATCTCAATTAAGAGTTAATTGGATGGTACTGATGATTACTGTGATTAATTGGGGCTCAAGGATAATAAGATGTGGAACTTAGATTGGAAGAGACGGATTTATTCCAATTGATCCACGGATATTGATAGAGGGGCCTACTTGTGGTAATTGGGAAGTTTAGGGTCTTCATTGTAATTTATTCCTAAGACTGGAGTGCAATTGCATTTATATAGTGGTGTTATTTGCAATTAACTGTGGGCCCGGATTGCACATGAGATGTGGGGTCGCGGTGTTCCAGTTGGAGCCAGCTTTCTAAGGAATCCCTAGTGGTCCCCACGCTAGCCCAAGATATTGGAAAACACTAATCCGACTTGGACTCTAGAAATAAGAGTTTGGAAAGGAGAAAGTTGCTAATTGCTTTGGAAGTAAGACTTCTATTTCAATTAGACAAGGGAGAGATTTGGAAGTCTATAAAATATCCTTGGACGTCCAAAAGAGTTCCTCTCACGCCCAAAAACCCTTTCGTGCAAGAGTTGCGCGAGTTACTCTCCTCTCCTTTCTTCTAGTTCCTTGGAGTTTCGAGTTGGGACTTTTCTCCAGAAGATTCCACCATTCTTCTCGAGAGAAGTAATCCAATTCGGGTCATAGCGTGGAAGGCTAAGAGGTGTAGAAGAAATCTATTAGAGCACTGCGGATCTCCAAAGGTATGATCTACTTGTTCTATGTCGTAGATTATTTTGGATGTCTAGTGTTGGTAGAATTTTTACTGTACATGGTCACGAGATTGAGGGTAACGCATCCTGGATTGGGTTTTGGTCTTGTGTATAGTTGATCCCTGTGTCAAGTGGATCAAAAGTTTTTAAAATCTATCCACGAGACCCACCTACTTCCAACAATTGGTATGAATTTCATGTAATCCAAATCCATCAAACCTCCCCCAAAAAGATGCATGTAAGAGATTAGAAAAATAAAAAGATAAAAAAGAGGTAATTAGATGAGAAAAGTGCATAGGACTAAGATGATCGGGCTTAATTTTCTCGCCATGGCTTGGAGAAGAAGATACCTTTTTACCGTTAAGAGAGCTGGAGTTCTCTCATATTCTCCTAGAATGCTTGAATTCTAAAATGCTAGAGGAAGGGCTAGAATTTGGAAATTTCACTTTTTGTGGATTCTCAAATTCTACTTGCTTAAGGAATTTCAATAAATGAATATGAAATTTCTTATTGGAATTTAGAAATTCAAAGACGAATTCCTGTTAGAAATTTTTGTAAAGAAATAGGCCCTAAGTGTTGGGGTCTCAATCCACATAATATTGCACAAAAAGGGCAGCTTTTGCATTGAGTTTGAAAATTGTTGGCCATGAAAAGATAGTTGGCAATTAATTTTGAATCAGCACCCTGCTTGCATTTCTAGAATCCTAGGGCACTTGTACGATCAACTGTTTTTAATTTTTTTCGTCAAGCCTATTATGTAGTGACTTCCTAACCTTTTGGCATCCATTTCGTACCAAAATGGAAATTAGTGTGTGCTTATCTCACTCTGTGTGGTGGGATCAAATCATTGAGGCCTATCAAAATGGATGGCCATGCACGATAGATTATAGAGCTATAAAAGATCAATGGATGATTTACCATTAAACGCCGGATGGCCTGCCTTGAATTACCCATTTCACTAATAAATTCTACTTCTTAATCAATTGCCGGTGAAGTGGACGGTTAGTATCTAACAAGAGTTTCTCCTTGGTTGGATTTTTCATGTTAGATTTGAGAAATTATCCCACGATGTTGGATTAGAGAAATGATTACTACGAGAGCTGAAATCTGATTTAACATTATTGGGCCACATTTGTTTAATCCAAATGATTCAAATCACACACGATATTTTTATATTATCCCAGGTTTCATTGCAAACATAGTGACATGTAAACTGGTGTGTATCTCTCAAATTTCATTGCAATTGGAATGATTCACACTCCTTTTATCATGGATCACAATGTATGCCACTTTGCTTTAGTAAATTATCAGTCACTGCCTAAACATATATGTGTTCAATATAAGGGATTCTATATTAGTTGGCTTAGGACCATGGTTTGTTTCTTGAGGTTTTAGATTCGAACTGCGCTGCCATAGTGGGGCGTTAAGGGATTTACCGTGCTTCTCCTGTGCCGAAAGGGCCAGGACACCCTCTATTAGCAAAAAGAAAAAAAAATCAAACTATAGCTGCTATAAGCATGAGAGGAATATTTATATGCAGCCATCCTACACCAAAAGATGAGAGAGACTTATATGACTTTCGCGTTTTGCACTTAGAACATTCCTCTTCTACATATAAATATAAATGACTTTGTCCTCTTTTACACATTAATATTACCAATTATATAAGTGTTCCTCATCCTATTACAAGTGATGAATGCGCATGAACATTCCTCATGAGTATGGTAGTAACCGTAACATTGGATTATCTCTCATTAGTAAGATTAAGACAATGAGAAATGTAGATGCATGGTATTCAAGTGATCATTTATAACGAAACAAGACCAACACCAATCTAGTCTATTAATGACATGGGTCCAACTTGTGCTCTCCATGCCACACGACAGTAATTTGGATGATCAATGATGAGCAATTAACATGGCTATTCTCTACCAAAAATGAAAAAAAGCATGGCTAGTTTAAAAAAAGCATGGTTATGAAGAAGTTGACATCGACCGTTGGGAATTAGTATGGTTCAAAGGGGCAGACAATGCAGTAACAATGTTTTAAGCAGTGGGTTTCATCTTTCGAAAATCCAAACCGTCTATGTGCCCTAAGACCCATTGGATAGACTTTATCTATAAAATAGAAGTAATCTTTATAGGGCCCAGCCGCTAAATTGATCACTGAATTTTACACAATATCATTTTGAAGGAAGAGAGAAGTAGGGGCGGACCTACATACAAGGCGCCCCCATTGGACCTGGGTTCACTTTCAAAACCCATAGAAGACCTTTGCGTCCCCCTCTAGTAGGCCTGTTAATTTGGCCTTGAGACAGGAGGGCTCAGCCTGGCTCGGCTCTTAAAAAGCCCTTAAATTGAGAAATTTTTTTTTCCTAAGAAATAGCCCTAAGGCCAGGCTTGGACAATTTTTTGTAGGCCCTAAAATTTTAAGAAAGGGGGGGGGGGGGGGGGGGGGGGGGTGTGCTTGGACAATACTTGTCAGGCTTGGCCCGGTCCATCCTACTTTTTCTTTATTTTATATTATATATATAGACACACATTGGCCCTGGCTATACAGGTGGATGGCCCATCAAGGGGTAGGAGTAGGCCAAAGAAAATACTGATGGAGGTCATTGAATCAGATTTGAATAAGTTTAACTTATCTAAGGATTTAGCTCAAAATAGAATGGAATGAAGAAACAGAATTCATGTAGCCGACTCCAACATAGTTGGGATAGGGTTTAATGATGATGATGATGATGATATATAGACACACACTAAAATATCCTTATCTTGGTCACTTGTTAGTAATAAAATAGATATATGAAGGCAATTTCATACTTACCTACCCATTACAAAATGTCCTAAAAACCCATACACACTTACTTGATTCATTTCACCTATATTTAATTATTTAAGTCATGTATTGTGCTTATGCATACGGAGTTAAGCAAGGGCAAGGAGATTGATGGAAGAACCTAGCCGAAGCCAAAGGGGGTGCAAAAGGGGGCATACTCCTTCTTATTAGTACACTTTTTATTCTCTAGAGTTACTTAGTATGTACCAACCAATTCATAGAGGTAGTTTATATGTGGATGGAACTTTAAAGATATAAGGTGATCCAATATCTTTTTAATTAGATAAATATAACTCCTAATTTTTAAAGAGGACCTTACTAAAAAAATATATATGTAAGGGATCCCTCAAACCATAAACTTCACCCATGTTGTGGGTGCCCCAACTTTAGTAATTTTTTTGCACCTAATTGGGGAGTGGCGAATTTGTTGTAGGTTTTTTACACCAAAGGTGAATTCGCCGCTCTCCATTCCTTTGTAATGTGAAGAAATTGAGGTTTCTTCATCTTCTCCTCCTTCTTTAACCCTCTCCTTCTTCCTTAAGGTGCTACTCGTCCCTATATGCCTCAAAAATTTATCGACATCTGTAGAATCTATTGAGAATAATAAGTTCTGTTTTGGATGTGGGTGAGGTGGAGACAAGTGGAGCTGAGAGGAGCCACTATATCATTTTTTTTTCCTTCTATCATCATAATTTTTCTTCATTTCCTCTGCATTTGGGTTGGGTTGGGTTGGGTTTTGTTATGTTAGTTTTCCACCTCGAATTGATAAGTAGGGTGTCTCATAATGTTTGTTATCTTTTCCGATGCATTACGTGGTGTTTGATCTCTTCGGTAAAAAGAAGCCGAACCGGATTTCTATTGTTAGTCTTTACTTACAAAACGTGAGGATGCTATTTACATTTTTACTAGTGTGGTCAGTTATTGCTAAATTTAAGGAATCCAACAATAAGATTACGACCATGTTCGTGCTTTGAATTTTGGCATTATTTGAGAAAGAGCAAAAATTGGGAGATGCAACTGATAAAATGAAAGACTCTTTGGCTAAACTTGAGGACGCCACTTTCTTTATGAAGAATGTGCTTAAGATGTTTTTGAATGAGTTAGGGAAGCAAAATGTTGAGGAAGGTAATAATGAAGATTTGAGTTTGGATAAAATTACAAGCGTTGTCGATGAGATTTTTTAGGAGGTGACTGAGAAGCATGCTTCAAGCAAGTTAAACTCAAGTTTTTTTGTGTTATAAAAGAAACTGAAGAGCGACGAATTTGCTCTAGTGTAAAAAACCTGCTGCGAATTCGCCACTCCCCAATTAAGTGCAAAAAAATTACCGGAGTGGACCACTCCGGAGCACCCACAACTTGCGAGAGGTTTATGGTTTAAAGGACGCCTTACGTGATTGTTTTGGGAAAATCATCATTTTTAAAACTCTAAACTAACAGTTGTGACTAAAATTAAACAACACTCAATACAAAAGTTATGTTAAATTGAAAATAATGTCAATTTATAAAAGGCATGTGAATGTAAATAGTTTAAAGTTCTTTAAGATAAGACATTGCTGGAATGATTTCATATGTAGAAATGCACGTGAAAATGTGAAGTAGATCAGACTCTTTAACCATTTTTGATCTTTAGCAAAATAAATAAAACCATATGCCTAAAACCCAAGTCATCCAAGCATGTATATCATCCAAGCATGTATGACTTTATCTGATAAAAAAAGGGGACAATTTATATACTCAAAATCAAAAAAATAAAAAATAATGATATACATACATATATATATATTGTTTTGGGGCCCAACTTGCTCTAGCCCAACCCTAGTTCTTGAGGATAAGGTAAGGGCCTAGGTAGTGTAGGCCCTTCGAGGGTTTGGCCTGCATAGGCCCGACTTTGCATGTATTGAGGGTATAGGACAACCCTGATCCTGGCCCGGTCTTGCCCAGCATGTCCCATTGACATCCCTACTCTCTAAGGTTCACCATATATTTAGATATTGCATACAGATTACTGCATACATAACTTTAGATGATAATAATTTAAGAACTATATATGCGAGATCTCTCTAATTTGATTTCGGTCTTACAGCAACCCGAAAATTTCAAGACCTTCCACCGTATTCCTCTATGCTTGAACTCACATCGAGGTATGGGCCTTTTTTGCAAATTCTCTTTGCTTTAAAAAACGAGATTTCTCTTTCATGTCTTTCCTAAATAGCAATTGATCAAATTTACAAGCTACAATAGGGACCTTAAGAAGGAAACATGAAATAGGCTTCTTATGGAAATAGGAAATCCTAATTCGATTTAAATTCGAATCATATTTCTATAAATTACTTCAATCCACTAGAGAATTAAAATTGCACTCATATTCTTATTCTCAAAATTATATTTCGAGCTTTTTGTTTTTAAATGCTCATTAATCTCCCTACGTTAAGATTTCAGATATCCATCGATTAAATACTTACTGACATTTATATTTAATTGATATCTTTATAATTCCTTGAGACTTTACACCTAACTTATTTGATATATTGGACACAAAATACACTGCAGGGTTTAACATAATCAAAACTTATAAGCTCCATCAAGAGGATATCATCAATCTTTACTACGGGACGTGGATTCCATCAACAAACTAATATCCACCATACACGTAAGTGTAGTCATCCAATTTACTAAGATCATTAAACCATAAAAGGTTTCACTCCTTTATAAATCAAAATGTCAAATGCTAAATGTATGTATCTATTATTTCTATCGGAATTAAGAGTACAAAGACTCATAATAACCATTTAGATGTTAATCGTCTTATAGAGTCAGTATAAAGACAATAAACCCAAAAGCAGTCTTATTCAATACACATAAAATGTACTAGCATAACGAGTCGAAACTATACTGTTTCCCGCAGCCAAGACAAACCTACTAAAACATCATGTTACAATCGTACCGATGGTGTGCCCAACTCTATTTAGACTGTGAATAACAATAACTTATATTCTATAAGAACCGATAAACAAGTCTTTCATGTGTAAACTGAACTCTACAAACCCACTTATCTACTTTATATAATAAAAGACACACATATGCATAATAAATAACAATACAACCATTTGCTCATACAAATTCTCATTAAGATGAAAAGATAGATTTTACTATAAATAAGTTAGTCAAAGACAAATATATAAAAGTATGCTTTTACTATAAATTTCCAACAATCTCCTACTTAGACTCAAAACCATGCTGACATGTATTTCAACCCCATTCCCTCCACATGACTCTCAAAGCTCTTTGCTAATAAGCTCTTTGTAAAATGATTTGCCAGGTTATCCTCTGATGCAATCATGGTCAAATTATATCACTATTTTGTATGATTTCTCGTATGAGATGATACATACGCTAGATGTGCTTACCTTTCTTATGCATCTTGGGTTCCTTTGCATTGCAACCGCACTAGTATTATTACAATAAAGTATTAAAGGTGATTTTACCAAAGGTACCACTTCTAAATCCATCAAGAAGTTTTTTAGCCAAACTGCCTCCTCGGCTGCTTTAGAATCTTCGACATATTCGGCTTCCATGGTAAAGTCAACAGTACACGATTGCTTGACACTCCGCCAACTTATGGCTCTACCTCCCAAGGTAAATGCAAATCCTGAGGTCGACTTTCTAACATTATTATCTGACTAGAAGTTTGAGTCTGTGTACCCAATGGGCATCAAACCTTAGCCCAGTAAATCAGCATATAATTTGTAGTCCTCTTAAAGTGCTTAAGTATATGCTTTACCGTAGTCCAATGTTCTTTCCTTAGATTAGACTGGTATCAGCTAACCATCCCAACGGCAAAATAAATATTTAGTCTAGTGCATAGCATTCATACATGAGGCTTCCCACCTCCAAAGCATAAGGTACTTCTTTCATCTTTTCTATCTCATCACGTGTCTTAGAACATTGATCCTTGGATAGAGTAATTTTATGCCTAAAAAGAAGAAATCCTTTTTTAGAATCTTGCATACTAAAATGGGCAAGAATTGTATCAATATAAACCACTTGAGATAAGCCCAACTTTCTTTGTTTTCGATCTAATAGGAACTTGATATCTAGAATGTGACCGGCTTCTCTTAAGTCCTTTATATCGAGTTAATTGCTCAACCATACGTTAATTGAAGACAACACCCCGACATTGTTTCCAATAAGTAGGATGTCATCTATATAAAGTATTAAGAAAACAACTACACTAGCGTTGTACCTTTTATACACATAAGATTCATCAGGGCTCTGCTCGAAACCATAAGATTTAATGGCTTGATCAAAACGAATATTCCAAGATCTTGACGCTTGCTTAAGTCCATAAATGCACCTCTTAAACTTGCACAACATGTGCTCATGGCCTATAGCTACGAATCCATCTTATTGCACCATATAGATACACTCGTCAAGATTTCCATTAAAGAAAGCTCTCTTGACAACCACTTGCCAAATTTTATAATTGAAATGAGCCACAATGGATAAAAGAATCCTAATCGATTTTAGCATGGCTCTTGGCAATAATGTCTTCTCATAATTGATTCCTTTTTTCTCAGTAAACCATTTCACAATAGCTTTGAAGGTTTCAACCTTGCCATCTACCCCTCTTTTCTTCTTGTAAACTCATTTACAATCGATAGGTTTTATCTTCTCTAGTGGTTCTACAAGATTCCAGACTTAATTAGAGTACATAGACTCCATGTCTGATTTCATAACTTTTTGCCATAGTTCTGTATGTTTGTCTTGAAGTACTTTATTATAGTTACAGGGTTTGGTATCTAGGTCGTCAGGGACTATGTCGAATGACTTTCCCAAGAACATATACTGCTCGAATTGGCGAACAACCCTCCCACTACGACGAGGCATATCCTGTGTCTGTGAATGAGTAGTGTCACGCTGTGCTAAACTTAATCCTAGTGTACTATCATCTACATGTTGATTTGGCTCATCACCCAACCTAAAGTATCATTAGCTTGAGACTCGGCAATCCTTTACTACAACGAGGTAATGGAATGCCAAACTCTCCATCTTGTTGTCATGCCTAGAACCCGGGAATTGGGGTTATGGTGGATCCTAAGGCGCGGCACACGTAATCCCGTAGCAATTCGTGCCATGCCAAGATACGTACGAACTACTACAAGGGAGATTCTATAGGCACGTGCGAGGAAGATCCACATACACGTATCAATCATATTACACGATTAAGCGGAAACTTAGAGAATTCACCTGTACGTATCAAAGACGTTAATCAAACATTTATTCATTCATAATTATAACCCAAAGTCTATTACTCAACTAATCACATGCACATGATAACAAAATACTTAAATATAGTCATAATCCAAAATAACATATCCATCAACAGTAACTTTAAACTAAAATCATAACGATGGCATGACTCCTCCATAGGCCAATCATGGCCAATCCTAAACAACCCAAACAAACCCTACAATATACTATGTCGGATGACTAATAGAATACGTCATCCTCATTCTACTTATCTACACCTTGAGGTATCGATGGAGTTCCCTCCGAAGCCATGTTAATTGCTTCATTGGTGTTGGGTTTTGTACTTGTAACACCATGGGTAGTACTGTTAGTACAACGGTTAAGTAAATATATAGAGTACATAAGACTATAACGATGTATTAATTGAATTAGAAATATATTGATTAAAAGAGAACAATAATTGTAAGTTAGGCATGTTGTGCATGAAATAAGCATAAGTAACAAATCATAATTAGAATTATCATAACATACTAGTTGGCATTCACATGGCTATCTTCTCTCTAAGGAGAGCATATCATACTGTGGGAAATTACTAGTGGTCAAGCCAAAACCATCTAGCTACCCTAAGAGTGCCAACCAACTCTTCATATAACTACTGTAGTATAAAACATATATAATATTCTCTTAGGTCCCGTTGAACCTAGTATAGGTACAAGCTAAGTGGTTCCAACTCAATACATCAAGACCGATCAAAATTTATACTTTTTTCTTTATCATACGCAGCGATTGACTCTTTCTTATATAGAAATATATATAGGTCTTGAGATCGTATCTAATCATAAAAGTTGGAACTAAACGAAGTATCTGTTATTTGAACAATGTCATCACCCGAGCCTAAGAATTCGGATGTTGGAGTTAAACTCAAATAGTGACACACGTACTCCTGTGCAATTCACACTCGGACCGGAGTCTGAATGGAATTTCACAAGGAATATTCACTAGCTTACACCTGTGAGGTGCTGAACAGAACATCTGTCCAAGCATTTAATATGCGGAAGCCTATCAATATCGCCTATAATTTTTTTCTTTACTTTTCATTGAACAGTTCAAACATCACTATAACTGTAAAACAGTCCAAATCTTAACATTTAAAGAACATAGGATTATTGTATTAATTCTACTTATCACTTGTGCAACCCAAACGTGATATGCACATGTCTGCGACTAGACCAAGGATAAACGTTCTATATAGAGAAAGTAGAAAAATGAAATGTAAGAAACCAAAGGACATTCATAGAGGGTCAGACTATGCAGGTAACAATCTATATGGATGCAAATATATGCATATGCTAAAAGTTACAAAATACCCAATTTACACATTCCTAAGATAATAACGTATTGCTCTCGGTGTATGGATTAGTCAGTAAGCTTCTGATGTCCATTCGTTACACCTAAAGGAACCACTACGGTCTCCTTCTCTGACTCCTAGGTTTGTGCCAGACTAGACTCAGGATTTGGACCTGTAACACTATTAGACAACTTGTGAATAAACCTATTCAACAAAGTATAAGCAAAATTAAGGCAATACACACTGTATCTAAAAGAATTCTTGA
Organism: Sextonia rubra; assembly: GCA_037013555.1. Lineage (NCBI taxonomy): Eukaryota > Viridiplantae > Streptophyta > Magnoliopsida > Laurales > Lauraceae > Sextonia > Sextonia rubra. The sequence goes on from JASUAD010000015.1 coordinate 9,519,251, forward strand.
CAATTGATCAATAGAAGTCAATTAAGTAAACTCGGCATGTTGTGCATTGAATAAATCATGCTATAAGAATCAATAAAATGAAATACTTTGTTAATTGGCTACTACATTTGTTATATCTTCCCTCTAGAGATCTTTACGTTAAGAACACCATCGACCAGGCCAGGGTACAAATGGATCTTTTCATTTATGGAGTACGGAAGCTCTAAAGGCACACTATAGTAGCATCACTCGTTACTACACCAAAGTCAATCCTGCCTGGTATCATAAGGCTGAAGCTAAGTAAAGCCTAACCATTGCAATTTATTCATATAATTTAACTCGAGTAAATTATGTAATTCATTCATTGAAAACAATAGAATATGGTATACATTCAATTCATTCTTACTCAATTCAATGTCAATGTCAATATAAAACATATATCAAGGAACATGTCAAATAGAGTCAATGCATACTATGATCATTTTCATTCAAATCATTATTGAAATTATAGAAGGTAATAATGGTAATCAAATATGCTATGCAATTCAATTTAATGGAATTAAGGTAATTTACAAACCAACCCTAATCTAGTCAGCCATTGTTTCTAATCATGCATGATGATGTTGTTTTAAGTTATCTGATATATAATTGTCTCTCTCTTTGGTATTACACTGTATAAAGAATGTGTATCGAAGTCTCTTAAACCAACACCCATGGGGAGGTGTTAAATGAATAAACAACACCCCATGAAGAACTCAGCCCTCAAGACCCTTCATTGTGTTTAATTATTCTATTCGGCTAATGAATATGGTAAAGGGATCCAAAAACTAAGGCCCTACAAGGCCTTGTTACAATTCCTAATTAACCTAGAGTTCTGGGTTCTCACGGCTTAGTCGTGGGTTACCTACGGCTTAATCGTGGATTACACTATGGCTGAGCCGTAAATTCATTCCTATTCACCCGCACCTACGGTTGAACCGTAGAATAGCCTATGATTTAGCCATATGGTGTCTACGGCTGCGTCACGGCCAGGCTACAGCTTAACTGTAACACATTCTACGGCTTAGCCATAGAAGAAATCTGTGCCTTTTTGCTATCTAGAAAGTTAGTCGTAGTGTTCTTATGGCTTAACCATAAGCTTCAAAGTTGCTGAAGCTATTTCTGTATTGGCATACAGTTCAGTATTCGTAGCTCCATGCTACTATGGTTTCTATCATTCTCAATCATTTTTCATTCCCAAGCTCACCCTTTGATTCATAATTCCTCATCTATTAATGAACTTCATCTTGCAGTAGAAGAGTGGAAGAACGAAGGGATGTGGGCTGAATGCACTTTATAGATAAAATAAACTTGCTAGATTCATGAAATACCAATATGCATTCAACTAAAATTAGCTTATAGTTACCTTGCTTGTGAATTCAAATCATTATCCTCCTCTTGGCTCAATAGAAGGAGAACCCACTCTGCTTGGCCCTAGAATGACATGCATGTCAGAAATAATTAAGAAGTTGAATGCATGCTTGAAACTAAGAGTCTCTTGATTTCATTAAACCAAGAAGTCTATAAAAAAGAAGGAGATTTTACCTTAGATAATAGCTAAGGAACTATAGGGAGAGATGTAAACCACTATCTTGGCTGCAGTGGAGAAGAAAAGTGGAGAAGAGATGAAATGCTGAAAGATGGGAGCTTCCAATCACACATGCAGCTTTGCTCTCAAGAAGGAAATGGTGATGAAAGGAAAGACAAAGGAGAAGGAGCTCCACAGCATTTGAAGGAAGAGATGATCAAGCAAAATGATACTGAAACCCATTTGAGTAAATATATATAACTTGAAGTTTATAAGAAGGTCTTTCTCACTTAAGGTTATTATCGTTTAAGTCATTCGAGGGTCCAACTAAGTTAAATAAAGTTTAATGTGTTCGAGTCAAGCACGATAGTTGACCAGCTCAACAAGACAAATGTGATGGTGTCAATATGATGCGTGTATGACGTGAAACCATGAATTATAAAATCATGAAAAAGGGCATCATCTACCTAACTAAGGTCAAATCCAACCCAATTACCTATCCATGACCTGAACTTGATCCACTTGGCTCCACAAGACTAAAATAGACTCATTTAGGATAAAACCACCTTAATTAGCTAATAATCACAATTAGTTACTCGCTAATCAAGCTTCGCTTGGGTCAAAGTATTGCAAACAATGTAAACTTAAATAAGCTATTGGAGCTTGAACCCTCTCAACTCTAGTTACCCCCATTTTGGCTCACGGGCTCACATTTAGTAGAAGCTCTTCTCCAATCTCGCCTCAAGGTTCACTGGGAAGAATAGGTATATAATTAGATCATGTTGAAGGCAAGGTTTGCTGAACAATATGAATGCTTTTAAATTGATAAGTTATCAAGGTTATTTACTAGCCAACCCTATGCTAAGATAATCTATGTTTCTGTAGTCATTCAACACGATGTATTCATAAAACGTCTGGTGTCAATGTGATACCAAAAATCTTAGTGTTACATTGTATAGGCATTAGACACATCTTTTTATGTCAACACCCATGACATGATGTTGGGAAACAACTGAAAACTCGAAGGGGATGAGTGATAGCTCTATACTTTTCCTCCTTATTATTTAATTACCATTGGGCTATTTGAATTGAGGTAAAGGTACCATATCTAAAGCTCTACAAAATTTTTGAAAGTCCCTAATTTTCCTAAGTTTCTGTGTTCCTACGGCTTAGCCGTGTATAGGTTACAACTTAGTGGTGTGTACAAGGTTTTCCACTAAATTCCTCCGTAGGTACGGCTTAGCCGTATTTTGTCTTACTGATTAGTCGTATGAAGCTTACGGCTTGGCTATGACTTAGCCGTTGTGCATGTTACGGCTTAGCCGTGGGGTCAATTGTAGAAGAAATGTCTGGTTGGGCTTTGTGAAATGGTAGCCATAAATAGTCTGTGACTTGGCCATGGCTTTACTACGGCTTGGCCGTAGTTCATTTCATGGCTTGGCCGTGGGTTAGCCATAGTATGAAATCAAGTTTTTGGCTCTCTGGATTCCTAGCCGTAATGTATTTATGGCTTAGCTGTAAGCTTCAGATTTCTAATTCTGTTTCAGTACAAAGTTTTGTCCAGTGCAGAACTTCTTTAATTGGGTTCAGTGTGGTTTCCTTTTTCCTCCAATCTACCATCATACATTTTTTAGTACCCACATTTGAACCATAATTCATAACATACTCATGATCACTTAATCCAACACATATAATTAAACCAAAGAGGTCAAAGAGCTATAAACTTACTTTTAGAAAAGAGTACTTCAAGAATCAACATAAATCAGATATGCATGTAGCATTATACACTCTATACTCAGTGCTTGACCCAAAACAACTTCTCCCTTAGTTTGATGATGGAGAAAGCCTCAATAGAAGATGATCTTATTACATGCAAAGACATGCAATTGGTGAATTGGGTATGAAATGTATGCATGTTGCTTATTTGAGTCTCCTTGACTCCATTAAACTCAAGAAATGAAGTAGTGATGGAGCTCTTACTTTAGAGAGTTATAGAGGAGTTGAAAAAGATGGAATTGAAGGTTTCAAGGGAAGGAGATGAGCAAGTAAGTAATGTGAAATAGATTAAATGCCTTAGCTCTGACATGCAAGTTCCCAAGGTCCAGATCTCAGCTAGTATGGAAGGAGAAGGAATGAAGATGAAGAAACTCCAGCAACTAGAGAGGGGATGAAGAGAGAAATGAAGAGGGAACAAAGGTTATCCTTTTTTAAGTCAAATTTTCCTGGAATTTGCATGCAAGCCCATTATTTTAAGGAATTGTATAGTTTGGGTCTAATGGAACATTAGTTAGGCTAAGATGGATCTGAATTGAATTAGGCCAAATATGAAAATTGATTTACAAGATAAAATACACATGATGCAACTAATATGGTGCCAAAATGATGCTAACCATGTAGCTCTAAATTTACATGAAGGTCCTTGACTACCTAAGTAAGATTTGAACCCGACCCAACTACTTATCCATGACCTGAACCCAAGTGGATTTGAGTTGAATTAGTCTAAATAAGCATTAGTTGAGATTAAACAAGATTAATTATTATAAATTGAGATTAGTTCAGGTTTTGACCTTACACTTGTGGTGTCTCTTTCTGTGTTACTGGTAATGGAAAAACTTGGGTAGGTCTCTCTCCTTTCAATTCCTTTAGAACAATTCTACTTTTAGGTTTGTAGTTCATTACATAGTTCGCTTCTAAGAATCGGGCATTGGTGCTTGTTGGAAGTAGGTGGGTCTCGTGGATATATTTTCAAAACTTTTGACCCACCTGACACAGGAATCAACTATCCATAAGACCAAAACCCAATCCAGGATGCATTACCCTCAATCTCGTGACCATGTACACTAAATATTCTACCAACACTAGACATCCATAATAATCTACGACATGCAAGAAGTAGATCATACCTTTGGAGATCCGCAGTGCTCTAATGGATTTCTTCAACAACTCTTAGCCTTCCACGCTATGACCCGAATTGGATTTCTTTTCTCAAGAAGAATGGTGGAATCTTCAGGAGAAATCCCAACTCGAAACTCCAAGGAACTAGAAGAAGGAGGGAGAGAGTAACTCGTGCAACTCTTGCACGAAAGGGTTTTGGGCGTGAGGGAGAGTCTTATTGGACGTCTAAGAGATTTTATAGACTTTCAAATCTCTCCCTTGTCTAATTGAAATAGAAGTCTTACTTCCAAAGCAATTAGCAGCTTTCTCCTTTCCAAACTCTTATTTCTAGAGTCCAAGTCGGATTAGTGTTTTCCAATATCTTAGGCTAGCGTGGGGACCACTAGGGATTCCTTAGAAAGCTGGCTCCAACTGGAACACCGCGACCCCACATCTCATGTGCAATCCGGGCCCACAGTTAATTGCAAATCACACCACTATATAAATGCAATTGCACTCCAGTCTTAGGAATAAATTATAATGAAGACCCAAAACTTCCCAATTACCACAAGTAAGCCCCTCTATCAATATCCATGGATCAATTAGAATAAATCCGTCTCTTCCAATCTAAGTTCCACATCTTATTATCCTTGAGCCCCAATTAATCACAGTAATCATCAGTACCATCCAATTAACTCTTAATTGAGATGGGTGCGCACTTACTAATGACAAATCCATTAATTGGCACAAGGGGATAATAGAGATAGATTCCATCTTGATCATTCAACGTTCCCACAATTCTACTGCCATATACCCAAGACACCGAGGTGTTAACCTACAGTCGGCCTTACTCATTGGTGACTCAAAGCAAATGAATAGATAGAAACTTGAGTTCGTCAATGTCTCAGGATTGAGAGCCTATTGCTAGGGAATTATGAGAGCATACCTTATTAATTGAGACGGAATTCTATAAGGTGCATCTCATGGTCCTTCAATACATCCAATGTACCAGCACCGTGATCCAGAATCTTACATTCTAATGATCGAGACAAATCACACTATCTCATAGTGATCAAAGTGCTGTAACCTTATCAAATGAGATGCCCAATCTCATTACTGGTTGTGAAACTATTTTAAGTATAAGATTTGTGACATATATCTCCCGCGTGTGGATCTCATCCATGCACATATATCACATCTAATATACTAATGGGATCCGGTTCAATTCATGAACCATTATGTCATACGTATTGGTCATGTGCATGAAGTAGTAAAATAACATTCATCTCAAGAAAGTAAAGCATGATTTTATTGATAAATAAAGAAATTGATCAATTTATTACATCAACTGATGGATTGAGTCCACAAAAACTAACAATCTCCCACTTGGGCTCAATGCCAGTCAGGGTTGCATCTCATGCCCATCCTTTCTACGTGTTGCTCAAAGACTTTGGTAGTCAAAGGCTTAGTAAAGGGATCTGCCAAATTGTCTGCAGAGGCTATCTTGGTAATAGCAATATCACCTCTCTGCACAATCTCTCTGACTAAGTGATACTTCCTCTGTACATGCTTTTGGCTTTTATGACTTCTGGGTTCCTTTGACTGAGCGACTGCCCCGCTGCTGTCACAGTAAACTGTGAGTGGCTGTCGTGCCAAAGGTACCACCCCAAGTTCCAAAAGGAATTTTTTAAGCCATACTGCTTCCTTAGCTGCTTCACAAGCTACTACATATTCAGCCTCCGAGGTTGAATCAGCGGTACATTCTTGTTTTATACTCCTCCAGCTGATAGCTCCGCCTCCAAGCATAAATACATAACCAGAGGTGGATTTCCTAGAATCCTTATCTGACATAAAGTCAGAATCTGTGTATCCGACTGGAATCAACTCATCACTGCTATAAATCAACATGTAATCTCTAGTCCTTCTCAAGTATTTGAGAATACATTTTACAGCAGTCCAATGTTCAGGTCTTAGATTAGATTGATATCTGCTGACTAGGCCCACTACATAACAGATATCTGGTCTAGTACATAACATAGCATACATGAGGCTACCAACAGCTGAAGCGTATGGTATCGACCTCATTTGCTCCTTTTCCTCGGGTGTCTTAGGACACTGATCCTTGGAAAGGTGCACTCCATGCCTGAAAGATGTGATACCCTTCTTGGAGTCTTGCATTGCAAACCGTACTAGCACCTTATCTATGTATGCAGCTTGGGATAAGCCAATCATCCTATTTTTCCGGTTTCGATAGAGTTTGATCCCTAAGATGTAGCTAGCTTCTCCCAAGTCCTTCATATCAAAAGTCTTGGCTAACCAAACTTTTACCGTTGACAACATTCCTATGTCTTTCCCGAGGAGAAGGATGTCATCAACATATAAAACCAGAAAAACTACCCTGTCACCTTCACTTTTCATGTACACACATGACTCATCCGGATTTTGACAAAAACCAAATGACTTGATTGCCTGGTCAAAACGGATATTCCAGCTTCGGGATGCCTGCTTCAGTCCATAAATAGACTTCTGCAACTTGCAAACTTTTTGCTCCTGGTTTTTAGCTACAAAACCGTCTGGCTGCACCATATAGATGTCTTCCTCAAGATGGCCATTAAGAAATGCCGTCTTGACATCCATTTGCCAAATCTCGTAATCGAGATGAGCCGCAATGGATAAGAGTATCCGGATGGATTTGAGCATGGCTACTGGCGAGAAGGTTTCCTCATAATCGATCCCCTCTTTCTAGTATATCCTTTCGCAACAAGCCTAGCCTTATAGGTCTCCACTCTTCCATCTGGTCCTCTTTTTCTCTTGTAGACCCACTTGCACCCAATAGGTTTAATATTGGCAGGCAAGTCCACAAGTGTCCAGACCTGATTTGAGTACATAGACTCCATCTCAGCTTTCATAGCATCTTGCCAGCATCCCGAGTCTAAGTCATTGATTGCTTCATCATAGTTAGAGGGATCTTGTTCCGGCTCTTTTGGGATTGCTTCATAAGACTCCCCAAAGAATGAGAACCTGTCAGGGGGTCTGACAATCCTCCCACTATGACGAGGTACTGGTGTAACTACTGGGTCTGGTAAGGGCGGTTCTTCCTCAAGTCCGGCCATACTTGGATTTGGAATTGATTGCTCCTGAATCTCTTCCAAGATCACCTTTTCTAAAAATTTCCGGTCCATCATATAATCTTCCTCCAGAAAAACCGCATTGGTGCTGACTAGCACTTTCTGCTCTCTGGGATTATAGAATAACCAACCTTTAGTTCCTTTAGGATATCCTACAAATGTACATACTTCCGACTTCGTTTCCAACTTATCTGTCTTAACCTTGAGCACGTGTGCTGGACAACCCCAAATGTGTAAATGTTGTAGACTAAGCTTTCGCCCAGACCACAATTCTCGGGGAGTCTTAGGTATAGACTTAGATGGTACGAGGTTTAGTATGTACATTGCAGTATCCAAAGCGTATCCCCAAAAGGATATAGGTAATCTTGAGAAACTCAGCATAGACCTAATCATATCTAAAAGAGTCCGGTTCCTTCTTTCTGCTACTCCATTCTGTTGAGGCATACCAGGAGCAGACAATTGGGATAGAATCCCATTTTCTGATAAGTAACCCATAAAATCAGCAGAGAGATATTCCCCTCCTCGATCTGATCGAAGAGTCTTGATACTCTTACCTAATTGCTTTTCCGCTTCCGTTCGAAACTCTTTGAACTTTTCAAAAGCTTCGGACTTGCGGTGCATAAGGTATATGTAACCATATCTTGAGTAATCATCTGTGAAAGTGATGAAGTACTCATATCCTCCTCTGGCCCTGACATTAATGGGTCCGCAGACCTCAGTATGCACTAATTCCAATAAATCTTTGGCCCTATTACCCTTAGATGAAAAGGGTCTTTTAGCCATTTTACCTTCCAAACAGGACTCACAGACAGGCATTAGTTCTACCACCAATGAAGGTAAGATACCATCTTTCACTAGCCTCTCAATCCTGTTAAGGTTTATATGACCTAGCCTTAGGTGCCAAAGTTTTGTTGGATTAGATGAAGGTGACTTTCTCTTTAATGATGGTCTATTAATTGTTTCAGTATCATGTATCTCATACATCGTGGGAGTTAACAAATAAAGTCCATAGGTTACCTTGCCAGAACATATGAAAGTACCATTCCTCTTTATGACAACTTCAGTACCAAAAGTAATAGAATAACCTTTATTCACCAAACTAGAAACTGAAATTAAATTCCGCCTTAAAGACGGTACATATAATGTTTCTGACAAAACCAATTTATTTTTTGAAAAACATAAAGTAATGACTCCCACTGAAACAGCCTCTGCCTTTGTCACAACCCGAGCCCAGGGTTCGGGGGTTAGCAAAAGCCAAACCTAATGACACACGTACTCCCGTGCATGCACACGTAAACCGAGTCTAAATGCACACGCACAAGGGAACAAGCACACGTGCCAAGCAAGTATGCGGAAGCTGTAAATATCAGAAACACAAAACTAACAATGCAAGAAGAGGATACAAGAAAGGACTGACATAATTACATATGAAAGTTTTACAAAATGACAAAATATATATACAATAATGACATGTCATGACATATACAAGTCTGAGAATCCCCAAAACATGACTCCAACATGATGCATGCCATGAACGCGCTCCCGTGGAGTGATCACATCCACTCCTCTAGGCCTGATGGGGCCCCGGGGGTCTCATCTGGAGCCTGGCCGACCGGCGAGGGTTCGGCAGGGGGATCTGGGCCTGCAACACCAAAAACATCTGTGAATACGAAGATTCAGCAAAGTATAAACCATAGCAAGTTAACACACGCTGTGTCTAATAGAATAAAGAACATCATGTTATTAAAGAAAGCATTTTCGTATACTAGGCTATCATGCAAGAAAGAAAGATGCTGTGTGAATCAAGGATAACATGCTGTGTACATAACTAGTGGCTACTACATTACCATGTGCTCCCAAAAGAGGGATCTTATAACATGCAAAGAACACCATTGTCCGGGCCAGGGTACAATGGGTCTCGGTTTCCTGGGGTCCGGTTCCCCAAGACAAAATCCATACTGCAGCAGGTCCTTATAACTAAACCAAATTCACCCCGTCGGGATCCTAAGGCTGAGGCTAAGTAGAGCCTGACCATACAAAGTCAATCAAGAAAACCTGAGTAGATCGTGATCATATATCAAGCGTGCATGTCTGGAAGTGAACATATCATACATGTATACTCAGGGTAAATAATCGAAATGTGGAAGTAAGGTAACGGGATACAAGTAATCATGTCAGAGTGTGAGATCAATGATCGAATGCAATATGGTATGCAACAAATCATGCGAAATCGAATCATCTTAAGTTACAAACCAATTCTAATCTAATTATCCGGTGTTTCTAACCGTGCATGATGATGTAGTTTTAAGTTATTCGATACACCGTTGTCTAGTGTTGCCTGGAATCGGGCGATGCACGAAGTCCCTTAAACCAACACCCATGGGGAGGTGCTTAACATCCGGATAACGAACATGAATGATTCGCAGCCCTCGAGATCATTCACGCGTAGTATCACATTCCATTGGGCAAGTCTAGGTGCTCTACATTCTATCATGAAGGTCATATAGGTCTTATCGTTACACCTAGCCTTATTCTTCATGTGTGGTTACGGCTTAGCCGTGTGTGTGCTACGGCTTAGCCGTGTGTGGTCTACGGCTTAGCCGTGGCTGAACCGTAGAAGGTCTGTCAGTAGCTGACTCTCAGTTATTCCAGAAATTGCACCCTGTATTGTTCTACGGCTGGGCCACGGCTGAGCTTCGGCTTAGCCGTATGGCATTCCACGGCTTAGCCGTGCCCTAGCCGTAGAGGAAAACTGGGTTTTTCTCCTCTCTGGATTGTGAGCCGTAGGTGTTATACGGCTTAGCCGTACCTGCACGAATTCAGAAATCTGAAACATGTACAGAATGTCTGGAAATGCATCAGAAATGCAATCCATCAATGGGAATACACAAGTACTGAACCAATAAGTATCAAATGGGCTGTAAACACATGTTTTCCACACACATCAATGTGAGCTAGCCAAAATCAAAGCATACCAACATGGGTTCTCAATGTTATGGTTATACTTGCCTCAAATTTGGAAATCAATTGCACAAATGGAGCCCTTGGATCCCAACACAACCTAACACACAAACAAAACCACATGTATGCATGAGGGATGGAGAGAAATCAAAACACAGACACACCAAGCACGATGGAGACAAGAGGGAGAAGAGATGGAGAAAGGAGATGAGAGAGTGGAAAGGTTTCCAACTCACCTTTCATGCAAGAACCTCACAGTGGAGCTTGATCGATGGAGGTTGGAGAAGAGAATGCAAGGAAGCAAGGGAGTCTCCACGTGCACAGTGAGGGGAAAGAGAGAAAACGAGAGAGAGAGAACGAGAGTGTTGGTGAATTGGGTGAGATATATAAGCTCATTAGGTGGTCAAATTGCAATGAAGTCCAAGCTAGAATACAAATTTCAGTTTGAGTCAAACTCGGGTCCAATCGAATCACACGACCTCGGTTGCAATTGACGTAGTTACGAAAGTTAACGAGCTCAACGAAAGACACGTGTTGACACCAAGATGATGCAAAACTGACCATGTCGAAGAAAAGCTAAAATTACGAAAAAGGGCTTGATCTACTTAATCCAGGTCAAACTCAACCCAACTACCTATCCATGACCCGTAACGAAAATCAAAACCCAAACAAAACACGATTAACAACGAAAACAAGATTAACTAACCCCTAAACGAGGTCAAGCTGGGTCGGAGTGTTACAGCCTTAGCGTCAGATCTTAGGTTGACAATGATTTCTCCATCACTTAGCTTCCTGGTTTCCCTGAACCCCTGCAACGTATTACATATGTGATTAGTTGCCCCGGAATCCACACACCAGGATTCTGAAGTACCAGTTGCAAAACTAACTTCAGATATAAGTGACTCAATCATACCTGGGGTCTTTTTCTTAGACAGATAGTCTGGACAATTCCTCTTCCAATGTCCTGTCTTACCACAATGGAAACACTTTCCTTTTGTCCCTGAACCCTTAGCTTTAGCCACGCCACCAGTTGGACCATTCTCCACCTTAGGACCCTTAGGAACTGATTTCTTTTTGCCTTTCCACCCTTTGCCTTTCAGCTTGGACTTGGCGTCTGACTTTTCTGTCATTAAGGCAGTTGGTTTCTTCTTCATAATCCCTTCAGTTGCTACCAGCTGACTAGATAGCTCAACCAGAGTCAGATTCATTTTATTCATATTATAATTGACCTTGAAATTGTTGAATGACTCTGGTAGTGACTCAAGGATTATGTCAATCTACGATTCTGCATCAATCGCAGCTCCCAGTACATCTAACTCATTTAATGAGTCCATCATTTTCAACATGTGTTCCTGTACTGATGTACCTTCAGCCATCTTGGTGCTAATGAGCACCCTCATGGCTGCCTGCCTAGCAGGTCTGCCTTGTTCTGCAAACATCTCTTTTAAGTTCGATATCATATCATATACAGTCTTATAAGATTGATGTTGATGTTGCAGCACACTAGACATGGATGCCAGAATGTAAAATCGGGCCATCTCATCGTCTTTGGCCCATTTGGTGTAAAGGTCCTTTTCCGCTTCTGATGCATCTGGGGCAGGCTCTTCAAGGGGGTTTTTGGTAAGAACATATTTATATCCTGAAGCTGTTAGGACAATATCCAGATTCCGTTTCCAGTCTACATAGTTTGATCCCACCAACTTATTCTGGTTGAGGATGGTCGCAAGTGAATTGAAAGTATTCGAATACACAACCATACATTCAATTAATAAATTTAAATGACATTAGGGTTTAGTATTCTACAAAATTTACGTGGGAATCCTCATAACCACAAAATTCAGAATACATCGGAATCCCAATCCTGCAGGGTATGCTTCCTTGGGGAGTGCGAATACCTCCTAGACTGGTGCGGATCAAAGTTGGTCAAAATTAGGATTAAGACTAACTATCTATGATCCCCTTCATACATTACTATCTAAGTATCTCATACCAAATAATGTATGACTCCCGATTAGCTTCGGTTTCTAAAATATATGAGGCAAATCCTTGGGGATACTACATCATTATTTTAGTTAAGTGTGACCCACCAACTAGCATTGCATGACAACCGTTGTGGGTAGCTCCTCCTTGGGGAGTGGGCTCCCACCCCGTCTCATCAACACTATCCATAGGAGATCCATATCCAGTATCCAGATAAATACAAGCCCTCCATGGGGAATGGCCATTCTCAAAATGGCGCGAGGCTAATACTTTCCTTACAATGGACCTATGGTGGAAAACCATGGGGATTTGTATATATATAAATGCCCCGCTCCCACTTAATATTTTAGAGTTGAGGATTTCCTTATAGGTGTATGGGTCCATCAAATATAGGTATATATTCATCTCATGATAAGACCAATGATTGGTTCCAAGTCAAGTTATTTTAAGGAAAGTCCAGTTTCTAAAATTAGTGTTACCAATAGATCCATCTCATGGGCCCACCAACTCTAATTAGAATTCTTTCCAAAAATTAATTTGATTTGACCAATTTTGGAATTTGCTATGTTTGGATCAGATATGGAAATACTCTAAAATAAGCATTCACCCATAAATAGAAAGTGTTATAACAAAAGACTAGTCCTCTCCTCCACATGACCCAGGCGGAAAAGACTTCTTGGACTTCTAGACTTTCCAAAACTTTGGGATTCCTCAAACTCTTTGGGCATCTCCAAAACACCTTTTGGTAATCTTCAAACTCTTTGATTAGGAGTCCAGCTTCTCTTTCCTTCTTTGTTTCGGACATCTCCAGAAATTACAAATTTTAAAAATACATAAATTCCTATGTCTCTATAATGAGACTTACATGGTAGTCTAAACATGGAAATAAAATGGCTATAGAGAAATTCACCATGCTTTGCCCTTTCACGGGAAACCAAGGAGACCATGATGCCCTTTACACTTAGCCACGAATAAACCAATAATTAAAAGGAAAGAAAAACATGTGGGCCATATGGAGAGGACATTATCACTTGCAAGTTAGTATCTCATACAACAAAGCATCTCACAAAACCAGGTTGCCAAACCACAATGGAAAAACAAGATGCCAAATATTTTGCCACCACGATACAAGACCCCCTACGCAACGGGGGTCCGGGGGCAGCGCCCCCGGCGGGGTTCGAGCTGGTTAATTGCAAATAACACCACTATATAAATGCAATTGCACTCCAGTCTTAGGAATAAATTACAATGAAGACCCAAAACTTCCCAATTACCACAAGTAGGCCCCTCTATCAATATCCATGGATCAATTAGAATAAATCCGTCTCTTCCAATCTAAGTTCCACATTTTATTATCCTTGAGCCCCAATTAATCACAGTAATCATCAGTACCATCCAATTAATTCTTAATTGAGATGGGTGCGCACTTACTAATGACAAATCCATTAATTGGCACAAGGGGATAATAGAGATAGATTCCATCTTGATCATTCAACGTTCCCACAATTCTACTACCATATACCCAAGACACCGAGGTGTTAACCTACAGTCGGCCTCACTCATTGGTGACTCAAAGCAAATGAATAGATAGAAACTTGAGTTCGTCAATGTCTCAGGATTGAGAGCCTATTGCTAGGGAATTATGAGAGCATACCTTATTAATTGAGACGGAATTCTATAAGGTGCATCTCATGGTCCTTCAATACATCCAATGTACCAGCACCGTGATCCAGAATCTTACATTCTAATGATCGAGACAAATCACACTATCTCATAGTGATCAAAGTGCTGTAACCTTATCAAATGAGATGCCCAATCTCATTACTGGTTGTGAAGCTATTTTAAGTATAAGATTTGTGACGTATATCTCCTGCGTGTGGATCTCATCCATGCACATATATCACATCTAATATACTAATGGGATCCGGTTCAACTCATGAACCATTATGTCATACGTATTGGTCATGTGCATGAAGTAGTAAAATAACATTCATCTCAAGAAAGTAAAGCATGATTTTATTGATAAATAAAGAAATTGATCAATTTATTACATCAACTGATGGATTGAGTCCACAAAAACTAACAGTGCTAACAACGACCTTCCAATCTTTAGGATTATAAAACAAACTACCTTTTGTTCCTCTAGGATATTCAACGAAAATGCAAACTTCTGTTCTTTGTTCCAACTTGTCTGTGTTTCCTTTCAGCATTTGTGTTGGATTACCTCAACTCCAAACATTCTTCAAAATGGGTTTGCGTGTAATCCATAGTTTTGTAGGTGTAGTATGTACTGACTTAGATGGAACTAAATTTAGAATATATGCTGTAATTTCTAGAGCATGCCCCCAGAATGAATTAAGCAAATCTGAATAACTCATCATTGACCTCACTATATCCATAAGAGTCCTATTCCTTCTTTTTGCTACACCATGTTGTTAAGGTGTACCTGGTATAGGCTACTGACATGTAATCCCCTCTTGTGCTAAGTAATCCCTAAATTCTCCAAAGATCGCAGTGTTTAGATACTCTTACTTAGACGATTGTCCATTTCTGCCCTAAATTCTCCGAAGCATTCGGACTTATGGTGCATTAAGTAAATGTACCCATACGTTGAGTAGTCATCAATAAAAGTGATGAAATGCTCAAAGCCACTCTTGCCTCGACATTCATAGGTCCACATAAGTCAGAGTGAACTAATTCCATTGATTCTTTGGCCCTATACCTTTTTGCGAAAAAGGACGCTTGGTCATTTTCCCCTCTAAATAAGATTCACAAACTGGAAGTGCCTCCACTTCCAATGAATCTAATAGTCTATTTGCAAGCAGTCTTGAAGTCCTGTTTAGATTAATATGACCCAAGTGTAAATGCCAAAGATATGTTTGGTTCAATTGTGAAGGTTGCTTTCTCTTACATGGTAAGGTAATTGTGTTATTCGATTCAGTCAGTTGTAATTTAGGAGAGATAAGATCAACAATATTAAGATCATCCACCAATGAACCAGAACAGATAAAATGCTTATTGTACTTCATAATCACAAATTTATTAAAATAAACAGAATATCTGTCTTTAACCAACTTGGAAATAGAAATTAAATTCCTCATAATGGAGGGAACATAAAGATAATATTTTAAAATTAAAGTCCTGACTCTACTAAAACTTAGACAAACATTTCCTACTCCAACTACCGCCACTATTGTAGTATCACCCATCAGTAAATAAATCCATCACTTATCTATTTGGTTTCCTCCAACCTCTGCAAAGAATTACAAACATAATTAGTGGCTCCCATATCTACATACCAGGTGTCGATAGATATAACCGCCAAATATGATTCAATGACTAGTTAATGAAATTTAGCTTTATTGTTTACTTTGTTGAGATAAGTTGGACATTGTTTTTTCTAGTGCCCTAATTGCTTACAATGAAAATACTTGCCCTTGGGCTTTTTCACTCCTCCTTGAGGTAAGTTACCCTCTTGAGGAATTGTATTACAATTCTGACCATTTTTTTGTTTTTTCTTGCCTTTCGGTTTAAAAAAAACGTTTTTCAGTAATGTGAGCACTAATTGGTTTTTTCAGAAAGCCCTTAGCAGGTTGAAGTTCCTTGAGTAATTACGCCAAAGAAAAGTTGAGGTTGTTCATGTTGTAATTTAGGCAGAAGTTCTCAAAGGAATGAGTCAAGGACTAGAAAATGATATCAATTTGAGTTTTCCGATCAATTTTAGCTCCAAAGACCTCTAGTTCATTGAGGTGTCCCGTCATTTTTAGAACATGGTCCCTCACGAAGGTACTTTCAACCATCTTAGTATTAAAGAGTTCTTTCATAGTAACCTACCAAGTAGCCTAATCTTGATCACTAAACATCTCCTTGAGACTGTACATAATGTCATAGGCAGTAGGTAAAGACTGATGCTGATGCTGCAAAACATTTGACATATATGCCAACAGGTAACATCGCACCATCTCATTAGCCTTAATCCATTTTTTGTATGCTTGGATGCCACCTCATTGGTACAGCCATCTGCAGGTTTCTCTGGGCATACCTCAGTAAACACATACTTGTACTCTTCAGTAGTCTGCACAATATCCAAGTTTCTTTTCGAATCAATGTAATTAGTTCTAGTGGGTTTATGTTCTTTGAGAATAATAATAAGTGGATTGAAAAAACTCATCTTAAATTCTGAGAATTACATAATCAACAAAATTATGATGGGCAAATAAACTTTGGATTCAAATTAAAGGAAAATGGCTCCCTCTTCCAATTAACAAAAGAATCCTTACAGCAATCTAAAATACTAATGTATTGTATGCTTCGATGTGAGGACTTCTATCATACTTATTTTGCTCAGATAGGATATAACCTATTAGTTTTACTGTCAAGGCAACAAACCGTGCCAAGTAAAAACCAAACAGCTACCATGACTTCAGTCGAATAAATAATAGTAGTGACTCAGATAGAGAGCATATTGTTATTTATAGATACGTGTACGCCATTATTTAATTCAAGGTCCATTATTCTGTATTCGGTCCTGTTAGATGGAAAAGTGATTTATACTAATAATTACCCTAAATCATTTATATGGGAGTTTGTATTGGAGATTCTATAGTTAACTCATCCAATGAGTTGAAAGACTATAAAGTCAACACATAAATCAATTACATCTCCTACAAAACAATGATAGAGACCGTGGGAACTAAAAGGTTCCCTCTCTCATTTAGTTATTTAACAATAAGGGTTTTTATAAAATAATTTAATTAAGACTAGTTTAGAATCTTAAAGTAATAAGTTATCAAGATGTCTAGGTTATCCTATCTTTAGGCATCATAGCATTAGTGTAATTAATAAAATTTTGAGAACTCATAATTAAAAAAAATAGAGTTCAATTTTCTTTGCAAATCACATGAACATAACCTACTTCACCATTCCAACACATTATTAAACAGGTCCAATATCATATTTAGCATGTTATAATAATAATAATAATAGAAATCCAAGCACAAAAAAAAAAAAAAGAAAAAAAGAAAAAAACAACTATCAAAAGAGTCCTAGCTATCATGGTTAAGTAGGATCCTTTGTTTTCTTGATTGTCACTTCTTCAAAATATGTGCTTCGCAAGGGGGCTGGGGGTGTCCTCCGATAGGGATTGAATTGTCTGGTCAGCTTGCGGGGGCCCAAGGGGCATGCCCTAGTGGGGTTCGGGGCAGCACCCTCAGACTAGATTTTTCTCATAAAGATCTTCCTTTGAAATCCAATTCCTGCCCTTAGAATCTGCATCCCTTCTTTAAAAAAATTACACTAACCCTATGCCTCATAAAGAATGGAGTTCACATGCCATATCAAAATAACTACATCACCATGAAAAAATATATTGAATCCTAAGCTTCCTGATGAATAGAGTTTACATGCTATATCAACATAATTACATTATCATGAAAGATTGAAAAAATATGTACAGCAGTAACTATGAAATTGATTCGTAGGATCCATTCACATAATATACATACATGATGACCGTAATAGCCAGATCATTCACTTCAAACACAAAGGTTAGATAGTTTGCTACAAAACAAGGGTTAGTTACAACAAATGCAACTCCATGTTTTTTACAGCAACCTATAATCTTGATATGTTCTGTTTAATCCATACGTAATATCAAGATTGGCTCTGATACTATTGTTAAGACAGCCGCCAAGATCCCTTAACATTGCATACATATTATTATGAAAATAACTTTAGATAATAAAATTCAAGAACCATACTTGCAAGATTTCTTTGATTTGATCTCAGTTTTATAGTAACCAAAAAATCTCAAGACTTTCTACCATATTCCTCTATGCTCAAACTCGCATTGGGGTGTGGGCCTCTTCTGTGAATTTTTTTTTTTTGCTATAAAAAATGAGAATTTTCTTTTATGTCTTTCCTAAAGAGAGAAATAGTGCATATTTATAGGATACAATAGGGATCTTAGGAAGAAAACAAGGAATATGCTTTTTATGGAAATAGAAAACCCTAAATATACCCAAATTAGAATAATAGTTCCATAAATTATAATTTAGTCCATTAGATAATTATAATTGCACTCACGTCCTTATTTTCAAAATTATATTTTGACCTTCTTGTTATTAAATGCTTATTAATCTCTCCACGTTAAGATTTCAGATATCCATTGATTAAATAATTACTGACATCTATATTTAAACGATATCTTTATAATTCCTTAAGACTTTACACTTAACTTATTTAATACGTCGGACACAAAGTCCACCTGCAAAGTTTGATATAATCAAAATTTATAAGTTTTAGTATGGGAATATCATCAATCCCTATTACGGGAGTGGATTCCATTAATAAACTAATACCCACCATACACGTAATGTAGTCATCCAATTTAATAACATTATTGACCCATAAAATGTCTCACTCCTTTGTAAATCAAAATGCCAAACACTAAATGTATGTATCTATTATTTCTATCGGGATTAAGAGTATAAGCACTCATAAAAACCATTTGAATGTTAATTGTCTTATATAGTCAGTATAAAGACAATAAACACAAAAGTGGTTATGTTCAATACACACAAAGGGTACTAGCATAGCGAATCGAAACTATATCGTTTCCCGCAGCCAAGACAAGCCTACTAAAACATCATGCTACAATCGTACCGATGGTGTGCCCAACTCCATTTAGATTGTAAACGACAATAACTTATTTTCTATAAGAACTGATAAACAAGTCTTCCGTGTATAAGTTGAATTTTACACCCTAACTTGTCTAACTTTTTAGAATAAAAGATAAACACATGCATAATAAATAACAATGCAAATATTTGTCCATATAAATTCTTATTAAGATGAAAAGACAAACTTTATTAATAAATAAATCAGTCAATGACAAATACATAAAAGTATATTTTTAATATAAATTTCCAATGCCTTTGACATCTCTACTCTCTGGGGTCCACCAAAAAATTGAGGGAAGTTTTGATATATATATATATATTGAGGGAAGTTTTGATATATGTATATATTTATATATGGGCAAGGCTATATGGCGCCCAGGCATGTTTCATCCTTCTATGCCCCATTCATCCCATTCATTTAGGGATATACATATGGTACTTTTGTAAAAGCTGTAAAAGTTTATTAATGAGGTGTATTTATGAACTACCCTTTTTATATGCTTTGCTACCACCAGTCAGAATGACATTTATTTCAAATAGAAAACCAAGCTTATTTTAATGCCCTTCCACCTCCATCGTTACCTATTGGAATGAGACTTTAGCCTTGTCTGCAATTGTGGGCCAACTATTACCTCAACAGTCACCTATGGAATGAGTGGGCCCAACTGCATGAGGTTCTATCATTTATAGCTTCTATAGAAAATTCTTCCTCTAGGCTTAGCTTTGGTAACAACATGGAGATTGGTAAATGGGAAAAAATGAGACAAAAGATGAAAGAAAAAAGTGCTTCATAAGCGTGTATAAAAAATCCGTCGATCTGTGAAGCCGATCTGATCTGACCCGATCCGCAGTTTTTTAACTGATCTGATAGTTAATGGATTGATAATGGATTGAAAAAATCCTAATCCGTTAGTAACGGTTTGGTTACTGATTTTACCCTTAATTCACGAATTTAAATTGTTCTAACTCGTTGAAATAAAAAATATATATATACTTATATAAAAAAATATTAAAAGATAATAATCTCCATTGTGATTTCCTTATTACTGTGGATAAAACATGTAAAATAGTGAGAAAATCTACTAACAGATTGAACAATTTAAACTAATCTGAACCGTTAATCTACGGTTTGGTTCGGATTGGTTTTAATAGGATAGGGATCAATGACGGATTATAACACTGTCAATCTGTAGGTAATGTTTGGTGACGGATTTGGCTCAATCCGATATAATCCAAACTGTGTACTCCCTTATGGCTTGAGGCTGACCTTTTGGAAAAGAAAATGGGCTGATGATGTGGCATAAATGTGTTGGATGAAAAAATATGAGCAAAAACACTCCTTTTCTAGTGGGGCATTAATTAGAATTCCTCAATATATATATATATAGTGGCCCATTGTGAGAATGGACAAGTGAGGGAAGTTAATAACGTGTTTATGGTGTTGTAAATCCAGCTGTATATGGTCATCTTGATATTTGAGTAATATTTTTATCAACAGTCATTAACTAGGTCTTAGGAGTTAGTCCACAGCACTGTGGACAATGAATGCATTACAGTTTTGCCCTAGTTAAAAAATTTCAGTTGAATTTTTTTTTTTTTGGGTTAGAATAACTCCACGGACAGCTACTAGAAGCAGGGTAGAACAAGTCAAATTAAGTCTTGCAGGAGGATTTAATCAAATTCCGTAAGGTAATCAACTTCAATGCTTTTCAGTGTTTAACTGATTCCTGTTTTATAGTAGAGTGATGCTGGCAATGCGGAAAATTTGCAAAGGATTAATGGTTATTTCCAAATTTCAATGATCCCTCATCCAAATCGTCCTTCCTTTTGTTGTCTAAACTAGATACTAGAATATTTTAAATATGCTCAAATCTTTGCCACGAATTCCAACTATGAAATTTCCAATGCAAACCTCAAAAAAGTAACTGGAATCTTATTCAACGTTTGGTTCGCTGGAATGGATGAGGGAATGGAATGGTCATTCCCTTGGTGGTTGCATTCCCACGTTTGGTTCATTCAAAATTGAGGGAATGACCATTCCCTCATGGCTTTCCATTCCTTCTCACAGAGGAATGGCCATTCCATAAGCCATCAGAGGAATGGCCATTCCATTCTGTTGGGCTCATTCCTGAAGGCGAAATTACCCTCACACGATTGAGCGCTCACCATCCCGAATCCCATCTTCGTCTCTTCCCTCTCTTCCTCTCGCTCTCTCCATCTTCGTCTGCACCCTCGTTCCTCCTCACTTTCTCCATCTTCGTCTGCGACCTCTCTCCCTGTTGCATTCTCCATTTTCGGCTGCAACCTCCCTTTCCCCTCGCTTTCTCCATCTTCATCTTCGGTCTGTCTTTGCTGCTCAGTCATCCCCGATCGCACGCCATCGAGCCATACCAGGTACGGATCTCTCTTTCTCACTCTCTGCCGTTCTCCTCTCTTTCTAGAAGACAGCACACACAGTTCTCCGCCTATATTGAACCCTAATTTTGTGGGTGGGACACAGGGAGAGTGAGAGGGCTCGGTGAGAGGGACAGAGGGACAGAGGAAGTGAGAGGATGGGGGGCAGGAAGAGAGGGAGGGTAGTTGGATAGAGAGAGGGGGGCTGGGACAGATGGAAAGTGAGAGGGCTTGGGCGTCAGGGACAGAGGGACAGAGGGAGAAGGAGAGGGGGCTAGCTGATAAAGGAAAAGAGGGATGGGAGAGAGTGAGGGAAAGGGGACTGGGCGATGGAGGAGGAGGGCTGGGACAGATGGACAGTAGGAGGGGGGTTCGGTCAAAGGGATGGTGGGAGAGGGCTGTGGGAGGGAGGAGGAGGGTTGAGACAGATTGATAGTTGGAGGGGTACTGGGACAGAGGGAGGTGAGAGCGGGCTGGGCGAGAGGGACAGAGGGATAGAGGGAGAAGGGGAGGGGGCTGGTTGAGAAAGGAAAAGAGGGAAGGGAGAGAGAGAGGGAAAGGTGGCTGGGCGAGGGAGGAGGAGGGCTGGGACAAAGGGAGAGTCAGAGGGGCCAGGGCCAGGAGTAAGACAGAGAATGGAGGGGGTTGGGGGGGTGTGATGAGACAGAGAATGGGGTCTAAAACAGAGGGAGAGGGGGGGTTGGGATTGAGAGACAGAGCTAAAGGTGGCTGGGATTGAGAGATAGAGATAGAGGGGGCTAGGATTGAGGGACAGTGATAATGCTTGGTTGAGACAGTGAGGGGGTGGGATGAGACAAAGAGAGAGGGAGCTGGGACTAAGGGACAATGAGGGTGGGTCTGTGACTGAGGGGCAGTGAAGGGGGGTGCTGTGACTGAGACATAGTGAGAGGGTTGGGCTGAGAATGAGGGAGGTGAGAGGGGGCTGGAACTGAGGGAGGTGAGAGGGGGGGCAACTGGTTTGTGTTGGGACTGAAGCTGGGGCTGGGCTAGCTGGGGATGAGGGAACTGAGAGGGGGGGCTGCTGGGACTGTGTTGGGACTGAAGCTGGGGCTGGGCCAGCTGGGGATGAGGGAACCGATAGGGGGGGCTGCTGGGACTGTGTTGGGACTGAAGCTGGGGCTGGGCAGCTGGGGATGAGGGAACCGAGAGGGGGGGCTGCTGGGACTGTGTTGGGACTGAAGCTGGGGCTGGGCAGCTGGGGCTGAGGGAACTGAGAGGTGGGGGCTGCTGGGACTGAAGTAAGGGCTGGGGCAGCTGGGGATGAGGGAGCTGAGGGGGGGGGGTGCTGCTGGGACAGAGAGAGTGAGAGGGCAGTTGGGGATGAGGGAGAGTGAGAGGGTGGCTTGGACAGAGGGAGTGAGAGGGCAGCTGGGGATGAGAGAGAGTGAAAGGGGGGCTGTGACAGAGATTGAGTGTGAGTGGTGCTGGGACTGAGGGAGGGAATTGGGGGCTGGGACTGAGGGCTATTGATAGGCTGGGGCTGGGCAGCTGGGGCTGAGGGAACTGAGAGGGGGGGCTGCTGGGACTGAAGCAAGGGCTGGGGCAGCTGGGGATGAGGGAGCTGAGGGGGGGTGCTGCTGGGACAGAGAGAGTGAGAGGGCAGTTGGGGATGAGGGAGAGTGAGAGGGTGGCTTGGACAGAGGGAGTGAGAGGGCAGCTGGGGATGAGAGAGAGTGAAAGGGGGGCTGTGACAGAGATTGAGTGTGAGTGGTGCTGGGACTGAGGGAGGGAATTGGGGGCTGGGACTGAGGGCTATTGATAGGCTGGGGCTGGGCAGCTGGGGCTGAGGGAACTGAGAGGGGGGGCTGCTGGGACTGAAGCAAGGGCTGGGGCATCTGTGGATGAGGGAACTGAGAGGGGGGGCTGCTGGGACTGTGTTGGGACTGAAGCTGGGGCTGGGCAGCTGGGGATGAGGGAACTGAGAGGGGGGGCTGCTGGGACTGAAGCTGGGGCTGGGGCATCTGGGGATGATGGAACTGAGAGGGGGGGTGCTGGGACTGTGTTGGGACTGAAGCTGGGGCTGGGCAGTTGGGGATGAGGGAACTGAAAGGGGGGGGGGCTGCTGGGACTGAAGCAAGGGCTGGGGCAACTGGGGATGAGGGAACTGATAGGGGGGGCTGCTGGGACTGTGTCAGGGGCTGGGCCAGCTGGGGATGAGGGAGCTGAGGGGGGGGGTGCTGCTGGGACAGAGATAGGCTGTGACAGTGAGGGGCAGCTGGGGATGAGGGAACTGATAGGGGGGGCTGCTGGGACTGTGTCAGGGGCTGGGCCAGCTGGGGATGAGGGAGCTGAGGGGGGGGGGTGCTGCTGGGACAGAGATAGGCTGTGACAGTGAGGGGCAGCTGGGGATGAGGGAACTGATAGGGGGGGCTGCTGGGACTGTGTCAGGGGCTGGGCCAGCTGGGGATGAGGGAGCTGAGGGGGGGGGTGCTGCTGGGACAGAGATAGGCTGTGACAGTGAGGGGCAGCTGGGGATGAGGGAATGAGGGAAGTTAGAGGGGCTGGGACTGAGGGCTATTGATAGGCTGTGTCTGGGACTGAGATAGTGTGAGGAGGGTTGGGCTGTGACAGTGAGGGGGGGAATTGGGATTGAAGGACAATGAGGGAGGGGTACTGGGACTGAGTGTGAATGACAGTAGGGTTGGGAATGAGTGTTCTTTCTTCTATTTTATAACGCAACTTTCAAGTGCTTGGTTCTTCAATTTTATATTAAATTGATGTATATTTCTTTGATGACAGCTATGGCACGTCTGAGTTTAACGAAAAGAAAATTGAAAGTGAAGAAAATAGCACTGGTTATGCAATGGTGGTTGGACGTTCTACATCTTCTGGGGCTATTCCTACAATTATCATATAAATTGTTCGAAAAACAATGCATGCGTGGGGTTAGATCTAGGTACCAATTAGATTACTATGGTAATAGAGAAATAATTGGGAATTGGGTGTATAAGAGTGATCAAACATGTTTGAACAATTTTAGAATGACTAGGCGACCATTTGTGAAGTTATGTCACTTGCTTAGCACAATTGGGAAGCTGGAACCAACCAGACACATGTTAGTTGATGAGCAAGTTGCAATTTCCTTGCATATCCTTGCTCATCATGTTAAAAATAGGGTAATTCAGAGTGAGTTTAATCGTTCAGCTGAGACAATCAGTAGGCATTTCAAAAGGTTTTTGGTTGCAGTCATTCGATTACAGGGAGAATTATACAAAGATGAAAAATGGAAGTGTTTTAAGGTAAATGATTCATATTTTTCTAAAATTATAGCTGTGTAATTTATCATTTATGTGTAAATATATTTTGATGCATTGTAATGTCTTGTAGGGATGTTTAGGAGCTTTAGATGGGACACACATACCGGTCCATGTGCCGGCTATTGACAGACCTAGGTATCGAACTAGAAAAAATCACATTGCAACTAATGTCCTTGCAGCGTGTAACCCAGATCTCCAATTTACTTATGTATTGCCTGGATGGGAGGGGTCAGCTGCTGATGGTCGAGTGTTACGGGATGCAATTGCTAGAAGACATGGTTTAGTTGTTCCACGTGGTAAGATACAATACTGTTACAAAATCAATAATAAACTAATTTCTTGAAAAGACTATATATCACTAACATAAAAAAAAATGTTCAATTTGTTTAAGGTACCTACTATTTGGTTGATGCTGGGTATACAAATGGTGAAGGATTTCTTGCACCGTATAGAGGTCAACGTTATCATCTGAATGAGTGGAGTAATGGACGTCAACCGACGAGCGCGGAGGAATATTTTAACATGAAGCATTCAATTGCTAGAAATGTAATAGAAAGAGCCTTTGGGATATTGAAAAAACGATGGGCAATTCTTAGGAGTCCTGCCTTTTATCCCATTAATATTCAAGTTCATATTATCTTGGTGTGTTGTTTGCTTCATAACTATATAAGGAACGAGTTACTTGTGGACCCATATGAAGATATAGAACTAAACGAGGATGACAACGAAGGAGACAGGGAAGTAATTGGCACTGTTGAGACTTCAAATGAATGGACCTCATTTAGACAACAAATGGCTGTTTCTATGTTTAATGCGTGGAGATGAATTATTTGAATTTGTTTGTATTTTAAAGGCAAAGTTTGTAATGATTGCAACTTTTACTTGCTTGTAAACGAGTGATTATTTGTAATGGTTAATTTAAATTGCTATATCATGTTATTTTTATACATTATATTCATTGTGCCATTTTCCTATATTATGTTGTTGGTTCATGGCTAATTACGTATCATGTTATTGGTGGATTGGTTGTTCCAATATTAATAGGCATG
Source organism: Sextonia rubra (assembly GCA_037013555.1). Classification (NCBI taxonomy): domain Eukaryota; kingdom Viridiplantae; phylum Streptophyta; class Magnoliopsida; order Laurales; family Lauraceae; genus Sextonia; species Sextonia rubra. Next base: position 9,545,141 of record JASUAD010000015.1, read on the forward strand.
GATATGAGCGAAGATATAAACATCAATGAGAAGGGGCCAGGGAAGAATAAGAGGAAATGGACAGAAGCTGAGGACAGAGAGTTAGTTTTTGCATTATTTGATATGGTTAATGCTGGAACTCATAAAGCTGACAATGGGTTCAAGCCAGGCTTCCTTGGAGTGCTTGAATCTGTATTAAAGCAAAAGTTACCTCATAGTGGAATTAAAGCCAAGCCACACATTGATTCCAGAATTAAGACCATGAAAAAGGACTTCCGTATTGTGTATGATATGCTTAATGGAGTAAATTGCAGTGGATTTGGATGGGATTCAGAAAAGAATTTGGTTGTTGCAGAAGATGAAATTTGGAATGGTTATGTAAAGGTATTATTATTTGAGGAGTTATTTGATGTATTCTTATTTGTCCTTTGAATATATTACTTTATTTGACTATTTATATGTTTTTTGTAGACACATAAGGGTGCAGCTCAATGGAGGACTAGGAGTTTTCCACATTATGAAATGCTTTGCACTATCTTCGGTAGAGATCGTGCCACAGGAAGGGCAGCTGCTACCACCGAAGATATCTTGGATGAGCTGACTAGAAATGAGGAGGATGAAGATACAGAAAATTGTCCTGTGAATTTAGAGGAAATGTCCACAGCTTCATTCAATAATGAAGGAACTAGTCAGAAAGGAAAGAGGAGAAGGAGCGTGGATAATATGGATGGATTTCGAGAAGCAGCCATGATTATAGGCAACAAGATTGATGAAGCTACTGAGAAGTTCAGTAGAGCTATTGGTGTTGATTTGGATATAGCGACGAAGAGAGATAAAATCAATGAAGAACTTCGCAAGCTTCCAAATCTATCAAGGATGGAACGCCATAGAGCTTTGATTACTATAGGCCGTGATCATGAGATGACTGTTGTTTTTTTTACTTTGGAAGATGATGAGAAAGAAGACTTTGTCAGGGTTTTGTTAAGTGGAGCTCTATGATGCATGCACTATTTGTTTTATATTTGCTACTCTTTGTTTTAAGCACTATATGGATGTTATTTTGGACAAGTTTGATGAATTCAAACTTTTAAATGACTTGGTTTAGATAATATATGTGATGTTTAAGTTTAGTAACATGTTATATGGAGATTTTGTTGATGTTTATTGCTACTGTAAATCATATTTAAGTTTTAATATCACAGGGGTATATTGGTCAGTTTATATAAATTTTATTCCATTCCTATCATCATTCCAGCGTACCAAACACAGGAATCGGAATAGAAATCTCATTACTGGATTGATTCCTTTGTCTAACCAAACGTTGGAATGGGAATCACTATTCCAGCCTCCACTCCATTCCATTCCAGGCTCATTCCAACATTCATTCCATTCCTCTCAGCAATCATTCCAGCGAACCAAACGCTACCTTAAAATCTAGAGCATTCAACAGTCAAAAACAAATGTGACTGCAATTTAAAATATGAATTTCCTGTGTCATCTCAACTTTTCTAATGTTTGATAGCATTCCCAGAATCTAGGAAGATTAAAATAGTAATTTCCCAACTCCGCCTCTATGCAGCAATACATGGCACTTAAAAGCCGAAACCCATATAACAGATGCCGATGGCTTTCTCCGTTCCAATTTGAACCCCACGTAAAATAACATCTACAAAATTCAAATTAAACCAAGTCAACTTCATTCTCAACCACAGTACGGTAAAAATTTGATTCCTTCTTGTCTTCACTTATCTTCAGGAGAGAGAAAGAGAGAGGGGAGGACATGCCCCGCGAGGTCCGCTCCCGACTCTCCCAGTCCGCTCACTCTCATCTCACCGTGTCCCCCACATCCCACGTCTCCAACTCCCAACAGCTCGTACGTCCTTGTCCCTCTCTCTCTTTCTCAGCCTAATCCACACTAATTGCTTGCATTTGAATTATCTCTCTCTCTCTCTTTGTTAGAGTTTTTCTCTTTGCACATAGGACTGACTGGAGTCATGGCTTCTGGAGGAAGCTATAGGAATGGAACGATTCCCAAAGCTTCTTCCAAGGCAGAGAGGCCTCTCTTTCTCTGTGTAAATTCCAACGTCAAGCTCTCCTCCACCAAACCCAAGCCTTCTCCCACTTCCACCGCCTCCGCTCTTCGCCGTAGCAGCTCTGGAGGTAGTTTTTTTTTTTCCCTTTTCTGTTGATCTTGCTCTTTATTATCTTCTGCATTGTTTTGCTTGACTGTTTTATAGATTATTCCTTGTTGGGACGGATCTGATTTCTTTCCTTTGATCAGGAAGTTGCTTTCGGAGAGCATTTTCGAGCCAGTGGTTTTTTGGATTAAATTTGGTAGATTTGGCCTTAGGTTTTTCTGTGGAATGTAGATTCTGTTAGTTGTTGCCTGGTTTGCCATTTGGATGGGAGAATTGGATCTCTGGAATTTTATCCTCTTACACATTCTGTGGTTTACGATGATTGTAGTAAGAATGCTGTACAATTGTGCATCTTAATTGGATTTTGATTCAGATAGGAGGTAGGTCAGAAATATCAAAGTCTTTAGTTTAGATCCCTCGTGAGAAAAGAAAGAATTCATGCAGAATTTATGCAGCAATAGGTACATTCTAACTGAGGATCAGTGGACCTATCTGGCAATGGAGAAATCCTCTGTTCAGTTAAATGTTGCTTACTGCAGCAGGTGTTGCATCTACATTTCCAGGCCAAATATATTTAGTTATATATGTCCAAGTATATGGACAGGCGCGGGCTTCAGATTTGGTAGTTGGTTTAATTACAGAGTGGTTTACATTGAAAGTGCAGAGAGAGAGAGAGGGCCAAGGATTGAGATTTGAGGGTGTGTAGTGTTTTCTATCATATCAGATTATTGTCCAATTTTCGCATCTTTGGGCCTGCTTGGTTGAGGACTTTGTTAAATGTAATGGAATGGAATAATCCCATGTCGTGAGAGATTTGGGGTTTCTCATGGAATTAATTCCCTGATGGCATCATATTATCATGAGAATGATTCCAGGAATGAAGAGGGAAAAACAAGTGGAAAGGAACTGTCCTTTGGAGTGATAAACTGGGGCTGGCTGTGTGCGCTGAGGTTGCAGTAACCAAATGGCCCCTTATGGACTTAATGGTCTTCTACAGTTTGTTTCGACTTTTCTTTGAGCATTATTTGAGAAAATTGAACTCATAGAATGGAAGAAAGTAATCAAATGTAGATGAGCAGACAAGAAGTGCCTGCCCAACCCCCGTCCCATTTGATAAACTCTACTCCTGGGTTTCATTTACTAATTATTTCCACTTGTAGTGTTCTCAAAATTAGAAGAAATTACGGTCCATAAGGGGCTGAGAAGTGGTAATGGGCATCACATGTCAAGGAAAAAGCTGAGTATGCAGGTCCTTGAAGTCAAGGCAGAAGTTTCAATTGCAAGCTCCTCCTTTTGAAGGTCTGAAAGTATTTTTGAGCACTGACTGCACCCATTAGTGTGCAGTCCTACTCGAGTATTAGTTTCAGACAAGCAATTTGTAGGGTTGCCAGGGAATCTAAGTGAGTCCTACTAATGCAGGCCAGATCCATGATCCGGCCTGGCGTTGATAGGCTACTTTGATGGGCCCCACTTGATCCATGATTTGCTCAAGACTAGGAATCCCTATCCTTAGTTAGATAGTTTTTAATTAATTATCTATTTCCTATTTTATGTTGAGTTGAGATTAGGACATAGTTAATTTAATTTAGTAAGCCATAATTGTTTAGGATTACTCTTTCCTAGTTTAGCAATAGTCCTTAATATATAAGAAGGAGCCCTTCATTGCGATAGACATGCTTATTTTCAATTAATTAAAATTCTCTTTTGAGATTTATCTTTGTTATGGTGCTTTTTCTCTTGCGAGAGTGCCCTAGAGCTTGAATCCATCTCTGAACTCAATCAATACTTCGGGAGATTGATTAACACTAGATCGAAGATCCCAGGTTGTGCCAGTTTGGTATAAGAGTTGAGATCCGGTCTCCGGGTCTTTCTTGGAATTCATCTCTCCTCCCACTGTTCACCGTTCACCCTTTCCTACCATCACTGAAGACCCTAGTAGCCCCAAGCCCTCACCTATCGAAACCTAGAAATCCATCTCCTATCAAACCACCATCCCGAAACTCATCTCACCTTCTCGTTAGCCAACCCTAACAACCCAGACAACCTTCATTCATCTTCCCTAAGTATCCGAAACCCCAAAACCCTAATAATCATTCCCGCAAAGCCCCCCAGACGAACCGAATCTCTCCCTGCACCAATTCCTAGCCACCCCGTCACAACCCCTAGTCCACTGAACCAAAAAAAAAAAAAAAAAAACAAAAAAAGAAAACCCAACCTATTCCTCCTTGTTGAGAATCCCATTAATCCACTGAAAACCCTCAGAACCTAAGTCCAAGCTCACCGATGCTCCTTTAAACCAAAATCCATTTCGAAACCCTACTGCTGAAACCCCCTACTACTAAAACCCTACAACCCATCCCCACAGCCAAAGCTTGCATCTAAGACCCTCCAACACCACCAAACCACCCCTTGCCATCCTGCCGAACCCACCAAGATCTACCCCAAGCCTTCCCGAAAACCCAAAATCCACAAACCTCTTCTCTGAACCCATCATCCCAGCACCCAAACCCTTTCTTCTGCGTCCGCCTTCTCCTTTCACCCAAAACATCCCCTTCAATTGCTATGCCCAACCCAAATCCCAGCAAAAAAAAATAATAATAAAAAAAAATAAAAAAAAAAGGAGAAAGAAGAAGGAGAAGGAGAAGAAGTCTGCATTTGGGAACATACTTGGCACTGGACTTTCATTGTAATCTCCATCGATCGAAAACATCACCGTAGCATCGATTTTGTCTCCACTGCATCACCCGAGCTTCTCGCCAACATCAGCAGCAGTAGAGACACTTGCCTCCTCCATTAAGCTCCAACCAGTAAGCCTCTTCCATTTTTCTTTCATTCTGCACTGTTACAAATGCAGTGAAAAAAAGAAAAGAATTCTAAAGCATGTATTCCATCACACGTGACAACGGGCTCCCCTGCACACCTCCTTTTAAAATTTGATTTGGGCCTAAGTTTGGGTCTGACCTAAACTCTATCTTGTTAGTAACAAATGAACCTAGTTTGGGCCTCCCCCTTAGGTTTGACCCACATCTATTTAACATCTATTGGGGGCTTCACCACTGTTTTGGGTCTACAGTTAAGTTTGGGTTGACCCAAAACCGATCTTATTAGTTCTCCTATTTGGTCCTCACCTATTTGGGCTTGCAGCAGGTCTCACTCGATCTGGATCCATCTCTCTAAAAAAAAAAAGACACAGCAAGAAAATTCAAGATTAAGTGGGCCCGCTTCCAATCCAACCCTTTCACAAGTTATCAGTCCAACCATTTATCTTAACAATTTGTGCAACATTCAAGCAACAATATTTCTAGCATTTGGGTGCTGAGTCCATTCTTCGCAGGCAATTAAATTTTGTTCTCCTTCTATCCCAATCACCATGAGAATTTTTGGGCACTCGATTGACATGCAAAGAATTATGTATCAATACAAATATAGAGATTGGTATTTTGAGAATGGGTTATACTTTGAGCAGTTTCTGAATTTGAAGCAAGAAGAATTAACAGTTGATGAATATACCCTCCAATTTCGAGAGTTGCAACATATCTGTCAACTAGAGGAGATTGAAACACATATTTTGGGTCGTTATATCAGAGGTTTGATATCAGACATCTTGGAGATTATGACTTGTTGCGACTCTAGTCAAGAGACATACTTAGAAGGCTTTCATGGTGAACATATGCTTAGAACGTCTCGCTTGTGACAATGTGCATCTCAACAAAAACAAAGAGCACATGTTGTAGAAAGATTTTTTACCGGAGAAGATAGTCCCACACTTGTCATTCATTGCCTTTTCAACACAAATGAGCAGGACGAACAAAAATGGAGACAGGCAGAAAAATTCCACACGTGGGTGAGAGTCAAAGATAGAGTTGTTAATTTGATTATTGACAATGGTAGTGCAATGAATTTTGTCGCACAAGAAGTTATTGACATGCTTCATTTGCCAATTGAGAGGCTTCGTAAGCCCTACCAAGTTACATGGTCTAATGGTTATGTTATTCCTGTTACTCACAGATGCTTGGTATCATTCAAGGTTGGTAATTATGAAGACAAAATTTGGCGTGATGTGATCCATATGAATATTACTCATATTATTTTTGGACGACCGTGGATTTTTGACCTGAAAGCACACCTTGATAAAGAGATGAGCACATATAACTTTTCATGGGAAAGAGAATGGATTAGACTCCGTTCATTGCCATCAACATCTTCCTCTACATCATCATCATCTTCAACTGCAAAACTAAAGCAAGAGCAAAAAGAAGAAATTTAGGACCATGAAATCATGATTGCATCGAAGGAGATGCCAAGCATGATAGACGACATTAAGGATGCAACAATTGAGCAAGGGCAAGGCAAAGCTGATCTCATGAAAATTTCAAATTAAGTGGAATCTGATCATGGTAGTTTGACTCAACAGGGACCAAAGGCAAAGGTAGAACAAATGCAAGAAGAAATTAAAGACTTTGAGCAAGTTTATGGTAACATTGACTTCATGGGTTTAAACAACATTGATCAAGACAATGTCATCCATGAATTGCAAAGAGTTAAGGAAGAAAGAGGACAAACAGATATTGAAAACTTTGAGCAGGTTAACAAGAATATTGAACATCTGAAAGTTCTGATTTTAACTCCGTTTCCAGCAAATACAATTGGGTCCTCGAATATCAAATCAGTTGATTTGGTAATTTCACAAGCAGATTAGCTTGTTGAAGTTCCCCACATTGACTTCATTTTTAGGGACCGCCGATGGATATCTGAGGATTGTGACTTATTTGCATGGCTACACTCAAGGCATCTAATGGCGAGATTTTACATTCAAGTTAAATACAGACACCAGAAGATGCCACACCTCCAATCTACTTTTACATGGAGGACATGGATGTATTAAGCTTCTACGGCATGTACAAAAAATGAAGATCGAAAGATACATTTGAAGTTTGTGCGATTGATTTTCGACACAGGAGGACCTTTCCCCCAACTTGGGGTTGAATTCTTCTTGGCATTTCTTAAGTTGGTAAACTTGTTAGGGTCGAGTTTTTCCAATCAAGGGAGAGCTGATGCAGGCCAGATCTAAGATCCGGCCCGGCATTGATGAGCCACTTTGATGGGCCCCACTTGATCCATGATCTGCTCAAGATCAGGGATTCTTATCCTTAGTTAGATAGTTTTTAATTAATTATCTATTTCCTATTTTATGTTGAGTTGAGATTAGGACTTAGTTAATTTAATTTAGTAAGCCATAATATTTTAGGATTACTCTTTTCTAGTTTAGCAATAGCCCTTGCTATATAAGAATGAGCCCTTCATTGTAATAGACATGCTTATTTTCAATCAATTAAAATTCTCTTTTGAGATTTATCTTTGTTATGGTGCTTTTTCTCTTGCGAGAGTGCCCTAGGAGCTTGAATCCATATCTGAATTTGATCAATCCTTTGGGAAATTGATTTACACTCGATTGGAGTATGGGGCTGCACCACCTACTTGAGGGGTTTGATTGATTCTTTTCTTCACACCCTGTATTCTATATTTCTCTAGCAAAAAACGCTCAGGAACAACTATAAGTGATGATTAATTGATTATGGCGTGAAAAGGAATTTAGTAATATATTTATTTGTAAGTAACCATAAGGCAATCATTGTCTAACATTCATACTGCAACATTGCAGTCCTTGAAATATATTCTTATAATATTGACTATTGCTGTGATCATGGATGTAAATAGCGGCGTAGCGGCCCATAAATCGGCATAGCACCCATGGGCGCTATACTTTTTGGAAAAAAGCGCTGCTTATAAGTGTAGCGGCCCGTAGTGGCTGCTACGTTTGCGTAGTGGCCGATATGGGCCACTACATGCTACGTTGCGGGGTGGGATTTAAAAACCCCACGCACTTGACTTTTTCAACCATAAAGTGGCTATAACTTTCTCTTCTCCTCTTTTCATTGCTCCAAACTCATTTTCTTGCTCTCAAAAGAACACTAGAATCATAATAAAAAACATCAAATGCAACTTATAAAAGCATCATTCAAGTCGTATTCAAGATTTAAGCATCCAACTCAAAAACATCAACTCAAGGTGAGTTTTTTAGACTTATTTTTTTCTACTTTGAGTTTATTTCTCTCTTTTCTTCCATGAATCACTTGAAAATGAGTTGTTATTGTTTGATCCATGTTCCCCTTTGATCAAGCCCCTCTTTTTTTTCACTTTCTTAATTGTTTTTTTGAATTTTATTTTTGGATTATTTTATTATTTGAAAAAAAAAATCTATTTTATTCGTGGAAAACCAATAAAATGAGTTGAAAATGATTCCTAAATGTTAGATCTATGTTTCCCATAGATCAATCCCACATATTATTGTGTTTTTCTATTTTTTTTTGTTTTTTATTTTCAAATTTTTGTATTTTTTGCAAAAGTAAACCCAATTAAATGGGTTGAAAATAGTCCCTAAACGTTAGATCTATGGGAAACATAGATCAATCCCATTACAAAGTCTTTGCTCTTTAAGTAGGTTCTTTTTCTATGAAGTTTGAACATAGTTTATCTTTCATTCTTGAATGAATCTTGATGAAATTTGTTTACATTTTTTTTATAAGCCTTAAGTTAGTATCTAAGTTGGCATAGCTAAACAACATGAATTCATATTAAAAACATTGATCATTCCTATTCTTTTCTATTAATACAGCGACACAGGACCTCATGCAATGAGGGGACTGCTACATACCTATATACCAGTTACTTTTGCAAAACAAACATATATTCCATCAATTTTCCAATATTCTGGATTTTTTGAAATTTTTTTGGATTTTTTTGAAGACTTTTTCAAATCACACTGCTACGCCGCGGCGTAGCGCCGCTACCACTCCATAGCGCCCATTATGTAGCATTTTGGCGGTTGGCTGCTACGCCCACCGTAACCGCTATTTTCATCCTTAGTTGTGATCACATATTGTCAGTAGTTTATGCTCCACTTCATTTCTTGTTTACGTCTTTTAAAACCAAAAATATTTTGTTATTTATTTTTCCACCTTTTTTTTTATGAATTCTGAATTGCTTTTGTTGTTTTGATTTCTAAAACAGTTTTAGGAAGGGTTCGAGTAGCTGTAAGGCTACGACCTCGGAATGCAAAGGAGCTTGTTGAAGATGCTGATTTTGCCGATTGTGTAGAATTGCATCCAGAGGTTTTCCAGTTGCAAATAATGTTTGAAATTTGTAAATCTATATTGAAATGAAACAATGCTTTAACCTTTATGCATACTACATGGGAAATTCTGATTCATGGCATGATTTAGGACTAAATATTGTAATTAATGGGGTTTTTTTCAGCTTAAAAGGTTGAAGCTTCGCAAAAACAATTGGGATTCAGACACCTTTGAGTTTGATGAGGTGCTCACTGAATTTGCATCACAAAAGCGTGCCTATGAAGTTGTGGCAAAACCTGTTGTGGAGGTATTTACAATCCGAAACCAATCTATATGCTTAAGTTTTGGTTAGTGTTTCCCTGTTAGTTGTACAGCAGTTAATTTTGACTTCTTTCTTGGACAATGATTGGATATTGATGAAGAGAATCCTAGTTTTATTAGTCTTTTCCCTCAGCACCATCATCATTGCCTTATCCTAGACTCCCAATGATTTGGACTGAGCAATCTTTTCTATTTATTGTGTGCTGTAAGGGGGTGATCTTGCTAAAATAATAATACTTCGTAAATAAGCCTGATCATCTCTCTTTCTTTTACTTTTTCCTCCATTTTCTTTCATTTCTCTTCTCTAAGCCTAAATTAAAATCAAATAAATCATCTTCAACCTTTTAGTGTTGGATTTTTATGGACACAAAAAACCTTGCTTCCTTAGGTTGGTTGCTTTTGTTCAATATCGATGATACATTTTATTTTGGGATAACGAATGTTGACTTATTAAAATGGAAGAAAAATGTGGGAGACAAGAGGAATAACTCAAAACAAAAGAAAAACAAAGCAACACCATCAGAAAAGTGATTCATTAGGCGTGGGCAAAATCTTGAATGGATTCTTTAATTATTTTAGTTATTTTTATTTTTTTGGGAAGGTGAGAAGAGTATATTCCAAAATAATAAATGTACGATGGATTCTATATAGCAGTTGTCGTAAACTTAGCCTCACATGGATCGAAGAATCAGAAGGTGCCCTTGTCAAGTCCTACTCAATGAGTGCTAATGTTATATAGTATTATTTTAATAAAAATATTGCCATGTTTTATTGAGACGAAAAATTAGTGGGTCTAAGAGTATGAAGAAGGAAGGATTCTTATTAACGATTGTAATGGAAGCAGTTTTTTTATTATTTATTCCAATATTTTCCCAAATTCTTGGACTTTCAAAAATCAATTACTTGTTCACAACATTCAAATCAAAATTTGTTCTTAAAATAAATTGGAAATAAGGAAAGCTTGAAGAAACAAAAAAGGAAAAAAAAGGAAGGAGGAAGAGAAGTAAGAGACGAAATGAAAAGAACAGAAGAAGAGGAGAAAAAGAGAAGGGACCGAGGAAGATGCTAATCTTGTCAAGATAGTCTTCACAATATGTTTGTGCTATAACTTACCTTTTCCGATACAAACTTTTTATTTCTTCATTTGTTTGTGTTCTACCTACTTATGTGATTGCCTGAAGGAACGAGGAGGTTTTACTTCTTTGGAAACAGGGATGTAAGTTATTGGTAATTAACTAATTAAGTAATACACGTATAAAGAAGTTCTCTAGCTTACTGTGTGGATGAAAGGATATACCCACCGGCCCCCATGTAGATGGAGTGTTGGCATAGCCCTGCTCAAATCAGCATGCTATTGTTTGCTTTTGACCACGTACATGCGCGAGGACTTCCCAGGCGGTTACCCATCTTAGTATAGCTCCTGCCCGGGCATGCTTAATTTTGAAGTTCTTATGGGATTTGAGGCCTCACCCGGCATGAATTTAAAACACGTTATGTTGAGTTAATACGGGGTTTGACTTATAACCGCAGGGTTAGGACTTCAATATTTTTGATGTGGGACTTGGACAAAGCCTCACGGTGCTAGCACTCCACCCATACCCCTATGGATTCCCCTTTCTTGGCTCACAAGATCACTTGACATGATGTTGCCTCAAGGAATTACCCAAGCGGATTGGGGTCTCACAAGTGTATTCTTCTTGGTTGGCTTCCTAGGTGAAGTGAATCATAGGCCAAATTTTACACTCCTTGTGAATTCTAGATGGGCCAAATTTCACTTTAGTTAGGGCTGGGCCATCCGAGATAGTTAGATCAAGAAAAGTGAGAAGGATCTTTGAAGAGGAACCTTGATCATTCCTTCGAATTCTATTCCTTTATATAAAATTGTTCATGCTAAGCTGATTATAATCAATGATACCTAAACAATAACTAATTTGTGGACTAAAATGGAAGGTATCAATTAACAATAATACAACCGATTCCTTGTGTTCCATGGATTTGGGATCAGTTTGGGCTGTCTTCACCTGTTAGGCCGAATTAACCCATTGGATTTACCTGTTTTGACAAGTCTACCATCAAATTATTTACCTACCAATTACACGTAAAAAATCAAATGGAGTTTATCATTAACCTCTATTTGAGAGATTTGGTCCAACATCAATGCATGAGGTAATCATTATTTTAACTATTGCGAACTAAGAAGGTAGGACCACTTGGGTGATGACTGAGGATGTTTTTGTTGATATACATTGTTATGCCCTTCGCTAACAGCTCGAGCTTTTGGTGTTATTGGTTATTAACATGGTATTAGAGATAGAGGTCACGAGTTCAAAACCCCTGGGAGGTATGTTACCTCCATCTGCTTGTTTGTTTTGTTTGTCCGTTTGGTTTCAAGTTCGAACTGCGCGCCGGGGGGGGGGGGGGGGGGGGGGGGGGGGGGTGATATACATTGTTATGCCCTTCACTAATAGCTTAAGCTTTTGGTGTTATTGGCTATTAACATTTTTGATCGCTTAGATAAATGAGAGCCACTGCTATGCCCTGCATTTTATCCAAAACTCCTATTCATACATTGGCAAAAGGCCTTTTTGTGACGACTGGA